>CM057454.1:351930000-356730000 GCA_016271365.2 Neoceratodus forsteri | reverse complement strand
GATTTGAATCCAGGTACAGTAAACTGTATTTTAATACATAATTATTTCACACTTCACAGACCTTATTTGGCACCTTTAGTACCACTGGTGCTTTGATTCCTTCTGCTTTTACTCACTTCCTATACCTAGAAGTAAGTCACTTTAGTTATACCTTCCCTTATATTTTGCCCACTGTGCCTCCACCCCTCCCTGACATTCCCCCACTTCAAGGCAGTTTCTGAGGCAGTGCCCCACTTCTTTAAAGTCCACCCTTAAAAAGGTCCAATACCCTTGTCCTCGAGTGGTTAGCCTCTGTTTCTGTCTTGATGCTAAAACACATTGTACAGTGATCACTTATTCTCGGAGGACTGCACAATGTGATGTATGCAATGCTGTCCCCACTTGTAAGCACCAGGTACAGCACTGCTTGTCTCTAGTGAGTTCTTTGATTAGCTACATGAGAAAAGCCCCTTGTAGAGAGTCAAGGATGGCCCTACTCCTTGCAGAAAATGCAGTTGGAAGTCTCTACTCCACACATGGTAGATGGATGTCACCAACTAGCAACACTTGTCCCTTACTCACCATTCCATTGATGGCTTCCCCAAGTGCTTTATACAACTCCACTCCTTGTGCTGGATGCCTGTACACTACCTTGGTGCAGATAGCAGAAACCAAGCCTGTTTCCTCTGTGACCCAAATAACCTCCAGTCCTTCCTTTTCCTCTTTGTACCTCTGTACCTCCATGGCCTTGATTCCCTCCCTTACGTATGAAACAAACCCTCCTCCCTGCCCTTTCTGTCCTGAACATAAAGTAGCCTGGTGCGGTCTTGTACCAGTTGTGGTGCACAGTGCACCACAAATCTTTAAGGGCCAATCAATCCAGGTCGGCCTCCACCATGATGTTTCCAGGTCTGGAATTTTGTTTCTGAGACTCCTTGCATTGGTGCACATGGCTCACCAGACCTTCCTTCTCCCTGCCTGCTGCCCTGCTTCTCCCTCCCATTCCTGACTATGTTTTTCCTGAAGCTCTCCCTGACTTTCCTCCTACCTTTTTAATTTAGTCATTCCTTGTCTCCTTCAGTCCTCTACCCTCTCTTACCTGAGTTGAAGGAATAGTGCAGAGAGGAGGGGTATGGCTACATTGAGGACTGGAGGCCCATGTGGGTGGATAAGAGCCTATAGTGAGGTGATGACCTGCATCCATCCAGAAGGGGTACCACATTTCTCAGCGGATTGTTTAAACATTAAATGTTACTTCAATTAATTTTTAAACTATCTGAGGGTGGTGGTGGAAGAAAAAGGGCAGGCAGAAACTGCTCCCCAACCCAACAGGGTGAGATACAGTGTATAGAGATCCTGAGTGGTGACAGTCCCACCATGGTGTAAGTTAATCAAGGAAGTAGGGGGTTAGCAAAGGAGGAAGGTGGGAAAGCAGTCAGAAGAGAAGGTGGAGGAAGGGTGAACAAAAGGGAAAAAAGTATAAAGAAATAAGCAAAAAGTTTAATAATCTGGAAGGCCATGTGTGCTAATGCTAGAAGCCTGTGAAATAAGATCCCAGACCTAGAGGCCATCATGGTGGAGGCTGACCTGGATATTGTAGCCATTACCGAGTCATGATGCACTGACAGCCATGACTGGGATATGGTCATATCAGGCTACATGATGTTCAGAAAGGACAGGGTTAGAAGGGAAGGAGGAGGAGTGATGCTTTATGTGAAGGAAAGCTACAGAAATGCATGGAATTCAGGGGAGCAGAGGTGCTGTGGGTCACCCTTGAGTCTAGAAACGGAGCCACTATTTGGACAGGTGTGATCTACAGGCCTCTGGAGCACTTGGCAAAATAGCTGAAAAGGGGGAGGTGTTGCTGGTGGGGGACTTCAATCTGCTGGATGTAGATTGGAGCTTCCCTGCAGCAGCTTCAGCTAGAAGCAGGGACATCCTGGTCTCTCTGCAAGGGGTGTTTCTCAGTCAACTAGTCAGTGAACCCACTCATGGTGGGGCAATACTGGACCTGGTGCTTACAAACAGGGATGGTGTTACAGATATCAAGGTAGAAAGCCATCTGGGGACTAGTGGTCATTGTACAGTGTGGTTCAACATAAGAATAGCTGTGGAATCCAACCACACATTGTTGAGAGTCCTAGAATTCAGAAGGGCTGATTTTACAAAGATTGGTGAATGTGTCTGGAATGACTTGGCAGTGGGAGATCACCAGGCGGGGGTGGAGAAAAGGTAGGCCAAACTAAAAGAGGGCATAGTGAAGGCAACAAACCTCTGTGTCAAGCAAGAAAGCAAAAGTAAAAGAAAGAGGAGACCGCTATGGTTCTCAAGAGGTAGCAGAAAAGGTAAAGACTAAAAGCATTCAGAAGGTTTAAGGAGACCCAGAAAGAGGAGGATATGGAAGTATAGCATAGAAAACAGAGGGAGGCGAGGCAATGCAGTAAGGAGCGCAAAAGCACAAACTGAGGAATGAATACCCCAGGAAGTATCAAAAGAGGACAAAACGTTTTTTAGGTATGTTAGCGAAAAAATGAAGCTAAAGGGAGAGACTGTATGGTCAAAGAGGGAGGGGTGACTGTATGGAAGGGGATCAAGAAAAGGCAAACATCTTGAATGAATACTTGTGCTCAGTTTTCACAGGGGAAGGGGAAAAGGGCCCTAGGAGCTTTGATGGGAGTTAAACAGCCACTAGTTCTTTTTTTGATGAGACAGTCTAGAAAGCACTTGCTAACCTGATGGTGTACAAAGCTATGGAACCTGATGGGATACATCCAAGGGTGCTTAGGGAGCTCAGGGAGGTAATAGCTGCACCTCTGACAGACCTATTTAACAGATCACTGGAGTCCAGCATCGCCTGGGAGGACTGGAGAAAGACATTTGTAGTCCTACTTCACAAAAGTGGTAGAAAGGAAGTGGTGGGCATTTATAGGCCTGTCAGCCTGAGATTGGTCGTGTGTAAGTTAATGGAAACACTACTAAAGGAAAGGATTGTGGAATATCTTGTATCCAATGAATTACATGATCCAAGGCAGCATGGTTTCATTGGGGGAAAGTCATGCTAAACAAATCTGATAGATTTCATTGACTGGGTGACCAAGGAGTAGGATCAGGAAGGAGTGGTGCACCTGCTCTACCTGGAATTCAGCAAGGTTTTTAACACCATTCCACTTAGGAGACTGGTAAGCACTTTGGTAAGTTGGGGGTGAGTAATGAGGTGGTAACCCGGGCAAGAAACTGGCTAGGGGATAGGACACAGAAGGCAGTGGTAAACAGAGTTTGCTCTGAGGAAGGGAGGGTAACCAGTGGGGTACCTAAGTGATCAGAACTGGGACCAGTCCTCTTCAATATTTTTATAAATGACATAGCGGAGAAACTGGAAAGGAAGGTCTGCCTGTTTGCAGATGACAGCAAGATCTGCAACAGAGTTGGCACTCCAAAGGGGCGGAGGGAGAAAAGGATGGGCAGGGATCTGAAAAGACTGAAAGAGTGGACAAGGGTATGGCAGCTGGGTTTTAATGTAAAAAAGTGCAAAATAATGCACTTGGTCCATAGAAACCTGAGAGCAGAGTACAAAATGCACAGAATGATACTGACAAAGACCAAACATGAAAGAGACCAGGAGGTAATTATATTAGATGACTTAAAGGTGGCCAGGCAGTATGACAAGGCAGTCGGAAGGGCTAGTGGGATGCTGGGATGCATAGGAAGTGGTATCGCCAGCAGGAAGAGGGAGGTGATGCTGCCTCTGTATAGCTCAGTGATAAGACCATACCTTAAGTACTGTGTCCAGTTCTGGAGACGACATCTCAGGAGTAACATAGACCGAGTGGAAGTGGTCCAGATGAGTGCTACCAAAATGGTGCAGGATCTGTATCAAAAACCCTACAAGGAGATGCTAAAGGAGCTTAATATGTACATCCTGGAGGAGTGGAGGGAGAGGGGGGATATGATAGAGACATTTAAATACCTCACAGGGGTTAATAAGATAGAGATGGGGTGTATTTTGCAGAGAAAAAGGTGCTGTTGCACAAGGGAGCATGCTATGAAGCTGGAGGGGGTAAATTTAGGAGGATATGATGAAGCACTTCTTGACAGAAAAGGTGGTGGATACCTGGAACAGCCTTCCAGCAGAGGTGGGGGGGGGAAACTGTGGTGGGGTACAAAATGGGCAGACTGAGTGGACCCAGTGGCCCTCATCTGCTGTCACATTCTATGTTCCTATATTTACCTGAGGACACACCTGGAAACAAGCTATCATAGCTCAATGTGCCTTTGCTGGAGAATCCTTTGTTTTAACTTTATTTTATTTATTTTTTTGCCTTGTTTTTAGTTAGTTTGTTGTATGGTCAGATGAATTGTAGATGGGCTAAAAGTGAAGTATTTTAGGGCTGTTAGGTTTTATTTTTAGTTAAGGTAAATAGTGTGTATCGTTACTGTTGAACGCCTTTTTGGATCACATACATTTTCAGTTGTTAGCGTCTAAGGACATGACATTACTTCTGTCCGTATATTGCCTAAACTTTTGCTTTCCTTTGCTTCAGCTGCCTGAATTGCCTGCCTTTACCCATACACTGTCATTAACAAGGAATGCTACCTGGATTTACTCAGTGGTGATGGACAGTTATTCCCTGTCTCAAGCCTTGTGTCTGCGCCTCTCATCGTGGGATCCAATTTTCTGTCAGACTGGGACTTTCCTTTCCTGGGTCTTGCCCTTTGCCCCGGTAGTGTCTCATGGTGTCTTCTGCCTGTGGCAGTTGCCACCATGGATTGCTCAACCGAGCATGAGTGAGGCTTGAGAGAGGGGCTACTACTTACCCGATGTTGCTGGACCAAAAAGTGTGCTTGTTAGAGAGCTGCACTAGTTATTGCCACCTGGAGGTTTTTTATCCAAATTGATGCTTGAGGGTTGCTGCGAAGCTGGACTCTCGTCGAGCTTCTTAGCTGCTTGTGTTTGAGTGTGCTGGCTGGGTTGGGCAGGCTGAACATAGATTCATCGTTCTGGTAGGAATTTTATACAGTGCTGCTGAAGGAGAGGGGAACACAGTTTAATCTGAGCTAACAGACATTTATTTACCATTTAAGGACAGAATCTTTTGGCAGTGAGCATGCCAAAACTTTGTAGCTGCATTTTAGATTTTCTGGTTGGGCTACACATTGCTCTAGCTGTGAGAGAGCTAAAAGAACTTTGCTAGAGCTGGCTTTAATAGCCAAAGGGCTCCTGAGGCTTTCTTTTCTTAAAACATACTTTGGTAAACTGTGTGTGATCTATTTTCATCTAGTATATGATTAGAAAGTCTGTTTTTCTGGACTTGGACATTTTACAGACTTTCATACTAAAGTAACAGGCTTGGATTCCCTTTTATTGTATTTGTTATTGTAGGGTGGAGTGGGGGTTATTTTTTATTTTAAATTGTTATTGTGTGCCTGTTTTTTGTTGTGTGTTAGGTGTGTGCTTGCTGTGTGGTTGTTGTTGTGTGCCTGGTGTTTTCTTATTTTCTTACTTTACTATTACTGTATAAGGCATTATTTTCACTGTAATAACATTTTAGCTATATTCACTATTTTGAAAATCCAGTGAAATTTATATGCCCGTGAAAATATATACTGCAATTGACAAGTTAGCTTACCCTTGCATTTCAGCTAAATTATAATGCCATGAAAATGTCAGAGTGGACAAAATGGTGAAATTTAAGAGCAGTGAATTCATTCTCTTATACAGTATATTGTAGTTCATTATGTATAGAGGTGTGCAGGTAGAGAGGATTACCTACTTGGTGGACTTCCTGCAGTTGCTCCCTCCCCTTTTAGGGACTCCCATTGTCTTTACCAGCAGGGGTGCTCAGCCGCTGTTGGGAGTTGGTGGTCCTAAGGAGGCAGAGCAATTACCACAGTGAGGGTCCCCAGTATGGTAATTGGGGGGCAAGATTGGGGTAGTGTTGACCAGGAGATGCCCAGGGAGGAGAAGGGGTCAGAATAGAGGACCATCATACTTGGTCCCCCTCCTTAGGGCTCTGCCAGATGTCATCAGGCAGCAGGTAGTGCGTCCAGCTGTTTGGCTTGTCCCCTTTGGGCCATTCTTTGTAATGCAAAATTGATTAGGAATAAAACTGCAGTGATGGAATCTTTCATCGTCGATTCCTCAGCCGATCTTGTTTGCATCACCAAGACCTGGTTGGGCGATGATGCTGGCCCTATGCTAGCAGCTTCTGTCCCTCCCAGTTACTTGGTTTTGCACTACCCAATGAGGGACCATAGAGGGGCAGGGTGACCATCTGCTTTAGATCCACCCTGGGCCTCACCACACTTCCAGTACAAACATCAGTGTCCTTTGAGTGTGTGATTGCTAGATGTGCACCGGGAGTCAATAGAAGAATAGTTCTCATCTACCAGCCTCTGGGTGGTGGGAGTCTATTTCTGCAGGAGCTGGCAGACTTCATCACCGAACAGGTGCTGGAGTCCCTTAGGATGATTGTCCTGGGGGACTTCAGTGCCTGGATAGATGATGAATCCTGTCTTTTTGGACAAGAGCTCCTTCAGCTGATGTCTCAGCTGGGATTGTCTCAGGCAGTTGCCTCCGGGACACATACATATGGCCACACCCTGGACCTGGTCTTCTCACCCAGACTTGACATTACAGCAGTCAAGGCTGACTCGGTCATTTAGTTGGATCATCATGTGGTTGAGTTCCAGTGTGGGGCCCCCTGTAAACCAACCCCCTCTGTGGAGTCGATCCAGTGTCATCCGAAAAACAATATGGAGCCTCACCAACTCCAGGAGTCACTGGTTGTCTCAAGCTTGATGCTAGCCTGTGCTGAGGGTTCAGAAGCCAGGGTTGAGGCTTATAATACAGCCTTGACCGAGACACTGGACCTGATTGCACTTTACCGCTTTCACCCCTTCACCTCCCGGCGTCACTCACCATGATATTGTGCTGAGTTGCACCAGTTGAAGACTAAGGAGCATAGGTTAGAGTGTTCCTGGAGGCGGTCACACTCTGAGGAGGACAAGTTGATGTTGTGACTCCATTATTTTGAGTTTCAGTGGGCAGTTGATCTTAGGGAGACTGATTTTTTGTCATGATCAATTGCTGTGGCAAGAAACCATTCAGCTGTGCTGTTCTGCACTGTTGACTGTTGGCTAAATCCCTCCTGTCTCCAGTCTGGGACAGCCTTTTTCTGCAGAAAAGTGCGAGCAGTTTGGGCAGTTCTTTGCTGACAAAGTGGCCTCTGTCAGGGCATGTATTACCTCCTCTGGTCCTGTTCTTACTGGAGTTGATCAGTCTGCTAGTGAACATCATCTGCCGTGTTGGACTGAGTTTCGGCCGGTTTTGGCGGATGAAGTTCTTTGAGTGCTCACCAGTATGTGTCCCACCACCTATGCTCTGGACCCAGTTCAAACGTGGCTTGTCATCAGCTGCTTGGATTCCCTGGGACCAGTGTTTGTTGAGATTGTCAATGGGTCATTAAGTGAAGGAGTTTTTCCTGCGTCTCTGAAAAAGGCTGTAGTGAGACCCTTCCTTAAAAATACATCTCTTGACCCTGACATTCTTACAAACTATAGGCCTATCTCTAATCTCCCCATTTTGGGGAAGCTTATTGAGAAGGTGGTGACTGACCAACTGGTTGAGTGCCTGGAGACATTATCCATCTATGAATCTGTCCAGTTGGTTTTCAGCATCAGCATAGCACTGAGATGGCTCTGGTCCAGCTGGCGCATGATCTCTTCATGGCAAGGGCCTGAGGGCACTATACCATTCTGGTGCTCTTGGGCTTATCATCAGCATTTGAC
Organism: Neoceratodus forsteri; assembly: GCA_016271365.2. Taxonomy (NCBI): domain Eukaryota; kingdom Metazoa; phylum Chordata; order Ceratodontiformes; family Ceratodontidae; genus Neoceratodus; species Neoceratodus forsteri. The sequence goes on along the minus strand of CM057454.1, from coordinate 356,722,233 downwards.
ACGATTGACCATGGGGTGCTGTTAGATCTTCTGCGGGACTATGTGGGCACTACTGACACAGTTTTGTGTTGGTTCCACTCATATCTAACCAGAAGATAGCAGGGCATGGTCCTAGGAAATTTTTCCTCAGGTTCTTTTGCACTACTCTGTGGTGTTCCACAGTGTTCCATCTTGGCGCCTCTGTTGTTCTCCATGTATATGTTGCTGCTGGGAGAGATCATTAGATGGCACAATCTAGGGGTTCGCTGCTATGCAGATGATACCCAGTTGTACCTGTCTTGTTCCCCTGATGATCTTTCCACTCCAGATATGCTGAGTCATTGTTTAGCTGAGATGAATAACTGGATGTTTGCTAACTGGCTGTGTCTCAACCTTGACGTGACAGAGGTTATGGTGATCGAGCCGGGTCATGGGGTATCTTCGCTGATGGGAGACTGCCTGTCCTTGTGGTTGATGGTCGCTCCCTGTCTGTGATAAAGGTGATCAAGGATCTTGGCATTATTCTTGGCAATTGGCTTGATCTTGAAAAGCAGGCCACGTTGATCATTAGGGCCATTTTTCTCCATCTCTGGAATATTGCCAGGATCCATCCATTCTTGACTGTCACTGACCTGGCTAGAGTTATCCTTGCCTTTGTCACTAGCTGACTTGATTACTTTAATGCCCTGTACCTGGGGTTGTCTGGAGGTTTGATGCATCGCCTGAAACTAGTGCAGAATGCTGTGGCCAGGATGTTGACTGGCACGTCTATGAGGGACCATGTCACTCCTGTCCTGCGCTCTCTGCACTAGCTGCCTGTGAGTGTGTGCATCACCTTCAAGATAGGCTTGTTAACATACAAAGCCCTTCATGGTCTGGCATCTGACTACCTTAAAGAGCTTCTGATTCCGTACTCTCCTGTCCACCCCCTATGCTCCACCAAAGCGGAACTACTAGTCAAACCATTCTCCCGTTTAAGAAGATCGGGAGACAGGGCCTTTGGGGTGGCTGCGCCGCTCCTGTGGAACTCTCTTCCACCATATATTTAGACTGTCAGCTCAGTGGAGACCTTTAAAGCCTCTCTTAAAGCTTATTTATTTGATAAAGCTTTTAATCTGTTTTGAACTAATTTATTTTGGGGTTGTTTTACTGTATTTTACTGTATTTTGTTAAGCGCTCTGAGCCCTTGGATAGAGCGCTATACAAATAAAATTTGCCTTGCCTTGCCTTACCTTACCTCTGTCATATACTCATCTCTGTATTTCTGTGCCCCTGTCCTAGGTGAGCTTTCTTGTCCTGGGTCCTCCCTCCCTGCTGTTCTGGGGGGGGGGCAATTTGGCCTCTCTTTGTTTTACTGCTTCCCCTCAGCTAGTTTAAATTTTCATCCAAGTATCATTTAAACCTCCAAACTAGGACTGCAGTCCCCTTTCCAGAAGGATGCAGGCAAATTCATTGACAGAGACCCATATTCTCCTAGGCTGGCACCCAGTCCCTGAAGTATTTGAATCCCTCCTCCAGACACCATGCTTTCAACCAGTGGTTAAATGCCCTGGTGCACAGTACCCTTGTATCTCCTAGCTGTACACTGGTAACACATCAGAAAAAGCCACTGTGCATGCCACCTGCTTAAAGCACCTCCTATACTCCCTGACATTTCCCCACACTACCCCTACCCTGTCCCTTGGCAGGTAATTTGTCCCTAGGTAGACAATGATGTCTAGCTCCCTCCCATGTCCTGCTGCCCTATTGACCCTCTGGATATGTTCTCAATCCCTCCAAGCTGAAGCACCTCTTAGACACTTCACCTCCCTCTTCCTTTCTCCTTCTGCTCCCAAGGTTATCCCCCAACAACAGAGTCCCCCACCAGCAGCTGCTTCCTCTTCTGCTGGGGACCTCTTCCTCCCTCCTCGAGGCCTCCCTTCCAGAGGACCCCCACTTCCTCCCTTTCCACTGCAATGGGTGTCTCTTCTCAGCTCCTCTACCTGCCAATATGGTGAATGAATTCTGCAGTGGTATAGGCTGAGGAGCATGCACCTTCTCTGCCACCACACCTTTCTAGAACCCATCAAAGTCTACTTGCTCTACCTATGCCTAGGCATTCTCTGGGAAATTGATAGCAGACTCGGTGGTCCCTAGGCGGGGCAGAAGACCCTCTGTACCCCTGCCAATTTGGCTTAGAGTCCAGCAATCTCTTCCCATAACCCAGGGAAGTGAGTACAATGCATCAGCACTTCAGTCTCTAGAATGTGTCCTGAAAGACTATGGCTCCACACCCATTGCACTGCATCACTCCCATGCTGTTTCTTTCCTTTGCCTAGTGTTTTTTTAAGTTTTCTGAACCCTTCTGCCTCCTTCCTACTCCTGTTGTCCTCCTGCCTTTTGCTTCTCTGAAACTAGTTTGTTACCCTACCCTAGTTAGGGTGTTTCTTGTTTTCCCTTTTCTTTTAATCCTCATACCTATATGCACCTTATCATGGGTGTGTACTACTCCTTCCCACTTATAGTATGGCAACAACCTATAGTTATCTTTCCCCTAGCTTTTGTAAGCAGTATCCAATAATGTGTTACCTCCTTATCTTGGTCTGTTCCCCTTGCAGAGTGTTCTGTGGACTTTGGTCACCCTGAGGATGCCTCACTGGTTCCGTCCAAGCAGATGCTCTACTCCTGCTCTGTCCCACTCAAATGATGGACACAAGCATGATGGAACATGCTGGGTGTTACTCCTTTTATCTCCCCTTCCTATTTCCTGGTGTCTCCTGACTGCCTGTCCCCACTTATCCTCTGGTGGCTCCTCACACCAGTCACACAACTGATTCACAGGATTTCTTAATCTACTCACCGCCAAGATTAATTTCCTGAGCTAGGTTTCCCATGCTACCTGTAACAAACTTAAAGAAAAATGTCAAAGTGCCCCAAAAACTCTGACTAAAAAATCTCTTTTTTCCACTAACTCACTTACACTGCTATTTTAAGTATGGAGAAAAAATATAAATATATACCGTTAGGTTTAAACTGGCTTCTTACGCTCCCCACTGTCAGAAAATGCAACACAGGACCCCAACTAACTGACCTTTAAATCTACTGTCTCTTGTTAGAGAGCAATAAAAAATAATTGCTGGTATCCGTACATTGTCTCTGTGACAGACAGGACTCACCAATGTTTTTTGGAAATCACATCCACTTTCTCATGACACCTGGGAAACATTGTGGAGTCTTGTCTGTTGCAGTGACAATGTTTGATTACCCACAATATATATCTTTTTTTTTTTTTTGCTATGTGACAATAATTTTCTTTTTTCAGGTTAGTGCATGTCCTTTTATCTGATTTTGTCTCTGTGATATCCTGAGAACAAGACCATGTCTTGGAGGCTTTACCTGATGATCACATTTATTTTAAACTAAAGAAGTAATTTCAAACATTAAGTGATGTACTAGCAGTGCAAATCCAGAACGTGTTTTCTGTGTGAAAATTTTCCCTTGAAGAGAGTGGTTAGATTGCACTTTTCAAATGTTTCTTTTTATGAATAAAAATGTGGGAATGGGCACAATATAAGTTTTGATGCTTTTACAGCCCCTAATGCTAAGAGAATACTGGGTAGCCTTTAGTTACCATGCCTACACTGCAGATATATGGTTGGCCACTGACTGCTAATTTCAAAGCTGAACTATCCCTGTGGTGGCCCTGTAGCAATGTACATTTTCTTGCAAATTCATTGTCATTCAACAAAGAAGAAATGCAAAAATAAATATGTTGTCATAAAGGATAAAAAAGAAAATTGCAGTAAGGACAAAGACGGTCTGATTTCTGAACAAGTCATGTTATAACAGAATTCAAAGCTGCAGCCTAAATAGTAATCTGTTGTACCTGTTAATGCCGCTTTAGATTCATTACCTCAAACATTTTCAGCAACCTTCTGTAACTGTAAGCAGTTTCATGGCAAGCAAATTGGTTAGTAAAGAGAACAGAAAAAAATGTGAACGTGTGTGCCTAAAGCAAGATAATAGCATAGAGCTACTTCACTGCCTTAAGTGATATATTAACTTTTAAAAGTAAAGTTCATCTGTTACTTTTTAAAGCGGAAGTATTTCCCTTTTTCTTTTTTCCTTATAAGATGATCTATCCAAGTAGTGCTAGGCAAGGCAAGGAAAATGCTAGTTATACAATACTCTACCCATAAGCTCAGAGTGCTTTACAGTAAAAGCAGACCCCCCCAAATTAAAAACAGCAATTAAATAAAACTAAAGGCTTTTTTGAACAGAAAAGTCTTTTAAGAGGCTTTAAAGGCCTCCACCGAGCCAGCTGCATGTATGTAATCTGGCAAGGAGTTCCAGAGTACTGGTGCAGCAATTCCAAAGGCTCTGTCACCCAATCTTGTAAGATGAGAAGGGGGCATCACAAGTAGGTCAGCCTAGGCGGGGCATAGGGGGTGGAGAGGTTGACAGCAGATCAGGAACTCTTTAAGGTAGTCAAAACCCACACCACATAGGGCCTTGTATGTTAACAAGCAGATCTTTTTTTTTTTTTGCGCCTCTTCCGACTCCACGGCCACCCCACTCATTGTGGTCTGAATGCGACCACAGGCTGTGGCAGAGAAATCTGAGGACCACCCCCATTAAGTGCTCCTGCGCACTGGAATTCTTTAACACATTGGATAACCCCCCAGGGTGGGATGGGGGGACACCCCAACCCCTCCAAAGTTTCAGGGGGAGAGGACACTCAGAGCAGCTCCCCAAACTCTCCCGAGTCACTTGACACTGAGATCCATCTCCCGGCGCAGCCATAGAGTGATTTTTCCTTTTTCTGGTCCCTGCCCCCTGCAGATGTCAGCACTCAGGGAGCACCAATGAGATGGAGGCATGCAGAGACATACCTCCGCTCTGGTCCTTGGCCAACGCTCTCCCCTTCCTATCACTTTGCCTCCTCAGCTGCACCAGCACCACCCATGGTCACCCAGGTGGTGACAGTATAGCAGCAAAGAGAGCAGCCCACCCCTCCTGGAGAAGGATAGTGGCTCATCAGGCACTCAGTTCTTTTCCCCCTGGCTGGCCCTCTGATGACCCGGGCTCGCTAACGAACCCGGGTCACTGGCAATGCAAACAGTAGCGCTACTATTGTGCCAGGCAGGCTGGCCCTTTAACAAGCAGATCTTGAAGGAGATGCACAAACTCACAGCTAGCCAGTGCACAGCACCCAAAAAAGGGATGACATGATCCCTAAAAGAGGCACCTGTTAACATCCTGGCCACAGCATTCTGAACTAGCTGCAGTTGACACATCAATTCCCCAGACAACACTTGGTATAGAGCATTGCAGTAATCAAGTCTGTTGGTGACAAAAGCATGAATGACCATAGTTAGGTCATCAGGCATCAAGAACAGCTGAATCCTTGCGATGTTTTGGTCAGGTGTGACTTGTAGAACAGCACATCTGGAGGCTGATATAGCTAGTTTTGTTCCACTTCATACCTCATTAACACTTTGAGCTCACAGATGTGACATCGTGGATAACCAAAAAAGGCCACTCAACTTCTGCCAGAATAGTTACTTATGTTGTCATAATCAGTGAGAAGGAGAACTACTATAGGTATGTCAGTCTACAGGAAAAGCAATGCTCTACACATCACAACATATCAAAAAAAAAGACAACTTTTATTTTGGCAAGATAAAAAAGAAATACTATGGTTATGAATCATTCAATTAACATCCCATTATGTTTAGATACTATTAATGGCCCCTATGCACGAATGGACGCACTTCTGTGGTGCATGGCCACTCTGCACCCATTGCGCCTCCCCATGCAGGATGCACAAAATGGGGTGCACAGCCCCCTACGCACCCGACCCCCCAACTGCATGGACTGCAACTTGCCGGGGGTGGGCAGGGGGCATATCATCACTAGATGTGATGCACAGCAGTGCGTAGTGGTCCAGCAGCTATGCCAGTGGGACCCTGCTGCAACTGCAGTACATGGCCAGGCCCATGCACCCACAGGATTCCCTCTAGCCCGGGCAGCAAGTGTGCAGCACCCCCACACACACTGAGCCCCCCTGTCCTTGCAGCAAGTGTGCAGTCCCCCACCCAGCAGTGCCCTGGCCCTGGACACCAAGGAAGTACTCCCCCACCCCTGCAAACATCCACCAGGTTCCCACAATGAGCAGTACCATTCCCTTCCCACAGGCAAGCCTACCCTGGCAACACTGTGGTACATGAACTCCTCCAACACAGATGTGCCCTGAGCCCCAAGCCCTGTGCCCCTCGTGGCACTGACACCACCACCCTCCCCTGTACCTGCATGCTGGTGCTGCTTCCCTGGATGGCAAGCAGCACAGCCCTCCACACACTGCCAAATATGCTGGTCATCTGATGTATGCAGGTGCATGCAGCTGATGTACATCCGCATATGTCAAAAGACCGGTGGCCGTGGAGGTGTGCGGAGGGCTGTGCCACTGGCCATCCTAGGATGCAGCACCAGCACACAGGTATGGGGGCTGGAAGTGAGTGGTTAGTGCCGTGGAGAGAGGGGCCACTGCCAGCTAGATGTCTATGGTGACCACATGCCATGGTGGTCACCACTTGCTAGATCCGGGTTGGGGGTCAGGCTACCACCGAATGGGGCATGTGGGGGGGGACTGCCATCACAGGATGGGGCCCTGCATTGTGGCAGGTGGGGGGGCCTCTGACCAGCAGAACCACACTGGGGCATAGGTGCAAATGTCAAGGTGCCTGCGGTAGGCGTTTCTGCACCCGAACCTGTGCCTCAGCGCACAAGGGATCCACTTTTGGCACAGGATGGGCATCTGATTGGATGCCTGCCTGGGACCGCAACTTCACCCCTGGCCAACCTGCGGAGTCCTGTGCACTGGGGGGGCAGGGCTGCAGACAGGTGCGTGTCAGTCGTGCATTCTCTGGGTGTGCACCTGTCTTCAGGTGCGGACCTATGCGGGCAGGATACAGGCCTCTGGCGTGTAATTCCCACCCATTCATGCACAGGGGCCAATGTGTGCCAGAAGTGATTTTAAACAGTTTTATTGAGTCTTGGATACCCCGGATAATCCTCAAATAAAAAAAAGATGTTATATTCACAGAATTTTACAAAAATCTATCAAAACCCATACACATTCCTGAATGAAAAATGTATTGAATTATAGTTCACTACCCAGATACAGTAATTATAGGAAAACTTACTGTAGTAGAATTTGGAGCCATCTCTCTTCACCTGGCAAATTGTATTTAGTAAATGTAGTAAAAGGTTTAGTAATTGTGAACTTGAGGCAACACACACACACACTAGAGATGCAGCAAATTTTTACTATGCCTGTGTAAATAATGCGAAGTGAATAACTTTGCATCTGCATAACGTTACACTAAGTTTCCATTCAAAGGTCAAAATTCACCTTTAATGAACTTCGTGTTTCAAACTTCGCATTAACTTTGGGTTACGGTGTGAGAAGGCAAAGTTTGTGACAAACAGGTCACAGATCACATGTCTAACTTTCTGCAGGTCACATGATGCAGGCAGGAAGGGAATCAGGCAGGAAGTCAGTGAACTAGTTTCACTTTGATTTTCGCTTTGCTAGAGCAGGAGCTGTGTAGCTTAATGGGCTAGTCAAAATTGTAAAATAAATAGTTTTTTGCTTTTCATCCCTTTTTTCCAGATTCCTGAGTGTATTTTAAACCACTTTCATCCCCTTAGTCCACATTTTTGTTTATCTGATTCAGTTCCTCTATTTTTCCATTTTGTTAGTAAAACTTTTAGTAATTTTTTTTATCAAAATTGAGAGAGGTGGAGCAAGTGGCATTCCTTGTGGCCTATGCATGCATGGGGGCCTTGGGAAAACCATTTGCCTGAACCGGGGCAATGTTTTTTTTAATCCAGTGCTCCCCCGGCAAAATGTTGTTGCCACTGCCAGTGGAAGCGTGATGCCAGAAGCTGCAGCAGCAGCTTCTTCTTCTGATGTTAGTGGTGCCCCCCCCACAGCACCAGTGGCTACCGACCCATCATAGCAGGCCAAGGAGCAGTAGCAGAAACAAGAATGGCAGCAGCAGGAACAAGAACAGCAGCAGCAGCCTGTTGCTGCCCCAGCTGCAGAGCAGCCTGTGACATCTAGGGCCCTTCCCACTGCCTGTGCCTGGTCCTCCCTGTAGCTCGCCAGTGTGGCTGTTTTTCCCCTACACTGCCAGGTGATACAAGTGTGGTGAAATGCAACATCTGCAGTATACTGGTGCGTTGCAGTAGAAAGGGCAGCCACTTGGGCATGGGTGGCCAAAGAACCCGCATGTTAGTGCAGCACCACCCAAAGGGAGGCCAAGGTGAAGGAATTATGAACCGCTCCTGCAGGGGACGGTGAAGTTGAAGGGGGGTCAGTACGGTGAAGGCCTGTGCGTCGTACAAAATGCAGCTGAAGGAAGAGGGTTGAGCAAGTGGCGGCTCCCACAGCTGCAGCCAACCCAGTGGATATAGCAGTCACACAGGTGGATCTGGACATCCTGTGGACTGAGGTTGACTACTTGCATAATGGTCTCGCCCAAACGTACCACCAGTTGAACAGACTGGAGGCTCAGCAATTGCAAATGATTAGAATTCTACGCATGCTGATTGGTAGGCCCCAGGCCCAGTGGCTTTATATAATTTTCTTTGTTTTCTGTCTTAACATTTAGTATGCATTCTTTCTTTATTTTTCCTCACTGTCCTCCCACCTCCCCCCCAAAAAAAACATAAAAGAAAAAAAAATATGAAAAACACACCTAAAAAATTATAAAAGGTTAACCCCATCAAATTCCTGTCCTCTACCTTTCCTTCTTTTCCTACTTAATAATCTTTTTACGTACTGAATAAGTATATAATTTTTTCCATTAATGTTTTCTTCCTGTTGTATATCAAAGCAGCAGTGCAATAATCTGGTGAAAATTTTGACCTATACTTTTTTATTCTATTTTAGATTGATCTTTATCTACTGACTTGTATGATACCCTTCTTTCCACAATTTATGTAAGTCTGCTTTAGTACTTTTCATGTTGTCTTGCGCCTGCACAATAAACATGTTGCAGTAACTTTGGAATAGCAGGTTTTGGAGGCGCGGTCGTGTTGTGGCCAGTGGCGCCACTGCTTTTTTCCGGCTGGGCTCCGTGGCACAAATTAGATTGTACACTGTCTATGACAGCAGTGCAAAAGCATGCCACCAACTTGAAATAATTTAGTCACTGGAATGAGGGAGTGCCCCCTCATTGCAGGGTGTGCCTTCCATGGTGTAACATTTCAATAAACATGGCGGGCTCACTGCCGGCCACTCACAGTCCCTAGAAGCCGACTTCATGAGTGCCCTATCCCCCTGTAGTCTTATGTGGCCCCTTTAGTGTTGTGCTGTGTGAGGGGGTGCCCAATCCCCCTCGGCATCATGCCCCCAACACACAGACATGCTTGCTGACAGGGGTGACCAATCCTCCTATCAGCAAGTTTAATCCCCCCCCCATTCGTGCCAGCATTTTCTGCGTGGCCCCACCCTGATGGCCTGATTGTGTGCCGCACTGGGAGCCCACCCCAGTGTGGCTAACATGCCATCCCAAAAAAACAAATGTGCCACACTGGGAGCCCACTCTAGTGTGGCGAAAACCTGTAAAAAAGCAAAAAATGGTCCGCAGTGTTTTTTTTCTGTTACCTGTAACAAGGAAACAATCCCTCACTGTCGGGTCCCTCCCCACCCGCACCCACCCTCTGCGTGCTCCCCTCCCCACCCTCCCTCACCCCTTACTTACCTCCAGAGCCCAGCGCGATGATCTTCCGTAGACTGGGAACATGTCTGCACTTTTCAAAGCCGACCGTGAACTGAAGAAATGCTGGTAAGCTGTATTGTGGCATAAATAGGTTTTTTCAAGTTTGGTGCATTTCTCAGCCATTTTTGCGAATTTTGGCACAACATTTTCAACATGGAGTTCTTGGGACCCCAACTCATTAATTCAGTCACTGTCATCTCACTATTCAGTCCTGAAAGGTGATTTTGCAGTCACTGTGCAGAATCACCTTTCGGGACCGATTAATGAAACGACAGTGTGACTGTTCATAAGATGGGCTCCCAAAAAGCCTATATTGCAAATCTGGTGAAAGAATTCCAAAAAATGACTGTTACGAGTGTGCATTGTGCAGTTTCCACCCACGCTCATAACTTCAAGAATTTTTAATATTTTTACTCCAGATTTTCAACATTGCCATTTTTTCATAGCTCCTTATGAACAGTACAGCTATCGTTTTCCACATCCTGCCCAAAATGTGTTTTCGTGCATCCAGAGCACAATGGCGCAGTCACTGTAGGAAAACAATGTTTGGGACAGAGTAGGAAAATCACAGTAACACTGTTCACGACCAGAGGTCCCAAAATGCCTATGTTGAAAATGTGATGACAAAACTCAACAAAATGACTATGTTATGAGTGTGCATTGCACAGTTTCCATGCACAGTCATAACTTTGAGAATTTTTTATATTTTTACTCCAGATTTTCAACATTGTCCTTTTTACACACCTTCTTATGAACAGTATAGCTGTCATTTTTCACATCTTGCCCAAAATGTGGTTTCACACATCTGGCGCACAATGGCGCATTCGCAGTGGGAAATCAATGTTTGGGACCGATTAAGAAAATCATACTGCCACTGTTCATGAGCACAGGTCTCAAAATGCCTATGTTAAAAATTTGGTGAAAGAATTCTAAAAAATGACTGTGTTATGAGCGTGCATTGCACAGTTTTCACGCACACTCATAACTTCAAGAATTTTTTATATTTTCACTCCAGATTTTCAAAATTGCCATCTTTTCACACCTCCTTATGAATGGTGCAGTCATTTTTCACATCCTGCCCGAACTCTGTTTTCACACGTGGCACAGAATGGCATGGTCGCTGTGGTAAATCAACATTCTGGACTGATTAACAACATCACAGCACCATTTCATGAACATCGGTCCCAAATGCTTTCATGAGGTGGGATCACAAAAAGGCCATGGTGAAAATTTGGAGTGCAAATACAAACAAACACCTGGGGCATTAGGGTTTCTTACCATAATGTCCCACCCTGTACAGACTAACAGGTGTCAAGGGTGTGCCTTTGGATTGTCAGCTATAATGCTCACACCATTGCCCCCCCCCACCCTGCAGACACTGACAGGCATCAGGGTGTGCCTTGGACTCTTCGGCCCCAAAGTTCACCCCTTTCTCTTATACTGCACCCATCTCAACATACTTCCTTATGGAATGGGGTGAGCGTAAGGCCTGACCACCCCAAAGCACAACACAACACTTATTAGAGTATGTAGAATAGGGTGAGGTGAAATGGCATGAGCGTTATGGCCGACGACCCAAAGGCACACCTCAATGCCTCTCACTCTCTGCAGGGTGGGGTGGGGTTGACGTCAGTTCCATACTTCACTACCACTCCTATTATGCATCTCTCTACCTCCTGCACTACCAGTGCCAATGGCAGCAAGACAACGTTCGGCATTGACAAATGCTTGTTTTACATCTGAAATAATATAAGTAGTGCTCCTTTTAATATTGCTCAGACCAGGTTTTCATCACTTTTCCCAACTGTTTTTGAATACCTGCTGTTCCATAAGGTCGTGGAGCACTGACTGCTGCCTGCTAGTTCATTTTAGTCACAACAGAAATGATTTTAAATAATTGATGTACACAAACAGCTGAGATTACTGATGAAAACCTGGTCCAAACCATATTAAAAGGAATGCTCCTTTTATTATGTTTGCTTGCATGCATGTGCAAGAAACATATTGCAGCAGCTTGCTGTAGTAATGAGTTGTGGAGGTGTGGCAGTGTTGTGGCCAATGCCAGCAGTCCATTTTGGGGCTGGTCTCTGTTGCACCAATGGAGGAGCACACTGTTGATGACAACAGTATTGTAGCATGCCACCAACTTGAAAGAAACTCGCCGCTGCAATCAGGGAGTGCCCCATCATTTACCTGTACCTCCTTCAAATACCTCTGGGTCTGGCTCGATCAGCACCTTGACTTTTCCACTCACATCGACTCTATCCACAAAAAGCTGCACCCAAAACTAGGAGCCTTATATTGGAACAAGGGTAGCCTACCTCTGGCAACCCGCAAGGAAATTGTCCAAAAAATGATCCTCCAGATACTGGATTATGGGGATACAGTATACTGTGCTGCTCCCAGGTCGGCCCTAGCCAGCCTTGACCCTCTCTACCACTCTTTCTGCCGTTTTGCCCTTGACTGCCCAATTATGACACATCACTGTGACCTCTATAGCCTCATTGATCTAAGATCGCTACACATCCGTAGACACATCCACAGCATCAGGACCACAGTGAAATTCTGGTCACAGTCCCTTCCCTCCTACCTTACATCTGCCCTCTCAGTCCCACCACAATCCACCTACTCTCTCCGGAGTGGTAGCTCCAGGCTACTACATGTCCTGTGTATGGCCACTTCAAGGGGCCAAGCGGCGTTCAGATACCTCATGCCCAAACTTTGGAACACACTCCCAGAAGGCATTCATGACTTCGCTAACTCGTTGCACCTAAATCTCCTCCTCAAGGCACACTTCTCCACTATTTGCGTCTACACATAGGGTCACCTAGGAGTTGAAACCTCAAGTCCCCTATGCGTGTTTAGGCCCTCTTGTCTTTACTCTTAGCATGCCTCCCTCGCGTTTTGATTTCATGCTATGTAGAGCATAATGTAGGGGTTACAGATGGCAGTCCTCTATGTAAACCATGTATATCCTCTCTGTTTTCCCTCGTTGCTTGATTTCATAGCTAATTCTGCAAATTGACAATAGTTACATGCACTGTTTCCCCAAAGTTTGTAAAATGTATCTGCTTTCATGTGATTCTACTTATGTCATGTACTTGCACACTCCAGTTTCTCCCCTGGAGGTCTGTAACACTCTGTATAGTGTAACTGTAATCATGTACAATCAGTGTCAGTGGCTCAGTAGGTAGCACACTCGCCTCTGAGGCCGGGAGAGTAGAGGGCTGTGGGTTCAGTTCCCACATCTGGCACTTGGGTTAATATCCCAGTACTGACACTGTAGTGCAGCATGAGAGGGGTGCTGCACTCCTGAGGTGCCGTCTTTCGGATGAGACGTTAAACCAAGGTCCCATCTGCCTGGATTGGTGGTAGTTCAGGTGGATGTTAAAGATCCCATGGCACTTATCGAAAAGAGTAAGGGAATTTCCCCAGTGTCCTGGCCAAATTTCCCTCATTCACTAAAAATACCACTAACAGCTTAATCTGGTTCAAGATCAGTTGGCATTCATCTGTATCCCCTTCCCCCGGGTCGTGCCTGAAAATAGGCAGGATTTGTCTAGTGCACTTACCCGGTCAACAAAAACTAAATAAAAAAAACAATCCTCCTCTACTGCAGTGCATATGAAATCACATTCATGTACTCCCTATTTGTGTTTATGTTATATGCTCCAATTGTCCCTTTCCCCCAGGACGCATCTGGAATTGAACGGTAACCCACTCAGTATGCCATTCCTGGTAAAACGCTTAAATAAATAAATAAATAAATTTAACAGTCAGCTGTTTTTTCTGTTGGGGCAGTCCCTGATTCCAGAGGTGAATCACAGCTTGCCTTGTCTAGTGTCCCATTTCAATAAACATGGTGGCGGCTGTCGCTGGTCGCCTCTCACAGTCCCCATGAAAGCAGACCAGGGTGCCCAATACTCCTGTCGGCATGCCCCCTCCCAAGTTCATTTGCCGATGGGGTAGCCCAATCCCCATCAGCATAATGTCCCCATCATTTGTTTTAAATAAACATGGTGGTGGGTGTTGCTGTCCACCTCTCACAGTCCTCATGAAAGCTGATTGGGGTGCCCAATCCCCCTGTTGGTATGTGCCCTCCCAAGTTCATTTGCCAATGGGGAAGTCCAATCCCCATCGGCATAATGTCCCCCCCCCATTTGTTGTGTGGCAAGGGGGGTGCCCAATCCCCCTTGGCTCATGCGCCCCCCAAACACTCTGTATATGCAGACAGGGTGCCCAATCCCCATCGGCTACAGACCCCCAACAAACACCCAGGTGGTATGTTGGGAGCTCACCTCAACGTGTCCATTGTTCCTGTAATAGAAAAACCATCCTGCAAGGTATTTTCTTAAAAAAAAAACCTGTAAAAGCACAAAACCATACCTCGTTGTCTCTGGTGTCCCCTCCCTCAATCTGCACCCACTCTCTGTGCACCCCACACCCCCCTCCCCCCTAACCCCATACTTACCTCCGGAGCCTGGCACAATGATCTTCAGTGGAGCAGGAACACATCTGCATTCTTCAAAGCTGACTGCGAACTGAAGAAATGCTGGTAAGCTGTATAATGGCATAAATGGGGGGGAGTTCAACTTAGGTGGATATCTCAGCCATATTTGCAAATTTTGGCCCAAATTTTCAACATGGGGTTCTTGGGATCCCATCTCATGAATTCAGTGACTTGCATTTGGTTATTGGGTACTGAAAGGTGATTTTGCGGTCACTGCATGGAATCACCTTTCGGGACCGATTAATGAAACAACAGTGTCACTGTTCATGAGGTGGGCTCCCAAAAAGTCTATGTTGCCAGTTTGGTGAAAACATTCCAAAAAAATGACTGTGTTATGAGCGTGCATTGTGCAATTTCCAGGCACACTCGTAACTTTGTGAATTTGTAATATTTTCACTCCAGATTTTCAACAGTGGCATTTTTCATACCTCCTTATGAACAGTACAGCTATCATTTTTCTTATCCTGGCCAAAATGTGTTTTCAGACTTCCAGTGCACAATAGCGCAGTCGCTGTGGGAAATCAGTGTTTGGGACAGATTATGAAAATCACAGTGACACTGTTCATGAGCAGAGTTCCCAAAATGCCTATGTTGAAAATTTGGTGACAAAAGTCCATAAAATGACTATGTTACGAGCGTGCATTGTGCAGTTTCCATGCACACTCATAACTTTGAGATTTTGTAATATTTTCACTCAAGATTTTCAGCATTGTCCATTTTGCACACCTCCTTATGAACAGTGCAGCTGTCATTTTTCACATCCTGCCCGAAATATGTTTTCACACATCTGGCGCACAATGGCTCAGTCGCTATGGGAAATCAATGTTCAGGACAGATTAAGAAAATCATAGTGATACTGTTCATGAGAAGAGGTCACAAAATGCTTATGTTGAGTATTTAGTGAAATAATTCCACTAAATGACTGTGTTAGGAGTGTGCATTGTGCAGTTTCAACATATGCTCATAAGTTTGAGCATTTTTAATATTTTCACTCCATATTTTCAACATTGCCATTTCTTCACACCTCCCTATGAATGGTACAACTGTCATTTTTCACATCCTGCCTGAACTGTGTTTTCGCACATCTGGCACAGAATGGCATGGTTGCTGTGGGAAATCATGTTCGGGACAGATTAACAAAATCACAGTGTCACTATTCATGAGCAGAGGTCCCAAATGCTTTCATGAGGTAGGGGTCACAAAAAGGCCATGTTGAAAATATGTAGTGCAAATACCAACAAATGCCTGGGACATTAGGGTTTCTTACCATAATGTCCCACCCTGTACAGACTGACAGGCATCAGGGGTGTGCCTTTGGATTGCCGGCTGTAATGCTCACACCATTCCACCCCCCCTCCCCCACCCTGAAGCCAGTGACAGGCATTGAGGTGTGCCTTGGATTCTTTGGCCCCAGAGTTCATCCCATTCTCCTATACTGCGCCAGATGTACGAAAACACATTTATGGCAGGATGTGAAAAATGACAGCTGTGCCATTCATCAGGAGGTGTGAAGAAATGGCAATGTTGAAAATCTGGAGTGTAAATATAAAAAATTATCCAAGTTATGAGCGTACATGGAAACTGCAAAATGCACACTCATAACATGGTCATTTTATGGAATTCTTTTACCAAATTTTCAACATGGGCATTTTGGGACCTCTGCTCATTAGCAGTGTGACTAAGATTTTCTTAATCTGTCCCAAACATTGATTTCCCTCAGCAACCATGCCATTGTGCGCCAGAAGTGTGAAAACACATTTCAGGCAGGATATGAAAAATGACAGCTGTACTGTTCATAAGGAGGTGTACAAAAATGGCAATGTTGAAAATCTGGAGTGAAAATATTAAAAATTCTTGAAGTTATGAGCGTGCATGGAAACTGCATCATGCACACTGGTAACACAGTCATGTTGTGGAATTCTTTCACCAAATTTTCAACATAGGTATTTTGGGACCTCCACTCATGAACAGTGACACTGTCATTTCATTAATTGGTCCCAAAAGGTAATTCCATACAGTGCCCATGAAATCACCTTTCGGGATGAATAACGGCATGACAGTGACTGAGTTCACGAGGTGGGGTCCCAAGAACCCCATGTTGAAACTTTGGAGCCAAAAGTCACAAAAATGGCCAATATATCCAACTAAGTTGAACCCCCCCATTGATGCCATTATACAGCTTACCGGCATTTCTTCAGTTCGTGGTCAGCTTTGAAGAGTGCAGACGTGTTCCCGCTCCACCGAAGATCCTCGTGCCGGGATCTGGAAGTAAATATCGGGTGAGGGGGGTGCAGGGAGGTGGGGTGCACAGAAGGTGGGTGCGGGTTGGGGAGGGGCACCGGAGACAACGAGGACCATTTTCTGTTTTACAGGTTAAACTACATTGAAAAGACAGCACAGGAATTTTTTTTTTTTACAGAATCTGCCTTTGGCACACTGGGCTCCCGCAGTGAGCCACCTGTTTTTTTTGGGAGGTGACTGGAAGCCGATGGGGGATTGGGCTCCCGGTCAGCACAGAAAACATGTCTGTGTTTGAAGGGGCGCATGATGCCAAGGGGGATTAGGCACCCCCCTCAGCAGAAAACTTAAAATAGGTAGACATTATGCAGATGGGGATTGGGTTCCCCATCGGCAAATGAACTGGGGAGAGGTATGCTGACAGGGGGATTGGGCACCCCTGATGTCGACCTTCAGGTGGGACAGTGAGAGGCGGACGGTGACAGCCTCCACCATGTTTATTGAAATGTTGCACCAGGTAAGGCACGCCCTGCAATGATGGGTCACTCCCTCATTGCAGTGACAAAATTGTTTCAAGTTGGTGGCATGCTTTTGCAGCACTGTCATACACAGTGTGCTATTTTATTGGTGCCACAGAGCCCAGCCTGAAAAAGCAGTGGCTTCATTGGCCAGAACACGACCGCATCTCCAAAACCTGCTACCCCAAGCTACCACAATATGTTGTTTGCTCTTGCATGCAAGACCACATAAAAAGTATAGGTAAAAATGTTCACCATATTCTTGCACTGCTGCTTCAGTTGTCATGCTATATTATTTTTTTGTTACTGTGGACTGTGTTACATTTTCTTACTCTACCCACAACTAAAATCAAAATACCCCAAATCACCCACAATGACAATCCAAACCACAAAATAATTTCCCATCTTCTCTCAAGGTGGCTGTTTTTTTATTGCTATCTGGCTACATCATTCAGCTTGTGGTATCAGTGTCCTGATTAAGAATAAGCACATGAAAAAGAGTTCAGAAAAGTCACAACTATTTCTTGCTGCACTGCTGAACATTTACAATGAGAGCCAGAACTGTGTATCAGTGTCCCAAGTGAGAACATTGCTTGCTGATGCCTGTTGCTGCTGTCTTGCTGTTTTAATTTCATGAGAAGTCCCAATTAAGAATAAACACATGAAAAAGTGTTCAGAAAAGTCCCAACAATTTCTTGCCGCATTGCTGAGAATTTACAGAGAGCCAGAAATGTGTATCAGAGTCCCAAGTAGAGATGCAGCAAATTTAAAATCCGCTGGAGAAGTGAAGGCAAAGTGGCCATTTCATGTTGGCACTTTGCTACGCGGAGTGCCCCATAGGAAAGGCTCACTTAGCCTTGTTATTATTACTTCGCATTGTCACTCCGCCTTAAACACGAAGTAAGGTGGAGTGACAACAATACTGGCAGCATCCCACCCACACAGTCACCAGAATGAATGTGCATTCCCAAAGTGCTACTGTCTTGTGTCCAGAAAACCCCCCAGTGCTGATGAAGTGAAATGAGAGTGTAACAAGAAATGCAAAGTCTCCCAGAATTAATGGTGCACTCAGTCATGCATGCAGTGATCAGGTCACACACAGTCACCAGAATTAATGTGCATCTCCAAAATGCTACTGTCTTGTGTCCAGAAAATTTCCCAGTGCTGATGATGTGAAATGAGAGCATAACAAGAAATGCAGTCTCCCAGAATTAATGGTGCCATGCAAATGCACAGACAGATTAAGATTGTGCTGCACACTCTAGGGATGCATACAGAAAGGCACAACACCACCTAACCAGTGCTCACAAGTCACAAATCCAGAACTGGAAAGGAATACATTTTGCCAGTTGGGGGATTAGTGCACAGCAGTAACAATCCACTACCAGTAAAGATACCACAAAGCAGTATAAAAAATTCATGCAGGCGCGGTGGAAAGCAGGTTCACATTGCTGCAATTACTCTGTAACACAATAAAAGGTGTTTGATTTAATGGCACACATCTCACACACACTCACATGTACACTCAAGTAATGTGTAGCAAATTGAAAACCTTTAGTAATATAACCAAATGTTTTAAACAAATTGTACACTGTTGCACCTCAACAATCAGCAAAAAAATGTCAAGAATTACTGAAAATATTACTGTGTGTACATTAACACTATTATACAAGAAAAATATAACCAAAACAGAAAGACTGCCTTTTTCTCCCAGATAATCTACTGACACCACAAATACGCCCCTCCCCAAAGCACACTTCACAGTACACAGACTGACTGTTCTAAATTAACATTCAAAATCCACACACAACAATAAACACTCAATGATATGAGCACAGAAGGGTTTCCTAAAATTGATGTACTAAATTTTGAGCAAATAATATTACTCAAAAAGGCATTTTAAACAGCTTTTAGAGGTTTTGAATCGCAGAGCTCTGAGAGCAAACTGTCTCCAGCTACCACTGCACACACACTACCCAGGCCAGAACTGAGGATGTGCCAAGCAATCTACAGCCCATGTGACCTGCAATCCCATGAATAACTGCAGCATTTTATTTGGAGCTCAATTACAGGGTGAAGTGAAGTGAATTACATTGATTAAAATGTACTTCACCTTAAAATTGGTGGAGAAGTGGTTTGGGGAAGGCGGAATAATGCAAACTCATTGGTTTCAATGGACTTCATGTGCCTCATTATGAAGCGAAGTACTCTGCTTCACATTGTGGAGTTCTCTGCAGATTCTGCATTACTCAGTGAATCACTTCATGGAGCAAATTGGGGCCACTTCGCCCATCACTACTTACAGTACCGTAACTCACATGCTATTTGGGAAGGAACACGAATGCCTATGGCTGTACTCCCCTTATGAGTTATAGCACAAAACTCTCCGACTTAAAAACACTTATTAATGAGAACAATGGTGGAGCAGTGAAGCCTGGAGAGATACTACAAAACATGCTTACAATACAGTCAAGTAACTAGTAAAAAATGAATGTTGTGATTCGTGATGTGATCGTGAATCGTGATTTATGACTGCATTTGTGACCATGATGATGAAGAATGTGATTCAGGGTCGATGGTGTGAGATAACCAACATGGAACTGTATTGGGAACGCGAATGCCTATGGCTTTACTTCCCCAATGAGCTGTAGCACAAACTCCCTGACTTAAAATCACTCATTAATGAGTACAATGGCAGAGTCATGAAGCCTGGAGAGATACTACAAAACATGCTTACAATACATCCAAGTAACTAATCAAAAAATTAGTGTTGTGATTCGTGACATGATCGTGAATCGTGATTTGTGACTGCATTTGTGACCATGATGATGAAGAACGTGATTTGTATCACGAGTGACTCGTGATGATGGTCCTGACTTAAAAATGCATTTTAATGAGTATAATGTTCATGCAGAATTATGCACCACACCTGTCCAGTACTCTGAAGGGAAGCCAAAGAAACAACTGTGACTTAAGTTACAGATGGAAATTGGGCCCTAAAGAGATGCAAATGAACAGACAGATTAAGATTGTGCTGTGCACTGAAGAGATGCAGAAGCAAAGGCATGACACCTAACCAGTGCTCACCATCAGAAATTCAAATCTGGAAAAGAATACCTTTGCTGGTTGGGGCGGGCCACGGGGAGTGTACTGCACTGCTGCAGCGACAGTCACTAGTACTAGTACTAGTACCAGTAAAGATACCACAAAGAAGTACAAAAATCACATCACTGCAGTGGATAGCAGGTTCACATTGTTGAAATTACTATGTGGCACAATAAAAGGTGTCTGATTTGATGACAAGCATCACACACATACTCACACACACACTAAAGAATGCATAGCAAATTGAAAACTTCAGTAATATAACCACATATTTTAAACAAACTAAAATTATGCACTGCTGCACCACAACAATCAGCAAAAAAAAGCAAAAATTATTGAAAATATTACTGAGTGTACATTAACACAGTTATACAAGAAAAATATCACCTAAACAGAAAGCACTGTCTTTTTCTCTAAGTTAATCTACCTACACCACATATACCCACCTCCCCCAAAGCACACTTCCACTGTCTCTCAGTACACAGACTGAATGTTGTACATTAACATTCAAAATACACACACAAACAATAAACGCTCGATGATGTGAGCACAGGAGGGTTTCCTATAATTGATGAACTAAAGTTTCAGCAAAAAAAAACTCAAAAAGGCTTTTTTAACAGCTTTTAGAAGGTCTGAATTGCAGAGAGCTCTCAGAGCAGAATGTCTCCTACAGCTTCCTATGCACACTACCCCAAACTGAGGTTGTACAGAACAATCTAGAGCCCATGTGACCTGTAATCCCATGAATCACTGCAAAATTCACCTTTGGCGCTAAAAAACACGATGAAGTGAGGTGAAGTACATTGTTTTCAATGTACTTCATCTTAAGAACTGGTGGAGTAGTGGTTTGAGAAGGTGGAGTAATGTGAAATCATTGTTTTCAATGGACTTGCATTACCTATTATAACGCAATGTACTCCACTTCACATTCTGGAGTACTCTGCGAATTTGTCTTCACTCTGCAAATCACTTCGCGGAGTGAATTGGGGCCACTTTGTCCATCTCTAGTCCCAAGTAAGAAAATTGCTTGCTGATACCTGTTACTGCTTTTGTCTTGCTGTTTTAATTTCTTGAGAAGTCCCGAAAAACATGACAGACCTTTACAGCAACAAAACTAGTGTCTCGATTTGCTAATAGTGATTATCTCACCAGATTACAGGAAACTGGATTATATACTTTACAAACCAGATGAACCAGAGAGGATTTGCTATTATTATATAAAATTAAACATTTCCAGGATCTAATGGATCAATGTGGCCTTAAATTCTCTGATAGAAGGATTTCCCCATGGCTACACAACACACAGATTGATGTGGCAAAATCAAGAACTAATAAAAGACAAAACTATTTCACTATAAAAAACCCTAGACTATTGAATAGATTACCTCAATATTTGGTGGATAGTAACTCAATTCTGTCTTTTAAAAGAGGTTTGGACCAATGGATGGAGTCGTAAACTAAAAATAGTTCCAAGGTGTAATTTTTCCCACCATAGTGGTGGGGGACAATCACAATGGGCTTCAGTCTTCTTTTGTCCCTTGTAACCAAGTAAACCAAGTCAATGGAAACATCTTGTGGTGATATGATAACTGAGAAAAACTTCAGTTTACATAGTGCTGTTTACTATCAGTGGTGTTTGTGCAACTGCTGCTGCTGCTGATATACAGTGTGTGGCTGAATGAGGATAGCCACAGACGACCATGGGTTGAAGTATAATTTGATGTTCTTGAAATGTTTTCTGCTGCGTTGACTGAAACATGTTGCCTGATTTGTGTGTATTCATACCTCCAATAGTAAGTTATTGTAAGTGTCAGTGTCATATTTGTTGAGAGACATTTCCATTTAATTTGTAGTGAATCTTGTTGTTTGTTGTAAGCAGTCTGTCTTGTTCCTTTATAGGGAATCATCATCATACATATTGAATGTTTCCCATTCATCGGTGTGTTGGTCATGATCACATTCACATGCCGTACATATGTGCTGCCATCTAATCTGGTACTGTAAATTTTTTCTTGGGGGGGGCTGTTATTATTGTGAGTAAGTTATAACCATTTCTCATTACTGTTCTTTTCTTTTACATTTTCAGGTATATCACCCAGAATCACAAGCGCATTGATGAAACCATGCTGCTGCCACAGATGGGTTCTACATGTGTCTGATTGTTGACTATGACAGTACTACAATTGCAAGCTATGAAAGTATTTTGGGGGGTGGTTTGCCTCATTGGAAAACAATTTTCCTTAATATTTTTTTTCTTCTTTCCAGGTCTTCAGTGTATCTGAAATGTTGTCTGTCTCGAGACTGGAACATACTGCAGGTTCACAGCACCTCGATATTACCTGCAAACAGATGAAGCAGAAATTATTCGGAGTTCATTCCAGTACCCCATTCAGTACCCTGGGGTGCTTGTCCTGCCTTTTGTTATATCCAGCTTCAAATATATAGCTATTACTAAATACCTGTGAATAAAATAATCAAGTTTATTGACACGCACTGGACCAGTGTCTTACAGTCCCAAACAGGAATACACATTGTAGACTCCTTGCATACTGAAGTACGCCTGTCACATCTGTGCAGAAAAAGATATATTATCTGGCCTGTATTTGACTGCCCTTGAATACTTCACCCCTACAAAAAAAAAAAAACAAGAAAAATGAAAAAGAAAAGAAAGGAAAAATAAAGAGGAAATCAGACAGATATTTACCTGCACATAAAATAATTTATGTGGATGCACTGCAACACCATTGTTGGTACAATTACAGTACTATGTATCATTTAGGTCCTAGGAATGTCCTATTGCAAGTTACAACAGCCACCTGTGAAGAAAAATAGAACATCGCTTGCCTGTATTTGGCCGTAGTGGCATAGTGTGTACCTGTATAAAAAGGAAAAAAACGGATAACAACGCAATTCAAGTCAAAAACACAGTAAATGAGATTCATACTTACTGTAAATTGGCATTTATTTGTAGGCAGCAGCCAGCTTGAGGTGCAACACCTTCGGGGAAATAACTTGAGATAACAACCAACATTAGAAATTATGGTTTCAACTATGTAGAGTGCCAGTGGCAGTGCACTTGGTCATTACTGTGCCAAGTGCGTAGGTCGCCATCATCTCTTTTAGTAGGGGCTGCACCCCCTGCACCCACCATGTGAGGGGCTGCAGCCCCAACACCTGCCCCTTTCTAATGATACCAACTCTGGGGGGGGGGGCTGGACCTTGAGCAGGGGGCAGCGAATCCGGCATTTGGCACTGTAATGCCCTGGTACTGTAATACCGAAGCTCAGAGTGCCATAAGGGAGAAATTGTTGTTCACTGTTGCACAAGTGCTTTGATGTTACTTATTCTCCTATCATCTTGTACTGATAATGTAGATATATTTGAAAAAATTGTCTAACACAACAAAGTAACTTTTTGAAAAGAATAGTTCATCATTACTGAATGATGGAATCCCAATTAATTCTGACTAAATGAATTTTAATTACACAATTTAAAACAAAGGTGCTACATTTGGAGACTTTATATCAGGAACATGTGACAATTCCAGCTAATAATGATGATGACAATATAAAACAAATTTCAGCAAACCTGACTATAGTACAGAAGTAGAACAATAAGAAATCAATTAATGCATATTCAAAGGACAAAAACTCACCATGACATCAGAAAACAAACGTGCTTCTGGCAGCCAGTACTATATGTGGCATAAGCTGGACAAGCCAGATGGTACTTTCCTGATGGACGTCACTTGTTACATTCACAGTTGATGTCCTATCATGTTGGTTGGCTGTGGGTTCTTATATTGGGCAAAGGCATAAGGTCTACCTCTCTGTTTCTGTCTCTCTCTCTCTCTTTTTGTCTCTCTCTCTCAGCAGGGTGGCTGTGGCTGGCTGTGGGTTTTTATTTTGGGCAAAGACACAAGGTCTGTCTGTTTCTCTTTCTCAACAAGCAGGGTGGCTGGCTGGGGTGTCTTAGTATGTCATTGGCAGGCTATCTCTCATTCAGTCAGTATGATGTCAGTGGCTAGTACAAGGTGACATTTATTTAGATGACTGCAGGTAATGACAACTGCACACATTCTGGGAATTGTAATGGCAAAAGCAAGAACGGTGAAGGTGAACTCTAATGAGAATAAAGTAAAAAAATCCCGCACTCACCACCCCATAATGTGGAGACTGCTCACAAATTTTCAAAGGTGCTTCATTTTATTGGTGCCAGGTGCAAAGCCCTGATGCATTTCGGAATGTTTCCTTTCACAAAGGATCTAGTACACAGCCATAAGAGTGCATATTTATACAGGTAGGCAGATGGCATCATTATTCAACGTCAGTTAGTTGCAAAAATATGTACAAAACAGTGAAAAAATTGTAAAAAGCATAATAAGACAAAAACATATATTCAGTATATACAATCAATTAATATATTTAACAATAACTGTTAAACATGTACTATGTCTGCAATAAATACTAAAGAATAAAAAGACTGAAAGTTAAAAAAGCAGTAAAATCAGATAAAGGCCAAAGACAATGTCCCAGTGACTTCTATCGATTCCAATGCTTGTATCATAATCTGCAAGAGGACATAAATATAAAATATGAATAACACCATTCTATTTAAGTGTACAAGTTTTCATATTAGATAACAATATTTGACCCTTTGTGGGTATCTAGAAAAACATATAAGTCAAATCCAGCTATAAAGGACATAGATTTAAAAGTTATTACACCTTGTAATGTAGCTAGATCAAATGATGGTCTTTCCCTGTATTATTTCTGTTGTTTCTGAATATATCTCTTCTTTTTTAAGTATGGGGTCACATCAAACCTTTTATTAAGGCCTAGAGCTTTAAATGCACCAAAGTTGCAGACCCAAAATCCCTCTTTCTAAAATAAAGTTATCATAGTCTTCACCCCTTGGATTTTTGAACACCTTCTCTATTCCTTTAAATAAGAAAGTGTGTATGTTCTACACATCTCTAATATTTGTATATATTGAATATTTTTTGTCTTATTAGGCTTTTTACGATTTTTTCACTGTTTTGCACATATTTCTGCAACTAACTGACTCTGAATGATGATGCCATCTGCCTACCTATATAAATATGGTGTCTTATGGTTGTGCACTAGATCCTTTGAGAAAGGAAACATTCCAAAATGCGTCAGGACTTTGCACCTGGTACCTATAAAATGAAGCACCTTTGAAAATTTGTGAGCAGTCTCCTCATTGTGGGGTGGTGAGTGCTGGATATTTTTACTTTTTTCTCATTCATGTCTTTATCCCTGCACCCCATTCATGTGCAGCCTCTTTTCACTTTCTTTCATGGCGACTCTAATGACGTGTCATTATAGAAATTAGAACCACAAGAAGTACTTTAATGCCCATTTTTTCTTCATGCACTTCCACCAATGTCCTTGTCCTCATCAAAGAGGAAGCAGCCCTCAAAATCCTCAATACTGGAGTTGTCCCCATTTGGAAATTCTTTTTCCATGAGCTCATCATCAACCTCAATGATACACCATTTGACGCCGCCACCAGGGTGGTCTGCTTCACCCTCATCAGCATCCCCATCATCATGGCTGGGTACAAACATAAATATGCTTGTCCTACTTGGAATGTGACCTTGATTCATTTTGATAAATGCCAGCATGCCAACATTTGTAGATGAAAGGTTAGTATGATGGTCACACACAATGGCCCCGAAGAACTAAATGCCCTCTCCACACTTACACTAGAGGGTGGGCAGGTGGGGTACTTCAGTGATATTGATGTCAGCATTGGCCATTCATTCACCTTGCCACTCCAGTACACCAGAGGATCATCCAATACTGTCAGATGCCTGTTTTCTGCCAAATAGGCCTCAACCATGCTCTGTGATGCCCGCAGTCCTGATGAGTCATCCATCGGTTAACCCCCTTCCTCTAGGTCACAGACTCTTACTTGGGACAAAGCATTCCAAAGTGGATTAATGGGCAGCTGTGCAGCTGACACCAGCCCTTGTTTTTCAGCCACCTTACTGGAGGCACTGTGGCCACAATGACCTTTAACTTGGTTATGTTGTGGGTTGCAGAACTTTGCACATGACATCTGTGCCCCATGAACCAATTTGACCAGCTGTCCAATGAGATTTTGAACCTGATTATGCCCACCCCCCAGTATAGATGCAATGCCACATTTGTAGCATGGGTCTAGTATTGAAGCTATTCCAAATTCTGGAGATTGTTGAATGGTGGTGATGTGTCTATTGCCAAGATTGTAATCATGTGTTTGAGTAACACACAGCTTGATATATCTCCTACCACATCAAGGCTAGGATGCAGATTCAACAATGTCTGCCTCAGCACCTGTAGCAGCCACACCTTGGACCACTATTCAGTCATCCCCATGTCCCTCTTCAGTTTCTCCATCTGCACCCACCCCCACTCCCCACACTGTGGCTCATTCCATGTTAACTTTCTGCAATGTGCATTACGTTGCTGTTTGCACTCCATCTCACCTCATATTTTTTCTCATACAGTCTATGTATCCTCTTTAATGCCATGCTGTGGACTGCCTCAACCCTGTTAATTTCCTTAAGCAGATGATCACTCAATAATTGTACCATAAAGGTCAGGGAAGGCCTCACTGGTGTTTTATACAATGGAATTTCAACAACCCTGATACATCTACCTATGCACCACAGCATGCTACCAGTCCTCCATTCATCCTTTGTACTCGGCTTAGACACCTTTGAAGGTTGTCTGAAACGGTAACCCCAGATCCCTTTTTTCTTTGTCAGCATCAGCACGTCCCACCACAACCCCATCCTTTTATTTTACACTGTAGATTACTACATTGATTGCATGTACTGTGTGTCTCTTTGTTTTCATGTTTGTGCCTTGTGTATTCCATAGATGTTCTACAATGCTGTAGTACCATAGCAGGGTACAAGCACATAGCGTGAACTTTTCACTTTGGAACAACATGAGTTTGATAACCATAGATTTCTACATAGTACAGTGCCCTAATATACACTGTATACATGTTATTATGGATCTTGTGAGTGCTCCAAACCAAATATTGTACTCCATTAACCTGAGCGTGAGGCACACTTATTCTATGAAAAGTGTGTCATGCGCTGATTCTCTGAAAATCACCACATTCCATGGACTGTGTTTAACACCGGTCATTCACTCGATCTATAATAGATTAATATGTCCCCACTCACCACTAGTTGCTGTATAACAGTGGTTTCACTTGCTTTCTGTTCCAGCCAGAACAGGTCAACTTATTGTTTTTGCTCTCACCTGAACAGAATGTACTTGAAACCACATTTATCACACCATGGGTGTTGCTGTGGGATGTATTGATATATAAAGTGTCTGAAAGTTAGGACCAAACCATGGAGTTCCACCTTGACATTTGGTGGTTTGGCTTGCTCATATTGGAATTCCAATGAAATGAGTAAGAGAATGGTACTTTAATAAACTTGACATGTTTAAAATGTAGAATGCTTATGTTATATAGTATATGACAGTGTCATACGTTTTTAATTTCTATGAATTGTTGTCACCAACCCAGATAGCATTTACATGTTTTTTTTTTTTTGTGGATTCTTTTTCTGCTCTGGAGGTCAGGGCATCCTTTCAGAGTACCCACTCGACTAGCTGCCACTAATCCCAGTCTGAAACCCCCCGCATTGGTCTCTCTCCTGACCCCACAGCTCATCCAGCCCCCAGGAGAGGGACCACCCACCCTTGGTGGCATTTCTGAAATTAGAGGGACTTATCATGAGGTTGGGCCAGCCATGGGAGATCTGATGAAGTTGGGTCTGACAGTGGGATTTGGGAAGGTTCCTGGGGTCTCCATCATCTCTACTGGCCACCAGGAAGTTTGTGTTTTTGTTTCCCCAGTGGAGCATGGAAGTTCCATGACATCCAAGCACCTCTGTTTTGTTGCCCATCGAGCTCCTCCCCCTTTATGTGGCATGGCTTATGCTGGGTCCATGATCTCCACTGGTGCCACCAGAGAGCGATGTGATTCCTGGAACTCACTCCGGAAGGGGAGAGCAGTCCTCCGGAAGCTCAATCCCGTCCCTCCCCTGCCAACCACAGATGACCTGAGTCTGCTCCCAAACCCGGGCCACTGGCATGCGTGAGGTGTGGCATCCAGCTCCTCAACCCTCAGTGCCACCGGGCTGGCTAGCATTTACTTGTTGGCCTGCTAACACCCACATTGATCTTATAAACTGGCAAACTGTTCAAGTCCCATTGCTGGTCAAAGTTTATTTATTTATTTATTGAAATGTTTCACCAGGAAAGCATACTGAACAAGAAGTTGCTCGTCTCTCGGTGTGACTGGGGGGGGGGTACAACTGGATGAAGAATTAGACATATAGTTTAACATTTTTCATATATGAGAAATTAAACATTTAATTACATTTGTAACAAGACATAGAGTTAAAAAATATAATAAATAATCATACAGTCGCATTTGTAACATAACATACAGTTTAATATATATTGCCTGTGGAATATGCATTTAATTACAAGTGGCATATGTGAGGAACATAGTACAGAAATTTAATGTAGCCTTGAAGCCAACTCCTTGCAGGAATGGATCACGGTTAAAAGGCAGATTATTTAGCAATTATTGAATAATTGAGGTCCAGTGGGGGGACATCAAGGAGGGTAGAGAGGTAGACAGGGGAAACAAGCTGGGGGAAGGAGAGGATAAAGATGGGCGGAACACTACCTGGGAAAAGTGAGAAGAAAAAAAAGAGTCATAGTACATACAATCAATATAGTAATCTATAGTGTAAAATATAAGGATGGGGTTGGGGTGGGACATGCTGACGCTGACAAAGAAAAAAATTATCTGGGGTTTTTCACTGTAGTGTTTGAGTTAATGAATTGTATGGCAGTATGTGCTTTCTGCCTTCTCTCATTGGAATTCCAATGTGAAAACTAAGAGAACCCCCTTTGTCAGTGATTTAAATTTGATGCTTTGCGTGTTGGTGAGCCATTGTATCATCGTCCCTTCATTCATAGCTGGTATTAGCTTTTTTTTAATTCAATATACTTTATTACATTTTGTGCAGCAAACAGAATGCCAGATTTCACAAGCATTTGACAGGAGGCTGCAAAAAAACATTCAACTACACAATAAGAGAAAAAAAAACACATTATACAAAATATCAATCACATAACATCTATAACCCCCCCTCTTGTCCCAATCCCCACCCCCACCCTCTGACCTTCTGTGCATCCAGAAAGGAGAATAAGGAAGGACAAAATCAATGGTCCAGGTCAAGACCATACTCCCGACTTAAGGTTGCCACAGGGAAAGCAAAGCTAACAGAGGCTCCCAGGTGGATTGGAAGAAGTGAAGCCTATGCTGCATATTTGCTCTATGCTTCTCCAATTGAATTGCTAATAGTTCTTCATGATACCACTCCAGGACTGGGGGCAAAGAGTCTTCCTTCCAATGCCTTAGCATTGTCAATTTTGCTGTGGCTGCCACCAGTGG
Organism: Neoceratodus forsteri; assembly: GCA_016271365.2. NCBI lineage: Eukaryota > Metazoa > Chordata > Ceratodontiformes > Ceratodontidae > Neoceratodus > Neoceratodus forsteri. The sequence continues at coordinate 356,692,609 of CM057454.1, read as the reverse complement.
AATATGAGCTTTTCTAATCTTGGGTGTCTCACCTGGGAACACTGATAGAAGACAGTATTCTAGGGTGAACAAAGGCTGTAGACCCAGGAGGGGGTCTAGGGACTGCTTTATAGAACTCCAGAAGGCCTGAGATTTTGGGCAGCTCCAGAGTAAATGATATAGGGTTCCAGGCACATCCTTAAAGCTTGCACATAGGGGAGACCCAAGTTTACCAATCTTATGCAACCTTACAGAGGTATAATACAAGTTATGCATAATGTTGAATTGGATCAGGCAGAGTCTATCTTGCTTGATATATTTGTAGGTGGCACTCCAAGCCTTCTTCCAGTACATAGGCTCTGCCAGAAGAGATAATTCCTGGGTCCAGTAATAACAAATTCCAGAGGTGAGGGATGTGTCTAAGGCTTGCAGGTATTTGTAGACTTTGGATACTGCATGTGGCTGTTTCGCCACCTGAAGTAAAGAGGACAAATCCTCTGATGAGGGGGGTCACGACTTAGGTCCCAGAAACGAAAGTACCTCATTTTTTATTTGCAAATATTTAAATATATCTTTATTATTAAGCTGCAACTGGGGTTGGAGAGTGGGAAAAGTGGCCAGATCTACCCCTTGAAATAGGGCAGCAAGGGTACAATCCCTCAGTTGCGGTAAAAAGGAGACTAGAATAGCCCTATGACCAATCTGAAAGTGGAGATTGTTTAAAATAGGTTGGGAGAGTGAATGATGCCAGTTCTTCATCAGATAAATTTGGAGTTGATGTAGGGCTTGAAACGACCAACCAATTGGGGTGTTCTTCAGGCACTGAGGGAGTTGGGAGGGAGACAGATACACAAGAGCCATGAGGGAACTGTGTGTTCTACCTACCAAAGCCCTTCTGTTTCTAACCAGATGGGGGGTGTATGTATTAGAGGGCTGTGGGCTTGGATCACTCATCCAAAATGCTAGCTTGCTGACATGCTATGCCCTGTAATAAATGAAGAAGGATGGTAGGGCTAAGCCTCCGTGCTGTTTAGGGGTTGTCAGTTTGTCGTATGCTCTTCGTACCGACTTGATTCACCAAAGAAATGCATTAAGCATTTTCTGGAGGCATGTAAACTAAATCTTGGGGGAAGAAGAAACCCAGAATTCCTAATGAGTAGAGCAGTTGGGGCAACACATTCATCTTTAGGATACTGCTCCAGCCTCAGAGAGAGAATGGCAATGTCCCCCATATGTGCAGGTCTGCTTTCAGGGTTTGCAGTGATTTGTCAACATTTTCTTTGACCGTGGTAGGGATGTCCCAAGGAATTTGAATACCTAAGTGGGTCCAAAGCTTAGTTTCCCAAGATAGACCCAGATGGCTGACATCTGCATGAGTAAACCGGTTGTTGACAGGAAAAATCTTTGCCTTGGAGAGATTTAATTTATAGGAGGAAACTTTGGAGAATTTGCCTAGCTCCTCCAACAGGACTGGAATGGCATGACTAGATTCCTCTAAATGTAAGAGGAGATCATCCAAATATGCTGAAAATGTATACCGCTTCACCTTAAGTTGGATTCCTGCTAAGGTGGGCAAGTTAACTAATTTATGTATTAGGGGCTCTAAATAGAAACTGAAAAGGAGGGGGAACTGGACATCCTTGGCGGGTGCCATGATAAAGGGGGAAGGAGCGGATAAACAGCCATTACACCTAACCCGAGATGTGAGGAAGGTGTACAGAAGTTTCACCAATTTAATAAAGTCATCTGGGACACCAAAACTACTGAGGGATGCAAATAGGAACTCCCAGGACATCCAGTCAAATGCCTTTTCAGTGTCAAGGGAGACCAGGGCCGCCGGTGCCCTGGACTCCTTCGAGGCCAAGATCAGGTGCATTAACTTTCTCAAATGGTCCCCTTAGACCATTCCTGACCTGAAGTCACTTGTTCTGGTCCAATAACTTCACCCATGACTGGGGCCAGATGATTGGCCAGAATTTTGGCTCGGATTTCACATCCATATTCAATAGGGAGATTGGCCAATAATTCTCGGGGCACAGTGGGTCTTTACCAGGTTTTGGAATAAGGGTTATCAGGGCTTCCAAGAATGTATTGTCCTCCACCCCATCCTCGAACCAGGAGTTAAAGACTTCCACCAAAAGAGGGACTAATTGAGGGAGGCATGCTTTATATATGTTATTGGGAAGACCGTCCGGTCTGGGGGCTTTATCTAGGGGTAGCTGTTTGATGGCATGCTCCACTTCACTGGATGTAATCCATAAACCCAGATGTGTGGTAAAATGAGGGGACAGCACTGGGAGCATGGCAGAGTCTAAGTACCCAGAAATAAGTTGGTCTGACTGGGTGGGTACCTCCTCTGCCTCATTCAGGTGTTGAAAGTTCTTCCCAAAGGTGGAAACTATCTCCCTGGGATTTGAGATTATATTCCCATCTGGAGTAGGATGCAGGCCTGGTATAAATTTTCCTGCCTCAGCCTGTCTAAGCCTGAGGGCCAATAATTTACCTGCTCACTCTCCTGACTCTAAGTACTTCGGCCTAGTGCGGTGCAAAGCGAGTTCTGCTTTTTGAGCCATTACCTCCGCATACTGGGATTGTAAATGGTGTAGCTTGGCCCAGTCTGAGTCTGGGGAGGAGCGGTGTAGGGAGTGTTCCAGTTGATGTATCTCCCTTAGGAGAGCATCCAAATGTTCCTTATTTTGGAGGGACCAAGCGACTGTGAGGTGGATAAAATTGCCTCGGAGGGCACACTTAAGTACTGTCCAAACTATTCCTATTCTGTCTAATGAGCCTCTGTTGGTCTCCAGGAAGGTGGAAATAAAATTTTGGGTATGGGCCAATATGGAAGGGGCTTGTAAGAGCTGAGTGTTGAGGCACCAGAGTGAGTCTCGCCGAATGCCCGGGCCCAACAAGTATGACAAGCTAACTGGAGAGTGATCCGAAAAAACCCTAGGGTGGATGGAGGCATCTATGATACCGATACCAGGCAGACAAAAAGAGCTATTGAAGAAATAATCTGTCTGGGACAGGGTTTTGTGGGGTGGCGAATAATAGGTGTATTGTCTGTCAGAAGGGCGAAGGGTACACCAGACATCAATAGTCCCCGTACCCACCATGAGGTGTCTCACAGCTCGCTGGGCTGGGGATAAACCCAATCTCCTATTATCAGAGCAGTCAATATCAGATTGGTGCACGCGGTTCTAATACCCACCTAAAATGGTTAGAAAAGGAGGATAATTGCCTAATAAAGATAATAGGTGGGAAAAAAACAATGGTGAATCTATGTTTGGGCCATACACTGATCCCAGAATTATAGGAAAGGATTTGAGAGTGCCACGAAATATGATATAGAGACCAGAGGTGTCCCACCATTCCTACAACATGGTGAAGGGGAAAGGTTTTGAAATTAATATTGCCATAACCCCTCTTCTTGTGGATGTACTGCACCAAAGAAAAGTTTTCCGGAAGAGGGGAGTATCATCTTTGCAGAAGTGGGTCTCCTGAAGGCAGACTATTTTAGCACTGATATGGTGAAGGTGACGCAAAAGCATGGCTCTTTTGCGCTTATCTTGGGCTCCCTTGACATTCCAACTCACAAATTTGTAAGGGCTACCCATATATTTTAAAGGTGGTAGGAGTGTGGGAACGTAACCATCATGGATCGTCCTTTGTGATATTATTTAAAGGACTCAGTATTACGGAAGCACCCCTCTGACTCATTCAGCCCATCTTGCTACCTGAACACCAGCAAAGTGGAATGCACAGAACGTTACCCCATGCCCACAAAGTCCCCCCAAGAACCCCATCCCCCTCCCTTCTCCCACCCTTAACATCAAAACACTCAGCAAACATTCAAAACACACACAAATCTATATAATGTTACCCCTTTTCTAACAACTGCTCTATCAGTTGCTTTGCAACAGGTGATGTTACATCCACTGCCTATTAGAGAGGCTTCCACTCTCCTCCCCCCCACAAAGCAATCCCAAAACACTTTAACAATTGAACAAATTATTTATAGTTGTAAACAAACTGTGAGAATACTATCTCAGGAAAGAGGAAATTGATGTAATTACCTTACATAGGCTAAATGACCTATAATAATGACTACGATTACCCTCTCGATCTAAACAGAGGATTCCCCCCAAGGATAGCATTGACTTTAGTTACTGACCAGACTTCCCAGTCTCTGAGTACTGAAGGAAAAATTTAGCGAGAAAATCCCTCCAGAGACCAGCTTAGCCCACCCAGATGTGCAATTGCCTTGGAACACCACACTGCACTAGCGGCCATCGCATATTGACTTGGAAATCGCATAGGACAAACATGAATCCTCCTCCCCCCTTGCGGCATTACCCACAAGCCAGATCTAATACAATGCCCCTGGATCTTATCTGCATAGTCACCAAAGGCTTACACACTGCAAAACGCAAAGTCTCCAGTCCATTTTAAGTGGCATAGTGCAAGGTGATGCAGAGGTCCACATTGCTCGTAGAATGCACCTCAAGAGATCGTCAGAAAAGAATACTAAGGAGGAGATGCATTCTCTTGTGTTGGAGCCTACTGACATGGGTCATCACAGGAGAAGACAGTGTGGGGGTGTAAAAGCGGTCCATAGGAAGTCCAAGGGGATCAGGTAGAGGAAGTCCAGCAGGCCAGTCTTCCCGGGAGGACAAAATGGATGAACAAATGCAGAGATTTCTTGAGGGCAAAAGCTCAGTCCACTTCCATATCGAGGAGTAACCCTATTCAGGAGTTAAAACAGAGTATGTAACTTCAGACCTCGATCACAGCTGTGCTTCCAAAGGCAACAATGCAGGACTGGTCAGGCCTTCATTTGAAGAGCTCAGGTAGGAGAATTTTCAGTTCTGCTGCTGCCTGTGCTGGAGTCTCATAGGAGGTCCATTTATCTGCATGCTTCACCAGCAGGATGGCAGGATAATGCACACTGAAGGGCTTCACCACAGTGGTTCTATGTCATAGTGGTGAAAGCCTAAAGGTGATCACTGTTATACAGATGTCAAGAGTGTCAAAAATTTATTTTGGCACTCTGACACCCCGGTGCACAGTAAAAAGATGCCGGGGACTTAGTTTCTTAATGTTTTCTGCAGGTGGCTGAGCCCCTCGCACCACCCCTACTAAAGGATTCTCAACTCCAGAGGGTGCATGTCGGAGGGGGTGAAAACCAAAAAAAAGGTTCAGACTGGGAGCGACAAAAAAGCACCAACACCCGGATCTGAACCCAGTACCCTGCCAACTGATGCAGGCAACCCACCCACCACATAGTTGGCTTTGCAACCCATCATAGCACTGCCCCTCACATCCCTCGCTGTGCGTGCCCACCCCCCCATGCACGTATGTATAGCAACATCCTGTTGCTAGTCGTGTTCCCCATCTGGCTACCCTACCTCCCGCTGTAGCTATCCCTGAATGCACTGGGGAATGGGTCGCCATTATTGTAGGCGCCCATTCCCCAGCACTCTTATCACAGGATACCCTCACTGCTACTAGTTTGGCAATGGTGGGGTGCAACTCCTGCCATTTAGCTCTCATGATCTGCAGGAGATCTTGAGCACTTCACAAGCTGTGATCCTCCCATTGCAACTCCCGGATATCCTTGAATTTGGTAAGGATGTGTACTTTATCTTGAAAATTCAAAAGTTTAAAGATCATGGGCCGATGAGGTGAGCTTGGTGGTGGGGGAGCTGAGAGAACGATGGTCCCACTCTATAATACATGTAGTATTATTTGGGGAAGGGTCTGCTATTTTTTTGCAAAACTTTTGCAGAAATAGCACAGGGTTATTACCCTCTTGTTTTTCCGGCAGCCCTATGATGAGAAGGTGATTGCGCCTGCTGCTCCCCAACAAGTCCTCTCATTTATCTTCCAGTCATTTAAGCCTATGGTGGGTATCTGTAACATTGAGCTCAGACTTATCCTTCCCGGTTTCCAGATAAATCAGCTGAGCTTCTGAGTCACCGACCCTTGTAGCAAGCGAATCCAGGGAGGAACAAATCTGGTGGAGATCTGCTGAGATCTCAGCTATGATTTCCTAAAGAGGCTTCATAATCTCAAGAAAACACTCCTCCAATAAGGAAGAGGCCCCAGGCTGTGGCTTACTAGAGATAGCAGGCTGCAATTTGGGCCTTTTTGCGGCCTTGTCCTTCTCGGGTGTAGGCGGAGGCATGTGGCGCGGCGGAGCCTTTTTCATTTCAACTTCCATGGTCTGATACTGGGATCTGAAGCAGAAAGTTCTCCTTCAACTGGGTAGGTGAGTTAAATGGCTTTTCTTTGAAATAGGCTAGTCAAAAATGCAATTTTAATGCAGGAGAGGAGCAGAGAAGGAAAGCAACCATCCCTTAGGTAGCCATCACATGACCATAGCTGGTATTAGTAACTATGGCGAACAGCAGAACCTTTAACTCGCATCCTCATGCAGTGCACGTAGTTTCAACAGTAGACCCCACTGAAAACCTGAATGGGGGGCATGTATTGTGAATGGTACACAGACCACTGCATCACTGTTCGCCTTCAACGTACTGTGACACCCAGCTGTCATAGAGCAGGAGAAGCAGGCAGGTGTTATTGCTTATTGACCCTGGGGTACATTGCTAACCACAGCATGGGTACTTGAGCAGTCATCTGACCTGTGATCTAGGCTATCCAGTACCACTTATATTTCGACTTAACCTTGGATCCTGCTAAGACAATGGTGAGTACAACTGTTCATTGTGTCAGCATGCCAGTACAGTATGTCACTAGTCTCTCCACCTAGTGTAATCTAATACTTGCATGGGCATGGTACCTTAACTTGTGATTGTGATCATGTGAATGTTAACTATTACCACCTTTACAAACACGCAAGTCACATGATTTAATCAACAAAGTATGTCATATGAATTATTAATGCAAATACTTAATTTGCATGTATACAAAATTTGTTACATTTTATGCGGCAAAGCATGATTGAGAATTTATGTTTCACACTACACTGTGCAAAATATTTTTATTGTAATATTAATTTGTCTTATAAAACTAGAACACAGTTATGAAATAACATTGTGACAATACACTCTCCCTAGGTCATCTCCAGTATTCTTAAACAAGCATTTGTCAATGCTGAATGTTTGCTTGCTGGCATTGGCATTGCTAGTGCAGGGGTTAGAGAGATGCATAATAGGAATGGCAGTATTGAACCAACGCCGACCCCCATCCCCACCATGCAGAGACTGAAAGGGGTTGGGGGGGTGCCTTTGGGTCGTCGGCCATAACACTTATGCCATTCCACCTCACCCCACTCTACAGACACTGACAGGTGTCAGGGTGTGCTGTGGGGTCTTTGGCCCTTGTGCTCAACCCATTTCATAAGGAAATAAGCTGAGATGGGTGCAGTATAAGAGAATGGGGTGAACTTCAGGGCCGAAGACCCTAAGGCACACCTTGATGCCTGTTAGTGGCTATAGGGTGGGGGTAGAATGCTGTGAGCATTACAACCGATGAACCCAAGTCACACCCCTGATGCCAGTCAGTCTCTACATGCAGGGCGTTATGGTTGGAAACCTTAACATCCCAGGCATTTGTTGGTATTTTCACTCCAGATTTTCAAAATGGGCTTTTTGGGACCCCACCTCATGAACAGTGGCATTATCATTTCATTACTCAATCCTGAAAGGTGATTTTGCACAGCAACTATGCCATTTGGTATCACAGGTGCGGTAACACATTTTTGGCAGGATGTGAAAAATGACAGCTGTACTGTTCTTGAGGAGGTGTGGAAAAATGTCAATGTTGAAAATCTGGAGTGAAAATATTTCATGAAGTTATTAGTGTGTGTAGAAAATGCACAATGCACGCCCGTAACCTGGTAATGTTTTGGAATTTTTTCACCAAATTTTCAACATAGACATTTTCGGACCTCTGCTCATGAACAGTGCCACTGTGATTTTCTTAATCTGTCCCAAACACTGATTTTCCACAGTGACTGCGCTATTCTGGATTTTCTGGATTTTTTCACCAAATTTGCAACATAGGTTTTTGAGGGCCCACCTCTTGAACAGTGACACTGTCATTTCGTTTATCGGTCCTGAAAGGTGATTCCATGCAGTGACCGCAAAATCACCTTTTGAGACTGAATAACGCCATGATAGTGACTGAATTCATGAGGAGGTGTCCCAAGAACCCCATGTTGAAAATTTAGTGCCAAAAGTTGAAAAAAAATGGCCGGGATATCCACATAAGAAGAAAAAAACCCATTTATGCCATTATACAGCTTACTGGCATTTCTTCGGTACGTGGTCAGCTTTGAAGAGTGCAGATATGTTCCCGGACAACTGAAGATTGTCGGCGCTGGGCTCCAGAATTTTTGCCTATAAGTTGTCTGGGGGTGTTTGTGGAGGTGGGTATGCAGCGGGTACGTGGGTTGGGGGAGGGAGCAAGACACTCAACGAGGGACTGTTTTCCTTTTTTACAGGCTTAAAAAAAAAGATGACGTGGGACTTTTGGCATACTGGGGTGAGCTCCCAGCATGCCACCTGGAAGTTTGTTTGGGGGGGAGTGGAGCTGATGGGGATTGGGCACCCCAGTCGGCCATAAAATGTGCTGGGAGGGAGTGTATAAGCCGAGGGGGATTGAACACCCCCTCAGCATACAACAAATGGGGGGAGGGGTGCATCATGCTGATGGGGATTGGGCTACCCTGTCGGCAAATGAACTATAGAGGGGCATGCTGACAGGGGATTGGGCACCCTGTCAGATTCACCAGGGACTGTGAGAGGCGGCGGCTGTTCGTTGGCTTCCTGGGGACTGTGAGAAGCAGATGGAGAAGACATCACCATGTTTATTGAAAGGGGACACCAGACAATGCAGCTGTAATTGACTGCTGCAGTCAGGGACCACCATGCAAACACAGCTGGTTGTGTAGTGACGGGGCTATCCCTGATTGCAACGGTCAATTTCTTTGAGCATAGTGGCATGCTTATTAACTGCCGTCATCAACAGGATGCTCCTCTATTCACTGTGGCAGAGACCAGCCCCAAAATGGACTGCTGCCATTCACCACAACACTGCCACGCCTCCACCACCTGCTACTGAAGCAAGGTGTTTCTTGCGCACGCACAAGCAAACACAAGAAGCACATGAATCAGATTCAGCTGTCGCTCAGGAATGTGATGCTGGAGTAAGTGCTGACAACTCTGAGACTGAACCCAAATACAGAACTGTGGAGACACTTTACTTCACCACCCAACACTAGGAATTCTATGGTGCAGGTCTGCACCAACGACCTACTGATAACTCACAATAAGAGGATACAGACATTGTGTAAGGGAGCTACCAGAGGTGCATAACTTTACGTTGTTACTGTGCATTATATATATGTTTAATAAAAGTGACACTGGAAACCAGTGTTCTTTAACATGCAGTCTGGTTGTCACACACATGCCCCATAGCACATTGGGTCACAGACCCTGATCAACAAAGCGTGGGACATTTGTGCACTGGCATATTGCCTGAGCTGATACAGTATGCAGCATGGGGGTAGCATCATGTATGGGACATGATATTGACATATGATGGGGTTCATGACTGCAGAGGCATACCTGTGTGGCACCATTGAGCTGCAAGGGTGTGCAGCCCAATAGCAGATTAACAACTACTGCAAAAGGGTAAATGGTTGATGCATGGATCCTGAGTTCTGTGCCACACAATCATGACTGTACCTATCCCTGCCACATCATGATGTGGTGCATGTCATGCAGCAGTGGATACAGTGCCATGTCATGCTCACAACTGTGTACTCATAGGTCCCCTGCGGAGTGATTACCCTGCATAGTAGCATGGGGAACAAGCCACGGGTTGCCCAAACATGTTGCCACAGGGGTTCTGGTGTCTGGGCTGGGGTGGAACAACACTGAGGGAAGAAAGGGAGGGTAGGACAATGTAAAGCCACATTATCACCATCCAATGACTTCCCAGTGATGCCAGGGCACCCTACTTCAAAAGGGTAAATGGTTGATGCATGGATCCTGAGTTCTGTGCCATACAATCACGACTGTACCTATTCCTGCTACATCATGATGTGGTGCATGTCATGCAGCAGTGGATACAGTGCCATGTCATGCTCACAACTGTGTCCTCATAGGTCCATAGGTCCCCTGTGGAGTGATTACCCTGCACAGTAGCATGGGGAGCAAGCCACGGGTTGCCCAAACATGGTGCCACAGGGGTTCTGGTGTCCCGGCTGGGGTGGAACAATATCAAGGGAGGAAAAGGAGGGTAGGACAATGTAAAGCCACATTATCACCATCCAATGACTTCTCAGTGATGCCAGGGCACCCATTAAAATCATGCTACACAGCCTCTACAGTGATGGGAGGCAATCAACACTGTACCCAGGCAACATGGCACTGACACAACCTGCAGTGGGTGGTGTGTTGGTGTCTGGAGTCAACTCATGACCCTATGCCCTGCGCCGGGGATTGGGACTCTGTTTACCAGGGTTCCCTATGCACACCTGCCTCAAAGCCCTTCATGCATGTGTAACCCCCAGACCGTCTGCATCGTGGTCATGAATGGAGTAAGAGGGGTAGACATGGTGTGCATTGGCAACACATGCGCAGAAGCCACATCACTGGACGTCACCATGTGCAGGCCTGTACTCTATCCACCACATTGCTGCATTGTGTGAGGGTGTCATGTACTCCCTCACACAATGTGAAAGGGGTATTGTCAGTACCCACTGACAGGCATGCATGCAGGCTGACAGACACTGGGTCTACATCTGTACAGCTTAAAAAGTAACCTCAGTCAGGACGGCACAAGTGAGCATTCATCACACACAGCAGTATACACAGGGGTGTACTTTGTCCAGTGACACAGTCCATGATGGTCATTCTGGGGGATGCCAGCAGAGAGGGGCACCAACCCATTTGCCAGCACATGTGGGTGGAATGTGCCTCCAATCCACTCACCCTGTGCATAAGCCATGCACCCTGACATTCCTATGTGCAGGATGGACATGTACAGCCCACCATAGCATTGGTCTGTGTCATGGCCCCAATGCAGACATCTTGGGGACCAGAAGGTTCCATCATTGGACTGTGGGGCGGCAGGATGGATAACCAGTACTGGACACATTTGGCGGCATGGGAGCACTGACCATGCTAAGGTGTGGTAGTGGCATTTGCCACTGCGGGTGCACCCAAATGCCCTGCTTGTGCATATGTCACACAGGTGTGGTGCAACACACCGGTTGTAGCATGCATGCAAGTGTCCATGCTCCTGTGTGTGTGTTTGGGGGGGGCAGTAGGTGCAGCACTCGGGACAGTGAATGTAAACAAATACTGACCATGTGGCCTCATACTGTGAAACCACCGTGATGAAATGTAGCAATTTTTTTCTCTCCCACCACTTTGGGACAGTAATTGTACTAATTTCAGCTCTAATTCGATCAAAATGTAGATGGTAACTTAATATTCATTTTAAGTGTGCATTTAATGTCTCCCTTCTGTGTTCTTACTGATCACAGCATGATAAAGCACTTTATTTGGTTCTTTTACATAAATAAGCAATTAACTAATAATAAAAGGAAAAAAAAAGGAACATGATACATAAAAACACAAACAAATCATACATGTTGTACATCTGTGAACACTAGCTGGTCCCAGGGTTACCCTCAACACCATTTTTAGTATTCTACCCTTATGCCTATCGCATTGATGCTTGAAGTTGCAAATGTTCTAGCCTCCACAACTTCTGTTGGTAACTGATTCTATGCTTCCACCACCCTCTCAGTGAAAAATTTGTTCTTCACATCCCTGATCCAGTGTCATCGCATGCCCTCCAATCCTGATGCTCATCCTTCACTGGAACAAGCTCTCCACCAGCAGTGTTTACCACTGTGAGGTACTTGAAGGCCTACATCATACTATACCTTGATATTCTGTCTTCCAGAGAGTACAAGTTGAGGTCCTTCAGCTTATACACATAGGGTTTCCAATGCAAGGCAGTCATCATCTTTATTGCCCTTCTCTGGTTATACCCTGTCAGTGTCCTTCCAAAAGTGCAATTTCCTGAACTGAACACAATACTCCACTGAGGGTGTACCAGGAAAGTTCAGTGGCAGAACAAATTTCCAACTCCTGCTGGTGATGTCCCTCCATATGCAATCCAGCAACCCAGTAGCCCTGCCTATAGCCTTGTTGTATTGTGAGGACACCTTGAGGTTCTCAGAACAACACAGAAATCCCTTTCTTGTACAATGACTACCAACATCCCCCCTCCAGTTAATATTATACTCTGCTCCATTGCACGGGTTACAGCACTGTACCTTGTAGTACCTCACTGGACCCACACCCCCACCAACAATCACCAGAGTGTGGGACATTTACCATTACCTTCTGCCTCCTATCCACTGCTCTTATTACTTGTTATTACTTAATAATAAAACACAAGAGCAAAGAGGAGCCATTGGAGGCTAGAATTACAAAGGACAAGTACAAAGGGGTAACCCTAAGTAAGACTTGGAACAAGTCGAAGCACCAGAGGGTGTTTGACTCTGCTCCAGGTGAACCTTTGCACCATCGATGGCAACACCTTTGTAAAATTCTGATCACCTACTGCACTTTGCCATTCTGTTGTTTTTCAAAGTAATAATAGTATCAAGTAGGGCCAAGTAATAACAGAAATGGTCACCGTTACAGCACATTTTATAACTGTGCACAAGGCAGACTATGAAGCTCACATTGCAGGTTCATGTGACATAATGACACATTGAAACTGACTGTGGCATGATCATTTAACTATGCACATGGAACTAAAATATCAGAAGTAACATGAACTGCAGATATTGTCAGAAGTGAGGATTCATAATGAATGCTTCAATCATGTTACATTCTTCGCTTCTGTTACATTCATGCATCCTATTGGCTTGATGAGTGCTACCCACTCCCACTCCTTTTGTTTTCCTTTTTGGACTGAAGCTTGCCTGATGGCGGTGGTGTTATCGTCTATGGAAACACCATTCCCTTTTCATTTTGTGGGGTCTAACTCACCATAGTGTGCTGTTCAAACACTCTTCATTATCATCACTGTTGCCTGGTGTGCCTTACTCAGTACCATCTACTTCACCACCTTCAGCTTCTTCAGGGAGGTATGGCTCATACATGTAGGGTTGTACATTACGAAGATTAAATACTGGTGAATGAGGAGCAAACTGTACCTCTTGTTCCTCTTCTATGGCTGACATGTCAGACTCCAGTGAAGCAACACTATTACCATCTGACACACTCACACTAAACACACAATTACCAATGCATTCATTAGGTGCACAACTACCAGCATTAGCACAACCTGCAACACTAACAACAGTACCAACTTCCAATTCATCCAAGTTACACTCACTCAAACTAACATCCCCCACTGACTGGCTCATGATCTGACCCATCATCATATACATTCACAGAACAGCACTGATCTGCATCACTTTCCAATCCTCTAACATCAACACCACCTGAAAAAGATGCAGCACGTAAACTGTCATCTGCCTTGCATCTGTCAGATACCAGATCAACAACAATACTTTCATTAGCACAGGCAGACACATTTATTTGCACAGCAGTCACAAGTAAAGTCTGATTTTTGTTAATCACATCAGTATGTTGTTGAGCAAGTAAAAATTCAGTAAGTGTGTCATCAGCACCAATCCAAAATATCCCTGACAATGGAGACATCGCTACCAGTGTTGACTGAGCAGAACTATCATTGGGGTGTCTGTCACACAGTCGCTCAGGGCTTGATTGTCACACACTTTTGAATCATCAAATAAATAATTATTTGTAACATCAACCTCCATACATGTGTTGCCCCTTACTGAGGCGTACAAGGAGTCATTCTGAGAATTCTGCAACTGGGTCTCTGTCAGTGTGATTGCTTCTGCTGCAAACACACTACGTGGCTGTCCCCCCACACAAAATCACTACTGAGATGTGCCTCATTTACAGACATAATATTTGACTGATCCATGACACGACAAAGCACAATAAAGCAGCCTACTAAAATCTGTAGCCCTAGAGATCTTTCAAACAACGTGCTATTGAGTGACACACTATACTGCAGTCGCATATCTGATGTTCATATATATATGTCACACTCGCGCAACTGCTGTACCATGACCGGCACTGTGCCATGGGTAATGCACATTCACAATGAGATTTTTAAAAATGGATTAAAAGTTTAAAAATCCACTTTTAGTAGCCTAACTTGTTGAGGTTCCACTACAAACCATGACAGGCACCGAACGTGATGCAGAAAACAGGTAAGGAAAGACATGTCAGCGGGTCTTTAACCAAACTCATCACATATCCAAAAGTGGAACAATACCTTCTTTTGGTGGGGGGGTGGTATTTACAACAGTGGCTAAAGAGAAGCAGGACACAATAATACAAACTGGCTCAGAAATTAACAGTACTGTTCTTACAGTGGCGCAATAAAATGTGTCTGACTTGACGGCACGCACACAGACTAAAGGTAATGCGCAGAAAGTTTAACAGTTCAGTAAAATAAAACACAGTGTTCTAAACAGACAGAAAAAAATGTGCAGCGAACAGCACAAAATTATCAAAATTTACTAGTAGTATTACTGTGTGTAACTGTGTACAGAACTGAACACACCAACACTAAACACTAGCCAACAATTGTTGGCAACACTGCCTTTCATAATGTGGTCTGGGAATCTCACTCCTACACCACAGATTCACCCCTCCCCCCAAGCACATTTCTGTACTGTCTGTCAGTACAGACACTGACAGTACTAATTTAAGATGCAAAATTTGCATAGACTCAATAAATGATCGATGAACAGATGCGCAAGGAAATAGTACACTCGCTGTAATAAATTTGGACTCAAAAGTCTAAAGGTAAATATGTTTTTGGAACTTTTTTGAAGATTTAAAGCACACAGCTCTGAGAAGCAACTAACTCCAGCTTTCCACTACACACACTATGTTGAACTGAGGTTGTACAAGCCCATATAGAGCCCATGTGACCTGCCATTCCATGAATTATTGCAAAATTCATCTTTGGGATCCAAAGAAAAGGCGAAGTAAAGTGAAGTCCATAGGTTTCAATCGCAACTTCGCAATCTTTCACAGGATGTATGGCTTGACAAACTCCATTTTACAGACATACTGCAGGGCTTGCACACAACAGAAAAAGCTGGTGCGAACTTAGGTCATCAATTTTAAAATCTGGGAAAAGGAGCTACTTTCTGACTTCAATTTTTTCAGTTCTACATAAAAAAAAGGGAACAGGAGAATTGCTGGAGACAGGCATGATGAATTCCCAGTCTCTGTTTACAACCAATGGGGTTGCCCATTAAAGGGCAAAGTGAATTGTCAGGGATTTTCTGAGGGGAAATGGCAGGGGTGCTGGCTATGGGAATAGGAAGGGGGTGTGGTAGGGGAATGGGGAGGGAGTTTGGGCTAGGGGTGGGACAGTGGTGAAGGAGGGAGGGGGAGAAAACAGATGACAGATGATGAGTCAGAACAAGGGGTGAGTGGGGGCTAGGTGATTGGCTGTGGGGTGGGGTAAGAAGGGGTGGTGATAAGGACTATAAAATGGGCTGTAATAGGGGAAAGCATCCTTCTTTTGCTAAAATTTGATTTAAATTTTAGCACACCAATTGGCAGAATTTGTGGCATAGGTGGGCAGCAAGAAAAGGTAAGAGCAGAGCTATGAGGTTTAAGGATAATGGGGCCTCCAGCTGTGGAGGTGTTTTTCTTTTGGTTTCCTGGCTAATGGTATATTAGTTTCATTTGGTTTTGTTGCTGATAAAGTTCCTGTTTGGTAGCTGTATTTGGATTGTGTTAATATTGGTCAAAAAAAAGAGAGAAACAGAGAACTCTTGGGGCAGAGTTCTGGCTTTCAGTGTGGTGTATCAAGTTTTTGGATCAAGTGAAAAGAAGGTTCCTATGGGGCAGAGAGGTTTGGATGGCATGGTGTAGAGTTGGCTTTCAGTTTAGTGTAGTAAGTTTGTTTCAAGAAAAAGGAAGGCTCCAATGGGACAGAGAATTATAGAAGTATGATAAGATACAGTGATGGCCATGGTGTGATAGGAGAATTTATGGTAGCACAAATAAAAAAAAAAATACTTATATATATATATATATATATATATATATATATATATATATATATATATATATATATATATATATATATTATAAGGTGAGATAGTGCCCTTATAGTTAGGGTTGGTACAGCCTTCCAATGTTAAATCCCAATTTTTGAACCTTAATAACTTTGTCATTTTACAACCAAATAACCCCAAAATTGGTATCTGCTGTCATGTTGTCAGGGTCACAAGATGTGGAAAGTTTCATGATGGCAGCTTTTATGGTTTTGGAGATATAAAGTGGTCAAAAATGCAAAAAATAACTTTTTTTCCCCATCGGATAACATGGAATTTTTTGCTCCTTTGTACAGCACCCACAAAATTAAGTTTGCCTCTGATATTTTCAAGGATGATGGGGTGTGTGCTAAGGGTGTGCCTTTAGATGATTTGGTGTAAAAATATATTATACTTTTTGAATAATGATTTTTTGTGATAGATGCAGGACAGGCTTCCCGAACAATTAATAACATTTACCATTCAAACAGTAAAGTGTGCATGGTAAATGTTACCATTTGTACTTTACTCTTCGAACTGTAAATATTCAAAAGGTAAATGCCATTTATTGTTTGCACATTTACCGTTCAAATAGTAAAAGCCAATTACCATTTGTACTTTACTTTTTGTAGTTTAGACTTTTTGGTTCAGATTCTACCATCTTGTTTTAGTTAGCGAGGGTGTAAAAGACAAAGGCCCAGATATTCAAAAGGGTTGCGCATGGCACAACAGTATTGCACCATGCGCAACCCACTGATGCACCCCGGCGCGATATTCAAAAGGGAAAAGTGCACGGCACAAATCCCAATGGGCTGGAGTGCATCAGTAATGTATGAAGGCACAGGTGGGGGGGCATGCCCATGCATAACCTGCACAGCCTGATATTCAGTCCGGGATGTGCAGAGCCATGCATGCGCAACCCCTACCTGCGCCAGCACAAAGTTACGCCAAGAAAAAAGGAACAACTGATGGCCACCCACAGCTGAGCTGCTGCATTTCAGGGTGCAACACGGCAGCTACCACCTGTGGGTGGCCACCCGAGTTCCGGCTGCACCTGGCAGTGCCCCCCCATGCCCGATCACGGGCAGTTGTAAAACAAATTAATGAAACTGTCCAATATCCCTGGTGGTCCAGTGGAGCAGCTATATGCCTGATCGCGGGCATGTGTAAAAAGTAAATATTCCATTATCCCTGGTGGGCTAGCAGACCCTATCTGCCCGATTGCGGGCATGTGTACAAACGAGATAAGTCCAATATCCCTGGTGGTCCAGTGGACTGCTGTTTGCCTGATCGCAGGCATCTGTAAAACAAAAATTCCAATATCCCTGGTGGTCTAGTGATACCCCCCACCCGCCCACTGAGCCCCACCGCCCCACTTCCCCCAGTCAGCCAGTGGGCGGCAGTACCCCACCCACCTGCCACCCCACTGCCCACTGACGGACACCTTGGTAGTGCTGCATGCCCATTGGTTCACAACGTGAGCCAATGGGTGTGCAGCTCGTACTGTACTACACATTTCAGATATGTGAATGAAAATCCCCACCCCATCCCCACCAAAAAGCATCAGGGTGTGCGTTAGGGTCATCGGTCCTAACTCTCACCGCATCCCATGTGTAAACAAGCTGAGGTGGTGCAATGTAGGAGAATGGGGTGAGAGTTAGGACCAATGACCCCAATGCACGCCCGGATGCCTGTTGATGGGGGTGGGGTGCAAGGGGGGTGGCAATCCTAATATCGAATTTCCTCACTTTTGTCACTGTGGACCAACCCTAACTTTAAATGGATTGCATTTAATGCATTAAATGGAGTTTTTTGCCATGAATGTCCCTTCTTTTTGAGAATGAGGACTATAAATAGTGAATGGAATGTGGTGGTGGGAGCGCAGGCCTTCGGGCCCCATGTTCCCACCACATGATTTTTTTTTCACATAGTAATGGTAACTGTAATGCAAGCACAAATGGAAATGCACATGGTGATGCAAACGTAAATGGTAACACAAACAATAAGAGAAATGCAAGCGCAAACATTAATGAAAACAGAAATGGTAACGCAAATGGTAACGCAAACAGTAACGGTGACAGAAATGCAAACGTTAATGAAAACAGTAACGTAAATGGTAACACCAATGGAAATGCAAATGGTAAAAGAAATGCAAATGGTAACAGAAAGGCAAACAGAAATGCAAACGGTTAAGGCTACGGCACCAGAGAAGGAAACAGTAACGCATTCGACAACAGAAACGCAACCGAAAACACAAACGCTAAGGGCAACAGAAACGTAAATGGTGATGAAGACGCAAACAGTGACGGTACTGCAATTGGAAACGCAAACAGTTACAGTAACAGCAATGATGATGGCAAAGCGAACAGTAACGCAAACAAAAATGGAAACTCAAGTGCGTACAGAAACACAAATGGTAACGCACACGGTCACGTTACTGCAGTTGGGAATGCAAATGCTAAAGGTAACAGCAACAATAACGCCAAAGGAAACAGAAATGGAAACGCAAATGCAAGCGCGTATGAAAACACAAACTGTAACGTGCATGGTGATGGTAACGCAATTGGAAAAGCAAATGGTTACAGTAACAGCAACAATGACGCCAAACAAAAGAGAAATGCAAATGGAAGGGCAGCCACAAATGCAAATGGAAATGCACACAGTGACGCAAATCGAAACACAAACAAAAACAGTAGTAGAAAAGCAAATGGTAACAGTAACACAAAAAACAAGTGCAAACAAAAACGCAAAGGGTAATGCATACGGTGGCGTACACAGGAACATTAATGAAAACAGGTATAGAAACACAAGTGGAAACACTAACTGTAACAGTAACGGAAGTGCACACCCTGGTTTTCCCAACAGCTCCATGGAGAAACACAGTGAGTACAAATAATGTATGCATAATAATGGGCCTCAGAGCAGAAAATGAGCACTTGGAATACTAAATTGATTATATCTCAGGAACTGTATGATGTAGAAAAAAAAATTAAAATTTCATATAATTTATGACTTTCCTGGCTAGTTTGATGCTTAGCCCCCCATTAGGGGGCTAAGCATTTTTCTGATGAAAAGTCTGTATCTCGAACCATTTCCGAGATACGGGCCCCGAAAGGTGCAACGGATGCCACAATGTTAGTCTATGGGAAAAAGTGTCTACTTCAGAGTACTGTTACTTTGCATCCCTGCAATATTTTGTCACCAAACCACTAAAAGGCATATCTGTGGGATGTTGGCTTTCTTCCCTCCAAGTTTCAGCCCAATAGAGCAAACCAGTGTTTTGCAGCAGGGTGGCAAAGAATTCCTGTTATTTTGGCCTTAGTGTGTCAAAGTATTGTTGCAAAACATGACACATTTGCAAAAAAAAAAAAAAATCACGAAAGTGTCACAGGTGCGACACTACTTTACGACACTAATTTTCCCAAAAATTTCAAAAACATATTTTTGGGCTTTTTAACCCCCCAAAAAAGACATGGCTAGCATCCTCAGGATTTGACTAGGTAAACACAAAAAGAATTGTGTCCCTAGAGGGTCCCGATTTTAAATGGCAAGCATTTCTGTGATCAGTAACTGAAAAAAATGACTGACTCACGACACTACAGGGGTCATTTACGACACTAAAAACTGCATTTGCGACACTGTCAAACTTTTTGTGTGATTATAATGGGAAACTTGTTTTTTGAATAACTTTTGAGGATAAGGCACGGTGATAAGCAAGAGGCTTCAGAGCACCCACCAGCAGTGAGATTATAGCTTGTGGGCAAACAGATGACGTAACAAAAAGGAGGCATCCAATGGGGAAGTGGTACGGGTGGTGGCTCAGGCAGTTGTGACTAAGTGAAGGGAGTTTAAAAATTGGGCAGAATGGGCAGAATGTAGCATTTGGGTTATTTTTTCCTTGTTTAAGCAGAAGGGGAAAGCTTTGGATAAGCAGCAGGGCTGATAGGTTTGGGGGGCCATGAGGAAATGAACTTAGAAACATAGAAGTTGTCAGCAGAAAAGGACAGCCAGGCCCATCTAGTCTGCCAGTTTGAGGGTGGTTAGTCGGGTGTGGCTTCAAAATGGCGGAAGTGGGTTTGGCACAAGCACAAAATGGTGGCCACTGGAAGAACTCAGCCGTGGATACAAAAAAAACAACTGAAATTGAGATGTAAACAATGAATAACTTGGTAACTTGGTACTGTTAGACACAGAAGGCTTACACCCCTAAGGCGTGTCTCCCACTACTAGTGGGTATCTCAGTTTGTTGAAATTTTATTCCAATTTAAGTATCTGCCTAATCTGTTTTTAAACTTGGTCATTGAATTTGAATCAATAACTTCTTTAGGAAGCGTGCTCCACATCTTAGGTGCTCTAATTGTGAAAAAGTGTATCTGCTTTTCAGTATTTGCCTTATTAATATATTAATATATATTTGTTTATTATGACAACTTAAATGTATATTCCTATTTGAAAATTGAATGTTGCAAGCTTCCGTTAGTTCCTTATCTTGGACGATCCTTTATAGCTGAAGAATAACCCATCAATTTCTTCTTTCTTTTAAGCTAACAAGCCCTGTTGTTTCTAATCTTTGTTTATATGAGTAATGCTTTAGTGACAGGATTAGTTTTGTTGTTCTATGAGGTTGATATCTTTATTTAGATTAAGGCTCTAGACAGTAGCGTAGCAAATTCCCAGAGGGCCTGGGTGCAAGGCAATGTTACAGGGTCCCTCCCCAGTTTTGAATAAATCACAATTATGATTTGGGCCCCTCAAACCATGTGGGCCCGGGTGCCACTGCACCCCCTGCACCCTTGTAGCTATGCCCCTGGCTCTAGAATGATGACCCAAAATCTAGGTGGGGTCTAATATAAGTGTGAGTCAATGGGATAATAGATGATTCACTTCTGTTAATAAACATTCTCTTGATTTTATTCAATATGCAATTTGCAGCCATACTATATATTTGCAATGATCCTTTGAGGTAGATTGTCGTTTATGATAATAGCGAGGTCTCTTTCATTATTTGATGCCTTTATTAATTGATTGTTTATTCGATATTGATAATTTGGGTTATTATGACCTATGTGCAAAATAACACATTTGTTTTGATTTAGTATCATCTTGTTTATTGTACACCAGTTTTCTATTTTCTTGAGATCCTCACAAATAGATATTTGTCTCTCATATCAACTTCTCCTCCAAGTTTGATGTCATAAGCACATTTTATAATATGATTAGTAATGTTTTTGTTGATGTCACTTATGAAGAGTTTAAATAGTACTGGGCACAAAACAGATCCCTGTGGGACTCCGCTGGTAAATAACCTGGTTTAGAGAGGGCGCCTCAATCCGAACTTTCTGTACTCTGTTATTCAACCAGTTGACTACCCAAATTACAGTTTAATTCAGAGCCATAGATTTTATGAATTAATTCTTTGTAGGAGGCCTTATCAAAAGCCTTACCAAAATCCAATAAGATGACATTGACCGGTTTATTACGATCTATATTTGAACTTATTTTGTCATAGAAGCAATTAGGTTTGTGGTACAAGATCTGTGTTTAGTGAAACCATGTTGGAATGGATCATTCAGTCCTAAATCCTTCACTTCTTGTTCTATTCTGCCCTTGATCAATCTCTCCATTAACTTCCCCAATATTGAGGTTAAACTTATAGGTCTATAAGCTGTTATATTTTTTGAGCCCTTTTTGCATATTGGAGTGACTATTGAAGTTTTCCATTTTTCAGGTACAAACCCTGTTTCAGTAGATTTATTAAAAAATATGGTCAATGTTGGTGCCAAAATATCCGCAACTTCAACTAAAAAACTAAGACTGATGTTGTCAGGCCGTGGAGCTGACATTGCTTTAAACATTTTAATAGCTGTAATCACTTCATCAGTAGTGAAGATTATTTTATCAGTTTGAATAGCAGAAGAAAATTTAATGTATAAAAAACAAAGCTTTTGGGAAGGGCATGAACAGATATAAGAGGTGGGAAGGGAATTGGAAAGTATATGAGGCAGCCGGGAAGGGAAGGCATCCAGGCAAAGCCAATATATATATATATATATATATATATATATATATATGTATATATATATATATATATAGATGAAGAACTCCATTTATCAGATATATTGACCATCAGCAAAAGTGAGGAAATTTGGTGTTAGGCTGAAAGCCCCTTGACCCCACATTCAACTGGCATTTGGTGACAATAGGGTTGTCGACCATAAGTCTCACCCCATCACATGTGTAAAGAAGCAGAGGTGTAGGAGAATGGGTGAGAGTTAGGACCGGTCAACCCCATCCAGACCCCAATGCCGGCTGGGGGTGTGGGGGGGTCCAAGGGGGGCTTTCAACCCTAACCCCGAATTTCCTCACTTTTGTCGTTATGGAACAACCCTAACTAATGCATTAAATGGAGTTTTTTGCCTCTAATTTCCCTTCTTTTTGAGAATGATAACAAAAAATAGTGACTGTAATGCGGTGGTGGTGACACAAAGCGAAACAGAAAGAGAAACAGTAGTGTAGACAGAAATGTTAGAAACAAAGCAAAAGGAAGTGCAAATGAAAATGCAAAGGGTAACGCACCTGGTGGCGTAGACGTGAACGTTAAGTGAACCGGGAAGGGAACCGCAAGCGGAAATGGTAACGGTAACAGTAATGGAAGCATGCAGGCTGGTTTTCCCCAAAAGCTGCATAGAGAAAGACAGTGAGTACAAAGAATGTATGGATAATAATGGTTCTCGGAGCAGAAAATGAGGGGTTGGAATACTAAATTGCTTATATCTCAGGAACTGTATGATGTAGAAAAAAAATTTAAAAGTCATATGATTTATGACTTTCCTGGCTAGTTTTGTACTCAGCCCCTACCAGGGGGCTAAGTTTTTTTCTGACGAAAAGTCCGTATCTTGCACCGTTTCTGAGATACTGGCCCTGAAAGGCGCGGCGAATGCTGTAATGTTATCCTATGGGAAAAAAAGAGAAGTTCGGAGTGCCATAACTTTAGCTCCCTGGAATATTTTTTCACCAAACCACAAAAAGGCACATCTGTGGGATGTTGGCTGTGTTCCTTCCAAATTTCAGCCCAAAAGACCAAACCATTATTTTGCAGCAGGGCGCCAAATGATTCCTGTAATGCATTGGATGCCGTAATGTTATCCTATGGGAAAAAGCGTCAACTTTGGAGTGCCGTAACTGTGCCGCCATGTAATATTTTTTCAATGAAACACTGAAAGGCACATCTGTATGATGTCGGCTGCGTTTTCTCCAAATTCAGGCCAAAACACCAAACCGTTCTTTTGCAGCAGGGTGCGAAAGAATTGCTGTCATTTTCCCACAGCCTAGAAAAGTACTGTTGAAGTTTGCGAAAGCTTTCACAAAATCATTCGACAGTGTTGCAAGTGCGACAGTACTTTGTGAAAGTACTTTTTCCAGAAATTTGAAAAACATATTTCTGGGGTGTTTTACCCCAAAATAAAGACATGGCTAGCATCCCCAGGGTCCGACTAAGTGAATACAAAAAGAATTAGGTTGCTAGATGGTCCCGATTTTAAATGCCAAGCATTTTTTTGATCGCTAACTGAAAACAAAATGGGTGATTTGCGTAGTAAAAGGGCCATTTGCGAAAGTAAAAACTGCATTTGCGACACTGTCAAACTTTTTAACTTTTCCCATTGACTTATAATGGAACTTGTTTTTGAATAACTTTGAACTGTTTAATATTTTTTCACAAAATCTTCAAAAGGCACATCTGAGACCCTGGCACATTCCCTGAAGATTTTGGACCAGTTCCACAAACCGTGGACCTGTGGGATGACAGTAAAATCTAAGAAAGCTTAAAATGCATCAAAGAGATCACGCTAATAACCTGCAGCCGTATATGCGACCAGTACAAAACTTGGCAGACCCCAAGGCATGTGGGTCTTGATTGTGTACTCCAAATTTCAGGCAACCACAAACAGTTGCAAAGTTATTAAGGTGTGGTGCAAAATTTTGGGTTTAACATGTAAATGGCTCCTCAATCATAACTATAGTGGCACTACCGTGCCGCTATAACATATATATATATATATATATATAGAGAGAGAGAGAGAGAGAGAGAGAGAGAGAGGGAGAGAGAGAAATATGTGAGCAGAAAGGACACAGTAGGTCAATGAGGGGTCTGTTTCAGGATGTTGAACAGTGGTCCACGTAGGAAGCAATGGGAGAGACAAAGGGACTGATAAGGGGAAAGAAAGTAAAAACATAAGATGATTGCCTAAAGAGGCAATAAAAGGGCTTTAATTACTAGGATGATACATGGTGACTGGGGAATAACTCATGGAGGACTGGCAAAAAAAAGCACATGGGGAAGGGCAAAGGGAAGTGGCAGGGTGGTTGGGGGGTACACAACACAGCATGTGGGATGTGGAAGGTACAAAATATTAATGTTTTACTTTCTTGTATTTTGAGTATTTTGAGACAGAGGTGGCACCCAGGAAGACACCAGCCAAATGCACCAGCGTACATCTGATAGAATAGGCAACAGAACTGATGGGGAAGGTGAATGAACAGCTGGAGACAGCCAAGCAGAAGGAGGAAGAGGAGACCAGGAAGAGGGAGATGCCAGCCAAGGATGCTGGGAAGGGGTCAGATAACAAGCGTCCACCACAGCTGGATCTGGAGGAACCAAATCAGAGAAAGGGTAAGGAGCTAGGGGTCAACCTGACTAAGGATGGCAGTTTAAAGGATTACTTGGCTGGAATCATAGAGGAAATAGGGGACAAAGGTTTAGAGGAGATGGAGTGGGCACTAAAGGAGTTCAAAGGGTCACAAGGGGATGAGTATGGGCAGATTGGGGGAGCTGGGGGGGAGAAAAGGTAATGATGGGATACTTGGAGTGATACTCAGTGACCATGTCCCATAGTCCATTAAAGAGAAAATATGGAAATGGAAATACATGGACAGTTTTGCATTGGTTGACAAAGAAACTGCAAAAAATGACAAACAGAGGGAAGCAGTACTGTAGAAAAATCAGAAATGGCAGTGGCTTTGGCATTGGTGAGTAAGAAATCTGAAGACATTCCCTACAAAGGGAAAAACATTGACACCCGGCAAGCAGGTTTTATGGTTTTCGATGCCATCCTATTGCAAAAGCAACTCGAGTTGGCCATCCCATTTTTGTCTTACTTTGCAATAATCAAGGATGCATACAAAGTAAAATTGGGTTATGGGGGGCTGAGGTATGATGAGGCCTTCTGGCAATGGATGGCATCACACAGGGAGCTGAGATGGGATTGTACACACACAGATCTGTGGGTATGAACACTTTGGGGCAGGCAGGGAGCATTGATGAAGGAGCAAGAGGTGGAGCAGGAAGCCAGATTATGAAGACATGCTGGGAATATAATAAAGCAACATGAAGTTGGGCAAATTGTAAATTTTGCCATGTTTGTTCTAAGTGCGCTGGACGACATCATGTCTCAATGGCAATGGGGGACAGAGCAGGTACACAGAGTTACAGTGGGCAGTCCTTTCAAGGAAGCTATGTAGGAGTAAGGGGTGGAGGCAAGGGACAAGGCATCAGGGGGAGAGGTTTTAGCAGGAGGGGGACATTTGGCTCTGGAACAGGAGGGTGGTAAAACTGAGGCAGGTGGGGAATTAAGAAGGAGGGGATTCAAATTGGCGGTTACACCTATTAGAGTAGATGTACTTCAAGAATGAACAAAAAGGGTACCCAGATAGAAGAGTGGGGGAATTGTTGAAGGAAGGTTTGTTAAATGGTTTTAATTTATATTATCAAGGGGTACAGAGAAAAATGTCAGCAAAAAACTTGGGGTCAGTAAGGGAAAGGGAGGAAACAGTAGAAAAGAAAATCCGGACAGAGGTGGCGGCAGGCAGGGTGGAGGGACCATTCAGTGAGCACCCTCTGGAGAACTTTAGGTTATCACTTTGGGGTGTGGTACCAAAAAAGCAACCAGGGGAGTTCTGGATCATCCACCATTTATCATACCCAGAGGTGAGGTCAGTGAAGAAGAGATACCAGAAGAGCAGAGTGCAGCATGCAACACTGGACCAAGCAGTGCATATCATTCGGGCAGTGGAAGGGGCATGGCTAGCAAAAACTGACATAGAGGCAGCTTTTTGGTTGTTACCAGTGAGAGTGGAGGATTGGGATCTACTGGGTTTTAAATTCAGGAGTGGGTATTATTTTGACAAGGCTATCCCGATGGGCTGTTCGGTGGCATGCACTGCATTTGAAACTTTCAGTACATGGATGCAGTGGATGTTTGGGGAATGGTATAGGTGTAGGTCTGTAGTGCACTACTTGGACAGTGTCCTTCTGGTGGGAAAAGGAAAATATGGGACAGCACAAATATTGGGAGATTTTCAGGATATGTGCGGGAAACTAGGGTTCCCCCTGGCAGAGGGCAAGATGGAAGGGCCAGCCAGGAATTTGGAGTTCTTGGGCCTAGAGGTGGATACAGAAGTGAGGGTTTTTTACTCACCAAAGGATAAGGTGGACAAGCTAAAGGAGCTAATAGGCAGGGTGAGAAGTAAATGGTGGGTCCCTTTAGCAGTGGAGCAGCAACTACTAGACCATCTGAATTTTGCATGTAGGGCAATATCACCAGCGACAGCATTTACCAGGCAGCTGGCCAGGGCCACATGAAAGGCAAAACTGTGGCATCATTGGGTAGACATGTCAATAGAGGTTCAACGGGACCTTGAGGTTTGGGAGCAATTCCTAATGAAGTATAACGGGGTCACATTCTGGCAGGAAGACTGGCTTTTCAACACAGATGTAGAATTTTATACAGATGCAGCAGGCGCATGTGGAATGGGGCATATTTTTTTGGGGGAATGGATGTCAGAGGCACAGCCAGAAGAATGGGGGAGGAGAGGTTTATTGAAGGATATTACTTTCTTGGAAATATTTCCTATATGGGTGGCAGTATCAGTCTGGGGAAAGTGGTTGAGGAATCAAAAAGTAATTTTTTGGTGTGATAACAAAGCAGTGATGGAGGTGATCAATAGACAGTGAGGTCCCACAGATACTGTAACCAGGATAGTGCAGCAGCTGGTGTTAGAGGACTTACATCTCAATCTATCATTTAAAGCAAGGGAAATTGAGGGGGTTGACAATGAAGTAGCTGACAGCCTTTTCCATCTTCAGTTAAACAGGTTCAGGGCCTTGGTACCACAAGCTGCTGCCTGGAGAATAAGGGTTCTGCCTCAAATGTGGGAGATTGGCTGGAAAGATCCCAGCTGCTGTGCCGAAGCTCTTGGTCTGCGAATATGCTAAAAGCACATGAGGGAGCGTAGAACATGTTCCAAGAGTTTTGGTGGCAGGAAGGGCTGGAGGTAAGTGAGGCCATCACAGAGGAACAAGTTGTAAGATACAAGGAACAGAAATAGGAGGATGGGATGGCGCTTGCAACCATGGAGTATAGCAAGTGGGAATAGGTTGGGCATGTAGCTTATGGGGATGGGAGGAGCCCAACAAGTCCAAGGCAGTGAGGTGCATGCTTATAGGGTGGCAGAGGACACAGGGCATTAAAAAGGATGTCATGAGGCCGGTAACTGGGCATATGCTTGAGAGGCTATTACAAGCATTAGGACACATATGAGTATCAAGTTGTGAAACATATTTGCGTATGTTTTTTTTCTGGTCATGGCAAAAAGATGCATTTAGAGTATGTGAAGTATTCACATAAAGCAGGAAGGACGGGTCGGGGATTGCAGTGGGATGATGCGCAGTGGGGGGCAGACAGAATAGTAATGTGGTTAAAATGGTCCAAGACCCACCAAGCAGGCCATGGGATTGAAGTCGTCCTTGACAGGCACCACCAAGGGGGTTGGTGTGTAGTCACTGCCCTGCAGGAATACAAAAGGGTTAGGCCAGGGAGAATGAACAAGCTGTTTGAATATGGGGATGGGACTCTGGTTGCTTGCTACCAGGTGACGAGGGTTCTAAAGAAGAGGATTAATTTCTTGGGGGAGGATTTGAAGAATTTCTCATCACACTCCTTCAGAATAGGAGTGGCGTTAGAAGTGGCTGCCAAGGGGGTCAGAGGAGGAGGCAAAATGTGTGGGCAGATAGAGGTTGAGAAGTTACAGGAGGTACGTGAAGTTGTGTTAACAAGTAGGGTTTTCTATCCACAGGTATGGGGTGCAAAAAGCAGGTGTGGATCATGGACACTCATTTGTTTACTGGCAGAAAGGCACACTGCAACAATGCCAGGAGGGAGACAGCTGTGGAGGGCAGTGGAGAAAGCCCATGCTCAATGGAAAGGGATCAGGGGAATGCAATGGGTACAGTTTCTGCCGATGCTGGAGGAGCAAAAGTTGCGATGGCCTAGACCTGGCCTTCTGGTGATACCTATGGGGGGGGATGATTTGGGTGATAGACCATGGGGGGAGCTATTTCAAAAAATAAAGAGGGACTTGAGAGTCATTATAGGGTGGTGGCAAGGGATTATGGTAGGAAGGTCAGAAATTGTATCACGCCGTGCCTGGTGACACGTAAGAGATATAAAATCAATCGAAAAAGCAAGAAAACTTCTGAACAAGCGGGTGGCAGGGGCAATATCTGAAGTAAGGGGTACATACATCTCCCACAAGGTCATTTCTAATGACTGCTTAGGGTACTGTAGGGCAGAGGAGGTTCACCTATCAGAGGTCAGTATGTCATTTTTCTGGCTACCATTAATTGGAGCATTGGAGGAATGGGAGAACAGGTGGGGCAAGAAAAGGAGAGAAGCCCATTATCTGTCACTAGGCTGGAGATGGGCTAGTGGAGGGGTGAGAAAAATAGGGGATGAGGGGAAGGGGCACAAGGAGGAGAGGTAGGAGGGCTCTGGAGGAGGGGTCAGGTTAGTAAGCAATCAGGCATGGGCTCGGTCGGCATCAGCTGTGGCTGCAACATGGGGGGAGGGCATATTCGAAGTGTGAGCTGAGGGTTAGGTTCTTGGCACCTGACCCCAGGGAAATAAGAGGAAGATGATGGTGAATAATAACTGGAAGAGGGTGTCAGGTCAAGCATCCGGACCCCAAGAAGAATTTGGAAGAAAGAAAAAAAGAGAAAGAAATGGACTCTTAACAGTTGTAAATAATGTATGATTTTGAATATTTTGAAGTGCTATGAAAAGAATCTGTAAAGAAGTGTGAAATGAATTGGAAGATATAATAAACAAATTGCCAGTTGAGCACCCAACATAATTCTGGTCTGTGTATCATTTTCATGGGAAAATCGCACTGACAACATTTATTGGACACACCATAAAACTGGAAAAAGAATTGA
This sequence comes from Neoceratodus forsteri, assembly GCA_016271365.2. NCBI lineage: Eukaryota > Metazoa > Chordata > Ceratodontiformes > Ceratodontidae > Neoceratodus > Neoceratodus forsteri. Next base: position 356,663,201 of record CM057454.1, on the reverse strand, counting down.
AAAAAAAAAATCACAGAATCACATTGCTGGAGTAAAAATAATGAAAAAGTAATTTATGCCTAAATCAAATCAAATCCAATCAAACTTTATTTATAAAAGGCACCTTTCCAAAACTAAGGCGCCTGTACATAACATAATATAATCAATAAATAAGACAATATTAAAAGTAATCCAATCCTGCAACATTTAAAAATCATTATATGCAAGGCTAAAAAGGTGTATTTTTAATGCCCCCTTAAAGCTTTGGACAGTCTGGCAATCTCGTACCTGACGAGGCAGAGAATTCCACAGGGTTGGGGGCATAAAACTAAAAGATCTGGCCCCAGAGGTCTTTAAACGAACCCTGAGAATCTCTAGCAATCCCTTGTCAGTGGATAGGAGAGAGCGGGAGGTACAGTAGAGACAAAGGAGATCTTTCAGGTAACCAGGTCCCTGATCATGTAGGGCCTTATAGGTCAGCAAACGGACCTTGAAGGTGATTTGCCAGCATATTGGCAGCCAATGCAGTCCGCAGAGCACAGGCGCTATGTGACTGGACCTAGAGGAACCAGTCAATAGCCTCGCTGCCGCATTCTGCACTAGCTGCAAGCAGCGAATGTCAACCCCCGGTAGCCCAAGATAAAGGGCGTTGCAGTAGTCAAGGTGGGAGGTAACGAAGGCGTGGACCAAAGTAGGAAGATCGTCAGGATGAACCAGGTGCTTCACATGGGCGATGTTCCTCAGATGGTAAAAAGAGGCTTTGACAACTGCCAACACCTGGTAAGTGTCAAATAGTCATCAAACACAACACCCAGGTTCCGCACCCGGTCTGAGGCAGTTAGCTGAACACCCCCAAGCCATAAACCCGAGGGAGATCCTGCCAACAAACCCACCTCCCGGCGACCTGGGTCCACAACCAACACCTCAGTTTTTTCTGGATTCAACCACAGCCAACTCACATTCATCCAGTCCTGGATTTTGGCCAGACAGTTGTTAAAGACCGAAAAGGTAGTATCTTGTCCGGGCACAAAGGCAATGTACAGTTGAGTATCATCTGCGTAGCAGTGAAAACTCAGACCGTACCACCTAATAATCGCTCCAAATGGCAGCATGTACACCACAAACAACATGGACACCAATGGAGCCCTGTGGCACCCCACAGGATAGGGGGAATGATGCAGAGGAAAAAATCCCAGACACCACCCTCTGAGTCCTACCATCGAGGAAAGAAAGAAAACAACTGAGGACTGTACCAGATAGCCCAAAGATAAACCGCAAATGCTCCAATAGCACACCATAGTCCACGGTGTCAAATGCTGCAGAGAGATCAAGAAGGACCAAGATGGAACGAGTCCTTCGAACTCTCGCTATTAGGAGGTCATTTAGTACCCGGACAAGCGCTGTCTCGGTGCTATGTCTCTTTCTATATCCGAACTGGAGAGAATCATAGACATTGTGGCTGGTCAAATGATCATCCAGCTGTGATGCAACCACCTTCTCAATAGCCTTACCCACAAAGGGCAGGTTAGAGACAGGCCTGTAGTTAGCCAGAAAATCCAGGTTCAAGGAGGGCTTCTTAAGAAGTGGCTGAACCACAGCCTCCTTCAGAGGATTTGGAAAATTCCCCCTCTCCAAAGACCTCCAGACTGTCTCATTAAGGACCGGGCCAATTTTATCCAAACAGCCCACTAGAAGACGTATGCGGCCCGGGTCCAAACCACAGTTGGTCGGACGCAGTGATTGGATAACAATCACAATGTCACTGATTGTGGGAAGGCTGAAGTCAGACCACACAAATTGGGTGTCTGACATCTCCTGCCGACCGTCACAGCTCCCATTAGGAAGGGTCAAGCGGATGATTGTGGCAACCTTATCTGAAAGGAATTGAGCAAACTCCTCACACCATTCTTGAGAAAAGGCTCTTCTGGGCTGAAGACAGATTGGATTGCACAATCTGTCCACAGTCCGGAACAGCTGTGCTGGTCTATTCTGTGCAGCAGCAATCTCTCTGGACAGGAATTCTGCCTTCTTATGAGAGATTGCTGAATGATAGACCACGTAATGGTCCATCAAACTAAGTTTGTCACAATCCAGGCCCGATTTCCACCAGCACCTCTTTAATCTTTGTCTGACTCGCCTTAACTCCCTCAAAGTCTCATCAAACCAAGGAGACCTGGGGCGAAGAGTGAGGGGACGAACACGAACAGGAGCAATGGAATCCAGGACCCCTGCTACCACCTTATTATAGACAAGTACCAAGTCCCCTGGGTCCATGCAATCACTCGGTAAACCCGATAGGTCCAGCACCACCATCAGGCCATCTGGGGAAACACCCCTCAAAGTGCAGTACCGGACCATCTCCATAGGAGCTGGCCTAATAGGGGTGGCCTCAAAACTGAACCCAATGGAGTGATGGTCAGACCACCCGACAGGTTCCACCATCAAATCGGATATCTCCATCCCCAGTAGGAACACCAAATCCAATGAATGACCACCAATATGGGTTGAGGAGGAAATAACCTGTGTGAAGCCCAGTGAAATCATTAACTGGCGGAAGTCTTGACCAAACTGCGAGAGTTCATCGTCGACTCAGGCACTGAAATCCCCCAGAACCAACCATCTGGGGGATCCCAATGTCAGGTCAACAATGAAGTCTGCGACTTCCCACAGGAAAACATTCCTGTCACCTGGTGGACGGTAAACGAGAAGAATCCTGCACCCCACACCCTCACCCATGATACATTCAAAGGAGTTGGTAGTTCCCACTGGTACCTCCACTAGGCCCAGTTCCGATCTAAAACAGATAGCAACACCCCCACCCCTACGCCTAGATATATAATATACCATCAACCCTCTATCTGTACCTATGAAGCAGTCTGGCTAGATCTAACACCTTAGCATAAGGACTGCCAAATCAACGAACCATGACACTGCGTCACATGAACTGCACTTCCAGGTTCTCATGCTTGAACCTTGAAAACAGCACGAATAACAAAATACAGTACTTAATGCATGTCTGTAATGAAACTTTTTATTTCAGTTGGATAAGTCAGACTACTTTGGTCAGCTGTCACTAGCTAAATGAGACTACATGACTTGGTCAGTTGTCATTAGCTTTTACAAGTGTCCCAAGCTGCTTGTAATGCTCAAAAGCCAAATTCCAGTCCCCTTTAACTGCTGTGATGTCTATGTATAACAACTACACATCAAATATAAGCAAACAAACATTTGGTGTTCATTTATACTTGTTATGTATTGGTATAATTACATTTATTTGCCAAGATATGTACATGGATCAAACAGTGAGGTACAGTTCAGTTTGCTGAAGTTTCTTTCCAAGTGTTACAGGTCAACAAGCAAATCTCAAACTACCTTTCTCGACATCCTTTCCGGTTACATTTTGCAAGCCCCTTATCCCCCTACCTAACCCTCCACCTCAGTACCCACCACCTCACACCCCCCAGAAATATAATTGTGACACTAGGGGTGCCCAGTCCCCCAGTGTCCCGATCACAAATCCTTTTACTGACCCCTTGTCCACTACTGTGCATGTGCGGTTATTTGTGTGTGTTTTTATGTTTGCTTGCACGCATGTGCAAGAAACATAGTGCCATCATACGAATTTTCCAGAGGTGTGTCAGCCTCTTCCAATTCAGTCAGTGTATTTGCAGGCGTGGTCGCAGAGTGCCAATCACTGCTCCAGCTGTCTATGACAGCTGAAAATACAGTGGCATACAGTTGAAAGGGAGAGCTCCACTTGAGTGAGCAGAGCTCTCCCCACACAACACACACACGTGCACGCATGCACACCGCGCGCTCATGCGCCCCTCCACACTGTACGGCCGACGGGGTGCCCAATCCCTTGTCGGCTCCACCTTAAAGATCCGGTGCCACGCTGGGAGCCCACCCCAGTGTGGCAAAATGATGTAATGGCCGACAGGGTGCCCAATCTCCCATCGGCTCCACTGTCTCTCCCCACCCTCATGCTGTCACTGACGGGGTGCCCAACCTCGCCGGCTTCCACTGTCTCCCCCGAGCAGGGGTGCCACGCTGGGGAGCCCACCTCAGCGGGCAACAGATGCTGGCGGCCGACGGGGTGCCTCAATCCCCATCGGGCTCCACGCCCCCAGCCATCCTTCTGCCATGCTGGGAGCCCACGCCAGCATGGCAAACGTCCCGCCTTGCCTTTAAAAAAAAAAAACCTGTGAAGAGAAAAAACGTCCGCAGTCTCCCTGCCCCCCACAACCCGCACCCACCCACTGTGCACCCTGCCTCCCATTACCCCCTCACCCCATACTTACCTCCGGAGTCTGGCGCGACGATCTTCGGTGGACGGAACACGCCTGCACTTTTTCAAAGCCGACTACTAACTGAGGAAATGCCGGTAAGCTGTATAATGGGGTAATAGGGTTTTTCAACTTTGTTTGACATATCTCAGGCATTTTTTGGAATTTTGCAACAAATTTTCAACATGGAGTTTTTGGGACCCCTCCTCATGAATTCTTGCACTGTCATGGCGCTATTTTGAGTTCGAAGGGTGATTTCGCGAGCCACTGTGCGAAATCACCTTTCCAGAATGATTAACAAAATGACACTGGCAGTGTTCATAAGGTGGGCTCTCAAAAAGCCTATTTTGAAAATTTGGTGGAAAAATTCCTAAAATGACTGTTTTACAGCGCAGCATTGCAGTTCCTCGCACTCGTAGCTCCGCTGAATTTTCAAAATTTTTATTCCAGATTCTCAACATTGCCATTTTACCACACCTTCTTATGAGCAGTACAGCTGTCATTTTCACATTCACCCAAAATTGTTTCGCCTCATGTAGCGCATTACCCATGCAGTCGTAAAGTAATCAATGTATGGGACACATTAAGAAAATCAAAATGACACTGTTCATGAGCAGAGGTCTTAAAATGGCAATGTTGAAAATTTGGTCAAAAATTCCTAAAATGACTGTTTCATAGTGTCGTTGCACAGTTCCTACGCACGTAGAAGTTTGCAAAATTTCAATATTTTCACTCCAGATTTTCCACATTGCCATTTTACCACACCTCCTTATGAGCAGTACAGTTGTCATTTATCACATCTCGCCCAATAACGCAGCTTCATGAAGACAACAGCTACAGTCGTGGTGTGTGAAATCAATGTATGGGACACGCTAAGAAAATCACAGTGACACTGGTCAAGAGCAGAGGTGTTAAAATGGCTAAGTTGAAAATTTGGTGAAAAAATTCCCCAAAATGACTGTTTTAGGAGCGCACATTGAGCAGTTCCTACGCACGCTGGCAAGTTTGCGAATTTGTAATATTTGCACACCAGATTTTCAACAGTGCCATTTTACCGCACTTCCTTATGAGCAGTGCAGCTACCATTTTTCACATCTCGCCCAAAATGTGTTTCCGCACATGTAGCGCACGATGGTACAGTCGGTTTGCGAAAACAATGGGACAGATTAAGAAAATAACAGTGACACTGGTCATGAGCAGAGGTCTTAAAATAGCTATGTTGAAAATTTGGTGACAAAACTCCATAAAATGACTGTGTTACGAGTGAGCATTGCACAGTTTCCACGCACCCTCGTAGGTTCATGAATTTGTAATATTTTCAGTCCAGATTTTCACCAGTGGCATTTTTCCACACCTCCTTATGAACAGTACAGCTGTCATTTTCCAGAAACATGGCCGAAATGTGATTTCACACTTTCAGTGCAGAGATGCATGGTCGCTGTGGGAAATCATTGTTCGGGACAGATAAAGAAAATCACACTGACACTGTTCATGATCGAAGGTCCCAAAATGCCTGTGTTAACAATCTACTGTAAAAAATTCCCCAAACTAGTTACATTACGGGTGTGCGTTGCACAGTTTCTACGCATGCTTGTGACTTCACCAGTTTTTTTAAGATTTTCACAGCAGATTTTCAACATTGCCATTTTTTACACCTCCCCATGAACAGTACCGCTGTCATTTTTCACATCCTGTTCGGAATGTGTTTTTGCAACTGTGGTGCCAAATGCCATAGTCGCTGTGCAAAGCAGTTTTCGGCTAACAAACTGATATTGCCACTGTTCATGAGGTGGGGGTCACAAAAAAAACATGTAGAAAATTTGGAGTGAAAATACCAACAAATGCCTGAGGTGTTAGGGTTTCTGACCATAACACCCACCCTGTAGAGTATGACAGGCATCAGGGGTGTGACTTGGGATTCTTGCCTGTCATGCTCATACCATTCCACCTCCACCCACACCCTGCAGCCAGTGAGAGGCATCAAGGTGTGCCTCGGACTCTTCGCCGCCCCAAATCTCACCCCATTCTCCCATACCGCACCTATCCACCCTTATTTCTGGATGGAATAGGGTGCGCATAAGGGCCAAAGACCCCAAGGCACACCGTGACACTTGTCAGTGTCTGCAGGGTAGGGTGTGTGAAATGGCGTGGTAGTTATGCCTGACGCACCCAAAGGCACACTCCAATGCCTGTCACTCTGCAGGGTGGTGGTGGGGTTGGTTTCAGTCCAATACTTCGCTGCCATTCCTGTTATGCAGCTCTGTAACTTCTACACTACCAATGCCAGTGCCAGCAAGCAAACATTCGGCATTGACAAATGCTTGTTTTTTATATTATATATATTTATAATCCCTCCACCCACCCAACCTCCCTCCCAGCACCCACCACTCCACTTCCCCACCAGAAATGTAAGTGACACTGGAGGGTGCCCAATACCACAGTGCAGGAATCCTCATTTTTTTTTAACTTTTAAAAAAAACATTGATGTATTTTATGGCTGTTACACTCCCCCCCCACGACCCTCCCACTCAGCAACCATTACCCCGCACCCCCTCCAAGCCCTTACTTACCCATTGGGGGTCCAATGCCGTAATCCCCTCTGGATCACAGACAAGTCTTCCCTCTTCAAAGCTGGACCATGAACTGAAGAAACAGGTATACTGTTCAATGTATTTCAATGCTGTTTTGAACTTAGTTGCATAATTTGTTTTGTACTGTAATAATAGATGGACCATCACAAGCACTCACAGCGCAAGCCTACCAAAGGACATGTTTACTGCCCATCCTATAAAATATGACCACAGTTTATTTACACAATTCGTTCATTGGTAAATCAACTGCTGCAAAAAAATATGAAATAAAAAAAAGTTGGCAGTACAGAAAACAGACCTACATTACAGCATTGCTCTGCTGTCACAGATAACAATGAACAGGATGACTGTGTTATGTCTGGAGAGGCACTAGCCCTTAATTCATATTTACTGGTGTCTGTAATTGTTCATTTTGCATTTGCACAAATACGTACATTGGGCCCCATGCACGAAGCGCACAGAGTGGCTACATGCGTACAACTGGGGTGCGCAACCACTACGTGCCCTACGTGCCCCCCACGTGGGATGCACAGAGGGGGCATGCAGCATAGACATGCCCAATCCCCTGGTCACATGGGTGGCAACATGCTAGGGGTAGACGAGGGACGGGCTGGCCCCTACGTGCCATGCACTAAGGCCCATAGTGCGAGCCATGGTGGTGCATAGGGAGTCGCCAGGTATGCCAGAGAGACCCATCCATAAACCCCCTATGCACCCTGTGCACACCCCCTTGGACAGGGCGAACAGCCCACCTACCTCCCAGGGTCACAGGACCAGGATGCCAGATGCCACCCACCCACCCCGGCTCACGGCGGTGCATTTGACGACACCCCAACATCATAGGCACCCCACACAGGGGCACAGATATAGGCACAGGGCTGCCGCCCCCCTAGCTGTAATCCATGACAATGCCCCCCCAACTGTGGTGCTGGCCACCCGACCCCGCCGCCTGAAGGCATGCTCCCCATCCATCCCCAGAACTGATTGGTGCTGGCAGAGGGCTGGCAGCAGTGTCCTCCCTCACCTGCCACTGCTGCCGGCCATCAGTTGTCCACGGGGTGCATTGCCAACTCGTGCCCTGCTGCACAAGGGATCCAGTGCAGGTCCCGGTCTGGGCATCTGATTCGGTGCCTGGCTGGACCCGCGATCCTGCCTCTGGCCACCCTGCAAAGTCCTGTGCACTGGGGGGTGGGGCTGCGGATGGTTGGCCGGTGGTCGTGCATACCACCAGTGCTCACCTGTCCACGGGTGCACAGCTACGTGGGCGGGGGTATGCGTGGATGCTGCATACCTCCGCCCCTTCATGCACAGCACCCTATGAATAGAGACTGTTTTTATGAAACTGAGCTTTAACTGTGTATGGATGTATGGTTTGACAAACTCTGTTTTTACAGACGTACTGCAAGGCTTGCACACAACGAAAAAAAAGCCGGTTTGAATTTAGGGCATACATTTTAAAATCTAGGAAAAGGAACTACTTTCTGACTTCAGTTTTTTTTAGTTGTACACAAGAAAAAAATGGACAGTCACATGTGAATTGCTGGTGACAGGCATGATAAATTTCCAGTCTCTGTTTACAACAGTACGTATTGAACACACAATAAAACTGGAAAAAATAATTGGAAAAAAAGAAATCATAGAATCACATTGCTGAAGTAAAAATAAAATAAGAGTCATTTATGTCTAGATATATAACATACCATCAACCCGCTACCTGTAGCTATAGGCCCCCTTACACGTAGTGATCTGTATTGCAACCAGTGATACAACTCAACTGTAACATTACTTGTTTTGCATATACACAAGATCCATTCCACAATAGAAAGGAATGTTCACTGATTCCACATTCCCTGCTTTTCTGGGTTCTCAGAGTTTTCTTCCGGCCTGCCCTGCCATGTAATCATGGCTTTCCGCTCATTTCAGTGAACTGGTAGCCTGACCCCAGTCACACCTCACCTCCTAACCTTCTTTAAACAGATAGAATGGAACTTTTGATGGCCATTCTTCTGGATTGCACCATAAATTTATAAAGGTCAAATCAGAATTCATTTAGGGAGGATTTTCCCTAATGGATTCTATCGAAAACATTGAAAAAATCATTTCTGTGGAATTGTATTTGTTAATAAATTTGTTCAGTAACTCAGAGGTCTCAGAGTTCACTTTCTGCACATAATATCAGATGAATTTTCTAATGTTTTTAACAGAACTGGTTAGGGAAAATCCTCGCTAAACAAATTCTGCATTGAACTTACAATTTTGACATTTAATCAAGGAAAAATGGCAGCCCAATGTTCTGCTAACTTTAAGTGTTTCCACCGAACTCTGGATGGCAGGAAGCACCGCTGAAACACCAGACGAGACAAGCAAGCAAAACAGAAGTTATGTATATAACATGGCAGAGTGCAGCAGGACGAACATAACAAAACCTAGCATTAAAAGTAAGTGCTATGTAAAAATGCCTTAAGAAGCAGTCTGGCTAGTTATAACACCTTAGCATGCTGACCGTCAAATCAACGAACCATGACACTGTATCACACAAACTGCACTTCCAGGTTCACATGCTTGAACCTTGAAAACAGCACAAAGAACAAAACACAGTACTTAATGCAATGGAATGAAACTTTATTTCAGTTAGAAAAGTCAGACTGCATAGCCAGCCCACCAGCGCAGCAGTTGGATTTCCACTAGCAACGCCAGCGACCCAGGTTTGGGCGTGGACCCGGGTCACTGGAGGGCCGGCTAGGGGAGAGTAGCTTGAGCATCCCATGACAGCCCGCCCTCCCAGGGGGGACGGGGGGGCCGATGCCCTCAATTTGTCTGACCCAGAGTGGAGGCTCAGGGTACTACAAGCCCCGCAGAGGAAGGGCGGCCAAGATCACACTGTGGACGTTGGCGCATGCGCCTTGACGTCATGGTCTACACAGCATAGGGGAAGAAATGGAGGATAACGCCTGCCAGGACCAGGAAGATGGGCTACCCGGTGCATGCCTCCGATGTGCCCCCCCTTGACCTGCCACCTCCAGACCGACGGCATTGGTAGCTCAGGGTGTTGGGGCACCCCCTCCGCTCTGGGGTAAGTAACTGAGGCCCATGGGGGACAAGGAGGTGGATGTGGGTAGAGCGGGAGGCAGGAGGATGACTCCTTAGTCGCCCCGAAGGGTCAGGGCTGGCAGGACGAGGGAAACAAATTGCAATTTCAAAAAATAAAAAGAAAAGTCAGACTACATCACTTGGTCACTAGCTAGCTGTCACTAGCTAAATGAGACTACATGACTTGGTCAGTTGTCATTAGCTTTCACAAGTGTCCCAAGCTGTTTGTAATGCTCAAAAGCCAAATTCCAGTCCCCTTTAACTACTGTGGTGTCTATGTCTAACAACTACACAGTAAATATAAGCATGCAAACATTTGGTGTTCATTTATACTTGTTATGTATTGGTATAATTACATTTATTTGCCATGATATGTATGTGATCAAACAATGAGGTACAGTTCAGTTTGCTGAAGTTTCTTTCCCAGTGTTGCAGGTCAACAAGCAAATCACAAACTGCCTTTCTCAACATCCTTTCCGGTTACATTTTGCACCCCCCCAATAGTTATATCATCTAAATAAAGTACGATATCCCCCACAATTTTATTTGATCCCTTACGACAGGTTTGAAAGCAAATTTGAAGAAGTCTTTCTCAACCTTGTCTCATAAGAATTTACATTTTAAAAGCACGCTGCAGTTGTAATAATCAAATAATCTTCTTCTTGCCTTCATTTCTTTTGATCTCTGCTCTACCACAGTGGTCTCGTCTGTCCAAAACCAAAAAAGAGATTAAAACATTGATTTTACAAACCCATCACAGGATATAGCAATTAAGAGGTATATGCTTACAAAGCCATGCCTCCTTTAATTATGTTCAGCAATGAAAGCGTGCCCCTTGTCCCACACAAGCAATTTTTTTTAAATATTCTTTCTATTCTCTTTCACAATATATTAAATTTCCACATTTATAGGTACTGTGTATACTGTGCATTCTTTAAAGATACATAAAGCCAATGGCACTATACGTATTCCTTTTAAAGTAAAACAACACCATTTTACAAGGTAGCAGAAAGCTGCTGGAAAAAGTAGAAAATATGGCAGGATGAACCACTTTTAGAAAATTCAAAACACCCACTTCCCCATGGTACTAGCACCATTTTCAGAACCTAAGCTGCTTCCAAATCCTTTGTACAAGTTTAGAGCTGGTAGGATGGGTTTAGTTTTTTTTTTACCATCATTCCCTGTTGTCTAACAATGAAACATGCCCTTGGTTCTCATCAAACTTGAAAGAAGAGCTGCTCCACAGAGGCTCGCTTTGGAAGAAGGCCAGGAACACCAAACAGCATAACAATTGGTCAGCTTTCAGAGCTGTCAGAAAACGCAGCACGAGAATGGTTAGGGATGCAAAATTTAGTTACTACCGGTCCGAACTTAACTCTTTCTCTAACAGTACAACTAAGTTCTGGAAAACCTTAAAGGAAATCCAAGGCCACAGTTCTGCTAGTCCATTCCTGCCAAAAATCTCTTCAGGCAACTCGGTTGTTACTGACCAGCATGAAATCCTTGAACTCTTTAAAAACCACTTTGCCACCGCGGGCCTAGCATTTGATGACTGCCCCGCTGCTAGCTTATGTGCACAACTATATACTCCTAGCTCAACTTGCCCAGGCCCTACCCCAACCTCGCCCCCTCCTCACACGACATTCTCCTTCTCCCCTGTCACAGTAAAGGAAGTTGAGGACCTTCTACTGCATCTGGATTGTAGGCAAAGTGCTGGGGCAGACCTGATAGAGCCCTACTTCTTTAAACTTGACTACCACGTTCTGTCACCTGCAATCACCCATCTCTTCAACATGTCCCTTACCCAGGGCTCACTCCCAACCATCTGGAAAACTGCCCATGTTAATTTCACTATTTAAATCTGGCAGTACTAGCGATCTTAATAGCTACCACCCCATCTCCTTACTCCCTATCCTCTCTAAGCTTCTGGAAAAAGTGGCTAATACCCAGGTTAAACAGCATATCAACAACTTGGACCTTCTAAACCCTGCTCAGTCAGGTTTCCGACCCCACCATAGTACCACCTCAGTGCTTGCTAAGGTCAAGAACGACTGGTTGAGAGCCTTGGATGCCAGAAGTTATGTGTGCGCTCTGTTTCTTGACCTTAGCAAAGCCTTCGACACAGTAGACCACTTCTTGCTCCTGATTGCTCTACAGAATATTGACATCAGCGACACAGCCCTAGAGTGGTTTTCTAACTACCGCTCTGATTGACACCAACAGATCAAGGCTGGGAGGGTCTCTCCCCACAAAAAACTCTCATAAGAGGAGTACCGCAAAGGTTCATCTCGGGTCCTCTCTTGTTTGCCATTTACATAAACAAACTAGATGCTTGGGTCAAGTCAGCTGACATACACCTCTTTGTGGATGACAGTGTGTTGTATGTAGCCAGACCTACTCTGGAACTTGCATGTAGTGACCTCCAAATAGAATTTAACCACTTACAGAGCAATCTCCTTTACTCTAAACTTCTGTTGAATGGTAAGAAAACAAAGGCCATGATCTTCTCCCCTGTAGTAAACTTCCACTACTCTATCATGGTGGGGACATCCCCTCATCCACACCTTGCTTGGCAAATTGCTGGACTATGTAGATTCCTTCAAATATCTGGGGGTGTGGATTGACTCCAATCTTCCTTCAAAGTCCACATTGAGGAACTCTCCAAAAAGCTTAAACAGAGGCCTGGGATCTTCTTCAGAATCAGGTATCTATTAATGCAGGAGGGGAGAACCAGGTTGGTTCAAACAATGTTCTTGCTTCTCATCGACTATGCAGACCTTCTGTATGGGCACTGCTCTAGTGTGGCCCTTGCCAAACTAGACAATCTGTACCACCGGGTGCTAAGGTTCATTACCGGTGCCCCCTACTCAACACACCACTGTACCCTCTACAACATTGTAGATTGGGGCTCCCTTAGTCTTAGATGACAAAAGAACACTGTGCTTTGGATCTATGGGCCATCTCTAACAAGCTGCTTCAATATATTAAGGATTGTCTGCCTTCTTGCATTCCTGGCAGCTTTCTGCTGAGAAGTCAGACTCATATTGCCCTTTACATACCCAGAGTTAGGACGCGCTTTGGTCAGGCGGCAATTAGTTGTGCCTTACCAGTCCTCTGGAATACTGCTCAAAATTTACTGCAACTTGTTTCACCTGTACCATTAGCTGCCTTCAAAAATCTTATCCAGTAATCATTTATGGAGTTCTGCAACTGCTTCCGGCACTGAATCTCTGACTCTCCCTCCTACCTGTCTGTCACCTCCCCCCTACTAATGGCACCTTTTCACCCCCATACTCTCCCCCTTACCCTTAGACCTACTGTGCCGACTAATGCAGCTATGCCAATCTTGAAGGTATTATAATTGCCCCCTCCTGCCCCATCTAACCTCTCCTCCCTCCACTATCCTTGGCACATCCTGTGTCCTCAGTGCCCTTGCTTTATAGTCTTCTCCTAGGCCATGTAATGCTTTGCTGGTCTAGACCTCATCCAATATAATATTGTACCCTACTGTCTATCAGAGACCTGCCTTCCACAGAACTTGCACATAGCGGTATGCTGACTGCCTTTGGTACCCCGCCTGTAAATTATGCTGCATTGTTCGGTTCTCAGTGTCAAGTATTACATTGCTATTTGTAAATTATTGTACACCACTGTGCCAGGCCATGCCATTCTCACTTGTAATGACTGTACATAGGCTGCTAATGTTGCTTTGCCTATGCCAAATTATTGTATTGTTACTTGTTGTCATTGTTATTTAAACTTCCAGGTCCATCTTGTAAATGAGCCCTGCTCAATAGTGTTCTGCCTAGCTAAATAAAGATATTAATTGATTGATTGATTGTTGTCACTGCATAGGGAGCAAGTTCTGGTTGCTAGGAGACAGAATGTAACTTGTCTGAGTAGAGCCCTTATCCACGTTACCGAACAGAAGAGACATATATCGTGTTTTGGAAGAAATGGCTACAGTCACGTGTTTATTACAAACAACCACAGCAAGTAATAACATGACATGCACAGCTTAGTAACTTGGTATATTTAGACAAAGGGAAGATAGAGAGAAGGCATGAGCCCATAAATTTATGTCTCCCACACTCTGTGGGCAAGTAAACCTAATGATACCCAGTAATGTATCAAGTTCCTCTTGAACAGTCCAAATGCTAAAATATCCACTAAATCCCGTAGTAGTTGGCTCCAAGCTCTTGCCACTCTTAGTGAAAAATAAATGTTCCTTTTTAAGTATTGACTCTCGGGATCTCAATTTGTTTGTTTTGTGATCATAAATTTAAAGATCTTGTCTTAAATGCTATATTGCATAAGTTTGAGGTTCCTGGTGTATGTAATATTTTATGCAGTATTATAAAATGGGCTTAAGAAATCTAAGTCTCTGATTGGCTACTACATCATCTGAGCTGTGTCCTTATCAGATGATATAGTAGCCAACCGGGACTACTGCCCTCCAAGATGCTCCATGACAGGAAGGAATCAGTGAGCTCTGCCAAGCCTAAACAGAAACACTAACTCGCAGAGCTCACTGAAGCGGCAGCAATCCAGCACAACGGCTGGCACAGCTCACAACACGGAAACGACAGCCTCTACGAAAAAAATAAATCTCCTGTAATGCTGCTCTACTGGCCCGACCAAGCTCACAGTATAGTGATCCACAAAAAAAAATGAACAGAACAAACTGCATGTATTCTAACTCTCCTCCCGATGGTAAAAATATCTAAGCTTGAAATCTTCACTATCGTGATCCACCGAGCATCCCGCGTGCTGATAAGAAATGGCTTTCAGTTCAGTCTGTGACACCGCCTGCATTCAGTCTCGGTTGTAATCTAGCAACTGTGCCTCCAGCAGCTTTCAAACCCACTTCAATAGCACAGTCCTCATGCTCAGCCCATATTTCTCTCCATTTCTCACTTAAACGAACCCGGAATCTACAAGTTGAAATTCGCGAACCAGGAAATAACTATCTATGACTGCCACAAACGGACATGCTGAATTTCAACTTGTAGACTCTTATCAGCATGTGGGATGCTCGGTGGATCACGATAGTGAAGATTTCAAGCCAGATATTTTTCTACCATTGGAGAGAAGAGGTTAGAATACATGCAGTTTGTTCTGTTGTGCCCATTGGGAATACAGTGTATGGGGACAACCTGTACACTACCTGTGTGTGTCTGGGGTGGGAGGCAGCAGCACCCTGTACTGGCCATCACAAATCATCAATAGGGACTATTTTTTACTGTTTCACTATTTTAGCCAACTTTTTACATTTTTGCTGTGTTTTCTTTCTTTTTTAATTCTTAAATACTTACTTAGATGCCCATTTTCTTTACTGAGGCCCATTTTATAAAGCAAAATCCCTCGAGGTGTGGTTATTGCCTGATAAAACATCAGTGGCATAAGGCACTGCGCCAGCGCCATGCCTAGTACACCCCTCAGGCAGTTTTATCAGGCAGTAACCCACACCTGCCTGTGTTATTGCTTACATAACAATCCTCTTGTTCTTCTCTGCTCTAGTGTCATCAATTTCAGCTCTTCAAGACGTTGACTATTAGATGTATTTTTTAATCTTGGTATTAACATTGTATTAAATTTGGTGACCAGAATGGTGAACAGCAAGAGTGTCAACAAGATTCTTTTTAGGTGGTCCTACCGTCCCTTGTCCATCCACTTACCCTCAGTGGACCCCTAATGGGAAAACCCCCATCCTTTTAAAAGGTGGACACCGCCTCATAGAAACATAGAAACACAGAAGATGTTGGCAGATAAAGACCTCATGGCCCACCCAGTCTGCCCTATTTTTCCCTACCTGCAGCCACACCACAGATTCTACACAGTCTTCAGCCTCCCCGCCTTACTTTCAAGATCCTCTTAGCCTCCAATACCTCCACTGGGATGCTGTTGAATGCATCATCCACCCTCTCCATGAAAAAAGTACTTTCTTACATTACCTCTGAGCCTCCCCCCATCCACCTTCATTTTGTGATCCCTTATCCTTGTGCATCTTTTGCTTTGAAAAATGCTGCCTTCCTATGCCCTATTTTTGCCTGTGAGGCATTTGTATGTTTCTATCATATCCTCCTTTCCCTCCTTTCCTCTAGGGAGTACAAATTCAGCTCCTTAAGCCTTTCTTTGTAGGGCCTTTAATGCAGGCCCTGCACTATTTTAGTTGCTCTGCTTTGTACTGTCTCCACCCTATCAATGTCCTTTCTGAGATGGAGCATCCAGAAGTGGGCACAGTACTCGAGGTGTGGTGTTCTGCCATGACTGCCACTGACATGACTGTCTTGAGTTGTTAGGTTTTTATACCTCCCATCCACTTGACTCTCCTTCTCAGCACCCCTTCCCTCCCAGAAACATAACAGTGACACTTGGGGTGCCCAATCCCTCAGTTTCATGCTCACCAATCCTCTGTTTTTACTCCCCTCACATGACCCTCCTCTCAGCACCCACTATCTCTCACACCACCCAGAAACATAACAGTGACACTGGGAGTGCCCAGTCCTCCAGTGTCACAATCATGAATCCTCTGTCTTGTTTTCTTTTTTACCTTGTGAAAAGAAAACTATCCATTGATGTCTTTTATGGTCATTACTGTCCCCCCACCCAACCCTCCCACTCAGCACCCACCACCCTGCACCCCCAAGCCCTTACTTACCCATCAGGGGGCCAATGCCATTATCCTCTCTGGACCGCAGACATGTCTTCAGTCTTCAAAGTTGGACCATGAACTAAAGAAACAGGTATGTGGTTCAATGTATTTCAATGGTGTTTTAAACTTAGTGCCATAACTTGGACCATTTTTGCATATTTGTGGCCCAAATTTTCAACATGCCTTTTGGCCCCCCCCCATGAACAATTGCATTGACATTAGGCAAATCTGACCCAATAGGTGATTTCATGGTCCCTGCACAAAATCACCTTTCTGGTAGGAGTTGACCCTTTTCTCTGCCCTTGTTCAAGAGATTGGGTCATAAGAAGGCTTTGTTGAAAATTTGGTGTAGAAATAAAAAAAGCAAACAAAAAGAAACAAAGTTATGAGCCCATGCTGAATTTTACAAATGCAGGCTTGTAACTTTGGTAATTTTCAATATTTTTACCCCAAATTTACAACATAGCCATATCTTTACAGCACCTCATGAATGTGACAGCTGTCGTTTTTCAAATCCTGGGCAAAATTGTTTTTTTTTACATCCCAAAAGGTGATTTCTCGGTCCCTGCACAACATCACTGTTTAGACAGGAATTGAACATTTTCTCTGCCCTTGTTTGTGAGGCAAGATCATAGAAAAGCTATGTTCTAAATTTGGCATAAAAATATTTAAAAAAATGATGGATCCATGTTAAATTTTTCAAACGCAGGCTCATAAATTTGATAATACTCTATATTTTTTACTCCAAATTTTCAACATAGCCATTTCTTGACAGCGCCTCATGAATGTGACAGATGTCATTTTTCAGCTGCTGCCCGAAATGTGTTTTTGCAGCCTGAAAGTTGATATCACAGTCCTGTGCAAAATCACCTTTAGGCCAGGAGCTGAACATTTTCTCTGCCCTTCTTCATGAGGCAAGGTCATAACAAGGCAATGTGGAAAATCTGGCATACAAATATTATAAAACAACAAATTTATGAGCCTCTGTTACATTTTGCTATTACAGACTTGTAACTTTGGTAATTTTCAACAATTTTCCCCAAATTCCTCTGCTGCAGTCCTATTGGCTCTGGCCAGGGTTTGTTAATAATAGTAACTGTTTTTACTGCCTATTTTCTGTTTCTCCAGCCTACTACATTACAGAAGCTGGTTAATTCTCATGCAGGAGGGCACAGTACATTTCAAATTATCTAATTTATTTTGTTGTGGTACTGAAGTGTATAAATTGCTGATATCAAAAGGTAGCCAAAACCACATTTCCCAGATTGTGTTCTGCTGTATTAATTTCCTCCAAGATATTGAGTACATGTCCAGTATCTTTTATGTACCCTTTCTGAATTGCCACAATGTCATCTATGTGAAAGTCTACATATGTAGATAAAGGTTCCAGGACCTAGTCTATTCCTGCTACTATGGGTCTTTCTGGTGGGGTAACTGGGTTCATATGAATTTTCAGTATAGTATAGAATACTGGTATAACTGTTTTTTTTTATTTAGCAACACCTTTCTTTCTCACTTTTCTATTACCCCTCTCTCAAAACCTTGTTCCCAACAATTTATAACTAATTCAGTTACTTCAAGTATAGGATTGTATGTGTCTTTCCTGTAGTTTGTATCTGCAAAAGGTTGAGACAGGCACTCATTTTTACGTTCACTTGTGCACATGCTCAAGGAACATTTTGGGAGAATAGCACACTTCAGAGGTGTGCCTCTCCCTTTCAATCCACTGCTCCGTTGAGCAGGCATGGTGGTCCTGCACCAATGGGTGCAGGAGCTGTGTATGACAGCAGTGGTCTTTGCTTCAAAGAAAACCACCGCTGTCATACAGAGCACCGCATCACGCCGCCTCCCCGCATCACGCTACCCCCCCCAAAGCTTTGGTGCCATGCTGGGAGCCCACCCCAGAGTGGAAAATGTCCTGCATTGTTTGCCGATGGGGGTGCCCAATCCCCCGTCAGCTCCTCGGCCCCCAAGCCATCCTTCTGCCATGCTGGGAGCCCACCCCAGTGTGGCAAACATCCCACATAGTCTTTTTTTTCACCTGTAAAGCAAAAACGGTCCCACGGCGCTTCTCCCAGTCCTCCCTCCCACAACCCGCACCCACCCACTGTGCACCCAGCCTCCCCACACCCCCCCCCCCATACTTACCTCCGGAGCTTGGCGCGATGATCTTCGGTGGACCGGGAACACGTCTGCACTCTTCAAAGCCGACCGCGAACTGAGGAAATGCCGGTAAGCTGTATAATGGGCTAGATAGGGGGTTTTCAACTTTATTGCACATCTCAGGCATTTTTTGGAATTTTTGCACCATATTTTCAACATGGGGTTTTTGGGACCCCTTCTCATGAATGATGTCACTGTCATGGCGTTATTCGGGCTCAAGGGTGATTTCGCAGTCACTGCACAGTCACTGCATGAAATCACCCTTCAGGCCCTGAATAACACCATGACAGTGACATTATTCATGAGAAGGGGTCCCAAAATCCCATGTTGAAAATTTGGTGCAAAAATTCCAAAATGACTGTTTTACTGAGTGTGCGTAGTGCAGTTCCTATGCACACTGTAGGGTTTTGAATTTTCAATATTTTCACTCCAGATTTTCAACATTGCCATTTTACCACACCTTCTTATGAGCAGTACAGCTGTCATTTTCACATCTCACCCAAAATGTGTTTCCGCCCATGTAGTGCACAATGGCGCAGTCGGTAGTGCGAACTCAATGTATGGGACACATTAAGAAAATCACAGTGACACTGTTCATGAGCAGAGGTCTTAAAATGGCTGTGTTGAAAATTTGGAGACAAAATTCCTAAAAATGACTGTTTTACGAGTGTTCATTGCGCAGTTCCTATGCACGCTCGTAAGTTTGCGAATTTTCAATATTTTCACTCCAGATTTTCAACATTGCCATTTTACCACACCTCCTTATGAGCAGTACAGCTGTCATTTTTCACATTTTGCCCAAAACATGTTTCCACCCATGTAGCGCACAATGGTGCAGTCGCTGTATGAACTCAGTGTATGGGACACATTAAGAAAATCACAGTGTCACTGTTCATGAGCAGAGATCTTAAAATGGCTATGTTGAAAATTTGGTGAACAAATTCCTAAAATAACTGTTTCTGACGCGCGTGTGTGCAGTTCCTACGCACGCTTAGTAAGTTTGCAATTTTCAATATTTTCACTCCAGATTTTCAACATTGTCATTTTACCCACCTCCTTATGAGCAGTACAGCTGTCATTTTTCACATCCTGCCCAAAACGTGTTTCTGCCCATGTAGTGCACAATGGTGCAGTCGGTGTGCAAAATCAATGTATGGGACACAGTAAGACAATCACAGTGACACTGTTCATTAGCAGAGGTTTTAAAATGCCAATGTTGAAAATTTGGTGAAAAAATTCCTAACAATGACTGTTTTATGAGCATGCATTGCACAGTTCCCATGCACACTCATAGGTTTGTGAATTTTCAATATTTCCACTCCAGATTTTCAACATTGCCATTTTACCACACTTCCTTATGAGCAGTATAGCTGTCATTTTTCACATCCTGCCCAAAATGTATTTCCGCCTATGTAGTGCACAATGGGGGTAACAAAAAGGTCATGCTGAAAATTTATTGTGCAAATACCAGCAATCACACAGGGCATTAGGGTAAAGCACCATACGTGCCAAACACCACTGCAAATACCTGCAAGCGAACGTTTGGCATTGACAAATGCTTGTTATGGTACTCAGTCTTGTATTACCCCAGACTCTCCCTTTGATCCAGAAACCAGGAAAACAAAACCTCAGAAAGAACAGGAGAAAGACAGGATGCAAACCATGAATCAGCAGGCACAATCGAAGAAACCTACAAAACAGTGTATAATTTATCTTAATTACACTTTAAGCAAAGAAGAAGTGACTGTACTCAACAAAGGTGTTACTTTCTGTTCGCATCAAAAATTGAATACATTTGAAATTAAATTGGACACACAGAAATGTTTCAGAAAAATATGTTTAAGACATCACTTTGACTTTAAACAACTGTCCACCAGTAGTTACTGTACCAGTAATAAACAAAACAAAGGAATTAAAGAAAATGATGGAGGTAAAATAAAGTTATATTCCACCAGGTCCAATACCATCATCCATTGATACTTATATTAAGCTTACAGAAAAGGAGTTGGCAAAGGTGAATAGAAAAAAAGGCAGAAAAGGGAAGGAGACAACAATTTAACCTCACAGCAGCAGACTATGGGGCTTTTAGGAGATTGAAGATTAATACATCAGTAATTATTAAACCAGCAGAGAAGGGAGGGGCTGTGGTAATACAAGACTATGTGTACTATAAAAATGAGTGCCTGTCTCAACCATATACAGATACAAACTACAGGGAAGGCACATAGAATCCTACACTTGAAGTAACCGAACTGGTTACAAATTGTTTGGAACAAGGTTTTGACAGCGGTGTCATAGAAGACTGGGAAAGAAAGGCATTGCTAAATAAAACAACAGTTATACCAGTATTCTATACTATACTGAAAATTCATAAGAACCTGGTTACCCCACCAGAAAGATCCACAGTAGCAGGGATAGATTCAGTTCTGGAACCTTTATCTACATATGCAGACTTTTCAATAAAAAACCTTGTAGTAGTTCAGAAAGGGTACATAAAAGATACTGGACATGTACTCAATATCTTGGAGGAAATGAATACAGCAGAATACAGTCTGGTAGATGTGATTTGACATCTTTTGAAATCAGCAATTTACACTCTTCAATACCACATAAAGAGGAATTTATTTTACACACACCATTATCTGGTTTACATGGTCTGTGAAAATGCTGCATTCTTTGTCACTCTATAGCCCCTATTTTACCTAGCACTTGCCTCTGATCCTTTGAACAGCTGTATTTTTTTTCTTTTTTTGATATGGATTTGTATCTGTGTTTGTTTTTTTAACCAGTCATTATATGTTTACAGTCCTGCTGTATTGTACTCCTGTTTAACACTTTGGGCTGGATATTCAAACTGCGCCATTCTGTGGCGCAAGCCCTTGCGCTGCTCAAAAAGTTGATAGAGGGTGGGGTGATATTCAAAGGAGCTTATTGACAACCCTTGAATATCGCCCCCGCCACAGCCACTGTGCATGGCGCAGTGGAAATAGTCCCACCGCAAGTGGTCAGAGAGGAGCATTCAAGATGCGGTGGCGCAAGTTCCATTGCGCCATGTGAAAATTTCCGATACTCAAAAGGTGACATGCAAATGGGGCCATAATTCATGCAAGGCACAGGGGGGACCATTTGCATCTACTTATGGCCCCATTTGCATGCCATTAGCATGCAGGTGCACCGATCCCCCACGACTTGCGCCTGGTGCCCTGCCAGGCAGCAGTCATCAGGGACTGATGCCCCCTGCAGCCCGATCGCGGGCATGAAGTAAATCCTCCCCACTGGCCCGATCGCTGGGCATAACATACCTTAATAACCCCCGACTGGCCCGATCGCGGGCATAACATAAATGAAACCCCCACTGGCCCGATCGCAGGCATAATGTGAAACCTTCCTCCCCACTGGCCCAATCCACGACCAGAGCGGAGTTCACCCCCAAAAAGCACATCCCTGGTGGTCCAGTGGACCGTGAAGCCCGATCACGGGCATTAGAGTCAACCCCCAAGTCCAATTTCCCTGGTGGTCCAGTGGCCCCCACCCCACCCACCCACAGAGCCCCACCACCCCGCCTCCCCGTCAGCTGGCGGGTGGCAGCACCCCACCTGCCTGCCGCCCTGCCGCCCACCGACTGGTGCCGGTAGGGGCTGCATGCCCGTTGTTTCTGAGCAAGAGCCAATGGGCATGCAACTCCATCCTTACAAGGCAGTCCAGATATGTCAATGAATGAATTCATTCCATTCGGCAGGCGGGTGTGGTGCTGCCACCGCCAGCTGACGGGGAGCGGGGTGGTGGAGCTCTGTGGTGGGTGGGTGGGGGCCACTGGACCTCAGAGAAATTGGACTTGGGGGTTGACTCTTTTGCCCGTGATCGGGCTTCACGGTCCACTGGACCACCAGGAATATTGCCTTTTGGGGTTGACGCTTATGCCCGTGATCGGGCTTTGTAGTCCACTGGATCACCAGGATATTGCTCTTTGGGGTGAACTCGTTCTGGCCATGATCGGCCAGTAGGGGAAGGTTTCACATTATGCCTGATCTCCCGGGCCAGTCAGGGGTTCATTCATGTTATGCCCTGATCAGGCCAGTCATGGGGCACAGGGAACAAGTGGAGGCCACCCACAGGTGGCAGCTGCTGTGTTCGCCCTGCAACATGGCAGCTCACCTGTGGGAGTGCCTTGACTTAATCCTTTTTGGGCTCAAAGTTGTGCAGGCGCAGGTAGGGGTTGCGCCTGCACAACTCTGCACAGCCCGCTGAATATCGGGCTGTGCAGTTTATGCATGGTTCCTCCCTCTCTGGTTGAGCATGCCTTCATTAGCATTGCGCTGTTGCTCCAGCATGACTTGGAAACAACTGCCTCCTGCTGAATATTGCAGAATGGTGCATTTCAGACTTGCAAAGCGAACCCTATTGGCGCATGCATAACTCTTTGAATATCCAGCCCTATAACTTTAAAATTTATATGACCAAAACTGACGCTTGTGAAAATGGGCAATTTGTGCTCACATGTTTTTCCAGTATAATTAATAAACTGAAACTGAAACTGAAACTAAGGGATTAGATAATCTGAAATAATTTTTGAAATACATGGTGGACAGTGAGACACAAAAAATGACTTATTAGAATTAGTTAATTTGTTGTTGACCTATAACTATTTAAAATTTGAAAATTAATTATTTTTACAAACAGAAGGCACAGCAATGCAATCAACAATAGCCTCTTTGTATGCATGCTTATATATGACAAGATTTGAGAACATGTTTATAAACAACCCGATGTACAATGAGTATTTTGAAAAAATATTATACTGGAGTAGATATGTAGATGATTGTCTGTTCTTAAGTGAAGGCACAACAGAAGAATTTCAGGAATTTCAGTTATATTAATTCATGCACTGAACACATAACATTCAGTATGGAACAGAACAATGAGAAGGTTGTTTTTTACACTTACAGTAGAAATATACAAAGAAGGTAAAAAAATTAGAAACAAGAGTTTATTGGACAGCAACAGATAGGAATAGCACATTGAGAGCAAATAGTTTTCATAACACCCTCAAAAATATCACAAACCTTATACTTGGTTTATTAGAGCTAAAAGAAACT
Organism: Neoceratodus forsteri; assembly: GCA_016271365.2. Lineage (NCBI taxonomy): Eukaryota > Metazoa > Chordata > Ceratodontiformes > Ceratodontidae > Neoceratodus > Neoceratodus forsteri. The sequence goes on along the minus strand of CM057454.1, from coordinate 356,639,341 downwards.
GCTCACAAGAGAATGATTTTAATAATTCATGTAAAGATTTAAAAGAGAGATTCCAGACAAGCGGTTATCCTAACAGGGTCATTGAAAAAGCAAAATGAAAATGCAAGAGCACAGACAAGTCAGAAATTATGAATCCCGAACCAACAAAGGACAATCTAAAACATGCATTATTTGTCACTGCTTACTCAGACAAGTTTAATGATATAAAAAAGAGCTATAAATAAACATTAGAATGTATTAAAGCAGCCCCTTTTGATGAGACTATTTTCAGGGAAAGGTCACTAGTAATAGCTATGAAAGCAAGGAATATTAAAGACAGGGTAGTACATACCCAGCACAGGACACCTAAATAGGATAGAAACAAAGATCGAGAGATTTGAGAGTTACCCTTGCAGACATTGTAATGGTTACTCCAGTACATATAGGGTACAAACAATCAGAAATGAAGCAAGAAATGAAAACATTGAGATTAGAGATTTCATCACATGCCAGACACAATATGTAGTATATTTATTAAAATGTCCTTGTGATGGTATATATCAGGCAAATAACAAGAGGATTACAGAAACATTTTGGGGCAGGTACAAAAGTAATATAAGAAGATTTGATAAAAAAGTCTGCAGTTGCACGACATTTCATAGAAGCACACCATCCAATAACAAGTCTCAATTTTTTGGGGACTAGATCATGTACCAGGTCTGTGAAGGGGAGGGGATGCGAAAATTAACTTTTACACAAAAGAGGCTTATTGAATTGACTGGTTTAAAGCCACAGATAGAAAGTATGGACTAAATTATGAAATGGACAGGCTATCAGTGGTCTAACTGGAATACACCACAAAATGGAATATTGATGAACAGTTGGATATTAGATGTATATCAGTTTGTTAATAGATTTTTGTATTTTATTTTTTCCAGCTCAAAAAGGAGATACATTTGCAATGTTGGTCCTGTCTTATGCACTTCAGTATCTCTTTAATGTTATATGTAACAGAAAAGCAAATGTAATGCAGGATTTATATATGCATTTTTGTATAGTGAATTTTAGTTCTCAATTTTTATTTTAGGATTATAGTCATCCTCTTCTTATCCCCAATCTAATAACTTTTTTCCCACCTTAATTTACCCCTACATCTTTGTTAATAATAGGCAAATTAGTTTTAATGCTATGGCCAGATTAATATGAGCAGGTCCAAGTTATTTTCCTCCAGTATTAGGCTTAATTGGATTGATGTGTGAACACACAGAGAAAAAAAATTTTGAATAAATATATTTGAATAAAATACAGCACTTCCTCTTTCATGGAAGTCAGTAATCATTGCCTAGGAGGTCCATACTGGTGAGCATGCCCTGTGATGTCACCATCAACACATCCGTGATGGCAGCTATCAGACATCCACAGCTATCCACAAAGGAGCACCATTTTTTCAAAAAAGTACTCAGAGGATAACACAGCATCCTAGTGAGTGGACAGACTAGGATAAGGAAAACTAACCTGAAAAGCCGGGTAAGTCTGTAATTGTTGTGACCGCAAAGTAGAGTGTTACTAGGGTTTGATAGAAAAGGAAGAATTAACACAGTATCTTGGTAAATATAAGTTCAGAAAGATACACAGGTGGTATAAGGGTTTGAAGGCAAATCAGAGCTGAAAAAAGGCTGAGTGGAGAACTTAAATGAAATGCATGTTTTTGTTCTTACAGGGACTATAAAAACAGAGGAGGCTTTTACAGTGGATAATGCCTACACAGCAAACATAAACAAGAAGAAAGGTAGATTTTTTTTTAAAACTACTTGTCTGTATCAGGATATTATTAAAACATATTGATTACAAACTTTTCTAAGACATGAATAGAGCACATCTCATGGCAATATATTTGGTCCTTTTCATAGACTATGGGCTTGATTCACCGTAAAGTCCGACATAGCTGCGCCAAAGCCCCTCCGATGCAGTGTTGTACGATTTTAGAAGGGCTGACACAGCCACAACACTTTCACCACTTTACGGCACCTTGTGCCAAAGGTGTGGCACAAGTGCTGCAATCTGGGATGCAAAGTTAGACCAGAGAGTACCTGGTCTAACTCCCTGCATCCCAGGTTCTGGACTTGAGGTGGCCATTTGTAGCACAACTCATTCAATATTCTGCTTTGCCACAATGTTTGGCGCAAGTGACAACTTGCGACAGGCACACTGTCTTAAGTCCGCTGTGCCACCTCAACCCTTTCTAAAATCAAGCCCCATGTATTAAAAACAGAGAATGATAAAGGAGGAAAATATTCATGTAAACAGATCGGATATGAAAACCATTTAATATTGCCTTCTGCCGAGTCCCCCCCCCCCAACATACACACATATACATATTTTTTCTGGTCCTATGAGCTAGCAAAAAAAAAAACTATATTTAAAATAAAATTAAGAATAGATGTTTCGATATGTGGATTTTATTAACAAAAATCCCCACCCCCTGCTGGCACTTGTTCTGTCCTGATCCCCCTGTGTTGCTGGTAAAGTAACTTACAATTTTTAGTTTGTTTCTGTTGTGCGAGGAAGTAAAAAAGAAAAAAAAAACAGCAACTTACAGCCTCTGCAGACATCATGCAGAGGATGCTGGGAGTGCCTACCACACTTTGGAGTGAGTGGTGCAGCCTGTCCAAATGATTGCTTACACTGCTCGCTCTGGAAGCATCCCAGACTCTGCTGTGGCTCGATGCCAGGAGAAGCAAATGACTCACCATGATCAGGAAGATGTTTATACTGCCACATTTGTTCCACAGCAACCCATGCACTCGAGGTGCTGCAGTGCAAATGTGGCAGTGTAAACAGACCTATAAACTGCTTAGAAAATCTTGCCCCAGATTTATTTGATCAAGATGGACCTGCATGGGAACAAGAGGTGAATAATCAGTTGTGATTGTTTCTCTTTTGTTAAACAAATGTGATATCTGTAAGCAAGTTGTAATCTTGTCTATTGTATTAATATGGCTTTCAGTCAAATACACTTTGAAATATATCCCCTTTAATTTAATTGTATTTTGGGTAGGTTTGTTTTTCTACATATATAAGTAGTTATTCTTGGATATTTGGGGAAACTTGTGTCTTTATGTTTATTTAACATCGACTGTATTGCATGATGTCTTATTTCTAATTTCTCCAAATCTGGTCCAGAAGCAAATGGTTTGATACCTTTTATTGGACCAACAAAGATGTTACAAAAAGAACACAATACTTTAGCTTTCAGACCAACCCAGTCCTTCCTCAGAAGTTTATGACAGTCACCTAGAACATCACATACTATTAACACCCAAGTCATGCATGAAAAAAAAAACAGAAATAATTCTCATTGGTTTAAAATACTCATTTAAACCATAACTAAAGTTTTCATCAGAGAAAATGGATAGCACCAGTTTGCCTTAAGCTGAGGACACTTTCAGTAACAGATGTTACCAGAATAAGAAAAGAACACTTACAGTGGGGAGCTTAATTAACATAAATTATGAATGCCCTAGTGTGTATGAGAATCCAGTCTCATGAAAAGCAAAACCTTTGGATTCAACACTCATTTAAATATGTTTGGCTGAGGAGCCTTTCAAAGTCAAACATCCCTAGAATAAGATAAGAACACTTTGAAAGCTCCACTAATATACATTTTGACTGTTCCAGTGTGTTTTGAGAATCCAGTCTAATGAAAAGTAAAACCTTTACATTAAATACTAACTAAATACATAAGATATATATTCACTGCTCACTAATTACTATAATTACTCACTTGCTTATTGAAAAGATGGTGGTTGACCATTTGGTGGAGCGTCTGGAGACTCTGTACATCTATGAATCTTTCCAGTCAGGCTTTTGGCCCTGGTACAGCACCGAGATGGCTTTGGTCAGGGTGGCACATGATCTCTTCATGGTGAGGGACTGAGGGCACTACACCATCTTGGTGCTCTTGGACCTGTCTTCAGTGTTTAACATGGTAGATCACGGGGTGCTTTTGGATGATCTGCGGACCCAAGGGGGCATTTTGTCGTGGTTTAGCTCATAATTTAACTGGAAGATGCATGAAATCCTTGGAAGTTTTTCCTCTGGACCTTTTGTGCTGCCTTGTGGTGTTCCGCGGGGTTCTATTTTGGCTCCCCCATTGTTCTCCATGTATATGCTCCTGCTGGGAGAGATCATTAGGCATTACAATCTGGAATTTCACTGCTATGCAGATGATACCCAGTTATACCTGTACTGTGCCCCAGGTGAACTTTCTGCTTCAGATACACTGAGATGATGTTTAGCTGAAAGTAAGGACTGGATGTCCACTAACTGTATATGTCTCAACCCAGGCAAGACAGAGGTTATGGTGATTGAGTTGGTTCATGGGGGCATTTTTGCTGATAGGAGATTGCTCACCTTGGTGGCTGATGGGCTTCCCTGTCAGTGATTAGTGTGATCAAGGATCTTGGCATTTTTCTTGATGACTGTTTTAACCTCAAACAACAGGTGTCTTCGGTCATCAAATCCATTTTTTTCCATCTCTGGAATATTGCCAGGATCCATCAGTTCTTGATAAGTCCAGGGAAGCTCTGCACTCACGTGCCAAATGAATCCAAATAAATCACCAACCTCACTTTAAGTTGAATATACAGGTTGTTTATTCAAGGTGCATAGATTCACATATTGTGCTGCTCCTTCAAATTTCAGGCTTAATACATAACTAAATTAACAGTGCATCCACCGACAAACACTATATCCCAATGCTTCGACCACTTATGTGATCTTCCTTACCACCTGTGGTGGGTGATTTATTTGGGTTCATCTGGAAAATGAGTGCAGAGCTTCCCTGGACTTGTTAAACTATCATTTGGGGCTACTAACCCCCTGCTGTATACCGGGTTTATTGAGCACACGTCTGTGGAGGTTTGGACCATTTGTTCTTGATGCCTGCTGACCTGGCTACAGTTATCCATGTCTTTGTCACTAGCAGACTTGATTACTGTTACACCCTCTACCTAGGGCTGTCTGGAGATTTGATACATCAACTGCAGCTAGTGCAGAATGCTGTAGCCAGGATGTTGATGGGTACCTCTCTGAGGAATCATGTCACTCCTGTTCTGCATGCTCTACACTGGCTGCCTGTGAGTTTGTGCATCACTTTCAAGATAGGCTTGTTAATGTGAAAGGCCCTATGTGGTTTGGGACCCGATTACCTAAAAGAGATCCTGGTTCCATACTCTTCTATCCACCCTCTAAGCTGTGCTGAAGCTGGTCTGTTGGTTGTACCATCTCCCCATTTAAAGAGATCAGGAGAGAGAGCATTTGGCACAGTCACACTGCTGTTGTTTAACTCTCTCCCACCATATATTTGAGCAGCCAGCACAGTGGAGGCTTTACAGCCTCTTTTAAAACATATTTGTTTGAAAACACTTTTAATTTTCTCTCATAATCTGATTTGTTTGGATGTTTTTATAATATTTTATTATGATTGTTAAGCACTGTGAGCCCCTGGATAGGGTGCTATATCAATAACATTTGCCTTGCCTAGATGGCATTACTCCTTAAAAAATAGTCAGGGCAGTTTGAAACATTGGATCAGTTGTGGGTGTACGTGTGAGGTGAGTTTTTAACTTGATTCTATTTTCCAAGAAAGTTGAAACAATTGAAGATTGTGTGGCATCCTTATGTTACAGGGTGTAGAGTGCACTGAAACCAATTGCTTTGGTAAGTACCTGTTACTGATACTGTGGATCAACTAATTTCACTATAGAGTGGTTTCCTGCCTTTGACTATATTGTGTTATGACCTATGCTAGTGAACTATGTGAACAATGCACTGTGGTGTGGCTACAGGTAACCCAGATCTTCATCACCGCCATGTCCCGCATTCCAGTATTGCACCTACATCGAATTTTGTCAATTCCTCATTTTTTAATGAAGGAGATGAGAATGCCCTTTTAGTGGAGCCACCTGCTACCACCACATCCACCACACAAAGCAACATGAGGACTACAGAAATGGATCAGCCTGTAACTATAAAAGAAGCCTTTATAGCTCTGGAAAGAGTAGCTTTTAAAGCAAGATGCCTGTGCTGGTTGAAAGTCAGCCTCGAAGCATACTTAAAAGTGGGCCGTGTATCTAGGAGCTTATGCTTCATAAAACTTCCCACTTTTGGGCAGGACAAAGACACTTCCCTTAATAGATGGAAGGATTTTTCATTAACATCCTGTTCTTATCTCATAAAATTGATACTGAAGGATGCTAAAGAAGTGGAACAACAGATAGAGGAGTAATTATTTCAAGAAGAACTTGGAGTTATACAGAGTCTCAAAAAATCCTAAATTTACCACTTTTTTGCCATTTGTTTCTACAACTTTAGGGTGTGGTCTGACATTTTCAGAGTAGAAAGCCTTTGCCTCACAGATGTGCCTTGTTAAGGTTTGGTGAAAAAAATATTAAGCCGTACAAAAGTTATTACATTTTTAAATTTCCCATTATTTCCTATGGGAAATGTTTATGTCAGGCACAAAAGTAATTTTCTCAGGCCCAGATATTCAAAAGGGTTGCACCATGCACAATAGGGTTGCTCCAGCGCAAGTCCGAAAATGCGCCATTCTGCGATATTCAGCTGGAGGCAGATGCGCCCCCCAAATCACGCTGAGCAATAGCGCAATGATAATGAATGTATCTTAACTGAAGGGGAGGAACCATGCATAAATGGCACAGTCGATATTCAACAACATGCGCCATGAGCAATAGGGAGCAAGGAAGTTGTGTGATAGCGAAATGAGCCAAAATAAAAGGAACATGGAGGCGCAAGAACGCTACAGGGAAGGCACATGAGGCTGAACCATAGCAAGTCAAACTGGGCAGGAGGGACACACAGGGCAGGCCAGGGAAAGGGCACCTGAACAGAGAGGCACAGGAAGGTGTGTGGGAGACACAGCCAGTGCAGAAGGGGGTGCCACACAGCACAGAGGCCACCACATTTAGGTGTTCTCGGTGCAGGGGAAGTAGCAGCCAGGACAGCGGGGGGAACACAGAAACAGCTTCCGGGGGGGGTGAACACAAGCCAAGGACATGGCCAGTGCCACCATCCAGATGGAGGCAGTAATGAGGGGGTGAGAAGGTGGGCAGCAGGGGGGCGTGGCCGTGGAAGGGCCCATTGGCGGTATGCCCCTAACAGGCAGTACCGAGCCCACACCAGCTTCGAGCTGTACAGCAATACTGAGAAAGTGGGCTGGTACCACCTGAATCAGGCAATTCTGAGGCGGCTGTGTGAGTTGTGTAGTGATGTGATGCAGGCACCCACACGACGGAGCCATGCTCTGTCAGTGGAGACTAAAGTGACAGCTTGCATATGCTTGTTCACCATGGGTACCTTCCAGAGACCAACAGGGGACACCACAGGCATAACTCAGTCAGTCGCGTCACGCCACCTTACCAGTTCCTCAGCGCACTGCTGCTACATGCTGTGGAGTACATCCATTTCCCCAGCACACCGGCGGAGTGCACAGCAAACATACAGGAGTTCCACAGGGTAGCACATATGCCTGGTGTGCTAGGGCCAATAGACTGCACCCATGTGGCCATCTGCACACCACCTGGCCCCGAGGGGGCCGCATATATTAATCGGAAGGGCTATGCTAGCATTAACTGCCAGGTGGTGTGTGATGCCAGGGGGCACATAATCAATGTCTGTGCCACGCACCCTGTGGGAGCACACAATACCTTCATCTGGCACCAGTCAGCACTGTGCCACAGATTCAAGAGTGGGGACATCCCCACTGGCCATTAGTGGGTGAGTATGCAAACCACACGGACAAACATAGGGCTTGGGAGGGGCATGGTCAGAGGTGACATGGGTAGTGGCCTACATGGCCCAGGGCAGGGCGATACTGATCACCAAACTAACCTCCACCCTCTACACACAGGTGACAGTGGATACCCACTCCGTCCCTGGCTGCTCACACCTTACCGGCAGCCCACGACCCCATCGCAGCAACACTACAATGAGGCACATGCCACCACACGTAATGTCATCGAGCACATGTTCGGTATGCTGAAGGCACGTTTCCATTGCCTGGACACCTCCGGCGGTGCCCTACAGTACAGCCCCTCAAAGGCCTGCGGGCTATTCCTGGCCCATTGCATCCTGCACAACATGGCCAATGATGTGGATAGCTGTACAGGTCGAAGAGGGACAGCGATAGGGACGATGAGGATGCAGGTGACAATGGTGATGGGCAGCCCCCCCTTGGGCAACGGGACCCCCGACTGCTCTGGTTGGCACAGCTGCACTGGGACACCATCATGGAGGAGCACTTCAGCCAACCCAGGTAAGTCATGGGGCCATGTGCAACCACCAGTGGAAAAGGCACAACCCACAAACATGCATGGACACACACCAGGGGTGCATGCCGTCAAGGGAAGTGGCCAGGCATGGAACCACACACACCACCAGGGATGGGCGAGGTCTAACATGGCATGCAGTCAGACACAAGCACACATACACACACACACACACACACACACACAACTCACCAGACATGCACAAAGGATTTGAGGCACGCCGACCCAGAACACCACCCCTAGTCACACACATGTCCACAGACCACCACGCCCACTGCCTGTCATTGTGCATGTGTCAGATGCTGGGCATCATTGCACAGTGGCGTACAGCACAATGCAGGCATCATCATGCACACACAACTGCGGACAGCAGCTGGGAGGGTGTGCAGATGGACTGTGTGTGTGCGTGCAGGGCTGGGTACCCACCCGTGCTTTACCCACTGAATGACACAATGCACACAGGGCAGCATCAGACAGTAGCCACGCTGGGAGACAGATCAGTCACGCGCCACAGTGCCACGGCTGCCACAGATGTGTGGGCGGCCCCTCTGAGACCCACCAGCAGTGGCAGGCTGACCACTGGCCTCATGGGGTGGCACCGACGGTCCCCCAGGGGTTCCACTGCGTGAACGCGACCGTGCTTGTGCAGGGATCTGCAGCACACTGAACATGCTTGCGCCAGGCATGCTCGGGATGCCCACAGCTGAACCCGGTGTCAACAAGGATGATGTCGCATGACGCCGGGAATGGGGGTGGACAGTGCACTGCGTGGTGTCTGCGACGCATGGGCAAATAACTGTGCGCCCATTGTGGCCATGACAACAGTGAATGCCTGTGCCTGCCTGTCAATGGCAGCGGTCTCATCTTCACGCAACCAGTCCATCCCTGCCAGGAGCAGAGCGGTGTCTCTGCTGCGACGCTCCTCTGCCTGGTGCAGAGCCGCACTCAGTGCATCCACCACTGTCACAAGCCACATCTGCTGATTGACTAATGCTTGCAGTATGTGGGTGTGCTCATCCAAGAGGTCATCTGCCTGATTGGCATGCTGTCCCTCAGGGTGTTCGCGGCCCTGATGCTCATCACCCCTTGAGGGTGGACACTGCAGACCAGGGCCAGGCCTGGGCATGTCCACAGGTGGTGCACTGATGCCGCCCCCTGACACTGTACCCCCATGCCCATTGGCCGATTGCTGATGCTGTCCCTCTGGCTGCTGCTCCCCGGGGCTCAATGGTGCTGCTGCAGTGGCTGCAACAGTCCCACTGTCCTGTACACACACCAGTGCTGCCCAACCGGTGCTGACAGGCACAGGCTGGGACTGTAATGACACGCAGGCCTCCATGGCAGCACCACCCACAGCCATGGCCATGATGTAACCTGCTGTGTGGCCATCCTGTGGCACACACGTGTCACTGCCCATGACGTTAGTGACATCATCATCGGTGACGGATCTGGCACCAGCCCGAGTCTCAGCATGCTGGCATCCATGGACGCTGGCACGCTGGGACACAGGCAGGACCTCCTCCGCACCTGCTCCACCAACATCAGTCTGGACATCCAGGCGGGCCCACTGTCACCCTGACCTACGTATTCTTGTGGAGGTGGATGGGCCCTCCTCCATCTCCATGTGACTGGCCTCAGTGGAGAAGCCCACCACCACTGACCCATGCAGACACTCAGGAGCTGTAAGGGAAAACAAAGTCGCGTTACTGCATGTGACCTACCCTGTCCCCCCCAATAGACAGACCATGACCTACCATGCAGTGATGGGCTACCACCCATCTGGAATCCACCACCCAGAACACCCTCAAAGGCACAACGCTGCATGCTGCCAGCAACCCGCTCCTCCTGTGGGGTCAGGCGTAGCACCTCCGGCTGTCACCCACCTGTCGCAGACCGTGCTGCCCTGATGGCAGCCACCTTCTCCTTAATCCTCCGCCTGTCTGTGCCCATCTTCTTCTTGCACTCCTGCAAGGAGTGCTGGTGGCTGCCATGCAGGTTTACAGCACACGCCACCTCCTCTCATGCAGCAGCACGGGCCTGTGGTGTTCCCTGGCATCCACTGAGAAGCGGCTCCTGGTCTAGGTAGGCCTTGAACAGGGCATCTGTCTCAGCCTTAGTGAAATTCGGCCTCCTCTTCCTCCCACGACTCTGTTCCTCTTCCTCCACAACACGCTCGGTCATGATTCAGCCTGTGAGAATGACAGGTGTTACCTGTGACTGTGCAGTCCTATGCATGTCCCAAAATCCACAGTCCACACTCCCAAACAGCATGCAACTCACCGCAATAGACTGCAGTAACCGACTATGGCCAGTGCAGCCCAATGTCGCACTTTTATATCACACCCCATGCAAACGAAGCAAAGTACATCTTTAAGTGGATGCAAATGCAGTGACTGCGCCATTGAATGGTTGATTTGCATATGCTGGCTGAATATCGTGCTGTTGCACTTTGCACAATTGTGTTGAACGTGCTGAGCCAGGGGTGCAGTTCTGTGACGTGTGCAGTACACACCTAACTGTGCATGCCCGGGTTGATGACACAGGTGCCTGCCGTGCTGCTGATGTGCTGTGCATAGGAGGCAATGCAGAGCACGGCCACCATTGTGCCAGTGGCACTACAGCGCTGTTCACCTATATGGCGCTGTGGCACTGGGGCGTTGTAGGCACACTGGGGCAACAGCGTGGTAGGCCACTACAGGAGGTGGCACACAGGCACCCAATCGCGCTATACGCATTGGGTTCCAATCGCTCTGTGGCTGTCTGTGCGCCAGAGACCCTTGACCCTGTGCCTGACCTTTGCCCCCTAGGTGCCATGCATCAGGCATGGGTGCACCACTATCACACTGTTCGGTAACAACGCAATAGGGAATGTCAGTGCTGTACCACGCAGCATCTGCACATGGCAGACCATGCTGCAGAGCACCATTTTGACTGAACTGAGCAGCAGAGATGGCGTGGAGGCATGCTGTGCAGTGGAGCGAGGTCAAGCTGGCATACCTTGTGGCCATCGTGGAGCCACATGTTGGGCCTTTGTTTGGGGAGGCACCCCTGGACAGGGCCAGGAGTCAGGTGTGGCAGGAGGTGGCCGACACCCTGGAGGAGGCCACCGGTATGGGGTGGACAGCAGAGAATTGCCACCACAGATATGGGGACCTGAGGCACAGGGACCTGGACCTGCTTGCCCGCCTGCGGGCACATGCCAGGAGGGGCACAGTGCCACGGCCAGGTAGGTGCAATATCCATACACTTTTATCATCCATACAGGTATCAAGGTTGCATGTGTCCGGCACATGGGGCGGAGCCATCCAGTGTTGGCCATGGTGGTGGTATCGGGATGTGGGGTGGGTGGGTCTGGCTGTGTGGGATTGCACACACATAGGGCCGGGGGGAAGTTGCTACAGGATTGTACTGATGTTCCTCTCTCCATGTTTTGCACCTTAGGGCCCGCAGAATGCCAGCAGGCCAGAGACCGGAGGTGCCACCTGGAGGAGCAGCAGGCCAAGAGGGGTAATGGTGGTCAGCGGCGCATGGACCACCCTGATGATGGTGAGTGCCTTACATCCATGATTACTATTGCATGCTGTATAACTGGGTGGGCAGCGGGGCATGGCCACCATCCATTGACACCACTGCCATGCACGCAACTTGTTACAGTCAGCACTGTCCAGTGGCACTCCATGTCCGGGAGTGTGGCAATGGTGGTCCATGCATGCACTGGGCACATGGCTGTGCACTGCCTTCACACTGCATAGCCAAGTCACTGTACAGCCATGGTGGTGCTGTGCAGGACATGGGCAGTGTGTGTGTGCAGTGGTCCTCATGGCTGTGGCTGCCTGGGTAGGCAGGTCTTTTGTACATGGTCACTGTGGTTGGTCACACACCATCACAGGGGTGTGGCACATGGCTGTATGCCATGCACAATGGGTGGGCTGCAGGTTGCTGGCAGTCACACTTATTGACTCTGCTCCCTCATCCTAGGTGGACGTTGACTCCAGGTGCTGGAAAGGAATGTGAGGGAGCTGCTGCAGGTGGCAAGGGCAACACTGGAGCTGTTAGAGCACATCCACCACCATGGGGTGAGGAGGAGGAGGAGCGGCAGACATAGGCGCCACATGGAGGAGGACCGGGTCACACACTGAGCACTCCATGCCACTACTACCACCCTCCCCCCTTGACCCACCCTCACACCCCTTCTTCCCTCTCCCATATGTTCACCCCTGCCCCTTACCCGCCCCTACCTGTTATGTGTCCCTTCCCCCTTGTAAATACTTGTATATATGTTTTGTTACTTCTTTTAAATATAAGCATTTTGTTATGACAACTGTGGTGGTCTCTGATTTGCAGCGGGCTACAGGTGCTCAGCTGCAGTGGTGTGCATGGCATCAGCGGTGGTTCACACATAGGCGTGTGTGTGTGTGTGTGTGTGTGTGCAGAGGTGAACCACCTATGGTGTTGGCAGGGGGATCAGTCACTGTCTGTGGTTTGTGTGTTGTACTCTGTGCACTGGATGCCTGTGAGCAGTGGTCCATGGGGCCTGCACTGTGTGCATAGCACCCCTGTCAGGCCATCCATGGCCTGTGCAGCTGACACCCTTGCATGTCTGTGATATGCACGGTCTGCTGGCGTGTCAGTGGTGGCTGTTGTGGCCAGTGCTGTGATGGGATGTGTCCTTGGGAGGGTGTGCAGGGTGCTGTACCACTGAAGATGGGGTCCGTGGCATGCCCTGTCGCATGTGGGGTACCTCATGTGCTGATTCATGGTCAGTCTCTCAGCTGTACCTCAGAGGGGACGTGCAGGGTGGCACTGTGTATGCATCTGTTGCATCACTGTCTGCTGCCATCCACTGCAGGGTGCCCATGGGGGGGCTGCCTTGCATGGCTCCAAGGTTCACAGGGTTGCATTGTCACAGTGGGGGTGGTGGCATGCATGGGGTGTCCTGCACTGTTGGTTGCTACTCCTGGGCAGGGTGTAGGGGGATCATGGTGCATGGTGTGTTCTGCATTGGTGGGATGGTGTGGTATGGGGTGGTCGGCCATCCTTGTGTGCTGGTCACAGCTTGCCAGGGGGTGTGATGGGGCACCATGGCCCAGCTGTGGGTTGGTTGCTGGTATCCATGGACCAGTGGTTATTCCAGCTCTCCCCCAGTTGTGCAGTGCATGGGGTGTGGGGGGACGATGTCTGTTCTGCTGTGTGTTCCTCTGCCCATCTGTGGCATGGGTGGTGGGTCCCTGCATTCCTGGTTGTGCTGTTGCATTGCTGCCCTGCTGCTGGGGGCATCCCTGGTTGCGCTATGGTGCATCTGGACTGCTCAGTTGAACATCTCTTGTTGTGCTATGGCACATCAGATATGCTCAGTTTCACCTCCCAAGTTGCGCTATGGTGCAGGTGGTGCAATATCCAGTCATTGGCCATAGGCCAGCGCAGTTTTTGAATATCGTGCTTCTTGCGCATGGGCCCAGTGGACTTGCGCTTGCTGCTGCTATTGAGCACTTTTTGGGTGCAGTTTGAATATCTGGGCCTCAGTCTTTAAGTTTTGAATACTTTGCACCTTAATAGCTTAAGTAGGTCTGTTGATGTGTCTAATGTTATTTGCATCACTTGTGTGGTTTCTGAGATACTGCGTCTCAAGCATCCTTAAATTTACAAGTTTTTCCCCCATTTTCGCAGTCATCCAGTTTTGCATACTTTGCACATTAATAACTTTGCAACCCTTTATTGAATGTGTATGAACTTTTGTACACATTATCTCATGGGGTAGGTCTGTGATGTGGCAAATGTCATTTGCATTACTTGTGTAGTTTCTGAAATACTGTCTCAGACATCCTTAAATTTCATTTTTTTTTCCATTTTCGCAGTCATCTAGTTTTGCATATTTTGCACCTTAATAACTTTTCAATCATTAAACAGATGTGCATGCAGTTCTGCATGCATAGTCTCATGGGGTAGGTCTGTTGATGTGGCAAATGTTGTTTGCATCACCTGTGTGGCGTTTGAGATGTTGTGTATCAAACATCCTTAAATTTACATTTTTTTCCCACTTTCTCAGAAATCCAGTTTTGCATACATTGCACCTTAATAACTTTACAACCCTTCAATGGATGTGCATTATATTTAGCATGTGTAAGCTTGAGAGGTAGTTCTGTTGATATGGCAAATTTAGTTTAAATTGCTTTTGTGGTTTCTGAGATACAGAGTTTCAACTATCCTTAGATATACATGTTTTCTTTTTCCATTTTTACAACAGGTCATCCTGTTTTGCATATTTGGTACCTTAAGAACTTTGCCACCATTCAATGGATTTGCATTAAAGTTTGCAAACATAATTGCATTGTGTAGGTCTGTTGATCTGGGAAATTTCATTTGAAGCACTGTTGTGGTTTCTGAGAAACATAGTCTCACAAATCCTTACATTTACGTGTTTTTCGTTTTTTATTTGTCCACCTGGATCTCATAAACGATTTTAGGTTGTGGTCTGAAATGTTCAGGGTAGAACGCCTTTGCCTCATACATGTGTCTTTTGAAGGTTTGGTGAAGAAATATAAATCCAATCAAAAGTTATTAAATTTTGAATTTCCTATTATTTTCAAAGGGAAAAATAGATGTTTATCACGAAACTGAATCCTGTGTCACTGGAGCTAATCCATATCTATCTATCTATCTATCTATCTATCTATCTATCTATCTATATATATATATATATATATATATATATATATATATATATATATTATACTGGAGTGGAAGCACCAGTACAGTTAGGGTTGAGTGCAAACTTCTATTTTAAAGCCAAATATATGAACCTAAATAACTTTGGAACCGTTCATTGGATTTGCACAAAATGTGGCATGCATAATCTCTATGGATACTGTAGGTCTCTTGATGTGCAACATTTTGTGTGTGGTTTTTGAGATACAGAGTGTCAAAAATCCAACATTTACCACTTTTTTGGCCTTGTTTTTCTAAAGTGGTAGTTCAGAAACAGCATTAGGTTGTGCTCAGATATTTTCACCTTGCCACTGCCGACCTACACACTCTCTGGTAATGATGACCTCCCTGCAATGCCTAACTGCACTAGCTGGAATAGAAAGGTCAGCAGAGGGCAGAGATCATGCAACTGGGATGCAGCATAGGCAATCTGAGCAGGTGAAGGGCTCTGGCACATCCCCAGTCCTAACCAGAGTACCTCAACAGTCCCAGACTAAGCAAGGATAACTCCAACACCTGCTAAACTAAAACCAATCGCATTCAGGTTCACAGCCACCTTAATACAGAAAAACACCTAAACACATTCAAACTCACACACACACTCAAAACCATCCCCTTACCCAAACTAAGCACTATCCTCCCAGTGCTTCCCACCCATCCTATAATAAAAGGAGTTAAACCAATTTTAGTTCCTAAGAGCGATTAGAAAAAGGTGCTCTGGAAATTAAATGCAGTGTAATAATTTACTCTTTTTCAAGAGCAATGTCGAAGAAACTCACTGTGGTTTGAAGTCCAGTGCAGTCTCAGATATAACAGGAATCCACAGTCAGCTTTCACCAGGCTATGGACAGTCACCAAAATGGGCTATACTCTCACCACAAATTCCCAGATTTTAGACAGGTACTGCACAGTTAAGAACTTGTATGAAAATTTAAAGAAGAGTACCAGGGAGATATTTCAAAACATTCTCCACCCCACAGCTACCCTTACTTGCGATGGGGTAGAGTTTGCCTGAATGTCAATCACAATTTTATGTAGAGGCACCAACTCACCAGCCCAGTGTCCCTGAAACAACCATGGACATGATCAAAAACAAACAGCTGGCAAACAACAGGGAAAACTCTCCAAACCAAAGCCAGCAGCTATAGATGAAAGGACCTACGGCAGTTCCAGAGCCCTGGTTGAGAAAACACACCTGCAGGCACCGTACCACAGCCAGTCCACCAAGTCCAATAAACATCAGGCACAGCCAATAGTCCTGGTAGTCCAAACACGGCCCAAACTAGAAGACTCACTGCGGGCTCCTACCAGTACTGCACGCTCCACACAGGAGATATTCCGAGTGCAGTAAGCACTCTTAAAGTGAACGCAGCCAAAGTCAGTAGTCAGCCAGTGTCGATACAAGTTGGCAATATTATATCAACCATGGCTCACCCCACAAGTTGGGCTCAGTGTTGCTGGAATCCTCAGCCATTTGTGGGTCCCCCACAAGCCACCTCCCTCATTTGAGCCTCTGATCCAACCGATCACTCTTCATGTCCTCCACAGACCACAGCACTTGGCTATAGTTGCTCCCCAAAGCACTTCTCCAAAAATAAAAATCCAGAGCATGATTTTAGAAGCCTCACTAAAAACAAAAAAGCTAACTCCTAATCTAAACTCACTGCCCCTGTCCCTACCTATAACTTATGCCCTGAACCTCACATCTAACTAAAACACTATTTGAAATGTAAACTCTGGATGCACCAAGCTATCACAGAGTTTTATGCATCAATTTCTCTTAGTATTCTTCTTAAAATAAAACAAATAAAACAAATGTGAGCAAGAAGAGGAAACAAACAGTGGCTCCCTTCAGAGCCCACACTGATGGCAGCCCAGCCTGGCTGCCATCTTTCTCCCTTCAGACATTGAGAGTCAAAGCAGTCTGACTTGCTTGTTACTGTAGCAAACTGGAGATCAGCTGTTCTGGAGAGCTTCAACAGAAAAGTGTCAGCCTCAATCTCCTCAAACAAAACTGATCTGTCTGCAGTTTCAAGTGCATCTTTTTCTAAGGAAAGCAAGACAGTGCAGGAAAATACTACTACCTCTCTTGGTAAAGATACTACACCAAGCCATGCAAAATGGGGCAGCTGTGGTGAACTGATGATAATTTTGGACCCTACACATAGCAGACTCGCTGTGACATCACAATGTGCCACAGCAGGAATTAAAGCATGAGCATGACATGGGACACTTTCACTTTTTTAAAAACATGTCTATTGGCTGTTGGGTCAAGAGGGGTTTAAAAAGGGACAGTTGGAAGCAGGCGATAAAGACTGATAGAGAATATTGGTAGTGTATTCCCTTTACTTATTATGTTTTTATAAGGAAGAGCTCAGTGAAATCTCACTCATGGAGTATAGTTTATGCTAAGTGTTTAATGTTGACCCCCAATTTTTGCACCTTAATAAGTTTGGTGGCATTCAACAAATTAACTCAACATTTGGCATGCACAGTCTGTCTAGCAGGGTCTCAAGACGTGAAAAGTTTCATGATGGCATCTTCTGCAATTTCTGAGATACAGAACATTGATTTTTAATGAATTATGGTGTTATTTTTCTAAACTTAATACACTTTTTTGTTCTCATATGTGTAAACCCCCTACCAATTTGGGGGTTTATCTTTGTGCCCATAGCTCCCATTCTGTTCTCCTCCTCAGTGCCTCCTTAATTAAACAGTAAATAAACTGTTTGTTGTTGTTTTGCAGATATTTGTGTCATGAGCATATTAGGATCCAATCTCTAAATGGTACTAGGTATTAAAATATGGGGAAATACTTTTGGGTCATGTGTTGGGGCGGCAACTGCTTATAGCGGGTTGGTATACCATCCCAGGGGGTTGAACCATGGTCATGCCAGCCCACTGAAAGCTAAATGCTGGGTGGAGACACTGTGTAAATGTAATATCTTGGAAAATAACCACTTTAAAGTACATTTTTGGAGTCTAGGTTCTTCAATATTGTATGGGCCAACAAGGCAGGGGTAGTAGCCCTTGGATTAGCACCACCTTGGGGTTACATATGCATGACAGAGGGAACATAATTTTTTTCCAAAGCTTCTTGTGCCAAGGTAGCACCTTCAGAGGGTTCCATGAAAAAAATTAGTTGCAGAGTTATAAGGATTTAGGTTTTGTTCTGAGCATGCTCAGTAGGGTGTTTGGGTAACCCTCTGATACAAAAGATAAATTTACATTTTGCCGGCATTAACCTGTCACAAAATTTGTGATTTATCATTCATGGCAAAAAAAGTAATTCATGATAGCTGCCATCTTGTTTTTTTACTTGATTAAAAAAAGTGAAAATACATAAAAAATAAAGAATTTGAAAAAACAATCATATGAATTTTGTTAAACAGGACCCATGCCTATCAAGCAAGAGTCTGATGTTTATTTTTCCCCAGTAGAGCCAGATATACCTTTTTTGAGGCTTTTACTGTAATTTTATTAAAATGGCCAATTTATGTGTCATGAGCTGAAAATTTATGTGTCACACATTTAAGTGTGACATCTAAATTTGTGACACATAAAAGTATGTGTCACACATCTTAGTATTGCACTTAAAGAGCTCCTGACAGCATTAGGAAAACACTGAAAAAAGCAAAATTTATATTCAACTCTATCCCATTTTCTTTACTACTTCATATATTTTTAATAATTAATTCCCAATTTTCTTTATTACTGAAAACAGCTGCATGAAAACAAGATCCCTGTCCCCTACACTATATCTACTCTGGCTGCTTCTCTACACATAACATCACAATCCCCTGTTTATGGTTTCATAATTATCTCCACAGCAACATATTTTGATGTCATAAATAGACTAATGATGCCAGGTGTAGGCAGGCAGCCAGAGCTAAAAGGGCAGAGATACTGTATTCAAGCAAATACCCTTAGTAATAAGAAAATAGGCTGAGAATTGCAGAATAATATATGAAATATAAGCTACATTTATGTCTGAATGTTACATTTTTTCAAAGTTGTCTCAACTGTGTAAGGAGCTCTTTAAATATGCCACAATAAAATGCATAACATAAAAAATTCAATTTTTGTGTTTCACATACTTTTACTAAAACTTGGCTGTCTTACAATATTTTAGTTTCAAATTTGGAATATGCTGTTTATGCAACCCTAGCACATTAATACAGATGGTGGGAATTTTCAAGTACAAGTCAAAAGGTGGTTTCAAAGTGTGACACATAAATTTGAAAAACATAAATTTAAGTGCACACATTTCAATGTCTCACTTACATACTTATAACTTGGCCATTTTAAAATATTTTAGTCCCAAATTTGAATATACTGTTTACATGACCCCACCTCATGAACAAGGATAGTGGAACTTTTAAAGTACAGGTCAAAAGGTGATTTTGAAGTATAACATGCAGATTTGCGACACATAAATTTGTTTGCTGCACATTTTAGTATCTCACATACTTTTATTCATACTTTGGCCATATTACAATATTTTAGTCCCAGATTTTAAATATACTGTTTTCATGATCCTACCTCATGAACAATGGTGGTGAGAATTTTCAAGTGTAGGTCAAACGTGGTTTCACTATTGCTCTGCAAAACAACCATTTGGGTGGGGTTTAACACAATCTAGCAACTATATGCATGATGTAGGGTCAAACTAATGTTCATGTCACACATTTAAGTGCAACACAAAAATTTGTACCACTAAAATGTTCCATTAATACCAAAAATGAAATCCTTGGTTACACTTAAATGCAGAGGGCTCCTTCCATGGTGCAGGGCCCAGAGGATTCTTCTGATTTACAGCTGTACATGCAGGTCCCAAAGGGAATTACATGAATGAGTCTATGATTCCACAAAAAGAAAGGAAATTGATTGCAAAAAAAAAATGCAGTAATGCACCAGTTAGGGTTCAACTTAATGCTGCAAAAGTTGGGAAATGTGGTGTTAAGGCTTCCAACCCTAACTCCTCACCCTCTCCCAAGCAGCAAAAGCACAAGACCACAAAAGCAACCACAGACAGCCACCAACTGGTAAGACAAATAACATACAACTGTTTCCAGATGACACAAATATAGTAGCACTGATGTGCTACCTTTGCGGATTTGTATCTGTGACATGCTGGCTGCAAGATATACACACTCACTGGCCAAAGATAAAAGTCCAGCCTGATCAAACCAAAGCACTTCTTCTTTCTGCAGAAGCACAGGCCCCTGCAGCCACAGATACTGTACAAATGCATGATACCAAAATTACAAATGTTCTTTTGTCTGCAGATGCGCAGACCTTTATGGGGTCAGTCTTTCTGTAGTCACGGGTACTCATGCACACCGTAAGACATACACTGAGGGGCCTGCACTTCTGCAGCCACAGGCATAAAATATACACACAGAGCTCTGGCTACAGAAGTGCAGGACCCACAAAATCGATGATATCCAAATTGCAACACTACATTTTTCTACAGCAATGCAGGCACCTCAGGGGCCTGCACTTCTGCAGCTGCAGGTTTAAGACATACACACCAACTTTTGTGTGCAAAGGTACAGGCCTCTGCCTGCACTTAGGGTACTGCATATAGAATCCATGATACTCAAACTGCAATACTACTTTTGTTTTGAAGAAATGCTGGCCCCTGTAGGGCCAGTGCTTCTGCAGCTGCAGCTGTAAGACATAGACACTGACTTCTGTTTACAGAAGGGCAGACTCCTCTGGGGCCTGCACTTCTGCTGCTGCATATAGAAATCCATGATACCCAAAGTGCAATACTACTTCTGTCTGCAGAAGCAAATGCCCCTGTGGTGCCAGTGCTTCTGCAGCCACAGGTACTTATGCACACTGTATGACATACACACACACAGCTCTGGCTGCAGATACAGCTCCACAGTGCTACTGCATTTGTGTTATCTGGAAACAATTGTATGTTGTTTGTCTTACCTGCTGATGGCTGCCTGTGGTTACGTTTGTTGTCTTGCGGTTTTGTTGCTTGGGGAGTGAGGAGTTATTGTTGGAAACCCTATCAACATATTTCTATACTTTTGTGGCATTAAGTTGAACCCTAACTGGTGCAATAACATATTTTGTTTTGCAATTATCTATCTATCTATCTATCTATCTATCTATCTATCTATCTATCTATCTATCTATCTATATTTTTGACTGATGAGTTGCAATGTAATATATCTAGTTTCATGGCAAAAAAATGCATTTAATGCATCAGTTAGGGGTAAAGCAACAAAAGTAAGGAAATGAAACGTTAGGGTTGCACCCCTAACGTCACAACACCCACTCCACAGACTGACAGGTGCTGGGTTGTGCCATTGGGTAGTGTGGCCCAACTCTCACCCCATTCCATGTGTAAACATGTTGACATGCTACAGTAAAGGAGAATGGGGTGAGAGTTAGGCCTCAAGACCCCATGGCACACCCCGGTGCCTGTCAGTCTGTGGAGGAGGGGGGTGTTGGGGGGGTTAGGGGCTCAACCCTAATGTCTCATTTCCTCATGTTTGTTGCTTTAACCCTAACTGATGCATTAAATGCAATTTTTTGCCATGAATTTCCTTACTTTTTGAAAAAGTGTAATATAACTAGTAAATAACATGTTGATGGGAACACGGGGCCTGAACCAAGCTGCCCATTTGTGCATAACAATATGCATATGTGGGAGCGCAGGCCCTCCAGGCCCTGCACTCCCACATACACATAGGTATGGAGCCATAAAGCAGCCCTATAGGACAAGAAACCCTTGTAACACTAATTTGCATATATCTCGGGAACCATGGCAGCTAAAAAAAAAAAATTCAAATGGCACTGTAAGCATGACAATGAGCACTGCTCGGAACATAAATCAACCGAATCCATATCTCACATCGTTTATGAGCTATGGGCACTGAAATGAGCAATGGGTGCCACAATGTTATACTATGGGGGAAAATCTCAACTTTGTGATGGCATATCTATTGAACCACTTACTTTCTCAACATCTAAATAGCACAATTCACACCTGTAAGGCATCCCCTCAACAACCTGAAACTTTCAAGTAAAAAGACCAAACCATTCATTAGCAATTCAGTGGTAAAGTTTTTTTAAATCCTAGTCCACGAGGTAGCAAAATCCTTGACTGCGAACTCGCGGACTAGGATTTTGACAGCTCATAAACTGGGATCGTTAGTGAGTCACTGTCAAAGAATTTTTAAATTTTAAAAAGCTATTTTTGGACCAAAATGAGCTAAATTAAAGGCATGTCTTTGTAGAGGGGGGGGGGTACCCTGAACAAAACCCATGCCTCATTTGGCCCAAAAGTCACCCATGGAGAAAGCTACAACATTTTGTTTTGGGAAAAGCTGAAAAACAAGATGGAGGCTCATGGACAAGGAATTTTCTGGCAGACCAGGATCCTAGTCCCTGAGCTATAAAATCCTAACTATGAGCCCAATCTTTGTCTGAAAAATAACCATATAAATCTTGTAGTGAACTGAGCATGCTCAGAACCCGAAAATCAAAAATTTCATAACTTTGGAATGGATTAATATTTTTTTACCAAACCAATGCTGATTTGTTCCCTGACCCAACCTCTTTCTACATTCCAAAAGTCATACCAAGAGACCACACGGTGTGATCCCTGTGCCGTGGGCAAAAAACGTGTCAAAACTGGTGAAAAATTGTTTTTTTAGCATTTTGCTGCACAGAAACCATTAGTCCAACCAAAACGCAACTTGGTAAATCAAGAGATCTGCCATACCAGACTGCACATTCCAAATTTTATGCAAATCTGTTGAACGATTCCAAAGTTATTAATGTGCAAAAAATCGAGGTTTAACATTAAAGTGCCTACTCAACCCTAACTATAGTAGTGCGACCACGCCAGTATAATATATACATATATATATTATTATAGCCTATTAGCACTAGCTGGGTTTCCATCAAGTAGTGTTCATACCCTTGGGTCTTCTTCTGTGGGTAAGGCTTGCTTTCCCTTCCCTCCCTTCCCTCCCTCACCTCTTCACTCTTCTTCAGTTCCACCTTTCTCGTTTTCCTTCCACCCCTCCCTTCCCCTCTTCCTAAATTCCCTCCACCCTTCCTCAACTAACCTACCACTCCTCTCATGTGCCTGTATTCTGTCCCCACTCTTTTCCCTCTTCATCACCCTTTTACCTGCCATTTTCCCCTTGTGAGCTATGCATCCAAGAGGAGTGAAGGCTCTTACTAAGGCTGTTTCTAATTTCTCAAACCTCCTCTCATTCCCCCCTCCCCTTAATTCCTACGCAGTTATCACTTATTACACCAAGTATGAAAATATTCATTCATATGTGTTTTAAAGTAGTAAATGTGTGTGTGTTTATGATTTAAATACATATATGGTGTATTTGTATATGGATATACAGTATGTACTTAGTCTATGTCTGATGGCTAGCGCTGCATGCCTAACAAAATGTCTGGTATAGCCTTAATGTTTTCAATTTTTTGTACAGACTTATCTCGTGTATTCTTATTTTTATTTTTCATCTGTATTATATGTTGTACTCCCTTTTCCCCCTTCCCCCAGGACACATCTGGAAATGAGCTATTGTAGCTCGTATGCTTTCCTTGGTGAAACTTTTCAAATAAATAAATGTGAAGCTTCTCCAGGTACTGGGCTCAGACATCAGAGCCAACCATTCTCCAGGCTCCCTCCTACACTCAGACAGTGTTTTGTGTTGGCACCATTTTTTTAATCTTCCAGCCTCCAGTATTAAACAGGATTGGATTAGCAGTTGGCAGACTGCAACCGATAGTCTCTGCATCTGAGTATTTTTCTCCCATTTGTTGCTGAATCTTTGCTTGTTTACCAGTGCTGCCTTAATTTCATTTGGATGACTGGGACAATTTAGTAAATCTTCAGAGCTACCTTAGCTGTGTGGATTTTATGAATGTCACATTAAGTGACTGCATTTATTTGCATTAGAGGCACCTTATCATGTTTTATTAGAGTCATCTTAATTGCCTGCATTCTTTTTTTTCCCATTTGCAGGTTATTGGTGCTGAACACTAAAGGGTGCCCCATCTTCACCTTCTAGTCTGCAGAGCTGTATTGACCCCCCAACCCACCACCTGCTCATCTGCCTAATGTCAGGTGGCACTACTTCAACCAACTGCCTCTGATTTAGGTCAGGTACCCACCCTGCATCCCACCACAGCCTTATCCTGCAACATCTCTCTGTCCCCTAACTTTATAAGGGTGCAATTAGTTATCATGCACACCCACATCTGGAAATCCCACCTGCCTGGACCCTCCTAGTAGTGACACTCCTTGCTATACTATCACACCAAGTGACAGGGGTTAGGGGGCACTCTGATCTAACAATTAATGTCAAAATAAGCCCCCAGTTAAAAACTATCCCATGGGATACAGGATGTGGAATTGCTATTGCAAGTGGGTTGCAGACAAGCACCCTCTGCTACTCAACTATAACTAGCCCTTCCAAGTCACTAATTGGGGACCAGCACCCCTGCCATAACCACTATATGGGCTAAACCTCCTAGGGGCCCCAAGCCCACAACAGCGTACCTTCAAACAATGAAGGCACTAGCAATGGCAGTACTTTCTCAGACTGGTGCTGCAGATCCTATTACTAAGGTTGGGTAACATCCATTCCAACCCTGGTTCACCCCAGGGGGTGAACTCGGCCAAGGCCCCCCCAGATTACCCTAAAAAGTGCCTCCCTGAACATTGGCAGCCACCTACTAAAGATGGCTCAGTTCAAAGCCTGGGTGAGACAAAACCAGCCAAACATCATTTCACTCACTGAGACATGGCTATCCTCTAAAACCTCTGACACCTCGATCACCCTGCAAAGGTATAACCATTTCCAGTTAGACCGTATAGTTAAACGGGGAGGTGGATGCCTAGTCTACCTATGAAACACCTTGCAAGGTTATAAAATCACTTTAGACAGGACCAATGATAGCTGTGAGTGCCTAGCAGTACACCTAATATTAGGAAATTGGAAGAAGAACCTATACCTTATGACCATTTACATTCCCCGGGAAAGCAACTAGACACTTTTGCCTTGCATTACAAGCAAGTAAGCCAGAAGCAAGAAACTTTAGTAGTGAGTGATTTTAATGTCAGTTGGAAGGCAAAATCTAGCACAGGTTACAAAGACTAAATACACAATCATTTTTTATGTTTGCTTGCAAGCATGTGCAAGAGACATAGTGTGACAATTCAAAATGCAGTGCCATACAGTTGAAAGGGAGAGCACCGCTTGAGTGAGCAGCGCTCCCCCTCCGCATGCAGGCACATTGCATGCTCATGCATTCCTACCTCCCCCATGCACACACTGTATGGCTGACGGGGGTTCCCAATCCCCCGTCAGCTCTACTGTTCCCCCCTCCGCAGTCTGTATGGCTGACGGGGGTGCCCAATCCCCCGTCGGCTCTACTGTTCCCCCCCAGACTATCGGGTGCCACGCTGGGAGCCCACCCCAGTGTGGCAACAGGTTCTATGTCCGACGGGGGTGTCCAATCCCCCATCGGATCCACTGCCCCCCAACAGTCTTCCAGCTGCCACGCTGGGAGCCAACTCCAGTATGGCAAACGTCCTGCGTAGTCCAAATAAAAAGAAAATTTTTAAAGAAAAAACCTTCCCTCGCTGGTGTCTTCACCCCCTCTCCCACCCGCGCCCACCCACTGCGCATTCTGCCTCCTCACCCCCCACCTCACCCCATACTTACCTCCGGAGCTCAGCGCAATGATCTTCGGTGGACCAGGAACACATCTGCACTCTTCAAAGCCGACCGTGAACTGAGGAAATGCCGGTAAGCTATATAATGTAATGAATAGGTTTTTTCAACTTTGCTGCATATCTCAGGCATTTTTTGGAATTTTGGCACCAAATTTTCAACATGGGGTTTTTGGGACCCCTCCTCATGAATTCTGTCACTGTCATGGCGATAATCGGGCCCGAAGGGTGATTTCGCGGTCACTGCACGAAATCACCTTTTGGGACTGATTAACGAAATGACAGTGCCAGTGTTCATAAGGTGGGCTCTCAAACAGCCTATGTTGAAAATTTGGTGAAAAAATTCCTAAAAATTACTGTTTTACGAGCGTGCATTGCGCTGTTCCTACGCACTCTCGTAGGTTCGCGAATTTTCAATATTTTCACTCCGGATTTTCAACATTGCCATTTTACCACACTTCCTCATGAGTAATACAGCTGTCATTTTTCACATCTCACCCAAAATGTGTTTCCGCACATGTAGAGCACAATGGCAGAGTCGGTGAGTGAAATCAATGTTCAGGACATGTTAAGAAAATCACAGTGACACTGTTCATGAGCAGAGGTGTTAAAATGGCTATGTTTAAAATTTGGTGAAAAAATTCCCAAAAATGACTATTTTACGAGCATGCATTGCGCTGTTCCTACGCACGCTGGTAAGTTTCGCGAATTTTCAATATTTTCACTCCATATTTTCAACATTGCCACTTTACCACACCTCCTTATGAGAAGTACAGCTGTCATTTCTCACTTCTCACCCAAAATGTGTTTCCGCCCATGTAGCGCACAATGGCACAGTCGGTGTGCGAACTCGATGTATGGGACACATTAACAAAATCACAGTCACACTGTTCATGAGCAGAAGTGTTAAAATGGCTATGTTAAAAATTTGGTGAAAAAATTCCCCAAAATTACTGTTTTATGAGCGTTTGTTGCGCTGATCCTACGCACACTCATAAGTTTGCAAATTTTCAATATTTTCACTCCAGATTTTCAACATTGCCATTTTACCACACCTCCTTATGAGCAGTACAGCTGTCATTTTTCACATCCTGCCCAAAACATGTTTCCGCCCATGTAGCGCACAATGGCGCAGTCGGTGTGCGAAATCAATGTATGGGACCCATTAAGAAAATCACAGTGACACTGTTCATGAGCAGAGGTCTTAAAATGGCTATTTTGAAAATTTGGTGAAAAAATTCCTAAAAATGACTGTGTTACGAGTGAGCATTGCGCAGTTTCCACACACCCTCGTAAGTTCATGAATTTGTAATATTTTCAGTCCAGATTTTCACCAGTGGCATTTTTCCACACTTCCTTATGAACAATACAGCTGTCATTTTTCTCAACGTGGCCGAAATGTGTTTTCACACTTTCAGCACAGAAATGCATGGTCGCTGTGGGAAATCATGGTTCGGGACAGATAAAGAAAATCACAGTGACACTGTTCATGACCGGAGGTCCCAAAATGCCTGTATTGACAATCTGCTGTAAACAATTCCCAAACTAATTACATTACGGGTGCACATTGCACAGTTTCTGTGCACGCTCGTGACTTCACCAGTTTTTTTAATACTTTCACTGCAGATTTTCAACATTGCCATTTTTTACACCTCCCCACGAACAGTACAGCTGTCATTTTTCATATCCTGTTCAGAATGTGTTTTTGCACCTGTGGTGACAAATGCCGTAGTCGCTGTGCAAAAGCAGCTTTCGTCTAACAAACTGATATTGCCACTGTTCATGAGGTGGGGGTCACAAAAAACCCATGTTGAAAATTTGAAGTGAAAATACCAATGAATGCCTGAGGCATTAGGGTTTCCGACCATAACACCCCACCCTGTAGAGAATGACAGGCATCAGGGCTGTGACTTGGGATTGTCACCTGCAATGCTCATACCATTCCACCCACACCCACACCCTGCAGCCACTGAGAGGCATCGAGGTGTGCCTTGGACTTTTTCGGCCCCAAAGTTCACCCCATTCTCCTATACCACACCCATCAAACAATATTTCCTGATGGAATGGGGTGCGCATAAGGACAAAGACCCCAAGGCACACCGTGACACTTGTTGGTGTCTGCACGGTAAGGTGTGGTGAAATGCCGTGGCCGTTATGCCTGATGACCCAAAGGCACACCCCAATGCCTGTCACTATCTGCAGGGTGGTGATGGGGTTGGCTTCAGTTCAATACTTCACTGCCATTCCTATTATGCAGCTCTGTAACTCCTACACTATCAATGCCAATGCCAGCAAGCAAACATTAGGCATTGACAAATGCTTGTTTTTTACAACTCTATCTGTGGCACTCCAGACCGTGGAACTCTCTCGGGGCTGCCCAGCGACTGGCCGCTTCTACCACCCACTGTGACCCCACCTACTCAAGGGAATTACTTTCTCCTCAGTAGTCCCTCTCTGGCCAGTGCTCGTGAGGAGATTGAAGAGGGCAGAAACAGAAGTCCAGTATTGGGTGCATGGAGGCTGGCACTGGGAGCTTTTGCTATCCAGGCTGGAGGGGATTTTCTTGCATTACGCCCCAGACATGGAGTGTGCAATGCCACCTAGCCAGTGATGTGGATGCTCCCACTCACATCTGGAAGGCAGCTGCCTGACATCTCCCCCATGCCTTGCAAGCCCCTGTGCATTGCAGTGCTGCTGGTCTCCACCGGGAGCCACGGCTAAGCTGGGCTACCCCTGGATCCCTCCCTGAGAGAGGAGAGCAGTCCTTTGGATGCTCAATCCTCTTTCTCCCCTGCCAACCCCCAGTGGTCTGGGCTTGCTCCCAAACCTGGGTCACCAGCATGGCACGAGGTGTGGCGTCCAGTGCCTCAACGCTCAGCATCACCGGGCCAGCTCCCCAGATACACAATCTTTACCTTACACAAGCTGTTACAGAAAGCACCAGAATTAATTACAAAACAGGCACTTCAACCCATATAGACTGGGTCCTCACTATCCACCCAGACAGGTTGAAGGAGATTACTGTGATGCCTGATGCTCTGAGTGACCTCTCACTAATTGTGTGTAGTTGGTCCACCAAACTAACCCAGCCAGCTCCCAAAACAACCTACAATAGGGTACTCCACAAAGGGGCACTGAGTGCATTCAAAACCCACTTGGCCCAATTAAACTGGACCCAGCTAGATTCCACCACCCACACTGATGCAGCCCTCGACCACTTCATAACTGTGTTTAATGCTGTTGCAGATAAATTTGCCCCTTTCAAGAAGTGGGTCATCCGCGGGGACTCTGCCATATGGGTTACTCCATCACTGCATGTTCAAATGCAGAACAGGGACAACCTATGGCACAAAACCAAGGAATCCAGCACGCAGGCAGACTGGCAGAAATAGAGGGCTGCAAGGAATAGGTGTACTAAGAGTATCAGACAGGCTACAGCTAACATTTATAAAGAGCAGCAAATTAGATGCTGGGGAAAGGGGAAAGTGTTCTGGGAATTGCTAAAGAATTTCTTTGGTAGCAGTGATAAAATGTCACCAACAATGCTCAGCTCAGATGGAAGCATCACACTTGACCCTATTGAGATAGCCAATTCATTTAATAAAGTCTTCACCAACCTAAGCACCATCCTCCTCCCCGAAGACAAACCCACTGCCATCACTGTATCCCATGATGACATCCAAAAAGACCAATGTAGGCCACAGTTCCACTTTAAATCTCTCTCGGTAAAGGACATGGTCCACTATGTTAAACAAGTACTGGGGAAAACAAGGATGGGAAGTGACTCACTTGACATGAATCTAGTTGCCCTGGTCCTGGATGAGCTTGCCATCCCCCTGACTAAACTTTTTAACCTGTCCCTCAGATTCTTACAGCTCCACAAGGAATGGAAACGTGCTCGGGTCACTCCATCCACACAAGTGGAGACTACACATTAGTTTCAATTGCAAACTACAGGCCTGTATCCATTTTCTCCCCACTGTCCAAAGCACTTGAGAGAATTATTTCTGACCAATACATATCATACCACAGCCAGTATAACATCCAGTGTGAACAATAACATGGTTTCCTTAAAATGCACAGCACCTCCACTGCACTGATCTAATACACAAGCATGCTACACAAGACTCTTGACAAAGGACACCTGGTGGGCTCTATCTACATATACCTCACCAAGGCCTTTGATTTAGTAAACCACACACTACTACTAACAAAGCTACCCACATTAGATCTCTCTGTGGACACTGCTGTAGTTTAAAAGATACCTCTCAGGCAGATCGCAATAGGTTAAGATAAATGTAGAGCTCCCTGATGCCAGGCCTATCACATTAGGTATGCTGCTAGACTCCATCCTAGGGCCCCATTTTGTTCAGCCTCTTCATTAATAACCTTCCCAAAGCCTGCCCAAGTTCCACTGTCTTACTTTACGCAGATGATGCAGTCATCTGTGCAAGTAACCCTTGCCAAGACTTATTTACTTAAGACCTCCAATGCAACTTTGCATCCCTTGAGAACTGGTTCCAGCAGAACAAGCTTGTGCTCAACTACAAGAAGACCAAAACAATGCTCTTCTCAAGTCACAGAAGAGAACTAAGGTACAAGCGCTCAATGTCCTGAACAGGAAGGGCAACCCTCTAGAACAGGTAGAAACTTTCAAATACCTCGGGGTCACCATCGACTAGACTCTAACATTTGCACTACATGTCGACCAAATTGTCTGCAACATTAACAGAAGACTAGGAGAACTATATAGACATAGGCACAACCATACCCCAGAAGCCAAAAAAGTGGCAGTTACAAGTTCCATCTTCCTCATAGTTGACTATGGCCTAACAGTCTATGGAAGTGCCACAGACACTGTTAAACAGGATCCGGTTAGTTCTTAACAAAGCCTGACACTTTGTAACTGGGGCTGACAAACTCATGTGCACCGGCACTCTTTACTGTCTCACAAACTGGCTTCCCCTGCAGAACAGAATAAAATGTCAAACCTGCCTGCTAGGCATGAAAGCCCTCATGGGCCTGACCTGCCAAGAGCAAGGTCTCCCACAACCTGCCCAAAACCCTTACTCAGCTAGAGGCATGACTGTCAGTACACTGGCTGTAACATTCAACCAAACAGCTCTAGCCAAACACTCCTTTGCAACCAGGGCACCAAGCTGGCTTAATGAACTGCAGGTAATACAAAAGACACCAACTAAGCTGGGTCCTTTCAAATGGGAACTTCAAAGTTTACTCCTACCTGGCTTCAAATGGAGCTGATTCTCCTAATGAAACCCCATCCTATGCACTGTCACTTGCCAGCTGCACCCCTACCGAACCCAACCCTTGCACCATCTGATCATGGTGCTTCTGCCCCTAAAGTCCCCTCTTACATGTGCACATGATGCCAGCATCTTACCCACCACACAGTCTCCTCACGCATGTGCCTCTCCTCCATTCCAATGTGCCATAAAAGTGCACAAACTTAACCTTTAACAATTCTCAGATGGGCTGCTACCTTTGTATAGCTCCTAGTGCCTGTGTTATGCTTTGTATTATTTGACCTGTTGAATGTTAACTTTTGTTCACTCTGTATTGCCAAAACAGTACTTATGTTACTCATTCTGTTTTGTTCATGTCACTGAATCAATATTGTCCAGTCTTTGTTAATCAGTTTTTAATACTGTCTTTGGAATGGTGTAAACAAATTGCTATTCTGATGATGAACCTTTGTAATTGAATATTTCTGCTCAAAGGAGTATTTCCAAACTTTGAAATAAATAAAAATAAATAAATAATTATATATATATATATATATATATATATAGCAAAAAAACTCTGGTAATGCATCAGTTAGGGTTCATAGTACAGTGACATAAGAATGGAAATTTGGAGTTAGGGTTGCCAACCCGACCACTCCACCCCATCCCCACCATCCACACACCAACAGGCATCAGTGTGTGTCTTGGGAAATGCTCACCCTATTCCATGTGTAAGGAAGCTGAGATGGTACAGCATAGGAGAATGGGGAAAGCATTAGGGTTGATGACCCCAAGACACATCCGACGCCAGTTAGTGTGTGGAGGGTGGGGATGGGGTGGGGAGGTAGGGTTAGTTTGGAGGGGTCAGAATAGGGTGTTAGGATTCAAAACCCTAACACAAAATTTCCATACTTTTGTCACTATAATATGAACCCTAACTGATGCATTAACATAGTTTTTGTGCAATGAATTTCCTTACTTTTTGTAAAAGTATCACCACAGCTATAGTTGTTTATGTAAGCGCAGGGCCCTCTCCCATCTATTCAAAAGTGTAGCGACATTGTAGTTAACCTTCATCTCCCTGTTGGAGCTCCATGTGCCATGATTTTCATTATTTTATTGTGGAAGTACAGGGTCCTTCAGACCCTGTGCACCCATCAATCGTAGATGCATGAGCAAATTATCATCATAGCCATCTGATTACCCCAGGACATGTACCTGATACAGAAAATGTTTAAATCACCACCAAAACATAATTCTGTGCAACTACAATGCCATTCTATGCCACAGGTTCAAAAGCAAATTTTGGGCAGGATTTGAAAAATTACAGTTGTGACATACATGAGGTGGGCTAAGAAGAAGGCTATGTTGTAAATCTGGGGTCAAAATATTGAACATTTCTGTAGTTACGAGCGGGCATACCAAGATTGCAATGAATGGTCAGAACTTTGTAATTTTTCCATATTTCTGACCCCAAATTTTCAACACAGTCTTCTTATCACTCTACCTCATAAACTCCATAGCTGAACATTTTTATATCTGTGGCAAAATGCCATTACGTGCCACAGGTGCGAAAACACTTTTCAGGCAGGATGTGAAAAATGACATCTGTACTGTTCATGAGGTGGTGTAAAAAGGGCTATGTTGAAAATCTGGAGTGAAAATATTAAAAATGACCAAAAGTTATGCACATGCATAGAAAAATTTCAATGACTGCACATAACTTGGCCATTTTTAGGTATTTATTTCACCAAATTTTCAACATGCACTTTTTGGGACCCCACCTCATGAATATTGGCACTGTCATTTTGTTACTTGGTCCTGAAAGGTGATTTAGTACAGCAACTGTGAAATCACATTATGGGACTGAGTAATGAAATGGCAGTGACAGTGTTCATGAGGTGGCATTGCAAAAAAGCCCATATTGAAAATTTGGTGAAAAAATACCTAAAAATATCCAAGCTATCACCATAAGTTCAAAACACCATTGAAAGCCATTATACGACACTAACTTTGATTCTTCAGTTCACGGTTCAGCTTTGAAGAGTGCAGACTTGTCCCAATCCACAGAAGATGACAGCCGATGTTCTCCAGTGGTAAGTATAGGGCAAGGGGTGGTGGGATGCTGGATGCTCAGTGGGAGGGTCAGGATGGGGAGGGGGATGGGGAGACAATGAAGGACTTTTTTTCTTTGTTACTTGATTTAAAAAAAAGACATCAGGGGACTTTCTTTTTTTACAGGAACACTGCCAACCATATGTCAGACACTGGAGGTGGGCTCCACAGTGTCCCACAGTACTGGGGGGGTAGGACATAACTGGGGACACTGGGAGTGGGCTCCCCAGTGTCCCACACTGGTGGGGGTTTAGTGCCAAAAAGAGGATTGGGCAACTTGCTGTCAACAAAACTTACAAATAAATATTTTGGGAAAGTGGGAGTGGGCTACCCAGTGTCCCAGTGTCCCACACTGGGGTGGAGGCATCTTTGGACACTGGGAGTGGGCTCCCCAGTGTCCCACAGTGGTGGAGGTGGGGGGTCTTCTATTTGGGACACTGGGAATGGGCTTCCAGTATCCCACAGTGGTGGTGGGGGGCTACCATTACCAACATGGGGATTGGGCATCCTGATGTTGGCAAAAGCTTTTTTTTTATTAAAACATGCCTCAGCCCCCTTGGAGGCAATGAAAGGATAAAAGATCCTTTTTTAAGGTAAACACCAATAGGTGTTTACCTAAACGGGGACTGAGGACTCTGATTCTGGCAATATTTTGGCAGAAAAATGGCCAGAAAAGGTTTTGAATATTTAAAGGGGCAGATTTTTTTTTTATTAAACTAGTGCTGCAAACTGAGGCAGATTTTGCAAAACATCACTGCAATTTGTGGCAGTTTTCATGCAACAGTGCCGTTAGTTGTGGGAAGACTGCCACAATTTGTGGTAGTTTCAGAAAAGTAGTGCCACAAATTTGCAACTCTACCAACAGCTGATGTAGACAAATGTATTTCCACCCACTATTTAAAAAATTTAAAGGCAGAATTGTGTTCCTCGGGCCCCGATTAGGTAAACACAGCTGTTGATGTTTCTCAAGGGGCAGTATTTTTTGAATTACACTGTTTTTCCCCATTCCTAAATGAAAACAAGAAGGCGGGCAGCTCAACACTACTGATCCATTTGTGACACTAAAAAGGGCTTTTGTGAAAGCAGAAACTACTTTTGAATGGCACATATCATTCTTCCCATAGTCTATAATGGGAAACTTAAAAGTTTAATAACTTTTGAATGGATCAAATGGACACTGTCAACTCCCCTTAGGCCTCAAACTGTCCTTAGTTTAAAATACACATTTTATGATTGCTTACATTCTGTAGAATGTGCTGATGTTTTTGTTTTCCCAATTATTTATTTAACCAGGTGAGACACACTAAGCTGAAAGATTGTTTACATGTGCAACCTGGGAGCACAAGGAAGTTAAGTGACTTGTTCAGGGTCACACAGTATGCAAGTGGGGGCTGTGGGATTCAAACTCAGGTCTCCAGATTTGTAGCTCAGAGCCTTAAACCACTGCGTCATACTGCCTCCTCCTGATGTAGCTAGTAGTTTTATTCTGATCCCTTTTTTAAAGTGAAAAACAGACTGCACACCAAAATGTATTTGTTTACATTCCTTAATCAACTCCCAATGCATCTTTCCTGAACTTGGGAGTGCCCCAAACACAGTCTAACCACTGAAGGTGCAGTGGGAGGAGAGGAGGCTATTGCATCATGAGAGGCTGCCCTGTTTGGAGGTGTTCCTTAATATTCAAAATGTATGCAACAAAAGAAGATCAAGGAATTGTCTCAAAACAAGGTTGGATATAATTACACCATTAGTATGCATTTTACTTCTGCTACAAAAGGAGGCAGATTAAGCATCCAGCAACACCAATGAATTTTAGAGAAGGTAAGAAATCATAAACTATGGGTTTTCAGCAAGAAACAGTATAATGCAAAACAGGTTGACAGTGTCCCTTTAATGTTTTTTCACCAAACCTTCAAAAGGCATATATGTGACCCAGATCCTGTATAGCCTAACAATTTCAGACCAGACCTCCAAGCCATTTCAGAGGAACGGCGTGACAAAGGATTTGGACCTAAATGGTCATTTTCACATTTTTTGACACTACGCATCTCTTCAACTGCACATCCAACTGGAATGCAATTTGCCACATCAAGAGATCTATGGTATCTGATGGCACATGCAAAAGTTTTTGCACAACAGTCATATGGTTGCAAAGTTATTAAAGTGCAAATCTTTGGGTTTAAAATGGACTTGACTGTTGAAACCTATACATACTGGCACAACTGTGCCTGTGTAATATATTTATCAGTCTATATATACATTAGAGCCAAAAAAAAAATCCATTTAATGCATCAGTTAGGGTTGTTCCACAGCGATAAAAGCGAGGAAATTCGATGTTAGGGTTGAAACCCCCTTTGCACCCCTCTAGCCTAACCCCCCAACCGGAATCGGGGTACGCGCTGGGGTCATCAGCTGTAACTCTCACCCCATCACATGTGGAAAGAAGCTGAGGACTAGGAGACTGGGGTGAGAGTTAGGACCGATGACCCCAACGCGCACCCCAATTCCGGTTGGGGGGGTGGGCTGGAGGGGTGCAAAGGGGGTTTCGACCCTAACATCGAATTTCTTCACTTTTGTCGCTGTGGAACAACCCTAACTGATGCATTAAACTGAGTTTTTTGCCTCTAATTTCCCTTCTTTTTGAGAATGAGAACGAGAAATAGTGAATGTAATGCAGCAGTGGGCTCCACACCCCCACCACATAATGCGGCAATGTGAAAAACATATTTCTGGGGTGTTTTACTCCCAGATAAAGACATGGCTAGCATCCTCAGGGTCTGACTAGGTGAATACAAAAATAATTAGGTTGCTAGAGGGTCCCAAATTTAAATGCCAAGCAATTTTCTGATCACCAATTGAAAACAAAATGACGGATTTGTGACAGTAAAAGGGCCATTTGCGAAAGTAAAAACTGCATTTGCGACACTGTCGAACTTTTTGTTAACTTTTCCCATTGACTTATAATGGGAACTTGTTTTTTGAATAACTTTTGAACTGCTTAATATTTTTTCATGAAATCTTCGAAAGGCACATAAGGGACCCTGGCCACACGTTCCCTGAAGATTTCGGACCAGTAGCGCAAACTGTCTGCGACCTGTAAGCTTCTTGACAAGAGAATTCCAAAAAGCATAAATGCACCGCAGATCCAAGCTTAATAACTCCACAGCCATATATCCGACCAGTACAAAACTTGGCAGATCCAAGGTGTATGGGTCTTGATTGTGTATTCCAAATTTCAGGCTAATACATCAAACGGTTGCAAAGTTATTAAGGTGCAAAGTTTGGGTTTAACATGTAAATTGCTCCTCAACCTAACTATAGTGGCACTACCGTGCCACTATAAAATATATATATATATATATATATATATATATATATATATATATAGATAGATAGATAGATAGATAGATGATATACACATAATAGATAAACCACTCTGAGTGTGTGGTCACGCTCTGAAATACGCACGCCTTGGTGTCGGTCAACAGTGTCAGTGGCTCAGTAGGTAGCACACTCGCCTCTGAGGCCGGGAGATCAGAGGGCTGTGGGTTCAGTTCCCACATCTGGCACTTGGGTTAATATCCCAGTACTGACACTGTAGTGCAGCATGAGAGGGGTGCTGCATTTCCGAGGTGCCGTCTTTCGGATGAGACGTTAAACCGAGGTCCCATCTGCCTGGATTGGTGGTAGTTCAGGTGGATGTTAAAGATCCCATGGCACTTATCGAAAAGAGTAGGGGAATTTCCCCGGTGTCCTGGCCAAATTTCCCTCATTCACTAAAAATACCACCAACAGCTTAATCTGGTTCAAGGTCAGTTGGCATTCATCTGTATCCCCTTCCCCCCGGGTCGTGCCTGAAAATAGGCAGGATTTGTCTAGTGCACTTACCCGGTCAACAAAAACTAAATAAATAAAAAAAATATCAGAGCACGACCATAGAGTGTTTTATCTATCTTATAAAATGTCAAAATTGTTTTGATGGGGGGTAAAAGTTCAGGTGTGTGGTCACACTCTGAGATACGCATGGTCATGTGATGGTAAGTATCCAATGTATCCCAAGCAATTTCCCTACCCATTTTATGTATATATATATATATATATATATATATATATATATATATATATATTACTGATAATGAGTTGCAATGTAATAGTCATTGTCATCAAGACATTTAAGTATAATACCTAAAACCTATGAACTGCAAAACCACAAGTATGTTATGAGATCATATTTTTAATAATAGGGTTAATGTGTGCATTTCAGTGGGGTCCATTATGTATGCTGTTTATAAAACAGCAATTAGAAAGGTACAGTTTTTTGGTCATGCTTTATAATTTAATTTTAAAAATTCTATAACACTGTTATGTTAAAAAAAATCAATGAGCTCTTTGCTGATGATTTGGAGAGCACACATTTTGGTCAAGTTTAATCAGTGTGGCAGTAGTTTTACCTCCAGGTTAACTAACAGGCATAAGTATTCCATTTTTTTATTGTATTTTATAAAGGAAAGGGATCATGCCTGGATCAGGACTCTTTATGCCACAACTACGATCTCTTCCAGTTGCTTATTTAGTATCCCTACCCCTGCACGCCTTCATTTTCTCCGTAAAGTATTTGGAGAGCACTACAGCAAATGCAAAGGTGCAGAGCAGTAGTTAGGAAGGATACTTGGATTTTTGTGTGCATCAAGTGAGAAACTGAAAACTAAGTAAGTGAGGAGATAGTACCACTCACTGTACAGGGCACTGGTGAGGCCTCCCTTGAAATAATGTATTGTGCCCAGTACTTGCCAGCATACTACAAGAATAACGTTGTATAATTCAAAAACATATACAGGAGTGAGACTAGCATAATCAGGGGCTCAGGAGGTTTGGAAAATGAACAGAGACTACAGCAGCTGTGCTATGTGGGCTGGATTTTTAGAAGGCCCTTAGTCTGATGCAAGGTGTGTCAAACAAGCACATTGAATCAAATCATAGTGCACCAAATTTTGTGTGCTGTATTTTGCAAGAAAAGCATTGTCTGTGACAAAGTCCCTATAAATATGATGCATCAGGAGAGAATGATGCAAACTGAGTCAAAATGCATGGGGTGAGAATGAGTCAAGCTGAGTCTTTATGAGGCAGGTTAATTTCACAGCTGTAGAAAAATGGTTCCTCAGTTCAAAATTACTTTTAAACTAAAAGAAGATGAAAACTATGCTGTTTGCCTCAGCCCATAACAGACACAGATCCTACCAACTTCAAATCTGAAACAACTTAAATATCACCCTTGAAATAGTTAACAAATTCAGATACTTGGGAATTACTCTTGACAGCACATTATCTTACTCTCACCATATTGACTTGGTACCAGAACAGCAAAAGCTAGGCTGGGTCTGCTTTTCAAGAACAAACACTGCCTAACTAATGAAGCAATGAGAACTGCAGTCACAAGCTCTGTACTATCAGTCATTGACTACAGCCTGGCGGTTTATGGGGCTGCAACACCATCAGCCCTCAAACACATCAAAACTATGCTTAATAAGGCTTGTAGGATGGTCCTCGGTACCAATAGGTGGACTCACACCTGTGAGCTATGAGTCTGGCTGGCTCAACCTAGAGTGCAGAATACAATATGAGGTCTGCCTTCTTGCCAAGAAACCTACACTAGGACTCATCAGTTCTGGCATGTTAAACCTCTTCAACCCTCAATCCTCCTCCAGATCTATGAGAGGTGCAAAAAATCATACACTAGAAGTCCCATTCCACCGGACCTCTCAGTGTCTGCATTCTTACGAATACTGTGCACCACTTTGGATCAATGCACTTGGAGAAGAGGCACATAAGGAACTCAAACTGGGGCCATTTAAAACTAAACTTTGAAAATTGCTGGCATCCTTCAGTGACTTTGGTCCCTAGTCTTTTTCATTGCCCCCTGCTCAGTTTCCATCCTACATTCTCTAGCACTCCTCCCTGCTCCCATCCCTCTTCTTTGCCCCCTTTCACTGGGACCCTCCCATTCTTAGAATAAGCTTTCTTTCTCTCACTCCTCTCTGTAATCTACCTTTTGCACTGCTGCACTCCCACCTCCATACTCCCTCCTCTCTATTCCACTTCCACTCCCTTCTGCTCTCACTCCATGACCACATTCCCCCCTCTCCTACTCTCCCCTTAACCTTCCCTCTCTCTCTCTTCCCTACTCTCTCCTGCCCCTCACTAATTCTCTCATTTAACCTATTTGTTCTGCTAGCACTTAAACAATAGAGCTGTTTATAATTTATGGATCTTGCCTGTGTTTTACTCCATTATTTTACCTCCCTTTTGTAAAATGTTTCCAATTGTCCTCACACAGATGGTTGTATTCCCTGTTCCTATGTCTCTGTTTTAACTGTTTGAACCTATGTAACTCTGTGATTTTTCATTGATTGACATGGAACCTCTGTAAATTAGCCCTTGCCTCAAAGGTACTTCCAAAATATAAATAAAATAAATAAATAAATGAGTCAAAAAGACTATGCAGGGGAAGAGATTGACTCAAGATGATTCCAAAAGATGATGCAGGAGATGAGAATGACTCAAGCTGAGTCAAAAAGACAAGTGATGTACAGTATGGAGCAAGAATAACATAATCTGTGTCAAAAAGACAATGCATAAGACAAGAATGACTCAAGCTGCATCAAAAAATATGGTGAATGAAATGGCCAAGACAATGGCATGTTAAGCCACCAAAGCACTCTAAACTAGTCCTGCAGGGGAATATTTACTCTATAACCAACTAGCTACATTCTACCCTCTCCTTTATTTGCTCCAGTGTCAGACCAGCTCTGGCTGGCTGAATGGCAGCATGCATCTTCAGCACAGTATTAACAGCTTCCACCTTTGAAAATCAAAAAAAAAAAAAAAAAAAAGAAAGAAAGAGGGTGATGGTGCATCATTTTTTTGATGCAAGCTCCATTGTAACAGGATGCATCCATTTTTTATCCAAGCTTGATACAAGCCACTTTGTCATAGACATTTCTTCTTTTGATGCAAACAGTGTTAGAATATCAGAATTGACACAAGTTTTGACACAGCTCACTCCTTGTATCATTCTTTTCTGGCACAAGCACCTTGTGTCATTCTCTGACCTTTGAAAACTGTGCCCCATGTCCCCTCTGGAATAAAGGAGGGTATGGGATATGATTCAGGTTATAAAAAAAATGAAGGGAGACATGGTAGAGTCAATAGGCTGTTTATTGCAATCCAGAGCAAGAGGAGAAGCAGACATGAGATGCAGCTTGGCAGCTGAACACATTATCTAAAATGAGTATATCAGCTATGGCCCTAAAATGCTTTCATAGGTTATATGTTGGTCACATAATTACCCCGCAGTAAATGCAAAACTGGTAAGTCAAGTGATCTGTACATGTGAAATTTGGTGATTTTTGGAAGTCAAAATCTTGGAAGTGTTGTCATGAATCTGTATAAGGAAGTTCTAAAACCTCCTAAAGGCATCCCAAATTGACTGTTAGAACAGAACTATACCATGCACTCAAGGATACTAACATTTTGGTTAAGTATTGTAACATATAACCAAGATTCTTTCCTGACCTTGTGTCTGAAAGAGAAATATACTTTGACTGAATATTCCCCTAAGAGGTGGCAGCTACATCAGGTATTATCCCTACTTATTATCCCAGGCTGGGTGTCTATCTTCAGTGCTCTTAGTAGCACTGGATTATTTTTCTGTTTTTACCTCCTAAGGCACTCTTAAAACTTTTAAAAAGAAATAAGGAGAATCCTGTGATAGTTGTCACTTTCCAGTTGTTTTCTGGGAAGTGACATGTGTGACATTCTGCCATCTGCTTATGGTTATATGTATGATATTTGTAATATAGATAAATGGTCTGTGATTGTCTCACACAAGCCAGCAGTGTGTGAGAGACTTGACCTTTGACCTCCAAGGTTTCAGTGGTGCTGAAACAGCAGGATGTGAGGAAAAGACCAGGGAAACCACTAATTAAGACATCCTTCCAGTGGGACAGTTTATTACCTCTTATAACCTGCTCCTGCTTTTGAAGTTGGAAACTAAATTTGCATTTTATGACATAGCAGAAAGGGAAGTCACTTGGTTGATCCTTTGTGGTTTTCTCACTTAGAAGAGAACCAGTGACAGATTGTGGGGTTAGGAAATGTCAAAGGAAATGCTTTGATCAAAGAGACTCATATTTTGGGAAATTACTAGTGGTTTATTTTCAGTAATAACACACATCCTTGCAGATACCCATACTCAGATTACAGATTTATCACAGTTCTAACAGTGACCTCAAGGACGGAATTACCAGGAGGTGGAGAAACTGACTTTTGAACTGGACTGCACTCTGACAAGTTAGTGCAGAAGGACTCCCTGAAAAGCAAAGACACACTTAATCTGTAGACTGATAACTAGGCACTTTAAAAAAAAAATTTCAACTGGAACTTAAGTATTTTTTTTGGTAGGCGTTTGTGTTCTGTAACTTCCCATTTATTTTATGTGACTGTAAGTTGTTGATATAATTGTTCTGTGTTTGATTTTACCTGTTTTACAATTTTTAGTAAACAATATTTTCTTTAAAATACTGCCTGTGCTTTTCCTCAGTACTTTCACATGTGAATGCTGAACCTGTGTTTAAGTATGGCAGCTGGGCTTGAATGTGTTACTAATCTTTCAAAAAAGGTAAGAATATACCTAGGTCTCATATTGAGTTGTAAGGGTACATTTTGGGAACCTGGCTGGGTGCCACTGGGTGAAAGATCATATTGCATCCCCCCCCCCCAAAGAGAATATTACCTGAGCCTGTTAACTGGGCATGCTAGCATAAGGTTCATATTTGACCCCCAGGACTCAAGGCTAGTAGGTGATTCAAACCCAAAACAGACAGGAAGGTTACCCTGTTTGTCACCTGTTCACATTATTGCATTTCGAAGTTGGCACCATGGGAGCAGAGGGCCTGACCTGTGGAGTGCACTTGTGACAACATGTTTTGAAATTTGTTTGTAGTTAAACATTGTATAACAACAGTATTAGCGTACGGTTTTAGTGTTAGACAGGGATTTTAGTGAGTCAGTTCAGGAATTTATTTTTTGTTATTTTAAGTTTTCTCCATTGGCTTTTGTCCAGAGAACCTTATTTGTTAAACACTTTACCTGTTGATGGCAGGAGTCCCTGGCT
The DNA here is from genome assembly GCA_016271365.2 of Neoceratodus forsteri. Lineage (NCBI taxonomy): Eukaryota > Metazoa > Chordata > Ceratodontiformes > Ceratodontidae > Neoceratodus > Neoceratodus forsteri. The sequence continues at coordinate 356,597,047 of CM057454.1, read as the reverse complement.
TGAAAGAGGGACCCGTTTCCAATGTGAGAAGCTGTTGGTCAGGAACCCAGAGTGAGAGAACAAGAGGGAGATGCCGGGCTGAAGACCTGGAATGGCACTCCAGTACGTTGGTGGTGGAGCATCCATCTACATTTCCTGGGGAGTGAGAACAGAGGAAGAGCATGGGTGTGTTCCCAGTCAGCTTAAAGGTGAGCCGTGAAGTGAGTTGAACTGCAGCTGAAGGTCTGAGATTGCAGGGGTCTTTTGGACTGCACCATGTTTTGTAGTGGAGTGGCTGCTCATGAGATAAGAACTGCTTCAGCATCCTCATTAGCCTGTGGGCTGCAGGACCAGTTCACCACTTATCGGTGGAGGACATCAAATTGGATGTGAGTGAGTACTGTACTTTCCCCAGGCTTTGAGTAGTGAGACTACTCAGATTTAAATTTTGCCTAGTAACCCCCCCCCACCCTTCTGGAAGCTCCCCCTTTTCAGAAGTTTGCTGCTGTTACATCCTTATGAGAGAGCAGTGAGAGTGCTCCTCATAATTTGACTACAATTTCCCCAGCATTGATGACAGCATTGCTGTTTTTTTTTTTTTTTTTTACAATCTTGCGGTTTGGACTGGGACTTATGCTGGTGTCTTATTCATCTTTTGAAAGTGGTGAGAGCATTTTTTGCTGGCCCTGCATACCTTTAAGGGCCCGAGACGCTGTGCTGATTATTTTGGACTTGATTTCTAGCTATTTTATTTTCCATGCTTTCTTGGTTTATTTGCCATCTGGACTTGAACTACTGAGGATTCTCCAGTTATCTATTAATTTATTTGCTGCTAGATAATGTTATCTTGGGTTGGTGGGGTGGGGATTTTCTTAGTTAGAGTTTGAATGTGGCGTGTGAGTGATTAGGTAAGTTTTGTACTAGGTGTGGATAAATAATGTATGTTTAGGGATAGGGTTTTTCAAAATGTGCTTGATGTTTTTGCTTTAAATGTTGTTTGGTTTGTGGGAAGGTTTTATTGTTTTAAGGAATTAGTGCTTTAGGGTTAGTGGTTAGTTATGAGTATGTGTAGGAGTCATGGACCCCCTCCGTACTGTGTACACTGCATCCCAGCTGTGTAACCTCTGACCCTTTACCAACCTCCCTATTCAGCCACAGCTGCAAGATGCTGCAAGGAAGTGGGTATTTTAGGAAGCATGTTGGTTGGTGGTGGAACACAGTGGGCTTGGTGGAGGTGAGCAGTATTGGGATGGTTAGGAGCAGGAGTCACTCTGGGGCTAAATTGAACCAGAAGAGAGGCCAGACATGTTTGGTATCCATTCCAAGGGTTCTACTGGATGGAGTGGGGTAGTAGCTGGTGGACCTGCAGCCTCCACCAGTCCCCTTCGGGCTGTGCTATGTAACTCCAGGTCAATGAGAGACAAGACCGCAGTTATGGCAGACTTGATTTCATCTGTCAGTCTGGCTTGCATCACAGTGACCTGGCTGGGAGATGCTGGTGGGCCAGTTTTGGAAGTGGCCATCCTTGCCGGGTACTCTGTAGTGCACTGCCCAAGGAGGGAAAGTGGAGGTGGGGGTGGCCATCTGCTTTAGATTCAGCTTGAACTTCACTGTGCACCCAGTGGGTCCTACTTCATCCTTTGAATGTGTGGTGGTGCATGGGGGTCCAGGAGTAGGTTGCAGGATTATTCTCGTTTACTGCCCTCTGGGGGGGGGTTCCTGCAGGAGGACATGGACTTTGTTATCAACAGGGTGTTGGAGTCCCCCAGATGGCTGATTTTGGTGGACTTCAATGCCTGGATGGATGACGAGTCTTCGCAACTTAATCATGACCTCCTCCACTTGATGACATCACTGGGCCTTACACAAGCAGTTGCTTCTGGGGCCCATCACCATGGTCACATGTTGGACCTAGTTTTTTCACTGGGGCTTGAGATCATGAATATCAAAACTGATTGGGTCACTTGGTCCGATCTTTGTATGGTAGAGTTCTCATTTGGGGTCCTCTGATAGCCCCTCCCTTGCTGTGATGGTTAGCTATCGCCCTTTAAGAGGATTGTCCCCAGAGACATCGCTGGCTATAGCTGATTTATGTGGTTTGGTCGCTGCATGTGTGCTTGACACAGGTGATGTGGTGGCTACATATAATAAAGTGGTCTCCAAGGTGCTTGATGCCATCACACCGGTCCTTATACAAGCTAGATCCTTTTCTTTGAGACCCCCATGGTTTGTGGGGCTCTCAAGGTGCTGAAGATCAGGGATCAGAAGTTGGAGCATTCCTGGTGGAAGACCCAATCTGAGAAGGACAAACTGGCCTTGCGTGCTCACTATCATGAGTACCAATTGACTGTAAGAAGGCAGAGTTCCTGTCCAGGGAGATTGCTGCAGAGTAGAACAGACCAGCTCAGCTTTTTCAGATTGTGAACAGACTACTCCATCTAGCCTGTCTGCAGCTGAAAAAAGCTTTTTCAATCACATTATGCAATGAGTTTGTTCAGTTCATCGCTGATAGGGTGTCCTCCATCCGGTCGGGGATCTCACCAGTGAGACAAATGTTGCCCTGCAGTGAGCAGACTGGTAGGAACTCAGCCACTCCTATTGTTTGGGAGGAGTTTAGACCAGTGGAGGTGGCTGAGGTCATTGAGGTGATCTCGAAGCTGAAGCCTACCTATTGTGAACTGGTTCTTGCTTCAACCTGTTTCCTGGTGAGATGTGTTGAGACCATTGGTCCAGTATTTACCAGGATAATCCAGTGTTCACTTTTGGAGGGAGTCTTTCCTGATACCTTGAAGGAGGCACTGGTGAGACCTCTCCAGAAAAAAAAAATCACTTGACCCTGATGTCCTGGTGAATTTTTGACCTATCTCCAATTTTTCATTTTTAGGAAAGGTTGTTGAGAAAATAGTGGCATGGCAGCTCAAGGCACACCTCATGGCCTTTGACGTCTAGAAGCCATTCCGGTTCAGTTTCAGGGCCAGGCATAGCACTGAAACGGCATTGGTTAGGGTGCAAAATGACCTCCTCAGGGCAAGAGAAAGAGGACACCTGTCAATTCACATTCTTCTCGATCTCTCCTCAGCATTTAGCACCGTAGATCACATTATGCTTTTGGATCACCTTGGAGAGTATTGTGGACTCACCGGTACTGTCATCAGCTGGTCTGAGTTCTTTCTCTTGGGCAGAAAGCAATGGGTGGTGATGGGAAATTTCTGTTCCTTGAAGCTTCTTCCATGTGGAGTGCCTCATGGGCCGATCCTGTCACCAATGTTATATGTGGTGTACATGCTATCCCTGGGTGAGATCATTAGGTGTTACAGTTTGGATTTTCACTGCTATGCAGATGATACCCAACTGTATATGTCGTTTTCCCCGGAACACATGATGCCATGGAAGTGCTAAATAACTGCCTGGCCGAGATCCAGAACTGAATGTCCACCAGCTGGTTATGACTGAATCCCAACAAGACAGAGATTCTGATGATTGAGCCAGGTTGTGGGCATGATGGGAGTCCCTCCAGGGTGGAGACAGGCTTGTTACTGGGATCCACCCCTTTGATGGCTTCCTCTAGGGTGAGAAATCCAGGCATCTTCCTGGATAACAGGTTGACACTTGACACTTGATGTTCAGGTGTCATCTGTTGTCCAAAGTACTTTTTACTACTTAAGGAATGTCACCTGGATTAAACCCCTCATTCTGCCAGAGGACCTGCCATCACTAGTACTCTGTTACATCCTAGCTTGATTACTGTAATGTTCTGTACATTGCAGTCAGTGGAGGGACCCTTCACCAACTGCAGCTGGTGCAGAATGCAGCAGCCAAATAAATGATGGGCCTGTCTAGGTCATGTCATGTGACCACAGTCCTGAGAGCTCTGTGCTTGCTGCCTGTCAGGTGAAAGATCCTCTTCAAGGTGGTCTTGCTGACCTATAAGGCCTTATATAGACTGGGCCCTGGCTACCTGGCTGATCTCCTGCCACCTGCCACCTTAGTCCACTCCCTCCGCTCCTCCACCAGGGTCTTCTTGTGATTCTGAGGGCCAGGCTAAAACATCTGGTGATTGAGTTTTTGAAGTCACTGGTCTGGCCCTCTGGAACTCACTTCCCATCTTTGTTAGGGAGGCCCAGATGATGGAGGCATTCAAGAGGGGTCTAAAGACTCATCTTTTCAAGCTGGCTTTCCCAGACTAACCAGAGTTCTTTTATATTTATAAGACTGTATTTATTTATCATTTATTATTGCACTATATATTGTTTTGATGTATTTATGATATGTAGTCTGTTTTATTATTTTGTAGTATTTTGCCTATCCAGGACTGGGCACCATATAAATAAACGTTACCTTACCTTACCTTACTTGGAGAATGCAAATTTCTCTTTTTACAGTATATAAATACAGGAATTAAAGTCCACATATCCTATTGTTTAGGCATTACTAAGAGACTACAGGATATTTCTAGTGAAAAAGGTATGACCATGCTTGAAACTATCAAAGTATCTAAATGGTTGGTTAACAATACCAAGGAGCATAGTTTAAAACCCTATTTAAATATCATGGGGAACCCAAAACTGTGGGAAATTATAACCAAGTTTAGGTTTGAAGCTTTTGATAGTAACATCTTGGTGCTATGTTATGGCATTTGAGAAGGTACCGCTGACAATTTATGTTTCTGTGGCTCTAACAAACCTGAAGATCTTTCATGCAGTATTTTAATTTGTCCTTGGTACAATAAGGTAAGAGAAAATTGGATTGGACACTACATAGACACTTTCTCTATTCCCCTAGATATTTGCTAGGTCTTTTATTTAACTCAGAAAATATTTAGTGTAGTTTTTATTACTCACAGTTAAGATCAGAAAGAGAAGGGCTCATGATAGCATTAAAGGGAAGCTATCATCCCCGTGTTGTCCTGCTTTTTGAGTTTTTAATACATAAACATAGAAACATAGAATTTGACAGCAGATAAGGACCGCTTGGCCCACCTAGTCTGCCCATTTCCCTACCTAATGGATAAGCTGCAGATCCTAGTTAACCAGCAGCCTACTTCTTTCTACCCCCACCCCCTAGAATTGCCTTATGGCTGTCCCATGCATGCTTAAATTCAATCACTGTTTTTGACTCCACAACCTCCTCCGGAAGGCCGTTCCATGCATCCACAACCCTCTCTGTGAAAAAATACTTCCTTACATTACCTCTGAGCCACCCCCATCTTCAAATTGTGCCCACTTGTTCTTGCACACCTCTTTTTTTGAAAGATGCTACCCTCTTGGACTTTGTTGATTCCCTTGAGGTACTTGAACATTTCTATCATGTCCCCCCTCTCCCTCCTTTCCTCGAGGCTATACATATTAAGCTCCTTTAGTCTCTCTTCATATGTCTTCCAGTGCAGACCCTGCACCATTTTAGTTGCCCTCCTCTGGACAGCTTCCATCTTGTCTATGTCCTTGCGGAGATTGGATCTCCAGAACTGCACACAGTACTCCAGATGGGGTCTCACCAGCTGTCTGTACAGAGGGATAACAACTTCCTGTTTTCTACTGGTGATGCCTCTCCCTATGCATCCCAGTATCCCCCCAGCCCTTCTTACTGCCCTCTCACATTACTTGCCCACCTTTAAGTCATCTGATATGACTACCCCCAGGTCCCTTTCCATTTTTGTTGTTGTTAGTATCTCACCCCGCATTGTGTACTCTTCCCCTGGGTTTTTGTTTCCCAGGTGCATTACCTTGCACTTCTTAGCATTAAATCTAAGCTGCCATACATTTGACCATTCTTCTAACCTTGCCAAGTCCCTTCTCATCCTTTCCACCCCACCTTGTGCATCAACTCTGTTGCAGATCTTTGTGTCATCTGCAAAGAGACATACTTTTCCTTCCAGTCCCTCTGCAATGTCGCTTACAAGACATTGAAGAGGACCGGTCCTAATACTGAACCCTGTGGCACCCCACTAGTAACCCCCCTTTCTTCAGAGTGGACTCCATTTACTATTACCCTCTGTGTCCTATTCTCCACCCAATTCTTTACCCAGGCTATCATCTTGGGACCCACTCCCAGTCTGGCTAACTTATATATTAATCTTTTGTGTGGGACTGAGTCAAATGCCTTGCTAAAGTCTAGGTAGGCCATGTCCACAGCGCCTCCCTGATCTACTACTTTGGTCACCCAGTCAAAGAAATCTATTAGATTTGTCTGGCATAACCTTCCTGCTGTGAATCCATGCTGCCTTGGGTCCTGTGCCCCTCTGGCCTCGAGGTACTCTACAATTCTTTCCTTCAGAAGTGATTCCATCATTTTCCCTATCACTGAGGTTAAACTAACTGGTCTGTAGTTTCCCGCTTCTGCCCTGCTCCCACTTTTGTGAAGGGGAATCACATTGGCCCTCCTCCAGTCCTCAGGTACCACCCCATCCTCCCATGATTTGTTAAAGATGGTAGTCAGTGGTGTCACTAGTTCTACCCTTAGTTCTTTTAGAATTCTGGGATGAATCCCATCAGGCCCCATTGCTTTGTCCACCTTCAGTTTTAAGAGTTCTTTCAGGACCCTTTCTTCTGTAAATGGGCTGGTATCAACTTCTGTATCCAGAGTGTTTCTATTGTTTGTTTTAGGTACCTCCCCCTCTTCATTTGTAAATACTGAGCAAAAATATTTGTTTAGTATCTCTGCCTTTCCACAGTCACCCTCTGCCCACTCCCTCCCTTTATTAAGCCTCACTATCCCTCCCTTAGTCTTCCCTCGCTCTCTGATGTACCTAAAAAAGGTTTTATCCCCCTTCTTAACTGAGTTGGCTATCTTTTCCTCAGTTCGGGCCTTTGCTGTTCTGCCTCCCTTCCCAGCTTCCTTTTGCTCTAACTGATACACTTCTCTGTCCTGTTCCTTCTGTGATTCCTTGTACTTTCTGAATGCTTTCTTTTTCTCTTGAACCTTCACTGCCACCTCCTTTGAGAACCATAGTGGTTTCTTACATCATTTTGTTTTGTTTATTTGCTTCACACAAAGGCTTGTTACCTCTGTGATGGCAGTTTTTATTATTCCCCATTGTTCTTCCACCCCTCCTTCCTGCCCATTTGCTAGTGCATTCCTTAGGCACTCACCCATTTTGGCAAAGTCAGCCCTCCTGAAGTCCAGTACTTTTGCCTTTGTATGGCTTGACTCTATTGTTGTGTTTATTGTGAACCATACTGTTCAGTGGTCACTAGTTCCCATATGGCTACCCACTTCTACGTCTGTGATCCTCTCTCCATCTCCATTTGAGAGGACCAGGTCTAAGACTGCTCCCTCTCGAGTGGGTTCCAATACTAGTTGTCTAAGGCATGCCCCCTGTAGGGCATCTAGAATAACCCCACTCTTAGAAGTGGCTGCTGCAACTGCACTCCAGTTAACATCTGGCATATTCAGATCACCCATCAGCAATATCTCCCCTTTATCTGACATTCTAAGGGGGGGGGGTTGTTTAACCAGAAAAGGCACACTAAGCTGAAACTTGTTTCCAGGTGCGACCTAGGAGCACAAGAAAGTTAAGTAACTTGCTTAGGGTCACACAGTATGCAAGTGGGGGCTTTGGGATTCAAACCAAGGTCTCCAGGTTTGCAGCTCAGAGCCCTAAAACTCTGCACTATACTGCCTCCCTGGTTATATAAGAAAAGCACCTTTTTCTAGTTTATTGTTTTGGGTTGATCCTCTATTGGATACTAGTGTGGTATTACAACTTTTGCTTTTTGTTTAAAGAGATAGGGTAAAGCTGAATGATACTTTCAATGCCCTAGGTTGGGCATTCGCTATTATTTTGAGGTTACTGGTTTCATTATATTGTGTGGGGGGGTATAGGTATCCAGACCTGGACCCTGTTATGTCCAGTTTATATCTTGTTATTGCAAAATTAGCTATGTGTTCCTTGTCTCTACTCTCTCGCTCCTAAAACTTCTGAATTTTAATGTATTCTATTATAACGTTTTTCTATATTGTTATATTTTATCAATGAATTTTATGTTCTAACTTCATTCTGTATGTGACTTTTGTAATGACCTGTGGTTGATCAAATAAACTTAATCTTAAAACTTGGCAATGGGGGACTGGGGGTGCAATAAAATTAAAAAGCATACATTCTCTTGGAAAGTGGTAGAACTATGGAGTAGATTGCCCCCAGCAGGCAAATTAAATAAATTCAGTTGAGTGCATAAATGCAAGCTGCCTTAAGAGAAATCCCAACATTACTATGACAATGGGATGGACTTATAAGTTGTTGGTTTGCTCCTATTCAATAAAACACTTGTGTACTCATAGTTTGTTCTGTAGCAATGTATTCTATTCTCTGAAAAAAAAAGTGTAGCAGAGGAAGTTACTCTAAAGCTTGTTAGTATGAAAACACTTTAGGCAGGTAAAGAAAAAAACAAGCACTTTTTAGTAATAAGGACACTAATAAACCATTTGTAATATTGAAACTGTTAATTGTAGTTAGAATCATATAAAATGTGATGGTGTTTAAAACTGTGTGATATGTACATGAGCTACACTATATATATATTGCCTTTCATCAAGGGTTAAACTAGACAAAAAAAAACACTGGAACTCAGTTCCACTATCTGTTAAAAAATGTATGACAGTTCCACCACCTCTGTCATCTTTCTCTATTGACTAATATCTGAGAATTCCAACACCTAGAAAACAAAGTCCCACCATTTAAAAATCTAGATGTGAGACTTCCCCCAACTGAATATTTCCAATATAACTGCTGACTTTAATTGTAACCAGATCCTGCCTTGCCTTGAACTGCTAGTAGACACCATTGTGAATGAGTTCTTGACCTAATGGTGTATGTGTTTCTTATGAATTAAATTATTATTATTATTTTCATCATTACAAAAGGTGCTAGATAGAAAGCTACACGTGTGACAGGATATAACTCATTTGGGCTCAGCTTGGAAACATTTTAAGCATTGTTTTTTGCCCTAAATTGAAAAACACAACTTTTATGTTTGTGATATCTGTAATCCAAGTCTCAGGATACAATATATGCTTAAATAGAAAATACTGATCATGATTTGTTTTTTGTTTTAACACTTAGCTTTTAGGATAACCCAACTGGGATGCTGCTTTTCATTTTCACTAAGATCTTACTTCCATATGGTTTTAGAGCTGGGAGAGAAAAGAAATGCAGGGAGGTCAAGTAAATTGTTTAGGGTCTCACTGTGAGTCCATAAACTCTGGTGGAATTCAAGGCTGGGGTTTCTTGGGTTACAGTTCTATACTCTAACTACTAAGCTACACTGCCTCTCCCTCAAAGCAACCCCCCAACAGTATTTTTTTAAAGCCAAAATCTGGTCAAAACGCACTCATTTTCCTGGAGCTAAATGCTGGTTTTAATTCAAAACACCATGTCTTCATTTGCTGCAGATGGTCCCTGCCCACAGGCATACTGAGTTCTTTAATTTGAGATCCTCAAATCTGTGTTTGAACAAATGCCGGAGATCCTTAAAGATGTAAACCTGCAGCTCTTTAGGTGCTGGGAAACAAAGGAATATCTGCTGAACTATACTGTTTAGAACCAAAGGAAGAAAGAATTGTGCTCCCTCAAGTACAAAATAAATGTTCCTGTGCACAGATGTCCTTCGTATGCCTGCCTGCATTTGGTTCTGCAGCCCGTACTGTATATAATAACAATGCACCCTCTGCTGAGAAAGAGTGAACCATCTGTTGTAGTTTACAGTAATCACATGTATTTGTGTATCTGTATTTCAATCCAATAGTACATTTCTGTCTGCCCAGGGATCAGGTAACGTGCTAGTGTAGCACTACATGGCACTCACTTAGATCTGACACTTTCATGAGAATGGAAGGGTCTACTTCAGTTACGTTAGATGTCATTTTCTTTTTCACCATGACCTCTTCTTTGATAGTATAGCCACTTTCTGGTCATAAGCTTTAACAAATGCCAAAAACTGATATTACATCTTTAAGGCAGAGTCCATATCAAAGCTGCAGGTTTCAGGGTCAGCTTCCAACCGTTGCCATAAATACAACATAAAAGGAAAAAGACTGCTTCAGAAGAACAGTTCCTTCATGCTGGAATTTTTTTTTGTTACTAAAGGCCATTATTAACCCAACAAAAAATGCTTATTCACACCAAAAATGCATCAATCTTTCTGCTCACAATGCCTGACTGTAAATTATGACATTATCTCATGAGCCATGGGAGTTCTCACACACACACACACACACACACACTCACGCACAAGGTTCATAGGCTGGGACCCCTCCTCTAGGCCCTGTCAGATTTATTCTTCACATCAAGGGTTTGGTTATTTTTCTGCAGCTCCCAATACATCACTGGGCTGTGACAAGGTTTCTGCGTGGGGTGACCAGAAGAAGAGACTTAGAACTGCAGCTGCTCCTCCAGAGTTTTGCTGAGTTCCCTTGCCTCGAGGGACAGTTGCCAGGGTACGGGGGCGGAAAAGTATCTGCAGCAGACTGGCATCCCAGTGTGCTGTCCCGCCATCCTCTTTACTAAGTCACGACTGGAGGTAAAGTGCTGTCACTGAGATGAAAGACCAACTTCCTCTGATCTCCCCCCAACCACCCCTACTACATTACTTCACTCTGGCAGACTGTATATTATGTCAATACCATTTTTTTTTTATTTTTGTATAAACTGAGAGTGGTATATGTACATCGCCCCCGAAAGTTCTTCCCACTACATGTAACCTAGCAACAACTTGAAAAGCATAATGCAAAAAGCTTGTATTTATAATAAAGAGTTAATAATGTGTAAATTGAGTGGAGGACGAGACAAGCTCTGCTCTTAGTCACTCACAATTTTTTTAATTAACAATAAAAAAAAGACTGAAGGAGGCAGACTTTTTCTATATTGTTGTCTGGATTTGAGATCAGTTTTAACAACCTATAAACTCAGAGAATATATCCCTTGTGGGGTAGCATAGCTTTTTTTTTGTGGGCAGATTTCTCCATTATTTAAAATAACTGTGTGAGAAATATTGCCCCTGTAGTCTTGGAATGGGCAAATCTTTTTGTGTTCAGGTTCAGATCAGAGTATTTTCGATTGTAATTTGGAAAAGTTCCAAAATGTTCTTGTTATCTAACCGGTCACAAACTGCTAATTATATAAAACACATTGCATCTACGAATATATAAAGTTATGCTAACAATCTACCTTGCCAGTCAAACTGCTTGAACATACTTGTAAAGTGATAGTGCACCCTTTGAAAATACAAAGAATTTTTAAAAGTGTATAGCTGCTACAGTTTACATTTTAAGCAATTTTCTCTTCTACTCAGTAGAAGATTTTCCTTCCAACAGTATTATACTAGGGATGATGTGTGGGAGAGTACTCTACCTGGAGGCTAACATATCTATTACTGGCCATTTTCAAACCTCACCGTCATAATGGCCTTTCTGAGAATGACATCATGACTGACCTAGAAAAGCAACTCCCCCTCAGCAAGATTGGCTATTAGTGATTTCACAGTGCTGATGAAATAGGAAGAGGAATAACACTATATACAATTTACAGTATCTGTCCAGTAAAGAAACACTAAGCCAAGCCTTGTTCCGGGGTGCATCCTGGGAGCACAGGGAAGATATGTTGCTTGCTCATGTTCACATAGTATGCAAGTGATGGCTGTGGGACTCAAACCCACTTCCCCAGATTGCAGCTCAATGCACTTAACCACTATGCTATACTGTCTCTCTATAGGGATACACACACTACACTGTACTGTAGGTCTGCTTTCAAGTACAGTGCTGTTCTATAAATCACACCTAGTACTATTTGGCAAAAATCTTCTGACTGGCAAAGGAAAAAATAAAAATACATCTCAAATAACTCATAGCTACTGGCTACCTTTAAAAATAAAATATTTTCAGTGTGTTGTTTGGCAGTACCAGCTCTTTGAGGTGATATCTGGTTCAGCGAAAAACTTCAGGACCAGTCCAAGTTTGAAACTGTTCCAATTTATGGGACTAGACAGATATACCCTCAATAAGCTATCCCCACAATTTCTCTGTCCTGACTAATAATGGCACCCCCTTACTAAGGACCATGTCCTTTAAATACCTTGGTGTTCATCTCGATCCATCACTCACATTTGATACACATCTCCAGCACACTACATCACTTCTTCACCAGAAATGTGGATCTCTCTACAGAATAAGCAAGTATCTAACACCCACTGCCAAAATCTGGATTGTAGTGTCAAACCTCATACCCTCCTTCAAAAACAGTTCTCTTATCACCAATATTGCCAACAAGTCCACTTTACAAAAAAGTTTGCCCGTAATAGGTAATAGGTAAATTTGCCTCTGCCAGTAGATCGAATACACACCACTGCCTAATCCTTGACTCCCTAAAGTGGCTGCCTCCTGACCTCAAAGCCAACTTGATTTATGCCACCTTTGTAAAAAACATTATACAGTCTGGCTGGCACCCCTGCCTACTTACAAAATCAACTCTCATTTGCAGATTTCCCCATATCCCAATCTACCACAAATAACAACCTCAAAGTCCCTGCGTTCCATACAAATATGGGACAATGTTCTTTTAGTTACCAAGCAGCATCCCTCAGGAATTCCCTTCCCCACCTATCAAGAAATACCCCACCGCCCCTGCCTTCACACAGCTCCTAAAAGCGGTTCCATGTCATAATGGCGATCATGGAATAGCCATTGTATGTACTATTGCACCCGGGTCATGACTGAAAAAGGCACCTGTGCCAATGCATGTACCCAGTCAACAAAATTTAAATAAAATAAAAATAAGTAAAACTACTTTTCTTCTCATTCCTATGACAGCCACAAAGGCATTGCAAACAAAATCCTTGTGAATGTGTTGTATTTGCAGTGCTTCTCCTGTCAAGTTATTCAGTCTGTTGAAGTGAGTTCTTTATCAAAAACGTACAACATGCAGTCTTTGAATGCCAAAGACTAGCCGTATTTGGAAACAAATAGAAAAGTATGACTTTCATAACACAACTGCTAATTTCAACCAGTCATAATGGGACCACATCACTGCAGTATTAGAGACTCCCTAGAAGCTACACCTGAGGAGCTGCTCCTTTAGTTCTGGAATGATTATAGTATTCTCCATGCAACTAGCGCATATTCTGAAATGTTACTACTGTAATGGGGATACAGTATCTGGAGGAATGCAATTATGTATTTAGTTTCTGTTGATTGGGAAAGGTGAGTTAGGCAATACAGCCTATTTTTAGGCTCGTCCGGGGGGGGTGGGGGGGGTCAGATAAAAAACACTGAAATAGAACTACATTAAGCTGCTGGTAGTATTTTAGTAAATGGGGAAAATATTGTCCAGGACACAAGGAAAATTCCCATACTCTTTCTGAGAAGTGTCATGGGATCTTTAACATCCACCTGAACGAGCACCAGAACAGGCAGGCAGGACCTCAGTTTAACATCTCATGTGAAGGATGACACATCCCAGCAGTACAGCATCCCCTTAATACTGTACTTGGATGTCAGTGTTAATGGCATGAGCCCTATCCTAGTGCTGGACTAGAACCCATAACCTTCTGATCCAGAGGTGGATGTGCTACAACCTGAGCCATGCTAGCACATTATTATTATATAATTACTGGTGACTCCCTATATCACACCATTAACAAGGCTCTCTCAAATGCTGTAATAACCTGAAAATGGGTTATTATAGCATTCTCAAAACTTTCTTTCACCAGCAGTGTCCTTGGTGTGTCACTCAGTTGCAGCACGCCACTTCATTGGCTCGCGCTCTGTGTGTAGGTGGGCTGAACAGTATTACAAACATGGTGGCTCTGTTTTTCATATACCACCAAACTGCTTTTATTTATTCCCATCCAGTCTTCATTATTTATGTTTTTTTTTTCATTCTTTATCTCGTCTGGGGGGTTAATTATACTTTACTGTATATGGTTGATCCTGCCTTTTAAATATAATACATATATCTGGTTGATACTGCACTGTGTCTGGATCAAGACAGTGAGAGTGATCCAGGATGCAGCCATATGAGAAAGAGAGAGAGAGAGAGAGAGAGAGAGAGAGAGAGAGAGAGAGAGAGAGAGAGAGAGAGGTGCATATATGTGTGTGTGTGTATGTGTGTGTGTAAGAGAGAGACTGTGAGAAGAGAGACTGACCAAGAGGCAGCAGGAGTGCCATTGACTGTCTCGGGGACTAACTCCTTGTACCAGTAATTATAAAAAATAATAGATATGCAACGGTGTTCCTATGGATTTTTTAACACACCCTTGGTCTCCAGGTTTATGGGTCATCACACACCTTGGCTGTGTAAAAAATCCATAACACACTGTTGCATATCCATTATTCTCTATTAACTGTGCTACATTGTTTCCAGTATTTTATCATTTTAATATCAAAAACAGATGATGGTAGAGAAGCAGAAAGAGAAGGTACAGTAGACATGTCATAATTCATTAGTGACTTAGAACTGTAAGGATCTGTAAAATGGTCTCAGGTCAGGGTGGCTGCCGCATGGCCCACTGGCCTCACTGAATTTAAAGTTATGTGTAATAACCCCCATTCAAAAACAATGCATCAACTTATGAAACAAATTAAATTTAGAACATGTATATGGCCCTCCACTGCTCCACATAGTACTCAGTTACTTTGTAGCATCCATGCAATACATAGAGAATAATGCCTGTGCAGGTGTGTGTAATGAGGATTTTTCACCCACCTGAGGTGTGTGATAATCCATAAACCCTGAGAGTAAAGCTTGAGGGGTTTATGAGATTATCACACACCAGAGGTGTGTGAAAAATCCTCATAACACAAAGCCTGCACAGGCATTATTTTGTGTAATAACTGGTGCAAGGTTTGACATAGACAAAAACTGTATGTGTGAGCGAGAATGTCTCTCTGAGCAGCCACTGTAGTCAAACAAATACAGTGTGGGTTTTTTTTCGTGCTTCAGTGAAGTCAGAGCACAAGGAAGAAAATGCCATAATAACCCACTATAAAGTTGTTATGGAATTCAGCGGGTTATCACGGCGTTTTATCAAGACTAGTTATCCAGTCATTATAGAGGGTCACCAGTTATTATATATTTTTTATTATGTCAGATTGTCTGCAGTACAGGTCAGTGAGTTAGTACACCAGATTCTACTGCCAAGAACGGTCATTGTTATATATGGAATGCCGCTTACCCCTCTGTTGTTTCAGTCCACCTGTTTGTACCAGTTTTCTTCTGTTCTTTTCAAACCATGCTGTGACCTGGTCCTTGGCTCAAATTTCACTGAGCAAAAATAGCACTTCCACACAGCACAACATCCATAGAGACTTGTCTCTTAATAACAACTAGTTTTAATGCACAATAAGGTGCAGAATAAATAAGACAAGACTACCATATTTTTAGGCCATCACTACTAAATATCCTGCATCCACAGGTATATTTGATCTTGACTGCCCCTGCGCTATACCTGACATTTCAATGTAATGTCACCTTTCTCCTGTCAAAACAGCTCTATGGATTTTGTGCTGTGTGGGAGTGCCATTGTTGCCAAATGAACCTCAGAGCCAAGGACAAGGTCGCTACATGGTTCAAGAGGAACAGAAATAAGCTGGAACAAATTGAAGGGGGGGATTAGAACAACAGAGTAAGCCATGTTCCATATATAATGATGACTGTTATGCTCTTAGCTTTGGTAGCTGGTGTGCTAACTCAGTGGCCTGTACTGCAGGCATTCAGACTTATGTGTACTTTCCCAGAATGAAGCACCCATTTCTTCACAGCGCCTTGGAAGAGATGTGTACAAGTTTACATATGCTTCATTATTTTTATTTTTCTTATAGTTTTCACAAACAAGATTTGTTTTTACCTTTTTAATTAAGAATGGATGATGGTATAGTGGGAGGAGTTACAGTAGGCATCGCATTTCATGACTTGGAGCTGTTAACTGGTGAGGTCAGAGTAGTATCTGATGACGAGTAAACAGTGCTTGCCTAGGAAGACAATTATGTACCATTGCCAGTGATGGAGATGATGATGAGAACAATGACACTAGTAACAGGCCCTGCAGTAGTGATGACAACTCTATGTGATTGTATGGAGAGCTTGTTGGTGACATAGATTTGTAATGATGTGTCTCAAAACAGTCCCTGTACTGCCACTGCTGCCTGCAGTGGTGTGGAAGACTGTGCCTGTGGTGTCACTGGAAGTTAAAGGAGACTGCAGATCCTACATGGTCTCCAGCCCCAACCCTTCCACCCCCACCCCTACAAATGGTACCTCCAGCCCTTGTTTGGACCCTGGGTTACCTTCACTACCAGTTTTTGTTATACCCATGTGTCTGTCCCATGCTTTCTTAAATCCTGTAATCATTTAAGCCAGCACTACTGCCACTGGGAGGCTGTTCCAAGGCTCTACTACCCTTTCAGTGAAGAAATACTTCCTTCTGTTACCTCTGATCCTCCCCCCCCAACCTCATATTATGATCTCTAGTCTTTGGACATCTTTTTCTTTGAAAGATGCTCCCTTCCTGTTCCTTGTTTATTCCTGTTAGGTATTTGAATGTCTCAATCATGTCCCCCCACACTCTCTCCTGATCTCTAGGGAATGCAGATCTAGATCCCTTAGCCTTTCCTCATCAGGCTTCTTATGTAGGCCCTGCACCATTTTGGTTGCCCTCCTTTGTACCCTCTCCATCCTGTCTAAATCCTTACATAGATGCTGCCTCCAGAACTGCATACCGTACTTAAGATGGGGTCTCACCAGTGATGTAGATAGGAGTAGCATCACCTCCCTCCTCCTCCTACTAGTTATACTCCACCCTATACAGCCCAACTTACAATTTGCCTTTCCAACTGCCTTATTTCACTATTTTAGGTTTTCTGATATGATAACCCCGGTCCCTCTCCTGCCCTGTTGCTATGACTACTCCCCCACCCCGGTCATATGTGGCCTGTGGGTTTTTATGTCCTAAGTGCATGATTCTACTCTTCTTTGCGATGAATCTCAGTTTCCAAATTCTCAACCACTCTTCCAATTTCCCCAGGTCCTCTTTCATCCTTTCCACCCCTCCCCCCGGGTGTGTCCTCCATATTGCAGATCTTTGTATCATCTGCAAATAGGCACACCTTCTCTTTCAATGCAAACACTATATTACCAATGTAGATATTAAAGAACCCATAACCACACATAATATTAATTTTAGATAGCACAAATAAATAGTTGTATCTCTACATGTGTGCATAAATTTAAAACATGGACCTAGGCACTACAGTACTGTGCGTAATTTAAACAGACATCAGTGCACAGACAGAGATTACATAGGATCATGAAAATCACAGACCAATAAAATAAGGTTACCGACCCCCATACAATGTAATATAGCAGTTGTACTGAAAATTAATTTATAAGGGACATACGTAAATAAAGCATCCCAGAAAACATAAATCCACTTTAGCCAGTGGAGAAAAATGACTTCATTGTCTTGCCAGACTCAAACTGGATCAGTATTTCTATTAGAACAAGCTTTTGTCAATGCTGAATGTTTGCTTGCTGGCATTAGCAGTGGAAGTGCAGGAGTTAGACAGATGCTGTATAGGAATGGCATTGAAGTATTGAACTGATGCCAACTCCACCCTCATTCTGCAGAGATGGACAGGCATTGGGGTCGCCTTTACATTCACCTCATTCCATAAGGAAATATGCTGAAACGGGCGCAGTATAGGAGAATGGGATGAACTCTGGGGGCAAAGGGTCCAAGGCACACCTCGATGCCTGTTACTGGCTGCAGAGTGGAGTGAGGGTGAAATGGCATGAGCATTACTGTCGACAATCCCAAGTCACACCCCTGACTCCTGTCAGTCCCTACAAGGTAGGGCGTTATGGTCGAAAACCCTAACACACTGGGAGTTTCTTGGTATTTTTACTCCAAGTTTTCCACATGGATTTTTTGTGACCCCACCACATGAACAGTGACACTATCAGACACTCTGGCCTGGATATTCAAACTGCGCCAGGCTGTGGCGCAAGCCTGGGCGCAGCTCAACTTTGTTGCACATGGGTGTGGCCTGGGCGATATTCAATGGAGCTGCTCTATGGCGCAACAGCTTTGAATATTGCACCCTGGCCACCCCCACTGTGCATGGCGCAGTGCCACTGCGCCAGCGCAAGTGGTCAGAGTGGAGCATGGAGAGGCGGTGGCACAAGTGCCATTGTGCCATGCACAGCACCTGCGATATTCAAAGGGGGACATGCAAATGGGGTCATAAGTTATGCAAGGTGCACAGGGGGCCATTTGCATCTCATTACAGCCCCATTTGCATGCCATTAGCATGCAGGTGCGCTGATCCCCGATGACTTGCACCTGGCGTCCTGCTAGGCAGCAGCCGTTGGGGACCAACGTCCCCTGCAGCCCGATCGCAGGAAGTCCTGTAAGAGAAAAAAAAGTCCGATATCCCTGGTGGTCCAGTGGACCGCTATGTGCCCCAATCACGGGCATCACTGTATTACCCCCCAAGTCCAATATCCCTGGTGGTCCAGTGGACCACGCTGAGCCCAATCACGGGCGTCATTCATCACCCCCAGTCTGATATCCCTAGTGTTCTAGTGTACCCCACCCCACCATCCACTAAGCCCCACCACCCCACTCCCCATCAGCGGGGCGGAGCAGCACCCCACCTGCCTGCTGCCCGCTGGCTGCTGATCGACAGCTCGGAGTCACATGCCTCATTGGTTCAGAGCATGAGCCATGGCAGCTCATCGCATTATTTCAGTCCGTGATGCGAATGAACTATTCACATATCTGGACTGAGAAATGGTATGTTTCACGCCCATTGGCTCATGCTCTGAACCAATGGCATGCAGCCCTACCGAGCTGTCAGTCGGTGAGTGGCAGAGCAGCAGGCAGGTGGGGTGCCGTCACGCTGATGGGGGGATGGGTGGTGGGCTCATTGGGTGGGTGGGTAGGGGGTACACTAGATCGCCAGGGATATTGGACTTGGGGGTGATGAATGATGCCCGTGATCGGCTCAGCGTGGTCCACTGGACCACCAGGGATATTGGACTTGGGGGGGGTGATGAATGATGCCCATGATCAGGCTCAGCGTGGTCCACTGGACCACCAGGGATATTGGACTTGGGGGGGGATACAGTGATGCCCGCAATCGGGGCACATAGCTGTCCACTGGACCACCAGGGATATTGGACTTGGGTGGGGTGATTAATGATGCCTGTGATCGGGGCATGGCGGGGCACTGCCTGGTGCGGCAGGAACAAGTGATGGCCACCCACAGGTGGCAGCTGCTGTGTTGCGCCCTGTAATGCGGCAGCTCACCTGTGGGTGGCCATCACTTGTTCCTTTTTTTTGGGGAGTAACTTTGTGCAGGCACAGCTAGGGGTTGCGCATGCATGACTCTGCACAGCCCCGGCTGAATATTGGGCTGTGCAGATTATGCATGGGCATGCCCCCCCACCTGTGCCTGCATACATTACTGATGTGCTCCGGTGCATCGGGATTTGTGCAGCGCACTTTTCCCTTTTAAATATCACACTGGGGCACATCAGTGAGTTGTGCATGGTGCAACACTGTTGCGCCATGCGCAACCCTTTTGAATATCTGGACCTGTTTGTTATGTGAAAGGTGATTTTGCAGAGTGACTGCGCCATTTGGCACCACAGGTGCAAAAACACATTTTGAACAGGATGTGAAAAGTGACAGGTGTAATGTTCATGAGGAGGTGTAAAAAAATGGCACTGTTGAAAATCTGGAGTGAAAACATACAAACACTGGTGAAGTCATGAGTGTGTGTAGGAACTGCACAATGTACACCTGTAATGGAAGTAATTTGGGGATTTTTTACAGCAGATTTTGAACACAGGCATTTTTGCACCTTTGCTCATGAATAATGTCACTGTGATTTTCGTAATCTATCCCGAATGCTAAATTCCCATAGTGAGCGCGCTATTCTGCACCAGAAGTGTGAAAACACATTTTGGCCAGGGTGTGAAAAATGACAGCTGTAATACTGTTCATAAGGAGGTGTGGAAAATGTCAATGTTGAAAATCTCAACTGAAAATATTACAAATTCCGTGAACTTACGAGGGTGCGTGGAAATTGCGCAATGCACACTCGTGACAGAGTCATTTTATGGATGTTTGTCACCAAATTTTCAACATAGCCATTTTACCACCTCTGATCATGACCAGTGTCACTGTGATTTTTTTAATGTGTCACAAACGTTGATTTCGCACACCGACTGCGCTAATGAGCGCTACATGTGCAAAAACACATTTTGGACATGATATGAAAAATGACAGCTATACTGTTCATAAGGAGGTTTGGTAAAATGGTAATGTTGACAATCTGGACTGAAAATATTAAAAATTCTCAAGGTTACGAGCGTGCATAGGAACTGTGCAATGCACCCACATAAAACATTCATTTTTGGGGATTTCTTCACCAGATTTTCAGCATAGGGTTTTTGGGGGACTACCTCATGAACTGTGACACTATAGTTTCATTACTCAGTCCTGAAAGGTGGTTTTGTGCAGTGACTGCAAAATCACCTTTTGGGACCAAATAACAACATGATAGTGACTGAGGTGGGTCCCCAAGAACCCCATGTTGAAAATTTGGTGAAAAAATTCCCAAAAATGGCTGAGATATGCACCAAAGTTGAAAAAAAAACATTTATTGCATTATACAGTTTACCGGCATTTCTTCAGTTCGCAGTCGGCTTTGAAGAGTGCAGACATGTTCCCGGTCCACCGAAGATCGTCGTGCCGGCCTCTGGAGATAAGTATGGGGTGGGGAGGTGTGGGGAGGTGGAGCGCAGAGGGTGGGTGCGGGTTGGGGAAGGGGTGAGACAGACAACGAGGGACTGTTTTTTTTTTTTACAGGTGTTTCTAAGTTTGTTTAGACTGTGTGGGACTTTTGCCATTCTGGGGTGGGCTCCCAGTGTGGCAGCTGGAAGTTTTTTTTGGGGGGAGCCAGTGGAACTGATGGGGGATTTGGCTCCCCAGTCGGCCATATGGACTTCTGCCATGCTGGAGTGGGCTCCCAGTGTGGCACATGGAACTCTGGTTTGAGGGGCGGTACAAACCATACAGTGGAGTCAACGGGGGATTGGGCACCCCAGTCGGCCATACAGACTTTTGCCAGCTTGGGTGGGCCTCAGCATGGCACCAGAAGTCTGTTGGGGGCAGTGAAGCTGATGGGATTGGGAACCCCGCTGGCCATATAGTGTGACAGGGGACACATGAGAGCACGCTGGGGTGGACTCCAGCTGCATACTTGGTGTAGATTAAAAATGGAGCTGTCTATGACAGCTATACAGATACAGTGCAGAGTGTAGGCACTTTGCATACTGCTGACAAGGAGCATGAAGACCATGAGGCTGTATATGCATATATTATGTGATGGCACTTGTTGTGATACAGTCTTTCCAGTAACATTCTGGCTGGTTTTAGCATTAGAGTTATGCTGTCTTTGCTGGTCCCATGTAAACGTGTGCAAGTATTTCTGTTTCATATAATCCATCTTTCCCAGGAGTATGAATATATATATAGATATATATATATATCTATATATATCTATATATATATTTACCAAGCCACTGACCACTGTCTTTAACCTCTCCCTTATTTCATCTACCATTCACCCAACTTGGCAACAAGCCACAGTTGTCCCCATCTACAAGTCTGGTGATCTTCTATCACTGGAAAACTACCAACCTATATTTATCCTCTGCCACCTAAGCAAACTTCTTGAAAAAGCTGTGCACCAGCAGATCACTGACTGTGTGGCAAAATATAACCTCCTCTGTCCACAAAAACATGGATTTAGGAAAGGCCACGGACCACCACAGTCCTGGCTTGCTTCACTAACCATGTCCTTCACAACATGGACAATAGCAAGCTCATGGGCTATGTTTTTGTGGATCTCACCAAGGCTTTCAACATGGTGGATCACAATATACTCCTAAACAAACTAGCTACCTTGGCTGCTCTGCCCCAGCCGCTGCATGGTTTAGAAAATACCTCTCCTGTCAGACACAAACTGTCTGCACCAGAGGTGCCTCCTCCCCAACCCAGGAGGTTCTCACTGGGGTCCCCCAAGGCACCATCCTTGGACCCATCCTGTTCTCCCTGTTTGTAAACTCTCTTCCAAAAGATAGCACCACCTGCACTTCTCTTATGTACTCTGATGATGTAATTCTATTTCACAGTGACAAAACATCGGCCAACCTCTGTGCTACTCTCACAAACAACTATGGCGCCACTCATCAGTGATTGTTCCTCACAAACAGGCTCCTGGTCAATGTCAAAAAGATGAAAGCCATACTTTTTGGATCTAGAGCCAGGCTAACCAGGCCAGGTGGAAACACTACCCCTCTTACAATCCTATCCCCTGATGGTGCCCCCCTCCCCCCCGAGACACTGATCAGCTTCAGATACCTCAGAGTCACCCTCAGTCCTGCTCTGATCTTCGGTGACCACATTGGACTTACAGTATGGTGTATAAACAAGAAAGTAGGAATTGGATATAGACTTAAAGATTATCTGATCCCTGAGACAAGGCTCACCATCGCCCAGAGGGCACCTTACTCCCCCTACTGGACTACTGCTCTCCCATATACACTCAGACCACATCCTCTGGGCACATCAGGCTGAACACAATCTACGACATTTGTAGGTTTGTCCTGATGGCATTTTACTCAACTCACCACTGCACCCTCTACCAGATGATCGGGTGGCTCCCCCCTCAGGCCTGCCATGATAACCTCCTAGGTTGTCTCGTGGACACATCTATTAGAGAAAAAGAGGCACCCCCCTTCACACTCCTACTCAAGTCTAAACCTTGCTACCAAGGCCTCCAGAACTCACCTAGCCTTATGTATACATGCCCTCAAGTCACAGCATGGATGAGACAAAAGGCCTTCTCCTCAGCTGCACCAGTCCTATGGAACAGCCTATCTGCCTCACTATGGGCACTGGGATCACACCCCCTGCTCAAATCCCACTTTAAATCACTTCTTGCAGGGTCAGTCAAATGCTCCTGCTCCCCAAGCTGACTGCCTCCCCCCTTCCAGGAGCTGTTGGACGGCCCTTGTTCTACTACCTAGATTTATTGTTCTCTGTATATGTATTTGCATAATGTATTGATGCTGTTCTGGATGTCGTATTGTGAACCTGTGCTGCTTGGCACATCTGTGCACTTTTAATTGTATGTACTGTTATCACTTCATGCACTATTTTCGTACTAATAGTACTATTTCTGCTAGTTTGCTCATCTACTTGTACCTACCTGAATATATTTCTTGTACAGTGCTTGATGTGCCATCTTCAAGATCCCTGGGATCAGTGCACCCACCTGGTTAACGAATAAATAAATAAATGTTATATATATATATATATATATATGACATGGCCTGACTGAAGATATCATATTTATCTTCATGAAAGGCTAATGATATCATTATATCTCACGAGTGGCAAAGCCACGAGTGAGAAATCTTGATGTCATTGGCCTCGAGTGAAGATAAACATGATGGGCCAGAATTTCAAATGTGCTGTAGAGTGGTGCACAGTGTGCCAAAGGGCTGGCCTGCGACAAACATGCTGTGTCAAACCCCATGCGCCAGAATTTGCAACAAATGGACCTGCAGCTGCAAAGACCAGTAGAATGACACAAGGGCCAGCCTGCCCCATAAATATGATGCACAGCATGGAATGACACAAGGTACCCAGAAGGCCCATGGCAAGGAGAATGGCGCAGGCTACCATATGGAGAAGGAAACCACGCCATACCCAGAAACACAACTTCATGGACAGAGAAACAGACATCCTCATCGATGAGGTCCACAAACAGCATGAACTACTGTTATCCTGGGGTGGAGACAAACAACAAAGGGACAAGAGGCAGCAGGCATGGACACAGGTGGCAACAAATGTGAACGCTGTTGCACCAGCAAAGTGGACCTTCAGAGAACTGCAGAAATGGTACCATGACCTCAAGAAGCAGTCCAAGGATAAAATGGCACATAATGCACGCTGTGCCACAGCAACAGGAGGTGGCCCATCAGAGGCCCAGGTGATCACCCCACAGGAGGAGAGCATCTCCAGCCACCTGAGATGCTGCACCATTGCAGGAGAAAGTGAGCTCGACCTCTTCAGGCAGCAGACTGCCATGCAAGGTACAAGCCAACTGAGGCAAATGGGACACACACCATGCAGAAGAAGGACAGCACTAGAGGAAGGCTTAACACATGCACCAAAAGCCCCTGCACACAAGGGTGTAGGCAGGCACACGCACTGAACCCAGATGTGCACAGTATTGCTGAGTGCACATCGCCAGGCCTATGCTGGCCTGATAACATGCCAAGCCAAATCAGTAGGTAATGGTGCAGTGTAGGCAGCTGAGCAGTGTGTCACTGGAAACCTCTGCTGGTTCAAAGACAGGGACATGTCCAACCCCAATAGCCATGACAGGAAGCATCCGTAAACATACTGATGTGTATGGAAGGGAGAACCATGTGGATGGGATGTGTACATGTAGCAATGGGGGGAGGCAACTGCAAGAGACTGTGTACAAAATGTATCCAGCTGCCCCCATCCCTGCCAGCACACAGGGAAATGTGATGGCAAAGAACTTGCCTGGCCCTAAGAGCACCATGTGCCACACCGATACAAGACACAGGGAACCCTGGGACCCGCCCAACCACAATGTGCGGTGGCAGACAGCCTGTCACCACAGCATGACCTGGACAGGGGGACAGAGGCAGTGGTGGACACAAGTGTGGAGCAACATGCAGGGAACAGCAGTGGGGTGTGATAGAAACTATGCCCACGCGCAGCAAGTAGGCTGGAGACTGACTGGTGGGATACCAGGGCACAGCAGAGGGCACAAAGTCGATGTAATGGGTGGTGTACATACAGTGCAATCCCCCCCGACACCTCCCCCTCACCACCAGCTGCTGTAAGAGCAGGACAGCAGTAGGAACCTAATAGTAGGTGTTGCGGAGAGCTAAAGCACACAACATTAGGCCAGGCACTGCTACATCGCAAGTGCACACACCAAGCACTGCATAACATCCCTCTCACCAACAGTAGGAACAGCACACCTGCAATGTGGGTCCACCCCAGCACCAGCCACCCATGACAGGCCGATCAAGTGCAGCCCATACCAGCAATGCAAACAGGACTGGAGAGCAGCATGGCTGCTACATACAAGGCACACTGGCAGGCAGCAATGGAGTCAGCCAGAGCATGGGTGCAGGCACAAGACCGATATCACAAGGTGAGCTACAAAGATGCACAGAACACCGACCCAGCAGCAGGCACTGGCATGCACAGCAGGCATGCTGCGAATGCCGAAGCTGAATCCCCACAACACTGTGCACAAGGGATAGGCCAAGTAGCTGAACACAGAAGCCATATTCATGGGAGGGTTGGCAAGACAGACAAAGGCCAGTCACACTCGCAATATGAACTGAATGGGTGATATGTGACAGCCACCTGTATGAACAACCCAGAATCCACACAACCTAAGTACCACAGAGGAAATGTAATGGATGTGGCTGGAAGGGCCTTGATGGGAGCCATCCTGCTGCCCCACAAGACATGCCACACAGTGTGGCACAGCAGGCTCATGCAAGTGACAAGCAGGGCATTCCATGACATTGCCAGCCATGCCAGGCACCGCCACACGCAGTACGCTGTGCAAAGTCAGAGCCCTGGAAGACCACATGTGGCAGGACTGATACAGAGGTAGCAACACAGCGGTGACATGTACACAGCCAAGATACCACTGGACATGGTGGTGGGGGGGCATGTAGGTGAAGGGAACCCTGGAGAGGACAACACCGCCACCAGGAGAACACTGTACCCCACACCCCCTCCATGAGACCTACCACAGTGGTGAATGGTGTGGGTACAACAGGTGTACACTGGAAGGGGCACACGGGGTAATGTGAGAGATACCTACCAAGCAGGGTGCATGCGACACTACTGTGGACAATGCTGATGGAGGTACGCACAGCCCCAACCAGGCAGCCCAGGCCCCAACAATCAATGGTATGTGGCGTGCCACTTGGGACCCAACACACACTACCACAGCTTCCCAACATGCACGCATGACCGGTAACCTCCAGTACACACCATGCCCCCCAGCATGGCCTAGACCTGCTGATTGCACAGTACAGACCTGCGCTGAACAATGCAACACACAGACCAGGGCACAGTCCCATGCCCCCTCTGTACAGCACTATGCCTCCACAGCACCCATGGACCCACCCCCTGCCAGTACCCAGTTATGTCCATGTGAATGCAAACAAGTACACAGGCCACATAGTACCCCGCTGTCCGTGTCTAGGAGGGACACCGTATGATACATGCACAGCTCACTGCACCCATCTGTCCAACACTGTGTGAACATGCAATGCCTTGTGGCACACAGCATGGTACCAACCATGATGGCACCACATCATGTGTGTAACACTGCACTGATAGCTGGCAGCCACACAACAGCCACAACACTGATCTGGGAATGCAACGTGAGGGTGTGGATGGGCCAGCCCCAATAGCAACGTGCAACACACATGTACTGTGGCCTACACACAGGCAGGTGTACATGACACAAACAGAACTGCAACCACACAGCACAACTGGGGGACACCAAACGGGATCACATGATGAAGTGCCTGTCCCATAATGTATGTGCTTTATACCCACAGATGACACCACAGAGGACAGAGGGTCCATGACAGGCAGTGAGACAAGCAGCATGACAATGCCACCAAGTGGCCCAGGCACATGAACAGATGCAGTGGCACAGGAGGAGGCAAAGGAGATGAAGGGGGAAGTGTAGCAGCACAACAGTAAGCCAAACACAAGGACCAGTGAGGGTGAGGAAGAGTGGTACTCAGGCAAACTGCCAGACACAGACAACCCTGCAACAGCCACCACAACAGGGGATGTGGAGGATCCAGTGTCTGCTGATGAGGAGGGTGACACCACACAGGGTGCGCATGGCCAAGCAGGGGAGGCAGACAATGATGGCATGTCAGTGGTGGACATGCACGTAGACACCCCACAACGGATGGAGGACAGTGATGGAAGACAGACACCCAGTGACAATGGGCTGAGACAGTACTTGCAGGAGGTGGTGCATGCCGAGGAATCCATGGCCAGTAGCATGAGTGGGGTGTTTGCAGCACTTGAGGCACACACCATTGCCACCACAGCAAGCCTGGGCTGCATTGAGGGGTCCATAGCTGCGGTGCATGTAATGGTGCAGACTTATGTGGCCAATACACAGGGCCAACAGGCACACATGGAGGCCATACTGCTGGGCATACAGACAAGCATCCAGCAGCAGGCAAACAGCCAGGAGATGATGACAGCATTACTGCAGCAACTGATGCAGTTGCAGCGGGATCAGTCACAGGCCGCACAAGCCATGGCCACAGCATTTCAGGTGATGGCCCAGGTCATGGTCAGTGGGCAGGCATGAGGCCATGCCATGTGTGTTGGGAACAGCCAATGCCACAATGCAGCATGTGGCACAGGGCCACAGGACACATACCACAACATGAGCCAGGCAGGAAGTGCACCACATGCACAATACACCACCCTATATATGACACCCATCAGCAATGTGCCTAGGCAACAGCAATGGAGGAAGGGGCCCAGTGGTATGGGCCACACAGCAGCAACAGCCACAATGATGTGTATCCTGCTGCACATGTCCAACACACTGACACATGGCCAGTGTCAATGCAGGTTGACCCATACATGACACAGGTCATGGCACCATATGGAGATACCACCACACATGGTCATGGGGAGGGACATCCAGCTGTGTATGAAGGCATACAACACACACTGCATGGACCATACATGAACAGTGGACATGGGTACAGCAGTGGATATGGCATGCGACTGGCAGGTCACCCACAGATGCAAGATGGAATGGCACCCGGTGACGCAGACCAGAAAACCATCCACCAGACATATGTGTATCCTGTGGCTGGTGTGCATCATCAGCACAAGCAACACACAGGTGGCAGGGCGGCACCACAGACTGGAGAGTATGGCAACACACAGGATGCCACCAAACCATCCATGACCGTGGCGGGTGACAACAGCACAGGTGGGACATGCAGACCCACAGAGGAGACAATGGTCCACAGACACACTGAGACCCACAGCAGCACAACGGAACATGACCAGGCCATCATGGCACAATGGCCCCACAGTGCAACCATACCACAGGAAACATGTGGCCAGGGTGCGTAGGCAACTACCATGCAGGACAGCACAGCCAGCATGGAGGGACACATACATGCCACCACTGCACAGCGCACTGGCCAACAGAGCTCGACAGACACACAGTTGGGTGACACATGTCCACACATAGCGACAGGGCAAACACAGGCATGGCACAGCAGCATGGACCACATCACAGGTCCATATACAGCACTGTCCACCATTAGCAGCACCGACAGTGCACGGTTCACCACGACACACGGTGTGCAACACAGTGTGGCTGCACAGGAGTCAGCACAACAGCCCGTACGCACCAGGGGAAGGCCGCGCAAGGTATCTGTCAAACGCAGTGGGACTTCAGCAGTGAACACAGCAGCGGCATGTGAGGCAACTGGTGCAGGACAACAGGGGCACACAGATGTTGACAGGGCAAGGGTGGGCACAGCACAGGTGACCACTATGGAGGTGTGTGTGGTATCCAGTGCAGCAGCCGCTGGGACCATGGACACCACTGGGAGTGGAACAGTGGATGTACAGCAGTACAGGACCAGTGAGTCAGGAAAACGACACTCCAAAAGGGTGGCAGCAGTGGTGCAAACACAAGAGACTGCGGCACAGCAAGGAAAGATGCCACAGACAGACACGGAATGACATGCCCCACCACACTGCACATGCACAGTGCTAGGACTGTACACACACACACACACACACACACACACACACACACACACACATCACATGGCATGGGGCATCCGTGCTGATGGGACTGTCATACAGAGCAATGAACGGTGGCTGGGATGGTGAACAACACACACAGCACCCTACAGCACCAGACATGCAACACTGTGTTCCCTGAACACACATGCCCCCCCACAACACACACCCTGTGCACGGGTAGCACTGCATGGTGACACACACACGAATGTACACACATGATGTAGGGTACACCCATGGCCCACTGGTGGCACACCATGATGCACTGTCTTCTGACATTACAGGTGCACAATGCACCACTATAGGGGTATAAACAGAGGATCGTAGAGGGTGCCGCACACAGGTACTGCATTACCTAGCCATTCTGCCCATGACCTTGTGTTACTAATGGACGTGCCTTCTATCATTGCACTGTCACCGGCCCAGTAACACACACAGCCATAGTGCCCCCACATGCCCATGCCATGCCTGTGCAATGCCCTGCACAGGTAGCAGAATGGCCACACCATGAGGTAGCCCACACCATGCAGCTACCACCCATGCTGTGGGATACACACCCTCACAGTACCCTGCATTCAGCTGCCCTCCAAACACATGCAGTGTACACCCATCCTGCCAGGTGGCCAGCATAGTAACCTGTGAGGCCCCATCACTGTGGCACTGTTCCACAGGTGACCGAGTGTTCTGATCAATACACCACACTCCGCCGAGTGCACTAGGGTACATGCATCTGCTGATGACACATGCATGCATCAGTGGCCATGTCTGCACAGGTACAGTACACAGCCAAACATGCAATGGCAGTGCACGCAATACACACCTGGCGGTGCCCCTGCACAACTCAGTGGCCACCAAGGTCACCCCAACCAGACCAGTCACAGGAATGCATGCACCTGGGTGGCGTTCACACAAAGGCATGGACCACAGGATGGAATGGTGCCCAGATGGTTGACAGTGACACAGATGGGCCTGTGAGCAACAAACAATGGAGGTGGATGA
Organism: Neoceratodus forsteri; assembly: GCA_016271365.2. Lineage (NCBI taxonomy): Eukaryota > Metazoa > Chordata > Ceratodontiformes > Ceratodontidae > Neoceratodus > Neoceratodus forsteri. The sequence continues at coordinate 356,567,126 of CM057454.1, read as the reverse complement.
TGGCCATGTGGCCAATCAGGCATGCTCATTTCACAGGGTGCACAGCATGTAGCGATGACCCAGTCCTTAATGCCCAGGCCACCCATCCTGGGAGCACGGTGCATGCATCCGTGCCCATGCCCTGTTGCAGCTGTGCCATGACCCACCCACTGTCCTGCGGGAGTGTATACCCCTTGGATGCACATACCTGGTCCCCAACAGCAACACCACATAGTCCTGGATCCTGGCCATCCACCAACACCACCACATGCTAGCCACTGACAGTGCCCCCCAGTGCTACAGCCACCACACAGCAGAACGGAGACATCCGTATCCACCATGATGAGCCCCGTCATGGACCTGTAGTGTCCACACAAGGCCCCCCTGGCACCCAGGGTGAACAGGTGCAGTGCACACATGCTCCATCAGAGGCCACATGCCATGGTCCAGCCATTGGTGGTGCATCACCCTTGTGGACCCGCCATGGTAGGGCACAGTCTGTGCCATGTTGTGGGCAGTGGTGCTGCCCACCCGACCTGTGCTGCTGACCAAGCAGTGACCAGATCAAGGGTGGCTGCACAGCACCACTCCCCCTATTGAGCCCCATAGCCATGCATCCCAGTAGCCTGTGCATCATTGGAGCTGCTGTCCCGAACCACATGGTGTGTGTCAGACCACCAATGAGCCTCACCTCCAGGACCAGTATCATCAACGATGCAGCTGCCGGCACCACACACAGGTGGACGTGTGTCCTCCGATACATGTCCCATTATGTACACCCCTGCATGGCCTGGCAGTGGAGCCACACAGCATGATGCCAGAGTACCACTCCACCAGTGCTTGTGTGACCTGTGGGTCCTCTAGCCCAACCACTGTGTCCACACTCCCACTGACCATGGGGCTCCCGACTGTGGGCACAGGCTGGCCACAGTGACATCCCCAGGAACACAGAGGGTGGTGGTCACTGGCACTGCCCTGCACAGAGGCCAACAGTACACCACTGGTCACACATCCCATGCCCCCGGATGCACCACCCACACATAGTGATACCTGCACATGTAGACTGGCACAATGGCACACGAGCCCCACCTGGCCAGCACATGCAATGCACAGCCATGTATGGCACACAGTGCACATGCTCAGTATACATGGTCTGGCCACAGGACACACATCCAGGTGGCTGGTACAGCCCATGGGGTCCATCCAGCATGCCTGTATGTGCAGTTCACACCTGCATGGCACAACGGCACCCACACACCCACACCGCGGCCATCGCCGCACTCATGTGCCATGCCCTGACACAGCTGAACACATACAGTAGTGGCTACCACCCTCACTCCCACCTACTGTCACAGTTGACTGGCAGGTATCAGTTATCCAGATGGGGCCATACATGTGTGGGACAATGACTGGGGGATATATGGCCAGTCCAATGGGGACAGACCAGGACCATGTGCATACCATGACATGTGGACCCTGGTCCACCAGGACAGGCAGCACTACTGGCCATTGGGGCCCAATAGCACAGCACTGCCAAATAGTGAATGCCCATGGGTGCCACCATGCCCATGCTGCAATACAGTGGCCGTATTGGGATACCAACTGGTGTGCCTTTTTGTGGAGCCTGGCCCAGTGCACCCACCCATCCATCCACCTGGACCCTGTGGCATGTGTGCCACCAACTGTGCCACTGACACAGACTCCAACAGTACTGGGGGCGTAGACCTGAACAGGGGTGGGTGCCCATCCCGACACCTGGCTGGGACCCCTGATGTAAATGAGACATACATCATATCTGTATAGTGTGCCTCCCACTTGCACACTGCAGTGTGGCCCATGTGACTGGATGTGGGCACCCACAGCCAGTCCGTACCATCCTGTCAACTATCCGATCCATGTGTAGTCCTGTGACCCACCCCTGGTACCATGCTCAGTGGTCCACATGTGTGCCCTGCCATGTGGTGTAGCCTCCATACACTGGCACAGACCACCCCTGACATGCACCGTCCACTGCTGGTCAACAGTGTGTGTGCCACCACTGTCCCAGCAAAGGCACATCGATCAGACACCTACCCAGCTCCTAATGCCATCGGCCAAACACATCATGGCAGACACTGTGTGCACAGAGTGTTGCCTGCAGCCCTGTGGCTACCAGCCACACCACACATGGCTGGCCAGGTGTGCACCCCCCACCAGCTCCCATTGCCACAGCGACATGGCCGTGCTACATCCCTGAGACCGCCCCATGATGGTGCGCCCCCACCTTCCGCACATGGGCCCTGCAGACATATCATGGTGCCCACACACCCACACACAGCAGATGCATGGACATCGATGAACTACACACCGTACCTGCATTACCAGGTCCAACCACCCGGTCGGGCATGCCCACCATGTGGCACCTGTGAGGGGCCCATTGTGACAACATAGTGTCAGTGGCTCAGTAGGTAGCACACTCACCTCTGAGGCCAGGAGATCAGAGGGCTGTGGGTTCAGTTCCCACATCTGGCACTTGGATTAATATCCCAGTAATGACACTGTAGTGCAGCATGAGAGGGGTGCTGCACTTCTGAGGTGCTGTCTTTTGGATGAGATGTTAAACCTAGGTCCCATCTGCCTGGATTGGTGGTAGTTCAGGTGGATGTTAAAGATCCCATGGCACTTATTGAAAAGAATAGGGGAGATTTTTTATTAATAAGAAAACTAAACATAACAACAGAAAGGAAAAAAAGAAAACATAGTCAAGACAAAAAAATCAAGTTACAGGAACATCAGAATCAGTAATCCAAGGTAGACATTTCCAAGAGTCTAATACATGACTTCTAGACATAGTTCATAGTTCTGAATAATAAACAGATTGCAGATCAGTTTCAATTTTATGCAAAAGAGCCTGATGAGACAAGTCAATTTGTTGTAACGTGAAGAGACATCTAGCAGTACAAATATGCCATTTCAATACTGTAAAAATAATATTCAAAGTATCAATAGTCCATTTCTGCCATACTTGTATGAATGCACCATACATTAAGTTCTCATAAGAGACAGTTACAAATAATGGTTCCTGCCACGTAGCGGCAAGAAAAGTCCAAAAATCATGTATATATGAACAAGAATAAAATAAATGATGTATCATCTCTTCTTGTTGTATACAAACCAATCTAGAGCAAAGGCGTTCTGTTAATTGTTTATACTTTTGATTTGCTTTTATATTATCCTGTCATGGCAGCTCAATCAATGTAAATCCCGCATACGTTGAGGAAGTCGAGGGTTACGTAGGAGTGTCAAATGTTTGCTCTGGTAGGATTCTGGACATTTAGAAAAAATAACAGACACAGTACAAATATGATCAAGAAGATGTCTATACAGGCATTTTCTATGTAGTGTTATAAATAGAGTACTAGAAATATGCCACTGTTTAAGTCGTAAAAATGTCTCCCTAACATAATTCGGTTGAATAGGAGTACTCCAAACCATCCTGAGAGTGTTAGACTCCCATTGTCTAAGCCAAGGAACACAAGATTCATAAAACCATGATTCCCAACCTTTATTACAATTAACCAAAAGAGGTTTCATATTGGCCATACAAAAATACTGTTTTAAAAAATTAGGGGATGAACCATATTCAGACCACCTTGTTTAAGGGGTAGATAAGTGACATTACATTTTATGGGGTTGAGACGGCTACCCCACAATGCCTGAGAAAAAATACTAAGTAACCTAGTCTCAAAAGTACGTGGAGGGGGAAAGATATAGCTCAAAAAAAGAAAAACAGGAAGCAAATAAGTGTGGATCGTATACACCCTCTTTTGTTTACTTAATTTCCATCTATTCCAATTAATAATCTTAGCTTGTGCAATATCCAGTTTAGGACCCCAGTTTAAACAATCCAGTGGGCCTTCCCCAAATAAAATTCCCCAAATCTTTATAGGATCAGAGCTAAGTTTAATCTCAGATACAGTAGAGTCTGTCAAAAACCCAGTGCCCAGTTTTCTACCTACACATTTATTTCAGTTCAAAGTTGCCCCAGAAATAGACCCAAAAACTGTACAATAGTGTATTGCTGCATTTATAAAAGGCACATCCGCCACAAGCAGACTCATATCATCTGTGTAAGCTATAACAGTAGGGGGAGTAGAATGCAATGAGGTTGATAGTGGAACTATTGACTGAGAAGTGTTAATGGTACGAAGTAAAGGATCTAGGAAAAAAATGTATAAAGTAGGGCTAAGTGGACAACCCTGACTTACCCCTCGTAGTAAAGGTATCATAGGACCTTTCCACCCATTCACAATAGAGACGACTGTAGCTGGACGATACAGTAGTCTAAGCCAAGAAATAAACCTATCTGGGACTCGATAATGATGTAATGTATGCCATAAGAAGTCATGGTTAACTGAATCAAAGGCTTGTTTCTGATCCAAGAAAATCAGATAGCCCATCAGCAAATCACGATTTCCTGTTTCAACCAATTCTCTTAACAGAATTAAGTGATCAGAAATACTCCTCCCAGGTAGGTTGCTAAATTGAGCTGTAGAAATCACATGTTGAGCTATGTTGGATAACCGACAAGCCAGAATTTTAGCCAAGATCTTAAAGTCGGTATTCAACATGCTAAGCGGTCTCCATTTTTGTAATAGTCTCCTATTACCTTTTTTATAAATGTAATGAAGACCACCCATATTATGTCTAATGGCAGAATGTCCAATTGCAGGATAAAATTAAAAACTGCAGCCAATTCTTCGCTCAAGTCCATACTTAATAATTTGTAAATTTGGGAGGTCATCCAATCCTGGAGAGACTCCTAATCATAAAGCACGGATCATCTCTTCTATCGCTTGTCTTTTGATATCTGTAATAGTCAAGTCTAGTATAGAATGGGGAACAACCGGGATATCAAGGTGAGAAAGATAGGTTGAGGCCTTCTGCACCTGAGGTGGTATGGGACCAAATAATTGTCTAGTATAATCAGCTATATAGTTTTGAAGCCCCATATTATCAGTAACTTCAATATTATTTTTGTCTAGGAGAACTTCAAAAACTTTAATCTTAACACAATAATCAATACACATTGCCAACTGAAAAAGTCCTGACCAAGGACATATTAGTCATAGGTGACTCAATAATCAGGAGAGTGGATACTGTGGTATGTGAAGGTAGGAAGAGCAACACTACTGTCAGCAGCCTTCCAGGAGCTAAAGCAGGTGATGTGTCAGATGTATTGGAAGGGCTCATGGAGAATACAGAGAACCCATTAGTTTTAGAACACATTGGTACTGACAATGTATACAAAACTAGCCAGAATGCATTTAAGATGAAAATAACTGACATAACAACAAGACTCAAACAAAAAGGAGGAGTCTTAATATTCTCAGGCATATTACCAACACATGGGTATCTCAACTATAAAAATAAAGCAATTAAGTCAATAAATGACCAGCTAAGAACCTTTTGCATAAACAACAATTTGGGCTTTATGGTTAATTCCATTACATTCAGCAACAAATCCCTATTTAAATCTGATAGTCTGCACCTCAGCTTATTAGGATCCAGGATTCTAGGTAGGAAATTGAATAAAGTGATTGATTTCCATTTAAACTGGTGCAAGGCGGGCAGCCCATGTCAGTATGGCATTCAAACACAAATACAGTAATAGATTATAATATTGTTAAGGCCCGAAGAACGATACTTCTAAATTCCAGAAGCCTTACAAATAAATATGATGAATTTAAAGACTTATTGGTAACACATGACATACAAATAGCCTGCATTACAGAAACATGGTGGGATATTAATGATTCTTGGGAGAAATCAATACCAGGTTATAACTTATATCACAAATCTAGATCATATAGGAGAGGTGGAGGCATTGCAATATATGTACATAATTCTATCAATAGTATACAGTTGCCCTATGATAACCTTGAAGCTGAAACTATTTGGCTTAAGTTAACACCATCTAGTGGCCCTAAAATCATAATTGGGCTTTTTTATAGGCCACCATCTAATACACAAGACAAAGATGCTATTTTTTTTTAGATTTACTCAATAATTTAAATCCAGAGGACAATTTAATAGTGTTGGGTGACTTCAATCTCCCTAACATAGACTGGAAGTTAGCAAAGGCAGGTAATAAAACTGAACAACTGTATTTAGATGCATTCGATCAACTGGGTTTAGTACAACTAGTACATGAAAATACTAGAGGAAACAAAATATTGGACCTCGTATTAACAAATATGAGTGACTTAATAAACAAGGAACAGATTCTACCCCCATTGGGCAATAGCGATCACTTTAAAGTTCAATGTATAATAGGGGGGATGGAGTTAACTCACAATTTAAATTTATGTTCTAAATCTGAAGGAGCAACTAAATTAAATTTGGCAAAAGCACATTTCTCCCGTATTAGGCAAGATCTGGCATTGTGGGATTGGTCTAAGGCTTTTGAAGGGAAGAACACTGAGGATATGTGGATTGTACTTCTTAACAAGCTTAATAAATTAGTTACTTTGTATATTCCAACTAATAAGACTAAACATATGAGAGGCAAAAAATCCAATCCAAGCTGGTTAAACAAACAAATCAAAAGCTTAATCAATAGCAAAGATAGACTATTCAAGAAATACATGAGGGGAAAAAACCCAGAAGAACTACTCAGCATATAACGAACATGCTAAATTGGTTAAGGTAACTATAAAAAGAGTGAAGGCTCAGCAGGAGATTACTTTGGCCAATAAGATTAAAGACAATAAAAAATCTTTTTTCTCTTATATTAACAGCAAGAAGAACCATTACTCAATAATAGGACCCTTCAAAGATATTAATGGTGAAATGGTTAACGAGCAGGAGACAGTAAATATACAAAATAATTACTTTTGTTCAGTTTTTAATCCTGGAAATACACCCTATATTTCTGATAACTCGGCATCTCTAGCTGGAAATATTAAAATAACACCTGTGGAGGTAATGAGCAGGCTGAGAAATTAGACATCAACAAATCTCCAGGCCCAGATAACATTCACCCCAGAATCCTTCAAGAATTTGTTGACCACTTGGCAGATCCACTTAGCTTTTTATATCAAACATCCCAGGATAGTGGTGAGGTTCCTCAAGCTTGGAGGAATGCTTTTGTGGTCCCTCTCCACAGAAAAGGATCTAGAGCTGAGCCAGCCAACTTTAGGCCCATTAGTTTGACATCACTAATGGGTAAAGTTATGGAGGGAATTTTAAAGGATATCATAGTTGATTACATAACAGTAAATAATTTATCTGACCCTACGCAACATGGTTTTATTAAGTCTAGATCATGTCAGACTAACTTATTATCCTTTCACGAAAATGTCAATACAGAATTGGATAATGGCAAATCGATGAATGTAGTTTTTATGGACTTTGCCAAGGCTTTTGACAAGCTACCCCATGAGGAATTAATACAAATTTTGATTAGAGTGGGAATTTACAGTAACATCATAAAATGGATAGCTAAATGGCTGACTGGAATGAAGCAGTGAGTGGTGGTCAGGGGCGTGATGTCAGATTGGTCTGCAGTTACCAGCGGGGTACCTCAGGGTTCGGTATTGGGTCCTTGTCTTTTTAATGTCTAAATTTCATCTCTACAACTCAGTAATCCTTATATATGGATTTCTAAGTTTGCCGATGATTGTAGACTGGGTACAACTGTGACTTCTATAACCGAGGCACTTTCTTTACAATAGGCCATAAACGAAATTTATGAGTGGACCAAAGTCAGTAAATTGGAACTCAACATCTCTAAATGCAAAATTATGCATCTGGGTCAGAATAATAGTAAATATACATATTGCATTGGGGTCAACAGTTTGGTATCAACATCTGAAGAGAGAGACTTGGGTATCAAAGTTACTTCAGACTTAAAGTTTAGTTCACACTGTAAACAACAGGTTAAAAGAGCAAATCAGAATTTAAATTGCATCTTGAGGCACATTTCTAGCAGACATGAGAATGTTATCATGCCATTGTATGGAGCCCTGGTGAGACCACACCTGGAGTACTGCGTCCAGCTGTGGTCCCCCCAGAATAGGGAAGATATTGTATGAATGGAGAGTGTACAGCGCAAAGCAACAAGATCAGTGTCTGGACTGAAAAAACCTATCCTATAAGGAGAGACTAACTAAACTCAACTTATACTCATTACACTATAGAAGATTAAGGGGAGACCTTTGTATGATGTTTAGAATATCTCAGGATATTACATTAAGGGGAGATCTTGAACTTTCCTATAAAACAGTTTGGTCTAGTGCTAGAAAGCATAGTATACAACTCGATTTTCCTAAATGGAATACACACCTAAGGAAACACTGGTTTACTGTAAGGGTGGTGTCAGCATGTAACGGCTTACCAGCAAATGTGGTGGGGAGTTCTAACATGGACACATTTAAATCTAGATTAGATAACTATCTGTATGATAAGACTACTACGTTTTAACAATAAATAATGGTGAGCACCATGGACGAAAGTCCCACAGCTTGAACTGACTTATGAAACTTATTAAACACGGGACGCACAATTATCAAAGGGGGCATATTACATCATAGGAGCCTGTGATACCATAGTTTTGTTGGTGTTGTAACAATGCAAATTTATCAGAATGGTAAGCTAGAAGAGAAGATTTTAGCTTACTAATTTGAGCTGTAAAGTCATGACCTGTAGTGTAAGATAGTGTGAGGAGCTTCTGTAAGTGACGTCGTGTCCTGTGATAGTCAAAATAACGTGATGGATGATGCTGTTTGCTATATTGTTGTAATAAACGCTGTAAGTCTGATTTAGTATCAGACCACCATTGCCATAAATCATACAAAAAAAACCTGATTTTTGAGCTTGAAACAAGGATTTAAGGTGAGACAATAACTGCAGATCACTAAGTAGGCACGTATTCAATTTCCAGGTTCCTGGACCAAAGGGTCTAGTATGGGTATCACCAACCCCAATCGTGAGAAGGTTAGGATCGGTAAATTCTGCTACAGAGACTTTAGCAGTAGGGAGGTGTAAATTTTGGGAGACAAAACAGAAGTCAGTGCGAGTAGCCAATGATCCTTTATGGAAAGCTGGCGTGTGAGCATGAGTCATCGTATAATATGCATCCTGAAGTTTAGCCGAATGCAGCATCGATTTCAGAAAATTGGTGTCACAAAACAATTTGGTAGTCCTTGAAGTGTGGGATTTGGCCTTAATGGATAAACCACAATTAAAATCACCCCCAAAGATAACATATTTAGAAGTAAAAAGAAATGGCTGTACTGTTTTTAACAAGTCAATCCTAAGGGACTTAGACTGTGGTGCATAAATGTTAATTAACCTATAGTTCATATTGTGTAATTTAACATCAATGAGTAATAATCTGCCTGGACATAAATCAAGGACCTGAATCACACTAAACCCGGGCATGCTAAACAGAACTCCCACCCCAAGCATGTCTCCTGTCCAAATGACCAAAAGGAGGGACCAGGAAACCATGCTTTTTGTGCATGAGCAATTTCAGGAAGGGAATGAAATCTGATATCCTGCAATAATATTACCCCAACCGTAAGGCAGGACAAAAAGGAAAAAACTGAATCCCTTTTAGGTTGACGTTTTATGCTGTTAACATTGACAGTATGAAAGAAAAATGGTGAAGCCACAAAGACAAAAAAGACAAAAAAGTGGAGAAAAAAAAAAAAAAAAACACAATACCTGGGTTTACCTCTCCTAGAAATACTTTCTTTGTGCTTAACCTTTGCTTTAGCTTTCCTCTTCTGGGATCCCAAATTATCAACAGGTACCTCTGTATCTGTTGTGAGTTCAGGATGGGAGGAAAACACAGAGGAAGAATCAGAATCTGTATTTTCAGAGGGGTCACGAAGCAGCTCATATTTATTTGACAAAGGAACAACGTCCATTTTCAAGGCTTTTGAGAAAGGTGATCCCTGTTTTCTAGACCCTCTAGTAATCCTAGATTTCGAGAGAGCTGGTTCGGGGGGGGGGGCATAGTATCAGTAGGTAAGTCAGGACAAGGATCTGGAGCTAAGGTAACCTGAACCAGTCAATCAGGTGGAACATGGGGAAGGTGGGGAGGGGCAGGTACAGAAGTAGTCGAAACAGACTGTGAAGTACCAGGGAGTTTCAGTATCATTCCCAGAAACAACAGCAGGGTGTGATAAAGAATGAGAAGATAGATGCCTATTCTGGAGACCAGAAGATTGAGAGTTAAGTTTAGAATGTTGTGCACCAGTACTAATCAACCTCTGTTCTTCTCTATCAGCTAAAGTGGGGGAGTTATGAGCAGCCCAGGTGCACTGTTGGAAAGTATGGCCTAATTCCTCTCAAAGAACACATTTAGGCTTCTCAACACATTGAGAACCTGCATGGCCTAGTCCACCACAGACGGAACATTTCACAATGTCACAAATGCTGTTAAGATGACTAACAGCCACATTTGTAACATGCTTTTGGCTGTCCGAGGTAAAAAAGAACTCCCATCCCTACCCAATATAAAACTATTGGGCAAGTGCTGTAACCCAGTATCCGTTGTCCTAACCATAACCCTCACTTTCCACCCCCCTGTCCATATGTTTTCCATATCAAAAATGGCTTCTGGGTCTGTGAGAAGAGTGCAACTCTGCTTTAACCAAACAGTTATATCATTCAAACTAACCCCCACATTGCGGAATAAAATAGTGATAGTTTTCTGTGCAGGCTTAGTTAAGGGTATAGCACTAAAGGGAGTCCACAAGGGAGTAGATTTCAACCTGTGATACAATGTCCACAACTTTTCCAATACTGCCAATGTTTTAAAACTAACATCAAAATTAGGCTCAGAAGACACATGAATCAATTCATGAATTTCAAATGCAGAAAATTTCATAGATTCTTTTAGTAAATTTCTGCCCACAAAAACACGATCAGACTTCTCTGACATACCACCTATATATTGTAATCTAACAGCATTATGCTGTTGCGCTTGCTGTGTGGGAACTGAAAGCATGAGGCATATGTTTTAGAAGCAGCAGGCTTAGAAGACACAGACTGCCGGTCAAATTGTGGTCTAGACCCAGGGCCCTGGGGCGTAAAACGTCCTGCAGAATTTGTTTCCATAGTAGATTCATCCCGAGGTAGTTTAAGGACCAGGTTTTGAGTTAGCTGTAAGTCAGCAGGCAAAGTAAGGTCCAATGAAGACATAGGGGCTGGAGACAGAGGTGTAGTGGGTAAATCGACTTAAGCAGTGTCCGTAGAAATCCTTATCGGAGAAGGACCAGACCGCCAAGTACCTGTTGCAGGAACCTTCTCCCAACCTGCCGCACTGCACGCCGAATCCACAGACCAGGCAGCAGTGGAAACCTCAGGAGTAGACAACGGAGCTCGTCTTTGGCCGGACTTAGTAACAGCCGTATCTGCCATTCCGGACGAGCTCCCAACAGGTAAAACAGCAGCTGATTCATTGACACAGGACTTATTAGATACAGAGATTTTAGGCAAAGTCAGAACAGTTTGAGAGCAGTCATCGCAGAAAACAGTTGTAGCTCTTATAGACAAAGTTGTTGAAGGATTGTCTGTCACTACAGCCATAGGTATTGTAAGCACTAGCAGTTCCGAACGTTTTGCTAAATAACGCTGTTCTTCAAGTGCTAGCAGAGCCTCAACATCAGCAGGAGCATTAGGGAGAAGGTCAGAAGTTAAACCAACAGAAGCAGTAGAAGGTAATCAAACCTTGTCAGCAGCTGCAGAAGGAAGCCAGGAAAGTCCTGTAGCGTCTGAAATAGAGTTCATAGCAGGGTATTTGGTCAAGTCTTGAGGTGAAGCAAGCAACACATCATTATTTACAGATAGCTGTCCATCTATTGTGATCTCTTGACTCCCAGAGACAGGGGAGGAGACTAACTCCTCTGCCTCCAACATCTCCATGCCCACCACAGCACCTCCAGAGACAGCCATCTTGGTAACATGCCAGGATGTAAGGGGACCCCACAGGAGAGTAGGGGAATTTCCCCGGTGTTCTGGCCAAATTTCCCTCATTCACTAAAAATACCATCAACAGCTTAATCTGGTTCAAGGTCAGTTGGCATTCATCTGTATACCCCTCCCACGGGTTGTGCCTGAAAATAGGCAGGATTTGCCTAGTGCATTTACCCAGTCAACAAAAAAAAAACTAAAATACCTGGTTGCCAGCCACCCAGACAGGGCTGCATCCACCTGTGACAGATCTGCTGACAGTTGTTGTCAGACACCGTGTGCGGGCAATTGTGTGGACAGGCAAACCCACCCACACATGTGTGTCTCCCGTCCCGGACCCTGTGCAGCCCAGTATATAATTTGCCTGCTGGCATGCACTATGTGCTGCCGCACCTGCTGTTGCGTACACCACTATGTATCCGTCACACTGTGAACATATGTTGTCAATCACACATGCCGGGAGGACACAGGACATGTGAATAGTGGTGTGCAACAGTATCTTGGACGTCGGTAACTGCCATGTAGCTGTGTATGTCTTGTGAATAGGATGGAGACATAGCAGTATGCCATGATGCACCGTGACCCTGGGGGACGGCCATGTGTGAGGCTGTGAACCAGTGGTCACAGGGCAGCTGCTGCAGGGTGTGCAGTCAGCTACTGTGTACAATGTCCATGGGATGTGCCTTGTGTCCTACTGGTCTGTCTGTCAGTGGGCCAGCGTGCATGCCACACATGTGGTGGGCCGATATACGTGCATCCCACTGCCCTGCCGACATTCCCGTGTCCAGGGCAGTGTATGCCAAGTCAGTGTGCTGACACGCACAGACATACGCTAGTGCAGCCATCTCCAGTGGGTGAGTGACATTCAGGACAGACTTGTGACATCGATCATCCATGATGTCTACTATCCCCTAGCAACATGGCACTCTTGGTACCCCCCAGCCATCACAGCATCACAGCTGTGCCCACCATCCATGCCACCGATGTACAGTGTCATGCCAGTCCCTACATGGCCATAGACTGTTGCCCATAGCGGCCACCACAGTGGACCCACTGACCCTACCGAGTGTCAATGCCATGTGCATATACCTGGACTGTTCCTAGACCATGCTATGCCATGCATGTGATGACGCATATGTGTACGTCGCACAAAGCCCTACAATACATGACTATGCCAGCATCCCCCCCCCACTGCAACACATGGCACCCCACAGTGTAGGAATGACACAGACAACAATGGGTATGGCAACATAACAGTGCATATATTGTGAAAGAACAGTAACAACAACAAGTGCAAACAACAACAGTACAATCCCTCCACTGCAGGTGTGGTACAATCAGTACACTACGTGTCAACATTGTCATGACTGTACAGCAACAGTGAACATTACAATGGTGCCACCATGTGCCACAGCCCAGCTGTGTATACACAAGCATGACCCATTACACACATATACGCAAACACAAGCTCTGTGGTGAGTGTGCCAACTCTGCCATTCGGCACATGCTATGCTACTTACCAAGAGACGGTCAACTACAACACGTAAAACAAGCCCCCATTCCCCCAGGCAATGTGGTACACACATTCCACACTGCCAGTACTGTGTGTCATGGCACACCACAGATGCATTCTACACCACTGAGGTGACGCATGCATGTGTGGCGGCACCACACTAATGTTCAAGCTCCCCAAGTGTGTCCATGACTGCCATTATGGACACCAGTAGGCTACCCAACAGCTTTACCACATCCTGTAGCTGTTGCCTGGCTGTGGCAGTGACACACTGCACATGGGCATCATGGCCAGCAGTGCCCACAGTCCCCCCAGTATCATCATGTCCATGGCCATCACCAGCAGGGACAACAGGCCATGTGGCCTGGTCCACATGAGTTCCACAGTCCACATTGTCCTGTCTTGCAGTTGCAGTGGGTCCCACCACTGTGGCAGAGGCAGCGGCCAGCTGCCATGTGCATTGTTGGAGCACACATTCCACAGCAGCTGACTGTGTGCCCTGCGCTGTACTGCACCCAGAATGGGCCACTGTTGACCATTCACCACCATGTCCTGTACCTGTTGTCGGACATGCACGGGCCTGCATCTGCCATGTGCGCTCTGCATAACTCTGTGCCTCCTGCCGCTTCAGGTTCCTCATTGCCGTCGTGAGGGCTCTCAGAAGCTGTGTTGGCATGTCCTCATCCACATCATCCTCATCATCCTCACTGTCTCCTGCAATGACAATAGAGGTGGGCCATGTGTAACATCCAACTGCGCATGCACACACACAATGTCACCCAAGCTGTCTGTGGACTCATCCCACATGTCACAGATGATGGTCATACCTGGCAGTGTAGGCTGTAGCCATGGTGCTGTGTTGTATGGACAGTGTGGCGTGTACCCCAGCACCCTGTGTAGCATGCAGCTGGTGCCCATCTTGGGCCACATACCCATGGCCTTGCGGATGGTGTGCATGTCAGTTGCCCACCACCACATCTGTCTACAGACTGCACACTGTTGGTGCAGGGTGTGTGCACACACCACATACAGCCGTCCCTGTTGCCATCCCAGTGCTGCTGTCCCACCACCATATCCTGGGTGACACACCCGCCAATGTCCCGTTGTTGTGCAGCTACATGTACTATGCCCCTTCCCCCATGTGACTGCGGGCACTGTACACGGTCAGGGGTGCCATAGCCACAGGGGACAGTGTTGCCAGCAGCAGGGTGTCACAGCCCAGCACAGTGGTGGTGTGGGTCAGCATCCACTGTGCCAGACTGTGACCATGCCGTGACATCTGTGTGCACCTGTTGCCAGATCCATGCTGTTGGTTGTCCATTGCACCCATGCAGCTGTACCATTTTGCCTGTGTTGTCGGCTGCCCCTGCCCACATACACCTTGTCCAGTGTCACACTGTGGCATGGCACAGTCCATGTGCATGCTCATGTGCTGGCAGCGGTACTGTCATGCTTGTCCAAGTGTATGTGTGCAGGCCATGTCCTGCATGCCAGTGGCATGGTGCTGTTGCTTCTGTGCCCTGTCCATCATGCGACATGCCAGGCCTGCTTTGTTCACACAGCACCACGTGTACCCTGGCACACCCCCTAGAGCGCATGCTGCAGGGGTGCTATGGGCTGGCTGTGTTGGGGTGCTCTGATGACACCTTAGCCATCTACAGTACTGTGCTGTGGGTGCATTGGAGCACTATGTTGTGTGGCACAGTGGCACACTGTACCTGCACATGCTGTCCAAGGCTGCCCAGGTACCTTGCGATACACACACACACATACACACACACACTTTGCATTATTCCCTTGCTGCCCCTGTTACCTGGTGGGCTGTACACCCTTGCACAGCCATGGCTGGCTGCCCCAGCCCTCATCTGTGCATCCATTGCATTGCCCATGCACACAGCACACACATGGCATGTGTCACTTACCCTCCTCGCTTGTACTCAAGCCATCCTCACATTGCCCAGTCCTCTCGGTGTCCTGCAGTGTGGCTCCATGTTCCTCTGCAGTTGCACAAGCCTGTGGATCTGTGGAGACAATAACAGCACATGGGTTAGACATTATGATGGCACAGGCCCTGTTGGCGGCTGTGTCAAAGCCACTATGTGCATGTGGTGTGCCACCCACCTGTCTGTCTATGATGGCCGCCATGCATCCGTATGTCTGCCTCTCTGGCCTGGTCTGAGAGGCTCTTCAGGATCCCTGACACCCTGCGGGACATATCGTTCAGTTTGTGCTTCAGCTGTCAGACTATACGCTTGACACCCGTCAGTGTCTACAGTTTGCTGGCTATGCTGTGCCACACCCTGTCCCTGTCCCTCACGGGGTGCCTTGCCGAGCCTGGTGGCAACAGCAGCCTTGACCACTTTGTCACACAGCTGACCAGCATGGCGGTCTCCTCATCGGTGAAGTTCGGCTTCCTGGGCCCTGGACCTACCATGTTGTGCAGTACTGAGTCAGTCATGCCTATTGCATCTGCTGGGGATGAGGTGTCTCTGTGTACCACACCTGTAGGGGTGTGCTGTGCCTGCAGCCAACAGTTCTCCTAGACCTGCCTGCATGGGCTGTCTGCTGTGGGAGGGCCCTGCAGTGCATACCCAAGGGATTGTGGTGCAGTGGGCTGGGGAGGTGTGCTTGTACCCCTGTAAGCACTGTTGTGGGCAGTGTGTGCTGTGGCAGTTGTCTGCGTGCAGGCTTCTGATGCAGTGTGTCTCCACTGGCTGTCCTCTGTGTAGCGTGTTGCACTACAGCTGCACGCGCATTGAATGCCCTAATGCAGCGGTATGCAGGGCTGTGGTACTGACACCACTGTGGCTCCGTCTCCTGCCGTGATGCACTGTGACGCAGGACTGGGGCTGTCACGCACTGGTCTCTGCGTCACCTTCTGTGACGCATCATGATGCAGGGATGGGCTCTGCTGCACTGGTCTCTGCATCACCTGCCGTGATGCACCGTGATGCAGGGATGGGGTCTGCCACACTGGTCTCTGTGTCACCTGCCATGACGCATTGTGATGCAGCGATGGGGTTTTTCCACACTGGTCTCTTTGTCACCTGCCGTGACACAGCATGGCACAGTGATGGGGTTCTTCCACACTGGTGTCTGCGTCACCTGCCATGGCTCACCATGACGCAGGGTTGGGGTCCTGCTGCACCAGTCTCTGTGACACCTCCTGTGACGCACTGTGGCACAGTGTCCTGGGAGCCAATGGTGGCTGTGCCGCTATGGTGCCTGCATCGCACATGCACACACATGCCCACTACAGCACTATGCAGGGCATGGGGTGGGGCACACACAGGGCATTCTTGGATGGCTGAGGAGGTGGTCCAGGGTCTGGTTGCTTGGCTTCAATGCTACAGACTGTGGGGCATGCATCCAGGGGACTGGACACCCAGGACAGATTATTACCTGGGTGGGGACTGAGACCCTGCATCGGAAGGGGTGGGAGCCGTGGGTGTGATGCACACTAGGAACCTGACGCACACCAATCTGTGCAGGTACGCAGCAGCACAGGCACACATGCCACTGGGATATGTAGCTAGGTGCATTGGTAGTAGGGGTGGGGAGGTTGTACTGCCCTCGTACAGGTCACTGGTAGGGCCGCATCTGGGTTGTGGTGTACAGTACCGGTGCCCACACCTCACCAAGGATGTTTTTCTTCTGGTGACGATACAGGGGAGGGATACATAGCTGACAGCCAGTCGGCAGGGACTGGCATATGTGGGTGGGTTGGAGTCACTGCCCATGTACTCCCTGGCTGACAGGTGGGTGTGGGGGACATGGGTGGGATGTACAGGTGCTTGCCAGGGTTGTCTGTTAGGGTGTGTGTATGGGGTTGGGGGGACATCGTACGTGCCACTCATGTCTGTGTTTATGCATTTGGGCCCAGGGTTGCGTTTCCATGGGCACTGCCATCTTGGTCTTGGTCACGGTTGCATGTTGTGTGGCACCGTCGCTTCCAGGGGCACCCCCCCAGTGTCATTCCTGTGTCACCTGTCACTGTGTTGTGTGCGCATGTGTGTTACCTGTCGTGGGGGGGGGTTCTGTGCATGGCTGGTCTGCCTGTGTCCACACATTGTCATGTGCACCTGCTGTGTGTGTTTGTGCGTCAACAGTGTTTTCCCCTGTCTCATAGGACAACATGCATGTCCTGTGTTCAGTGTTGGCTGTGTTCAGCATTACCTGTGTGTCACTTTGCATACTGCTGCACATGCATCTACCTATTAGCCATCCATCCTGTATTACTCCATGCTCAAATCCGTCATGCAGGCCACTGTGCCTGTAGATGTAGGCATCATGGCATGACCCTGGGTACTGTGCCACTATGTCCAGGATCCTACAACGACTGTCACATATGACCTGGATGTTCATTGAATGGTATCTCTTTCTGTTCACATATGCATCCCCATCCACCGATGGTGCCCTTATAGCAATGTGTGTGCAGTCTATTGCACCCAGTACCCGTGGTAGTTGGGCAACACTGTAGAAGCCCTGCTGGATGGCCTGCTGGTCATGGGCATCCAGTGGTAATCTGATGTACTGTGCTGTCCTGTGCAGTAGTGCCTCCAGGAACTGCTGTAGGCTTGTTGAGACAGCTGATTGTGAGATCTTTGATGTTAGCTCTAAGATAAACATCTGGAAGATAAGTGGCCCAGAACCAAACCTTGAGAAGCACTACAGTTCACTAGTCCTGGTTTAGATTTATAGCCATTTACCACATTCTTTGAGTATGATGCCTTAGCCATTGCTCTGTCCAGTTTTCAAGCCTTGTGTCTATTCCCAGGGCTCCCATCTTTTTGACTATAGGTCAGTGAGGCACCAAATCAAAGGCCTTCCTGAAATCTAGGTATATAATTTAACAGACAGTTTTGTTGTCTAATAATTTAGTGAACTTTCTTTGTAGACACAGATAATATTCAATATTTCAATTTCTACTTAATCACAAAAAACTAATGTTGTTTGCCTCCTCTCATAACTACCATAAGGTTTATCCCATCAAAATATACAATCACAGCAATGACTTCCTGGAATTGGTCAGCAACTTCAAATACCTTTATGATCGCTCTTGACTGCTCTATCTTGTATGGGCTGCATGTTGACCATATTGCCAAGGCAGCTAATGCCAGACTAGTACAACTTTATTGTAACAGACACTGCCTCACTGATAGTGCCATCAAACTAGCAGTAAACAGCTCGGTCCTGTCAGTCATAGACTACAGCCTTGTAGTCTATGGGGTTGGAATAGACACTGAACTTAAAGGGGCACTGTCAGCTTTGACTTTTCCTTTTTTGACAAAAGCGAACAGTGTGCCTCGAGGCCACACACCACTCAGGGATATGTTCAGAATGCCTCTATGAAAAAAACATAGAAGCCTTTTTACCTGTTTTCTTCATTTTTTCATCAGTCCACCAGTAATCCCTCGCATACCGGAAACACATCGAGGTTGGGACCGCGCTTCTGCCACAAGCGTGGTCCCAAAGAACATTTTTTTACATATACAGGCAGTACAGTTATATTGCGCCCGGTTCCACATGTAATTTTAAAATGTTACATCTATCTGGCACCTCAAACCAAGCACTGGGGTTTTAGAATTCCTATTTTTAAGCTGCAGCCTAATTCCCACACATGCATACCAGATGCAGGTCCAAAAGATCCCGATCATGCGCAAGAGTGTGTGATTGGTGCGCATGCATGGGATTTTGTCCGCAGCTTAAAAATATGAATTCTAAAACTCCAGTACCAGATAGATGTAGACAGGTAAAAAGGCTTCTATTTTTTTTTCATAGAGGCATTCTGAACATATCTCTGAGTGGTGTGTGGCCATGAGGCACACTACTCACTTTTGTCAAAAAACGAAGGGTCAAAGCTGACAGTGTCCCTTTAAGAGAATAAAAATTGCCCTAAACAAAGCCTGTAGGCTTGTTCAAGGGGCACACCACTTAACTCACATGTGCAAGCTCTAATCATGCACTGGATGACTTAATCTAAGCAACAGGATCCAATTGCAGGTATGCTTGCTGGCAAAAAAAGCCACCCTAGGCCTTACACCCCCAGGTGTGCAGATTCTCCTTAACCCTTCCACCAACCATAAACAAACCAGGGGTTCATGTAAAGCAGCCTTCCAAGTCATGTTTCAGTGCATTACACAAGGGCAATGGTCCTTTGTCTAAAGGGCCCCCCCTGGCTAAATTCTCTTAGCACTGCTCTAATTACCGAACCAAGAATTGGCCCTTTCAAATCTCAACTGCAAGTTCATCTTGTTGTGTGCGGTGTGTGTGACTGTGATCCCAAATCCTAATGCTGGATGGAATTTATCCAACAGTGTATCTGCCGAGTGTTCTCACCTGACCTTCTACTCTAAAAGGGTGATGGTGAAGGAGGCCCTAACTATGGTCAAGAAAGTACTAGGTAAGACCAGACTGGGCAGTGACGGGATAGACATGAAACTTCTGTCCCTCACCCTGGACGTTCTTATAGTGCCCATTACAATGCTGTACAATAAGTCCCTGGCCCTTGCCCAATTCCCAGTGGTTTGGAAGCAGGCCCTAGTTATGCCAGTGCATAAATGAGGCGACAAGTCTCTGGTAGCCAACTATAGATTCATCTCGATCATCTCCCCCCCCATCCAAGGCACTGGAAAAGACTGTGGCAGGTCAACTCATTAACTACCTCAATAAGTATAATCTACTATGCCCCAGCTAGCATGGCTTCAGACAAAATCACAATACCACCACTGCCCTGCAGGACTATGTGAACTATGCACATAAGGCCCTGGATAAGGCAAACTGGTGGGGTCTGTCTTTATTTACCTCTCCAAAGCCTTCAATACAGTCAACCACCCCCTGTTACTGACCCAACTGCAAAACATGGGTGTGGCACCCAATGCCCTTTGCTGGTTCCAAGACTACCTGATATGGAGAAATCAATGTGTCAAAATTGGGCAAACAGTATCCAGCACAAGAGATGCATCATTGGGGTACCCCCAGGGATCAATACTTGGGCTCCTACTCTTCAGCCTCTTCTTAAATTACCTTCCCACAACCTGCGACACCAAACTCATACTATATTCAGATGATGCTGTGCTCCTGAGCAGCAGCACGTCACAGGCTGCCCTACAATCTGAGCTGCAGAACTCCTTTTCCAAACTCGAGGACTGATTCTGTAGTCATAAGTTGCTTCTTAACTGCAAGAAGGCCAAGGCCATGCTTATGTCCAGCCCCCACAACAAAAATAAGCACCCCCCCCCATCATCTCCAACTCATGCAGTGAGCCACTGGAACAAGTCCACGTGCTCAAATATCTGGGGGTCATAATAGAGGATACCATCTCATTTACGCATCATATTGACTCTATGGTCAAGACAGTCAATACCAAGATTGGCGTCCTGTACAGGCACAGGCAATACCTCTCTCCGGGGACCTCTGCCTCTCAGTCCACAGTTCCATTATATCTACTATTGACTTTGGACTAGTGGTCTATGGGGCGGCAATGGATACAGTGCTCAAGAGGGCTCAGACTGCACTCAGCAAAGCCTGTAGACTCACCCTGGATGCTGAGCTTGGCACTCACACCTGTACTCTGTACTAACGCACAAATTGGATGTCACTAAGAAACAAGGTCAAATTCCAGACTTGCATCCTAGGGAAGAAGGCACTATTGGGTAAAACACCATCTTGTGTAGGCAATTTGATCAAGGTGGCCAACTTGTTACAGGTCACCACAGGGAGGACTAGAGGGGCCTTGGCTATCCCCTTCTGTCACACCTCACTGTGGATGAATTAAATCCCCAGGCACCTCTTGGCCACCAGTTGTCTGACCCAATTCAAAACTGACCTCAAACAGCACCTAATAACACTCTCTGAGTGCACTTGCCCCTAAGTTCAGCCACACCTGCTCTCTCTGCCCCCCAGCAAGCACTAGGCAGGCCTCAGGTACCCCCCCCCCGTCCCTTCTCATGACTTGCCTCAACAATCAGTTTGTGTCATGCTCCTTCAGTACCGCCACCTCCTCCCTCCCCAACTCCCAGTCCCTGAATTTCCCTAACAGTCACTACTAATGCAGGCTGCCTGACTATGCCCCCTCACACCTCACACCCCACCATTTACTCTAGCATGTCTTCTCTGCTCAGCCTCCCTCACTCCCCCATTTCTCCCTATACCTTATTGCCCTTCTTCCCCCACCCTTCACCTCCACCACAGTACCTACCTTTCTCTCATACCTTCTTTTTTCACCCCACTGCCAGCTATCCCCGTCCCTCTGAACTACTGACAAGGCACTTTGTGGCTGCTTATTCCCCCCTCCACCCTCATAAAGTGTTTTTCTTGTTATTTTAACTTGTACCTATGTTTTGAGTTATTCTGTAAGTTCTGAATCCAAGCTGTATCGTTCATTGTTATGTACCTTTGCTTTCTCTTATTGTACTTTGTTTTGCAATCTATGACGTGGAATCTTTGTAAAAGAGCTTGTGCTCAAAGGTCTTTTCCAAATCACTAAATAAATAAATAAAATTCATCTGATGCACTTATCTCCTCCCCATCCTTGCATCCCTAAATCCTCCAACTGAGGCCTCTGTATCCCTACCCTTCATGTGCTAAAATGGTCTATATCTGTGCAGAAGACATTATGGGCATGCAACTACCCTTTACCATCTCTGCAACTGCTAGGGTCATCTCCTTCATAACCACACTGTCAAAACCCTCTGGGTCTCTCCTCTTCTAACGTATTGCTGTCCTGTTCCTCTACTACCCTTGTAACCCTGCCTTCTACTAGCATTTCACTCCCCACCACATCACTTTAACGCTCTTCTCAGTTTCACCCCCACCATCCCATCCTGCATACTAAGCATGGATTTCCTGGGCTAGGTAAAATTTTCCAGCTTCCGTATGCACATACCTGAAGCTTATTCCTGCAACTTTAGATTTTTGTACCAGTGTGATTATTTGTTAGTGCTGTATGTCTTTGCACCATGTATCATAGCAATGTTTACCTTTCCTGTAACTATAGATTCTTTGTACAAGTGTAATTTTTTCTTAATGTTGGCTGTCTTCACACCATGTATCTGAGCAGTGTTTGCTTTCCTGTTGTATAGCAATGTATCATTTGTTTCTGCAATACTGTTTTGTAATTCCTATGTCGTGGAACTTTTGTAAAGGAGCAGTTTTGCTTAAAGGTGTTAATCCGAGTTTCAATAAATAAACAAATAAATAAATATTGCTTGTGTAAATATGTGCTGTTCTAGATCTAGTGCTGTGGTTTGTGCACAGCTTTTGTCTCTAATAATGCCCTCTAATATGTTGTCACATCCCGAAGTCAGTCTGATTGGTCTATAGTTACTAGGGTTGAATTTGTTCCCCTTTTCAAATATCTGGATAATATTTGCCATATGTCAATCATCTGGTTTTGCGCCTGATAGATTCCTCAAAAATAAGTTTTAACAGGAGTGTGATTTGCTCAGTGATCATTTTAAGAAGGCAGGCTAAAATTTGGTCTGGGCCTGGTGATGAATTTACTCTTAATGGGTGCAATGCACTAAGTGGGTGGGGGTACGTGGAAATATCGCATACCTAACCCACACCTCTGCACCCTGTGGACAGGTGCACCCATACTGGGATTCACCAATGCCAGCCACCTGTCCACAGCTCCTCCCCCCACCGTGTGCAGGTCTCCACAGGGTGGCCGGGGGTGGCAGCATGGACCCAGGTGGGCATCCAATGGGATGCCCACCCTGGTTCCACTAGTGGATGCCTCATGCTGCAATGTGTGGGCCTGGAGTTGTGCATGCAGCCCTCACATGGCATGGCCCCTACCTCTGGTTGATCCCTGGCCCAGCCACAGTGAATGGAACCTTCCCGGCACACTGCATGTTCCCGGCATCAGGACCCACCTCCTGCCTGTAATGGCAGCCATGCCCCTTCAAAGGTGGTCATTCCTCCGGGGGGTATGTGCCACATTCTGACCCCCCCCCACAACCTCCCGGTGCCACCGCCTGTCTGGAGTTCCAGACACTCACCCAACCCACAGCCCCTGCCCTCACTGGCTGCTTAGTGGGCAGGGGCAGCACGGAGAGCACTGTCTGGCACCCCCAGTGACCAGAAGGTGATATCCATGGGGATGTACAGAGGGTTATGGCAGGATCTACCCTGGCATACCCTGCATCACCCTCTGCACCTATTCAGCCAGCACTATGTGAGTTAGTGCATACCATGTAGTGCTGGCACCCCCCACAATGCCCCCTGCATGGAGTTGTCCGCGGATCTGAGGGATTGGGTGTGGTGGGTCTGTGTGCCCTCCCTTTTCTGAATGCTGCACGGGGGGGGTGCAGTGGGTGCAGAGTGGCTATGCACTCCAGATACACGCATATAGCCTCTCTGCCCCAATAGTGCATTGCGCCCAATGTGTTTATTCTGTCTGTTATTTCTTTCATTTGTATCTCCATTTTCTGTGCCATAGTCATTTTTTTTTGTTCTAGGGTTGTGTTTGGATGTGCAAATACTAAACAAAATACATGTTAAAGGCCTCTGCCATTTCTATTGGGATATTATTGGTTTTGTTCTTGTATTCTAATGGTCCAATTTTGTTTTTGTAATTTTTTTAAGGAGGCAATACAGCTGTACAATTCTTTTGAATTATGTTTATTTGCATTAATTGCCAAGGACAGTTTGGCTTCCTTTTTGGTTCCATGTCAAAAAAACATATAAAAAACAGTGATGACAATACTGTAGAACTAGTTATTTTCATTCAAAGTAAATTTAGTGCAAACACAAATGCAACCATAATTGCGTAAATTTATTTTAGCGCTAAGTCACAACCACCACATTCACTATAATGGAAAAATATACTAAAAGTGCTAGTTAGTGCAAATTT
This sequence comes from Neoceratodus forsteri, assembly GCA_016271365.2. Classification (NCBI taxonomy): domain Eukaryota; kingdom Metazoa; phylum Chordata; order Ceratodontiformes; family Ceratodontidae; genus Neoceratodus; species Neoceratodus forsteri. Next base: position 356,542,812 of record CM057454.1, on the reverse strand, counting down.
ATTTTCACGCAAGTTGGTACTTCAGTGAAAATAGTGAAAATTATTTTACAGTGAAAATTTCAAGTTCTACAGTATAAGCGCAACAATATGAGCACGGGAAAGACAGCTACTGAAAACTTCAGCAAGGCGTCAAAACAGAGATAAGTAGATAGAAAAAAACCCAACAGCAAATGAACACCACACTAAATTTTACAAATGGGGGGACTTCACCACCGCATCCCCTTAATTAAATATACATATTTGAAGATGAACTACACACCACGAAGCTGCACAGGAACAATGGCGCTCATATATGCAAATGTACTGAAGACTGAGCCGCTGTATTGACTCTCATTTTTTTTTCACTCGCTCTTTATCCCATGCTCATTTTCAAACAGTTTTGACACAATACAAAATATTTTCTGCAACTTTTTTTTTCTGTTTATTGCATGTTTCACTGATTTCCTTTTTCAAACATTTTGTTTTGAGTCAGAATGTCCATATTTTTTTTTCTAGGCACATATTTATTACTTAATTTGTGTATTTGTTCTCCAGATTTCCCACATCTCATTTGCATTTTTATTTTTGAATAATACACCCCAGTCTGCTTTCTTGAGCTCAGATCAAAATGTCTTCATGTATGCTTTGTTATACATTAATATTTTTGGTTTTTCCTTTTTCTAACAAGATCTCTGTTAAAGTTTAAAATTCTACAATATTATGGTCACTGTTAGCGAGAGGGGAAGTACCTTACAGTCTTTGATTTGTATACTTTCTGATCCTAAGACAAGGTCAAGTATATTCTTGTCTCTAGTAGCGGCAGTAACATGTTATCAAGGGATAATTGTTGTGCTATCTTATTTCCCTATCAAATGATGTCCCCAAGGTACAAGTCCTCCATTGTTAAGACTTCACCCACCTCACAGGCATTTTCCATACTGCCAATTATTTCTGAATTTGTTTCTACAGAGGAATTTGGTGGTCGGTAATAGATGCCCATGATTATGGCAGACTTTATAACAGTGACATTAGCATTGGCCCATGTTGTTTCCATCTGATTTTCTCTTCTTTTGATTTTCTTACTAGTGTCTATTGTTGACATCTCTTCTGCTATGTAAAAGGCTACTCTTCCCTCTTTTTTGCGGCTTCTGTCATGATGATAAAGTCTGTAGCTTTTTATGTCCTTTTATGTTGCTGGCCTCACCATCACTGAACCAGGTGCTGTGGCCTCTGTCTTTAACGTCTTTTTTACTAGCTGTGTGTCCTCTCTGCTATCCTCTCTCCCCCAACACCACTCGAGCCTGAACACCAACACTCCACCCACCTCCCCATCATTTTCCTTTCACATTACCAAAGTACTAGAAGCCCTGTGGGGGCTCAATCCCTCCAAAGGTAAATGCCCCTTGGGACTGGACTCCAAAATGCTCCATCTATCTGCCCCAGCCATTGCCACCCCTCTGGTCACTCTCTTCAATCTCTCTTTCTCACATGCTGCAGTCCCAACCGACTGGAAATGTGCCACAGTCATCCTCCTCCCAAAAGAGGGAGACCCTGTCTCACCAGGTAACTACCGCCCCATCTCCCTACCCCCCATCCTAGCCAAACTTTAGGAACATCTTGTGCTCACCCAGCTCTCCTCCTTTCTTGACTCCTCCACCTTCCTCACACCTTATCAATCCAGATTTAGGAAGTCTTATTCCACCACCACCTCCCTTCTATGGCTCACTGACACCGGCCTCATGGGTATGAATCATGGGCACATAACCTCAGCTATTTTCATAGACCTTGCCAAGGCATTCAACACTGTCTCCCACCTCCTCCTACTATCCAAACTCACCCATGCTGGACTCTCGGAAGCTACCACCAACTGGTTCCACTCATACTTAGCTGGCAGGACTCAATTTGTAAGAATTGGTTGTCATACTTCTGCCCCCTCCCTGTAACCACTGGGGTCCCCCAAGACTCGATCCTCAGCCAAGTATTGTTCTCCATTTTCCTGAATAACCTGCCATCGGTATGCCTGCATACATACATCCATCCACATGTACACTGTACTGTTTGCATCAGGTCCCTCCCCTACAGAAGTGGCCCCTAGACTTCAGGAGGACTTCAATGCAGTCCAGCTCTGGTTTCGCTCAAACCAGCTCTTTCTTAACCCCAAGAAAACTATCTCCCTAACCTTCAGCACTAGACAGAGACTTTCCTGACTCTCCGCCACCCCCACCTTCCATACCACTGATGGGACTCCTTTGGAGTCCTGCACCTCCTGCTGGTACCTTGGGGTCTGGCTCGAACAGCACCTCAACTTTTCAGCTCATATCGATTCAGTCCACAAGAAACTGCACCCCAAGTGGGTGTCATATAATGAAACAGGGGCTGCATCGCAATGGAGACCCACAGGGAAATCCTACTGAAAATGATCCTCCCTCTAACTGATTATGGTGATGTTGTTTACACCGCCGCCCCAAAGATCACCCTAGCTAGACTTGATCCCCTCTTCCATGCCTTCTGCTGCTTCACCTTGGACTGCCCTCCACTCTCAGTGCACCACTGTGATCTCTACAAGTCTCTAGACCTACCCTCGCTCCAGAATTGAAGGCTGGCCCACTGTGCTAGGACAACTGCAAAAGTCTGGGCACAGTCCCTCCCCCCCACCTGCAATCTACTGGCTCACCTCAACCCTCCTCTATGTACTCTCTCAGGAACACAGAGTCCCAGCTTCTGAATGTCCCACACATGACCACAGCCAAAGGCCAAGCCGCTTTCAATTACCGGATGCCTAAACTATGGAACACCTTGCCGGCTGACATTAGGCACACTGACAACACTCAACAGCTCAGCCATCTCCTCAAGGCACTTGTCGCCCCCACCTGCACATGCAGGCTGCCCCACCATGCTGCCATTTTATCCCATCTGCCACCTTAACTTCCCCGCACTATCAGCTCTTCACTAAGTGATTGATCTAGGCTCACACCCAGGTATCTGGAGCACATTAGCTGGTAGCTGATTCTTAAAATTTACTTGTGATTCTGCTAGTACTCATGGGTTGTGAACCTTCATGGGTGTTGCATAGCTGTTAACTATTAGTCCTCTGGACTCACTAGCAGTATAGCTCTCTTCCTGCTCTTCACACATCTACTGTACCCTGCACACCCACCGCTTTCTTGAAATCTAAGTTGCATGAAGTGCCTTGTACTGTACAATCCTTGTGTATGATGCTGTATATGTAACTGTGCAATCATTGTGTATGATGCTGTATATGTATTTACTTAATCCTGGTGTACATTACTGTTTATATCCTTTTCCCCCTCCCCCAGGACACATCTGGAATTGAGCAGTGCTCTGCTCAGTATGCCTTCCTGGTTCAACTCTTAAATAAATAAATAAATAAATAAATAAATAAATAAATAAATGTCCTTTACCCCAAATACTGCGCTCATTCCACCAGGTTTCAGTTACAGTATTACAATAATTATGTACTCTTTAGTGTTAGTGCTTTTAATTCATCCATTTTATTTACAGTAATAAGCTTCTGGCATTTGTTAGGAGGCATTTTATTTCACTTGCTTTTGCATTACCTTGTATCATTCTGTCATGAGCAGAGTTGTATTTTGTTTTCCCCACACACTTAGTTTAAAGCAAAATTTGAAAATGCTCTTTTAAAAGTTTCTCCTAGGAAGTTTGTACTTTGTTTGTTAAGGTGGAGTCCATCAGCTGAAAATAATCCGCAATTATTTGAAAAGGACTGACAATGATTTAGGAAGACAGTGTTTTCATTATTACACTAAACAGCTAATTTGATGTTAATATGAATATTTTTTTCATAGTGTGCTCTGGGTGTGGGGAGAATACCTGAAATTGCCACCTTACAGGTTTTGTTTCTGACTTTTTTTTTTGCAAGGGAGAGTAATTTATAACAGGTAAAGTTTTTGTGATTCTTCCCTTCATCATGTATTTCCGCATGTAGGATAATAGAATTGTCTTTGGCTTTATTACCAATGAGTTTATCAAGATCCTTTATTCTTGCTCCTGGAAGACTGCATACTAAATGTGTTTCTTTGTTTACATTACATTTTATAGAGTCATGGTGTGGTTTGGAGCCCAAGGCAAGATGGCTGACTAGTTAATCAGCTGTGCCCCGGTCCACAAATAAATTAACCATTTTACCCACCCAGTCTAGATTTATGCTGTCCATAGCTTAGAAAGCAATCTAGCAACTTCCAAGAATACTGCTCGTTTTGTCCACTTTTTTCTGCAAACCTCTGTTCCTTCCAAGGTTTTCTAGCACCAGTATATCATCTACGGCCTACATTACTAGCATAGTGAAGAGCCTCGAGATCACATCAGCGATATCAGCTCCTTAAACCATGTGCAACCTTCTCTCCATCTTTAGAGTACATTACCTCCCTGCTAGAAAATCTAGTGGCTGACATATATGAAATCAAACTCACGGTCATCTCTACAACCTCCAATGCAGCTACTCTCAAAGGACAAACTTAATGTGGTAGAACACATGCTAACAGACCTGGATGACTCACACTTCTTGATTATATGGTGCCTGGAAGCCCACAAATGACAATTAGAGCAACTATGGGAGTGGACAGAGCGACTGGATAACAACAGCAATAGGAACAATATACTGATTCTTGGAGTTCCTGAAGGCACTGAGGGAGAGCATCTTGAGAGATTCCTAACAGAATTCCTACCACAATTGTTGGCTCCATTGTGGTATGGCCCTCTTGAAACTGAGTGGGCCTACCATATTGAAGGCCCATCACAAACATGTGTTACTAGGCCTAAGCCAATCTTAGCCTCCCTACTTCTTCTTTCTTTCCAAATTGCACTCCGTCATGCTACCAAGGACAAAGGCCCACTTACCTGGTGGGGCACAAAAATCTCTGTCTTCCAAGACTTCTCCCCTGAGGTGATGCAGCAATGCCAGGAGTACACCCCTTTTTGAGCTGCATTGAGGAAGGCTAGAGTCTTGTACCATTTCTCTGAGTGGTCTGACTTTGTTATTTAGAATAATGGCAAGGAACACCTTTGTAGATCATCTCAGGGAGCCTGGGACCTTATGTACCACTGGTGGCTGCAGTTAAAGATTGAGTCTCGCCCCCCAGGTGCCTATGGGGAGAGAAGAGCAAGGGCTCTGAATATGCACAAGCCTTAAGGGTGAACCTTTTTTTTGTGCCACCAGAGGAGCATGAGTCATTTGAGCTGGTGTATTGATACACTACTGCCTCTGAGGCAAGGAGAAAATGTGATTTGGTACCCTGTTCTCATTGCAGACACCAGTCTGATCTGCCTTCTCCTAAGTCTCAAGATCGATTCTTTACCCAAGAACACTGACCTTGTCTCTGACCTCCACTCTGGTTCTGGCTCTACCTCTGGCCAATCCACCCCCTCACCTCCACCCACAAAGCTGCCCATCAGGAACCAAATTTCTTGATGGAGAGCTCGCACTCCTGGGTCCATTTCTCAGATTCCCCTATCTCAGCACTGGAGGCAGCGGATCAGCATACTTCTGGTATGTGTTCTGGAGCAGCTCAAGGATCCACTTGGATGGATATCCCACTAATGACCCCTATGGAGGTACCGATGGACTAAATGGCCCCAGCCTACGATTCAGGACTCCGTCACTCTCTAAATTGACTGCCCTTTGTATGTGAACAGGTTTCTCACAGCCATAAACTATTTTCTGGTTGTGCTCACTGTTTTATAATAGCTCAGAGTGTTAGACTACTCTTGGTGGTCGCTATGCACTAACTGGTGGGTTATATGCACCTGAGGCATGTACCCCACCTGCGTACCTATGCAGCTCCAGACAGGCACAGGTTGCATGGCATGCATGACTGCATGCACCTGTGGGGCACCTGTCTGTGGCCATGCCCCCTCGGCACACAGGGTCACCCAGGTGACCAGGGGCAGAGTCGCAGATCAAGGCAGGCATCCTGCAGTGAATCCCTTGCATCCATGTGGCAGGCACACAGTGTTGGGTCCTGCTGTGTAAAGCGGCAACACAAGTATTCATTCTAGGCACTCACCTGAGCAGATGCCCCAGCCCTCTTCTGCAGCCTGGTGGGCTTGGCAGCATGGATATCCATTGACTGGTGCCGCCATGCTCTGGTGGATGCAGAAATTGGGGGCATGTACCAGGTTACCCCTGGTCTCAGTTGGCATACCCGGCGAACCCTGTGCCTGGCACTATGCAGCTTAATGAATGCCGCATAGTGCAGGCATGCCCCCAACATGCCACCAGCGCTGTGCTCCTCGTGTAGCTTGGGCAGCTGGTGCATATATGCCTTGCTCACCATTGATGAATGCCACCAGGGGGTCCATGGGACCCCCGCTGCGTGGCATTCACACTTAAGGTTGCCTACATACCTCAGATACGCAGCGCATAGGCAACTTTTTTTTAGTGCATAGGGCCTATTGTTCCTATTTTCTTAGTTGCCTTAGTTATTACCTACAGAACAGCAAATACTACCACTGACTATTGAATGACTGGCTGTTTTGTAAGGGGGAAGGGGACATCACATTATTTCCAGTGTCACACCTCAACCTTTATTCAAAAGGACTCCTCTTCCCCATGGCTACCTCTACTAGGTTTTTCTCCTCTGCAGCCTCATATACCATCTGGGTCACTCTTCTTGCCTCCCCTGGTCCCCGGCTGAATTGCTTACCTTGTTCACAGCTGTTTTGTCCAGCATGTACAAATGCCTATCCACGAGGGAAGTGCCCTGTGTAGAACTGCACTTTGCTCCCTCTTTAATAGTCTTCATGTTAACCCTGTGAAGCACTATTGGCTACTCTAGAACTTATTTCTGGTCTCTTCCCTGGATCTCTCCCTTCCTTTCTTATCTCTCTAGTCTCCTTCACTGTATCCCTGTGGGCCAAGACCGATCCTTCTCCTGCCACATACACAGAGTGCTTGGCCTGTATACTTTGTCTCCCTCCTTTACCCTGTTATACTTCTTTTCTCTTCATTTCTTCTTTTCCTTCCCTCTCCTTTGTCTCCTGGTCTTCTTACCACTTGCTGCAAGGATATCTTTTGACCTTTTATCTCCTTTCTCCCTAACAGGCCTTGACTTCCCCTAGCCACAGGGCATAGGCTCTGGCCTACAGTAAGGGATTGCATAACTTTCCACTTTTTTCTTGTTTCTGTACCACAGTGCTGTCTGGAATTGAGTCTGTTTCCACTTTTCTTTTGATAGCTTGAGTAGTTAAACTGGGGTGAGGTCAGATACTGCAGATGCTAAATACCCTCACCTTGGTGCCTCTGCTAGCAGGGCTTCGAGGTGTCAATCCTCCTTCCCGCACTAACACAAGGTGTCCCTCCAATAGGAACTCTTTATTTCTCCATTTACTCCCTATCACATTGTTTGGTATTGCTGCTTTAGATTGTTTTTTTTTTCATAGTAGTATGATTTAGGTGATTGTGCATTTGCATTAAATTGGTTTCCAGTTGTCATTATTCTAATAGTTTTTATACAAGGTTATAAGGTCTACTTAAGTTGTTATCTGTTATTAGCTTTTCCTAATACATGGTGCTCAAGGTGGATGGCCTCAAGATTGATCCAGGACCCCTTCTTGTAATCCCTCCCCTGTGGAGGTGGTCCAATACTGATCTTTGAGAGGGCTAGGTCCTGAAGAACTAATGTCAGTACTGGATGCCTCTGAAATGTTGTCAGCATTTGCTGAGTGTGTGGAGGTTGCAGTGTTGGCCTATAACAGAGTCATAACTAGGACACTCAACATTCTTGTGCCGGTCCATGTACCCCAACCCCTGGTATTGTACCTCAGCTTACCATGGTTTGATGGTGAGCTGAGGGAATTTAAATCCAGGGGATGGAGGATGGAGTGCTGTTGGAGGAAGTCTAGGTCCATGGAGGATAAACTAGTTCTGATTTCCAATTATGAGGAATATCAGAAGGCAAAAACAAGGCGCTGCGTCAGCATGTGTCTAAAAGCAAAACAAAATGGTTATATTAAACGCACGCTGAAAATAGAAAATAGAGTTAAAAATCTACGTTTTGACCTTAGGTCTTCTTCAGGAAATATCTAAAAGAGAAAAAAAAACAAGTTAGTGTAGAGGAGAGGTAAAATGAGAGAGATATATATGTGTGGAGAAAGAAGAAAGGGGAGGCTCAGGGAGAAGAAGTGATAAATGGTAAGATTAAGAGAGAATCTGTGAAACAAAAAGGTGATGATGGGAAAGATAAAGCATAATGGGAGTGAAAGAGCTGGGGACGTTCCCAGGTGGAGACTAATTAACAGGGCCTAGTAAGAAGGCTGAAAGGTGACAAATGTGTGGGAAGGAGACAGAAATGGAGACATTTGGTGAAAATGAAAAATAAATTAAATGAGTACAAAAACAAATAGACTTTAGGGAAAAAAAGGGGATGGCTGAAAGATGTTAGTGGAAGGCAGATGTTAGTGTCAGAAGGCAGTCTGTCAAAAGAAGGCAGATTTTCCTTCTAGAGAGATTGCTGCTGGGAAGAACCGATCTGCTCAGTTCTTTTGGACTGCAGACAGGCAGCTTCACGTGGCCTGTCTGGAGCCCGTGAGAGAGATTCCACTTAAGAGATTCGAGGAGTTCGCTTAGTTCTTCTCAGATAGGATGTTCTCCAGTACTGTCAGTATTACTCCAATGGGGCTTTATGTTCCCAACAATGGTCTGCATCTGAGCCAGGAATGCAGGAGGTTTTCTTGAGCTGAATTTCAGTCAGAAATGGTGGAAGAGGTATGTAGAGTCGTCTTGACACTGCAGCTGATTTGCTGTGATCTGAACGCAGGCCCTATGTGACTCTTAGTAAGTTGCGTCATCCATCTGGTCCCAATATTTGCCCAAATCATCTGGTGTTCTTTGCTGGAGGAGCTGGTTCCAGAGGCACTTAAGTGTGCTCTGGTGTGTCCCAAGCTGAAAAAAAATATTTTGACCCTCATGTTTTCTCTAACCTTCCCTTTTTAAGTAAGGTTATTGAGAAAGTGGTGGCTCTGTCCTGTGGCATGACACAGAGCTTGGTCCTTTCACCAATGTTGTTTGTGGTGTACATTCTACCCCTGGACATTGTCGTTAAACAGTTTGGGCTGGGGTTTCACTCCTATGTGGATGATACCCTGCTCTATCTGTCTTTTGTGCCTGGGAATCAGGTTGCCATCAACATGTTTAACAAGTGCTTTGCGGAGATCCAGAACTGGATGGCTACTAGTTGGCTGAGGTTGAACCCTGACAACACTGAAGTATTCGTGGTTGAGCCAACCCAAAGGGGGGTACTGATGGCTGGCATAGGAGTTACCAGGCTTTGGTTTGGTGACTCTGATCTGCTAGCCTGCTCCAGGGTGACAGATCTGGGAATCATGCTGGATGACAGCCTGACAATAGAGGACCAGGTGTCAGCCATTGTCCAGACTGGCTTTTTTCATCTTTGGAACATCCACCAGATCAGAACCCTGATTCCTCCCCAAGACCTGGCCACAATAATCCATGCATTTGTGACCTCAAGGCTAGACTATTGTAACGCTCTATACTTCGGGGTCAATGGAGGTACGCTGCAACACCTGTAGTTGTTGCAGAATGCAGCTGCCTGGTTACTCATGGGCTTGATAAGATCTAGCCATACTTCTCCAGCACTGCCTGACCTGCACTTGCTGCTGAAGAAGTGGTGTATCTTGTTTAAAATAGGTTTATTAACCTATAAAACCCTGCACAGACTGGGCTCAGCCTACCTGAGTGAGCTCCTGCACCCATACACTCCAATTATCCAAGGAAGACCTCCTGGTGCTTTCGAGGGCAAGACTAAAAACTTCAGGGGACCGAGCCTTTGAAGTAGTGGGCCTGTTGCTTTGGAACTCCTTGCCCAGGACCTTGTGGGAGGCCCTCTCAGTGCAGACTTTTAAGAAGAGGCTAGAAACCTTTCTTTTTCAGCAGACTTTTGGTGAAGCCATATAACATCTTCAGTACCATGGCCAGATTAACATATACGCAAATGATGCCATGGCGTAGGGCCCCATGGTTCAGAAGGGCCCCCACCATGCACCACCCACCCTCTATTTCTTCTTCCCCCACCCTGCTATGTGTGACCACACTGCGGTCGCCAACCAGCTGAATTACCCCACCCAAATAGCTCCAAGCACCACAGTCCAACCCCCCACTTTGTTCTGCGAGAAAGCCTCTGGCTCCAGCCCACCTCTGCACTGACCACACACACCAATCAGACTAGGGTCTGACCATCCTCCGGAGGTGTGGTTACTAAGGAGAGGGAATCAGTGTGACAGACTGGCAGTGCATGCATGCATTGTGTCAGGGTCAGGGCAGTGCAGTGAGTCAAGTCATCTCTCTCAGAAGATTTGACAAAAAACAGCCAGGTGAGGACAAAGAGATGGATCATCGTCCATGGTGAGGTGGTGGGACTGAGTCGTACTCATCATCGGTGGAGGTGGTTGGTCAGCCATGATGTCTGTGGTCCCGTCTCTCCATTGAATCAAGAAGTTAAACACTAATCTAGCAAAAGTAAGCTCAGCTGAGCTGCCTGCAACTCGAGCACCTGCAAGAGAGACACTAGAGCAGGCCACGGAGCTAGATTTTTCAGTGGCTCCTAGTTGCTTAACTTAAGTTGCTGCTCTTCACCTGTCAACACCACCACCACCCTCCTAGTGTGACGTGCAGCCAGTCATGTGTGTGATTGCTTTGCTGCTGCTGACTGTGTGGTGTGAGGATGAGTTGAGGAGGAGTCCTACAGTACCACTGGGCCCAGTGGGCCAAGACCAGTACCTAAGTCATTGTGCCGCCACCTCCTACTGTGACGTGATCTTGAGGGTGAGGGTCGAAATCGACGTTGGTCAGGTCTCAAACAGAGGAGTCAAGGTTCGTTGTACAATAAATTAAGAACTAAAATACAAAAGAACTAAAGTATGATCATGGCATTGGTGCAGACAGCACAGACTAAAGGAAATAAATAAAAGGAAAAAAGTACAATGGTGGTGCATGGTGGACATAGGGCATAAAACTACAGACATGAAGACTGAAGTGTTCAGATGAAATTAAACTAGTATTGGCTGTCTGAAAGACAAGGCAGTAAGAATCAGTGGCTGTCTGGATATAACCTACTAGCAGGGGCAATAAATTGAAGGTAACAAAATTATCTGTATGCCAAAAATGATTAAGCCTACACAACCACAGGCCACAACAAGCTTGATCCCCTGGTAAAATCTAAAATCTAAATCTTCCTTCCTTCCTTCCTTCCTTCCTTCCTTCCTTCCTTCCTTCCTTCCTTCCTTCCTTTCTTCCTTCCTTCCTACCTTCCTTCCTTCTCCTTTTCCCTCTCTCTTTCTCTCTCTCTGTTTCCCTCTTTCATTGTTTTCTTTTTGTTTCTTTTTTTATTTCAAAAGTTTTACAAGGAAAGGCACACTGAGCTGCCAACAGCTCATTTCCAGATGCATTCTGTTGCGAAGGGGTGAGGTTATTGTAAACGACATCCTGCTTGAGTACCCTGGTCATTGCAGCCTTGCTGGCATTGTACGGTGGAAGAGTTGAATGTTGGCATTTAGGGGCCCCCCGGGCCACAAAATGTAACTTGGTGTAGGGCCCCTACATCCATTAATCTGGGCCTGTTCAGTACAACTATCCATAGTCTTCTTAATTGAGTTTTTGTATTACTGCTATTTTTATGGGACTGTTTTAGTGGGAATTGTTATAATCTTATTTGTCTTGTATTGCATTGTTTTATTTTTGTATGAGAATCACTATTTTACTGTTATGTATATCTTATGCCTTAATTTGTATTTTTATTGTACTGGCACCCTGGGCCTCAGGGGAAGGGAACCATATATAAACTCTTCTACTACTACTACTACTACTACTACTACTACTACTGCATAGCCTGTACACACTAGTGATAGTTGTGACCCTTTTATCAGTATTTAAACTACTGGTATTACTAACAGCATTGAAGTCGGGAATTTCTCATTTTACAGTGCTACTCTTGCCATGTAATTTAGAGAGGCATCATTAAGGTTACTATTTTGGTCCCTGTTCTGTGATACTCCCTCATCCCCTGGCTATTATCTCTGTTATTCTCACCTTAGTATAAACTTTTATGGGGCGTTACAGAATGTCCTCACAAAGACAAGGGTTCCAGGTGCAGCTGTGTTCCTGGAATGTTAAAGGCCATAACCATCCCAGTCAATCACAGTAAGGTACTCCAGCACCTAAAATCTATTAAAATGGATGTTGCCTTACTCCAGGAGACACACCTCACCAGGGAAACAGCCCATTTGCTATGGAAAGGTGGGGTGGGGACAGATGGTTCACAGTTCAATCTTTAGTAAAGCTAGAGTTGTTGTGCTTCTCTTTCACAAAGCCCTTCAATGGTCCATTGACAACACTTTCCCAAACACACAAGGTAGGTGGGTGCTTGCCAAACTAGGATACCCCAGGGGTCAGGTGATCATGGCCTTGATTTACACTCCAAATGCGGATGACCCTGAATTCTTTCTCAGACTTAGCCAAGCCTTTGCCAACCTGCAAGGTGGCAATTGGGTCCCACTCCTTATTGGGGGTGATTTAAATCTCACCCATGATCCTATCCTGGATAGATCCAAATTCATATTTGTCTCACACCTCAAATCACAAGGTTCCCTTAAGAATGTAATGGAGGAATGGGGCTTTGTAGATGTGTGGCAAAGGGATAAGCCAACAGGTCAGGATAACGCTTTTTATTTAGGCATACATGACACCTACAGATGGATTGATTTTTGGTTGCAGAGTCAATGGCTTCATCTAGGATCTTCTCCTCAGATTGGACAAATCCTAGATTCAGACCATACTCAGGTAATAATTGTTTTTCAACTCCCTGATGCCGACCTTGGCTCTCCCCGATGGAGGTGTAACCTCCTCATAATTACATAATCTATGTTTAGGCAGTCTTTATCCAGAAGGAGGCCACATATTATATTTCTACCAATGATAATGGTGAGGAGAGTAAGAGAACACTATGGGAAGCCTTTAAGACATTCCTTCAAGGTTGAATTATTGCTTACACTTCCCAGTTAGAGACTGAAAGATTAGTAGAGTTGGATGCCCTTCAGAAAAAAATTGTCTGACTTAGAAGAACAACTCAAAAACAACCATTCCCTGCACCCTACTTTGACCTCCAGAATTGTCATCCTCAAATATGGGATTGATACTATCCTCTCCAAATTGGCAGAATGGCACCTGATTTGTACTAACCATCATTTTTGGGAATCTGGGGGAAATGAGGTAAGATCTTTGCATACCATCTACATAAGCAGCAAACTAACTCACACATTTTAGGACTGCACAAATCAGATGGCTCAGTTGTCACTAAACCATGGGAAACTAATAGCATAATGTGGCAGTACCACCAGCACCTATTTTCTTACTCATTTGCTGGTTGTACCCTAGCAGGTCCCTGCATTTTTCACAGGGATACCCCCACTCCACAGCTCTTTACTCAACTTAGAGACAAGCTTAATCAACCACTTACAGAATTCAAACTCTGAGCTGGACTCATGTCGTTGGAGCATGGGAAGGCTCTAGGGAGGGATGTATTTGCCATAGATCTTTACCAAATAATGCCTGGCATCATCATTCCTCCTTTACTACAAGCTTTATAGGAGGTCCATAGCCAACATGTCTTCCTGTTACTATGAGGGAAGCTATTATTACATTACTCCCCCAAAAATCTGATGACCCACTCTGCTGTGCCAATTATCATCAAATACTATTGATTTTAATGGAAACCGAAATCTATGACTCAAAGGGTTGTACTTCTAAATGGTATTAAATAAATAAATAAATAAATAAATAAGGTATTTACCTCTCCAACACATCCCATCCAAGCTGGCTTTCAAGAAGAGCAAGTCTGGGTCTGGCCATCTCAAGAAGCTCCTTAATCTCAAGCTTCATTCTCAAACAGCTTCCTCCCCTGTGGTGGTTTTAGCCATTAACTTTTGTAAAGCATTTGACTCTGTGGAGTGGGGGTATCTTCATCAGCTTTTGGTGCTATACAGTTTTATCATGTACATTATTTCTGTGGTTGAGTGTATACATTATATTCTTCCCTGACCTTGGTGATACTTACCAACTGGATGATCTCTTCCCACTTCACTCTCCAGTGGGACACATGCCAAAGCTACCCCTTATCCCCCTTCTCTTTCTGATAGCCCTAGGCCCTCTCTCAAGGAAGCTGATTGCTACCCCAATATATCTGGCATAACTGTTAATGACACTTGCTTTTTAGTATACACTTGTGCAGATGATTTACTCTTAACATTAGCCACACCTGTCACCTCCCTCCCTCCTATTTTTACAACTTTGTTGGAGTGTGTGTCTTTATTGAGCCTTTCTGTTAATCTTGCCAAACAGCTGCGTCCTCTTTAAATGACCATTGTTATAGAAGTGCCTGTGCCAACTTGCAAATATCATGGGCTAGAAACAGATTTAAATATCTCAGAATATGAATAACTACCAAGTGGGCAGATCTCATTCCGGCAAATATCTCTTTATTTTCCACCCTTGATCAGAACCTCTGGATGTGGCTCAGACTTAACCTCATGGGGAAGATCAAGATGATAAGGATGTTCATTCTTCCTAAGTTCTCTTACCTCTTTAATAACCTCCCTCTTGCCTAGTATAATCTTCAACAGTATTGAAAAACTTTTGAATATCTACCTGTGGGCAGGCAACCCCCTGTCTTAGCAAAGTAAAACTCAGGGCTAATTGGCAGCATGGTGGATTTGGTCTCCCCTGGTTTGTGGGGTACTAAATGATTCAAGCTTACAGGTGGTTTACTCCCCCTGTTCCTTATCACTGCATTGGATAAGACTGGAGACCCATGCAGCAGTGGTCCCCTGTTTGAGTACTTTAATGGGGTATAGACCCTTTAAGGTAGTTTCTGATCACCCTATATAGCCTCTACGTTACAAGCTTGGAATAAATGCATGACCCTTACGGCAGTCCCTAAGACCTTATGGGTACCTCTCAAACAATATATAGTACTTACCTATGGCATAACCCCCACATACAAATTGATGGACAATCAATTTGATGGCTCACATGGGCATTGAAAGAGCTGTTTACTATCACAGATCTCTACATTCAGCATTCTATGACACTTTTATCCTTTCAGTAACTGCAGACCAAATATGGCCCACCCACATTGTCTTTTCGTGCTACTTACAACTCAGGTCAGCTATTCAGTCATATGAAAAGACCCATCCAACTCCATCCTCCTGGTCCTGACTCCCTATGCTTCTAGACTCTCAAAGCACTCATGGATGAACCAGCAGGACATATGCCACTGTCCGCGACACTTGAACAGGCATTCTTAAATCAGAAAAAGCAGGCTCTGAATTGGAATTGGGTCACCCATTACATTCCCCCCAATGGACCAATGCCACCTATCTTGCCTGTGTGGCTCACAGGGATGTTAAGAGCCATCTCATCCAACTCAAAAGCCTACATCAATGTTATAAAACCCTTCAAGTGCTCCATTCAATAGCTCTAGCCCCATATTCTACCTGTTGGAGATGCTCACAGTCAGATGTGGGACTCCTCCACACACTCTGGAATTGTCCCAAACTCACTACATGTGGCAAAATATCCTTTCAGATTGCTCCTAAATTTTGAACACTCTCATTACACCTTCCCCATAGCTATGTATTTAGGAATCACAACAGTGTTACCACTGTCTAAACCTCTACAATGTTGGCTTTTAGGCATTTTAATGGAGGCCAAATGACTTCTTTTAATCTCTTGGTGATGCCCTTTCCCTCCACCCACTGCTCTCCTGTCATTTGTCAATTGCCAAACTGGCTCTTTTTGAAAGATTATCCTTCACTACACTTGCAAAACAGTACATCTGTCACAAATAACGGGACCCTTTACTTCAGTCACATCTATATTTGGTTCTTTTCCCACAGCCTAGCAACCATACTACATGATCCTGATTCCATAATCTCTTCTCCCAATAGTATATCACTTTTCCAGCCTTTTGTCTCTTACACAGTCTCATTATAACTGGTTTTCTTGAAGCTGCCTCACAGGATATAGTTATGATATGTCCTCTTTCAGCTTCTCTGATTTAACACCCCAGACTTACACTGCAAGCTCTGCATCGTTTGTTAATTAGTTGGAAAATTGATTCAGTGCCATCTGCTTTATAATGGTTGTATTGTCATGTTGTTTTTTTCTCATGCTTCATTGTTGTTTATATTTTATGTGTTGCAAAATCATTAATAAAAAGTTTCATGTTAAAAACATATTATAAAGTCAGCATCCACTTAGTGAAGAGAAGTCTTCTCTTGGCATAGGGCCCAGAGGAGCCTGCACTTCTGCATCTGTAGATACATGGAAGCACTGGGCAAAGAAGGCCCTATGCTTCCATAGCCAGATGGATTCTTGGCCCTGTGTGCCTGCATCTGTAGCTACATTGAAGAGGCCCTGCCCTTCTTCAGCCCCACAGAAAGTCCTACATGCACTTTGCATCCACTAGGGCCCTGTGCAACCACAGCCATGTGGACTCTTCCCTTGTTGCAGGGCCCTCCAGTTTCTGCATGTCTGCATCTGTTGCCAAAGGGACTAGTGTGATTGAGGATATGATTTCACAATCACAAAAAGACAGGAAATGTATTGCTAAAAATTACATTAATGCAGACATAAGGGTTAAAGAATGCAAAGCAGACAAAGTAAGGAGATGGAAAATGTTTAGGGTTTGAAGTCTCAGGAGTCTTAGTAAATCAGTGTGTGGTGTTCCTTGAGTTGGCAATCATAATTCCCACCCCCTCCCTTAAGCAAACAAACATGAGCTCTTGTTTCATACAGGGCCTGTCATGGTCCAAACCTGTAGGACCATTTACCGGCTGGGCCATTTCCACCAGGTTTGAGATACAGGTAGGGCACACTGATGAATCGTGAAGAATGAAATACATGCCTGCGTCTTTATTCTCGGCCATTGCAGATTGTGTGAGAGACCATGTGGCACTTGCACACCTGTTTAAAGGAGAAATTGTCTAAATTGTCATGGTGATTTGCATATATACCCAAAGATGCTTTGCAGTATGGGGATATGTGTGATTTTATTTTTATTTGTGTGTGTGTGTGTGTGTGTGTGTGTGATATATATATATATATATAAAATCGGTAGAAAAAAATATCTCTGCTGGTTGGTTAAAACACATCACATGACCATGCATATATCAGAGCACGATCACACACCTGCACGTTCACCCCTCTCCAAAACAGTTTTGCCATTTTATAAGATAGATAACACACTCTAGGTTGTGCCATCATTCTCTGATATATGTACATCTTTGGTGGTTGATGCACTCGGCACAAGAAGCCGCACACCAAGGCGTGCGCATATATCAGAGCATGAGCACACACCATAGAGTGGGCTATCTATTTATATATATATATATATATATATATATATATATATACACACACATGCATACATACATGTATATACACATACATACATATATATTTGCAAAAAGGTAAAGCAAAAACTAAGTCCAGGAACATGAGCAGTAGGCATATTTCAGGGTTTAGGTTTTTACAGCAAAAAACAAACAGGGTGTGGGGGTAGGAAGAAGTAGGCTGCTGGTTAACTAGGATCTGCAGCTTATCCATTAGGTAGGGAAATGGGCAGACTGGGTGGGCCAAGCGGTCCTTATCTGCTGTCAAATTCTATGTTTCTATGTTTCTAAATAATTTTGAAAACATTTCTAAATCCAGCACTAAACTGTTCACAACACCGGCAACCCAGGTTTGGGAAGGAGTCGGGGTCATCAGGAGCCAGTCACGGGAAGGAAATCTGAGCATTCCATAGGATACTCTCCCCTTCAGATGGGGGAGGGCTGCCACATCTCTCTGTTCCTGCCACCTGTGGATGCCTGGGCGGCAGCACAGGACTCACCATGTGGGCAGACTGTGCCAGCATGTCTACAACCTGTACTTCCATCCTTCATGCTGGCATCCTCAGGGGTGGGGTTTCATGGACAAACACAGCAACCTGAACAAGGTAAAGAAAGAAAATGCCCCTACTACCATGCAGCATGATCCCTGACAGCTGGAGGAGGATGGAGCACAGATAGTCAGTATCACAGCCACTGAGCCCCACCAACACTGGGAGTCAAAACATGTGCAATAAACAAACAAACAAAAAAAAAAGATTTAAAGCAGCAAAATGGCCATCTAAAATGTTCAAAGTCATAATACAAGTTAGGACTTACACTTACTGTACTTCCTGCAGGGTTCATACAGCCCTGTGTGAAGCAAGGTACAACATGCCATGTTTTGCTGAGCCCTGTGCAACCTGCTTTGTGCAAGGTCCAATGAGCCCTTTACAAAGCAGGTAAGAGCACAGCTCATGTTTCCCTTCCTTAACACAGTACCAGAATGACCCTGCACTATCCTGAATTGCACTTTGCCAAAGGGTCCTGAATGAAAAAGTTAGGGCTCACCTCTTGTTTTGTGGATTTGCTCCAAGTTGTCACTCCACTTCATAAAATTGTAAATTGGACCCACAATGTATTTTTGGGTTTGCCCCCCCAAAACACATTTTAGGTATGATTAAAAAGGTTTCACTCATGTGGTCATGAGGTAGGGTGTCAACTTGACCACCTTGCAAATGTGTGGCCAAATTAGCAATAATGGCAAAGTTACGTCTAAAAGAAAAAGACAAAAAAGTCCATATGCATGTGTCAGGTATCAACCCCTTATGGGGGAAATGTCAAAAGCTTTACTGAAATCCAGAAAAATTACATCATAAGGGGATTTGTTGTCAAGATGACAACTAATTGTCTCATAAAAACACATTAGATTTGTGAGGCATCACCTTCCTTTTTTGAAGCCATGTTGTTCGGGATCTTGAACATCCATTATGGGAAAGATTATATCTTTGATTAGACTTTCTAGGATTTTACAGATTGTGGAGGTTAAGTTGATGGGTCTATAATTATTCTAAGATGATTTGGTGCCTTATTTGTGAATCAGCATAACATATGCCTTTTTCTAGTCTTCTGGTACATAACTGGAAGAAAGACAACCTTCAAAGAGTAACTTTAATGGATAATCTAAGGAGTTCCCTAGTAGAAATAAGTACTACCCAGCTATATTGTCGGGGGCGGGACAATTCTTATTCTTTTGAAGTTTTCATTTTGACAGTATAGTAGTGTTCAATGCACATATTTTAATTTGTGGTCATGTTAACTTGAGATTTCTAAAGTTGTTGAGGAGACAAAACTGTTTAGACAGCAGTAATGGGAAGGACTAAATTAGTGAAACATAGGTTAAGGCCTCTTTTCCCCACACTTGAATATAATGGCATTCCTATAATGTGTGTGATAAAGTATAAATCTGTTACATCCATGCCAACATTAATCATGTAGCATCATTCCCATTTTAGACAGCCTATACAGTGTAAAATACAACGCTGAAGTATTTTTACTTGAATTGATTTATTGTGGCATTCTTATAATATTTTTGGCCTTAATAAGTCAGTACTGTCAAGTTTTGTAATACATGTTTTCTTTTATTTCTTTGGCACAACCTGATTGAACAGTTTTCAAATTCTTAGCATCATAATGTGTTAGTAAACTGAGAAAATAATCATTTAATTTCTTTTACAATCTTCCACTAGAACTTTATATTGTCTCCTTTAATATGGAAGCATCAGTCATTTCCAAGTTACACTTCTTAATAAATGAACAAAACAACTCTATTAAATTATAATCCAGATAATTTTACATTATTAAAGTTGATTAATTCTATAAATTCAGCATGAATAATAAATTGACTCTTTGTTACAAATGAAGGCTAATTCTAAATATGCATTTTTGCTCATTCTTTTTTCATTGTATTCAAATCTATACTTTTAAGACACAATTTTATGTTTCCAAATAAACTTTAAATAAAAATTGCATAGGGGTTACTAAGCTGGATATATGGTGGATTTATATCTGTCTTGAAAACAATTAAAATGGTGTTGTACAAATAAACTAGGCCTACCCCAAATAAATTTCAGTTATGATATTCTAGTATCTTCCTTAATAAATGATAATATTTACCCTCAGAATTATATGTTTCCCTACAGGTATAGTCTGTTCTAGTACTTTTCCCTATAGATGTAGTATTTGTTTAATTTTTTGTGATAGGTAACAAAAGCAGGGATCCGGACATCCCAAAGCCACCTGAAAATGATTTATTATTAGTTTTGTCCAGGTAATCATTGGAATTCTTCCCTTCCAAAAACATATTTTGAGACTGCATCTAATGTCTTGAAACCATTCCCACTCAATGTAACAATTTTAAGGGAATCAATGCATCTGTAAAGTGATTATAGAAAATGTTCTCCCTCTTGTAAATCATTTGTGATTTTGGCTTTCAAAAATTTTACAATTATAATTTAAAGTTTTACTATAGTCGGAGAATAAATGGATGCTGAAATATTTGAAAGAACATGAACATGAAGATCCTATAAAAGTGTACTAGCCTGAGATTATATTGGTAATATGTCATTTTTTTAGTTGTTAATAGAATACCCTGAAAGTAATAAAAACAAATTAATTTCTACTATAAAGGATGGATACAGTGTTATTTCTTAACATACCTAAAATATCATCAGCATAGGCACTTATTTTTTCTCGTATTCACCCATCAGAATGCAGTTAATGTACTGAGTCAATCTTATCTAAACCAATAGTATTTCTAATAAAAAAATAAACAAAGTAAGTGAAAGGGGCATCACTGTCTTACTCCACTTTTCATTTGGATATAATTGGTATTGTGGCTATTTATCACAATTCTTGTTAAGGGTCTCAAATACAATAAGTTTATTATTTTAATCCAACTATTTGGTAGACCCAACTTTTCCAAAGCAAAACCAAAAATTACCATTTTAAGACATTAAATTCCTTCATAGACTCTAACATTTGACTGGTCATTTATAACAACTTTCATCTTGGCTGGAATTAGTATTGTGGCCTGATAACCTTTGTCCCTCAGCAGCGTTCTCAGACTATAACATTTGTGTCTATCCTCCAAGATCTGTGGTGGCAAGTCTTGATAGGCCATGATCATGGCTCAATGTAAAAGTATCCTCATCTTCTTATAAATCACTTGCAAAAAGGCTTCTTTATCATTCAGTCATATAAATTTCAAAATTATGGGTCTAGGTGGCATATGCTCAGATTTTCCCTCCTTACTGCTCAATGTATTATTTCAGTTTCAAAACTAGCAGTTGAATCTCTACTAGATGTATCCAGTACAAACATACACGCATAAAAGATCATTTGTTTCAAAGTAGATGATTTTCCCATAGTTCAGGAGCCACAGCTAATTTAACACTTTTTCTCCTGGTTCTAAGTTCAAAATCTTTGATCTTATCTGAAAGTTATTTTTCTCTTATCCCCTGCTGTTGTAGCTGTTTCCTTGATACAAGAGCCTCATCCTCTAGTTTGCTTATTAGTTGTTGATTTTCAGTAACTTTTCCACTTAAGGCTTCTGTCTGCTTCTGATTTTGTTAACTTCTGTCTTAATATTTTCAATGTCCTGTGTTATAGTCTCTATTTTCAAAAGTCCTTTATTAATACTCAGAAGTTGCTTTAAAATTTTTCTGGCCCATGAAGGGGTGGGACTCTGAATTGTCGTCTACATCTGTTCTTTCATCCTTGTGTATTTCAGATAAATTAGTCATCTCCTCTATTACTTGTGTTGCTTCTCCAATAGTGTTTTTATCTAAATGTATTAGATCATTATCCTCCTCAGTGTAGAGTCCGGGATAGAATCTGATTTTGTCAGGTTTCCACCCCCTACTATTGTCAAGGTTTGTTATCTCAATGTATTTACTCATTTGTGGCACAGATGTATTGGCATCTATCAAACAATAGTGTCTTAATTCATTTCTGTCAGTCTAATCTTCATTATGATCAGGCAATGTCTTGTTTCAAATCAAAGTCACAGATGGTGGCAGATTTCTACCATAGTGCTAGTGCTGTCTTCAGGAATAACTTGGATATGCTTGCTGAAGGCTTTGAACAATGGATACTTGAGAGTGCCATGATCGAGTCTGATGAAGTAGCAGAGTCTTTCAAATCCTGTTCAGCCTGACTATTATTGCTCAAAATTGCTGAAGATGACATCAATGTTTCACATATGTTAGTGGAGGTTGTTGGATCTGTTTTACTAACAATTGGTGTTAGATTGTTTAGTACAGGGTTTAGTAGAGATAGTAATAAATTCCAACTCCTGTTAAAGATGTGGCATTTAAAAGTTGTTCAAGAGCAATAATAAGTATGCACCATGGTTGATCTTTTATCTCAGAAGCTTTATCTGTGTCATTGTCAACAAAATTCTGTTTTTTAAGGGGGGTGGGCTTTCAGTAGTAGTTACAGCCTCAGATGTTTTTAGATGATGTAGCCTCCTGTGATTCTTTTATGACCTTTGGCTCTGATATTACTTTGGTCACTTTGATGTCTTTTGGGTCTTTAATTAGGTCTTTTGTTTTGTGAGTTCTTTTTATCCCTCTCAGTCTGGGCAACCCCTATACTCTGTCCACCCCACCCTATCCCTCCTGGGACTTACTGGATGTATCTATCCCTAGGGCTTATCCCTATGGTGGAGGTAGGTAGGGAACCCAACACCCTGTCATTAAAATGGATCAGGTTCTGCATCAACAGGCCCAGGTTGTAGCTGTGGGGCCTATAGAAGACCAGAGTCATCCTGCCAGATGAAATATTTTTCTTCCTTCCCTTGGGGGAGCAGATATACCTTGATATCATGACACATGTCACATGCTCCTGTGTGATGTGCATCAATATCTGCCACTCCTCCCACCACACTGGTGGCCTGAACTGCCCTATCCACTAGTCTTCACTAGGGGCCAGGCACATGCTGGATCCTGTGATCCTTCCTCCCCAAAGGAGGACAGCAGTTCCAAGAATGCTCAATTTTTTCCTCTCCCCAGCTGACCCTCTGATGCCCCAAATTCACTAGGCCATCAGCACTGCAAGGGGTAGTATAACTGCAGTGCCAGTAGGTTGGCTTAAATTAGATCTTTAACAGGAACCAACAAATTACTATCTTCTGATGCTTTTCAGTTGAAGGCTGCTAAAGTTAGGAAGAATTGACACTGCTGGTAAGGAGAGTTAAATGTTAGCTACATCATTTAGGTGTAAGGTGAATGTTTATGGGCATTACACTTATACAGATAGCAATTACATTTTGGGGACTAATACCAAAATTCAGAGAAAGTGCAAACAATTTTTTTAAAATCATCATGAAATTTTCCATGTCAATATTAAAAAAGAATATTGATAACCTTTATCATTATGGAAAAACTATATCAATAACATTTATTTTACAAAAAAAATAGCTCTGTCATGATGTAAATGTGTATATCATCATATCTAGAGAAAACTGTCTGTTTTTAATATCAATAACATAATTACTAGTGTTACACAATAACAGTGACAAAAAGATTTACTTTAGTTGCCATATTGGTCCTTGTAAGAACAAATCCAGAAGCAAATGGTTTGATACCTTTTATTGGACCAACTTAGATGTTACGAAAAGAGCAAAGTGCCTATGCTTTTGGACCAACCAAGTCCTTGCTCAGAAGCTTATGACAGTTATTTAGAAAATCCCATACTATTAAAACCCAGATCAAGCCAGCCTGGTGGCGCTGAGGGTTGAGGTGCTGGTGCCTTACCTCGCACTATGCCGGGGACCCATGTTTGGGAACGAGCACAAGCCATCGGGGGTCGGCAGTGGAGAAGAAGGATTGAGCATCCAATGGACTGCTCTTCTTCTCCGGGGAAGGGGGTTCCAGGTGGTTGGCACTTGTTCGCTCCCCAGCGGAGGCTGGAGGAGAGGGCACCGCACCACAAGTAGGGGAGGAGTTGGGCCAGATGTCTGGAGGGAGCGCATGCGGACAAGTGTGCGCTTCACTCCACTGATGTCAAGGCATGATCCTGACTCCTGGGAGAACAGGAGAAAAGCTACCGCCATGTAGGGTGGTGGAGGGCACCTCACAGGCTCTGACCCTGGCTAGCCACAGCGCTGGCCACCTAATCCAGTCCTCAGTGGGGGAGTTTGATTCCCTGCTGACCCCACCAGGGGGGTAAGCCCTGGGGCCAGGTCAGCATCGGCTGGTGGATGCCAGGGGATGGGGCTAGGGATGCCCCCCTGATACAAGCCGGTGGTAAGGAGGAGAGAAAAAGTAATAACTACAAAAAAAAAAAAACAGATCATACATAAAAAAAACCCAGAAAAAAATCTCATTGGTTTAAAATGCTCATTTAAACAATAACAGCAGTTTAAATCAGAGGAGTCACAAGCTTTCTGCTTGAAGAGTCCTTATCTCATGATTGGTGACATTTGACCTTGAAAGACTCCTTGGTGGAACAATAATATCAGGAAATTAATTAATAAAAAAAAGAGACATTATAAATGTCACCAGGAAATTGGGCAAAATTAAAAAAAAACACATGATAAGAACTCTTAAGGCAAGATTAGAATACAACTTGGTAACAAAAGTAAAAGATAACAAAGGGCAATTTTATAATTACATTAGCTTCCTTAAAGGTAAGCAAAAAGCTCTAGGTACAATAAAAACTACAACAGGCATGATAACGGATGAAAAGGAAACAGCAGATAAACTAAATGAGTTTTTCGTGTTTTTGAACTTAAAGAAAACTTCACTATGTGTCCAAAAAATATCAAGACCAACACCCTAGTCTTTTCCTCAGAAGAAGATCACAGAGTAATATCCTCACTAAAGAGCAACAGCTCTGCAGGGCCTGATGGCATCACCCCTGGATTCCTAAAAGAACTCAGAAAAAAATTAGTTGGTCCTTTGACTTGCCTTTTTAATAGATCAATTTATGAGGGAAAAACAATCCTGGAGTGGAGAGGAGCTACTGTCACCCCTATACATAAAGATGGCCCACTCACAGACACCAACAACTGTAGGTCAATAAGTTTGATGTCAGTGGTAGGAAAATTAATGGAAAAACTATTACAGTGTTACATAGTAGACCATATACAGTAAATAATAGCGGCTTTACTGACCCCACACAGCATGGGGTTCACCACGGGTAGGTCCTGCCTTTCTAACCTTATTAACTTTTTTGAGCTGGTAAGTGCTGCTCTGGATGAAGATATTCCCATTGACATAATCTTCCTAGACTTCGCCAAAGCATTTGACAAAGTCTTGCATTCCACATTACTCCAGTTACTGAGTAATATTCATTTACACCCAAACATAATCAGCCGGATAAATTCCTCATTAGAATCCCATCAACAAAGAGTGGCCATCAAAGGATATCTTTTGGATTGTCAACAGTTACAAGTGGAGTACCCCAGGGGTCAGTTCTGGCACCTTATTTAACATAATTGTGTTGACACTCCAAACCCCTAATAATGCATGGCTCTGCAAATAAGCAGAGGACTGCAAATGAGGAGGAATTGTACAAAATATAATTGATAATAAACAACTTCAGAACAGCCTAGATCAAATGGTCTGCATCTGTCCAGGAGGGGAACCAGGATCCAAGGTGATAGGTTTAAATGCTTCTTTGGCAAACATTTTAACTAGCAAAGTGGGAGCCACTGAAAAGGAAAAGAGAAATCCTTGTCCCCCCAAAAAAATCAGGGTGGTTAATGAGGTAAACACCAAGACAGAGAAGTCGATAGGGAGAAGGGCAGGGGTAAATGGAGAAAAAGACAAAGGCAGTAAGGACAGGGATGGGGCAAAGAGGTTTAAGGCCATCAAAAAATGGGGGGTAATGAGTACCAAAACTAAAAACAAGCAGTAGAATAAATGCCTAGAATACAGCACAATTATATTTACAATTACAAGGTGGCAGAATTCAATAGATATACAGTTGGTGGTCATTAGGATATAAGCAGTACAATAGCTTCAAGTGGAGTAGTACAGAAGGAAGTGAAAAACATGGTAGTAAAAAGGGAAAAAAAATAAAAATAAAAATTCAGCATTATTTACATGAACAAGTTTCAGTGCATATGCTATCTGTGAAGGCTTTGAAGTCAGTGCACCTGACCACGGAGGTGAGTTTTAGAGTTTTCTGTAACTTGTTCCAGGCAACTGGAATGATACTACTGATCACTGACTTGCAAAACTGTAT
This sequence comes from Neoceratodus forsteri, assembly GCA_016271365.2. NCBI lineage: Eukaryota > Metazoa > Chordata > Ceratodontiformes > Ceratodontidae > Neoceratodus > Neoceratodus forsteri. The sequence goes on along the minus strand of CM057454.1, from coordinate 356,516,661 downwards.
GGTGTACCTAGGTGTGGCCAATAGTAGCAGGTTATTCTTTCTTAGGAAATAGAAGTAAGGTGTAGCATGACAACTCGGTGAAATCAAATACAGCGTGGTCGGAAACAGCACAGTGAAAACTACAAAGTCAAAACCATGCATGAAGAATGCAGTCAGAGAACAAAAAAAATGTATGTTACATTTCACTGGAGTGGTGACCCATGGCGGCGTGGTGTTGTAATATTAAATCACACATAACAAAATTCTTGGCAGTATTCTCCATGCACGTTTTTTACTTTGCTGGTTTTCACTGCACTGTTTTTACTGTGCTGTATTTCGTTTCACAGAGTTGTCATGGAACCAAAGTAAGAAGATTTGTTGAAGAGTTCTGTGACATTTTTGGAAATGGTCATAAGATACTAGTGGTTGTTCTGTCTAAGAATAAGCACATTCCTGTTTACTTTATTCTGATCATCTGCTGTGTCTTTCAGCTTTGTTTTCTTCACCTGTTTTGTTGGCTTCATATACGATTGAGTCTGAGGAATTGCTATGGGAGTTCTTGGTTTTGGATTTCATTTGTCAGTTTTTTTCAGCTTTTTTTCTGATCTGTCACTGTGTGGGGGTTTGGGGGAATGCCACAGGATAGGGCAGATACATTAATGCTACTGTGTTCCCTTACAGCTCCTCAGTGTCTACATGGGTCAGCGGTGGTGGGCTCATCCATTGAGGGCGATACCCTGGACACAGAGGAGTGCCCATCCACCTCCACAGATGTCCAAAGGTCAGGATGACAGTGGGCCCACCTGGCTGTCCAGACTGAGGTTGGTGGAGCTGGTGCGGAGGATGCCCTGCCCGTGTCCCAGCGTGACAGCATCCATGGATGCCAGCATGCTGAGACTCTGACTGGTGTTGGATCCATCACCAATGATGATGGAGCTCTCATCATGGACAGTGATATGTGTGGGTTGCAGGATGGCCACACAGCAGGTAACAGCATGGGCATAGCTGTGGGTGGTGCTGCTGTGGAGGCCTGCATGACATCACAGTCCCAGCCTGTGCCTGTGCCTGTCTGCACCAGTGGGGCAGCACTGGTGTGCGTCCAGGACAGTGGGGCTGTTGCAGCCGCTGCTGCGGCACCGTTGAGCCCTGGTGAGCAGAGGTCGGAGGGGCAGTTTCAGCAGTCAGCCAATGGTGATGGGGGTGGCATCAGTGCACCGCCTGTGGACATGCCCAGGCATGGCCCTGATGCGCAGTGCCCAACCTCAAGGAGTGCTGCCCAGCATGGCCACAAACACCATGAGGGACAGCATGCCGATCAGGCGGATGACCTCTTAGATGAGGATACCCACATGACCCATGAATCAGTGGCTCAGCAGTTGCAGCTTGTGACAGCGGTGGATGCACTCTGTGCAGTCCTGCACCAGGCAGAGGAGCGGTACAGCAGGGACACCGGTCTGCTCCTGGCAGGGATGGACCAGCTGCAGGAGGATGTGACCACCGCCATTGGCAGGCAGACACAGGCTTTTACAGCTGTCATGGCCACAATGGGCACACAGTTATTTGCCCATGTGCCGCAGACACCATGCAGTGCCATGTCCACCCCCCATTCCTGGTGTCATGCGACACCCTCCATGTCGACATCAGGTTCAGCTGTGGGCATCCTGAGCATGCCTGGCGCAGGCATGTTTGGTGAGCTGCAGACCCCTGTTCGAGAACGGTCATGTTCCTGCAGTGGCACCCCTGGGGGACCATCAGTGCCACCCCATGAGGCCAATGGTCAGCCTGTCACAGCTGGTGGGTCTCAGCGGGGCCACCCATGCATCCGTGGTGGCCGTAGCACTGTGCCACGTGACTGACCTGCCTCCCACCATGGCTACTGTCTGACGCTGCCCTGTGTGCAGTGTGTTGTTCAACGTGCAATGCACGGGTGGGGTACCCAGCCCTGCACACACACACACACACACACACACACACACAGTCCATGTGCACACCCTCCTGGCTGCTGGCCACTGTGGCGTGTGCATGATGATGCCTGCATTGAGCTGTCTGCCACTGTGCAATGGTGTCCAGTGTCTGAGACACGCACAATGATTGGCACTGGGCATGGTGGTCTGCGGACGTGTGTGTGGCTAGGGGTGGCGGTTGGGGTCGGTGTGCCTTCTACCCTTTGTGCATGTCTTGTGGGTGTGTGTGTGCATGACCGCGTGCTGTGTTAGGTCTTTCCCATCCCTGACAGCGTGTGCGGTTCCACACTCAGCCAATTCCCTTTACGCCATGTGCCCCTGGGGTTTGTCCATGTGTATTTTTGGGTTGTGCACTTGCCATTGGTGGTTGCACATGGCCCCATGACTTACCTGGGTTGGTTGAAGTGCTCCTCTGTGATGGTGTCCCAGTGCATCTGCAACGTCCGGATCAGTCGGGGGTCCCTCCGACCAAGGGAGGGCTGCCCATCACCATCTGCACCAGCGTCCTCATTGTCCCCATCACTGTCCCCCTCTTCGACCTCTACAGCTATCCCACAGTCATTGGCCATGTTGTGCGGGATGCAACAGGCCAGGAATAGCTTGCAGGCCTTCGAGGGGCTGTACTGTAAGGCACCGCCAGACATGTCCAGGCAATGGAAACATGCCTTCAGCATCCCAAACACCCGCTCTATGACATTGCGTGTGGTGGCATGTGACTCACTGTACCGTTGCTGCGATGGGGTTGCGGGCGGCCGGTATAGTGCGAGCAGCCAGGGACAGAGTGGATAGCCACTGTCACCTGTGTGTAGAGGCTGGACATTAGTTTGGTGATCAGCGTCACCCTGCCATCGGCCATCTAGGCCAGTACACATGTCACCTCTGACTATACCCCTCCCAAGATCCATGTCTTTCTGCTTGACTTGCATACTTACCCACTAGTTGGCCAGTGGGGATGTCCCCACTCTTGAACCTGTGGCACAGTGCAGATTGGTGCCAGATGAAGACATCATGTGCTCCCCCAGGGTGCATGGCACAGACATTGGTTATGCGCCCCCTAGCATCACACACCACCTAGCAGTTGATGCTGGCATAGCCCTTCCGGTTGATGTACGCAGCACCTTCCGGGACAGGTGGTGTGCGGATGGCCAAATAGATGCAGTCAATGGCCCAGAGCATGCCAGGCATACATGCTACCCTGTGGAACTCTTGTATGTGTGCTGTGCACTCCGCTGGTGTGCTGGGGAAATGGATGTACTCTGCAGCATGTGGCAGCAGTGCACTGAGGAATTGTGTGAGTAGGCGTGACGCGGCTGACTTGGTTATGCCTGCTGTGTCCCCTGTTCATCTCTGGAAGGTGCCCGTGGCAAGCAGGCACATGACAGCTGTTACCTTTGTCTCCAGTAACAGAGCATGGCTCCGTTTTGTGGGTGCCTGTATCTCATCACTGCACAGCTCACAGAGCCACCTCAGGATTGCCCGGTTCAGGCGGTACTGGCCCTCAATCTCAGTGTCACTGTAGTGCTTGAAGCTGGTGCGGGCTCAGTACCGCCTGTTGGTGGCATACCACCGACGGGCCCTTCCACGGCCATGCCCTCCTGCTGCCTGCTTTCTCACACCTCTCATTACTGCCTCCATCTGAATAGTGGCACTGGCCATGTCCCTGGCTTGTGTCCCCCCCCCCGGCAACTGTAATCCCGTTCCCCCCACTGTCCTTTGTGCTACTCCCCCTGCATCGGGAACACCTCCAAGCTTTGACTGTCCTGCCCTCTGCCACTGCCCTTAGTCCACTGTGACACAGGCTCCCCACTCCTGTCCTGTTTCCCTATTTTCCCAGGTGTGCCCTGTCCTGCTCTTTTCCAGTCCCACTCATTTCTTCCCTCTCTTCTGTGACTGTCACCTTGCTCCCATCTCTGGCTTCCCTATAGTGTTCTTGCTCCTTTCTCTTGTTCCTTTTTATTTTGGATCATTTCCACTATTGTGCAACTTCTGCTTGCTACCCTATTGCACATGGCGCATGCTGTTGAATATCGCACTGTGCCATTTATTCATGGTTCCTCCCCCTTCAGTTGCACATGCATTCATTACCACTGCGCTCTTGCGCATTGCGATTTGGAGGGCGCAGCTGCCTCCCGCTGAATATTGCAGAATGGAGCATTTTCGGACTTGCACTGGCACATCTCTGTTGCACATGGCACAACCCTTTTGAATATCTGGGCCCTAGTGCATATAGAAGGATTTCATTTGAACATGCCTTGAATACCAGACATAGGTCACCTCTTATCCTCCTGTAGTCCATGGAGTATAGATTCAATAAATACAATCTTTCACCATATGTTTTATTATTCATGTTTTCGATTTTTTTAGTAATCTTCCTCTGTACTTTCTCAATTTTATGTTTCTCCTTGACAGTATATGGTGCACAAAACTGAGTACAATATTTCAGATGGGGTCTGATCAAGGACATATACAATGGCACAATCACCTCATCATTCTGACTCTTAGTGTTTCTCATAATACAATGATAAATACCATGACATTTCTTTATCATCATCATATTTCTATGTTTATCAGACTTAAGGTCAGGTGTAATACAAACTCCAAGGTACCTTTCATTATCTGTTATACTTAGTGTGGTACCATTTAGTTTATATTCATAACATGGATTATTCTTTCCAAAATGCATAATCTTACATTTTGACTCATTAAATACTAATTTGTGCTCTGTTGCCCAAGATGCTTAGTGGTCCAGATTGGTCTGGAATAAAGAACCAGTTTTGTGATTGGTAACAATACCTCTGACTTTACAGTCATCGGCATATTTACTCATCCAGGTACCTGATGTTGACTGCATGGAAGAAACCAATATATTAAACAGGATAGGACCAAGGACTGAGCCCTGAGGCACACCACTGGTCACCTGTCCCCACTCAGATGTGTATCCCTTAATTATAACCCTTTGTTTCCTGTTGCGCAACCAAGAATCAATCCAGCTGATTATATTAGAATGTAATTTATGTTGTTTTAATTTTTCAATTATTATATTGTGGGAAACCTTATCAAAGGCCTTGGAAAAATCCAGATAGGCCATGGTAGCCTGTTATATCCTGTGATGGAGTCCTACCTGTCATCCTGACCCCTCTCCACCTCTTCTTTTCATACCTGTCCCCTCTCAGTTCCCATTTCAAGCATTCTATTTCCTGTGTGTTCAGTCTGAACTGCCTGCACACTGAACATCCCCCCATCTTCCACAAGATCCCCAGAAACAGTGCTGCTCCACACCCATTGCAGCTCACTACCCTCCCAGTCTCCCTGTGCCCCCAGATCCAGTCATCCCCCACCCCTCCACTCTCCTCCCCAAGCTTTTGCCTGCCTTCTTGCCCGGGCCTACACATCTTCTCTATAACCCTTAGACGCTACTGCCCTTCTTTACTTTGTCTGCCTAATTCCTCTATCAGACTCATGTCCACTATTACCCCTTCCTGTGCCAGCAGTTGTATGATGTGGCCTGCTTCCTGCTGTTGTCCCTGCTGACGCTACTCAAGATGCTACACTCCTGTGTTGTGGCACTCATGCATCGGAGTTGCTTGGCCCCTAGGGAATGATGTAGTGATTAAAACCACCTGGTTGACTCTGCTGAGACACGTTACCTCCACGTTCAGTTCTCCAAGACCCACCTGCAGCCTCCTACTAGCAGCGTCCTCCCACCACCCAGTCCCAAAATGCACAGACACAAATCAATCCAGTATTCCCCCCACACCAGTAAATCAACAACAAATTGTACAAACAGCAGGTAAAATGTTCCTCACTCGCTCTGCACCATCCGCACTCTGCATTTCACACACACAAAGTGCTTTGTCAGAGTAGGAAGTGTGCCTCCTGTGGCCTGGTTTATATACCACTTTGTTTAACAGCATGATTAATATTGGTTAGGGTCAGTAGGGAGTTTTAGGGTCAGTAGGGGGTTCAAACTCATTGAGCCAACAGGTGCACAAAAAATTACATATACTATGTGTATTAAAACACTTCAGTATCAGCACTGATGGATTATGATGCTATTTGCAAACAGGCAACCCATATAATAACCTTCCTTAATTGATAATCTGGAAGAGAAAAAAGATACAAAAGCATTACTACTTATACTGGGCAAATGCTTAAACAGCATAAAGCAATAATTACTCAGAAAAATGGAAGAAGTCCCAATTTATCATTAAGCTCTAGCAATTGAGTACCTCTGAGCTTGACCATTCAGAAATTCTCCTTTCTGGACAGCAACATTTCCTTGTCCCTTTCCCTTGGTCCTGATACAACTTTTTTGTTTCCAATAAGGACAACCTGGAGTAAGTTCAAATAAATAAATAGAGAGAAGTTGGTGGGTTCGGTCTCTCTGGGAGGATGAGGAGTACTAGACTTCATGGTAGCAGAGTTGATTATTTGATTTCTACTGCAGCAATGCTTAAATTTAGTGTGGTAACAGAGGTATTGACTTGAAATATTGAAGTGTGTCATCAGTTTTGGAATAATCTATTCCTGGGTATAAATATATGAAAGTTGCCAGCTGCAAAAGGCCATCCTGGTCTATTTAGGCTGCTCGAGACTGCTGCTAGCTCCCTATTCAGCAGCTGCCCCACCCCTCCCATTCCCTCCCTTTACCTTCCCCTTGCCCTGTCCCACCTTCTTGAAGCATTCTACTGTGTTACATGACACCACCTCAGCTGATAGTGTGTTCTACTTTGCCAAAATCCTCTCTATAAAGAAATGCCTCCTCACCTCCCTCCTGAATCAACCCACATCCCATCTCATGTCATGTCCCCTAGTGTTTCTTCCCCACCCTCCTCCTGAATAGACCTTCTGTGTCTGTTTTGATTATCTCCTTCATGTATTTGAAGGTCTCAATCATGTCCCCCCTGTCCCTCCTCTCCTCCAGTGTGAACATGTTTAACTCTGTTTGTCTGACCTCATATGGCAATTCCCCCAGACCCTGAATCATCTTTGTTGCCATATGATTCAACCCCTCCAGCAGCCTAATGTCCTTTTGTAGGTATGGGTGCCAGTACTGCACAATATTCCAGGTAGGATCTAACCAATGATCTGTATAACAGTAGAATAACCTCCCTTCTTCTTGAGGTAATGCCTCTTGCAATGTACCCCAGCATTTTGTTGGCCATTGATGCTGCTTTTCTACATTGCGTGGAATTGTTCATTGCTCTCATGGTGAGCACCTCCAGATCCTTCTCCTCTTCTGTTACCTCCAGCTACACACACACACACATACACACACCCAGATGGTAGCTTCTCCTCGGATATTTTGTTCTGAAGTGCAGTACCTTGCATTTTTTTGCATTGAACCCCAGCTGCCATCTGTCAGAACATGCCTCTAGCTTTGCCAGATCCTTCTGTAGCCCCCACCACCCAACCTGGTTGTCCACCACCGCTCCCATCTTGGTGTCATCCGCAAATAGGCTGATTTTGCTGCTGATGCCCCTCCGAGAGCGTCTGCAATAAATATGCCAAACAGCACTGGCCCAACACTGACCCCTAGGGAACACCACTTGTCACAGACTTAGGGGATGAGTATTCCCCACCTACCACCACCCTCTGCTGCCTATCTTTTAACCAGTTCTCCACCCAACCCACCAGTTTTTCTCCTGCCCCTGTGTCCCGCAGCTTGCTTCCAAGTCTCCCATGCGGTACTGAATTGAAGGCCTTACTGAAGTCTAAGTACAGGACATCTTCCACATGGCCTCCGTCAATTTGCCTAGTCACCCAGTTATAGTATTCCACCAGGTTGTCTGGCATGACCTTCCCTTGATGAAGCCATGCTGCCTCCCGTCCTGCAACCCATTCACCTCCAGTAGTGCCACTAACCTCTCCCTTAAGATGGTCTCCATTAGCTTCCCCACTATGGACGTTAGACTTGCTGGCCTATAGTTCCCTGGTTTATCCCTGGGTCCACTCTTGTGGAGGGGAACCACATGAGCCAGTCTCCAGTCCTGAAGTTTGCATCCTGTGTCTAGAGATCAACAAAATAATTCTGTCAAGGGTCCTGTCAGGACCTCTGCCAGCTCCTTCAGCACTCTTGGATGTACTCCATCTGGTCCTGGTGCCTTGTCCACCATCAGTGCCCTTAACCCCTCCAGCACCCTCCCCACTGTGAAGTTCTCCATCCATCATCCCTCTCCCATCTGTTTCTATACTCCCTCCTACTATGGGTAGCGCCCCCTCCCTTTCTTTCGTAAAGACTGAACAGAAGCAGTCACTGAGCACTTCTGCCTTTTCACCCCCCTCTTCCACCCATCCCCCGCCTTCTTAATTCTTTCAGTTTGGTCCTTACAGATTGTTTTCTCCCTGATGTACCTAAAGAAATTTTTTCCCCTTTTTGTATGCCCTAAACCAGCCTCAGTTCTCTTGCCGCCTTGGCTGTCCTTACCCTCCTGGTCACTTCCTTTGCTTCTTGCAGATATTGCTCCCTATCCTCCTCCCCCCCTCCCCAATTTTCTGTATCTCCTGTAAGATGTGTATTTCCTCCTCACCCTGTCTAACACCCCTTTGCTTATCCATCTGGGTTTCTTTCACCTAGCCTTCTTAGTCTGAGCACTACAGCAACTTTCTGTTGGCTCCACTATCCCCTGTCTTATCAGTGCCCACCTTTGTTGTGTGTCCATACCTGGTTGAATTTTGCACAAGAACCCCAGTACCACTTCCCTAATCATGTTAAAGTTGATGTTCCTGAAATCCAGCATCCTTGTGCCAGATGCCCTCGTCTCTTTAGCCATCAGTAACTGAAACCATACTATCAGGTGGTCACTCTGCCCAGTGGTTCCTCCACCCTGACATCCCTCACATACTCCCCATTTGTAAGTATGAAGTCAAGGGTGTTTCTTTCCCTAGTTGGTTCATTGACCAACTGTACTAGAAAGCTTTCCTGGAAGGCATCCAGCATTACCTGCTCCCTTCTATTCTTTGTGGTAGGCATGTCCCACTCCACCCCCGGCAGGTTGAAGTCCCCTACTATCACCACCCCCTTCCTGCAGTTCCTCCTGATCTGCCAGTACCCTGTCCTTCCCTTCAGATTGAGAGGGTGGCCTGTACACCACCCCAAGTCTTGGTGATCTATTTTTGGGATCCTGTAGTTGCACCCACAGTGCTTCTGTATCTCCTGCATCTCACGCCTCCATTACACATTTTAATCCCTTCGTTACGTACAGTGCCATCCCCTTCCCCTTTTCCCTATCCTTCTGGTGTAATCTGCACCCCTGACCCATTATGTCCCCGTCGTGGATTTGGGTGGCCCATGTCTCGGTTATATAGCCACCAAGTCCACACACACACCCCTCCTCCAGGAGAGCCCGTAGTTCTGTCCTCTTATTCCCCAGACTCCTAGCATTTAGTGTTACCACCCTCCAACCCTTGTCTCTACCCTCTTCCCCCTACCTCTCTCCCCTTATGTCTGCTCCCTTAGTAGTTGCCTTCCTCCTTACCTTGCTGTTATGAGGGGTAAGCAAATTTGGTTTCACATCACTAGGCCTCTGAACTCCTCTATCCTTCCTGCTATCACCCCATCTAGTTTAAATGCTCCTCATTGTGCTTCCCTATCCTTGCCTTCAGTACATTTTTTTCCTTCCTCATTTAGGGGCAGTCTATCTTTTGCATACAGACTGCTTTTCTCCCAGGCCTCCTTACCCTCCTACCAGCCCGTATCCCTTTTCCCAACATCAGACCCCCAGCTATTCATTATACTCTTGAATTCTCCCTTTTCTTACCATACTTGCCCTGAGAATGGGAAATACCTCCAAGAAGGTGACAGATCTGCCCACTCCCTCACACAGAGTTCCCAGTTCCTCAAACCTCCTCTTTACCTTCCCTACTGTCCCATCAGCCAGGTCACTTGTCTCCAGGTGTATTATTAGGTGAGGCCTTTCCCTTCCCCTGCTTGCATACCTTAGCACGGATTGCCCCACCCTTTCTACCTTCATTCCTGGCATGGCTTCCACCCGTATTCTACTGTGCCTCTCCCCTTTGCTGCCCCACCTGACCCCTCTTAGTATTGAGACCCACAACACCAAGACATGTCCCTTCTTCCCTTCCCCATCTTCCCTTTCTCCTCTCCTTCTTCCTCCTGCACAATGTTCCCTCTTATTGTTGCTGTTTCTTCCTCTGTGTTCTCCGCTGTACTCAACCCTTCTTGCCCCAATTCATCTATTTCTCCATCTCCCTCCCCAGCCATTTTGTTGCTTGTACTCATGCACTGCACTTCCTCTTCCTCCTTCCCGTCCTTTGACCCCCAGTTAGAGGCTGACCCCTGTCTAAGCTTACTGTGTTACCATCTCCCTGTACTCCTTCTCTTATTCTCCTTGCGCATTTTTTTCTTGTACCAGTGTCACCCCCCCCGCCCCCTTGTCCTGACCACCCCCTGCCTCTCTTATCTCCCCCACCTTTTTTCTTTCCTGGATGTCTTTTGCACTTTTCACATTCCCTTCTTCGACCTAATGTGCCCCTTCATCATCTTTGACACTTCCCCCATTAGCCTTAGTACTTCTTTCTCTAGGCTCCCCAGCCTTATTACAGACTGGGCACCCCCCCGTCCTCCACAGGGTGCCCATGAATACTGCCCCTCCACAGTTATTACATCCCATGATCCTTCCTCCCCTGTGACTTCTGTTCCCCCCTTCCCTGATTCCTTTGCTCCCCCCTCCCATCCACTGACCCTCATTCTGGCCTGCCCCACTACCTTGTCCTTCCAGACTTCCCCAATTTGTCAACCTGGTCCCATTACCCCTTGCTATTCTTTGTTCACTCTACTCCGTTCTCCCTCTCATGGTTCCTCTTCTTTCTGTCTTGACCTTGTCTGTTGGCAGCACTATTTTCCTTATTTTCTAATCCCTCTACCCTGTGGTGTGTGGCTGTGTTGTGTACAGAAATAAGATGGCTAACAGTGTGTGAATGCAGTCAGCAGGTACCATATGATGTCAGAGGCTACCAGTATAAAGGAAGTGATATGCTAGAGGTGGGAGGGGGAAGTTTAGGGGATATCTTGAGTCTGAATGATATTCATGGTCTTGAAAGAGACCAGTCTAGAATGGCTAAACACTGAGTCTCCTGTTTCTAGAGAGGAATGGCAAATAGATAAAAGTTGGGAGGTCATTGTGGCTGGAAATGAAATATGAGAGGGGATTTGAGCAAGCTGATGAGTGGGCTCAAAGGAAGGGTTCTCTTCAGGAGGAAATGGATGGCAAGATGTCACCCAGGTCCCGGGCATGTGCATCATGAACAGGACCTAGTTTCTGAACAAAGCTGAGTCTAGGCACACAGCAACAGGTTACTGTTCTATACAGTCGCTGCCTACCATTATATTATTGCATTCCATGGGCTAAGTGGATGAAGATGGAAGTCAAAGAGTAGCATGGAGGAAGAACCCTGTGGTCGGCAACCACTTCACACTGTGCAGATGTGAAGAGGGCTGGACTTACCCTGAGGTTAGATGGTACAGCTGAAGAAAGGCAAGATGGACAAAAACACAGATTCAGCATCTGCTGGAAGAGCAAAGTCCTGAGGGGAGTGATGTCGCCTTAAGATGATGAGCCAGGGGGCTTTGGAGTCCTATGCCATACATTCAGGCAGAAGAAATGGGAGGCAGTCAGAACTGGAAGGGTTGCAACAGCAGTTCAATATAAATATACAAACATACAAAACTTGCCAGCAGAAACAGGCTGCACGATCTGTCAAGTCTGCTTGTATATGCAACTAGAACATTATATTGCAGTTGCCCCTCCCCCCAACCCCCCGTTCACCTCCTGGAACTGCTCAGTGTCCTTTACCAAGCCACCATCCTTGCCCTGTCCCATGCCCTTTTGAAACTCCCCACTGTCCTGCAAGCCACCACCTCCTCTGGTAGAGCGTTCTATTTTGACACTACCCTTTCAGTAAAATAATTCCTCCTCATCTTCCTCCCGAACCTGGCCCCCTCCAGTCTCAGCCCATGCCCCCTCATGTCCCTTCCCTTCCTCAGTTTAAACAGCCCCTCTGTGCCCAATCTGTTGATCCCCCTCAAGTATTTGAAAGTTTTGATCATGTCCCCCCATCCCTTCTCTCCTCCATGGTGAACAAACTCAAGTGACTCAGCCTTTCTTCGTAGGTGCTGCTGTCCATACCCTGTATCATTTTTATCATCATGTACTGTACCACCTCAAGCAGCTTGACATCCTTCCTCAGGTATGAATGCCAATGTTGCACGCAGTACTCCAACTGCAGCCTGACCAAGGACCTATACAGGGGCAGGATCACATCCTTGTGCCTGGGTGAGAATCCCCACACAATGCATCCCAGCATCCTATTGATGCTAGCTGCATCTCTCCTGCAATGAGCAGAGTTTTTCATGCTTCCCGTTACTATGACCCCCAGGTCCTTTTCCTCCTCTGTGACCCCTAACTGCACCCCACCCAACCAATATTCCTTCCTTGGTTTCCTCACCCTGAAGTGCATCACTTTTCACTTCTTTGTGTTAAAACCCAATTTCCACCTTGCTGACCACTCCTCAAGTTTGGTTAGGTCACCCTGTAGACCCTGCCACCCCTCTGTGTCATCCACCGCAGCTCCCATCTTGGTGTCATCCACAAACAGACTGATCCTGCTCCCAAACCCACATGCAATATCCAATATGTACAGACCAAAAACACCAGCCCCAGTACAGAGCCCTGTGGCACACTGTTGGACACCGGTTTGGGAGATGAGAGTTCTCCCCCACCACCACCCACTGCAGTCTATCTCTGAGCCAGTTCCTGATCCAGCCAACCATCTAAGCCCCCACCCCTACATGCTCTAGCTTTGCCCCGAGTTGCCCATGAAGGACCGAATCAAAGGCCTTGCTGAAGTCCAAGAACAGGACATCCACAGCATGGCCCTTGTCCAGTTCCTTTGTCACCCAATCATAGAATTCTATTATGCTGGTCTGGCATGAGCACCCTGAGATGAACCCTTGCTGCTGCCTATCCTGGAGATCATTGACCTCCAGAGAGGTAAGCAGTCTCTCTTTCAAGATTGCTTCCATGAGTTTCCCGACTATGGAAGTGAGACTGACAGGTCTGTAATTGCCTGGCTTGTCCTTTGGGCCGCTCCTGTGGCTAGGCACCACATGAGCCAACCTCCAGTGCTGTGGCATGCACCCATGTCCAGGGAGGTGTTGAACAGGTTGGTCAGCAGCCCGACCTTCACCTCTGCCATTTCTTTCAACACCCTAGGGTGAATGCCATCAGGACCTGGTATCTTATCCACCATAAGAGCCTTCAGACCTTCCAGTACCCTACTTTCTTGAATCACTGCATCAGTCACCTCTTCCCCCCTCATCCCCAGCCTTCTTGTCCATGGAGGTAGTGGAGCGCCTACCTCCCTTGTGAACACAGAGCAGAAGTACTCATTCAATACCTCTGCCTGTTCCTCCTCCTTCTCCACCCAACCCCACCCTTCCTAATCCTAACTATCCAGTCCTTACAGCTCCTCTTTTCCCTCACATATCAATGGAATTCCTTCACCCCCTCCCTTATGCCCTGAGCCAGCCTCAGCTCCTTGGTGGCCTTGGCCTCCCTTTCTAACATGGTTACTTCCTCGGTCCTCTTTGCATGCAACTCCCTGTCCTCCCCACTCTTGGTTCTTTTCATTCTCCTAAATGCAGCTCTCTTGGCCCTCACATCCTCCAACACCCTCCTGGTCACCCAGCATGGCATCTTGGCCCTGGACTTCTTGCTCAGGGTCTTGGTGCATGCTACAATAGCTTCCCTCAGGTCAGACTTTATGATTTCCCACTTTTGATGTGCATTCATCTCTGACCTAATTCCCTTAATGCGCCCCCTCAGTATTTCCTTCGTTCACCCAAAGTCCTCCTGTCTGAATTCCACTACCTTTGTTGCTGACCTCCACCATCTCCTTGCTCATGCTGAGCCTGAACTACACTGAAAGGTGGTTACTCCCAGCTAGTGGCTCCTCCACCTTTAGCTCCCTTACCATTTTCCCATTTGATAGTACCAGGTCCAATATGTTGTCCAGTCTGGCTGGTTCACCATCCAACTGCACTAGGTGGCTATCCTGGAACGCATCCAGAAGTACCTGTTCCCTTGCACTAGAAGTGGCATGGGTTCCCCAGTCCACCCCAGGTAGATTGAGGTCCCCAACAATCACCACACTCCCCTTGCCATACATTTGATGAATCTGATCAGCCAGCTCCCTATCCAACTCCTTGTACTGTGCTGGTGTTCTATATACCACACCTAGTCTCAGTTTCCTACCCCTTGGGTCCTGGAACTGTAGCCACAGGGTCTCCGTCCTCCCCCTCATCCCTTGTACCCCTAATCCCATCCTTTATGTAAATCAACACCCCTTCCTCACTCCTCTGTCCTTCCTATACACTCTGCACCCAGGAATAGTCAGATCCAAAAACTGGTGTTGGTTGGCCCATGTCTCCATGATGGCTGCGATGTCCACCTTTCCTACGCTTGAGAGAGCCTGAAGTTTAGCTAGTGTGTTTTCTGCAAAAGTCAGATTGTATATGACAAAAATGTCCATAGTACTGACTGAGTACATACAGAAAAGTGGGCTTGTATGGATGAGTTTGTAGAGCTTGATGGCATAGAAGGCAGAATTTGATCAGCTGAATGATGACTGCTGAAAGGAAGGACTGATATTAATGCAAGTGACTAAAAAAGTACTGAAAATATTAATGCATATAAAGTCAAATTATAAGTAAAAACACAGTCACAAGCAGGAATCATGAAATGATGTATGGAAATATGACTGAGGCAATAAATGCTGAAACAGACTAACTGGCTGAGTGTGGTTGGCTGACTAAGGTTGACCGAATTGTCTGAGAGGAAGACACAAGGAAAAGCACAGCGCAAGAGGCAAAAACACAAACAACAGAGGAGGAAAAATCAGTGAAGAGGCTGTAAATGTGTGCTGGAACAGCAGGTAAAAGAGCCTGGGAAAACAAAGGAAATACAATTGCATGAGGAAGCAGGCTTTTAAACACAAACTAGGGGGCTACCTACTTGATAGCTGTGACATAGAAGGCAGAATGCACACTGACAGCACACAGGGAAGCGCAGAGTGAAGTGAGGACAAACAGCAGCAGGACTGTTGCCATAGAGAAAATCAGGAGCATAACACTATAGCCAGAGAAAGCAACAAAATACAGTACTAACCCAGTGAGCAGCAGAGGCACAGACCAAACAGAAGCCAAAGGCAAACCAGACAGAAAGGCCGTAAAACAACTGACAAAAAGCAGCAACTACAGGCAGTTGAGGAGAAGGGGGCAGCACCTCCAACAGCAACAAATGGGCCAATCACAACCTCTACTCTATAGGAGAGGGGGCTGCTGGGTATTTCTAGGAGTGGGGGGTGTGGTCAGCTGGCCTCGCAGCTACAGGCATTAGCCTTTCAGTTCAGTGCCATTGGTAATCTGGAAGAGTGATAGTTCCCCTGGAACAGAGAGCATAAAAAGTCACACACACGCATACATTACCAACCATAGTACTGGGCTACTGACTATACTCAGTAACTGCATCTAATCTGGTAGCACAAGTATGACCATGTTGAAAAAATAACTTATATGTTTAATCATCTGCTGGACCAGAGAATTTTCAGGCTATGCCTGAGGTTCGGAGGGCAAGTAGGTAACTTTGCCATACTCCCTCTGAGTGCTATATATAGTGCATATGCCTTAAGTGTCCTTTGGATTCTTGTTTGCACCCACCATCAACCCCTTTCTCCCCCAGGTGCTCATCTCTCTCAAGTTGGATATGTTCCCTATGGTACCTTCAGCCAAGGGACCTCACTTTTTTCTACCAACAGAGTCTATGTTTCTGTGTTTCAGATGATGACCCAGTTAATATTGCAATCCAAGGTCATCACTGCATCACTGCAGCTGGAAGGAGGAGGACATGGCATTCATGTGGTGGATCCCATCACCTGGTGACTGAGGGAAGATTCCCTGTTTCAGTGAACAATGGCCATGGACAGAAAAGGGGTGAAAATGAGCAGTGAGTATCACTCCAACTGGAGTGATGCATCCATAAACCTCTTTTGAGGTGGGTGGGAAAAACTTTAGGTGAAAAAATGAGGTTCCAGGCTGCGGGTGATGTCCTGCCCCCATCTGAGGTAGAGCACCATCCACATGCTGCCAGGATACACCCAACTCCCCTTCTCCTTGCTGTAAGATGCTGCAGACTGGGAACATGCTTGCTGCAGACATGAAGTCAGGGTCCCACTCAGAGGGGGATATGGTAACAAATAGCTGACTTAAGGCTCAGGACCATGGATAGTATGCTGGAATGTTGGAGGCCTGCTAGGAATAAAGGGTACATAGCTGTCCGATGTGGTACTGCTCTTCTGATTTTACCAACTCAGACTTTTTAAATTACCCAAACACCAGCACAGCATCATGGAACTGAGTATCCTAGTGGGTCTGAGCTGTAGTCTTTGATATTTTAGGAAACAAGTGGTGTTGGAGGAGACTGAAGGATGTCCCACTCAGGCAAGGACCACTTATTGCCAAAAAAAAATATAGACTGCTAGATCTAGATATAGATATAAGCAAGTCAATGCAATCTTATTTGTAGGGGGCCCAATCCCTGAGGCTCTGGGTGTCTAACAGAAATTATAACAAAACATAATAAAAAGCAACATAAAATGAAAATAATACATAAGTGCTAGTATAAGAAGTTAAAATAGATTAAAAAGGTTATCAGACTATCACAGCAGGGGATTAACACAGAATGGACTCAGAAATCTGGGAAGGCCAGGGCAAAAAGGTAGGCCTTCAGCCTCCACTTAAATGCCTTGACTGAGGAGGCTTCCCAGATGAAAGGTGATAACAAATTCCACAGGGTTGGCCCAGAGATGCAAAATGCACAATCTCCTGAAGTCTTGAGATGAACCCTGGGAATATCCATGAGGCCCCTCGAAGAAGAGCGGAGGGAGCGAGCAGAGGACACAGGTGTCAGGAGCTCTGACAGGTAGCCAGAACCCAGTCCATATAGGGCCTTAAAGGTGAAAAGACCCACCTTGAAAAGGACTCTCAACTTGACCGGCAGCCAGTACAGAGCCTGCAGGACTGGGATCACATGATTGGACCTTGAAAGGCCCGTCAGTAACCGGGCTGCCACTTTCTGCACTAGCTGAAGTGTGTGGAGGGTCCCTCCCATGACCTTGAACTACAGAGAGTTGCAGTACTCAAGCCTGGATATCACAAAGGCATGCACTTATATATAGATATAGATGTAGATGCAGGTGCAGGTGTAGGTGTACTGTAGGTGTAGGTGCAGGTGTAATTGTAGATGTAGCTAGATATGGATATGGATATAACTATATAGATAGATATAGATGTAGATAGATATGGATATGGATATAGATATATAGAAAGATGTAGATAAGATGGAGATGTAGATGTAGATGCAGATGTAGATGTAGATGTAGATGTAGGTGTACGATAGGTGTAGGTGTAAATGTAGATAGATATGGATATGGATATAGATATTTAAGCAATAAGGCACGACAGGGTGTGTGTTATTACACAATAACACACACACTGGAGTGCCTTATTGCTGTTATACAATGGCTCGTTGTTATACAAAATAAAAAACATTTAAAAATGTTTTAGTAGATTTTTAGTGTGGCAGTATATCTTTGTTTCTTAAAAAAAGATAGCTCAAGCATATGCTTATCCATACAGTGATGTTATTGTGTAATAACATCACTGTCTCAGGTATACACTGACCAATCAGAGTCTAGGATTCTTTCTTGCCATTGTATAAATAGATATATCTTAGTGGGCTGGAACAGAATTCTAAATTTGAACTTTTGTATTTCATTCCATAGTGCAGCCTTTACCCCTTGACTGTAGTTAACAGGAAGAATCAGTGCCTGTAAGAAATAAAACCACTAAGATTCTGTCTGCAATAAAGTTTTTCACAAGACTAACTTCAAGGGATGGAAGCACTTGAAATAATCAAAATGCCCTGTTTTCCATATTTATGTTGTCCTGGTGGGATTATTTTGCCATGCTACTGTGTTATGATGCTGACCTAACTCTTTTTTGTTTGTTATTGTGTTCTGAATTCTATTTTAAGAGCAAACTTTTTGCCATTCTCTTCATCCCCCTTGAGGAAGCTCACAGTGTAAAATCTTGGGAAGAGTTTATCTTCTTTGTTACTGCTTGGTGTTTCAGTAAAAAAGTATACTGTTACACAAGTGGACAACATGACATAAAATATGTAGCTTTTTAGGATTTTGTGACAAGATGTATTCTCACAAAAAGAATGGTCTGAATAAGAGTATAGCTCATCATTTTAGTAGTCTGGAAACCATGGAATAAAGCTATATGATTGACTAGAAGGATCACTTGGTCCTTTCTGTTTCTTGAATAAGAAATTCGACACATAAAGTCTTATTTCTTGAGTGATGCATCTGTGCGATCCAATAAATAAGTTTTCAGCTTAGCTAGTTGGAAAAAAAAAATACATTTGCATCAGAAGGAAGGTTTTACTCCAGAAATGGTTCTGAATTTCTTTTGTGTCTCTCAGTTTTGGCCACTTGTTTCTATTTCCAGGCAAGTTATCCCATATCATTTTTATCATATTCTTTTTAGGATATAAAAAAATATGTCAGACAATATATGGGGCAAAGTGAAAATGCTACTGCTGTAAGCACAGAATTAAAATCACACTACAAAATGATTTAACTGTCCACTAACACCACACACAGGAAAATAAAAGTATAAATGCAGCTACTTCAATTAATGTCTAACCCTTTAACAAGACCAGTTCTGATGATAGTTGCAAAGATTGCCATTCAGGGTTTTCAATGGTCTCGGTTAATTGCTTGGATTGACAATTCATAATCCCTGTTAGGTACTTGGCATTACAAAAAAGGGTTAATGATCTGGAGAAGGACTCGAGAAGGTGCAGGATAAATACAGCATTATTGTATTATTAATACTGCTGACTGAATATAGTCCCAAATTGCCATGATTGTCAGATTGAATGACAAGCTGTAAAAATCCTATCACAGGCCCTTTCCCACTGATTTGATTAACCTATCACACTGGTATGAGAAGCTTGATTATAGCATATCCTGAGTTATAGGCCTTCCTCCATTGTACCACCCATCTGTTGTTTATAAGAACCACTTTCCCCTGTGAGAAATGTTGGGTACAGAAGGACTGCGGCACCTGCCACTTACTTACACAAAACTTTCAGTTATGCTGTTAATAAAGACTACTGGGAAATAGGCAGAATTATGGGTAAACTGCAGGATTATGGGATTATCATATTGTGTTTCACACATGGCTAATCTCCACAGGTAGCAGAACTGGTATCAGGATACATAGAGCAACATGACAAGAGACATGCATTACCTTATTACAAGGTACAGCAACTCATTATATCGTAAATGTTTTGACCCAGTGATCTAAGCAGGATATCCAGTTTTTCTCATCTTAGGCTAAAGTATACAGCAAGGAAAAGAAATGGGTTTACAGTCTCCTACCCACTGCCTAACTTATCCTCATGTGTGTTAATGCATGGATGTGGGGCACTTTGACCTTTATAAGAATGGTTTTACACATGGTTGTAAAGGTAAGAACAGCAAAGAAAGGCTAGGTTGTCCATACAGTGTCCATACAGTGGTAAGAGTGCCCTGCAGTCAAGTTTTCACACAGCGACCCACCACTCCCTAGCCCCATCCCAGTGAAAGGTTCCTTCCAGGTGTCCAGTGGAACACTCCCTAGTCCCAGACCCCCCCCAGCCCAAGTAAAGGCCCCTGGGGCCAGTATAACCCCATCCCTATTACTCCATGTGGCTGCCGACCACCTGTGCTTATAACCACTGTCCCTCCCCCGGCACTGTCAGGCACTCTTTAATGGCACATTGGAAATTGGCAGTGGCACCCTTTCGAATTAAATTACAGTATCACTAAATATGTAATAATGTTAGTTACAGCACTTTGTGGGACACTATACTCTGTGAACATACATACCTGTCCCTGGGGAGCAATTGCCTGGCATCCCCTGCCTGCCCCCTTTCCCATGCAGTCACAAGGCAGCTCCAAAAACACAGTCACACACTCACAACCACCACCAGACTGCAGGCTGGGAATGAATATTAAATTGTTCAACTTCCTGTTCGACTACAGACTATATCTTGACTGTATGTGGACTGACCTGCCTAAGGGGCACATTTTTTAATTATAATTTCATGAGCTACTTGGGTATGTGTCTGTCCTGTAAAGTTTTGACTCTCTAAAAGGTCCAGACTCCCAGTCAAGATAATACATTTCCTAAGCATCGGGTACAGGGGCAGCAGCCCACACTGACTTAATTACTCACACTAGTCTGTCACACACTGACTCGGGCTCTAGACAGAGGGAGGCACGAGGCAGGTGGGCATCTCAGACAGGCTCTCAGAGTCAGACTGTGGACAGTCACAAAGACAGAGCAGAGCAGAAGGGTGTCTAATAAAAAAAATACCTTTATCCTTTTCAGATAACCCTCACTCCTCTCTCTGCACTCCAGTCCTGCAAGGCTGCAGCCTGCAACTTGCACTGTGCAAGTCAAGATTTATTTAGGGAACCCAGTGTCAGGTTTGCTTCATGCCTCAGGACCGGCTCTTCTACCTCCCTCTTCCAGATGATGCCGCCAGCCATCCACTCCTCAACAGGCATGATGCAGCAGCCAGCAGCACACTCCTCTCCAACTCAACACCACACAGTCGGGTCCACAGTCTGATAGTCTACCAGCCTTCCGACTATCTCTCACGATGCAAACAAGCAGGCTGCTCCCTCCAGTCCTCAGGCTCCCTCACAGCCCACGACTCCCATCTTAAGCTTGTCCACCTGCTATGACCACATCCAGGCTCAGGCCTTGGGCAGCATGCACTGCTGTCACACGTGTGGTGTTTTGACTTTGTGGCCCAGCAGCCAGCCGCCTTCTTTTCTGGTTGGATCCTCCTCTGAGCTGCTCAGCTCAAATGAAACTGCTGTTGTGTGACTCAAAGTGAAGTCCGTCCCGAGAGTCCCATCTCCGAGTCTGACTCCATCCCATCCCAGCCCTTGCTCAATTCACAACTCACTTGGATGCTCACTCCTGCCCTCAGGTTCAATCTAGGCTGCTCTCCTCTGTTGGAACACACTGACCATCCTCACACTGACTGAAGGCACCAAACAGTTTGTGCATGCTCATGCACAAAATTAATGGAAGTTTTCGGTGGGGGGGGGTACATGCCGGAATTTTGAGGGGAAAAAAAAGATTGCCATGGCAATTAGCACAGTGGTACCTGTCCACAGGACTGAAAAAAAAAAACCTTTAAGATGTGACGTCCACACAATGAAAAAAAGGACATCAGTCCTAAGCAAGGGAAATGTTACTGGACGTCAGTGACTCCAGAGGCTACATTGTTTGACGTTTTGAGCTAATTCTTGGACATAAAATACATCCACAATAGACTTATCTAAAGGGCTGGATGCACAAAATAGGTGACTTGAAAGCTTTTATTGGGCCAACAAAGTTTTACAGAAAAAAACTTTAGCTTTCAGACTACACAACAGAGTCTTCATCAGAAAATGACCAAGTTGGACTTAATTTATTCAGTGATGTCAATGTGCTAGAGAATATATACCATTTTTTGTCAGTCTCTTTTCCTAGTTACAATACATTTTCACCCAAATCCCATAAGGTTTATATTAAAAGCTTGAGTGAGGATTGTCTGACCTTGTCAAATTTATATTTAATGAAATCACAGTGCTTTGCATGGCAATAGAGTATGCTAACACAGCAATTGTAAGTTCAGCTGTTAACACTCCGATGTTTTTGAAAAAGCATGTTGAACAAGTACTAGTTTTTATCAGAGTGCAAATGAGAATTTGGCAAAAGGAATTTCATCTGGCCTCAACATGTTGTAATGCTTTGTCTAGTCACCAAAATGCCATTGAGACATGCAGTGTTTGAAGAGCCCTGATGCCATTGGATCAACTTTGAAAAAACTAAAATATTTAGACAAAATAAAACTTATATTTTATTTTTATTTCTCCTGTAATTCTCACTCTTATTTCTGTATTGCTAAGGACATTTGCATGAAAACAAAACCTCTGCCCTATGTGGAGTGGCTGCTTGTCATCACCAGACATTGACATCGCCATTCTGGTTATAACATCACAATCTGTTGCTGTGGAGGTAGTGTAATTATGATATCATAAGTAGGGGATTATGATGCCAGTTGTAGATAAGAAGCTAAATTAGATGATGTCTAGAGTATAGTGATCCTGTTTCCAAGCAATTAATTTCTTTGATAAAGAAAAAGAAGCGGATGTATTTTCTTTCTTTCTTTCTTTCTTTCTTTCACTTTCTTTCTTTCTTACTTTCCTTCCTTTCTTTGTTCACTGGGTGAGTGTACTTGTCCCAGGAAGCATTTTCAGGTGTGACCAGAGCCATACAGATAGATGGCAATGAAACAGTAATAGAAAAAAAAACACCAGTTACATACAGGACTAAAAAGTATGTGTCAAGTTACATAACAAAATTGGTAATCAGAGCAAAACTAAAGTGCTAATAACAAGTAGAACAAACACATTCTATAGTTACAATAAATGCAAATGCACCAAAGACATTGCGATAGGTTAAGTCATCCAGAAAAGTAATATTAAGAGTGATATGAATTCAGAACAGCCCTAGTGATCCAATGGCAGTGCACTGTGCTACGGTGCTGATAACCTGGGTTCAGAAGTGAGCCCAGGAACTCATGTATGAGGCAGGCCATGGCCGAAGCAGCTGCTGCTCAGCAATGCATTGCAGTCAGGGAGGGTTGGCGGCAGACTCTGCCACCACAATGACCCCTGCGGCTGGGCCTGGGAGCTTGCTCTTGCCACACGGGGGATGCTGAGGCTGTGTGGCCAACATAGGCATTCATTCCCACCGGGGGGGGGGAGGAAGGAGGCACAAATCAAGGCAGAAAAACCCAGTAGCTGTCTGAATGACAGCAGGGTTTGGCTTGACCAATGTACAGTATATCTCTATGAATGGGGTATATCCCTGTAAAGATGAGCTATCAGCTGGGCAGAAAAATCTCTGTGGAAAAAAAAGAATGGTATGAATTAAGAAATGTGTTAACCTTATTTTAAATAATGTACTCAGGAGGACCATTTCCAGCTTATTCCTCAAAAAAGCAATGTTGTTGTGAGATTTGTATAAGAAATTAGATTCTAGAGAACAGTGGGAGAAAGGCAGACTCAGGCATTATATGTGAAATAAAAACTGAATTATGTCTAAATCTTGCATTTTTCAGTGTAAGGGCAGGGGATCTTTGAGAGGTAATTTTGTAAATTGGCTAGTAATAATTGCTGTAAAGCAATGGGGATAGCTAGAAGGAGAGGGGGCGGAGGTCAGCAGAGCCTGGTGGGGTGGAGGGGGGGTGAATCAGGGTGGTGGGTCCAAGAAGGTGTCCTGGGGTGAAATGGATCCAGGATAGGGGTTCTTCCTGCCTGGTTCCCATACCCAAGGGTTCCACAAATAGTGGGTAGGCTGCTGGATCTACTTCATCTGTCTATCCTTCTCGAGCGGTGTTGTGCAATGCCAGATCCATTAAAAACAAGACAGCAATTATTGCTGATATTGTGGAAACAACTGATCTGGCATGCATTAACGAGACCTGGCTGGATGAAAATGCTGGCCCAGGTTTAAAGTCAGCTGTTCCAGCCAAGTACTCGGTGGTACACTGCCTGAGAAAGGATCAGAGGGGCAGGGGAGTATACATTTGTTTTAAATCGGACCTGGGCCTCACAGCCATCCCAGTAGGAGTTACTGGATCTTTTGAATGTATCACAGTTGCAGGTTGCAGGATTCTCCTCATCTACTGTCCACCCATAGATGGGAGAGAATTCCTGCAGGACATTACAGACTTCATTGTCGACCTGGTATTGGAATCCTCCAGATGGATTATTCTGGGGGATTTCAGTGCCTGGGTCGATGATGAACTCTCGTAATTTGCTCAAGATTTCCACCAATTAATGAGTTTATAGGGTCTAGCACAGGTTGTTACCTCTGCAACTCGTATTTACGGTCATTTATTGGACCTACAGTAGTTTTCCTGCTTGGGACTGAGATCGATGATCTGGTGGTGGAGCCGGTGAGTTGGTCTGATCACTATACTGCCAGGTTCAGGTTCGAGGCACTCCCTAATAGTCCTGCCCCTAAGGAGATGGTCCAATACTGCCGCTTAAGGGGACTGTTCCCAGGTGGTCTAATGGAGGTATTGGACCTATCAGGCTTGATGGATGTTTGCGAGGGGATGGGGGAGCTGGTGCTGGCCTATAATAGGGCTATTATTGGCACTCTTGACTCTGCAGCACCTGTCCGAGTTCACCCTCTCATGTCCCATCAAAAGACTCCTTGGTATGATGTACTCTGAAGGAATCAAGGAGGAGGGGTAGAAGGTTGGAGCAGCACTGGAGGAAATCTGGTCTGGCAGAGGACAAGCTTAGATTGTTAGTCCATTATAAAGAATATCAATCAGCAATCTCCTGTAAGAAGGCAGAGTTCCTGTCCAAGGAGATTGCTGTGGCAACCAAAAGACCAGCTCAGCTGTTCTGTACTGTTGATAGGTTGTGCAGTCCAAGCTGTCTTCAGTCATGGGGAGTCTTTTCACAATCTAGATGAGATGAGTTTGCTCAGTTCTTTGCTGATAAGATTGTCGCTATCAGATCGGAGATCCAGTCAGTGCCCTCAAACGGGCCTTGCAGTGATGGGATTGAGGTCACAAGTACTCGGTCTGTCTGGTCTGACTTTGGCCAGTTGGATGTCATGGATGTTGTACAGCTCATCTAGGAGTTGGACCTGATATACTGTAGTTTAGATACAGGGCCAACACGCCTCTTGTTGGGGTGCGTGGAGATCATCGGCACAGTTTTAGCTAGGATAATACATTGTTCTTTAGTGACAGGGTTTTTTCCAGAACCCCTGAAGGAGGTGGTTGTGAAACCACTCCTGAAAAGACTTTTGCTGGACCCAGACATCCTGGCAAGTTACAGACCTATCACTAACCTGCCCTTTCTGGGCAACGTTATTGAGAAGGCGGTGGCTGCTCAACTGGACGATTATTTAACAACTCATAACATCTATGACTCTTTCCAGTCTGGTATCAGGAAGAGGCATAATACAGAGACTGTTCTTGTCCGGGTGTTGAATGATCTCCTGATGGTGAGGGATTGAGGGAGCTGCTCCATCTTGGTGCTTCTCGATCTCTCAGTAGCATTCGACACTGTGGACCATGAGGTGTTGATGGAGTGTCAGCAGGTATGCTGTGGACTGGCTGGCACAGTCCACAGCTGGTTTAAATCTTTCATCATGGGCAACACACAGAGAGTAGTATCGGGAATGTTTTCCTCTGCCTCCCTGTCCCTGTCTTGTGGGGTCTCACAGGGCTCTGTTCTCTCCCCAGTGTTGTTCCAGTGTATATACTGCTATTGGGGGATATCATTCGGCAGCATGGGCTGAGTTTTCACTGCTATGTAGATGACACTCAGCTCTACTTGCCCTTTGCAACTGGGCAGGGGGAGATGGTCTCAAATAACAACTACTGCCTAGCTGAGATTCAAGACTGGATGAAGACCAACTGGCTGAAGTTAAATCCAGATGAGACCGAAGTATTGGTGTTACAACCTGGTTGCCAGGGTGGGAGGGGGCAGGTTGGTGAGACCTCGAGAGTTTGGATCGGGGACTCCCCGCTGCTTACCTCAGATTGAATTAAAAATCTGGGTGTTGTGCTTGACTGCATTTTGACATTGAAATCACAGGTGTCAGCTGTGGTCAAAGCCTTGTTTTGCTATCTGAGAAACATCACCCGGATTAAACACCTGATCTCCTCTGGTGAGTTGCCAACTCTGATTCATGCCTTTGTGACCTCTTGTCTAGATTACTGCAATGCCCTATACCTAGGGCTACCAGGGGTAGATCTTTGCTGATTGCAGCTAGTGCAGAATGTGGTGGCCAGGTTGTTGACTGGCTTACCTAGATCTTGCCATATCACACCTGTGCTCTGCTATCTGCACTGGCTGCTGATAAATTGGCATATCTCCTTCAAGGTCAGATTGCTGACCTATAAAGCCCAACATGGCCAAGGACCCAGCTAACTGCAAAATCTTATTTGTCCCTACTGCCCCCTCCGCCCTCTCCGCTCCACTGATGAGGGATTGCTAGAGATTCCCAGGGTTAAATTAAAGTCATCTAGGGCCCGTACATTTGCTTTTGTGGCCCCAACCCTGTGCAGTTCTCTACCTTGTCAGGTCAGTGAGTGCCAGACCATCAACCATTTCAAAGTTCAGCTGAAAACATTTTTATTTAGCCAGGCCTTCCCTGCTGAGAGCTTAATTTAAGGATTTTAGCACTGATGATTTTAAAATGCAATGTAATAGAGTATTTTATTTAAGAAATTATCTGACGGTATGTAAAGCACTTTGAGTCTCTGACATTAACGCTAATCAAATAAAGTATTGATTGCCTGATAGTGGATCAGGTGGCAGAACCAGGGTTTCAGTCAATGAGTTGGCTAAGAGATCCTGCATAAAAGAGTTTATGAGAAATCTATCCTGCTGCAAAGAAGGGAGCAGTGTGTAATTTGTGAGGGACAGTTTGTTATTTATGGATGGTCAGTTTATATTAGGACAGCAAAGGAGAGTGTGAGGAAGCATAGACTAGGAGCTAAGCTAAAGAGTTTTACGTGGGTATGAAAAGGGGGTTTAATTTAATTTTAAGGACCATGTAATCTTTTTAAATTTAAGATCTCAAGTACTTTAAACTTTGAGGCACTGGTCATGTGTGAAAATTCACCAGGGATTAACCAACCAGTGGACACTGGTTGTTTGAAGCTAGGGACTATTTGCCTCATAGTCTTATAAGTCAAACAATGTTTGTGCCTGTGGTGAGTGTTCCCAGTGGTGAATGGTCACAAGGCAAATGGGGAGATATCTGAGAGGCATTTGGATAGAATGGAAGTGAACCAGTGGCTAACAATGGTTGTCTAACAGTGTTGGTTACCAAGAAGGATGATAGTAAACTTGGAACACAACCAGGGCTGTGTACTGTATTCCATGCTGTCTTTAAAGGATGGAGGGGATACATCTACAACCACTGTAAGTTGGATGCTGTGATGAAGAGGCATGTAGCTTATCTGGAATGGCAACGGGCTCCACAATGGGGGCAAATGAGGAGGTCTGGCCACTGGGGGACTCTGAGGGGGAGCAGGGATGGGGTTGAAGGCTAGCATCCAGAACATTGGGAGGGAAGCTCAGCTTGTGTGGTGCTAGGGATGTGCAGTTTCAACATCTGCTTATGGATGCCATGGGATACATCTGTGTCCACTGTGGGTACACTGCCAGGCTTAAGTGGCAGGGAGATGAGCAGGCAGCTGTGTAGGATCTGACTGGCCAAGATGAAAAGGGTCAACAGGTGACTGGAGCTGGTGGTTAGTCCAAGCACCAGGACTCCAGACTTGCTGAGGAGGATGAGTAAGGACGTGGCTGGGAGGTGGGATAGGAAGGCTGTAATCATTTTAGTACTCCATAGTTATGATGTGGATGAAGTGGAGGAAGCATTCCTGGTAGCTCAGGCAAGGTGGGGGGGTCCTGACTAAAGCCAGGGTGAACAAGTGCTGCTCAGGGCCAAGCAGCTCTGCCAGTGAGAAGATCAAGCCATTGTCATCTATGTTGGCATGAATGACATATGGAGCACAAGTTCAGTGAACGTGAAAAGCTTATTCACTGAACTTGGGATGTTCCTTAAGCAAACATATCCAGGGTGCTAGTTCCAAGATCTATCCAGTTCTAGGGGCCAGTGAGGATCAGAAGTGGAACATTATGTACATTAACACTTGCCTAAAGGTATGGTGCAAGAGGAATGAGGTTTTCTTTTTCTGACCAACTGGAGTGCCTTCTGGACAAGAGATGCCTATATGCCCAGGTTGTGCTGCACTGTGCCTGGAGAGAGTGGGCAAGTTAACAAGAAGAATGTGAAGGGCAGACAGGAGAGAAGTGGTTAAACTAAAGGTTGGGGGGGGGATTCAGGAACTAACCAATGCATTAGACAGATGCAGAGGATAACTGAGGGAAGGAAAGCAGAGCAGG
The DNA here is from genome assembly GCA_016271365.2 of Neoceratodus forsteri. Taxonomy (NCBI): domain Eukaryota; kingdom Metazoa; phylum Chordata; order Ceratodontiformes; family Ceratodontidae; genus Neoceratodus; species Neoceratodus forsteri. The sequence continues at coordinate 356,488,570 of CM057454.1, read as the reverse complement.
GGAGCACTAGAAGTGGAGGCTGGGAGGGGTGAGGATGCATAGAGTGGAAAACTATCCTAATTTGCATGCAGGACAATTTGAAGAGCACACCCAATAAAATAGGTATGCCCAAGGGCATGATAGTCTTCAAACACCAGGACATAGGGGCTCTAACAAAGACATTGTAGGGGAAGAAAATAATGTGCACACCAGAATTGAGAGATACTGACTATTCTAAAGAAACTCACTGACAGGAAAATGGGTAAGGTGGCTCTTTTTGTAAGGGAAGAGGTCACTGTAGAGGGCAAGGAGGGTGTCAGGGCAGCAAACAGTACCACACAGTTCATCTGTGTCAAGCTAGAGGAAAGCAGGACAAAGGAGGCACCCTGTGGGTATTCTACAGGTCTTCAAGTAAGCATCTTGAGCGGACTTACAGCAGGGCTGAGACTGAGTTCCACTCCATCATCAAAGATTGCTTTCTAAAGCAGTACATCCAGCAGGGAACTAGATTTGAGGCCACCTGTGACTTTGGTCGAAGCATACAGTGAGGATGGGGGTACTCTGTAGTGTAAACATTAAGGAATTAGTGTGAGGCAGTGACCACAACTGGGAAAACGTATGTTGGATGACGGAAGATCAGTTGGGCCTCATCCACTAGAACCTAGAAATTCAGAAAGTTGAACTTTGTCAACATAAAGGACCTAATATCTGAAGGTTTAGAGCAGCTGCATGAGGCTGGTAATGCAGATCACATGATGACCCCATTGGATAAGGCATTAGAAACAGAGCAAAGGTTTGCATGCCTGTAAGCATTGAGAGAAATTGGGAACAAAATGCCCCACCCCAGTAAACACTGAGACATGGCAACTGATCCCGAACAAAAATAAGGTCTTTGACCACTGGAAAAAGACGTGTTGCATGTATGCCAAAGCAAAGTACAGGGGAACACTAAGGGGATGCAGTTCTAAACTTAAGAAAGCTTAGGAGGGCTGGAAGTCAGGACAGCAGTAGGAGCTGTGGTCACCACAAAGTCTTCTATAGTACATAAATAGAAGAAACACAGCAAAGGAGGGGATTTGCCCCCTGACAAAAGGGGAAAGAGGAGAGGACCCTGTTAGAGATTCAAAGGCAATGGCTAAAGTACTGAATGTCTACTTGTTTTGTTGTTCACTAAAGGGCCCCTGGGAGAGGGAAGGTGCTCTTTTAGAAGGCCCATGGCATCAGGGGTAGGCATGATGCAGCCTTCAGTTATCACGCCCACCCTGGTAGCTGACTATTTGGCAAAGATCAAACCAGGCAAATCCCAAGAGCCATATGGGATACACTCAGAATGACAGTGTAGCTAAAATAACAATTGGTGGGGTCACTCGCAGTAATCTCTCTCTCTCTGTCCAGACATATGTGGTGTCTTAGGACTGGAAAATAGCCTCCGTGGTCCTGCGCTTCAAGAAGGTAGTAAGACCAGGCCTGAGAAAATACAGGCTGCTTAGCCTAACATCTGTGCTGGGCCAGGTCCTGGAAATCATCGCCAAGGACAGAAATATGGAGCAAGGTGTTATCATAGGCAGATCATGCCAAATCAAGTTGATTACATTATTTGAGGGGATGACCAGGGAGGTGGACAGCAACTGGGCCACAGAAGTAGTATATCTGAACTTCAGCAAGGCCTTTGACACCGTGGCCTATGACAGTCATCTGGGCAAATTACACCAGTATGGCATACATTTGGCATAAACAAGATGGATTGGTAAATGGCTTAGGGGTAGGAAGCAGAAGGTTGTGGTGAATGGGCACTAGTCTGAGAGGAATGTGGTACACAGCAGTGTTTCCTGAATATCAGTGTTTGAACCACTTCTGTTTAACATTTGCATTGCTTAACTGAAAGATGGGGCCTCCAGCACACTCCTTATGTTTTCTGATGACACTAAGCTGGCCAGGTTGGTGTCTCCTTTGAGGATGGGGACAACTCAGGAGGACATGAACAAGCTGCTTAATTGGTTAGACTTCTGGAGTCTCAGACTGAATGTAGCCAAATGCAAGATAATACACTTAGGAAGGAAAGCCAGATGTCAGACCCTCACACTGCATGGGGCTCATTTTCCTGTAGTTCAGGAGGAAAAGGATCTGTGGGTCATAATAAATAAGTGACTGAAGCATGACAGAGTGTGTGGCTATTGTCAAAAGAGCCACCAGAATGCCAGAGCGCATCAAAAGGAAGGTGACTAGAAGGGCAGTGGAAGTATTCCTGTCCCTTTGCAATGTTCCAGTCAGGATCTACCCATAGTACTGAGGGCAGCTGTGGGCTTCGTAAAACAAAATGGATATTGAGGAAGTCAAGATGGTGAAACACAAGACTACCAAAATGATCAGGGTTATGGGGGACAAAAGCTATGGAGAGAGGCTGGTGTCCCTTAACCTGTTTACTTTGCAGAGAGGGACATCATCTCAGTCTTCCAAAGACTCAAGGGTACCATCAAGATTGAGTAGATGGGGAAGTTTGGTCCGGTGTTCTCCAGCAGGACAAGGTGACACACCCTGAAGGTCAGAGGTAGTTAATACAGAGGTAATGTTTGGAAGCACATTTTTTCCCAGAGCACGGTAAACCTACAGTGTGAAATAGCTTACCAGTGAAACAGTGGATATTTTAAGAGCACTGGCCTTCAAGGTAAACCAGGATAAATTTTCACTTAGCAAATGAATCACAGAGCTCCCTAAGCAGCAGAGGGAGTAGGGACCCCCTGTAAATCAGTAAAGCTTTGCACAGCATGCATACTCATCCCTGTTATGCTGTGTGTGAGTGTGTGAGTGTGTGTGTGTGTGTGAGTGTGTGTGTGTTGGGGGGGATCAAACATGATGGACTTAGAGTCCAGTTCTGATCTTATAATACTTTTGCAATGTTATTTACATCAGATTTTTGATCTCAATAGATGCCAATGTTTTTGTTTTAAAAATGTTACATTGTTTTACATGGTTTGACTATTACTGAACGCTGTTCTGTTATATCTTGCTTGCCCAAATCTTTCATGAAAACAGGTCCTAAATGAAATTTACCTGGTCATAAAATGTGGAATAATGCATGGGTAGTGTATGTAATAACTTTTTTAATACACTGTCAGTGTGTGATACCACTTAAACCACAAGAGCAAAGCTTAAGTGGTTTAAATGATATAATCTTGTGGTTTAACAAGGCATGACACACTGAGGGTTTGTACAAAAATGGTTACTGTTCTCCCAATGTTTTACTTTTTCTTAATTGCTGGTTTACAAATGACTGACTTGCAGAATCAGTTTAAGTTTTTGAAACTGTCCACTTTCAATGTGCTGTGAGAAGAAAACAACAAGTGTTTTTTCAGTGTTTGTTACTCCATTGTACACACTTATGAATAATGGAGCATTACAAGCCAGGTTTCAGGTTGCAAAAATATGTAACAAGTAATTATATACATAAACACATTTTGGTGACCTATTACCATGAACAAGACAAAGTGAAACGTTTTGGATGTAATGGTGTATAAGACCACTGAAGGTCAAACTGTGAACAACTGTACTTTACAGACAAATTGATACCTAGGGATTTTACTTATTAACTGAAGGATGAAAGGAACAGGTACTTCACTTTAGCTAAAGTAGAAACTAATTGCAACAAACAAGCATTTCAAATTAGAGCGTATGCCTCTTTTCAGAATGGACAATCTGCAGGCCAAGCAAATGTAACAAATGCTAGGATCTTTATAACAGCTTTTTATAACCTCAATACAAGCCAGCAGCAACCATTAATCTCTTTTGATTCGGATCGTCACTAATAGATCAAATAGGATCCTTGATGTAGGCATGTTTCCTGATTCTATTAGTGATCCCACTTGCCAACTTTCTGTATCTGGAATGGACGCTGTCCCGTGACCTCGCTAAGGAAATACAGTTCCGTGGTTTCTCAAAACCAAACTTAGCAGCGCTCCTATCAGAAGTGAGAAGCATTGACTGGTCTCCAATTTATCTTACAGACGATGCTGAGAAGGCCCTCAACTACCCAGTATCTAAGCTACTCGCTCTTCAGGTCATATTTGTTCCACTAAAGAGGAGGAGAATAGTGGGTTCCACAACAAAATGGCTGCACAGTGACCTCCTTGCTTCTTTGAGAACGAGAGACAGGGCCTGGGTTTCTGCCAAGAAGTCTAAACTGCCGGCTGATTGGCATAGGTACAGAGCACTGAGAACTACCTGTAAAAAAGCTATCCGAGAGGCCAAAAGGGCTTATTGCAATGAACTTCTCCAATCTTCTGCTCAGGATAACTGCAGTTTCTGGAACCACATTAAAAATTTCATGGGACAAGGGTCCAAGCCATCTATAACTGAAATTACTTTAAATGATGCCAACTGCAACTAGTTAACTACAATTGCAAATGCTTTTAATGCCCATTTCTCTAACCTATCCACTTACTTGGAAAACTCTGGTCAGTCCCCAGTTCCTACTGAATATAATGATGTCCCTTCCTATACTCCCTTCAATCTAAAGACAGTCACTTCTGAAGAGGTGCTGCTACTTCTTAAAGTCATCCCTGTCCATGGATCAGCAGGTCCCGATGGGTTATTACCTAAGTTTATCAAATATGTTACCCCAGCCCTTGCTGCCCTAATCACAAGAATGTTTAACTTATCAATCATAACCCAGAAGGTGCCTACCCTATGGAAAATTGCCCAGGTGGTTCCAGTACACAAGAAAGGGGACACTAAAAACATGAACAATTTCTGAACTATAGGCATTCTCTCTACACTTGACAAACTCCTTGAGAAAGTTGTGGCCACCCAGGTCACAGAATACCTACATCTAAACATCTCTTATCCCCTGCTCAGCATGGTTTCCATGTTAACCATAGTACTATTACCACACTAATCCAATTAACTAATGAAGTCTTAATGGCTATGAACAAGAGCATATATATAGGAGCTGTCTTCTTAGACCTCACAAAGGCATTCAGCCTTGTCAATCACCCATTGCTGCTATCCAAGTTGTCCTCACTTGGCTTCTCCCAAGATGCTACCTCCTGGCTCAAGAGCTACCGCTCAGGTAGAAAGCAATTTGTTCAAGAAGAAACTGCAATCTCCAATCTTGCCCCAACTCATGTTGGAGTCCTACAGAGATCAATCCTTGGTCCTCTCCTCTTTACTCTCTTTGCAAACAATCTTCCCATAGTGCTGTGTTCCTCTGCCAAGATCCTTTATGCAAACAACATGGTACTTTACGCCAGTGCAAAAGACCTGCCCTCCATAAATATAAACCTTCAAGCAGATTTTGACTATCTGCAAGCTTGGCTGCAACTAAATAAGCTTCTAGTAAACCCTAAGAAAATAGTGGCAATGCTATTTACCTCCTCCCCAAGAATCAAAACCTGCTCTTCTTCCCTTTCCATCCTCAGCCCTGATGGCTCTGCCCTGGAGATGGTCAACTCTTTCAAGTATCTCGGGTTTACACTTGATCCGTCTCTTGATTTCAACCTACACATAGCAGTCAGCTGTAAGGCAGTTAACAAAAAACTGGGGCTTGCCTATAAAATCAAGTCTTCCCTAAATTCTGCTGCCAGGCTTGCTATTGCTCAAGGAATCCTTTGCCCCATCTTATATATGGCTGTATGGCATTCCTTGATGCAAGCAAAGGAGCTTTCCTAAAATGCAACACCTGCTACAATATTTTGTAGATTTGCACTATCTGCCCAGACTAACTCATCGCCACCAACTCTACACTTGACTAGGCTTGCTCTCCGCATCCTCTGATCGGCTCTATACCACTGGCTGTCTGTCTGATTGATAACATAGTTAGAACTGGAGCTCCTGAGTCCCTTGATTCTTTGTTAAACCATACAACTCAGGCTTACTCTCTGTGCTCCTCTAATCAATCTCTGCTGGAAATTCCAAGATGTTCCTCCAAAAAGGGTGAGCTTGCCTTTGTGATTATCTGCCCCCAACATCTGGAACTCCCTCCCACTAAACGTTAAACTATCCAAATTCCACCTTGCTTTTAAAAAGGGTCTTTGCTCCTTCCTCATGGATATGAACATCTGCTCCTGCTCTGTCTCCCCTGACCTTCCTTGTTAGTTATTCCTCCTGCTACTATAATTGACACTTACTTTCATATCTGCACTTCTGTTGCCTGAGTGCTGCCTCCTCTTTATTGTATGAAACTGTTGTACATTGTATTAATCTGTTCTTCTTGCATCAATGTGAAATGACATTTATGTATTTTGTTATGTTTATAAATGTATGTAATTAATTCCGGGTCGCCCCTGAAAAAGGGACTGTTTCTGTCTCAGTGGGCCTACCCGGTCACCAATATTTTAATAAATAAATGTCACTTATATCCTATAGTGTAATGCTCAGTGAATTTCTGTATGTACATCGTTCCGTTGTTTGTAACTCTCTGGGGTCATGCCTGAAAACAGGTAACTTCTTGTTGTGTTGCACTTACCCAGTGAATAAAAAATAAATAAATAAATACAATGTTCATGCTTTTGAAATTGAATGCCTCTAAATATTCCTAGTATGCTTTTTTTAGATATACTATTAATTATACATATTGTCTGTGTTCTTATTGTCATTTAGTATTATTGTACAGGTAATCCATCAAAACAAGTCCTCTGACTTAATATATATTTTTCATATACCAGTATATGTATTGATTGATTAAAAAAATCTTTGAAAAAGCATCTCTAAACATTGCAGTTTTAATTATAGAACTTTATTAGATACCAGGGACTGGCTAATCAAACCCTTTGCACAGAACATTACCACCTGTCTCGATTTTCGCAGGACAGTCCTGATTTGGGCCACTGTGTCCTGCAAAAAAACATGAGAAATACTTACATGTCCTGACATTATAGTAGAAAAAATATTTTCTAGCTTTCCTCTTAATGTTGCAGAAAACTATAATACCTTACCTAAAATACCTTAAAATTATAAGAAACAATAGAAACAACTAAAAAAACGACAGCACTTCAGGCTCGATATTCAGAATTGTGCCTGGCAATGGTGCAAGTAATGGTACAGCACAACTGAGTTGCACTAGAGCAACTAAGGGATCTAAAGAGATGTGCCATGGTGCATCTCTTCTGACTATAGCAAATAATGTGCAGGGCACAAATACAATGCACAGGTGCATCCCCCAGACAGGTCTGAATACTAGGAATGGAAATGTTCAAGTGCAACTGTAGCTGCACCGAGCGCAATTTCCAGATATTCAGACCTGGATATGTAAATGAGGCCATTATGCATGTAAGGTATCCTAGGGTATACTCTCATTCATCATGATTGACCTGGCCGTAAAAGAGGTGGTGGCATTGCCATGTATGTTGCATCTGCACTTCAGTTCACCCAAATCCCACTACCTACACCCACAAAGACCATTTCCTCATTACTGATTAAGCTATCACTCCTCCACACAGCTCCCCTCTTTATTGCGGGCTCCTACTGTGCACCTGACACCCCCCTGCCAGCCATCTTGGAACACCTTGGAGCCATAAAATCATTGGCACCTGGGGGTGAGCTACACATACTTGGATATTTTAACATGAATTGGCTCTTCAACCGGAATGACACCCTTTGTAACCTAGTAGCTGCCCTAAATCTTTCCCAAATGATCACAGAGCCCACTCATCTGAACCACAAATCTCTAAACCACTCACTCCTGGACTGGTCCCTCACCTCCCTCCCTCACAGGATAATTGCCTCTGGCCTCCTACCTTATGCTCTAAGTTTCAATCACATGACATTTGTGGTCAGAAAAATTTCCAAGCATAAAGCTGCCCCCCACACATCCTCCTGACCAGGTCCTACAAAACCCTTGACCTACCCTCTCTTCTTCATGACCTGGCCATTACTGACTGGTCCCTCATGCACCAGGCCACCTCCTTGGACTCCACACTAAATTGCTTCAAAACCAGGTTCCTAGTTGTCTGGGACCACTACGCACCTCTCAGACATTCAAGGGTGAGAGGTACCCAACTCCCCTGGATTACAGTGGATATCATTGCAAACCTCAGAGTAAGGGACCTAGCATGGAAATCCTACAAAGTCTCTGGCTCCCCCCTTGATCACCTAAAGTACCGTATACTTCATAAATCATGCACAAAGTTAATCCACCAGGTGAAAGCAAAGTTCTTCAAAACAGCCCAGCAAACAAATTTTAGCCTCCCTGCTAAATTCTGGAAGGTGGTTAAATCACTTTTCTCCCCACCTTCCCTGCCCCCTAAACCTGCATTAAACGTAGGAGGTTCCACTGTTACAGACCCTCCCACTGTGGCCTTTGCATTCAACACATTTTTCACTAATTGCACCTCGACACTACAGGCTTCTCTTCCAGCATCAACCTCCTTCGGCTCCACCCCTCCTCCTCCGTCTCACACCACAGCCCAAGACCCTCCACCCACCTGCTCCTTCACCTTCCTTCACCTTCCACTCAGTCACACTGCTAGAGGTACTAAACACCCTGCAGGTACTAAACCCTTCCAAGGGTAAATGCCCTTCAGGCCTCAACGTCAAAATGTTGTACTTATTAGCCCTGGTCATCACCACCCCACTGGCTGATCTTTTCAATCTATCTTTCTCTTTAGCCTCCATCCCATCTAGGTAGAAGCATGCCACTGTCATTCCTCTCCCCAAAGGTGGGGATCTCTCTGCCCCTGGAAACTTCCACCATATTTCCCTACTTCCTATACTGGCTAATCCTCTCTCAATTCTCATCCTACCTCAACTCCTCATCCTTCTTCATGCCATACCAGTCTTGCTTCAGGAAGTTCCACTTCTCTGCCACCTCCCTGCTGAGGCTTACTGACAGCATTCTGTCCACCATGGACAAAGGCCATATCACCTCAGCAATTTTTGTCGACTTCACTAAGGCATTCAACACTGTCTCCCACCCCCTTCTTCTGACTTAGCTCCACAACACAGGACATTCTGACCCAGCTACAGAATGGTTCTGCTCCTATCTGGTGGGCCAGTCACAATCAATCAAAATTGATAGCTCAACCTCTTCCCCTCTCCCCATAATGACAGAAGTGCCATAGGGCTCCCTCCGTACTGGGGCTGCTCCTGTTCTTTATCTTCCTGAATGACCTGCCCTCTGTCTGTCCACGCACTTCCATCCACATGTATGCTGATTACATAGTGCTGTATACATCCGGCCCCTCTACCTCTGATGTGGTGACCAGACTCCAGCAGGACTTCAAAAATGTCCAGCTCTTGCTTTGCTCTAATCAGCTCCACCTCAATGCCAAAAAACTGTCTATGACCTTCAGCACAAAGCAGAGTTTTTCAAGGCTCCCCTCCACCCCCACTTTACACACCCTCAATGGGACAACTTTGGAGGACACCTCCTCCTTTAGGTATCTTGGGATCTGGCTCGACCAGCATCTAGACTTTTCTGTGCATATAGAAGCCATCCACAAAGAACTACTCCCCAGACTGGGTGCCCTCTACTGAAATCGTAGATGCATCCCCCTGCCAGCTCGCCATGCTATGGTACATAAAATGATCCTGCCAGTCATCAACTACAGGGATGTAGTCTATAGTGCCACCTCTAAGTCCGCCCTGGCCAGACTGGACTCACTTTATCATTCCTTCTGTCACTTCACCCTTGACTGTCCCTACTCCACCCATCACTGTGTCCTTTGTCAATCACTGGGCTTCCCCTTGCTGCAGGACAGTCACCTAACACACTGCGTTCATTTCACAGCCAAGTTCTGGTCCCAGTCCCTGCCTCCCCCACCTCTACTCTGCACTTTCAGCCACTCCTTTGCCAGCTTACTCACTCAGGCACAGTGATACCAGACTCTTAGCTGCCCCACACATGTCCACCACCTCAGGCCAGTCATCCTTCTGATATCGCATGCCTAAGCTGTGGAACTCCCTCCCAGTGGACATAAGGCAGGCCCCTAATGCATAATACCTCTCTGCCCACCTCACAGATCATTTCTCCTCCAACTGCACATGTGCCTAATCTAATCACTGCTGCTCCTCTAGTTGGCATAATATGGCAGTTTTATGTTGCACTGTTTTGCATCGTTCACATGCATTGTTTTTATGTACCTTCTTACACACTGTTTGCCTTGCTCTGCTCATGCTGTAATTTATTTTAAGTGTTGTTTTTTGTTGTTGCCTTGCACAATCTGTCTCTTGTATTGTATTTTTGTACTGTGCTCTCCCTTCCCCCCAGGATGTAACTGGAATCGAGCAGTATTCTGCTCAGTGTGCCAAACTGGTGAAATTCTTTAATAATAAATAAATAAGGTGCAAATGGGGCCATTTGCATGTAATTATGGCCCCATTTGCATGTGTTGTGCAGGACTGACCATCGAAATGCACCTGTCACCCTGCACAGCATGTGGTTCCAGTACCAGGGACCGCAGTAATACCCCCGTCTCATCCCATAACACCGATCACCATGTTAATCTGTTTGTAAGATCCCTGGTAGTCTAGTGGTAGCCCCTTCCCCTTCTGTACCTCCGATCACCCATAATGTGAAAATATATTTCCCTGGTAGTCAAGTGGTTCCCCCCTCCATGCTGGTACCCTGATCACCTCTAGGGTTAATGACAACATTTCCCTGGTGGTACAGTGGTTCCCCACTCCCCATCGATAACCCCGATCACTGTATGAATCCTCTGTAAGATCCCAGGTAGTCTAGTGGTACCTTCCTCCCAATCCCATAACTCCGATCACCAAAAAAAAAGACCAATATCAGTCCCTGGTAGTCTAATGGTCCCCCCACTCACACAGGACCCCTAGCCCACCAAGCTCAGCTGTCATCAGCGAGCAGAATATTCACCCATATATCTCCACGGCTGCCCACCGAATGACAGCTTGCAATGCATACTGTTAGAGTCAATCACAACTTTGTGAATGAATGACTTTAGTCACAAAGTTGTGAATGACTCTTACAGTATGCACTGCAAGCCCATTGGTCCACACTGTGGACCAATGAGCTTGCAGCACTTACTGTAAGCTGTGATTTGGCGGGCAGCTGTGGAGGTATGTGGGTGGGTATGCTGCCTGCCGATGACTGGGGAGCTGGTTGGGCTGGGGGTCCTGTGGGTGGGTGGTGGGGACCACTAGACTACCAGTGACCGATATGGTCTTTTTTCGTGACTGAGACGGGGGGATGGGGAAGAGGGTACCACTAGACTACCAGGGATCTTACAGAGGATTCATACAGTGATTGGGGTTACCAGCGGGGATGGGGGAACCACTGAACTACCAGGGATGGGACATTGCACTTCCTACAGTGATTGGGGTTACAGACAAGGAGGGAGGAACCACTAGACTACCAGGGAAATATGTGGGCGCTTGTGAACAGTGTTTGAGGGATAGCCACTCATGGCTGGTGGCAGCTGTGTTGTGCATTGCAATACAGCAGTATGCCTGTGGGTGGCTAGCAGTTGAACCATTTTCTATGGGCTTAACTTTATGCCCAGGTATGCGGCAAATCTCTGGGATGTGCCAGCAGATGCGCTGCACATCCCTGGCTGAATATCGGGATGTGCCATATATGCATGGGCACGCCCCCTGGAGATGTCAAGTCAAGAACAAGTTTATTGTTCAACAAAATGTTATTACGATATATTACAGGACAAAAAATTACATAAATAGATATAAATATTAAAACACATATATCTTAAAATGAGAATGAATAGAAATTCGTAGCTAATCTCAAATCATCAATTTGTATACAGTAGTTAGAGATCAGAGCAAGGACTTCATTGCTTTCGCAGTATATAGAATTAGTAATAAAGTGCACAGTAGTAAATGATGTATGTCTATAGATGTGTTGACAGCAAAAATGTTGCTATGATTTCAAGCTTATATTTATGTCTGACCTGAAACAAATGTATCAATATTTATTTATTTTGTTTTTGTTAACTGGGTAAGTGCACTAGACAAACCCTGCCTATTTTCAGGCACGACATGGGGAAGGGGGATGTAGATGAATGCCAACTGACCTTGAACCAGATTAAGCTGTCACTGGGGGGGGGAGACTAAGACACTCCAACAACCCACCCAACCATCTTTTCTGATTTCTTTCATACAGAGGGCATAGGAGGACTACGTGTTTGAGGTCATCAATAGCCCCAGTCCCATATTTACAGAAAGGTGTGAAAATTCCAGTTCTCTTCTGTCTAAAGTGGACAAATTGGGCATTATAATTTTCAGTCCTAAATCTAGTATAAATTCTCCTAAGCTTAGGACATGTAAGCAAAGTAAGGTAAGGATCAAAGCTGTATACAGATTTAAAGATTTTATAATTATTATGCAACTTAAAGGGAGAAAGTTGTGAGAGCAAATAATTATTATCTAAATCTCTAAGCCTCAGTTTAACATCTTCCCTGATATCATCAAAAGGTCTAACATAAATCTTATGTAAAAGGTTTCCCAACCCTGCAGGCATAATTCTTTCTTTGATGAGCTTCAGGAATGGGTGTACAGAGCCCATACTAGTTTAACGTACACCTTCCTCCAAGCACATCCTGGGATACCTATATTCAGGTAACAAGAACATTTTGAGAAGAAAAATAATCTCTTTCTTGAATAAGGGAAAGCAAGGAACATTGCCCTAATTCCAAGGTCAAAATACAATTTGGTGTACCCTGGGGAAGCATTAAGATGTATCTATAAAGTTTATTTAATATTGTTTCAAGTGCTGTAACCTTGGTATGGCCCCTAATGCCTGATGCATAAAGCAAACTAGTTCTTATCTTGGCATTAGCAACCCTCATGCCTTTCACCGAAGATTTCCTCATTTTGCTATTAAATATTTTTAAAGCATTTACTGAGGAAGTCATTTTGCTTTTGATAAGTTCCTGATGTTTTATCCAAGATAATTCTGATAGAATCGAACACCCAAACAATCATAATTGCTCTTAATATCAATAGATTTCCCATTTCACATGAAACTGATGTTGTGTTTTTAATTTGGTTCCAAATATCACAACATTAGTTTTACCAAAGTTAACTTTCAGTTTCTTTTGTTTGCATAAAGACTCAAAAAGGGCCAATTTCCTGTTGAGGCCTAGTGTGGAAGTTGAAAGCAAGACCAAATCATCTGCATAAGCCAAGGAATCTACCCTGGTTTCATTAATTTTTGGGGCATGAAACTCCAGATTTGTAATTTGATCAAGAATTGAGTTAATGCAGATGTTAAACAGGGTGGGTGCTAAAATACACCACTGTCTAAAACTCACATTTGTACCAAACTTTTCAGTCAAATGCCCATACTGATTATACTGTATTCTTGCCCATGTGTCTTCATGTAGTCTGATGAGAGTATCAAGCAACATACTCTTCAGCTCCAAGTCCCTTAATGTTTCCCAGAGAATCTTTCAACTAATACTATTAAATGAAGAGGAGAAACAAAGCAACAAAAGAGACTAGTTTTCCTTATTTTAGTGTACTTCCAGACCAGATGTTCAAGAACATAACAATGTTGTACCGTTGATCGGTTCTTCCAGGAACCATTTTGAGCTTCATTAAGTACTGCATTCTCCTCTGCCCACTCCAGAAGCCTACCCAAGATTATCTTTGAGAATATTTTCTGGGAGACATCGATGAGACTAATGGGCCTGTACATTTTTGGGTTATCAGGATCCTCCTTTTTGAAAATCAGAAATATGATACGCCAGCCCAACTAGAAGGGAATTGCAATCCTTGAATAAACCCATTAAATATTAGAAAAAGAAACAGAATCCACCAGTCAGGAAATGATTTATATATATCCCCTAAAATGCGATCTGGTCCTGGAGCTTTATTCATTTTAAGCACTTTTAATGCCAAGAAGATTTCCTCTCTTAGGTTAATAAAAGGCCTTGGGTAGATTATTTCTTCTAGCTATTAACCATATTTTTCCATTTCCTTCTCTTCTTGAGAAAAGTAAATTTCTGAGAAATAAGATGTCCATTGCTCAGGTGTAATAAAGGCTTCTATTTTATTAGAATATTTATTATAGCCCTGTGCAACAACTCTGTAAAACTGCCTACTATCCCTATCCAAGACTGCCTGTCTTCATTTTTCCCAAAGCCCATAAGAGAAGTGCTTCCTCTATTTCTCCAATACTATCCTATATTCCTCCCTACCTTTTTTCAATAATTTAAAATCTGCTGCTTTTTTTATTCTTTTTTTCTTATGCTGCCTCAACACCTTTCCAAATGTTTACTTGGCTTTACTACATCTTACACTAAACCTTGATTTTTTATAGATATGTTCAGTGGAAGACATTTTTCTAGATACGCACAGAGGTCTTAGTATTTTATGCACCTTTTCCCAATTCTCCTGAATGTTAAATAGCTCTGTGTTATATACAGCTAGATTATTTATTTGAAGTTAATCACCAGTATTTAAAATTTCCTCAAATTGAGTATGCTGTAATGGTCCCCATCTAATTCTTTTTTCATTAACAATCTCTAGATCATTTTCCATCTGAGTCACATCTTGCTTATGACTTATAAATGGATTCCTAAGTGAAAGCACAACTGGAGAGTGTGCCAATTCCACCCATTCCAGAATCTCCAGCTTGGAGACCAGTTTAATACCTTCCATGTTAGTCCAAATCAAATCAGGTGTGGAAGCCCCATAGGGACCCCTAAAAGTTAGAGCCCCTAACATATCTCCTCTAGTTCTTCCATTTAATAAGCAGAAATTTATTTTTGCAAAAGCTTCCAAAAGTTCCCTGCCTCTCAAATTTGATTTTAGATCACATGTATTTCTTCTGCAAGCAACACTAGGATTAATCAGTGGGAGGAAAGACATCAGCTCTGAATGAACCACTTCTGATAGCCAAGAGGAAATCCTCAAGTTAAAATCACCCAGTATAACCATAGGGCAAGCTGACACATCCTCCATCAACTCATCCAATGTTAAATTCAGATGATGAACATAGTGGTATATGTTGCATAAGATGATCTTTCCAGTCCCATCCAAAATGGATAGGACCTGGAGGCCATCTGCCTTAATTTGAAATTCAGTAATTTTTAGATTCAGTTGGGTTTTAACATACAACAGGAGCCCCCCCATATCTTCCATATTTTTTATCTCAGGTGGTGGGAAATGAAAAAGCAGTATATCCTGCCATGTTAAGGGCCGCTAAGTCAGGACACCAAGTCTCCTGGAGACTGATGACATCAAATGTCTCTAGGAAATGGATAATCTCAGGGTCTGCATTCTTAAGATGTAAGCCTTCCATATTCCAGAAAAGTACGGAAAGGATACATGGATCTGGTTCTATTTCCAAAACTTCCTTTGTCAACTGAGATTGTCAGGCAGAATTTATAGTTAACAGGGTCATAAAGGGGTTTAGATCTATTAATTTCTCCAGATCTATTAAGAGAGCATCTTCCCCTAGTTTCTTTCCCTTGAAACCCTCTGGATCTTTGCATCCCAAGGAGACTTCTCCCAATTCATTAGGAGCAACCATATGTATACCTAGGCAATCCAGCCTACCAGCTAGAGATAGCAAGGTAGTAGCCATCCTAGTGTTTTTGAATGTAATGTCAATTTGGGAGGAATGGTTCACTGCACTGTATAACTTAATATAGTCAACCATATTTTGTGAAATTTGTACATCAAGGGCTTTTGCAAGAAATGAAAGTAGTTCATCCCTAACCTTCCTATAGGTGTCATGCCTAATTGTCTCTCACCCAAAGATTTAAAGTGTCATACATAGCTATTGATTGCTATGGCCTTAGGAGAAATTCTAAATTACCTTGAGGATCTTCTCTTGTACCTCCCCATCTTTGTAGCTTTTACCACTTTAAAGGGGTACATTTTCTAATATGGAGTCTGAGTTATCAGTACACTCTGCCCCCATTTCTTCCAAGGTTAAATATTTAGGAACTAAAGAAGGAAGGGTGACCTGATAACCTTGTGTGGCTAGTATCAGAATTTTACTTAAGATAAAGTTTGCCTTGTCTTCAAGTGAACAACAGAATAATGCCATACTCTGAAATTCCAAATTAGGTGCCCTTGCTGCAAATAAATCCTCACACCATCAGTATCAAAATAGAGTCCAAAAATTTACCATCCATCTGGAAAGTTTAGCTTCCATTTCATTTTCCAACAGGGGTACTCCCTTCACTTCAGTCAAGTATTCTGCTTTCTTAGTACTAATTCTAGTACTAGATTTATTTTGCTCCTTCCCTATATTTCTTATAGAGTTTCTTATCAGAGGGTGGGTTGTGGGTGGTCTCAGTCTCCCCCACTTCCAAAATCTGAGAATCTCTGCTCACAATTTCTGCATAAGAAAGTGCAATCTGATTCTGATTTTTTCTAGCACCTGTGCCTTCAGCTATAATTTCTGGCACCCTTGCAGGCTATCCTCTTTTACTACTTATATCTCCAGATTATTCTTTGTCTTATCAGCTTGTACGTTTTTAGAGCCCCTTTGCTGTTTTGGTTTTTTAGAGGTCATATTTACATTTTTATTCTTAACAGCCCCAGCTTTTAATAGCTTAGGAGGTCTTCTAGTACAATCCCCATTTTTTGGACCGGGGTGCTTGTGCTCTGCATATAACAAGAGCAAATCTGGTCTTTATGAAAAAGAGCAGGTAGCTGTACTTGTATTCTTCTGGTAGCTTTTTCTGTAGGAGGAGAGTTTGACCTATTCAGCTCCAGATGCTGGTTTTTACCATTCTCTACTGTTCTTTCCAAAAGTACTCTATTATGAAAGACATCAGCTCTTAAATTACCAATTACGTCTTTCAGCACTGAGATATTTTCTAAAATTACAATATCTGCATAATATCTGTTCTTTGTTGTCTCCAACATCTGTTTGGAAATGCTGAAACTAGCTACAAAATTCCCTTTATCAGGAAAAGGCTCCTCCTCAGAGGAAATCCTCACCACCTGAGACTCATCAGGACTTCCGATTTGGGGTCATTCCATGGTGGGATTAATCATAGTCCCCAACTCTGCTCTATGACTTTGCTCCATTCTTTTAAGACCTTCTATGGTGATACCCATCTCCTGGATTGTGGCTCTCAGTTTTTGATTTTCTTTTATGTTCTCAAGAACAGAAGACTGTAGGGTGGGGGCATCCTCATCCACACTGTAACCCCCGTAATGTGTCTTCTGTGTGGGGGTTACCTCTGATGTAGAGCAATCATCCAAATAAATAAGATCAGCATGAAAGATCGGGGAAAATTCCAAATCATAATAATCTAAATCCACCTCCCTACTTAATCCATTAGTGAAAGTCTCCCACTCATACTGATCATAAGAAATTATTTCTGAGTGCTGACCACCCCCTTCTTTGTCCGCTCCAGTAATGACAGTTGGGTCCCTGGTAACTCTAAATGCTCCAGATTTCTTTCTGCAAGACAGGAGTGGAGAGATGTCTCAGACCCTGTTCCTGGTTTATCCCTAGATCCATAATTTTTAGGTGTTCCCCCCCTTCTGTACCTTTTACAGTAGAAGGTCCCTCATTTCCGAGGGTGGGAGCATGGCTTCCCTGTTCCTTTCTTTTGCCATTTTTTCTTGTCTTTCTGACATTTTTAATTTTGTTTTTGTTAGTATGTAAGTTGTCGGCCCCTTGCCAATCCTCCTGAGTTTCAGGGATTACAATAATTTGCAAAAAGGAATCCCCTAGGGCACCTCCCCTGGAGCAAATTACTTCTGCCACTTCTGGTAATTATTTATTAATTTTTTTTAATTTATTGGAGGTTCAGAAATACCTTTGAGTCAGAGACTCCTTTACAAAGGTTCCATGTCACATAATTTACATACAGAGACATACAGGTTACATAGCAGTACATTAGTACATAGTCAGGTAGTTACAGGAGCAATTGTGAGGCTAACAGTGAAAAAACTAGGGAAAAGTTAGTGCAAACACACAATACAAATTGCACACAGGTGCAGAGCTAGGCTAGTGGGACACAGGTTGTGGCAGGGAGGGTAGAAGAAACCAGCCAATGGCCTTATTTGGACAGAATAGTGTGAGGTATTTCAGTGGCAATCTCAGTGGTTTGAGGACTGTAAGAGGTCTCTAAGAGAGGTTTTGAAGGGTCCAAGTCTGTTCTCTTTTGCAAGTGGGGTGGGCAGGCTGTTCATCCATGAAGAGGCTCTGTAGCTGAAGGACCTTTGGAATTGGGAGGTTCTGCAGTGGGGGACAGACAGCAGGTGCTTTCCAGAGCTACAAGTATGTTCAAGTGTCAGGGACGGTCTTATTAGTGGTGTGAGTCTTATGGGGCAGAGGCCTAGGGCAATTTTTTTTGCCATGAGGCAGGTGTGGACCCTAATCCTGTTGTCAAGTTTCAGCCAGTTGGTATCATTGTATAGAGAGCATGTGTGAGTTAGGTGGTCACAGCCCAGGGTGAGGTGGCAGGCTTTATTTAGGGAGACACGTAGTCTATGGAGGGCCACCCATAGACGAGTTGGCCATAGTCTAGCAGGGAGAGGACAGAGGAGGAGACAGCAAGCCTCAATGCACTTGGGGTAAAGCAGTGTTTGAGGCGATACAGGAGCCTGAGCCGCACATTGAGGGCAGTAGATAGGAGGTGGATATGTTGGTGGAAAGTGAGTGTGGGGTCAAGGGTTATACCCAGGTGTCTGAAGTAGTCCACTTGCTCCAGGGGAGGTCAGGTTGGCAGTTCGTAATTGAGGACAAAGTTCCTTTCTAGCATTGAGCAGGTGGGAAAAGAGCATAACCTTTGTCTTGTTATAGTTCAGGATAAGACGTTGAGAGGTGCACCATTTTTCAGCGCTACTAAAGGAGGATTGAAGGGGAGAGGTGGAGTTGCAAAGGGTCAGAGTTGGAAGTATAAAGGACGGCATCATCCACATAGAGGAGTAGGTTCCCTGAGCAAGTACTGGGGAAGGAGTTAAGAAAGAGGCTGAACAGCAGTAGTCCAAGGACGGCCCCTGCGGGACACCAGAGAGGACAGGTAGCCTACTAGATAGGGTGTTCCCAATTTTAACCTGCTGTGAACAGTTAGACAGGTAGTCAGAGAACTAGCCAAGGGCATCCTGAGAGAGTTCAATGTTGGTCAGTGTGGATAGCAGGACCGGGTGGTTAACGGTGTTGAACGCCTTTGTGAGATCAATGAAGACAGCCCCCTGTGATTTTACCTCTATCTAATGCAGAGTGAATGTGAGTGGTGAGTTCCAGGAGGGCAATGGTGGTACTATGTCCCTTCCAGAAGCCGTGTTGCTGCTTGCTAAGCAGGTTGTATTTGTTGAGGTGGTCCGTAAGCTGATCCAAGATGATCCTCAATGGCCTTGGATAGGGGAGGGAGAATGGAGATAGGACAATAGTTGTTAGTGAGGGCACAGTCCCCATTTTTAAATATCGGTGTAATGTGGGCAGATTTACAGTGGGAGGGGAATTTCCCCTAGGCATAAGGAGTGGTTTAGTATATGGGTGAGGGGGTTGAGCACCTCAGGGAGAGAGAGTCGAAGGAATTTCAGGTCTAGGGTGTCACTACTATATCGGGAGTGACTTAGTGCCCTTCTGAGATAAGGCTTGGCGCACTTAGGTGCAATGCTGCGCAGGCGAAAGGGAGGGGCTATCGGGGGAAAGGGGGTGGTTTGGGGTGAGTCAAAGAAGTTTGGGGGGAGAACCTTGCTGAGGTTAGAGAAGGCATCATTGAAGGCAGCGGCCATTCGGGCTGGGTCAGAGGTAAGGCACCCATAAACCATAATCTGATTAGGGGTGGTGTTGGGAATGTTTCCACAGAGGTCCTTAATATTGGCCCAGAACTTTTGCCCTAAGCCCCAGGAGTTGGTTAGGGAGGTCTTGTAGTACTCTGCTTTTGCTTTGTGCAAGGACCAAGCACATTTGTTCCGAGCCTCTCTATAACTCTGTCTATCGGCTGGCAGGCCAGTCTCATTGGTCCGCATGAGGTCCAGGAGATGTTCAGTGATCCACGGTGCCTGATTACCTTTGGCCACCCTTTTGGTGATGGGGGCAAATTTATCGCAAATGGTGTTAAAGGTGAAAATGAAGAGGTCAAGGGCTCTGTCAGGGTCAGGGGGCCTTCATAAAGATGGAACAATCCATTGTGCTGAGGTATGCATTGAGTTGCGCAAGTTTGCCTGGGCCAAGTTTGCGCCGATAGATTATTTTGGGGGGGGATTTGGGTGATTTGCACATCCAGGAGCAGAGTACAGGGAGTGGTTGCTAAGGGCATTTGGGAGAACAGTAGTACTAGTGATTTTAAGGGGGCGGTTGGTGAATACCAGGTCCAGCAGGGAGGAGGACCCAGTGTGCAGGTTCAGTCGGATAGGGGATGAGACAACTTGCGTAAGGTCTTGGGCAGTGGCCGCGTCTATGGACGGTGCGGCAGCTTTGTAAAGCCAGTTAATATTAAAGTCTCCAAGTATGATTTTCTCGGCTTGTGGTGGAAGAGTGGTCAGGTAGGACAGTACAGAGTGGAAGGCTGCCTTCTGGTCCCTCGGGGGAATGTAGACCATAGTGATGAGAGGGGTTTGGAGTTCCCAGTGTGATTTTTATAGTGAGGGCCAGTGGTCCAGGATGTAGCTGGGGTGGGAAGTAGCTGTACGTGGGATATCTTTAGTATATCTGGTGCAGGCCCCCGCTTACCCTGTCGATCAGCATGGTATAAGTTGTACCCAGCAAGGTTTGGTGACGAGTCTGGGATCGTTGGGGAGAGCCAGGTTTCACCAACTGCAATGATGTCAGGCTGGTGCTGGTGGACCCAGCCCTGGAAGGAGTTTCACTTTTTTAGAAGGCTACAGACATTAAGGGTGGCAATATGCAGTCCGCTAGTTGTTGGGTGGGCAGTCGCGGTAGTTGTGGCAGGGCCAGGGTTAGGGTGTACGTTTCCTGACGTGAGCAGGAGGAGGAGGAGGAAGAACCTGTGGATTGGGTGCCATATCGAGGCTTTGTGAGATTGTACGCTACCGCCCGGGTGCCCTTTCACAGTAGGGAATGTGGGGATAGGGAGGCTAGTTATGTGGGGTGTGGCCAGTAATAGGAGCCGAGGTGAGGGGGCAGGAGGCAGGGGCTGGGGTTGCAGTTGGTGAGATTGACAGTAGTCGCGGGGGAGCAGAGGGTGCTATGCGTGGGGTGATGAGTATGAGAGAAAAGAGATGGAGGGAGGGCAGCAAGGAGAGTCCAGTCAGCACAAAAGGTGTAGGTGGCTATGGATTCATGACTAGCAGAGGTCTCAGGGGTTACAGTTTGAGGCGACTGCCAGTCAGGCAGCCATGGGGGACATAGAGGTGGTGCATGGCCCAGGGGGGCGGCAGGGGGAGTTACTAGATGGGGTAGTTGTATGTATAGCAGGAGGAGTAACTGTAGCATAGCAGCTAGTTTGTGAAGCAGGGCCAAGGGAAACCAGCAATATGTGTAGCGATGCAGCATTGCCCCTTGTGGCTGAGTACTATTGGGCTGATTGGTTCCTGAAGCCTCAGAGGCCCTATAAAAGGGCGTGCTTGCCAAGGGTAGTGGTGGGGCGGTGGGGAGCTGATGCGTCGGCGGGGTCTTCACACACGCACACACACTCTGTTCTCCTACTGCACAGAGCTCAGCGTGCCATTTTTGTCCAACCGTACCTGTATGCAGTTTCGGGGTTGGGGGAGGGTTCACACAAGACCGTCTCGACCTCTGCTAGGACCCTCGAACTTTGGATCCCGGAGCAATCTGGGGAGAAAAGGAGAGAGGTAGGTAGTTAAGTACAATCGTGGCAGTTGGGGGTGGGGGCACAAGGAGCTGAGTGGCGTGCTACCTACATGATTTCTTGCCTGGCTTAAGGGATTAATCGAAAAACACTCACTTCCCTGTAGTTTGCACTTTGCCAATTAATTGTTCTATGGGGGAGCCTGGAGAGAAGTGACCAAAGCACTGCAGTGATGGCAGAACCACGGGCTAAAAGGGGCCATCTCAACACCATGGTAGTAAGGTGCTCTTTAGGCAGGTGATAAATTAAGAACAACCTGTGGGTTGCGATTTTGTCAGGATCCAATGGTATACATTTAGGGAGCAGCGAAAAACTATTACATTCAACAGTTTAGGCATACAAGGTTATAGTTCTGGATTTAAGGTGCAGCAAAAAATCACTTATAGGGTCACAGTTTAGGCATACAGGCATACTAGGTTTCAGTTGAAATCGGAATTAAAGTACAGCAGAAAATCACTTTACAGTTACAGTTTAGGCATAATAGGTTACAGTTACTGTCCAGAATTAAGGTGTAGCAGAAAAAACCCTATTAAAGCTCACTGTTTAGGCATTTACTCAGTGAAAATGAACTATCTCCACATCTATGCCGACTGAAATCTGGAATTTTGCAATTTGAAAATGGCGCCTTCACACATGCACACACACACACACACACACACACACACACACACACACTGTTCTCCTACTGCGCAGAGATCAGTGTGCCATTTTTGTCCATCCGTACCTGTATGCATTTTCGGGGGGTGAGGGAGGGTTTGCCCGAGACCCTCTCGACGTCTGCTAGGACCCTCGAACTTCAGATCCAGGAGCAAGCTGTATGCAGTTTCAGTGGGTGGGGGAGGGTTGGCCCGAGACCCTCTCGACCTCTGCTAGGACCCTCGAACTTCAGATCCAGGAGCAAGCTGTATGCAGTTTTGGGGTGGGGAGGGTTAGCCAGACCCTCTTGACCTCTGCTAGGACCTTGAACTTGGATCAGGGCAAGCTGTATGCAGTTTGGGGGTGGGGGAGGGGTTCGCCGAGACCCTCTCGACCTCTGCTAGGACCCTCGAACTTCGGATCCAGGAGCAAGTTACCATTGTTCCACTTAAGGGGAGTAACCCAGATGTTACTACTTAGGGAATCTATAAGAGGCCTAGGAGAAAAGTATTAAGTTTGGGGTCTTGCTATAAAATATCAGGTACTATCTCCTAGTCAAAGATTAATACTTAAGTATTTAGGGGTACATTCTGGATCTATGGGATATAAAACAATATGCACTGATAACATCAATAGATATAACGAATGTAGTTTATAAACAGTGTGATCAATGTTCCAGGCCAAAGTCCTTAGCCAGAAAAACAGAAGATGTCAAAAAAATGTCCAGAAAATCCTGCAGGTCCATAAAATCCTGTTTTCCTAATAAGGTTAAGACCAGGCCATATAACTATAAGACCAAGAGAATCTCTCTCTCTCTCTAGAGCCCCCTTTATTCACTTCAACTCTCTGCTGTCCATGTGATATAAGATGTTACAAAAGGCAGGACTTGTGGTACTTTGCACACCTCAGCAATATATCTGAAGAAGGCAGTCTCAAGGCACTCAGAGCACCACATCTTAAGATGTATTTTATCCCAGTATAGCACCACTCTGCAATGCAGGGTAACAGTGTGAGTACCACTTGATGTAGACAATGAGCAAAACCCATGATGCAAAAGTGGCAGAATGTCTAGGAGAAAATAAGATAAAAAAGCCTTAGTAAAAAGCCCCAGAGGGAAACAATTCCTTTAACAGTTTAAACATCCATAAAAAAAAGAACTATGAGCATTAAAAAGCCTGAAAACAAACAAAGCAGATAATTCTGAAAAAGCCATAGAAACCGTAGAAAATAAATAAATTTGAATATCTTCTCAAATAACATAGCAGTATTAAAATAGTCAGAGTGGTATTGTGATCCCAGGTAAATGCAAAAGTAATTATAAAAAATAAAACTTACTCATGTTATAAACAAGCGGTGCACCGTCAACAGATTTACCAATTAACAAATTTTACTCAGAAGACAGACTGCAGGTTCGCAGTTATAAAAATGCTGACTCCCTTTTCACTGTTAAACTGGCACAAATACCAGCTTCACCGTCACCTCCAAACCAAACACAGAGTTCAGATATTAGACAGCAGCTCAGTAGTTCAATAGCTCGGTAGCTTGGTAACTTTGTAAGAGAGGCCAAAAGGAGCTGAAAAAGCTGAAAGGCCGAAAAAACGTTAGGAGCTGAAGTTTAGGAGCTAAAGCAAGGAGCAGAGAATCAACCCCTGCTCATACAACAAAAGACGCAGCTCCCTCTAGCTAAGCAATGTTTTTTGCGGCACTGTTAGAGCTTACACTTGCGAGTGAATAGCGCCTCTGAACGAGAATGCTGGCGCATGCGTCTTAAGACTACTGGCTAAATCATGTGACCACAGGCGAACTTTTGACTGTGAAAATTTAAGATTTAAATTACAAAATTAAATTATAAAGTTATGATCTGTTGAATATCCAGGCTATCCTTCCCTAGTTCCAGCACAAAAAATGCTCCAAAAACTCCTTAAAATAAAAAACAAAAAATGACAAAAAGACAAAATCAATAAAGAAAGATCAAAAAATGAGACAAATTAAAACATAACTTTCCTGCGGCATAAGATGTGGTGTGCACAGCCCAACTAAGAGGAGGCTAAAAATGTTACTCTCCGGATTGTTTCTTAACAACCCCCACTGGTCTTTTTCCCTTCCCAGTCGATGTACCCCCCCATAGGGATAGCTCTTCAGGCTCTCCGCCGATGGCTACGCCAGCTCAAACTCCAGCAGCAGGGAAAAAAGAGAATGACAGGGAAGAGAGCCCAGAAACCAGCCACACAAAAAATTCTGGTAAGGCTGCTCACTTGGTCAGGTAATAAACCCAAACCACAGTTGTAGGCAATGCTGGCATACCTTTCCCAGATTGAAAAACACCTTGAGCAGCTCCTGCTATCCTATACTACTCCTCAGTACAGCAGCGTTCAGTGACTCCTCTTCCTTCCCCTGGAGATGTGCCGCATACATTATCTTTGCACCCCAACACATTGGAAATTGCGCTGCACAATTCTCCTTTTTGAATATTGCCCCAGGGCACATTTCTGGGGTTGTGCTGGTGCAACTCAGTTGGGCCAGGCTCAACCCCTTTGAATAACTCAGCCTTAGTCTTAATAGTGATTATTTAGAGAAAACAAGTCTGTTGCATTAGTTGAGATTACATATTGTCCTGCAAAAAATTATGTTTCAGTAAGAAATGTCCCAATTTGGACTTCTTAACAGGTGGTAACCCTATTTACGCATACAATTTAAGAAGACAATTAACTGTTCTAATTCTCCATGGACTGCACCAGCATTAATAAATACTGTGAACTGTACAGATGCTTCTAGATATGCTAGGCAGACCCTTGTCTTCCCCCAATAAAAGTATCTTAACATTTACAAGAGCAACCAAATTGCCTGTGAAAATATTTTGAATATCTTGCCCCTGTTCTTTAAGAGTAAAAATGTAAGACACATAGCTCTAGCCTCGATTTAGTTTACTGAAAATACAGATGTATCTTGGTCATGTTCAGTTTATTCAGTTCAATTCAGTTTATTAAAAAATGCATCAAAAATCACATGATTTGTCACATTTTAAAAACAACATATTACTTAATGATCAGCTTTTTATCCACATTGCAGCTTACAATTTGCAGCAGGATAGAGACACAATTGAGTACTAATTAGATGCAACTCACATATGTGTCCATTTTTTAATGTAAAGATGATATTTTTACATTCACCATGCATACACGCACAGCAAACATCTTGCTACAAGTGAGTGGCTTTTGAGGGGTGTGTCACTGCTGAGCCCATTGCAGTTCAGACTGGAAGGGGCTCAGCAGTCTAGACCAATGACCACACACTATGGTCGTGATGCCACTCTCTGCTTGTTGGGCAGAAACTTTGTGTACTTCAAATGACCAAATTGTTCCAGTCAGAGGAGGGCTTTGGTCCTTTGATGTGCATGAAGCCAGTCAGCAAGCAGCTGATTGACTTTCAACATCAGGAGACTGTCACTGTCATAGGTTTAGACTGCTAAGCCCCTTCCAGTTTGAATTACAATGGGCTCAGCAGTGACACACCCTTTAAAAGCCACTCTTTCTCCCCTCCTCTCCAGGTTTCTCACCTGTCCACTCTTCCCATTTTTATAAATATTTTATTTTAATTGAAGTGGAGCGGTGTGCCCACACCTGCTATCGCTTCTTTCTCCCCATTTACTCCAGGTTACTCAGCCACCCTTCCCATCTTTATAACTGTTTTTTAATGTGAGCGGTTCTCTCCAGATATTAAAAACTGGGAGCCCTTTTGAAACTGCTGCTCCCCAGCATCTTACAATACCAACAGCAAACTTGGGCTCCCAAGCCCAACACCATAAGGCAATTTTCATAATGCCTAAATCAACATAGAAGTGACATCACAGATGACTTCTCATTCGATTTGTACTTATTGGAACCTGTAAAAAAGGAAAACGTCCATTGACATTTGTTGAGCCGCCACCGTAACTGCCCCCCTCAAGCTCAACATATATTATTATTATAGCAGAGGGGTACCCAATCCCCCATGCCAGCTGTTACCCCCCACTCTGCCCATTATAGTTATGCAGCACTGGGGAGCCCACCCCCAGTGCTCCTAAATATAATACTGACTCCGTGGGTGCCCAATCCCCCAGTGTCACCATCTCTAATAAAGAAAACTGTCCCTCATTATTTTTTTTATTTTTTAAACCTGTAAAAAAAGTCCATTGATGTCTGTTGCACCATTATTTCCCCACCCGACTATCCCACTCAGCACCCACCACCCCACACACCCCCTTGTTACCCACCAGGGGTCCAACACCATAATCTTCTGTGGACTGCAGACACATCTTCACTCTTTAAAGCTGGACTGGGAACTGAGGAACTCAGGTATGTAATTCAATGTATTTCACTGGGGTTTTGAACTTTGTGGCATAACTTGGTCATTTTTGAATATTTTTTCCCCACATTTTCAACATGCTTTTTTTTTTGAGACCTCACCTCATGAACAATTGCAGCGAAATTAGGCAAATATGTCCCAAAAGGTGATTTTGTAGTCACTGCACAAAATCACCTTTTGGGTTGGAGTTGAAAATTTTCTCCACTCTTGTTCATAAGGTGGAGTCAAAAGAAGGCTAGGTACAAAATTTGGTGTGAAAGTATTAAAAAAAACAACAAAGTTATGAGCCTATGTTGAAATTTGCAAATGCAGGCTTGTAACTTTGGTAATTTTCAATATTTTGACCCCAAATTTTCAACATAGCCATTTCATCACAGCACCTCATGAATGTGACAGCTGTCATTTTTTCAAATCCTGGCCAAAATGTGTTTTTGCGTCCTGAAAGGTGATTTCGCAGTCACTCCACAAAATCACCTTTTGGGCAAGAGCTGAACATTTTCCCTTCACTTGCTCATGAGATGGAGTCATAAGAAGGCTATGTTGAAATTGTGGGGCAAAAATATTAAGAAATAAAGTTATGAACCTAGCTTGAAATATATGAATGCAGGCTCACAATTTTAGTTTTCAATATTTTTATCCCACATTTTCAGCGTAACCATTACTTCACAGCACCTCATGAATGTGACAGCTGTCATTTTTTAAATCCTGGCCAAAATGTGTTTTTGCATGTGTGGCACAAAATCACCTTTTGGGCAGGATTTGAAAATGTTCTTCACCCTTGTTCATGAGATGGGCTCATAAAAAAAAGGTATATGGGGTCATAAGAAGGCTATGTTGAACATTTTGGGTAAAAATATGAGAAAACAACAAAATTATGAGTCTATGTTGCAGTTTTTCAACCTACACTTGTAACTTGGGTAATTTTCAATATTTTGACCCCAGCTTTTCAACATAGCCATTTTTTTGACACCACCTCATGAATGTGACAGCTGTCATTTCTCATATCCTACCCAAAATGAGTTTTGCCACTTGTGGTGAAAAATAACATTTTAGCCATTGTTTTATATAAAAAAAACACCTGTCATGCTCAGCTGAAACTAGCTTTTTGTGGAAAAACATTTTTTGCTGCACTGTTGCTTTAATGTCTTTGTAAGTGACATTGCAGAGAATCAGAAAGGGAAGTGGTGCCTCTTTGCAGATGATACCAAAGTCTGCAATAGGATTGGCACTCCTGGAGAGTGGAAAAGATGAGCAGAGACCTGAGAAAACTAGAAGAGTGGTCGAGAGTATGGCAGCTGGATTTCAACGTGAAAAAAGTGCAAAGTAATGTACTTTCGTCACAGAAACCCAGAAGCAGAGTATAAAATGGGAGAAGTGGTATTGATGATCACCAAGGAGGAAAGAGACCTGGGGTGATTATATCAGATGACCTAAAGGTGGCCAGGCAGTGCACAAGGCAGCTGGGAGGGATACTACAGTACTAACATACTATTTGCCAGCAGATTAGGCCTTACGGTCTATCGAGTCTGCTCGAACCTAGATCCTTAGTTGGGTGCCGAGACGCTCCCATCCCTTGTGCTCCAGAAACTCCTATCATCCATCCCCACCCCCCCAGGACAGGCCATCATCTGATACATCTACTTTCTGTGTCTGTCCCACCCTCTCTTGAAGCCCTCCACTGTGGATCTCTGAACCAGCTCACCAGGCAGTGCATTCCAAGGGTCCACCACCCTGTCAGTGAAAAACCTCCTCCTCTTTCCCCTCACCCTTCCACCTTCCAACTTCAAACCATGCCCTCTGGTGATACCTCCTGCTTTAGTCTAAAGATCCCCTCCATGTTTACCCTATTTATTCCCTTGAGGTACTTGAAGACCTCAATCATGTCCCCCTGTCTCTCCTCTCCTCCAATGAAAACAGGCAGAGCTCCTCAAGTCTGTCCTCATAAGTAAAATCCCCTAGCCCTCGTATCATCTTTGTTGCCCTCCTCTGTACCCTCTCCAGGAGCTGTATGTCCCTCTTCAAGTGTGGTCTCCAGTACTGTACACAGTACTCAAGGTGTGGTCTAACCAGTCCATTGTACAGCCGCAGAATCACTTCCTTGCTCCTAGAGGTGATCCCCCTTACGATGCATCCCAACATCCTGTTTGCCTTGCTAGCTGCTCTTCTGCACTGCTCAGAGTTATTCATACATGTATCCACCATGACCCCTAGGTCTTTTTCCCCTATTGAGGCCTCCAGCGCCTCCCCTCCCAGGGTGTACCTGTGTTTAGGGTTTCCCCGACCAAGATGCAACACCTTGCACTTGGTGATATTGAAATTTAATTTCCATGTGTGAGCCCAGCTTTCCAGGGTGTCCAGGTCCCTTGCAGGGCCAGCCTCCCTCTTCTCCCTCAACTACTGCTCCCATCTTGGAGGTCATCCACGAATAGACTCATTTCACCCTATACCCTCCCTGATGTCCGATATGTATGCATTAAACAGGATCGGACCCAGGACTGAGCCCTGTGGTACCCCACTACCTACCTCTCTAGGGTTCAGAGCTCCCCACAGACCACTACTCTGAGTGCATCCAGCTAGCCAGTTTCAATCCATCTGACCATCAAAGGGCCTACTCCTAACCCCATCAGTTTCTCCACCAGACCATTGTCGGGGACAGAGTCAAACGCCTTGCTGAAGTCCAAGAATAATACATCCACAGGCTTACCCCTGTCCAGTTCTGATGTTACCCATTCATAGAACTCCACAACTCCAGAACTCCACAACTACTACTACTACTACTAAGGGAGTAAGGAGCAAAGAAGGTGTTAGCCCATTTTAGCTCCTATAACTGTGCCCCATTTATGATATAGTTATTTAATCTTTTTTTAAAACTCTGTTTAATTTTTACACAGAATAATATCCAGAGGCAGTGTATTCCAAGGGTTAATAACTTATGTACAATAATATTTCCAGCTACTCCTATTATACTTCCATTTTGTGAATTGCAAAAGATGTCCTCTTGTTTCTTCATTAGCATTCTTTTTTTATTCCTATTTATTCACCTGCTGTGGCTACTACCAGTGGAGGAATCCAGCTGCCAGCCCTGCCTGCTGGGAAAGCACCGGGCTCACTCACATGGTGGGGGATCTGGCACGGCCATCTCCAGTTCACTGGAGGGTCTCCCCATACCCTGTCCAGCCAGACCGGCCCCGGATCCCTACCGGCCCCGGAAATCCCAGTGCAATTCCATGTGAGTCCTCCCGGCGAGGCAGAGCATGGCGATCAGGCTGCATGGTTGTACCCAGCCATTTTCCACCTAATGTTTTGACCCCACTGGAGCACTGACGTCCGGGCACTGTGTGCCAACATCCGCTGTACTCCCCCCCCCCACATATCCACCAACCTGTAAGGCCACCAGGTGTCTCCAGGGGCCACTGCGGCACAGTGGATCCCCCCAGGATCAGGAGAGCAATCTATGGGTGCTCAATCCTGATCCTCCCCTGCCAATCCATCGATGAACCGAGTCCGTTCCCAAACCTGGTTCGCCAGCATGGCGCGAGGTGTGGCGTTCAGCGCCTCAACCCTCAGCACTACCAGGATGGTCCTTCATTAGCATTCTTAAATTCTAATTGCAGTTCATTAATCAAGTAAAGATCTCTACAGATATTGTAGGTAGGTAATAAGTCTCCCTTGAGCCTTCTTGTTTCAAGGGACATATGTTTTAAATTTTTTTAGACGATCCTTGTAAGTTTTTTTTCCACTATAAACCATTTTTGTTGCTCAACACTGGATGCTTTCTATCTTCAGAATATCCTTTGTTTTATAGGGACACCACTAATGACTCCTATAGTCTAACATGAGTCATATCTCTTACTTTCTAGTATTAAAAGTTTAATAGTCCATAGAATCCTAATAGCTGTAGGAATAACTGAAGTAAGCTGATTGTTGAAATCTAGTTTTTTATCAGTTAGGACCCCTAAGTCATTTTCATTATCAACATTTTTTGTTGTACTATTGCATTATTTGTATGTGTGAGGAATGGATTGCTGACCAAAAATGTGTAACAACATTTATCCATGTTAAAACACATTCCCCATTTAAAGGCCCATCTAGCTATATATCTAGATCTGATTGTATTGACTCAATTTGTGATGTGCTAGAAACTGTTCTGCCTAATTTAGTATCATCTGCATATTTATTTGATGGCCCAGTTATAGAAAAATCTGAAAAAATACAGGTCCAAGCATGGATCCCAGTGGAACTCCACTTGTCATTTGCCCTAGCTCGGAAAAATGGCTCTATATACAGACTGCCCTGCAGCCACAACCTAATCCAGTTTTCGATGTATTTGTTTAGACCTAAATTATTATTTTTTTCTATAATTGCTCATTGTGGGACTGTGTCAAATGCCTTTGCAAAATCCAGAAAAACAAACAGGTTTGTGCCTATCTAGATTATATGACACCTTTTCATAAAAATTCAAGAGATTTGTAATACAGGACTCCCCACAGTGAAGCCGTGTTGGTCAGCATCAGTTTTGCCCGTATTAATAAGATGTTCATTTATGTTATACTTTGGAATAGTTTCTAGTAGCTTGCCCAGAATTGCTGTAAGACTTATTGGTCGATAACTGTGATAGTCAACTTTATTCCCCTTCTTATGGATAGGTATGCCATTAGCTGTTACCCAATTACACGATAGGACCCCTTGCTTTACAGATGCCTGGAATAATGCTTTCAGTGGATATGAAATTTTGTGTTTTAATATTTTAAGAATATAAGTGGAGATACCATCTGGTCCTGTAGAGCTTTTCTTTTTTTTTATTAGTAATTATATTAATAATGTGTTCTTCGGCTATTAAAGATAATTCAGAATTACTCATTTCCCATCCATAATGTGCTTCAGAGATATTAGAATCTTTACTGAAAATTGAAAACAAATATTTGTTAAAAATGTTTGCCATTTCATTTGGGTTAATTATTTTTTACCCTCTGCGGTTATAGCCTTAGGGCATAAGTTTGTGCTGGAGGTTTTAAAGACTTTTACATATCTATAAAATTGTTTTTTTAAGTTACTTTTCATGCAATTTCTTGCCATTTTAATTCCTATTCATTGTTTTGCATGTCTAATTTTATTTTTCCATTTTTTAGTACCTCTTTGTATTTTAACCAGACAGCAGGGTTCTTTGTTTCGAGATATTGTAATGTACAGTTTTTTTCTTTGATTTTATTAATTGAAGGATCTTTTTATTTGTCCACTTTGATTTTAATCCCTTTCTATTATTTTTTTTCACTTTTGTATGTGTTTATCACATATGGATACGATGGTAATTTAATCATTTTCCACATCATATTTATACTGGTATCCTGTAGTTTTGTCTCTCAATTACTTTGATATCATTTAATATCCCATTTACATCAGCAGTCTGATAAAGATAAATTTCTCTACACCATTTAAATGGTTGGAAATCAGTATTTACATCAAACAAAACAGTATTATATTCATTATCACCCAGTTGTACATCAGTTGTATATTTTTGTATACTTGCACTGTCTGTAGATAATATTATGTCTAATGCATTTTTTCCTCTTGTCGGCTACTTGATATTTTGAAACAAATTTGCAACTTCACATGTCTCTAAAAAACTCTTTGCTAGGGTGGCTTCTGGCTTCAAGTGAGTCCCAATCTAAAGTTGCCATAATTTAGATCCCCTAAATAAACCACATCTCCATACTCCATGGCCATTTCTATTTCTTTATTTATTTTGTCACTCACTGCTATATCAACATTTGGTGAGCAATAGCTGAGGCCGATGATTTTACTTGCTGTAATTTTCAGTATTAACTGCAACCAAGTGGGATACGGGGGTGCTAGGGGAGCACTGTCACTGGAAGAAAGAGGAAGGTGGTATTGCCTCTATATATAGTAGATCGCTAGTAAAACCCCACCTAGAGAACTGTGTCCAATTGTGGATACCACATCTCTGGAAGAACATAGACAGAGTGGAGACAGTCCAGAAGAAGGCAACTACAATGGTGCAGGCCTGTATCAGAAGCTCTACAAGGAGACTTAGGGGCCTAAATAGGTACATACTGGAAGAGAAGTGGAAGAGGGGGATATGATGACCTTTACATACCTCACAGGGGTAAAGAGAGTACAGGTGGGAAGTATTTTTTTCTGAAAAATTGGTCAAGGACAAGGAGATATAATAAGAAGTTGGACGGGGTAGATTCAGGAGAGACATGAGAAAGTACTTCTTCACAGAAAGAGTGGTGGATTCCTGGAACAGTCTGTCAGCGGAGATAGTGGGGGGAAAAACACTGATGGGATTCAAGAATGCATGGGATAGGTGTAAGGAAGTCTTAGGGAAAGGGAAGAGGTGGGTGAATAAGATGGATATCAAGTAGAATATGTGTTGATACTATAGGCATGTAAAAAAGAGCAGACTAAGTTGGCATTATCTGCTGGCTAATTCTGTATGTTTCTATGGTTCTTTGTTTCAAACTTTAGATGCTGTTAAGCCATAAAAAAGATGGTCTAGTAGGTTTAGACACATTTATGCTTTGAAAATAGGGTCAGAAGCATCTTCAAGGAATCCTTTTGAAAATCCTGCCCACAAATTTTAACAAAACAGTTGGTAATGTTTGGCAAATAACCTATCAAAATCCCCAGTCTAAAATGATGTAAACTGTTTCTTTGGACCTAGTTTTCACAATACAGTGGATATGTTTCCATATTAGGACTGACTTTAATTCTATTATATATCATGTTTATCTATCACGTAAATGTTCTCAATGTCTTTCTGTACATATATATTTATTATTCTTCGACTAGCCTCAGAGTCATATGCTGCAGGGTAGCTATAAGTGTATCCTGACCATATCTGCTGTAAACCTTCCTTTGTAAGGATACCAATTAATCTTATGAACCAGTTACTATTATTATGAGTGGTGTTTATAGCTTTATTTAGGCATCATTTCAGAATTCTATCATCTTCCATTTCATGAACTCCTGTCCACAACGTAAGGTGCCAATTATTATTTTTGATTCCATAGACATCATTCCCATTTCCAAACTTAAAAAGGCTGTGAGACGATCTCTTGAAAGACCTAATAAATTTGTAATAAAAATGTTTTGTATCATTTCAATAGCTGGAAGTTTCTTTAATGTTCCCCAAATTTCACTTCTGTATTATGCCAGAGTAATTGTTTTAGCATCAGAAGAGGTTTTAAAGCCTTAAAGGAATTTTCTGTAAAATTATTTGCAAAAAAAAAAAAAATGATAACCAAAGCAGATTTATTTGAGTTTTCCTTCATGGAGTCCAAGTGTGGTTTCCATGACATATATTTATCAAACACCACACATAAATAGCTAAACTCATTTACTTCATCAAATTGTTTACCATTCACAAACAGACCAATACCCTTGCCTGCCCTCAATAAAAGTATTTTAAAATTTGCAAGAGCAACCAAATTGCATGTGGAAATATTGTGAATATCTTGCCCCTGTTCTTTAAGATTAGAAATGTAAGACATGTCACTCTGGCCTTGATCTAATTTACTGAAAGCAAAAATGTGTCTAGGCCACATAATTAAAAATGATCTTTGTTCTCATACGGTACTCTGTCACACACAATTTGTTCTACATTTCTCTTTGCAGAAATTTTAGTATACCATACAGTATGTTATAGTTTTTGCTGAGTTCCATATAATGCATGGTGATATAATTAAACTGGATGAAAAATTATCTTCATATTTCAAAGGAATGAGAGGTGGTAGGCTTGGTTTCATTGAGAAGTAGCGGTTTTGAGAAGATGAGTATTAGTAATACATCTAGAGGCTACACTGAGGATAGGAAAAATCATTACATGTGCTAGATTTTGGATTATGGTTCAGACTGTAGTTGAATTAAGCCCCTGGTCTGGTGTTGCTACAGCACTATCAGAGCCATTTCATATAAAGATATTCTTCAACCTCTTTATTTCCATGCTCTTCATTGTATATTCCCAGTACTTTTTTTTAAACACTGTATACTTTTATTTTCTTAAAAATATATCTGCCTTCATTTCTGTAGCGGTGACTTCTCTGAATTCCCTTATATGTGGGGGGCGGGGATGAGTATTATTAATGGGCTTATCAAAATGGGTGGTTCTTTCTTCTGCCTGGAACATAGGATCATCCAGATTTACCATCCACCATGCCGAAAAGAGCAGTTTCCTGCGGTGACTTCTGGAATCCCTTGCAGATCTTGCATTGGAAATGGGACACATTTTAGTGCCTGGGTACTTTAATGCCAGTATACTTACTGTCTAGGTAATGATGATGATGAGTTTATAATTATTTTTGTTCATCATACATGTAAATGGCTTGTGTTTTTCAGATCCAACGGTGTCGTGCCATCTTTATGCAGATGGCACCGTTATTTATACATCAGATAATACCTTAGAAATGATAGAAACAAAGCTCCAGAGAGCATTTAATGAGTTAGAAGTTTTCTTTGAGGATAGTAAATTAGTTTTAAATGCAAAAAAAAAAAACCCACAATCCATGATGTTCCATCAAACAAGGATAGGCAGGAAAATGTGGCCCTGGGGATGGTTACCCTTGAGGGAGCTCTAATCCAAGAGCTGCAGTCCTACAAATACTTGGGTTTGTGGGTAGGCAATTCTCTAAACTGGAGTATCCATACCAATAATATGGCCAAAAACATGATTAAAAGATTGGGCTCCCTTTACAGGGCAAGATAATTTATGAGTATGGACGTTAGAAGAAGAGTGGTGAATTCAATGATTATTCTTATGTTTGATTACAGAGATATTCTCTACTCCTACATGAAAAAAGGGATTTTAAAAAATTAGTGGCTTGCCACGGTAGTCTTGGCAGATTCATATTAGGGGCTCCTTGGCTAACCTATAAGTGTTATTCATATAATCAGTTGGGATCAGTTGGCCCTGCTGCTAGCTTTTGGAAGACAGAAATCTTGCTTTTGGAGCAGAAAGCATCTCACTAAACAAGCTACAGTTTTTCTTGCTAATTTAACACATATCTCAGCAGGAGTCAGTGTCAGGTGGGATTAAGCAAATATATAATTTATTAGAAGTAGAGGGGGTCTCATTTAGGGTTTAAAAAAGAAAGTCAGTGTGTGTTTCTGTGTTGGGGAAGGGTACTGTATCAACTTATTTGCTAAATCAGTAGGAGGGGAGAGAGGTTAATTGAGGATGTGGCTTAGGCAGTAGAAAAGCAGGTGGCTCCAATTACAACTTCCTGCTGCTAACTTTTGGAAGACAGAAATTTTGCTTTTAGAGCAGAAAGCATCTGACTAAAAAAGCTACTGTTTTTCTTACTAAGTGCCCTCCATCCCATCCCTCCACCCTCCCACCCTAAACCAGTTCTAGTTTTATAACCACTGGATATGGCAAACAACAGGAACTTCCTGTTTGGCAGTAGGAAGGGAAGATTCATAGAAAAGCATTAGTTTTGTCAACCCTGAAGGAAAAAGTAGCTCTTTCTCCCCCGCAGTTGCTGGAGGTCTGACTCTGAGCAAGGAAGAAGAAGACTACTGAAGAATACAAGAAGTTGTTTTCCCAGAACAGGAAGGGTGAGAGTTGTAAGGAGATGAGAGGGTAAGCATACAGAGCAACAGGAGAGGGGACACAAAATAAGACATGATGGGAGTGGTGCAGTGCAATGGCTGTGGGGCAGCAGCATTTTTGGAGACATTCTGGAGGCTGCGATGCTGCCTATTTGCAGGCAGTTCTCTGGTCTGAGGGAAGAGTTGCCCGTCTCCAGGCTGACCTGGCTAGGATTCATGAAACCTCCTCCCCCACCCAGGGACCACCAGGGCCACCCCAGCTACCTCAGAGGTTGCCAAGAAAGAGGAGTGGCTGGAACAAGGTGTGCTCATGGAGGGAGAGGGTGATGGAACAGAGGTACATCCCTCCAGTTGTACCTCTCTACAATTCATATGCTGTTCTGGCAGATACTTGTTCCTCTATGGAGGCACCTGCAGAGAAGACCAAGGAAGATGCTGGGAACCTTCACAAACAACTCCTGGTGGGGAACTCAGTCATTAGGGGGGTAGAAGTGGGGGAGGAAGGGGAGAGGGAGATAACGTGCCTGCCTGGCTCCATGGCTTGGAGGGACAGGAAGTGAATCCTCTGGATTGTGGGAGCAGCTGCACGAAGGAGGGAGTTGGATGACATTCTCCACCTAGGTACAAATGACCTGGCTAGGAATGGGATCAGAGTAGTGCAAGAGGAGTTTGTAGAGTTGGGGAGGGGCCTTAGACAAGTAGCACATACTGTAACCTTCTCTTAGGTGTTGCCTGTCTATGGCAAGGGTGATGCTAGGTTGAATGGTTGAAAAACTGGTGTGGAGCTCAGGGTTTTGGCTTCATTGGGGACTGGGGAGCCACCTGGAGGGATGCAGGCCAATACTGGTGTGAGGGTCTGCATCTGTCCGGGGGGGGGACCAGGATCCTAGGTGATAGGTTTAAATGCTTCATTGGCAAGCATTTAAATTAGCCAAGGGGGGAGGAACTGAAAAGGAGCAGAAAAATCCCAGCCTCCCCCGACAAAACACAGTAATTAGTGAGTTAAACACCAAGGTAGAGAAGTCATTAAGGAACAGGACAGAGGTAAATACAAACAAAAGGCAAAGGCAGTAAGGACAGGAATGGGGCTTAAAGGGGTAAGGACATCAAAAAATGGAGGGTAATGAGTACCAATGCCCATAGTCTGTATTACAAGCTCCCTGAACAAGTGGCCTTGATGGAAGAGGGATGCCTAGATATTGTGGCAGTCACAGAAACATGGTACACAGAGAACCATGACTGGGATGTCAACATACTAGGATACACAATCTACAGGAGGGACAGGGATGGTAAAAGAGGAGGAGGAGGAATAGCTCTCTATGTAAAGGAAGGGATCAAAGCAACAGAACTAAAGAGTAAACAGGAAGCAGATGAGGCACTCTGAGTCACCCAGGAGACAGGAGATGGCACCACAATCTGCATGGGGGTTGTATACAGACCACCATCTTAGGGGAAGGGAATGGACAAGGAAATGATAGAAGGCATCCTTAGAATGGCAGAAAAAGGGGAGATATTGTTGATGGGGGAACTGAATATGTCAGATGTTAACTGGAGCACCTTTGATGCAGGCACATCCAAGAGCTGGGTCATTCTTGATGCCCTACAAGGGGCATGCCTCAGATAGATAGTATTGGACCCCACTCAGGAGGGAGCAATCTTAGACTTGGTACTCTCAAATGGGGACTGAGAAAGAATCTTGGATTTAGAAGTGGGTAGCCATCTGGGTACAAGCGACCACCAAACAGTGAGATTCACGATAAACACAGCCATAGAGTCAAGCCATACAAAAGCAAGAGTATTAGATTTTAAAAAGGCTGACTTTGGGAAAATGAGAGAGTGCCTCAGAAAAGCACTAGCAAATAGGCAAGAAGGAGGGGTGGAGGAACAATGGGGAGTAGTCAAAACAGTCATCACAGAGGCAACAAGCCTTTGTGTGAAGCAAATCAACAAAACACAATGAAGGAAAAAAATGCTATGGTTCTCAAAAGAGGTGGCAGGGAAGGTTAAGGAGAAAAGGATAGCATTCAGGAAATGTAAGGAAACACAGAAGAAGAAGGACAGAGGACTTTATCAGTTAAAGCAGAAAGAGGCAGGGAAGGCAGTCAGAATAGAAAAGGCCCAAACCGAGGAAAGGATAGCCAACTCTGTTAAGAAGGGGGATAAGACCTTTTATAGGTACATTAGGGAGCACAGAAAGACCAAGGGAGGGATACTGAGGCTTAATAAAGGGGAGGGAATGTGGGCAGAGTGTGACAGTGAAAAAGCAGCGATACTGAATGAATATTTCTGCTCAGTATTCACAAAGGAAGAGGAAGGGGAGGTACCTAAACCAAAGAAGAGAAACACTCTGGATATGGTGATTGATACCAGTTCATTCACAGAAGAAAAGATTCTGAAAGAACTAGTAAAATTGAAGGCAGACAAAGCAATGGGGCCTGATGGGATTCACCCAAGAATTCCAAAAGAACTAAGAGTAGAACTAGTGACACCACTGACTACTCTCTTTATCAAATCATGGGAGGATGGGGTGGTACTTGAGGACTGGTGGAGGGTGGATGTGATTCCTATTCACAAAAGTGGGAGCAAGACAGAGGCAGGAAACCACAGACCAGTTAGTTTGACCTCAGTGATAGGGAAAATGATGGAATCACTTTTGAAGGAAAGAATTGATGAGTACCTAGAGGCCAGTGGGGTACAGGACCCAAGGCAGCATGGATTCACAGTGGGAAGGTTGTGTCAGATGAATCTAATAGATTTCTTTGACTGGGTGACTAAAGAAGTAGACCAGAGAGGGGTTGTGGACATGGCCTACCTAAATTTTAGCAAGGCATTTGATAGAGTCCCACACAAAAGATTAATATTCAAGTTAGCCAGCCTTGGAGTGGGTCCCAAGGTGGTAGCCTGGATAAAAAATTGGCTGGACAACAGGACTCAAAGGGTAGTAGTAAACGGAGTCCACAGTGAAGAAAGGAGGGTTACTAGTGGGGTACCACAGGGTTCAATACTGGGACCGGTCCTTTTTAATGTCTTTATAAGTGACATTGCAGATGAACTGGAAGGCAAAGTATGTCTCTTTGCAGATGACACAAAGATTTGCAACAGGGTTGATACACAAGATGGAGTGGAAAGGATGAGAAGGGACTTGGCAAGGTTGGAGGAATGGTCAGATGCATGGCAGCTTAGATTCAATGTGAAGTACTGCAAGGTAATGCACCTGGGAAACAAAAACCCAGTGGAAGAGTACACATTGGTGGTGAGATACTGACAACAACAAAAATGGAAAGGGACCTGGGGGTAATTATGTCAGATGACCTAAAGTTGGGCATGCAATGTGAGAAGGCAGTAAGGAAGGCTGGGGGGAAACTGGGATGCATAGGGAGAGGCATCAACAGTAGAAAACAAGAAGTTGTTATCCCTCTGTACAGACATGGTGAGACCCCATCTGGAGTACTGCATGCAGTTCTGGAGACCCCATCTCTGCAAAGTCATAGACAGAGTGGAGGCTGTCAGGAGGAGCAACAAAATGGTGCAGGGTGTGCACCAGAAGACATATGAAGAGAGACTAAAGGAGCTTAATATGTATACCCTTGAGGAAAGAAGGAGAGGGACATGATAGAAACCTTCAAGTACCTCAAGGAATCAACAATGTCTGTGAGGGTAGTATCTTTCAGAAAAAGAGATGTGCAAGAACAAGGGGAAACAATTTGAAGA
The DNA here is from genome assembly GCA_016271365.2 of Neoceratodus forsteri. Taxonomy (NCBI): domain Eukaryota; kingdom Metazoa; phylum Chordata; order Ceratodontiformes; family Ceratodontidae; genus Neoceratodus; species Neoceratodus forsteri. Next base: position 356,448,662 of record CM057454.1, on the reverse strand, counting down.
TGGGGGGGATGGCTCAGAGGTAATATGAGGAAGTATTTTTTCACAGAGAGGGTTGTGGATGCATGGAATAGCCTTCCTGAGGAGGTCGTGAAGTCAAGAACAGTGGGGGAGTTCAAGAATCCATGGGACAGATATAAGGCAGTCCTAGTGGGGGGTAGGAGGAAGTAGGCTGTTGGTTAACTAGGATCTGCAGCTTATCCATCAGGTAGGAAAATGGGCAGATTACATGGGCCAAGTGGTCCTTATCTGCCATCAAATTCTATGTTTCTGTGTTCTATGGCAGAAACTAAATGAGAGTAGTCTGGAACATCTTTTGGCTTTTATATGTAAGGGTCTGTCAAGCACATTTCCTGGGTACATACTAGATAACTTGGTTAATAGAACTAAATTAGACTCATTAAGAACTGTTAAAGTACCAGACCTGGAAATACCTAGGTGTAGCCTAGAGACTGGCCACCAGTCTACATATTACAGAGGAATACAAGGCTGGAATAAGATACCCTCACAATTGCGAATGGGAGATGTGAATAAATTTGGGATAGGGATAAAATCCTGGCTAAGAAAAGAGTTGTGCAATTCAAGGCAATGTTGTGTACCTCTATAATTAGAATTTATTTGGCAGTACAGGACTGGGGTAGAGGGGTAAAAGTGTTTTAGCTTGGTTGAGGTTAAGGAAGAGCACATTATTAAATAGGGCTGCTTGTTCTATAACTAACATTAAATTGTAACTATAGTAGAAGATAAGTGTGAATTTATTGTTACATACTTCGCTGTTATTTTATGACTTTATTTTAAGTGATTTAAGAATGTGTGGAACATTTTGTGTCTTAAAACTTTGTTTACAATGCTGTGGACCTTGTTGAAAATGAGTGTTACTCAATCAAGTTAATCCCTATTCATATGAAATTTGATATGAATAAAAAACATTTTACTACATAATTACAGTTTACTTTAACTTATGATTCACTGCTTGTGTAGCTATCAGAGCCTGATTAATAGCAAATATAACAAAAAAAATTGTCTTGCCTTTCCTAGGACACTTTTTTCCACAGAAATGCCTTCAACTGATTGTAATTGAAGCTTCAAGCAGGAAGTTTCCTTAGCAGCTCATATGAAGGACCACATGCTAGATATGGTCTTTCTCTCATGAACATATATTAATATGGTTTCCATTGATCCAGTCATCTGGTCTGACCACTATGGTGTGTCAGTCAGTGTCATAGCACACAGAGAGCCACTTCCAGCAAAGGAGATTTTCTGGTTTTAATCGAACATGATTTTGTACTCTGTTGGACTCCAGGAGATGTTGGACATCCCAAGTTTTCTTTCCTGATGCCCCCTGGGACTAAGCACTCTAATTGATATTTATAATCATCAGCTGTCTACAGCCTTAAAAAATTGGTTACACTTCATCTCCACCCTGATGCAATTTACCACCACGGTTTAATGGTGACCTTGGGTGACTTAAAACTCTGGGTCTTATAATGGAGTGCAAATGTTGGATAATGCACTGTGTGGATGGACAGACACACTTTCCTTGCAGAAATACTGTATTAGATTGTTTCTCAGAAAGCATTGCAAACACAGAGATTCAAATACCTCTTTGTGATTGTTGCACTGGGGGAGAATAGTCTGGACTGGCAGTCTCTGAGGGGAACTATTTCATTAGAACTGTGTGAGGATGTTTCTGACTCACCCTGCATATAAAGATAAGGCTGAAATTCCCCTAATGACCTAACTGTGTTAGAAACATATGTGCGTTGTGTTGAATACTCATAGTTTACAGCGAGTGTAAGCCAGATTTGTGTGTCAATAAGCTCTAGGTATTGGGCTTGATGTGCCTCAGTGTTCTAGGTTTTGGATCCAGGACAACTGGGTTCCTTCTAGAGTGCAAGGAAGCCCTTGCTTAAGTTTACTATGGACTGCAAATGCCTCCTGGGGAGAGTAGATTGTACAGTCATTACTACAGTATGTAAAACTGCTGTGTACCAGTTTTAAAGCCAGAAGTCATAGCAAACTACAGACCAATCTTCAACTTTGCCATTCTGGGGGAGGTTGCAGAGAGGATTGTGGCAATGCAATTACAAGCACACATGGAACAATGCTGCATTTATGAGTAATTTCAGTTGAGTTTCTTGTCTTGACACAACATGGAGTTCTGGGTCCTGTGTTATTTTAATATGTTCATCAGCAACATAGAGGAGATTATCCAAGGTAAAATGTATCTCTCTGTGGATTACACAAAACTCTGCAGCAGGGTGAACAGTGAGGAAGGTGTAAAGGAACTGACAAAGGACCTTGAAAAACTAGAAAAATGGTTCAAGCGATTGTAATTGAAGGTCAGTTCAAAGAAGTGTAAACTTGTGCACACTGGAAAGAGGAAGCCAAATAAAGAGTACTAGTTGGGAGGTTAAGGGTAACAAAAACAGTGGAGGAGAGGGACCTTAGGGTCATCATTAGTGAGAGTCTCAAAGCTTCAGGTCAGTGCAACAAGGTATACAGCAATGCAAACAGAAGGTTGCTGTGCATAAGCATGCTTGCTTGGTATTTGCTTGCACTATTTGTCTTGTCGACTGCTTTGTTTCATCGCATTGTACCACTTAAGCTCACTTGTACATACTCTATGTATCATTTGTACAACTTCTATGTACTTTTTGTACTATTTGCATTTTTATGCTATTTATTGTACACTGTATTCCTTGCCTATGCTCAGGCTATCTGTATCTTGCCTGTCAAGTGTAATTTTACCTCCCTTTTCCCACTCCCCCTGGGTCACACCTGGAAATGAGTGTCAACTCAGTGAGCTTCTCCCAGTCACCAAACTTCAAATAAATAAATAAGCAAAGAATTTGACAGCAAGAAAATGGAGGTGATACTGCCTCTTACAGGTAACTGGTAAATCCCCATTTGGAGTACTATGCTCAATTCTTGAACCTACACTTGAAGAAGTATAGGGATTGGCTGGTGATGGTGCAAAGGAGGGTCACCAAAAATGGCTCAGCAGCAATAGACAGGATGTATAAAGATAGGTTTGTGAACTTCTAGATGTACTCATTAGAGACTTGAAGGGAAAGGGGGATATGATTAAGATGTACAGTTTCAGTAATTAGAGATATTTTCAGATATTTGTGATATTTTCTAGAGGTCCTCACTGGTGTGCTTCAGGCAGGCAGGCAGGCAGACAGGCAGGAAAGTTTGATGGAGATATCACAGAAATTCCAGGAAGTATCTGACCATGTCAGTTACTGCTGCTGTACAAATTTATGAGGGGAATAAACAAAGTTAATAGAGAGGACCTACTGACTTGGAATGTCAGTGCTGTAATGAAAGGGCGTGAGTAGAGGCTGACTGGAGGAAGGTTTAAGTAAGAAGTGAAAAATAGTTTTTCTTCACTGAGAGGCTGGCAGACCAGCGGAACAAGGTGCCAAAAAAAGTGGCGGAGGCATAAAATGTAAATGGGTTTAAGGGTGAATGGGACAGATACAGGGGTTTGGTGATACCGAAGGGTTAAAAAAGGAGGGTGGTATTAGAAGAGGAAAAAGAGGGAATAAGAGGGATCAAAGAGTCAATCAGAGCAACTGAGCCCATTCAGCAGTAGACCATAGGGGTAATAGATATTATGGGCAGACTGGATGGGCCCTAGGTCTCTTTCTACCATCACTGTCTTTTTTTTCCAGTTCTGTTTATAGCTGTCAAGCTAGGCATGGATATACCCTATAGCTTCCTCTAGACACACACATACCCCTCATCCTCAACCAGCAATCTACCTTGCTGTCCAGGCAGGGATCTCCAAGGGGAGACACTGAGATCAATCACTAAGTCCTGTCTGAGTCTTTGGCTGGCATCTTTTCAGTGTGACATTAGGAATCAGCACTGGGAGCTTTATGCTGTGCTGCCTTGAGGGATTTGGGTCTTGTGTGTTCCTTCCCTGGTGGAGTGGACATGCAATGACTTCTTGGCACATCGGACATGCTTCCACACCCAACGTCCTAATGTGCACCACTACAACCAGTCCCAGCATCTGCTTCAGTCCTTGGCTCATCCACCCCTGGCCACCACCAGGGGTTGGTATCTTGCCAGGCTTCAAGACCTCCTCCATCCCCAGAGGAGGAGAGCAGTCCATCCAACACTCATCCTGCCCCCCCCACCTGGCCCTCCAGTGCCCTGAGGTCACTTCTAAACCTGAGTCATCGGCATCACAGGTGATAGTGCTATCGCTGCACCAGTGGGCTGGACCATCCACTGTCTTTGTTTCCATGTTTTTATCAGGACTCCTCACATTCTTCTCATGTCAAGCTTGTAAAGACCTAACTCTAAAAGCATCCATTGTAATTCTTATCCTGCATCCCCTTATTTTTGTTACTCTGTTCTGCACACCCTCAAGTCTGCCCTATTCCGAGGTGACCAAAACACCCTACAGTACTTTATGTGGGGCCTCTCCAGTGATCTGCAAAGAGACATTATCACACTCCTGTCCCTGCTCACAAAAAAAAAAATCATCTGTTGCAACCCACTATCTGGTTAAATCTCCTGATCACATATTCAGATTGGGGAACCTGCTTAAAATATCTCTCAGGTTGTGCTCCTTTACTGATGCCCTCAATGTTGCACCATTCATGGTGTAAGCTGCATTCTCATTTCTATAACTAAAATGAATCACTGTACACTTTTCAATGCTGAATTTTATTTTAGCTTGCTTTACCCACTGATTAAGATTGTCTTGATCACTTTACATGTTGTTACTCACTCCCTGTGTATGTCCACTAAATAGCCAAACTTATCCTCATTGGCAAATTTCATCATTTGGTCCAAGCACAGAACTAGAGGAACCCTACTCACCACCTGTTTCCAACTGTTGAGGAATCCATTTACTCTGACCCTCTGTCTTCTTGCAAACAAGACAGGATTTTACCAATTTCATTATATCTATTTGAATTCCCATATTGTTTTTTTTTTTCAGAATCACTGATCTGTGCATGACATTGTCAAAGGCTTCACTCTAATCAAGGTAGGCTATGTCTGTGGGGGGGGTTCCATGTGATATGGGTGAAGAAAATACAGCAAGTGCAAAACAGCAAGGGACAAATGGCGAGGAGGCAAAGGGCGGCCATCACTATACAGTGAGGGCCAAAAGGGTAAAAATACTGTTTTATCTGTTATCGGGGGGCTTCACTCCCGACATACCTGATGTGGGGGGGGCTTTGCCACAGCCCCCCCTCTCTATAGATAATCAACTCCAAGGGGTCCAGAATTTGGGGAGCGGTGAAAGCCACCAGTCACCATTACTGTCATCGCCATTATTCCTGGTCACTCTTTTGCACTTGCCATTTTCCCTTTGCCGTAAATGAAGTCACTGTTTACCCTTTGCCCATATGATGGGATGCTGTCTGTGAGATTACCTTTTTCTGGTGCCTTACTTACTGGTTCAAAAAAGTTATGCATGTTGGTCAAATGCAACCTCTCCTTAGTGAAGCCATGTTGTGTTTGGTCATCCATCCTCTTATCCTTGATAAAGTTCTCTATTATATCTCTTACAATGGTTTCCAATACATTGAAATCCACAGAGGTCAAAATTGTTGGTCTGTAATTTGCTTTTTCCTCTTTTATTACCATTCCTAACAATATGAACCATAGTGGCATCCTTCCTGTCATTAGGGATACTTCCATCTCTAAGAAATTTATAAAAGCTGTCATTTGCCCCTTTAGATCTAAAGCCAACCTCTTTGTCACCCTTGGATGAAAATCATCTGGCCCTGATAATTTATATGGCTCCAAACTCAATAATCCTTTCCATACACAGGTTTCATTAATCATAGTATCCTCATTTATGAGGCATGATGTTAACTGGAACATTTGAGGCAGGTTTTCTGAATATTAAGCAGTTAAGCTATTTAATGAAATTCCAGTCTCTTGCTAATTATTTATTATGTTGTTTACATCAGTTATTGCTCTCCTTGTTTTGGTTACTTTTTGTTTTATCTGACATATTTATAGAATTCTTTATAATTCTTATCTGAGTTTTCAGTCATTCTCTTTTTTATTATACCCTTATCTAATCTTATTTATGATTTACATGCCTTTTGAGTTATCTTTACTTTCCCAATGACTTGTGTACTTAACCTGTTCAACTACTTTATGAACCCTTTTCTTCTCATTTATTGTCCTCTTAATTCTGCCAAGTTGGGGTTTTACCCCTGTTGTACTTTGATGCTAGTGGTATGTACTCGTGATGTAAATACTAAATCACTTGTTGAGAAATACCCACATACTTTTTACATGTTTGCCCTCAAGCTCTTCATATCAGTTACACTTATCCAATTCTCTTTTAATTTGCTTAAAGTTTGATAGCTTCGTATTCCTTCACTAACTGATACGTCTGCCTTTTATTCTCTTTCTCTTTAGTATATGCTGTACCATATTATGATCACTGCTGCCCAGAGGTTCTCTTATGCCACATTTTTGATCACATCTGAAAGGTTGCTAACTGCAACATCAAGTATCCCTGGTCTCTGAGTTAATGTTAGGGATGGACAATATTTCACTTTTGCTGGCAGATGAAATGATAATTCTGCTGTCATGAAATTTCCATTAAATGTTTGCAAAATGTGTCCAAAGTTTACATTGCAGCTATTTCCACTTAATTTTAAAAAGTAATTGTAATTTTAAAACTACTAGTTCACATTTAATCACATTTAGCATGTTTGAAGCTCTGTATCTCATGGATATGTGTACCATGATTCAGATCTCTAGCACTAAAGACTGCTAAGCAATAAGTAGTCAAAAGATTCAGAATTTTTTTAATGAAATATCACAAGTACATAAATTGCACACTTGTTAGCCCCTATAACTTTAAAACTAGATAATGCAATTTCAAGAATTTTAGCGTATTTATAGATCCTAAAAAGGAGACCGTGGGCCCAATTCTCAAATGGGCTGTGTTGCCACAATGGACTTGCAGCAGAGGGGTTTGCCGCAAGTGGCAACTTGCAGAAAACCATGCAGCAAGTGTGATTTTGAAAGCCACTTGCCGCAATCCCCCTGCTGCAAGTGTCTTGCGGCGATGCAGCACAGTTACGCCAGCTACCCCCCGCATAGATTTGCATCCACAGGGGTGCTATTTTATGGGGCCTGCACCAAAGCTTTGGTGCAAGCTGCCATAAAAAGAGGGCACTGTCATAATTTGCATACCAGGTTTGAAAACTAGGTCCAAGTTGCGGCAAATACCAGGACACAGCTGTGGCAAATGTTGTGGGGACACAGGGCTTGGTAGCATGTCCTACATCCCCCTATTGAAAACCAGGCCCTGTGTGTCTGTCATCTTTTGAATTTCTTGGTTAAAGGATGACTAAGTTATAAGCAGCCAAACATTCTAAATAACATCACTAATTAAAATCAGATTTCATGAGCTTTTGTAAAAATTATGGAATTTAATGATATTTTTTGTGGAAGCCATATCCATAAACTGTGTCTAGCTATGTACTTGCCCTTCCATGCAAGAGTAAAGAAAATGCTGGATAGAGTGGTAATAAGGTAGCCTTCACTGGGGACTCCAAAGTAAAAGTACAGAGGTGCTCAGAATTAAGTACTCTAGTGTCAATCTGCATCCATTAGGAATAGCTAAGGCTATCACATTGCATCTACATCTATTCTTGCAATTTGCCAGCAAACTACTAGGGTGCATGTGCAGCACAATGTCTCTACAATGCCACCTGCTGACTCCTTAACAACCCTGTAGATAACAATGAATATTTATTTTTCATTTGAAAACAGTTAACACCAATTGACACCAGACACTACAACTAGCTGTGACTGAGGCCATTGTGACAGAAGTATCCTGACATCTTAAGTCATGGTGGAAAATGATTCTGAGCATTACTGTAGCAGGAGTGTTGGAAGAGCATTGCAAACCATGATGCTAGTGCAGGTATGCAACTTTCCTGCCTCATGTATGAGTCAAATGAATATGATACACAGCCAAGATGGATTGTAGTTCTGCCAAGAGGGACAATATATGTTCATATCAATGGAAAAGACAGGCAAAATTATTTAAACTAAAGGGTAGGGGAGGCAGTTAGTACAGGGGTCACCAGTGGCAGGAGTTAGATTCATGGGTTTAAAGAAGGGGCAGTGGAGTCAAGTAGCACAAGAAAAGGTCACCCCCAGTTTGAGCAAGGAAGCACAGTAAGCCAATTTTCACTTGAAAGCAGGTCATATGAGAATCACACCCAGCAAAACTGACTGGGTTGAGAGCACACAGTATGTAGAAGCTCAAGATATAAAGACACTCACAGAGACTTTGTGTGGGAAGAAAACATTTGGGGCACCAAGAAGGAGGCATTCCAGTTGTTCTAAATGGGTAGGTCTAACAGGAAAAGAAGTATGTGGATCTTTTTTAAAGGAGGCTGTATGTGAAAAAGAAGCAGGAAGTCAGTGTGACAAGCAATTCCACTGAGTCCATCTGGTCAAGCTCAAAGGAAAAACAAAAACAGGGTGAGGAACAAAATAGTCACACAGAAAGGAACTATAAATCTGCTAACAGCTCAGCACTGCTAAATTGATTCATTGGTGATACATGCTTTGCAAAAGTTAAGCTCCACAAGTGTGTTAAATTATGACAGGTAGCTGATTCATTGCATGCACATGTTTTAATGTACAAGGTGCTAAGTAACTATAAGTAAAGGGTTGAGAAGTTGGGGAAAGAGAAAGTGGAGTTGCAAGCCTAAAATGGCTGGTAAATAAGTGAATGTTAAAGCAATGTAAGCTGGTATAAGCAGTGTAACAGAGGTTCTAAGCAAAATTAATTTGCTGGGTTTAGCAAAAAATATTTGTTCAAAAGTGTAGAATATGACCAGTGGCTAAAGTCTTATACAAGTTTATTAAGGACAATACTAATGTGTAGTTGGTAAACCAAAAGGTTGAAAGGGTAGAAAAGGTTGCAAGTAGCTGATAAATAACTAAATAATGCAACTATGTAAGTTAATATGTAAGTGTAAAAGAGTTTAAAAAAGGGGTAATTGTTAAAACTATGTAAATGACATTGGTAACAGTAAGATATAAAGATATGGGTGTAAGAGCATAAGCAATGTTTAAAAACAAATATTATAGGCAAAATTAATTGGATATGTTCAGCCAAAACACTTTGTGAAAACATGTTTTTTTTGTAACTTAAAAGGTCATGGTCAAAAATAAGGTGCAGCTGCGTGAGCAAGAACCAGAGTGCACGTGACTAACCCTTGTCTAGTTCAGTTTCCCATCTCATGATGATTTATGTTTAAAAAATATGTGTTACAGAAAGTTAGTAAGAAATAACCTATTATGCTTGCTTTAGCAGTTATCTATGATGAGATTATTTTGTAATACAGGTCTGGCATTTCTAAGGAAGTTATTTTAATGAAGTGAGATTCCCTCTTAATTATTTTTCTGTCTCCTAAGCATGTTAATTGAATAGTATAAAATTGCCGAACCACCAAACCACTTGTTTTTCCATCCAAGGATGATGAACAAAACTGCCTTATCTCTACACATTGGCAGATGTATCTTATGTCCAATTTATTTTCAAACTCCTATTTCATCATTTATTGGATGACATAGTGTCTTGGCTAAAATCTGCTGTAATGATTTTTGGAAAATTCCACCATGCATCTTTGTTGTAAACAATTTGGATATAAATATAGGATCTAAGTCATATGCCCAGTGTCTCTCCGAGAGGAAAAGAGCTTACGACCAAGCCATCTGTAGGTGCTGAAAAGACCCAGAGAAAAAGGGGTAATATCTTAATTTTCTCTGAAAACCTGTAGCCCTGTAATACAAATATTACTAGCTGTTTAGATTGCATGTTAAAAACACCCCAATGGGGCTGTCCCATTGGCTGTATAGATTTAAATTGTATTAGAAACACCTGGATAGTAGTGGGCTGTCTAATGCCTAGAAATAATGTTAGACTGTTTTTCGTTCTGCAAATTAGGACTATTAATTCTGTCAGGATGCATTTTTATTGTTAAAATAGGATTTTTCTTGCTCGTCTTTTTGATACTATGCTAATAAATCACAGTTAATTTGGCAAAGAATACAGTGTAGTGGCTTTATTGAATTACTGAGAATTACCAACCAGGAACCTGTATAGTGTAGCCTCACTGTCTCCGTGAGGCATATATGGTTTATTTACAAGTGGAATGGTAATGGCATTACCCATAATGTGTCCATGAATTTCTGGGCAAGTTTTGTAGTTAGGAGTTTGCAGTTTTTCAACTGCACATTTTATACCACTAAACAAAATGTATCCAGCTTAGCTAGATTACAGGAACCCTTGACACTGGGTATGCATGAAAATTTCAGTTGTATCTGTGCAATAGCACGGGATCTACTAACATCCAACTGTCTCACAAACGTTCACAACATTTCTTAAATAATTAAATTATGTATTATAAGTAACATAAGATTTATTTAACCAGATCGTTCCAGATTAAGCAGTTTTCAAGACCTATCCAAGAAAGTTAAGCAGGCAAATTTTCAGTTAATTATTAATTTATTTCAAAATTGGTACCTTGGAAAGGCACACTGACCCAAGGCTCATTTCTAGGTGTGATCTGGGGGGAGGGAACAAAAGAGAAAATAAAGCATACTCAGTATGAATGCTTGGTACAAATAGAGTGCACTCAAGGTACAATGCAACACACTAAGTGCAAATAAAAGCAGCAAGGCACAATGAGCAGCAAACAGTGTACCAAAAGGGAGACCAACACAGGGGAATAATGGAAGTGCAGAAGAAGATAGGTGGATACCATGATACAGGCTGAGGTAGAACTCTGGAGGAGGCCCAACATCATTGAAAGTAGGGGTTCCTACAGGGGAAGGGTCAGAGAGAGGGGTGACAGGAGCACATAGGGGTAGGGAGGAGATTTAGCTGGTACCTAAGGGATCCAGCGAAGGGGGAGAGATGGAAGGAGGAGGAGAGCAGGTTCCAAAATGAGTGAAGGTGATGAAAGAAGGCTGACTGCCCAACAGAGGAGATACTGTGGAATGGAGAAGGTACAGGGAACCCTAGAGAGGAGGGAGTATGAGAAAAAAGGAATGGGAGAGAGTAGTGAGGATAGATAAGAGGGAAGGGACCCAAACAAGTATTTGAAGATGCAGGAGGTGCAGTGGGAAAGGTGAGGTGAATGTAGGGGGAGGATGGATACGGAGGAGTAGAGGGAGCAGTGGTGAGTTTGATTGAGGTAGTTGGTAGCAAAGCAATAAAAGGCATTACAGAGCATGTCTAATGTGGCAAGGAAAGAGGAGGGGACAGTGTCTTACAACACATCTGTGAAGTTGAAGACCAGGGCACCATTTTGGTAACAAGCTCCTGACATACCTGCAGAGATAAGTAGTTTTTGTTGCAGCACAAGGCACTGAGTTTGAGATGGAGCTTGGCATGGGTGGCATTAATTTGGGCAGAGCAGTCAAGCTTACTATTGAGGCACACACTGAGGTACTTGAAGGACAGAACCGCTCCGGGGGGGTACCATCCATGGAGAAAATAGGGAGGAGGAGAGCCTGGTTAGTTTCTGGCTGGTGTCAAAGGCCATAGACACTGTTTTTATAAATGTTAACCCAGAGTTAGTTGGAGTGAAATTTCATTTCATTTTTATTAGGGTTATAACCATTGAGCAAAGCTAATTTGAAATGATGACCCTTCATGTACAACATACAAACAATTGGGCAAAAATACATAGTAAATACACTCATAAATACAAAGAAAGATCATAAAATCCATCATAAGAGTAACCACAACAAAAAAATTTTCTGTGCAAAATTAGAATCAAAGAACCATTGTTTTACTGCCTTAGTTGAAAAAGGTTTAGCATCAAAGAATTGTAACTTATGTGACAATTGATTCCAAATAAAAGGGACCATTTGACTATAAAAGTGCATTGACCTTTGGGTTTTGGTCACGAGCACTGTTAATTTCCAGTAAACAGGGTTCCTTAAAGATGAATTTATCTTACTTTCATGTAGTTTGGTTTTTAAGTACTCAGAGACCTTACCCAATACGCTTTTGTATGCAAAAACAAATTTATGCAGGTGATGTCTGTCTGCAAGGGAGATCCACCCAAACCATTTATATTTATACTGCAATGATGTGTCTCTTTCAAGCACCTCAAAATTAACCTGGCTATTCAGTTGTATAAAGTATCTAATTTTTGTAGTCTATCTTTAGTTAAATAATCATACAGGACATCTGCTTAGTCGAATAACTGAAAAATCTGCACTTCAGCTATTATTTGTATAGTATAGCTATCAAAACAATTTTGATTATGATTCAAAATCGGCACCCTTTTACCAATCTGTGAAACAAGTTTGTTCACATGTACATTACCTGTACCCTTTGAATCTAACCAGTATCTTAAATATTTGTAGGAGTCAATGTAGGCAAAGGCAAAAGCGGTTAAGGGAGTCTACACTAGGAGCATACCCAAAACAGTTAGCCAAGCAACAGAAAAGGTGGCTAACAGGCAGCTAGTGAACAATATGGCACAAAAGAGCTCACAGTTGGCTCTCTAAGTTAAAAAGATTTTATTGTACATAAATAGCTGATAAAATCTCAGTCCACCAGCAGCAGCCAATGTTTCACCCACATGACTGTGGGCTTTCTTAAGGCATGGCTAGTGTGGCTGTTGTGCACTCATTTATACATCCTTCTTAAAGATGCACTGCTAAATGTACCTATTCCAAATACAAAGCCACACAGTATAATTGTGCAAATGTATTGCCACAAAAAGTACCAGCATAAAATACAACACAATATAGATATTTATAAATAGTGGATCCTGCCGGCCCATCAGCATAGTGGTAGTGCTACCACTTGCGATGCCGGTGACCCAGATTTGGTAGCAAGCTCAGGTCATCAGAGGGTCAGCCGGAGGGAGAAGGATTGTGTGTCCGATGGGACGCTCTCTTTTTCTGGGTGGGGTGGGCAGCACTCCTCACCTCAATACTGCCACCACCTGAGTGACCACAAGGTGGTGACGGTGCATCAGAGGAGGCAGACAACATGGGAGGGACAGACGTTGGCCTAGGACTGGAGTACAGGTGTGTCTCCGTGCGCCTCCAACTAATTGGTCCTCCTTGCGTGTGGACGTCTGAGGGCAGGGAGAACAAGGAAAATGTGCCCTGCTCCCAGTCCAGGTGATGAGTCTCCAGCACCATGCCTACAAGAGAGGTTCTGAGGACAGACTCCACCAGTGCGCGCTCCCATGATGTTCATGGGAGGTAAGGGGAAGGCCTCCCTCATCCTTCCAGGTGGGTTATCCGGGGGCTGTAGAGTTAAGCCGGAGTGAGTAGCACCTTAGGAGCAGACACCTTGGGCCTTTCAAAGTAGGTGTAGCTGTGTGGTGCATGGGGCTCTGAGAGAGGGACTAGGGAGCAGAGTGAGTAAGATGGCAAAAAGAGGAAGTAAAAAACAAAATAGTGGATCCTATTAAAAAATACCATTATCTACCAATGGGTTCAACATATATATGAAGGTCACCCATATGTGCAAAAGGTCAAATGACAATTCTCTATTTAAACACTATCAATATGAGAGCAATAAAATAATCATATAAAGCTAACTAATACAGCTAGCTAAATTTATGTAAAGCCAGTTCTAAGGTACCTAATCTACATAACTAGCATTTATCAATGTATTAAAACTACAAGTACATTATATAAAGATAAAAAAATGCACAGATAGCACACAGAAACAAACATAATGAGGAAAAACACTGGGACTGTTTACAATAACAAATATGCAGTGCCACTCCCACACTGACTCCTTCCCCCAAATTGTACTTACATCCCTCCCAAAATTTGTACTTCCATCCCTGCACCCCTTCCAAAATTTGTACTTGCATCCTTCCCAAAATGTGTAGTTGTACCCCTGCACCCCTGCTAAAATTTGAACTGGTTCCCCTGCACCCATCCCAAAATGTATACTTCCCCCTGAACCCCTCCCAAAATTGGTACTTATACTCCTTCATCCCTCCCAAAATTTATACTTGCACCCCGGTACCCCCCAAAATTTGTACTAGCACCATTGCACCCCTTCCAAAATGTGTACTTCTACCCCTACATCCCTCCCAAAATTTGTACTTGTTCCCCTGCACCCCTTCCAATATTTGTATTTGTTTCCCTGCATCCCTCCTAAAATGTGTACTTGCACCCATATACCCCTCTCAAAATTTGTACTTCTACCCTTGTACCCCTCCCAAAGTTTGTACTTGCACCCCTTCACCCCCCCACAATTTATACCTGTTCCCCTCCCAAAATTTGTACTTGTTCTCTTGCACCTCTCCCAACATTTATACTTGTACCCCTGCACACTTCTTAGAATTTGTACTTGTTCCCCAGTACCCCCCAAATTTCTACTTCTACTCCTGCACCCCTCCCAAAATGTATAGTTGTTCTTCTGCACCCTTTCCAAAATCTGTGCTTGCACTCCTCCCAACATTTGTACCTGTTCCCCTGCACCCCTCCCAAAATTTGTACTTCTACACTTGCACCCCTGCCAGTATTTGTACTTGTTCCCAAGAACCCCTCCCAATATATCTACTTGCACCCCAGCACCCCTCCTAAAATATGTATTTTTATCCCTGCACTCCAATAATTGTACTTGTTCCCCTGCACCCCTCCCAAAATGTGTACTTGTTCCACTGCATGCTTCCCTCAATATACTCCCACTGTTTTGTTTAATTAGGGCAGTGGATAGGTCAACAGAAAAGAATCTGAGGGTACACTAACTACTGCATTGACTCAACTAAGTTAGCTCTACAGTTTTCACAGTAAAAGGTATTATATTGAATGCCCCAAACCTCACTGCTGCTTTGGGGGGTATAAGTGTCTTTTTAAATATGGCAATATAAAGATGAACATAGGGGATATCTTTGTGCTGAAAGTCCTTCCTCTATTCCTACAAACTGAAAACAGTTTGTTGTAAGCTCCAAACCTCCCTGCAGCTGCCCTTTTTAAGCAACATGGGAGACATCGGCTGATCTGAAGGCTCTACCAGCACCTGAACCTGTCTCTTGTAAGTCCCAAAACACCTTGAAGTTTTTGGGGTATAAGCATCTTATAAGCTGTTTTGTAAATAAAGGTGAAAGTCACTATTTTAATTAAAATACAATGCAGATATGCATAGTGTTCCCTTTAAATGTTTGCTCATGTCTTTTGCTGGGATGAACGGTTGGACAGTGCAGCTGCTGCATGGGTTACACCACTGCTTGTTGCTAATGTTTTGGCTGCTAAGGGCTCTAAGGAAAAGTCTGGAGATGAGGTAGGGGATTTATCTGTGTCCAGTGTTGGTGGGAAATTGGCTTCTGGTTTGGGGGGTTGAGACTGTCTGTGGTGTGTGTGTGTGTGTGTGAAGGGGGCTTCAGAATGTGTCCATGACCTGGGGGGGCAGGGTCAAACCAGAGTCTGCTATTGTGGTGTGGTTTCATCTGTATCTGGTGTTGGTTGTAAATATGTGTGTCTGTTTCTGGGGGCTGATATTGTGCCTGGGATAAAGTAAACTATTAAAATGGGTCAAACTAATGCCTAATACAGGTGTGGGGGGGTCTGTACCTGGTGCTTGGAAGTTTGATCCAGTAAGTTAGTTTTCAGTGCTAGGGCAGTAGATTCTATGGCCTGTGTGTGATGATCTACAGGAGAGGTCTCACTGCAAGGCCCTGGGGAGCACTGGTAAAAAGCAGGTAAATTGCCCCAAAGTCCTCCCCATGGACACTGTTTGAAATGTATGTATAACTTATTCTCTGGTGTGCTGCTACTTTTGGTGTGAAATGAAATGATACATGAATGCCTGAAAGTACATGAAACAAGTTTTTGTTTTTGTTTATTTTGACTTACCTTTAACATATAAATTGCCCATCTGCATTTCATATAACCGTATAACAAAAAATTTAAAATAAATGTTACTTTACTTATGTATCTAAAAATGCCAGCTGAGATAAAACACTTTCAGCTGGAGTGGGGGTGGGGGGTTAGCTGCTGGAACCTTCCAGCACATTAAATTGTCACATTGCAGAGTGCACCTATGTAATGTTTACTCATCTTAGCTGTCATCAGACATTTGTTTTGGTGACTGGCATAGCTAGAAAGACCATGCATAGAGGATGATGTTTTGGCAGCCATGCACAACAAACCAGTGTCAGTACTGAGAGGTTGCCATGGCAACCTCAAGATGCCAACACAGTCTTGTCTATGCATGGCTGCCCATTTCATAGCCTGTGTCACTCACTAATTTACTCAGCTTAGACAGGTCTTCCTTTACTCAGTACACTGAGAATGCAGCACTTTAGGACCTTCCCTTTGAGTCGCATGCTGTGTAGTCCCCAGGTGTTGTGGCAGTGAAACTGAAGCACCTCACCTTTCAATCAAGTTTTAGTGTCTGAGTTTGGTGGTGTTGGAATTGAGTTGCGTGGTGTTGCACTGCTCCACAACTGCCCTACTTTTCATATTGCTTGCATAATTTAAAATAACATGCAGCTGCCATCTTGATTGCAGATGCTTTTTCACTCTGTAGCACATCACCAATGAGAGCTACAGCTTGAGGAAGATGTCCACTCGCGAACTTTCCAGTTTGTTGTGTGAAGGTTGGTAGCATTTGGGGTACTGTGTGCAAAACTAAACTTGCTGGCTACATCCCTGTTGTCAGGTACTATAGTCAATGACTGCAAAGGTTTAGCTTATAATTAGGATACTATCACCATCAATACCCTGGATTAAGATACAGTTGATGAAATCATGTTGATGAATTTTGTTTTAAGTAGCTGCTTGACAAGATGACAGGGTATGTATATTACACTCGGACAACACCATTTCACTGATAGTCATCCTTATGACTTGCTCACAGAAAAGTACAAAGTTTCCCCTTTGATACTGTATATTGACTAAGTACTAGCCTAGTAATCTGACATTTAGAATTGCCACTTTAAATGATTGAAAATGGTACTCCAGAATATGGGAAATGGTAGCAATGCACTTGGCATTTGTTGGATCAAGGGGCAAAATAATTGGTTGGCAGTGTAAATCAAAGCTTATGAATCACACAACTGTGAACTAGGAGCTTCCATGTTCAAACCCATCTACCCCACCTCTAGTTCATGGTCACAAAAGTGGGTTGTACTTTGGGTTTCATAGATTTCTACCTGTATCTGCCGACGTGCAGGGCCAACAGTGGCCTGTGCTTCTGCAGTCAGAAATGACTGTGTATTTCTCGCACTGGGAATGTGTATTTGTGGCTGCAGAAATCTTGTGCAGCTGGACATACTATTGTAATTTCTGTGTATTGACATTCTCAAAAGGAAAGAAAATGCATTGCATTAACTGTTGATGCATCAGTTAGGGTTCAGTGTAATGCTCCAAAAGTAGGGAAATCTGACATTAGGTTTCCCAACCTTAACTCCCCCCAAGCAGCAAAAGGACAAGACCACCCAAGCAACCACAGACAGCCATCATCAGGTAAGACAAACAACATACAGCCATTTCCAGCTGATACAAATGCAGTAGCACTGATGTGCTACCTTTGTGGATTTACAATGGCCTGCACTTCTGCAACCAAAAGTGAAAGTGAATATCTTACATTGTACATGTGTATCTATGGCCCCACATAGGACTGCTCTGCTGCAGACAAAAGTGGTGTTGTAATTTGGGTCCCGTGGATCTGTATTCGCAGCACAAGTGGTGTGCATCTCCTACAGTGTGCATATGTACCTGTGACTACAGAAGCACTGATCCCACAGGGGCCTGTGCATCTGCAGACAGAAGTAGTGATGTAATTTTGGTATCATGGATTTGTATCTGCATCTGAAGAAGTGCAGGGCCTTCTGGGGCCTGCAGTTCTGCAGCCAGAAGTGACTATGTATTTCTTGCACTGTGAATGTGTATCTGCGGCTACAGAAGTGCTGGCCCCATTGGGGCCAGTGCTCCTGCAGCTGGATGTACTATTGTAATTTCTGTTTATTGACTTTCTCAAAAAGAAAGGAAATTCATTGCAAATAATTGTGTTAATGCACCAGTTAGGGTTCAGCTTAATGTCCCAAAAATAGGGAATGTGGTATTGGGGTTCCCAACCTTAGCACCTCCCAAGTAGCACAATAAAAAGACCACACAAGCAACCACAGACCTCCATCATCAACTAAGACAAACAACATACAGATGTTTCCAGATGACACAAATGCAGTGGAACTGATGTGCTACCTTTGTGAATTTGCATCTGTGACTGCAAAAGTGGATGTGAATGTTTTCCACTATGCATGTGTATCTGTGGCCCTGAAGGGGCTAAGTATCTGCAGACAGAAATAATGTTGTAATTTGCATGGTGTGGATTTGTATATGCAGCCAGAAGTGAGTGTGTATGTCTTACAATGTGTTTGTGTACCTATGACTGCAGAAGGACTGGCCCCAGAGGGGCCTGTGCATCTGCAGACAGAAATAGTGTTACAATTTGGGTACCATGAATATGCATCTGCACCCAACAGTGGGTGTGTACTGTATGTCTTACAGTGTGCATGTATATCTGTGACTGCAGAAGCAGAGCCTCTACACACAGAAGCAGTGATGTAATTTGAGTATCATGGATTTGTATCGGTGGCTGCGGAAGTACAGGCCCATCGGGGGTCTATGTTTCTGTAGCCAGAAGTGGGTGCATATGTCTTACACTGTGCTTGTGTATCTGAGACTGCAGAATCATCCATCTTACACCCTAAACTATCAACCACACAAGTGTTAGACTTAATCTCCGATATGTTTTCTTTTTCTTTTTTGTTTTAATGCAAAAGGGTTCCCCTTTTTTTACCAATTTCAATGGCCTTTAAGTCTCACAAGAATGGAATTCTTATATCTCAAAAGTAGGTTTCCAAGTTTCTAATGTTTGCACAATTGTTTTTGTTCACTATTATATACATTATACTGAGAATGTTTTCAATCATTGTGCTGCAATAGTGCTGATTGGTATTCCTTTCAACTGTGTCTGAGCTTTGGTCATTAATGAATTAAATTAAAAGGCACAATTGATTAAGGTCACCTAGTAACAATGATTTCACAGTTAAGTGTATATGATCACTGATTGGGTGTTGCAAATTGGTTTGATTATTTAAATAGATGATTGTCACTTGTCTCATTATCTGATGAAGCTCAACAGCCATTAAGAGAAACTTAATCTTTGGCAACCACACTCCCTGATGTCTGCAGAGTTGTGACTGAGACTGCAGAGGTGTGGGTTCACGTTATGGGTAAATAAACATTTCTTTTTTTAAACTTCAAACTACATGTATGGACAGTCTTTTTGTGGTGGGTGCTTTAATTTTTCCTATGCTTATCTTATGAAAACAAATGAGTCAGAAAAACGAATCATCCAGCTTTTGTGAAAAAACATCTTAAAAAGATTTGTAATAACACTAAACTATGCATGTGCAAATGCTGAATCTTATTTACAATTTAAAATCAATACATTTCTCAGTTAAAACATGTAGTAAGAAACACCCTTGGACCAAAGGACAGCTACAGTATTATAATGCAAAAATTGGGGTTTAAGGCAGAAGTGCCTTCTCAACTCCCACTATAGGGGCATTACCATACCACTATAATATACAATCAAGGCCAGAGGCATGTTGGATTCTGTATGTACCTGCTTCACAAGATATATTTAAAGGCCACATTGGCAAGTGATGTTTTTTGTGTCAAGTGATAGTCTGATGTCAACAGTTAACTTCTAATGCAATCTTTACCAGTAGATGACCCTTACTATTCATTACCATTCATTAGCTTTTTTTATAGGCAGTGTGCTTGCACCTTACACCATGCACCTTGACAGGTTTTGTTGTATTGTACCTCTCATCCTTTTGTCACTAAACAAACTGCAAGGCAGCTACACAACAGCTATTGATTGTGGCCAAAATGCAACACCAATGCAAATACAGTCTCTGAAAAGCTCAGCTCCTCCATCTCCACTCCAAAATGAACACACTGGTGCTGTGTCACAGATAGCTTACA
Source organism: Neoceratodus forsteri (assembly GCA_016271365.2). NCBI lineage: Eukaryota > Metazoa > Chordata > Ceratodontiformes > Ceratodontidae > Neoceratodus > Neoceratodus forsteri. The sequence continues at coordinate 356,428,652 of CM057454.1, read as the reverse complement.
CTGTATTATGGATAAAAAACACCAGCAGTGAGATACTCAGCATACCCTCCCAAAGTGCAGCCAAACATTTTCACACTACACTAGCACTTTCTCAAGGCTGACTGCACACAGGTGGCTAAGATTTAAAACACAGTCCTTTAAAGGGACACACAGATCAACGGGAAAATATACGTGATGCATTTACATTTAACAAAAATGCCACCTACTACAACATAAAACCAGGCATAAAAAGACAAGAAAATAATATATACCATATCGAAGGATATGAATGTAATACAAATAATAACTCAGAAATTTGAAAAAAAGAGGGAAGGAACAAGAGGGACTAGTATAGTTAAGTGGAAAATAAAAAAGCAGAAAAGAGAAAACAGTGAATAAAAATACAGTCACACCAAACTGTGTGAAAACTCAGAACTTCATTAGATATCTATTAGAATGAACATTCATCATAACACAAGATGAGATATCTTTTAGATTATACCATTCTCCCGATTTGTTAATGATTTCCCGATGGTCCCCACCTACAGCACTACCACCCTATATGCTGATGACTTGGTTCTCCTGTCCATCTCGCAGGATATTAATGTCATAAATCACCACTTACAAGCTGACTTCTATAAACTACAAACCTGGCTCCTGACAAATAAGGTTGTTCTAAACCTTAAGAAAATGCAAACTATGCTCTTTGGCTCTTCTGTCAAGCTTAGGCTGTGTCCTGCCCCCCTGAGGGTTAGAAGTGATGATGGGTCTCCGATGGGCACTATGTGTTCTTTCAAATATCTGGGAGTCACTCTTGACCCCCAATTAGACCTCTCCTTGCACATTCAAAACATGTGTAAGTCTGCAAATATCAAACTGGTCCTAGCCTATTGGTCTTGAGGGACCCTTACAGTAACTACACGACATGCCCTAGCTAAAGGCGTACTCCTTCATGACATGCCCTGGCTAAAGGCATACTCCTTCCTACACTCAGTTATAGGCTTACAAACTTTCCTCTTGCCACAAAAACTTGCCTAGCTGAGGGTGGAGACCACGTGATGCAAGCTACCGGATAGTCGCTCCTCTGTACAGCTCCAGCCTCCCGTCTCTTTCTATTTGTTATCTGGTATATTTTCTCGATATCTAAACCTACTAATTTGTGCTATTCTGGTTCCCTATAACCTCGTGCCCTTGCAGGGCGATTTTGAGAGAGAATGAATGTCTACATGAAAAAGCAACAGCAGAAACACACCCCACCAGTTACACCAGAAAAGGCCCCCCAAAAAATCCTGGAATCAAGGTGTGGATCAGGAGCTGCTCACATTGTCTAAATTTCTGGAAGAATTCAAACCATTTAGAGATGAGATTAAGAAGATGGCATCAGAAATGAAGTCACTCATGAGAAAAATAGAAGAGATTACTTTTGCTACCTCAGACAACACGACTAGGATCTTCTCTTTAGAGAAGCAAGTGGAAAAGTTCGAGCCTGAGATGGCAGTTATGTGCCAGAAATTGTCCAGATTTGAGGTTAAGCTTGAAGACCTCGAAGGTCGCAGCTGGAGAAATAATGTAGTGATCCTTGGGCTACCGGAGGGAGAAGAGGGCCAGAATACCATTGCTTTTACCCAGAGGTTGGTGGAGAAGATTGCTGGCCCTTCCCCATTTGGAGCCAACTATATTATAGAGAGACCCCACAGGTCATTAAGACCGAAGCCCCCTCCTGGAGCAGCGCCCCGACCTATAATTTGTCGTTTCTTAAATTTTTTAGAGCGACAACATTTTCTGTACAAAGTAAGAGAACTCCAAGAAGTTCATTGGGAGCAAGCTAAGCTTAGAATAGTGCAAGATATTCTGAGCTCAGTCCGTTTGAAACGTGCGGCATTTCATCCGTTTGTCTCAAAAGTCATTGCTGCTGGACTTAAATTTCGTATGGGATACCCGGCCAGGCTACAGGTACAGGTGGCTGGTTCCTGGGATACCTAGGAAGATCTGAGGCAGCGTTTGCTGACTTAAAAGTATCCCTGCCAGATCTCTTTAGGGACACATGAAAGGACTCTGGTCTTTCCTGACAAGACGAGATTCGATCTGAGAAGGCTGAGCAATCATGTAAATGAATCTTCCAGAAAGAAGCAGTTAAACACTCTTGGACTCTCATTTCAACCCGATTAAGGGGCAGAAGGGACCCTTCTGTTTTCATAGTGATCCAATTATGGATACATATTCTTGTTTGTTTTGTCTGGGTCTGGGGTTTCATGTAATTCAGAGATTTCTCGTTAGTTTTCATGTTTGGAGGAAACAAAGTCAACTCAGTAATATTTAGTCTCCCCTTCCCCTGTAAGAGTTTGGTAAGAATGGGCCTGGTAAAAGTTTATGGCTTTTGGGGGAATTTAATTACAAGGGCTGTGATGTCCTTTCCTTTGTAAAGCACCAATGTGCAGTTACACATTTGCAACACAGGAGGGAGCTGGTGTCTCAAGCATTAAGTGTTAACAGTCATTAAGGCCGGAGAAAAGCAGGGGTTTACTGGCACAAGGGCACAACAAATTAAAGGAGAAGAAAGGGGGCCTGTCCCTATGGGGCTGGAGAGCTTATTGAGACAACGGCCTGCATGGTGAATTTTATGTATTGCTGTGGCTGGCTTCCTGACCTCGCACCACGTGGTGCCTTTTCATATCCAGCAAGCCACATGCCCTAGCAAGCCACGATGTTTCTGTTAGTGATGCCTTACCGATGCTGGCTTGCTCTCAACGGCTTTCATTAGGGGATAGTCAAGGATACAATGGCCTGTACTGCAATAATGTTGAGTCCTCTCTCCTTTTTTATTATTAATATTCCAAAAAGGGGGACTGAATTATAAATAATGTAGGGTTTAGGGACAGTTTTCCGGGGGGCTGGGGGAGGAGTAGAAAATGAAGTATTGCTGAGACGTTGTTAGCTATAAGAGGGTTTGGGTGGGTGTTTTTTGACAATGTTCTGGGGTTACTGAAGTTGTGGATTGTTCGAGGATACTTGGGTGGGTGGGGAGGGACAGGGGCTTAATAAGGGAGGGTTGGGTCAGGAGGTCGGCACAGCAGGTGCAAGGGAACAGAATCACCTGGTTCAAGGTTGCAGTATACGATAGATGTCTTATCTGGATTTGTACCTGACATAATAGATGGCTCAGAATATTAATATTGCTATGTGGAATGTGAAGGGATCAGAAAAAAACTGAAACAATACCAGGTACTTAAACACCTGAGTCTGTTGCATGCCCAGATATCATTTTTACAAGAATCTCACTTAGTGGATTCCGAAGTATTACAACTTCGGAGACAACAGATAGGTCAGGTTTTTCATGCTTCAGGGGAAACCAATAGTTGCGGGGTCATGATACTGATTAATAGAGACATTCCATTTGTCCCTTCTCAGGTGTTTAAGGACACAGATGGCAGATACATCTTAGTTCAAGGTACTATTTGGGCCATGCCATTAGTTCTGGGTAGGATTTATGGACCAAACACAGATGATCCCTCTTTTTTCATGAAACTGATCTCTATGATCCATCCTATACTCCCTATTCCAATTATCTTCGGGGGAGACTTTAATTTGGTCTCTGATCCGAATCTTGACAGATCGAGCATTGGGTCGAGGGGACTGTACCTTGGGCATAGGGCCTTTAAGGAAATGATGGATCAGTGTGGGTTGTGTGATGTCTGGAGAGTCACACATCCTAATATTAGGCAATATACTTATTGTTCGTCAGTACATGGCATGCAATCTCGCATTGACTACTTGTTAGTTTCTCATGAGCTCTTGCCAAGGGTATTGTCCACCTCAATCCAACCAGGTCCAATATCGGATCATTCCTTAGTTCTGGGTAATCTGGCTTTCCTTAACATTCCCAAAAGAGAGACCAGATGGAAATTAAATGAACAATTACTAAAAGATGAAAAGTATCGAGGATTGGTGAAAGAGCAGATATTCTTTTTCTTTTCCACCAACCCAATAGATAGTGCAAGGCCGAATATTTTATGGGGAGCCTTTAAGGTTTATATAAGGGGCATTCTCATTAGTCTAGCCACAAAGAGGAAGAGGGCACAGGAAACGGAGTTATTGTCCTTATTGTCCCAGATACGGGCATTAGAAAATATACAGCCAGATAAAATCTCTCAAGAGGAGTCACAGAAGCTATTAATATATAAAGATAAATACTTGGGAATGTTAAGAGAAAAGTCAGAGCTGGCTATAATCCGCACAAAGGCCAGTTTTACAGATTAAGGAGAAAAAGCAGGGCGCCTGCTGGCTTTACATCTAAAGCAACAAGAGTCAGCAAGATTTATACCCCTAATAAGGTCACAGTCAGATGGGGCCCTGAAGGTATCCCCCTCAGAGATAGTCCAGGAGTTTGCTACTTTTTATGAGCAATTATATAGGGATATGGATAGTCCTCCACCCATTCAAAAACTGGAGTAGTATCTCAGGGAAGCACATCTTCTGTTACTATCTAACTCCCAAAACAAATTCATATCTTCCCCTTTATCACAGGAAGAAATAGCTGCTGTTATAAAGGACTTGCCTGTGGGTAAAGTCCTGGGTCCAGACGGGTTTTCTGCCTTATTTTACAAAGTTTTCAGGGAACAATTACTACCTGTGCTGCATCATCTCTATTTGCACATTTTTTCTGGAGAGACAGCAGATGCACATTTGTTTGAAGCGTTGATAGTTTTGTTACCTAAACCGGACAAGGACCCAGAATTGGTTCAGAGCTATAGGCTAATATCTTTGCTGAATCAAGATGTCAAAATTCTCTCGAAGATATTGGCAGATAGACTAACCCTGGTCCTTCCAGATCTCATGGGTATGTCTCAAGTGGGATTTATGAGAGGACGTGCATCTTCAGACCACCTGAGTACCCTCTCACATGTCTTCTCGGAGTCCAGGGATGCCATATATCCTGCGGGGTTGGTCCCCCTGGACGTCGAGAAGGCATTTGATCGGGTTAATTGGACTTTTCTATTTCAAGCCCTTAAGGCATTTGGATTCCCATCCATGTTCATAGATTGGATCAGGGCAATTTACCAGTCTCCTACAGCGAGGATTTCAGGGAATGGGACCTTCTCCAAGTCTTTCACGCTGCGATCAGGTACGAGGCAGGGATGCCCCCTCTCTCCACTACTTTTCAATCTTTATCTGTAACCCCTTATTCAACATATTCTCAACAATGAAGGAATACAAGGTATTCCCATTAGGAATGAGGTAGTGAAAATAACAGCATACGCTGATGACCTCCTTTTACATCTGGCTAACTCAGTAATATCTATCCCGAACATGTTAAGGGAGGTTAAGAGATTTAGTAGTTTCTTGAATTACAAGTTAAATCCCAAAAAAACATCCTTTTTCCCTCTTAACCATAAAGTTTTCAAGACTGACATTATCTCTCCAGGATTATGCTGGTCACCTCGGGCTATTAAGTATTTAGGTATAAAACTAACGCGTAATCCTTCCTTGTGGTTTAAAGAAAATCTGGACCCTCTTTTGCAGGGGATCACTCAAGATCTAGAGAGATGGGACAAACTCCCGTTATCTTTATGGGGTCGTATTAATATAATTAAGATGAATGTGTTTCCCCGTTTATTTTATCCTCTGTCACATCTTAATTCATTTGTCCCCTTAGTTTGGTTTCAGAAAATGCATAAACTTTTTACCAAGTTTATATGGTTGAATAAGACCTCTAGGCTGGCATAACACAAGCTAGCACCTAAAAAAGAGGGGGAGCTGCAGATTCCTTACTTGCCCATCTACTACTGGGCTAGTCATTTGGCTAAATACCTGAGATGGGTAAGACCGGGCCCGGATAACATGAGCCCAGCTTGACTCAAGATTGAATTAGACTTTATCCAATCTATGAACATGGACCCTTCGACCGTGCTTTATCTAAAAATTTCTCAGTTGCAGAATATTAACAAATGTCCCATCATAATGACCGCGCTAAGAGTACACTCTCAATTGTGCTCCTTTCTACGTTATAATCAAAGTAAAGATCTTGCTCAATCCATTTGGAACTCCCCGGCTTTCACCATAAACAAACAAAACATTTCCCATTCATGGTTGCCTCATTTAGGAGAAGGGATAGTATCCTCATTTTTGGACGAAGCTGGAGATTGGTTCTCATTCTCTGAGTTCATTTACAAGTTCAAAATTCCAGAGTCTCACGTTTTTAAAGTGTTTCAATTGAGGCACTTGTTAGCCACGGTTCTTGGGGCCACTCCACCCCATCCAGCGGCCTTTGAATTGGTATCTGAACTCTCTCCTTTTCTCATCTCCTCAGGGGTGATCTCTAAGATTTATCAGGTGTTGTTCTGATGGTGGTTTGGATGTGGTAGTGGCCCCACTAACTTTTGGGTTTCATTTTTTCCCCAATATACTTTTAATTGGCCCGTCCTCCGGATGTATTGTCATAAATATGTATCCCAAGATAGATTATGTCTCATGCAGTTTCACATCCTACATAATTTGTATTATACCCCAACTAAACTGGTGAAATGGGGCCTTCTCGATACCGATAGATGCAATAAGTGCTCCCAGGACACAGGGTCACTTTTTCATCTATTTTGGTCATGTCCCTGGATAGCTTTGTTATGGGAGCTTATAAAAGCCAACCTGGATCCTTTATTGGGTTTACAGGATTATTTTACACTGGATATTTGCCTATTGGGGGATCTGTCTCCCATAAAGGCTAAAATCCGGAGATTTCATATATCCATGGTTGCGCTGTTGGCCAAAAAAATCATTCTTAGGCGTTGGAAAGAAGGGACCTGTCTAACATATCAGGAGTGGCTCAATGAGATTTTAGCAAATATACGTACAGAGAAGGCTATTGCCAGCCTTCAAAACAGAGTACATAGGTATAAGGTTATCTGGGATCCCCTTCACACTCTAATTACGGTGGCTATGAAATAATGTGTGGCTGAGGTTAACAACCTACTTATTCTTTGTAAAGGTAGCTAGTGGGTGATAATAGTATTAGAATGGACTGCTGTGCCGGGGAGGGAGGGGACGGAAGGGTTGGGGGCAGTATGATTTGTCTTACGAATCTCATGTCAAAATGTTCATTACTGCCTCCTGTAATATGGAAAATGTGGTGAATAAACTTTGAACTGAAAAAAAAAAAAACTTGCGTAGCTAAATGGTATGTTGCCTACAATAAAGTTTGTCATTTTGCCCTTGCTGTCCCATGGCTCATTCATCACTGTGAGCTATATGAAAAACATCACTGGTTGTCACTGAGCAACTATCACTCCTTTGCCCTGGGCTGTTTTATTGACAAGTCAGCCAAGACTGCAACCCCTCCCACTCTGGCTAAACTCTTTAAACCTGCCCCACCCTCATACCTGCTAAGATCTATTGACTCGCAGTCTTTCCCTAAATCCTGTACTTTGACAGGTGACTGGGTCTTTGCTGTCTGTGCCCCTAGATTCTGGAACTCTCTTCCAGTGACTGTTCAGTCTGCCACCACCCACTACATTTTTAAGAGATCCTTATGACAGCATCTCAGTTCTTCCTCAGCCTGCAACTGTTCCTAACATAAAAATGCTTGGTGTACTATATATTGTATTAATACCTGACCCTTGCCCTTGACTGATGAGTGGTTTCCAAAATCTGGCAACACTCTGACACTTAAGCAATGATTGTCTACTAGTTCACCGTACCCTTGTTTTTTGCCTTAGACTATGTATGCTCCACATATTGTCAGTTAGCTTCTCTGTTAGCGTATATATGTTTTACAAATTGTTTAAAAGCCTTCTTTACTGTACTATGGCCTCACCCTTATACCTGCATATCCTTTCTTTGTTACATTGCTTATATATTATTCCTTTGTAATCTCCTGGGTAGTATCTAAAAATAGACATTTTTTGTCTACTGTGCTTACCTGATCAACAAACAAAAGCTAAATAAATAAATAGTTTATAAAATGGGGACCATCTGGAAATGACCATTTAATCCCAGAAGGTAAAAATGTTTCATTTTGTATTGCCAGAAGGCCTCCCTCAGCAACAGTTTTTTTTTTATCTAGAGCACTTCCCCTCATAGATGCAGAAACTCTTTCTATTACCTGAAATACAAAATTGTGATCCCTGCCTTCACTTTGTTGATGCTGATCCAGAGCACTGACCCCATCAGATTTCTGAACACTTCTGACATGTTGTGCAAGTCTTTCCTTTGATATTTAGTTTTACCTATGTAAAATGCAGAACATACACTGCATTGAGCAAAATAGATAACATTGGTAGTGCTACATGTCATAAAATAAAAATCACATATTTTCTACCAGATACAGGATGGCTAAACTCTATTCCTGGTACCACATATTGGCAAAAGTGACAATTGCCACATTTGTGGTTACCTGTGGGTAAATATTTATGTCTTTCATTATCCATATTTTTGTCCTGATGCATGCTACTGAGCAAATGGTCCCTCAAGTTCATACCTCTTAAATACCATCTTGGGGGTATTTTGAACAACATGCTGCAATCTTTTTTATGTAGATAAAATGTACCAGTTCTGCATAATAATATCCTTATCACAATGTACTTGGGGACTAAAGGCTGTAACAAAAATAGGGGTAGTCATCCTATTCTGTCCATAATGTTAGTTGTTATTTTTGATGTTAGGAACTAATAAAGCTTCCCTATGCAGGCCATCCACCTTTTCCTTACACTGTGTAATTGTCTCATTATTGTATCCCCTCTGTAAATATATTTCTGTGAGCATTTCTGCTTGAGCTTTATAGTCATACTCATTAGTACAATTACGTTTAATGTGCATAAACTCTCCAAATGGTATGTTCTTTGTTACATCCTTGATGTCAACTGCTAAAATGTAGTAACACATTTCTGTAAATTACTTTTCTGTGTATGTTGGTAACTACATCTCCTCCTGCACTCTTGGTAATTGCTACATCCCAAAAATTCACTGACCAGAGGTCAAAGGTCATAGAAAACTTTAAGTTGTCATTAGTAGATTCCAGATATTTAATGTGTTGGTGTAACTCCACCTTTATTCCCTTCCAAATCAAAAAGAGATTATCAATATACCTCTTACATAAATCTATTTTGGTCAGGAATGGGTTTGGGTTCTCAAAAATAGCATCCTTCTTCCAACGGGACATGTAGATGTTTGCATTATTTTGGGCAATGGCTGCCCCCATAGCTGTCCCTTTATTTATAAATACATTTTATCTTTAAAGAGAAAATGGTTAGAGGTCAACACTTTTTCAATAAGAAGTAACATAAATTCAATGAATGGGGCAGAATATTCAGTGCAGTCACAAAAAACACATGCAGGGCCTCTAATCCTCCATCACGGGGGATGTTAGTGTACAAGGCCTGAACATCCAGCATGAAGAAACACCAATCAAGCTGCACACTAACACCCCCCAAAATGTTCAACAAATGTGTACTACCTCTCAGATAGGACCTTGTGCCTGTGCCTGTGCCAGTGCTTTAATATGGCCATCAATGAACTGGGCTAATTGTTCCATTAAAGATCCTATGCTGGCCACAATGGGCTGAGCCAGTGACATATCAATCCTTTTGTGAATTTTTGCAATCCATACATTACTGCAAACATGGGGTGTTCCACCCTAAGGAAATCATGCATATCTTTAGTGATGACATTACACATGAGCGCCTCATATAGCAAAATATCAATGTCTTCTTTAAAGTCATCAGTACAATCTTTTTCTAGGGGCACATAAAAATCGACATCTGATAATTCCCTCAACATTTCACATTCATAGTCTTCCTTTCCCAAATCACAACTGATACCCCACTTATCCACATGCTTAATAATTACATTTTTATTGTTTTTCAAGCTATTTATTGGTTCTTTTTCTGCAGTCATGCAGTTATAATATCTAGCTGGTTCCAGATTAGGAAATACATTTTCCAAATCCTATAAACATACTTTTTCAAAGATGGAGACAGTTGTGTTAGGTGAGGGTATAAAAGAAGACTTAGTGTTAAAAACATTCTCACAAAATATCTCAGAGTCACTGTCTGAAAAGTCATTATTTGAGGAGCTTGCAAGTTCAGTAGTTTCACAGGGCTTCTCCCCTTCTGTACAGAAGAATTCCTTTAGATGTAATTTTCTAGTGAACTTATGTAGGTCCAGCACAGTTTGAAAATGATCCAACTGGTTCATAGGTGTGAACGTCATACCTTTTTCAGTCAAACATTGTTCAGTACCTCTTGGGCAATAGTCAGAAATATTAACAGCAATATTGTCCTCCATTAGTGTCTATTCCTCATCTGCTCCATGTGTCCCAATCACTGTGATAATTGTAATTGTATTTCCCCCTCCTGTTGTTGTATCTGTTGACCTTTCTTTCTCTTCTGCCCCTTCTGTCTTCTTGTCCCCTTCCCCCTTGTGCCCCTTCTGGTGTATCTTTTCAAAATCTGGCTATACTGAGACTTCATCTCAGAACACATTGTGGTAGTGTCATAGATTGAAAGTGGGAGGGGGTAGGTTTGGGGATTAACTTAGGGGTGATTGCTGATTAGCTGAACTTGCCTCTGGGCTGCAAGGGCTTCTTGGTTTGGGTGACGCTCCTCCTGGCTTGAATCTAAATAAAAAACTGAATTATTTTCAGAATCAGAGCCACTTGTGTAGATGTCCCTTGGAATTACAGGGCTCTGCTGGGCAGCAAGTGATTTCTTAAGTATAGACTTATATAGTTTGGTTTGTTTCTTCCAGTCAAAAATATGACCTTTCATATAGTCTTTCCTGTCCCTCTCAAATTTATTCTGTTAAACTCTTTTGATTCATTTGTCATATTTCTTTATAGTAACATTCAGCTGTTGTTGAAATGTGCTGTACTCAAGACGGTTACAAAAAGTCAGTGCCGCCGCTTATTTCATTAACTATTCAGCTTTAACACACTGTTCTACTTTTTTCTTAATCTTTCAAAATATATTTAATGAGTCCAGCTGAAGACTCTAGTAAACAGGCTTGCCAACCCACTAAAAAGTCTTCTTTTTCACTTCCAACAGTTATTTGCTTTGTGAATCTAAGCCCAATTGGGACTCTATTAACAGACCGATATGCTGATAAGGAAAGTCATTGCTAATAAAGATGTCTGGTTTTGAGGGCTACATGTTCTAACTGTATGAAAGCAATCTTACAGTCTGTTGGGATTTCAGCAGAGAATTCATGAGGGGCAGTCAATGTAATATTATTTCCTTCATTATTCATATTAAAAAATGGATTCATTTCTCCTTCTTGGTAGAACAGCAAATCCACAAACAAATTTGAAAAAGCCTGGGTGGGGGGAGGGGTCCCTTCTGGCAATTTTAGAATTCTGCTCTGACATTTTCAGGTTTTCAGGTTGGTGTTGAAGCAGACCATTGAGCTCACCAAATCCAACTCCACAAAATAAACTGAAAGGTGGCTACACAACAGCTATGGATCAAGGCCAAAGAGCAACACCAGTGCATGCACAATGTCTGAAAAGCTTGGCTCCTCAGTCTCCACTCCAAAATGAACACACAGGTGCTGTGTCATGGATAACTTACATTTTATTATGGATAAAAAAACAGCAGCAGTGAGATGCTCAACGCAGCCTCCCAAAGTGCGGTAAACATTTTCATGTTACACTGTCACATTCTCAAGGCTGACTGCACACAGGTGGCTAAGATTTGAAAAGCACCCATTTAAAGTGACACACACATCTATGGGAAAATATATGTGATGCATTTACATTTAACAACAATGCTATCTACTACAGACAAAACCAGGCATGAAAATACAAGAAAACAATATATACCACATCAAAGGAAACTAATTTGACACAAACATTAACTCAGAAATCATAAAAAAAAGAGGGAGTGGGGGGAGGGGGAACCAGGGACAAGAGGGACTAGTTTAGTCAAGTAGAAAATAAAAAAGCAGAAAAGAGAAAACAAATAAAAATACAGTCACACCAAACTGTATAAAAATTTGAAACTTCATTAACCATTTTGTACTTTTATATCAAATTTTTGTTATCCATAATAAAATGTAAGTTATCCATGACTCAGCACGTATGTGTTCATTTTAGAGTGGAGAACAGGAAGCCGAGCTTTTCCGAGACAGTGGCTGTACTGATGTTGCTTTTTGGCCCCGGTTCATAGCTGTTTTGTAGAGGCCTTGCAGTTTTTTTCATGGAGTTGGATTTGGTGAGCTCAATGGTCTGCTTCTGAATACCTGAAGATATCAAAGCAGATTTTTACTGGTTCCAGCAGGGACACCCCTGCCTCCCAGGTTTTTTGAAGTTCATGTGTGGATTCACTGTTCTACCAAGAAGGAGGAATGAATCCATTTCTGAATATGAATACGGATGGTAATAATATTACATTGACTGCCCCTCATGAATGCTCTGTTAAAATCCCAATAGTTATTAAGACTGCTTTCATACAGTTTAGAACATGTAGCCCTCAAAGTCAGACATCTTTATTGGCAATGAATTTCCTAATCAGCTTATTTGGCTCTTAATAGAGTCCTGAAGGGACTTTGATTCTTAAAGCAGATGACTTTTGGAACTGAAAGAGATGACTTTTTGCTGGGTTGGCAAGCCTATTTACTAAAGTCTTCAGCTGGACTCATTAGATATATTTTGAAAGATGCAGAAAAAGTAGAACAAAGTGCTAAAGCCAAATTGTTAATGGAAGAAGCAGTGGCACAGATGTTTTGTAACCATTTTGAGTACCATACATTTCAACAACAGCTAGAAGTTACTATTAAGAAATGTAATGAATGAATCAAAAGAGTTAAACAGCAACATTTGAAAGAGACAGGAAAAACTATATGGAAGGTTATATTTTTGACTAGAAGAAACAAACCAAACCACATCAGCCTATACTTCAAAAACCACTTGCCGCCTAGCAGAGCCCTATAATTCCATGGGACATCTACACAAGCAGCTCTGATTTTGAAAATAATTCAATTTTTTTAAGACTGAAGCCTGAAGGAAATGCCCCCAAACCAAGAAGCCCTTGCAGCCCAGAGGCAAGTTCAAATAACCATCAATCACCCCTAAGTTAATTCCCAAACCCACCTCCTCCTCCCATTCTCAGTCTATCATACTACCACAACTTGTTCTGAGCTGAAGCCTCAGAATAGCCAGATTTCATGAAGATACTTCAGAAGGGGCACAAGGGGAAGGGGACAGGAAGACATAAGGGGTAGAGGAGGAGAAGAAATGGGCAACAGACACAACAACATGAGGGGAGTTACAGTTGCAATTATCCTGGCAATCAGGGCACATGGAGCAGACGAGGGAACATACGCTAAAGGAGGACAATATCATTGTTAATATTTCTGACTATTGCATAACAGATACTGAACAATGTGTGATTTAAAAAGGTCTGACATTCATACCTATGAATCAGCTGGATTGTTTTTAAACTGTGGTGGACCTACATAAGACCATTAGAAAATAATATCTAAAAGCATTGTTCTATACAGAAGATGAGGAGCTCTATGGAACTATTGAATTGGCAAGCACCTTGAATAATGAATTTACAGACAGTGACTCTGAAATATTTTGTCAGAATGTTTTTAAGCCTGTCTTCCTTTACACCCCCACCTAACACAACAGTCTCCATCTTTGAAAAAGCATGTTTACAGTATTTGGAAAATGTATTTCCTAATCTAGAACCAGCTAGATATTATAACTGCATGACTGCAGAAAAAATAGCAATACATAGTTTGAAAAACAAATAAAAATATAATTATTAAACCTGTAGATAACGGGACTCCAGTTGTGATCCGAGGGAGGGAAGACTATGAACGTGAAATGTTGAGGCAATTATCGGATTATGATTTTTATGTGCCCCTAGAAAAAGATTGTACTGATGACTTTAAAGAAGACATTGATATTTTGCTATATGAGACTCTCATGAGTAATGTTATTACCAAAGATCTGTATGACTTCCTTAGGGTGGAGCACCTAGTGTGTGCAATACTGTAAGGGCTGCCAAAGGTTCATAAAAGGGTTGACTAGCCACTGGCTCAGCATTTTGTGGCCAGCATAGGGTTATTTACAGTTAATCTTTTTATTGTAATTATTGTGGTTATACATACAAATACACTACATTCTCCAACATACACTTACATAAATTCTTAATACGAGAAGGAAAAAACATGTTGTCTGAAGTATTATACAATGATATTAAAGGGGAAAACAAATGTTGAGAAAACAATATGTAGAAGTACAATCTGTATGATAGAGAGAAAATATGGCAATTTATGGTTCAGGGGTAAAAGGAGTAGATACAAACAAGAAATATAAGCAGTTGTGATTGTACTTCTATTATGCTGTAATTTAATACAACTATGTGTAAGACTGTATAAAGGAAGAACATAAAAAAGAGAAAAATATCTAAGAAAGTGAACAAGAATGAAGAGGGAAAGTGAAGAAGAAAAGGAGATAAAAAGATAGAAAGAGAGGAGATGAAAAAGGAATGAAAGAGCTAGAAGCGAGATTCCAATGTGAACATATAACAACCAATGGATTAAGTGATGCTATGTGTAGACGTGTTTAAATATTTAAAATAGTCCTGCCAGCATTTATTATATAAATTAAGTCGGTCAGAGGCTAAGTGTGACATACGGTCAAGGATGGCATATTGAGATAGTTGTTTGAGAATATCCGGGAGGGTGGGAATGATGTTGGATCTCCAATGCATTAGTATAAGGCATTTAACTTGAAGGAATAGTAAGAATAACCACCTATTCTGAGAATGGGATATTTTGTATGCATGAGCATTGAAAATACCAAGTATGCAATGTTTTGGATCTAATGCAAAGAATAGACCAACCACTTTCATTGCAAAGAAATGAATATGATGCCAAAGATTGTGTATGGGAGGACAATGCCATAAAATAGGTAGCAAATTGCCGTTGGGGGAGTTACAGTGCCAACATTTATTGTTATTCACTAAGCCCATTTTTTGCAAAATCTCAGAAGTTCTGTACCATAGATGCAGAATTTTGATTTTTATGAGTGAATTGCCATTATCCTTGAAAGATTTATGGCAGGATAGCCAGCAGTTATGCCATTGTGAATTGGTTATGTTATAATTTAAAAGGGTGCTCCATTTATTTTTTGCAATGATAGATTGATCTGGAATTGTATTTCTGATATGTTTGTAAATGATACTATTTAATTTAGAGTTTGTTTTGATCCATTTAGAAATAAAAGTATCATATATAGATTGATGAGAAATAGTAGGAAGATAAAGGTTCCATGCCGTGCGTAACTGTAAATATTTCCAGAAATCGTGCTGAGGAAGATTCCATTGTTTGCGCAGGTCAGAAAAGGATTTTAATTTGAGAGTCTGAGGTATAAGTATATCCTCCAAGAAAAAAATGCCCCTGTTTTTCCAATTACAACAAAAAAATGGGTGATTATCAAGAGTGATGTTGCAGTTCCCCCAAACAGGGGCATATATGATAGGGGTTGGGTTGAATTTAAGGTGTTTATGAATTATTTTCCAGTAGTATATGGATGATGCTATAGTAGGGTGAGATTTTAAATTGGGGAGGAGAGGGTTATAAATGAAGGAAGTGGTGACATTGCCCGGACATAGAGATGTTTCCATATTGACCCACAACAGTGATTTATTGCTGGGTTTATTAAACCATTTTACAGTTTGGGCAGTGCAGAAGGCCCAAAAATATGTTTGGAACAAGGGGAGCCTGAAGCCCCCTTTGGACCAGTGGGAACGCAGTTTGTTATTACTAAATCTGGGAATTTTGCCTTCCCATAAAAAATTGCCAATTATATCATCAATTCTGACAAAAAAAAGTAGGGAGGGTTAAAGATATATTAGAAAATAGATACAGTATTTTGGGAGCTACTGACATCTTGATAGTGGAGATTTTCCCATTAAAAGAGAGGTTAAGCAGTTTCCATCTGTTGAGAGTGTTTTTAATATTTGCTAATAATGGGGAAAGATTGGCATCCCATATCTTGTCTAATTTAGAGGTGATCTGTATTCCAAGGTAAGAGATACCTTGAGGGGCTCAATGAAAACCTAATATTGTATTCATAGAAGGGTTACAAAAATTATTCAATGGCATTGTTTCTGATTTGTTTAGATTCAGAGCGAGCCCAGAAGGTGAAGTGAAGTTGCTAAGCAACTTAATTAAAGGTGGTCCCGAAATTTCAAGATTTTCAAGTAGAATGAGGAGGTCATCAGCATAGGATAGTGAAGTATAGTGGGAATTACCGATAGGGATACCTTGGATCATGGAAGATTGAAGAAGAGCAGCTGATAGGGGTTCCATAGCTAGAATAAAAAGAGTGGGGGATAAGGGGCACCCTTGCCTGGTACCTCTTGCCAGATGAAAGGATGAGGACAGAGTAGAGTTAGTAAGAACCCAGGCAGAGGGGAGGGTGTATAGCAATTTAATCCATGTACAAAATTTATTAGTGACACCAAAGTGGGATAGAACATGATACAAATAAGTCCAGTTGAGAGAATCAAATGCCTTTTCAAAGTCGATGGTTATAGCTGTGGAAGGTGATTTAAGAGATTTAGCTTTGTAGATTAAATTAAATAATGAGCAGAGATGATCAGAACCAGTTCTATTTTTGATAAATCCAGCTTGGGAGGTGTGGATGAGTTTTGAAATTATTGATTCTAAACGAGTATTTAATATTTTGGCAAACATTTTCCCATCCATATTAAGTAATGATATTGGTCTGTAACTGGATGGGAGAGAAGGTTCTTTATCTTTCTTTGGTAGGATGGTTATAATGGCTTCTGTCATAGAATAGGGAAGTTTACCTTATGAAGATGCCTCTTTGAAGACCTTCAACAGTAAGGGGCATAAGATGTCAGCTAGGGGTTTATAAAAGTCAACAGAAAAACCATCACTTCCAGGAGCTTTACCAGATTTAAAGAAATTTAGTGCTGCTTGTATCTCTTTTAGGGGAAAGTGTTCATCTAGCAAAGCCATATCTTGTTGGGAGAGGTGTGGTAACTGTAAATTGTCCAGAAGTTATTGTATATATTCAGGTTGTGGGGGAGTGGGGTGAGAGTATAATTGTTAGTAGAAGGATTGTATAATATGGTTAATTGAAGGATTATCTGTATGGATTTTGCCTGAAGGATCTTTCAGACCGGCAATATGTCTCTCCATCTGTTGATTCCTGAGTTGATAAGCAAGCAGCTTCCTACATTTATCCCCTTGTTCCCAATAATGGTGTCTAAGTCTAAGGAGGGCGAGTTCAGCTTTCCTGGATATTAATTTGTTGATTTTAATTCTAAGTTGAAGAAGTTCAAGGTGAAGTTGTGAGTTATTATCTGGATTTTTTGTTTTATAATATTGGGTTTCTTTTTCGTTAAGAGATTTCTCTAAATCAGCCAATTGCTGTTCCCTTAGTTTTTTCTTGTGTGCTGCATAGCTTAGAATTTTCCCTCTAACTGTTGCTTTAAGTACTTCCCAGATGGTACCTTGAGATACATCAAGAGTGTTGTTAAAGGAAAGATCCAGAAACAAATGATTTTGATACCTTTTATTGGACCAACATGGATGTTACAGAAACTTTTCTGTAACATCCATGTTGGTCCAATAAAAGGTATCAAATCATTTGTTTCTGGATCTGTTCTTAAAAGGACCCATACGGCACCTACAACATTTTTTTGTTAAAGGAAAGAAATTCTTGGATTTGGGATCTAATCCAAGGTAAGAAATCAGGGTCTTTCAATAAGAGTGGGTCTAGATGCCAGGAGGGGGATTTAGATGGGGGTGGGCCCCAAATAAGATGTAATTTTATAGGAGAATGGTCTGATCTAGTAATCGGATGGTGTAGTCTCCAAATGTCAGTGAGACCGAAGTCTTTCATTGCATTGAAAGTGAAGAAATACTTCTGGGATGGGAATCACACTAAGAGTTACTTCTGTCTAAATGTGCTTCCAAAGCTAAATTGAAATCCCCACCTACAAGTATAGGAGAATTGTTAAAGTTACTGTTCATAATTTGTTGGGCCATATTATGAAAGAATTCAGGTGAATCAGAGTTAGGGGCATAAATGTTGACTAACATAAGGGGGCCTGCAGGGGTATTTAAGTGGGCTTTAATCCATCTGCCATCTAAATCAGAGATGCATTTGATAAGGGTCAAGTTAAGGGATTTAAGTAATAGACTAGCAACCCCCAATTTTTTTAGAAGTTGAGGAGGACACATATACTTGACCGACCCAATCCCTTCTGAGTCTGTCGACATCCTCTATTAAAAAGTTTTATTTCTTGTAAGAAAGCAATATGAGTTTTATGCTTTTTGAGGTAAGAAAGTATTTGCTTTCATTTACAAGGTGAGTTGAGTCCCTTAACATTACATGAATGTAGAATTAGATCACTCATGTTAATGGGGAGATGAGTATGAAAACACAAATAGGAAGTAAGGGACTCATATTGAAAGAGCTAGAGGATGTACAGACTCAGAAGGGAGAGGGCTAGCACAGTCAAATGCATGCAGGATATTTAGTTTGTGGAAATACTTAAATCCTGGATGAATGTTTCCATTGGGTCTCACTAGGAAGAGAGGTAGTAAAAAGAATATAGAAGACATATACAGTATATAGTTACTAAACAAAACCTATGCATGTTATACTAACACACTATGAAGTCTTTAGGTAATATAGCAAGATATGAGACAGTAAAATCGCCAAGACTCTCTTGCTATACTACAGAACATGTAAATAGTGAGTACATCTTGGGAGAAAAAGATCTTAAAGAT
The DNA here is from genome assembly GCA_016271365.2 of Neoceratodus forsteri. NCBI lineage: Eukaryota > Metazoa > Chordata > Ceratodontiformes > Ceratodontidae > Neoceratodus > Neoceratodus forsteri. The sequence goes on along the minus strand of CM057454.1, from coordinate 356,409,908 downwards.
ACAAACTGTAAACAATTATTTCTATCAAGTTATAACTGTGACTAGAACTAAAGTGAACATAATAATTCCCTTGGGGGGCACCATAAACATCTTACCATATATGAAAAGGGGATTACAGAAAGTATATGCAATCCCAGTCATAATAATACATCTTGAACCTAAGTTAGACTGGAAAAAAGAACTGAGCTGAAAAACTATTACGGCAATACAAACAGTATGCCATCATGGTTGGCAAAGTCCTAAAATTATAAGAGCAGCTATATTTGTGCCATCTACTATGTACTTACTCACATAATAATAATGCTTAGACACAGAAGTGTTTATGTAGGAGGCTTGTTCAAGCAAAATGGAGTGAGTAGGGTCCAAATAGTATAAGGATTTATGGGGTGTTGAGGCATTACAAGATCCAAATTGTATGGGGGATATCTAGTGAAAGTCTTGTATTGAACAGGAATATGTAGTCATTCTGGCAATATGACATTTATAAGAGTTGAGTTTGTTCAGTCTTTGAGATACTGCATATATTATTGATAAAGTACTAGGTATTTAATAGTAGCACAGACCCAAAAATCACCTGTTGGGAAGGAGTTGCTTTAACATAGTGAGATTTCAAGACCTGGAGAGGGTCGAAGACATAATTCCAGTTGTGCCTGTTTAGCTACAAAGAAGTCAAAGACATAATTCTTAGCCTTGACACCAAGAAAAGTGCAGGGGACGATGGCCTTGAATCATTTTTCTTGCGGTTAGACTATGCCCAGCTCACAGCCCCCATCCTGCACATCTTCAACCTCTCTGTTACCACAGACACTGTTCCATCCTGCTGGAAATCTGCCCATATTCTTCCTCTCTTCAAATCAGGAGATCCTTGTGACTTAAACAACTACCGTCCTATCTCTATCTTGCCCGTTCTCTCCAAAGTGCTGGAAAAACTTATATACAACCAACTAAAAAATCACCTTGAAGTGCACTCACTCCTAAACCTGGCCCAATCTGGCTTCAGGTCGAAACACAGTACCATTTCAGCCTTGGCTAAAGTCTCTAATGACTGGATCCATGCTATGGACACCAAGAAGGTTACTGGTGCAGTCTTTCTAGACCTCAGTAAGGCCTTTGACACTGTAGACCATCACCTCCTAATCACCTGTCTTGCCTACATAGGTGCCACTCCACTTACCTTACAGTGGTTTAACAGTCATCTCACAGGAAGGATACAAAAGAGTCAAAGCTGATGGCCTACTATCTGCCCCCTTCCAATTGCCAGAGGAGTCCCTCAAGGCTCCATCCTAGGACCAATCCTTTTTTCCCTGTACATCAACAACCTTGACTCCACATAAAGAACTCTAGCATACATTTTCTTTAGGGGCGATACGGTTTATACGCATCAGGCACAAATCCTTAACTGAAGTCAGGGAAGCACTCCAAGCTGACTTTATCTAGTTAGAAACAACCTTATCAATGCCAAGCTTCTCTTAAATGCCAAAAAAACCAAGACAATGATTTTCTCGAGACTTGCCTTGTCTGGTGCCCTACCAACCCCACCTAAAAACTTCATAGTTACCTCCCTAGGTGAACCCTTGGAAGTCGTACCTAAATTTAAATATCTAAGTATGTGAATAGACAACAAGCTTTCCTTCAACAACCACATCAAGGATCTATCAAAGAGGCTTAAAGCATGCTTGGGTTTCTTCTTTAGAAATAGGACCTTCTTTTCTCTCGCGACCCGCAAAATACTTGTCCAAGCCACATTCCTTCCCTTGCTTGACTACGGAGACATTATCTTTATCTCCTCCCCAACCTTGAGCCTATCTAAACTGGACGTACTCTATCACCGTGCTCTTCGCTTCATTACTAACTCTGCGTACAGGACCCCCCACTGTGATCTTTATGCAGCAGTTGGGTGGACCTCTCTTGCCACCAGACGCCTCCTGCATGCTGGCATTTGGACCCTCAAATTACTACTCCACAAACTGCCTGTCTATTTAACGTCTCTCATACACATCTCGCATAGCGCCTACTCCCTAAGGAAATCTGACCTTATCCTACTAGATGTTCCCAGGACACGTACCACAGCTGGCCAAAGAGCTGTCTCATATGCCCTCCCAAACATTTGGAACTAACTACAAGCCATGCTGAAGCTAACCAGCATCGTATCAATTAACTCCTACAAAACACTAGCTATCTCTAAATTAAAAGACATATGTAGGTGCTACTAGGCCCCCAACACCAAGTCAACTTCCTAGGTACCAACTGGCCTCTACTTATTAGGTTGAAATGTTTGCATAATTTAGGCAAGGTTAAAGCTGGAATGTACTGCATATATAGCATAAGGACTTCTATTATGTATACTCTTGCATTATATATATATATATATATATATATTTTTTTTTCTTTGTTGTTCTACATTTTATATCTCCTGTCTATGTAATTGTAAACTGTATGTGTATGTGCCTCAGGACCTCCTTGTGAATGAGCTTGCTCAACAGAGTCTTTCCTGCAATAAACTTGAAACTTGAAACTTGAAAAACTTGAGCGAGCTCAGCTATAAGATTGCAACACAGGCTTAAAAAACCATACCATAAGGGCTTCGAGTCAGACTGTGCTATCTATTATTGATTGCAGCACATTGAGTAAAATAATAAAGATGAGACACCTCGAAAATAGCCTGCAATGCCTAATTGTAGGGTAAAACTGAAGACTAAGTGATAGATAAATAAAACAGTACAAGAAGTTGGTATACCATGGTTAAAGAAAAGGGGATTTAAAAGTTAGATAAAGGCAGGTTAGAGTGGGAAGGAGACTAGAGAAAAATATTAAAATGTTAAATGTTAGTCTGGTATGTAGTAGTGGTGGACGAAGGGAATAACTAGTTGAGGACCTCATTAATATAACCCCAAGATACTGTAAATTTATAATGTTTATATATGGTAACAAATGTGTGTGGTGATGTTGAATCACAAATTAGTTAAGCAGGCAACCTCCCTTAATGGTTATGTGAGAAGGACATACTGATAAAAAAGATGGTAGACACCTCTAACTGAATATAGAAAATCATTGAGCATATATGAATTAGTCTAACATTATATAAGAACTGTCCCTTTAAAAGAACATACCCAACGTTAGTGATACTCAAAAACTGATGTTATGAGTAATATATGCAGAAATAACTGGATGTATAATGTAGTAGACATTACATTGAGATAGAAAACTCCAAGGCTGTCACAATGAGATGCCTAAATAATATGACATGCTATTAACCCAAAAGCCTGTAACCGCGATGTGCAGCTTATCACTTTCCAAACCAGCTGGGTGTGATAGTATGCACACACAAGGAATACGATGCGTGGTTGCAGGGCAGACAAATTCTGACAGTGAACAGAGAGCCGAGGTTAATTAGGCACTAACTTTGAGAGGTATTAATATATACACTTGCCCAGGCATCATTTATAGGTTTGATTTGTTTTTGCGCTTCCCCTTCTATTTCTTTTTAGGAGGCTCTGCAGATTTGAAGAGGAGCTGGTCACCAATTCAGCCCAAGAGGAACTGGGAGACCTGCTGCCCTGTAAAGCATTTCCAGGGTCATTGCCGACAGGATCCACAGCTGATTCCAGGAGGTTTTCCTGAGATGAGTTTAAGTCCTCTTGTAGTAAAGAAAACTTATTGGAGAAGGTAAGGGGTGTAGTGAAGCCAACATGTCATTCATGCTGAGAGGTAGGCCTAGAAGGAGTAGCATCTGCACAACATGCATGTTTAGAAGAAGGTGGATTCAAGTTCTTTTTGTCTAGCAAACGGGCTGAGATTTGGACAGGAGGTGCTGCATCAGCCTGAAGAGATACGGGTTTCTCAGTGCGTTCATGATTTGAAGCCATAACATGGGTGTGCTGGTCTGATTGGGAAGTTGCAGAGACAGTGGGAGAAGGGGTCACATCAGTATTTCCAAACAGGGCAGTTGGAGGCTGGGGCTCACCAAGAAATGCAGCCAAGGCTTCGAGAGTGTTGAAATCTTTGGTTGAGTCACCCAGAAACAGACACATGACATCAGGTTAGAGCAGAGCAAATTTGACCCCTCGTTGGTGTAGGGTAGTTTTAATAGGATTGAAAGCTCTGCGTTTATTAGAGCGTTCCTTAGCGAAGTCTCTAAAAATAGAAATTGTATGATCTTGCCAAGTAAGCGTTCCCACTTGTTTTGCTCTATTGATAATCAGTTCAGTGTGGGCATAGTTTAAGAATCTTGCAATGACAAGCCTAGGTTTCTGATCTGGACCAGGCCTCCGGCTTAAAGTACGGTGTGATCTCTCAATAGTAAGGACTTGACCAGGTGGGAGTTTGAGCAGGGCTGGCAGCACGTGTAATAGAAATGCACTAGTGTGTCCGAGTTCTGCACCTTCAGGAAACCCAAAAATCTCAGGTTATTGCATCTGTTTCTGTTTTCAATGTCATCAATTTTATCTTGTAAGCTTCTGATAACTTGTTTTGCTCTCTGATGGTGGCTTGCAGGATGTTAATAGAACTTTCATTTTGAGCAACTTTAACTCCAGCATCATTGATTTTTTGGTCTAACACTTGCATGTTAGTGATGTTTTGTTGAGATGCTATTTTTAAGTCGTTAATTTCACAGATGAGCTGTTGAAACATAGTTTCCACTCTGCTGAGGGAGCTGGTTTGCAGGAGTTGCTCAGCCATTGTAGTAGGCCTTCACAGAGAAGCAGTATAAATGCAGAAAAATTATAGCTATTGAGTTTTGATATAGAGAAAATAATTTACCAGAGTTGAGCTATGATGTTAGTAAAATTATATTTCACTTGCTGGTAAATGCTGACAATCTGGGATCAGGAGGATGGAAGATGATAGATGGTAGTCCCAGGGAGAAGCATAATTAAGCAGTCATCTTCAGCACAGCCAGGCCACGCCCCCCCCCCCCCCAGCATAGGGTTATTAACGGAATCATTAGCACAGTTCATTGATGGCAATATTAAAGCATTGGCACAAGATGCAAGGTCCTATTTGAGAGATACTACACCTTTGTTGAATGCCTTGGGTGATGTTAGTGTGCAGCTTGATTAGTATTTCTTCATGCTGGACCTTCAGGCTTTGTACACTAACATCCCCCATGATGGAGGATTAGAGGCCCTGCATGAGTGTTGTGTGAATGCACTGAATATTCTGCCCCATTTATTGGATTTTTGTTTCTTCTTACTGAAAAAGTGTGGACCTGCAACTGTTTTCTCTTTAAAGATAAAATGTATTTACAAAGAAAAGGAACAGCTATTGGGGCAGCCATGGCCCCAAATTATGCAAACATCTACATGTCCCAATGGGTGAAGGATGCTATTTTTGTGAACTCAAACCCATTCCTGACCAAAATAGATTTATATAAGAGATATATTGATGGCATCTTTTTGGTTTGAAAGGGAACAGAGATGGAGTTTCACCAATGTTTTAGATATCGGGACTCTACTAATGACAATTTAAAGTTTTCAATGAATTGTGACCTCAGGTCAGTGAATTTTCTGGATGTAGCAATTACCAAGAGTGCGGGCGGGGGTGAGGTAGTTACCAACATATGTAGAAATGTAACTGAGAAATTTGTTAATACATTTTAGCTGTTGCCATCCATGACATGTATCAAAAGCATACCATTTGGACAGTTTATGCACATTAAGTGTAATTGTACTAATGAGTATGGCTAAAAAGTTCAAGCAGAAATACTCACAGAAAGATCTTTACAGAGAGGATACAATAATGAGACAATTACACAGGCTAAGGAAACGGTGGATGGCCATCACAGGGAAGCTTTATTAGTTCCTAATATCAAAAAGAAAAAATAAAATTATGTGGAGAATAGGACAAATACCCCTGTTTTTATTACAACCTTTAGTCCCCAAGTAAATTGTGTTGAAAATATTATTATGCAGAACTGGCACATTTTATCTACAGAAAAAAGATTGCAGCATGTTGTTCAAAATACCACCAAGATGGTATTTAAGAGAGGTACAAACTTCAGGGACGATTTGGTCAGTAGTATGTATTGGGACAAAAATATGGATAATGAAAATATGTGATTTTGGATTTTATGACTTGTAACACTACCAATGTTATCTATTTTGCTCAATGCAGTGTATGTTCTGCATTTTACATAGGTAAAACTAAAAATCAAAGGAAAGACTTGCACAACATGTCAGAAGTATTCAGAAATCTGATGGGGTCAGTGCTCTGGCTCAGCATCAACAAAGTGGAGGCAGAGATCACAATTTTGTATCTTAGATAATAGAAAGAGTTTCTGCATCTGTGAGGGGCAGTGCTCTAGATAAAAAAAACTGTTGCAGAGGGAGGCCTTCTGGCAATACAAAATGAAATCTTTTTACCCTCCAGGGTTAAATGATCATTCCAGTTGGCCCCCTTTTTCTAAACTATTTATGGTGTAATCTAAGAGATATCTGATCTTGTGTTACAATGAATGCTCATTCTAATAGATATCTAATGAAGTTTAGAGTTTTCACACAGTTTGGTGTGACTGTATTTTTATTCATTCTTTTCTCTTTCTACTTTTTTATTTTCTACTTGACTATACTAGTCCCACTTGTTCCCAGTTCCCTCTCCCCCCTCTCTCTTTTTCTAATGTCTGAGTTATTATTTGTATCACATTAGTATCCATTGACATGGTATATATTGTTTTCTTGTACTTAATGCCTGGTTTTATGTCTGTAATAGGTGGCATTGTTGTTAAATGTAAATGCATCACATATATTTTCAATGCCCTGCAGGGGGCAGGCCTTAGACAGCTAGTGTTGGAACCCACTCGGAAGGGAGCAATACTAGACCTGGTACTCTCAAATGGTGAGAGGATCACAACTTTAGAAGTCAGTAGACATCTGGAAACAAGCGACCACTGCACAGTGTACTTCAGAATAAGCACAACCATGGAGACAAGCCATACAAAAACAAGCATACTGGACTTTAGAAGGGCTGACTTTGGCAAAATGGGTGAATACCTGAGGAATACACTAGCAAATGGCCAAAAAAGAGGGGAGGAAGAACAATGGAGAAAAATCAAAACTGCCATCATAGAGGCAACAAGCCTTTGTGTGAAACAGATAAAGAAAACAAAGCGGAGTAAAAAACCACTATGGTTCTCAAAAGAGGTGGCAGGAGAGAAAAAGGCTGCATTCAATAAGTATGAGGCATCACAGAAGGAGCACGACAGAGAACTGTATCAATTAAAGCAGAAAGAAGTGGGGAAGGCAGTCAGAATAGCAAAAGCCCAAACCAAGGAAAAAATAGCCAATTCAGTTAAGAAAGGGGATAAAACCTTTTATAGGTACATTAGGGAGCATAGAAAGGTTAAGGGAGGGATAGTGAAGAGTAATAAGGGAGAGGGGAGGTGGGCAGAGGGAGACTGTGAAAAGGCAGAGATACTGAAGGAATACTTTTGCTCAGTATTCACAAAAGAAGATGAGGAGGAGTAACCTAAACCAGACAATAGAAGCACTCTGGGTAGGGGGGTTGACACCAGTCCATTTACAGAAGAAAGAGTCCTGAAAGAACTCCTAAAACTCAAGGTGGACAAAGGGGCCTGATGGAATTCACCCCAGAATCCTAAAAGAACTAAGGGAGGACCTAGTGACACCACTGACCACACTTTTTACCAAATCACGGGAGGATGGGGTGGTACCTGAGGACTGAAGGAGGGCAGATGTGATTCCCCTTCACAAAAGTGGGAGCAAGGCAGAAGCAGGAAACTACAGACCTATAAGTTTGACCTCAGTGGTAGGGAAAATGATGGAATCACTTCTGAAAGAAAGAATTGTTGAGTACCTAGAGGCCAGCGGGGCACAGGACCCAAAGCAGCATGGATTTACAGCAGAAAGGTCATGTCAGATGAATCTAATAGATTTCTTTGACTGGGTGACCAAAGTACTAGACCAGGGAGGGGCTGTGGATATGGCCTACCTAGACTTTAGCAAGGCATTTGACAAAGTCCAGCATAAAAGATTAATAATCAAGTTAGCTAGCCTGGGAGTGGGTCCCAGGGTGGTAGCCTGGGTAACAAACAGGACACAGAAGGTAATAGTGAGTGGAACACATTCTGAAAAAAGGGGGGTCACTAGTGGAGTACCTCAGGGCTCAGTACTGGGTCCAGTCCTCTTTATCATCTTTATAGGTGACATTGCAGAGGGTCTGAGGGAAAGGTATGCCTCTTTGCAGATGACACAAAGATCTGTAACAGAGTTGATACACAAGGGGGATAGAAAGGATGAGAAGGTACTTGGCAAGGTTGGAGGAATGGTCAGACATACGCAACTTAGATTCAATGCAAAGAAGTGCAAGTAATGCACCTGGGAAACAAAAACCCAGGAGAAGAGTACACACTAGCAGGGGAGGTACTAACAACAACAAAAATGGAACGGGACTTGAGGGTAGTCATATCAGATGATCTAAAGGTTGGTAAGCAATGTGAGAAGTCAGTAAGGAGAGCCAGGGGGATACTGGGATGCATAGGAAGGGGCATCACAAGTAGAAAAGGGAAGTGGTTATCCCTCTGTACAGACACTTGGTGAGACCCCATCTGGAGTACTGTGTGCAGTTTTGGAGGCCTCATCTACGCAAGGACATAGACAGGATGGAAGCAGTCCAGAGGAGGTCAACTAACATGGTGCAGGGTCTGCATCAGAAATCATGTGAAGAGAGACTGAGAGAGCTTAATATGTATACCCTTGATGAAAGGAGGGACGGGGGGACATGATAGAAATGTTAAAGTACCTCAAGAGAATCAACAAAGTCCAGGAGGGTAGCATCTTTCAGAAAAAGAGATGTGTAAGAACAAGGGGACACAATTTAAAGATAGAGGGGGGATGGCTCAGGGGTAATGTGAGGACATTTTTTTTCACGGAGAAAGTGGTGGATGCATGGAACCGCCTTTCTGGGGAGGTTGTTGGGTCTAAAACTGTGGGGGAATTCAAATATGCATGGGACAGACATAAGGCAATTGTAGTGGGAGGTGTCAGGAAGTAGGCTGTTGGTTAACTAGAATCTGCAGCTTATCTATTAGGTAGGGAAATGGGCAGACTGGGTGGGCCAAGTGGTCCTTATCTGCCGTCAAAGTCTATGTTTCTATGTTTCTATAGATGTTGTGTCACTTCAAAGAGCAGCTGACACCTTCAGGAGAACGTTAGTAAAACATAATATTTAGACACAATTCAGCTTGTATTTCATATTAGTTCTGTATGCCTCCTCGTCATTATTTATAACTGAGGTCATTTTCATGAAAAGAGGATCTTTGCTCCTGAAAAGTTTATCTATTCCTGTTGCTTTCTCCCTACTTGAAGTCATAATGCACTGCTTGTGACATCACAGCTACTCCCATGGCAGCAGATTGTGATGTTACAATGTAGGATTATGACTTGAAGTAAGGAGTAAGTTATAGGCAGATGACCTCGAATGGATAAATATCATGAATTCATGTAAATTTTTTCAGTAATAAATAATGGAGAGGGGAAAGCTATAGAATATATATGGAATGCAAGCTGAATTGTACCTAAGTATTATGTTTTTCAAAATGTTCTTTGAGGTGTCAGCAGCTCTTTAAATGGGTGCTTTTTAAATTTTAGCCACCTGTGTGCACTCAGCCTTGAGAAAGCATTAGTGTAGCACAAAAATGTTTGGCTGCACTTTGGGAGGGTGCACTGAGCATCTTACTCTTGCTGTTTTTTATCCATAACAAACTGCAAATTATCCATGATGCAGCTCCTGTGTGTTCATTTTGGAGTGGAGACCGAGGAGCCAGGCTTTTCATAGACTGTGTATCCTTTTGTCACTGTAGTGTGGGACATAGGCCCTCATAATGTGGGTCACAACATTAGTTATGGAAATGCTGTAAAAACTCAGAAAATTGTGGAAACCCATGGCCTAATTGTTTTAAAGTTGAGTTTTGATTTACTTTGGCATCTTAGAATTCTATGAAATGTTGCCATAAAATCTTGAGTTTGCAGCAGCATCTCTGTAAGGGCAGTACCTTTTCAATGCAGGATGGATGTGGGACAGAGAAACTTTAAGAGGTAAAATGGATGCCCCTTATAAAGTGAGATAGTTTAGAGGTACTATTCAGTATTTTAGGTTTTATTTAGGATTTTGGTCCACTTTGACCAGTCCACCTTCCTCCTCTGCTCCTCTCATTTCTGTTAGCACTTTGTAAACTTACTGTTAAAACTCAGGAAACAGCATGTGTAAAAAATATGTTTTTCATTTACTCTACAGTATTTTACATTCTCTAGCACTACTGTGTTCCATTTTGTATCAACAGGGGCTTCAGCTCCCCTCCCCCAGCTATGACACAACATCCAACCTGCCTCCCTGAGGTCTCCCTTCTCAGGCATGCTGCCCAGGAGTACAAATGGAGCTCCTGTTACTTCCCCTTTGTCCTCATCTTCTCCCCCAAGGAGCAAGAGAAGCTCACTGATTTTCCAGCTAGCATCTGGACAAAAAGAGTGACAGAATACACTTAAAAAACATATGAGCATGACACTACTGTAACATTCAGTACAGATACTGTACTTTGCTGTATTCTCTATTGTGCTGTTAAAAAAAAGAGACTGAATGTGTTTAAAAATAGTATGATCATGAAACATTTATTCAGTACATGAAACTATAATATTGTAATATTCAGTACAGGCTCAGCACTGGTGCAGTACAGTACTATTCAGTCAATTATGATTGCACATTTTGACACCAGTGATTTTCAGAATGAGTAATTATTATAATAACATTATTGTAACATGATGCTTGTGTTCATTAACTGAATTAAAGATCTACTGTACTGTACAACTGCCCAGCAACAGAACATTACATATTTCAATATAATTCAAAGAACTCAGGTGGTACTCAAACCATGCAGTGCTTGTCTGCTCCTCCTGGGATATAGCAAGCAAGATATAGCCCAGGCAGTAAAGAAAGGGGACAAGACTTTTTATAGGTACGTTAGAGAAAGGAGAAAGACAAGGAGTGGGATTTTAAGGCTTTTGGGGGGAAGAAGGGAAGTGTGCAGAAGGGGACTTGGAAAAAGCAAGTCTTGAACAAATATTTTTGTTCAGTATTCACAGAAGAGGGGGATAGAAACATAGAATTTGACGGCAGATAAGGGCCGCTTGAACCACCTAGTCTGCCCATTTTCCTACCTAACAGATAAGCTGCAGATCCTAATTAACCAACAGCTTACTTCCTCCTACCCCCCACTAGGACTGCCTTATGTCTGTCCCATGCATTCTTTGAATTCCCCCACTGTTCTTGACTCCACGACCTCCTCAGGGAGGCTATTCCATGCATCCACAATCCTCTCTGTGAAAAAATACTTCCTCACATTACCTCTGAGCCCCCTCTATCTTCAAATTGTGCCCCTTGTTCTTGCACATCTCTTTTTCTGAAAGATGCCACCCTCTTGGACTTTGTTGATTTCCTTGAGGTACTTGAAAGTTTCTATCATGTCCCCTCTCTCTCCCCTTTCCTCAAGGGTATACATATTAAACTCCTTTAGTCTTTCTTCGTATGTCTTCTGGTGCAGACCCTGCACCATTTTGGTTGCCCTCCTCTGGACAGCCTCCACTCTGTTTATGCCTTTGCGGAGATCAGGTCTCCAGAACTGCACACAGTACTCCAGATGGGGTCTCACCAACTGTCTGTACAGAGGGATAACAACTTCCTGTTTTCTACTATTGATGCCTCTCCCTATGCATCCCAGTATCCCCCCAGCCTTCCTTACTGCCTTCTCACATTGCTTGCCCACCTTTAGGTCATCTGATATAATTACCCCAGGTCCCTTTCCATTTTTACTGTTGTCAGTATCTCACCTCCCATTGTGTACTCTTGCCCTGGGTTTTTGTTTCCCAGGTGCATTACCTTGCACTTCTTTGCATTGAATCTGAGCTGCCATACATTTGACCATTCCTCCAACCTTGCCAAGTCCCTTCTCATCCTTTCCACTCCATCTGGTGTATCAACCCTGTTGCAGATCTTTGTGTCATCTGCAAAGAGACATACTTTTCCTTCCATTTCCTCTGCAATGTCACTTATGAAGACATTAAAAAGGACCGGCCCCAGTACTGAACCCTGTGATACCCCACTAATAACTCTCCTTTCTTCACTGTGGACTCCATTTACTACTACACTTTGCGTCCTGTTCTCTAGCCAATTTTTTATCCAGGCTACCACCTTGGGACCCACTCCAAGGCTAGCTAACTTGTGTATTAATCTTTTGTGTGGGACTGTATCAAATGCCTTGCTAAAATCTAGGTAAGCCATGTCCACAGCCCCTCCCTGGTCTACTACTTTGGTCACCCAGTCAAAGAAATCTATTAGATTCGTCTGACACGACCTTCCCTTCGTGAATCCATGCTGCCTTGGGTCCTGTGCCCCACTGGCCTCTAGGTACTCAACAATTCTTTCCTTCAGAAGTGATTCCATCATTTTCCCTACCACTGAGGTCAAACTAAATGGTCTGTAGTTTCCTGCCTCTGTCCTGCTCCCACTTTTGTGAAGAGGAATCACATCCGCCCTCCTCTAGTCCTCAGGTGCCACCCCATCCTCCCATGATTTGTTAAAGAGAGTAGTCAGCAGTGTCATTAGTTCTACCCTTAGTTCTTTTAGAATTCTTGGGTGAATCCCATCAGGCCCCATTGCTTTGTCCACCTTCAATTTTATTAGTTCTTTCAGAACCCTTTCTTCTGTAAATGGACTGGCATCGACCCCTCGTCTTCAGACTGTTTCTCTTGTTTGATTTAGGTACCTCCCCCTCCTCTTCCTTTGTGAATACTGAGCAGAAATATTCATTCAGTATCCCTGCTTTTTCATTGTCACCCTCTACCCACATTCCCTCCGCTTTATTAAGCCTCAGTATCCCTCCTTTGGTCTTTCTTCACTCCCTAATGTACCTATAAAAGGTCTTATCCCCCTTCTTGACAGAGTGAGGGATCACAATTGACAGAAGCAATAAGGGGGAGGGAGGTGGACACTAGTCCATTTATGGAAGAGAGAGTTCTAAAGGAACTCGCAAAACTGAAAGTGGACATGGCAATGGGGCCAGATGGGATGCATCCTAGAATATGTAAGGAGCTTTGGGAGGTGCTGGCAGAACCACTGACCACCCTGTTCAATGAATCACTGGAAATGGGAGTGGTTCCAGAGAACTGGAGGAGAGAAGATGTATTCCCTCTACACAAATGTGGGGTCAGGGAGGAGGCTAGAAACTATAGACCACTCAGTCTGACCTCAGTGGTGTGGAAAATATTGGAATCACTGCTAAAAGAAAGGACTGTGGAACATTTTTAATCCAGCAGAGGACAGGATCCGAGGCAGCATGGATTCACAGAGGGAAGGTCATGTCAAACAATTTTGATAGACTTATTTGAATGGGTGGCCAGGTAAGTGGATCGGGGAGGGTGGGAGAGCAGTGGATATGGCCTACCTGGACTTCAGCAAGGCTTTTGACACTGTTCCACAGTAGAGGCTTGTTAACAAGCTAGGCAGCCTGGGAATGGGTCCCACAGTGGTAAACTGAGTTACAAATTGGTTGAGGGATATAGCACAGAGGGTGGTTGTAAATGGAGCTCAATCTGAGGAAAAGAGGGTGATCAGTGGTGTGCCACAGGGATCAGTTTGGGGGCCAGTCCTATTTCATGTCATCATAAGTGACATTGCACAGGGGCTGGAAGGAAAGGTATGCCTCTTTGCAGAGGACGCTAAGATCTGCAACAAGGTAGACACTCCAGGAGGGTGGAAAAAATGAGGAGGGACCTAGGTAAACTAGAGGAATGGTCAAGAGTGTGGCAGCTAAGACTCAATGCAAAGAAGTGCAAAATCATGCATTTTGGGTACAGGAACCCAGAGTAGGCTTACATGATGGGGGCAGACACTTACAGCCACCATATAGGAATGGGATCTGGGAGTAATTATATCAGATGACCTAAAGGTGGCCAAACAATATGCCAAAGCTGTGGAGAGATCCAGTGGGATACTGGGGTACACAGGGAGAGGTATCACCAGCAGAAGAAAGAAGGTGGTGATGCCACTGTACAAATCATTGGTGAGACCTCATCTGGAGAACTGTGTCCAGTTCTCCAGGCTGCATATCTGTAAGGACATAGACAGGGTAGAGGCAGTTCAGAGGAGGGCAACAAAATGGGGGAATTAGTCTGCACCAAAAATCATTTGAAGAAAGACTGGAGGACCTCAATATGTATACCCTGGAGGATACGAAAGAGAGAAAGAGAGGAGGGATATGATAGAGACCTTCAAATATTTCAAGGGCATAAATAAGGTACAGGAGGGTAGCATCTTTCAGAAAAAGAGATGTTCTAGAACAAGGGGGCATGACATGAGGCTGGAAGAGGGTAGACTAAGGGCTAATGTGAGAAAGCATTTCTTCATGGAAAGGGCGGTGGATGCATGGAATAGCCTCCCAGCAGAGGTGGGGGGGGCTAACTTGGTAGGGAATTCAAAAGTGCATGGGATGGGCATTGAGGAATCCTAGTGATAGGAAAGAGAATAAAGCCTGAGATCAAGTGGGGAATGTGGGTTTTGTAGCAGGTAGGGAAAATGGACAGACTGGATGGGCCTAGCTGTCATTACCTGCTGTCAGTTTCTATGTTTCTGTGGGTTGGGGGCAGGGAGGAGTTGAGTCCTCCATAAATGGTGACTAAATTGTACAAGACTGGAAACATAATGTAAGTTTTTGTGCATAGCACTGTGCTTTTCTTCTACAAATCAGTACAGTATTTTTTTAGTTTTTAATAGTTACAGCCTTTAAGTGCACTAGAGAAAAGAAAATTGCGTATGAAATAAGAACATCAGAAATCAGGCAGTAATGCAATACAAAAACAGGCAGCAAATATACAATGCATAGCGGAGTATTAGGCAAAAAGCAGATGATTCAGAACAATTAGGGATAATTGTACTTTATAGGCAAGTTCAGTGCTCACTTGGGATGACACTACAAAGTACTGTGGGCTACCCTTGCTGTTCCTGTACAAGCAACCCACACCAGTCATGGTAACAGGGACTGCATTCATCGAAATTGACTTCTGGTGTCTATGAGAAAGGACATTGTCCCCCTACTGCTGCAAAAGAATGCTGGTCACACAACCTATGTAGCTCTGGAATAATATACAAATAGATTGTGTCACATTTATACCCCTGCGGGCGTTTTCATTGCGCTGTGCATGTACAGTAGTGTTACAGCCATTATAATGTAATGTAATAAATGTCAGTAAAATATAATGTAATGTAATAAATGTCAATAAAATATCCTACTGTCCAACTCACCTCTCATCTCCAAGGGCAGTTACTAGCCGGGTGCCACAGGGATCAGTACTGAGGCCAGTGCTGTTTGGGATATTTATAGTGGACATCTCACATGACATCAGGAATAAGATCAGTCTGTTAACTGATGACACCAAGTTGGGTGCGGTGGTGGATGACATAGCAGGGTGGCAGGGGCTACAGGATGACCTGATCAGACTGGAGGAGTGTTCAGAAAAGTGGCAGTTAGGGTTCAATGCTAAAAAGTGCAATGTACTGCACTTCGGGGCAAAGAACTCTGGGAGGGGTTACCTGCTGGGGGGAGTGCAGCTAGGCACCACTGAGGAGGAAAAGGATCTGTGGGTGGTTGTAATGGGGAAATGGACAACACAGAGCAGTGCAGGAAGGTGGCTGCAAAGGTCAACAGGATGCTGGGATGTACTGCGAGAGTAATCTCCTCAAGGAGCAGGGATGTGATCCTGCCTCTCTACAGGTCACTGGTCAGACCACACCTGGAGTACTGTGTACAGTACTGACACACATATCTAAAGAAGGATATCAGTTTGCTGGAGGAGGTACTGCACAGAGCGACAAAGCTGATCCAGGGGTTGAAAGACAAATCATATGAGGAGCAGCTTAGAGAGTTGAATTTGTACTCCTTGGAGGAGAGAAGAGATTGGGGGGGTATGATTGAGACCTTTAATTATGTAAAAGGGATAATTAAGACAGGCACAGAAGGGATATTTAAGCTAAGGAGGGGGAGAGACACGAGAGGACATGGTCTCAGGTTGGAGGTGGGGAGATATAAGAAGGAGATGAGGAGACACGTTTTCACAGAGGGTGTTGTAGGGCAATGGAACACTCTGACAGAAGAGGTGGTATCCTGTAAGGCAGTGGACAGTTTCAAAAGGGAATGGGAGAGGGTGAGAGGTTGGATTAAATGTGAGGGGAGGTGGGGCAGCTGCATGGTAAGGGTGCTAGCTGCACATTCAAGCAGACCTGATAGACCATGTGGCCTGTTTCTGCTTACAGTTTGATATGTTCGTATGTAGCAAGTTTATGGTGTTCCACACTACCCTTTCCAGGTTTCTAGTTGTCCCCTTCTCTTGCCATTATGCAGATGGAAGGAAATACCTCTGGCACAAGGCCCAGCAATGTGGATGTCGTGATCACCATTTTTTGGTGTGATCCATTTGAGTTTGTACATTCAGCATGTGACCTCCAACCTCACTGCCCTCTCTGACTGCCAGTATATTTTTATATTAATTTTAAAAAGTTTCTTTCCATTTATGATGTACATTCATGGTCATATAGTATTTTAAAGTATGACAATGATTCATTGGATTGTGCAGTAAATGTTTAGAACATTTCATTTTGACTGTGACCTGTGCCCCTTATGCCCAGCTATGGCCCATGCATGTGACCCTGGACTTCACTTGTGACACATTTCCAAAATACAGCACTTCTTCTATCTGTAGACCCAGGTTTTGACTAAAGGAGTTATCAGGCAGTCATTGTCAGCCTGGTCATCACTAGTCATTCTGGTGTCCAATAAAAATCTTTTCCTTGTTCTGTCCTGCTGTCCCAAACAAGGAGTGTTGAGTGAAGAACTACATTGTGCTTACACATGCATTATAATAATAACACATAGCAAGACCTAACAATAGATCAACATTTATGTATGTTACATCCTTTATTTTACTGCATAAATTACAGTGTACAATGATATCCCATTTGATGTATTTATTTGTCTTCCATTTATTTATTTGTTCCCTGATCTCTCTACAGAACCACCGGTCTACTTACTCAGCCTGCTCCCATCCCAGACAGCCCCATCCACCCCCAAACAGCCTGTTTTCATTGTTCTGCCTGCTCACATCCCAGATACTTACCCCCAACTCGGTT
Organism: Neoceratodus forsteri; assembly: GCA_016271365.2. Taxonomy (NCBI): domain Eukaryota; kingdom Metazoa; phylum Chordata; order Ceratodontiformes; family Ceratodontidae; genus Neoceratodus; species Neoceratodus forsteri. Next base: position 356,392,721 of record CM057454.1, on the reverse strand, counting down.
GACTTCTCTCCCCCACCTCTACAGCCAGTCTCCTGCATGCAGGACCAGGTTACAAGAATGCCATGCAACAATACAGTAGATTAAAATAAACAATTTATTATTATTTTTATTATTCAGACTGCACCCTGTCTTTAACATAGGGCTTGTAGAAATTGAAAAGTTTGCACTACAAAGAAAAAATGAAAACGCAACATGAATGGTCAATTTTAGTGCAGCAGTTCAAAACTTCATCTCTGGACCTCTTCAACCATTCTTTGCTGTGCAGCAAGTCTCTTTGCTCACCCCCCCCCCCCCCAAGTCTGTTGCTAACCCCAGGCACACATTCCCACCGAACCCAAACCACCACAATTTACACCCTCACCATGACTCCTGATGAGTTTTTGTATAATAAATGATTGTTTTCTATGGTACACATACTGTAGAAAAATTACTTCTTTTCTTTAGTACGGCTCGTTTCCAGAACACTGATTCTAAGCATATAACTTTCATTGTTAATTAGCCATGGAATGGATGAAGTGTAGTTAATTATACAATTACTGTATTATTGTTGTTTCTTGGAGCCCTTTAGGAGTGCTATCTTCTGGAGCAACAAGACATCTTCTAACTGCTGTGCCATCATTCTCCTTCACAGCAGTTTTTGACTAAGTTCTCACAGGTGCCTGATTCTGCAGTCCTAGAAATCTCTGAGGGTTCCCAGCATCCCTGTTTGCAGTTCTACTGTAGAACACTGTCTTGTCCATTTTAATAATAAAGGTAATGCACTGTGAACAACAGTACTGTAATTATGGGAAAGCAGTCACTTTATCATGTGCCCAGCTAATTCAAATTAGGAGAAGGCATTCTGGAGGGACAAGCATCAAAGGGATACATGCATTTCTGAGAAGTAGTGGGAATCGCTATTATGGACAATGGACTCGGTGTACACTTGAAAAGTGCTCACCCTACTCAGATGACAACCACAGGACCCTGAGCACACTAATGGAATATAGGCCACACTATTCACTTTTTTTGCAGAATGGCTATTTACTGTTTCCACCACCAATAGGAAATAAATTCACACCACAGCAACAGTTTGCTCAGTCTCTGGTAGCACAAATTCAATAGTGTGGCATTTTAAAGGCTGATTGCCAGTGACACTTCACAGCACCTAGTTGCTTGCCCTGGTGCTTTGACTCTGCTGAGTCTTCATCAGGGGGCGGGTTAGCAGTTGACTGACAAGATATATTTATATGGCTGTTCTCGGGGCTGTTCTTAAAGACACAGGGCCCGATTCACAGGGGTGGATGCAAGGCTTGCATCAAGCCTGCATCCACCTGGGTGCTGTGCCAACCACATCGGTGCACCGTGCACCCAATTCACAAAGGTCGTATGCCTTTGTGACACTTCACCCATTTACAGCGGCTTACGCCACTCTTGTGGAGCAAGCCCCATATATTGGGGGGCAGCAGTAGACCAGCAAAATGCTGGTCTAACATTGGGCCATGGACACACCAGCTGTAAATCACATCCTACGATTGGGGACCGCCGCAAGTCCCATGTGCCCTGTGTTCGGTGCACTCGGTGCTTGTGCCAGTCCAAACCCTTTGTGAATCGGACCCACAGAGTCCAACTTTTTAAAACATATTGATCATCCAGAGCAGCTGTTTCAATAACACCAAGTGACAACAATAAGTGATATAAAAACACACATGCACATATCAGCATTCATGTTTGTTTATTGTGCTTTGTTTGAATAAAGCGCAGATATACAAAACTGAGTTTATTTGTGTAGCTCTTTCATTCAGAATGAATGTCTATATTAGAGTCAGTGGGTAGCAAAGGCTAAGATTAAGTGTGTCATAACATTTTGTAAAAAGAGGAAACTGGTTTCTCTGACAGCTAGAAAAAGTTTAGGTCATCCCACCTTCTGGTTGCATGTCAGTAATGACTTATTGCTGGTTTACTTTCAGGCATCATCAGATCTCCTGGTGGTGGGGAAAGGTAGATTATAAACCATCACATATTTGTTTTTTAGAAAATGAAGAGAGATAACCAAGAGTTAATTACATCACAATGTGTAGTAGAATTACTTTGTTAACATCTTCAATTGTATGGTGAAATCCAAATTATTTTATATAATTTCTCTTAGCCCCTTGTTTGTTTTGGGGTTTGGGGTATTTGTTTCTTTTTTTCAGGGTACCTTGACTGAAGTGGGGGCCAAAAATTACACTAAATTAAGTGATACTATTTGGAGGACTACATGAGCTTACACTCAATTAAGACTCTCTTTAGGTGGACAAGTTGTACAGATAAATGTTGTTTGATTTACCATCAGTCATTCATAAGGCTCCATTCACTTCTGTACTGAAAAGCATTTCATATCCAGTATGACATTTAAATCCTTTGATTAGGAGTCTACAAGGAGTAAATCCACCTGCTTTCCTGTCAGATGAGTTTTTCAGTCTTGTCTCCACCTTTTGGAATCTCTTTTGTGTGAACCAGGCCCATGCATTTTGTACCATCAGGATTTGAGTCGTGCTTCATTTTATAGTGCATTGCAATTAGAGACTTTTACTTTTCATTTATGATACCTCAAATACATTCCTGAATTCCTTTTTTCATTTTTCTTATGGTTCACCCTATGTACACTTTATTGTATGTGCACTGTAACATATGTTGGACTATTCATAACAGACATTTCATATGGCATCAGGAATATGATCAGTCTATTCGCTGATGATACCAAGTTGGGGGTGGTGGTGGACGATATAGCAGGTTGTCAGGGGCTTACCTGACCAAATTGGTGGAGTGGTTAGAAGTGTTACAGTTGGGGTTTAATGCGAAAAAGTGCAAAGTCCTGCACTTTGGAGCAAGGAACCCAGGAAGGGGGGTTACCAGCTGGGAGGGGTGCAGCTAGGTCCCACCGAGGAGGAGAAGGATTAGGGATGGTTGTAATGGGGAAGATGAACAATACAGAGCAGTGTAGGAGGGTGACAGTGAAAGCCAACAGGATGCTGGGTTGTATCATGAGAGGGATCTTCTCCAGGAGCAGGAAGGTGATCCTGCCTCTCTACAAGGCACTGGTCAGGCCACAGCTGGAGTACTGTGTGCAATTCTGGTGCCCATATCTGAAGAAGGATGTGAAATTACTGGAAGGGGTACAATGAAGGGCAACAAGGATGATCATGGGATTGGAAGACAGACAATACGAGGAAAGGCTGAGAGAGCTGAACATGTACTCCTTGGAGGAGAGAAGGGACCGTGGGGATATGATTGAGACCTTTAAGTATGTAAAGGGGATAAACAAGGCAGGCACTGAAGGGATACTCAGGCTGGGGAAGAGGAGGGACATGAGAGGGCACAGCCTTAGATTGAAGGGGGGAAGATTTAGGATGGAAATGAGGAGACACTTTTTCGTGGAGAGGGTCGTGGCAGAATGGAATGCTCTACTGGAGGAGGTGGTAGCCTGTAAGACAGTGGGTAGTTTCAAAAGAGGATGGGACAAGGTGAGGGGGGTAATTGGGAAGGGGGGATGGGACAGATGCAAGGTGAGGATGCTAGCTGCACACTTGAGCAGACTTGATAGACCAAGTGGCCTATTTCTGCTGGCAAATTCGTATGTTCGTATGTACAATGAAAGAGGTGGAACACTGTGTAAATTCACATATCTCAATTTTGAAACCTGTTTCTTGCTGGACAAATTCCCTAGTTTGTGTTACATATCTGCAGATTTACACCGCTCACATTTTTAACATCCTTGTACCAAAAGGTGGTAGCTAGTTTAATGGTTTTTCACAGTTCTTTACAAAGCGGCTATGTCCTACGTCCTCTTTTATACTTTTTCCCTTCAGAGGTGGTTCAGTAAGTGCAGTTGCTAGCACCCTGTCCCTCTTTAGTACTGCATGCCCATGTTTTTTTTCCAATTACATTGCCAATGTGTCCAGTGAAGGAGTTAAATTCTGTGCTAGTAGCACTTTTTATTTCTGTTCCTTTTCTTTGGTTCAGATAAGTCTTCTCTTCTCAGTTTCCTAGCCAGGGACATAGCCTGTCCCACTACTTCCACATTGTACTTACTTACATTCTTGTAGGCATGAGCAGGTGCCATCAGGTGAAGTGGCACATATCCACCCTTTCCCTCCATCCGCCCCCCCTTGACCCTTATTTTCCCCCAACTCAGTCCCAGCCTCTCTTGAAGATGCCCACCATCTTTAATGAAACCACCTCTTCCAGAAGCACATTCTAACTCACCATCACCCTCCGTGAAGAATTTCCTACTAGCTTCCCCAAACCTCTCCCCCAACTTGAGACTGTGTCCCTCATGTGTCAATTTTCACTAAACTTAAAGAGACTTTCCTTATCCACCCTATTTATTCCTTTCAAATACTGAAGGTCTCAGTCATGTCTCCCCAGGAGTACATATTCAGAGCCTCCAACCTCTCTAATATGTTCTACCTTGTTGGCCCATAATTATCTTCATTGCCCTCCATTGAACCATCTCCAGCAGGTTATTGACCTTTTTAAGGTATGGGAACCAGTACTGTACACTGTACTCCAGATGCAGCCTCACTAATGATCTGTACAAGGGCAGTATTAACTCTTATCACCTGCTGCTGTTCCCTTTGGCAATGCAGCCCAACATTTTATTTGCCTTTACTGCTGCTTTTCTATACTGTGTATGGTCTCCATGAGCTTGCACATGACTAAGATAAGACCAACTAGTCTGCAATTCCCTAGGTTGTCCTTGGGAGCAGTCTTATGGAGGAGAACTACTTGTGCCATTCTCCAATCTTGCAGTAGCATGCCTGACTCCAGTGAACTATTGAATGGGTTTGCCAGTGGATCTGCAAGTTTCTTTGTCAGTTTCCTCAGCACCCTTCACATATCTGGACTGAGTTGTACTGTATGGGCTGCATGCCCGTTGGCTCATGCTGTAGACCAATTGGCGTGCAGTCCTACCGAGCTGTCAGTCGGCGGACGGCGGGGCGGCAGATGGTTGGGGTGCTGCCACTCGCCGGCTGACAAGGAGCGGGGCAGTGGGGCCAGTGGGCGGTGGGGTGGGGAGTACACTAGACCACCAGGGTAGTAGGCATATCTGATGAGAAATATGCCCGCGATCGGGCAGTTAATGGTCCAATGGACCACCAGGGATATTGGACTTGGGGGTTCTATTAATGATGCCCGTGATCGGGCTCAGTGCAGTCACTGGACACCAGGGATATTGGACTTGGGGGCTATAGTGATGCCCATGATGGGGAATGGGGGGGCGCCCCAGGTACGGCAGGAACTCGGGTGGCCACCCACAGGTGGCAGCTACTGTGTTGCGCCCTGCAATGTGGCAGCTCACCTGTGGGTGGCCATCACTTGTTCCTTTTTTGGAGGCGTAACTTTGTGCAGGTGCAGGTAGGGGTTGCACATGCAAGACTCTGCACATCCCGGGCTGAATATCGGGCTGTGCAGGTTATGCATGGGCACGCCCCCCCCCCACCTGTGCCTGCATACATTACTGATGCGCTCCGGCGCATCGGGATTTGTGTGGCGCACTTTTCCCTTTTCAGCCATCATGGTCCCTGTTCCCACATGTGTTGGTTCCACTCCCTGGTAGTCCAGTGGTCCCCACACCTCCCCTTCCCTGGTAGTCTCATAGTCCCCTCCCAGCATGTATCCCGACCCCCATTTTAAATAATATATAATTTGTTTCCCTGGTAGTCTAGTGGTCCCCCAACCCCCCAGCATGTATCCCGACCCCTGGTTTAAATAATAAATAATTTGTTGGCCTGGTAGTCTAGTGGTCCTCCCACCCCCCTGCATGTATCCCGACCGCTGGTTTAAATAAGAAATAAATCGTTGCCCTGGTAGTCTAGTGGTCCCCCCACCTGGCAGTGACACTGACACCCCGCCCATCTAGAAAGCATTTCAGAACAAAGCCGGCGACTGGCTCAACCCTTCTCTCACCACCACTGCCGGCAGCCGACTGAGGTAGAAAGGAGAGGTATCGCTTTCTGGATGGGCAGGATGTCAGTGTCACTGCTGGGTGGGGGACCACTAGACTACTAGGTAATGGTTTATTTTTATTTGAACTGGGGGTCAGGATACATGCTGGGGTGGGGACCACTAGACTGCCAGGGCAAAGGTTTATTTTTATTTTGACCAAGGGTTGGGATACGTGCTGTGGGGTGGGGGGGACAGGGACAAAAACTATATAGCCAGGACTGTAGTGGACAATTTGAGGAGCAGGACACCAAAGTGTTAAATCTATCAGATACACAGCTAAATGAAAACCACTTAAGTTTACTGAAGCATGGACTTTCTTTTCTACCACATCTGAAAGTACATGAATTTGATGGCTATATTGATTTGAGAAAATTCTTCAGGTAACTTAGCCTTAAAAAATATTACAGTAAAAAGAACACAATGGGGTGGAGCACCATTACAAATGTTACTCCTGGTGATCATTCTGCAACTTTGGAAAATAATGAAATGGGCATTACTAACAATGTATCGTTAGAATACCAAGAACGGGACATTAATAACAGCACTTTACAGTTCCTTACTGACCTGGTACCTGAATCAGCTTTAGTGACTGCACCTGATAATAGCTTCCTGGAAGTACAACAGCATGGTGACTGTGCTAATGTCTCTGCATTACCTGAATTTAATTTGAAGAAACAACGAGAGCAATTTAAATCTAAATCTACCTTCAACTCCCCTGCCTTCATGTAACCAGCCCTTATGACTTATCAATCACTGGTGCTGCAGGATTATAATAATCTGTCTACAAAAAAATGGACTCCCGGCAAACAGAATTTAACACCTCAAGAGCTACAGGCATTAGAGGAAATGAAAAACATGAAGGCTATAGAAATTAAAAAAGCAGACAAAGGGGGGTATGATGGTAATCATACAGAAATTTATAGGCAACTAGATGACTGCATGTGTTATAGAAGGTTAACTGATTATCCAACTGGAGTCTTAAACTCAAAAATCAACCTGTTTTTACATGAATCAGTTTTGGATGGATACATCACAGATAGAGAAGAGGCATATATGAGAGTGGAACATCCGGTTATTCCCACCTTTAAATACTTCCCAAAGTGCATAAGGACCAGACCCCGGATCACCAACAGTCTCCAGCATGGGATCACTGACAGAAGAGATTTTCATATTCATTGATCTTTTTACAGAAGATTGTTGTAACACAACCTTCTTATATTATGGTCTCCATGGATGTCTTTTCCAAGCTAAGGAGGTTGGTCTGGTCCAATGAATATGTATGGTTAACTGTTGATGCAACTAGTCTTTATACCAGTATTAGGCATGATTTGGGTTTGTCAACAGTTGAACACCACCTAAACACGAATGTTGTGACAAATGATTTTCCAAAAAATTTCATTCTGGAAGCTTTGAGTTTGGTTTTGAACAGCAACTATTTTATTTTTGATGGTAAGTTTTATTTACAGACCTTGGGCACTGCCATGGCAACTTCTTATACAAATTTGCTTATGTCATAGTGGGAAGAAACTGTTATTCGAAATGAGAACTGAAATCCATATCTACTCCAGATAATGTTCTGGGGCAGATTTATTGATGATCTGCTTATTGTGTGGCATGGTAGTGTTGCCTCTGCTTCTGCTTTTGTTGATTTCCTCAATATGAATGATATTGGGTAACATTTTACTTTCAGTGCAGAAATTTCAGTCATTAATTTTCTTGATTTGGAGTTAAAGGGGGAGTCTGGAAAGAATATGATGTCTTTGATTTTTAGAAAACTTACTGCTGGCAATACAATTTTACATGCTGACAGTGCCCACTTGAAACACACTATAAGGGGAGTGTCATATGGTCAGTTTGTTCGCATTAGACATAGCTATTCAAATCTAATTGATTTTGAACAAAAGGGAGAAGAGCTGAAAATATGCCTCCTAGAAAGAGGCTATTCTAATGAGCTACTTGATCAAGCTTTTGATAGAGCAAGATATTTGGATAGGAGTGTTTTGCTGAGCCCTAAGAAAGAAGACACAACTATGTACCCAACTAGTTACTTTTGTAATTGAATACAGTCAAATTGCCATGACATTTTAAATAGTGAGCAACCAGCAGGGGTGTATATGTACCACATGCACGCATGCAACCCTGCAGAAGAATGCACGACAGGGGTGCAACGCATTGCGCAGAGCAGAAATGCACACCCGCACAGATGGCCCACACGCCATATATGAGGGGACTGTCCCGTGTACCTGGTGCATAGCCGTCCTCTCAGTGCATGCATGACCATGCATGAGGTGTGCATACGCACACCGCATGGCGTGTAGAGATACGCATAGGCAGGGTCTGCCATAAAGTGCCACATAAGCCTACGCCACTGGCAACAGGCCAAACAGTGGCATCCCCCCCCATTGACAGCCCCATATCAGAGGACACAGCCATGGGACTGATGTGTGCGGGTGGCCACGGAGAGCCAACCACACATAGGCCTCTAGCATCCAGAACTGACAGGCATGCATGCCAGCACATATCCGTGTGTGCCTGCTGCCACATGGATGTGCAACAACATGTGGCACACAACCTACTGTGGCCATCGGAGTGCAGAGGCAATGTTGCACTACACTGTGGCGTGGTCAATACTGATGGTGTATGAAGCCATTGCAGCATACAGTGTCTGGCACACAGACAGGCCAGGGCACATGTCTCCCCATGCGAAGAGGCATGGCAACACAAGCAGGCTGTACCAGACAGGGGAGCCACCCACAACCTGCCAGCAGAATGCCTGAGTAGGCACCCCCCCAACAGGACAGGTGAACTGCGTACAGCTTGGCAGCCCAATGCTCCTGCAGGCAAACACCAACCCCTCTGCTACTCGCAAACAGGACGGTGGACCCAGACACATGCTTGCAGGTGGATGTTGCTGCAGGACGTGTCTCCCCCCACACACGAGGCAGTGATTAGACAGGGTATAACAGACAAATATTTATTAACGCAGCTTTGAAACTCACACTGTATGACTGCAGTTGAAGGCCATAGCAGTAACCCACCCCCTACCTGACACACAATAAACTCTCAGTCCATCAGTATACTCCCCCACCCCTCAACGTGCAGCAGCACATGCAGATGTGGCCACCTGGGCCACTACAATGGCTGATGTCATCTTCCATACCCACTTCCTCATTGCCTTCCATGGTTTTCCATCCTCCTCCTCCTCCTTCCCCTCCTCTTCCTCCTCACTGCTGTTGAGTCCCTCCACTTGGCCCTTGGGCCACTCCAGCCACATCATCATGATCCACTGTACTGATCCCCTGTAGCACTGTGGAGAGAATGACACACTTAGTACTGTGTGCAGGTCTATAGCCCCCCATGATGTAGGGACACACATTGGTGCATTCCTCCCCCCCAACTGGCTTGTGTATAAGTACCTCAACAGCAATACGATCACTGTGGCGGTCACCCGTACACAACCACCATAGCAGCCCATCAGAGGGTACTGCAGTCCAACTGCGTATGTCAGGAATACACACAGGCATGTGACACCAATGCCACACAGTCACCATGCAGTCAGGGCTCAGGGGAAGCAGCCGTCACCGCCAACCTGGCCAGGGCCTATGGGGCAAACAGCTACCCCATAACATGCCTAATCCCTCCCCCAAGAGGAGCTATACAGCAATGCACAGTTATGGACAGATGATGTCCACCTACCCGAGATGGCGCAGTGACCCTCCACAAGGTTCAGGGCTCAGCATGGCCCTCCTCCCCCTTGTAGTGCAGCTCGCCACCAATATCCCTCTGCCAGAGGTATCTGGGCATGATCATGGTTCATTGCATGTGATAGATGTTGTAGGGTGTAACCACCATGACCGCAGCCCTGTCCTCCTGCTCCTGCCTCATTTGTTCAATCTGGGTTGGCATGCCCTCAGCGTCCTACATGAGGAAAGGTTGGGAGACAGCAAAAATGACAGGATTAGAACAAACATTCATGAAAACAATTGAAAACCCATCACTGCCCTCAGTAATTAACGTGGTAACTATGTGTGAAACTCACTGGATGAAATGTCTGTGTGGTCAAGGGATGGCCATAGCCACCACTATCAGAGAAGTACCGTTCTGCAACACATCACATCTGCTGTGGAAAACCCTCCCTTGTTCCAGTGAGACATGGCATTGGCTGTCTGTACCCCTTTTATAGCAGACCTCTGCAGGGCATGCACTAGCCACTGAGACATACATGTGCCACCAGCCAGTGCATGTAGTGACATGTGCTGCTTGACACTCCCACACAGTTACCCCACTCCACTGAGATGTTGCACTACAGGCAACTGGACACAGAACTCCATACCTGCATGTGTCACACCCCTGTGCAGTTCAGTCTGCTGTTTGTATACACTGATGCATGGACCTAAGGCCTGTGTGTGTGTGCGTGTTTGTGTGTCACTGTACAACACTGTAGTAGGCAGGAGCACTATCACATTTTGACATATATAGTGTTATGTCATAAGCAGTACAACATTGATAAATATTGGAGCTAGGAAACTATGTGCATGTGTGTAACAGAGCACTGCATTGTGAAGAGTCTCACCATTGATGTCACTGTACACTTGCATGTAACAGGACATCATGTAGAACCAGTGGACTGGTGTGTGTGTGTGTGCATGAGTGTGGGTGGCTGACACTGAAGCATACCCTGGAACACGTCTATACTCACAGTGACCACAGATTCACTGTGGACGTACAATGACCAACAAGGCCACACGTAGCATATATACAAGACACAATACAGTGCATGTGTACAACTCAGTGTAAGAACATGCCATAACACATTACAACTTTGTGGGGGGAGGGCCTTCAGTCTTGTAATGTGGCCAGCATTACCACCATTGTCCCAGTCATCCACAGCCATGGTGGTGTGGCAGCGTATGGCCTTGTGACTCATGCGGACCATGGTCCGTACAGTGCATGCACAATCATAGGTGCCATGCTGACTGGCCGTGGGATGCATAAAACATGAGATGCTGGAATATGGCATGGTTCCCTGTACATGCCGTTACCCAAGAGATGGAATAATGAGCCTGGGACTTCTCATGAATGCTTACTTGCTAAACGCAGCCCATGCCAGAGGTGGACAGCCACAGCCATGTGAGCAAGTGTTCCATCCACACATGGATGGTTACCAACTATGGCACACTCACTGCATAGAACAGTTCCAGCTGCTTTGGCCAATGTTTGTACAATTGTGCGACCTAGTCCAAGATTGTATTGGTCTGTGGACACACCGCTCCAGGGTCATATCCGTTGAGACCAAGGTCATCTGTGCCCTTGTATACTACACATCAGGGTTGTTCCAGCATGTGGCAGGACATGCCATTGGAGTCAGCTAGTCGTCCATGTGCAGGGCACTTGCCAGGTCATGGACGCTCTGCTGGAGCACACGCAAGAACGCATATGGCTCCCCATGTCAGACAGGGAGGTCCGTGCCACACAGCAAGCATTCTATGCACTACACAGTATGCCCAATGTGCTTGAAAAATAGAAACATAGAAATTGACGGTAGATAAGGACCGCTTGGCCCACCTAGTCTGCCCATTTCCCTACCTAATGGATAAGCTGCAGATCCTAGTTAACCAACTGCCTACTTCCTCTTACCCCCACTAGAATTGCCTTATGTCTGTCCCATGCATTTTTGAATTTTCCCACTGTTTTTGACTCCACGACCTCCTCAGGAAGGCCATTCCATGCATCCACAACCCTCTCTGTGAAAAAATACTTCCTCACATTACCTCTGAGCCATCCCTCCTCTATCTTCAAATTGTGCTCCCCTTGTTCTTGCATATCTCTTGTTCTGAAAGATGCTACTCTCTTGGACTTTATTGATTCCCTTGAGGTACCTGAAAGTTTCTGTCATGCCCCCCCCTCCTTTCTTAGTGGGTATACATGTTAAGCTCCTTTAGAATCTATTTGTATGTCTTCTGGTGTAGATCCTGCACCATTTTGATTGCCCTCCTCTGGACAGCCTCCATCTTATCTATGTCCTTGCAGAGATGGAGTCTCCAGAAGTGCACGCAGTACTCCAGATGAGGTCTCACCAACTGTCTATACAGAGGGATGACAACTTCCTGTTTTCTACTAGTGATGCCTCTCCCTATGCATCCCAGTATAACCCTCCTTACTGCCTTCTCACATTGCTTGCCAACCTTTAGGTCATCTGATATAACTACCCTTTGGTCCCTTTCCATTTTTTATTGCTTGGCGCTGTGGATGGCATGCACATTGGCATCCTGACACCACTGGTTTCTGAGGAAGCCTACCAGAACCATAAAGATTTCCACAGCATCAACTGTCAGGTGGTGTGTGATGCTGCATGCCTGTTCAACGACATGTATGCAATGTTTCCTGGGACATGCCATGACTCCTACATACTCGATACATCGGGTCTTGAAGCGTGGCTCCATGCTGGTCATATTGATGGTTGGCTGTTAGGTAGGTGTAGTGTGCTACTGTGTGTGTGTGAGTGTGTGTGTGTGTGGTGCACCTGTCCATTACATGACTGACATCTCCCCATTTCCCACAGGTGACATCGGATATCCACTGCGCCCATACCTGCTGACGACCATCCTGGTGCCCGCGGATGCTGCAGAGGTGGCATTCAACACAGCACACTGTCGGACGAGGTCCATTGTGGAGAGGAGCATCCATATACTTAAGATGCATTTCAGACGCCTGGAACACACAGGGGGCACCCTTATGCTGAATCCACAATGTGCATGCCGAGTCTTCATTGTCTGCGTGATGCTGCATAACATGGCAGTGCATTGTGGCATGCCAGTACCTGACTACCAACCTTCGGACATTCCACCAGGACTGCATGCCGATGACCCTGTTCACAGACAGGAGACAGCTGTTGGATGTGCTGCACATGCAGCGGATGCTAACGGGACCTTCATACTCTAGTAACATTGCTAGTGCACTCCAGTGCCCCCCCACTAAGCATGCCTGACCAATGGCCACAGTGATGGCAGCCAGGACGGCACACATCCCAGTGTGTCGCACAACAACCACATGTGCACCTGATGATGAGGCATGACTGAGGTCACACGTCATCATCCGTGAAGTTGTGATGTGCGTGGATAGGGCTGGGTGACATGGCTGGCATTTAGTGACAGGGTAAAGGTGCCACTGGGTTAAGCCTCTGTACTATGGCAAGTTAGCCAGTCGAACAGGGGTCCATCCTCCCATGTCACACCCACTCCGCATGTACATGACATATTCATGCCCTGTCCCACTGCTGGCAATCACCCTGTGGCATGTCCTGCCCAACCATTGTGGCAGTGTGTGTATGTGTGAGTGTGACTGTGTCTGTGTGTGTGTGCATGCTAATGTATGTGCTGTGTGTCCCATGGCATGCCGCCCATCCACCATTCCCATGATTATGCTCGCAGGCCATATTTGTTCACAACTGTGGCAAGGCATATGGTACTACGTGGTCATGCACCATCGGACACACTGCCCTCCTGGCTGCTGGTCCAAGTGCCCCTGCATCTCTACCCCTGCACCATGGTGCATGGTGTGTCTCTCTGTGGCATTTGCAGAGTCATTATCCGTGGCACCATCCATGTTATGGACCTCGCTCTGGCCCTCATCTGCCTGGCTGTCCTCTGTGACAGTGTCCTGCATCTGTATGCCGGGTGTGTCCTCAGTGCAGATGGTCTCGGCAGCAGTGCCATGCTCCACACCATCCTTTACCAAGTCCAGTAGGTTGCCCATGATGCTGTCCCCCTGCCCCTGTGTCATGCCTGCTGTGGTCCCCTGTGTCACAGTACCCGGGTGTTGTGCTGTGGACTGTGCTGTTGCACCATGGCAGTGATCCCCACGCCACGAGGATGTCCATTGTACTCACCTATGCCCTTGACATCTCTGAAATGTCATGCCCCATGGCATGTACACTGCCAGTCAGTTCAATGAAGGCTTCAGTGTGCCGGCACTGGGCTTCTAGGTTATTGAGCTCGAGCAGGCGCAGCTCCATGTATTGACAGTCTTGAATGACTGAGGGCCATGTTGACCTGCTGTGCCCTGTGGGCCGGGGTAGATGGTCCCTCATCCCCACTGTCAGGGTTAGCCCTGGCCACAGTGTGTACCACACCACCATGCCACTGTGTGACATGCACATGGCCACCCTGGTTCAATGTGGGCATGTGTGAGCGCCCACACATCTTGGGTTGGCTGCTCTACATGGTGAGGTGGGTCTCCTCGCCCCCATCTTCAGCATGCTGCTCTGCAGTGGTCTCCTTATCTTTGCTGTTGCCTCCAGTGGTGGTGTTGTCTGGTGTGTCAGGGCGCACGGCATCTGCTGCCTGTATTCAACCTGTGGGAGGGGGTGAGAGGGAGTGGTTACTGGTCTGCTGCATGTCTCATGCTTGTCTCCATCACATTACTCACACCATGCTCACCTGTGGTGAAGTCCTCCCTCACCTGTCCCCGCCTGGTGTTGGCAGATGTGTTGTGTGGACAACATGATGGCACACCACCACCATGTCCGACATTCCTGGCATGCTCTGATGACACAACGGAACAACGTTAGGCTTTCTGCGGCCTGCCTATGACACGACAGGGCTTGCTGTGTCTGTGTGCCATACTTAACAGCAAGCATATCCACATCCTCTGCCTCCCCGTGAATGCTCACAGCAGTTAAGGTGTCCTCCATCATCCTCTCTATGGGGGTGAGCTGTGTATCCTGAGTTGGTGATCCACCATCGATGCCATGCTGTTCCCATGCCTCAGCACCCAGGCATTTCTTAATGGTCATCCTTAGGTCATGCCATTTTTGTTTAATTGCCATCAGGGTCCAGGCATCCAGCCCTGTGGTGTTGACTGCAGCCTGGACATCAAGCCAGAGACATGCCTTCACCTCCACGGGGGTGGACGGTGCAAGGGCACTGTATAGCCAGTTGTGGTTGGTGCTTATCTCTGCCACCATCATGGCAACTTGTGGCCTGGTAAAGTTCAATGAACGGGAATGTCCGGTACCCCTGCAACAGCCACCTCCAGGTGCCAGACCATCTGTCTTCCTGTTCTGCTTGCCCTCTGCATTGCTGCGCATGATTTGCTACACATGGGCCCTGTTTTCTGCTATCCTCTCAACTATTCCAACACGGTCCTCCTCAGCATCTGTGTATGCGTGGTTGGCGGTGGACATATTCTTATATGGTGGGGTCATGGGGCAGGGCCGTGTAGCTGGGGCCATCCTCTGCTGCCTGCATGTTCTGTTCAGTGCTGTGCGCAGCTATGCCCACTTACACTGTGCGGGGTGCATTTCTGTTTGTACATGCCACATGTACCTGTGGGCCTGCACACCACGAAGCTGCTCACCACACATACATTGTGTTTCCACACATTTTCCACACATTCCTGCATAGGGCCCAGTGTGCTTAAACATTGGCATGTTTTAAAAGGGGATCTGCAACTTAGTGCTGTAATTGGAGAAAAATCTAGGATAACTTATACAAGAGGAAAAAACCTTGGTGACTTTCTGACCCATAGTCTATTTGAAAAGCAGACTGCTGAAATTCAACCTGATTGAATGCCACCTAAGCCCCTGGGGTGTTTTTGGTGTGGGTACTGCAGCATTTGCTGCTTTTGCATACAGGGAGACACCTCTGTGCATCCAAACATGGCTAGAAAAGTGACTGTGAAACATTTCATTAACTGTTTAACTTGTTATGTTGTTTATGTTCTAAGGTGTGCTTGTCCCTTGATTTAAATTGGGCGTACTAAACACAGACTTAATGAGCATATGCAGGAGCAAACATGAGCTATCATGAAGACTGAACCCAACAAACAAATTGGAGTACATTTTTCTGAATGTCACAGGGTCAGTGCCATGGACTTTCAGTTCATGGGACTGGACCATGTAAAAGCCCACCCAAGAGGAGGTGATAGAGTAGAGAAATTGTTACAGTGTGTATCCAAATGGATCAATTTACTCAGAGCCCTAATTCCTAAGGGTCTAAATGCCAATCTAGATGTAACTCCCTTTTTATGAATTAATCCTGTATCCAATTCTGACATTTTTGCTATCTAAGAAAACATCATTTAGCCCTTCTTTCTGAAAAAGGATATATTATTTTTAATGTTTTTTTTTCTGATATAAGTTCACCCAGGATGTATTTGTTGATGTGTCTGTTGGTTTTAGGAAAATAGCTGTTTGTCCATCATAATTTTCAAATTTAAATTTGGGCTTTTTCAGTTTAGTCTTTCAATAGTTTTTCGGTGGATTGCCTGCCTTAATTTTTATGTTGGCTTGCGCACACTCGCAAGCAAAATCTTGTAATAGTAGCACATTTCAAAGGTGTGTCAGTGATGTGGCCAATGCAGGGGGTGCTTTAGTGGGTGCGTCCCTCTGCCACCAATCAGTGATCGTGCTGGCGATGACAGTAGACTTCAAAGAGAGCTAAAAACTTGAAAGAAATCTGGTGCTGCAATTAGGTGCAGTTTTGTCATTGCAGTGGCAGATGACAAGACTCTGGCCATGCGCATTATAGTGCATAACATAGTAATGAGCATGGCCAGAGTTACGAGCAACTTATGAAATGGCAAAAATGTGGCACACTGGGATCCCACCCCAGTGTGTCAAAACATGGCGGCTCCCACTGCCCGACACTACATGCCCGAAAAGCCAACATCTGGGGTGCCCAATCCTCTTGTTGACATGTATCCCATCTCCCACCCATTAATGTGACTCACTGGGAGCTCACCACAGTGTGCTGAATTTTGTTTTATTTTCTTCCAACACTGGGATGCCCAGTCCCAGTGCTGGATGGGCCCCCTCCCCCCAAAACCCTTCAAAATGATTTGCCGACATCGGGGTGCCCAATCCCCGTGTTGGCATGCCCCCCACCACTATTGTGGCACACTGGGAGCCCACCCCAGTGTACCCATATTAATAAAAAAATGTTTTCCCTGTGAAAGAAGAAAACCGTCCTTCGCCGGTTTTTGTTTTGTACCTGTAAAAAAGGAAACGGTCCATTGTTGTCTCACTGTCCCCATCTTCATCCCAACCCTTCCTCTGTGTACCCACCTCCCCTTACCCCCCTTACCCCATACTTACCTCTGAAGGTCAGGCGCTGTCATCTTCTGTGGACCGGGACACGTCTGCACTCTTCAAAACTGAACCGCAAAATGAAGAGTAGAAGGTAAGCTGTATAATGGGACTCAATTGGGGGGGTCAACTTAGGTTGATATCTCAGCCATGTTTTGGAATTTTGGCCCCAGATATTCAACATGGGGTTCTTTGGACCCCATCTCATCAACACTGGCACTGTCATTTCATTTCTCAGTCCCAAAAAGTGATTTTGTAGTCGCTGCATGGACTCACCTTTCAGGACTGAGTAATGAAACAACAGTGCCACTGTTCATAAGCGGAGGTCTCAAAAAGCCCATGTTACAAATTTGGTGAAAAAATTCCAAATAATGACTGCGTTACGAGTGTGCATTGTGCAGTTTCTATGCATGTTCGTAACTTCATCATTTTTTATTATTTTCACTCCAGATTTTCAACATTGCCATTTTGTCACACCTCCTTATGAATAATACAGCTGTTATTTTTCACATCCTGCCCAAAACATGTATTTGCACCTGTGGCACAGAATGGCGCGGTCACTGTCAGAAATCAACCTTTGGGACAGAGTAACACAATCAAAGTGTCACTGTTAATGAGGGGAGGTCCCAAAATGCCCATGTTGAAAATGTGGTGGAAAATTTCCAAAAAATGATTGCGTTACAGGCATGCGTTGCTCAGTTCCTATGCATGCTCTTAACTTCACCAATGTTTCATATTTTCACTCCAGATTTTCAACATTGCCATTTTTTCACACCTCCTCATGAACAATACATCTGTCATTTTTCACATCCCGCCAAAAATGTGTTTCTGCATCTGTGGCGCTGAATGGTGGTCACTGTGTGAAATCACCTTTCAGGACTGAGTAATGAAATTATACTGCCACTGTTCATGAGATGGGGTCCCAAAAAACCCATGTTGAAAATTTGGAGTGAAAATAACAACTGGTGCCCGCCGAGTTAGGGTTTCCAATTGTAGCGTCCCACCCTGTACAGACTGACATGCGTAGGAGGTGTGACTTGGGTCCATTGACCATAATGCTCACGACATTCCACCCCCACCCTACAGCCACTGACAGGCATTGAGGTCTGCCTTGGGGTCTTCAGCCTTAACGTTCACCCCATTCTCCTATATTGTACCATCTCAGCTTATTTCCTTCTGGAATGGGGTGGGCATAAGGGCCAAATACCCCAAGGCACACCATGACACCAGTTGCTGTCTGCAGGGTGGGGTGGGGTGAGATGGAATTGCGTAAGCATTATGGTCGTCGACTCAAAGGCACACCCCCAACACCTGTCAGTCTCTGATGAGGTGGGGGTTGGCATTAGTTCAATACTTCACTGCCATTCCTATTATGCATCACTCTACCTCCTGCACTACCAATGCCAATGCCAGAAAGCCAACATTCAACATTGACAAATGCTTGTTAAGAGGGGCATTAGTATCAAGTTTTTGGCTACCTTTGTGCACTTTTGACCAGACATTTTTATGTTTTGTGCTGCCTGTTGACTTGAGCACCATAACATTTGAGTATTTTTACTGGATTTAGGCATCTTATTTTAAGGTGCTTAAACACTCCTGGTTTTTAAGTGCATAAGTTTGCCTCTTTCTTGGTAATATTCATTAATTACCCATCCTAATGTTGCCTTTGTTTTGGGGTGGAATTAATTATTTATTCTTGGTAATATAATTCGCAGCTTGTAGTAATTACAGTCTTTTTCCTCTTTCTTCTATATTTTTATGTCTAACACATGTTATATAAATGTTTTGAGGATTTTCATTGAATTAACCTGGTGCCTATACTCACGTGTTATGGTGCATGTGTATATCACTTTAATAATTTGAAATAAATGAATGACCAGTGCACCATAGCCATACCCCCCCTGGCAAAGAGTCATGATTAGACTTGAAGCACCAGGGATAGTGCTGTGGACTCGTTTGACCTTTGCTGGAGCTTCTGACTTTGATGCATTCATTTTTCTGTAGCGTTATAATGCCATTTGTTCAGCTGTAGAGTGCTGCCTTCTACCTACTACTCTATGTAACTAGTAACATAAGAACAGACACAATTTTAGACTTGGTTTGGTCCAACATGGAAGAGGAAATTTGTATATGTCATGTCAGGGAGCCATTATTAGGAAGTGACCATAATAAGCTTACAAAATTTAGACAGTGTAGGGCAACAATTATATGATGTTATAACAAAGCAGACTACAATAGTATTAGACAAAATCTACAACAACGTGACTGGAGAAAATATTTCGAAGGTAAGTCACTTCAACAAAAATCGGACAAGTTTAAAGATAAAGTGAATATCTGTATGAATTTATACATATCAACCAGATGGAAATATAACAATAAGAGCAGATCTGTCTGGTTATCCAAAAAAGTTAAAAGATCCATCAAGGTCAAAAAATGAGTTTATAACCTGTCCAGAATAAGGGAAACACAAGAAGCATGGGCAAATTATAAATTAAAAGTTGGGGAATGTAAGAAGTTAATTAAAAAAGCCAACAAGAACTTTGAACTAAAGCTGTGTACAAGAACTGCTGATAATAAAAAAATGTTTTAGTTATATTGGGGGTCTACAAAAGGACAAGGCTTAGGTGGGACCTCTTTTGATGAATGGAACTACTATTACAGACTGTGGTGTAATGGCTGATGAACTAAATAAGTATTTCATCAGTGTTAACCAACCTAGAGATAAGGAGCTTAAAATACAAGACTGTGGAAATGAGGGAAGTAAAATCATTTTAACAGAGCAAGATATTATTATAAGAATAAAAAGTTTTAATTCTAATAAATCCCAGGGGCTGGATGGGTTGCATCCAGGGTTTCTAAAGTAAACAGCTGAACAAATATCTCCCCCTTTTACAGATATTTTCCAGAGTTCCTTAAATCAAGAACTAGTGGTGGATGACTGGAGGGGCACACGTGACCCCAATTTACAAATAAGGGGACAGAGGAATCAGAGAAAACTATAGACCAGATAACCTAACAATCCTATCTTTCTTGTCTCTTTCATTGCTGATGTAGTGAAAAAAGGCCTTCTCCCTCTTAATTCCCTCAGCTAGCTGCAGTTCATTTTGATCCATAATTCACTAGACTACCTTACCTGGTATGCTAGCCATCTTCAGGTACTCCTCCCTGTCTTTCTCTCTTGGTTCTTCTTATTTTCTTGTAGGCTACCCTCTTGTCCCATACTGCCAGAGTGACCTCAGTACTAAACCAGGCAGGTTATTTGGCCCTTGAGTTCCTCCCCTTGAGCTTAATGCACTCCTGTATAGCAATCATTATTCCCTCCTTAGTGATGGACCACCTTTGGTCCACCCCCCTATCCTCTTGAATGCTTGCCAGCTGACTCCTTAGCAACTCGCCCACCTTTCTGAAATCTGCATTCCTAAAATCGGGGGTTTTAGTCTCAGTAAGGCCCTTTCCCTACCCATATCCAACTGGAACCACACTGTGCAATGGTGACTTCCACACAGGGGCTCCTCAACTATTATATCTTGGATGTGCTCCCCATTTGTTAGCACCAGATCAAGGATTTCCACCTTCCTAGTGGATTCTGTGATGCCCTGAGTCAGGAACACACTTTGCAGTGCATCTAGGATCACCCTGACTCCTGACACAGGTTGTGGCCTGTACCCTGCAGTCCACGTTGGGCAGGTTGATGTCTTCCACTGTTACCACCTCTCCCTTCCCTGCAACAGTCAATATTCGTGAGGTGAATTCCATGCCTCATTCCTCCTCCTGGCTGGGGGGGTCTGTAAACCACCCCCAACCTCACCATCCTCCCTCTATTAGACAGTAACTGAATCCACATTGCTCCGCCTAGCCCTCCTCTGACTCCTCCTTCATACACATTATACCCTCCCTGATGTAAATTGCTACCCCTCCCCCATTCCTATCACCCTGTCCCTCCAGTATAATTTATATCCAGGGATTGAGCGGACTTGCTCATGGTTTGGTGTGGCCCGAGTTTCAGTGACAGCTGTGATGTCTAGTCCCCATCTGCCAACAATGCCTACAGGTCATCCATCATGGTTCAAAGACTTCATGCATTCAGGGACTTCACCTTCCACCTAAAGTCTGAGTCTCCTTCCCTTCTCACCCATCTACCTTTCTTGTTTCTTCCCATTGATTGTGCCACCCCAACCCCCTGCTGCTAACCCCTTCACTCCCCTTTACCTCCACCTTCCAGTCCCCTCTACTGGTATGAGGGGAGGTCTGCAGACCTCCTCCTCCTCCTGTATTCTCAGGGCCTGCAGCCCAGCTCCCCCCCAGTAGTTTAAGTTAAGTTTATGGTTTATGTACCCCTTCCCCAGTTTGTCCCTCAGGACCCTCGAGACTCCACTACTGAGATGCAGCCTCTCTGCTGCAAAAAGTGTTTCATTTGACCAGGTCTCCTCCCAGCCCCCAAAACAGTCATACCCTTTCTCCTTACACCATTCCCTCAGCCAGTCATTGGATTTCTCTATCTTTTTCTTCCTGATCATGCTAGCTCTTGGTACTGGCAATGCCTCTGAGAATACCAGCGATTTGGCTACCTCCCTCCATGTCTTCCCCATCACCCTGAATCTATCTATTACTATCCCCACCTCCTTCCTGGCTAGGTCATTAGTACCTAGGAGTATAACTTTGATTGGCTTCACTCCAGCCCCCTTCACCAACTCTCCAATTCTTGGGCACACCCTCTCCACTCTCATCCCTGGCATGCAAACCATCTTCCTGGCCTTTCCTCCCTTTCCTAGAGAATGCTCTTAATAATGTAGTCTCCTAGGATTACTACCCTTCCTCTGCCCCCATTTCTGCTTCCATCCCTTCCTTCTTGGACTGCTGTACAAGCTTCTCCCCCACCTAACTGCTCTCCCTCCACCCTGGTTAATACCTTGCCCTTACATCCCTCAAGTCCTGCTTGCCTGACACCTCCATGACCTCTGCTTGTCCTTCCATCATTTCCCCATGCCCTTCCATGTCCTTCCCTTTCTGGCCACACACACACCATCTCCTTCCCCTCTCCTCCTGCCACCCTACCCTCTCCCACCCCACCCCCTGCTCCACTCTCCATGTTCCCTCTTCCCCAACCACCTTGACTATCTTGTACTGTCTTACCTGCTCTCTCCTGTCCTACCACCAACCCTGTTGTTTTATCGAAAACTCTTCCCCACCTCTTCTTCCCCCTTCTCACTTCCAGAAAGTGGGTGAAATCTATTATTTAAAGGCACCTCTTGAAATGCTTCTACTTCTGTTGCAGCCCTCGCAGTCCTACCCCTTCCCCCTACCACTTGCCATTCCCTATCCCTGAGGTCCCTGCCCCTCTGAGGTAGGGGTACCCCCAGATCCTGGGTGATCCTCCTTGCCCCATTCCCCTGTCTGCTGACCTCTCTCCCCTGGGCATCACCTATCTGTGTTCCTCACCCCTGCCCTTCTCCTCTTATTCTCCACTCCATCCTCCCCAGCTCCCATCTGAGCTGCGTTATCTCTGCCCTCATCCCTTGAGGAAGGCTGCATGTTCTGGCCAAAGTGCCGGGCCATTTTTTCCATGCAGGCTCTTTGTTATCTTCAGCATGAGTATTTGCAATAAATGAAGCATTTTAAATTGCTGCCTTATTATCTGCAGTAGACTTGTTTTTTCTCTCAGTGCAGCCTGCATCTGTTGTTCTTCTTACTTCTGCCCTCATACGCTCCAGGATCCTGCATACTGGACAGCCCTCTGTTCTCCACATTGTCCCCAGGAAGGCTGCCACCCCACAACCATTATATTATACCACCATCTTCCCACTGTCTTGACCCCTGTACATGCTCCTATAGCCCTACATCCTCCCAACTCATACCTCTACTAATCCACCAAATATGTACCATCCATACTGTATATAAACCAGTTGAGGATGTCTACACCAGCCCTCAAACCCCATCAAATCTCCTACCTCCTATGCCACATTAACAATATGTGAGAATGTAAGTATATATCTGTAGGTCTCATATTAATGCACACTTGCCCATGGCTAAGTCTGCCTTACTACTCTACTTGACTGTCAAGCTGCATTAGGATCATAGTGTGTTTTAACTCCCCAGAAATTTGCTAGAGGGGAAGGGGCAAGCACTATGTGTAGTACAAATAATAAATGGACCTATCATATGGAAAGCCTATGTTATTTATTGAGAGGTTTAAAAACTGCTGTAAAATTATTAGGAAACTTTAGCTACACCTGTCGGACCTCAGAGTGCTAAATCTAGTGGGGGTGGGGGTGGGGGGTTGCCAAAGATTGGGATTGAAATATAGCTCTGTGGTCTTATAATGGAAGCAGTGATCCATGGAATTAATGCAGACACAGTGGTCTTGGAAAACCAGGCTGCTTATGACCCCTAATCCACTTTCTGTTAGCTGAGATTTCCATTGTGAGCTCAAACTAACCCTTCACTGTTAAATCAGGGCAATAGCCTAGGGGTAGGCCTAGTTTTATACACCACAGCTCTCCTCAGAATTGCGCTGTGGGAAATGTCAGCCTGCAGTATGACTTAACATTTAAGTCTTTATTACAGATAACAGCACAGTGTGGTATGTAGTATATCCATGATATTACTGAATCTGTGCATTGAGAAAAGCTGCATATGAGTGCACTTCAGAAAACTTAAATTAATTAAAACTTGGATCACTGCTCTCAGCTTTAGAAGCAGTAAGGGAAAGTTTTACTGGTATCTAAATAAATTTAGTAACCCACTAACATGGTAACGTAGAACTGTGGTGATGGGAAGGACTAACAGTCCATCTTATCATGCATAAATTACACACAAACAGTTTTAGGGAAGAAAGAAGACCAGTGCCCCTCATTTCAGGCATGTTTCTTCAACTGGGAGAATGGGAGAGGTATTTAAGTGCATTGTAGTATGTTTGTATCTTATGAATAGTTTGATGTGCTGGCCCAGTGGCAGTGAGGGTTGAGGTGCTGGATGTCACACCTCGCACTACACCGGTGACTCGGGTTCGGAAGCAAACTTGGGACACTGGGGGTCGGCAGGGGATGATTGAGGATGAGTGCCCTTGTGGTGCTCTCCTCCCCAGGGCCAGGGAAGGAGGGTGGGGATGACAACAGCATGCAAGTGGCCCCCAATGGAGACCAGGGGCACTGCAGCAAGCCAGGCGGCATGCAATTAGTGTGGCTGATGCTGGCAGGTACCAGAGTGTCTGGAGTTCACCAGGCATGAGGGGAGAGCACAGAACAGGGAAAACACCAGATCATGGGACAGGCGACAGCACCTGTCCTCCATGCCCACCGCCGGGCTCATTCCGACTGGCCTTCCAGGTCCTCCACCTGGGCCCTTACATGCAGCCAGAGTCTGATGTGGAAGAGCGCCTAAGAGAAGGGGCGACCCACCCTGGGCAGGTTAAACCGGGGGTGCTGGCTGCAGGGGCGGGGGACAGAGGAGGCACAGATCAGAGGGGCCTCAGGCAGGCAGGAAAAATGGACAGGATTCCCAAGAGAAGGTTCCACAAGCCATGACCAGAGGGAAAAATAGTGTAAAAAAAATTAAAAAAATGAATAGCTTGATGTATAAACTTTGGCAATACCTTAATATCTTGTCATGCCAATAAAGTTATTTTGAATTGAATTGGATGCTCAAGAGAGTCAAGTGATGCACCTCCCCAGGTAGCCCAAGTTTATCATAATTCTGTTTGACCACTGTCCCTGAGGAAGCCTTTGTGGTATTATCCATATTATATAAAGTAACACACTATCTGTTATTATCTGTATCATATATAATAACACACTATCTGTTATTAAGGAATGAAGAGACTAATTGTAAACCTTTGTTTGGATGACCTTCTTACCTACCTAAGTATTAGAAAAGTGTTACAAGTTGGCTTTTTGACAGTTTGTGTTGGGATTTTGAAACTTAATTGTGCTACAACGCCTGCCATGTGTGGACAGTAGCCCAAACTTGCTACAAGAAAAAAGGCTTTACCCCAACCTTTACACACATACCAACCTGCTACACTGGTATCTGTTGTCAGAAACTCATGTACTTCAACAAAAGAATAATATGAATTGGTGTTAATAACTGAGTTTTAATTACTGGTCATCTTTTTTTATACCCAGAAAAAAATGAGTTTTATCCTGCATTATAACAGTCCAGTTTATATTTTTGGTTATAATTGGACAGTTATAATCAGTAGCTGTCAATCAAGCTCAATTAAGTTACCTCCAAAACAAGTTAATGTTTTAAAAAATTAAAAAATAAATGTTGTTCCCTTAAAACAAAGAAAAAGTTTTACTTTCATGTTAAACTTTACTGAAATAAAAATACTTTACAACAATTTAATACTCTCTCACTTTGAATGTTTTAAGGACAATGTCATAAAAAATGATGACCAGTAAGTAATTAAAATAAGACATGGGTGTGTGGGTGTAAAACCAGAATTTTACACACTCTCTTGGTGTGGGATGCTTTTATAAACTCCTCGGGATTCTCCCTCAGGATTTATGTAGCATCCCACACCTCAGATGTGTGTAACATTCTGGTTACACCCACCAACCCATGTATTGCTGTATTCTACATTTCTTCACTCTTTGGTAACATACTCCAGGTGAAACTCAATGAGTATGAACACAGAATCTTATTGTTGGAAGTTACAAGATCCCTTAAAGCATACTTGTGTACTTCAGCATTAAGTCACTACCAGGGGTTGGGTTAAAATCAATTAATCTAACCCTAAAGGGATCATGAGACATGCTGTGTGTCTTAACCTTCCAGGGTTAGATTAACAGTAGTAACCCAGCACGTAGAGTGCCTGAACTCTAAAATAAAACAAACATATTTTATTTTCTAATTAATGTTTTTAAAATATTTAATTATAATTTTTCTATTCCATGTGAGGGTTTATAGCACTTATCCTAACACTTCAGCATGTCAGTAATCCAATCAGAATGTGCCATATGCAGCTATTGTTTTATAACTAAGCAATAATGCATGGCAGAGCATGTGTCATGTTGGGATAACAACATGCCTCAGGGGGGTGGGGTTGGAGCACAAGGCCACAGGCCAAGTGTGTTCAACACCCAAGAAGTGAAATTATCCCAACACAACCATACCTCTCAACCTCTCAGCATTGAAAATCATACCACTGGCCTTCAAAAATTATAGCAGATGGCCAGAATGTGGAGCACTTTCTTATTTTAAACAATAATATATCTACAAATAGTGTGCCCCATATAGCTAGTGTTACAGAATGTTTCTATCAACTTAGTTCAATGATTTAATAGTTTGTGTGTCCAGAAATAGCTCTAACATTATTAAAAATATCTGTAAACCTATATAGAGCAAGAGTAAATCTGAGTGTGAAAATCATAGTGCTATGCAAAATTCATAGCAGTTGAGAGGTATGAGTACAACACACACCCTAGCATGCATTATTGCTATTTTACAATAGCCAGTCATTAAGAAAAATAACTGAAAAAAAAATTATTTCTTTTTTTTTATTTTACTTTTGTGCATGGTAGGATGCTCAAATATAAAGAAGTTCCTGTTTTCTGATTCTCCACTAGGTGGAGCTGTGTGTTTGTGCAGTAGGTAGTCTTATTTGTCTCCTATCCCATTTACCTCTTATAACATTTCATTCCCCTCCCCAACATGTGTCTTAGTCATACTTCTCCTGGCACAGTTTGGTGGCATGATTAAATGTTTTAATCAGTATAAAGGGTTTGTCAAGCTCAGCCCCTGAAACATGTGGAGCGAGATTGTGAATTTTAAACTTCCATCATCCCCAAATAAATGGAAAAAAAACATAATTGTCTCCTCACACACAGCACCATCCCACCTCCAAATGGCTGCAGAAGCCCAGCAAGTGGCTTCTGCCTTGCCCACTGAACAACTGGCCTGGCTTTCTAAGCTTCCTGACTCAATTGAGATGATCAAGGCTGATGGTGGTGGTCATTCAAGCTAGCCTTTCCAACCTGAATAGCAGGGTCACGGTTACAAGACCAGATGCTTCACAAATTCACAGGGGGAGGTCATGACAGATGAACCTGATAGATTTCTTCAACTGGAGGACCAGGGAAAAAGATCAGGGTGGGGCAGTTGACATAAGAACATAAGAATGGTGTCAGCAGATGCGGACCAGTTGATCCATCTAGTCTGCCCAAGGTGGCTATCCCCTTTCCCTTATGTGTTCCTGGTAAGCTGCCCACACTGTTTATCCAACGCTTGCTTAAATTCCCTTACTGTCTTAGCTGCTATGGCCTGCTTAGACTTCAGCAAGGCCTTGGACACCATACCACATAGCAAGCTCATAAGGAAATTGGCCAGATTGAGGGTGTGTCCTAAGGTGGTAAACTAGATACATAATTGGTAGATGGATGGGCAACAGAGGGTGGCAGTAAATGGAACTCACGCAGGAGAAAAAAGAGTGACCAGTTGGGTAACCCAGAGCTCAGTACTGTGACTAGTCCATTTAATGTCTTTATAAGTGACATTGCCGAAGAACTAGAAGGGAAAGTATGCCTCTTTGCAGATGACACCAATATCTGCAATAGGATGGACATTCCAGAGAAGGTGGAAAGAATGTGAAAAGACCTGAGAAAACTTGAGGAATGGTCAAAGGTATAGCAGCTGGGTTTCAATGCAATAAAGTATAAAATCATGCACCTAGGGCACAGAAACCCAGGGTCATAGTATAAATGAGAGAAGAGATATTGACAGTTATCAAATAGGAAAGAGAAGTTGGAGTAATCATATTTGATGACCTCAAAGTGGTGAAGCAGTGCAACAAGGCAGCATGTGGGGCCAGTAAGATGCTGGGGTGCATAGGAAAATGTATCCTGAGCAGAAGGAGGGAGGTGGGGTTGCCACTGTATACATTGTTGGTAAGACCCCACCTGAAGTACTGCATCCAGTTCCAGAGACCATATCTCAGAAAGGACATAGGTAGAGTGGAGGCTGTTCAGAGGCAGCAGTTAAAGTGATACAGGGGCAGCATCAGAAGCCATATGAGGAGAGACTTACAGACCTAAATATGTACACCCTGGAAGAGAGGAGCAAGTGGGGGCATAATAGAGACCTATAAATATCTCATGGGGTTGAACAAGGTACAGGAGGGCAGTATTTTTGAGAGGAAAATGTGCATGAGAACAAGGGGACATGCAATGAAGCTGTAAAATCTAAGAGGGGTGTGAGGACATAGTTATTCACTGAAAGAGTGGTGTTTGCTTGGAACAGTCTTCCAGCAGAGGTGGTGGGAGGGGGCAAACAGTGATGGTCTTCAAGCATGCATGGGATAGGCACAAAGGAATCTTAGTAGGGAAGCATGGTGACAGGAGGCAGCCAGAGATCAGGTAGGGTCTGCAGTGACAGTGTAGGCATGGGCAAATGGCAGACTAGATGGGACAAGCGGTCCCTATCTGTCAACAAATTCTGTGTTTCTATAAAGAGCTTGGCCAGTTCTTCCTGGACAAAGTGTCTTCCATTAGATTGGAGTTTTTCATGTGGCCTATTAAAGACATACTGTGTTGAAGTAATTAGGGACAATGGCCTTCTGTGACCATGGACTGAGATTTGAACAGTTCCCACCGAGGAAGTGCTCAAGGTGATCCTGACTCTACATCCCACTTTCTTTAATCTGGACAGGCTATTGGTGTACTGCCGGGAATTCCTGAGTCCAGTGGTTATCAGTATCATCTGGTGCTCATTTGCCAGAGGGTGGCTTCCCTAATGCTCTGTAAAAATATGTGGTGAGGCCTCTTAAAAAAGAGTAAAAATGTTAGAACCTGATGTGCTAGCAAATGGCTTGTCTCAAATCTCTTTTTGTAGAATATTATTGAAAAGGTTGTGATGATAAAGCTTAAGGAATACAATGAAGAACTTTACATTTATGAACCCTTTCAACTGGGTTTCAGGAAATGGTGCAGTATAAGAACCATGCTAGTCAGGATAGTTAATGGCTTATTCATGGTGAGGGATAGAGGAGAATACTCTGTAGTGGTTCTCCTGGATCTCTCATCAACATTTGCAACCATGGATCGTGGGGTGCTATTGGAATGCCGAGAGGAATATGTAGGACTCACCATAACAACATTAAGATGGTTTGAGTTCTTTTCTTGCAGACTGCACCAGGTGAGGATGGGTTAATACTAATCGCTCTCAATAGTGGTCAGGAATGGAGTTCCTTGGGGTCCAGTCCTGTCCTCCATGACTTTTGGGTGCACATGTTGCTCCTGGGATGAGTCATTAGATACAATGGGTTTTCAGTGTGTTATGCAAATGATTTTGAACTGTACCTGTCCTTTACTTCTGGAAGGTGTAAGGCAGTTGCCGGGCTGAGACACTACCTACAGAAAATCCCAGACTGGATGGCCTGGAGCTGTCTTAATCTTAATCCAAACCAAATGGAGATACTTCTGGTGGAACCTGTTTTTTTTAGGTTGGCTGGTCAGCGTGATTTGTCAGCATGGCCATCATTGGATTACACCATGTTATCCATTGTGGATAGGGTATTGAATCTGGGGGTCACTGTGGGCCACAAACAGGCAGCAAAATATTATGCTTCAGAGGTGATCCACAGTGGGGTTTCCAATTGCAAAACATCTCCCAGGTCATGCCCTACCTAGCATATGAGGACCTGGTGATGACCATGTATGTATTTGTCACCTTTAGAATCGACTAGTTTAACTATCTTTATATTATGTTGTCAAAGGGAAATGTCCATGTGCCATTAGGCTCCACCTGCTTGGGAAGCGGGGTCCAATTAGCAAATGTAAAAATAGAAGTAAATGTGGCACTTACAGGTTACTATTTTATTTTAATTCATATCTGGTTGATCCTGTGCCTTCCCTGTCGGCATTTCAAGTCTGAACATCCTCCCCGTCACGCCCAAAAGCACCCACGGCTGTCCCCATATTGATGTGTCAGGTGGGGAGCAGCCAGGGTGCCTCCATAGGTTTTTCATAGCCTAAGATTGCTGAACAGCTCTGGTTTGGAGCCCGTGTACATCCGTGACATATGGAGACCAGATACAGACAGCTAGTGTGCCTGTTAGTCTGTACCTGGTCTTGGTATTGCAAGAATACCAATAGATTCAAAACTGGAGTCATCTGACTCTACCACAACACAGATTATATATATTGCAGTAGCTTCAGATTGCTCCAAACGTAGAAAGTGCAAAGCAGACACAAAACTGGGAGAAAATGTATCAAACAAGACTAGAGATAAGGAGCGTTATAAAATAGAATAAAAAGCAAAGGTCAAAATTTTTACTGTAACATGCACTTCTGCTTTAAATAATGTATAAGTGATAACAATATAATACATTTTTCTGGTTTAGTATTTTTGATACTGTTTGCTGCTACTAGCCACTAAACTTTCTTGATTCCATCACTGGCATCACAGCCTCTCACTGCCTAAACATCTACCTTCCATGTCACCATCAGTTTGGCTCCATAATGGATTTGGTTGGCTTGTTTTCCACTTGTTACTACTATTATCAAACTACCAATTGTTGGCTCACATTGCAGCCTCCTACCTCAGCCAGGCCCCGCTTTGGTAGTTTTCATGGTTGCAGATTTCACTCTCAACCTTTCAATTTTGTGATTGCAGAGTTTGCAAACAGCCTTTCAATCATGTGGTTGCAGAGTTTGCTTGCAATTTTTCAAAGCCAGTCTCCTTATCAATAATCTGCTACCTAATCTATAGCCACTGGCTTCACCTGGCCCCCTCCTATCAAGCACTCAAAGTTGAATCATGCTCTCATTCCTAAACTGGAGGCATCCCAACCATGTCCATTACCTTTTTGGCTCAGGTTGATGGTGTTGCTCTGCACTCATGAAGTCCGCACCTTGAGCATATGAACCTCGGGGTGGGGTCCTTCTCATCTAACCCATAATGGGAATGTCCTCACTCTTAGCCGAGTTTTAGCATGCAGTTTCATATGGCACACCTCTTGATGCAGAATTTAAGACTTCAGCTGTCGAAGGGTGGGGCCCTTCCAGCCCAAGAGGACTCCTTTGGCTATGGCTTCACTGTGGTACCTTCAAAAGCTATTCTCCCTATGACCACCTTCAGTTCACCCAGTTTGTATTAGTCAGTAGGCCGGGTGAGTGCCTCAGTGGTCATCCCTCTGCTCCTTCTGCCTCGGGGGTCCATTCTCACTCAGAGTACCCATTGCTGCAGAGGCCTCTTGCAGCCCTTCACAGCGTTCATGTTAGAGCAATCATGAGAGCTTTCCACCAAACTGGAATATTCCTCTCCTTTGATTGGGTTTCTAAATTGCAGCAGCAGAGCCATCACTAAATAAATTACCCCTAGTCTAGAGGGAAGGTGACCTAGGTCTTGGATCTCCAGAGGTTTCCTCCTTTTAAAAGGGTTTTTTTCCTCTCCTACACGCCAAAGGTCATAATATGTAGTCAGTAGTTTATAGTATATTCCCTAGTTTCCTTAGGTAGGTTTCCACTGTTGGATGGAGATGGATGGTGGCCCTACTCACTGTTACCTCTCTTCTTAGGAAGTCCCATGATCTCATCAGTGCAATCTATTCTACAGTGCAATCCTGACAACCTATGCATCTTATTTGTGTTTCATCAAGCTGTCTTGTTGCTGTCAATCAGATTCTCTACCTCACAGTCCATGTTTACTACTCAATGTTCTTTTTGGGGCTCCTTCCTAAGGTACCTTTAGCCAAAGGCATCTTTCCCATGGCATCTGTAGGGATAGAATCCCCTTTGAGGGTTCTTTGCCTTCAGTACCCCTACAGGGTGGTAATTCCCCATGGAATAGAGAGTACAAATGGCCAAACAGTTATCACAGTTGCACAAGCATAACACTACTCTGGTTGCATAGGCCCATTGAATTGAAAGGTTATGCCTGTAGTTCAGTGGGGGAGCAACACATGATACCTCCTTCCTGAGCTATATAAGCAGTTCCTTCCAGCCTCCTTTTGTAGTATTTTTCCTTTGCCCCACCATCCTCCCCTCTTCCTCCAGCAGTGCACCTCTCACCTTGAGGGTTCCTTCCTAAGGTACCTTTAGCCAAGGGAATCTTTTCTGCAGCACATCTAGGAGTGGAACCCTCTTTGAGGGTTCCTTGCCTTTGGTACCCTATAGGGTGGTAATTCCCCGTGGAATAGAGTGCAAATGGCCAAACAGTTATCACAGTTGCATGAGCATAACACTACTGTGGTTGTGTAGATCCATGGAAGTAAAATAATTCAAATTTTAAGGGTGTAGTTTCTTTAAATCCTTAAAATTATTGTCCCATTTCTTTGTTGACAATCATCACTAAAATCTTTGAATGATTGGTACATCAGCAATCATATTCATATCTGGAACAAAATGATTTGCTGATGAAGAATCAGCATGGATTCTATTCTGGATGGTCCACGGACACTGCACTAGTTGATTTTATTAACCCTGTCTCTAAGTCTTTGGACACAGGACTGTGTACTGGGGCAGCGTTTGTGCATCTGAGTAAAGCCTTCAATCTGGTGTACCACTCCATCCTGCTAGATAGACTGGTCCCTGAGGGGGTCCATAGTGAGGCCTTAAAATGGGTTTAGTCACATTTAAGTAGAGGAGACAGTGTGTTCCCCAGGGATACATTATATCCTCACCATGTCTTAATGGATGGAGAGTTCCCCAGGGATCCTTTTTGGGCCCCCTACTTTTTAACATCTATGTAAATCATTTACCAGATTTATTAACTGGTAGTGAGATATGACTTTATGCTGATTATACCATTTCTATCACTTCTGCTGATAATTTTAAAAATGTGAAGACCAAATTGCAGAGGGACTTTCACAGTTTGGAACAGTGGTTCACCAGATTGGGGCTGCAAATGAATGGTAAAAGAACAATATTTATACTTTGGACCTTTTCCAAAAAAACTTTCAAAATAAAGAAAATTATAATGTTTGGAGCCAAACATGTATTTTAAACAGAGACAGTCATTTGTAAAGACAAACTGGTATTAATACTTAAGGGTCATATTTGATAATAGGCTAATTTATGTGGATAACATAGACTGTTTAAAAAAAACTAATGTGAACTTGGGAGCTCTCAGAAGAATATCATCATG
The DNA here is from genome assembly GCA_016271365.2 of Neoceratodus forsteri. NCBI lineage: Eukaryota > Metazoa > Chordata > Ceratodontiformes > Ceratodontidae > Neoceratodus > Neoceratodus forsteri. Next base: position 356,359,585 of record CM057454.1, on the reverse strand, counting down.
TTTAACCCTAGCATCTAGAACTAAACTTGCACAGCAGCTTTGGATCCCAGTCCTTGAATATGGAGTGGTGATGTTTAGAAATTCAACTCAATCAGTATTGCAAAGAATAGATAAAATGTATAATAAGATAGCAAGATATGCATTGTCTTGCAAATTTGAAACTCATCACTATAAGATGTTTGTCCAATTAGATTGGCTTTTGTCATTGGCTAAAAGGGATTTGATTAGGTCCTTATGGATTTATAAATTGCTAAAATAAGTCTCAAATCATTCTCTTAGGGGCTTTATAGAAACTGAGAGTAAACATAATCCACATTACCAGTTTAGAGAAACAGAAAATTGTGGCTTACTGTGTCCAAGAACTGACACAGGGTTTGGAGACATTAGCCTGCTGGCATGTGTGGACAAAACTTGGAGCCATATTACTCTCAATATTTGAGCTATGAATTCTATACTTGATTTCAAGAAAGCTTTAATGATTTATCTAATTAAACCATGTACATGTAACTTGTAAACTGTGATATAGTGTTGTAATCTGTGTTGTTTGAATTAATTATGTGTATTGTTTTACACATGTGTGTTTCTCACAGGTCTACAACTGAAAATAGAATTTTGAATCCTTATAGTATGTATCTGCATAAAGAATTAAGTTTTATGAATGAATGAATTAAAATGCTCATTACTGTGTATGTTGGCTATTCTGTATTTCCTGAACTACGGTGCATTGATCTTTAATAAGTAAAAAAAAAATTAAAACCGGATAACCCAGTGGCACAGGGGTACAGTGGTGACTTGTGTCAGGTTCTCTTATGTCTACTTATGTCAATCAATATCTTGAGTGAGGAACCATCTAGAAAAGTAGTCTATCAGTTTGCACTTGCCTTGCTTCATGCAATTTGCCAGCTGGCCGCAAGAGTACACAAACTAAATGGCTTGTGGAGGCCCACATGTGTGCAGTTCTTCTGCCTGGTACATTTTTAACAGCCCTGCAGATGATTATGTATAATTTTGGCATTTAAAGTAGCACTATACCCTCACATATTGTAAATGTTACATGTTTTCTTGTTACCAATCAGCTCCATTTCTATAGCAGTTGGGGGATATAAACATTTAAGTTTACTGTTACAGTTAGCAGTAGTTCTCTGTAACTATCCTGGGTGACTCCATTTTCTGATTGTTGAAATCTCAATTGTTCCTAGGAGCTGCATTATCAGTTAAAAGACAATGTGTTAAAACCCATAAGTTTCTACAGTATGCCTATCTGCTGATTTAGAATGAGAAAACAAACAGAGGTAACAGATACCCTTCATTTACCATTAGTTAGTTTCAAAAAACATCTTGGGTGTAGTAAAGCATGATTTATTTTTCTTGTAAATCACTTTCACTTTGTGTATTTCTTTAGAATTTTTAAAGTTACTTAGACTTGTGTGGCATAAAAAGGCATTGTGTAAATCGACTCAGTGACTGCATTTTCTCACTGCCAAGGCAGCTCTTGAAAACAAATTGAGATTCCAACAATCAGAAAATTAGGTCACCCAGGATAGTTACAGAGGACTACTGTGAACTGAAAAAAAAAAGTGTAGTTACACTGTAACTACAATGTATTTAACTGACACTTAAAGTGTAACTGTAAAACAAATGTTTCTGTCTCCAACTGCTACAGAAATGAAATTAACTGCCAAATAAAGAGAAAATGCATGAAATATACTGTTCACAAAGACAGTGTGTCATAATAATCTTACAATTTTCTTACGATCATCTATTATTCAGTATGCTGCCAACTCAGATGTACATACATTCATACATACTGCATTTAGGAAGAGCTCTGCATGTACCTGATGACTACAGGTAAACTAATGCTGGATTTGAATTTGGTGAACATGCAGAAACCTGGTGTGTTGGACATAGGCAAAGGGACTTAGTTTCAATTCAGCATTTCAGCACTTGACGTCATGACACAGCAGTTTTACAGGAAGAACACATTGAACATGTCCAAGTTGTTGTTAATCCATATGACCTGCAGCAGCTAATCGGTGATGCTGAAGACTGAGAACTCCTCCTACTGTTTACATCTCAGTGCCAATTCCAGCTCTTTCACAAGGGAAGGTTCTGTGGCAGAAAAGGAGCTCCTTTTATGTAAAAAAAAAAGAGTTACTTATGACCAGAAAACATTCAAAATTGTCAAAGAGTCATGCAATAGCATTCTAGCTAGTTAGTTTTTAAAACATTTAACTGTACGTTCAGGTAGGCAGGCTATTGAATTTATGCTGCAGAGGAGAAAGGGTAGAGTGCATGCCTGCACTGGAAACTAGGAAAAGGTGTGAGGTGGTTTTGTGAAAGATTTTTTTTTGACAAATATTTTATTTTACTGGGTGGTGGGTATAGTAGAGGCACAGAAATCTGTATTTATTTATATTATTTTATTTTTCTCTTACAGCAGGAGCAGACATTGAATTTTGCAGACTGGGAAAGGTTCAGGGGGATATTAAAGGATTTTTTATGCCCCCTTGCTCTCTGCCACCTACAATATCCTTACAGACCACCCAACACATCCTGCTGGTCCATCCTACCTGTGCCAATGGGCCATTCTCTACATAGCCTTGGCTCCCACTCAAGCAGGGATGGGTGGAGGGGATATACCCTAAATTTCAGTATCTCATCAGGAGGCATCCATCGGCCAGCAAGAGGATCACAGCAGTGCCAGGGGTCCTTCATCCTCAGAAAATAAAGCCTTGCCTTTTCCATTTTGTTCCCTCACTCACAGGAGCCCCATGTGTAAGGACTGAAAGGATGTATGCACACATAGCTTAGTGTCATCCACAGTAGTGTGGCTCCTCCCACCCACTTATCTGACTATGCAGCACCACCCTCCTGCATCCAGATGGCAGTGTGGTAGTAGTAAACTGGACCCTCCATCCCTGAAGGGATGCTTAATCCTTTACACCCGGCCATCCCCCAACAACTCTGGCTCATTCATGAATCCAGGTCACCAACATTGCAAGTAGTAGCGCTACCGCTGCATACTCATTTATGACATCCAAGTGCTTACCATGGCAGCAGCCTATGATGTCACAGATGACAATTGTGAGGTTAGTTGACAGTTAGATGCTTTTTAAAGGCCTCAAGGAACTTATTGTTGCATAATGTGACATATGTTGAAGATCAACACCAGTAACAAGTATCACAATCTGAAAAACATTGAGTCTAATCATCACTGTTATAAATGTAACAGTTTAAAGCATTTTTTGAATAGATCCCTGCTCTTTAAACAATTCAGTTTGGATATGCACTTAAAAAAATGATTTATTGGATTTTGTTAATCGGGTAGACTCACTGAGACATGGGTCCATTTTTTGGGAGCGATCTGGATTATTCACATACAGTACACAGAATAAACATAGCAACAAGGTTCAATGGTCAACAAAAGACATCACAGAACAAAAGACAATCAGTAGTAACATGTGATAGCATCCTGTACAAACAAAGGACTGCAGTAATAACAACAGTGGTGGTCACAGACACACATACACTAGAGGTACGATATAAACAATATGGTTACATAGCACACAGCAAATATTTGATCTTGGAATCATTCATAACCAAGTACTAATGAAGCCTGTAGTGAACTGACTGCTGTATAAATAGGACTGATGAAAAAATACCAGTTTTAAGGCAGTTTTAAGATTGTTCTGGAAGTTACCACTTTTGAGCCCTATATTAAGTTTATGGACCAGTTATTGGTCAGAAAATAGTTTGATATTGCACATAGTGCCACACAGGATTCTCAGCCTCTGCACACCAAGGAAACATCTTAAATGAGTGTTTATTAACATAGCCGTACAAAATGTATTTAAAGCTGAAGAAGCAATAACTAGAGGATGATCTGTAAGTTGACTAAATTAGCATTGCAGGAGATAAATTGATGTTGATGGGACATATGTCTTCTGTCCAATACAAACACTTTAGACAATCCAAAGTTCTCAAACCCAGACTGCCAAGTGCTCAAGGAGCACCAGAGTTCAGCAAAAGTTCAAATAAAGGTCACATTCAGTAGAAACATAAATCTAAACAACCTCTAGGTGACCTCCTCTTCCCCCCAGACAGTATGTGTGTTTCTTAGTGTTCCTGTTAAAGCATGCAACAATTAATTTGTTCTAAATAGAAAATTAAACAGTAGTTTAAAGTGTTATATGGGAGGTCATCCAATGATACCCAGAGCACGTTTGATTGTCCTTGTTCAGCAGTTCAATATTGATGGGTTGTTTTGCTGAAGACCATTTCAATGGCTAAGAGGAAGCAACAATGAGAGGCAGTGCTTGGGTATTCAAAGAAATGGGTGTACTGGAATGACAGTTAAGAGCAACAAGGAATTCTAGGTAAGCAATGTACATCAAATGCAGATGGGCTAAGAAAAGTATAATTTGATTTCAAACCCAGAACATGCCATGAAATGTAGGATGTTTTCTGTGAAAAGTCTGTCCACTGTGTGAACCCCTGTTGGAATTAATGATCTCAGCTATACATTTGTTCAGAATATCCACTAAAGAAATCCTGAATGGTCAGGCTACTGAAGATTTCAGTGCTTCTTTTCTTTATGCAAGATCAGTCCTTACTTTGCAGTTGCACCTTTAGTAGTTTGATTGTGTCATGATTAGATACATGTGCATTGTCAGGCAATACCATATTTAGCCATTTTAAATATGAACATGACTTCTTCCTAGATGAAAGACATACATAATTAGTTTAGTTGCCGTATTGGTCCTTGTAAGAACAGATCCAGAAGCAAATGGTTTGATACCTTTTATTGGACCAACATAGATGTTACAAAAGAAAACAGTGCTTTCTTTTTATAACAATGTTTTCTTTTTGTAACATCTACGTTGGTCCAGTAAAAGTTATCAAACCATTTGCTCCTGGATCTGTCCTAGATAAAATGAAATGATCACTGTCATGCAGTTTAATGTGATGATTTGAGTATTATGTAATTATACATTTTAATGGAACATGTATTTCATATTTTAAGGGACAAATAGCCATGTTTTTCCAAAATTGATTAGATATGTAATTTATAGTTCATCCACACCAGGGATGTGGGTTACTCTCCAAAACTGACATTGCAGATGAGTACTATGAGGGCACTGCCCTGTTAAAGGTGCAGTCCTTTGAATGGAATGTTAACTTGCAGACTCTTCTGCCCATCTCTGGTGTTTTTTCTTGCTGAAGTAAAAAATCATGCAGCACTTTGTATAGGGACAGGGGAACTGCCACAGCCTCCTGACTAACATGTTCCTTTCCAAAACAGGTTGTGTCAATATACCATACCTGTGTGTTGACAATAATGAAGTGCTTAATGGCTGAAAATGCATTTATACAGTCCTTGTAATATCTGTATCTAACTCTTTGCTTTATTTTTTGCCATAATAAGTATTGATTTGCCAAGGTAACACTTAAAACAATCCTTATGGGTAAACATGGGTAATATACCCCACTTTGTGTGGGGATGGGGATGGCAGTCTCAATGGGCCTTGTGCTCCCTTCTGCCATTACAAAACTGAATAATACCGAGAAATACTGTGATGCCCTTTTTTTCTTCCCTTCATATTACATATAATGCTGTAACTACACATTCATTAGTTTATCACTCAAGTCACCTCATGTACTTGAGTTTATAGGTCACTTACAGTAAGTTTGACAAATGACATGAAAAGCATAAGCAGTTCTGTATCAAGGGAGACATATTACCTGTATGTATGATCATCGATCTTATGGATATCCTAGTATTTTGGAAGTGGAAGCTCAGGTTTTGTGTTCCAAGTGACTGATTACCCAATCATACAAGAGCAATGTACTGCATGTAGCTTCCAAGAGATGAGCAACTTGTTGTTCAGTGTGCCTTCCTGGTGAAACATGTCAATAAATAAATAAATATTGTAGGTCAATGGGATAATCATGCAGCATCCTTACCTCATAGTGTTCAGTGGGTAGGTGGCCATCTCCTTTCCAATCATTAAAACTGTTTATTTGCTTGGAGTTGCAGTGGACACTTCACTGTCCCAAATGAATGAACAATTGCAGTTAGTACATGTTTAGGCATCCTGGTATTGGAAGTGAATACATATGCAAATGTAATGGGACAAGGGAAAATTTTCTAGATAATGATGATGACGGATACTGTATAAAACATGTGCAGTCATGCAGCGTACCCTGTTTTTGTAGTGGTGTTCACATTGTTTTTGTCAGGATCCAATGGAGCTAGCAACAAGGGTGGCAATTTTAATACACTCTACATAATCCTATACTGCAGAATTGTGATTGCTAGCACCTACATTCCTGCCACCCATATTAGGTGTTCTACATAGATGCCTTGCTATTAGTGCCTATCTGGTACTTGGAGCAATTATGCTGCATGTTTTGCTCCTGCAAGATGACATAATACTTTACTCAGAGACTTCAACATATAAATAATATGCATAGTGGTTACTAGAGAAGCCCAACATTCAAAGTTCCATAAGGGGAATTTTTTATGACATTCTCATCCTTATCCTCTCCTTTTTAATTTGCTGTTCAAACATGTCTGAGTTTATCACACCCTACATTTTTGGGTTTGCTAGATATAATTTGCCCACAAATACATCACATAAAAAAGTGTGTGCCTTCAAAGTCAACACAGAAATGCAAAGTACAGGTTGGAATAAATATGGCACTGTTTAATTTAGGTCATACACCTGATTTTAACAGTTGGAATATCTGGGACATAGAGTAACACTTTCCCCTGGTGTTTCTATACCCCATGTCAAATGTATAATGTTGTGCTGAGTAAAATATGGTCATTGAAACATTTGAATACATGAAATAAGCAATGGGTGGTTTTCATGCTTAATTCTGAGTTACTTGGTGACATGTAATGCCTCATGCTGGAAAAAAGTCAATAAAGATGTCAGACTATCTTTACTAGCATAACATCAAGGATAGGATTTCCAAAAGGATCGATCTGTGTTCTGCCCACTGCAATTTTCAAATGGCAAATCTATCCAAACTATTAGACCATCTACCTGCTTCTGAATTTTCTGTTGCAAAATAAGGTGTGATTGTGGCAAAAAGTGATGAAACTGCATTTGCTTCATTTTCTTTTGAAAAAAACAGCAAGGCAACTCAGACCCATTCAAGAATACTCAGCAAGCAGCATGTCATATGCATTTGCATCTGTGCCTAACCATTTTGAAACTTCTGCCCCAACTAAAAAGGCATCAACATATTATTAAAGAAAACTTAAAATGTGGATACAATATTTGTCATGTGTTTGTTTTATTCTTTTTTTTTTTACCAATTTTATAATATAGTAAAAACTATCAATATTATGATTCCTCACTTTTCTTAAATTCCAAAATGTGGACAATTTGTCTTTGTTTTATGTCTAAAATCATATAAACTTCCTGTTACAGTACCTATATAAACATGTGTTAGATGTTAATATTGTATTAAATATGGCAATATGAAAATATGTAAGTTGTCATGATATTTTTGGATATACAATATCTGGTTTCATAACAGACGGTTCATAGCTGGTAGGCTCAGGAGAGAAGCAGCATTTTTATCTTAAAAAAATAAAACAAAAAAGCAGAAAAACATACAGTAAGTGCTAAAGAAAACTTAAAACATGGATGCAGTATTTGCCAGGTGTTTGCTTTATTCTTTATTACCAGTTTTAAAATACAGTAAAAACTATCAATACTATGATGCCTCACTTGTACTTTCCCCAAAATTACAAAAAACATATAAATCTCATATTAGCTACATACCATATCTGTCAAGTTTAAAATATTGTAGTAAATATAGCAATATGACAATATTTAAGCATTGCCATGAGGTTTTTGGATATACAGTGTATACTTCATAGCAGATGGTTCACAGTTCGTAGGCTTGGGAAAAAATCAGCCTTATCTTAAAAAAATAAATAAATAAATAAAAATAAACCACAGCTGAATGCCATTCAAAGAATTTGAAAGTACAAACAGAATGTAATGATTTAATGGGACACTGTCAACCCTTTTTGCATTGTATTGTTTTTAGTTGAAACCCCACTTTTTATGATTGCTTACTTTCTCTAAAATTCATTGGTGTTATTGGTTATTTAATTTGCCTCCTTTCATAGCAGACGTAAAATGCGTGATAATGAAGTAATTATACTCAACTTGTTTTGTTTCAAATCCTTGATCATCTTTAACGGCACACTTTCTGAGCATTAAGAACACCCCTAAATAGAGCATCCACTCATGTTGTAATAGCCCTCTCTCCTCCCACTGCATCTTGAGGGGCTAGATTGTATTAGGGGTGTTCCCAAGTCCAGGAAAGGTATATAGGAGTTGATCAGCTACATCAGCACATTCTACAGAGTGTGAACAATCTTAAAATGTGTATTTTAAACTAGGGACAGTTTGAGGCCTAAGTGGGGTTGACACTGTCCCTTTAAGCATAAGAGAAAATGTTGCACATGACCAAAATACTTTTACCTAAAGTGCCTAAAAAGTTGCCAATATGTACTGTTCGGGGAGCTTATAACTTCATAGTCATAAGTAGATTTTTAATTGGACAAAACATAATAGAGTAACACCTTAATATAAAAATTGGCAAAATGGAATACAAAATGTGCTGCAGTGGTTTGACATATTTATATCAATCAGTGAGTGTTAAGATTCATAATTCACTAGTGGTGAAATCATAACTTCCTTATGAAGGTCTTACCATTCATGAGTGAAGATAAATGTGTTGTTCCCCTGCAGCCTGTTAGGTATTATTGTAATATGGTAGTGTGTCACTGTTGTTAGGGTTTTAAGTACACTTGAATGTTAAATTATGATTTTTAAACACTGACTCATATCTTGGAAATGTTCAATGGATTTCATGTAAATTTTGAAAGCACAATATATGTCCTAGAATCGCCTGAAGTGGCAAGTTTGGTGAAACTTGGTGAAGAGTTTTCTTTACTACAGGTGAGCAAAAAAATCAAGAAATGTGTCCTTTTCTACTCTTATAAGGGTACTGTAAGTCACACATTACTCTAACTGCAAATTTCACAGATGTTGCACATAAAGTGTAACAGTAAAAGTTTATTTTTCTAATTTTATTTGCAAAAGTGAATCGCAAAAGTGTTTGCTGAAGGTAGTGATGGTAAAACAGGAGGAATTTAAAATGTTAAACTTCTGTGATCACGATGGGGTTGTGATTAGTTATTTACTGTCAAAAATTAAAAGTGAAAAAAGTTTCAAAATAAAAATATATTTAAAAACAGATTTGTGAAGGTTTCATTGTTGGTCATTTGCATCTACAGAAGTCCATTCATAAAAAGCATCTGCAAAAGTGTCAGTTTAAGGTTACCAATAACAAACAGGATGGATTTAAAATCTGACACTTCTCTGGTCATGGGGGATATAATTAGCATATTGTCAAAAATTAGAAGATAAAATGAAAAATAGAAAAGCTACAAATAATAATAGATTTATAAATGTTTCATAGCTGGACTTTGGTATCTGCTAAAATATATTTTTAGGTCCATTTAAAAAAGTGCTTGTACAAACAAATGTCAGTTTAAGGATAGCAGTGGTAAAAAGGTAAGGATTTCAAATTTGACACTTCTGTCCCAATTAAAGGGAGGTTGCAATTAGCTTATTTTTGAAAATTAGAAGTTAAAACGTTTAAACACAGAAAATGTACAAATAAATACAGATTTGCAAAGGTTTCACAGCTGGACTTCAGCATTGGTAAAAGTGCATTTGCAAAAGTGTTAGTTTAAGGTTAGCAATGGCAAAATTGAAGGGATTTAAAATGTTACACTTCTGTGCCCATGAAGAGGGTTGTACTTAACTTATTGACAAAAATTAGAAATTGAAAAATAGAAAAGTCACAAATAAAAATAGATCTGCAAAAGATTCACAGTTGGTCTTAGAAGTGAATTATGCAAAATATGCACCTACAACACTTTCACAGGTGGACAATAGTTTCATACCCATCGGAGAATATGCACGTGCAAAAGTGGTGGTTATAGGTCTTTGTTGATGTGGGACAGATGCAATACTTTGCTAAGGCCAACGAGGCCATCTGCAAAGCATGCTATAGGCCCAATGATTTATATATCTTTTATCAAAAGTAAAGGAATTCATTGCAAAAACAACTACATTAAAGCATCAGTTAGGGTTGAAGCTTAAAGCCACAAAATTAAGAAAATGCAATGTTAGGGTTAAAAGTCTCCTAACCAGTGGTGAATCTGTGTTCTGGGTATCCTCAGAATTTGAGCAATCACATGATGCAGTGTTGAGGTTGCTCTAACATTGGCACCCAGTCTGCAAGAATTGATACGTTAGTATATTTTAGATACCGGGAAAGAAATGTTGATTTTAGGGCAATCTCAAAACTGTGTCACCTGATTCTTCAAACACTGAGAAGTGCCAGCACACAGATTCATGAAAGCTCAGGGGACTTTTAACCCTAATGTTGCTTTTCCTTTCTTTTGTGGCTTTAAAGCTCCTTTAAAGTGCTAAGAAACTGGGCAACACATCTGACCCTACCTTTTCTCACTATAAAAGATTCCAGGCATCTTCCAGTTTTACAGTATTTGGATGTAAAAAAATAGGCAAATCATTGTATAGCATACTTACCTGGTAAACAAAAACTAACTAACTAAACAAATAAATAAAAATTTCTAGTTCTGCCGACATTCGAGTATTTTATAAATGTTTTCATTTAGTTTTTTTATCAAGAAAAAGATAGTCACCACATTTGGTTTAGAAATATCATTGTAGACTTAGCAAGGTTAGAAATGTGGAAACACAAAAATATAATTTGTCAACAGAGAAGGATCCAAAGTCTCATCCAGCCTGTCTTATTTTTCCCTGTCTGTTCCAACATGTCAAACTCAAATTGGTCACTGGCATCCTTCCCCCCTCTCTTTACTCTACTTATCATGCCTGTGTGCCTGTTCCACACATATTTGAAGTGTTCCATGTTTTTTCCCCCACCACCTCTTCTCATAGGCTTTTCAAGGTGTCCGCCACCCTTTCTGTGAAGGAGTATTTCCTGACATCCCTCTTAAACTCCCCCACTTCATTGCATGCCCTCTAGTTCTTGTACTTTTCCTCCTCTGAAAGAGACTCCCTACCTGCATCTTGTTCACCCCGAGAGATACTTACATGTCTTAATCACATTCCCTCTTGCTCTCCTCCCCTCCAGTGAGTACATGTTGAGATCTACAGCCTCTCCTTCTATGGGTTCTCATGCAGCCCTCACACCATTCTGGTAGCCCTCCTCTAGACTGCTTCCACCCTGTCAATGTCTTTGTGGATGTGCAGCCTCCAGAACTGGACACAGTACCCCAGGTGGGGTCTCACCAGTGAGTAACACAGTGGTAACACCACCTCCCTTCTCCTGTTAGAAATCCCACTCCTTATGCACCCCATCATTCCACTAGTCTTGCCTACTGCCTTGTCATACTGCTCTGCCAACTTGAAATCATCTGATATGATTACCCCAGGTCCCTTTCTTGCCTGGTGACTGTCAGTAGCTCCCTCATTCCATGTTATACACAGATCCTGGGTTCCACCCCCAGGTGCATGACTTTGCACTTTTTGGCATTGAAGCCCAACTGCTACTTTGTTGCACTGCTTTGCATTTTTTCCATCCCTTCATGGGTGTCTTCCCTGTTGCAGATTTCTGAGTCATCCATAAAGAGAAACACCTTCCCTTCCAGTTCTTCAGCAATGTCACTTATGAAGACATTGAAGAGGTCAGGTCCCAGTACTAATCCCTGTGACACCCCACTGGTCAGTCTCCCATCCCCCGAGTGATTGCCATTTACCACCACTCTCTGCTTCCTATCCTTCAATCAGTTTGACTTTCCCCCCAACCCCCAGGATGCTTAGTTCCTTTACTAGCCTCCTGTGTGGCACAATGTCAAAGACCTTACTGGAGTCCAGATTGGCCACATCCACTGCTGTCTCCTGATCCTCCTCCCCAACCACCCAGTCAAGGAAATCTATGAGATTTGTTAGCAGAATCAGACTGGCCCACCAGGATACCTGGAAATTTCCAGATGGGACCTCTCTGTAGGGTATCTGGTTACTGTCTAAACTCTGAGAACCTTTGGTTTTATTATCAATTTTTTAATTAAATGGGCCCTGTAAATAAATGTAAGATGCAAACAGAGAGCTCGTGTATTCATACTGAAGTGAAATACTGATATGAGTGTATCACCTTGGGCCATCCCCTATTGATGTTCCAGGGAGGACCCTGTGTTAACTTTCCAGGTGGGCCCCCTGTACCCCAGTCTGACCCTGTTTGTTTGGCATGTCCTCGCCCTGTGAAACCAAGCTGCCCTTCTGAAGTCCAGGACCCTCATGTTAGTGTGTTTTTTCTCCTGCCTAATTTGTATGCTAAATCACAGTTCAGTGATTGCTTGTACCCTAGGAACTACCCACTGTGATATCTGTAATGCTGTCCCTGTTCGTAAATACCATGTCCAGCACTGCCACATCTCTAGTGGGTTCCATAACCAGCTGCCTGAGAAACGCCCTCTGAAAGGAGTTCAGGATGACCCTGCTCCTTGCTGTAGCTGTGGCCAGAATTCTCCAGTCTGCATCCAGTGGATTAAAGTCTGCCATAATCAGTACTCCCTCCTTGCTTGGCACTCTGCCAATGGCCTCTCCCAAAACCTTGTCTAACTCTTTCTCACTGTGTTGTTGGTGTATACATGTCCCCCTACTAGATAAAGGCACCAGACACTGTCTCTAAGCTGACCCATAGTAGTGCCACCACTTCCTTATCCCCCATGTCCCTGTATTTATGTGACCTTTACACCTTCCCTCACATATAAAACACCCTCCCCCCCACCTTCCCCCATCCTGTTCTTCTGAACATGGTGTAGCTTAGTATGGCCACTTCCAGCTGTGTTTGTCAGTGTGCCATGACACCATTATGGCCGCCGGATCCAGGTCTGCATCTGCAATGATTGCTTCAAGGCCAGTAATTTTATTACCTAGTCCCCTTTTGTCAGCATGCATGGTTCTCCACTCCTTTCATCCCTACCTCCATATTCTGCCTTCCCTTCCTGTTTCCATTTTTCAACCCTCATATTTCCCCAGTCCTGTACTTCCCCTTTTCACTATCCCTCCACTAACCTTCCTTACCCCCTCTCTCAGCTTTAGTTTCTTTTTGTACCCCACCCATCCTACCCTCCCTCTAGGATCAAGAAAATAAAAAACTCATAGGTACTCTGACAAGGAGATTTGACAGGTATGCTATTATTAATTGCAGCTGAAACTAACTTTTTGGGGAAAACATTTTTTATTGCACTGCTGCTTTAATCTGCAACCCTAACAAATGTTTTGAAAAAGTTTTTTATGCAATAACCTTGCTATATACACCATTGCTTTTAATGTTTTAGTGTGTTACCTTGTTTTAGCCTTCCTTTCATTGCAAACTCTTTATCTTGTCTGTTGTTCCCCGAGTTATATTTTTTGATTGTAAGTGGAAGTAATATGTTCTGAGTGAAATAACATGGGGTCTGTGTTAAAATTAAATATTTACCCAAAAATAATAAGATTTATTTACCCAATTAATCCACTACTGGTGTGGTATATTTAATCAATAACCACCAACAGGCCATATGTTGAGCTCAATCAACACAAGCCCTGGGTGCATTTTAGAGGCATGGGCCAGGCTAAATTCCTTCAAATACCCAGGAGGTGTCGTGATTAAGCTCAATACACACCCTAGAGTGCATTATTGTGTTAATAAAATGGAGTTTTATGTTTAAACTGTGTGTGTTAATTAGAATAACTAGGTTTTAGTGTGTGAACCAAAAATAATTGAATCAAGTTTTGATAACATTTTTCTTCCACCTGCTGGATCTTTATACCTTTTTTTCTTTATGTAATTTATCCCACTGAGGTCTCCATAGTGGTAGTTTTTTTGGTTTGTTGCACAGACAGCGATTGCCCTCACCTCCCTTTCTGTATTATGGATGGCATGCCAGGTCTGTGTCATTTCTTTGTTTTGTATGTGCTGTGCAGGCTGCTGAGGGACAATAATTTATACAGGACTGAGTGTTGATGTCTGGCAGTGAGGGACCACTGCAGCACAGAGGAACAATTGCTGTTATGGTCACAAAGAGTGCCAAAAGTGATCATGATGAAAGCAACCCAGCACTGTTTCTTTTCTGGAGGAGGATTGCTAAATGAAGCTGGTTATGTGCACGGACAGTCAGTGTGCATGCTGCAGCAAAGGATTGTTGTTCTAATGGCCATGAAGAGGAGTTCAAAAAGAGAAGGAGCCAGTTTGTGAGTGACAGAGAGGGAGTTTTCCTCTGCATGACAAGTAGACTACAAATTTCAGCTGGAAGCAGGCTATAAGTGAAATAGGGAAAAGCCTAAACTGAAGACATGGGTTTTGCACTTAGGAGTACTTTTCTGGATGTGTGGAAAAACTGCCAGGGCTTTTACTTTACAAAACAAAAATTAATGCCTGCAAATATGTTTTTTTTAATTCTGTTAGTATAGTGAAATGTGATTGATTGATTTTATAAGAATACCTGGTTAGCCCATGTGCAGATTCTTGCTGTTTTCATGGACTGCCAGGGATCTCAGAACCTGCCAAATTTGCAGGAATATGGTTATGTTGTTTTAATGCTATGAATAGGAGAGTAATGGATTTTAAATTTGCTAGTGTATACAAGGAGAAGTTGGGAACTCCACTCTATACATAGTGGGCTGAAGGTCCCTGCTTCACCTTATTCATGCACACAATTGCTTTTTTAAATGACTTTCTATGACAAAAAACTCTCCACCCTCGTGCAGCCAAACACAACCTACCCCTTCACCACAGAGGCAAAAAAAGCACCCACCTGCCTTTTCTTCCCAGTCTCCTAGTGAAGTTTCAGTAAGTTCAAATAGATTCCCTATCTATAATTAAGCAACCCTCCCGCCCAAGCCAGTGCTGATTAGGAGTAATTCTGATTAAATCCCAACCTCCACACTCCCTGGTCCCATTCAGATATATTTTATTTATTTATTAGCTTTTGTTTATCAGGTAAGCACAGTAGACAAGGAATGCCTATTTTCTGGTACGACTCGGGAGATTGCAAGGGCATGTTTTACAGTACAGTGCAAGGGAATTACAACAATGTGAAATACAAGCAATGAGCAGAGTGATACAAATAAACAGGTACAGGATGAACAGATAAGCATATACAAAAAGGGTAAGAACAAGCAAGCAATAGTTACATTTTGTGGGAATAATACAAGTGCAGTGTGTCCCATTTTGAGGATGGTAAGTGCTAAGGTGAAGGGCATGCAGGGTAGATAATTCCTCTTGCCTGAGCTCAGAGGGGATAGGGGAACCAGGGAAGTGGAGGGAGCACAACAGGGTCCAAGCAGGGTAGGGGATATCAAGCAGCCTTGGAACAGTTACAGACTGAGGCAGACTTCAGGTGCAACCAGAGGGAGCTCCTAAAAATGGGTTGAGTGGGGGTACACCTGATGGTTGCAGGTAGGGTATTCCAAAATCTAGGGGCACAAACAGCACAGGCATGATCACCTGACAGTGTACAAGTTATTGGGACAAGGAGGGGTTGCAAGTCAACTGACCTTAGCCAGTGTGATAGTAGAGATGGCCGAAGAAGTTTGGTCAAGGTGGGTTGGGGTAGCATTGCAGATGATTTTATCTGTGAAGCAATCCAAGACAAATGAGCAATAATTACCTGGGGACAACCAGTGTAGTTGATTATATTAATCACAGTGATGGGTAAGTCGAGGGATGGCAAGGGCGAAGCAACAAATATTATTATAGGCCACGTCCCATTTAGCAAGGCTAGTTTTGCGGTGAGGGTAAAAATTGTCAGCCTATAATTGAGAGAGGCAAGGAAAAAACCTTTAGCAAGGGCAAGTCATGCAGCAGCAGTAAGGGACCCACGAGCCTGGTATGCAAGTCCAAGCTTGACATCTGTTGCCCTGTAGACATTTTGAATGTGTAGAGACAGGTCTAACTGGGGATCAAGAGTAACTCCCAGGTATCTAAAGGAGCATGTGGTGCCAACTGAGACACTGCGAAGACTTAAGATTAATACATTGAGTGGGACAGGACACTGTTTGAGTTTGGCAGAGGAGCCGAAGAGCATGAGTTGAGTTTTCTTTAAGTTCAGCACAAGCTTATTTGTCAGCAGCCAATGTTGCAGCTTATTGAAGTCAGCTTGTAGGTTGTGATTTATGGCACTGACATCACCTGCGCTAGCTAGGAGGACCAGGTCATCGGCATATAGGGTTGTGATGCTATGGATAGGGACTGTTGGGAAGAAATTGATGAAAAGAGAAAATAGGATAGGCCCCAGAATAGATTCCTGAGGGACACAGATAGTGATAGGAACAGGTTCCGTTAGAGCTCTGTTGTACATAACAAGCTGTAGTCTGCCAGTGAGATAGTTGGAAAACCAGTTTAGGACTGGACCAGCAACACCAAGTGAGTGAAGCTTGGTACAGAGTATGGAGTGATTCACTAAATTGAAGGCCTTTGAGAGGTCCATGAAGATAACCCCAGTCAGCATACCCTGGTCCATGGCGATCCTTATATCAGATGTAACTTTAGCAAGGGTTGTACCAGTGCTATGTCCTTTATGAAATCTGTGCTGTTTGGGTGCCAGTAAGGTATGTTTAGACAGGTAGTCTGTCAGCTGCACTTCCACCACTTTTTCCACTATCTTGCTAACAGCTGACAGAATGGTTATAGGACGATAGTTTTCTATGCATTTCCGGTCACCCTGCTTGTAAACAGGAACAACCTTTTCTACTTTCCAGATTGCAGGAACAATTCTGGTGGTGAGGAAGGGGTTAAGAATATGGGATATTGGGAGCACAAGCAAAGGGGCCCCAATCTTCAGGAGTTTTGGTTCAAGGTCATCATGACCATCACTCTAATGAGGAGAAAGGAGAATGAGAAGCTTGCAGGTTTCCCTCATTGAGATTGTTTTAAGATAGAAAGGTGGGTGAGACAGAGATTCTGGAGGGGAGGAATGGTTAGAGGTAGATGACTCATCATTGTCAGTAGTAAACAGGGAGGTGTATGCTGAGAGATCAGAGAATTGCTTGTTAAAGGCACTGACAATGGTAGTGGCATTATTGCAATTTCTACCATCAGTAATCATATCCATAGTATCACACCTGCTATAACCCCCAACTATGGTTTTAATAGAGCGCCAGAAGTATCACGGGTCCCTAGCAGAGGATAAGAGAGCAGCCTTGCAGTATTCACTCTTGACGTTACGTATTGCTTTTTTGCAGATATTGTGGAGCCACCGGTATTCATGGTAGTCAGACAATTCCTTAGAGGCTTTAAATTTACCCCAGTGCTTATCGCAGGCTTTCATGAGGGAGCACAAGTCCCCATGCAACCATTTAGTGATAGTGCCTCTAACTGTCTTTCTGACATGAGGGGCATGCTTATCTTGCAGAAAGGGGAGGATGTTTAGAAGCTCATCAAGGGCACCTGTGACTTCTATGGCAGAAAATACTGTGGCCCAATCTGTGGTTGCAAGATCTTGAAGAAAGAGAGCAGAGTTAAAGTCGGAGAAGTCTCTCACTTGTATCATTTTATAAGGTACTCTGGGACAGGAGACTCTCCAAATGCAGTAGATGGGGGAATGGTCAGATATGGAGTCAGGAAGGACTCCAGAAACAGAGATCCTATCAGGCCTGTTTGTCAGAAACCAATTGAGGAGTGTTCCTTGACTCCCATTGATGTAGTTTCATGTGGGCTCACTGATGAACTGAGTAAGGCTGAGGGCCACCAACAGTGGTTCATACTGCTTGACATTGTCACCAGACCAGTTTAGATTGAAGTAACCACATATAAGTACCTCATTTGAGGTGATTTTAGGGTTAATGCTATCAAGCAGATAGGAGAGCCCCTTGATACCATGCTTTGGAGGGTTGTATGCGCAGATGATGTGAATTTTTTTGGCATTCCCTAGTAGGAGGAGCCCATGAAGGAATTCACAGGCAGCGGGGGCAAGTCATACTGGATTATGTTGAGGTGACTTTTGTATTATATCAAAAGACCACCCCCACATTTTTTATCCAATCAATCATGGCACAGGAGGCTAAAATTGGGGAGTGCAAATGTTGAGTGAGGGGTGGTAGGTTTCAGCCATGTTTCCATGAGACACAGAATATCAAGGTTATAGTGGTCAACCCAGGCAGTCAGTTCAGCATGATTGTGGATGAGACTACGAACACTGAGGTGTGCAATTTTAAAACCCTTAAGAAAGGACCAGGAAGGGGTGTTAAAGATCTGTTGTGAGGTAGATCTGGGGTTCAGGTCAACATCTCCAGCAAGGAGGATAAGGAGAGTGGAGAACCAGAGGAGGTGGCACAGCCAGGTCCTCCTGTAAGGTATTTTATGAGGATGGTACCACGAGCATTTGAGCAGTCCAAACACAATTCTCATAGAATTTGGTTGGAAGCACCAGAGGGGACATACATTTGCTTGCCAGGAGGCTATAAGACTGGAGTAAGAATAGTCATCAGTGCGGTGCATCACCAGAGGGCCTCGGTATGGTGGGAGATAGACAGTAGTGAAGTACGGGGACCACAGGGAACAGAATAGGCGGCTAGGAAGAACATTGCAGCTTTTTTAATAGAAGACACCTCAGGAAGGAAGTATTCAGTAATGCCTAGTTAAGTGACAGGTCTAGATAAGGTACAGTAGAAGCTGTAAGTAGAACCTAGTTAGGGTGAAGCTGAGGCAGTAAAATTGAAGTAGGCAAGGGCAGGACAATTTCTTATTGACAGCCTGTAAGATTTAAAGTCAGGGGATGTTTCAGAAAGATAGAAAGGTTCTTGCCCTTTGAGTAGTTCTGGCTTCAGAACAGTGCCTTCAAATGGTAGAGATGTATAACTTGCAAATGGGAAAGTAGGGAGAAAAAAAATCTTAGAAAAACTCTTTTTTTTTGTAAAGGCATAAAAGTTTTAAAACATATTCAGTTAAGGAATTCTAAGCAGTGAAATTAATTAAACAGCTATGCAGTAGCTAACTGAGCAGAACAGGCACTGTATCCAAGTTAAGCTAACTGAGCAGAACAGGCTCTGTATCCAAGTTAAGAAATTCTTGTCCCTGAGCAGAAAAGGCACAATGTTTAACATGCAGACAGAGTTTTCCTGGCTTGAAGACCTCAGAGAGGTCTTTGCTCTGTATCTCAGCAGTGCCTGCAGTTTCAGTCTGAGGGGGAGAATGGCCGACTCTGGCACAGCGAGTGGTCTCTACAGCCAATTTAACTAGAATCTGATAGAGAAATACAAAGGTAGGGCATGTAAGATAAATATTCTGAGTTGTACATAACCCCATTCCACCACCCACTGGCACCCAGCACCCCCTCATCACCCAAAGAAAAAAATACTGGAACAGACAACTGTGAAAAATGAAATTGCCCCTGCAGCGGTGACCAACTTTCATCATAAATTTATTCTCAATGAATGCATTGGTGAGGATGTACTAGTAGTAACAGCTGATTGGCTGACCATACTAACCAATCACCTGTTACAACTAGCATGTCATCATCAATTCATTCATTGTGAATAAATCAGTGAACACAGCTGGCCACCACTGCAGGGGATATTTTTCATTTTTATAGGTGTCTCATGCGATATACTTTTCTTGAGGTAATGGCAGGGGAAGAGGGTGCTGTGTGCCAGTAAGTGGTTGGGTGGGGGGTGTACTATATATTTAAGCAGTAGTAGTAGCACAATTTTTATTCAGTGTAACATACTTGTACTGAATTTGGTTATACCCCATTGAGCCAAGGCTCATTTTCAATAGGTACCAACATAGTGAACTTAGTCACAATAAGAAAACATTTTAAAAAAATATGTAAAAATTATAATGCAACCAGGATGTGTGGTGTGGGAATTAAACAGAATAATTTCTATTCAACCTTGTTATGGGGAAAAGGGTTTCTTTGCTAATTGATAGGGACTCTATTTGAACTTACTAAAACTTCACTGGGAAACTGGGGGAGAAGAGGGAGATGGCTGCCTCAGAGGTGGGTAGGTACGGGAAGCATGCTTTTACAGTAGTGGTGTGGGAGGCAGTTGTGATATGCCACATGAGGTTGCATTGTTTTGCATTTCTTGGCATTGAATCCCAACTGCCACACCTTAGACCATCTCTTTATTTTCTCTTGGTCCTTCTGGAGCTCCCACACCCCTTGCTAATGATTTACCCTACTGTATAGCTCTGCATTGTCAGCAAAGAGACACACCTTTCCTGGGATACCTTCCTCTTTGTCACTTATTAATCTATTAATTAGAATAGGCTACAGGAACAATCCCTCCCCCCTAATTTAGCCCTGTTCACCACTACCCTCTGTTGCCTCCCCTAAGTCAACTTACTTCTCATCTTACTAAACCCTGTTCTACTCCCAGGTCCTCTGACTTCTTCAGCAGTTTCCTATGTGGCACCAAACTGAAGGCCTTACTGAAGTCGAAATACAGCAAATCTACTGCCTGTACTCTGTCAGCTCCCCTTGATGACCTAATCAAAAAAAGTATCAGGTTGGCCTGATCTGACCACCCTGACACAAACCCATGTGTGCTTGCTGTCCTGCAGTCTGTGTCATTTAAGTAGACCGCCTTATTTGCCTTGACTAGGGTCTCCATCAGCTTATTGACAAGGGTGATCAGGCTGTTAGGTTCAATTGTGGTCAGTTTGACATACAGCAGCTAAGTCCTGTTGACACAGTTTACTTGTATTAATACATAGTATTACAGTTCTAGCCCTCATGGTTCTAAAGACAGTCATTTTCAAAGAAATTATTTTTAGAAAGAGAGAACTTCTGAACAATTACTGCCAGAAACATATATTTTTTTATTTTAAATTGAAAGCTTATAGTCATATCAACATGGGTAAGCTGTGCCAATACAGTTTCATGTGTCAGCATAGTCAAAATAGGGCTGGCCTGCTAACACAGCAGAGACACTATCGCTTTCAATGCCAGTGAACCAGGTTTGGGAATGAGCCTGGGTCACTGGAGGGCCAGGCAGGAGAGGATAGCTGAGCATCCCATGGATGTTCTCCTCCCTGGGGGGTGGAAGGGAGTCTGGGCTCCACTGTACTACTGCCACCTGGGTAACCACATATAGTTATGCAACTGGGAGCC
This sequence comes from Neoceratodus forsteri, assembly GCA_016271365.2. Taxonomy (NCBI): domain Eukaryota; kingdom Metazoa; phylum Chordata; order Ceratodontiformes; family Ceratodontidae; genus Neoceratodus; species Neoceratodus forsteri. The sequence continues at coordinate 356,338,395 of CM057454.1, read as the reverse complement.
AGGGATTGAAGGGGGACAGAAAAACTCCCAACCATGCAGCATGCCATCCACTGCCCATCACAGGCTTTGCACCAAGGACTGGGCTCTTTGCTCCAGGACCAACACTGTGACTCTGTCAGGGGGAGTAGGGGTCAACCCCCACTGGTCTTTCCATAGGGGAACATGGAGGTAAGTCCTGGAGATGGTGGGTGATGGGGCTCGGTTAGGCAGAAGGACTGATGTGGGCCAGCAAGGGCAAAAGGTGTAGAAAGTATATTAAATTAAAAAAATAGTCAAAACATGTTGATACATTTTTAATGTGACAGTAGGTTTTAACAGTTTATTGATAGATATTTTTTATCTGAATAACCTTTTAACTTTCTTAAACTTTCATTGCCTCACATTCAGATTAAATAAATGTGTTTTGATTATTTCCATAACTACAAACTGTTTGCAAATTACAAAATAAAAATTGTGACAAAATCTTTGTGGCTTTGCCACTTATAATTCCATAAGGTCAAACTGCCTTTGGGAGAAATATCAGATACATTTCCGGTAAGGCCATGGTAATAAATAGACAGACAGACAGACAGCCAGATAGATAGATAGATAGATAGATAGATAGATAGATAGATAGATAGATAGATACTGAATAGATAATCCACTACAGGGTGTGTGGCCATGCTCTGATATACGCACACAGTGCATATATCGGAGCATGACTGCATGTCTTGTAGTGGATAATCTATCTTATAAGATGGCCGGAAATGTTGGGTGTGTGCAAAAAGTAGTCCCTGCCTGGCATAAATTAGAGTTTCATTTAGGTGATCTGGTTGATCCTATCATTTTAACACTGTCTCTGGTCTAATAACGTTCACTTTCATGTCGCACTGTAGCATGAAACAGCGTCATTCAGTGCTGTAAAAAAAATGCTAGCAGAACTTTATAATCAGCAAGCTTTTTGTACAAAAAAATGCAATCCATCTAGTTTGAAATCCAGTTTAGTTCATTTTCTCTAAAAATAACCTTCAACTGTACAGTAGGGAGAGTGAGTGAGTGAGTGAGTTGATGGCTTCAGAAGTGTAGACACATGTGACTGAGGATTCCTATAGTAACACTCTTGTGACTACACTTGTAAAGCTGCCAACTCTCTTGCCCTCCTCACTGTATAGTCGGTGCTGTCAGCGGCTTCTTTTAGAGAAAACAAACTAAGTTGATTTTGAAACCAGACAGACTAAATCTTTCTATGCACAAAGCTTGTTGCTGCCAGCATTCTTTTACTGCAAGGAATGCCGCTCAGTCATGCTACACTGTGACTTGAAAGGGCAAGTGATTAGACTGAAGGCAGTGTTATGAAGGTAGGATCAACCAGATAAGTCTTTTTATGTTTCCTTGCATGTATGTGCAAGAAACATAATGCAGTGATACAAAATGTAGTGCCGTACAGTTGAAAGGGAGAGCACCGCTTCAGTGAGCAGCGCTCCCTCTCCCCACACACCCAAGCACTCATATCGCATGCTCATGAGCTCATCCCCCCCCAAGCACACACTGTGTGGCTGACGGGGCTGCCCAATCCCCTGTCAGCTTCACGATCCCCCCAGAAAAGCTTTCCTGCTGGCATGCTGGGAGCCCACCACAGCGTGGCAAAAATTGTTATTGCCGACGGGGGTGCCCAGTCCCCCATTGGCACCAGACCCCCCCAAACAGCCTTCCAGCTGTCATGCTGGGAGCCCACCCCAGCATGGAAAATGTCCCGATGGGGGTGCTCAACCCTCCGTCAGCTTCACGCCCCCCCAAACAGCCTTCCAGCTGCCTCACTGAGAGCCCACCCCAGCGTGGCAAACATCCCGCCTCGTCTTCCAAAAAAAACCAAACAAACCTGTAAACAGAAAACTGTCCTTCACAGTCTCCCTGCTCACCCGTGACCACCCACTGTGCACCCTGCCTCCCCACACACCCCCCACCCCATACTTACCACCAGAGTCTGGCGTGATGATCTTCGGTGGACCGGGAACATGTCTACACTCTTCAAAGCTGACTGTGAACTGAAGAAATGCAGGTAAGCTGTATAAAGTAATAAATAGGGTTTTTTAAACTTTGCTGCATATCTCAGGCATTTTTTGGAATTTTGGCACCAAATTTTCAACATGGGGTTTTTGGGACCCCTCCTAATGAATTCTTGAACTGTCATGGCATTAATTGGGCCCAGAGGGTGATTTCGCAGTCACTGCATGAAATCACCTTTCAGGACCAGTTAAGGAAATAACAGTGCCACTGTTCAGAAGGTGGGCTCTCAAAAAACCTATGTTGCAAATTTGGTGAAAAAATTCCTAAAAATGACTGTTTCCATGGCGTATGCTAGCAGTTCCTATGCACACTCATAAGTTCACAAATTTTTAATATTTGCACTCCAGATTTTCAACATTGCCATTTTACCAAACCTCCTTATGAGCAGTACAGCTGTCATTTTTCACATTTTGCCCAATATGTGTTTCTGCCCATGTAGCGCACAATGGCGCAGTCAGTGTGCGAAATCAATGTATGGGACACATTAAGAAAATCACAGTGACACTGTTCATGAGCAGAGGTCTTAAAATAGCTATGTTGAAAATTTGGTGAAAAAATTCTTAAAAATGACTGTTTTACAAGCGTGTGTTGCGCAGTTCCTACGCACGCTCGTAAGTTCACAAATTTTTAATATTTGCACTCCAGATTTTCAAAATTGCCATTTTACCACACCTCCTTATGAGTAGTACAGCTGCCATTTTTCACATCTCGCCCAAAATGAATTTCCGGACGTGTAGCGCACAGTGGTGCAGTCGGTATGTGAAAGCAATGTTTGGGACAGATTAAGAAAATCACAGTGACACTGGTCATGAGCAGAGGTCTTAAAATGGCTATGTTGAAAATTTGGTGACAAAAGTCCATAAAATGACTGTGTTATGAGTGAGCATTGTGCAGTTTCCACGCACCCTCGTAAGTTCATGAATTTGTAATATTTTCAGTCCAGATTTTCACCAGTGGCATTTTCCACACTTCCTTATGAACAGTACAGCTGTCATTTTTCACAACATGGCTGAAATGTGTTTTCACACTTTCAGCACAGAAATGCGTGGTCACTGTGGGAAATCATTGTTCAGGACAGATAAAGAAAATCACAGTGACACTGTTCATGATCGGAGGTCCCAAAATGCCTGTGTTGACAATCTGCTGTAAAAATTCCCCAAACTAATTACATTACGGGTGTGTGTTGCACAATTTCTATGCACGCTCATGACTTCACCAATTTTTTTAATATTTTCACTGCAGATTTTCAACATTGCCATTTTGTACACCTCCCCATGAACAGTACAGCTGTCATTTTTCACATCCTGTTCGGAATGTGTTTTTGCACCTGTGGTGCCAAATGCCGTAGTCACTGTGCAAAAGCTGCTTTCAGCTAACAAACTGATATTGCCACTGTTCATGAGGTGGGGGTCACAAAAAAACTATGTTGAAAATTTGGAGTGAAAATACCAATGAATGCCTGAGGTGTTAGGGTTTCCGACCATAACACCCCACCCTGTAGAGAATGACAGGCATCAGGGCTGTGACTTGGGATTGCCACCTGCAATGCGCACACCATTCCACCCCCACCCACACCCTGCAGCCACTGAGAGGCATTGAGGTGTGCCTTGGACTCTTTGGCCCCAAAGTTCACCCCATTCTCCTACACCACACCGATCTCATTATATTTCCTGATGGAATGGGATACGCATAAGGGCCAAAGACCCCAAGGCACACTGTGACACTTGTCGGTGTCTGCAGGGTAGGGTGTGGTGAAATGGCATGGCCCTTATGCCTGATGACCCAAAGACACACCCCAATGCCTGTCACTCTCTGCAGGGTGGTGATGGGGTTGACTTCAGTTCAATACTTCACTGCCATTCCTATTATGCAGCTCTGTAACTCCTACACTACCAATGCCAATGCCAGCAAGCAAACATTTGGCATTGACAAATGCTTGTTTTATTACTTTTAATGTAGTAGAATCATGGCAGGATTAACATAGAATTTGAAACATAGAATTTGACGGCAGATAAGGACCACTTTGCCCACCCAGTCTGCCCATTTTCAGATAACTGTTTCGTTCAGTGAACTAGATGAGTAATTTGGGACAGCTACATATATTTACTGACTTATGGATGTCAGTGTTAGGCTATGCATGGCAATCTGTGTGTGCCAGGAGTGGAGTGATCTCCTTTTTCAGGCTGCTGGAGAGAAGGTTCTGAGGGATGGAAAGAAGTGCAGGTGTGTGGATGTCATGGGAGGTGTGCAGTCATCGTGGGATAATGGATAATTATGTGGCGTGTTTTTTTTTTTTCCATTTTATTCTTTTCTCCTCCTACCCTAGCTGCCGGCCACCCATTAGTTTCAGCCTAGTCACGGACCACTGACTTCCACCCCCCATATCGGTCTGGGGCCCGCCGATACCCGTGGCTTACCTCCCACGCTGGGGCTGCAGCACTCTGCCTGCATGCCGCAGTCATTGGACTAGGTCGGAGGGCTTGCCTGGGGGCTAATTGAAGCTGTGGTGAGCTTCATTTAGGGTGGCCGGCAGCTTTATCCATTTTCAGCTTTTCTGGAGGGAGGTGGGGTCTTGCAATGACGCGGAGCGTCCTGCCCTGCCTCCAGTACGTGCCTGTGCCGGCAGCTGTGTGACTCCTGGCCTCCACCAGGGGTCATCCGAGCTCCGGACACCTCCCCTCCCTCCCCCCGGAGAAGGAGAGCAGTCCCTAGGATGTTCCATCCTTCTCCCCCCGGCCGGCCCTCCAGCGACCTGAGTCCATTCCCGAATCCGGGTCACCGGCGTCGCATGCGGAAATCCAACCGCTGTGCCGGCAGGCCGGCCCATGTGGCGTGTTTCATCTGATCAGTTATCCCAGTTTTCACTGACCTTTCCTTCCCATTATATATATATATAGATAGATAGATAGATAGATAGATAGATAGATGGATATACATCTATATATATATATATATATATATATATATATATATTCATTGCAAAAAACTCAGCTGATGCATCAGTTAGGGTTGATTTCACACCAACAAAAGTCTGGATATTCAAACCCTACCACCCACCCCACCCTCCACACACACCACAGGCGTTGGGGTGTGCCTTAAGTGTCAGCCTAACTCTCACCCCATTCCATGTGTAAACAAGCTGAGATGGTACAGTATGAGGAGAATGGGATGAGAGTTAGGCCCAGTGACCAAGGCACACCCCAACACCTGTTGGTGTGGAGGGTGGGAGGGTGGGTGTGGGTTGGTAACCCTAACATTGAATTTCTAGACTTTTGTTGGTGTGAAATCAACCCTAACTGATGCATTAATGGAGTTTTTTTGCAATGAATTTCCTTTCTTTTTGAGAAAGTGTAATGTTGCTCATATCCATACTGTATGTGGGAGAGCAGGCACTCTGGGCTCTGCACTCCCACTTGCCCATAAACATAGAGACATATCACAGGAGGGCCCTGTGCTGGCAGTTTTGCAAAATGGTATCCATAGGTGGGTGTGCATGCCCTCTAAGTCCTGTGCTCCCACCTACCCATAGGGCTAGAGACATAGCACAGTAGGGCTCTGTGCTTCCAGTTTTGCATAATGGTATCCATATGTGGGAGAGTGGACCACTGAGCCCTGTGCTCCCACCCACCCATAAGTATAGAGACATAGCGCAGGAAGACCCTGTGCTCCCAGTATTGCAAGATGGTATCCATAGGTGGGAATGCAAGCCCTCTGGGCCCTGCACTCCCACCCATCTATAAGTGTGGAGACATAATGCAGGAGGGCCCTGTGCTCCTTCTTTTGTGTAATAAGATCCATAGGTAGGAGTGTGAGCCCTCTGGGCCCTTTGCTCCCACCCACCTATAAGTGTAGAGGCATAGCACACAAGGGGCCTGTGCTCCCAGTTTAGCATAAATGATATGCATAGATGGGAGTGCAGGCCATCTGAGCCCTGTGCTCCCACCTACCCATAAGTACAGACACATACTGAAGGCCTAAAGACATTCTAATTAACCTTTGTACTTCAAATGTGACAATATCTCAGTAACCATAGAAACTTTGGAAAAAAATTCCTTCACAGTTGTATTCATGACCTGGCCACCTCCATGCATGCTTAGTACATTGCACTTAGCAAAAAATCCATATCTTGAACAGTTTTTGAGATATAGCCGCTGAAAGGCGCTGCAACTGCCACAATGTTATCCTAAGGGAAAATGTGCAACTTTGGAATGCTGTACCTATGGAACCATTATTAATGTCTTCACCAAACCAGCAAGATGCACATCTGTGGGGCAAGGGCTTGCCACCTTGAAAATTTCAGCTGAAAATTCCTAACAGGTTTTTTGCTAAGAAGTGGCAAAGATACTGTTTTTTGGGGGGCTGTTTACCTGTGGTACTTTCGTGAAAGTTCTGTGGACTTTTGCAAAAGAACTGTGGACTTTCATGAAAGTGCCATTGGTTTACATGTGAGACATTCGTGAAAGTTCCATGGACTTTCGTGAAAGTCACCCATATTAGCTAATGATACTTTCACGAAAGTCCACAGTACTTTCATGAAAGCTTTCGTGGTGCACATATATTTTTCCCATGGGCTATAATGGGAAACTTTAATCTTTAATAACTTTTGATGGATTAATATTTTTCACCAAACCTTCAAAAAGCACTTCCATGACCCAGTGCCCATATGCCTTGAAAATTTCAGACAGATGGACAAGCTGTCCAGGCTGTGGAGATGAGCAAAGCATTTCACAAAATTGAGGATTTTTCACACTTATTCACACTCCAAAGCTCCACAACCACAAATGTGACCAGAACAAAACTTTCTAGATCTAGAGGTCTATGGTACTAGACTGCACATGCACAATTTCAGGCAAATCAGACAAACGGTTATTAAAGTGCAACATTTTGAATTTAAAATTAAAGTGCCTACTCAACCCTAACTATACTGGCCCTACCAGGGTGGTATAATATTTATAAGGGATATGCAATGGAAGCAAGTGTAATAATTGATTAATCTGCACAAGAGCAGTTTGACCTCGGGCAACCTCATGAGTAGCGTAAGTCACGAGTGAGGTGTCTGAGGTCAAACTGCTTGAGTGCAGATAAATCATTTATTACATGAGTTTTCCATTGCATATCCCTTATAAATATTATTTTCCATAATAGTTTTCCATTGCATATTCCATTTATGCAATTCTTTTATTTTTGCTTTTGTAGGGGGCATTTGTTAGTCAAAAAAGTGAATAAAATTTAATTTTCTGCCATTTTTTGCTGATTATAGAAAATCTAAAAGGAATCTAGAAATGAAACACCTCTCATTTTGTAGATATTTTTATGCTGAGCAACTTTTATGCTCAAAGTACCTTACTATCCTTTTTGGTTTTTAAGTTATTTGCATTTGTTTGATGAAAAAGTGCACATAAATTTAATTTTCCGCTGTTTTTCACAAATTCTGAAAAAACTAAAAAGTATCTATAAATGAAACACCACTCATTTTGTAGATATTTCTGTGCTGAATAAACTTTGTGTTCACAATACCATGCTATCATTTTTCATTTTAAAGTTATTTACATTTGTTTGCAGACAAAATGAAAAAAAATATGAATTTTCTGCTGTGTTTTTGCTAATTATCGAAAAATCTAAAAGGTATCAATAAATAAAACACCACTCATTCTGTAAATATTTCCATGCTGAACAACTTTCTTGCTCACAGTACCATGCTATCATTTTTCATTTTAAAGTTATTCACATTTGAATATGGTTAATATTGCTACTGAGGCCGAACATTCTAAATGACATAAGCACTGTATAGATAAATGGCTGATGACATGAGCACTGTATACATAAATGAAATTTATGTACACAGATACTCAGATAAAATGATTTATTACACTTTGTTTATCTCACACCATTGAATAACTATATATATATATATATATATATATATATATAAAATCTATCTGTCCATTTATATTTGTGTGTATCTATAGCTGTAGCTTGAAGTATTGAGAAAAGCTTTCACCATCTGGTTATAGACAAAAATCAGCAGGGGCTGCATTTGTATGGAATAGAAGTTTAAAGGGACACAATTAAGCAGTACAATACAACCCACTGCACATTAGAATCTGAATGAAAGCACTTTGATATATATTTTGTATGTGTAAAAGTGGATTGTTAGCATGACTTATTTGTCCCTTGTATGTTGCTTAAATCGGAACAATGAATGTAAGCTTACAGAGCATACCCCTTGGCTATACTGTTATGCCATTTGAAATATTTTAGAATGATTTTACTCAAATTCTAATGTACAATTAGTTGTAACAATTCAAACTATATTTTCTATTTATGTATTTCTACCAGTAAATTTGTGGTTTTAATTTTGTCTTCTGTAATTGGAAAACTATTAATGCAGTTTAGTAACACATTTTTTACTCACTAGTTATGCAAATATACACAATTGCTTGTTGATTTTGAGGTATTTAAGTTAATGTACTACCAGCCAACCATACCCTCCTGAAGAAGCCACATCAAGTGACGATATGTAGGGATAGCTGACCAGCTTTTCTGTTAGGCACCATTAAGTTATTAAGTTCAACTCAAAGGTTGCTGTGTACACTGTTTCTTTTCTCTTGTTGCATTTTTTTCTGTACAGCAGCACCTCTAGGAGACAAGAGTGCTTTCCTTCACCCTAGTCTAACACAGTTCAATGGCACTTAGTGAGGTAGCAGACTGCTTCTTGTTCAAAGGAGAGAAAGGCTTGCTTTCAGTTGTTTTACAAGTTATGCACTGTAAACAGGTGGTATGTGTTTGCAGAGCATGATGAAAGTATTGAATGCAAACTAATGCCAAGTATTAAAAACAAACTCTAAATGTTTGTTCGGTATTGCAATATTTATTGTTCACTAGGCATTTATAATTAGTCAATGTATATGTGAAAATACAAACGGTATCACAGCACCTGGAGGGTAAGATAAAATAAATTCTTATTTGTCCAAAATGAATTTATGAAACAAATGGTTCTGTACAACCAATTTTGCTTATATAATTCTTTATTATCAATTTTATTTAAAGGAAATGGCATAAAGAAATAAAACTGATCCCCTGCAGCTGCCTACTATATTTTGGTGAAATGTTGCAGCAACAGATATTAAAAAAAAAAAAACTGATCTATTAACTAAGAGGAGTAAGAAATTTTTGTTTGAGCGCCACCCTCCCAAGAACATTTTATTGGTTCCCCAGCCACAGTGCTATCAGACCAGCCATATTGTACCTGTTTAAATGTATTTTCTTATAAAGCTCCACAAAGGCCCCTGACAGGGCCATCTTTATTTTTACTTTCCTGAACAAAGGATGGGTCCTTGGTAAGGAAAGGCTCGGCTGACGCTGTCCCTGTACTGTCTGAGTTACTATCGTACTGGAAACCTGCTGTAAAAGGACAGAGCTGGCCTGAGCATAATGTGACACTGGGGCGCAAGAGCAGAGGGGGTGCTCAAAAAGCTTCAATTGTCCAAATGGCCTCATTCTTTCCTGGTCCAAAGTGCCTCCATCAAACATATTCCAGAATCTGTCACTGGTGTGATCATCTGATCATCTCTTGGAGATTATAGAAATAGGCAAGGACAGCAAAAACATCCCACAAAACACGATGAACATGAAAACACGGGGAGCTCCCCACAGAGATAAAGATCTTCTTTGGGGATGTCCCATTCCTGATATGGAGCTCCAAAGGCTTGCAGTGGCTTTGTGCTGAATGCTGAAATTCCATTTGAAGAGAATTCTGCAGAATTTCAGTACATTCCTCGGAATGCTGACATGTTGCATGTGACACAGTTTTCATGGAATAATAATCTGCAGTTTGCACAAATTGAGGATTATTTTCCTGTAATCTGTTGAAAAAAGGTCTGCAGTTTACATGATCTATGGAAAATTATCCCAAAGTGTACACTGAACTAGTATTCATTGACACAAACAGAAATTCCAAAAAGCAGTGCAGAAGCAGAATTGACATGCCACACCAATTGCAACAGTGGAATTCTACATTCCATACAGCCTTGGTTTGCAGAGGGCCCCAGAGTACTAGGACACACTTTGAGGAAGGCTATTATAATGAGAAGAGATTCATCTTATTATTTTTTTTAAGATAAAAACAGCTTTACAGGGCTTTAAGAAAACTGTTACCCTGTACTGAGGCACATGAGCATATGTTTTATAAAAAAAAAAAAAGAAAAGAGACAGAAGTACTGATGCCACCATTAAATACATATTTTAACACAGTAGCATATATACCACTATCGTTAGGATTGTGAAGCCACTTTAATGTTAAATTGCAACTTTCAGCTGCTTGTATCTTGGCTTCTTTTTGACAGATTTTAATGAAATGTTCGATAGCCTGATCTGCAGCCCAGAATCTCCTTATGTGGCAAATTTGGTGTAATGTGATGAAACTTTTTTTTTTGGCTAAAGATTAGCAGAGAATATGACTTTTTTCCATTTTTACTGTGATAAGGGGATTTCACGCACCACAGCCTCTGACATGCACAGAGCAAGTTGTGGTGCATTAAATAATCTTATCAAAGTAATTGAAGCAGCCACTTGTAAATTTCTGAGCTGTCATTGCAACCCAAGCCCGGTGCCACCAAAACAGACCACCTTCCCACTGTCCGGCATCAGTTGTCCAACCCCAGTGTCAGAAACAAGTTAAACTATAAAAACAATTTGATCACTGGGAGCCCACCAAGGTAACACCTACCAGTTTCACAAACCCTGTACCTTCTGACCTTGTGTGTCCAACCCCAGTGTTGGAAATAGTTTAAACTTAAAAAAAAATGCAATCACTGGAAGCCCACCCCAGTGCCACCTATCAGTTCACAGACCCTTTCTGATACCAGGTACTCATCCCTAGTGTCAGACAGCAGAACCCTTCCCAACCCACTGTGGTGAGTTTCCCCCCTCCCAGCCCCTAAAATCACCCCCCACTCATCCTCTGCCATTTTCCTCCCCCATGGTCACTCTGATATATTGCTGCTTGGCTGGATGACCGACACAGCCCACCTCACCACCATGGCTGGCCCCCATGATCCACTCTCTGGTGTCAGGATATGGTCCTCTCTGTTGTGGTCCTGCCATGATAAGCTCTGTTCCTGTAGATAAGAAAAAAGTGAAACACAACTTAGTCACAGCAAATACATGCTGTGCATGCAATGGAACTTAATATTTTTCCCCAAAAAAATGGCTGTATTTGATGTGCCAAAAATTTATTTTGAGACAGAATTTGGAAGATGGAGGTGGTAAGCACTCCATCCCTCAAACATGGTAAGAAATGTAAAAAAAATAATGCTATGAGTGATAGAACTCTCCCCACCAAAAATAATAATTATAATAAGTCTATATTTTGGGACTTTTTTTTTTTCTTGGGGGGGTCTATCACACATAACTCTCATGTTGTAATATTGTTACACCATAGTTGAGGGAAGGGGTAATTTCTACCACCCATAGCCACCCAAGTGACAACCTTCAGGCCTGGTGCATGGGTTTGCTGCTCTGTGTAATGCCCACAGGACCCTGCACAAAGCAAGCTACAGGTTCAGGGCCATGTCTCAAGTCTCTGCTGCCTCATGTAGGGCCTGGAGGGCCCTGCCTGAAGCAAGCTACAAGCCCATGCTTTTTGTGCTAGTTTTTGTTTTTAAAGTAGGCAAATTTGTTGCAAAAAACTATGTTAAAACATCTGTTAGGGCAGGTGGGGGTGCATGGGGGCATGTGTGCCAGCCAGCCAGGGAAGTGGGCTGTCCAAGACATGGACCCGTCCATCTCACACCTGTTTTTTCCCCTGCAAGATACCCTGATGCTGCTGACAGTGATACAGCTGTGAAGAGATGGACCCAACATCATTGACATCGACCCATAACCCCCACAACAGCCACTGGAGCAGTGTGAGAAAGCAGCAAATGTCATGTATTATGAGGTCACAATCATACAGACCTTGCAGCGTGATCAGGGGCCACTGATGTTTACAGTGACAGTATCTATGGTTAATAGGTACCTGGCCATCTGACATGAGAACTGTGTCACAGGATGCAGGTGGTGGTATGGCACAGCTACAGACTGCCATCAGGGATGTGTGTCATGGACTATATGGGACTCCAGCATGAGCTATGGGAATGGACTGTACGCTGTATAGTGCAGTGCTATATTGTGTTCTCTGATGCAGGAGATGGCATGTTTGATGTGAACCTCCTGTGAACATCAGTTGTGTATCCTGGGTCATTCTCTGGGGGATGGGTGCAACCACCATTATGGCTGCCCTTCAGGCTGCATTGTGCTTGTGGTGTAACACCATGCTATGCACATGCCATCAGCTGTTCGCACCTTTATGCCTTTGCGTAGCTGGACAGCATACATGGAAACACCTACTTCAGCTATGCACTGCTGGCCCCCCCATGCCTGTGCAATCTATGCCATGCCCATGTATGTGGGGGGACTCATGCATGTGATATAACAGCTGTGGCAAGATGCGCCTGTTTTACACCCCTTCAAACCCCTGCTATGCAGTGCTTAATGCTCATGTTGCATTGGTGCATAGGGCCCAATATGCCTCAAAATGTACTGAAGATCATTAGAAATACCAGAGCTTATGGGCTTCCAGATCTATGACCTTTTGTTCAGCTCCCCCCCTCCACAAAAATAAAAGTTGCCTGCTATACCCCAGTGGCAAAGTTGCTATTATACAGTATCTAGAAGGTGTATCACAACATACCTGTTTGTAAAGAGTCAACCTGTTGACATCAAAGTAAATAAGAATGAAAAGGTTCCCAACCTGTCAGAAGTTATGTTGCAAAAATGTAACTAGTGGACACTGACCTTTCAAGAGCATGGTCATTTTGTCAGAACTAACAGAAAGAGGATGCTGTTGTCTGTTCCTATTGTTAGAAAGGAGTCAATGTGCAAATAGCGCTTGTTCCACAGTTACTAATCTAAATCAAAAATGTCCACCACAGCCCTCTGTCAGCTTAAAATATTCAATCAAGTTAATCTCCAAATGGGATTTGTGTGTGTGTGTGTGTGTGATCTACTTTAAGACAACTACTGTACTCTACACATCCAGTAAGTACTTTACTATCATAACTTGGTTATCATACATCTCTTATGTGTGTTAGACTGCATGTTTAAATCATTGCACAGTACAAGGAAGATGGATGATGAGCAACAAAGGAGCTCTATTGGTAGGATGTATTTTAGATAATACAGTATAACATAATACACTATCTGATTCAGAGTCATGAGTTTTTAGACAGTATACCACACCATTAAAAATAGCCCAGTACTCAGGAGTTTTTTTTTTTCACACTCAAGCAAATGGACTTGTGACAATATCAAATTAGCACCCATGTAGACTGCTTCTATCGCATTTAAAAATAACTACAAGATAACATAGAATACCTAATGCCGTCTGGGATCTATTATTGTCTACACTTGACAATTTCACTCTCAGACTGAACTGGGTTTGAAGTCAGGTCTCCAAAGCAAAAAAAAAAAAAAAAAAGGCACAGTGCTTTAATCCACTGGATGTGAAGGGCTGAATCCCTGAAAACTAGCAGTCTAATCATGTATTTTTATCATACCCACCAGTAAAACAAACTAGGATTGGAAAGGGGATTTTCTGCCTCCCACCCATTCATATCTGCACACTGTAATTTTTGTGAGAACATAACATTGATGCTTATGAACTCTGTCTGTATATCTAAAGCTGGTGAAAAATAAGAAGTTGACTACAAGTAAAAAGCCCATCCCCAGCTGTCAAACTGTATGTATGACATCATCAGATAATTTTGCACTTGTTTTCAGCTATTCAGGCCATCCGGCCCCCTGTCTGGACCATGTGTTCCAGCACTCTTTACAGGGTCAGTGGGCCGGAAAATTACCACATGCTGTCACAGTTAGCTCAGCCAGGTCTTGTTATCCTTGTTTCCAAGGGATCCTTTCATTCAGTTATTTTACATACTGGGCAGACGTCCTGCCACTGGAGCTGGGAGTGCAGTAACTTAAAGGGCCAAACGTTAATGGGCCACTATTGTTCATACAAAGGCTGTGCAATACGTGAGAAAAAATACCCAGACAGCTCCCTGACACCAGTTAAGGACCTCTAGACTCTGGGTTAGACAGTGAATATCTTTTATGTAAACACAAATTTGCTAGACAAAGCTCATCTTGTGTGTTGATATTCATAAACCATAAATCAAAAAAGAATAAACGAAGTGCAATAATAAAAAAATAAGGACCCATAAGCTCAAAAGATTGCAGGTAATTAATTTATAATCAGAAAAGAGTTTAATATCTGTAACAAATAATATGCATTAAAACATTTCAGCTTGCTGTTTATTGGATATTTATTTTGAGATGGTAGTGATTAGAAATAAAAAAAATGAATCCCTCTATACTGATTTACATTCTGCATCTTAAAGAGAAATGATGCAAATGTAGATTTTTCATTTTTGCTTAGCATGACTATTCTTATTAATGAATACAATCAGCATACAAAATCTTTAGTTTAAAACCAGGACAGATGTGTACCTTTCTCTTTCTGTTTATTTTTTGTTGTTGTTAGATAAAAGGGGTTATTTGTTTAATCCTGGACTCAGAAAAGTAGGGTAAGCCACAGTCATGCTAGAAATGCTCATGTGGGTGCATGGGGATTGGCAGAAACTGTTTTATATTTTGAATAAATGACAGCTACTTTGAAATACAAGGTGATAATTCAGTCAAGGGGTTTATGGAACACGAACACAATAATGCTGAGTAGAATTATGGTGTTCCATAAACCCAGAGATTGATTTATCACTTTGTAAGTCAAAGTTGTCCATCTTTTATTTTTGTATACTATGTGGCTAATATCATGAAAAGTATTTGCGTGCTTACTGTTTTGGCAAAAAGCATGTGTGAGCTTGCAATCCCCAGCCACTTTATCCTTTTTACAATTTCATAGTGAGAGCTATGCTGACCTAATGCCAACAGAGAAGCAGAGAATAGAGGAGGTCTGGAAGGGCATGACCAGCTACCAAAGCATGACATAATGTTTGCTCCAAGCAGTGGAGTTGAAATACACAATGAAAATGCATTAATCAGTATGCTTCTTCTCTCTGCCTATCCCGCCGCACTTTTTCCTTTTACCTTCCTATTTTCTGCCAGTGCTGCCTCTTGCACCTGATCCCCTGCCTGCCTTGGGGTCGGGGAGCAAGAAATGGCTGCGCTGGCTCTTCCCTACTCCTGACCCTGCTGCCTGCCCTAAGGTTGAGGAGCTATGAAGCTGTAGAAATCCCTTACACTCCCTCCCTCCCTCTGTATGGTCTCCCACCTCCACCCTCTAACCCCATCCCCCAAAAGAGACAAATTCTCCCAGTCTCTTCCTCTGTGTGGTCTCCCACCCCCCACTCTCTAACCCCATCCCCCAAAAGAGACAAATTCTCCCAGTCTCTTCCTCTGTGTGGTCTCCCACCCCCCACTCTCTAACCCCATCCCCAAACAGACCAAATCACTCCCACTCCTCCCTCTGCATGGTCTAACACCCGATCCTTCTAACCCTGTCACCCACAACACCTGTAAAAAATGTCCTCTACATTTTCTGCCCCAGCCCTCAGCCCTCCCAGCCCTCCTGACTCCTTTCGCAACCCCTAACCCCCGTAACTTACATATCCGAAGTCCTCCAATGACCAGATTTCTCTCTCTGTCCCCCACTGTTCTTTTATTTTTGTTTTCTAAAGTTCCTCTGGTGCTGCCTCTTGCTTCTGACCTCACTGCCTGCTGTGAGGTCAGGAAACAAGTAATGGCAGTGCTGGTTCTTCTCCACTCCCAACCACACTGCCTGCTCTGGAGTTGGGGAGCTATGTAGCTGTACAAATCCCTCCTGCTTACTCCCTCTTCATGGTCTTCCACCCCCACCCTCTAACCTCATACCCTGAAACAGATCAAACCCTTCCACTCTGACACTCTGTGTGGTCTCCTGCCCCCACCCTCTAACCTCATTGCCTGAAACAAACCTATTTCCTCCTGTTCCCTTCCTTAGCATGGTCTCACACCCTCACCTGTCTTCCACCCTCACCCTCTAAACCCATCCTCCAAAACAGACAAAATCCCTCCTGCTCCCTCCCTCTGCATAACCTCTACCCTCAAAACAGACTGAATCCCTCTTGCTCCTTCCCTCTGCATTGTCTTCTTTCCCCACTCTCTAACCCTGTCCCCACTACACTTGTAAAAGGAAAGGTCCCTAGATGTTTTCTGCCCCACCACAACTTCCAGCCCCCCACCCCTCTCCATGACTCCCCTCTCAGCATTCAATATCCCACACCCCTGAGCCCTTCAGTTACCTATCCAATAAAGAATGTCTTGCCACTTCCAGTGCCAACTGCGAACTAACTGAAAACAAGGCAAGTTTGGTTAATGGCTTTTTAATGTTTTTTTGACTTTTACTCATAACTTTGTCTTTTTTTAATATTTTTGCCCCAAATTTTCAACATGGCTTCCTTTTTTTCCAACCTACGTCTTTAACAGTTTACCCATGTCATGGTGACATGAATCTGGTTGCCGTAAATTAGGGTACTAGAAACATGTCATCCACAAATACCACACCCGTGCATTCTGCCGCAACCCAAGTAGGACAACAAGGGAGAACAGGGTGCAACAGTTGCCACAATCACACCCCCCAACACTAAATATAACCTCTTCCGGGTCTGGGCATGAATGGACCAGAGGAGAACAGTGTCAGTGGCAAAAACAGTCATGAGTGCAGGGCACTGTGAAATCTAGCATGCCCTGGTCACTCGTGACCTTTTCCCATCAACCTAATAGTGGCACCCTAATTGCATCACCCACATAATGGTATATGGCCATGAACCACATAGGTGACATTTTTCAAATCCCCCCACACCAAACAAAATGTCTTTTTGCAGTCACTCTATGAAATCATGTTTCAGACCGGATTTCAAAAATGTCATCCACCTTGAGGTTCATGAGGTGGGGTCACAAAAAGGTGATGTTGAAACTTTGGGGTCAAAACATCAAAAACAACAAAGTAATGAGGAAACATTAACTTTTTCCAATGTTTACTCATAAGTATGTGATTTTTGCAAAATCCTGGGACTGTATTTTCAACATAGCCCTTTTGTTACCCCACCTAAAGGGTATGACAGGTGTCCTTTATCAAATTCCCTCAAAAACATGTTTTTACAGTCACTCCACAAGATCACCTTTTGGACTCAATTTGAAAAATTCCACCTATCTTGATCATGCAGTGGGGTCACAAAAAGACTATGTTGAAAATGTGGGGTTAAAATGTCAAAAAATAAAACAAAGCTTTGAGGAAATTAGGTTTGCAATCAGGGTGCAACCACACCAAGGAGTAGCAGTGCCACAATCTAAAAATTAGTAAAGCAGAGATCCATGCAGTCACGGTGAGTTCGGCACCTGCTGAAGGCTACTAGGCTAACATGCCATGGTAATGAGGAAGGTAGAAAGACTCGCCAAAATGCTGCTTTGATGTAAAGTGTAATCCTTTATTGAATCCAAAAAGCACAAGGTAAAGTCCAACCACATAGACATTATTAGCCAACAGTCCAAAACTGTTTCCTTCTTCCTCCACCCACTCCCTACGTGTGACGTGATCACCTGATGCATTTTGCCATTGAGGGCTTTCTCAGAGGTGATTACGTCATGGTACTATCAGTGCTTAAATGAGGAAAAACCTTAAAGGTGCAGTGTGCATAATAATTATAAGGTGCATTGAGTTCTACAGGTCTCAGCTGGTACAATGTTGTAAAACCACTCATCCAGTTATTAATTTCAGTTTTTATCCAAATACATTTAATCAAAGTATTGCACTATATACATCTAGCAGCACATTTTAAGCAGTATTTCTTATTAAATAGCAGCAGTTTGTTTAAATTATAACTTTTTTACACTGTATTTAGCTTTAAGTATTTATTGCAAGACATAAATTGACACCTAGTACCGGTATAGTAAAAAGGCATGAAAAAAATAAGTCTTCAAGGTGCAATGTATATATATATATGAGGTGTGCTACATTTCACAGTTCTCAACTATTTCAATGTTATAAAGTACTACTCAAAATTCAGTTTTTTGTCCTTAATCAGTTCATCAATGTATTTCATTATAAAAATTGGTAAAAGCAGGATCCCACTGAAAATAACATAGTGCCTCCCAGTTGGGCAATCCTGGGTACACACACTCTGTAAAAATGGATAGGGCAGACCATACAGAAGACAATGTATTTCATCTCATCCAGTCTATCCTCTGTAAATACATTGCCAAAATAGCTAAAAGCAGGACCCTACTGAAAACAAGATATGGCATTTCAGTTGAGCTATCCTGGTTAAATACAATGTAAAAATGGGTAAAAGCAGGACCACAATGAAAATTAGGTATTGCATCTTAGCTGGCCTATCCTGAGTAAATGCACTATAACACGTGAAGAAGGATCACACTTAAAATGATATATTACATCTCAGTTGGGCTAGCCTAGGTAAATACATTGTAAAAATGGGCAAAATCAAGACACCACTGAAAATGAGATATAACATTTCTGCTGTGCTTTCTTGGTTAAATACAGTGCAAAAATGTGCAAAAGCAGGACCCCATTGAAAATGAGATGTAGCATCTCTGCTGTGCTATCCTGGTTAAATACAGTGTGAAAATGTGTAAAAGCAAGACCCACTTAAAATGAGATAGTGCCTGTCAGCTGTACTATTCTGGCTAAATATATAGCAAAAAAAAAATATTGCTTCTCAGCAAGAATATCCTGGGTGAATATAGGATAGGATTCACAAAGAAGATGTGCTCGGCACAAGTCAGTTGTGCCGGTGCAAATGAGATGCGCTGAGCCCAAACATTAATAGTCGCAGAAGATGTGCCATAAAATGCTCCTGGCACATCCCCTCTGAGAATACCAATGATGTGCCCCACCCGAGATGCACCGGCACAGCCCCCTGGTCAGGCTGGAAAACTGATGGGCTGCGGCACCTTCAGATGCGCTGTGCCCAAGTTTGGGATTCACAGCCCAACACATGCAAATGGGGCCATTAGGCATGCAAGGCACAATGGGGCCATTTGTATGTCATTATGGCCCCATGTGCATGAAGCTCACAGAGATGCACCCAGCAGAATGTGCCGGGCACCCTGCAAGTGCAGTATGGCAATGGAAAAGGAAGAACATCCCCTGGCAGTCTAGTGGTCCCCCCCTTGCCCGTATCCCTGCTTATCTGTAATGTCACCCATTAAAATCCCTCATAGCCTAGTGGACCCCCTGCCCAAATCCCTGATCAAAAAGAAATAACCCCGTTAAGTTCCCTGGTAGTCCAGTGGTCCCTCCACCCAGCCCTGACCCAATTGCATTGCAAATCAAAAGACCAAGGTATCTCTGGTCTCCAAATCTCCAAATTTTGGTTTAGCCCTCTCCTCTTGTATCTTGCCTTTTTCCTCTCCTTTTCCCCTTTCATCGTCTTACTCTCTTTGCAATGCTTGCTCTCACTCTTTTGCTCTTCCTCAAATAAAATCTACTGCTGGTCAAGTTGCTTTCTCATTCTGTTTCCCTAAATTGTGAGGTTCTTTTCCCCTTCTTTTTGCTCTGCTCCTTCCTTTCCTGCTCTTAAAGCTCTCCTCCATGATTTCTCTTCTCTCTTTTGCAGTTGTTTTTTTTTTGTAATTTTGTTTGCATTTATCTTTTTATTATTTTCAATAAACCATAACAAACAATAAATAACCATTAATGTACATGCATATCGTCTTTTTGAAACACAAAAAATAATTTTACAAAACACAGCTCTCTCCCCATATGTGCTATCTTTGCTCTTGTACCCTGTAACAATGACTACAGCACAACCTGCTACTATCCCCTTTTGTTAAAGAAAAATCTGGACACAAAGACCTACTGTATAAGGAGAGTTTCAAGAATAACAAAACCCATTACAACATTCATAGGTAAAGATTTTACACATTGTATAAAATATTTCCTTATAGGCTTACCAGTCCTGATGGGTACCATTCAATCTTTTTCACCTCTTAGCAGTGTCAGTAGGTAGCACATTCACCTCTGAGGCCAGGAGATCAGAAGGCTGTGGGTTCAGTTCCCACATCTGGCACTTGGGTTAATATCCCAGTACTGACAATGTAGTGCAGCATGAGAGGGGTGCTGCACTTCTGAGGTGCCATCTTTCGGGTAAGACGTTAAACCGAGGTCCCATCTGCCTGGATTGGTGGTAGTTCAGGTGGATGTTAAAGAGCCCATGGTACTTATCGAAAAGAGTAGGGGAATTTCCCCGGTGTCCTGGCCAGATTTCCCTCATTCACTATAAATACCACCAACAGCTTAAACTGGTTCCAAGTCTGTTGGCATTCATCTGTATCCCCTTCCCCCAGGTCGTGCCTGAAAATAAGCAGGATTTGTCTAGTGCACTTACTCGATCAACAAAAAGTAAATAAATGTGGCTGCAATTTACACCTACCCTCATAGCGTTTTCTCACCGACTGTGCCCTGCCGTGGAGAGAACTCATGCCCCTCTGGCTGGAAGATGCCAGCCTGTGACTCCTTGAGAGGCCCATCAGCTGGCACTGAAAAAATTATAGTATTTATGTAATCACACCACACCTTGCCTCACCAGTGTTGCCTCTGCCACAGGCAATGAATCTATGTCTATATCTATGGGGAATAATAAAAACTGCCATCACAGAGGTAAAAAGCCTTTGTGTGAAGCAAATTAACAAAATGAAACGATGTAAGAAACCACTATGGTTCTCAAAGGAAGTGGCAGTGAAGGTTCAAGAGAAAAAGAAAGCATTCAGGAAGTACAAGGAATCACAGAAGGAGCAGGACAGGGAACTGTATCAGTTAAAGCAAAAGGAAGCTGGGAAGGCAGTCAGAACAGCAAAGGCCCAAACCAAGGAAAAGATAGCCAACTCCAGTTAAGAAGGGGATAAAACCTTTATAGGTACATCAGGGGAGCGAAGAAAGACCAAGGAGGGCTAGTGAGGCTTAATAAAGAGGAGGGAGGGTGGGCAGAGGGTGACTGTGAAAGGCAGAGATACTAAACAAATATTTTTGCTCAGTATTTACAAATGAAGAGGGGAGGTACCTAAAACAAACAGTAGAAACACTCTGGATACAGAAGTTGATACCAGCCCATTTACAGAAGAAAGGGTTCTGAAAGAACTCTTAAAACTGAAGGTGGACAAAGCAATGGGGCCTGATGGGATCATCCCATAATTCTAAAAGAACTAAGGGTAGAACTAGTGACACCACTGACTACCCTCTTTAACAAATCATGAGAGGATGGGGGGTACCCGAGGACTGGAGAAGGCAGATGTGATTCCCTTCACAAAAGTGGGAGCAAGGCAGAAGCAGAAAACTACAGACCTGTTAGTTTAACCTCATGGTAGAAAATGATGGAATCACTCTGAAGGAAAGAATTGTTGAGTATCTAGAGGCCAGAGGGGCTCAGGACACAAGGCAGCATGGATTCACAGCGGAAGGTCATGCCAGACAAATCTGATAGATTTCTTTGACTGGGTGACCAAAGTAGTAGATCAGGGAGGGGCTGTGGACATGGCCTACCTAGACTTCAGCAAGGCATTTGACACAGTCCCACACAAAAGATTAATATACAAGTTAGCCAGCCTGGGAGTAGGTCCCAAGATGACAGCCTGGATAAAGAATTGGCTGGAGAATAGGACACAGAGAGTAATAGTAAATGGAGTCCACTCTGAAGAAAAGGGGGTTACTAGTGGGGTACCGCAGGGTTCAGTATTAGGACCGGTCCTCTCAATGTCTTTATAAGTTTATATTGCAGAGGGACTGGAAGGAAAAGTATGTCTCTTTGCAGATGACACAAAGATCTGCAACAGAGTTGATGCACAAGGTGGGGTGGAAAGGATGAGGAGGGACTTGGCAAGGTTAGAGGAATGGTCAAATGTATGGCAGCTTAGATTCAATGCTAAGAAGTAAGGTAATGCATCTGGGAAACAAAACCCAGGGAAGAGTACACAATGGGGTGTGAGATACTACAACAACAAAATGGAAAGGGACCTGGGGGTAGTCATATCAGATGACCTAAAGGTGGGAAAGCAATGTGAGAGGGCAGCAAGGAGGGTTGGGGGATACTGGGATGCATAGGGAGAGGCATCACCAGCAGAAAACAGGAAGTTATTATCCCTTTGTACAGACAGTTGGTGAGACCCCATCTGGAGTACTGCGTGCAGTTCTGGAGACCCAATCTCCGCAAGGATATAGACAGGATGGAGGCTGTCCAGAGGAGGGCAACTAAGATGGTGCAGGGCCTGCAACGGAAGACATATGAAGAGAGACTTAAGGAGCTGAATATGTATAGCCTCGAGGAAAGGAGAGAGAGGGGGGACATGATAGAAACTTTCAAGTATCTCAAGGGAATCAACAAAGTCCAAGAGGGTAGCATCTTTCAAAAAAAGAGGTGTGCAAGAACAAGGGGCACATATGAAGATAGAAGGGGCGGCTCAGAGGTAATTTAAGGAAGTATTTTTCACAGAGAGGGTTGTGGATGCATGGAATGGCCTTCGGAGGAGGTTGTGAGTCAAAAACAGTGGTGGAATTCAAGCATGCATGGGACAGTCATAAGGCAATTCTAGGGGGTGGGGGTAGGAAGAAGTAGGCTGCTGGTTAACTAGGATCTGCAGCTTATCCAATAGGTAGGGAAATGGGCAGACTGGGTGGGCCAAGCGGTCCTTATCTGCCGTCAAAATCTATGTTTCTATGTTTCTATGTATGTGCCCCCAGCTGTTTAGGAACAACTCCTTTTTTCCTTTCAGTTGGTGTGTTAGCCTCTTCAAGGCCAAGTTCTGCACCACCAAAGCTTTCCACTGGTCAACAGTGGGTTGTGCATGGGGCACCCAAGTGTTCTGGATGCATTGTCTGTCCAGTGTCAGCAAAATCCTGACCACTCTGGGATATAACTCCTAGCCTTCTTCACCCCAGTCTACTACCCCAAAGAACAGAGAGGGTGCTATATCTGCCACCTGTATCCCCATAGAGGCTGACACAGCCTGCACCACTCTCAAACAAAAGGGCCGCAGGTCCCTGCATTCCCAAAAGTAGTGCATGTAGGTCCCCAGTGCACTGTTGCACCTTTCACAGACGGGTGACACTGCAGGGTGAAACCTATGAACCATAACTGGTGGACACTACAGCCTATGTATAAACTTAAACTGAGACTCCTTGTGTTTGTTGCATATTAGCAGACCCATATGTGTCCTGAGCATTGTTACCCACTGCTCCTCAGATGTCTGGATCCCCATGCCCCATTCCCACAGAAGTTTAGCCTTCCCCGTTAGATCTGGGAACAGGTCCCAGGTAATCAGTTTTATATTGAAATTCTTCTTTAATAAAAGTACAAAGGTTGTGTACAAACATAATTAAAGGGTAGCCCTGTATTATGTGGGGGCAGAGCTCCTCCCCCACAGCCTATTTAAAACCAACAACTGACTTCCACTCTGCTTAGAGCGAGTCACACTTGCTTCGATGGTGCAGCTGGTCCGCCCCCTTCCTTTCCCTGTGTTCCCGGTTCCCGTCCTAGCCATTGCCTTGCGTCTCTTTCTCCGTGTACCTTTGTTCCAGTGTTGTTTTGTCTTTGGGGGTATGCCATCCGTGCCTTCAGTCTGTCCTGCCGCCTCCTCCTTACCTGTCCCATCCATTACAGCCGCCATGCCTACGCCCCTTGTACTTAGATCAACTGCTTTGGTCGTGAGCCACCGCCCCTCTTTCCTATGTGCCCATGTTCCGTATTCCAGTTCGGTCTATGTCTGCTTCTCCGGTTCCTGCAGGATGTACACTGGGAATTTGACCGCTGCTCGCTTTGTCTCCACACCTAGCAGCTCTCTGCCCATGGGTCTGTAGTTACAACTCCTGCAAACGCAGAGGTGGTCACTCCTCCTTTGCACTTTCTTGATATTCAGCTGCTGGGTGCCTTGTTTGTCTGTCTGCTACTTACCTCATTCATATTCTATCATTTGGAACCATGTAATTTGGGAACTACTGCGTGACCTTTTGATTTGATTCCAGCAGCAATGACTCGCAACACTATCTACTTTTCTAGTTCATCCCTCAGATTGCTTGGCAGTATTACCATGCTGGACATGCCGTTTTTTACATCGCTGCTTCCTGGATTCTTTCTTATGCTACTTTGACAGCTGCCATCATTACTTCACCTACCAGCCTGCCTTCTCATTACGAGTGGCACCTCTGCAGTACAGCATGCAACAGACCTACCGGGCTCCTACAGACTTTCACTCTTCTCCAGGACCCAGTACTAAGCCTCCGTTTTCCTTTCAGGTCCGTGCAAGTGACTACCTAGCATTATGCTCTGACTTTACATTAGTTTGTCCTGTTTTACTTCTGATTATTGCTATCCGCTGCTCCACAGGTGCATGTCCCCTACTATGCACTTGCCTCTGCGATACTTGCTTGTCTAGCAGCCTCCTAGGCAACTGTCCACCAGTTAGCCGTTTCTCATACCACCCTCAGGAGTAGCTGATACCTGCCCGTGGCATCTAGACTCCTGCCAGATAATTTATGTATTATGTCTCAGCCATCGTCTAGTACTCACTTCAGCTCCTTCCTATTACTACCATATCAGCCACTCCATCGATGTTGAACATTCTGGGACACTGGTTTTTAGTCAAGCCTTCCGGTGCTGGTTGCTGCAGCTCTCACTTGCTTGTTCTCACCCGTGACCGGATCATAATCGGACCATGCCTCAGGAAATGACATCATTATACTTAGATGTTTACCATGCCACTTCGCTTCGGTTGTTTACTGCTTTTACCTCACTTTCTGGATGACAACCACCCTGATTTACTTTGCCCGCTGACCTACGTGTGGTCCAGCTCCATATGCTAGCTGTGGGGCTTAGCCACCATTATTCACTTCTACCTTACCAGCTGACCCACGGTGGTTCAGCTGTGCATGCTAGCTGTGGGGCTAGCTGCCATTTCTTACTTTTCCAGCTGACCTCTCGAGGGTCCTGATCAAGCATGCTAGCTTACATGAGGCCAGATGCTACCTCTACTCCCTTTACTGACTGACCCCACGAGGGTCCAACTGTGTTTGCTAGCTACTTGGGTCTTGCTGCCACCTTGCTCACATTACCTGCTGACTTTCATGTTCCAGCTGCACCATATTTGCCTACTTCTATGACCTGCTTCACCCTTCAGGCCAAGGGTCCACTACTTCTACTCCACCTGCCTCGCCAGCTCGGGGCCTAAAGATTCACTTATTCTACAGCACCATATTCACCTGCTTTTATGATCTGTCTTCACCCACCGGGCTGGGGGGTTTACTTACTTCTACTCTACACTTGTCTCGCCCAGCTTGGGGCCTGGAGGTTCACACATTCTACTATACGCCTACCTGCTGCTGTGTCAGCCAGCCCAGGAGCTCCTTTACTATGGACTCGCATTTGGATGTTTCTACATTCATCATCTATTCTTGGATGCTTTGCCCTGCCGTTTCAGCCATATGGAATTGTTATTGCTTCATTCCTTCCAGGACCCTTAATTGGGCTTCTCCTCAAGACTTTCTCTATCCTGATTTATGCTGTTTCGTTTCTCGGACCCTGTGACAATGCTGATTCATTTGACTCAGGCTCTTCAGTTCTCACCATCTAGGACTCCTAAGCTTGACTGTTCAAGACTCATCAGGATTTTCTTCACAAATCAATTCTATCTAAGGTATAATTTTGGCTCGGACCGTAGACCATTGTTATGCAACCATTTGGATCCACAAAGCCCTCTGATTCCCTTTCTCGTACCATTCTTTATGCCCCTCATTTTATTCTGAACCTAATCTTGCAATACTACTTACCTGCTACTACGTCTGCTCATGCAGCTTTACTTATTAAATCAATTGACCTATGAACAGGTCCACTTATTTTCACTACTTGCTCATACTACCTGCTTTACCCTTACTGGGCTTGAGGTCTTCCACTCACTTGCAATTGCAACCTACTGCGCCTCGTAGCGCTGGAAATACATCTGACTTACTTCTACATGTTCGCTGCATTCTCTGCCTACTTCATGCTTGCTTCCCCTCTCTGGATTGGAAGTATTTCTCTCATCCAGTTGCCATGTCTCTGCCTCAGTCTCTTCAATGCGACCCTGCTATCCTTGATCTGGATACATCAGTCCTCAGCATCATTCCATTCTCTAGGTCTGCCTTACAACTGCAGTACTATTGTGCTCAGCACTGATTCAAGATGCATTTCCTGGAGGCTCTATGCCACACTTATTCTATTAGCTGACCGTCGTAGGTCTAGCTGCATTCCTGTTACCTTGAGCTACTTGCCTCTCTATATACCTCTCCAGCTGATGGATTGCTGCACATCTTGTCGAGGGACTATCTACCATGCTCGATTTCTGCCAACAGACATTCCTGGGTCTGGCTGCTCTTCACAATACTGGAATCAGCTGCCTCTCTCCTACCTCTCCAGCTATCATTCCGCTGCACTTTCTTGAGGGGCTGATTGCCATGTCCTGTTCCTTCGCATTGCCTTCGTAGGTGCTATCCCTGCTCCTGCTACCTCTCACTTCAGATTAGCAGTCCACCTGACTTGTTCTTTTTGTGCTCACCATATTCTACTACTTGGATGCTTCCTACCTCGCACCAGTGTTTCCGATTATCCTCTACAGCTTGCCATTATTCCAGCTCAGCCCTACAGCCGTTGCCTTCATATCAATTCCTACAAAAGACTACTTCACTTATCAGATCTGGATTCATCAGTCGGTAGCCTGGCTACAAGCCTTCTCTCATTATACATACTATACAAGCCCTCTATTAGAAATCAAGAAGTCGTACTATTTCTATTCATCCTGCCTCATTGATGGCAAGTTTGGATGCAACTATCTGCATCTGGTCTCCTGTATTGAATTTGTCAGTCATCAACTTCATCTCCACCATCATACATTTCCTCTATCAACTGAAGTCCGAAAGAAAGTTCATCATATATCCACTCTCCATCACTCCGAATTGTTCATGGATTCTCGCACTCTGAGTTTATTAGGAGGAAATTACTTCACTGGACATTTGCAATTCAGTTCTTTCTTAAGCTCCATTTATCTGGATTAAATTCTACATTAGAATTCAGATGTAGCTGATTAATTTAGTTTAATTAAGATCTCTCTCCTTTAGTATGCCCAGAAGGACGGGCAAGTCAGTAGCCATGGGTCCTCAGAGGTTTCCCCCCAAGGGTGTTTTTCCTGTCCTGGGTGCTACTGGTCACACTCTCCAGAGTTGGAGGAGGTGATCGTCTATTCCTATCATTATTAGGTGTTTCATGCATGACTTCTTCAGCATTCAGTCACAGAACAATTGTTGATATTTATTCTTTTTTGGGGCTTTCATAATTTTAAACCAAGCTTCCTTCCTACAGGTGGGATACAGAGAAAGGCCAAAACCATCAAATATTATCAAACGACTCATTTCATGCATTCAAGTACCTAAGCACAATACATTCTATACTATTACCTAGTAAACATTGTCCTCTTTATGCTGGCCTCTGTATCCAACAACCTGATTCATCATTCAACTATATGTTACATAAGCACTGAGCTATGATCCACACATAATGACAGAGTATAAACACACATTAAACAGTAAACATACATAAAAGGGCTCTACAATGCTGGTTGACAAGAAATGCGTCGACCGGCATCACAGCACCAGGCTCCACGTTGACAGTGATTTGCAGTCAGCATGGAGCTGCACACATCGGTGCATATTTTTTGTTCATGGAGCTTTGCCCATGAACCCCCTCTCAGGGAGTTCTGCCCAACACCCGCCCCCCCATACTTTATGATTCTAACTCCAGGTCAGAGCTAGTTCAGGGAGGGGGTGCAGGTCAGGGGAAGGGGTTGCCTGGTCCCAGCGGCAGTTCTATGGTGGTGTGACACTGTTGTCGATATCAATGCATGTCACTGTAGAAATGTGGCTATTCAGGGGGCATACCGCATAAAAGTAGCCGAGGGGGGAAGTCCCCCCTTAGAAGTACAACTCTAAACAATTCTGTATTGCTGCTACAGAGACTAGCTTATTGGGTCTTTATGTCTGCTATGTAGTTAACCTTACATGACACCATATACTCTATCAGGGAGATATGAGTGGAACAGAGGGAGATAAGGAGTCCTTGTAATTAGTTATTTTGTTGCTCCCAGGTTGGCTGTAAGATATCATTGCATTTATTCCACAGGTTGCGGAAAACTAAAGTATCACCAAACAGAAATTAATTAATCAGAGTTTGCCAAGTTACAGAGGTTAGAGGTTAAGGTGTCTCCTATATGGTTGTACCTGATTGGCTGCAGGGAACCTGGGATTGCAATCTTATTACCAGTATACTTCCCATCCTATCTGATTTCCAAGTACTGATATGCTTGTTTAGAATAACCTTCTTGTTGGGTCTTGAGGTCCGGTTGTGCTTGCCATGGGATTGGTCGGGTGTGGTGTGGGTGGCTTCTGGGGTTGCCTTATGTTGTGGGCTTAGGTAAGTAGGCATGCTAGAAGTGGTCTTCAGAGATTGTACAAACAGCAGACATCATGTAGTTGCTCCAGACATCAGTGTAGGCCTGGATTTTTCCCTGATGACAGCCTCTTCTCTTTCATAACTAGCTGTCTTTTCTAGCTCAGTCAGCCATTCATGTATTTCCAGGGTTCTTCTTGTTTCCAGTGTCTCAGGATCACCCTTGTAGCAGTGATGAGTGCTCCGTCAAGTCATCTGATTTTCTCCTGCCTTCCCAGTGGGTCAGTAAGGGGATGAGAGCAGCCTATTCCTAGCAGAATGATTTGTGGGTGGAATGTTATATTTGTGGAGGTTACTTGCCTGCATATACAGTACACTGTACCTCTTCCCAAAACCTATATAATTTGTGGCATGACTGGAGTAGGTGCAAGAGAGTCCCAGAGGTCCCATGGCACCTCTTGCACCTGTCACTGTCTATTAGGCCACATTTGTGTAGTGCATCTAGGGTTTTGTACCTTCTTAGCAGAATCTTTTGTTGAGTGAATCTGTTTTGGAGTCCTTGACTCCTGAGGCTAGGCAGTACCAGCATCCATTCCACATTTGCTCATTAAGGGCAATGTTCAGCTCTAACTCCCATTTGGTCCTGGTTTTCCCTAGAGGGTAGGGACCTAGTCTGGTGAGTTGTCTGTAGATGTGGCTTGCCTTTCAGTGTTTGGGAGTGTTGGGTGTAGGAAACTATCTAGGAGCTGGCTTTCAGCAAGTCTGAGGTGTGAGTCGAGTATGGGTGCCAGTGCATGTCTAAGTTGGAGGTATCTCCAGTGGCGCTGCTTGTGGATGTCGTATTATATGCTTAGTTGCTGAAAGGATTTCAGTATCTCTTTGGAATCATCCAGCAGGTGCCTGAGGGTTCTGATACCTTGTGAGGCCCATGCAGTCCACTATATGTCTTGACCACTGATTTCAGTCTCTTGTTGTTTCATAGGAGGAAATGTGGGTACTCGTCCGGGACCCAGTTTGGGAGCTGGGATGCTCATCTCCAAGCAAAAAGTGTGTTCCTGATGAATGAGTTTTGTTAGGCCAGTTGGGGGACCCTGCCAATGCAAATCGGTGTCCTATATGTGCCCTTCTTAGCCTGTTTCTCACACATTATCCATTTACATTTACTGTAGGTTTGCTGTCCTCCCCGGGGTGGCTTTGTGCCACTGGTAAAGTGATGTGCCACCCCTTTCAGGGAGAAGTTGGGGAAGTAGAATCCTCTTTTCATGAATTCCTGAGTCTGTATTTTGTGGTTGACTCACCCCAGAAGAAAGACAACATTTCCCTATGTAACCAGGTGATAAGCTTGGGTTCTACCGGATGTGAATATTGTTTAGAACGTATTAGATTTTGGACACTACCATCATTTTATAGGTATAAGTCTTGCCCCAGTGAAATAAGTGAAGGTAGTTCCCCCTAGCAAAGTCTTTCTCAAGGACGGACCTTAGAGATGTTAAGTTATTTCTTCCTAGGCTACCAAGGTCCCAGGAAATGGCAATTCCCAGGAATTTCAGGGAGCTCTGTGACACTGCTATGCCCCAAGGGACTCCAGGCATTTGAAACATGGACATATATGAAGATAGCACCATTGACTTGGCTATGTTCAGTTTATATCCTGATAGTTTGACATAGTCAGCAATGAGGCTAAGTAGGTGCGACACAGATTCCTCAGGGTTCGAGAGTGTAAAGATGATATTATCAGCAAATGCAATGACCCTTTGCTCTCCCCATCTGTATTCCATGGATTTTGCTGTGGAGATGGATGGCCTATAGAAGAGGTTCAAGAGTTAAAATAAACAGCAGAGGTGATAAGGGGCATCCTTGTCAGGTGCTCCTTCCCAGAGGGAAGCTTCATGAAGGGAAGTTGTTACTGATAACCTTTGCTTTGGCTCCTGTTTAGGGGATCGAGACCCAAAACTGGACGTTGGGTCTTAAGCCAAATATTTTTGGGTGTGAGAGAGAAAGCTCCATTCCAATCTATTGAATGCTTTCTCCTCATTTAGTGATAGGAATACTGTGGGCCTGCAGGAGGTAGTTGCCCTCCAAATTAGACTGGTGAACCATTTGGTGTTGTCTGTGCCCTGTTTACCTGGTATGAATCCCACCTGATCGTATTAATCAGGCTCACCAGTGCCTTCTTTTGCCTAATTGCTAGCAATTTGGCAAAGATTTTACAGCTACCAGTATCACAGATATGAGTCAGTAGCTACCACATAGTTGTGGATCTTTGCCTGGTGAGGCTATCAGGAATATGTATGCTGTTTTCATGGAAGGTGGTCACATGCCAGTGATATATGCTATTTGAGTGCTTCATACATTGGAGGCCTGAGCTC
Source organism: Neoceratodus forsteri (assembly GCA_016271365.2). Taxonomy (NCBI): domain Eukaryota; kingdom Metazoa; phylum Chordata; order Ceratodontiformes; family Ceratodontidae; genus Neoceratodus; species Neoceratodus forsteri. The sequence continues at coordinate 356,307,467 of CM057454.1, read as the reverse complement.
TTCCTCGAAGGAGGCATACAACTCTACTGGGAAGCCATCCTCTTCGGTGGCCTTCCTGGCTGGCATGGTGGACAATACTATTATAAGTTCTGTCACTGTAAAGTGCTGTTCCATTTCTCTGACCTGCTGCTCGCTTATAATGGACAGGTTCAGGTGGGCAGCGAAGGACTCCATTTCCTCCTGTGGGGAGCAGGTTCAGAGGCCTTGTGTAAAATTCCTGGAGAACTGCATTTATGCCCTTCTGTTCTTTTATTACCTCCCTGTGGAGGTCTTCAGGCTTTGAATTCTAGAGTGCTGTTGTCACTGCTTAAGCTGGTAGACTAGCAGTCAATCTGATTTATCTCCTGCTTTCCAAAATGCCTATCATAGCCTGAAGAGGGCAAACTCAGCTGTTTGGTGGAGGTGGAGGTATATTTTCTTTCATATACCATTGTGTGGGTGGTGTAATTAGGGGTCCTCAATTAGAGCAATGGGAAAAGGTTGTGAGTGACAGGGGCATACAAGATTTCACAGCACCCTGCACTCACAACTGTTTTCGCTGCCAACACTGTTCTCCTCCGGTCCACTCATGCCAGGATCTGAAGGAGGTTGTATTTAGTGTTGGGGTGTGCAGGGGAGCAGAAACCCCCATGAAAACCAAATTGTGATGGAATGTATGGGTGTGGTAATTGTGGGTGACATGTTTCTGGTGCCCTAATTTATGGCGATCAGATTCATGTCATCATGACATGGGTGAACCGTTTTGTATCTTGTGCTTACAATTTTGTGCTAGGGGTTATTGGCTAATGTATTTTGTGTCCCTGTAGTTCTTTCCTAGCTTCTTGAGTTTTCTTTCTTGTTCTTTAAGGTCTTTGTCTTTTGACCTTTTCAGCTTAGAGGCATGTACGATGCATTTGCCTAGCACATAGGCTTTCTGGGCATCCCAGTGGATCACTAAAAAATGTGTCCATTGGCTTGTTAGCAGCAAGGAAGTCTTTGATATCTGTTTGGATTTATACACAGAATGCTGGTCCCTTTAGAAAAGAGGTATTAAACATCCGGCCTTTCTGCTCTCAGATTACATTTGCCATGGGTCCCATGTAAATGTGATGGGATTGTGGTCTGAGAGGATTGCTGTATCAATGGCAGCTGCTCTTGTGTCTGTTAGCATGGAATCTGGGACAAACCAGATGTCTATCTTGGAAAATACCTTATGTGATATAAAGAAAAAGGTATAGTCATTTTCGTTGGGGAGTACAAGCCTTCAGATAGCTGTGGTACCCATTTCTCTGGCCATGATGGTCATGATGGAGGCTACACATGACACACTGCTAGTAGTTGTTTTGCTTCTGTCTAGGAAACCATTTAACTCATTGGATCTGGGTGGCCATTTTGGGTCAGGTTCTGCAATGTATGGTTCCGACGCCATATGGCAGCTACCGAACCTAATGAGTTAAATGGTCGCCGGGAACTTCTAGCAATCCCTCGTCAGTGGAATGGAGCGGGCAGAGGGAGTGGTAGGGATGCAGAAGGTCTTGCAAATAATGCGGTCCCTGTCCATGTAGGGCTTTGTAGGTCAGCAAACCGATCTTGAAGGTGATCCTCCACTGCACTGGCAGCCAGTACAGTTTGCAGAGCACAGGCGTGACATGACTAGATCGAGATAAGCCCATCAACAGCCTGGCCACTGCATTCTGCATCAGCTGCAGGCAGCAGATGTCCACCCCCAGAAGCCTTAGGTAGAGGGCACTGCAGTAGTCAAGGTGGGAGGTCACAAAGGCATGGACCAGAGTAGGAAGGTCATCAGGCGGAACAAGGTGTTTTATCCAGGTGATATTCCCTCAGCTGGTAAAATGAGGACTTGATGATGGCTGACACCTGTGATTTAAGCATCAGCTCGCAATCATAAATAATGCCCAGATTCCGCACCCATTCAAAGGACGTCAGCTGCTTGCCCTCCAGAACAAGCCCAGAAGGCTGAGCAGATGAGAACCCCTCTACCCGATGACCAGGGTCCACAACCAACACCAGCATACTGAATCCCCAACATCTATCACCTATGCCAGCCTGACCTTATGCAAATCCCTACCGGTTGGGTGATGGTCACTATCCTTAAAGGAAAACTACACCCAAAACTTGAAAAAATATATGTTGTGCAGAGTGTTTTAATTTGTATGTGAAGTTCTAGTGTTTCCTTCCCTCTGACTGGTATTAGGAGCTTTTCCTAAATTAGCCTGCTAGCTTTAGGGTAGTTTTACGACCCCTGGAGATCTCCATATCAAATAGCTTTACTGTATTTCTTTGTCCTACAATGCACCTTGTTTCATGTAATGGTGATGTAGCAGAGCCCATAAATCCAGTAGAAAGCATTGCATTACAATCAGTTCACAACAATAGAGATGGCTATATTTTAAAATCTGTAGAATTCAGCTTGGTGACCACCCTTATCCTAAAGGTTTTACTGTCCTGAAAAACTTTGCTGCTGGTAATTTTTGTGCAGCTTTTAAAGCTTCCAAGATATTTAGTTTGTTTGGCGTGTGTGCTGAATGTTGGGTCTCTCTTACATCACAGTCACATGAGACAAGATGCACTGTGGGAACCAGAAATACAATTAAGCTATCAGGTATGAAGATCCCAAGGGGTCGTAAAACTAGCATAAAGCTAGCAGGCTAATTTGGGAAAAACTCCTAATACCAGTCAGAGGGAAGAAAACACTAGAACTTCACATATAAATTAAAACACTCTGCACAACATATATTTTTTCAAGTTTTGGGTGTAGTTTTCCTTTAACTCTTGCTAACATCTGGGCACCCTCTGCTAATCTCTGTTTCTTTGACAATGCCTTCCGGGCGGCACCTCCCCCGCCTCAGCCCTCCCCTAACTACAGCTCTGTCCCCTAACTACACCACTGTGCCCTGCCCTCACCCTTCCCCTCACTCTCTCGTCTCCTGCCCTTCCCTCTCTACCTTTGTCAACCCTAGTTCTAGCTTTGTATATGTATAGATAAGTGATTATTTGTCATAATGTCATCCTTGTTGTCTTGTTGTACCATATGACATGGAACCTTTGTAAAATAGCCCTGGCTCAAAGGTATTTGTAATCCTAGACTGAAATAAATAAAAACACCTCAGTCTTATCTGGATTCAACCTTAACCAGCTGGCACTCATCCATTCTGAATCTCAGCGAGGCAGTTGTTAAAAACCGAGACAGCATCATCCTGCTTGGGCACAAAGGACAGGTATAGCTGAGTATCATTTGCATAGCAGTGAAAACGCAGTCCATACTGCTTTATAATGTCTCCCAAAGGCAGCATATACACAGCAAACAACATGAGATATAATAAAGAGCCCTACAGCACCCCACTGGTCATGGGGAAAGGGGTAGAGGAAAAAATCCCCAACACCGCTCTCTCTGCATCCTGCCCATGAGAAAAGAATGGAATCATCTGAGAACCATACCAGGCAGTCCACAGAGCAACTGCAGGCGCTCCAGTAGTACCCCATGATCCATGGTGTCAAATGCTGTGGAGAAATCAAGGAGAACCAAAATCGAACGACTCTTCTGATCTCTCGCCATCAGGAGATCATTAAGTACCTGAACAAGCATCGTCTCAGTACTATGCCTCTTCCTGAATCCAGACTGGATAGGATCATAGACCTAGTGGATGGCAAGATGTCTTCGAGCTGCAACGTGACTACCTTATCAATAACCTTACCCACAAAGTGCAGGTTAGAGACAGCTCTGTAGTTTGAGGGACAATCTGGGTTGAGGGAAGGTTTCTTCAAATGGTGGCCACGACTGCCTCTTTCAAGGGGTCAAAGAACACCCCATTCTTCAACGAACTCCAGACCATCTTAGCCAGGATTGGTCCAATGACTTCCACACACTCCACCAGGAGACAGGTTGGACCAGGATCCAAACTGCAGCAGGTCGGTCACATACCCTGGACAATCTTTGTGAAATCAGTGATTGCCAATCAGTCAAAGTCAGACCAGACAAACTGGGCACTAATGACTTCCCACAAACCACTGAACCTCTCATTGGAGCATATTGAATGGATCTCTGACCTGCTGGTGGCAACCTTATCTGCAAAGAACTGAGCGAACTCCTCACACTTAAGCTGCGAAAAAGCTCTCTGATTCTGAAGGCAGGTTGGATTACACAACCTGAGGACAGTTTGTAAGAACTGAGCCAGCTGATTCCTTGCAGTGGCAATCTCCCTGGACAGAAACTCTGCCTTCTTATGGGAGACAGCCGATTGATAGTCCCTATATTGGGCCATCAATCTAAGCTTGTCAACCTCCAGGCCAGATTTCTGCCAACAACGCTCCAGCCTTTGTCCTACTTGCCTCAACTTCTTCAAGATCTCATCAAACCAAGGTGACTGAGGACGAAGAGTGAGTGGACAAACTCGGACAGGAGCAATGGAGTCCAGGGCCCCTGATACTGCACTATTATAGTGCAGCAGCAGGTCACCTGGCTCCATGCATCCTGTTGGCCTACTTGATATGTCCAGTACCACCATTAGACCAGCAGTGGACACACCCCTTAATGGGCAGTACCAAACCATCTCCACAGGGGCAGGTCTATTGGGGGAGCCACAAAACTAAACCCTATAGTGTGATGATCAGACCAACTGACCGGTTGCACCACCAGATGGAGATTTCTAGCCCCAGGAGGAACACCAGATCCAGAGAGTGATCACAATTATAGGTGGCAGAGGTAACAACTTGTGTGAAGCCCAACAAGATCATCAGTTGGAGGAGGTCTTGACCAAATTGTGAGTTCGTTGTTGACCCAGGCATTGAAGTCTCCCAGGACCAACCACCTAGAGGATTCCAACACCAAGTCATCGACGAAGTCTGTGACTTTCTGCAGAAATTCTTTCCCATCCCCAGGTGGTCAGTAGACAAGAAGAATTCTGCAACCCACGCCTGCACCCATGATACACTCAAAGGATCTGGTGATCCCCACAGGCACATCTATAAGGTTCAGTTCCATCTTAAAACAGATGGCTACACCCCTGCCCCTGTGATCCAGTCTCGGGCGGTGTATCACTGAATATCTGGCCAGCACTGCTGCCTCCAACACAGGCCCAGCATTCTCATCCAACCAGGTCTCAGTGATGCAGGCCAGGTTGAATGTTCCAACAAGATCAGCAATGACTGCTGTTTTGTTCTTAATCGACATGGCACTGCACAACACCGCCCGAGTTGGATGAGAGGCTGCAGGAGAATCACATCATTTGCTCACTCAATGTGGAACCCTTGGGTATGGGAACTAGGCAGGGAGGACCCCTTTCCTGGCCCCATTTTACCCCAGGGCACCTCTTGGTATCCACAACCCCAATCTGCCCACCCCCCTCCACTCCTCCATGCCCTCCAACCCCTCCGAGCTACCCCCAAGGCCCAACAACACCAATGCACCTCAGCAGTTAGCGGAGGACAGTTGAAGGGGTGCAGGCCCCTAAGCCTAGAAGGGGAGTAGCATCTGTCCACTGAAGAAAGCTGCCAACACATAACTATAACAGCCAGAAACAATAATCATCCAAACAATAATTAAAACAATACAAATAAAATAACAAATCAAACACTCAAAACAAAAAACTAAAACTAAAACAAAACCCCAAATCCCCCAATCCAATAAACAAAACTTCCAAATAATAGACTCATCCTCTTTTAACTAAAATGCAGAAAAGGTCCTTCTAGTCCCGTTCATAAATGGTGAAACAATTGATGAACACCAGTGCTGACAATAAATGTCGGGGATAGCTGGGACTCTCACTCCCAACCAGCCATCAAGCTTATACTGTCCAAAACACCACTGCACTCTCACTCCAGTGGCCACCGAATAATGAAAGCAAAATCAGTAAATGGGGGCACTCTCACTGCCCCCACAGACCAATTTAAAAAGAAAATCCAAAAAAGTATACACCAGGGCTACAGCCTCAGTTCAAGGAGTAGGACTTCTCACTGTAGTTTAAAAGGAGGAGAATATGAAATTCACTTGACTCTTCAGGCTAGCATATAATCCCCCCCAGAGGGCCAGCAACACAGGCCAGGTGACCCTACTGGAAGATTAGGAGCCCAAAGGAAAAGACCCTCTGACCTCCATCACAGGGACCCCCCACAGACAACTGGGAACCTGTCACCCTCCAGCCACCAGATTCCATTGCCCCCCAAAGAGACACCCTGACTAGCACCACTGCCCCATAGGTTGGCAATGCAAACTGCTAGCAACAGACCACAGGTAGTGCAGTCCCCTCAGTTCTCATTCCATGAAGCAGCCAACCGTGGAACCCCAGGCTGCAAGAGGCAATCAGTGCTGGCTGCAGAGGACCAAGGATATGAGCCTTAACAGCACCATCCATCCTCCGATGGCCAGAAACACTGCAACACTCCCCGGCTACGGGAGTGACCAGCCCACCAACTGGCAACTCCTGCTTCTTCTACACAGCCTCCACAGACCAGACCCCACTCACCAACTCACCTCCGAGGGACCCCGGCAGCCAAATGCTTCCTTCACCAGACCACCGACTATCCAACAGGTGAATACGCAAAAGACTGTCATGGTCTTTCAGTCAGCCAATTCTCAAGTCCTCCTCATGTAGATGTAACCAGGATGTTCTCTTCTCTTCTCCTCACAAACTATTTCCCAACTGCAGGTAACCTCTGGGATCCATTAGAGCTGGGCAGATAGAGGAGGGGCTAGGGAAATGATCTACTCCAGCCACTCCCAGCAACTGCTGGTGCAGCGTACTTTGCACAAAACAACCACAAAGTACAAACTGTATAAAACTAATGTAGAATGCTCATCAGAAGGACTACCTGATCAGCGTTAGCAAATTAAATAGAGCTACTGGTAGTGCGGGCTGCAGCAAAATAGCACCACAACTAGAACAACTGAAACAGTAATCATCTCACTACACAGCCCACTGCTCATTAAAACTATGCTCTAGCCAAGGCAAAGTGATAGGGAAAAAACATCAGACAAAAAACCCGATACTCGATACAAGCCCAGAAAAAATAAGCAGCTCTCTAACTGGACTAACTCACTAAAAGGACCCTGACTAACTTAACTAAAAGAAAATAACACATAGAATAAAAAGAAAAGAAAAGAAAAGAAAACAACTCAACATAGAACTAATGATTCTGACTGGCCCATTATCAGCCACCATCTTGCTTGCCAATCACAGCCTGGGACAGCGGAGAAAAGCGATCAATATATTCAGCCTTTCAGAGGTGATCTAGTACCTTCCTCCTTTTGACTGAGGAGTTTAACCCTTTTACAATCCATAAAGTGAATTTAATAGTTTGGCTGGCTGTTATCTGGGTTTAGAATGCCTCCTTAGCGTTGGGAGGGACGGCTGGGTTTCATTCCTTAGGCCTTGGTGGGTCAGGCCTCAGGGAGACCTCATTTGCTCTATAATAGGTAAGAAGCAGTGGGGTAGGGTTCTGTGACCTTGAATTCCCTGCAGCCCATGTAAACCCATAGCAGATGTATAAATAACAGAACTCAGACTAGGTATAGTGTCTAATCATATAGACATTGCTACAGACCATATAAATATGTAATAAAAATATAGAGATTAATAATCCTAAAATTAGCATTGCACTTAATTTGGTACTGATGGGTGACTTTGACAGGGATGCAGTGCTGTGAGTCTGTCCCATCAGTGTCTTGATGTTCACAGCCATATTATCACATTGCCTGAATTGTGCTGCTGAAGTTTGTCAGATCACGGCATTACCTATTCATGTAGATGGCCCATGCTAGACCAAATGCTTTGTGCAGGGGAGGATGGAGATTATGGTAGCCATTTGATGGGTTATCGGTGTCTACAGCACCAGGGGGGTCATTGCAGGCTTTGACAGTCTTGGTTTAGGAGCTGCCTCCTGTGGGTGCCCATGGGGACCTGGGACCTGCTGTGGCTTTACTGGTAGTATCAAAGCATTCCCTAGCTGTCTCTAGATGGTGCAGGGCCTGTGATACATTAGGAATAATGCATGACAGGGTGAGTGTTATGCTGGGATAACATCCCACCTCGGGTGGTTGGGCACGAGACCGCAGGCCGAGTGTGTCCAACACCCAAGAAAGGATGTTATCCCAGCATAACACCCACTCTGGAGTGCATTATTCCTATTATACAATGGCTTATTTACATATAGATGAAAAAAAAAAGAAATAGTGTTTTAAAATGTTTCTTTTTGTAATTATTCACTGTGGGAGTATACTGTCTCAAGAAATTGTTCCTTACAGTATTTGTCCTTTAGGTGGAGCTATGTGTGTGTTTTTGATGATGTGGGTCTATCTTGACTCCCCCCCACCCCCCATCCATCTTGGTCCAGTCACCTGAGCGTGTGTGTTTTAGTGATGTTGCTTTGTGTTGGCTCCCCCCCCCCCCATCTTGGTGCAGTCACACACTCTCCAACTTTCGGCTTTTTAGTGTTTGTGTCCGTACTCTTCGGTAAGATAAAGTTTCTCAGGGAAAATGATCTGCCAAGTTTTAAAGCAGCATTGACAGCCACGATCGGAGGATTTCTGCTCAGGGAGAGAGGTAGGCTTTATTTGAGCTGTGCAAATACAGGAAGTTTTTTTTTTATTATTGTTATTTTTAAAACTTATGCTACTTCCTGTTAAATAATAAGGGGATAACACAGAGTGAGCAGTTACAGTAACAGACAGCCTTGCTCTGGTCTTTTTGTAAAGCACTTGCTCGCTGTTCTTCGTGCTACAGGAAACAGGGGAAGGATAGGAAATTATTTAAAAAAAAATGTTTTCCTGACTTTCAAGGGGGGAGTGACACTGTAATTTGGTGAGAGGGAGGTTAGAGAGTGCCCGTCCTTTGAGGCCTTCAAATCTGCCTTAAAATCACACCTTTTTAACTTTGCATTTTCCGATATTTGAAGTCCTGCTGTTTGTACTATTGCTTTTCTGAATAAGATTTCTATATATTTATTTATGTGTTTTATTGATGTTTTTATTCATGCTTGTACAATGCTATGGTCTGCCTGGAATAGCACTTAATAAATAAATGTTGCTTGCTTGATCATATGGCTGTTTCAACTGAGGAGCGAGGCACAGTGAGGTGGGCTGCAGAACAGTTAGTGAAGCTGATTGTGCCGATGACTTCACTTTCGCTGAAGCTGCGAATTAATTTTATTTCTTTTTTAACCATTAATGTGGTCATGAGTGTGCTGAGACTACAACCAGGATATTATGCTGTGATAATATCCTGGGTCTAATCCCAGACTGACCAATCAGAGGCCAACATTTTTTCTTGCCATTGTATAATCTCTGATTTGCTTTAGCATGACTTAAAGAAAAAAGCCATAGTTATTTCTTAAGGCATGAAGCTCTCAGGTCTGTTTCTGCCCTTTTATGTAGAAATGGTCTGATGCAGCAGTTCAGGGTTTTGTAATGTGGTTTGTAGTACCATGGGTTATTCAGTAGGTTCCCCCTTGGGTTTTAAGCAGTGGCATTCTTACCTTTAGTTAGCCAGGAGGTAGAGGTCTTCCATGATGCTGGATCATGCGACTCTCGTCAGTTGCCCTTTGCTGGTGTTGTCAGGTCCTTGTTTGGGTGAGTGTTGCCCTGGGGGAAGGGGTCAGCATGTTTGTGTTCCTTGGCACCCTTGTATAGGCTGCCCTTGGGTGCTCATCCATTGGTGTTGGATTTGTAGTTGGTGGGGGGAGTTCTATCAGCTAGCAGTGCAGGAGTCCCAATGTCAGGGCTAGGCTGGGCTGTTTGTTGCAAAAAGTGCTTTAGGGGTTACTTATCAAGGTGGTGCTTGAATGGGATATTGCGTATCTGTGGGAAGGTGTGCAGTTGAAACAGTGTCCTCCCAGTTTATGGGGCTTTGGCGATTTCAGTCCCTCCATTTTCACCAGTAAGGGCCAATGTCATCAGGTGACTGTAGTTTGTGTGTATTTCGCAGCTCACACCCCCTGCACATTCCTCAAGGTTGAGCTACTGTACACCATTTGTTCATGTAGGCATGTCAGAGAAGCATCTAGTGGGGGTGTAGCTGAAGCTGGAAGATGGACTGGTAAGTGACCAGGAGACTTCTAGCTTTGTTGGCATCCTAAAGGAGAGCACCAGAACAAGTATTACAGTATTTGATTCAGTAGTATGCTCTGGTCTGTCTATCTTTCCTACATATGTCTGTTTTGTCATCTCCTTATGGCATCAGCCTCCCCCTGCATTTTCCTGGGGGGACATGCTGCTGTGCGGTCCCTGTTGTGTTCACAGAGATTGGGGGGGGATTCAGAGTCACACTTGGCTGTACATTCTAAGGGTGCCCCTATTACTTCCCCCTCCCCTACCTCAGTGGTGGGGCAGACTTCACTGTCTTCACTGGGACTAGAGCACAGCATGCCACTGAGTTTGTCAGTTTATTTATTTATTTATTTTTGCTCCATCCCAGCTATGGGCTGGCCTCTCCTTCAGGCCACCTATGCCCTCTGTACCTCACTGCCTCGGATCAGCCACCTCTTCACCCCATATTGCAGCCCCCCCCCGGTAGCCCCTGGACAAAACCCTTCACTGGCTAGGTTCCTCTCCTCCAAGGAAGAAGATACTGGTGGGGCAGCCAGCACAATACTTGCCCTAGGTGCCCCATTTGCTCCTTGGGGGGCATGGTGTACCACTAACGTAAGGCTGACGCTGATGTTCACCACGCCCCCTTGGTGAATGGGACCCCACTCATTGCCATTCCCTCAGCCTCTGCTAGGGGCCAACAATCACTGGATCATGTCCCCGCCCTCCTCCCGACAGAAGGCAAGCCATCAGCCGACACTCAAGCCTTCTCTCCCCGGCTGACCCTCCAGCACCTGAGTCCGTTCCAGAACCTGGGTTGCTGGCATCGCAAGGGGAAAACCAACCGCTGCGCCAATGGGCCAGCTTTGTTTGCCAGGGTTTGTCGAATCTCACATTGTCATGCTAGCTGTGCACAGAGGGGTCCAGCTAGCTAAGCATTACAAGGGAGATGCCAAACAGGATGACCTACCTTATCTCTTTGATGATATTTCCTGGCAGCTCCATCAAGTAATAATTAAGTGTTCCCTGTAAGGAGAGTAAAGAATGGTTAGGCATTTTATGGAGAGGGTCTAACATTCATGAGAATGTAATTCAGGTCGGTGGGTTATCAAATTTATACAGTAGGAGTCTGTAGTGGATGTGTTCAGTCCTTTTGGGAAAGGTTATGCTTTGTATGAATCTTTGTTTGCTGATATTTCCCTCTTGACCTCCTGCTGGATCCTGCTCTTGTGCTGTCCCAGACCTTCTGCCTCCAGTGTGTCAACAATGTCGGCCCATGTCTGCTGTTGACCTTCGGCTAGTTGTTTGTGTGGTTTGGGTGGTTGCCGTACTTGTTTCAGAGATTGGAAACAGGCTGCTTGTGGCTGGCAGGGTCTTTCTCTTGCCATGCCCACTTTGCATCTGGTTCCCCATTCGTGTCCAAGCCATACGAGGACGAGCCAGAACCACAGCTGCGATTTCTGTTGGTGTTGGAGATGGGGTCAGTAAATCTCCTGCGATCTTGCCCTTTTGTTTGCTTGGTTCTTTGCCAGTCCATCCCTTGATATCTAGCGCTTGTTGTTTTGCCTGGGCTGCTTTGCTGATGTTCTTTCAGGAAGGGGTGCTATTGCAGCTTGATGTCAGTTACCCAATAGTTCGAGAAGTGGCTGAACATTTTATTTGGCCAGTTCTTCTGAATGTATCTGGCCGCTTCAGCTGGAGTCTCAAATGTCTTTCCCTGTTTCGGGTGATTTTCAGTTTGGCTGGATACTGTAGTTGGTAGGGTACCCTGACTTCTTGGAAGGCTTTACTGACTCCTGTGTACTCTTTCCTTTAAGCTGCAAGTTCTATTAAATAGTCATTAAAGATAAGTATTTTTGGTACCCCTCCCAGGTTGGGGGGCCTTTCTCTCTAGCCAGGTTTAGTATTCCCTTTTTCTCTGGGTATCTGAGCAGGGTTACTAACAAAGGTCTTGGTCTGCCATTGGCTTTGGGGGTCCGGAGTTTTAAGGGTGCCCTATGTCTCCAGCTGGGGGTGCCAGGTGTAGCCAAGCAGCTGCGGGAGCACCCTTTGTAAAACATTTCTGGGGTTCAATCTCTGCCCCTTGGGGAATCCCAGAATCTGCAGGTTGGTGGGGGCGGAGCTAACCAGCCAAGATGGAAGCTGTATAACTACATAGATACATAGATACATAGACAGTGTCGGCAGATAAGGGCCTATGGCCCACCTAGTCTGCCCATTTGAGCTTGTAAGTTCAGTTTGTTTTCCTAGAAGTCTATTTCCCCTAACCCCTGACCTCTAGAATTCCTTTATGTCTATCCCATGCATTCTTAAATCCGTGATTGTTTCAGCCCCACCACTTCCTCTGGCAGGGTGTTCCACTTGTCCACCACCGTTCTGTGAAGAAATTCTTTCTCATGTTTCCTCTGAATCGTCCCCTCCTCCAACTTCATCCCATGCCCTCTAGTCCTGAAACATCTTTTTCGCTTAAAATAGTGTTTTCCTGCACCCTGTTCCTCCCTGTAAGATACTTGTATGTCTCTATCATATCCTCTCTCCTCCTCTCCTCCAGGGAGTGATGTTCAGTTCCTTCAACCTGTCTTCATAGGACTTGTGATGCAACCCATGCACCATCTTTGTTGCCCTCCTCTGAACCTTCTCTACCCTGTCTATGTCCTTACGTAGGTATGGTCTCCAGAACTGTACACTGTACTCCAGGTGGGGCCTCACTAGTGTCTTGTATAGCGAATTATGACCTCCTTTCCTGCTGGTGATGCCCCTGCCTATACATCCCAGCATCCTATTTGCTTTACCTGATGCCTTGTCACACTGTTTCCTACCTTGAGGTCATCAGAGATGACAACCCCAAGATCCCTTTCCTGCTTGGTGCATGCTATATCCTCACCCCCAACCGATATATTGTGCCAGGGTTTTTGTGCCCCATATGCATTATCTTGCACTTCTTTGCATTGAATTTCAACTGCCAAACCCTTGACCATTCTTCAAGTTTCTGCAGGTCCTTCTCATTCTGTCTACACCCTCTGGTGTGTCTACTCTGTTACAGAGCTTTGTGTCATCAGCGAACAGTGAAATTCTGCCTTCTATATCCTGTGCAATGTCACTGATGAAGATGTTGAATAGGACCGGTCCCAGCACTGATCCCTGTGGTACCCCACTGGTCACTCTTCCCTCTGTGGAGTGACAGCCATTTACCACCACCCTCTGTGTCCTGCCACCCAGCCAGTTACCTACCCACCACACTACTGTCGTGCCCACACCCATATTCCCCAGTTTGTGTAATAGTCTTCTATGTGGCACAGTGTCAAAGGCCTTGCTGAAGTCCAGATAGGCCATGTCCACTGCCCTCCCTGATCCACCTCCCTAGTCACCCAGTCAAAAAATTCAATGAGGTTGGTCTGACATGACCTCCCCTGGTGAAACCATGCTGCCTGGGTCCTGTAGGCCATTGACAACCAGATGTTCCACCAATCTCTCCTTCAGTAGTGCTTCCATGATCTTTCCCACTACCGAGGTGAGGCTGACTGGTCTGTAGTTCCCTGCTTCCTCTTTGTTCCCACTTTTGTATAAGGGACTACATCTGCTGTCCTCCAGTCTTTGGGGTACCTCCTGTTTCCAGTGATTGGCTGAACAGGATAGCCAGAGGTTCAGCAACCACCTCTCTTAGTTCTTTAGGACCCTGGGGTGCACCCATCTGGCCCCATTGCTTATCAGCTCTTATTACTTCCAGTTCCTTCAGGACCCTTTCTCGTGTAAAGGGACTTGTGTCCATTTCTGCACATTCTCACCCTTGTACTCCCTTCAGACCCATTACCCCTCTTCCTTAGTAAAGACTGAGCAGAAATACCTGTTCAATATGTCAGCTTTACTGTTGTCATCCTCCACGCTGCTCCCATCCTCCCCTTCAGTCTCACTGATCCCTCCCTTTGTCCTTCTTTTTCACTTATGTACCTGTAAAAGGTTTTGTCCCTTTAACCACTGATTTTGCAATGTGTTCTTCTGTCTGAGCTTTGGCTTCCCTTACTGACTTCCCTGCCTCCCTTTGTTTCTCCTGGTACTTCTCCTATCCCCTTCTGCCTGTGTCTTTTGTATTGCCTGAATGCAATCTTTTTGGCTTTCACTTTCTTTGCTACCTCTTTCGAAACCATAATGGTCTCCTCTTTCTTTTCCTCTTGCTAACCTGCTTAATGCATAATTCTGTTGTTCTTATAATCCCATTTTAAATACTGCCACTGTTCCTCAATCCCTGATTCCTGTCCCATTCCCTTAATGCCTCTTTCAAGCATCTCCCCATTTTCCCAAAGTTCGCTCCCCTAAAACCAGGATACGTGTTTTTGTGTGGTTTGCTTCTGCTCTTTCTGTGATTTCAAACCACAATGACTGGTGGTCACTGTTACCCAGGTGCTCCCCACTGTTACCCCCATCACACTGTCCCTGTTTGTGAGCACAAGGTCCAGTATTGCCTTCTGCCGAGTTGGTTCCATGACCAGTTGCTTGAGGAAGGCACCCTGAAGGGAGTCCAGGATAAATCTGTTCCTAGTTGATGCTGCTGCTGGGATGCTCCAGTCCACGTCTGGTATATTGAAGTCTCCAACCAGTACTACCTCACCCTTGTCTGCCATCCTTTGGATGGCTAGCATCAGCTCCCTATCTGTTTCTTCCTCCTGGGCTGGTGGTCTATAGACCACACCTGTGTGGATGGCTGGCCCCATTTTCCTTTCCAGCTTAACCCACAGTATCTCTCCCCCATTTTGTTCCTCCTGGATCTGTGTGGCTTTTATGTCATTTTTACATACAGTGCCACTCCTCCTCCCTACTTGCCTGCTCTGTCTCTTCTGAATATGTTGTAGCCAGGTATGGCCATCTCCCAGTCATGGTTATCATTACACCAGGTTTCAGTGATGGCCACAATGTCCAGGTCTGACTGTACCATGACAGCCTACAGATCTTCCATCTTGTTGCTAGGGCTCCTGGCATTTGCACATGGCTTTCCATGATTTGACCTCCCTAGACTGCTTCACTGTTCTACTCCAGCCCCTTCCTTGGTTGTCATTTATCCCTGGTTCTCCTTGCTGTCTGCCCTTCTGCTGAATGTTGCCCTTTTCTGCTTATCCACCTGGACACTAATCTCCAACTTTTGCACCTGCTTTGCAGAGATAGCCCTCCTCTGGTTCACTGGTTCCATTACTAGCTGTGGGGGGCAGGCAAGTAGTACCATCCTTGCTGGCCTGCACCCCTTTGCTAGTTTAAATGCTTGTCAATGTAGCATTTAAACTTATCATTGAGTGTTTGGATTCCTCCAGGATGGATGCAGGCCGTCAGGCTTGAATAAACCTCCATCCCTCCAGATGGGTCCCCAGTCACCAATGAATCCAAACCCTTCCTCACAGCACCAGTTCTTCAACCATGAGTTAAAGTTCTGGTGCATGCACTCTATGCTCTCCCTTGCCTCTCACAGGTAGTACTTCTGAGAAAGTGACAGAGTAGCTACTTGCTTGAGACCCTCCCAGTTTCCTAAACTCTTCCTGAACTTCCTTTGGCTCCCCATTTGCCAAGTCATTAGTACCTAGGTGGATAATGACATCCAGCTCACCCTCCTGTCTTGCCTTCCCAGTGATCCCCAGTATCTTCCTTCCATCCCTCCATGCCGTGGCACCTGGTGAGCACCTCACCTCCTGTCCTCCCCTCCTGTGTTCCTAGCTGGATCCCTCTTATGATGGAGTCCCCACCAGGATTCTTCCTCCTCCTCTGGGGTCCACTGCTTCCCCACTGAGGTCACCTCCTTGCCTAACCTCCACATCCTTTCCTTCCACTTCCCTGGGTACCTCTATTTGGTTGCCCTCATTTGCCAATGTGGCATATGAATTCTTGAGTGGAATAGGGATCTGGGATGTGCCTCTGCCTGACTGCTCTAACCCTCCCTGGGCCCACTGTCATCCAAGTGCTCCTCGTTCTCGGCATCCTTTGAGGCAGCTGCATTGGACTGGGTGGTTCCTGGACAGGGGTGATGGTACCTGACCCAGTTTACTTCTGCTCTGAGTCTGGCTACCTCATCCCACAGTCCTGAGAGATGCATGCAGATAGGGCAGCACCTCAGTGTCCAGAAGGTCTGCCTGAATATGGCTGCCCCACAGCCACTGCATTGCACCACTCCCCACATTATACTGCAATTCCACTACTTATCTGCTACTGAAGCTCTCTTAGTTCTCTTTTATTTATTTACAGTACTAAAATCCTGTAACTGATCCTCAGATATATATTTTTAAGGAAAAAGAAACCAATAAATAAATAAATGAATCAAAACACTTGTCGTGCTGAGGGTGGTCTTCTTCCTTATGCCCCTCTACTACACCTCTTACTATACCCTGTGTTTAGCTCCTGTCAATCAGATTTATCAGGGCATATAATTAAGAGTTGGGGAAGGGGTGGAGAAATGAAATTTGCAGCAATTAAAGACAGACAGCACAGAATTACACCACTATTTTTTAAATTTTCAACAGCCCAAAAACAATTATAAGTAAAGACAACACAGAAAGAAAGTATAGTGTCACTACAAGCCTACAATCTAAGTTTAAAAGAAAAATACCAGTTACCAGTTACTCTGAAGCACTGAATTGAATATGTTTCTTTCCTTCACCTTCTGGCTTCTTCTGAGAAGATGAACTTCTGTTTGCTGCTTTAACTGTGACTAAGCCCCACCTCCAGTTATCACGTAGCTGAGGTCAGAGGCCAGACAATTAACACCCTTCACCCAGCTACAGGACAGTCAGACAAGCCAAGATAAAATTTGCAGCAATTAAAGACAGCACAGAATTACACCACCACTATTTTTTTAAATTTTCAACAGCCCAAAAACAATTATAAGTAAAGACAACACAGAAAGAAAGTATAGTGTCACTACAAGCCTACAATCTAAGTTTAAAAGAAAAATACCAGTTACCAGTTACTCTGAAGCACTGAATTGAATATGTTTCTTTCCTTCACCTTCTGGCTTCTTCTAATCTGCTGCAGTTACAGTTTCATCCATCCTGACACATCCGAAATCTCAGCACTTCTTTCCCTAGGATATTTCTCCGGATTTGCATTCTATATATTGAGCTGAAGCCAAATATGCCTAAATTGAGTAAATTAGACACGGGATTACAACTTTACTTGACTTTGAAGATTCTACCTCATTGCCACCTTAGGCCTGTAAGACATTTGTAGACCACCAGGCTCTAGTTGGTGAGCAGCCTTGAAAATCGGAGCTGGCCCACTCCAACGAACCACAGATCCCCATTACTCAGACAGTGGAACAACAACTGGGCAATATTACCTCTATGCTAAACAAAGTATTAATTGATACAGCTGCACTTATTTCCACCACTTCTAACATCAAAAAGGATGTTGAAAACCTAACTTCCAGAGTGGAGGATACTGAACTTCAAGCTAAAGGACAAGATCAAATTCTACATGACCAATTCCTCCAAGTTAGGGATCATCATGGCCAAATACAGTACTTACTGGCCAAGGTCGATGACCTTGAAAGTCGAGGGAGAAGAAAAAACATTTGGATTGTGGGACTACCAGAGGGGGCTGAGGGCCCAGATATGGTTTCTTTTCTGCAAACATATCTCCCACTCATGCTTAAACTAAATAATCTCTCTTCCCTGGAGCTGGAAAGAGCATATAGGTCACTAGTCCCAAAACCTCAGCCTGGAGACCGACCTCGTCCAATTCTATGTAAATTGTCCAGGTACCCGGTTAAGGAAATGTGTTCTGAAGGTGGCTGGGACCTAAGAATGCTGCAATGGGACAGGGCTCCCTTCAGATATTCAGGACTATTCATATGATCTATCCTGGAGGCGTAGAGCCTATGAACCAGTAAAGCCGGCCATCTACAAACTAAGCCTGCCTACCTCTTTAAGATATCCCTCACAGCTATGGGTGTTGTACAAGGGAGAGCAGCTTACCTTTAACTCTCCAGCTGTGGTGGCACTCTTCTTGGAGGATATCACAGGTGAATCTAGGCCTCAGCAAAACCCCACTACTCTACCTCAGGGTGAAGCCATGCTGCTTATGGATACATCAGCCCCATCAGAATGCTCTCTTGGCCTCGACTCTATGGCCCCCTTGGTGCCAGCAGCGAGAAATGAGTGGCAGATGCAGCATAGGGGCAGACAACAGAAGAAAGCATCTGGCAAGCCTGGGAAGTCCTTTCCATCTTCTGCAGAGAAACCACAGAGAAATTGTTCGAGGAGCCATCAGCGGGCCCAACCAATTTCAGGGAGCAACAGCTCATCTACCTATTCCATGCCTGTGAAACTGACTAATCGTTATGAGCCACTCGGAGATTTGGTACCGGCAGCCCTGGTTTTGCCTGAAAGGAGCATTAGCCATGAAGACACCCTTCACCTGAATAATGCAGATGTGATGGCTGACTTGGCTCCCCTCGAGAAGGACTGGGCAGCTGAACCTCAAAGCCCTCGGGAAGACAGAAGTGCCACAAAGCTAATGGCGAAGACACAGGATGGGTGAAGGATCCAGGGCTAAAATTTAATCTTTATGTGCCTGCTGAGGTAAGTGGTGCAGCTGAAATCCAGGGGTTTTCCTATCTTACACAGTGCACAGTGCGTCCTCTCCAATTTCATGCCCTAGAGACCGTTTTGGTGGGTGAGCACCGGGTCTTCCATAATCTAGCCCGGGGATGAACCAGTCCCTTTTCCCCAACCTTCTTTAGTTGCACCACTCGCTCTCTGCTTTATACAAATGAAGGTCTGGACCCGGAGATGATGTGATGGTTTGTTATCCTGGCTGATCAACTCCAAAACTGTTTAAAGTTGGGGTTTTACTGTTTGTTAATGCCCTCTGTTGAGGGGACACTGCCGATGCAAGGGCCATAGGGGAGTTAGAAACAATAGTAATTAGCAACAGTAGGTTCCTCCCCTCCGTTTGGGTTTTCTACCCAGACATTGAGTCCTTACACCTCCATTCAGGGGGTATTGACCCAGATCTATTTTAAAAGCCCCTGATACAATATTCCTTGATTTTGATGGGTTCCTAGCTCCCGATGCCACTCCTGGAGATTAGGGCTGCTGCCTTGTACATGTAAGGTGCTCTGGCAACCAGGAGCTAGCTCCCATGGGAGGTAGAGAACAGCCTGAGAATGAAGGTTTTATGTAGAATCTCAACATATGGGTTATGTTAATTGTTTCCTAAGCTGAGGCTTAATAAGTAGTATTTCATGTTATAGTGGCAACTGTTTTTTAATATGCCACTACATATTAAATGGCACTTGGGCTATATTTGCTGTGCCCCTAGCTCCTGAATTTAAGCAAGGAAATTGCATGCTTCTAGATTCATCCTAGGTGCTTTGATACAGAGGTGACAGCACCATGGTATTAGATGTAGGGACAATGTGAAATCACAGGTGTGATCTACCTACCATTTCGGTAGCGATATAATCCTCTATATTAAATTAAAAGCATTCTGCAACATCGATTTAAAATGAATTGAAACCTGGCCTCCCCTTTTCTTCTATAGTCACTGGCTTAAGCCAGTCTAGGGTGAGTGTGGGTGCCGATGTCCCATGAATATGGATAGCTGGCATCCCCACTACAATGCTTGTGGTGGTTAGGGATGCACGTAATGTGCCGATCACGGTGTGGGGCCTGGATTCCACCCTTTCTTTGCACTCCCCCCCCCACCCTCTGGGATAGTCTTGGGCCATTGGGAATTGCTGGACTGTTTCCCTCCTCCCCAGCTGACAACAGACTACACCCCCTACATCATCCTCAGTGAGGCATTTCAGCATACCCACAAATTCGGCCACGTACACATTCCACTGGCCTGCCTTTCAGCTGAGGTCTCACTCTCTAACTTAACTAATCTAAACCCCTGGGCTGCGAGTGTACTCTGGATCCATCTGGAACATACCAGGGTGTTATATAGGTTTCCTTCTCTCTTTCATGTCCTACCAGGTAAACTGACAGTTACAAAAATGATTTCAGAGTCCACTAGGACTTATGGATGGCACTTCATGGCCTTACTACTGTACAACTCAGTTTAGGGTGGGGACCCTAATTTAGGTATCAGAGTATATATGTTAGAATTCAGCTAACACTCATGATGGCTTCAATGTTTGTTTATAGATGTTGGCACACATAATGGAAACATCCTGACTATGGCTAACTTTTCGGATATCACAACCACTACTTGGAATGTTATGGGTTTGAACTCTCCCATAAAGAGAAAAGCTGTACTGTCTCGGTTAAAGAAGTTGGTCACCCAAGTCACCTTTTAAAGGAGATTAAACTGAGCTCCAAAGAAGCTGTGAAGCTAGTGAGGAACTGGGTGGGCAACCAAAGCTCACTGCACGGCCAAATCAGCCAAACAGGGTGTTTCCATTTTGTTGCATAAATCACTGCAATGGCAATCTAAAGAGGGGGAGACAGTAGGTGGATCATCATGAAGGTATATATTCCCTCAGTACCCCTGATCCTGGCAAATATTTAAGGTCCGAATGAGGACTCCCCAGAATTTTTTCATGCCATTTCTCAAAAACTCATGGATTTATTGTATGACAATCCAGACTTGTTGATGGGAGGTGACTTTAATTTGGTACTGGATAGTCTCCTGGATAGATCCAATGCCAGACTGGAGCCCCACTGCAGAGCACTGCATGCACTGCAGGATCTCATCTCTTTGCACCAGTTGTCTGATGTGTGGTGGGTACCGAACCCTCTGGTGAAAGATTTTACCTTTTTCTCTGCACCATGGCAAATGGCAAGCAGATTAGATTTTTGGCTCACTTCCCCTAAACTGTCCACGGCCACCTCCGGGATAGATATCTCCTGAATCTATATTTCTGACCATGCTCCTGTTTCCCTTACCTTTATACCCACCCTACGAACCTCTAAATCACTATTGCGGAGGTTGGATCCCCTCCTCCTGTCTGATAAAGACTTCTTCCTGTGGCTTCGGATGGCTACAGAAGAATTTTTCCAACACAATCCCCCTTCCTCTGCCTCTGCTGCAAGCACACGGGAGGCCTACAAGGCCACCATTAGGGAGGAATCATTAGCTTCACCTCACATAGACAGAAGCTGAGGGACCAGGAACTTCATCAGCTAGAGAACACTTTAAAAAATATGACGGCTCAATACAAAGTGAAGCCCTCATTGCTTCAAACACCGTCAGTTATAACCGCCCTGACTGCCATTAGATTAAAAATCAACACACTGGTAAGCAGGAGGGCTCAGCTCTATATTCATAGAGCCCAACACCACTACCAAGGTGAGGGAGAAAAAGCTAACAAGCTGTTGGCCTACAGACTAAAACAAAGGCAAGCTGAAGAAACTATCATCAGCCTAAGGGATGGGTCAGGGAAGCTCTCACTGAACCCCTCTTCAGTTAAGAATATTATGATCGAGTTCTATAAAACACTTTAGTCTTCCCATGGGTGTTGGGATGAAAAATCTTACACTCAATTTACTGAGACCTTGCCCCTCACTAAACTCTCTAACTCACAGAAAGACACACTAGACCAACCCATCACAGAGGACGAAATTTGCATAGCCGTTACTAAGATGGCTCCTCACAAACCACCTGGGGGGTATGGGTTTCTGGTGGATTTTTACAAATTGATTCAACTCAGGATTACAGCCCCCTTAGTGAATATGTTAAATGAGGCTCTTTCTTGTGGGCAGCTCCCTCCTACTTTATCTGAGGCCATAATTACCATCCTACCGAAAGAGGGTAAAGATCTCTGCCTCCCCGCCAGCTATAGACCCAATTTGTTAATTAATGCCAACGCCAAATCTTGGCCAAGGTCCTGGTACCAGATTGGAGGAATTTCTACCAGAGACTATTCACCCTCTCCAGGTGGGGTTTGTTAAGGGCAGAATCAGCTCGGACTATATACGGGCTCTAGTACCTTTAATACAGATAGCGGCATCACTCCCACCCCAGCAGCAGCAGTTATAATTGATTTTGAAAGCATTTGAC
Organism: Neoceratodus forsteri; assembly: GCA_016271365.2. NCBI lineage: Eukaryota > Metazoa > Chordata > Ceratodontiformes > Ceratodontidae > Neoceratodus > Neoceratodus forsteri. The sequence continues at coordinate 356,285,467 of CM057454.1, read as the reverse complement.
TCGGTAGGCTGGGAATATTTACTACAGTCCTGAACACCTTCAACATTGGCCCATATTTTACCACCTGGATTAAAACTCTCTATGCCTGCCCTACAGCCAGGTTCTCACTAATAATGCCCTTTCTGACCCTTTTTGCCTGTAGAGAGGACCAGACAAGGCTGCCCACTGTCCCCTTACTTTTTGTTTTAACTATTGAACCCCTCATGGCTGCACTCAGAAATCATCCATATATATAGAAAATCAGGTAAACGACAAATGTTATACCACTAAGTTGTTACGCGATAATTGCCTGATTCTGACCCAAGACTTACTACACAGCCTTCCACACATCCTGTCTACACTACAAACATTCGGGAAACTCTCAGGCTTGAACATAAATGTGCCAAAGTCTGACATTCTTCCCCTTAATGCTCTCACCTCGTCGGTTGGTGTGGGGACCTGGGGTTTAGCTTGGGCGAAATCAGAAATAAAGTACCTGTGCATTCGACTTACTTCCAAATTTATGAGCCTAATGGACATAAACTTAAAACCCCTATTGGCCAAACTTCAAACTGCCATGAACAGATGGGCACATTTGCACCTCTCCTTGGCAGGCAAGATCGCTGCAATTAAAATGCTGCGTTCCCCTTGGGTATACCATTTACTATCTCACATTCCCTTTCTCTTACCCAAAACATGGAACCAAAAGCTGAACACTCTGCTTAGCTCCTTTCTATGGGGTTCAGTCAGGCCTAGATATAGTAGAGCTAAGCTGAGGGCTAAAAACCTGAGAGGAGGATGGAACTTCACTGACTTCTATCAATACTCCATTGCATTTATCATAGCAAAGACATTAAAGGAGGAAGGTCTTTCTCACCCCCTTCACCCTCCAGCTTGGTCCCAAATAGAAAGAGACCTTATGAAGGGCCCTTCGGTTTCTGCTCTTGTGCCACATCCTCCCAAAGCCTCACAAGGGCTGGCTCTCCATCCAGAAAACTCATCTGGCCTGGCAAAACTGGGGCTTAAATCCTCTCAATGTCTTGACCTGGGGATATACATTCCACTCTGGCACAATCCTAGCCTTTGTATTAATAACTCTCCCTTGAACTGGGCAGACTGGGTCTCTAAAGGAATAATTTATATTGGGGATCTGAGAACCCCGGGACATTCCGACATGGACTGGTTTCAAGATTTGCAAACCAGGTATGGCCTGCCCCATAGTGACTTTTGGAAATACCTTCAGATGAGAAGCCTTTACCAGTCTTGGGTTAAGAAAAGGTGCACCTGTCTCACTTGTAAAAAATGCACAACTACCAGACCATCTCCTGTTCCTATTAAGGAGTGGATTATGCATCCCAAAGGTAGGGCGGGTCTCATACAGAGGTTCCTAAGAGATAGTGCTCCTAATCCCTCTTTGCCGGCCAAGGTCAAGTAGGCAACCACATTAGAGACCTCCATTATGGATCTATAATGGCTAAAAGTGCTGGTTGAGAACTCACCAGGCCTGCTGCATCCCCCAAAGCCTTCTTTACATGATCTTTCCCACTACCGAGGTGAGGCTGACTGGTCTGTAGTTCCCTGCTTCCTCTTTGTTCCCACTTTTGGCTAAGGGGACTACATCTGCTGTCCCTCCAGTCTTTGGGGAGTTCCTCCCTGTTTCCAGTGATTGGCTGAACAGGATAGCCAGAGGTTCAGCAACCACCTCTCTTAGTTCTTTAAGGACCCTGGGTGCACCCCATCTGGCCCCATTGCTTTATCAGCTCTTATTACTTCCAGTTCCTTCAGGACCCTTTCGGTAAAGGACTTGTGTCCATTTCTGCACCATTCTCACCCCTTGTACTCCTTCAGACCCATTACCCCTCTTCCTAGTAAAGACTGAGCAGAAATACCTGTTCAATGTGTCATTTTATGTTGTCATCCTCCACGCGGCTCCCATCCTCCCCTTCAGTCTCACTATCCTCCCTTTGTCCTTTTTTTTTTTCACTTATGTACCTGTAAAAGGTTTTGTCCCCTAACCACTGATTTTGCAATGTGTTCTTCTGTCTGAGCTTTGGCTTCCTTACTGACTTCCCTGCCTCCTTTGTTTCTCCTGGTACTTCTCCTTATCCCCTTCTGCCTGTGTCTTTTGTATTGCCTGAATGCAACCTTTTGGCTTTCACTTTCTTTGCTACCTCTTCGAAAGCCATATGGTCTCCTTTCTTTTCCTCTGTAACCTGCTTAATGCATAATTCTGTTGTTCTTATAATCCCCATTTTAAATACTGCCCACTGTTCCTCAATCCTGATTCTGTCCCATTCCCCTTAATGCCTCTTTCAAGCATCTCCCCATTTTCCCAAAGTCTGCCCCCCTAAAATCCAGGATACGTGTTTTTGTGTGGTTTGCTTCTGCTCTTTCTGTGATTTCAAACCACAATGACTGGTGGTCACTGTTACCCAGGTGCTCCCCCACTGTTACCCCCATCACACTGTCCCTGTTTGTGAGCACAAGGTCCAGTATTGCCTTCTGCCGAGTTGGTTCCATGACCAGTTGCTTGAGGAAGGCACCCTGAAGGGAGTCCAGGATAAATCTGCTCTAGTTGATGCTGCTGCTGGGATGCTCCAGTCCACGCCTGGTATATTGAAGTCTCCAACCAGTACTACCTCACCTCTTGTCTGCCATCCTTTGGATGGCTAGCATCAGCTCCTATCTGTTTCTTCCTCCTGGGCTGGTGGTCTATAGACCACCTTGTGCGATGGCTGGCCCCATTTTCCTTTCCAGCTTAACCCACAGTATCTCTCCCCATTTTGTTCCTCCTGGATCTGTGTGGCCTTATGTCATTTTTCACATACAGTGCCACTCCTCCTCCCTACTTGCCTGCTCTGCTTCTTCTGAATATGTTGTAGCCAGGTATGGCCATCTCCCAGTCATGGTTATCATTACACCAGGTTTCAGTGATGCCACAATGTCCAGGTCTGATCTGTACCATGACAGCCTACAGATCTTCCATCTTGTTGCTAGGGCTCCTGGCATTTGCACACATGGCTTTCCATGATTTGACCTCCCAGACTGCTTCACTGTTCTACCCAGCCCCTTCCTTGGTTGTCATTTATCCCTGGTTCTCCTTGCTGTCTGCCCTTCTGCTGAATGTTGCCCCTTTTCTGCTTATCCACCTTTTGGACACTAATCTCCAACTTTTGCACACTGCTTTGCAGAGATAGCCCTCCTCTGGTTCACTGGTTCCATTACTAGCTGTGGGGGGAGCAAGTAGGTACCATCCTTGCTGGCCTGCCACCCTTTGCTAGTTTAAATGCTTGTCAATGTAGCATTTAAACTTATTAGAGTGTTTGGATTCCTCCAGGATGGATGCAGGCCGTCAGGCTTGAATAAACCTCCATCCCTCCAGATGGGTCCCCAGTCACCAATGAATCCAAACCCTTCCTCACAGCACCAGTTCTTCAACCATGAGTTAAAGTTCCTGGTGCATGCACTCTATGCTCTCCCTTGCCTCTCACAGGTAGTACTTGAGAAAGTGACAGAAGTAGCTACTTGCTTGAGACCCCTCCCAGTTTCCTAAACTCTTCCTGAACTTCCTTTGGCTCCCATTTGCCAAGTCATTAGTACCTAGGTGGATAATGACATCCAGCTCACCCTCCTGTCTTGCCTTCCCAGTGATCCCCAGTATCTTCCTTCCATCCCTCCATGCCGTGGCACCTGGTAGGCACCTCACCTCCCTGTCCTCCCCCTCCTGTGTTCCTAGCTGGATCCCTCTTATGATGGAGTCCCCCACCAGGATTCGCTTCCTCCTCCTCTGGGGTCCACTGCTTTCCCCACTGAGGTCACCTCCTTGCCTAACCTCCACATCCTTTCCTTCCACTTCCCTGGGTACCTCTATTTGGTTGCCCTCATTTGCCAATGTGGCATATGAATTCTTGAGTGGAATAGGATCTGGGATGTGCCTCTGCCTGACTGCTCTAACCCTCCCGAGCCCACTGTCATCCAAGTGCTCCTGTCTCTCGCATCCTTGAGGCAGCTGCATTGGACTGGTGGTTCCTGGACAGGGGTGATGGTACTCCTGACCCAGTTTACTTCTGCTCTGGAGTCTGGCTACCTCATCCCACAGTCCTGAGAGATGCATCAGATAGGGCAGCACCTCAGTGTCCAGAAGGTCTGCCTGAATATGGCTGCCCCACAGCCACTGCATTGCACCACTCCCACATTATACTGCAATTCCACTACTTATCTGCTACTGAAGCTCTCTTAGTTCTCTTTTATTTATTTACAGTACTAAAAATCCTGTAACTGATCCTCAGATATATATTTTTTAAGGAAAAAGAAACCAATAAATAAATAAATGAATCAAAACACTTGTCGTCTGAGGGTGGTCTTCTTCCCCTTATGCCCTCCTACTTCACACCTCTTACTATACCCTGTGTTTAGCTCCTGTCAATCAGATTTATCAGGGCATATAATTAAGAGTTGGGGGAAGGGGTGGATAAATAAAATTTGCAGCAATTAAAGACAGCACAGAATTACACCACTCACTATTTTTAAATTTTCAACAGCCCAAAAACAATTATAAGTAAAGACAACACAGAAAGAAAGTATAGTGTCACTACAAGCCTACAATCTAAGTTTAAAAGAAAAATACCAGTTACCAGTTACTCTGAAGCACTGAATTGAATATGTTTCTTTCCTTCACCTTCTGGCTTCTTCTGAGAAGATGAACTTCTGTTTGCTGCTTTAACTGTGACTAAGCCCCACCTCCAGTTATCACGTAGCTGAGGTCAGAGGCCAGACAATTAACACCCTTCACCCAGCTACAGGACAGTCAGACAAGCCAAGATAAAATTTGCAGCAATTAAAGACAGCACAGAATTACACCACCACTATTTTTAAATTTTCAACAGCCCAAAAACAATTATAAGTAAAGACAACACAGAAAGAAAGTATAGTGTCACTACAAGCCTACAATCTAAGTTTAAAAGAAAAATACCAGTTACCAGTTACTCTGAAGCACTGAATTGAATATGTTTCTTTCCTTCACCTTCTGGCTTCTTCTAATCTGCTGCAGTTACAGTTTCATCCATCCTGACACATCCGAAATCTCAGCACTTCTTTCCCTAGGATATTTCTCCGGATTTGCATTCTATATATTGAGCTGAAGCCAAATATGCCTAAATTGAGTAAATTAGACACGGGATTACAACTTTACTTGACTTTGAAGATTCTACCTCATTGCCACCTTAGGCCTGTAAGACATTTGTAGACCACCAGGCTCTAGTTGGTGAGCAGCCTTGAAAATCGGAGCTGGCCCACTCCAACGAAACACAGATCCCATTACTCAGACAGTGGAACAACAACTGGGCAATATTACCTCTATGCTAAACAAAGTATTAATTGATACAGCTGCACTTATTTCCACCACTTCTAACATCAAAAGGATGTTGAAAACCTAACTTCCAGAGTGGAGGATACTGAACTTCAAGCTAAAGGACAAGATCAAATTCTACATGACCAATTCCTCCAAGTTAGGGATCATCATGGCCAAATACAGTACTTACTGGCCAAGGTCGATGACCTGTGAAAGTCGAGGGAGAAGAAAAAACATTTGGATTGTGGGACTACCAGAGGGGGCTGAGGGCCCAGATATGGTTTCTTTTCTGCAAACATATCTCCCACTCATGCTTAAACTAAATAATCTCTCTTCCCTGGAGCTGGAAAGAGCATATAGGTCACTAGTCCCAAAACCTCAGCCTGGAGACCGACCTCGTCCAATTCTATGTAAATTGTCCAGGTACCCGGTTAAGGAAATGTGTCTGAAGGTGGCTCGGGACCTAAGAATGCTGCAATGGGACAGGGCTCCCATTCAGATATTCCAGGACTATTCATATGATCTATCCTGGAGGCGTAGAGCCTATGAACCAGTAAAGCCGGCCATCTACAAACTAAGCCTGCCTACCTCTTTAAGATATCCCTCACAGCTATGGGTGTTGTACAAGGGAGAGCAGCTTACCTTTAACTCTCCAGCTGTGGTGGCACTCTTCTTGGAGGATATCACAGGTGAATCTAGGCCTCAGCAAAACCCCACTACTCTACCTCAGGGTGAAGCCATGCTGCTTATGGATACATCAGCCCCATCAGAATGCTCTCTTGGTCATGACTCTATGGCCCCCTTGGTGCCAGCAGCGAAATGAGTGGCAGATGCAGCATAGGGGCAGACAACAGAAGAAAGCATCTGGCAAGCCTGGAAGTCCTTTCCATCTTCTGCAGAGAAACCACAGAGAATTGTTCGAGGAGCCATCAGCGGGCCCAACCAATTTCAGGGAGCAACAGCTCATCTACCTATTCCATGCCTGTGAAACTGACTAATCGTTATGAGCCACTCGGAGATTTGGTACCGCAGCCCTGGTTTTGCCTGAAAGGAGCATTAGCCATGAAGACACCCTTCACCTGAATAATGCAGATGTGATGGCTGACTTGTCCCTCGAGAAGGACTGGGCAGCTGAACCTCAAAGCCCTCGAAGACAGAAGTGCCACAAAGCTAATGGCGAAGACACAGGATGGGTGAAGGATCCAGGGCTAAAATTTAATCTTTATGTGCCTGCTGAGGTAAGTGGTGCAGCTGAAATCCAGGGTTTTCCTATCTTACACAGTGCACAGTCGTCCTCTCCATTTCATGCCCTAGAGACCGTTTTGGTGGGTGAGCACCGGTCTTCCATAATCTAGCCAGGGGATGAACCAGTCCCTTTTCCCAACCTTCTTTAGTTGCACCACTCGCTCTCTGCTTTATACAAATGAAGGTCTGGACCGGAGATGATGTGATGGTTTGTTATCCTGGCTGATCAACTCCAAAACTGTTTAAAGTTGGGGTTTTACTGTTTGTTAATGCCCTCTGTTGAGGGGACACTGCCGATGCAAGGGCCATAGGGGAGTTAGAAACAATAGTAATTAGCAACAGTAGGTTCCTCCCCTCCGTTTGGGTTTTCTACCCAGACATTGAGTCCTTACACCTCCATTCAGGGGGTATTGACCCAGATCTATTTTAAAAGCCCCTGATACAATATTCCTTGATTTTGATGGGTTCCTAGCTCCCGATGCCACTCCTGGAGATTAGGGCTGCTGCCTTGTACATGTAAGGTGCTCTGGCAACCAGGAGCTAGCTCCCATGGGAGGTAGAGAAAGACAGCCCGAGAATGAAGGTTTTATGTAGAATCTCAACATATGGGTTATGTTAATTGTTTCCTAAGCTGAGGCTTAATAAGTAGTATTTCATGTTATAGTGGCAACTGTTTTTTTTAATATGCCACTACATATTAAATGGCACTTGGGCTATATTTGCTGTGCCCCTAGCTCCTGAATTTAAGCAAGGAAATTGCATGCTTCTAGATTCATCCTAGGTGCTTTGATACAGAGGTGACAGCACCATGGTATTAGATGTAGGGACAATGTGAAATCACAGGTGTGATCTACCTACCATTTCGGTAGCGATATAATCCTCTATATTAAATTAAAAGCATTCTGCAACATCGATTTAAAATGAATTGAAACCTGGCCTCCCTTTTTCTTCTATAGTCACTGGCTTAAGCCAGTCTAGGTGAGTGTGGGTGCGATGTCCCATGAATATGGATAGCTGGCATCCCCACAATGCTTGTGGTGGTTAGGGATGCACGATGTGCCGATCACGGTGTGGGGCCTGGATTCCACCCTTTCTTTGCACTCCCCCCCCCACCCTCTGGGATAGTCTTGGGCCATTGGGAATTGCTGGACTGTTTCCCTCCTCCCCAGCTGACAACAGACTACACCCCCTACATCATCCTCAGTGAGGCATTTCAGCATACCCACAAATTCGGCCACGTACACATTCCACTGGCCTGCCTTTCAGCTGAGGTCTCACTCTCTAACTTAACTAATCTAAACCCCTGGGCTGCGAGTGTACTCTGGATCCATCTGGAACATACCAGGGTGTTATATAGGTTTCCTTCTCTCTTTCATGTCCTACCAGGTAAACTGACAGTTACAAAAATGATTTCAGAGTCCACTAGGACTTATGGATGGCACTTCATGGCCTTACTACTGTACAACTCAGTTTAGGGTGGGGACCCTAATTTAGGTATCAGAGTATATATGTTAGAATTCAGCTAACACTCATGATGGCTTCAATGTTTGTTTATAGATGTTGGCACACATAATGGAAACATCCTGACTATGGCTAACTTTTCGGATATCACAACCACTACTTGGAATGTTATGGGTTTGAACTCTCCCATAAAGAGAAAAGCTGTACTGTCTCGGTTAAAGAAGTTGGTCACCCAAGTCACCTTTTAAAGGAGATTAAACTGAGCTCCAAAGAAGCTGTGAAGCTAGTGAGGAACTGGGTGGGCAACCAAAGCTCACTGCACGGCCAAATCAGCCAAACAGGGTGTTTCCATTTTGTTGCATAAATCACTGCAATGGCAATCTAAAGAGGGGAGACAGTAGGTGGATCATCATGAAGGTATATATTCCCTCAGTACCCCTGATCCTGGCAAATATTTAAGGTCCGAATGAGGACTCCCCAGAATTTTTTCATGCCATTTCTCAAAAACTCATGGATTTATTGTATGACAATCCAGACTTGTTGATGGGAGGTGACTTTAATTTGGTACTGGATAGTCTCCTGGATAGATCCAATGCCAGACTGGAGCCCCACTGCAGAGCACTGCATGCACTGCAGGATCTCATCTCTTTGCACCAGTTGTCTGATGTGTGGTGGGTACCGAACCCTCTGGTGAAAGATTTTACCTTTTCTCTGCACCATGGCAAATGGCAAGCAGATTAGATTTTGGCTCACTTCCCTAAACTGTCCACGGCCACCTCCGGATAGATATCTCCTGAATCTATATTTCTGACCATGCTCCTGTTTCCTTACCTTTATACCCACCCTACGAACCTCTAAATCACTATTGTGGAGGTTGGATCCCTCCTCCTGTCTGATAAAGACTTCTTCCTGTGGCTTCGGATGGCTACAGAAGAATTTTTCCAACACAATCCCCCTTCCTCTGCCTCTGCTGCAAGCACACGGGAGGCCTACAAGGCCACCATTAGGGGAGGAATCATTAGCTTCACCTCACATAGACAGAAGCTGAGGGACCAGGAACTTCATCAGCTAGAGAACACTTTAAAAAATATGGCAGCTCAATACAAAGTGAAGCCCTCATTGCTTCAAACACCGTCAGTTATAACCGACCTGACTGCCATTAGATTAAAAATCAACACACTGGTAAGCAGGAGGGCTCAGCTCTATATTCATAGAGCCCAACACCACTACCAAGGTGAGGGAGAAAAAGCTAACAAGCTGTTGGCCTACAGACTAAAACAAAGGCAAGCTGAAGAAACTATCATCAGCCTAAGGATGGGTCAGGAAGCTCTCACTGAACCCCTCTTCAGTTAAGAATATTATGATCGAGTTCTATAAAACACTTTAGTCTTCCCATGGGTGTTGGGATGAAAAATCTTACACTCAATTTACTGAGACCTTGCCCCTCACTAAACTCTCTAACTCACAGAAAGACACACTAGACCAACCCATCACAGAGGACGAAATTTGCATAGCCGTTACTAAGATGGCTCCTCACAAACCACCTGGGGGGTATGGGTTTCTGGTGGATTTTTACAAATTGATTCAACTCAGGATTACAGCCCCTTAGTGAATATGTTAAATGAGGCTCTTTCTTGTGGGCAGCTCCTCCTACTTTATCTGAGGCCATAATTACCATCCTACCGAAAGAGGGTAAAGATCTCTGCCTCCCGCCAGCTATAGACCCAATTTGTTAATTAATGCCAACGCCAAATCTTGGCCAAGGTCCTGGTACCAGATTGGAGGAATTTCTACCAGAGACTATTCACCCCTCTCAGGTGGGGTTTGTTAAGGGCAGAATCAGCTCGGACTATATACGGGCTCTAGTACCTTTAATACAGATAGCGGCATCACTCCCCACCCCAGCAGCAGCAGTTATAATTGATTTCGAGAAAGCATTTGACTCGGTAGGCTGGGAATATTTACTTACAGTCCTGAACACCTTCAACATTGGCCCATATTTTACCACCTGGATTAAAACTCTCTATGCCTGCCCTACAGCCAGGTTCTCACTAATAATGCCCTTTCTGACCCTTTTTGCCTGTAGAGAGGGACCAGACAAGGCTGCCCACTGTCCCCCTTACTTTTTGTTTTAACTATTGAACCCCTCATGGCTGCACTCAGAAATCATCCACATATATATGAAAATCAGGTAAACGACAAATGTTATACCACTAAGTTATACGCCGATAATTGCCTGATTCTGACCCAAGACTTACTACACAGCCTTCCACACATCCTGTCTACACTACAAACATTCGGGAAACTCTCAGGCTTGAACATAAATGTGCCAAAGTCTGACATTCTTCCCCTTAATGCTCTCACCTCGTCGGTTGGTGTGGGGACCTGGGGTTTAGCTTGGGCCAAATCAGAAATAAAGTACCTGTGCATTCGACTTACTTCCAAACTTACGACCCTAATGGACATAAACTTAAAACCCCTATTGGCCAAACTTCAAACTGCCATGAACAGATGGGCACATTTGCACCTCTCCTTGGCAGGCAAGATCGCTGCAATTAAAATGCTGCGTTCCCCTTGGGTATACCATTTACTATCTCACATTCCCTTTCTCTTACCCAAAACATGGAACCAAAAGCTGAACACTCTGCTTAGCTCCTTTCTATGGGGTTCAGTCAGGCCTAGTATATAGTAGAGCTAAGCTGAGGGCTAAAACCTGAGAGGAGGATGGAACTTCACTGACTTCTATCAATACTCCATTGCATTTATCATAGCAAAGACATTAAAGGAGGAAGGTCTTTCTCACCCCCTTCACCCTCCAGCTTGGTCCCAAATAGAAAGAGACCTTATGAAGGGCCCTTCGGTTTCTGCTCTTGTGCCACATCCCCTCCCAAAGCCTCACAAGGGCTGGCTCTCCATCCAGAAAACTCATCTGGCCTGGCAAAAACTGGGGCTTAAATCCTCTCAATGTCTTGACCTGGGGATATACATTCCACTCTGGCACAATCCTAGCCTTTGTATTAATAACTCTCCCTTGAACTGGGCAGACTGGGTCTCTAAAGGAATAATTTATATTGGGGATCTGAGAACCCCGGGACATTCCGACATGGACTGGTTTCAAGATTTGCAAACCAGGTATGGCCTGCCCCATAGTGACTTTTGGAAATACCTTCAGATGAGAAGCCTTTACCAGTCTTGGGTTAAGAAAAGGTGCACCTGTCTCACTTGTAAAAAATGCACAACTACCAGACCATCTCCTGTTCCTATTAAGGAGTGGATTATGCATCCCAAAGGTAGGGCGGGTCTCATACAGAGGTTCCTAAGAGATAGTGCTCCTAATCCCTCTTTGCCGGCCAAGGTCAAGTAGGCAACCACATTAGAGACCTCCATTATGGATCTATAATGGCTAAAGTGCTGGTTGAGAACTCACCAGGCCTGCTGCATCCCCCAAAGCCTTCTTTTACAGAACAAAACAATGCACCTCTGGTGCTACACCCCGTCCCAACTAAAAAAGATGGGTCTTCTTTCCACTGGCTGCTTCTGGAGGTGTGATGCCCCAGAGGTAGATCTGCTTCACATCCTGTGGCCATGTATTCCTCTGAAGCCCTATTGGGAGGCAGTAATACAACATTGCTCCCTCATCTTGAAGACACCCCTCCCAGCAGATCCTGGTCTATGGATATTGGACCTTATGCCTGGGGCTCTCACCCTTCCCAAAGCTTACATGCTGTGGCTCATACAGGCCTTGGTAGAATGTAAACGACTTATTATACGACATTGGAGAACACTAGAGGTCCCACATATTGCAGAGTGGCTCGGTGCCTTAGATAGGATGGCCACTCTGATCAGGATATCATGCTACAAAAAACAGTGTCTAAACAAGTTTGATGAGATATGGGCTCCTTATTTTGCCTATGTTGATCCCACTAATCATGCCTTACCCCTCAGATACTCGAAGGACAAATTGAGACCTCCTTGACTCTCCAAGAAGAAATGGTTGCTTGATTGTTAAAAACTGTTATTGCTTTTCTCTTCATAGCTATCATGAGTGCTCCACTTCTGGATGTTCATAAAGGTTCCCCCCAATACCAGTCTCTACACCTTATGTGAAGAAGCTCAGTTACACTTGTTTCCGCCTCTTTTAAAGTAAGTACTTTTTTTTCTAGATTTCTCTTAGTATAACTATAAAAGTGTTAACCAGGTATAAAGACACACTTTAGTTGCTATTTTGATAATTAGGTGTGTTACATGTAGACATGCACGTTGTGAGATGTTTGTCCTGAGCTTCGGGTGTTTCTATCAAGTGCTTAGGTTGTAAACCACTATGTCAGCCATTTGGACCAATGGTTTCATATCTGTAATAATCTTAAATCTCTACTAATAAAAAGATTAACCGCAAAAAAAAAAAAAAAAGAAGAATCTGCAGGTTGTTTCTGCAACCTCTATTTTTGATGTCTTCAGCTCTGGTCCAAAGGAGTGCCACCATTCTTTTAAATTCTTGTATCCTGAGTTTGTGGTATGAATCTTTGTTAGCCATATAGGTGAAGTAGGTGTCTATAACTCATTGTCCTCTTTGTCTATGTTCCAGCTCCTTTAGTTGCTCCTGTAGATCCATCATTGATTGCTTAAAGACTGTAAATTCTGTTAGGATTTGCTGTAGCATTGCTTTTAGAATTGTCCCATCGTTTGAAGTCATGTGAGCCTCCGGGTTTGCAGCAGTCACCGTCTCAGTTGTAGCCAGCTCTGTTAAAAGGACACAAACTTTATCTGTGAATTTCTCAGCCACACTGGATCATAGACTAGTGGGGTCTGCAGATTTCATTAGAGTTTCCCAACTTCTAAGGAATTTGAGTTTTGTTTTTTTTTAGCCAGAGATCTTTTCCAATAGTTTTCAGATGTTTTGCTTCAGCAGATGGAGCTCTGACTTAAGCAGCCATCCCTTTGCTAGGCTCGTGCATCCTCCTTTGTTTCTGATATTGATTGGATTCCTTTCACATATATCTCCCATCATTGTTTTCAGCCCTTCCCGTTTCCCTAGCATCATACATTCCTTCTGGCTTGGTACTGGCCCCCTATATATTTTCAATTTTAATAGCCAATCTGTCTTCAGGTTTGGACTGCTGGGTTATAAAGTATGTGAACGACTGCAAAATAGGCAGCCCTTGAGGTACTTTAGAAGAAATTAATTCACCTCAAAGAGACTTGGACAAACTTGCAAATTAGTCAAAAAGTTGGGGTACGTTTTTTAACTTAAACTAGTACAGCATCATCCACTTTGGAAACCATAACCTCAATTATGACTACATTCTCAATAATCATATTCTAAATAAGTCGCAGCATGAGAAAGAATTAGGCATCATAGTATCTGATAATTTGTCTTTTGATAAACACATTACTGAAAACATAAATAAAGCAAATAGGGTATGGTGGTCAATTAGGCACAAGATCAAGTCAAGACACCAATCAGTCCTCCTATCACTATACAGGGCCTATATTCATCCATTACTAAATTATTCCTTCCCAATCTGGTCCCTCTTTAAAAAAGGAGCCATCACACATATCAAAAAAATACAAAAAAGTCATTAAATACTTTCAAGGATATAAGACACGGAAGCACCAAGGGAGGTCGACAGTGAGAATGCCGACCTCCCCCACAACAACGGCCCAATACCGATGCAGGTATTGTGCCACCTGTTTCAAAAGTGTTTTCTGTGGGGCTGCAGCCCCTACACCACCTGGACTTTAGGATTCCATATCCAGGTTAGAGTTGGTCCAGGGAGGGGGCGGAACACTGGGGGAAAGCAAAACACGGAAAAAGGACCATTACCGAGAATGTCGCCTTAATGGTCTTTTTTCCTGTTTCACCGTTGGGGTGTCGACCTGAAGGGGTGCACCAAAAGACACTAAGTTATGATGAGAGACCAAAAAAATCAGGGCCAGGATTCACAAAAAGAACGCAAAGTGGGTGCAAATGTTTGCACTGCACATCCCGGCTGCGCTGGTGGGCAATGGAGTTATTCACCATCAGATAGCAGTGTGCACTATCTGACTATGAATAGGGGCTGGTGGGGGAAGCGCTAAACCAGGAAAAGCAGTGGAATACCCAATAGTGCTGCCCCCACAGTCAGCCAGGAACATGGCCCTGCAGCCAATAGTGCTCAGGCACTAAAGTGCTATTTATGAAAGGATCCATGCAAATGATCCCATTGGGCATACAAGGCACTAGTGGTCATTAGCATGCCCATTATGGACTCATTTGCATGCCATTAGTGTGGCAGTATGGGCCCCCCCACCAGCTTAAGTCCCATGCAGCCGCATTCCCCCATAGTCTAGTGGTGCCCTCCCCCACCTCAATCATGGGCCCAACAGTAAGAAAAAAACACTATTCCATAGTGTAGGGTCCCTGATCTCCTGATCTCCCACCCATTAATAATAAAAATATGTTTCTGTAGTGTAAGGTCCCTTCCCGGTCCCCGATCTTCTGATCTTCCACCCGTAAATAATAAAAATATGTGTGAGGAGGGCTATGCTGCTCACTGACTGGCAGCCGGGCTGGGGTGGGGGGAGTGGAGTGGTATGTGATTACCGGAGTAGGTGGGTGGTTGGGGGATCCAGTGGACTGCCAGGGACTGGGCATATGTCTATATGGGGACAGAGATCAGTGACGGGGGGACCACTACACTATGGAAATGGGGTCTAACAATATTGGGTGGGAGATGGGGCACTGGGGTGGGACACTACACTATGGAAACATATCCTTTATTATGGGATCAGTGACTGGGGAGGAGGGGGGACCACTAACCTATGGAAATATATTATTTTTCATATTGGGTGGGAGATCAGGTAAAGGGGAAGGACCCTACACTATGGAGAAATATTATTTTCATTAACAGGTGGGACAGCAGGTGATCGGGTAATGGGGAGGGACCCTACACTATGGAAACACATTTTTATTATTAACAGGTGGGAGATCAGGAGATTGGGGACTGGGGAGGGACCACTACACTATGGCAAAGTATGTTACTATATGGGGTGGGGTGGGAGTGGGTGCTGCAGTACCTCTGCCAACCAGTAGGGTTGTGTGGATTACCACCAGGTTTTTTTCAGCAGTAATTTGCTCCATGCAAGGGCCTTTGCAAGGCCCTTGCATGGAGGAAAACCTTTGTGAATGAAATTGTGAGGATATGCAGGTCCCCTCCCTTATTTGCATTGCGCCTACCACCACTTTTGTTTGTAGTATAAACTCAGTTTGCGGAGCAACTGGGCTTTGTGAATACATATTATTCATAAATCCCAGTTTGCTCCGGGCAAACTGGGTTTGTGCCTGGGCAAAGCTTTGTGAATCCTGGCCCAGGTCTCATGTCACTAGAAAAAAAAAAAGATGCATGGTGACCTTTTGTTAACTAGGGAACTTAATAAGGACCAACACCTCATGACCAAAATGGGCCTTGATCTCAAACAGATAAACATCAACACCAGGGGACAGTCACTACAACTGGAAAGAAGTTTTGCTTCTGCCAAAAGGGCCTACTTTCTTTTCACAAAGGGTTATTAAGTCATGGAATTCATTTCCAGCATCTGAAGTTATCAGTGTACTGAACAGTCCTTTGAAACAGTTTAGACAACTTCATTCTTTCTAACAGTACCTTATGCTGTTATGGATAAATCATAGGAGCTTATTATGGGCATCGTTTTGCTCTTTTGTTCCTTCATCTATCCTTGGTGATCCTCTGTTCCTTGTTTTGATATATTGATTTTGATTGTGATATTTTGATATGTTGACTAACATTTAATTGCTCTTTCATCAGTTACACAATATTCTATATTTACTATTTAGCAATTCTATTCTTAAGCATTATTCCCTTGTTTATTTTGGTATCCTTATTTCCATTCTATGTATTCTATACTCTGTATTTTTATTCTGCTGTCTCCTCCTCTCTTCCCCTCCCATCAGGACTCATCTGGAAACGACCTGATACCAGCTCAGTATGTCTTTTGTGGTAAAACCTTTGAAAAAAATAAGTCTGAAATTGTAATATCACAATAATATAACAAATAAATTAAAATTCAGTGCACACTTTAATTCTATATCTTTTATCAGGGGAATGTATTCACAGCCATTTTGGTTCTGACAAGAACTTGTTTTTATAGTAAGCATCGGTGGTTTAGTGGGCCCGGGAAGGACTGTTTCCTTCCTTGGCTGCTGTCCATTTTGTGTCTGCTGCTCCCCAGCATCTGCAAGCCGGAGGAGTTAGTCAGACAGTGAGAGCTATCATTCTCTGAATACCTACAGTGCCATTGACTCCAGCCCCTACTGAGCTCAGCCTGAGTCCTGTCTCCACAACTGGACTAGAGTGGAAGGAGCAGGCAGCAGCCAAGCAGACTGTGACACAAATTTAAGCCCAGGTGGGCTATCTTAAAAAAACAAAAACAAATGAAAGAAGAATTAGCATTTATATAGCACTTTTCATACACAGTGTATCCCAAAGTGCTTTACAAGCAATGCTAAACTGGTAGTGAAGTGACTGAATGTGTAGTGGTGGCCATATCGCACATCAATACCCACACACAGCCTGGACAAGGGAGGCTTACTGAGCTCCCACAGAGGGAGAAAATCAGATGGCAGAGACCGCTGAGGGAATGCCACACCAGTGACACTGTTGTGGGCCTGGGAGGGTTGATACTTATTTAAAATAAAAAGTAAAGGTGAGGGATTAGCTCCTGCTGTGAGAGTGCAGTGAGTGAGTCATTAAAAAAAAACAAGTAACCTGCTCAAGGTCTTTTTAAATTCTATTTTTGATTGACAGCTTAATCAGTGTCAGTGACTCAGCAAGTTACACATTCACCTTTGAGGACAGAAGATCAAAAGGCTGTGGGTTCTATCCTCATACCAGGCACTTGGGTTAAATCCCAATACTGACACTGCAGTGCTGCATGATGGGGGTGCTGCCCTCCTGAGGTGCTATCTTTCGGATGAGACGAACCACGGTCCTGTCTGCCTTTTCTGGTGGTTGTTCAGGTGGACATTAAAGATCCCATGGCACTTCTCAAAAACAGTAGGGGAATTTTTTATTAAAATCATAACAAATTATATATACAAATCAGTATTGCATCTTACAAAGCCATAAAGAAAAAAATGGTGGGGGGCAAGAACATAAATAAGTATTAATTCATACAATAATCCCAAACATAAAAGGAAACATTATAACCAGACCCCCATCCCCCTCCCTACATAAAGAGTAGGGGTATATGTTTATGTAAATCATAATAAACAATTGCATACAAATCCGTATTACCTTATACAAACCCATAAAAAAGGGAATCTAAAAAAAAACACACAAATAAGTAGGGGAAGTTATTATAAGATCAAAACTCAGTATTTCATCATACTAACTAAAAAGGAAAAAGAAAAAAAAAATTACATAACCTAACATAACATAACCTCATACAAAGTTGGAAATAAAATAAGACAACCTTTATACTATTCACTTCATAATATAAAATCATAAGATTCCCATAATTCCTTCCAATATGATAGTGTATTATTTGATTTTTCTAATAGTTTTATTCTACTAATCTCTTGATGCTGCATATAAAATAATTCAAGTGTGTAATCTCCTGTTGTTGTAACAATAACCTACACCTACCAATCCATAACCAGTAAATAAATGAAATATAGATCACCTGCAAAGTACTAAGCAAGTTTTGTGACTGGACAGTATTATGAAACCCAAAAAATAAACACTCAGGGGAAGGATTAACCACAACTCTACCTTTCCAATGGTGCTTAACCATGTCCCAAAATTCCATAGCAAAGGGACACTGAAAATATAAATGCTCCATTGTTTCCAATATCAATTCATACACTTCTCTTGGGCAATAATGTTCTTGTAAACTATTATGTTTCTAATTATTTCGAACATTAATCTTTCCATGTATTCCTAACCATACCGCGTCCCACATGTGTACTGGAATACGAGGATTTGTGATATATTTTGAAATACTCAATTGGGAAGGTTCAGAAAAGTTTGTAAATGGAGGATTGAAAAAATATCGATGTAAAATGTCAATATATAACACTTTCCGAGAGTTATCACAAGCAAATTTCCAACTAATATTCCAATACCAAATTTTATCAAAAACACCATCCCATCTATGTACCAATCTTGGAATCCTTTTGTTTTTATGAATGAAAATATTATCTCTGCATTCTGTCAGTGTACCCTGCAGCATTGTACTCACTGAGGATACCCAAAAAGTCCTACAAGTTTTAAATAATGGTATTAAGTTGGAATATAAAAAAAATTGTAAAGAAAAAAATAACTGGATTTATCATATTTAAGCCTCCCAATTTAATATCCAAATATAATACATTCTGCTTTATTGGGTTCAAACGACTTCCCCAAATACCACAAAAAAAATCTCATTAAAGAAGACTCTAAATTTTTAGTTATTAAGAATACTGTACTAAGATATAAAAATACCGAAATTAAAAAGGATTTAATTAAATAAACTCTTTTCTGTTTAGATAATTTCCATCGATTCCAGTAAGCCACTTTGGAAAAGCCATCTTGAAGAGCCTTATTCCAGTTAAATTCAGCAATATCAGTTCCCCCAAAATAAATTCCCAATATACGACACGGAAATCTTTCCACTTGAAACCCAACTGTTTCAATACCTTCCGGAAAAACCCCCAAATTCAAACACTTGGATTTAGATTCATTAATATGTGCACCAAAAACCATCCCTATTGCTGATATCAAAGTGCAAGCATTTTGAATAGAAGTTCCATCTCGTAGTATTAAACAGAGGTCATCAGCATATGCTACTACCTTGGTCTGTATTCCTAAGTCTCCTGTAATACCACCTACTAAAGGAGGCCTATTGAGCAATGGTCTAAAGCAAACACATACAAGAGAGGACTTAAGGAACAACCTTGCCGAACTCCTTTAAGAACCCTCCATCCATTTTCGAAAGGCATGACATATGCCAGAGCATAACACAGTTGCAATCATTGTACAAATACACTAGGAATCCCAAAAGCCAACAAACATTTCCATAAATAAATATGCAAAAGTTCATCAAAAGCTTTAGCCTGATCCAAACTTACTAGGTGCCCCAATACTTTCTGCAACTCTTTCCCCTCTTTCCTGCTTTCCATATTTCAATGAAGAAATATTAACACATCAGTGATCCTTCGTCCTGGTACAGAACAGAATTGTGAAGTACTGATTAAATCTGGTATAACCAAAGATAATCTATTTCCCAATAACTTGGAGAACATTTTAAAATCTACATTCAACAGCGTAAGTGGTCACCAGTTTCCTATATCCATATGGTCCCCTTTTTAAAGAGGAAAATCATCAAACCCTCATACATATGTACTGGTAAATACAACTCTGAGAGAAAATAATTATACAAGTGCAACAACTCCACAGGCATTATCCTCCATAATAATTTATAAAGCTCATTAGGCAAACCATCAGAACCTGGTGAAACATCTTTCTTAAGTGAACATATCACAGATTCCAATTCCATCATGGTAAAATCTACCATTATAGATAACTGTAAATCCATTGACAGACAAGGGAGATTTGCTGCCTGCAAAATTTGAGACATGAAGTCAGAATCCATACACTGTACCCCAAAAGTTTTGTCGACATGTTCATCTAAAAAACTCATAATACCTGAATTATCTGAAACTTTCAAACCAGTATCAGTACTCAAACAATTAAACAACCTCTTCTTCCTTCTTGTCTGACAGGCCAAAAAGGGATTAACTTGGGCAGTTTTGCCCTGTGTTCTAAATGACTGTTCTTTAGAAAGAGATCTTAAACGGTCATATTGATGTTGTACCATATCATTTTTAAGCAGTCTTATACTGTCAGACATATCTACCTGACCCTCTTCTCGAATTGAAAAATAAGTTCTCAAAGTGTGTCTGAGGGATAGATAAAGCTAATTTTGAGTTCTAACTCGAGATTTACCTAATACCTGAAAATATCCCACTAAACACACCTTTAACTCTTCCCACCAACTACAAATATCGTCATATAGACAAATGGTAGTAATTTTATCTCATACAATATGCTCCAAATCTGAAAAAACATTAGGAAGCAATAAGAGGGAGGTATTATGTTTCAAAAAAACCCAGGCCTTTTGACCTATGAGGGGGATTATCAATATTAATCACAATCAGAAAATGATCCAAAGATTCAATGGGCACATACATTAAATGTGCAACCTCTGAAGTTTTATGTACCAAAACAAAGTCAATTCAGGAAAATAAAGTGCCTTTAAAAAATGTAGATTTAGCCTTACCATGCCCTAAATGATGAGTGTCCACCAAACCAGCCAATGCAAGAATAGATTTAAAAAAAATCTTATCACAATGCTGTTTTCCAACATCCGTTTTCTGTTAAAAATGTGTATTGAAATCCCCACAGAATATATTTGCCTATTTGTATGAAGAAAAGGTTGTATTTGCTTAAGCAGTGTAATCCTAGGAGCTTTAGTCTGATGACCATATACAGAAATTATTCTACAACGTAAACCCTTCAATACTACATCTAAAAGAAGAGCTCTCCCCGGCTCAA
The DNA here is from genome assembly GCA_016271365.2 of Neoceratodus forsteri. NCBI lineage: Eukaryota > Metazoa > Chordata > Ceratodontiformes > Ceratodontidae > Neoceratodus > Neoceratodus forsteri. Next base: position 356,264,839 of record CM057454.1, on the reverse strand, counting down.
TGTCTACCAGTCTATAAATCTAAAACCTCAAGGGTAGTAAAGCATATACCTACACCACAACAGGTTTCATCACCTATTAACCAGTAAGAAAGCCCCCAATGCCAATCTGTAGTAGCTTGCAACACTTCTTTTAGAGAGTGGAGACGGGTATCCTGTAAAAGGAATACATCATATTTTAAGTGGGAAAGTATCCCAAACGTTGTCACCCGTCTAACGTGGGACTACTAACTATTTACGTTTAAGGTAACAATTGACACTGAGGAATGCTCAGGGAGGGAGTTTAGGGAGTTTTACACTCAATCTAGTCACTCGCTTCTGAGTTTCTGATTGAGTGTTCTTAGAAGGTAAATCTGACACTACCAGAAACTCACCAGAACCTCTAGGGGTATCCTGTGAATCAGACAAAGGATGAGCTTGTTCAACTTGGTCTCCCCATGAAGAAAAACACATAAATTTGTTAGAAAGAGGCAAAGGGGACAGATTCTTACTCTGCCCTTCAGAGGTGATCACCACTGAAAGAGAAGAAGGGTCAGTTAACATATCTTCCTCTGTATTCTGTACCACATCTTGCATTTCAGAGGATGCTGAATGGTCTTGGGGGGGCCTTCCTTGTTGAGGAGAGGCATTCGAGGATGAGAGCAAATGACTAGGGGTGCGTTAAGGAGACCCCTGGGAGGTCACAAAAGGGGTCTCCTTTTTTTCTGCTCTATTAGTCTCTTAGGAGAGAAGATGAATCCTGGACCACAACCTGAAATTCCTCAGAAGGAGAAACTGGAAAATCCAAGGGGTACTTTTTCTAGTAGGTGAAACCTGCCTTCTATACCTAGAAACACCGCCTCAACCCCTACCCCGTCATCTATTACCAAACAAATCCCCTGTTCTAGAACTATCAGGACCATAAAAGGATTGTTTTGCTGTAGCTAAAAAAAGCTCCTGGTCAGAGGATTCATCCATTTCAGAAGACACCCAGGGACAATCAGCATATGAATGATTAATTTCATTACATAAATTGCAAATGGGAGGAGCCTCACAATGAACTGCTGTATGCCCCAATACCCCACATTGAAAACATTTTACCTGGTCACATGAGGTGTTCAGGTGCGATAAGGATCCACATTTATAACAGTTCTTGGGTTGACCTGTATAAAATATTATACCCCTGTCCCTCCCCCCCCCAAAAAAAGAACTGGGTAAATAATGAATGCCCTCCTCAGTTTGGTGCAATTGCACTCATACTGTTGAACCACTAGTCCAAAAACCGTTTTTATTCATTATGGGTTTAGTTTTATCATAAACTGAACACCTTTTCTCTAACCAAAACAGTATGTTGGAAATATTAACCCCTTCATTTCTGAAAAGCACAGTCACCGTTTTAATTGTAGGCTTGGTGATAGGGATAGCTTGAAAGTCTCTCCAAATCTCTTTATCTTTCACTTCATGGTATAATCGCCAAACCTTATCTAAAGAAATAATTAAACAAAAACTTACATCATAATTGTGGTCTCCCAGCAGGTGTATGAAAGCATACATCTCTGCCAGGGTAAACCCCAGTGAATCTATTATCAAGGTCTTCCTCACTCATATACGATCTGGAACCACCGGAGCCTTTCCCCGGTACTTGAGACTAACCAAGAAGTGACATTTGGCTGCTTCAGCTGGTTTTCTAAATAAGCCAGCATACGATTTAGGGCCTTGACTAACAGGAGGACGATCAACTTTAACAGAACATCCAAATTACCTCCTACCATGCCATGAGCTGAACCAGAATCTTCACGATTCTCAACATCCAAGGACCGGAGAGTGGGGTTCCTGAAAGCTTTAGGAGACTGAGATGGACTGCCCAAAACCAGAGGTTCTTCTCTCGCTAGTCCAGCATCTGGTGTAGCTAGCAGTGCAGTAGCCTCACACTGAGAGTGCGCATTCGCACTAGGACCATCAACAGACTGCATCTGAATAACTTTAGAACCAGGTGAGGAATCAAAAACTGCCACCTGAGTATTTGGTACAGGCAGTATAGGGGTAGAAGATCCAGAAATGGGGATCAATGGATCAGGAATCCATCTGTTCTCTGTCCAAAGCCAACCAGCCTGCCGAAGGGCATCACCCAGAGACCAGGCTGTTAAAATACAAATTGTTTCAAAAGAGGTTTCATGGACTAACCTCTCATCCTGTGTTGCTGTCAATTCAATATGCTTACTCACACTCACCGAATCATGGTTTTCCAAGGGCAATCATTTGCTGCCTTCTTTTAAAGGGCTTGCAAGGGAATGCTTACATTCGTTCCTTTCTGCCTCCAGCTTTTGTCGACATGAATTGAAGTCTTGCTCTGCAATCGAGATCAAATCCAGAATTTGAGATTTTTTCCTCTCCAATTCTTGTTGTAACTGCCATTCTTCTGCCATCGGTCCCTCATTTCCTAATGGGGACGCTGAAGATTCTTTAGAAACCTGAGCCATTTCTTGGTCATTTTCCAACACACCACCTGCATTATTCAAAGAAGGAGAAACCAAGAGCTCAGAAGCCTCCACAACATGACCTCCCTTCTCCACAGTCTCCAATGTACTGAGGTCCTCCATCTCTCCCGCAGTGCAACAGCACCCACTGCAGCAAGAGTAGGGGAAATTTTTATTAGAAACAAAAACTAAAGACAAAGTAACAGAAATAAAACAGAAATACAACTGTCATAGCAACCCAGAAAAGAAAATCGGGTGAGGAGAAAAAAAAACATAGCATTGAACTCATGCCTATATTAAAAAGTAAAGAAAAACAGAAGTCAGTTTCAGTAGCAAAAGTCCCAAACACACAAAAAAAAGAGCAACTGGGGTATACCAAGAAAGGGCAGCCTTCAAGTAATAGGAACATCGGAGTCAGTAATCCAACGCAAACCCCTTCACTTAGCCAACCAAAGAGCATCCAGAAAAGATCGACGCTCAGTAGCACAAATCAGCCTCAAGTCCCTGGTAATATGTTCCACAAGTTTGAGATATGAAGTCTGCTTTTGTTGTAAGGTGAATAAACACCGAGCAGACCAAATATGCCATTTATACACTGTGGCCCAGATATTCAAACTGCGTCCAAAAAGTGCGCAATAGCAGGAGCAAGCGCAAGTCTATTGCGCCCACGCGCAAGAGACGCGATATTCAAAAACGGAGCAGGCCAACCTGCTCCTACAGCCGACGACTGAATATCGCACCACCTGCACCATAGCGCAACTAGGGAGGGGAAGCTGAGCAGATCTGATGTACCATAGCCCAACAAGGGATGTTAAGCTGAGCAGTCCAGAGGTGCCATAGCACAACCAGGGATGCCTCCCAGCAGCAGAGCAATGCAACTGCACAACCAGGGAGGTGGGGCCCACCACCCATGCCACAGATGGGCACAGGAACACACAGCAGAACAGACATCGTCCCCCCACACCCCATGCACTGCACAACTGGGGGAGGGCAGGAATAACCACTGGCCCATGGAGACAAGCAAACAACCCACAGCTGGGCCACGGTGCCCCATCACACCTACCGGCAAGCTGTGACTGGCACACAAGGAGGGCTGACCACCCCGTGCCACACCTTCCCCCACAATGCAGAGCACACCCTGCACAATGATCCCCAGACACCCCCCCATGAGCAGTGACCACCACTGCAGGAAATCCCATGCATGCCACCACCCCCACTGTGACACTGCAACCCTGTGCACCATAGAACCATGCAAGCCAGCCCCACCACGAGCACCCATCAGTGGGTGGCAGCACACAGCAATGCAACAATGGCAGACACAGTGCCACCATGCACAGTTATCCTGAGGTACTGCTGAGAGACCAACCATGCGTCGGCACATGAGGTACCCCACACAGGACAGGGCATGCTCCGGACACCACCACCAGTGGAACAGCACCCTGCACAGTATTCCAGTGACACACTCCGACCCACCACTGGCCACAACAGCCAGCACAGACACCCACAGTGGTGCATGGAAGCATGCACCATACCGGATGCCACACAGTTTATGGACAGACTCCCACCCATACCCAAGGGCACAACAACACAGGGACGCAGTGGTGGGGCAACCAAGCCCCCAGTGTGGGTCCATGTAAACTGTGTACACACAACCCACAGTCCTCCACGGCACTGGAGTGCCAGCCACCCTGCACAGGCACTGTGGACCCGTACACCACCATCATTCACCCGGAGCACAAGTCACAGACAGTGGGGCACATCCCCTGCAACACACACAAGGCACAGCATGGAGGTGGGACAACAACTGTGGTACCCACAGTGCCACCCGAGGCAGACATGCACTACACTAGTGACAGGAGGCAACCCAGCAATGTGACGGGTACAGTGGCTGCCCTGCAGGGACTGCCACCACTGACATGCCAGCGGACCGTGCAGGTCACAGACATGCATGTGTGTCAGCTGCACAGGCCATGGATGGGCCGATGGGTGCACCATGGACACAGAGCACACACCATGGACCACTGCACACAGTCATCCAGTGCACAGGGCACAACACACACACCACAGACACTGACTGATAGCTACCCCCACACCATAGTCACCTCCACACGGACACACACACATTCCCATGACCGCACCACCCCTGATGCCATGCACACCACAGCAGCTGAGCACCTATAGCCCGCTGAAAATCAGAGACCACCACAGTATTCATATCAAAATTAAATGTATTGAACAAATATATAAAATTCAACTATTTACAATATTACATAAACTATATACAAGGTTGGGGAGCCACAAACAAGGTGGGAGTGGGTAGGGGGCAGGGGTGGACAAATGGGACAGGAAAGGAGGGGTGTGAGGGTGGGTCCAGGGGGGTAGGGGAATACAGGGACTTTTTGACCCCTAGCGGGAGTGCCTTTCCCCGCTCCAACTCCTCCGGGCTGTGTGCCTCCTCAGGACCCCGGTGTCATCTATCCACCTGAGGATGTCCAGCAATGCCCTCACCACCAGTAGTATCTCCCTCAGCACCTCCCTGATTTCCTGTAGATGGCAGGTACCTAGGACAAGGGAGCACAGTCAATAGGTGTGAATGCGCAACCCCATATAGCCCGCCCACTGTGCATGGCATACGGCCGTGGGACATACCTCTGTGATGGTGTGTGACCATCCGCAGTGATCACATCCACATGACCTGCCCAGCCAGGTGCATACAGCCATGCGGAACACTGCACACACCCACCAGCCAAGTCATGCACAGCACCACCGTGGCTGTTTAGTGACATGGCTATGTGGTGCAAAGGCAGTGGCACAACCATGTACCTGGTGCACGCATGGACCACCATTGACACACTCCCAGACATGCATTGCCACTGGACAGTGTTGGCTGTAACAAGTCACGTGCATGGCAGTGGTGTCAATGGATGGTGACCATGCCCCACTGCCCACCCTGTCACACAGCATGCAATAGTAATCATGGATGTATGGCACTCACCTTCATCGGGCCAGTCCAGTGGGTGGTGAGGGCCCTCGGCCCGCCTTGCTGCACTCTGCTCTTCCTGCCATCGCTCTTCACGGGCATGGCGGCATTCCTCTGGGCCTGTGGGGCAAACATGGAGAGAGGAACATCAGTACAATCCCATAACAAAGTCCCCCTGCCCCCAGGTGTGTGCCTCCCACCCAACCAGACCCACCCACCCCACACCCTGTGAACACCACCACAGTCAACCCCGACAGTCCCTCCCCCATGTGCTGGACACATACAACACTGTTACCCATATGGAAGATAAAAGTGTGTTGACGTAACCCCTACCTGGCCATGGCACTGTGCCCCTCCTGGCACGTGCCCACAGGTGTGCCAGTAACTCCAGCTCCCTCCGCCGCAGGTCCCCGTATCTGTGGCAGCACTGCTCGCCACTCCTCCCCTATCCTGTGGCCTTCTCAAGTGCAGCGGCCACCTCCTGCCACACCTGGGTCCTGGACCTGTCCAGGGGCACCTCTCTGAACAGTGGCCCATGGTATGGCTCCACAATGACCACTAGGTTGGCCAGCTCAATTGCAGACCACTGGGCTGCCCTCCTGTGTGCCATTTTCGCTGCTGTATTTGGCAATATGGCTCTCTGCAGCGCAGCTCCCCATGTGCAGATGCTGCGCGGTTCAGCTCTGACATTCCCTATCGCACTGTCACCGAACAGCTCGATAGAGGTGCACCCATGCCTGATGCATGGTGCCTAGGGGGCAAAGGTCGGGCACAGGGTCAAGGGTCTCTGGCACATGGACACGCACAGCACCATTGGAACACAATGCATGTAGCACGATTGGCTTCCTGTGTGCCACCGTCATAGCGGCCTACCACGCAGTTGGCCCAGTGCACCTATGAAGGCCCAGTGCCACAGAGCCATGTAGTGACCATCGCTATAGTGCCACTGGCACAATGGTGGCCATGCCCTGCATTACCTACCACGCACAGCACGTCATCAGCGCGGCAGACGCCTGCATCAGCAACCCTGGCATGCGCAGTGAGGTGTGTACTACATGTGTCACAGAACTGCGCCATTGGCTAGCACGTTCAACACAATTGCGCAAAGCGCAACAGCGCGATATTCAGCCGTCATATGCAAATCATCTAATCAGCCATTCAATGGTGCAGCACTGCAATTTGCATCTACTTAAAGTTGCGCCTCGCCTCATTTGCATGGGTTGCGCTATAAAAGTGCGACATTGGGCTGCAGTGGTCATAGTCGGTTACTGCAGTCTATTGCAGTCTATTGGTGAGTTGCATGCTGGGAGTGTGGACTGTGGATTTAGGGACAAGCATGGGACTGCACAGTCACAGGTAACAACTGCCATTCTTACAGGCTACATAATGACCGAGCAAGTTGTTGGAGAGGAGGAACACAGTGGTGGGAGGAGGAGGAGGCCTAACTTTACCAAGGCTGAAACCGAAGCCCTGTTTGAGGCCTACCTGGATCAGGAGCCACTTCTTAGTGGACGGCGGGGAACACCTAAAAGCCCATGCTGCTGCATGGGAGGAGGTGGCACGTGCTGTGAACCTGCATGGCAGCCACCAGCGCTCTGTGCAGGAGTGTAAGAAAAAGATGGGCATGGACAGGAGGAGGATAAAGGAGAAGGTGGATGCCATCAGGGCAGCATGAGCTGCAACAGGTGGGGGACAACCGGAGGTGGTACAGCTGACCACACAGGAGGAGAGGCTTGCTGGAAGCATGCAGCGCAGTGCCATTGAGGGTGTTCTGGGTGGTGGCTTCCAGATGGGTGGTGGCCCATCACTGCATGGTAAGTCATGGTCTGTCTATGGGGGGGGGCAGGGTAGGTCACATGCAGTAACATGACTTTGCTTTCCCTTACAGATCCTGAGTATCTGCATGGGTCATCGGTGGTGGGCCTGTCCACTGAGGACAGTCAGCTGGAGATGGAGGAGGGCCCATCCACCTCCACAGGTATACGTGGATCATTGCGACAGTGGGGCCGCCTGGCTGTCCACACTGATGTCGTTGTAACAGGCGTGGAGGAAGCCCTGCCTGTGCCCCAGCATGCTGGCATCCACGGATGCCAGCATGCTGTGACTGGGGCCGGTGCAGAGTCCATCACCGATGATGATGACGCTAATGTCATGGGCAGTGACACTTGTGTGCCACAGGATGGCTACACAGCAGGGCACTTTGCACCCATGGCTGTGGGTGGTGCTGCCGTGGAGGCCTGCGTGTCAGCACAGTCCCAGCCTGTGCCTGTCAGCACCAGTGGGGCAGCACTGGTGTCTGTTCAGGACAGTGGGACTGTTGCAGCCACTGCGGCAGCACCAATGAGCCCTGGGGAGCGGCAGCCGGAGGGGCAGCATCAGCAGTCGGCTAATGGGCTTGGGGGTACAGGGTTCAGCGGTGGCATCTGTGCACCACCTGTGGACATGCCCAGACCTGGTCCTGGTGCATAGCACCCACCCTCAAGGGGTGCTGATCATCAGGGCAATGCACACCCTGTGGGACAGGATGCCGAGGAGGTAGATGACCTCTTGGATGATCACACCCACCTACTGCAAGCATCAGTCCAGCAGCAGATGTGGCTTGCGACGTCAGTGGATGCACTTCGTGTGGCTCTGGAGCGGGCAGAGGAGCGTCACAGTGGGGACACCGATCTGATCCTGGCAGGGATGGACCATGTGCGGGAGAATGTGACCGCTACCATTGACAGGCATGCACAGGCATTCACTGCTGTCATGGCCACAATGGGCACACAGTCAGGTGCCCATGCATCACAGACACCACGCAGTGCACTGTCCACCCCCGGTCCTGGCATCGTGCGACTCCCACCCTGTTGACACCGGGTTCAGCTGTGGGCATCCCGAGCACTCCTGGCGCAGGCATGTTCGGTGTGCTGCAGACCCCTGTGCGAGCACAGTCGCGTTCACGCAGTGGAACCACTGGGGGACCATCGGTGCCACCCTATGAGGCTATTGGTCAGCCTGTCAGTGCTGACAGGTCTCAGTGGGGCCGCCCATGCATCCGTGGTGGCTGGGGCACTGTGTCACGTGACTGATCTGTCTCTCAGCATGGCTACTGTCTGGTGCTGCCCTGTGTGCATTGTGTGTTTCAGTGGGCAGTGCATGGGTGGGTACCTGGCCCTGCACGCAGCCACACAGTCCACCTGCACACCCTCCCGGCTGCTGTCCACAGTTGCATGTGCATGATGATGCCTGCATTGCGCTGTACACCTATGTGCAATGGTGCTCAGCATCTGACACATGCACATGGACAGGCAGTGGGCGTGGTGGCCTATGGACATGTGTGTTGCTAGGGTTGGCATTCTGGGTTGGTGTGCCTCCTGCCCTCTGTGCATGTTTGGTGCATTGTGTGTGTGCGTGTGTGTGTGTGTCCATCTGTGTGGCATGTTAATCCTCACCCATCCCTGGTTGTGTGTGTGCTTCTGTGCCCCGCCACTTCCCTTGACGGCATGCACCCCTGGTGTGTGTCCATGCATGTTTGTGGGTTGTGCCTTAGCCACTGGTGGTTGCACATGGCCCCATGACTTACCTGGGTTGGCTGAAGTGCTCCTCTGTGATGGTGTCCCGGTGCAGCTGTGCCAGCCGGATCAGTCGGGGGTCCTGTCGGCCAAGGGGGGGCTGCCCATTACCATTGTCACTGGCGTCCTCATCATCCCCATTGCTGTCCTCCTCTTTGACCTGTACGGCTATCCCACATTCGTTGACCATGTTGTGTAGGATGCAACAGGCCAGGAATAGCCCACAGGCCTTTGAGGGGCTGTACTGTAGGGCACCGCTGGAGGTGTCCAGGCAACGGAAGCGTGCCTTCAGCATCCTGAACACCCACTCAATGACATTACGTGTGGTGGCTTGTGCCTCATTGTAGCATTGCTGCGATCGGGTCACTGGCCACCGGTAGGGTGTGAGCAGCCAGGGACGGAGTGGGTATCCACTATCACCTGTGTGTAGAGGGTGGAGGTTAGTTTGGTGATCAGCATCGCCCTGCCCCGGGCCATGTAGGCCACTACCCATGTCACCTCTGGCCATGCCCCCCCAGGCCCTAAGATTGTCAATGTGGTTTGAATACTCACCCACTAGGTGTCCAGTGGGGATGTCCCCACTCTTGAATCTGTGGCACAGTGCTGACTGGTGCCAGATGAAGGCATCGTGTGCTCCCCCAGGGTGCGTGGCACAGACATTGATTATGCGCCCCCTGGCATCATACACCAGGCATACGTGCTACCCTGTGGAACTCCTGTATGTTTACTGTGCGCTCCACCGGTGTGCTGGGGAAATGGATGTACTCCGCAGCATGTGGCAGCAGTGCACTGAGGAATTGGGTGAGGTGGCGTGACATGGCCGACTGGATTATGCCTGTGGTGTCCTCAGTTGGTCTCTGGAAGGTACCCATGGTGAGCAAGCACATGCAGGCTGTTACTTTAGTCTCCACTGACAGGGCATGGCTCCATCGTGTGGGTGCTTGCATCACATCACTGCACAGCTCACAGAGCTGTCTCAGAAGTGCCCTATTCAGGCGGTACCAGCCCACAATCTCAGTATCAGTGTACAGCTTGAAGCTGGTGTGGGCTCGGTACTGCCTGTTGGGGGCATACTGCCGATGGGTCCTTCCATGGCCACGCCCACCTGCCGCCTGCCTTCTCACCCCCCTCATAACGGCCTCCATCTGGAAGGTGGCACTGGCCATGTCCCTGGCTTGTGTTCACCCCCCCTGGCAGCTGTTACTGTATTCCCCCCGCTGTCCTCCCTGCTACTTCCCCTGCACCGGGAACATCTGCCTGTGGTGGCCTCTGTACTGTGTGGCACTTCCCCCTTCTGTGCTGGCTGTGGCTCCCCACACCTTCCCTGTGCCTGTGTGTTCAGGGTGCCCTTTTCCTGGCCTGCCCTGTGTGTCCCTCCTGCCCTGTCTGTCTGGCTAGAATTCTGCCTCATGTGGCTTCCCTGTAGCATTCTTGCACCTCTCCCTTGCTCCTTTTTATGTTGGCTCATTTCCACTATGGCGCAACTTCCGCTTGCTCCCCTATTGCGCATGGCGCAAGTCGTTGAATATCGCACTGCACTATTTATGCATGGTTCCTTCCCCTTCAGTTGCACATGCCTTCGTTATCATTGCGCTGTTGCTCAGCATGATTTCGGGGGCGCAGCTGCCTCCTGCTGAATATCGCAGAATGGCGCTATTTCAGACTTGCACAGGTGCAACCCTATTGCGCATGGCTCAACTCTTTTGAATATCTGGGCCTGTAAATACAACTTCTAAAGTCTCCCCATCCCAAGCATTCCATGAACCAGATACCTCCCCATACAACAAATTATCAAGAGAGATAGAAGTAAAAACTGGAGCTTGCCACGTGGTGGCCAGAAAATCTCAAAATCCTGCAATAAAAGAACAGTGAAAAAAAAAGATGGTCTACTGTTTCAATTAGTGAAATACATTCCAATCTACTGCAGTACCTTTCACTCATCTGTTTATGCTTATGGTTATTCTTCACATTGAGCCTATCATGGCAACTAAGCCAGTGCATAACCCACATCCGGGTGGGAATCCTAAGATTCTGCAAAAACTGTAAAACACGTATCCGTTTATCAACTGGACAATGATCAAACATGATAGGGACATGACAAACAGTGTCCAATAACATAAAATACAAATGTTTCCTCTGACCAGAAATAATCCCTGAAGGAAGCACCTTCCATTGCCACAATCTGGCAAAAGCATCCCTCCAAAAGAGAGGGGCAGTAGGCAATTGCTTAACCACCTGCAAGGTACCCCCTTCCCATAATCGAAACCATAACTGAATTGTTTCAAAAATCCAAGGCTCCCAGCCCTTGTTAGAATGAATCAACAGCGGGTGAAGATTAGCCATAAAAAATATACTATTAAAGAAAAATAAAGGATGGATCATATTCAAACCCCCTTGAGCAATAGGAAGATACAATTTATTATGTTGTATAGGGTTAAGCCGACTACCACACACAGCCTGGAAAAAAACACTCAATAATCGTGTCTCCAAAACCCTCGGCAGTGGAAAAACGTAACTAAGAAACAAAAATATCAGCACCAAATAGGTTTCAATCAAATAAACCCTATTTTTTCCCCATCTTCCAGTTATTCCAACTAGTTACCTTGCATTGTGCTAATTCGAGTTTCACTGTCCAATTATAGACATCCGGATGTATCATACCAAAAAAATTCCCCAAATCCGAATCGGACCAATACCAAACTGTATACCTCCTAGAGTTACCAAGGCCGGGCAATCCTGCCCCACTCGAATACCCACACATCTCTGGAGGTTAAGGCTACTGCCTGCCACTGCTCCAAAAGTGGAGCACAGGTGCAAGGCAGCCATTATAGAATCAGGATTCTGCAACAATAAACACTTGTCATCTGCATAAGCCAGAATGGGACAGATACGTACTGTTGGGGAAAGAGCAATCAGTGAAAATGCAGGACAGGACTGTAATAGTCGCAGTAAAGGGTAAAAAAAAAAAACACATATAAAATAGGACTCAGGGGGCAACCCTGTCGGATCCTATGCCGAATTCCAATCAAAGGGCCACACCAACCATTAACAAGAGGAGCTACTGTGGCAGTATGGTAAAGCAACTGAATCCATTGTACAAACTCTTGGGGTATTTGAAACTTAGCCAGAACCAACCACAAAAAGTCATGCTGGACCACATCGAAAGCTTGTTTCTGGTCCAGAGACAAAACATAACCATTCACCAAATTCAAAAGGCCTTTCTCAAAAATTTCCCTAAGCACCAACAAATTATCTTGGATCGATCGTCCAGGGACAGTGGATGTTTGACAGACTGAAATTAACTCAGCAGCCACTGACTGCACGCATTTAGCCAAAAGCTTAGAAAGTAACTTAAAATCCATGTTTAATAAACAGATCGGTCGCCAATTAGTCAATGCCTGTCGGTCCCCCGATTTAAACAAATAAATCAAAGAACCCATGTTAAAAGATAAGGGTAGAGAAGTACTGTGCAAAAGACAGTCATATACTGAGGTTAATTCATCCCACCAATATTTGGCCAAAAATGCATACATTTCTGATGGCAAACCATCAGGGCCATGGGCAGTATTTGTCTTTAAGGACCGAATAGCATCCATGACCTCTGATGGAAGAAAGTCAGAAACAAGCCGGGTACCATCCTGTAAAGAAAGCACAGGAAAATCAATCTGAGAAAGCAACATATCAGTCTAAGCAGGGTCAAAGGCCAGAGAAGCAAATTTGTGTTCAGTATAATCAGCAACCACCGACATGAGTTCAGACCGAGTCCGAATTGGCTGACCCAGAGTATTATACAAACAGGACATATATATATATGACCCATATGGGAATTACAGGTCTCAAAGGGGCAGACCAAAGCCAAAAAAACCCTGTGTACCAAATTGCTGTTGATGTCGAATAGCTTTAGCTTTGTCCAAATGGAATTGTTGCATATGGGATTTAAAATATTGAATCTGAAAGGTATAGTCAAATTTAGTCGTAATGGACAGAGTAAATAGCCTCTGCAAATGGGTCCGAAAGGTAAGGCAATTCTTATATCGGGTCATACAAACAGTCCGACTATACTGTTTCAAGAAATAAACCAAATCACGCTTAGTATCTAGCCACCACTGTACAACACTATCATACAAAAGAAAAAAATGATTTTCTGGCTACCACAAAATCCTTCAGAAGCAAAGTAAAATCTGCATCCAGTAAAACAGAAGTATTCATTTTCCATGTACCAGGGCCACTCAGAATGGTACTGGCATCACCAAGAGCAAGAGATACCATCCTATGGTCAGAAAACTCAGCCAGCTGAACAACGGCACTCTGAATGAATAAGGAAGACGAAATGAACAAAAAAATCAATCCTCGTAGCCAAATTACCATTGAAAAAAGTTGGTGAATGCAGGCCAGTATGAAATGTAAAAGAGTCGAGAAGGTTAGTTGTTTTAATCAGGGATGCCAAAAAAATAGAATCTGAATTAAGTTTAGTTGTTGTAGAAGTATGTGTTCTGTCATGTAACGATAAACCGCAATTAAAATCACCACCAAAAACAACAAACTGTGATGTGTGTAAAAAAGGCTGAATAATCTTAAACATCTCAACCCAAAGGGCCTTTGTTTGTGGGGCATAACAGTTAATAAGGCAATAGAAAATATTGTGAAACCGGTTTCTAGTTTGAGTTTTTGTACCATTATTCTCCCTACCTTTTTCCATGGCATAGGATCAACCTTTACTCACATTCCATGTCAGCCAACGAGTGCACTCTGTCCATCAATTAGGATATCTCAGAAAAAATTATTAAGATTAGGTAGAAGCCCCTTCAGCAAACCCACTACATATTACCAAACATACACATAACAGTTTGGATTTTTGAAGCGTAGAACTCAATCAGTAGTCCCTTGCCTCTAACAGGACTCCACCAATTTATAATCCCACTATGTGCCACTGAATAATTACTCTATAGGTTCAGTCCCTAACTAAATCCAGTACTTTTATATCAATTAAAGGTTCATAACTACCAGTTTTAGGACTAGGAACCTGAGAAGCACTCAATGCTAACAAAGCACAGCTTAACAAAATGGTCCTGTCCCATCATGCACAAGTTTGTCCACTAATCATTTCTCTGCCCCATACTCTCCAAACTAAATATACATCTCAGGAACATACAGTATTGTACAGAAGATACCTCTCCCAGATCTCTGGCAGAAAACATGAGACGACCCTAAGCAGGGTGAACTACCCCTAGGCAAAAGTCACAAAGACGTTATAACAGATAGTATTAAATGGTTGGTGGGTAGCTTAGTTAGATTTTAGGGATATTAACTGGCTTGACCTAAAATATTAAATTAAGGTATTTTCCTTTAAATATTAAACAGAACATTGTCATTGTAATGTGCCTTAAACATCAGAAGCCTCTTAGTATAATATATACAACATAGGGTTTACAATCAAAAATAACAGCTCCTCAGCCATGGCAAATCTTCAACTAACATATTTAAAACACATAAGACAAGTTAAAATCAGAGATCACAAAATTCTGAATTCAGCTATCAAATATTCATAAAAGCATGCACTGGGATTTTTTGAAATGAAAAACCCTTTGTGTGAAAAAATTGAAAGAACAAAGTTGGTTACTGAGTTACCCTCGTTCTTTTCATTTTTTATAGTTTATCCACCAGAAGGTAAAAAAACCTATTAGTAAAATGAAAAATTGCTTTTAGCACTAGAATGAGGGAAAGACATTATACATAGAAAGGTCACAAAGTTAGTTAATGGCAAAGATAAGCCAAACTGTTAAGGTGTGCACAACGAATAGTCCCACTCCTTCAATGCTAAGCAAAAATAAAAACATGTAGAAATTCAAATCTCCTCGTGTCCTACGAGGCTGAAATGAGGAGATCACCTAATAGAGTCCTCATTCAAACTTCATAGAATCTGCAGTCTGACAATTTGATCGAAACTCTTGGCTCCGAGTTCAGAAAACAACTGATATTGATATTACCTTTCACAGGTGTTCCATTCTCAGCCATATAAAACAGCATTATGTTTATCTCCATTGTATGAGTATTATGGACTATGGCACCTTAATGTAATTTCATGTGGTCTGATATGTTTCTTTCAAAATGACACAAAAACTGTGAAAACCAGGGACTCCAAAGTGAACTGGTCTGTTAATACATTTCAGAACAGTGGGCAACATGGATACAACCCATGACCCCCCTCCCATGGTGATGTGCTGTCAGTTCTATGAGGGGCCACCATCTTTGTTCACACACAGGTCCTAATGGAGAAGCTTGCTGCCACTTTATTTAAAATCCCTCATTAATGCTTTTGGCATGTGGTGGCCTGCTTGCAGTCCTGGGCAAGGGATGTGCTTATTTTGCTGCCCAATCAGCCTTTTTCAGAGTTGGGAGCTTTTGTTTGTGTGGAAGGAGGTTGTCCATACCACTCTCCTGTTGGTGTGCATGTGCACTGTGTGCTTTGCTTTCCTGGTCCTGCTGCCTACCCTAGGGCCAGAAAACTCATTATGAGGTGCCTGATGGGGTGATTTAACTTCAATCCTGTCTCTACTTGTCTCTAGGTAGTCAGGATCCACAGCTGGAGCAGGCACACTACCTGGTACTTCTCTTGAAGCGCTATCTCTCTTGCCTGTTCCCTGGCTGCTGAAGCTCCTGGGCTCAGGGAACGCCTCTCTCTTGCTGCTGTCCTCTTTCTGCCCCCCTACTTTGGCCACACCACAGTCCTGGTGGCCAAGAACAGGGCAGCTGTGCAGTGATGACCACGGACATCTCAAGTGTAGCCTGGTTCATGTCCCACCTGGGCTCCTGGCTACACAGTACTTACCCTATCAGGTCCCATATATGGCACTCCTAGGAGAGCAGAGGGTGAAGACAAGATCCTAGCACCTCAGAGACAAGAACTGGTAAGCTGCAGCTTGGGGAAGGGGGGCTTACACAAATAAGTCACAGCATGTGGAGTGGAAAGTACTGTATATGTGTCACAGTTTTGAGTCTTGAGGAATCTGTTCAAACTGATTAGTATTATTCTATTGCATTTATTAATAGGTCTGACTCCTACAAGTTAGAGTCTGCAATTTCACATTGCAATTTATTGGTTTTCTTTTTCTGTTTCAGTAGAATCAAATGTGGTCTCAGTTGGCTGCAGTGAGTTTGTATTACTTGTGCTCTTTTATTTTTTGCAATAACTGCAACTGTATACCAAAAATACAACATTAAGATTAGTGGTCACATGAAGGATTTTAGGTAACATGGCTATTGGAACCAGTGTGCTGGGAAAGGGGCATGCTCCAACAACACACACACACACACACACACAGTCAGCTATTACCTGCAGATCTTTCAACAGAGGGCAGAGGAAGGGGAGAAACTCAGGGGGCAATAACAGCACTGAGAGACTGTTGGAAGGTTGCACAGGGAGATTAGCAGTGTCAGTGGCTCAGTAGGTAGCACACTCGCCTCTGAGACCGGGTGATCAGAGGGCTGTGGGTTCAATTCACACATCTGGCACTTGGGTTAATGTCCCAGTACTGACACTGTAGTGCAGCATGAGAGGGGTGCTGCACTTCTGAGGTGCCGTCTTTTAGATGACACGTTAAACTGAGGTCCCATCTGCCTGGATTGGTGGTAGTTCAGGTGGCTGTTAAAGATCCCATGGCACTTATCGAAAAGAGCAGGGGAATTTCCCTGGTGTCCTGGCCAAATTTCCCTCATTCACTAAAAATACCACCAACAGCTTTATCTGGTTCAAGGTCAGTTGGCATTCATCTGTATCTCCTTCCCCTGGGTCGTGCCTGAAAATAGGCAGGATTTCTCTAGTGTACTTACCCGATCAACAAAAACTAAATAAAATTAAATTTCTGGTTGATTTGTGATTTACAGATTGAAGGGAGTCACTTTGTCTCATTTTTTATTATTTCAGATTGGAAGGCTGGTCAGTGAGAATCTTGTTTTATTTTATTTCGACAGATTGAAGTGGGTCACTTTCATTCACTTTGCTTTTTCACTTGCCAGATTGCAAAGGAGTAATTTTGCTGCTTTTTGTCCCATTGTTTGTTTTTCTTGTATTTAGGTGAAAGGAATCAGACCTGAGCACAGCAGCGAAAGATTTAAAGGGATTGTGTTTGTTTCTCTTGGTTTACCTGATCACTTTCCCCTCCTTACTATTTCACATTGTTCTAGGGGCAGAGTACCAGGGAGCAGAAGCCGAGAAGAAACAGCAGCACCAGGAGGTGGCAAGTAACAGAGTGGCTCAGTACTTATACAACTGACTGTTCCTCATAGAAACCAGAGCATTGATCCAGCCCACCCTCCCCATCCCATCCACCCTGAAGCTCACCCACCTAAATACACAACCATCAGTGGATAATCTCCAAAGGAATGGGAAATTTGAGCTAGGCACAGTCTAGGAGGCTGCTCAACTACATCAAGGTTATTCACAGGGGTATAGGGTGCAGCAGCACAAATCAGAACTAGAAATCTGTGGGAGACTGTGAGGAGAGAGAAAGACAGGGGAAGAGACGAAAGGAAGGAGAGACAGAGAGAGGGAGAGATAAAAAACATATCAGCAGGAGGTATTTCATAGGATTAAAGGAGGGGGAATTGGCAAAACAGAGTAGAGAAATGCAGGGAGTGGTGCAGTGCAGTGGGTGTGGGGCAGCAGTATTCAGGAGAACGTTCTGGGTACTGTGGTGCTGCCCCATATGCAGGCACCTCTCTGGGCTGAGGGCAGAGATTACCAGTCTCGGGGCCAAGCTGGCAGGAGCACTGGTGGCCTCTGCCCCCCCACAGGCCACCATGTCCACAGCCACAACTACAATGAATGCCAGGGAAGAAGGCTGGCTGGCCTATGGTGGGTTTGGGGAGGTCAAGGGAGGGGTATCAGTGGGACATCCCCCATCTAGTCCATCTCAAAAACTTCTGTGCTGTCCTGGAGAAATGGCTAAGCCCCACATGGGAACCCGAGGTTGTGACCAAGGAGGATGAGCGGTTCCTCCAGGAGGGAGACCCGGGGGTGGGAGGTAGAGGACCCCAAAGGAAGAGGAAGCTACTCCTGGTGGGGGACTCAATAGTCCAGGGAATGGGTCGAGGCACAGGAAGCAGGGTGGAGAGGGTGCTAAAGTGCCTTTCAGGAGGCATAGCTCAGAGGGAAGAGGAGCAAATCCAGAGTATTGCCACAGTGGTAGCAAGGAGAGGGTGGATGAAGGTTGTTGTCCACCTGGGGACAAATGACCTAGCTAGGGAACAGGTGAGCATAGAACAGGTGCAGGGGACTTCGAGGAATTGGGTTGGTGCCTTGGGGAGGTAGCAGAATCCTTAACTTCCTCAGATGTTCTGCCAGTAAACAACAGGGGGAGGTTAGGAATTTCCACATCACACAGTTCAACACTTGTTTGAAGGGCTGATGCAAAGAAAAGAGTTTTGGCTTCCCTGGGGACTGGGGACCAACCTGGAGTGATGGGTGCCTGTACAAGGGGTACAGCCTGCATTCTTCCAGAGAGGGGACTGCAGTCCTCAATGAGAAGTTTAAATGCTACCTTGGCAAGCATTTAAACTAGCCAGGAGGGCCAAAGGGAGCAGGGAGACACAAGTAGCCCACCCCAACAAGATAGAGAAGCTAGCAGACAGCGTCACAGAGTGGCTCTGTGATTAAAAACGTAAAATCATATTTGAAGGGTAATAAGTGAGAACCCCCAGAGAAGTTTGGAGCTAGTAGAATTATATTGTGATATAGGAAAAGATTCCTTGGTGTGGTTCTGGGGAGGTGTTAATGAAAGATTTTAAATTGTTTAGATCCTGCGAGTAGATGTTCAGGTTTGCTGATTAAACGATTTGTAAAGCTGCGTGATTGTGCGATTGTGGGCGCATGTTCATGCAGTTTTAAATGTGTTCAGGTATTGAGAATGTATAGTTTTTCTTTGTTCCAGTGGAGGAACCCCCCCCCTTAATAATTCCACAGGTGGCAGGGAGTCCTGCTATCCTTTAGATCCATGGTTCAATAAATTAAAGAAATTGGCAATTTGAAATGTATGCCGACGGGCTGAAATGTCAGCCGTGGGGAAATTGGCTCTCTTGTGCTGTGCAACTTCAGTAATTATATTTGTTGCATTTCTTGAGAGGATTTGGTATGAGTTTTAGGGTACTGTGCTTGGGGTCCTTGGAATTGTGCTCTGTAAGGATGCTTTATTGTAGAGACTTGGATATGTGAAAAGAACCTCTTGGTTCTTCAGTTTTATTTTGTCAGCCTTTATTAGTAAATGCATGGAAGAATGCGATTGTTTGTTCGTAGGTATGTTACTGAGGTTTCATACGGCAATGTGAAGTGCCAGAGAGATTATTGTATTAATATGTGCACCTTGGTGAGGGTATTCCTTCTTTTAGTTGTATTGGTTTTGGTCAAAGAGAGGAAGGAACCCCCTTTTCCTAATGTATAGTGTACGGCTTTCTGGCTTTCATGATTCACTGCAGAGTTTGGAGTTGTGGTGGAGCCTTATATAAAATATATATGTATTTTGTGTCCTCGGGTTGTTAGAGGAGCTGTGCTGTAGCGTAGCTGTAGGATGCTTGGGTTGGGGCTGTGTGGCTGTGAGTGCTGATTTTCAGCTGTCGCTTGAAGGTGTCAGTATAGGTATACGAGTAGCTGTTCCGGCTTATTAGTGCACACAGCAGGGGAGGCATTTAGTTCTTTAAGTTCTAGTGACTTTAATTATTCTTTACTTAAAATATGGAGGATTTGTCTTCTTACCCTCTGGAGGTGAATTCATTTGGCTTGGTGTTAATTTGTTGTTGGTCCTGAAACAAGGGGATGATGAGCGTTGAGGAGCTTTGGAGTTTCGGCGCTTTGGGCTGTAGCTCACTCTTAAGAGTCGGCCGGCCATTGATTTCATTCTTAAATATTATTGGGAAGGGGTGGTGCTTCCCTGTCATTAGAAATGAAATTAATAATGTTCAGAAAGGATATAAATCACTTTTGAATGGGAGAATAGGTTATTATATGAGTTTAAATGGGTATAACTTATTTCAATAGAATAAACAAGTAGAGTATAAAGAAATATAGTTAAAGATCTTAGGTAGGGGTGGAGTTTTAAGGTCACCTGACCCTTTTTAGGGTATAAAAGGTTGAACATTTGGTTTAGTAAGTCAGATTAACTTTGGGTCAGGAGGTGAACTCCGGGGAATGTTATTAACTGCTGATTAAGGTGCTCTTAGGAGTGAGAGTGAACGTATTACCTGATGGAAGACTAAAAATGCAGGTTCTAATGTTATGAGATAAAATATGACAGTGACATGGAAAGCACTATTAATTGATGAAGAAATGTGCTTTACATTGACTACCTTCAAACTGTTTGGAGCGCCTCTGATGATCTTTGTAGAAAATGCACTCTGCTAATATGAAGAATTTTTTTTTGTTATTTAATAAATCTTTGAAGCATCTAACAGCTGCTATTGTGTCACGTTACCTGATTTCCCACCTACACCTGCGTCCTACCACATATGGTGTCAGAAGTGGGATGTTCGTGATCTGCATAAGGTCTGGTGGGCAGTGAGCCTAGCAAGATGATGCTTTGAACTAAACTCCTCTCTATTGGTTATTGGTGAGAGTACTTTGTTCTAAAGATGAAGCCAACAGATTAATGGTCCTGGATGGTGGTGAGGCCTTGTTTGAATAAGCTAAATGAAAATGAGGAGCCACTGTGAAATTTTGTTTGACCAGAAGAGTGACCAGAGTGATCGGATGGAGGTGAAACAATGGTTATTTAATCGCTGGATGGAGGCAGAGAGTCGGTGTAAAGAAGTAGAACAAAGGTACCAGGAGGTGTTAAGCCAATTGACGGTGATGAGGGGACCATTTGGGTTATCAAAGGCCTATGAAGAGGGCTGAAAAGATGTCCTGTGTGGATTGTGTGGACTGTGTTGAGGACCAGCTTCCTGTTCTACCTATGTTCTTGGGAATGTATTGGGTTGGAGATGATGGAGATGATGGAAGCTTGATGTCGGACAAGTCCCCAGGTGAGACTGTTTTGGTATCTGGGGTGAAGGATGCAAGCAAAACTGAAGAGGCAGTAGTTGCCGAAGGGACTTGTTTATTGAACTGTGATAATGTGGAAAATAAAAATGTTATTAATTGTTCTACTGCTTGCTGGAAATCTGTACAGGCAGGGGATCCAGAAATCCAGCAGATAAGTAGTCATGTTACCCTGAATAAAGGTAGAACAGGTATGGATGGGGGAAAGGGGCAGTTATGGTGGTACGAAATGAAGGATGAGGTATTGTATCACATGAGACCAAACCCCCCATACAAAGCAGATAGATTCTAGGGTGGTGGTACCTCATAGATATAGAAAGGATGTTTTAGATGCATTATGTATAAACACTAAATACATGAATCAAGAGGAAATGTTGGGGCATCTCATTCCTTCTTTTCATTGGCCTGAGATGTACAGTCAAGTGGCTCTTTATTTAAGGAGGTTGGCAGCCACTCAGAAAAGGCAGACATGGCAAACTGAAATGAGTATAGTACCGAAGGGAAAAGAACGCAATAATTGGCTCCCTTGGAAAAAGGGGAGGGTAATTCAAAGGGATATGAGTAGTAGATGGTAGAGACTTATAGTACTAGCTAGGTTATATTGTACTTTATCTAATGTAGTAGCCGAACTTAGGTGCCCTTAATATTAGATAAAAAGGGGTACTAGATGGAAGGTGCTAAAGTAAGTTATTTTGATAAAAGTGTTGGAGAATTAGGAATGTTCACATCTTGAAATAACTGACTGAAGAAAGAATGAGACAGATAGGAAAGAGAACACTTAATGGAAATAATTTGATACACTAAAATAAAGAGTATGTATAATGGGGTTTCCATTATCCTGGGTACAGGGTAATTGATTGGGACAGTTTTGATGAAGTAAAGTAAAGGGTAAAGATCTAAGTTCAAGTCACGTGAAGGAATACATCTATAAGCTATATTTAAGTCTAGGTTTGTTAACATCTTAAAAGTTAAGCATTATCTTTTATTTTTTCTAAGACTGTAGGGTTGGCCACCTGCAGTTGACTTTATTCTGTTTTCTTATATTTCTAGTTCTATCTTTGTTGTATTTGTTTTAGTTTGTCTATCTCAAAACAAAATACAGTTAAAGTAATAGTCTGTTTGATTAAGAGATGTTATTCAGTGAATGTTATTTGAACTGCTGTCCTATTTTCTGTCAGTAGTGAAATTGAAGTTAATGATGGGAGATAAGATAAATCATGTGTTCTAGAATATGAATGAGGTATAGGCCATAATAACAGTTCCGAAAATGGAACTGTTGGCTTGGAAAATACATTTCATATGTATGTAGCAAATATTTCTCAAACCAAATCTTAATATTTTATTTATGCATGGTACATAGAGTTTAGTGGATATGGCCATGTGGGTAAAGAAATCTAATTCATGTAAAATGATTTAGACATGGTATCTGATGGTGTTACAGATTATCCAAACACTGGTCAAGTTAGATAATATTTAGAAATTAAATATGGTTAATAGTTCGGGATATAGAATATGGACATGGAAATATTTAATGCAAGACGTAGTGTAAAATAGTTTTGAGTGTTTATTGGGGTGGTATGATTGATATGTTAAGGACTCTTGGGATAGAGCTCTAAGGTGAGGGTGGACCAGGGCTCTGGTAGGTTAAACCCCCTCCTTTTTGTTTTTCTTTTGAGCTAATGAGCTTTAATGAAGGTGGACAACCAAAAGATTTGTTTGCCTCTTGGGTGGGGAGGAATGTCACAGAGTGGCTCTGTGATTAAAAAGGTAAAATCATATTTGAAGGGTAATAAGGGAGAACCCCCCCCCAGAGAAGTTTGGAGCTAGTAGAATTATATTGTGATATAGGAAAAGATTCCTTGGTGTGGTTCTGGGGAGATGTTAATGAAAGATTTTAAATTGTTTAGATCCTGTGAGTAGATGTTCAGGTTTGCTGATTAAACGATTCTGAAGCTGGATTATCAGCGATCAAAGCATGTTCGCAGTTTTAAATGTGTTCAGGTATTGAGAATGTATAGTTTTTCTTTGTTCCAGTGAGGAACCCCCTTAATAATTCCACAGGTGGCAGGGAGTTCTGCTATCCTTTAGATCCATGGTTCAACAAATTAAAGAAATTGGCAATTTGAAATGTATACTGACGGGCTGAAATGTCAGTCGTCGGGAAATTGGCTCTCTTGTGCTGTGCAACTTCAGTAATTATATTTGTTGCATTTCTTGAGAGGATTTGGTATGAGTTTTAGGGTACTGTGCTTGGGGTCCTTGGAATTGTGCTCCATAAGGATGCTTTATTGTAGAGACTCTGGACATGTGAAAAGAACCTCTTGGTTCTTCAGTTTTATTTTGTCAGCCTTTATTAGTAAATGCATGGAAGAATACGATTGTTTGTTCGTAGGTATGTTACTGAGGTTTCGTATGGCAATGTGAAGTGCCAGAGAGATTATTGTATTAATATGTGCACCTTGGTGAGGGTATTCCTTCTTTTAGTTGTATTGGTTTTGGTCAAAGAAAGGAAGGAACCCCCCCCCTTTTCCCTAATGTATAGTGTACGGCTTTCCGGCTTTCATGATTCACTGCAGAGTTTGGAGTTGTGGTGGAGCCTTAAATAAAATATATATGTATTTTGTGTCCTCAGGTTGTTAGAGGAGCTGTGCTGTAGCGTAGCTGTAGGATGCTTGGGTTGGGGCTGTGCGGCTGTGAGTGCTGATTTTCGGCTGTCGCTTGAAGGTATCAGTATAGGTATATGAGTAGCTGTTCCGGCTTATTAGTGCACACAGCAGGGGAGGCATTTAGTTCTTTAAGTTCTAGTGACTTTAATTATTCTTTACTTAAAATATGGAGGATTTGTCTTCTTACCCTCTGGAGGCGAATTCATTTGGCTTGGTGTTAATTTGTTGTTGGTCCTGAAACGAGGGGATGATGAGCAGTGTGGAGCTTTGGAGTTTCGGCACTTTGGGCTGTAGCTCACTCTTAAGAGTTGGCCGGCCATTGATTTCATTCTTAAATATTATTGGGAAGGGGTGGTGCTTCCCTGTCATTAGAAATGACATTAATAATGTTCAGAAAGGATATAAATCGCTTTTGAATGGGAAAATAGGTTATTATATGAGTTTAAATGGGTATAACTTATTTCAATAGAATAAACAAGTAGAGTATAAAGAAATATAGTTAAAGATCTTAGGTAGGGGTGGAGTTTTAAGGTCACCTGACCCTTTTTAAGGTATAAAAAGTTGAACATTTGGTTTAGTTAGTCAGATTAACTTTGGGTATGGAGGTGAACTCTGGGGAATGTTATTAACTGCTGATTAAGGTGCTCTGAGGAGTGAGAGTGAACGTGTTACCTGATGGAAGACTAAAAATGCAGGTTCTAATGTTATGAGATAAAATGTGACAGTGACTTGGAAAGCACTATTAATTGATGAAGAAATGTGCTTTATATTGACTACCTTCAAGCTGTTTGGAGCGCCTCTGATGATCTTTGTAGAAAATGCACTCTGCTAATATGAAGAATTTTTTTTGTTATTTAATAAATCTTTGAAGCATCTAACAGCTGCTATTGTGTCACGTTACCTGATTGCCCACCTACACCTGCGTCCTACCACAGACAGGATCAGGAGGAAAAGAATTTGACAAATACAACTGTGCTCAATGGAGAAATTGTGGGGGAAGAGAGGCAGCAAAAGAAAGCAACAGGAGAGGGAAAGAGGGGACAGGTAGACAAAAGCAGAATTACAAGGGGGGAGGGAAGCGTAACATGGGCAGCCATGTGTACAAATGTGCACAGTCTGTGAAATAAGATACCAGACCTGACAGCCTTGGTGGCAGAGGATAACCTGGATGTAGTGGCAATCACTGACACATGGTACACTGGAATTCATGACTGGGAGGTGAATGTACCAGGGTATGCTCTTTACAGGAGGGATAGGGAGGGAAAAAAGAGGGGAGGGTTGACCATTTATGTCAAGGAAGGTATTAAAGCAATGGAGGTTTAGGGTAGACAAGGGGAGGCTGAGACACTGTGGGTCACCCTTAAGCCAGGCAATGGCACAGCAATTTGGTCAGGAGTGATCTAAAGGCATCCAGCACAGGGGGAAGAGGTAGATATCGCAATAGTGGAGGAAATACATGAGATAGCAGCAAAGGGAGAGGTACTGCTACTTTGCAGTTTTAACACACCAGATGTGGACTGGACCATCCCAGCAGCAGCCTCAGCAAGGAGCTGAGACATTATAGAAGCCTTTCAGGGAGCAGGACACAGGCAGTTGGTGCAGGAGCCTACCAGGAACAAGGCAATTTTGGACCTTGTACTGACCAACGGGGACAGGATTGTGGAAGTCCGGGTAGATAGTCACCTAGGGTCCAGTGACCACCATACAGTGTGGTTTAAAATAGACACAGCATTACAGGTGAGCCACACAAAGCAAGGGTCCTGGATCTCAGGAGGGTGGATTTTACAAGGATGGGGAGGGGGATCAAAGAAGCTCTAGCAAGAAAGGGGGCAGGAGGAGGAATTGAGGAGCAGTGGACACATATAAAAGGAGCCATAATGGAGGTGAAAGTCAGTGTATTAGGCTGAGAAATAAGGGAAAAAGAAGGAGCAAACCACTATGGTTATCAAGGGAGGTGGCAGTTAAAGTGAAGGAAAAAAAGGCGGCTTTCAGAAAATACATAGAGTCACAAATGGAAGAGGATAGGGCAGTGTACCTAGAGAGGCAGAGGGAAGCAGGAAAGGCAAGTAAGGAGTGCAATATCAAAGACAGAAGAAAGATTAGCACAGACAATAAAGTAGACAAGACTTCTATAGGTACATCAGCAAACGAAGGAATGCCAGGGAAGGAATTGTATGGCTGAAAGGGAGGAAGGAGTGTGTGAAGGTGGACCTAGATAAAGCAACTATACTGAATGAATACTTCTGCTCAGTATTCACTGAGAAGGGTGAGGACAGAGACCACAATTGGACAGTAGAGACAGTGGAGGAGGGGAGAAAACACCAGTCCATTTGCAGAAGAAAGAGTCCTGGAGGAACTCACAAAACTGAGGGTGGACAAAGTGATGAGACCAGATGATATACACCCCAGGATGCTAAGGGAACTTCAGAAAGAGCTAGCAGCACCACTGGCAGCCCTGTTTAGTGAGTTGCTCAATATAGAGGTGGTTCCAGAGGACTGGAGGCAGGCACATGCAGTCCTTATTCACAAGAGTGGAAGCATGGAGGAAGCAGGTAACTATAGGCCGGTCAGCCTTACCTTAGTAATGGGCAAGAATATGGAAGCGCTGCTTAAGGAAAGGATTGTGGAACATTTGGAATCCAGCGGAGCACAGGATCTGAGGCAGCATGGATCCATAGCATGAAGGTCATGTCAAACAATCCTGACAGACTTTTTTGACTGGGTGATGAAGGAGGTGGATCAGGGTAGAGCAGTGGATATCACCAACCTCGATTTCAGTAAGGCCTTCGACACCATTCTACACAGAAGACCGGTTAATAAGTTGGGCAGCCTGGGGCTTGGGCCACAAAGTGGAGAACTGTGTTCGAAACTGGTTGAGGGACAGAAAGCAGAGGGTGATGGTAAATGGGGTCCAATCCAAGGAAAGGGGGGGGTGACTAGTTGGGTGCCTCAAGGATCAGTCCTGGGACCAGTCCTTTTTTATGTCTTCATTAGGGACATTGCAGAAGGGCTGGAGGGGAAGGTTTGCCTATTTGCAGATGACACCAATATCTGGAACAGGGTAAACACTCCATGGGGTGGGGTCGAGAAAATGAGAAGGGACATAGGAAAGCTGGAAGAATGGTCCAAAGTGTGACAGTTGAAATTTAATGCCAAGAAATGCAAAATCATGCATCTGGGGTGTAGAAACCATATGAAGAGTTACATGATGGGGGAGGAGGTACTGACGGTTACCAGGGAAGAAAGGGATTTAGAGATAATCATCTCAGATGACCTAAAGGTGCCCAAAAAGTGCACAAAGACAGTGGGGAGGGCCAGTGGCATGTTGGGGTGCATTGGAAGGGGTATCATTAGCAGAAGAAGGGAGATGACGATGCCACTGTACAAAACACTGGTGAGGCCTCATCTGGAGTACAGAGTATAGTTCTGGAGGCTACATCATCTGAAGGAGAATGGACTGCAGTACAAGAAACAACATGAGTTCATAGGGGGAGAGGAGTTTGTGTCAGACAAACCTGATTGATTTCTTCGTTTAGGTGACAAAGGCAGTGGAGAAAGGACAGACAGTGGACATACTGTACCTTGACTTCAGAAAAACCTTTGATACCATCCCAAATAGACACTTGATTAAGAAGATGCAGGACCTTGGAGTAGGGGAAAAAAATTACTTGGTGGGTGGAAACTGACCAAGTGACAGGACCCAGAACATGATAATAAATGGAGAATACTCAGAAGTTGGGGCGGTCACTACAGAGTGGCACAGGGATCAGTCTTGGGACTGGATCTCTTCAGCATCTTTATCTGCAACATAAACGACAGGATCCAGGGCATCATATGCCTTTTCGCAGATGGTACTTAGATCTGTGGATAGTGCAGATGGGGTTAAAATCATGAAGGAGGACCTGGGTAGATTGGAAACATGGTTGAAGTAATGGCAGTTAAAATATAATGCCAAAAATTGCGAGGTGATGCACGTAGGGGCAATAGGGTGGTGGACAAGGCAAATAGGATGCTAGTGTGCATAGGGAGAAGGATCACCAACAGGAGCAGGGAGGGGCTGTTGTCACTGTAAAGGTCACTGGTTCAGTCTCACTTGGAGTACAGAGTGCAATTTTGGAGTCCTTACCTGAAGGTGAACAGAAGCACCAAGTTTGGTCAACAGTAAATCTGTCAACCACCCACACATCGCGGCTACTGAGTGCAGGTATTGTGTCACCCAAGCTCAGTGTTTTCTGTTGGGGCTGTGCCACCCCCAGAATTTAGGATTCTCAACCCAGGTCAGAGTTGGTCTGGGCAGGGGTAGGACACTGGGGGAAAGTGAAACATGGAAACGGACCATTACAGTGACTGTCGCTGTAGTGGTAATTTTCCATGTTTTGCCATCAGGGTGTCGGGCAAAAGGGGGCCACCCAAGGAGAGCAGGGACAGGGTGGAGGCAATGCAGAGAAGTGTAACCATGATGATCCAGGTAAGTAGGAAAGGACATGCAAGGAGATGTTATCAGATTTGAACATGTACTTGCTTGAGGCAAGAAGGGAAAGAGGTGATATGATAGTAAATAAAGTGCACAATGGGGAATGTTTCAGACTAAGTGGGAACACCAGCACAAGGGGCAACTCCATGATGCTGGCATGGGGCATGTTTAAGAGAGATACCATTAAGTACTTTTTCATGAAGAGTGTGATGGAAGGGTGGAATAGGATGCTGGAGGAGAAGATCTGTGTGAAATCAGTGGGGTAATTCAAAAGATGGAGGGGCAGATACAAGGACTTGGTAAAGACCACACCAGAAAGTGAATAGGAAGGTTGGATTGAGGAGCTTCTAGTGCTCTCTCATTCAGCATTAGATAGGTAGGAATGGGTGAACATGATGTGCCAACTGGCCTTTTTGTGCCAACAAATTCTATGTTGTTAAGTTTCTAATTTTTTCTAAACAAAGATATTTCCTTTTCACAAAATGTAGTTGTGAAGGATTATTAATCTTTTCCCACATTTTTACAAGTAAGATTCCAGATGGTTTGTACCCATGGTTACTCAAGGAGATGGGGCAGGCTTTTGCAGTACCCTGGCAGAATCTATTCAACTTCTTGACTGAGACAGGCATAGTCCCTAGGGACTGGAGTGTAGCAGATGTCATCCCTGCACAAAAGTGGGGACAGGGGGATGCAGGACTGATAGAACTTTTAGCTTGACTTCCATTGACTCCTAAGGCCACAAACAAGGAGCATCTGATCAGTTTCTTACACTCCCACTAACTCCATGAAAGCAGGCAGCAGTGCATTGTAAAGCTGAAGTCCCACCAGGCTGACCTTTGGATATCTTTAATTCTGTGTTGCAAGCATTGGATAAGGGCCAAGCAGGATGTCCTTTACCTCAACTTTAGCAAGACATTTGACTTTATACCACACAAGGCTAGTAAAGAAACTAGGGACATAGGTTTGGGGAGAAATTCACCAAATGGATATGAAATTATCTAGGGGAGAATCTCAAAGGATGAAACTAAACAATACATACTCTGAGGTTGGGGATTGTGAGGATTCCCACAGGGGTCAGTCCATGGCCCAGTACTCAGCAATGTGTACATCTGTGGCACTGGAAAGAGATCCAGGGCAAGATGTCTCTATTTGTGGATGACAAAAAATGTGTCAGGGTAGATAGTGAGGAGGGACAGATAAAACTGATAAAGGCCTGAGCAAAGTGAAAATGTACGGTTTGACAACTGAAATTCAATGCCAAAAAATACAAGATTATGCATTTGGGGAGGGGAAATCTGAGGAATGAATATCTGATGGAGGGAGTATGACCAAAGGGCATGGTTACAAACTGGAAAAGACCTAGTGGGGTAATAAAGGCTGTCTTATCCCTAGATTTCTTTTCCAAAGGGATATGTCAGTACCCTTTTGTCAGATCCAGTGTAGTAATATACTTGGCATTTCCTATACAGTCTAGTATATCATCTACCCGTGGCAAGGGGTAACCATCAAAGTGAGATATAGCATTTAGTTTCCAGAAATCCAAATGTAGTCTGATTTCACCCTTTTTCTTACCAACCACTACAACAGGTGAGGCCCAGGTGCTAGTAGATGGCTCTGTGATGCCTAACTGTTCCAATTATTTTGTCTCTGCCATAACCTCACTTCTTACCCTCTCAAGGAGTCTGTAAGTTTTTGTCTTATAGGTTGCACTCGGGTAACAGATATTTGATGTTCCATCCCTTCTGCTTTTCCTGGAATGTTCGTAAAAGCCTGTAACAGTTGTTTTACCTCATTCTGTTGTGTGCACTGCAATGTAGGGTTGATGATCCATTCCTCCAACCCCCCCCTAGATTTTCTAACCTATTATAGGCCAAATCCACCTCTGTGTCTTCTCTCTAGAAAAACTATCAGGATCAGGTCAGAGGGGTTGTCTTTCTTGTGCCACTTTTTTTTCACTTTATCTTTTTATTGAAAAATTTTAAATAGATAAACATGCAAGCAATACAAATATAGAGTGTCCTCCATATAACGCACCAAGTAGATTATATAGAATAGTATACATACAAATAAAAGGGTGTCAAAATATTTAAATTAAGTATAGGCTATAACCAAATGGAGGGAGACAAGGATTACTGGAGAATAATACATGAAAAATATACATTGCATATCAGTATTGGTTTTAAAAGAAAATATTTAATCAAATGTGAAGGATGATAAACATCAGCTAAGGTTAAGCCTACTTATATTTGCAAAAGCCAGTGCAAAAGAGGTTGCAATAACTGTACCATAATAGGAGGATATAATATAAAAAGGGAAAAAGACAGAGAGAGGAAGAGAGAGAGAGTTGAGCGAGAAAAATAGAAAAGGAAGAAAGTGGAGGAATAGAAGATAACTGTGCATTATTACTAATGGAAGAAATCTAAATAGTCTATTAAGGATTAGAGATGGTGGAAGAATCAATGTATGAGAAGTAATCCTGCCAATATCTATCATATACAGGGTGTCTGTTATGGGAAAGATGGGAAAGTCGATCTAATCAGCATACTGAGATAGGTTTTGAAGAACATCTGAAAGAGATGGAAAATGGGTAGATCTCCAATTCATAAGAATCAAATGTTTAACAAGAAGGAAAAGTATATTAAGCCATCGGAAATGTGCATGTGACAGGGTAGCATTATTAGAAACAAATATACCTAACAAAAAGAGTTTGGGGTCTACCGGAATTTGTTGTCTGATAACTCTAGAGGCAAATAACTGAACCTTACGCCAGAGCTTATTAATAGTGGTACATGACCATAGAATGTGAAGAATGTCATCCTATAATTGATTATTTTTCAATAATCCCATATGATGTAGCACAGAAGGAGTTCTGTACCAAGAATATAGGATTTTAATTTGTATTAAGGAACTACGTGCATCTTTAAAAGTATTATGAGACAGATGCCAACAGTTACGACATTGTGAATCACTAATATTGTAGTTAAGAAGGGTACTCCATTTATTTTTGGCAGATATAGTTTGATCTGGCAAACTATCTATAATATCTCTGTAGATGGAACTATTCCATTTTGCTGATAGGTTAATCCAGTGTGATATGTAATGGTCCTGTAGTATAAATCTATGAGTGCGACAAGAAAAGGAACTAAAAGCATTTCAGATTTGAAGATACTTCCAAAAGTCTTGCTTGGGAAGGTTCCACATTTTCTGAAGGTCTGAAAAGGTTTTAAGAGTTAAGGAGTTTGAGTCTAGAATATCCCCTAAGAAAAGTATACCTTTGTTTCTCCAGGATCGGCAGAAAATTGCTTGATTCTCTAGAGCAAGTAGTGGATTACCCCAAAGAGGGGTATAGAACCAAGGTGTTGGGTTAGATTTTTAGAATTTGTGAATTAGTTTCTGATAAAAACAGAAGATGAGATAATGGGATGCGATTTTAGTTTTGAGGAAGGGATTGAAGATAAAGGCAGTGGGGACTCCACCAGGGCATGATGGATTCCATTGTGACCCAAAGTGGAGTAAGAGAAGATGGTTTATGGAACCACTTAGACCTGGTTCTCTCAAACGAAGATGAAAAGAGGATCACAGATGTAGAAGTGGGTAGCCATCTGGGAACTAGTGACCATCGAACAGTATGGTTCACAATAAACACAGCAATAGAGCAAGCTTTACAAAGACAAAGGTACTGGATTTTAGGAGGGCTGACTTTGCCAAAATGGGTGAGTGCCTAAGGAATGCACTAGCAAATGGGCAGGAAGGAGGGGTGGACGAACAATGGGGAATAATAAAAACTGCCATCACAGAGGTAACAAGCCTTTGTGTAAAGCAAATAAACAAAATGAATGAGGTAAGAAACCACTATGGTTCTCAAAGGAAGTGGCAGTGAAGGTTCAAGAGAAAAAGAAAGCATTCAGGAAGTACAAGGAATCACAGAAGGAACAGGACAGAGAACTGTATCAGTTAAAGCAAAAGGAAGCTGGAAAGGCAGTCAGAACAGCAAAGGCCCAAACCGAGGAAAAGATAGCCAACTCAGTTAAGAAGGGGATAAAACCTTTATAGGTACATTAGGGAGCGAAGGAAGACCAAGGGAGGGATAGTGAGGCTTAATAAAGGGGAGGGAGGGTGGGCAGAGGGTGACTGTGAAAAGGCAGAGATACTAAACAAATATTTTTGCTCAGTATTTACAAAGGAAGAGGGGGAGGTACCTAAAACAAACAGTAGAAACACTCTGGATACAGAAGTTGATACCAGCCCATTTACAGAAGAAAGAGTTCTGAAAGAGCTCTTAAAACTTAAGGTGGACAAAGCAATGGGGCCTGATGGGATTCATCCCAGAATTCTAAAAGAACTAAGGATAGAACTAGTGACACCACTGACTACCCTCTTTAACAAATCATGGGAGAATGGGGTGGTACCTGAGGACTGGAGGAGGGCAGATGTGATTCTCCTTCACAAAAGTGGGAGCAAGGCAGAAGCAGGAAACTACAGACCTGTTAGTTTAACCTCAGTGGTAGGGAAAATGATGGAATCACTTCTGAAGGAAAGAATTGTTGCGTATCTAGAGGCCAGAGGGGCACAGGACCCAAGGCAGCATGGATTCACAGCTGGAAGGTCATGCCAGACAAATCTGATAGATTTCTTTGACTGGGTGACCAAAGTAGTAGATCAGGGAGGAGCTGTGGACATGGCCTACCTAGACTTTAGCAAGGCATTTGACACAGTCCCACACAAAAGATTAATATACAAGTTAGCCAGCCTGGGAGTGGGTCCCAAGATGACAGCCTGGGTAAAGAATTGGCTGGAGAATAGGACACAGAGGGTAATAGTAAATGGAGTCCACTCTGAAAAAAGGGGGTTAGCAGTGGGGTACCACAGGGTTCAGTATTAGGAACGGTCCTCTTCAATGTCTTTATAAGCGACATTGCAGAGGGACTGGAAGGAAAAGTATGTCTCTTTGCAGATGACACAAAGATCTGCAACAGAGTTGATGCACAAGGTGGGGTGGAAAGGATGAGAAGGGACTTGAGAAGGTTAGAGGAATGGTCAAATGTATGGCAGCTTAGATTCAATGCTAAGAAGTGCAAGGTAATGCACCTGGAAACAAAACCCAGGGAAGAGTACACAATGGGGGTGAGATACTAACAACAACAAAATGGAAAGGACCTGGGCGTAGTCATATCAGATGACCTAAAGGTGGGCAAGCAATGTAGAGGGCAGCAAGGAGGGCTGGGGGATACTGGGATGCATAGGGAGAGGCATCACCAGCAGAAAACAAGAAGTTATTATCCCTCTGTATGGACAGCTGGTGAGACCACATCTGGAGTACTGCGTGCAGTTCTGGAGACCCAATCTCCGCAAAGACATAGACAGGATGGAAGCTGTCCAGAGGAGGGCAACTAAAATGGTGCAGGGTCTGCACCGGAAGACATATGAAGTGAGACTTAAGGAGCTTAATATGTATAGCCTCGAGGAAAGGAGGGAGAGGGGGGACATGATAGAAACTTTCAAGTACCTCAAGGGAATCAACAAAGTCCAAGAGGGTAGCATCTTTCAAAAAAAGAGGTGTGCAAGAACAAGGGGGCACAATTTGAAGATAGAAGGGGGGCGGCTCAGAGGTAATTTAAGGAAGTATTTTTTCACAGAGAGGGTTGTGGATGCATGGAACAGCCTTCCAGAGGAGGTTGTGGAGTCAAAAACAGTGGTGGAATTCAAGCATGCATGGGACAGTCATAAGGCAATTCTAGGGGGTGGGGGTAGGAAGAAGTAGGCTGCTGGTTAACTAGGATCTGCAGCTTATCCATCAGGTAGGGAAATGGGCAGACTGGGTGGGCCAAGTGGTCCTTATCTGCCGTCAAATTCTATGTTTCTATGTTTCTATGGTTTGGGCAGCCCTGAAGGCCCAAAAGTAAGCAGAGAACCAGGGGAGTCCAACGTCTCCCTTTATCCAGTGAGTACGAAGTTTAATTCAGCTAAATCTCAGAGATTTACCCTCCCATATAAAGTTACCAAGCAATTTATCAATTTTTGCTAAAAAACTAACAGGTAAAGTTAGGGGGATATTGGCAAATAGATAAAGGATCTTAGAAGAAATGGACATCTTGATTGTGGCTAATTTCCCCATGAAAGAAAGACTGAGAATTTTCCATCTGTCCAAGATGGTACGATTGTTATCAATTAAGGGATTAAAGTTAGCATCCCAAGTTTTTTTCAAGTTTCATGTAATTTTGATTCCTAGATAGGTTGTACCTTGAGGTGACCAACGAAAACCAAGAGGTAGGTTCTTAAAAGGCTTACAAAGGTCATTGAGGTAAAACTTGATTTTCCATAATTCAGAGCAAGGCCTGAAATACTAGTGAAAATGTTAAGTAACTTAACTAATAAGGGACTGGCTTCATTTAAATTTTCTAATAAAATTAAAAGATCATCCACATAAGAAAGAGAAGCATATCTAGAATTGCCAATAGGTATGCCCTTAATATCAACAGATTGGCGAAACTGGCAGTTGGGGGTTCCATAGCTAGTGTGAACAAAGAAGGTGACAAAGGACATCCTTGTCTTGTTCCTCTCTCCAGTTGGAAGGAAGAGGAAAGAACAGAGTTAGTAAGGACTTTTGCAGTAGGTGATGTATATAATAATTTAATCCAGGAGCAAAATGTGTGGGAGAAACCAAAACAAGTTAAAACTTAGAAAAGGTAATTCCAGTTTAGGGAGTCAAAGGCCTTTTCAAAATCGATAGCTATGGCCGATGCGGGAGAATTAAAAGATTTGGCCTTATGGATTAAATTAAATAGAGAACGTAGATGGTCTGCACCTGATCTGTTCTTGATAAACCCAGCTTATGAACAGTGAGATAACTTGGGAATCAAGGGTTCAAGGTGAGATGATAGAAGTTTAGCAAATAACTTTCCGTCAGTGTTTAATAAAGAGATTGGTCTATAATTTGCAGGAAGTGAAGGGTCTTTGTCTTTCTTGGGGATTAAAGTTATAATTGCTTCAGTGTAGGATGGGGGAAGTTTACCTTTATCAGTGGCTTCTTGAAAGAGTTTGAAAAGGATCGGACACAGAGTGTCAGAAAGCAATTTATAAAAGTCTACTGGAAAACCATCTCCCCCAAGGGATTTACCAGACTTCAGGAAAGATAAAGCTTGCTGAATTTCTTCCAGAGAAAAAGGTTCATCTAAAGAGTTTGATTCAGAGGTGGAAAGATGAGGCAAAACTTGATTATTTAAAACTGCTGTATGTGTAAGGTAGGGGCGGGTTTAAATTGGAATATTTATTTATTTATTTATTTAGCTTTGTTGACCGGTAAGTGCACTAGACAAATCCTGCCTATTTTCAGGCACGACCCGGGGGATGGGGATACAGATGAATGCCAACTGACCGTGAACCAGATTAAGCTGTTGGTGGTATTTTTAGTGAATGAGGGAAATTTGGCCAGGACACCAGGAAATTCCCTACTCTTTTCGATAGTGCCATGGGATCTTTAACATCCACCTGAACTACCACCAATCCAGGCAGATGGGACCTCGGTTTAACGCCCCATCCGAAAGACGAATATAATGACTGATAAAAGGATTTCATAATATGGTTCATAGAAAGGCTATCAGTGTGTATTGTACCTTGATGGTCTTTAAGACTTAAAATATGTCATTCCATCTGCTGAGCTTTTAAGTTGGTAAGAAAGAAGCTTCCCATTTTATCTCCCTGCTCCCAAAATCTATGTTTCAGTTTAAACAGAGCCAGTTCAGTCTTATGGAAATCATTTTGTTTATTTTAATCCTTAATTGGAGAATTTCGAGATGAAGTTTGAAGTATGATTATGCAAGTTGGAACTGAAATATTGGGCTTCTTTAGATTTAAGGGATTTTTCAAGATCAGCTAGTTGTTGTTCTCTTAATTTTTTCCTGTGGGCAGCATAGCTGATTATTTTTCCACAAATAGTGTTTTTAAGTGCTTCCCAAACAGTGCTCATAGAAGTATCAGATGGATTATTATGAG
Organism: Neoceratodus forsteri; assembly: GCA_016271365.2. Lineage (NCBI taxonomy): Eukaryota > Metazoa > Chordata > Ceratodontiformes > Ceratodontidae > Neoceratodus > Neoceratodus forsteri. The sequence goes on along the minus strand of CM057454.1, from coordinate 356,228,692 downwards.
AGAGGAATTCTTTAATCTGAGATTTGATCATATGTATGAAGTCAGGATCTTTAAGAAGAAGAGGGCCAAGATGCCAAAAAGAAGATTTTGGTTGTGTTGGGGACCCCATAAGAAGTGTAGTTTAACTGGGGAATGATCCGAGATTACCATAGGCAAGATAGAAGAATCAATGTTTTTTTCAATTATGTTTTGAAAGGTCAGCCAGTAGTCAATTCTACTATATGTCTTATGTAGTGAAGAATAAAAAGGTGAAATTTTGGTCACGAGGGTGAAAGTGCCAGATGTCCGAAAGGCCCAAATCTTTCATTAATAATGAGAGGGCTTTAATGCTTTGGGTGGGTATCTATGGAAGTGTTACTTCTGTCCATACAAGATTCTAAGGCCAAATTAAGATCCCTTCCTAAGATTATTGTGGTATTGTCCACATTGTTGAATAATACCTGCTGTGCTAAATTATGAAAAAACTCTGGGGAATCGTTGTTGGGTGTGTAGACATTAACAAGCATAAGGGGCCCGGAAGGGGTATTTAGTTTAACAATTACCCATCTACCTTCTGCATCTGAAATGGAGTTTAGAAAGGTAAAGGATGAATGATAGATTTGACCAACCCAGTCTTTCTTAAGTCTAGTTACATCCTCTACTAGCAATTTAGTCTCCTGAAGGAAAGCAATGTTAGCTTTATGTTTTTAAGATAAGAAGAATTTGCTTTCACATAGGAGAATTAAGTCCCTTCACATTCCAAGTATATGAAATTAGATCCTTCATGGTATTGTTACTGAAGAAAAGGACATTTATTGGAATAGTGAGGACATAATGATAAAATAGAGGATGGCTCAGGAGATAAAAAGAGCAACTCTGTATATGTAAAGAGAGGCAGGATCACTAAGTTGACAAAATAAGATATAAAGAATATAGTCAGCACAGGTAAATTCTTATGAGGGGTAAATAGAAGAAGAAGAGACACATTAATAATCAACCACAATATTAATACACTAATAAACTAAGAGTATTTCTAAGGTAGCAGTGAGATAAGAGTCGGCTAACCAGCCAAAGGACTTCTTCTGCCACACACCGGGACGCCGTGAAGAAAGGACCTAGAGTTTAGTTTAGTTTAGTTTATTGGTCTAGGAATTAATACCTTTGAGCCAGGGCTCTTTTACAAAGGTTCCACGTCACAAAGAACATCAAACATAACAATAGACATTACAGGTAATACCAAACGGAAAAATTACATACTAAGTTTGCTATTTACAGTTTAAGGCAGAAAATTATAGAGTTACATAATAAACATGCTTTTAACAGTTTCATGGGAGTAGACAATTTGGAAAATAAAGAAACTTCCAGGGAGAGGGAGATCATTAGGATCCAAAGGGAGGCAAGACAGGAGGGAAAAGTGGTGGGCAGTAGAGTAAGTGAGAGGGGACAGAAAAGGGGGGGAAGATTGAGTTGGGTGGCAGACAGGGATAGTAGTGGTACGTGAGGGCTCATTAGACAAGGAGAGTAGGCCTTGGATGTGAAGATGGTCAATGAGGAGGAGTAGTCATCGAATGCAATCACAGTTGCTAGTAGTAGTGAGGTGGGCATAGAGCATGGTTTTGAAGGCTCCGAGCGAGGTTGAGGATAGAGTAGGTGGACTTAGAGCATTGAACCATGTCGGGACCCTGTATGCGAACGTTCTTCGTCCCTGTGTGGTCCGACATCTGGGAACCAGGAAAGGTTGGTGTTCAGATCTGGTGGAGGGTCGTAAGCCAGGATTTGGACGGAGTAGGTTTTGGATGCAGAATGGGGTTAGTCCCAGGATAGATTTTTTTGCCATTATGCAGGTGAGATATATAAGGTGATTTGATAGTTGCAACCAGCCTGTTTCTTGGTAGAGCTCACACGTGTGAGTCAGTCTTTGAGCCCCCGTGAGGAGCCGGCAAGCCTTATTTAGAATGATTGAGATACGCCTTAGTGCCGTGGTGGTAGCTGAGCCATACATAATAAGGCCATAGTCAATGATAGAAATTATGGAACTCTGTATAGCTATCCTCAATGCTGCTTGGTTTAGAAATTGACGGTTTCGAAATAGTATTCCAAGACGTTGGTTCACTCTTTTTGCCGTGTTGTCAATGTGGGTTCCAAAGGTGAGCCCTTGGTCAAAAGTGTTGCCAAGGTATTTGAAAGTATTTACTTGGTCCAGTGTATTTCCAGCAGAGGTTTGTATGGTGAGTGGAGTATTTCTATTTTTGTTTTGGTGATTGGTAAAAAGCATGGCTTTTGTTTTTTTGTGGTTAAGCACAAGTTTACTATCCAGGAACCACTTTTCAACACTAGAGAAGGCAATTTGCAGGCTTTTTCATAGGGAGTTTGGGTCTTTGTGAGAAGAGAGAATTACAGCATCATCAGCGTATAAGATTATTTTTTCCGGGCAGAAATCTGGGAGGGAGTTAAGAAACAGGCTAAAGAGAAGCGGGCCAAGAATTGATCCCTGCACACCGAGGACTGGTTTGAAGTCGGAGAGTTTATTAGAGATTTTTACAGCCTGTGATCGATTTGACAGGTAACTTTTTAACCAAGCACTAGGACCTTCAGCCAGGCCTTGGCTGGTCAGTAAGGAGGTAAGTAGGCCATGATGGACTGTGTCAAAAGCTTTAGTGAGGTCAATAAAGACTGCACCGGTTTGGCACCCTTTGTCCAGGGCTGAGTGGACTTCTCCAGAGAAGTCAAGTAAGGCTGTTGTAGTACTATGTCCTTTCCTAAAGCTGTGCTGTTGATTACAGAGTAGATTGTACTTGTCCAGGTAGTCAGAGAGTTGATCTGCCACTATACGTTCAAGTGCTTTGGGAGGGGTGGGAGTATTGAGATCAGTCGATAGTTACCTGTAGAGGTTTCCTTTGTGCACTGGTGTGACTATGGCAGACTTCCATTTGTTGGGAAATTGACTTTGGCAAAGGGACAGATTAAGAATTTTGTAAGAGGGTGGATCACTTCGTCCAGGGTGAGAGACAGGATTTTAGATCTAGGGTGTCACTACTTGTTCTAGATTTGGATGAGGCCTTTTTATGTATTTATAGGCTTCATGCACTTGATTTTCTTGAAATAAAATTGTGGTTTGTCTCGAGGGTGTTCTGTGATACTAGTTTAGGCACAGGTAAGTCCGAGAAGAAATCTGGGGGGAGGACCCCACTGAGGTCTGTGAAAGTCTTATTTAGGGCATCAGCAATAGTCTTTGGGTCAAGAGTGGTGGACCCATCAACTTTCACAATGGCAGGTGACGATTTTGATTGCTTACCCATTATATTTTGAATGTAGTCCCAAAAAGCTCTTCCGTCACCCCAGATGGATTCAAGGACGTTTTTGAAATAGGCGCTCTTCATTTGCCTAATTTGTGTGGTGCATCTGTTTCATGCCTGCTTGTATTTTAGGGTATCATGCGGTGAGCCTGTGTCCCTGGCTATGGCCCAGAGGTGGTCCCGAGCCTTGAGCTAGGCAAGTAGTTTGGCAGTGATCCATGGATTTGATAGTGCTTTGATTTTACGCTTTTTAACTGGGGCGTACAAATCACATGCACTATTAAAGGTTGTGATGAAGTATTCCAGTGCAGCATTAACATCAGTCACTTCGAAAATTGGTGTCCAGTCCTGTTGCAGGAGGTAGGTCTTTAATTTGATAAGATTCCCATGAGGCAATACTCTGCTTGATATAACTTTGGGGGGCGGCTTGAGAAATTTATTAGACCAGGTACAGGCCACTGGAGAGTGGTCACTGAGAGAGTCAGGGAGAACTTTAATGTTTTTTTATCTGGTTTGGGTGAATAGTGAGAACCCAGTCAATAAGGGTGCTTGTACCAGTTTTGTAATTTTTCCTGGTGGGGGAGGTTACCATCTGCGTCAGGTTTGCTGCTAGGATGTCATCTTTGTAGGAACCAGTATCGGTGGCGAGCCAGTTTATATTGAAGTCCCCGAGGAGGAGGAGCTCATTTTCAGGGGGTTGCAGGCTTACAAAATCAAGTACTGACTTGATACTGGTACAGTGGTGTTTTGGAGGGATATAGACTGCGGCCACCGTGAGAACTTTGTTTTGTGCACCGAGGAGCAATTTGATAGGGAGAAGTTGCAACTGAGTATTTGTGGGGGTGAAGCTGCCATGTTGACTGGAGCGGTTGTCTTTTATGTAGATTGCACAGCCCCCCCCTTCTTGCTTGCCCGGTCGAGTCTGAAAAGATTGTAGCCTTCAAGGGAGACCACATGATCCAGGGTGCTGGGAGACAGCCAGGTTTCAACAATGGCTAGTATATCGGGATTATTTTGCCCAACAAGAGTTTGAAGAGATGCCAGTTTAGGAAGGAGGCTGCAGATATTTAGGGTGATAATGGAGAGACCACTACCAGCTTTCACTGTTTTTGTAGGCTTGAGTGTGACAGGGCCAGGGTTTGGGTGTATCCCACTAGACATTAGTAGCAGGAGGAGCAGGAGTTTAAGTGATGCCATTCAAGGTTCATAATAGGTTGGAGTGAGTTTCTGCTTGTACTTTATTTGGTGATTGGATTTTCTTCTGGTGTCCCAGTAGAGGGTGATAGTTAGTGATTTATAATGATTTGACAGTTTCCAAGTAGGAAATATTGCAATTTGTACCCAGATATTAATTGGGTGATGTTTGATTAAGGATTCCTGAGTAATTGCCATGGTACCATGTTGTGGGTAGTCGTATATGATGGTGAGAGTAGGTGGAGGGGTTGGGTAGGCAGAAGGGAGTTGGCATAGAGGGAAAAGGAGGGTGAGGGTGAGCAGGAACAGGTGGTGGAGACTAAGCGAGGACATATTTTAGGGAGGCAGGAGAGAGCAGAGAAAATGGTGTGAGTAAGCAGTCGGGGTGTCGGGGTGAAGTAGCATAAGAGGGTGGAACGGTAAGGATTTTAGTGGGCTGAGAAGGTGATTGTAGCACTATCATGAGAACAGAAAACACTGGGAGGGTTTTAGTGACAGGGGTTCAGGAGAAACAACAAGACAGTATGAAGATGTGGGAGCAAAAAACGTGGAAAGGAAAAGGCAAAAGAAGAACGGGAAAAGAAATTAAAAAAGGCAAAATAATAGCTTGGGGAAAGAGTGTATTTCAGAGCAGGGAGGAGGGGGGTGAGCCTGCTGGAGCAGCGTGAGAGAGCTCCTGTTAAGGGTGGGTCTTTTCACCTGGGCAGAGCAAAGGGGCCTATTTAATAAAGGTCGGGGAGGGGGGGTGTAAAAATTAGTCCGAGAGCAGTGCAAGTGAATGGGCGCTGAGCCCAGCACAGCACACTCTCAGCAGTAACCAATGGAAGGACAGTTGCTGTAACCGTGGGGCCAATGGGCAAGCGTCTTCAGGTGCTTTGACCAATAGCAGCCGAATCCCTACTTCCCGGTCTAGTGGAACTCCTTACTCGGCTTCAGAGGAGGGTTTGCAGTGGCTGATGGTGGTGTCGGGGGGCCTCGAGCTGTGCCAACGGGCACATGGCTTAATTCAGTCCAGGAAACCAGTCTAAGGTGGAAGGAGAGATACAGGTAAGTAGGTGGTTTAAAACTGGTTTCAAAGCAGGTCAAACAAAGGATTTGGACGCTCTAGGCTGTGATTCGATTATGGCATGGGGGGCAAGAGAGCGGTGCAGTCATAGTGTGTGAGGCAGAGGTTAGTGAGATAGATGAGAGGGAAATTTAAATAAGAATAGAAGGTGTTCAGACAGAAGGTTAGTGAGGGGTGGGGGTAGTTAGCTTGGGGAGGGATGTCTAGTTAATGGCCACAAGTTAAGGCAGGCACCATTCGGGCAGGCAGACTGAACAGCCCTGAGAAAGAAGAAAAAGAAAGAACAAAAAGCGTGGTGTGGCGGGAGGTGAGGTGAAAGAGGAGAGGGGGCAAAGGGTGGGGAGCTTAGTATGGGCCGCGGTGGTAAGTCTGGGGGGGGGTGGGAGTCACGGCGAGAAACTCCTTGCAACAGGCTTTTTTTCCAAGGAGAGGAGAATGCAGCAATTGTAGGTGTTAGTCGATCTGGCTGCAATCTCTAGTACTGCCTGGAAAGTGTCTCTTGCAAGGGTAGACTAGTTATTTCCAGAGTGCAAGACCCTAGGCAGAGCACTCTGGAGACAGGAAGCAGGCTGAGGCAGAGAAAGGGATAGGGCTTAGGGTAGCGCGAGCTACCCTAGAGGGACCTTCAACAAGAATAACAAGTAATGGTGAGATACTAGGTCTAAACCTAATCGTACTACAGAATCAATATATATTGAACAAGCTAGATCAAAATTTAGCTATATCCTATAAAGCAGGGAATTGTACTAACCACAGCTAATAAAAAGGCTAATATAGTATATAAAAAAGACAAACAAACATCAGTATATGAATATTAAAACAGGTAATAGCAATGTTGATAAAGATGCCAGCTTCTATTTGCTGGAAGTCTGAGCATATTAACTGAGAAACCAGTGTTATATTAAACGATTGATTCAGGGGAACCGAATACTTTAGTAGTATTATTTGCATAAAACTCTTCAGTTGGCAAGTTATTAAACTAAATCACAGATTAGAGAGTCACAGTTTGGAGGAGAATATAGTTCCAGGATAAATATTTAGAAGTATGAGTAATGAGAAAAAAAAATGTACATATATGCTTAGACCTTTGCACCTGGAGTCAAATATAGAGCAGGAAATATAAGGAATAAATCCAGCTTTGGACCTAGCTGTAATTAAAGACAAATCGAATAGTATGATCTAATTCCCTTTACTCAAAAATTGCCCATCAGTTAGATATATGGGGTGACTAGGCCCAATTAATAGGTCTAGTGAGCCCCATATCAGAAAGGAGGTATAGCAAAGAAACATTTTTAAATAGTAGGGCTTTGAGTTAAAATAGGATATAAAAGAGAAAATATAATTAGTGCTTTTTGCAATAGTGCCCCAAATATAGCCGGCAGGTATAATAATAATGGGAATATTGTATTCCAGGAAAAGGCGGAAAAAAACAATAGGGAGGTATGGTGTAGAATAGATAGAATACTTAAGAGGAGTACCACATATTCCAGTCATATAACCTTCAAAAATAGAGTAATAAAGTACTCAAATACTTATACTGCCAGAGTACATTAAAGTAAAACAGGTACTGGGGTATAAAAGTAAAAGTGAAAGAGGTAATGTAGCCTGAGCTATAATCTAAGCAACTATCCAAACAAAGAGGACAGAGAAAGTAATAAAACAACTAGCTTGCCAGATGTAATTAAATCAGCCAGATATTATCTAAAAAAAAAAAACCGAATGAGCATAAAAATGGCATACAAAACAGCTTGTGATTGACCAAAAGCTATACTGATGAACCCCTTACCAGCTATTATGGACATCTGTTATAGTGGTGAAATGCATTATTACTAATGAGTCTGCAATAGCCGGCTACCACTGTACCCAGTTTTGTTTTGTTCTCAAAGAAAAAACTCAGGTTAAGTTTTCTGTCAATTTTAAATAATTCAGCCTTGATTGTAAAGGTATTAACTGGGGAAGATGGGATAAAATGTAGACCTAACTGAAGCACTTGATTTTGTATACTTGTTTGGGGAAATGAAAAAAAATGAACTATTTCTTTTTATGCTTCCTTGCACATGTGTAAGAAACATTTTACTTTAGAGAACGGCATTTCAGAGGTGTGTCATGGACTAACCCAATGCAGAGCAATCTATATTGGGCTCGTCCCTGACAGACCAATGACCATGAAAGCAGAGTATGACGGTGATCACAGTTTCTTGAGTGGAAACTTTGTGTACTTGAAAGGACTGAAGTATTCCAATGAGAGAGTGCTTCAGTACTTTCATTTCCATAAAGCTGGCTGGCAAGCAGCTGAAAGCAGAACCAGTATTTAAAATGCATCCGGGAAAGAAAAATACCCATTGATGTCTGTTGCAGCCACCGCCTTAACTCCCACCCCAGCCCAACTCATGTTATTATTAGGGCATGAGGTAACCCAATCCTTCTGCCAGCAACTACCCCACCATGTCGTTTTAGTTAGGCAGCACTGGGGAGCCCATTCCCAGTGCTTTAAATATAACAGTGACACTGGGGTGCCCAGTCCCCCAATGTCCATCCCTCATAATTTTATTTTAGTTTCTTCTATATAAAACCTGTAAAAAAAATTAATTGATGTCTGTTGCAGCCCCCATCATAACTCCCCCCCTGCCCAACCCATGTTATTTTAAAGGCACGGGGTGCCCAATCCCTGTGCCAGCTGCTACCCCACCCTGCCTGTTTTGTTAGGCAACACCGGGGAGCCCACTTCCAGCACTGCTAACATAACAGTGACACTGGGAGTAACCAATCCCCCAGTGTCCATCGCTTGTCATTTATTTATTTATTTTATTTTAAACCTATAAAAAAGAAAAAACTTCTATCGATGTCTGTTACAGATCCTGCTGTAATCTGTAAAAAAGGAAAACTGTTCATTGATGTCTGTTGCATGGTTATTACCCCCACCTGACCCTCTCATTCAGCACTCACCACCCCACCCCATCCAAGCCCTTACTTACCTTCCGGCCGTCCAACACCATAATCCTCTCTGGACTGGAGACACATCTTCACTCTTCAATGCCCAACTGTGAACTGAGAAAATCATGGTATGCACTTCAATGTATTTCAATGTGGTTATGAACTTAGTAACATAACTTGGCCATATTTCAATAGTTTTGCCCTCATTTTCAGCACACCTTTTTGGGACACCACCTCATGAACAATGCAAGTCATGTTAGGTAAATCTGTCCCAAAAGGTGGTTTCATGGTCGCTGCTCAAAATAACCTTTTCAGGCAGGAGTTAACAAATGTTTCCACCATTGTTCGTGAGGTGGGGTCATAAGAAGGCTATGTTGAAAATTTGGCATGAAAATATTAAAAAACAAGTTTATGAGCCTACATTGAAAATTGTGAACACAGGCTTGTAACTTTGGTAATTTTCAATATTTTGACGACAATTTTTCAAAATAGCTATTTCTTCACAGCACCTCATGAATGTGACAGCTGTCATTTTTCAAATCGTGGACAAAATGTGTTTTTGCATCCCGAAGGGTGATTTTGCAGTCACTGCATGAAATCACCTTTCAGGCTGGAGTTGAAATTTTTCTCTACTGTTGTTCATGAGGTGGGGTCATAAGAAGGCAATGTTGAAAATTTGGGTCAAAAATGTTAAAAACAATAAAATTATGAGCCTATGTTGAAATTTACAAACACAGGCTCCTAACTTTGGTATTTTTCAATATTTTGAACCCAAACTTTCAACATAACCGTTTCTTCACAGCACCTCATGAATGTGATAGCTGTCATTTTTCAAATCCTGGCCAAAATGCATCTTTGCATCCTGAAAGGTGATTTCACAGTCACTGCATGAAATCACCTTTCAGGCTGGAGTTTAAAAAAGTTTCCCCACTGTTGTTCATGAGGTGGCATCATAAGTAGGCTATGTTGAAAATTTGGCATAAAAATATTAAAAAACAACAAAGTTATGAGCCTACATTGATGTTTGTGAACGCAGGCTCATAACTTTGGTAATTTTTAATATTTTGACCCCGAATTTTCAACACAGCCATTTCTGCACAGCACCTCATGAATGTGATGGCTGTCATTTTTCAAATCCTGGCCAAAATGTGTTTTTGCATTCTGAAAGGTGATTTTGCAGTCACTGCGCAAAATCACCTTCAGGCAACAATTGAACATTTTATCTGCACTAGTTCATGAGATGGGGGTCATAAGAGAGGCTATGTTGAAAATCTGGAGCAAATAAAAACAAAGTTATGAGCATATGTTGGAATTTAGGAATGCAGGCTCAGAATCTTTGGTCGATTTCAATACTTTGACCCAAAAATTTCAACATAGCAATTTTACACATCACCTCATAAACATGATGTGTCATTTTTAAATGCTGCATGAGACATGTTTTCACATCTCTGGTGAGAAATTGCATTTAGGCTACTATATTATAAATGGTACATGTCCAACTTTATAGGTGAATCCTAAAGCAAGTATCTTCAAAAGTTACGATCAAACATTAAAAACAAAACAATCGTTTACCAAGCATCAGATGTTCAGCTTGTTTTTTTGTTTGGTGTCCAGCTTCAAAGCACAGGTCTACTAGGATTCATTATCACACATTGTTATTGCTTGTTGTGTATTGGCACTGTACTTCCACTAGTCCCAGTCCATAAGAACTTTTCCCATATCTAGTCAAGTATGTTACACTAAAACAAGATTGACATATAAAAGGATAAAATGGCATATTTTGGAAAGCCAGCAAAGCATTTCGGGAGATGAAAATTTGTTAAGTAACCTTAAGTTGTTCAGCTAATGCAATACACCCCTGCCACATGCACCATGTAAGGAAATATTCGGCATTGACAAATGCTTGTTTATTCCTGTTTTCTCCATTGCCAGTTTCTGTGTGGTTATTTCTATTCTGTCTGCTTCCCTACTTCCCCATCTTGTTTTTCTTTTGTTTTTACACTGGTTCCTCTATTTGGGCTATGTGTTATGTGTGAGTCTGTGCATCCACTAAAAATTGACCATGTGGTCTCTGGCAGGTAAAGTAGAGGGACTATTGGAGGAATCCAGATTGCCACTGCAACCTTAATTAGCAGCCTCAGGAACTGTTTTATTTTATTTATCTCAGGGAATCTTTATAAATGCCTCTGAGTCTGGAATGTGATCAGCTTTGTTGTTGCCCACGGCTCTGCAATTGCTACCTCTCATTCTAACCGAAAATTTGGCCACTCAGCTATTGACATTTGTACCTAGTATGTCTGGATTATTTTCTGTTCATAACCTCTTGTACATGCTTGTATAAAACAGCATTCAAATCTTTTTCTCTTTCTTTAAACTCTCGAGTGTACTTAAACTTATTCAAATCAGGCTGAACAAGTTAAACTTCTCTTTGGATGTTATTGTTTCTACTATCTTGTTTAATTAGTATTAACATAAGTTTACTACAACACTCCTGAAGAATTTCCTCCCATTGCTGCCTGTGATGAAAACTTACATGTCCCACTGATGGGCACTTGTTAAATGGAGTCCCTTTGGACTCGGCCTGCTACAATGTAATTTTCAAGACTGAAGATATTTTGCAAAATACTAGTCTCAAAATTAGCACTCTCTAATTTAATGAATAGACCTTTTAAGGGTTTTATGTAATAACAGTGATTTTAAATGTCACCGACCAAAAGATGAATCAAATACCCTTAAGTCAAAATTACACTAGTATTACAGTGACCCGCAAACAGCGTAGGTCGCTTGCTATCCCAATGGAGACAATGAAACAAAGTATTTTTATGTCAGGGGCTATGCCTCCTGTACCACCCAAAATTATTATAATCAACTCGGGGGGGGGGGACACAGGGGAAAAGGACACAAACACACAAAAAAATTTCCACTACAGCAGATCCCGGACCTGAACCCAGGTCCACCAGCTCCAGAAGCAGTGGCTCAAGCTACTATACCAAACAACCAGCTTGGCAGGGCTTAGTCAAAATATCCCCATACCCTGTTCCAGCAAGTGTAGCTCATTGCTACACTCGCTATACAGTACTCATCATGGCTCCTTACTATGGGCAGTCAAACTGAGTCCCTCAAATTGAGCGGCTCAATTTCACTTGCTCACATCATTGTATACCCCTTTTAAGTCAATATTTTTGGAGACAGATAAGGTACCTGTAGGAGGCTGTGAGTGATAGGTAGACCCTGATACCAAGTAAGCCACTAACAGTATGGATTTATTTTCAGTCTTTACAGAAAACAACCAAAAATAAAATAAACAAATGAAAACAATTCAAGACATGGAGGCAGCATGTCTTCTGCTTGCTCCTCATCAGATCAGGTCCGCTGAGCAGAAATCCATTTCTCTGCAGGTACATACTTACAGCATCATGTCCTGGCTCTCTCCAGGTGAGTCTCCCACAGACTGATCAATTTAACCAAGGACATCAGATTATAAAGGCAGTTTGATGTCACAATTAGTATGAAATCACAACCAGCATTGTTACAGACACAGCTGCTGAGCAGCAGCTTTGTCTACATGGTTGCTGGTTGCCTTAGGCACTCAATAAGACATTTTAGCTACTATAAACCCTTACCTGTGATAGGTCACCTATTAACTCTATCACATACCCCCCAGCTTAAGAGGAAAACCATAAGGGAAGTGTTGGTTTTCCTTTCTTAATCAACTCTTAACCTTAACCTTCTAAACAAACATTTGGCATATACTCAGGGTCTCCCCCATACATCTCACGTGTACCTGCAACATATAGCACCTTTACTAGGGGTGGCTAATTGATATGTTGACACTAAGTATAGGCCCTTTCCTTAGGTTCCACCCACTACTTAACCCCACAATATCGTTTATCTCCTGTACAGTTTCAGACACCTGAGGGTAAACAGTGGTGTTACCCCAACACAGGGTCTATTAACATTCCCACCTACTTATTCTTATGCAGGTTTTTCCTTATAAATATGAAAAAACACTTAATATATTTTACCTTGAATTCTTTGCCATTTACCATATACCAGTTTCATAAACCTTTGCCATTCCATTTTCATTTTAGCCTCTCAGCCTTAGTTAGTTAAGAAGAGTTTTACTTTTATGTACCACTCAGCCTAGGAGGAAGGTTACCCTTCCTTTTCCAAGGCCTCCATTCTTTTCCCCAGTTGGCTTTATCACTTGGGTATGCCACCTCCACCCTCTTAGTCAATGTATGGGCACCTTTTCTACCCTGGGGCACTTTTTCCCAGGCCTATCTGGTAGTCTCCAACACAGACTGGCAGATAGAACAGGCCTTGCAGTAGGCTGCAACCTGTCTGTACATGCCTGACCAGTAAAAGTGGGGCAATAAATTAGCCAGTGTCCCTCATCTTCCTAACTGTCTTCCAAAGGTACTGGAGTGCGCAACCTCCATCACTGTTGCCAGTCCTGTGGCACTACTACCTGGGCATCTGCTTTCTGGGTATGGGATTGAGCCTCATATGGTAAAGAACACCCTTTGCACTTCATGCCATGAGGACTGTCTCACGCCCACCTCACCATTAACAGGTACACTTTCTTTAACTTTTACATATTGTGTTAATTTCCCAATAGCAGTATCCCCACCTTGAAGCCTACTCCAGTCAGTAATATCTTGAATAACATTACTGTGTCTAGAAACAGATGGCATAAAACAAGCAAAAGTCCCTTTAGCCTTTATATAGGCCCTTCTTTCTTCATTGGAGTTGTTAACCCAAATTTTGCATCTCTAATCACAGTCTCATCTGGGATCTTACTCACATCTATGCTGGCATTTCCATCCTCTAGCAGATAGCAACCTGGGAACTCGGCAATATTGGAAGGTCCTGCTCCACCATGGACTCTCCTCCAGCTGTGTCTGGGAACTGTCCTCCTCTGATTCTTCCTCCAAGCCTTCCAACTGGGACCTCTCCACCAACTCCTGGCACCGGAGTTCTGCCTCTCGATGGTGTTGCTCTGCCTCAAGCCATCAACCACTCAGTCCCTGGACTAGTCATACAAGGATCTCCACCATCTGAGTGTCATCTTGCACCTATGGCCTGCCTTGACCACTCTTTAGTTCCTCTATCACAGTACCTTGTTATAGTTGATGTTTTTAACTGCTGTTGTCCTATGAGTTTGATACTCTCCAGGCAGAAAGTGTGGATTCCGTCAGTCCTACCAGTCTCCATTTCTTGCTGCTGCTGCTCCATCAAGCAAATCAGCCAGTGCAGCAAGACCTATAGCAAGGAATCTAGGATGCTGGAGTGTATATGGAGGGGTTTTAACAGTAGGATGGGGAAGTGATACTACCCCTATACAGATCGCTGGTGAGGTCTCACCTGATGTACTGTGCCCAATTTTGGAGTCCTCAGCTGAGAAAGGACTTTAATAGACTGGAGTCAGTGCAGCAATGGGTCACAAAAATTATTCAGGGCCAGCAGGGCATATCATACAAGGAATGTCTGAAAGCCCTGAATATGTACTGCTGGAGGCCAAATAGGAGTGGGATGACATGATTAAGAACTAAGTTCTAAAGGGGTATAAATAGGGTAAATTGTAAATATATATTTGCTAGAAATAGAGATACAGTTACAAAGGGGCACAATTTGAGATTAGAGAAAGGTAAATTCAAGGAGGATTTGATTTGTTTAATTCCTTTGAACTGCTCATTGATATTGTTTTTAATACCACTAATACCCTGAATTGACTGTAATTGTTGTCTTGTTTTGACTGTACTGTATTATGTTCACATGTTTATCTCCCTTGTAGAGCTCACTGTTTTCATTTGTTGTACTTCCTCTACTCTGTATTTGATTGCACTGTATTTTATGTGACTGTATTTGCATTATATTTGTACTCTCCCGGGTTGTGCCTGAAAATAGGCATATTTTGTGCCTAGGACACTTATCTGGGTACCAAAAACACATAAATAAATAAATAAGGATGTGAATATGTTTTACTCCGCAGACAGGGTAGTGTAGCCCTGTAACAGATTAGATTATAGAGGCTGTGGGGGCAAGGACCATTAATGGGTTCAAATATAGGTGGAACAGGGATAGGGGACTCATAATCCCACTTTGGGGAACCAAGAAAGGGGAGGAAGCAAAAGGGAGGAAGGGTGTGAATGCACTGCGACACTAGGTAGTAAGGTACTATAGTACCAACTCTGGGCAGACTTCATGGGCCATTGGTCTCCTGCTGTCAGATTCTACTTCTATGTTTCTCTCAAACTCATGAGTGTGAATTCTTTGGAAAATGGAAAAAAAGTTTAATAAACTGCCATCTAAAATGCCAACAAAATCTAGAGATTTCATTGGCTGAGAAATGTCACCTGACCATGCATTAAATCTCTGTAACTGAATGATCAGATGCAGAATCTCATTTTCTTCCCATGGGCAGACTGGATGGGCCTTGCAGTCCCTATCTGTTGACAATTTCTATGTTTCAAAAAAAAAAACTACTTAGAGATATTTTATAAGTGTTGTTTAATAAACACTTGAAGGTGTGATCATAGATTTTAATGCACTTCCCAGGGTGTCAGAACACTCAGCCTTTAGCCTCATAGCTTTCTACTCCCATGGAGTGTGCATTAAAATCTTTTAATATATGGATCTTGAAAATAATACTATTCTAAAGTTTGCAAAAACATTTCTGGTAATAGCATCTTCAGACAGCAATAACAGCACACTTCCTGACCAATAATAGTATCATTCAGATGCAGTAATACCATTGTTCTGTATCTGAACAATACTAATATCACTAAACCTCAAGAGTGCATGCCCAAGTCTGCCAACTGATGTTGTCCTCAGCGTGACATTTGATTGCCCACTTTTCCTGTGTGGGCGGGCAGAACACCTTCTGACACATGGTGGCTCGGTCTCCTGCTTAGTGAGAGAAATCCTCCACATTAACAGCAACAGCTTTTTCTGCTGCCTACTGCTTAACCAGGCCACTCTCCAAAATGCAGAGCCCACCAATCTGCCTCAGTTTTCCTTAGCTCAGTACTATGGCCCGATTGATAGTGTTGCCGATGGGGGGGTCATGGCAGAGGGGACACAGGGCTAAAAAGAGACAACTCTACCACCACATCCTTATGCCTGATGCTGACAGGAAAACCACTGAGAGGCACAGAGATCCACTGACTCAACCTGTGAAACAGAGGTGAATCAAGTCACCTCTCATTCATATATTAAAAAGATAACAAATATCTTAGTGTACATCACAGGGCAGTAATCCCATCTGAGGTTCTGGGGACACGGGAACCTCTCAGCTTCATTCTCAAGGTTCCCTGTGTCCCAGAAATCTCGAATACTGCACATTAAGGTATCTATTATTCTCTTTAATTAATGGTGATCATTTTTAACATACAGATAATGGCACTTTTATCTTCAGTTACAACCTCCCAGTTGATATTTTTGGTTACAAATGGGAGGTTGTAATCAGCACCTGTTAATCTAGCGTTGCCATAGAAAGCTAATAGGCACGTAGTTTCTCTGTGGGTGGGCTGAACATCTTGCCCAACATGGCGGCTCCATTACTGAGCACTGGTACTGGCACTCAAGCTTTGCCTCCCACTGTTGAGGCAAGTAAGATTTTAAATATTTTAAAATATCTCAGAAAGTCATTCGAAGGGAATGCACCTGGGTTACAGTGCCTGGCAAAACACAAAGGTCACGTGGACACACCTGAGGTGGGGTGAGAGGATTGGAGCTGCTTTGACTGTGATTGGAATTTTTTCTTTGTGCACCTTGGGCTGGATATTCAAAAGGGTTGCACAATGTGCAATAGGGTTGTGCCAGCGCAAGTCAGAAAATGCACCATTCTGCGATATTCAGCAGGAGGAAGTTGCGCCACTGAAAATATGCTGAGCAACAGCGCAATGATAATGAAGGCATGCACAACAGAAGGGGGTGGAACCATGCATAAAGTGTGCAGTGCGATGTTCAAAGACTTGTGCAATGCGCAACAGTGGATCAGGCATAAGTTGCGCCATAGTGGAAATGAGCCAAAATAAAAAGGAGCAAGGAATGAGGTGCAAGAGCTACAGGAAGCCACATGAGGAAGGGTGAGAGACAGGGCAAGAGGGACAAAGAGTGCAGGCCAGGGAAACAAGAGGACAGAATAGGGGCAAGGGAAGGTGTGTGGGGCCACAGTGAGCAGAGGCCAGTAGGTGTACCCGGTGCAGTGGAGGTAGCAGTCAGGACAGCGGGAGGAACACAGCAACAACAGCCGGGAGGGGTGAACACAAGCCAGGGACATGGACAGTGCCACCTTCCACATGGAAGCCGTAATGAGGGGGGTGAGAAGGCATGCTGCAGGGGGACATGGCCTTGGAAGGGCCCGTCGGCGGTACGCCCCCAACAGGCAGTACCGAGCCTGCACCAACTTTGAGCTGTACTCAGATGTCGAGATTGTGGGCCGGTACCACCTGAACAGGGCAATACTGAGGTGGCTCTGTGAGCTGTGCAGTGATGTGATGCAGGCACCTACACAACGGAGTCATGCTCTGTCAGTGGAGACAAAGGTAACAGCCTGCATGTGCCTGCTCACCACGGGTACCTTCCAGAGACCAACAGGGGACACCATAGGCATTACACAGTTGGCCATGTCACGCATCCTCACCCAATTCCTCAGTGCACTGTTGCCACATGCTGCAGAGTACATCCATTTCCCCAGTACCGTGGCGGAGCGCACAGCAAACATACAGGAGTTCCACAGGGTAGCACATATGCCTGGCATGCTAGGGGCGATAGACTGCACCCATGTGGCCATTCACACGCCACCTGGCCCCGATGGGGCCGCCTATATGAACCGGAAGGGATATGCCAGTGTCAACTGCCAGGTGGTGTGTGATGCCAGTGGGTGCATCATCAATGTCTGTGCCATGCACCCTGGGGGAGCACATGATTCATTCATATGGTACCAGTCGGCACTGTGCCATTGATTTGAGAGTGGGGACATCCCCACAGGACATCTAGTGGGTGAGTATGCATGTAGAACTGACAAATCGTGGGCAAGGGGGGTAAGCCACAGGTGCCATGGGTGTGGCACACAGGGTCTGGGGCAGTCTGAGCCTGAACAAGACACTAACCTCCACTATCTCCACACAGCTGACAGTGGATACCCACTCCGTCCCTGGCTGCTCACACCCTACCGGTGGCCCACGATCCCATCGCAGCAACGATTCAATGAGGCACATGCCACCACACGCAACATCATTGAGTGGGTGTTTGGGATGCTGAAGGTGCATTTCCATTACCTGGACACCTCTGGCTGTGCCCTACAGTATAGCCCCTCAAAAGGCCTGTGGGATATTCCTGGCCTGTTGTATCCTGCACAACATGGCCAAAGACTGTGGGATAGCCGTACAGGTCAAAGAGGGGGACAGGGATGGGGATGACGGTGACGCCAGTGACGATGGGGATGGGCAGCCCCCCCTTGGGCGATGGGACCCCCCGACTGATCCAGCTGGCCCAGCTGCACTGGGACACCATCACAGAGGAGCACTTCACCCACCACAGGTAAGTCATGGGGCCATGTGCAACCAACAGTGGCTAGGGCACAACCCACATACACACAGGGAAACACACCAGGGGTGCATGATGTCAAGGGAAGTGGCAGGGCACTGAAGCACACACATACAACCAGGGAGGGGTGAACAGTAACACGCCACATGGACGGATGCACACACACACACACACACACACACAAATAGGCACAAAGTGCACAGGGGTCAGGTGCACAACAGAGCCAGAACACAGACACTAAAAACACACATGTCCACAGGCCACCACGTCCACTGACTGTCCATGTGCATGTGTCAGATGCTGGGCACCATCGCACTTTGGTGTACAGCGCAATGCAGGCATCATCATGCACACGCACCTGTGGACAGCAGTCGGGAGGGTGTGCAGGTGGTCCATGTGTCTGCGTGTAGGGCGGTGCACCCACTGGTGCACTGCCCACCAAAACACACATTGCACACAGGACAGCACCAGACAGGGCCCACACTGGGAGACAGCTCAGTCTTGTGGCACAGTGCCATGGCCGCCTCGGATGCATGGGCGGCCCCGCCGAGACCCAGCAGCACTGGCAGGCTGCGCACGGGCCTCATGGGGTGGCATCGATGGTCCACCAGGGGTTCCACTGCGCGAACGCAACCGTGCCCGCACAGGGGTCTGCAGCACACCAAACATACCTGCACCAGAAGGGTGGGTGTCGTACGATGCCGGGAATGAGGAGTGGACAGAGAACTGCACGGTGTGAGCGGCACAGGGGCACCTGACTGTGTGCCCAATGTGGCCACGACAGCGACCAACGCCTGTGTCTGCCTGTCAATGGCGGCGGTCACATCCATCCGCAAATGGTCAATCCATGACAGGATCCTCTCGGTGTCCCTGCTGTGTCGCTCCTCGACCCACTCCAGAGCCACACACAGTGCCTCCACGGATGTTGCAAGCCGCATCTGCTGCTGTACTGATGCCTGCAGCAGGCGGGTGTGCTCGTCAAAGAGGTCGTCTGCCACATCGGCAACCTGTCCCTCAGGGTATGGAAGGGCCTGATGTTCAGCACCCCTTGAGGGTGGGCGCTGCTCACCAGGACCAGGTATGGGCAAGTCCACAGGTGGTGCACATATGCCACTGCTGAACCCTGTACCCCCAGTCCCGGTGGGTGACTGCTGCTGCTGCCCCTCTGCCTGCTGTGCCCAAGGGATCAGTTGTTCCACCGCTGTGGCCACAACAGTGCCAGTGACCTGTACAGCCACCGGTGCTGCCCCACCAGTGCTGACAGGCACAGCCTGGGACTGTGCTGACATGCTGGCACACATGTCGGAACCAGCCAGGTCCATGGGTGTGAGCTGGCCTGCTGTGTGTCCATTCTGTGACACACATGTCAATGCCCATACTGGTCATTGCATCATCAATGGCGCAGGTCTGTACCACAGCCATAGCCACAGTGTGCTGGCATGCTTGGACGCCAGACCGCTGAGACACAGGAAGGGCACCCCCACACCTGTCTCAATGACATCAGTGTTGGCAGCCAGGCATGCACACTGGTGCAATGCATGCCAGCTACCTGCAGAGGTGGATGGTCCCTCCTCCAACTCCATATGGCTGTCCGCAGTGAACAGGCCCTCCACTGCTGACCCCTGCAGATGCACAGGATCTGTAACAGAAAGTAAGGACACTTTAGTGCATGTGATCTACCTTCCCCCCCCAGACCATGACGTACCATGCAGTGATGGGCTACCACCTGTCTGGAAGCCACCTCCTGGAACACCCTCAATGGCACTGCGCTGCATGCTTGCAGCGAGCCTGTCCTCTGCCGGAGTCAGCTGCACCACCTCCGGCTGGCCCCCACCTGTTGCAGCACGTGCTGCCCTGATGGCTGCCACCTTCTCCTTCACCCTCCTCCTGTCAGTGCCCATCTTCTTTTTACACTCTTGCACAGAGCGCTGGTGGCTGCCATGCAGGTTGACGGCACGTGCCACACCCTCCCATGCAGCAGCACGGGCCTGAGGGGTGCCCCGCCGTCCACTGAGAAGTGGCTCCTCATCCAGGTAGGCCTCGAAGAGTGCCTCTGTCTCAGCCTTAGTAAAGTTAGGCCTCCTATTCCTCCCACCATCATCCTCCTCACCCAGTCCTCACTTGGTCATTTCACAGCCTGTATGGGTGAGAGAGGTCACCTGTGACTGTGCAGTACAAAGCAATTCCCTGAGACCACAGTCCAGAACAGCACACAGCATGCAACTCACCTATAAACTGCAGTAACTGAATATGGCCACTGCAGAACAGCGTCGCATTTTTATAGCACAATCCATGCGAATTAGGTGTGGCGCAACTTTAATGAGATGCAAATCGCGTTGCTGCGCCATTGAATGGCTGATCAGATGATTTGCATATGACGGCTGAATATCACGCTGTTGCGCTTTGCGCAATTGTGTTGTACATGCTGAGTCAAAGGCGCAGTTCTGTGGCTGCATAGTACACCGCACTGTGCATGCCCAAGCAGCTTACGCAGGCATCTGCCACGCTGATGATGATGTGCTGTGCACGGTAGGCAATTCAGGGCATGGCCACCATTGTGCCAGTGGTGCTACGGCGATGGTCACTACATGGCGCTGTGGCCCAACTGCGCTATAGTTCACTGTGGCGATGGCATACAGGCAACCAATGGCACTAGATGCATAGACGTCCGATGGTGCTGTGCGTGGCCTTGCGCCAGAGACCCATGACCCTGTGCCCAACCTTTACCCCCTTGACGCCATACGTCTGGCGTGGCTGCAGCTCTATCGTGCTGTTGGGTGACAGCGCGATAGGGATTGGCGGCGCTGTACCGACAGCGCGATAGGGACTGGTGGCGATGTACTGCGCAGCACTTCCACGTGGGGTTTCCACGCTGCAGAGTGCCATATTGCCTACTATAGCACTGGAGATGGCACGCAGGAGAGCCCCCCAATGGAGTGCCCTCGAGCTGGCCAACCTTGTGGCCATTGTGGAGCAACACTATGGCCCACTGTATGGTGAGGTTCCATTGGACAGGGCCAGGACTCAGGTCTGGCTACAGGTGGCCACTGACCTGGAGGCGGCCACTGGCCACAGGAGGACGGCAGAGCAATGCAGGCACCGCTATGGGGACCTGAGAAGGAGGGAGCCGGAGCTACTGGCACATCTGTGATCACGTGCCAGGAGGGGCGTGGTGCCTCGTCCAGGTGGGTGATCCATCTAAGCACCTGTATGTTCCATATGGGTAACACTGTCTTTTGTGTCCAGCACATAGGGGAGGGATGGTCTAGGGTTGGCTGTGGCAGTGTTTACAGGGTATGTGATGGATGGGTCTGGCTGGGTGGGTGTGCACACACATTGGGGCAGTGGAAATATATTTTGGGATTGTACTGATGTATTTCTCACCTTTTGTTTCCCACAGGCATGGCAGAGTGGAGGAGGGGCCATGGATCAGCAGCGGAGGGTGGTGGCTGCAGAACCGGATCGTGTCGGTGAACAACCACAATGCCAGCAACAGCCCGATGAGGGTGAGTGCCATGACACCATGATTGCTATTGCATGCTGTGTGACAGGGTGGGGAGCAAGGCATGGCAACCATCCATGGACACCACTGCCATGCACGCGACATGTGACAGTCAGCACTGTCCAGTGGCACTGCATGTCTGGGAGTGCATCAATGGTGGTCCATGCATGCACTGGGCACATGGCTGTGGCACTGCCTGCCCACTGCATAGCCACGTTACTGTACGGCCTTGGTTGTGCTGTGCTGGACATGGGCGGTGTGTGTGTGCAGTGGTACACATGGCTGTTGCTGCCTGGTTGGGCATGTCTTGTGCACACGGTCACTGTGGGTGGGTGCACACCATCACAGGACAGGGGCACATGGCTGTATGCCATGCATGATGGGTGGGCTGCAGGGGGATGGACAGTCACACCCATTGACTCTGATCCCTTGTCCTAGGTGTGCGGATACTCCTACGCATAAAGCATTCCATCCAGCAGCTGGTACGTGTGGCGGCCGAATCCCTGGCAATACTGCAGGACCTCCAGCAGCATGGGGTGAGGAGGAGACGGCGACCCCAGGAATGGCTCCAGGCAGCAGGGGAGCAGGCTGGACACCAATAATCAGACCTTACCTCCCCCCTTTGACTGACCCTCACACCCCGCCTTCCCTCTCCCAGTTGTTCACCCCTGTCCCTTACCCACCCCCACCTTGTTCCTGTACCTCCACCCCATATATGTATATATGTATATAGATCTTCTTCTTCTTCTTCTTCTTCTTCTTCTTCTTCTTCTTCTTCTTCTTCTTCTTCCTCTTGTTGTTGTTGTATATTTTATAATACAGATTTTGATATGAATACTGTGGTGGTCTCTGTTTGCAGCTGGCTATAGGTGCTCAGTTGCAGTGGTGTGCATGGCATCTGGGGTGGTTCAGTCATGGGTATGTGTGTGTGTGTGTGCGTGGGGAAGTGTCTCTGGTGTGGGAGTGGCTATCAGTCGTGTATCTGTGGTGTGTGTTGTTCTCTGTGCATTGCATTGCTGTGTGCAGTGGTCCATGGTGCCTGCTCTGTGTCCATTGTGCCCTGTCAAACTGTCCTTGACCTGTGCAGCTGACATCCTTGCATGTATGTGGCCTCACGAGGTCTGCTGCCTTGTCAGTCGTGGCTGTCCCTGCAGGTCATCCACTGTGACCGTCACAATGCTGGGTTGCCTCCTGTCACTGGTGAGGTGCATGTTTGCCTCGGGTGACACTGTGGCCTCTACAGTCACTGTCCCATCTCCATGCTGTGGCTTGTGTGTGTTGCAGCGGCTGTGCACCACTGTCTGTGACTTGTGATCCAGGCATATGCTGGTGGCGTACAGGGCCACAGTTCATGCACAGGGTGGGTGTCACCCCTGTGCCATGGTGGACTGCAGGCTGTGTACACAGTTTACATGTGCCCACACTGGGGGCTTGGTTGCCACACTACTGCGCCCCAGTGTTGATGTCCCCGAGGGTATGGGTGTGTGTTTGCCCTGCACTGTGTTGCATCCGGTGTGCTGCATGCTTCCACGCACCACTGTGGGTGTCTGTGCTGGCTGCTGTGGCTCATGAGTCACCGCTGTGACACTTGTCTACTGTGCAGGGTGCTGTACCATGGCAGTGGTATCAGAGGCACGCCTTTCCCGTGTGAGTACCTCTTGTGGCGACACATGTTCGGTCTCTCAGCTGTGCCTCAGGGGGTTTGTGCGTGTTGGCACTGTGTCTGCCATTGTTGCATTGCCGTGTGCTGCCACCCACTGCTGGGTGCTCATGGTAGCTCTGGCTTGTATGGTTCTGTGGTACACGAGGTTGCAGTGTGACAGTGGGGGTATGCATGGGGATTCCTGCAGTGATGGTCACTGCTCATGGGGGGTGTCTTGGGGTCACGGTGCAGGGTGTGCTGTGCACAGGGGGCTGCTGTGCCATGGGGTGGTCCGCCCCTTGTGTGGCAGTCTCAGCTTGCTGGTGTGTGTGCTGGGGCAACATGGCCAAGCTGTGCTTTGTTTGCTTGTCCCTATGGGCCAGTGGATATTCCATCCCTCCCCCAGTTGTGCTGTGCTTGGGGTGTGGGGGTACATTGTCAGTTCTGCAGTGTGTTCCTGTGCCCATCTGTGGCATGGGTGGTGGGCCCCTGCCTACCTCCCTGGTTGTGCAGTTCCATTGCTCTGCTGCTGGGAGGCTCCCTGCTTGTGCTATGGCACCTCTGGGCTGCTCAGCTGGGCTGCGCTTGTTGCGCTATAGCACATCGTATCTGCTCAGCTTCTCCTTCCTGGTTGCACTATGGCGCAGGTTGTGCGATATTCAGATGTTGGCTGGTTACAAGATTTGGCTTGCTCTATTTTTGAATATCGCCTATTGTGCATGTGCGCAATGGACTTGTGCTTGTTCTACTATTGCACACATTTTGGGCGCAGTTTGAATATTCAGCCCTTGAAAATGAAATTGAGCTTTTGATTGGATGGAACACAGGTATGTTTTCCACTTTGTCAATTATGTGTAAGTGACCCTTAAAACAACCACAGAAATTGACAGGTTAAGTTTACCAAGGTGAGGCAGATTCCAGCTTTTATCTGCTGCTCTCCATTGTTTTCTAAAATATCTATCTAGTTGATCCTGCCGTGAAAATGAAAAAAATCAATCTGATTGATCCTACCTCTCATACCCTTCGAGCACGTCTTACACTCCGCAGCTATGCCGATGGACCATGACTTTCCTGAATGCCATTCCCACTGTGATGTTAAAAAACACAGAAAAAAGATAAAAAGTGGAGAGACAGGCAGAGTGTGTGTGTGTCTCTCTATCTATCTCTGACAGAACTGCTGCACTAACTGAACTGTGCTGAAAGGGAAACAAAATGATTACCATTAATTAAATAAAATAATATATGGGTGGGTGTGCAGTGTAAAACAGAATTTTACACCCTCAGTGTGGTATGCTTTTATAAACCCTGAGGGTGAAGCCCTCAGCTTTATGTAGCATCTGACACCTTGGGTGTGTAAAATTGGTACACACACCCACCCACCCATATATTATTCTATATATAATGCACACCCTGTCATGACTTATCACTTAGTAAACAACTGGGGGTTATATGCTGTCAGAAGCAAAGAAATGCAAAATATCATGCAATCTGGTCTATGTACAAAAAGCACTTGTATAAGTGCTCACCACAATTCAGTGCCATGTGGTAAAGCTACCAATGAATCAAGTCAGAGAAACACACAAGAACCACATGCTTCCTGGAAAGGTGTTACTGTAAGATCAATGCATGTACAGGAAAGTAAAATACTGCACTAACTAAATACATTAGGCCAAAATGTATTAGACAAACTGCCAGGAAGTGGCACTTTAAGCGTCATTGCCTCTTCATCAGAGGGTACAGTTACTGGAGACAACAAACCCTTTAAGTTGCATTTAGGTGTATAGCAATACAGAAGAACTTGTCGGGCAGACAGCAGCTAGCCATAGAGGTAAGTGAAGGGTTGTGTCAGCCACCATCCTAGAGTGCTTTGGTGGTCAGCGGGTGGGAGGCACAGAGGTGGGGAAGGGGGTGCTACGGGACATGGGAAAACTCTTGAAATAAAAATACTGTGACTGTGATCAGTTAGGAGGGAGGGGTCACTACAGTCCCACAAAATGTTTAATTCATAGTGGTACTGGGATCTGGTGGGAGTGGGGATCACTACTTTACCAGGGGAAAAATTCTTTCATTTTGGTAATGATATTGAGTAGGAGGGGGGACCACTAGGCTATCAGGGAAATTATCTTTTATATTGGCACTGGGATCAGCCAGGAGGAGTTGTGTTAGACAACCAGGTAAATTATCTTTTCTGCTGGGAGGACAATACACTAGTGGGCAAAACTGGCTTGGAGCAGTGTGAAGGGAAAGGGGAAAGGGAACATTGTTTAACCAGGAGTAATGCACTATTCCGAAGCTTGTTTCCAGATGTGACCTTGGAGCACAAGGAAGTTAAATGACTTGCTCAGGATCACACAGTATGCATCTAAGCAGCTGTGGGATTCAAACCCAGGTCTCCAGATCTGCAGCTCAGAGCCTTAACCCTTAAGTGTGAGGGATCACGAGCTTTGTGGATGACCAAGCAGGCCTTTCCCAGAGCATGCTATGATGGTCAGGTGTATTGCTTATAGCCTGCAGGGCCATTCGAAAAGCATGCTATATCCTGATGCACTGTGTAGGTAAGGTACGTTATGTATCTCTTTCAAAAAGCAAGGAAAATAATTGCAAAACACTACATTAATAAATGCATTAGTCTGAGTTATGCATAAGGTTAAAAAGCAGATAAATGTGATGTTAGGGTGACATGTGCTCTAAGCCTTGATGAATCTGTAAAGTTCCAGTTGTACAACCACAGGATGCAACATTGGTGTTGCCTTAAATTTGGCACCCTGTTTCCAAGCATTGATATCTGGCTACTTTTCTGTGCCAGGACAGACAGTGTTTGAAATTTAGGAAAATTCAGTGCTGCATCCGTGATCCTTCAAACCGCAACAATCTTGCCTCCACAGATGCACCAAAGCTCAGGGTACTTTTTGCCTTGGTTACTTAGCGTCCCATTTCCCTACTTTTTTTTTTGTGCTTGAACCATAACTGATGCAGTTACATAGTGATACTATTATATGGTGTACTAGTATGGCAAGATGGAGTTAACTTATTTATATAAGAAGAAGAAATCAGCCTATAAAGCCATGAAGAAGGATAATAATGACTATAACAAAGCCCAGTATAAGATTGTACTACTTACCAGTAAAAGATTCATTAAAAAAGAAAAGGAAAAAATAGAATTTAAAATAGCCCATACAAAGGATAATGTGAAGTCTTTCTATGACTATGTAAACAACAGAAATGTAGATAGATCGATAGGGCCACTAAAAAAGGGTGGAAAGGAGGTAACGAAACCAAAGCTTTTGGCAGATGTCTTTAATGAATACTTTGTCTCGGTATACAATCATAAGGATAGAATGAACAGTAACACAGTATCTATTAACTATAGTAATCAGAACCAGGAAAAAAAATAAATGACATCAAAATCTCTACAGAGGATGTAGTAGTAGTAAGTAAAATTTATTTATACAGGATAAGAAGACAACTTCAAACTCCATTAGGGCCACTTGGCCCGCTTTACAAGGTGCACCTGTTTGATATCAAAATACAATAGTTACACAATTAACAACAGACAGAAACTACGCATTTAACATTACAAAAAATACTAATACACAAGACACACAAATTGTATGTCACATCACAATATCATTATTAAAATAAAACAAATCATCTATTACATAAGCAGCAAAAGCATAGTTCTTGCTTCATAGCTGTGTTAAATTTGGCTGCAGTCATATCCTGAATTTTCAATGTTGGTGAAAGTTCATTCCAGGTTATGGCTGCTCTGTACTGAGAGGTCATGATTACAAATCTGTTTTTACTTTTAGGGACTATCAAATCACTCACCCCTTTTTTACATAAGTTAGACCGATGAGTAGGACTAGTAAGCCTCTCTACCAGGCCGGGGGGCTAGCCAGTCTTATAAATTTTAAAAACTAAGTTTGTCCAATTTGTTGTCTCCTGACCTCAAGAGAAATCCAATTTAACTTTGTGTACATAGAACAATGATGAATATCAAATTTACATCTCAATACAAACCTTGCTAACCTGTTACAACATGTATCAAGCTTGTGTAATATTGTTTTATTCACACTAGAATAGACATGACTCCCATAATCAATCAAAGGAATTATTAAATGATTTACTATGACCAATCTATCCTTGGTACTCAGGCAATTTACTATCCTTCTAAGCGCGCTTGTCCTGGAATCAACTTTTTTTATCAACATATTTAGATGTTGTTCAAAAGAAAGCTTTTGATCAATAAGCACCCCCAAATACTTATAGACCAAAACCTGAGTTAAACAATTACCATTTACAGTATTTATTTGCAATTTTCCATCTTTTGAAACTTTCCTGAGGGTATCTGGACCAAATGACATTGTTTTGGTTTTCTTGGTATTTAGGACAAGACTTGAGGAGGGAACCAGGCCTGCAATATATTAAAGTCTGTCTTCAACTTGGCTTCCACCTCTCCCAAATCCAATCCCTCAGAAACCAAAACTGTATCATCAGCATAAAGCCTAATATGAGTAGATTTTATTTGACTAGGAAGTTCATTTGTATAAGTAATAAACAACAAGGGTCCTAATATGGACCCTTGAGGGACACCACGAGTCACTGGGAGAAATTTAGAACTGGTATCTTCTACCATTACCATTTGGGATTGGTTTTCTAAATATGATTGAAACCAGTTTAGTGGTTCGACTGCTAAGCCTATTTGTTTCAGCCTCTGTAACAATATCAAATGATCAACCAGGTTGAAAGCCTTTGATAAGTCGTGACACACCGCACCCATGGATCTTGACTCACCAAGACCAAACAACAGCTAGGAAAGATCAACATAAATAAATCAACAGGACCCGACAAGCTACAGCCTCAGTTAATGAAAGACACAAGGGAATGGAGAGCTGCACCATTTGCTGCCCTGTTTAGTAAGTCGATAGAAACTGGCATACTGCGGATGATTGGAAGTAGGCAATAGTAGTACCAATATATAAAAAGGGACAGATCAAATCCATCAAATTACAGACCAATAAGTCTGACATGTCTAGTATGTAAAATGATGGAAACAATAATAAAAAAAACAGATTGGAACTAGATCTAAAAATAGAAATATTACAGATACAAATCAAAGCAAATTTAAAAAGAACAGATCTTGCACCAATAATCTGCTTGTGTTTAATGAAAAAATGAGTCAGGCTTTGTCAAAAAACCAACTAGTGGATGTTATATATTTAGATTTCCAGAAGGCATTTGACAAAGTGCCACACACTGTACAAATAAAAACATTATAAATGCTAAACATAGACAGCACAACAGTGCAATGGATCTCAAATTGGCTAGACAAGAGAATACAGGCAGTTATAATCAGAGGTAGTCTGCCTGAGACAAGAGAGGTGACAAGCAGGGTACCGCAGAAATCAGTATTGAGTCCCATCCTGTTTAGTCTATTTATTTCAGACTTAGACATGGGTACAATCAACTGGTCAGCCAGATTCAAAATTAGGAGCAGTGGTACAAAACATCAAGTAAGTGAAGTGCCTGAAAAAGATCTGAAGATTGTAGAACACAGGGCACAGGTTAACTGCATAGTTTTAATCTTAATAATGTGATACTACAATGGGGAAAAATAACATCAATGAATGTTATAGCCTAATGGGTAAAACACCAGGCAGCCATATTCAAAGTCCCCTGCAAACTTGCGTGATGTGGAGCCATGCATCTGAGATGTGCTGGTCTAAAATAATTAGATATTCAGAAGATGCGTCATGAGATGTACTCACTTATGTCTGGCTGAATATCTCAAAGATGCATGATCGCACAATGGAAGACGAGCAGCGCAACAAATGACCTGAGCCTATGTGGATCATGGGGAAATGTGCGATGCAGAGCCACATGTGTGGTGCGCAGTTGCAATATTCAACCTGCTTGTGTAAATAATGTCATTAGACATTCCAAGCCCATGTCCCACATGTGCAGCTCATTACTGGAATGTACTCAGGCCATTTCCATACTCCGGCATGCTCAGTTTCAGCTGTGTAGGGCTGCCCACCACTCCACAAAGGTGAACAGGATATACTGCAGCCTATCAGGCAGGTGTGATGGGCTGTTTGTGTGTGGGTGGACTTCATTGGCCTGGGTGCAGTGCTATTATCCATAGCCATGTAGAGGGTCAGACATGGGGTACAGGGGGTCCACCTGGACATGCAACAGGGAAGGGCACAGGGTGACACAGTCTCATTGGTATATCACATGCATGTGATACACCAGCTCCATATGCTGCATACAGTCACATGCAGTGCCCCACA
This sequence comes from Neoceratodus forsteri, assembly GCA_016271365.2. Taxonomy (NCBI): domain Eukaryota; kingdom Metazoa; phylum Chordata; order Ceratodontiformes; family Ceratodontidae; genus Neoceratodus; species Neoceratodus forsteri. Next base: position 356,199,231 of record CM057454.1, on the reverse strand, counting down.
TAGCACCCATATGAGTGGAACATGGTGATGACTGCAAGGAATGGCAGTGTGCAGAGGGTGACCAGGTACACTAGTGGATGGTCCCACTTGTGTGCACCTATGGTGTGCCACAGGTCAGTCCCTGGCCTGTGCCAGGGTGCCACTTGTCCTCCAGGCTACCTGGGCACCATTGCCCCAGACGGCACCCTGGGTACATGCTACCACCAGGTGGCACTCTGCAGGCCGCATGAGTGCAGTCCATGGCCCCCAATACATTTGCTGCATTGTGGCTGTCCACTCCGCTGGTGTGTCCGGGGGGCACCCGACAGCACTGGCATGTGGCTGTGGGTGTCTACATTCAGGGTGTGGTGTGGGGGTTTTCTCCCTGGATGGTGCTGGTGGTGACATGGCTCCTGTGGCTCAGGGTTCATCCATTCCGCCATGACTGCTATGTGTGGGTGCCTGGACCATGTCCTGGTGCACCTCCAAGGGCTGTGTTTGGACTGCTTGCCTGCAGTTCTGAGGACTGCCTGTGGGTGGCTGCCATTTAGGCGTGCTTTTTCCATGCCTAACTTTGGGCGGCTCATCTCTGAGATGCACAGCAGATGTGCCACACATTTTGGCTGAACTTAGGGATTCAGGGCACATTCATGGGAACGCCCCCCTCTACATGCGCCACATACATTACAGATGCATGACTCATCTCTCCATTTTGAATATCGCGGTTCTGCTCATTTTCTGAGATGCGTGGCAAATCTCCACTTTGTGCAGCGCATCTCCTTTGAAAATGTGGGACTGGATAAGGTAGAAACCAAAAATAACCTTGGAGTCCTGATAAATGAAGACTTGAATTTTAGTGATTACTGCAACAAAGTGGTTAAAAAATCAAATTCAATTCTGCAATGTATAAGGAATGCGTTTGTTTCAAGGGATAAGAACTGCATATGCACACAATATACAATGTACATTAGGCCCCATCTAGATTACTGTTCTACAGTCTGTAGTCCTCACCTGAGAAAAGATATTCATAACATAGAGAGGGTGCAGCATAGGGCTACCAAGATGATATCAGGGATGAGGTAAAAGCCATACGAGTAGAGAGTGGAGGAGCTTGGTCTTTAAATGATTAAGATGAGATGAAAGAGAAGTGACATGCTACAAATGTATAAGATCATAAGAGACCAGGAACTGATGGACAGGATGGGGATGATTAGACATTATAACAAAACAATTAATGCTGCCATACACAGCAAATCGTTACACATCACTGTACAAAAAAATGACAGGGAGGATTTTTCAGATACAGAGCAGTACAGTGTTGGAATTCTCCCTAGAAAGGTGATTTCAGCAGATTCTGTCAAGGTATTCAAGAAAAGACTGGATATTCACCTTATGAACCAAGTGTGATTAAGGCCCCGCCTAGGCGAGAGACAGGCTCAATGGGCTAACGCCTCCTCCTGTCTTACAAACTCACTATATAACTCAGTATAGAAAGCGGTAGGTAATTCCACTGCTTTGAGGCAAAGAACAAAAAAAAAAGATATCTTCCTCATTATAGTAGAGAACTGTAGTTCAGTTAAAAAATACACATAAACTCTGGGCCAGTGGTGAGGAGGGCTGAGGCACATGGAATCTCACCTTGTGCCACGCCAGTGTCCTCAGTTCAGAAATGAAAGTAAGTCACTTGGGTGTCAGCCGGGGTATTGAGTACTGCACATGCCAAGGACAGCTCTCCTCCCTCGAGGAGGGGGGTCAGTGCGTCCCACTAGGTGGCTGCCACCTAGAGGTTCTAGATGATAGCAAAACAAGACAACAGGGAAGGTGTCTTCTCTGCTTGACACCAGGGGCATTCTGCACAGACAGAGCTGGCATAATGTGACATTGCATGCACCACTGGCTCAGAGAGAAAATGGAAGAAAGCCCCCACCCAGCAGGATGAAAGGCCCAGTTCTCCCACAGGCCACACCAGCGACTAGGCTCTCTGGTCCTTTGGCAGAGGATAACTGGACAGTAGGTAAGTACCAGAGAAGCCAGAAAATGGAGCTGGGAGGAGTGGTCCAGAATGAGTAATTGGGTAGCAAGGAGATAATCTATTAATAAAAAAAGATGGAAGCAACAGTAGATGATTTGGGGTTCAAAAAATTATCAATTTGGGAGGCAGGAGCTAATTTTAAAATCCGTAAATAAAACAAACAGTTACGTAAGAACTTACTGAAACAGTATCTTCGAGGGAATCTCTGTCATCAGGTCACACCTATGGAACTTAGCTGTCAGGCATCAGGATCACACAGAAGCTTTTCTGCAGTAGCCTATATAGGGGCCGCCCATGCCGACAGCAGGCTCCAACATCATATGCCCTATATAAGCCCCCGCCCCTCATCAGTTCTTACCTAGTTGGAGGCCATTGGAGACAGGAGTCCATCCAGAAAACTGAGGAGACAGAGAAGGTGCCCAGCTAGCAGAAAGACTGGAGCAACAGGACAGCCAAGATGTAGAGAGAGAGTGAAATAAAGGGGGATGGAAGGAGGGACAGCATGACCTGATGACACAGATTCCCTCAAAGATCTACTGTTATAGTAAGTTCTTATGTAACTGTTCTATCTTCTTCGAGGATATCTCTGTCATCAGGCCACACCTATGGAACGAGTCCCAAGCAATGCTAAGCGCCAGACAGTCTGGGTGGCAGGAAGTCAGAGGTGTAAGAAAGAAGGCCCTGAAGCATAGTTAGGCCAAAGCCTGCCCTTCTTCTGGAGTCGATGTCCAGACTGTAGTGCTTGGTGAAAGTGTGAAGAGTGCTCCAAGTTGCAATAGGCACAAATCTCTGCTGCTGACACGCCCCTGAAACAGGCAACTGAAATGGCCATACCTCTGGTGAAATGGCCCTTAACAACACCAGGAGGTTCGTTACCGTACATCCTGCAACAAAAAAACAATACAGTTGGCCAATGCTTTGGGCAAGCACTGCTTTGAAACTGGAGTGCCTTCTCTGCCAGGGGCAAAAGAAACAAACAACTGAAAGGACTTTCTGCAGTCCTTAGTACTGTGTATATAGCATATGAGAATTCTATACACATAGAAACATAGAAATTGATGGCAGATAAGGACTGCTTGACCCACCTAGTCTGCCCATTTCCCTACCTAAAGGATAAGCTGCAGATCCTAGTTAACCAACAGCCTACTTCCTCCTACCCCCCACTAGAATTGCCTTATGTCTGTCTCATGCATTCTTGAATTCCCCCACTGTTTTTGACTCTACGACTGCCTCAGGAAGGCCATTCCATGCATCTACAACCCTCTCTGTGAAGAAGTACTTCCTCACATTACCTCTGAGCTGTCCCCCCTCTATCTTCAAATTGTGCCCCCTCCTTCTTGCACATCTCTTTTTCTGAAAGATGCTACCCTCTTGGACTTTGTTGATTCCTTTGAGGTATTTGAAAGTTTCTATCATGCCCCCCCTCTCCCTCCTTTCCTCGAGGCTATACATCTTAAGCTCCTTTAGTCTTTCTTCATATGTCTTCTGGTGTGGATCCTGCACCATTTTGGTGGCCCTCCTCTGGACAGCCTCCACCCTGTCTAAGTCTTTGCCGAGATGGGGTTCCAGACTGTACGCAGTACTCCAGATGTGGTCTTACTAACTATCTGTACAGAGGGCCAACAGCTTCCTGTTTTCTACTGGTGATGCCTCTCTGTATGCATCCCAGTTTTTCTCCAGCCCTTCTTACTGCCTTCTCACAATGCTGGCCCACTTTTAGGTCATCTGATATGACTACCCCCAGGTCCCTTTCCATTTTTGTTGTCAGTATCTCACCCCCCATTGTGTACTCTTCCCCTGGGTTTTTGTTTCCCAGGTGCATTACTTTGCACTTCTTTGCATTGAAATTAAGCTGCCATACATTTGAACATTCCTCCAACCTTGCCAAGTCCCTTTTCATTCTTTCCACCCCACCTTGTGTATCAACCCTGTTGCAGATCTTGTGTCATCTGCAAAGAGATACATTTTCCTTTCTGTCTCCTCTGCAATGTCACTTATAAAGACATTAAAAGGACTGGCCCAGTACTGAACCCCAGTGACCCCACTAGTAACCCTCCTTTCTTCTCTGTGAACTCCATCTGCTATTACCGCTGTGTCCTGTTGTCCAGCCAGTGTTTTACCCAGGCTACCACCCTGGGACCCACCCCAGGCTGGCTAATTTGTTTATTAATCTTTTGTGCGGGACTGTGTCAAATGTCTTGCTAAAGTTTAGGTAGGCCACGTCCACAGCCCCTCTCTGGTCTACTACTTTGGTCACCCAGTCAAAGAAATCATTTAGATTTGTCTGGCATGACTTTCCTGCTGTGAATCCATGTTCCCTTGGATCCTGTGCCCCACTGGCCTCTAGGTACTCAACAATTCTTTCCTTCAGAAGTGATTCCATCATTTTCCCTATCACTAAGGTCAAACTGACAGGTCTGTAGTTTCCTGCCTCTGTCTTGCTCCCAGTTTTGTGAAGGGGAATCACATCCACCCTCCTCCATTCCTCAGGCACCACACCATCCTCCCATGATTTATTAAAAAGAGTAGTCAGTGGTGTTACTAGTTCTTCCCTTAGTTCTTTTAGAATTCTTGGGTGAATCCCATCAGGCCCCATTGCTTTATCCACCTTCAGTTTTAAGAGTTCTTTCAGAACCCTTTCTTCTGTGAAAGGACTAATATCAACCCCCTATCCAGACTGCTTCTATTGACTGGATTAAGTATCTCCCCTGCTTTTCCATTGTGAATACTGAGCAGAAGTATTTGTTCAGTATCCTGCTTTTCATTGTCCCTCTTGCCCACAACCTTCCTCTTTATTCAGCCTCAGTATCCCTGCTTTAGTCTTTCTTTGCTCCCTAATGTACCTATAAAAGGTTTTATCCCCCTTCTTAACCAAGTTGGCTATCTTTTCCTCAGTTTGGGCCTTTGCTATTCTCACTGCCTTCCCCACTTCCTTCTGCTTTAACTGGTACAGTTCTCTGTCCTGCTTTTCTGTGTTTCCTTATACTTCATGAATGCTATATTTTCTCTCTTACCTTCCCTGCCACTCCTTTTGAGAACCATAGTGTTTTTTTTCATTTTGATTTGTTTATTTGCTTTACACAAAGGCTTGTTGACTCTGTGATGGTGGTTTTGATGTTTCCCATTGTTGCTCCAACCCACCTTCTTGCCTGTTTGCTAGTGCTTTTCTGAGGCACTCTCTGATTTTGACAAAATTAGCCCACCTGAAGTCCAGTACCTTCACTTTTGTGTGGCTTGACTCTACAGCTAAGTTTATCATGAACCACACTGTTTGGTGGTCGCTTGTTCCCAGATGGCTATCCATTTCAAGATTGGAGATCCTCTCTCCATACCCATTTGAGATTACCAGGTCTAAGATTGCTCCCTCCCGATTGGGTTCCAAAGCTAGCTGTCTGAGGCATGCCCCCTGTAGAGCATTGAGAATGGCCCTGCTCTTGGAAGTGGCTGTAGCAAAGGTGCTCCAGTTAACATCTGACATATTCAGGTCCCCCATCAGCAATATCTTCCCTTTCTCTGCCATCCCAAGGATGCCTTCTATCATTTCTTGTCCATTTCCTCCTCGAGACAGAGGTCTGTATACAACCCCTGTGTGGATTGTGGAGCCATTTCCAGTCTCCAGGGTGACCCACAGTGCCTCCTCTCCTCCTTTTACCCTTTTAGTTCTGTTGCTTTGATCCCTTCCCTACATAGAGAGTCTCCTCCTCCTCTTCTTCCCTCCCTGTCCCTCCTGTAGATTGTGTATCCTGGTATGTTGACATCCCAGTCATGGTTCTCTGTGTACCATGTTTCTCTGATTGTCACTATATCCAGGCATCCCTCTTCCATCAAGGCCACCATTTCAGGGAGCTTTTACCTAGACTACGGGCATTGGTACTATTACACTCCTTTTTATGTATTTTATTTCTTTTGCCCCATCCCTGTCCTTACTGCTGTTGTCTTTTTCTTCATTTACCCCTGCCCTTCTCCCTGTTGACTGCTCTGTCTTGGTGTTTACCTCACTAACTACCCTGATTTTTTGGGGGGGAAGCTAGGGTCTCCCTTCTCCTTTTCAGTGCCTCACCCCTTGGCTAGTTTAAATGCTCACCAATGAAGCATTTAAACCTATCACCTAGGATCCTGGTTCCCCTCCTGGATAGATGCAGACCATCGTATGGAGCAGTACTTCCCCTGGACTGGCATGCTCGGTAAAATAAGCTTGCAGCTGGATGGATTGATTAAGGGTAAACTCAGATACCACCTTAGGAAGAAACTTAGGGTTAGTACGCAAAGAGACCTTAACTTTGTGGAAAATAAAATAAGGCTGCTCACACATCAGTGACTGTAGCTCTAAAATTCTTCGAGCAGAAGTAATGGCAACTAAAAATAACACTTTCCATGACAGAATGCGTAGCTTGCAAGATGCGGCTGACTCAAAAGTAGGCAAGGTCAGCTTCTTAAGCATGAAATTGAGGTCCCAAGCCAGGAGCAGACTAAGCATAGGAGGCTTCAAGTGGAGAATGCCTCTTATAAAAGTTCAGGCCACAACCAACTAGGTCACCATATGGCTATCAATAGGCACAAGAAAGTCTGAAATAGCTGACAGGTATATGTTGATGGAAGTATATTTGAGTCCTGCATCTGACAAGGACAGGAGGTACTCTACAGCTTGGTTGACCAGACAAGTAAAAGGGTCTAGGCAGTGGGAAGTGGCCCATATAGCAAAGTGCTTCCACTTCATGGAGTAAGTGGCCTTGGAGGAAGGTTTCCTTGCAGCCACCAGGACATCAGCCACCTTCTGAGACACCCTGAATGTAGCCATGGCTATGAAGGGAAAGAATTTTTGTGAAGCTCAGCCTCTTACCCTGAGCTAGATGGTATAGGGTGCTTGATGGCAAGGAAATTCAAACTCAGTTAAATAATGAGCATTAAACCTAGCAATGGCTATGTCCTTAGGAGCCATGCATGCAGATGAAGGGACTGGAGGTCTGGATGGACCATGGTCCCCTGAGCCTATGTCAACAGGTTTCAGCAAAGGGGTAGGGGAACTGGAGGTTCCACAGCCAATTGTTGCAGTAATTGAAACCATATCTGACAAGGCCAAAATGGAACCACCAGAATTAGGGTGGCACTCTCCATCTATAACTTGATAAGCACCCTCTGAATCAAAGGAAAGGGGTGGAAGATGAAAAGAAACCTCCTTCCAGGAGAGGGACAACGATCTTGCCAGAAAACTCCAGGCCCTGGATCTAGTGAGCAGAAATGCAGCAGTTTTGCCTTAAGTAGGGATGCAAAAAGATCCAACTCTGGATGACCCCACCTGTTGAAGAGGTCTTCTGTGGCCGATGTCAGCAGTTCCCACTTGTGCATTTTGGACTGTGACCTTCTGAGGCTGTTCACCAAGGTGTTTTGGGCACCTGGCACATGGACAGCTGACAGTTCTATATCATGATCTGGAGCCCAATACCAGACCCACATCATCTCCTGCACAGGGGTAGAATGAGTCCCCCTTGCTTGCTGATGTAATAGATCACACTGAGATTGTCAGACTGCATCAGCAGAGGCTGAGAGAGAGATGAATCAGGAAGGCCAGGAAGGCATACAGAGCTGCCCTTATTTCTAGAACATTTTGTGAAGTTGACTCTCCCACTGGGACCAGAGGCCCTGCATGATAAGGACCTAGGTGAACTCCCCAACCCATACCCAAAGCATCCATGGTGAGAAGTGAGAGTAAGGAAGGGGACCCTTAAGAGATTGGTTGTGTCCATCCATGAGTGAAGCACTCTGTGAAACAGGGAGAAGGCAAGGACTAGTTGATCTAGATCATCTGAGCACTGATCCCACTGGATGATGAGGGTGCACTGTGGGATCTTCATGTACAGCCTGCCCAAAGGGACCAAAACAATGGCCATGACCATAAGGCATAGTAGCCTTAAAAATGTCCTGGTGGAGTCATACCTGCTCTGAGCCACCTCTTGGGCCTGGGCAATGAGGCGGTCCACCCTATCTTGGTGGAGGACAGCCTTGTCCTGAGTAGAGCCCAGAACCACTCCTTTGTACTGTAACCATTGGGATGGGGTCAGCACAAACTTACTGTAGGCCAATTGACAGTAATGCCCAAAGACTGGAACAACAGTATGGTGCACTCTAGAGTTAACAACAGGAGCTCCCTGGACTGGGATTTCAGTAAACAGCCATCCAGGTATGGGAACACATAGAGGTTCGCAGACCGGATGGCTGCTGTTACAGCTGCTAAGCACTTGGCAAATACCTGTGGTGTAGAGGATAAGCCAAAGAGCAGTACCCTGAACTGGTAATGCTCCCTCTGGAACAGGAACCACAGGTATTGCCTGTGAGGGGAGCAAACCATGATATGAAAATTGGCATCCTGAATATCAAGGGAGCATAGGCAGTTGCCCTGCTTGAGCAGAGGAAGACGGCCATGCAGAGAGACCATCTGGAACTTTTTGTACTGGATAAAAAGGCTCAGTTCCTTGAGGTCAAGAACTGCCTCAAGTACCCTGTTCTGTTGGGAACCAGAAAGAATCTGGAGAAGAACCCCTTGTTGCTTTGACTCCTGGGCACAGGTTCTATGTAGGGCTGTGTGAATCTCTTATCCCAAATATTCGGCTGAATATTCGGTATTCGGGTCCCTAGTATTTGGTATTCAGCCAGGAAAGGTGCCTTTTTAAAGAATTGCTATAGAAGCCCTTAAAATGGTACTATTAAACCCTCTTTGAATGTGGCATTTCATAAACACCTAAACAACACCGTAATGACCGACTCAGAGCTGTCAGCAAAGCAATGTAACTGCAAGATAGTGGACTGGACAAGAGACAGTCTTTTGTCCCACAGGTCATCATTGTTATTATTACTTCATGTTGGAATCTGGCAGAGAAAGAGGCGGCAGACAACACCTCACCAGAGAGATTTAAAAAATAATCCACTTAACGTGTATTGATAGTGTCACTTACATTTAGTTGAAAGTCTTCATTTGCATCACTTACAGTACATGGCACATAACCACTGTCAATGTGTTAACTGAAGGACGGAGAATAATTATGAATACTTCTCCATCTGTTCATTAAAACCCTAATGCAGAAGGGCTAGCAGGCACTGGTGGTGGTGATGACAAAGCAGCAGTCATTTCTGAACACTGTGGTCTGTCCTGGTGGTGATGGTGATGTTACACAGTAGTCATTCTCAATCACTGTTATCAATATACAGAGAGATGTTGTCTTGATGTCATTGTTGTAGTACTCCTTATTAGGATGAACTTCAATGATAAGTGGCCTGTTGTTGCCCTCTTGTTTGTTGAACTGTGAAAAAAATGTTCCTTCCTGGGTTAAGCTGCCACCAGTCCTTCAGCAGGAGAAGTAAGCCCATATGTTGAAGTTGGGTCATATGATTGTGCCACAGGGCAGGTTATGCTACTGTGCTGATGCTTGAGGAAGAGGAGAGTTCATCTCACTTTGTCTTGTACATCGGTGCCACAGGCTGTCTTGTGCTTCGGAAGGAGGAGGAGGAGAGGTCTGGCGACTTTGGCTTGTACACTGATGCAAGAGGCTGTCTTGTTCTGCTTGAGCTTCAGGAGGAGGAGAGTCTACAGCACTGCCTGTGCACTAGTGTCAGAGGCTTTCTTGTGGTGCTGGTGCTTGAAGAGGAGGAGGAGGAGGAAGAGAGTTCACTGGCATTTTGGCTTGTACACTGGTGCCAGATGCTGGCTTGTGCTGCTGGTGCTTCAGGAGGAGCAGGCAGAGGAGGAGAGTTCATGGGCATGCAGTTTCCCATAGGATAACACTGTAAATTTAAGAAGCCATAACTCCGTCAATATTTGGACTAAAGTGACCATCTATATACTGAAACAAAGATCTTAATGGGTACTACAATAATAACATATAATCCACCCTTACATAGTTATGGCCAATAAGAAAAAGCAAGTAATAAAACATAAAAATTCCCATAGGATAACATTGGAACTTCAACAAGCCATAACTCAATTTGATTTGATTTATTTATTCTGGTTAGTCCATGGGCCAAACGACCATTTATGTGGTCAACCAGAGTGCAAACAGCAAAGTACAGATGACATTACAATATTAAAATACAGTCAGGTATACAAATATGCAAAAAAGGAAAAGACAGTAGTACAGTACACATAAAAATGAAGTCAAAGGGGAAAATATAAAATAATAATGTATGATCTACTTAAAGCACTCACATACTTTATTCATATTCAACAATTTCCTTATGCTATTTTTAAAGCCAAGGAATGGACGTTCCCAAGCAGTCAAATTGACTCATAATGGAATTTAAAACATTTGGTAGCTGGTAGAATAAAGACCTCTGCCCCAAAGCTGTTTTCATCTTTGGTATATGAAAATATGAAATACCTGACTTTCTAGTATCAAATGGATTGGTATTTTTTTTTTTTTAATTTGGTAAAATGATCCAGGTGCTTTCCCCATAACAATTTTGTTTGCTATTATACTTACAGTAAATTTCATGTTTGTTAATCTGTCACAAATGCACTCTGCAGGTCAGGCCCTGTGCTCCCACAGTGTCAACCTCGAAGTGCAATAGTGTGAACAGGTGACAGACAGGGTAACCCTCCTGTCTGTTTTGGGTCTTGAATTACCTGCAAGTCTTGAGTCCTGGTGGTCCAGTGTGAATCTTATGCTAGCATACCCAATTTACAGGCTCAGATATGTACCCTCTACAGGAATGAAGTACAATCCTTCACCCAGGGCACCAAGCCAGGTTTCCAAAATGTACTCTTGCAACTCTATATGAGACCTAGATATATTCTTACCTTTAAACAAGCTTAGTAACACATTTGAGCCTTTAACAGCTGTCATACTTAAACACAGGTTCAGCAATAACATGTAAAATAATAGAAAAAGCACAGGCAGTATATTAAGGAAAAGGTAGTTTACTAAAATTGAAAAATAAAATACAGAACAATTATATCATGACCTTACAATCACATAAAAATGGGAAGTTACAGAACACAAACTCCTACTACAAATACTTAAATTCTTTCATATCTAGCTGTTACCATAAGTGCTTTGAAGCCCAGAGAAAGTCTCTCTTGAGTCCAGAATAATATGCCACATATTTCCCAGATGCATGTTTCATTTCAAACTCCTCTCCCACCCCTTTTGGGGAGGTTACAGTTAGATCTTCCCTTAGATCCAATTTCTTAACATAGTTATCTACAAGGATGTATGTTAATTATGTGAAAATCAGAACCTAGCCATTTCCCAAATTATGAGTCTTTGATTAAAACATCCCCTTTCATGTTTTACAATCTCACAATATGTCACTAACTCTCAGCTAGGTGATTAAAAACATACAGGATCAGCCAAGTGACCCTCCTTATTGCTAGGCCATTAAATTCATATTTAGTTTCCACCTTCAAAAGCAGCAGCAGCAGGTAATAAACTGTCCCTCTGGAAGGAAGGCTTGTAATTAAGTTTCCTTGGTCTGTTTATAACATCCTGTGGTTTTCCTCATACTGACATCCTTTGGGGTCATAGGGCAAGTCTCTCACTCACTGTCTGCTTGTGGGAGACAATCACATACTATTTATGTATATTACATATATCACACATATAACCATAAGCAGGTGGCAAAGCATCACAGTCCTCCCCATCTAGACTGAATTTGGGGGCTCTATCCCCTGCATGGGATGAGATCCCCAAATCAGTTCATTGCTCATATTGATGCAACAGACCATCTGCATTTTCATTGGCTGCCCCTGCCCTGTGTGAAACCGTCATGTCATACCCTTGCAAGGCAAGACTCCATCTTAGTAGCCTACCATTCGTTTTACCCATTTGTGCCAGCCAAACCAGCAGGTTGTGGTCAGTTTGTACCTCAAAATGCTGCCCGTATAAGTATGGCTCCAACTTATTTAGGGCCCACACCATGGCAAGACACTCTTTTAACACAGTAGAGTAAGTCTGCTCCCTGGGAAGTAACATTTCACTCAGGTACACTATGGGATGATCTTTCCCTTGGTTGGATGTCTGACTCAGCATTGCCCCAATACCCACATCTGAGGCATCAGTCTGGACTACAAAGGGTCTGCTGTAGTCTGTACATGTAAATACAGGAGCACTGCACAGTGCCTCCTTCAGTCTGGTAAAGGCTTTTTTCACAGGTTGATTCCATATCAGAAAGGACTGTCTTTCCAATTTGGTAGGAGCTCAAGAAGACCAGCGAGAAGAGATTGAACAGCAGCATTAAAATACTAACTAACTTACCCTTATCACTCATGTATGTAAGGTACTCATTATTAGAAGCTGCCCCAAGATATACTATGATATTACTGGAAATATCGTATTATATGATATTACTGGAAATATATAGTAACTGAGAGGGCCAATTACCTTCAAGGAGTGAAGAAGTTGAACCCTTTGGTATGGGGGTCCTTGATATTCTTAACCCAGTCGTCCTTCATTGAACTATGCATAAAAGGTATTCCTAATGTTACAAACAATGAGAAGAAGACTAACAATTAAAAAATGTTGTCCTAAAATAAAGGGATCCCAGCATTAAACTATTTTCCAAACCTTATCAGTTGACACACATATGAATAAAAAAATCTTTCAGGAATGAAGGCTGCCACTTCTATAATCTAATGGAAGAAGAGAACAGTAGGCCTTAACCTTTAGAGTGGTGTTGCCATGTATCCACCGGATCAAGGACTCAAAAGTAAATTCACCTCCATCACAGATGAAAACTACCTTGGTTTAGATTCAAGGATAACCAGGGATAACACCACTTCAACCAGGCTAACAGGACGTTTTCAAAATGCTAAACCCAGTATATTTATGATAAAACCAGTAAAACCCCTGGATTTTACTAGCATAAAGTACTACCTATTCTTTTTCATTTTGATTTGTTCAGCATAAATCCATTACAAAATAGTATTATAATAAATAGAACAGTAGCATATAAAAATACATACATTAACATAAAGAAGTTTCCATGTCAATAAATACATAATCTATGTGCAAGACATTAATTAGACACCATCCTATAACTTTGTTAGTTTTAAAAAATGTGCAAGTCTTGTCAACACCTGTATATCGTAGATGTAAACAATTACATGAGTATTTGGTCAGTGGGGAGTCCAAGGTCCCTTAAAATAGGTCCTAGCCAAAAATATATATGTTTCTGATATAATGGGCATATCAAGGTAACAAGTTTTAGATCATCCACCATATTTAAACTGCACACACATATATCATTTTCCATTCCTTTCCTTTTCCGAGCAAAACATATACAATGTGAGTAGTAAAGCTCCATTCTGAATCTAGTTATATTTCTTCTAAGATCAGGAAAAGCCAATACCAGTAGATATGGTTCAGCAATGTGGCATCATTTCGATTTTTTGTACCACATAACGTTTTTATAGGACTGAATCTGCTCCGTGTCCTTACAATTGAAGATGTTCCTGACTCTTTCCTTCACTTGGAATTTTATGTCTCTAAAAGGGAGGGAGTGGATTTGATATAATAAATGGCCCAACCCCAATGGATATAGCCAAGTTGCTATGCAATCTATAGTTGGAAATCTGTATCCCAAAGATGTATATAATCGATCTCCTCCTGTAAACACATTCTCAGTATCCTATGTTCTGGGCACAAGAACAATTTAAATAAAAATAAAATTCTCCTTTCCACAATATATGCTTCAGTTGGAAGCTGTCCTAATTCTGCTCTTGCTATTGGTGCAGGCACCGATTGTGGTATTTTAAGAATGTACCTGAATAATTTATTTAATTGTACTTTTAACTGTTTAGGGACTACTGTTGCCCACACTTCTGAAGCAAAAAGTAGGCTTGAACGCACTTTAGCATCCACAGCCCTCAAGAGTCCTTTCATAGATCCATTACCCATCTGGGCTGAGAATCTTTTAAAGGCATTAAAGGCAGTGATTGCCTTATGCTTTACATGGTCTTGATGGATGTTCCATTGAGTGGATTGGGAAAAATTTACACCTAGATATGAGTAGGTTTTAGCTGTCTCGATTTTTGTTTTAATAATAAAAGTGTGGGTGTTTTCCTTTTGTTTATTTCCAAAAATCAGCATTTGGGTTTTGCTTGTATTAATAACTAATTTATTTTCACTACAAAGTGTAACAAAATAAAGTCACTTTCCACTGTAAGCCCAGAAATGACATTAATAGAAGTACAAGGTCATCAGCAAAGGCTAACAGTGGAACTTTTGATTCCTAATGGCAGGAGAATGGAAGTCAGAATGTTCCATCTGTGCTATTATTGTGTTAATATATAAATGAAATTATAAAGGGCCAAAAGGCAACCCTGTCTAACTCTGAGATTGGTTTAATATCAGGAGTAAAATCTCCACTTTGGTTGATTTTAACCCTTTGAAGCTCTTTTGTGCAACCTGATCAGCGATCCAAAAGGATAGGGTCCATGTTATATGATTGTAACTTCTCCCATAACAGTGTATGACTAATCAGGTCAAAAGCAGATTTCAAATCCACAAAACAGTAATGTAAATGTGTTTTCCTAACTTTAATATTTTTCCAGATAATATGTGACAGAGCGTAACAATGCTGTACTGTCGATCTATGTGCTCTGAAGCGATTTTGGTATTCGCTCATAAAGCCTGATTCCTCAGCCCAGATCTGGAGTCTGTCCAATAAGATGTGACAGAATGTTTTTTGCAAGGTATCACTCGGACTTATAGGTCTGTACATTGAGGGGTCTGCTGGACTACAGTTCTTTTTGTATAGTGGGCATATTATACTGCCTTTCCAACTTAATGGGATATCTGAGCCCTGTAAATGTTATTGAAAAAGACATGTATTAATGGAATCCACCATCTGGTGTTATATTTATGTAACTCTGCCACTATATAATCTGGACCAGGGCCTTGTTGACCTTTAAACATAATAAGGCATTAAATATTTCTTCCTTAGTTGCATAAATTGGCCTAGGATAGTACAGGGCAACTCATACCTCCTCAATGCTTAACTAGGCAATAAAACAAGGACTCAAAATATGCTGTCCTTAAATTGGATGCCACATAGGCCTCTATGCCAAAAGTGGATTGTTGGTATCCTTGGCTCACAAGGAGCCAACATTTTTTGCTATCCTTTCCATAAATTGACTATCTCAGTTTCTCCCAATTTTTAGTCTGAAATTTACTTTTTTCATTCTGTAACACCTCTTTATATTTTTTCCTGGCATTATTTAATTGCTTAATGTTATTTTTATTTGAATATTGTTTGACTTGGTGAACCAGTTTAACTGTTTTTTAGCGTTTTTACAGGTTTTATTAAACCAAGATCTTTGCCTAATAAATCTTGTTACTTTATATAACAAGGGTTTCATATAATTAAGTATTGTGGTTAAAACAACATTTTGTTCAGAATTACTATTTGGGTCTATAATACTGGATCTCCAGTCTTTAAGTCTGTCAGACTCCAATATTTCTGCCAATGAACTGCTTAACCTAGGTGACCACTATATCCTACGGGTATTCCTGATTTCACATCCCACTGCTAGGGCAATATCTACACTGGAGTTACTAGATCTTGCCACCATATCATATTCTAGAGATAACAGAAAATGAGCAGACTCTGGGCATCCAATAATTTTAAGTGTTTTAACTTTCTCTACAGCAATCAGGTTTGCCCAGAGCAGATCTATAGTAGATGAACCCAAAGGGCCAGTATATGTATAGGGACCTTCTTGATCACCCACAACTCTCCCATTCATAAGGCAAACATTCATATCAGACAAAACCTAAATTAGGGCCCTTCCTCATTTGTTTGATTTCCTATCCTTTGAATGTCTTTCCAATCTCAGGTTGCAATTTGAGGTAGCCTGAACAAGAGGCAAGAGCGTCACTCACATTCATCTTACTTTTATGGACCATTCTTGCATTAAAATCACCAACAGCTATAGATGAATACATTATATACCTGTTTGTAAGTTCATCCAAAAAGTCCACAAACCCTCTCCAATCATGAGAACCAGAATCCTTCTTAGAATATGGTGGAATATAAATATTAAGCAGGAGAATTCTACAGTCATTTTTCTCAATCAGCATGGGGAGAATGTTTTTTAAATTACAGGGTATCTGTGTAATTTTAAAACTGAGTGTTGTTTTGACATATACTGCTAAACCTGCCTTATATCGTCCATGATTGGCCAGACGAGTGGCTGGTTTAAAGTAATCTGCAAAACCTGGAATAAGTGGAGTTTTTGTTTTCCACACCATGTCTCCTCAAGGCATGATAAATCATAAGTCTCCAGGAAAGTTCTCTACATTCTGGGTCAGCTAACCTAAGTATCAATCCTTCAATGTTCCAGGAAAGGACCTGAATAGGGGAGTACTTCCCTGAATTTTTTGGCTGTATCTGAGGCAATATTTGTCAATTCTGTGAAAGGTCCTGCAAAAGCTCAAAGCTATTCCTGGTCTTGATCGCAGATTGATGACTTCTCTCCACAGTCTCATTTAAGACCCTAGGGTGTACCATATGTAGGCCCAACATATTGAGAACAGGAATTTTCTCTTGAATTGCTTTGACAAATCTAGGATTAGCAAAAGTAATATCCATTTGTGAGGTAGTAAGATCAGAGTATGTATTTTGAGCCATTCTATGTTACTCCTATACACTGGAATCCAATATTTGGTTAAAGAAGGCAGCCAGTGCATGCTTGGCTTTACTTACCAAAACCTTAGCTGGTATCTTCCAACCAAACAAGGTTAATGTTTGGTTTTCCAAAATTTGTTGCCTTGAACTTTTATAATCAGATATTACCTCCAGTACATTTGTGATATTCATTAGGGGAGGATCCAATGCAGAGGAGACATAGGATGGCTTCTTAGTTAATAATGGGACCTCATTAGGAGGAAGCATGTGTATTCCTTTCATTCTCAGATCCATCTCCTTTTGCCAGAGTGTTTCAGCAAGTTCTAAACTATCACAATAGACCAGAACACAATGATAATGATCTGGATTTAGGGGTCTAAGAACTCTAAGTCCTTCCACTAAATAGGGCAGATTGAATAATCTGACTATCCATTCTGTTAATTTATTCAGTGTTTCCTGAGGTATTTTCCTAATACCATATACCTCAATTAAATATTCAGGAGTATTACAATGAATCCCACTTTGCTCTTAAAGAAAGGTTTCTTTGTACCTATAGGGACCTTGGACTCTGCACCATTTACCAAGTTTTGATGAGATATCAATGAATTAACAGAACAACTGTGCATCGTATCATTCACTATCAGTTCTTTCCTTTCTATCATCCTTCTACCATCTTTCTGTACAAATTGTTTGTTATTTGATCTAACTTCCCTTTCCTCCTGAACAAGATTACTTTTATCATAACCATTGACATTTCCCCAGTTCTGTAAATTTTCCTCTGATTTTCCTTGATTCCTTATAGAATGTTCCTTTTCATAGGATTTCTTCCTTCTTTTTTGTTTCAACTTAGAAATCTGCCAAGTTTTGGATTTATCCAAAAACTGTCCATCTATTTTTTCCTGTTGGTCTGGGGGACCTATATCTCTTGTGAAGGGAGGAGGAAGAGTTACCTTGAGGGCCTTATTTTCTTTGGGTGCATCCTCTTTTGAAGTAATATTTGGTGTGGGACTCATTTCAGAACTACTTTTATGGAGTTCTTTTTTTATATGTCCCAACACTGTTTTATTATAAAAAAAAAACTTCAGCTCTAAGATTTGCTATTTCTTCCTTAATAACCCATAAATTCTCCAAGAGCATAATATTAGCATAATATGGGTTTTAGTAGTCTCCAAAACTTGCTTAGAGAGTAAGAAGATGCAAAAATCCCACGTCTCTGGAGACTCTGAATTATAAATTATCTCTGTCTCACATGGGACATGTCACACATTTTTGGATGAAGTGGGCATATCTAAAATCTCTGGGGAAAAATGCCAGAGATTGTGGGCCAGAAATAAGTGGACACTGCAATGGATGATCTTCTAAAGAAGCCTCATTATTAGTGTGTTGATTAACCACCAGGTTCTTAAGGCCTTTTATTGTTTGGTTTAGATCTGTGATAACCAAACTTAAGTAATCCCTACTAGGCATTGACTGAGTCTGAATCTCATTATTTAAAGAATCATCCTCTGCTTCTAGGGATGATAAAATTGAGATGGTAACAACAGTATATCAGAGTATTTTGTATAGTCCAAAGGCTCAGCAGATGATTCGGGTGTCAGCAGGACACTATTTCCTCCCATAGCTTCTGCATCATTAAATTCAGCAGACCAGACCTGGGTTTGAATTCCACAACTTTCACTTACATACTGTGTGACCATGAGCAAGTCACTTAACTTCCCTGTGCTCCCAGGATCCACCTGTAAAAAGCTTTCAGCTTAGTGTGCTTACTCCTAGTTAAACAACTAAAAAAGAAATTGATTTTGTTGTTTGAAATATTAGATTAGGGATTCTGTAAATCTTGATTGGGACAAATCTTCCTAATTTCCTTTGCTTGGATTTCTAAAGGCAAAGGAGAAAGGGCATTACCATAGGTATAGGCTGATTTATGAAAACAGGTTATTCTAATCTGATTTAGTTTTTTACTTCCTTTTTTATTGCCATTTGAATTACTTTCCCCCAAACAAATTAGAGAAGAAGCTTTTCCCTGAGTTTCATAAACCAGCTGATTCTTTAAAATTGTTTGGTCCCCTTTTCCCCTGACCTTTTTTATTTTTGTTCTTTTTGGCCCCAT
This sequence comes from Neoceratodus forsteri, assembly GCA_016271365.2. Classification (NCBI taxonomy): domain Eukaryota; kingdom Metazoa; phylum Chordata; order Ceratodontiformes; family Ceratodontidae; genus Neoceratodus; species Neoceratodus forsteri. Next base: position 356,180,494 of record CM057454.1, on the reverse strand, counting down.
ACTTAGGGGATATCTCAGGAGTAGTAACCTTACAACTGCATGTATAAAACCATAATAAAATATCAAATAAATGCAGTCACATAGTTACAGCACAAACAGTTTCCTATAATAGGTACCTAAATTATTAATTTCTTCAAACAACAATACAGATCCAAGCTATGGACAGTTAAAAATCATATTCAATTCCGAAATAGTTCTAAATTGGTGTATGGTATATTCAGAGTCGAACTTCAATTGGGATCAGCAGTAAACTTTAAAGGAAGAGTCCTTTTTGGTTCTTAAACTGGGAAAATACCCTTCAGTCCAAGACAGATGAAGCAAACAGTACTCTTTAGGTATCAAACCACAGAACAGCGTCTATTATTTAAATTGTTTTCAAATGTTACCAGGTGTGAATCTTCTCCAGCCCTTTTGTTAAAATGTCCATAGTAAAGCAAAACTTGCTTGTTCTACATATTTCTGAAGAATCCACGGTGCGCTGTGCAAATGTTACGCTAACAGATGCAGGGTTAACCTCCACTGAAATCTAAATATAATAAAATCAGTTTAAATATTTACAGACTTTAAAACCACCAGAACTTCCCAAATTTCTAGAATATTAGCAGTTAAACAAATATAATTCTAACTATAAGACTATAGAGCAGTGACGATTCTGTTCAGCTAAGACAAAAAAAATCTAATAAACTTACTCTTATAAGTCATATGTAGCAATGTATATTTTAAATATTCAAAGATCCTGAATACTGAGGACTGAAGACTGAGACCAAATAGTAGGTAAATTGCCAGACAAATAGCAGGATGTAGCAAGTAATCCTCATAGCAGAGGTCTGGTACCTATAGTCACTAAGCAATAAATTAATATCCACACAAAAAATATTGTCTTGGAATATTACTTAATTCAGCAAAGAATAAATAGCTCTAGAGTGCAGAAGTTCAAAACATCATTCCAAAATGATCATATACGATATAGCAGCTCAGGCAATGCACAGCAAAGTTGTTCTCACATACCACGTTCCAATTCTGAATAACGCCACAAGTGCTCAGTTATATACTGGAGGTTAATCTAAATTTGTTGGGCAGCTGTTAGCTATCAAAGGCTCAATAATTGCTCTGGACTTGTTAAATCTTTGTTTTATCTTTTTGCTGCTTTGTTTTTGGGCATTTGACCAATTGGTTACTCTGCTATTTGGTCGAGCTTAATCAGCAATCATCCATAAGGAAAACACCTGATTAGTGTTCTAATGAAAGTTGTAAGTAACCAGGTGTAATCAAATCTCGGAGCTGTTTCAATTGCCTCCCAACTGCCTTACTTACTTCTGCTTAGTTATTCAAATAAAAGGCATCAAAACATCAATTAATTTATATGAATAACTGGTCTCAAGTCACTGTCCTAAGTATCAGAAATAGTAATCGGCTTTGTTTTAACAGTTGTTAATTAAGTATTATTAGCATCCTATCAGAACTACTAGAGTCTATACAAAATAAAATAAAATCTAATCGGGACGGTGGAATATAATTAAAATACTTTTGGACCAAATCAGGTAATCAAATAGTAAATCAACCCTACAATAACCAGACTAATTCTAGTACAAATATTAATAAATATAGCTAATTCCAAAATTAATTCAAAACAGAAATTACTATATATTGATGATTCCAGAGTTCTGGAGTATGAATCAGCAATTCCTCAGTGATTCCTCGATAAGCTCCTTTAGGACTCCGGCAGTTACAGCTTCTGTTGTTTAATATGAGTCCATAGAGCTTATCCTCAACTGAATTCTCCTGCCATCCAGTCAAGGCTTGAACCCAAGCTCCTTGGTCCAGCTGCCACCATCAGCTTTCCTCCTGAAAAGAAGCAGAGAATGCCTTAACCGGGGAGCAGTTATGCATTTGCACAAGATAGACTGGTAAGTTCTCGTTCACAACATTGATGGCATACCTTTTAAAAGTAGAAATTTGCTTTGAAGGAGAGCCTGCTCCCCCACTCCCCTACAGCGTGATAGCTGCTTCAGCTCAGCACAGCACAGCATGACCGGCTACTACCTATTCTAAAATGATTTCTTCCGAAAGTGGCACTCGCACCACTCATGCTCATGCTAATGTGCACTGCGTACACTCTTATAAAGGGTAGCCCCATCTTCCTGATGAAATAACAGCTGTCGGTCTGCCCCAGAGTCCAAACACCAACCACACAGTGAATTGTTTCAACCAGTCACTGAAATATGTGCAAATAAATGGCAGACTCTGTGATGGAAACCTCTAAAGTGTTGGAGGATGTTACAAACACTGTTCTTACCAGATGTTTGCTGCAGGTCTTCTTTTGAAATTCAACATCTTTATTGGTTTATGATATAGCAAGAAGGCGTATGGTATACAAACAACGGAACTTACTACAATGACAACAAAATAGCTTGGGATGGAATATCATCAAAACATCTTTGGGACAAAATATGCCTGAACACTAATAACAGAAAACAAGAAACCCATCCACTACCCCACCCCTTCACGGCCTTCCCACCTCCCTCTCTCTGCAGTGCAAGTCAGAAAGCAGATAGTAGAGAAACAAGAGAGCAAGGAGTACTCTAGCAATGACAAACATCCCAAGGGAAATAAAACAAACTGGAACGGTCAGAGGTCAGCATTACATGGATCTTGATTCAGATATAAAGCATATAGTTTACCCCATTTCTGGTTGAAGGCGGCCATACGATTCCGGGAGCTTGCTATTAACTTTTCAGTTTTAAAGCAAAGGGACACTTCTTTTAGCCATTCAGGATATGAAATGACTAGTTGATCCATCCAGTGTTTGAGAACCAGCCTTTTGACTGCTATAGAGATTAAAGCCATATGAAACCTACGCTTCCGGACTCCAGTATTGGAGAACATCCCTAGTACACATATCTCTTTGGTAAACAGCTCCCCCAGTCCTAGGAGGGAGTCTAACTTGGTTTGGATTGTACTCCATAGTGACACCACCTTGTCACAATGCCAAAAAATGTGTATCAGGTTCCCTTCAACTGCTCCACACCATGTACAGGTAGCCGATGGCAGTCTGCCAAATTTGGCCAGCTTAACCAGTGTATAGTACAGATTATTTAGTATATGGAATTGAATTAGCCTGTGCCTATCTTGAGTGAGATATCTATGCGTGTCAGCCCAAATCTGATTCCAGGGCAGAAGAGAATCTGGCAGGAGGAAGCCCAAATCTTAGAACTGATAAGAGCATTAGGATATTTGATGTCCAGTAGGAAGGAATAGATCCTGGAAATTCCGTGGGGTTTATTTGCACAATCCTGTATCTGTTCTAAAAAGGGCCTCATTTGGGACAATGTGAGTGTAGTCCCAAATGTAGTAACCAAGAGGTGCCTCAATTGAAAAACCTTAAATATATATTTCTGAGGGATATTCAGTTTGGCTAATATGTCGGTAGAGGAAAGAAGAGAACCCTGAGAGTACAGGTTTTCCACTAACACATCCTGTAACTGTGGAAGCCAGTCAGGGGTCAGCGGCAAACCACCTATTTTGATATTAGGGTTTAAGATGAGGGGTTGCGCCTTATCTCTTTTATGTGATATATTAAAGAAACTCCAGCATTGGGATAGGACTTTAATGGAGAGCCCTATGGCCGAACACTGTACGGCATCCGGTAGTGCGGAAAAGGTGTGATAAAAAATTCTGGGTAAACGGAGATTGTACATGTCCAACAAGTTGATCTCTAACTGTAACCAAATGGGAAGATATGTATCGGGCTGGACTTCAAACCATCGCCCCATTTTGGATAGATGACTCGCCCAGTAGTATAACATAAAATTAGGGAAGCGAAGTCCCCCTCTCTCCTTGGGTAAATTAAGCTTTAAGAAGGCCCATCTAGGATGTTTGCCCCGACAAATGAAATTGGAGAGAGCAGAGTGAAGCTGTTGAAAATAAGACATTGGGAGCCAAATATTTAGTAAATTTAAAGGGTAAAAACTGCGAGACCAAAACATTCATTTTAATAATACTGATGCGCCCCATAGGGACATCAGAAGGTTGCCCCATCTGTGGAGGTCCTTCTGAATCCTCGCCACCAGATCACCCAAGTTAAGTCCTTAATAACCTCTGGGTCTCGAGCAAGATGGATGCCTAGATATTTGCGTGAGACAGGAGACCATCTCATACCAAACTGGGTAAAATTAGCTTGGAACGTGGAAGAATTTAATGGGAATATAACTGATTTGGATAAGTTCAACTTATAATTAGCTACTTGTCCAAACTGATCAATAATTTGTAAAACGTGTTAGAGAGGATTCAGGGTTGGTAAGATGCAGAAGAATATCATCTGCATAAACTGAAAGAGTCAGAGGTTTCTGGTATGTTAAGCAACCTGTGACCTGGGGCGAGTTCTTGATGCTCAGTATCAAGGGTTCCAAATATAAGTTAAACAGATAAGGAGACAGGGGGCAACCTTGTCGAGTGCCGGTGTACAAGGGGAACTGGGATGAAAAAACCCCATTACAATAGATTTTAGCAGTGGGTGACCTGTATACCGTCCGAATCCACTGAATAAAGGTTTCCGGAAAGCCCATTCTCCTAAGGGTAGACCACAGAATGTCCCAGTTTACTCTACCGAAGGCTTTTTCGGCATCTAATGCGATTAGTGCCATGGGGGCCTGGGAATCCTGGGCAGCCTGGAAGATATGTGAGAGGGTTCTAAAATGATCGGCAGCAGATCTGCCTTGAACAAACCCCACCTGTTCGGGACTCAGTAATTGATGCCAAATCCATTTGATTCTGAGAGATAGGATTTTGGTTAAAATTTTTATGTCGTAATTTAGTAGTGAGATCGGACGGTAACTGGCCGGCTCTGTCTGGGGTTTATCTGGTTTCAAAATTAGTATTATCGTGGCCTTTAACAAAGTGGGGTCAAGGGAATCTGAAGTGAACATATACTCAAATAATTTCAGGAGAAGGGGAGATATCTCCTTACAAAAGACCTTATAAAAATTGGAGGGGAAACTGTTGGGACCTGGGGATTTATCCAGAGTTAGCCCATTTATTGCCTCCTCCACCTCGGCCAGGGTAATGGGAGAGGCCAAAATCTCATACTGGTGGGCCTGTAGGGAGGGGAGACTTACGCCATCCAGAAAGCGTTCAATATTGGAGTGGGATGGCTGAGAGGTACCCCTACCATATAAGTCCCTATAAAAAGATTCGAAAATGCGTGAAATATCCCGAGGGGAGGTTTTAATAGAACCGTCGGGGGAACACAGTGCAGGAATCAGTCTTGAACTTTCTGTCTCCCCAATCTAAGAGATAACATTCTGCCTGGCTTCTTGCCTTGATCGAAATAACGAGATTTAGTTTTAAGGATGACGTACACCGCTTTTTCCCTTAATAGGTCTTCGTACTCGTTCCTAAGCCTCCATAAGGTCTCCAGATCAGCTTGTGAAGCTGAGGAGGACAGATTATTTTCCGCGATCCTTATCTGATTTGACAGCAAAATAATTTTAGCATCTCTCTGCTTTTTACTTCTAGAAGCTAACTTTATAAACTCACCTCTAATAAAGCACTTAAAGGAGCACAAGATCAGGTCCTCTCCGCATGTAGAGCCCGCGTTAAAATCTATAAAGGACGAGATCAAAGATTTAATGTGAGAGATTATTCGATCTTCCTTTAGAAGTTGTGTGTTTAACTTCCACGAAGTGTCTCTTTGACCGTGTGGGTCAGGGGAAACCGAGATCCATGCCAGAGAGTGATCGGATATGACAACTGGCTCTGTACCTGTTTGGTGAATACCCGCCAGGAGAGTAGTGCTGATTAGAATATAGTCAGTTCTGGACCATGATTGGTGTACTTGTGAATAAAAGGAGAAAAGCTGGCCCGAGGGATTGAGCAGATGCCATGGGTCACATAAACCCAATAAGTCCATGAAGTCCTTAAGGGCGATTTGAAAAGGGGAAAGGGATTTTAATGGCCTGTGGGTTTTATCAAGGTCTTGAGTTGGAGCAATGTTCCAGTCCCCCCCCCACAATATTAGTATGGAGGGGAGAAACCAACTCAATTTGTCAGCCAAATTCATGAGAAATTTCGTATCCCCTCCTACCGGCCCGTAAATTGCCCCCAACACCACCCTAACATTATTGAGCAATCCTTTAACCATAACAAATCTGCCCTCTTGACCTATAAGACTTTCCTCTACCACCAATGATATATGTCTTTTGATCAGTATAGCCACCCCTCTACTAGCTGATGATCCACCAGACGCGAAGACCTGAGAGAAACCTAGCCAGCATAGCCCATTAGCTTCTGAAGCTGATAAATGGGTTTCCTGCATGAGAAGAATGTCAATATTTAAAAGGGAGCAGTTTTGGAGAACCTGATATCTCTTGGATACGTCTCTGATGCCTCTGACATTCCAGGTAGCAATTTTAATAGACACCATAACCATATGACTTTTTAATAAAGGTAAAGGAAACATGGACCATTAGTCTTTCCAACCAACCCATATGGCACACTCCAAGCCCTCCCTCCCAACCCAGCATCCCCGATAACAAGTAGTTGGAATACAGAGATTTCCGACCCCAAGAATTTTGTATAATAGTACAGGTGTTAAAGGAATAAGTGATATTAACGTACTCAATATTAGACACAGACGGAAAATGACCCAGAACCCCTCCCCTCTAGCCCTTCAACATAGATAACCAAACAATGAAACCCCAACAAGTAGTTCAACTTCCTCCCCTTCCTCTAATCTCTGCAAAGGAATGTTAATAAAAAAGGGTAGTTTCCCCCCAAAAGCTTGATAAAACTTATGTAAGGTTATTACAGCGAGTAATAGCGATTTACCTATCATAAACCTGGACAGAACAACTTGTAATAAAATCGCCCAATCTGTAACATCCCCCTTCCTCCCAACCCCCCTCAAACTATGTACAAATGATCCCCAAGTGATTGAGAAAACAAATTTGGGGTTCTTGAGAACTACTGGTGAGGACTGACCCCCAAAAGCTGCAATCCTGAGAGAAATCAACACTAAACCAGAGTAAACTGAGATACCCGTCCAATTTATTGAAGTTTAACCAGTAGCATCGAAAACTATTCTGATCTCTGACCTCTCAGGTACTGCACCTTCCCCCCCATCTCTGGACCGTGAAGCAGTTCTCCCAGAGCTTGCTCAATCCCGGAGCCCTCCACCCACTGGACCCTATATGGAAAAAACTACGTACTTGGCCCTAAACTAACACAATGACTATTGAGCCTGTAAAAGTCTTGGGGAGTGAGAATGCCTTGTGCGATATTCCCAAAAAGAGAAACAGAATATGCCACGCCTAACTAACCAAAGAACTATCAACAATGTAAGTTTCATTGGAGTCCTGCTTACTCAATAGTTGTAAATCCAGAGGGCGACGTCCTGAAGGCTCTAATTAAATGCTCCTCTATCTCTCATGGGACCTTTCCAGCCTTCGAGAGGTGAGAAGTAGCCTAGGGAACCAAAACCAGGTAGGACCTGTTGGTCTGTCTCAACTAGAGATGTCCGAAACACTGCTACACACCAGATTCCACCACCCCCCGAGCACCCGGCAAGCCACTGAAGCTTACTCAGGCCTGCTGGGCAACATCACAATCTGCCAATCCACCCAGCCATGACAGAGCAGAAAAAGAAGACAAAGAAGATTTAACAGGTACAAATCCAAATTCCCACTTCACAATAAGAGAAACCTAACAGTCCTTGACTAACAAAACCAAGGTTCAGCTTGATTTAAAAAGGTTAGGTAGTTTAGAGGTGAGGTCCGTGACTGGTTGCTCCGGCTTTTCGTAGGAGTGCCAAACACCATCTATTGCCACCTGTAACTTGGCAGGGTAGTTCATTCTGAATCGTATTCCTGCAGCAATAAGCTTACTAACAGTAGGATGGAAGGCAGCTCTCTTCTGGTGCGTCTCAAAAGGCAGGTCCTGGGCTAATCTCAGTTTGGTATTGCCCCACAGGATGGTTTGGAGCTCCTTCGATTTAGCTAACACGATGTTGTTTCTCTAAGAAGCTGAGGAACTTCACTAATATAGGGCTTGAAGGTGCCCCAGGAGGAGGTTTGGCTTCAGGGGCGGTGGGCATGCTGATGTAATGTGTGGGTTAAGGGGAGGATCCACAATCTTGTTGAGGAATTTCTGCAGGAACGCAATGGTGTCTGCTCCTCCTCCGCTTTGGGTAGGCCCAGGATCAACACGTTGTTCCTTCTACTTCTTCCTTCCAGATCCTCCGTTTTCAACTGAAGCTTGTTGATCTGTTGTCTTAGGTGGACAATCTCTGGATCGATTTTCTCTTTCCATTTTTCTAGAGAAGAGGTTCTTGCCTCTGAGTCCCCCACTCTCAAAGATAGCGAGCTGAGATCTCCACGTATGGATTTTAACTCTGCGGAAATATCTTCCAGGGTTTCTCTGAACGGCAGTAGTTCCTGGAGGAAGCAATCCTCAGTTAATGGATTCGCTGGGGAACCAGAGGGGTTCTGCTTAGGAGTATGCCCCGAGCTTTGGAACTTAGATTTTTTAGACGATTTTTCTGGAGTGGTCGGCGGGGTGTGTTTAATGCCTGCCTGCTTCATCTCCGCTTCCATAGTATCTGCAGCACGAATTACACTGCTACAATCCAAAGAAAAGCCTCTACTGCAATCCAGGCTACTAAAATAGTGCATAACAATATTTAGATCACCTCTTTTGATGTTAAAAGGGCAAAAAAGGAGTAAATAGCGGTCGGTAGGCAGGAGCTCCAGATTAGTCTGCTTCTAGGTGCTTTGCATCACGTGACTCCTTCTTGCTGCAGGTCTTCTGTAATTCCATAACTCCATCAACATTTGGACCAAAGTGACAAATCTTTATATTGAAACACAGGTTTTAATGGGTTCTACAAGAATAACATAAACTCCACCCTTACATAGTTATGGCCAATAAAAAAGCAAGTAATAAAACATAAAATTCCCATTGGATAACATTGGAACTTCAACAAGCCATAACTCTGTTAATATTTGGACTTAAGTGACAATCTATATATTGAAAAAAAAGGTTTTAATAGGTACTTCAAGAATAACATATACTCCACTCTTACATTGTTATGTCCAATAAAAAGAAGCAAGTAATAAAACATGAAAATTCCCATAGGATAGCCAGCCTGTCGGCACAGTGGCAAGGCATCCGCTTGTGATGCCGACATCCTAGGTTCGGTAGCGGACCCGGAAGTCAGAGGGTTGGCCAGACAGAAAAGGATTTAGCATGCAAGTGGTGGATCTCCTTCTCTGGGGGAGCACACAGCATATTAGCCCTGGCAGAGGCTGAGGGATCCGCAGACCGTGTTACATGAGACGGAGGCAGGACAGACATCGGGTGTGCCCGTTAACATTATTGCATGTTCTGCCCCCAGGAGAAAGCAATATATAAAAAAATATGGCTCTACTCATGACACCCCTGCCTTCACCACTACTCCTGCTGAGACTCATGTCTGCCAGGGGGGGCCCGCTCCCATGGCCCTGCCCTGGGAGGTAAGCCAGGGCTAGAAGACTGTGTTCCTTGGGGAGTGGGTGCCCACCCAGTGGCCCCTCCCAGAATGGTACACCTGGGCATGGGTGATGGCATGCGATGTGCGGAAGGCTGAAGCCTCAGCCCAGTATGGGCAGGGGGAAGGGTACCGGGCAAAAAAAGGAAAAATATCCCATAAGATAACATTGGAATTTCAACAAGCCATAACTCCGTTAATATTTGGATTTAAGTGACAATCTTCATAGTAAAAGAAAGCTTTTAATGAGTGCCACAAGAATAACATATACTCCACCCTTACGTAGTTACAGCCAATAAAAAGAAACCAGTAATGAAACCTAAAAATTCCCATAGGATAACATTGGTACTTCAACAAGCCATTACTCTGTTAATACAGTATTTGGACTGAAGTGATAATCTACATATTGAAACAAAAGTTTTAATGGGTATTACAAAAATAACATATATTCCTCCCTTACATAGTTATGGCCAATAAAAAGAAATAAGTAATAAAACATAAATTCACTTGGGATAACATTAGAATTTCAACAGTCCATAATCATAGAATCATAGAATTCTGACGGAAGAATAGGACACAAATAGTCCATCCAGTCTGCCCTATTACCCCCTTCACCCATCTCCCATATCATGAGCCTTCCCCTTCCCCCCACTTACCAACCCCATGTGTCTGTCCCATGCCCTTTTGAATCCCTCCACCTTTTCTGGCCCCATTACTTCCTCCGGTAGTCTGTTCCAGGTTTCCACCACCCTCACCATGAAGAAACGCCCCTAACATTCTCCTTATATCTTCCCCCTTCTAATCTTAAACTATGCTGTCTTGTTCTAGTCTCCTCCTTTCTTTTGAATAAACAACCCCTTCACCTTGTTAATCCCTATAACATATGTGAATGTATCAATCATGTCTCCCCTCCTTCTTGTCTCCAATGAGTACAGATCCAGTTCCTCTCCCTCTGCTCTATGACTTCCCTTGCATGCCATGCACCATCTTGGTTGCCCTGCACTGTACCCTTTCAATAACATCAATGTCGTTCCTCAGATGTGGCCTCCAGAACCGGACCCCATACTCCAAGTGCCATTATAAAGAGGCATGATTACCTCCTTCCTTCTTTTGGTTATGCCCTCCCTATGCTTGCCAGCATCCCATTTGTCTTCCCACTGCCTTGCTGCACTGGTTCCTACCTTCAGGTTGCTTGATACTAATATCCCCAGATCTCACGCCTGCTCTGTTGTCTTCATTTCCTCTCCCCTAGTATGAGTGGCTTGTGGGTTTTATATTCCATGTGCATCACCGCACTACTTTTGGCATTGAAATTTAGCTGCCATCTGTCTGACCACTCTTCCAGTGTCCTTATGTCCCACTTCATGGCCTCCATTCCCTTGGGGTATCCACTCTATTGCAGATCTTTGTATCATCTATAAATAGGCACACCCTCCCTCTCTGACTTCTGCCTATCAGCCAGTTTTCTACCAACTTTTGAGTTTATTAATTTGCCTTCTAGGAGGATGGTGTCAAAGGCCTTTTGAAGTCCAGATAGGCCACATCCACAGCCCCTCCCTAGTCAACTACCTGTGTCACTGAATCAAAGAACCCTATCAGGTTCATCTGACATGACTTCCCTTTGTGAAGCCATGTTACCTATCATCTAGTAATCCCCTTTTCCAAGTAGTCTACCACCCTTCTTTTATTAGTCCCTCCATCATCTTCCTACTATTGAGGTGAGGCAGACCAGGAAATAATTTTCTGCCTCCTCCCTGCTATACCCCCTTGTGCAGGGGTACCACATTCGTTCTTTTCCAATCCCTTGGCACACTCCCTGTGTCAAACCTCATCAGTGGGGCCATCAGCTCCTCCATCAGTTCCCTGAGTATCCTTGGGTGCAGACCATCTGGCCCCATTGCCTTGTCCACCTTCAACCTTTGCAGCTCCTCGCTTACCCTATCTTCACTGAACAGAATAGGCTCCATCATGTTGACACCACTATCCCTCCCTTTTTCTTTAGGTCCCCTACCCACCCTGTCTTTCATGAATACTGAGCAGAAGTAACTATTAAGTACCTCTGCTTTCTCTAAGTCACCCTCTAGTATCCTATCACCTCTCCCTTCAATCATACTATCCCCTGCCTCACCTTCCTCTGTTCCCCTAAATACCTAAAAAAAGTTTTATCCCCCCTTTTGGCTTGGCTTGCAATTTTCTCCTCCGTGTCAGCTTTGGCCTTCCTTATCTTCCATCCCACTACTTTCAGCTTCTCCCTGTAAGTCTCTCTGTCCTCTTTACTCTGTGTCTGCTTTTCCTATCTGAAGGCCCTTTTCCTTTCCCTGATTGCCCCGCCACCTCTGTTGTAAATCAAAGTGGACACCTTCTTTTTTTGTTTTTGCTTACCTTCTTTATGCAACTTTCAGTATCCCTTCCTTGATAGTTTCCCATAGCTCCTCTGTTCCCTCTCTAGTCATCTTCCCCTTTATCTCCTCCCTAAATACCTCCTCATTTTGATAAAGTCCACTTTTCTGAAGTCTAAAACTCTTGTGCTGGTCTGGTTTGTCTCCTTCCCCATTTTCACCCTGAAACTTACCATTTTGTGGTCACTTGTACCTTGTCCTTCCCCTACCACTATCTCATCCACCTTTCCTCATTTGTCAGTACCACATCTAGTAAGTAATCCTCCCTAGTCAGTTCCCATACCAGATATTGCATGACCTCTCCTTGCAGTGCCTCAAGGATCCCCAGCTCTTAGCTGTTATTGCTGCTGGGATCCACCAATCCACATTGGGAAGGTTTAGATCTCCCACTACCAGAAGCTTCCCCTTGTGAGCCATTTGTGAAATTGTCTGCATCAGTTGCTTAACTCCCTCCTCCCCCAGCATTGGAGGTATGTATAATACTCCCAGTCTCAATGATTTCCTGTTTCCTTTATCTAACATGACCCATAGGACCTCAGTCTCCCCTGTCTCACTCTCCTACTGTTGTTCTTATGTTGTCCTTTATGTACAATGCCACCCCTCCTCCGTCTTACCAGTCCTGTCTTTCCTAAACAGTCTGTAGCCCAGTATAACAGTCTCCCATGTATGATGCTCTGTCCACCAGGTCTCACTTACCGCTGCTATATCTAGCCCTCGTCCACCATGATGGCCTCCAAGTCCACCATTTTGTTCCCCAGACTGGTGTTTGCTACTAATCCTTTCCACCATGTCTGTCCCCCCCCTTCCTTTCTGCTCCTCCTTTAACCCTGACTTGCAGGTTTTGAATCCTACATCTTCCTTCAGGAGGCTGACTGCCTCCCAAATGTCCTGCCTCCTTGAGTTGACCTTGTTGTAACCCCCCAAGTTCAGTTTAAATTGTACTCTCTTTCAATAAAACCCCTAACTTGCTCTTAAGCACATCTGACCTCTACCCCATTCAGGTGCAGTCTATCAGGGGCAAATAGGCTTCATCTTCCCATGTTGAAACCCCAGTCCCCACCCACTCAAATCCCTTCTGTCTACACCATCCTTCAGCCATCTGTTCAATTCCTTTGTCTTTTGTTTCCTTGCCATGCTTGCTTTTGGTACTGGCAGCACCTCCAAGAATGCAATAGACTGGAACTCTGTGTCCCTGCAAAACCTGGCTAGCTCACTGAATCTTGCCTGCACCTTCCCTAGACTATTTCCCTCTAGGTCATTGGTGCCCAGGTGTATCACCAAATGAGTTTTCCCATCCTGTTGTTTGCCCCAAGAGGGTATATGGTGTCTGATTTTGAATGCCATCATACCCGGCATGTAATCCACCCATATTGCGTTTCTCCTGTCTCCCTTACTGTACCTCCCCATTTGATTCCTTTTATTACTGAGTCCCCTGTGAACATGGCCCTGCCACTTCTGTCCTTCTCCTTGGCCCTTTTAATTTCCAAATTACCCCCCTTTCCTGACATCCCATTTTCCCCACTGTACTCCTGTTCCCCCTTATCCAACCTCATTTCCAGAAATGTACTCTCCTCCTGGACTCCTTTTATCATTTTCCCACTTCTAGTGTTTCACCTGCTCCCTCTATCCTCTACTACTCTTTCTGCTTTTTCTGGAGATGAATACTGGTTTACACTTTCTGCAACTTGCCTCCTCTACCAACTGTCTAACACCCTTTTGCCAGCTTCCCTCTGCTTACCTTGTCCAGCAAACCCCTCCCACATCTGTCTTCCTCCTGTCTCTTGCTGGTACCTTGGGGCACGAGGTTGTCCACTGCCCTGTCTCCTCCTTTCTCTCATGCCCTCCCTTCCCAACTTCCATTTTTGCTCCTGAATCACCCACTCTCCACTGTTCAACTTCCTCTTTCCTCTCTTGCCCCCCCTTCCACCCTCAAACTCTTCTGTGTTTGTACACCCTGAAGTTCTTTCTTTATTTGTTTTTGCAGGACCTTTGCCTATCCTTAAACCTATGTCCTCTTCTCTCTGTCCTTCCCTCTCTGCTTTAGACTCTTCTGAGTCCCCCCTCCTTGTAGTAGTATAGTAGTAAATATCTGTTTTCAATAGCAACACTTCCTGTTTCATAACTCCATCAATATTTGCACTTAAATGGCAATCTATATATTGAAACAAAGATCTTAATGCTACTACAAGAATAACATATACTCTTCCTTACATAGTTACTTCCAATAAAAGTAAGTAATAAAACATAAAAATACTTACCTTTGCTGGTCGGATACATGTGTTACCAAGAATTATAAAATGGGTGAAAAACTTCTTGCATTTTGATTGGCTAAGAGGTACAAGTTGACGTGTTGTTATTAGGACATATACTGGCAACTGTTACTACTTATGCCAACCAAAGCAAATCACATTGAGAAATCAGTACCTCCTACAGCTCCATTTCTGCAGCTACTCACATAGCATACATCCATGGAAACATAACAGCTTCACCGGGAGAGCAGTGCTACCAATAGAGAAAGAAAGAAAGCAGTGAGCATATCCAAGACCCCCCCCCACAACAACAACAACAACAGTTTTCCCATTTTGAACCTGAGATTTTGTAATACTCATTGTTCGTTTCTCTGGTAGCAGGAGTATGGCTCTCACGCCCACTATTTTAAACTGTGCACGGTCTTGGTCTCCAATCTCCAGGCTCCCCATCCATAAAAACAAAAACACCAAACCAACACAGCACAAAACCCACAGTAAACTGACACTACAGAGCAGAAGTTAAAGCAGCAGTGCAATGAACCAAGTTCTGAAAACCAAGAACCAGGAAACTGGTCTATACGGTGACCAGTCAGGGATATGCTCATTTGGATTCAAGTGGGCTTCGGCTGTAATTATAATGTTTTAGAAATAGAAAATGCCACATTAATAATATAAAAGTCAAAAACAGTTTATTTCTCCATGCGGGCGGGGGCAGCACATCACCTCTCTTAAAGTCCTACAGGCAAAATGGAAATAGAGCTGCTCTCCTAACTCATGGCTTGCCTTTGAAAGTCATCCTGATCACTGGCATCTAGAAGAGGTGGCTAAAAATTAAAAAGGCCCGAAACAAAGATATATAAACAAAATGTAAATACTAAAAAATAAAGGGCTGGATTCACAAAACTTTCTGAAGGTGCAAAACCTTCCCTAAGTCCCCAAAACTGCTGTAGCTATGGAAACAAAGGGGAATTTGCACCGAGTGCTATTCACAAAACCCACCACAGCTGCGGAGAAAAAACACTATGGAATGTGGAAAAGTGCAGCTGCAGAAGTCCCTGAGGAAAAAAAAGGTGTGAGATAAGTAGGCATATTCCCTGAAACACTATTCACAACTAGTTGTTTTCCAGATTCATGGAAAAATGTTACATACAGTGGAATGAGGTGTAAATCTTCCTCAGCAAACTGCAGTAGTGCCCCAACAATTGGAATCAATTAAGGTGGAGGTGAGGCACAGGTAATATCATCCAGGAAATGGGCAGACTAGGTGGACCAAGCAGTCCTTATCTGCCATCAAATTCTGTGTTTCTATGTTTCTGTCCCAGTGAGTATAGCAGTAGCTGATGTTACAGCAACAACAGCACACATTGCCATGATATGGCAACAAGCAACAACCACTAGACCCAGTGCAGCCCATGACGGAGCCCCATAGGCAGTACAGCCAGCCTACTACAGCCTAGAGCCAGCAAATGCTACCCTGCAGATAACAGGAACACCCCAGGGAGGGAGGACCAGCCAGTGGCAGTCAGTCACTGTGGTGTCATGGTATAGCTAGTACCTTTGGTGCTGCAGTGGACCCAGCTGAGGGACTGGTTGCTGGTCTTTTTGTGGGTGCTTTCAGCTTCATGCTATGGCAGCAATGTTAAAGTCTGCTGCTCCAGCTAATTTGGTTCACTGTTGCTGTCCCTCCTAAGCTATTTCTGCAGCTGTGGATCTGCAGTTGCGGACTTTCAGCACTTGCTCAATTTCCGCAGCTGCGGGGATTTTACGGATTTCCACACCTGTTCATAATGTCTTTATGACTATCAAGCAACTACGTTTTCGCAGTGCTGCAGGCCTTTTCCCCGCAGCTGTAGGATTTTTGGCTTTCTTTGTGAATCATGCCCAAAGTGTTTGTGTAGGGAAAAGAGAGTGTGTACACAGAGTAGCCGAATTTTATATGTGGTCTAAATTACAAATGCGAGGACTGTTTTTCCATGCTAATAGCTTAAGTAACCTAAATTTTAAAACTTGTGTTTATTAGACTTTTGTAATAGTAAGTTTCTTTTCAAGGGGAGGGTTTTTCCGGAGGGGGGGCATTTTTGTAAGCAGAATAAGACACTCCAAGGTGTGGTGTATGGGCTGATAAGAGCACTTCTCAGGTGCTAAAGGCACTCGGTGCAAGTGCCTCATGCCTCATTATGCACCTGGGGCGTGCTGTTATCAGTAATACACCTTACCCTGTTTTATTCCTTACTTAATGACCCTGATAAAATACCTGACAAGACAAGAAAAACAAGAGCAAAAATAATTAGATATAGACTGTTCAATAACATTTAGCCCCCCACAAAAAACACACATAAAAAATTAAAAGATTGAATACTTCACTTACCTTTGCTGGTAGGACACAATGTGTTACTCAAAGATCACAAACATCCAGATCTGTTTTGAGTGATCATCATTAATATCCAGACTTCTTTCTCATAATTCTGGATGATTGGACATGATAAATGAAATGGTAATGGTACTCGTCTGGACAAGAGTAAGACATCATCGTCATCAACATCATCAACAACTTATTGCAGGATTGCACTTGAAGCACTTGTACAGACCACTGGCAGCATGCTAGCTCTTATTTCAGGTATGGAAATACTTGAAGACAGCATCTCTTTAATTAGCGACTTCAAAGTCCCTTCCCTGATCGGAATGAATCCGCTCATGGCCCCCATAGTGGACCAAAAATTCTTAACGAGTATCTTAGCCACTGTAGTTGCTTTCTGGTCTTTGGTCGGGAAAGCCTGTGCGTACCGGGTAAAATGATCCGTGACCACCAATATGTTGCTAACACTTTTCAGATCAGGCTCTAAACTCAGAAATCAATACAGACCAGTTCCATAGGAGCACTAGTAGTAATGTTGACCAGTGGAGCAGCTCTCTGGGGTAACGCTTTTCTTTGCAAACAACAGCCACAGGTCTTGACATACTGTTCCACACCCTCACTCATCTTCGGCCAATAGAATCGAGCCCGTACCAAGTCAAGTGTTCGATCTATGCCCAAGTGCCCCATCTGATTATGCAATGACCTTAGAACTAGTTCTCTGAAAGCTGAGGGCAGCACCAGTTGTTGTCTGTGTACCTGGCCCTCCTTATTCTGAATCTCTATATAGTAGTTGGTTGATCAGCTTTAATTTTGGCCCTCTTTATACAACAAGGTAGTCCGTAAGTCAGTGGAGCGTAGTTGGATACATTCCTTCCAGCCCGCAAAACCTCAGCGACCGTTCTTATCATAGGGTCACAGGATTGAGCCTGTTGGAGATCATCATTGTTGAGTTGAGGCAGGGAGCTGGTATACAATGCAGAGAAATGGCAGTAGGCGGCAGGTATACAGTTTTCCGGTGGCCCCAAACAATCTACCACACAGTCCACTGTGTCAGGAGACACCTGTTCTTCTTTATCAAATTTCTGGCACAGGGCTCTTATATCAGGTTCAGACAACCGGACCCATTCAGTCTGGTACGCAGGCCTCTGGGAGAGAGCATCCGCATCTATATGGTTGAGGCCCGCCCGGTACTCTACAGCATAATCGTAGGTGGCCAAGGCAGAGAGCCACCTATGCCCAGTAGCATCAATTTGGCTGAGGTTTGAACAGAGGTTTGAACAAAAGTCAGAGGATTGTTATCAATCTTTACTAATATTTTGGCACCATACAAATAGTCGTGGAACTGATCAACAATGGCCCACTTCAAAGCCAAAAACTCTAATTTGTGCACAGGATAATTCTTCTCTGATGGCGTTAGACTTCTGCTGGCAAACGCTACAGGTCTCAGCCCATTCGAGTGCTCCTGTTATAATACAGCCCCCAATCCTTGCAGACTGGCATCAGTATGAAGAGTGTAAGGCTTGGAGGGGTCAGCATAGGCCAACACGGGTGCATGGGTGAGTTGATATATGATGTCATGAAAAGCTTCCTCACACTCAGCAGTCCATCAATCCCCGAACATATCATTTGGCCAAAAATACTTCTTTTCTATGTCAGTGTGCACACCCTTCTTATACTTTTTGTGAGTGGGCAGATACCCCTGAGTGAGATTAAGGAGGGGGCGAATCACTCGTGGATAGTCTCTGACAAACTGTCTATAGTAACCACAAAAGCCCAAGAATTGTTGCAACTCTCTTAAATTCCTGGGTCGAGGCCAAGTGGTCAACACCTCCACCTTGCCAGGGTCAGTCTCTATGCCCTCTGTGGACACTATATGGTCCACATATTTCACAGAAGTCTGAAAGAATTGACACTTGTCGATAGACAGCTTAAGGCCAAAATCCTCCAACCTATCCAGGACTTTGAATAATCGTTGCTCGTGTTCCTCCAGTGATCGGCCAAACACTATGACATCATCTAAATAGACCAGACACTCGAGTAGATTCATGTCCCCCACAGCTCGTTCCATTAAGCGCTGAAAAGTGGCGGGAGCACCCGAAATTCCCTGAGGCATCCGAACAAACTCATAGAAGCCTAGAGGCAAATGAAAGCAGTCTTCTCCTGGTCATCGGGAGCCATCGGGATCTGATAATATCCAGTCTGAAGATCCAACACAGAAAACCACTTACTACCATTTAGACAATCCAATGTGTCTTGTATACGAGGCATGGTATATTGATCCAGAATGGTCTGCCTATTCAAAGTGAAGTAGTCTACACACATCGAACCGCCCATTCTTTTCCTTACTACAATGGGGAGGCATAAGGGCTCCTAGACTCTTGAATTACGCCAGCAGCCAACATTTCTTGCAGATGCCTCCTTACATCATCTATTCAAGCGGGAGCCAAGCGTCGGGATCTCTCTCGGAAAGGTCTGTCGTTATGCAGGCGAATGTGATGCTCAGCCCCTTGGACACATCCTACATCCCCTCTTTCAGGGAAAAACCTGGACCCTCTTGGCAAGCCTTTCACTGACCTTTCATTTCCATTCAGTGGGCAGCGGGGATTCACCAAAGTCAAACAAATCAGGAGTAACTTTATCCCCCGTCCAGGAACTCTTTCTATTTGGTAGCACAGCAGTGTCTGCACAATGGACACTAGCCAGGGTACACCCTCTTTTTATTCGAATCTCTTTATCAGACACATTGTGCACTTGAACCATCACCCTTTTAACATAGGCATGGGCCCTGGCTGGCAAAATGCTGGGTTTGAGCAACAACCCCTCAGGTAATTCTCCCTCCATAGGCGCATCCAACATCAACAACTTATTCTTGACATCTGCCCTTATTCGTACCTCTCCATGCAGAACACATTGTGCATTTGGGGCAAGCACTACAGGGGCCAGATCCTTCTTCCATACCACTCCCACAGGGCCTTCAGGTTCCTCCGGCCTACCCTTCTTCTGAGTGGCCTGACTTTTTGAATTACAGCAGGTACACCCAAAGCTCGCCCAGTCTGAAATACTCGCTCTCTGAGCACAACTGGGCCAATTGTCCAAACATGTGTGCATTTGTTCCAATCAACAAAGGCACCCCATCATACAGTCCAGTGGGTGGGCGGACCAGAACTAGGGTTTCCAATTGCTAATCTATTCCATTCACAGTTGCAGGGAAAGATAACCATACACGGATGTACCCGAAATACGGATAGGCCTTGTCACTCAACCCCCACACATGTAGACCAGCCAGAGGCTGCAGGGGCACCCCAGGTAAGTGTGCTTGGTACCAGTCCTGAAACATGATAGTCACCTGGGAGCCACTGTCCAATACAGCTCGAGTGGGAATTCCATTTACTCGCACCCGAGTCTCCATAGACGGCCCGACCACATCGGACCAGTTGGGGGTAGCAGCATGGGTAGCTCGGCGAGCATGGGCCTGAGCCACAAAACTTTTCTTGAAGCCCCGAGACTGGGCCTGGCGGTGTAGGGCGATTAGTCGGCTGTTAGCTTTTCTTAAGTTCTCCGGCCTCTGGCAGTCAGACTGGAAATGCCCATCTTCCCCACAATGGTAACAAAACTTGGGGTCCCGGGGGTCACTATTCTGAGGGGGGGGTCTGAGGGGAGTGAGGGAGCTCCCTGGGGCTAGGGTTGGGGGCTCTACATGTCTCAGGGGCCCCGGACCTAGTAGGGTACACAGTAGACTGCTTTAGGTCTCTCACCAATTCCTGTAAGTTCCTGATCTCAGCCCTCAACTCACCCTCCACATAGGGGTCAGAGGAAACAGCTTGCATTCCCACATTACCTGAAAAATCAGGGGACCCCTCGGACCCTCCAGGTGAGCCAGTCTTCAGGGGTGTTAGACTCAGGGGTCCCACTAGGGTTCACTGCCCCCACAGGGTTCCACCATCTTCATCAGTCTCCACTTCCAATTTCCCTCATCAATTGACAATATTCAGGCGGGGTGGCCCGCCGATCATGCAACTTGAGTTTCAGCAGCGTTACACTAGAGAATCTGGCAGACTTTAAAACATGTTCTAATCGAACCTGATTTAGGGCTGTAGCAGTGATTCCCCCTTTTCTATAAGCCTTCTGCAAGGCCCTCTCCACTCTAGTAACAAAAGCGGACAGTTTTTCATTTCTCCACTGCTTAGCAGACCTGAATTTCTATAATAAATCTTCACCAGTCTCTGTACTCCCAAAACCCCTTCCAAAGCAGAGATACTCTGCAGCGGTGGCTTCAGACAGGTGGCCGGAAGAATCTAATGGCTTCTAAAGCAGGACCCCGCAGACCCTCCATCAGCCTCTTCCATTTCTCCCCCTCGGAGCATTGCCACTCCTGGACCAAAGGGGTGGCATAGTCCATCCAGGCCTCCAGGTCATCTTCCCCGGAAGGCACTGGTACCGTGCCAGAGAAAAGTTTTAATTTACGGTAGGAATCTAACTGTATGGAGGGGACTGCCAAGGGCAGAGAAGCCAACACTGAACTCTTGGGTGGGCAAGGGGATGTGCCTGGGGAACCCCGAGGGGTAGTATCACTGGACAGATCCAATGCTTGTAGCAACTCCTGGGTAGTCCTCCCCTCCACAGCTAAAAATTTAAGCAGTTTGTCCTTAAAACTGTTCATTTGAGGAGACCCCCCAGGAGTGACTGACCCACTTCGGATATGGATTAACCTCCACCCCTGGGACGCACCCTCCGGGTGAAGTACAGGCGGTACCTTCTCAGGGTCGATGCCCACACTGCATAGGAGTAGCACCTGCAATGTCTGGTCAAGCAAATCAGCCGTCCGCCCTTTCACTTCAACCTTACCCAAACACTTTACCCGTTCTGCAACAGAGACAATATCAGCAGCTGAGGTACCCAAGGGTACTAACAATAATACAATCTTCTGGGAATCTAGCTCTCGGCTTCACCCCAGCCCATCAGTTTGTGGACCATGGTTTTGATGGGTCCCAGCTTAATTTTTTCCAACACATCCCCTTCCATTTTTTCCATCTTTGGCGTATCCCCTCACTGAGCCATTAGGGGACGCTGATCCCAGTGGTGCCTCCAATTTGTAACCCCTAGAGGGCGCTACCCTTAGGGCTATTACCCCTGTCTGCCCCTTCTGAGGCAGGGTAAGGGGCCCAGATCCGTGGACGGGTGCCTCCACCCAGAGGTCGGGGTTAGCCCTAGTAAGACTACCTCGGTTACAGCCCTCTGGGCTACTGCAACCCCCCTTTTGTCCCACTAGTGACTCACACTGCATGCCAACAATTCTCTTCCCTCATACACTTACCCCCCGGCAGATAGATTTCAGCTCACTCCAGAGACCCCCTGTTAAGTAAGATGCAGTTATATCCCAGTCCCCATGCAGTAACTCATCCAAAGTATACAAACCAGCCAGGGTGTAATTATAACACAGCAATCTGATTTATTAGAGGGGGCGATAACAAGAGGGGGGGGATCATGTTAATTGGCTTACACTATGACTATATACCTATGGCTCTGTGCACAGGCCTAACCCTACAAGTTACTGTCCCTGGGTACCCAAGCCCTAATGGCTAGTCCAAACGTGGCAGCTGGTAGGGGCCCTTTCACACAGAGAAAAGGGAAAAAAATGATTTTAACAGGCAGCAATACAGTACTTCCACTTGAATCCACTGTTGTAATTCAGCAGGGAGCTACCCTGTATTAGTACTCACAACCTCCAGACAAAATAGGGTCCTCCAAACGTCAGCAGGACGGCTCCTGAACTCCACAAGCCTCCTCACACATTTATATGGTTATCTCAAACAAGGCAAAGTCCTTCACTGGCAGCAGGATTAACTTGAGCTCACAATCCTCCTCGCACATTTATATGGCACACCGCAATAGCAGAGGGGTACCACACCAGGCAGCTGCTCTTAGGCTCTCCAGATTTCACAATCACTCCAGCTCTGCAATGGCAGCTTTTCACTTCTCCCGCGGACCGAGCGCGATTCAGCAATTTTCTCCAGTCCTCCTACGGGTCAAGCCTGGTGGGTAGCTGTACAGGGCACAGCCTCCTCTGACCTCCGGCCAACGGATTTCAGAGCGAACTCCTCGCAGGAAAACGGCCGACTTAGGCCTTCACGTGCTTCCCGCGTGAACACTCCCCAGTGCAGAAGCACACAGCTCCTCTCTCCTCACCAGCCACAACACATCTGGCTCTCCACAGCTTGAGGCACTCCTCTCCACTCGGGCGCGACTTGATCCAATTGGCTGCCGGCACTTGCCTGTCACTTTCTCCGGTTCCCAGTGGTGCGTAAAACCACCATAGCCCATAATACCTTTCTCAAAGGACAAAAAGTTCCCCCATTGGTCAGTCGACTCTGTAGGGTCCCAGTACTGATTGGTCCAATTCTGCAGTTTGGGACCAAATGGAGGAGACAATCAACAGTCTTTACTGCAAAAGAAAGCAGGTTAGAACAACTACATTGCCATTATTACCTTACGTTTTTTTAAGCAAACATTCACATTTTCTATCAGAACTCCATCTGCACCACTAGCGATGGCAGAGTGAAGCGCTACTCAGCAGCCCAGGCGGGAGTCGAACATGACACCACTCAAACCCCCCTCCCAATTTAACTAATCCTGACTGCAACAGGCAGCCCTTGAAGAGACAATATACGGAGGCCTCAAAAAGCACTCACCAGGTCCCCATTTAGGTGGCTTCATGCCGATCATAAAGCAGGCATAAGGCACATTAGGAACCCCCATTTGCAAGGGGGTTACACTTGGAGACTGGTAATGTCACAGTGGTAACTGGCATATTTCAGGCATTGAAATACTTGTAGACTGGCGATGCCACAGTGGTAACTGACGTATTTCAGGCATGGAAATACTTGGAGACTGGTAATGCCACAGTAGCAACTGGGGCATATTTCAGGCATGGAAACATTTGGAGACTGGTGATGCCATAGTGGTAACTGGCATATGTCAGGCATGGAACTACTTGGAGACTGGTAATGCCACAGGGGTAGTTGGGGCATGTATGAGGCATGGAAATACTTGGAGACTGGTGATGCCATGGTGGTAACTGGCATATGTCAGGTGTGGAAATACTTGGAGACTGGTGATGCCACAGTGGTAACTGGCATATGTCAGGCGTAGAAATACTTGGAGATTGGTAATGCCACAGGGGTAATTGGCATATTTCGGGTATGGAAATACTTGGAAACTGGTGATGCCATGGTAGTAACTGGCATATTTCAGGAGTGGAAATACTTGGAGAGTGTTATATTGGTTGGGCATGTTTGTTGTTCATAGTATAGTTTTAATTTATGTTTCCAATGTAGTAATCCAGACAGTGGTGGAAGTGGGGCACCACCAGTTCAGGGGAGAAGAGAAGAAGTAGGAACATCAGTCTTTGTTGGGTGTTACTGTACTAGTAGCAGCATCTGGAAAGCTGTTAAAATGATGGATGGAATAGGGGCACCAGCAACACAGGGGATCGGAGAAGCAGCAACATGAGTGGAGTTTTTTTTTTTTTATAAGCAATAGCAGCCACTAGGTGGGTGGCAGCAGTGGGTACTGGGCAGGGCATCACTTGCATGATGGAAATCATAACATATGTCATACACTTTCAAAAGAATACATCATGTCTGTGCAAGTGATAAAGGGTGTTGCCTACAGATTTGTGGTAGTATGAACATGTTTGAGTAAATGTTAACATGTGGTGCTTATTTGCTTAACAGAACAATGATGAGTAACACAGCATGGACTGAGTATACGTTACAACACACAAAATGGTGTATCCAATACAACAGGATTATTTAATGCATTTTTAAGTGGTCATACTTGTACCCAAGGTGAGGTAGGTTTACTTTTATAAACACTAGTCATTCCACATCCACGTGTGCTGGGTCCACTGAGGACTGGTGAGGTTCCATCACATCCCCAGCAGTGCTTAACATTCATTCAGATGGCAGTCTGGTAGGGGGTCAACAGATATATTTAAGAGCCAACTAATCCAAGTCAGGAGATGCTTTTATCCTTTTGATCCAGTACTCTACTGACTGGAGATGGAATCCAGAGGCTCCATGAAATGACAAGTTCAGCAGATTTGGGGCTGAGAGTGGTTGCTGTTCTGTTCTTTTCCGTTGCTCAGCCTGCAGTGATAAGCTGAGCTCAGCCCAACACTCACCCTCCTCCTCAAAGGTTTCAGGACTGCTTTCGTTTCTAGATTCTGACACTTGCTCAGCAATAGGGTTACCTGCTGGTCTCACCAACCCAAGCAGGAAGAAGCAGAAACTCAGTATCTTGTGTGAGGGCATTATAAGGTGTAGTACAGTACGTCACACTTGAATCATGGGTCCAGCATAGTGGCAAATATGTGCTTTTTATTGCCACACACATCTGAGAATTGAACTTCAAGTTCTGTGGTGAGGTTTTCCACAAGGGCTGTCACTGGGCGTGGGGTCTGGTTTGGATCCTTCTCAGCATTTTCACTGAATCTGCTCATCGCTTTTTCAGGATCTGTACTGCTGGAATGATCCGATGTACAGTAGCAGTGCTGAGTCAGAGCTAAGGTCATGCATGCTTCATTCAAACGGGGCTAACACCTTCACCAGGCCCTCAATCACAGTCTAGTCCTGATGTCTAAGGACTCCCCCTATATCAGTTTCCATGCCCATCTCATGAAGGGCCCTGTTCTGCTCCAGAAGCCTTTGCAGCATGAAGTAGGTGGAATTCCACCGGGTCTGTTCATCCTGGACTGGATGAGATGATGCTGCAGCATTTGAAGATGCTCTTGCAGCTGATGCAGACTGTAGCTTTCACAGTGATGGAAGTGGCTACATATGCTTCTGGCAACTTTGACTGTCTGATCTGCCTCCACTGTGTTTGCCAAAGCCTTTGTCATCACCAAATTGAGTGTATGAGCGAAGCAGCATATCCGCTCAAAATTTCCATCTCTCAATGCTTTTATCATATTTGTTGCATTGTCTGTGACCACAAACCTTACCAGTAAATTACTGCCCGCATTCCATGAGCCCAACATCTCTTGCAGGAATGACAGTATGTTTACAGCCCAGTGATCCTTTTCCATAACAGTGACATTTAGCAATGCAGACCTGCAGATGGAGGGGGAAGAGACAGAACCAGCTCCAGTACCACCATCACCACCAGTGACTACAACATCTGCTACACACCAGTGTGTGCTGTCAGTGACATATATGCATGATTTGAATTCATACTAGTCCATATGTTGGTTGTGCAGTGGAAAACCCCACACACAGCCTGTGCTAGTAGTCTGCCAACTTCCTTTCTTAAATCACAGTAAATGTTGGGAACAATAGTAAGTGAAAATGTGGTCCATGATTGTATATTATACCTGGGATGAAAATGCTGCAGCAGTCTATGGAAACCTGTGTTATCCACAATGGAAAATGTCTGCAAATCCAAGGCCATCATCTCACAATTAAATTGGTGATCTGCTGTGCTGTTGTGTGTGACGCTTGTTATCTGGTGTGGGCATAGGAGGCTTGCATGATGGGTGTAGTCAAAGCTGTGATATATCAAGTTGATTTTGGCTTTGAACCCAATATGTTGTGCATCTACTGGACCAGTACCAGAAGAGGGGCAGACAGGCACATGTTGTGGAAGGGAAGGAACCACTGTGGATCTCTGAAGAACACGGGGATGTTTCATTCGGAGATGGTTCATCATTGCTGTTGTTGTGAGATTTGAAAGGTTTTCACCATGGCTTATGGTACACTGGCACACAAAGCATTCTGCCTTTGTTACATCATGTTTCACAACAGTAAAGAACAGCCACACTGCACTTTTCCCACCATGGATCGTGGAAGTGCTGGCCCCAATAGAGCATTACTATGGCCATGTTTTTACCCTTTCCTTTATCAGACCTGAATGCAATGGATGTTGTTTCTGTGCCCTGTTCTTTCTCCACAACAGATGTAGTTGTAAACTACTTTGTGTTTCTGATGGAGTTGACAGAACTCTTTGAAAGGACAGGGTGGATTTTTTTAATTTTTTTTTAGGACGAGGAGGAGGAGGAGGGTGACCATGACCAGTTTGCTTGCCAAGACTACCAACAGTGCATTTTTTGGCAGCTTCACATTTATGATTCTCATTAAGATATGCTACATATTCTGCCTCATCATCAAATTCCCTTAGATGGGTATCACTGTCAGGTGAAGTATTGAGCAACTCTTGTGGCTCTGCTAAATATTCAGACCCGGAAGAATGCTCTTCCTCTGAATCCTCAACACCAGTAAAAGGAAATGTGATAAGAAAACCTACGAGGCTGAGCAACAGTACATTTTGGCAATGCAATTGGTGTGGTCATTGTAACAGTCTCAGGATCAGTAGGCACAGTACCCATGGTCACGGGCACAATTGGCAAGAGGGCAGCAGTGTCAACAGTAGTCCTGGTGACAGCATTACAATCAGGACTCACAGTGGAAACAATGGGCATCATAGAACAGCTTGTGATAATAGTGGCAGCAGTAGTCCTGGTGACAGTAGTACCATCGGGACTCATGATAGAGGAAGCTTGTGGTGACAGTGGCTGTCTCAAGGAGCACAAACCGCAGTGCACACTCAGTCAAGTAGAACAACACACTCACCCCTGTAAATAAGGACAATTGAAGATGCAGTTTCTTTAAGACAGGCAAGCTTTATTTTATTGCAGCCATAAACTCTGTAGAACAAGCAATACCAAGCAAGGTTCTTACGTTTCACCTCCCACTGGAGGCTCTATCAGAGAATAAAGATTCACCTCTAACCACCACCACTTATAAGCAAACAGAAAAGTCAGCTGATATCCTCCACCTATCATGAAGGAGCAGGTATTTCAATACAATTTTATACAGAAAATCCAAAATTTAAGTTGTTAAAGTTCAAAACACAACACTTACAGTATGTTAACTCTTTTTTTTTTTTTTTTTTTAGTTATCTTTTTACCTTCTCCTACACTCCGGCTCCCACCTCTCCTTCAGGTCCTTCCTAGTATCTACACTCCCAGCAATCATCTTCCTGAGTTCTACCCTCTCCACATATCATGGCCAACCCTCCAAGTCATCCCGGAGTAACCCATTTCTGGGCGGGTCCCCCTCCTTCAAGGGGGAAGGCACCAGGGGGCTGGGAAACCCCAGCGCTCTATTTTTTCCTTATAGGCTTGAGGGTGCCGCTGCGGAGGGGCAGGCTTCCAGAGGTTACAGGGATGTGCAGAATATGGAGGCCGTTATCTGGTAGGAGCCGATGTTGTTTTCCAGCTTGGATTGTCCCTCCTGCTCTGCTGCATGTAGTACCCTGGTCTCCACCGGGTCACTACAAGAGTGAGACTACCCTCCAAGGCAATCCCAGGAGGAGAGCAGTCCTCCGGTGCTCAATCCTCTCCTTCCTCAGCCAGTCCCCGATGACTCAAGTCCGTTCCCAAACCCAGGTCGCCGCGTGGTTCAATGTGTGGCATGCAGCGCCTCAGCCCTCTGCACCACCAGGCGGCATGTTAAATCTTAATGATAAAGTTCATTCATATATCAAAGATATTGCTAATATTAGCCATAGATCCGATTCCTAGTAGAGCAAGGTGATACCACTCAGAGACCTGCAAGAAAATAAGACGGAAATAAATAAATGGTTTTTGAATTGGATTACAGCACCAGTGAACAGACGTACAGTTAAACATTCAACTGGCTCAGCTTTCTTGGCAGCGACATAGCATCCGCTCCAACACTCGGCCTCTTCAAGTCCAAGCTATGCCTCTCACTACTTGTTTCCTGCGATTGCCCATCTTATCATTTCCACTGTTCCAACTGCAAATGCCCCAGCACCCAGCACTTACAATCAATCTTTGCACCCCTAGCACCTTACCTGTCATATTTCCTCGACAAGGCCCCCTGGCTGCACTGTCTCCCACCCTCGCCCACCTCTCCCCCGTATCTCCACTCCTGTCCCTGCCCCAACCACCTCCCATACTCCCCCTTACCCCCTGTACCTCCTCCCTCCTTCGATCTCCTACCCTCACTTCCCCCACCACCCACCCCCCTTCCTTTGTCTTGCTCATAGCTCAAGTCTTTGTACTGGTTATTACATGTCTGTAAGTCAATGACTATATGTTTGTAACTAAAAATGATGACTTGCACACGCTGTCGTGGAACCTTTGTAAAAGAGCCTCGGCTCAAAGGTATTGTAATCCTAGATTGAAATAAATAAAATAAATAAATAAAAGAACCTGCAATATTCACTAAATCCATATAGTGTGGAACACTATACCTATGGAATGGTGTGCGAGTGGTGGGGAGGTTGGGAAGGAATTTTTATAATGGTCACAAACAAACAGTTCCATTAATTTTTATTATTTTTTTAAGGAAATGGACCACTTAAACTTTCCATTGAGACCCTGGGTATCTCATATCCCTCAGTTTGTATATCCATTTTGCTCCCTTTGTTGAGCACGTTCTCCAGGTCCCCCCATTATGTGGGACAACATCAATGCCAATGGCATGACTCTTATTCATGTTCTTATTTCTTTGGCTATCAATGTGGTGGGCCATTGCATACTCTGGGTTATTACGCCTTATAGCCAGTATATGCTCTTTTAATCTCTGTTTCAGTTTACATTTGGTCCTTCCCACATAATACCTATCACATGTACAAGACAAAATATAAACTACAGCTTCGAATCACAGTTAATACTACCATTCACTTTAACAGTTTGGTCTGTTTTTGGGTTAACAAATTCCTTTGTGTTATCCATTATGTGACACTTTCCACATGTGCCACATGGTTTTGACCCACTTGCTCTTTTAACATTTACTGCACTTGATTTTGGCTGCTAACTGCTAACCAACAAGTCCCTTGAATTCCTACTTCTTCTGTAGGATATCCTAAGTGGCTTCTCAAAAAGTTCTCTGAGCTAGGGTGTGCTCCTAAGAATGGAAAGGTTGTCACGTACAATTTTAACCACATCTTGAGCACCTCCACCATAGGTGGTAACAAATGTTAAAAAGGGGTCTGTCCTGGGTTTTTGTTTAGTAGTAAGAAGAGCTAATCTAGCCACGCTCTCTGTAGAGATGAGGGCATTCTCATTGTCCACCTGACTGTATTTTCTTTCATACAGTCTTTCTGTAAGTTCAGCAGCCATTTGTTCGAACAGTTCTTGCATGCCACAGTTCCTTTTAATCTTCAGAAACTGTCATTTATTTATTTTGACTTCTTTTTCCTCTGGTCACCAGAGTGGTGGCTCTCTCAGGCGGTGTCCCAGTTGTCTCCTGGCCAGCCTGAAACCTCCCACTCCTGGGTCCCCTCCCAGAGCTCAGGGCGGGCTGCCACTCCTACAGGTGCCCAAGACATCTAATATCATGCAGACATTGGTGGTATGCGGAAGATCGGACCCAGGTGGGTGGGGTCCAGCAGTGGGCATGGGGCCAGGGCTCACCATCACCTACCAGCACTCTGGGGCATTTCCTTGTTCTGGTGGTTCCACCCCCAGCCCTCCCTAGGTAAGCACATGTAACCCTAGATGGCGCTATCCCAGGGGCTACTACCCCTGCCTGATTTGCCACTAACAGGTTGAGGGGCCCTGGATCCAATGGCAGGTGCCTCCACCCAGAGGTCGGGGTTTGCAATAGTTAAACTTACTTGGTCACAGCCTTCTGGGACACTGCAACCCCCTTCTTCCCACTAGTGGCCCATACACAATATATCAGAATTACCTTCACAGTATACACTTACCCCAGGGCTGGTTCAGGCACTGGGACCTCCTGTAAAATAAGATACAGTGCAACAATCACAGTACAATACTTTAACATAGACAAATACCTCAGGCAGTATAACTTTGCTGAAACAAGCAGCTCGGATTTATTTAGGGGAATATAACAAGGACAGGGGAAATCAGGTTAATTAGCTTATCACTTTACTCATCTACTCTATGGCTCTGTGCATAGGCCTATCCCTACCAGTTACTGTCCCTGGGTACCCAAGCCCTAGTGGCTAGTCCAAACCGTGGCAGCTGGTAGGGGCCCTTTCCCACAGAGAAAAGAAAATTAGTTTAAACAGTCAGCAGTACAGTGATTCCATTTGGATTCAATTGGCAATTCAAAGGGAGCGACCCTGAATTAGTACTCACGACCTCCAAACAAGATAGGATCCTTCAATTTCAGCAGGGCTACTCTTGAGCTCCACGAGACTCCTCACACATTTATATGGCAAACTGCAACAGGCAAAAGTCCTTTAATGGCAGCAGGATTCACTTGAGCTAACCAAGCCTCTTCACACATTTATATGGTAAAACAGAAAGTTCTATACCAGGCAGGCTGCTTCTCTATCCCATCGCAATTACTGCACAATACCCGGAGAACACACAGCAGATTCAGTTCCTGACAGACCGAGTGCAATCCAGCAATTTCTCCAGTCTTCTACAGGGTGAGCCTGGTTTCTACTCTTCAGATATCCTTTGATTCTCTTCACAGGACAGATTCAGTCCTAACAAGCAGTTACACAAGCTGCAGACCGGAACTCTGGGCCTTACACACGTTTCCCGACTAAAACTGCACACTGAAAAAGCACAGGGTTCCTTCCTTCTTCACTGCCAGAGCTCAACTGAAACTCCAACAGACAAAACGGGCACTTCCTTTGAGTTCCTCCCAGTTCTTGACTGGATTGGCTGTCACTCACAATAGACTGCTGCTGTTGGTCCAAAAGCCTAAGTCTAAACTACATCTCCCAGAGTCACTGCCCATACAATCCTCTTGTGGCTGGCTCAGATTATGAGTCCAAGTTCTGATTCGTCCAAGGCACCATTTTAGAGCTAGCTTACCCCACACTGATTGGTCCAGTTCAGCAGTTCAAAACCAGAATGGGGAACTAGGCAGACACAGTTCTGACTGCAAAGAAAGCAGGTTAGACAAACTGTAATTTCATTATTACTCTAAATGGTTTCTGGCAGACAAACCTGGTGGAGTTCTATGACTGGGTGACAAGTGCCTTGGACCTGGGTAGACCAGTGGATGTCCTCTTTCTGGACTTCAGCAAGGTATTTGACTCTGTTCCTCATGGGGGCCTGTTGGATAAACTAGGAGAAATGGGGGTGGGAAACCAGATGATCCGATGGATAGGCAATTGGCTCCAGGACCGGACCCAGAGGGTCGTAGTTGGTGGGATAATCTCTTCCCCAAGGTGGGTCATTAGTGGGGTCCCACAGGGATCAGTCCTTGGGCTCCTTCTGTTCAACGCCTACGTATCTGACATAAGGACAGGAATCAGGAGTGAGATGAGTCTCTTTGCAGATGACTCGAAACTTGGGGCAGTGGTGGATGGGGAGGAGGGGAGGGTGGCCCTGCAGGGGGACCTGGAGGCTCTGCAAGATGGTCTAGAAAGTGGAAGCTGAGGTTTAATGCAGGGAAATGCAAGGTACTCCATCTGGGGGCCAGAAACCCAGGCCAAGTGTACACCCTGGGGAATACTACAATCTCAATGGCTGAGAGGGACCTGGGGTGGTGGTGGATGTCAAGATGAACAACTCTGAGACTTGTAGGAGGCAGCAGCCAAGACCAACAGGATTCTGGGATGCATCGCTAGAGGATCACCTCCAGAAGGAGGGAAGTGATGCTCCCCTGTATAACTGCTTGGTGAGGCCAGCACTTGCGTTACTGCGTGCAGTTTTGGAGGCCACACATTAAGAGAGGGACATTAACCTCCTGGAGAGGTCCAGAGGAGGGCAACCAAAATGATTTGGGGCTTGGGGACAGGACCTATGAGGAGAGGCTCGAAGAGCTAAATATGTACACTTTGGAAGAGAGAAGGGACCGGGGACATGATAGAGGTCTTCAGGTACATGAAGAGGGTAAATAGGGGAGGAACAGTGAGGGTGCTTCAAGGAAGGAGAAGGGGCCACTAGAGGGCTGTGAGTGGAAGCTGGAGGGGAAGATTCAGGGGAGAAAGGAGGAGGTGCTACTTCACTGAGAGGGTGGTAGAGCCATGGAATGCACTACCTAGGGGCTGGTGGAGGCAGAAACAGTGGAGGGGTTCAAGAGGGGTGGGACAGGTACAGGGAAGGGTTCAGGAAGCAAAATCCAATGCAGCAAGAATATCGAACTGGGAAGGGAGAAGCCAGAGGAAGGCGAGGGGGATAGCAAGGTCAGCACCCAGGGTGGGGGCTGACCAAACGAGCAGACACGAAAGACCATTAGGCCTATTCTGCTGGCATTTTAGTATGTTAGTAAGTTAGTATGTAAACAGTTACATCTTTCAGATAGGTTCCCTTTGCACTCCTAGTGACTGCAAAAATGGAGTGAATTGGCAGCAGCTCGAGTGGTACTCAATCAAAGAAACACACAGTCCCCCATACAAACTAATTATGTCTGCAAGCAGACAGCTCTTAAAGAGACAGTACCAGAGGTTCTAAAAACACTCACTGATAAATGGCTTAAGCAGTAAACACCATTCAGGCTTGGAGCATTCAAGCAAGCTCCTGAAGTCTTTTGGGAACCCCATTTGCAGGAGGTTGCACAATTAACGCAATGATGCCCGTGGAGGAGGTGCTGCCACTCCCGAGTTTATCTGTCAACATCTGCCATGCTCCACCTCCCCTCTTGAATGCAGGTTGCCAGTACTGTACCTCCCATCTGCCACTGGGAGGGACCTAAGTGCCGAACCCTGCAATCCTCCCTCCCCAGGAGAAGGCGAGCTGTTGGCAGATGCTCCAGCCTTCTCCTCCCCTACTGACCCCTGACAGCCCGTGCTTGTTCCTGAATACTGGTCACCGGTGTGGTGTGAGGTGCGGTGTGCAGTGTCTCAACCCTCAGCACCACCGGCCAGCCTCAGAAACTGTCCTTTAGGCAAATGTTTTATCAGGTAACTGGGGATGGCAGCTGTGTGCATGCAAGAGACTGTTACGGGTCAGTTGGTTTTTAAAAGGTCAGAATGACTGACCCATCTGGTTGTTTCTGGATAGTAAGGTCTAAAAATTAACCTGTACCAAATCATCAGTAACCCTGAATTTCAAGTTATTAGTGCTTTCTAAGTAACTTACAAAGTCCGTGAGCTCCTGTCTGGTACCTTTCCATATTAGCAAAAAATCATCTAGAGATCTATTTTCTCAATGGATGGATTTTTATCAACATCATACACATTCCTTTCTTCCCACAGGCTGAGGTATAAATTAGCCAAGTTGGGAGCCAATGTAGCCCCCATGGCTGTACCTTTCAGCTGTTTGAAATTCCTTCCTTCGAACATAAAGATATTATTTTTCAAAACAATATCAGTGAACCCAGTGATCACATTAATCCTGCTCTGTGGTAGATCTGTTATGGATCAATTAATGCTCTATGGCTTCTATTCCACTGAAGGGTATGTTAGTAAACAGGAGTCTATGTCCATTGTTACCAACCACCAGCCTCAACCTGTATATCATTAAGAATGTTGAGCAAGTGTCCTGTGTCCCTATGGTAACTGCATGTCTGTGGCACTGAAGGGTTAATAAAACCATCCACATATATTGATAGGGGCTCTGTAACTCACCCAATGCCCGAAATGATGGGTTGTCCCGGGGGATCCTGTGCATTTTTATGGACCTTAGGAAGGGTGGATATGGCTACTTTTAGTGGATTTTGTACAGTTAAGTGGAATAGCTCATTTCTGTTAATAAGGTCCTCATGAAACAAATTCAAGAGATGGGTCTCCATTCGTGTCTTAATATCTAGCATGGGGTCATAGGTCAGGGGTTTGTAAAAATCAGTGTCTGCAAGTTGTCAATGTATTTACTTCATATATTGATGGGTATCTTGCACCACAATACTACCCCCTTGTCTGCTGGCTTAATCATGACCCCTTTGTCATTTGAAAGTGCTTTAACTGCCTTCCTTTCTGCATTAGTAACATTAGAGAAAGGCATGTGTAGTGGATTCTGCTATAAGCATTCTAAATTAGTAGCACAGCAGTTTAAGTAAGTTTATATGCAGGGATGTAATGGAGAGCAGAATTTTGACTGAGGCTTAAACACTTGAACCTCCTCAGTACCTGTTACTTGTTCTGACTCACTAGTCACCTCATCCCCCCATTATTGTCAACATTCATTTCTGAAAAAAATTAATTTTAAGTTCAATTTCCTGGCAAATCTGTTGATGTCCCCAAATGCACTGACCTCATCAAGTTGAGTGCTCTTGCGCACTCCTTATCTGCCTAGGCCCGGTCATGCATTATTGGGGCACTGGTTCTGCAAACGGTTATGTGTGCCCGTCGCTCCTACTGCACACAGCATGGTGCTACCCTGCATGGCATCTTGGGTTTTAATATCCATTATCCTCCTTCTGGCCCATGCTGGGAATATCAAGCTAAATCCAGGGCCCCCCCTACCCTTTACCTACCTGAAACCCCCTAGCTCCTACCCTGCCGACTCCCAAAGGTCTGCTAATAGCCCACATGAATATCTGCAGCCTTTGCACTAAAATGGCTAAATTGGAGGCCTGTGTCACCCAAAAGACTCCATACATACTCTGCATCTCTGAATCATGGCTTAAACCTGATATCAAGCAGCATGAGGTGACACTTCCTGGTTACAACTGCTTTAGGAAGGATAGGCTGGGCAAAAAAGCTGGAGGGGTCCTTGTATACACTCGTGCTGACCTGGATGCCATCGAGCTGCCTGTGCCTGACTCTGGATCTCTTTCCATAGAATCCATATTCCTCTCCCTGACTCTCAGTAATGTTAAGAAGTTTATTATTGGATGTGCCTACTTACCCCCCAACAAGGCTCCTTCTGCCCTTCCTCCCTTTCTTACCTCCCTTGCTAACCTCCCTCATCAGGACCTAGTACTCTGTGGAGACTCAACACTAATTGGCTTACCCCAGTGACAGACAAAGTGCGCACATCTTTAACCGATTCCAACCTAACTCAGCTTATCCATGAACCTATGAGGATCAACAACAAGTATGCAAAAACACACTCTACTGGACTGGAGGGTCACTAATTGCCCACTTAAGATCAAAGCAGTGGGTGTATTATCTGATTGTATAAGTGACCATTCGCCCACTTACTGCATTTGGAGGAATAACCCCCTCCTAAGATCTCCCTTGTCTGGGATATGTCCAGGTTTGACAACAACAGCTTCATTTCCTCCATCCAAAACATGGAATGGAGCCCAATCAAAACTGTCCCTGATATCAGTGAAGCCCTGGATTTCTTTATCTCCACTTTCTCCAAAATTGTTGACAGCCATGCTCCCTTGAAAATACATAGATCCAAGGGTGTAAAGGCTCCATGGATCAATAAAGACCCACGTCTGCTTATTTCCTCCTGTGACAGGGCCTGGCATACTTACAAAAAAGTGGGCTGCCCTCTGATTGGCAGTTCTATAGGCAACTTAAGAATAAATGTAAAAACTCCCTCCTTAAAGCTAAACATCATCATTACAAAGCACTTCAAATTGAACACCTCTGCAACCCCAAAATGTTCTGGAGGCAGGTGAACTCCTTGGTCAAAGGTAGGGTTGCCAAACTCCTGAACTCCATCACAGCCCAGGGCAGCTCCCTTACTGACCCTTTGTCCATTGCCACTGGATTTAATGCCTTTTTCACAGACCTAAACAAATACACGTTGCTTTTCCATAATTCTTCTGCTTCCCCTCCTGATCCTTCCACCTCTGGTGACCTTGGGACTCGGCCAGCATTCCATTTGAAGCTGGCCCCCCAATGAGGTCCAGAATTCCTTGCTAACTTGAAAGCGAGAGTTTATGCAGGTCACGACACTTATGGAGCCTAAATTTCTTAAACTGGGTGCATCAGCCTCGCCAGTTCTGTTCGCAACTTATTTAACCGGTCCTTTATTTCTTGCACTGTGTCTGACTTATGGAAGGTTGCTGTAGTTGTACCAATTAGTGCAGTGGGGAGCCCAACACTGTTGTTGAAAATTTTAGGTCCATCTCTATCCTGTGCCCATTGGCTAAGATTCAGGAACATATATGTACAACCACCTTCAAGACTATCTTGAACTCCACAGTCTGCTCTCTCCCTTTCAACACAGGTTCAGAAAGAACCATAGCACCCTCACTGCATTAATAAATAACCTCAGACATACGTATCAGGCCATGTACCAAGGCTCTTCCACTGGTGCTATTTCTGTCGACCTCCACAAGCATTCGACCTGGTAGAACCACGATCTACTATTTCAGCAGCCTTGGGTTCTTGGTCTTGATACCAGTGCCCTCCAGTGGGTCCAAAGCTATCTCTCCTGTCTTACCAAAGGGTAAAATTGGCTGGTTCTCTTCTGACCTTTGTCCCATAATGCATGGGTGCTGCAGGGCTCTGTCTTGGCCCTTTGTTGTTATCCCTATTTATTAATGGTTTACCTAACAACTGTGGTGGGGCCTCAGTGCACTTTTTTAAGATGATGCAATTATCTACTGCTCCTCCTCTAACATTGATCAGATTAACAGTGACCTGGCTTCTGACTTTTCTGACCTTGAAAATGGTTTAGAACTATGCAACTTGTCCTTAACATGAAAAAACAAAACAAAAAGTATGCTCTTCTCCCACCTACAGTCCACTTCCCACACCCCTGTCCCCCATAGTATTATCTCCTCAATGGGGTGCCTTCGAATCTGTCAGTACCTTCAAGTATCTGGGCATTACCCTTTATACTTCTCTTTCCTTAATGCCCATGTCTCCATCCTAATAAAACTCTCAATTGAAAAATATGTCTCCTTTATCGGATCCGTCCACTTCTTCACTTCTGCCTCTTGCATGAAGATTGCTTCCTCATCTCTTCTTCCACTCCTTACTTATGGGGCTCTGCTATTGCTCTCTACAAATGCTACCAACCTGTCTGTCCTTTCTCAGGCATACTACAGGGTGGGAAGGTTTGCCTTGGGTGTCTCTGCCCACCAACATCACTGCAATGTACTCTCCTCATTTTGTTGGCTGTCCTATGAGTCTAAACTAAGGTTCTCCACCCTAAGCTTCTTATATAAGCTTGCCATAAATTTACCCCCTCATGCCTCTGAGAAGCAGTCTACCTTAGATGAGCTTCATGTGCCCTGAGATTGGCCTCCATCCCCCTTTTAATTAAGCCTAATTTACGTCTTGTAGTTGCTCGTAAGTCCTTCTTTTTTACGGCAGTATCTAATTGGAACTCTCTGCCCCATTCTGTCCTGTCCTGTTCTACCATTCCAGAGTTCCAAGAAGAACTATTTACCTCTCTCTCTCTGCCTCTATGATCTGCTCCTGCTTCCATTAACCCCTTTGCTGCGCCTCTGCTGCTCATTAGCTTGTCTACTCTTCTCCTTTTCTGACTCTTCCCAGTTCCCCATCTTATCCACTCCCACTGCCTTCTCTATACTCCCACTTTCTTCCTCTCTCTTATGACACTCTTCTTCTGAAGCCTTGTGCTCTCACTTGGCTCAGTCATGTACCATGATTTTGCTAATGTGTATATTGTATCTCATTACCTGTTGTAAAAGTTTGTATCATACTAGTATTTTATTTCAACCTTGTTGTGATGCATGCCTTTCTCCCATTTTTTTATTTTTTTATTTATTGATATCTTGGAGAACACATGTGAGTGGATGCTCATTTGTAGGTTCCATGTTAGTTACAAGAAACAAATTGAACAGGTACATAGCATTACATTACAAGGCATTACATTACAAGCAAGTACAAAATCGCACTGGTACAAAACAATACATTACAAACTAGGTAGACAAACTGGTGTGAATTACAAGGTTGGGATAGCATTTAGCTTACAGGTGATAGGAAACAGTTTTTACACCTCTAGATGCCCTCCAGTTGTTCTTTTATTGGATACACAGTATTCTGATATACTTTTGACATTTTTTTGTTAAATTAATAATCTGATAATAATAATAATAATTGTGTTGCTTTTGTAACTACCCTGAATCCCTCTCTGCTCAGCAGTTGCTGCTGTCTCTTTTCATACTGGCTGAACATTCTATGACATCGCAAACTCCTTTCGAGGCCATTCAGATGAATAGCATGGAATGGGAGTCTGTGATGTCATAGACTGTCTTAGAGATATGAAAATCAAGAGCAATAGCTAGTGAGGAGAGTGGAACTCAATGTAGATCTGAGGGCACCCCAAAGCTAGATTATTTATTTATCAAAAAATCATCAAAACATATCAGAATACATAACTGTCATGGAAAGGAAGATGGAAGGGAAGTTAAATACGCTAAAATAATTTCCTATCTCGCTACGGTATAACAGTTAGACACGCTATATGCATAGGTGAGAAGGTACCTCCGTTGGGAGTTAGGCATACTTGTAGAGGAATAAACAGAGTGGAGAACAGGCACAGCTGTGGCATAGTGAAGTGTATGCCTCTGTAGGAGTTAAGAACAGACTTAAAGAAGGTTGAAGACAATGGGGCTAGGAGAGCATCAGATGGGGGGCATGAGGGCAGGGACAGAGATGGGAAGGGTGCCCAGTGGGGAGGGAGGGGTAGCCAGGGGGTGGAACAATGAAGTGCTGTGAAGGTAGGTGCCCCTAGAATTAGGTGGAACACTAAGTGCTGCTGCTTTATGGTGCTATTATTGTTCCTCAAATGTATATACATTGTTACATATTTAACTTGTGCTGTAACCCTATGGCTATATTCTCCGGGTTGACCCTAAAAATGGGACTGTAATTGTCTCAGTAGAATTACCCAGTTACCAAAACTCAATAAATAAATAAATATAAAGATAAAAGCTAAGCCTTTGGACAGTACCTGATACTCTATCACAGAAAGCTCTCCGCTTGAGATATAAAGAACCATTAATAGCGTTTCTGTTTCAGTCTCGCTCTCCATGCTGTGCCTCCTCTTCCTTCCCTTCCTCTGACTCCGCCGCATTTTCTTGTATTTGTTTGTCTCCTTACAGTAGCTGTTTACTCCGGGAACTGGAAATGTGTGCAGAAATTGCCCCTCCTGGGCAGGGACTGTCCAGGAGGAGTTACTCCTTAAAATGGACCCATTTTGGTTTCACTGCCTTCAGGTTCTGAAGCACTTTCCCCAGTGCTGTGGTCAGGGGCTGTGGTGTTTGTTTTCCTTAGTATTGATATCGGGATGTTGATTGTTTCAGTGGTTGCCATGGGAGCCATGCTGTTAGTAGTCTGCGGATTACCTCCGGCTGCAGTGTTCTTTTTCTTCCAATTAAATACTCATTTGAGAGCATAATCATTTTTGTCCCTTGTAAATTTCTTTCACTTTTGGAATTGTATTTTCCCATCATACAACTTCAAATAATCATTACATTTCTTCATTGATCATAACCTTGGGTCATTTTGTATTTGCAACATTCAGTTCTTGTGTATCAAGACCCTGTTTAACTTCTTCCTGTATTTCTTTCCCATCTTCTATTATCAATTCCCTTAGTTGGATAGAGGCATTGTGAACAACTGTCTCCCAACATTCAATGAACCATGGGCAGTTCAATCCAATGGTGGGTCTTTTTAATATTCTTAGCATCCTCGGAACGCGCTTAACTGATATATAAGCTGCCATGGATTTTCCTTGCCAACACATGCATCTCGCATGGGTAGTAAGTTTCTTTAGAACAAAAAAAAGCATCTCATATGGTGTTGCCAGTTGCTGCTTATTGTCATCAGAACTCACCCCTGGTCTTTTCATTGCTCCAGTTCCACCAGTTTCTTGCAATGAGGAGTTCTCTCAGTATCAGTTGAAAACAAGGAAGTGTAAAGATGAGTATCTCTGCTCTATTTGGTTGCTTGTTTCTTCTGGATTACTCATTGTTAAATAGTCTATGGCAAAGGACGTCCTTATAGAGTTTACAGTGCACACTGTTGTGGCAATGGTGATGTCAACAGTACACAAAGGATGTACTGTGGCTGCTGAAATCACAGCACTGGTGGTGGTGGAGGAGGACACTGATTGGCGATGAAGCCTCTATGACGGCAGTTGTGGGAATAGCACTGCAACTGGTAGTAGGGGTTGGTTCTTCTTGTATGACCAGTGCTGTCAGCTGTAAAGCCCTCCTATTTTATAAAATGATGATGCTGCAAATGCAGCACTAGTAGTAGCAGTAGTAGCAGTTGCAGTTATAGTAGTACTAGTACTACCCGATGGCTTCTTGGGGAGAAAAATATTTTAGAGTGGTGAATATGACCAGACTTTCTATCACCCTGTCCTCACCGCTTAGGGCTGGTGGTGTAGATCGCTTGCTGTTGCTGGACCACACACATTTATGGGATTGCTGAGACATGGCCTGTAACTTAGTATGCATTTTTGATTAGTGTTTTTGTTTCTGTTGGTGCTTCTTGCAAAACACAATAATGCCCACACCATTCAAGTAGCAGCTAATAAAAGACAGGCTGATACTAGAGAGAGAGAGAGAGATGGAATCAGCCAACACCTTGTTAGTCATACAGTCTCAGTCGTGCAGTCGTATAGTATACTAAATCAAGTTTAGAATGGTACGCCACAAAAGTTACAACACAGAACCCAGTGAGTCAAGCCTAGCACACAGAGAAACAGTGCAGCAGTTTACAGAAAATGTATGCGTACACAGACTGCACACACAGGGAGTGAAGACTCACAAAAAAGAATAAACACACACGAACAGGCTACTCTGGTGCAGTGAGCTGTGGAGGGAAGAGTCAACTGACACCCTTTTCATTCAGTCATAGAGGGAACTGAGCCAGAAACCAGACTGCAGACAGTAACAATTCAATGGGCCAAGCCTGACCCAATGAGAAAAACTACAACGCTTTTTAAATCACAAAAAAAAATGCATTCAGACAACCATGCACATGCAGGAAGCAGCTTCCAAGAACAAGAATATAATGGATGCACAGGCAATGTATGCAGTGAGCTGCAACAAGAGGGAGTCACACCTCAGTCATGCAGTGAACAGAGCCTGGAACCTGACAACAGCAAATTACAAATTTGCTTCACAAAAGAAAATCACACTGGGGCTGTGTGTGAATTTGGAAGAAAAAGCTAAACACAGAAGTGGGGATGGGGCAGTCAGCAAAAACGTTAACCCGTCACTGTTACTGAACAAGGCAGCAACAGTTGCTCACTAAATGCAAAAGCGACTTTGCTGACAAAAAAAATCCTGATAAGAAAAGAACAGAAAGGATCTTCTGCAAGAAAATAAATCACACTGCTTCTGCTGTGCTGAGAAACTGAAAGCAGTAGGGGAAGGGTGTCAGCAGCACACACGCAGTTTCACTCATACACAGTCACACAGAGCCTCCTTTTCCTTGTCACTGAGCCCAGTTTCAAGAAAGAAAAAAAAAACTGCAGTCAGATGGTGATCAGATGTTAAAACTGACCAAAATAAATCCTCGATCACACAAAAATGTTTTTGCAAAAGTTATATAAGTCACAAGTAGCAGACTAAGCAGAGCCAGCTCTCTCAAAAAACAACTGTCTGCTATGATCCACCCACTCAGAGTGAGGAGATCACATGGTGTTCCTGGTGGTGAACTCCAGAAACAGTCAACGAAACTCTGTGAGATTTTGAAATGTCACCCACCGAATAGTACCTCCCGAATAGCGGCTGAATAGTGGACTATTTGGGACGTCTATCCAAATATTTGGCAAGCCTACTATTAGTGGTATTCAGGAAATACTGTTTGTGCCATTTACAGCCCTAGTTCTATGGTTCTTTTGCACAACAAGGTGAGCACCTCCTCCGGAGCACCTCTGTGTGGTCTGGAGGCTAAGGCATGAGGACTGGGGGAGCATCTGGAGGCTGTTCTAGAAGTTCTAAAGAATGGCCCTGTTTGATTATCTGCAGGATCCAAACATGTGTAGTAATGTTCTCCACTGGAAAAGATGAAGGGAGAACCAACCTCCGACCACCACCTCCTGGCTTGGAACAAGAGGAGGGGGGTCTGACAAGGAGTCAAGCTGAGGCTGAACCAGCAGCCGGGCTGCTTCTCCTCCTATGGAGTGCTTAGCAGAGGGACCAGAGGTGAGAAGGGGCAGGCAAGGCAGAGCTGACCCTACACTCTACCCTGGGGCTTGGTTCTGGAAACAGACTTGTGAGAGACCTTATGAAAAGAGGGCCTCAGTCTACTTCTGGGCTGGGTATGGTAAAGGAAGTGGACAGACTGAATAGCCTTGCTGGAGGCCTTCAGGTTAATGATAATATCCTGCACATTAGGGCCAAAGAGTTTGTGACCCACAAAGGGGTCATTCATCACCTTTTGCTGGACATCAGCTGCAAAGCCTTAGACTCTAAGCCAAGAGTACATTCTAAGGCAAATGCTGGAGGCAGCTGCCCTGGCTGTAGTATCAGCAATATCATAGGTGGCTCTGAAGAGCTGCTTATTGACATTTTATGAGGCCTGGAGAACATTAAGAAGCTCTTGTCTCTGGGAACCATCATGGAGGGCCTAAGCAGCAGCTTTGCCCTTCCTCCAGAGGGTGTTCTGGTACTTAATCAAATGGGCCAAGTAACTGGCAATTCTAAGCCAAGAGTGGCAGAGGCAAAAGTTCCCTTGCCCCAGAGGTCTAACCTCCTAGATTCCTGGTCAGGAGGCAGGTAACTAAGGTGTCTGGGGGCCTTAGTCCTGTCATGAGCAGCCTTAATTACCATTGAGTTGGTTTCCAGCTGGGTTGCATAAAAGAGTATCCCCTGAGGGGCCTGGTACAGCCTGTCAGCCTTTCTGGGCATGAC
Source organism: Neoceratodus forsteri (assembly GCA_016271365.2). Taxonomy (NCBI): domain Eukaryota; kingdom Metazoa; phylum Chordata; order Ceratodontiformes; family Ceratodontidae; genus Neoceratodus; species Neoceratodus forsteri. The sequence continues at coordinate 356,137,331 of CM057454.1, read as the reverse complement.
TGGTACCAGGTTGGGCCTGTACCAGGCAGCAGTGGCCGCATCATTCACTGTTGGCAGAAGGGGAGGAATCACTTTGGGTGGAGATTCTGGGATCTCTAAGAAATCCACCAGATTCCTCCTGGTGTCATCCTATTCCTCTGTCTGGAACCCCACAGCGGAGGAGAGCTGTTTCATGATGTTGATGAAGGAGCGGTCCTCCGGGGGGGGGGCCTGGGGGGGTGTTTGACTGAGTCCTCACTCCTGGAGGAAACAGTAGATCTATCAGAGGAGTCCACTTCAATGTCTTCCTCTTCATCCTCGTCTTCCTCAGGAAGGATGAGATCAGGATGGTATTCCTCTCAACGTCGGCCTGTTCTGAAATAGGGACCAATGGTTGAAGTACTGATAACTCTTTAGAAGGTACTGGGTGGATGGTTCAAACTGGTGTTGATGCCGAGGGAGCACCTGATGGTGTGGACAATGATGGCCTAGGCCGTGGATCAAACTGTTATATGACTGACGTGGTAATGGAGGAACAAATAGCATTAAGGTTGATGGTAGAAAAAGGGAGCATTGTTGACACAGGTATCGACAGAGGGTGTGGAACCCAGCTCCAAAACTGCTACTAACCATAGTAGGCGTTAGAGCCCAGTGCCATTGGACCTCGAGATCCAAGAGGTCTCAACAGCAGGGCTGGGGCCAACAACCCAAAGGTTGATGGCCCCTCTGCATCCCTGTGAAGTCTGGAAGAACTCTCCTCCATAGGGAACCTGGTAGGATCAGAGGCCTGCACTGAGTGAGGCACTGATGCCGAAGCATTCAACTGAGTGATTCCAGTAGAACATGAATAAGAATCCAATGGGGACTGGGATCGCTGTCAGGGGGAAAGGTCCTTAGTCCAATGCTTATCCCAAACAGAGTGTTTCCCTGAGGACTTGACCCAAGCCATGGTGACCTGAGATCCCAAAGAGGATCATGGTGATTGGGGGGGGACCTTGGAAGACCCCTGCTTTCCATTGGCTGCTTGCAGCTCCATGAAGAACTTCTGCAGGACTTTCTTGCATCGGTGCCGGGGTTGTGAGGTTGAACATTAGGCAGAGCTCACAGGTGAGAATGTTGTGACCATACCCAAGACAGCAGACACAAGCTTATGATCATTGGCTGAAGAAATCTGCTTTCTGCAGTGACGAAAGACAGTCGATGAGGGAGTAGTTCTTAACATACAAAGACAAAAGGAATCTCTTTAAATAAGGTGATTCAAGGGCAATTATTAAAGAAAAATGTAAGTGGTTTTGGCAGTCGAACTGAGTGACGAAGCTTCCGTGGAGTCCATGTGCGAATGGTTGATGATGGGAAAGAACTGAGGAGGGAGCCGGGCTGCCTGCACTTATGTAGGGTATGTGATGTCAGACCCTGATATCGGCATGGGTGGCCTCTAAAAGGTTGCTGCAGAAAAAGCTTCCATGTGATCCTGATGCCTGATGGCTAAGTTCCATAGGTGTGACCTGATGACAGAGATATCCCCAAACAAGATCATACAGGACTACCAGTTATGTCATTGTTCAGCATTCTGTGTTAAGACAGGAACCAGGGCCCGATCCTCTTATATATTCTTGCTATTCTTCCTTTTCTAGTATTATAAACTCAGAAGAAGCTCATTGATTAAAGCGTGCTGGAAGCAGATGGAATACTGGACTTAATTGTGTTGAGCGCATGGTTTTAATTCCATCTTACTTTGGGGTCCGACACAGTGGCTGATATGGTGGACAGTGGCTCTCAAATGATTGCACAGCCTACTAATGCTGCTATCCTAGAGGATTTGCATGAATTCCGAGTGGAGATAAGCACCCTGCATGCTGAGCTCAAGGATAATATGTTTTTGGCCAATAAAGTAAAGGGCTTGGAGCAGCATGTCACTGAAATGGACACTTGAGTGGACTGGTTGAAATGGGCGCTTGTGCGCCTCCTACAGCAGTTCTTAGCTGATCATTGCAAAAACCTAGAGAATTGGTCTCTGAGAAATAATCTACACATTTATGGAGTCCCCAAGGCAGAAAAAGACAAAGACATGGGTGCTTTTCTTCAGAGCTTTCTCCCTTCTGTACTGGACATTACGGACTTGTGCCAATTAATGATCAAGAGAGTCCATCGAGACCTTTCTTCCAAGTCACCTAGTTTTAATCAACAGCCCCGCTCTATAGTGGTACTTTTTTTGAACTGTGCCATTAAACAGGAGTTACTGTACCAAGCTTGGTGTAAGGGGCAGATTGTTTGTAAAGGTCAGCGTCTTTTTTTGACAATGACTATCCTCCAGCCTTGCTTGCAAAGGGCAGAGCATATGCTCCGAATGTTGTGACTTTTGAAAACTTACAAACTTAAATTTATGACCTCCTACCCTGCTCGGCTCCAGATATTTTTCCCAGAGGGTGCGCTGCTCTACGATAGCCCAGGGGTTGTGGCTCAGGAACTGAAAAATAGGAAACATGACTCCACAGAGGATCTTATGGAGCATAGCAATGTTAGAGGGAAACAGGCACTTCAATGGGATGTTTGGTCTAAATCTACTACTACTCATAGCAAGAAATGATGTACAGAGTAAGTTTATCTGAAAAAAAGTACTATTGCAGACTTTCCATCGAGAAGAGACTCATTAAATAGGATGGAGTTTGTCTGTTAATTACTGACATTTCATCTTATATACTGTTTGATGTTGCTGTTTACTATTTCATGGTTCTGACTTTGTAGAATGACCGTTCAATGTTAGTTTTAAAGGGATACCCTAATTGTGGGATGATGAATTTAATTTACTGTGGTAAGCTATTACTTTCTTACTCCATTTTTACACGTACAACAGGGATTTTTTTTTTTACTGGAATCGGTTGTCAATTGTTAAATCCATAGCATAGATTAAAGACATGTAGGTGAGTGACTTCCCTTCCTTACCAATTTTTTTTTTTTTTTGGTGGGGTAGGGACTTTTTTTTATCTTTAACAGACTATGATATCTTATGTTTAGATGATTACTAACATACTAACCTACTAAAATGCCAGCAGAATAGGCCTAACAGTCTTTTGTGTCTGCTCGTTTGGTCAGCCTCCACCCTGGGTGCTGACCTTGCTGCCCCCCTCGCCTCCTCTGGCTTCTCCCTTCCCAGTTCTGGATATTCTTGCTGCATTGGATTTTGCTTTCAGAACCCTTCCCCTGTACCTGTCTCACCCCCTCTTGAACCCCTCCACTGTCTCTGCCTCCACCAGCCCCCTAGGCAGCGCATTCCATGGCTCCACCACCCTCTCAGTGAAGTAGCACCTCCTCCTTTCTCCCCTGAATCTTCCCCCTCCAGCTTCCACCATGCCTCTAGTGGCCCCTCCTCCTTCCTTCGAAGCACCCTGACTGTTCCTCCCCTATTTACCCTCTTCATGTACCTGAAGAACTCTATCATGTCCCCCCGGTCCCTTCTCTCTTCCAATGTGAATTGATTGACTCTCTTTGTATCACCAACTTATATAGGTTGTATACCCCCATCTTCCTATTCATGCAATATCTGGAAGGGAAGCTGGGGAACAGTAAGGGTATGGGGGTTACTGTCTTATTTGTTTTATAATGCTACTTGTGGTGGTTTAACTTGGGTATACCTATTATAATTAATAGTCCCCCTCCATATGTCCTACTCAAGAGGTTACATGTATTATTATTTTTGGTTTGTTAACCTGTTTTTATTTGTAGTATGCTTGAAGGTCCAATGCAGAGTATGCTCCTATGTTACATGCTAGATTTGGGGACCTCTGTCTGACTAACTACATGTCTTTGGTTCAGGGATTTATGTGCCCCTGTTACAAACCCACTCCTGAGAGTCAGGCCACTGAGCTCACAGTGCCTGCCCCTAAGTGTAATCTGTGACAGGGAGGGGGAAACAGGGAATACCCTCTTCATGTCCTTCTATAGTGCTCACTGAATTCACAACTGAACACTTGCCATGAAGTCCCAGGGTCCCCTCTTTACTCTGGATCATGGTACAATACTAGTCTCGAGTCTTGTAGCCAGATATGAACCCTTCTTGGTTGTAACACAAAGGGGGAAGATCCAGGCATTACAACCTCTTCAGGGTAGCACTGTAACCCTGATTCTGCCTTCTCCCACAAGGCATGCAGTAACTTGGTTTAAATCCACACAGACCCTTGCTTGAGACTTTGGTACCTTATGATGGCACCCCTTAGCAAGAACAGTTTAGCCACAGATTATTACTGAAACATCCCAAAATTCACACACAATATAAAAAAAATCTTACTCAGGCAGGTTTTCTTTAAAAAAAATTGTTTTTACTAAGTAATTTAATAATTATCATACCTTACAACAAAAAGGTTTGATCAATTTGGTCACAGAATAACACAAATAAAAAGTGGACATGTATATACAAAAAAAATGCCTTATAACTGTTAGCTAAGTTCTACCTTAAGTTCGTAGAGGATTGAAGTCCAGGAGAAGTAAATGAAAGTTTCAGTGTCCTTTGATAGCAGTCTTCTTGTGTGTCAGGAGAAGAGTGTCCCTTGAAGATATTCAGCAAAATGAGAGAGAGATCCTGGTTTTTAAGCTCTTTATAAAGTGTAAAAATTCCTCGTCTGTCCTAACTTTTAGGCCAGTAGATGTCACTATTGTGCTTTCCAAACAACACAATTTTCTAGCTACCTTGTGATGTCATACTCCCCTGACAATTATGACACCTGTTAGAGAACTTGCAATAGCCTGCCAGAATGGATATTTCTGCCCTTCCATTCATCTAATCAAAGGCAATATACTATGACAGTTTCCTGAGACCAAAGCATCCTTCCTTTGAGGTGAAAGGGGCTGTCTCATTAACATTTTATTTACCTCTGTTTCCTTAGTTAGTTAACCAGGAAATACCCTTTGATCAGCTACCCCAAGCCTTTGACAAGTAATTGTCAGCTTCTTGGCAAGCAAGCTGGTTCTTCTCAGGTCAGAGGAAGGTCAAACATTTTAAATGAAATCCAGTTGCTCTCGTTATCCTATTATACTGTGTCATCCATTTTCCTTGTAGCAGTTTAAACATAACAGAATATAACTCCATATATCTGTACATCTGACTTAGCAGTGGCATAGCTTGCAACATCTCACCTACTTTTCTCTTTTTATATTGTTGTTATTTTGTGTTGTTACTTTCATGGAGTTCCCAAATCTTTAATCCTTAATCTTCTATTTTAATTTTATTCAGTCTTTATTGTTCATTCTTGATTAAACTTGATATTTATAGTACTGGATTGTCTGGTCTGGATGGTGGTGTGCCAGTGCAGAGAGAACAGGCAATTACTTAGTATACATTATTGTTCTGATTTAAGAGGAGGATAGCTGGGATCCAGTTGTGTGGACTGGAGTATACACCCATTTAATGTATGTCAGAGTTGCTACTTACTCTGACAGTGTCAGGTAGTGGGGTGATAAGAGTTTGTAAGCAGAAGTCCAGAGGTGGAGGGCTTCCTTAAGAATCTGTGTCCAGCTTCTTTCAGATATTAATTTTTTCGAGGTAAGGGGGTCAGTGGCATCCAGGCAATTTTCTTATGGGACATGGGTTTTCAATGTATGCAGAACCAGGTTTTCCCTGAGTCCAGTGGGCCTGGGTTGTTTCCACATGTCCCCTAGTGATGCCTTTCCATCAGTTGGCATTGCCTAGGAGCAGTATCTGTTTTTTTGCTCCTTATTTTGGAAGCCGGTTTATTGTGGTTTTTCTCTGTTGGTTAACCAGTTTCAGGATTAGATTACAATCTTATCCTGTTGGTAGGAACTTTCAAATATGGTTGAGCTTCATATTTTTTCAGCATCTTGGGTACATTAGAGTAAAATAATATTTTAATTTTGATATTCATTGGCCAAACATGCTGGATATGACTTTAAGTTTTTTAAGGGGGAACTTACTTGCAGAAAGATGGTCTAAAATGGGAGGCATTGATTTTTACTTTACCCTATTTTACTTGTAATGGGGTCACTAACTAAGGTTTTATCTTTTAACATTAATGGCATACATAATCCAACTAAGTGGTATTGCCTCCTTCAGTTTTTGCGACAGGAAAAGGCCGATGTTATATTTTTGGAGGAGACATTTGTCTCCAGGGGAGCATAAAAAATGTTTGCATCTTGGTTATGCCCAGGTTTCTTTTTCTTCTCATAAGTCCAGCTGCAAGAGAGGCATTATGACATTGCTATGGCATGATCTTCCTTTTGAAATGTCCCATGTTAAGGTGGATTTAGCTGGATGCTTTGTTATAGTGACAGGGTGTTTATATGGGCATCCCCTTACCTTAACAAATCTTCTATCCCCCCAAGGAACCACATGGGGAGTATTGCAATCTGTTTTTACTAAGCTTATGAAGTGTTTGCAAGGACAACTGCTTTTTTTGGGGGGGTAGATTTAAACTTAACTTTATCTTCTGAATTATATAGTTCTAAATTAAAATATCACCACCTTTCTCCCATACAAAAATATATATGCAAAGTTCTCCAACAGTAACTGTCATTTATATCCTACTAAGCAGGCATTTACACATTGCTCATCCCACCATGGGAATTATGCTAGGTTAGATTATATTTTCTCTACTCTCAGACACATAGATACCCTCCACGATGTTCAGCATGGTCTTATTCACTTGTCAGATCATTCTCCTGTGGTAGCCCTTTTCTCCTTAGGGAAATTGAAAAAAACAAACTGCCTGATGTTTACATCCTGGCTTATTGAGGGACCAAATCCTCCTGACCTAAAATAAACAGTCAAATTCCATAGCTTCTTCAGGACAGTGATGATGGGAATACTCCTCCTGTATTCTTTGGGATACACTGAGAGCAACTTTTTGTGGCACTATTATAGCTTATGCTACAGCTCAGCATAAGGCTAGGGAGCAGAAACTTCAAGATGTCCAACACATGGTGCATATGCTCCAACTGAGGTTCATGTAATGGGATAAATATGTGTGGGGGAAATTGTTAGACCTTGAAGCTCAGATGCAACAACTGCCAATCAAAAAGTGAAGCAGTCTTTATTTTATCTCCAACATTGGTATTATAGGGAGGGAGCTTGGGGAGCCCATACTTTGGGGCACTATCTCAGACCCTATAAAGCCCAGGCAACTAATACTAAACTTCAAGACCCCTTGACAGGCAAAGTTATCCAACATGATGTTGACATACAAAAGATATTTCAAATCTCTTATTCTGCTTTATATACTCCAGAGAGCCCTGCATCTTCTACATCACATACACAGACATTTCTTAGGCAAGCTAAGCTCCCAGCACTAACTGTGGAGCAAGCTGCAAGATAAACTGCCCCTATTAGGCTGGAGGAAATAGCTTGGGGCATCTCCTTTGCTTAAACTGAGAAATGCCCCAGGCTAGATGGTTTTCCTTCTGATTTTTAGAAATTGACCCCGGTTCAAGAACTTTTAACTCTATTGTTATTGCGACTTTTTCAGTCTATACAGTCCAGGGCATCTCTGCCTCCGTCATGGTGTTATGCTATTATTTTGGCTCTTCCTAAGCCTGATAAGGATTCAGTATCCCCAGGGACTTATAGAACTATCTTGATTTTAAATATAAATAGATCAGGACCAAGTAGGGTTTGTGTACAAGTGTCAGGCGCAGGACAATGTTTGTAGAACTTTATTACTCTTGGATTATTTTACACAATGATCTATACCACTGGTCCTGGCTAGCTTGGATATGGAGAAGGCCTTTGATTGAGTATTATAGCCTTTTTTGTGTGCTACTTCAAAGATTTTTGGTTTCCCTCTGGTCTTTTTGACCTTGTTTCAATCTTTGTACTGTGATCCCTATGGGTATATAAATGTAAATGGGTCGCTATCTTCACCTTTCATTTTGAAATGTAACACTCAGCAGGGTTGCCCCATCCCCATTATTGTTTGCATTATATATTGAGCCCTTAGCATCCTTCCTTAGACATTACTCTGAAGTGCAGGGGATCCCCTGAGAGGGAGAGAATATACGATTGCATTATTTGCAGATGATATTTTGCTGACAGTGACTAACCCTACTGAGTCCCTTTTTGCTTGCTGGGAGATTTTGTCTCATTTTGAGCAGGTCACAGGGTTTCAGTTGAATATGCAAAAGGCAGAGGTGTTAGCTCCTAACTATGGGCCTCCACCACAAGTGAAAGATGTGTGGCAAGATCGTTGGAATGGAAATTCATTGATTACTTAGGAGTTCATCTAACTAAAAATCTAGATCATTTGGAAATTCTTAATTATGAGCCCTTGACTGTGTTGATAGCTGGAGATCTGGACCATTGGTCTCATCTTGGCCTTTGTTTTTTTACATAGGGTTACTGCTGTCCAGCAAAATATTTTGCCCCACATTTTATTCTTTTTTTCAAACCTCACTATTATCCCCTGATCATTCCTATTTTCAAGAATAGAATTGGCTTCTTTCACATTTTTTGTGGAGAAGCTAGTGAGGTAGAATTATATTTTCTCTTCTTTGTTTGTCCATCTCTAAAGGAGGGTTCAATTTGACAAACTTGTATCTTTACACCTTAGCTAGTCAACTTGGCCTGCTCTACCTCTGGACACAGAATTTGCCCTTAATGATTTGTATGATGTGGCTTAAATCCTTTATTCTTCTCCTCTGCAATATTTACCTTTTACTATTTTTTTTTAAAGTATTCTGCTATAACCCTCCAGGTGTTGTATAAAGTACATACTGTTCAACTCAGGGAGTTTGCCCCTCTTTAGGGAGCTCTGGCCTGGATGCAAACTAGCTCTTTTTCCATGATAGACTCTTTTCTTCATCACTAGGCTAATTATGGTCTTGTTTACTTATATCAATTTTGGGATTTTGAGCATGTACAAACATTGTCTGCCTTGCAAGTGGAGTATGCTGTACTGGTAACTGATCATTACCATTATGTGTAGGTATGTGCATATACAGTATCTATTCCTTACCCTCACCTCAAAGTAAGTTACTAGATCCCTCCCAGGCCTTACTCACCTTAGTCCAACTTCATCAACAGGGTGCACTAGGGGATCATCTTATTGGTAAGTTATATGCAGCACTTCAGGACCTAAGTACAGCTTCTAGTCTCAATATTCAAATGGTGGAGTACAGAATTGAAGGTTACTAGTGCATTTCATGAATGGAAAGATGTTTCCCTTTCATTTATAAACTTTCAATGGCTCCTCATCTATTGGAAAGTGCCTGGAAATGTCTTATGTGTTATTTTGAAAACCCCATGCAGTTATACAGAAATATCAAGGTGAGCGGTAGGGAAATGTTGGCGTGACTGAGGGGAATCTTTAGCAGATCAAACTCATATTTTCTGGGCATGTCCATATTTAGCCAATTACTGGGGTAGGATTTCATGAGTATTGGATTAAATGTTTGATATTCCTCAGCTTGTGTCTCCCACTTTGGTCCTCCTAAATATTCCCCCATTGCTATCTCTATCAGAGGTCGGCAACGTAAGTTACTCCTTATACTAATAACGAAGCTAAAAAAGTAATTACCAAATAATGGCTTAAACCACAGCCTCCTTCAATGCATCAGTGAGTGTATCTTATAGATTCTTTTTATCAGAAAATTGGGATTATCATTACTTAAATTTTATGGAAGTATTGGAGAAATTTGGAGGTGTTGGGTGCTATTTAAATTGGATTTGGACCCTGATTTTCAATAATTGGTCACGGATGGGGTGGTGATGTTCAACTTCTGATAGATTTTATTCAGCCTAGTAGCTTTATCCACAAATGCTTGGAATGCTGTTTGTATTTGAGTTGGCCAAGCATTTAAGTTTTTAGAAGCCCTTGTTTTGTTTGAAAGATTATACTGCAACTTATTACAGCTAATTTTAAATTGGTATAGCTAGATGAAGTACTCTTTTATAGTCCATTTGAACCCACTATAAATAGTTGTCAGTGGCTCAGTAGGTAGCACACTCACCTCTGAGGCCGGAGATCAGAGGGCTTTGGGTTCAGTTCCCACATCTGGCACTTGGGTTAATATCCCAGTACTGACACTGTAGTGCAGCATGAGAGGGGTGCTGCACTTCTGAGGTGCCGTCTTTCGGATGAAATGTTAAACCGAGGTCCCATCTGCCTGGATTGGTGGTAGTTCAGGTGGATGTTAAAGATCCCATGGCACTTATCGAAAAGAGTAGGGGAATTTTTTATTGATATCACATCATCACAAATCATAATACATTGTACAAAAAATAAAGAGGAAAGAAAAAATAAACATAAAGAAAGAACAACAGGTATTCACTTCACATACTTGATGCAGTATGTTAAAGACCACACAATAATCACTCCTTAACCCCAAAGAAACCTTCCCCCCTTCCCCTTATTATCTTTCCCCATACCACTGTGGCAGGGGAATTTTGCTAGTTGTAGTTCTCAAACCTAATTACTTCTGAGTGTGTTAAGTCACATGAAAGAATACAATTTTAATCCCAAATAAACAAGTATTTCATTCATACTCTGGTTAAAAGTGATTGTTCAAAAATAATTTTCCAACTACTGAGTAACCAATAAACTATTAGGGCAAAAATCAGTAGTACTTTTTAAACACGCCTTGTTTAGAAATAGATTTTAGTCTACCTCCTTACTTGTATTTGATAAATCCAAACAACCCTTTCCATTTCCTTAAAACATAGCTCTTAGGATTAGCCTGCAGATCTTTCTTAAACACTGCCCCCATAGCTTGTTCTACCAGTGTCTTATAGGTGGTATATGACATCAGTCTCTGTTGGAGTGTCCATTGACAGTGAGCCTGCCAAAGGTAAAACTTTAAACAGCAAAACAACACCATTAAAGTATCATAATCATACATTATCTTGAGGTTGGGACAATGCCCAAGGACCAAAGACTCATAGGTTAAACTGTCTAACCAAATTAGATTCCATTCTGTCTTTAAATATCCCCATAGGGCTTTTGCATAGAACAGGTAAAAGGAAATGATCCATTGTCTCTTCAATATTTATACAACCCTTATATGGACAATTCCTTCTTCTTGGGCCTTGTGTTTTGCATTGCCTCTTACATTCAGTCTCCATAAGCTGAAAGCTATAATACCTCCCACATGTGCATTGGAATTTGTTGTTATTTAATTGTTTTAACACCCTCCTTTAGATCTGGTGGGCAATTTTTAAATTCAGGGTTTTTCCAGATGGATTTGACTCACCATGTGTGAGTACAGTTGTCGTCCTGAGAGTCTGGAGATATCCGCTTTAGTGATCTCCCATTTGCAAAGCTTTTGAGCGCTTGGTTTAATGTATTCTGGTATTTTGATAGTGGTGGGCAATTTTGGGAAGGTTTCCAGTCCAAATTTCCAAATATGCACTACAAGTTTTACAAAACAAATGGTATATCACACCAGTTGGTTCCCTAGCTCAATTTTAAGATTGTGAGACAGGAAAAGGCTATGGAAAGATTATAGGGTCCACTATACCCAGACCCCTTGTTGTTTAGACAAGTATGTAAAACACCTTTTATTGGTTCAATCTGGATCCCCAAACCATCTGAAAAAGCATGCATATAACCTGGTTTCTAAGATCACTGGGGGTGGGAAAATCATGGCTGTATACAACAAAGTGGGTATTATGAACCTTTTAATTATGTGTACCCTTTTTATTTTAGACAACCTCCATGACTTCCATCTCTGAACTTTATTTTCAGCCCCCTGAAGAGCCCTTTCCCAATTCTCAAGTTGGAGATTATGTTGTCCAAACGTTATTCCCAAGATTTTTAGTGGCTCTGAGGAGAAATAAATATGGTTTACTGTTACAGGTGCCCTCTCTGTATTTCCTAAGTACAACCCTTTACATTTATTTAGATTGAGGGTGGCATTAGATACTCTAGAATATTCCTGCAGTTGTTTTGTTACTGTTGGTAATTGCCCCAGGTTTGCTATAAACAGGCATATATCGTCCGCATAGGCTTGGATTTTCAGTTCCATTTGGCCTGGGATCCCCCCCAAACCTTCCCATTCTTGAGTATTGCTCAGAACTCTAATCAGAGGGTCCAGGGAAAAGTTATAAAGGAGTGGGCTGAGGGGACAGCCCTGTCAAACCCCTGTATTTATGGTGATACCTTTCATTACCAACCCTCTAATAATAGGTTGCACATGGACTCTAGAATATAGAAGTTGGATTTTATGCACAAATTCCTTTTGAATACCGTAATGTAATAAGGTCTGAAAGCGGAAAGGAAGGCATACTCTATCAAAAGCGTTGCTTTGATCTAAAGTAATGATACAACCAGATGTTTGTGCAGCTCCACACATCTCTATTACATCTCTGATAATCATTAAGGCATGTTGTAGCTTCCTTTCAGGGATCCTACAAAACTGGGCTGGATGTATTAATAAAGGAGCTATTTGCCTTAGCCTATTGTTAAGAACCTGAGACAATATTTTAAAATCAGCATTCAGGAGAGTTATAGGTCTCCAGTTTGAGATGTCTACCTTTCGCCCTCCCTTATATATAAAAATTAAAAGACCTGCTGTGAATTGAGGGGGACCACCCCTTTGTCAAAAAATACTGAAAACAGTTCTACTAAACACCTTGCCATTATTTTGGAAAATGATCTGTAAACTCATAAGGCAGTCCATCAGGTCCGGGCAAAGATCCATTTTTTAGTTTCATAATTACATCTTCTATTTCCTGTAATTTCAAAGGAGAGGTTAAAAATTCCTGATCCTCCCGGGCCATGGCTACCTGGCTTTTCTCCAAATAAGAATTAATCAAATTTGTAGAAGGAAGAGGGGAACTCTCATGTGATGCCAAAAGCCCACAGATTATTTCATGGATCCCCATCTCATCTTCTACTATGTTTCCTCTATCATCTACTAATTGAAACATATCTAAAGTATCGTTCTTCTTTTTACAGGCTTCAAAGGGGTCTCCAATTGGGTTTTTTTATGTTCCAAATTGCAATTCTGTATTCAAAGTTTTTGCCCTGTCATATTGAAATTTCCTCATTTCACCCTGGATCTGTTCAATGTCAGGGCCATAATCTTGTCTAGACATAGCAGACTGTGAAAGCATGTTCTGAAGTTTTGATCTTAGTTTTAAATAGCTAAAAAAATTGTTTTGTGCCCTATGCTTGCCATAGTTTTGGAACCATATTGCTATCTCTTTTTTTGTGTCCATCCACCATACCCCCAAATCTTCGTAGAGATCACTCACTGAGGTCCTAGCCCAGAGTAATGAAGAAATTTTCTCTTTAACAAAAGGGTCTGTGAGCACTGAAACATTTAATCTCCATCTTTTCTCCCTCCTTATTTTTGGGGGGGCTGTTTGAAATGTTATTTGTAAAAGAAGGTGGTCTGAAAATTTTATAGGGATAGTATGAAAGTTTGGGTCAGGGAGATTCCTAGAAACAAAAATATGGTCTATATTTGATGTCAGGTGTCCCCTTTTGTATGTATATTTGGGCCCTTGGGATTGGTAGTGCGCACAATTCTTCAGCTCGCCAATATCAACACATTTTTGCAAGGCATTTGAATCGAAGTATGTTTTCACTCTTTCCCCCCTCAGTCCCCTTTTGGGTAAGTCGCAATTAAAATCCTCCCCCAGGATTACATAAGTGGATGTATGTAAGTAAGGTTGAAGTTTGGAAATTAGAGCTACTCTATCTGCTTTTGTTTGTGGGCTGTATACATTTATTAATCTATATGGGACCTTATCCCAATATCCATCTAGGATGAACAGCCTCCCTGGAATCAAATCCACCATCTTGGTTATTTGGAAGGAAAAGGTACTAAATATGATACCTATTCCATCGGCCCTGTCTGGCCCAAAGGACCAATAGGATGGCCCCCATCTCCATTCGGCCTGGAACAGCCTAAGTTGGTCTGATGTGAGCATCCATGTTTCTTGCAAAAAACAGATATCCAGTTTTAGATCTATCAATAGGTGAAACAATGCCATTCTCCTAAGGGAATGTAAGAGGCTATGACAGTTACATGACCCCAGGGATAACTTAACCATTTAATTTAAGAGTTCAAGGCCCTTTCTTCCTCCTTTTCTTTTTCTTCCCTTTGTACTCAAGCATATCATTCTTCCCTCCTTCAGCTTGTGTGGGTGTAAGAGCTACATCCATCTGTTCTGTGTCTGATTCTACCTCGGTGGGAGCCAAAACCTCAAAGGGATTAGGTTCTGCTAGGCCTGCTTGCTCACTTGTGGGGGTGGGGGGCGGGTTTGGTTTTGTATTCCTAGTTGTCCTTCTTCGAGGGTGGGTTTTTTTGGGGAGTGGAAGAGGGATCACCTGCACATCAGTGGATTGCTTATCTGTGTAGCAAACCGACAATAGGTCCCCACTGGATGGGCTTATCAGATTGGGACAGAGTGGATGATTCTCCTCATCTATTCTTATCTTTCAGTCTCGACTTCCTCCTTTCTGCCTGGAATAGGGTCAGGAGCCTTATCTGGGGATTGTGTTCCACAGGAGGGCTTCAGCCTCTACCACTTTTTGGCTGCTTCCTCTTGAGCTTGTTGGATAAGAAGCTCAGGGCTAATGACTATTGCCTTATTTCTCAGCCCATGGACACTCCGGAAATGTGTGACCTGTGTCTCTCACATAACTCACATCGTGTCAGGTTTCATGATTGCATACTTAAGTGCCCCACCTCCCACAGTTGTCACAGCGGGGCGATCACATACACTAGAGAGGTGGGTCCTAGCCCCACACTTGTAGCATGCTCGTGGCTGCCCTGAATAAAAACACACTCCTCTATCTCTACCCAGCATGAAGGAGTTTGGTATATGCGCTATATCACTCTCCAGTTGCCTCAATTTAACCTTATATTTCCATCCTCCAGTCCAAAACATCTCAGAATCCAGTTGTGCTTCTGGTGCACTCAATACTTCACATTTTTGTTGAAGCCAGTATGTAATGTCATCAACGTGTACCCCTTCGTTCCCAAACATCACTGTCACATATTTAATGAGGGGTTTTGTCAAGGGGATCACCATAAAGGGGGACCACAGAGGTGAAAATTTAACTTGATTGAAGCGTTGCCAGAACAAATCCAGGGTGTATGCAGATCTGAAACTAATGTCATAGTTGTCCTCTCCTGAGATGTTTATAAAAGCATAAACATCTTTTGGTGAAAAGTGTAGTGAGTCCTTCAGGAGCTTTCTCCCCACATATTGCCGATCTGGCCTGATTTCCAGACCCCCTTTGTACCGAATCCTAACTGCATTCCTTCTAGGAGCAGCCTCTTTTTTTGATTTAGCAAAGAGTTCTGACAATAGTGGGCGCTGGGCAGGGTGGTCAGTTTGTTTTTCTTCACCTTCAGGTGCCGCTCCTCTTCTGAAATCTGGGGTCCCTGCAAAGGTTGTTTCATTCTTCCTGTCCTGTGTCGGATTCCCCTGGGTTCCCGTATGTTTTTCTCTAAAGGCTCCTTGTCCAGTATAATCAGTTCAGTTATATTCTGAAGCTGTCCCATATTTTCATCCCCCATATCTTGGGCAGAGTCTGGATTTGTATTCCCCTTTTACCCAACAGAGATTTGAGGCAAACCCCTGGGACACCATTCTGGGGTGTTTTCAGGCCACGGAGGGTCTGGCAACCACTGGCCTGAAGGCAATTTCTTCCATCCTGCCTCCTGTAGGGCTTTTCCGAGTGACCAACTGCAGAAGGGTTCAAGTCCCTGATTACTGTGTAGGAAAATGCTTTGCCAATTGCCTCTGTTGTTGTTGTTGGACAGGATTGCATAGATATATTTTGTCCCATGTGTTCTACAGGCCTTTATGAGTATTAGGCCCAACTAGATTTGCTTTTGCCAACATAATAGCCTCTCTCCTGTTTTTCCCTTCCTTTGACCCTGGTTTAGCAGATCGTGCTAAGAAAGAAAAATGGTAGCATCAGTCTGTTCAAAGGGATTATTTTGGAAAATGACTTCCCAGTTTTCTTTTCCTCTGTATTTGGGCCGTTTTGAATCTCTGTGTTGAACTGGGGGAACTGTATTACCAGACTTAGGATTGTTTTCCAGTCCTGAAACTACATTAGGTATTTCTTTATCTTGTACAGCAGTTTTTAAACCTTCGCTACTTTGCTCAGTTTTAGAGCTAGTTTCAGTAGGAACTTCTGCCTTAATATCACTGCCCTCTACCTCCCGCAGGTTATTTAAAACATTCACCTCTTGGGGCTCTAGGCACCCGAATCCCTCGGTTTTCCTGCCAGCCCTGTTCACATTTGCATCAGTGGTTGAAATAATAGGGTGAAGATTTACCTGCGGGAGTGTCTGTCGGCTTGCTCCTTCCTCGCCCTTGATGTTGAAGCATCATATTCAGAGCTGTCAGCTGGGCCATACCCATTGTCAATATCTTCACTGTGATCCAGTAACTTTAATTCAGCTTGTTTTCTTGCCATAAAGCTGCATATTTCTCCTTGGCTTTCTCTAATGCCTGCAGAAGTTCTTCTTTACTTTTGCCTTTAATTCCTTCCATTGGAGTTCTCTCACAGTCCTTATTTCCATCAATATTACTCAAGTCCTTGATCAAGAAAACATCTCTTCTTGTTTATTTTGAGCTAATTCTTGGTTTATTTCAGTAAAGTAGCCTCTTGCAATATGAGGTCATGGGAGGAGGCCATCTCCCCTGCCACATCAGCACTTCCTGCTCCTCCTCGGTCTGGATCCCAACTGGGCTCCTCCATCCCTGCTCACAGGAAGTCGAGCCCCCTGCTGGCAGAAGAGTAGGGGAATTTCCCCGATGTCCTGGCCAAATTTCCTCATTCACTAAAATACCCAAACAGCTTCATCTGGTTCAAGGTCAGTTGGCATTCATCTATGTCTCCACCCCTCACCCCGTACCATTACTGAAAACAGGCAGGATTTGTCTAGTGTGTTTACCGGTCAACAAAAACTAAAATAAAAAAAATAAAAAGTTCCTAGTTATGTATTAATCTTTGTTGTGTTTATTGTCTGTATATCAGTGACCTTTTATTATTGAACAAAAAGTTCAATATAAAATAAATAAAATACAGTTCAGTTAATTTAGGGCCTGTACACACTGTCTCTTAAAACGTTTTAACTGTGTTAAAATTTTTAAGTGAGTTACACCGGATGTAGCATGGTACAAACCATGCTACAATCCATGTTCTAGAACAGTGCTCAAACACTTCTTGGAGCAAGGCTTGAGCAGTGTTGGAATAAGAGGGGCTTGACAGGTCTCGTCCCACTAGCTCTGAAGTGAGCCCCTACCTCACGCATCACTGCCATTGACATATTATGATAAGGGCTGCCCAATTGGAATTCTGTGATTCTGCGGTTATGGAATTTTCCACAGAATTTGCATCATGCCGCAGAATGTATATAGTGCCGCAGAATTCATTGTTTTTGGTGAATTTTCATTAACATATACTGTTTTTCCATAGTGCCAGGCTTTATTTCCCATCTTGTTTATCCTGAAGCCCCTCCTCTCTGCTTGGCATATGATGACATTGATGACATCACATCATATTCAAGGCCTCTGGAATTCTGCAGTTCTGCGGTTGTGGAATTTGACGCAGAATTTGCATCATGCCGCAGAATATATATTGTGCCACAGAATTCATTGTTTTTAGTGAATTTTCATATAAATATACTGTTTTTCCATAGTGTCAGGCTTTCTTTCCCATCCTGGTTTATCCTGAAGCCCTCCTCTGTGTTCAGCATATGATGTCATCAATGACATCACATCATATTAACAAATGACAGGATTGCATTCTGCCAGAGAAATGAATAAATCATGCCGCAGAAATCAGAAAATGCTGCCAGAGAAGTCAAGGAGCCCTCGCCTAGAAATCAGAAAATTCTGCCGCAGAACACCAGGGGTTCGATCATATTTAACCAATGGCAGGACTGTGTTCTGCCACATAAATGAATAAATCATGCTGCAGAAATCAGAAAATGCTGCTGCAGAAACCAAGGAGCCCTGCCGCAGAAATCAAAAAGTTCTGCCGCAGAGCACAAGGGGCCCTGATTATGAGCCTGTGTTTCCATCAAGGGGTTGAGATAACCACGTATGGACCTCGATAGTGAAGCGTGAAAGGTTATTACTTTTATTTCAACCCTGAGATGGAAACACAGGGTGAGTTTTGTATGGTCACCCATATTTTATTAATTATAGTCAGGGCCCCTGGTGTTCTGCGGCAGAATTTTCTGATTTCTGAGGCAGGGCTCTTTGACTTCTGCAGCAGCATTTTCTGATTTCTGAGGCATGATTTATTCATTTCTCTGGCAGAATGCAGTCCTGCCATTGGTTAAATATGATGTGATGTCATTGATGACATCATATGCTGAGCACAGAGGAGGGCTTCAGGATAAACGAGGTGGGAAAGAAAGCCTGACACTATGGAAAACAGTATATTTGTATGAAAATCACCAAAAACAATGAATTCTGTGCACTATATATTCTATGATGCTTGATGTAAATTCTATGGCAAATCAAGAACCGCAGAACCACAGAATTCCAGGGGCCTTGATTATAGTATATGGCTTCTGACATTTTGTTCTTGATAAGTTGAATGTTACCCTTGTGTGAGTGAGTGAAGCATTGCTGAGAAAGTGAAAGCAGGAGAGAGTGCGGGGGGGTGGACAACATGTGAGTGAGTGGGGTGCAGAGCAGTGCACATAAGCGGAAAGCAGTGGGAGTGAGCATGAGGGGGGAACAAAATTAAGTTATGGGTGAGGTTTTTTTTTCCAATTGTTTAACCAGGTGAGACATACTAAGCTGAAAGCTTGTTTACAGGTGCAACCTGGGAGCACAGGGAAGTTAAGTGACTTGCTTAGGGTCACACAGTATGCAAGTGGGGGCTGTGGGATTCAAACCCAAGTCTCCAGATTTGCAGCTCAGAGCCTTAAACCACTGCGCTATACTATCTCCCACAGTTGCACAAAACTTCAACGTGCACAACAAAGTGTTTGAAAGGGCTGCTTTCCATATACAATAAGCCCTAATCATATACTATATTAATATATGGTGATACAAAATATCTATTTACTTAACATAATGTCAACATTTTATTGATTTTGTTTTTTGTTCACCAGGGAGGTACACTTGGCAAATGAATGCTCATTTTCACATACATCCCAGGAGAGTACAAAGGTAAGCACTGGACGGTTAACAGAATCAATTACAGGTCAAACATTCCCTGAAGGCAAGTTAAGGCATGAACAATAATAACAAGCAAACAGTACAATAATGGTAACAATAGCTGCAATACAACAAGACAGAGGATAGAGCATGGTTTATGACAGCAAAATATAACAAGGATATTAAGTAAAAATAAAGCAACATATATTTGTCATTACAAAATGGGTTTCCCCAAGGGGTATTATTTAATGCATTTAAATGTATAGAGGGAATTCAGGTTTTATTTGAACTTATGAGAGGGAGTACAGGGCAGAATGTACTAATGCTCTTTCTAAAAGCACTGTAGAAACACATTTTTTTCTTGTTTTAAAACAGATCATTGTGAAATGTGAACATATGCAGAGCCCACCAGGTTGCAGTGCAGTGTCACAGATTCCTGCATGACAAAAGGGATTAACTATCTTTAAAATTGCCTTATTTTCCGCAGTAATTCAGTTGCAGAATGTTGCAGTATCGCGTTGCTTCTTGGTGGGCCCCGATGATTAAAGAATGCCTTTTAGCAAACCAGACAATGTTGAATAGTTCAAATAGTTCTTAAAAGGCTGATGCAACTAATTTCAGAAACTAAAGTTGCAATGTTGGAGCAGTCCTGAGGCCGCCATTGTCATGTAAATTACATCAGTAGGTGTATTCATCTGTCTGTCTGTCTAAAGGTTCAGGAGACCCCGGTGAACTCTTCAGTTAGGAATTGCATTGCTAATTGCAGAGGACTTAGTAAAGATTCTCCTCATTTCAGAACTCCCTAGATTTTTTGTAGCCTGCCTATAGCCTGTTATCTGTCTTTTTGGACTGCAGTTCTTAAACTTAAATGCTTGACTTGTGAATAAATTATGAGATACAATATTTGTATATTGTATGTTTAAGTGTAATTTATTGTAATGGCACCCTGGGCCTCAGGGGAAAGGCACCACAAACCAATAAACTCTACTACTAAATAATTTGCCCTGATCATCTTCCTCTGCTGTTGTCATGATTCTCCCCTGTTGCCCCCATCTAGCACTTTGAAGCAGCCCCACCCAGGAAGCACTGCCCTTCCCCTCTCTCTCACTTAAAGTCCCTCCCTTAATTCTAACCTAACCTAATCTACCCCCTTCCTCCAATTTTTCCCCTCTCCCATTCTTCTTATCCTAAGTACTCCCCTGAGCCTGCCCTTTGTACCACACACTTACTCCTATCTTGATCACTACCTATGCACTCAAATATTAGAACTTGACAATGCCACCTTGGCTGCCAAACCTGAGGGTTCTTAAGTGTATAACTACTGTATCCAATCCGCTGCATAAATCCCTTCCTGCTAAACCTCACCCCTGCCCTCCGTTAAGTCCATATGAAACTATATAGGTACCTGTTAGCCTTGTTGCTAGCTGGGGATATTGAGCTAAACCGGGGCCCATAAGCAATTTATCCCACAATGTTACAACCTGGAATGACACTAAAGGACTCCGATCGTAACACATGAATATCAGGAGCCTGCTCCATAACAAAGCAGAGCTAGAGGGGTTGCTCAATACCACCCCGATATCCTTTGCCTAACTGAAACATGGCTCAAACCCTCCACCTCTGATTCCTTCTGCTCACTACCCAATTACAATCTCATCAGATAGGACAGGCCCTCATCAAAACGTGGAGGTGGTATTGCCATCCTCTATAAACCTCATCTGCTGATGTCCCATAATATCCTGCCTACCCTATCTCACTGCGAAGCTATCCATGCAACCTTACAGCTAGGCTCAAAGAAATTGCACATAGTTTGTGCCTATAACCATCCTGCAGGTGGTAACACGGACTGGAAGAACTCCTCCCAGTAGACAGTACCATTGGCGAAATGAAGTCCTTATACTAGGATCTCAACCCAAACTGGACCAGTAAATCTCAACCAGTCTTCTCATACTATGGTACATGGCCACAACTTTCATCAACTAATTACTGACCCAACAAGGATCATGGCTCCCCCTCGGAAGAGTACTCTTATCGACTGGGTCCTTACAAATCGACCTGACAGTATAATATGTGCAGGTACCCTTGCCGATGCAATAGGTGATCACTCCCCTATCTACTGCATCTGGCGCTCTACCTGCAAACCATCCCCACCTCCAAAACTCATTACTTTCTGCAACATGGCCAATTTCAACTTAACACAGTTTACACATGATCTCTCATTGATTGACTGGTCTCCTATCTACATCTCAACCACTGCCCAGTCGGCATTAGACTACTTCCTGACCCACTTTGGTTTGCTCCAAGACACCTGTGCTCCCAGTGTCACTCGTCATATTCGTGGAACTCAGACAAAGTGGCTAAACAAAGACCTTCTCACACTAATAAGGGCCAGGGACAAATTATGGAGGCGTTTCAAAACTACTGGGTTGCAGACCGACTATAATCATTACCGATCTCTAAGAAACACATGCAAACGTAACATTCGCTTAGCTAAAAGTGCTTTCTGTAGAGACCTGCTTACTAAAGCTGCAGGGGACTCTAAGAAATTCTGGTCCATCATAAAAACACTCCTTGGTGCAAATCACAGAGCCCATGCTAGTGATATGCTGATAAACAGCATTCACTGCAATAATCCAGTGACTATAGCAAACTCTTTCAATCACCAGTTCTCAGATCTAACCAATTACCTGGCCTCCTTCCCACCTGCACACCCCACTTCCCCCGCTAGTGGTACTATACCTCAACGCACACATCCTCTCTGTAGGTTCCAGAGCCTTACAAGAGTAGAGGTGCTAAAACTGCTATTCTCCATTCCTGACAGCACTAGCTCGGGATCTTATGGTCTAGAACCTAGGCTCCTGAAAGCTTCTGCCCCTCTCATAGCCTCTCCCCTAACCAAAATCTTCAACCTATCTCTATGTCATGGTATCGTTCCTAATATCTGGAAAATAGCCAAAGTAACACCAATTCCCAAGCAGGGTGATCCTAAAGAAATTAAGAACTACCGTCCCATAGCAATTCTCTCTGTGCTTAGCAAACTTTTGGAAAAACTTGTGGCCACCCAATCCATAGAATATCTTCAGAAGTATAACCTTCTTTCTTGTTCCCAGCATGGCTTCCGCAAAGGCCACAGCACTTCCACCGCTCTCCTCAAACTAACAAATGACATCTATGCCGCTATGGACTCGGGCCTCCTGACAGGTGCGGTTTTCATTGATTTAACCAAGGAATTTGACCTGGTTAACCATTCCCTTCTTCTTGCTAAACTATGCTCCCTAGGTTTCTCCACTGAAGCAGCGGACTGGTTCAAAAGCTATCTGTCTGACAGGAAACAGGCTGTAGTTTTCAATTCAGCCATGTCAGATCTTTCATCTATACACACTGGAGTGCCCCAAGGCTCCATACTTGGCCCCTTGCTTTTCTCAATCTTCATTAATGACACCCCGCTCCTTGCACCCTCCTGCTCATCTCTGCTCTACGCTGATGACCTAGTTATTTACCATAGTGCAAGAAATATCGCAGACTTAAATCACCCTCTTGCCTCGGACTTCACAAGTATTCAATCTTGGCTAGCTGAGAACAAACTTGTTCTCAACATAAGCAAGACTTACTCTATGCTCTTTGGCTCGCCTGCCAGACTTAAAGTGACTCATGATGACCTCAAAATCTCATGTGCGGATGGCTCCCCACTGGTTCATGCCAGATCCTTTAAATAGCTGGGTGTTACTCTCGACAAATCTCTAGATTTTGACCTGCACATAACAACCACCTGCAAATCTGTCAACACCAAGATAGTAAGTGCCTATCGCACTAGCTATGCCCTTACCCCTTTGGCTAGACTCCCTGTGGCACAAGTCTTTCTTCTCCCAGCCCTGGCCTATGGCTCAGTCATTTACCTATCAGCCTCAAAGTCTGCCCTCCATAAATGGGACACCACCTATAATAGCATCTGCCGCTATGTCTCTGCATCCCCACGCTACAAATACCATTGCCAGCTCTATGTTGACATAAATTGGCCTTGCCCCTCTGCCCATCGACTCCAGTCTCTTGGTTCACTAATTGACAGCATTGTCAGATCAGGCCTTCCACTATCCCTTGCCTCCCTGCTGCACTCACAACCTGTCTCCTATGGACTGCAATCTACTGACTAGGACTCTCTCCACATTCAAAGATGCAAAACTAATATGGGTGCACATGCTTTTTCCGATGCGGCTCCAAAATACTGGAATTACATACCTCAAACTATTTGTCAAGTGACCACCCATGCTAGCTTTAAGAAACTTCACCGTGAGCATCTGCATGCTACTAGCCCCTGCACTTGCTTTCACCCACCTTGAACCATCCTTTCTCCCTGCACTCTGTTTTCCTCAGGTAATCCACTTCTCCTACACCTCTTTCTCTACCTCTCCTAATACCCTCCAAATATGTCTTCTCTCTCATCCCTTGCCCTCTTCCTCTGCTTCCTACCACTCCTCCTTCCTGTCCTCCCTGCTTCATTAACCACACATCGTTGACGCTTATTGTATTGTTTCTATGTATGCTTGCTATTGCAATGACTGTTTCTCACATTGTATTGATCTTGTTATATTCTGTCCAAACTGTACTTAACTGCATTATACCGTATCATATTTCTGTATACCCTAAGTTTATTAGCATGTTGAATCAATGTTTCTCAATACCCTAGTGTGACTGTATGTAATTCCCTCTTAATTGTGCTTCCTATCTCATGTGCTGTGTCACATGCATACCTATGTATTTTCAAGCTGTTTTCTCCTGGGTCGTGCCTGAAAATAGGCATTCTTATGCCTAGTGCTCCCACCCGGTTACCAAAAGCAAATAAATAAATAAATAAATAATTATATTGCCTGGCATACATTGTACAATGCTATCAGTTTTTGCTTTTGATTTTTCTTGTTATTCTTACCATGGCACCTAGTCCTACTGGGCTAGCATCAACAATTATCTCTGTTTCTCTGTCTCGGTTGAAATATGCCATAGTTGTTTCACTTGTAAGATTTTCTTTGAGTGTCCATAGTGCTGTTTCTTGTTCCTTGCCCCAACACCATTTGGTGTCCTTTCTTGTTAGCTCTCTCAATGGTACTGTCACTGTTGCAAAGTTTGGAATGAAGCGAGAACAATAAGTAGCTATTCCAAAAAGGCTCTGAATTTTGCTAGCATCTTTTGGATTGCTGGCTCACGGGATGGCTTCTACTTTCTTTGGGTCAGCTGACACTCCACTGGCTGAAAATATGAAGCCGTAGAATTCTAGTCTGGTTTTATTGAATTCACATTTAGGGAGATTGAGTGAGGGACCACTTTTCCTTGATCTCTGGAAGACTGCTGTAAGGTTTCTATCATGTTCATCTTGATTCATCCCATACACAATGATATCATCACTTAGGTTCTGTACACCAGTAAAGTTTTCCCAATTGTGGCACACTAAGCTGAAAGCTTGTTTACAGGTGTGACCTGGGACCACAGGGAAGTTTAGTGACTTGCTCAGAGTCACACAGTATGCAAGTGGGGGCTATGGGATTCAAACCCAGGTCTACGGATTTGCAGCTCAGAGCCTTAAACCACTGCACTATACTGCCTTGCAATGTTTGATGTATAATATTCTAAAATACTTCTGCAGCTGATGATATCCCAAAGTTTAATCGCTTGTACCTTCTGAGCCCCATGTGGGTAGAAAAAGTAATGATATACCTGCTATCTGGATGCAGTTCCAGTTAATGGTATCCTGCTTTAAGATCTAACTTTGAAAATACTGTTGTGCCATTTAACTCATGGATTACATTATCCATGGTTGGGTTGATGTGGCACTCACGTAAGATGGCTATGTTGGCCTGTCACATGTCAACATAGATTCTCACTTTTTTGTGGTCCTTGAGTTTTGGGGGCATCACAATCGGTGAGACCCAGGGTGTCGGCCGAGTCACCTCTTCAACTATATCTTCTGTTTCAAAGAGCTTGAGTTTTTCTTTAGCTTTCTTTCATATGTGGAAATTAACTCTGTGATGTGGCTGACTCATAGGTTTTATTTCAGGATTGATGTGATGGCGCACCTGGAAGTTTTTAAGCTTGCCAGTGCCTTGAAAGAGGTCAGAATGATGTCAACAAGTGTATCTGTCACATTGCATGTGTCTGTTAAAGGTGGTATTGCACTAACAATTTTGATTAGCCGAAATTCTGAAGCTGTTTGGTAGCTTAGAAGTAAACTGCCATTTCCTCAGATAACACAAAATGTTGCTTGTGTAATTTTGTGTTTTCATTCTATAGAACTGGCAAATTTTCCTAGGACTGCAAGTGCTTCTTTAGAGCCATAGGAGTATATCTTTATGTTGTTTGGCCGGAGTTCCGGGCGTACCTTCAGTGTGTTGTAGACTGTTTCACTTAGAATGTTCACTGCAGCCCCAGAATCAATCAGTGCAGCCATCTTGGTACCGTGAATTTGTACCTGCGCTTGCAACTGGTTAATATGCTTATGGCTGTTCACTACAAGCACATGGGCCTCATCACCACTAGATGAGTCTGGCTTGGCTTCTTGAGCTTGTGGTACAATTTGACTGATCCTGCATCATGAGTTGTACCTTTATTATTGTTACAGGTAGTCTTACAATGTCCTGCTTGCTGCAGGTTTGAGCGGCATTTTCTGGCAAAGTGGTTTGGCTTGCCACACGCTCTGCAGTCTTTGCCTTTCACTGGACATTCTCTCAGATGCAGATACCAACCACCGCAGTTTCTGCACTTAGTGTTTGTGGTCTGCTTTTGTGGTGTGCTAGTGGGAACCAGCTTGGAATTTTGTCTGAGGCTGATTTTGTTAACAGTTGTTTTTTAACTGGTCATTCCTTTCTTAATGCCCAAAGATTGCATGTCAGAAGTTTAAAGTGCTCTGCCATAGTCGAGGAACTCAGTTAAGGACAGTTCAGGCTTTCTTAATGTTCTGTGACATAGTCTAGACTAGGAAGTGCAGTTTTGTATGACCTGTGCTTTGAAATCTTTTTCTACATCATCAAACTCACAGTTCTTGGCTAACATGAGTAGTATGGTCTGATATGCATCTAGATTCTCACAAGGGTGCTGTGAAGCTTTCCGAAACATGTATATTTCATACTGCACATTATTTTTGGGAGAAAAGTAATTGGTGAGCTTTTGTTTCACATCTGGGTATTTGTCTGTGCTTGCTGACAATGTGTCATTTATGTTGCGCACTCTTTCCGCAGCAAAATGTAAAAGAAGGGCTTTTAGTCCAGCATCCCTGGTAATTGTAATTACAGTAGTGTAATTTTCAAATATTTGGGCCAGTTTGATCCACTGCAGTCCTATGTAGCTGGGTTCAGCATCTGAATCAAAAGCGGGAAAACTGGAGTGGCTGGGTAATGCCATTATGCATCTTTCAGAGGTACCCACAACTATTTTTAACTGTTTCTCTTCCTTCTTGTTCAGTTTGGAAATCTGGTCCAAAGATAGGGTTTCTCCATCTTAGTTCCGAATCCTTGTCACCAGTGTAGTATTTTGATACTCTTATTTGAAAATAAAGACTTGGTTTCCATTCAATGTTTTTATTTACTGCACATCCCTCAGCTGCTAACATACTGTGCAAAAGGCAACTGTGTACTGAGTACTGCCATAAGGCAACAGTTGTACACCATACCTCTCAACTGTCACATATTATGTGGTACGTCACTCATTTTACCTCTCAGAAACCCTTTGTCCATCGTGAGAAGGTGATAGTCCACATTCCCTACTGAGACTTTAAAGCAGAAATTCATAATAATCTATTATGCTCAGTTATCAAAAAACATTATGAACATTAGTACACTGATAGCTATAGTGTTCTGAGCTTGCAGTGCGATGTTAGACGATATGTCACACATTTTGCTCATTTGTCACACATCGTGCCACTCATTTTGGTGAAGAAAGGTTGAGAGGTATGGTGCACACAACACTATCAACATGCTGCAAACAGTTAATAAGTACGTGCTCAAACTAAGTGTTGCAATAATAACTAAGTCCACTAGGTGGTTCTTTTGACTGATACTGATTACAACAATACACTATTGATACAGTTTCTATGTGTTAGTATTATTCCATACGGGTAAATACTATTTGAAAACTGCTTTTTGAGTCTATTACTGAAACATGTGTTTTAGTTGTGACAGAACCAAAATATTGCAAATACAGGGTATCAATACTAATTTTTTTGTATCAACAGACTGTATTGATACTGTTTTTATTTTGTCTTGCTCGTGCACAAGAAACATGTTGCTGTAACTTTAGAATAGCAGGTTTTGAAGGCGCGGTCGTGTTGTGGCCAGTGATGCCACTGCTTTTTGGGGCTGGGCTCCGTGGCACAAATTAGATTGCACTCTGTCTATGACAGCAGTGCAAAAGCATGCCACCAACTTAAAATGTTTTAGCCGCTGCAATGAGGGAGCTCCACCTCATTGTAGGGTGTGCCTTTCCTGGTGTAACATTTCAATCAGACATGGCAGCGGCTGTGCCATCCGTCTCGCACAGTCCCCAGAAAAGCCGACATTGGAGGTGCCCAATCCCCCTGTCGGGATCATCATGCCCCCCTCGTGAGTTAATTTGCTGATGGGGAGCCCAGTCCCTGTTGCTATCATGTCCCATGCCAGTTATTTGCCGAGGGGGGTGCCTAATCCCCCTTGGCATCATCCCCCAACACCTTTTATTTGCAGATTGGGTGCCCAATCCCCATCGGCTCCAGTCCACCCCACCCCAAAACATGCAGGTGGCATGCTGGGAGCCCACCCCAGTGTGTCAAAAGTACCCATTAAAAGAAAAAACTTCCCAATGTTTATTTATTTTTAACCCTGTAAAGTAGAAAACGGTCCTCGCTGTCTGCAGCCCCTTCCCAACCTGGGTGGCTCACCCATTGCGCACTTAATTTCCCCACCCCTCACTCCCCATACTTACCTCCGAACTCTGGCGCGATGATCTTCGTGGACCGGAACACATTTGCACTCTTGAAAGCTGGCCACTTAACTGAAGAAATTCCAGTAAACTGTATAATGGCATAAATAGGGTTTTTTCAACTTTGGTGCATATCTCAGGCATTTTTGGGAATTTTGGCACCACATTTTCAACATGGGGTTATTGGGAACCCTCCTCATGAATTCGGTCACTGTCATGGCATTATTCAGTCCCGAAAGGTGATTTCGCTGTCACTGTGCAAAATCACCTTTTAGGACTGATTAACAAAAGGACAGTGCCACTGTTCATGAGGTGGGCTCTCAAAAAGCCTATGTTGCAAATTTGGTGAAAAAAGTTTAAAAAATGACTGTTTTACTAGCGTGCGTTGCGTAGTTTCCACTCATGCTCATAACTTCGCAAATCTGCAATTTTTTCACCCCAGATTTTCAGCATTGGCATTTTTCCACACCTCTTTATGAACAATATAGCTGTCATTTTTCACATCCTGTCCGAAATGTGTTTTCACATGTGCAGTGCAGAATAGCGCAGTCACTGTGGGAAATCAGTGTTTGGGACAGATTAAGAAAATCACAGTGACACTGTTCATGAGCAGAGGTCCTAAAATGCCTGTGTTGAAAATTTGGTGACAAAAGTCCATTAAATGACTGTGCTATGACTGATTGCTCAGTTTTCATGCACCCTCGTAACTTCGCAAATTTGTAATATTTTCACTCCAGATTTTCAACATTGCCATTTTTTCACACATCCTTATGAACAGTACAGCTGCCATTTTTCACATCCTGGCCAAACTGTGTTTTCACACTTCCCATGCAGAATAGTGTGGTCGCTGTGGGAAATCAGTGTTTGGGACAGATTAAGAAAATCACAGTGACTCTGTTCATGAGCAGAAGTCGTAAAATGCCTATGTTGAAAATTAGGTGACAAACATCCATAAAATGACTGTATTACAAGTGTGCGTTGTGCAGTTTCCACGCGTGCTCATAACATCAATCGTTTTTAATATTTTTACTCCAGATTTTCACCATTGCCATTTTTTCACTCCTCCTTATGAATAGAACAGCTTTCATTTTCCACATCCTACGTTCATGTTCCACATCCTACCCAAACTGTGTTTTCACACATCCAGCTTGCAGTCGCTGTAGGAAAACAATATTCAGAACAGAGTAAGAAAGTCACAGTAATACTGTTCATGGGCAGAGGTACCAAAATGCTTATGTTGAAAATTTGGTGAAAAAATTCCATAAAATGACTATGTTACAAGCGTGCATTGCGCAGTGTCCATGCACAGTCATAACTTCAAGAATTTGTAATGTTTTCAATCCATATTTTCAACGTTGTCATTTTTGCACACCTTCTTATGAACAGTACAGCTGTCATTTGTCACATCCTGCCTGAAATGTAATTTTGCACATGTGGCACACAATCACCCGGTCGCTGTGGGAAATCAACGTTCGGGGCAGATTAAGATAATCATAGTGCCACTGTTCATGAGCAGAGGTACCAAAATGGCTATGTTAAAAATCTGGTGAAATAGTTCCACTAAATGGCATTGTTACGAGTGTGTGATTTGCAGTTTTCACACGCGCTCGTAACTTCGAGAATGTTTAATATTTTCACTCCAGATTTTCAACATTGCCATCTCTTCACACCTCCTTATCAATGGTGCAGCTGACATTTTAATGTGGTGCAGAATGGCATGGTCACTGTGGGAAATCAGTGTTCGAGACAGATTAACAAAATCACAGAGACACTGTTATTGAGCAGAGGTCCCAAATGCTTTCATAAGGTGGGGTCATAAAAAGGCCATGTTTTAAAATTTGGAGTGCAAATATAAACACACACCCAGGGTGTTATGGTTTCTAACCATTACATCCCACCCTGTACATACTAACAGGCATTAGGGGTGTGTCTTTGGATTGTTTGCTGTACTGCTCATGCCATTAGTCCTCCACCCCCACCCTGCAGCCACTGACATGCATCAAGGTGTGCTTTGGACTCTTCAGCCCCAAAGTTCAACCCATTCTCCTATGCTGCACCCCTCTCAATGTACACACTTATGAAATGGGGTGAGCATAAGGCCAGATGACCCATAGGCACAACACAACACTTGTCAGACTCTGCAGGGTAGGGTGAGGTGAAATAGCATGAGCATTATGGCCAGCGACCCAAACGCACACCCCAATGCCTGTCACTCTCTGCAGGGTGGGGTGGGGTTGACGTTGGTTCTATACTTCACTGCTATTGCTATTATGCATCTCTCTTAACTCCTGCACTACCAATACCAACACCAGCAAGACAACATTCAGCATTGACAAATGCTTGTTTGTATCAAGAGACTGTATTGATACTATTTTTTGAATGAAGACACTGTAATGATACAATTTTTGCATCAATACATAAAATTACTTGACCATTAAAAACAAATTATAAATATATTTTACTTTTTTCTGAATTTTGGTAATACTATACATTATGTAATTAGCAACTGTGTAGTTTGCAACACTTGAGAGAGGCCCCCTTGACTGAGGCCTTTAAGAGGGGCTTGAAAACATATTTATTTCAACAAGCATGTGGGGAGTATTAGTAACTTTTTACCCCCTGAAAACCTCCTAAATTGTTTTATTGGTTTGTTTATAATTTATTTATAATTATTTATCTGTTTATTCTTGTGGTTTTAAAGTGGATGAGTATATGTATTCATTGTTGTATGTATTGCTGTGTAGCATTGTAATGGCACCCTGAGCCTCCAGGGAAGGGTGCCATAAATAAAGACTACTGCTACTAATGCAATGGAAGATAATAATAATAATAATAATAATAATCTTAGTAGTGTTAGTCTCCAGTAGGCCTTTTATCATGTACTCCAGGTGCCCCATGGCCATTTTTAGATGGCCATGAGTCACTGGATTTTTGTCACAACATTTGCCATGAACCTGTATGAATATTTTAAATCTTATATATTCACTACACCTCAGATCAAGTCCTAAAGGGAAGGTCCCCTCAGTCTTTTAATCTTTTTACCTGTGTAGTTGGTAGGCATGAACAATGATTACCTCTCTTGCCCCTCCTAATTTCATCAGGCTTTAAATGTAAATGAAGATACCTGAGTCTGGTGTAAAAACCTGCTTGACTCCATTGCAAAGGTCATGACCCAACTCATGTAAGTCTTCCTGGAATTTTATGATGTTTTTATGCTAAAGCCTGCAGTGCTTATACTACATTAGAAAATGGCCTGAATGGATTTTCAAACTTGATTGGCTGACACAGGCTCCAAGCTGGGCATTTATTTTTCAATAGATGCCCAGCTAAAAATAAGAGCCAGTCCAAGTGCCACCTCACAGTGTAGCATTTTCCAGTGGTGCCCAGCCTGCTTTCTAATTGGCTGAAAGCACCATAGAAAAATTGAAAAGCCTGCCATGTTTTTTTCTCTCGCTTAGGGAGAACTACAGCTGCCCCCAACACTACTTCCTTTAGTCTTGACTGCCTCCCTGTTAATAAAGGAAAGAAAGCACTCTGATTTTGCACTTGAGAACAGTGAGGAAATGAGTATTCCTCACTGCCATAGTCTTTTACTATGGCTCCATTCACCCGATCATGGTCTCGCGCTTCCGCGCTAAAAAGAAAGTAAAAGCTGTTGCTGCATTCAGCATCACAGTAAGAAGTGGATCTATTAAAATGCAGCAAGCGATTCCCTCACACCACTGCCTCCACAGTTACTGAAGCTGCTTCTGTATTTACCTGGTGGCTGTCAGTTTAACTGCAGCAGTTACTTGCACACCTCATCCTAACAGCGTAATTACCTTCACCACGAAGTAATGTGAAGCCCTGCCTTGCATGCTCATTCATTCTTTTAGACCACGTTTTCTTCAGATACAAACAGCTCCTGGCTCCAGCAACCAGTATAAAAAAAGACAAGAGCTACTGTGTAAATAAATGAGTAGGATGGGGCTACAAAACTGTTTTGTGACAGGGGTCCGAATGAAGAAACAAGCAGGCTGCTGTGGGAGAGCAGTAACAGCATTCCATCGGCTTTTTTTTCTTCTTAACTACGGACTCTCCAGACAGACAAAAGTCCTTCATT
The DNA here is from genome assembly GCA_016271365.2 of Neoceratodus forsteri. Taxonomy (NCBI): domain Eukaryota; kingdom Metazoa; phylum Chordata; order Ceratodontiformes; family Ceratodontidae; genus Neoceratodus; species Neoceratodus forsteri. Next base: position 356,105,223 of record CM057454.1, on the reverse strand, counting down.
CCTATACAGGCGGAGGAACTATTTAATTACAAAAAACTCAATCCAAATGATTTTTATTAACAATTTTTAATCTTTTTGTTTTTGTTTTTTACAATGTCCATTTTCTAAGTGCAATAATACCCTCCAGGGTGGGCTTTATTGGGAAATACCAGGCCTTCCAGGGTCTATAAGGCCCTCCGCCTGTGGCGTCGGGCCTCATCACGCCCCTGGGTGGTCAAGTATTTCCCAATAAAGCCCACCCTGTCGGGTATTATTGCTTACTTAGTCAATGCTGTTGCTGTGCACTGCGGTTCCTATGTTCTTGTCTTGTGCTGGCCATGAAACTTTTCAAAACATAGTAAGCACCTTTTTGTTTTCTGTAGTTTAAAGTGTATCTGAGTTAGAAAAAAAATGCTTTTAGAGAATGCAGGGACTTACCAGTCATGTAACAGAACTGAATGAGAGTATAACTTGTGCTGGCTTGTGCAGGTATGCATCATCAAGTTTATGATGCCTTGTATGAGTGGGGTCACAAATGAGGTTTTCACACCAGGTCAAAACAGAGTGAAGCACCTCAATTATATTTAAAGTAGGATGAAATTAGGAGGACAGGAGAAAGGGAATCATTGTTCTTGCCTACAAACTCCACCAGTATAGAGAAAATAGGTTGAAGGGACTTTACCTTTAAGACAAGACTTTTTATTTTTATCTTGTAATTCACTCACCTAAGATAGCCCAGCTGAGATGCAGCATCTTATTTACAGTGGGTCCTGCTTCTGCCCAACATTCTGCTGGCAAGACTGCAGCTCAGGGAGGTCAAGTGATTTATTCAGAGTCACATGGTGAGCCAGTGGCTATGGTGGGATTCAAACTTGTCAGCTCTTTTATCACAGTTTACAGTGCTAACCACTAGAGTGCACTATCTTTTCCAAATAGTATAGGACAACTTCAGTACAGTAGTATCACTCTTCCCGAACCACAGAAGTTGCAATGCCTCTCTGTCTCCTAAAATTTAAACAATAAAATCCTGGTGTCACAGACCATATGCATGCAACCCCCATTACCCCTTTCATACTGGCTTATGATAGACCACCACCCTCATTTGCCATATTCTGTGTCCTGCACTAAAGCTCACCCCTAATGTGTAGTAGGCATGCCCCAGACACCTGGATCCATTAGCCCAGACACCAGTCCCATTGAATCAGGACAAGGCTGACAACCCAAACCTCAGGTGGAGTGTGATTTGTTTTCCAGTATTTGCCTTATTGTTTTCAAGTATTAGGAAGAATTACTTCAGAAGCTTGGATTAGCTATGATGGCATTTTTCTTCATTGGGATGGATACCTCAGAAAACCACAAAATACCCCTTTCAGAATGCACAGCCAGTCACTTATAACTAAATAGCTGCTATTTTTTTTTAGTTGCTGTTTATTTACACGATATAATCCATCCGTAAACAAGGTTGAGAAGTGTAGTCATAATAAACATGCAGCCCAGATGCCATGTGCCAATGGGCTACTACTCCTGCCTGTTGGCCCTTATACTTGTTAAGGGGCCTGGGTCCTGCTATGGTGGCAATTGGGGTTCTTTCCCAAAGTTATGAATAATAACGTGGTGCCTCCACCCAGAGTAAGTTGCAAGTGGGTCTGGTGACTGGTTGGTACAGCCCCCTGGGATACTGCATCTACCCACCTCCCCGACCAGCCACTCTGCAAGGCGGATTCCCAACAACCTTTTCCCACCAAATACCAGGGCTAGGAAAAGGATACCTGGAGGAGGGATAGCTATGAAATAAGAGGAAGGTAGGTAGCAGAAAATGGCAAACAATAACATAAGGGCCCATAGGCCAGTCCATCCCCGGCTGCCTACCCCACCCCCAACTGGTACCAGTGTTACACCCTAAGAAGTTCCTGGGGTACCCACCAGTTGCAGGCCTGGATGTTGCTGAGGGTTGGCCAGCAGTTGGGGCCCTGAAAACTTTAAAAAATATTTGAATTAGACTCACACTCCCCTGTTTCAAATCCAGGAACCAGGTCCTGGGCACTCACAGTTTGAAGGACTTAGGAACATCTGGAGATGTGGAGTTCCACTCAATTAGCGCAGCAAAGGGCAAAAAGTAGGATGGGTCGGTTTCCTTGACAGTTGGGATCTTGCTTGAAGGTCTTGCAGCTTGTCCCCTTGATGGAAGATCTGGCCACTTGTCACTATCAGCTGCTTCTGACCCATTGCAGAGCTCAATGGTAAGTCTCACCAGGCCCAGAAAGCCCAGACCTGGGAATGGCTCCACAACCTGGCTCCCCACCAGGGTCATAGGTGCCCTAGCACCCCAGCAAGCTCCGGTGACCTCCTGAAACCATGGATCCCACTTGAAAGGGGTTAGCTAGTTTCCTCCCTGGCTCTGGATGAGGACTCCCAAACAGTGGAAGTCCTCTGATGTCTCTTCATTGGATCTGCAAGACACTGGTAGACATGCAGTTCCATTAGATAAAACAACAGCACCGATTTGCCACGGGTGCTAGCCTTTAACCAACAGCTTCAGTTCACAATCAGACGATAGCAATCACTAGGGCATTCAGAGCTAAACAAGCCCCTGCTCACTTCCAAGTTCAAAATTGTCCAAAAGCAATTTCCACGCAGCTTCAGCTGGGACATAGCTCTCAGCTACCCCCGTCAATCCACAAAGCAAATTCACACAATCTGGCTAGCACCTGACTCCAGAGATGCTTTGCCTCTTCAGATTATTGTCAAAGTCCCAATCTGCAGAGCAGTTTCTCTGTAGCAACTGATTAGCTCCCAAACAGACAGCACAGTTCCATCAGCTCACTTCCATGCACAGTACAGGTTCTCTGCAGCAGCTATTCTCCCCAGTTTAGGCAACAACAGTTCACAGTACCTGAAGAGTTTCACAATTAGTCCTATCTCTCTCTCTCTCTCTCTCTCTCTCACTTGCTTCTTAAATTGCTTTTCCTTGGTGGCAATCTCCAAACTGAGACCTGAGCAAGGCCTCTGGCTGCAGTCCGATTCCACACACACAGAATCCTCCTGATTTGAGAAAAGCCCGGGAATAGACTGACTCCAGCCCAGAAAATCCTTGGGTTTTCACTCAAGAATCCAGGCTCCTGATTGGCTGTTCAAACTTATCAATTAGCAATAACCATAGCAATCAATATTCCTAAACTCTCACTGGGGCAGGTGTTAGGCACCCAAATTAGTTAACTCCTTCTCCCAGAAGTCCTTAGTCATAGTTTTGCGCACCTAGAAAGGGGATTGGCTGTTAGGAGGGGTCAAAGTATCAACGAAATGGCTGCTGGTGGTACACCTTAGAATGCAGTCTCTTGAGTTCTATAGCAGCCCCTATGTCATCCTCCATTTAAAAGTTTTGTAGCAGTTAAGGAAAATACTTTTTTATATACAGTGATCCCACAGACTGGTAACCCTCTTTCTGCCCTCTCAAATGAGTCCTATCTTGCATATTTACACTCAATAGATTAGCTGTAGCAGCCACTGAAACACAGTCCCCCCAGGCAGCAGGCAGCAGATTATTAATATTCCTATGGGTGCTCATTAATATTCATAAGCCCCAATTTATGCCCATTCTCAAATTCCTAATTTATCCCCAGGCTTCCCATCTACCTCCTTCTGGTCTCTGGTCCCCTTTCAGCTAATAAGGGGCAGTGGGACCATCAACACAGCTTCTGTTGGACCGCAAATGGCGGTCTGTAAAATCTAAGCACTAATTAGCACATGTGCGAGTGCCAGCAGCATTGAGAAGATGCTGGCAGCTCATGATTCATTTTTTCAGCCCCAGTCAGGGCTGCAAACAACACTGGGCCCTGGGGGACTTTCGGGCTATACAGTGGACCACTCAGGGAATGCCAGGCAGAAACAGGTTGCAAACATACAAAAAAAAAGTTTTAAACAATAAACATAATTACTTAAATATAGACTGATTTAGACTAAAATGGTGTGTTGGTGGCGGGGGAAATCCTAGTTCCTTTGTTGGACCTAAGAGGGGTAAGATAAATATTTAAACATCTGCTGCTGGACATGACTGAACTATAACTCACTTCAGGAGTCATGAAGCGGGAGCTGGCCAGCCTGGGGGACTAAGTTGCTGTGATGGAAGATCATGATAGAAAGGTGAAGGCCTCAGAGGACTTGCTGATGCCCAATTGTGTGAGCAGGCCCAGGAGATACACTAAAATATCCCTGAAACAAGGTAGATGACCTGGGAACTTAGGCTGGAGGAATGACCTTCAGTTTCTGGGGTTCCCAGAGAAAGTAGTGCACCAGCATATAATTGGCTTTCTCTGGTGCGTCCTCCAAGTCATTCTTTGCTTCCAGAGTGGGGCCTCACTGAAGACTGAGAGGGTCCACTGCTCCCTTATTGCTTCCTCTAAGGCTGGAGAACAACAGCCACAGAGTTTGATTAAATTACTTTGTTTTTAGGTGAAGGGACAATTATTTTGTATGGCTTGGGAGCAGGTGCCATTGCAGTGGCAGGGGCACGCCAGTCAAATATTCCAAGACTTCTTCTATGAACTGTCTCTGAGCAGCAAAGCTTTTACTGACACCAGGAAACAACTAACAGCCCAAATTACAGCCCATGGTATGCACTACCTACCCCATCTTGGGTCGGTATATAATGGGGTCCTGATCACTCTTATTACTCTGACTACAGCTCATAATTTTATTACATCATTTGGGGCCTCCTTTGGTCACTCCTGTCGAGCCTAACAACTGGCAGTTACAGGCCTCCCACAAGCTATGGATAATATGCCTACTTCAGAAATCTTGCCTGCTGCTCACTCTGATGTTCAGCCTGTACTGTCTTTGGCACCTCAGGGTGCAAACTCATGGTAGTTACCATCATGATGCAGGTCATTCCACAACAAGGGCTCCCAAAGGGAGAAGAGCCCTCACCTGACTGCCATTCCCTGAACATAAGTCAGAGTTGTACATTCCAGGACTCCTCAGCTTCTTCCTCTTCACTACTGCTGCAGAACTGTTTTGCTCCTCTTACTGAAATGCCCCCTTCGACTGTCATTTAGGGGCAGACTGCCTCCCTTCCACCATCATTTTTGTCCGTGGCCATGCAGACAATGATGTTTATGCCTCAGTTTCCTGGGCGGTGGTACAGCTTCAGTTCCCCTGCCTGTGCGGGTCTCTTCCAGTTCCAACGAGGCCCTGACTTCTAACTTGAGTCCCAAAAACAATGCAATGGTTGTGTGTCAGGTACTGTTATCTGTTATAACTGTTTGAACATGGGAGTCAGGTAGTGGATCAAAGATGGCATTCTATGTCTGCTGGTAAACCCACATTCTGTGGTGGATCCTTTGTCTTTATTGTTTATGTTGGACTTGGGACTGCCCTTAGTTTTACCTCTCATTGTTTCTTTATGTAACATGCTGATTTTGAAGTTGTGTGATCACTCTGAATGTCTGTATGGGAGTTGGCATATTCTAATCTGAGGCACTGGGTGGTTAGATCTGACCTGTAGTGTTTGCTGTGACCTATGCTGTAGCCTGCCAATGCCACAGGACATGGAGAGAGCAGTGTTCCCTGATGAAGGACTGCCCTTTGCTTTGGTTGGTTAATTATATTTCCAGTGATCTGACCATGAATGGCATTGCCTGCCTTCTCTTTAGTGGTGCTCACTTGCAGGGCTTGCTACTGGTACTTAGGAGGGGGCTCCTCTGTAGTGGTACAGTGGTGGTGGTGCCACTTTCCTTTGGGGCTGTTTACCCTTCATATGTCCACGGCTGTTCCCCGTCAATTCCTCAAAAAGATGGCTGATGGACACCTGTTCTCACCTTATAGCTCTAGAAAGCTGACCCATTGTAGTAGTAACAGCACTGACTTCCATGTGATGCACTGCAGTTTTTCCAGTTTCTTATTTGCCCTGCATGTACATCCTTTTGGACAGTTTTTAATGCATGGCCTGGTGGCTCTGCTCCTTTTTCCTAGGAGCTTGATGCATCTGGATAGCCATAAAGGTGTAGTTGTCATGAGGATGTGTATACTGTATAGTGTGCAGTCATTGACAGCTCAGTCAGCGGTCAGCCGTGGTGGTGAGGGGAGGGCAGTGCTGGTTGCCTGCAGCAAGGCAGGTTTAGGGGGGAGCAGGGCTGTGGGTCACTCCCTGCCAGGGTGGGGGTATACTGGACCACCAGGGGGGTTATGTTTGTCCACTGTTACTGGGACAACGATCAGACGATCAGGGTGGGAACCACTACACTATCAGGGACTTAATGTTTTCTATGGGATGGCGATCAGAGTACAGGAGGGAGGGACCACTACACTCCCATGGACATTTTTTTTCTATAACGAGACAATGAGCAGCATACGGGAAGGAACCACTGGACTACCAGGGACATTTAAAAGGGAAGTAAACATTGCAGGGTTCACTCAGATTGTGAAAGCACAAGACAAGACCATTCAAATGAGTTGCTAGGCTTAGTTTTAGGTGTCAGGAGTCCTGAGATATGAATATCAAATTATCTGTAAATGAAAACAAAGCAGCAACCATTTCATGTAATCTTGAAACAGGAAGCAATGTCACTGAGGGACCAGCTCTATGTTGTTCATTATAACTTGCCCCTCAGTGACATCACTTTCTGTCTCAGGATCCCATGAAATGGTTGCTGCCTTGTCTTGATTTACAGAATATTTAGATATTTATATTTCAGTACTCTTGACACCTACAAGGAAGTTCCATACCTCATTTGAAATATCTTTTTATGGGCTTTCACAATTTGAGAGACTCCTTCAATGTTTACTTCCCCTTTGATTTCTATAATGAGACAGTGATCAGAGTGGGGGGGGATGGGGGACCAATGGACTACCAGGGAATTTATTTTTATATATGGAGACGGTGAGGGCAATCAGGGTGGGGAGGGGTAAACGAGACACCAGATGTGACAAAACCCCCTCACCAGGGACTTCAAGTTCACTGCCACCACTGTGGGTTTTTACCAACAGGATCCAGGGAAACCTGTTTCTTACCTCCTCCTTTGCACAAGGTCAGGAAGGTCAACACAATAACTGTGGGAAGAGTGCCCTTCAGAGAAGGACTGCAAACAGAGACCAGCAGAAATATATTTACAATATATTTATTTATTTAGTTTTTGTTGACTGGGTAAGTGCACTAGACAAATTCTTGCCTATTTTCAGGCACGAGCCGGGGGGGGGGGGAATACATATGAATGCCAGCTGACCTTGAACCAGATGAAGCTGTTGGTGGTATTTTTAGTGAAATAGTAGAAATACCCTTTTAAATAAAACAGGCAGTCACTGATTCTATGAAAATATGATTATTTACTAAAAGACTACAAGTATTTACAACAGGATGTAGCTACAGGAAAACAAAAGGGTTGCACATTTACTAAGAAGCAGAAAATAAAACAAGTTCCCTCCTAAGCGGGCAAGGAAAGAGCCTGCACCCTTCCCCTCGAGACAAATGGCAGGCGTTCTTGCATGTCCATCTGGGCCACTTCTGCACATGTGGCCCCTGTCCAGGAAAGCCAGCCTGCCTCCCTCCGGAGCAGGCAAAGAAAGGAGCCTGCACCCCCCCCGAGTCAACTGCCAGGCATTCCTGTGTGCCCGTCTAGGCCACTGCCGCACATGAGGCCCCTGTCCAGGAAAGCCAGCCTGCCTCCCTCCTGTGCAGGCAAGAAAAGGAGCCTGCATCTGCCCCTCAAGACCACTGCCAGGTACGGTTCAGAGTTCAGCTAGCTTCTGCTCCCTCTGAGAATTTTAAAGTCTGGTGCCTTTTACCCGACTGAGACCTTATTGGCCCTGCTAGGACTTTATTGTTCTTGCTTTGTTATCTCTGACTGTTGCTATTCTTGCTGCACACTAAGAAAGCGGCTTTAGTTTATTTTAAATGCTAGTGGAACCCTGGAATTTTACCCTTGAACATCTTGTATTGCCGGAGACTTCCTAATTTGCCATTTCTGTCATCAAGGGTTTAGTGCAGGATTTATTTCATCATTTTTTGTACTTGATTTTGTGCTGGTGACTTCTTAATTGTAATTACTGTCACTGAAGGTTTAGCGCAGGATTTATTTTAGCCTTTTTTTCTACTTGATTTTATGCTGCCTAACTGGATTGTAATTTCTGAAGCTGAATATTTTCAGTAATTATTTCAGGGCCAATCCTTCAGGCTGTAATTGTTTTGTGATTGTGACTTTGCTATTGCTACTATTGTGAAAGCTGCTCTTTCACTACCCAACCCCCAACTCTCAGACCCCTTTTGTTTTATTTGACCTCCCAGACCCTGTTGGCACCTGCCGTGGTTGCGTACCCCCCCATTTCAGTACATCTCTCTTCTTTTTGTTATTGAGCTTAAGTCCCTCTCCACTACTACCCCCCGATTTTGCTCCTTCTATTAATTCTCTCCCTCTTATTCTCTCCTCAGCATTTCTGCAGTCCCATCGGGCCACTGCCACACCCGCCCCTGTCCAGGAAAGCCAGCACACCTCCCTCTTGAGCAGGGAAGGAAAGGAGCCTGCACCAGCCCCCTTGAGACGACTGCCAGGTACGGTTCGGAGTTCAGCCAGCTACTGCCCCCTCTGAGAATTTTCTCCCACCCCGGGACACATTAAATCCACTTAAACTCCTTCCTCTCCAATTAAGTCCTCCCCTATTGGAGAAGCTAGCCATACAGCTCTGCAAGGGAGTCTGAGCTGGATGTAATTGTCCACCTAGGGACAAATGACTTGGCTCATCATGAGATTAGAGCAGTGCAGGAGGACGTTGTAGAGTTGGGGAGGGGCCTAAGGCAAGTAGCAAACACAGTATCCTTCTCAGAGGTGCTGCCTGTCAATGGCATGAGGGAGGCGAGGGTAATTAGCACCATGCAGTTTAATGAATGGTTGAAAAAATGGTGTGGAGCACAGGGTTTGGCTTCACTGGGGACTGGGGTTCCACCTGGAGGGACACCAGCCTATACTGGCAGGATGGTCTGCATCTATCCAGGAAGGGAACAAGTCTTTTGAGCAATTGGTTTAAATGCTTCATTGGCAAGCTTTTAAACTAGTCAAAGGGGGAGGCACTGATAAGCAGCAGGAAAATCCCAGCCTCTCCCTACAAAACAGGGTACTAAATGAAAAAAGACCGAGGTAGACAGGTCAGTGGAGGATGCTGCAACAGAAGGTAAAGCCATCAAAAGAGAGCAATGAGTACCAATGCCCATAGTCTGGGTAACAAGCTTCCTGAATTAGTGGCCTTGATGGAGGAGGAACATCTGGATATCGTGGCAGTCACAGAAACATGGTACACACTAAACCATGACTGGGATGTAAACATACAGGATACACTATCTACAGGAGGGACAGGGAGGGTAAAGAGGAGGAGGAGGAGTAGCTCTTTACATAAGGGAAGGAATAAAAGCAACAGAACAAAAGGGTAAACAGGGAGGAGGAAGAAGCACTGTGCGTGAATTTGGAGACAGGCAATGGCACCCACAATCCTATGGGGTTAGATATAGACCCCTCCCAGGGAGGAAATGGACAAGGAAATGATAGAAAGTATACTTAGAATGGCAGAAAAGGGAGATATTGCTGATGGGTGATCTGAATATGCCAGATGTTAACTGGAGTGCAGTTGCAGCAGCCACTTCGAAGAGTGGGGTTATTCTAGATGCCCTACAGGGGGCATGCCTTAGACAACTAGTATTGGAGCCCACTCGAGAGGCAGCAATCTTAGACCTGGATCTCTCAAATGGAGATGGAGAGAGGATCACAGATGTAGAAGTGGGTAGCCATCTGGGAACTAGTGACCATCGAACAGTATGGTTCACAATAAATACAGCAATAGAGTCAAGCCATACAAAGGCAACAGTACTGGACTTTAGGAGGGCTGACTTTGCCAAAATGGGTGAGTGCCTAAGGAATGCACTAGCAAATGGACAGGAAGGAGGGTGGAAGAACAATGGGAATAATAAAACTGCCATCACAGAGTAACGAGCCTTTGTGTGAAGCAAATAAACAAAACAAAACAATGTAAGAAACCACTATGGTTCTCAAAGGAAGTGGCAGTGAAGGTTCAAGAGAAAAAAGCATTCAGGAAGTACAAGGAATCGCAGAAGGAGCAGGACAGGGAACTGTATCAGTTAAAGCAAGAGGAGGCTGGAAGGCAGTCAGAACAGCAAAGGCCCAAACCGAGAAAAGATAGCCAACTCAGTTAAGAAGGGGATAAAACCTTTTATAGGTACATCAGAGCGAAGGAAGACCAAGGGAGGGATAGTGAGGCTTAATAAGGGGAGGAGGGTGGGCAGAGGAGACTGTGAAAAGGCAGAGATACTAAACAAATATTTTTGCTCAGTATTTACAAATGAAGAGGGGGAGGTATCTAAAACAAACAGTAGAAACACTCTGGATACAGAAGTTGATATCAGCCCATTTACAGAAGAAAGTTTTCTGAAAGAACTCTTAAAACTGAAGGTGGACAAAGCAATGGGGCCTGATGGGATTCATCCCAGAATTCTAAAATATCTAAGGGTAGAACTAGTGACACCACTGACTACCCTTTTTAACAAATCATGGGAGGATGGGGTGGTTCCCGAGGACTGGAGGAGGGCAGATGTGATTCCCCTTCACAAAAGTGGGAGCAAGGTGGAAACAGGAAACTACAGACCTGTTAGTTTAACCTCAGTGATAGGGAAAATGATGGAAGAATCACTTCTGAAGGAAAGAATTGTCGAGTATCTAGAGGCCAGAGGGGCACAGGACCCTAGGCAGCATGGATTCACAGTGGGAAGGTCATACCAGACAAATCTGATAGATTTCTTTGACTGGGTGACCAAAGTAGTAGATCAGGGAGGGGCTGTGGACATGGCCTACCTAGACTTTAGCAGACATTTGACACAGTCCACACAAAAGATTAATATACAAGTTAGCCAGCCTGGGAGTGGGTCCCAAGATGACAGCCTGGGTAAGAATTGGCTGGAGAATAGGACACAGAGAGTAATAGTAAATGGGTCCACTCTGAGAAAGGGGGTTACTAGAGGGTACCGCAGGGTTCAGTATGGACCGGTCCTCTTCAATGTCTTTATAACAAGCAACACAGAGAGGACTGGAAGAAAAGTATGTCTCTTTGCAGATGACACAAAGATCTGCAACAGAGTTGATGCACAGGGTGGGGTGGAAAGGATGAGAAGGGACTTGGCAAGGTTAGAAGAATGGTCAAATGTATGGCAGCTTAGATTCAATGGTAAGAAGTGCAAGGTAATGCACTGAAACAAAACCAAGGAAGAGTACACAATGTGGGGTGAGATACTAACAACAAATGGAAAGGGACCTGGGGGTAGTCATCCAGATGACCTAAAGGTAGGCAAGCAATGTGAGAGGGCAGCAAGGAGGGCTGGGGGATACTAGGATGCATAGGGAGAGGCATCACCAGTAGAAAACAGGAAGTTATTATCCCTCTGTACAGACAACTGGTGAGACCCTATCTGGAGTACTGTGTGCAGTTCTGGAGACCCAATCTCCACAAAGACATAGACAGGATGGAAGCTGTCCAGAGGAGGGCAACTAAAATGGTGCAGGGTCTGCACTGGAAGACATATGAAGAGAGATGAAAGGAGCTTAATATGTATAGCCTTGAGGAAAGGAGGGAGAGGGGGAACATGGTAGAAACTTTCAAGTACCTCAAGGGAATCAACAAAGTCCAAGAGGGTAGCATCTTTCAAAAAAAGAGGTGTGCAAGAACAAGAGGGCACAATTTGAAGATAGAGGGCGGCTCAGAGGTAATTTAAGGAAGTATTTTTTCACAGAGAGGGTTGTGGATGCATGGAACAGCCTTCCAGAGGAGGTTGTGGAGCCAAAATCAGTGGTGGAATTCAAGCATGCATGGGACAGTCATAAGGCCATTCTAGGGGGTGGGGGTAGGAAGAAGTAGGCTGCTGGTTAACTAGGATCTGCAGCTTATCCAGTAGGTAGGGAAATGGGCAGACTGGGTGGGCCAAGCGGTCCTTATCTGCCGTCAAATTCTATGTTTCTATGTTTACAGCAGTCTTCAAGACACAACTCCTTCCTACTCAATCCACCACACTCAAAGCCAATATTCTTAGCCCATTTTAACCTCAGACTGTTCTCCTATTCCACTTATCTTCTGTTGTCTTGTGCTCCCTGACTTCTTTTTTCCAAACCCATTAACATTCTTATCTTCCTTTAACCCACACCTAACTTTTGTATCACCTCATCCACTAGCACCAGGGCAAATGCCGTGGGACTGAAAACTGCTCACATCGATATCTACAGCCTTTCCTCTAAGTTTTCTGACCTGGAAGCATGGGTATCACTCCACAAGCCCCATGTGTTGGGACTCTCAGAAACCTGGTTAAAGCCCCACCTGTCAGAAACCTTGTACCAGCTACCTGGATACTCGTCCTTCCATCTTGATAGGCCTGGAAGAAAGAAAGGCAGAGGTGTAGCACTGTTCCTCAGAGGACCCCTCTCTGCCTCTATTATCCTCCACTCAGGTTCCACTTCCCCTAGTGAATGCTCCTCTCCCAGTTAACCCTGGGCTCCACAAAAAATATACATTGGCTGCTGCTACTACAACCCTCCAACTGCAGGGACAAATGGATTAGAAAACTTCCTTACTGGCTTCAGTTCACTCTTCCCCCAGCAGACACCATTCTCCTTGGTGACTTCAACTTAAACTGGTTGAGTGCACACCTATGTGAGCCTCCTAAAACAGCATAACCATATCCAGATGATAATGTTAGCCACCAGGCAAAATCAATGAACTGCCACTCAAACCCTTCTGGACTAGATCATTACAAACAAGGAAGACTGCATATTGCAAGCCAGAATTATGGCCGATTTAATCAGTGACCACTCCCCCACGTTTACCTCTGGTCAGCCAAGACTAAAAGTCCCCCTCCCCCCACAAATACCTTTCCTTTCGAAACTTTTGTACTGCGGACACCTCCCTCCTCCTTAGTGAACTATGGTCATTGGACTGGTTCACACTCTGCTTGTTCACTGATGTGTCAGAAGCAGTTGCCTCCTTCACACAGACCTTGCTGGAACTGCAGGAAAGACACTTCCTTCTCACCACACAGAGGGTCAGAAGCAGTTGCACCTGCTGGATCACTAAAGATTTACTCACCCACATGAGGAATAGAGATCAAGCCTGGTCCTCTTTCAAGGCATCCCCCTCCCCTGCCCTCTGGGAAGCCTTTAGGCACTTGAGAAACCAGTGTAAACACATGGCTAAATCCCTGAAGCAGTGCTATTTCTCTAACCTTCAGAAGGACAGTCTCTGTGACCCTAGGAAATTCTGGGAATCAATTGGCTCCATTCTAAACCCCTAAATTGGTAAATCTGCCCTGTAGCTTCATTCCCCCTCAGGCCTGGTGGGTGACCTACCCCCCTAGAAGTAGCCCGGGTTTCCAATGACAAATTCACAGACCTCTCTGTGCTTCTCTCCAAGCTCCCAAGTAACCAGCCCAGTGGTTCGGCCTACTACCCTAAAGTCGACTCCTTAATCTCTAGCCCCCCCTTCCTCCATACCCCCTTTTTACTTTAAGGCTGTCTCCTTTCTTGAAACCACTAAACTACTAAAATGCCTCCACAACCGTGGCTCCCCCGGGTCTGATGGCCTCTCCCCTATCTTCTGTAGACTCATCTCCTCTGCCGTTGTTGGACCCCTTACTTTCATTTTTAACCTTGCCCTATCCTGCTTCACCATGCCTGACCTGTGGAAGACTGCTAAAGTTATCCCCATCTTCAAAGCTGGTGACTTCCACTCTACTGGTAATTACCTGCCGGTCTCCATTCTCCCCCACCTAAGTAAGCTCCTTAAGAAAGTCATCCACCACCAGCTTACTGAACACATCTCAAAGTATAACCTTCTGTGTAGTCAGCAACACAGTTTTTGCAAAACTCATAGCACCTCCACCACCCTCGCACTGCTGACAGGCCACATCCTCATGAACACGGACAATGGACAGGCCACTGGCGCAGTGTTTGTTGACCTCTCCAAGGCTTTAGACTTGGTGAACCATGCCCTCCTCCTCTCGAAGTTCCATCTCCTTGGCTGTTCCCACTTGGTAAAAAACTGGTTCAGGAGCTACCTATCTGACTGCTCCCAGTATATCTGCATAGGTCCTGCTCACTCCTCCACCCTGCCTGTCTCTACTAGAGTCCCTCAGGGCTCCATTCTGGGCCCCCTGCTCTTCTCCTTATTTATAAACTCCCTTCCCTCTGACAGTCTTACCTGTCTCTCCATCTTCTATGTTGATGACCTTGTCCTTTTCTTCAATGATAAATCACTTTTCTGCATGTCTTCTGTCCTCACCAAAACTATAGCGCTGCCCAAAATTGGTTCGCAGCCAACCTCGTCCTGGTTAATGTTAAGAAAACCAAGTCCATGCCATTCCGTTCAAAGTCCTTCCTATCTAAGCTTAAATCTCCCTCCTCCCTTAACATAGTCTCCACAGATGGCCAGGTTCTCGAAGATGTTCAGACCTTCAAGTATCTAGGTGTCCAGCTTGACCCCACCCTCTCCTTCTCCGAGCACATCAACTCAGTTGTCCACAGGATATGCCAAAAGCTGGGTGCAGCCTACAAATTCTGCTGTTATCTCACTTCAGAGTCCCGACTAGCCATAGTCCAGGGTAACCTACTCCCCATACTTGATTACTGTTTCACCATCTACACCAGGTCATCCTTCACCCTCACAGCCAAACTCTGCTCTACCTACGATGGTGCCTGTCGCTTCACCCTACTGGCACCTTTTGCTACCCACCACTGTTTCCTTTATCAGTCACTGTGGTGGCTCTCCCTACAAGGCCATTTTGATTTCTCCATGTACAGCTTGATTGATAATGCCTTCCGTATCGGCTAAGATTCCCCTCTAGTAGGGATCCTCAAAGTCAGAGACACGGGTTGCTGTCTACACTCTAACACTACCCCCCCACTTCATGTTCCCAGAGTATCCACCAACATGGGCATGAGAGCCCTGTCGGCAGCGGCCCCCTTGCTATGGAATCGGTTGCCCACGAGCTCTGTGCCCTGGACACCCACCAACTGTTCAAATCATTCGTCAAGGACTGGCTCCTATCACAATCCGGCTGCAAAAGCTTCCCTGGGTAGTTTTCCCCCTCCACTTGAACACTGTTATCCTCCTGAGTCTGTTCTAGTCTATCGTACCTTGTCTACCATTGCCCACCCTCCCCCTCTTAGCACTCCCCACTCACTCCCCATGTTTGTCTACCATAGTTACCCTTCCCTTGCATTTTTTTGGTGTTCTTTGAAATTACTTACTATGTATTATGTTTCTGTACCCAACTATTGTAATTGACTGCTTTTGTATCCTTCTTTAGCACTCTTGATATCATTGTGTAAACTGGTCTTACATGTATTATGTTATATGTCCAATGCTTTTTTCTTTGCTCCTGTGCCATTGTCTTGGCCTAGGTTGTGCCTGAAAATGGTCCCTGGTATCAGTGTCATAAATGAATAACTAAAAATAAATAAGACAGTTGATGTGTGTCAAAGGGTGTGGGTGCGATGATGGACACTGAGACCACAGTAGGGTGGTAAGGCTTAATGCTACCAAGCCAAATCTTTTATTAAGTAGAGACAAGTAAATAACCAAATAAACTTGTGAACTTGCAACGTCAAAAGAAATACAAAAGATACAAAAAACAAAATAATACATAGAAACATAGAAACATAGAAACATAGACTTTGATGGCAGATAGGGACCACTTGGCCCACCTAGTCTGCCCATTTCCCTACCTACAGGATAAGCCGTAGATCCTAGTTAGCCAACAGCCTATTTCTTCCTACCCCCCACAATAATTGCCTTATGTCTGTCCCATGTATTCTTGAATTCTTCCACAGTTTTAGACCCCACAACCTCCTCAGGAAGGCTGTTCCATGCATCCACTACCCTCTCTGTGAAATAATTCTTCCTCACATTGCCCCTGAACCGCCCCCCATCTTTAAATTGCGTCCCCTTGTTCTTGCATGTCTCTTTTTCTGAAAGATGCTACCCTCTTGGACTTTGTTGATTCCACTGAGGTACTTAAACATTTCTATCATGTCCCCCCCTCTCCCTCCTTTCCTCAAGGGTATACATATTAAGCCCTTTCAGTCTCTCCTGATATGGCTTTTCTTGCAGACCCTGCACCATTCTAGTTGCCCTCCTCTGGACTGCCTCTATCCTGTCTATGTCCTTGCAGAGATGGGGTCTCCAGAACTGAATGCAGTACTCCAGATGAGGTCTCACCAACTGTCTGTACAGAGGGATAACAACTTCCTGTTTTCTGCTGGTGAAGCCTCTCACTGTGCATCCCAGTATACCCCCAGCTCTCCCTACTGCCTTCTCACATTGCTTGCTAACCTTCAGGTCATCTGGTATGATTACCCCCAGGTCCCTTTCCTTTTTTGTTTTTGTTACTACCTCCCCCCCCATTGTGTAATCTTCCCCCTGGGTTTTTGTTTCCCAGGTGCATTATTCTGCACTTCTTTGCATTGAATCCTAGCTGCCATACTTCTGACCATTCCTCCAACCTTGCCAAGTCCCTTCTCATCCTTTCCACGCCTCCTTGTGTATCAACCCTGTTGCAGATCTTTGTGTCATCTGCAAAGAGGCACACTTTTCCTTCCAGTCCCTCTGCAATGTCACTTATAAAGACATTAAAAAGGACTGGACCCAGTACTGAACACTGCAGTACCCCACTAGTAACTCCTCTTTCTTCAGAGTGGACTCCATTTACAGTTACCTTCTGTGTCCTGTTGTCCAGCCAATGTTTTACCCAGGCTACCACCTTGGGACCCACTCCTAGGCTGGTTAATTTGACTATTAATCTTTTGTGTGGGACTGTGTCAAATGCCTTGCTAAAGTCTAGGTAGGCCATAGCCACAGCTCCTCCCTGGTCCACTAATTTGGTCACTTAGTGAAAGAATTCAATTAGATTCGTCTGACATGACCTTCCCACTGTGAACCCATGCTGCCTTGGGTCATGTGCCCCACTGGCCTCTAGGTACTTAAAAATTCTTTCCTTCAGAATTGATCCCATCACTTTCCCTACCACAGAGGTCAAACTGACAGGTCTGTAGTTTCCTGCCTCTGTCTTGGTCCCACTTTTGTGAAGGGGAATCACATCTGCCTTCCTTCAGTCCTCGGGTACCACACCATCCTCCCATGATTTGTTAAAAAGGGTAATCAGTGGTTTCACTAGTTCTCCCCTTAATTCTTTTAGAATTCTGTGGTGAATTTCATCAGGCCCCATTGCTTTGTCCACCTTGAGTTTTAGGAGTTCTTTCAGAACTCTTTCTTCTGTGAAAGGACTGGGATCGACCCCCCCTATCCAGAGTGCTTCTGTTAATTGGATTAGGCACCTCCCCCTCCTCTTTTGTGAATACTGAGCAGAAATATTCGTTTGGTATCCCTGCTTTTTCACTATCCCCCTCTGCCCACCCACCATTCATTCTATTCAGCCTCACTATACCTCCCTTTGTCTTTCTATGCTCCCTGATTTACCTATAAAAGGTTTTATCCCCCTTGTTAACTGAGTTGGCTATCCTTTCCTCAGTTTGGGCCTTTGCTATTCTGACTTCCCTTCCTGCTTCCTTCTGCCTTAACTGGTACAGCTCTCTGTCCTGTTCCTTCTGTGTTTCCTTATACTTCCTGAATGCTATCTTTCTCTTCCTGACTTTCCCTGCCATCTCTTTTGAGAACCATAGTGGTTTTTTCTTTCATTTTGATTTGTTTATTTGCTTCACACAAAGGCTTGTTGCCTCTGGGATGGCTGTTTTGATGATTCCCCATTGTTGCTCCACCCCTCCTTCTAGCCTGTTTGCTAGTGCTTTTCTGAGGCACTCTCCCATCTTGTCAAAGTCAGCCCTCCTGAAGTCCAGGACCCTCACTTTTGTGATGGCTGGACTCTGTAGCTGGAGTTTAACATGAACCACACTGTTTGATGGTCACTTGTTCCCAGATGGCAACCCACTTTTAGATCTGAGATCCCTCACTGTCCCCATTTGAGAGTATGAGGTCTAAGATTGCTCCCTCATGAGTGGGTTCCGAAGCTAGCTGTCTGAGGCATGCCACCTGTAGGGCATCGAGAATGGCCCTGCTCTTGGATGTGGCTGCAGCAAGTGTGCTCCAGTTAACATCTGGCATATTCAGGTCTCCCATCAACAATATATCCCCTTTCTCTTCCATTCTAAGAATGCCTTCTATCATATCCTTGTCCATTCCCTGCCCAGGACCTGGGGGTCTGTATATAACTCCTGTGCGGATTGTGGTGCCACTTCCAGTCTCCAAGGTGACCCACAGTGCCTCCTCTCCTCCTGTTTACTCTTTTGTTCAGTTGCTTTTATCCCTTCCTTTACATAGAAAGCTACTCCTCCTCCTCTTCTCCCCTCTCTGTCTCTCCTGCAGGTCACGTACCCTGGTATGTTAACATCCCAGTCATGGTTCTCTGTGTACTCCAGTCTTCCAAGGACTATTCCAGCAATGAGCCATCCTGGATTCAAAGAGAGTCTTAGTCTGAAGAGGTGCAGACTAACGCTTTGGTTCAGCACCTACTGATCCTCTAACAAAATCTGAATGTTCCGCAGGATGAGTTCCTTTTTATACTAGGATCCCATCAGCTGACCACATCAGACTCCGCCCCTTTTAAACCCTAAACATATATTTTTTTTAATGTACCTTTCTTTTGTTAGGTCAAAAGTGTGCACACATTACCTTACATATTTATACAGCTAACATATTCCTAGAATCAAAAAGAAGCAAGCCTGAACAATTTTAACATAATTTTCTCTGGATTAGCCCCTCTCTCCACTTACACACAGCACAAAAATGGAGTGGAGAGGGACGGCTGGCTCCTAGCAGAATATAGCAGGGATCTGAACAGGTCTCAGACAGACCCACCTCTGTTACCAAGCTTGGATTTCTCATTATTTGTGTAAGAACTGCTTACTTCATATATCAGAAGTGAGACCAAATAGGTTCTGTCATAAGTATGTGTCCCAAGACAGATTACATCTTATGCAATACCACATTTTGCATAACATGTATTATACTCCTGTTAAGTTAGCGAATTGGGGTCGTCTTGACTCTAACTTATGTGTTAGATGCTCCCAGGGGGAGGGAACACTCCTTCATATATTTTGGTCGTGTCCTAAAATATCTTTGTTGTAGGATTCTATCAAAACTTTTCTGGACCCCATACTGGGTCTGCAGGAGTGTTTCACACCCGATATTTGTTTCCTAGGGGATCTGTCCTCTATTAGGGCTAAGGCAAGGAGGTTTCATATCTCTATGATTGCACTATCTGCCAAAAAGCTTATTTTACGACACTGGGAAGATAAGGTCACCCCAACATTACAGAAATGGGTAAATGAAGTCCTTGCTAACTTGCGTACAGAGAAGGCTATAGCAAGCCTCCATAACAGATTATCCATCTACACACATATATGAGATCCCCTTCACACTTTAATTATTGCTACCCGGATATAAGCACTGTTTTATAGTAAGTAGCCCTGTATGCTCAGGTATAATATCACAGTTCCTATACTGAAAGTGACTTGATACTGCTGTACATGGGAGGGGGGCAGTCTTAAAGGAATATCTATTGTATTCATGTCTTACTTGTCATGTTAACTGCCTCCAATGTTGTGGAATATTTTGTCAATAAAGGATGAATTATAAAAAAAAAGAAGTGAAACCAAACACTTGATACTAAAGCAGGACACTTTTACACATTTTCTCAACATGTTTGAACTTCTGTTTACAATTGTTGTCTGAATTTCTAACTTGAACTAGTAAAGAGGGCAGAGCAAGGCTAGCAACTAGCACACACAACAGTTGTTACATAGCTCACTCAGCCTCAGTCACAGTATATTCATTTACATTATTAAAGAAAATACTTAATGCTGCATTTGTTTGTTTATTAGCATTGCTATGAAATGCACTGAACTTTGCAGTAAAACCTTTTTGGATTGGACAACCAACCTAGTCTGTGTGGTCAATAAAAAAAGAAAGTGTTAGTGCACTATGTCTTCTACCCCTTTTCGTTATAGAAACGAGCAGGAATATAAACAAACAGGAAAAACAAAATAGCAGCAGACATTCATGTGCCTAAATAAATAAGTGTTTTAAGGCTGCAGACTGCTGCACCAGCATTGTTTCTGGTTTGTTGCTTTTGGGGGGGGGGGGTCGAGCACCACAGTTCCACATCTGCAGTAAGACAGTGAAGGATATAGCAAGAAAGGAGACGTCCCATTCCAGGTGGCCAGTCTGAAATAAGGAACAAGGGATAGAACAGAAAGAAAAAGAATAGCATGGTCACACACATATGCTACTGCAGTAGACTTCATACTTACAAAGAGAGCAGAATTATGGACAGGTACTAGTGCTCTCTCACACTCCTCCCCACTTAATAGGAAACTATACCCTTAATGTACTAATCCTTTATAGTTTCCAGTTTTGGTGAAATGTATGCACAATCGTCAGATCTCTCTCTCCAAAGAGGGAGAGATGCAACTGTATCCCGCCCACTCCCAAAGCTCCACCTCGGGGACCCTTTGAAACAATTTAAACAACAAATGAAAGGCTATAATGAACCTTTCACTTCACTTGCATTTTCTCCAAGGTCTGACTGTGGACATTGATCTGCCCCATAATGGGGCATGAAATCTGCATTCTTATTAGCAGTACCAGGTCGGTGGTGTACAG
This sequence comes from Neoceratodus forsteri, assembly GCA_016271365.2. Classification (NCBI taxonomy): domain Eukaryota; kingdom Metazoa; phylum Chordata; order Ceratodontiformes; family Ceratodontidae; genus Neoceratodus; species Neoceratodus forsteri. The sequence goes on along the minus strand of CM057454.1, from coordinate 356,084,538 downwards.
TGAATTTATATGGCTGTGAGGCCAAATACCACCGCATTATTCTGGGGTTCTTATCTTTCATTACATGGAACCAGCAGAGTGAGTTGTGGTCTGTTAATACTTCAAACTCTGCTCCCCATAAATAGAATTTAAGGGCTTTGATGGCCCACTTCATAGCAAGGCATTCCTTTTCTGTGACCGAATAACGTGATTCTCTTTCATGCAGTTTTCGGCTTAAATAGATGATGGGATGTTCTTCTCCATGTACCATATGGGACAAAACAGCTCCTATCCCTGAATCTGAGGCATCTGTCTATACTATAAAAGGCTGAGTAAAATCAGGACTTCTCAGTACGGGGGCTGCACACAAGTATGCCTTTATGGTACAGAAGGCCTTCTCACAGTCAGGGGTCCATTTTACATTAGTGGGACAGTGTTTCTTTGTAAGATTGGTTAGAGGGGTGGCTATTGTGGCAACATTGGGAACAAACCTATGGTAATACCCTGCTAACCCCAGAAATGACCTACCATGTTTCTTAGTCAGGGGTCTAGGGTATTGTGCCACTGCATCAACCTTTTCAATTTCTGGTTTGACTTGAGCATTACCTATAATGAAGCCAAGATATTTGGTTTCCTGCATTGCTATACTGCATTTGGATGGACTGATTGTCAAACCCACTTTTGTCAGAGAGTCTAGAACAGCAGTGAGATGTTGTATATGGACCTCCCATGTAGGACTGTACACCACCACATCATCTAAATAAGCAGCGCAATAGGATTCATGTTGATGTAAAGTCTGATCCATTAGGTGCTGAAATGTGGCTGGGGCACCATGTAGCCCAAAGGGCATGGTAGCAAAATGATACAGCCCTATGGGAGTGCTGAATGCTGTCTTCTCTTTAGAGGCCTCATCCAAAGGGATCTGCCAGTACCCCTTCGTAAGATTGAATGTGGTGATGTATCTTGCATTTCCCGGTCTGTCCATAATGTAATCAATCCTAGGCATGGGGTAGGTATCAAATTTGGAGATAGCATTTAGGAGTCTAAAATCAAGACAGAGGCGTATACCGCCTTCCTTTTTCTTCACCGCTACAATTGAGAATGCACACTCACTACCAGAGGGTTTATCACCCCAAGCTCTTGCATTTTTCTTACTTCCTTTATTACTTCCCCTCTCACTTTCTCAGGTAGGCGTTAAGGTTTCTGCCTAATAGGGCTATTGGTAGTGACCTCTATATGGTGCCTAATGCTACGTACTAACCCAGGCCTAGAGGTAAAGGACTGTGAATACTTAGCAAGAATGAGGTCCAGCTCTGAACGCTGTTGTTCAGTCAGAGTGGCGTTAATGGTTAGATCACTGACTTCTCCTTTGCTTTCTAGCCTGTCATAGGCTACCTCCATTTCACTGGTGTGAGTCTCAGAGCAAATAAAGTACCCGGGATTTGGTCTTTCCACCCATTTTTTCAGAAGGTTTATATGATATATACCTTTTCTCTGCCTTCTATCAGGTAAGTTGAGCTCATAGGTAACAGGATCTGATTGCCTCAAGATGGTATAGGGACCTTGCCACTTCATCATAAGCTTATACATAGTAGAAGGAAGTAACAGTAGAACCTTATCCCCATCTTGGAATGATTTGGTACCTACTCCTTGGTCATAATACCCCTTCTGTACACTTTGTTGGTGCAAATTATGGTGATGTGCCATCTGGGTAAACTTCAGCAACTTTGCACGTAAAGCTATCAGGTAATCAAGGGTGGTACTTGGGTTCTCTTTTGTTCTCTCCTCCCATTGTTCCCTTACAATATCCAGGGGACCCCTTGGATTTCTTCCATACAATAATTCAAAGGGGGCAAATCCTGTGGAGGCTTGTGGTACCTCCCTGTATGCAAATAAAAGGAGTGGTAGGTATGCATTCCACCTTTTCCCTTCATCCTCTACATATTTCTTCAGTATTCTTTTCAGGGTCTGGTTGAATCGCACAACCAGACCATCTGTCTGAGGATGGTAGGGTGTGGTATGTATGACCTCCACTCCTAATGTCTCACACAGTCAGGCTAACATCCTAGGACAGAAGTTGCTCCCTCTGTCTGTCAGTATTTTCCTGGGTATCTCAACCCAACTAAGTAGCTTGATTAACTCATCTGCAACTTTCTCTGCTGTCACAGTTCAGAGGGGGATAGCTTTGGGGTATTTTGTGCAATAATCACATATTACCAATATGAACCTGTTTCCTTTTGAGCTTTTCAGTAAAGGTCCTACCACATCCATGGTGATGTGGCTAAAAGGGGTGGTAATAAGGGGCAATGGTTGGAGGGGGACCATATCTTTTCATGTCACAGGGGCTACTTTCTGACAATCTGGCAACTCCGACAGTAGTCAGCTACTTGGGTGTGTATACCTGCCCAAAAGAATCTTAATAGTAGCCTCTGCAAGGTACAGTCCCTACCCAAATGACCCACTAATGGGATTTCATGTGCCAGATGCAGTAGTTTCTCTCTATACTTAATGGGCACTACTAATTGGTCTATTTGCTTGCCTGCAGTGGGGTGTACGCATCTTCTATATAATAAGTCATCTTTCATGACATAGGATGGTTCATTTCCTTTCACTGGTACCCCTACCAACTACATAAATGGTGTCAGGGAACTATCATTCTTTTGTTCTTCACAAAACCCATCAGTTTTAATATCAGACAATACATCACTATCATTTGTCACAGTCACAGTTTTAGTGTGTCTCTGAGTCCATTTATATTTTTCTTTCTTCCTTTCTCATCAAGACTTCAGTGTTTTGCCAGGCTCCCCATACACCTCATCATTGAATAGAAATAATTGTGCCTATTGTTGTTCCTGTTTAGTCTGGGCACAGGTTGTTAGGGCACACACACTTTCTTCAGGATGGATTAAGCAAGAAAAGCCTGGATAATCATGCCCAATAATGACAGGAACAGGTAAAAGGGGAACCAATCTGACAGTCATATACCAATAAATCAAGGTCAGTCACAGGATAATGATGTATGTCCCCATGTATGCAAATTACTGCTGCACTGGACCCCTTTTCACCAGCTTGTTGAACCAGATCTGCTCTTACCAGGGTTTGTCTGCTTCCTGAGTCTATGAGCCCAGTAACCTCTGAATTTCCAATCTTGATGGGTGTGACAAATTGTCCCCAATTGACTAGGGCTAACTGCATGACTTTAACTTTTCTTTGAGGGCAAAATCTGGCTATGTGCCCCTTCCCCTGGCATTCCCTGCAGATTATGTTGGGGTTATGGGATCTATAAGCTGGGACACTTTTAGTGCCTCCTTCAGTCACAGATGAAGCAATAGAAGAAGAAACAGGCCTTACCGTGGGTGGGGTTGCACCGGATCCAGGATGTCCCCGTTGACGATTAGGATGAACTGTAAAGTAATCCTCGGCTAGCATGATGGCTTTTTCTGCAGCATCTGGCCGGTGTTCCCTCACCCATACCTGAACATCTGAGGGCAGGATATGAACAAACTGTTCCAGAATTATCATTTCCAAGATTTGTTCTATGGTCTTCACCCCTGGTTGTAGCCATTTCTGATGCAAGTCCTTTAACCGGGTATAGGCCTCTCGGGGAGTGTCCACATTATGAAATTTGAAAGTCCTAAAGCGCTGTCGATAGGTCTCAGGGCTGATGTCATACCTTTATAGGATGGCTTTTTTAACAGCATCATAGTTCTCTGCCTAGATACTGTCCATGTGGCTGTGTGCCAGCTGGGCATTCCCAGATAGGTAAGGCACTAAGCAGATGACCCATTGGGTTCAGGGCCACCCACAAGCCTGAGCTATTCACTCAAATGTTGTCATGTATGCCTCGATTTCATCAGCTGCAACCAACTTAGTCAACTTCATGACTTTAGGGGTTTCTGCTGGTGGTAGATTACGTACTACCCCTATATCTCGGATGGCTCGCAGGGTATCATTCTACCGTGCCTCAGCCCTGTGTAGATCCATCTCTCTTTGCTTGTCCCTAGCAATTTGTTTTACACATAGCCAATGCAACAGGCTGTGTATATCTTCTGGTGGTTCTTCAATGGTCTGTTCTGAGGTATCCTCACCCTCCTCCTCCAGCTCCCCTCCTTCTTGGCTGTTTTCTGTCGGACATCCAATCCCAGACCAGGCAAAGGGATCTCTCCATATTTGGCAGCCATAGTCCATGTGAGAACTTCACTGGGCTTACTGAGGGTCTGCTCTATTGTCTCCACCTGCATTCAGTGTCCACTGACTGGAAGGTACCAGTAACACCAGAGCATCCCACTTCTCACACCAATGTCAAAGGGTGTGGGTGCAATGATGGACACTGAGACCACAGTAAGGTGGCAAAGCTTAATGCTACCAAGCCAAATCTTTTATTAAGTAGAGACAAGTAAATAACCAAATGAACTTGTGAACTTGCAATGTCAAAAGAAGTACAAAAGATACAAAAAACAAAACAATACTCCAGTTTTCCAAGGATTATTCCAGCAATGAGCCATCCTGGATTCAAAGAGAGTCTTAGTCTGAAGAGGTGCAGACTAATGTTTTGGGCCAGCACCTACTGATCCTCCAACAAAATCTGAATGTTCCACAGGATGAGTTCCCTTTTATACTAAGAACCCATCAGGTAACCACATCAGACTCCGCCCCTTTTAAACCCTAAACATATTTTTTTAAATATACCTTTCTTTTGTTAGATCAAAAGTGTGAACACATTACCTTACATATTTATATATCTAACATATTCCTAGAATCAAAAAGAAGCAAGCCTGAACAATTTTAACATAATTTTCTCTGGACTAGCCCCTCTCTCCACTTACACACAGCACAAAAATGGAGTGGAAAGGGCCGGCTGGCTCCTAGCAGAACATAGCAGGGATCTGAACAGGTCTCAAACAGACCCACCTCTGTTACCAAGCTCATAATTTGGGTAAGAACTGCTTACTTCATATATCAGAATTGAGACCAAACACTTGTTACTCAGGCAGGACACTTTTACACATTTTCTCAACATGTTTGAACTTCTGTTTACAATTGTTGTCTGAATTTCTAACTTGAACTAGTAAAGAGGGCAAGGCAAGGCTAGCAACTAGCACACACAACAGTTGTTACATAGCTCACTCAGCCTCAGTCACAGTATATTCATTTACATTATTAAAGAAAATACTTAATGCTGCATTTGTTTGTTTATTAGCATTGCTATGAAAAGCACTGGACTTAGCAGCAAAACCTTTTTGAATCAGACAACTAACCTAGTCTGTGTGGTCAATAAAAAAAAGAAAAACTGTTAGTGCACTATGTCTTACACCCCTTTTCATTATAGAAACAAGCAGGAATATAAACAAACAGGAGAAACAAAAACAAAATACCAGCAGACATTCATGTGCCTAAATAAATAAGTGTTTTAAGGCTGCAGACTGCTGCACCAGCATTGTTTATGGTTTGTTGCTTTAAGGTGGGGGGGGTTGAGCACCACAGTTCCACATCTGCAGAAAGACAGTGAAGGATTTAACAGGAAAGGAGACATCCCATTCCAGTTGGCCAGTCTGAAATAAGGAATGAGGGATAGAACAGAAAGGAAAAGAATAGCATGGTCACACAAAATTGCTACTGCGTTAGGCTTCATACATACAAAGAGAGCAGAATTATGGAAGGGTACTAGTGCTCTCTCACAATGTACAGGAGAATTCTGAGTTATTCTCACCTAAAATCCTTCACCTGCCCTAGCTATAGAATTGCATTGTCCCTTACTGTGTTATTTTACCAGTCAGCTAGTCTTTGTATGGCATAGCCCTTCATCTTCAGATGTTCTAAGTCCAAGAGAACATGCTTTCTTACAGAACCACAATTTATTCCTTACTCCTGTGGGGAAGGATCTCACCCCCTTTGAGTGACAGTCTTCAACTGCCCTCCCCAATGGGTGTTCCTGTGTATAGGGGTGTGTGTGTGTGTGTGTGTGTGTGTGTGTGTGTGTGTGTGTGTGTGTGTGTGTGTATGAATGACCTCATCCAGACCAGTTGTCTCACCCCATACCTACCCCTGCTCTGTCCACTTTTATGATTCTGTTTTGAAGAATGTCCAAGGTGTGTAGCCCCACACTTCTTGCCTTTTAAGCTGACTGGGGCATTTGAACCGGCACTCTCCCATCTGCCTTACAGAATCTTTGTCTGAATGTTCCTGGGGGAACATTCCCTTTAACAACTTTAGCCAATGTTTCCTATAAAACCTGTTTGGTCATGTGACATCAGAAGCCATGTTTTGTGCCAATGGATGACAGCAACATTATTACATTAACACAATACTTTAACATAAAGAAATTACTACATTACTCTGGTCACATGTCCGTTACACCAGGGAATTGCTTTTTCATTATTTTCCTACAGGGCAATCAGCAACAGGGATGGGGGTATGCTAGACACCAGGAGTTTGTTGACAGGACCTATAATCAGTGACAGCGAGTTATATTGAAAATGGAGAGTTGTCTGAGACTGACACTATAGCCCAACTCCTTTCACTTTCTGATTCCCATTCAAAAGCACTGAAGCTGTTCTGCGCATGCGATATGTTATCTCCAAGACCGATTGCAGAGTCGACTCGGAAGCCAGAAAAACAGCATTGTTCAAAGGTAAATATCTTTAAAACTACAAAACTCCCAAGCATCATCCACCCCCAGAAAATCCTTTCCCACTGACCTATATAAGCATACACAATTTTACATTTTAAAGATGTTTAGTTTTTTACCTAGAGGAGACCAAAAATTTAGGAAAAAAACACACAGTTGAAATCAATGGGAGGATAATATTTTTTCACACTTTAATATCTCTAAAAATACTGAATGGATTTCCATGACACTTTCAGGGACTGTAGATTCTGCCATGGATAATCAACCCTGAACGTTTCATGTAAATCTGTAAAACCATCTTTCTGAAAGCAGGAAACAAAGAATCAAGTTTAACATAGGACTCACCAGCCACAGTGCCTCTATAATATACAGTAAGTCAGAGGAATGGAATTAATTGCATGTGTGGAAGACATCACTGTATATGTTAAATAGGATATAAAATCACTTATGCAGTGTAACTTGGACAGGCCATGTATGTTACATGTCATGAAATGTACCTTACCCTTTTTAACACTGAAAACTCAATAAAAAGTTTTCAAAAAAGAAACATTTAAGTTCACCTTGACTTATTACGTAAAGATTTTTACTTTATGGATGCTTTCCTTTGGAGTTTCTTGGTTTGAACTAGAATGTGAAACAAACAGCTTCATTTGGAAAACGTTTTTAATCAGTCCCCTCATCCAAAAGAGGGATTAGACACTTGTGTGAACAGCTGAGTAAATTGGCAGTGGGGTGGTAACTAGTTGTCATGTTTGCTGGTGGTGGTCAGGGTATAAATGAATAGGTGTGATGGCCTGTGTCATTGGGTATGTTGGTGGACCTTTGGGGAAAAAACAGTTGGGATGCTAACTATGATCAACCTCAGACTTCTATTCCCTGATTCTGGATACTCGTGGGGTCTGTCTGTTGTGGGGGGAGCGGGTTACAAGTGTCTCCATGGGTGTGATGGGCTGGTTAGCAGCTCAGCCATGATGAGTACAAAAAGTAAAACAGAAAAACAACTGTCCCTACAGATTTGTATAGTGCTATAAGTGTGCCATTTGTGTGCAGGTATACTGTAAGTGTACCAATCACGTGCATCAAAACAATGGCCATGCATGCCAGATGCATTCAGTCAGTTCCAGTTTAGCACACATACTACACAGATGCTACAGGGATATTTTCATATGTGCAGCATGCAAGTATCTGATGTGATTTTTTTTCTGTAAGGGGGCAGGCCCCAGAATTTTCTTTTATTTTGATCGCATTGCATTTTGCCCAGATTGGGTAATGCCATTTTAAAGGCCAAGCAATCTCTGAAGGAACATTTATGGGGCATTTGCATCGCGGAGGTCTCCTGATTTTCAAAAATGATATTGTCTGTTGAGGGTATGATGACTTATTTAATGTTTATAATAATTAACAAAAGAACATTTTCACACATGAATTCATAGGGTAAATTAGGAGTTTAGTGTCCAGGGTTTTGCTGTTGCATTTAGCAAGGTAATGGAAAGAGTCCCTTCTAATAATGCTTCAATTCCTCACCTATTTTATCGATCATCTGTGCAGTGTGTATTTAGTAAATGAAATAAAAAAATCACAAAATCTTTGTTTGTTTTTTTATGGGGGTACAAAAAATCGAGGATGGCATCCACAAGTTAGCCGCACCCAAAGGAAAGGGAGGTTTAAGGCTTCCACATCTTGGACTGTATTATTGGGCCAGTCAGGCCAATAAATATCTTATATGGCTGGCTATGGACCAATTATCAGCTCAATCCTGTTATATCCCATTATGGCTAAGAGTGGAATTAGCCATTATCGAAAAGCATGGATACCTTTCCAGTGCGATGTTATATACCAAACTAGGATCCCTTCCCGAATAATTTTGCAGTTCTCCATTGCAGTATCGATTAAGGCCCACGCTCAACTGTGTGCTTTTCTCAAATATGATAATATTAAGGATTTATCTCAACCCATAAGAGGTAATCCTAATTTACAATTAGACAATAAACCACTGTCACCCTATTGGCTTCCTCAGATAGGAAGTTGTCAGCTGGAAGCCTTTATCACAGCTGATAGGCAGTGGTCTTCTTCAGCTGGAATCATGCACAAGTTTATGATACCTGGTAAAAGTATTTTTAAGATTTACCAGTTTCGGCATCTCTTGCTAAAAGTATTTGGAGTTATCCCACCTCCCGGAACTCATATCCAGTTTCAGCCCACCTTAGCAGAATTGGCCGGCTCGCCTCACGCTGTTTCCAAACTATACAGCCACCTATTTACGTGGGCATATCCTGACAACTTTGCCCCTGTAGCTTACTGGTCCTCTCTTTTTCCTGATAAGGAGTTAGATTGGTCCCTTCTCTGGTACAACTGTCATAAATTTTTGTTACAGGATAGACTTAGGCTAATGCAATTAAAAATTTTATGTAACATTTATTATTCCCCACAGAAACTCGTCAGACTGGGAGTTCTCTCCTCTCCGCTCTGTACAAGTTGCAAGTCACAGCCTGGAGACCTTCTTCTTATCTTGTGGGAGTGTCCTAGAGTGGCTTCACTATGGACCGCTATTAAACATAGAGCTGACCCGGTTCTAGGACTTTCAGATTTGTTCACACCCGAAGTATGCCTACTGGGTGATTTCTCCTCTATTTCTGTGGTGTGTAGAAAATATCATATGGCTTTAATTTCTTTGTCTACTAAAAAAGTGGTCCTAAGACATTGGAAAGATTCTGACAATTTAACTTATCTTGAGTGGCTCCAGGAACTCCTCGCTAATCTCAGAACGGAGCGGACTATTGCAAGCCTTTCTAATAAAATTAAGAAATTCAACAAGATATGGGGCTCTTTACTAACCCTATATACCTTACAAAGTTGAAACACACGTTTCTTACAGTGTACACCGTAACTTTGTTGGTATGCTGCACTGAGATTCTGGGGGTTATGAGGGTGGGGAGGAGGGAGGGAGGAGGATAAGGGAGAATGAACCATTATAGATTTTGTAATAGTTTTACCTTCATTATGTCAAGTCTGTTGTGGATTTGTTCTCTGTATCGAAAACTTTAATAAAAGTTGAATTAAAAAAAAAAAATCTTTGTTTGTGTCCATTTCAGTTTTGTTTCTCAAGAGTTATGTTGGTCTTGCCTCCTGCTCTAGATGGGCTCCGAATCCAATTTTAAAAATAGCCTGGCAGTTCTCTCTCCTATTAACACTTGGTTACCCCTTGGCATGCACTTCCTTATGTTATGTCTATGACAATGCCTCTGGCTGTGCTTCTCCTCTATAGCCCTCCGCCCCCCTCTACTCTTCCTCTCTCTTGTCTTCTATCCTCTCTGCACCTCATCCACTATCTCCTTGTAACCTAGCCTCCAAAACTTGTTTTGTTTCTCAGATGTTTTGTAACTCTGTTTAGCTTACACTTTTGTAACCTTGTCCTATGTACTGAATTTGTGTTTTGAATTGTAACCTGACATGGAACCTTTGTAAAAAGAGCCCTGCCTCAAAGGTATTGTTACCCTAGACCTGATGAATAAAGAATGGGCTCACTCAACTGTCCTATGGGGCAATACAAAATAAAGTAAGCATCAAATGTGTAGGGCTACAGCAGTGCAGAAGCTGGGCTAATATATTGCATATGTAGTGCTATAGCAGTGCATTAGCAGGCAGGGTGAGCTTACAGCATGTTTAATACTGTAGCAGTGTGCCATTGCATAAGCAAGGCTAACATACTATAATGCAGCTGTAGGGCTATAGGAGTGCAGAAGAAATGTAATCTCACTATATGTAAGGGTCCTGTGCAAGATGCTGATGTGCTTGTGATAAAAAAAAGTAAACGTGGTTATGAAAGTGCCATATAAGGTGGTATGTGCACACTGGATCTATATACTTCCAAGAGTGCAGCAACTGAGGCAAGTATAATTGTGAGAGTGCAGGATGAGGCAAGTGAACATGTGAGAGCGCATCACAAGGTAGGGTATGGTGGGTAGAGCATCTTTGTGAGATTGATGTGCTTGTGAGGGCACAGTACAAAGAATAGTGTGCTTGTGAGAGCTCCACATGAGGTAGGCATGTTTGTGAGAGTGCAGCATCAGGAAGGTATAATTGTGAGAGTGCATTGTAGAAGTAGTAGTCTTTATTTATAGCTGGCGCCCTTCCCCAGAGAATCAGTGCAGCATTACAAACATGACACGGTAGAACATTTCCAAACAAGTAAAAAACAAATTCATAAATACAGTTAATAATTAATGACCATAAAATATAGAGGCAACCCACCCATGCAGCAGTAGTGCTACTGCTTATGACACCAATGACCTGGGTTCAGGAACAAGCCTGGGTTGCTGGAGGGCTGGCCAAGGGGTAATGGCTGAGCATCTCTTGAACTCTCACCTCCTCGGGAGTGGGAGGGCTTCTAGTCTCCACCACAATACTGCCACCTGGGTAACCACAGGTGGCAGAGCAGGCTTGAGCCAGTATCGGGGGGGTATCATCACTCTGATGCCACAGCATTAGTTGCATTTCTTTAATGATGCTCAAGTGTGGGGAGAAAAAGTGAAACTCACTCAACTGCGCAGGATGCCATATGCCACCCTGCCACAGGCCCCACACCACCAACCATGGCTCTCGCTCCCCAACCAAAGCTCATCTCTATCCCGGGATAGGGGGTCAGGCCTGAGCAGTCCTTCCCATGATGACTCATCCATGGGGGAACAAGTAGCATAATAATGTAAGTCCTGGGGAAGGGTGGTGATGGGGCTGAACATGGCAGAGGATTGAAGAAGGGGGAAAGAATGTAAATATATACATATAAAACCTCTCTTGATTAATAAATAAATAGCTAACTAATAATAGGTTGGCATATTAACAGCTTAGGGAACATCAGTCCTTGAATGCCTGAACAAATAAGTATGTTTTCAGACCCATCTCAAAACCTTTCACTGATGGAGCCTCCCTCAGGGATCTTAGAGGAGAGGTCCAAAGGACCAGGCCCACCACTTCAAAGGTCTGGCCCCTGAGGTTTTTCACCTACACCTGGGAATTACCAGAAAGCCCTCCTCAGTGAAGTGGATATGACAACAGTGTATGTAAGGAGTCAGGAGATCCATCAGGTAACCTGGTCCCAGCTTGTGCAGGGCCTTATAAGTGTTCAAGCCCACTTTAAGGGAGATACACCACTTAACTGGCCACCAGTGCAGGTCATGCAGTGCCGGGGAGACATGATGCATCCTGAGAAGGCTGGTCAGCAACCTAGCAGCTGCATTCTGCACTAGTTGTTGGCACCACAGTGTACCTCTATTGACTCCAAGGTAAAGAGTATTGCAGTAATCACTTCTGAAACTCACAAATGTATGCACCAGTGTGGCCAGGTTGCTGGGCAGAAGAATAAGGCATTTAATCCAGCTGATGTTCCATGGATGGTAGAAGCCACTCTGAACTATTGCTGACACCTGAGCCTCAAATGTCAGCACCTCATCCAGAATGACTCCCGTATTTCGCACCTTTGTGGCATCCAAAAGCCCAGGAGGTCAGAGCCAAACATCCTTCTCCCTCTCAGTAGCTACTGTTCTCCTCCTATGAACTGGCTCCACCAGCAGTACTTCAGTTTTATCTGTGTTAAGTCTCAACCAGTTCAAGGACATCCAGTCTTGGGTCTTGGCCAGGCACTTATTCAGCACATCAACCACACCCGCTATCCCAGGTGCAAAGAACATATACAGCTGTATATCATCTGCATAGCAATGAAACCCATGCCCATACTGTCTAATGATCTTGCTTAGGGGTAGCACATACACCACAAACAGCATGGGTGAAGGACCCTGGGGTATGCCATAGGACAGGACCACTGGTGATGAAGAGAACATTCCTGCAAACACCCTCTGCATCCTCCCACTGAGATAGGACTCAGACCAGCAGATGAATTTGCCAATGAGTCCTATATACTCCCTAAGTGAGTCCTATAGCAAACCCATGGTCCATTGTGTTAAATATTGAGAAGAACTCAAGGAGAACTAGAACTGATTGATCTTCAAAGTATCAGTCTTCACCATTCATTATCACTTATGGGTCTAAGCTGGAGGTGCTAGGAGCAAAATCTTTTGCAGCCTAGGGGACAAATGTCACTGCCAGCGCTGCCCATGAGGCAGACATGGTGACGTTGTACTTGTGGGTTGGCCAGTAACTAGTGCTGGCCCTCTCCCTTCCTCAGTTCTGTTTTTTCCCACCATCAAGGGCACACTGTGGGAGCTTCATTCATCTAACTGCATCATTCTTCCTCACTTCATCACCGTTTAGTTGAATGCCATTTTCTCAATGGCACTGAGTTTCTTTTTGTACCACTTTATTATTTTAATGCTTCAGTCTGGCACCAAACTTTTTTCTACTACTTTTTTGTTGTTTTCTTCAAGTCATCATGTCCATTCCTGAGGAGCATAAGAACTGCAAGAAGGACAAGAGGACTGCAGCGGCCACCCTATGCGCCAGTGCTCATGTGGCGGTCATACTGCTGTTCAGGACTGGCATGATGACTGCTGGGCTTGCCTTGGCACCAACCACAATATGAACAGGTGTGATCCTTGTTTCTCCATGGACTTCTGCACCCTAGAGAAGCATCCATGTAGGTGGAACCACGATTCAACCATCTTCTGAGGTAGGAATCTCATCATTGATGTCAAAGTAAGGTCCCTGGACTCTTCCTGTGAGACCCTTCCCAGTACTGTATGTGCTGAGGGAGACCATAGCACTCCCTGTGCTCACCTCGCTGAGACAGCAGAGGCCAAAGGGGTGGTCTGATGGACAGCCAGCTTCCTCTGGGGGGGCCGGCTGAGCACCCACCCAGTCCATCAGCCCCTCGGGACAGCAGATACCCTGACTCATAAAGATGAAACTATATGCTTGCTCTACTTTGGTGGGCACCTTGACAATGCAGCCTGATGCTGCTGCTCTGCCTCCTGGTACTATGGCTGCTACTAGTGAGTGGTGTGACACTAGCTGCAAGATCAAGCCACCGATGTCAGAAGAGGGAACGGTTCTGGAGCCAATCCTGTCTCGGACCCAGAGGTCATCGTTATCTCTACTGAGTGGCCTGGGAGATGATGATGATGCTGACTTTGGATCTGTGGACAGAGTCAGCAAGAATGAAGGCCTTCCTGGGCCTGGTTCTGATCTTGGTTCAGGGTCAGGAGTCACCCCTAGGGTTGTCCCTCAGGCTGACATTGGGGATGGCGGTGGGAACCCCTATGGCACAGTTTGCAGTACTGGTTCTGGTCCCAGTGCATTCCTGGTACCAGGTTTGATTTCAGTGCATTTTGTGGTGCTTGGTCTGGTTCTAGTGTTGTTTGTGGTGAATGGGCCTGGGGCTGACTCTGAAGGTGGCTCTGGCCTACAGTCTGGGTTTGGCCCGGGGGCAAGGTCAGTCCTGGTGAGAAGCTGGAGTGGGGCACTACATCTGTGGCTCACTCTTTGTCTAGAGATACTGGAAACTCTAGAAGGGGTTGCTGCACTATACAGGGGCCACGTTTCTAACTGGAACCATCTGGCCCTGTCACAGTGGGGACGGGGACCACCCTGTAGGATGTGTAAAGTTATAGTCTCCCAACCTGGGGATTCCCCCAATGGGCACCACCTGAACTGGTCCACTGATGTCGGTCATGCTCAGACAGGTGAGTTTGCCAGACCCACCCCCAGGGCAAGGTCTTCTGAGCATTCTCACAGCCCTGGCAGAGAACCTGGCTTGGTCATCCATGATCCTCCTCATCCTCCTCTTCCCCCTCCTCTGTCCTCGTCTCCTGCTCTCCCAGGTATTTCAAGTCCCCTGGAGCCCATGACCTGGGAGCATTTCAGGGCTACAGCAGGTGTGTTCCACCTGTACCACCTCAGAGCAGCTCAATCTCTTTTTAACCCTGAGGTCTCTGCACCATTATTGCCTGAATCCAGCTTCTCTTCTCCTACTTCCTCCTCTAAAGAAAAGGATTTTTCTGTCCATGTCTCATTTGGAGCTAATTGCTTTCCTCCCATGACTCTTCCAGAGGATTAGGTGTGTATCTGGGGGGTGGAGCTGGCAAACTGTCAGTAACTTCCAACAGAAAGAAGGGTTAAAAGGTCAGGTTAATTGATATCTTGGAGGTAGAAGACTTGGTTTGCTGGCTTAGGCACTTAGCTTCACCTGAGCTCTTTCCTTCTAAGATTGCTTGAAAGGACAGAGCAGAGAACCTTACCAGAGCAAGGGAAATGGATTAAAACTTCTTTTGGCTAAGCAGATTTACTGTGTGTTGTTATTTTAATTTTGTACTCACAGGGATTGCTACTGTTTGTTGCTAACATTTCTTTGCTTTATTTTTCTCTGATTCAAATTGTTCTTGCTGGTATACCTTCTTCTGCATTATTACAAGATGTGCCTACAGGTGTGTGCTAACAGACTACAGCTGTAATCTTCTGCTTCAAATTGTCTTTTGCAAAGTACAGTATATCTTCTGTTACTGCTTTATTTTTCTCTGTAGCAAACAGGGTATATCTTCTCTGAAATTATTACAGGTGGTGCTTTACAGGTTCTACAGTTTTATCTAACATTAGAATAAGCTTTCAGGGTTACTGTATTTGTTGTTAACTGATTGTTTCTGCTCTTACCTCCTTGTTCTTTCATCCGTGGTTCTTCTTTTTCGGAAGGGGAAGGGCCCAGCCACCCACCCCCATCCCTAACCCCAACCACTCCACACTACATTCCTTTTATAGGGTACCACAGTTGTGACATTTCCTGTGGCAAAGCAGGAAGGGGGGATCAGTGGGGCATCCACAAGGTGAACTCATTTACAGGGGCACCAGTAATTTAACATGTTATAACAAGTTATACGAAATCAAAACACAAAATCAAACCATTACTTGCATTTTCTTCCTTCTAATTACTCTGACCAGGTTATAAACCCAGCAACTTATCTGGAATGGATATCATTAACTGCAGGTACTGCGGAACACTTTTCAGAAGGACAGTCTTACAGGATTTAGGACACTGTCCTACATGCTGGGCCATTGGAGATCTTAGGGCTCAGCTCCGGGCAGCATGGGCAGAGATTGCGTGCCTCAAATTTCATATTCAAGAGAAAATACATTATAAGACCCACCTGCCATTTCCCCAACATCCAACAGAAGAACCTCGACCACAGAGGGTAGTTGGGCCAGGAGGTTGGCAGGTGGTTAGGAGGGGCAAATCAGGTGCCCCATCACTCTGTGCTCTCCAACATATTACCTCCAAATACCATATAAACACCACAAACAGGTATCTGCCTCTATCTCTGAAATCAAACAAAGGGGCAGAGGACACTGCAGAGCAGAACACTGCAGCACAGGAGCTAGCACAACAAAACTCACCCAAATCAGGAACCAAAACACAAAAAGCAAAAAGAAAATCCAAAAAACTTCTAATCATAGGAGACTCCATGATTTGGGGAGTTGATACCCATCTTCTGCCAGGGGTAATGGTCAGATATCTTCCAGGTACATCAGCGTGGAGAGACACTGACCACATTGCTAAAACTGTTCACAAAGCAGGAGAAAACATTGACGTCCTGGTACACATAGGGACTAATGATCTCACCAGCTGATCAGTTGTGAAGACCAAGGAACACCTGATCAGGCTGGGAGACAAACTATCATCCATTTCATCCAACATCTCCTTCTCTGAGATCCTGCCAGTCTGGGAGAGGGGGCAGATGGACGGAAGGTCAGAGAAGGGGAGATAGGGTTGCTAAACATGTGGCTCAAGGGCTAGTGCCAGGAAAAAGGACACAGATTTGTAGGGAACTGGCAATAGTTCTGGGAGCGAAAGTTCTTTAAATTTGATGGACTGCATCTGACTAAGGAGGGAGTCAGTGCATTGGGGCAGAAGTTTGATGTCTTTGCAGAATATTTAAACTAGCAAATGGGGAGAGGGGTGCATCACCCCATACGTCGAATGGGAAGAACACCCCTCCCCCCTCAGCTAGTGGTCAAACAGGAATTCAGCATGTTTGCAGTTCATTTGCATCACCAGGTAAGAAAAAAGGTCCATCTCCACATACGACACACAGAGGAAATGCCAAACCTCACCCAACAACTAACACACCAAAATCTGGCCAATGGAAAATCATGTACACAAATGCTCACAGCCTGGGAAATAAGATCCCAGACCTGCAGGCAATAATGTCAGAGGCTAAACTGGATATAGTAGCAATTAGTGAGACATGGTTTGCTAGTAACCACACTTGGAAGACTTCAGTACCTGGCTATGTACTGTTCAGAAGAGACAGAGGTGCAAAAAGAGGGGGTGGAGTGGCCCTGTATGTCAATGAAAATATCAAAGCTACAGAAATTCAGAATACACATAAGGAGCCAGAAGAACTGTGGGTCACCCTGGAAACAGGAAATGGGACAGCCATAAGAACTGGGGTTGTCTACAGGTCCCCAGACCAGGGGGAGGACATAGACACATTACTGTTAGAAGATATACAAAACATGACAGCTAAAGGGGAGGTTCTGATAATGGGAGACTTCAACATGACAGATACAGATTGGTCAGTACCAGCAGGAACATCCACCAGAACTAGACACATGGTGGATTCCCTGCAAGGGGAGGGCCTCAAACAACTGGTACAACAACCCACAAGAGACAGGGCTATCCTAGATCTAGTACTGAATAACAGGGAAGGGATCACAGATCTCCAGGTAAAGGTCACTCCTGGGGCCAGTGACCATCACATGGTATGGTTCAATTTGGCCACTACATCTAAATCATCCCATTCCAAGGCAAAAATATTGGACTTCAGAGGAGCTGACTTTGATAAGATGGCCAACAGAGTTAAGCTAGCCCTGACAAAAGAAACACAGGTGAAGAGGTACAGGTAAAGTGGGCAAGCATTAAGGATGCAATACATGAAGCAACATCCCATTGTGTTAGACAGAAAAGGAAGTGCAAAAGAAGAAAACCACTTTGGTTCTCAAATACAGTAGCAGAAAGGTCAGAGCCAAAGGCTGGCCTTCAGGAAATATAAGGGAACACAGCGGGATGAAGATAGGCAGGCATACCAAACTGTCCTAAGGGAAGCAGGGAAGGCAGTAAGGTATTCAAAGTCCCAAACTGAGGAAACACTAGCACGAACAATAAAAGAAGGTGACAAGACTTTCTATAGATACATTAGTGAAAGGAGAAAGTCCAGAGGGGGTATTGCTAAGCTCAAAGGAGAAAAGGGGGCATGTGAGGAGGAGGACCCTGTAAAAGCATATATCCTAAATAGATATATTTGCTCAGTATTTGCTGAAGAGAAGGTAGGGCAGGGCCCACAGGTCAGCACCATGGACACAGAGGGGAGGGAGGTGAGCACTACTCCCTTCACAAAAGAAAGGGTCCTACAAGAGCTCACTAAGCTCAGGGTGGACAAGGCAATGGGACCTGATGGCATACATCCCAGGGTATTTAAGGAGCTAAGGGTGGAACTAGCAGAGCCATTAGCAGAACTGTTTAGTGAGTCTCTGAGCAAAGGAGAGGTCCCAGAAGACTGGAGAAGGGCTCATGTGATCTTGCTCAACAAGAATGGTAGCAGGGAGGAGGCAGGGAACTACGGACTAGTTAGTCTTACCTCAGTAGTGGGCAAGATTATGGAGGCGATCGTTAAGGAGAGGATAGTGCAACACCTGGAATCCATAGGGGCACAGGATCCAAGACAGCATGGGTTTACAAAAGGAAGTATCCTATCAAACTAATCTCATAGATTTCTTTCACTGGGTAACCAGAGTGGTGGACCAAGGGGGAGCAGTTGATGTCGCCTACCTTGACTTCAGCAAAGCTTTCTACACTGTTCCACATAGAAGATTGATAAATAAGCTGGGTAGGCTCGGGGTGGGTCAGAAGTTGGTCAACTGGGTGGCAAACTGGTTGACGGGCAGAAAACAGAGAGTGGTGGTGAATGGTATACAGTCAGAAGAGATGCAAGTCACAAGTGGGGTACCTCAGGAATCTGTCCTAGGGCCAGTCCTCTTCAATATCTTCATCAGTGACATTGCAGATGGGCTAGAGAGTAAGGCTTGTCTGTTTGCAGATGACACCAAGATCTGCAACAGAGTAGATGATCCAGATAGGGTGGGCAGAATGAGAAGAGATCTGGATAAACTAGCAAAATGGTCAGAAGAGTGGCAACTGGAATTTAATGCAAAGAAGTGCAAGATCGTGCACATAAGGAAGAGAAACCCTGAAGCCACCTATAGACTGGGAGGGGAGTTGCTGGCAGTCACAAAGGAAGAAAGAGACTTGGGCATCATCTTCACCGATGACCAGAAATCATCCAAGCAGACCTCTAAAGCAGTAGGT
Organism: Neoceratodus forsteri; assembly: GCA_016271365.2. Taxonomy (NCBI): domain Eukaryota; kingdom Metazoa; phylum Chordata; order Ceratodontiformes; family Ceratodontidae; genus Neoceratodus; species Neoceratodus forsteri. The sequence continues at coordinate 356,065,624 of CM057454.1, read as the reverse complement.
AAGGCTAGGGGGATGTTAGGGTGCATTAGTAGGGGTATCACAAGTCGTAGAGAGGAGGTAATAATCCCTCTTTACAAGATACTGTTTAGGTCCCCATCTGGAGTACTGCGTGCAGTACTGGAGCCACACCTTCACAAGGACATTAACCAAATTGAGACAGTCCAGAAGGGCAACCAAAATGGTGCAGGGACTGCATCAGAAGACATATGAGGACAGATTAATGGAGCTCAATATGTATACCCTTGAGCAAAGGAGGAGAGGGTGATATGATCGAGACATTCAAACACCTTAAGGGCATTAACAAGGCGAAAGAGTCTAACATGTTTAAATATAAGAAAAATAGCAGGACAAGAGGACACAGCATGAGATTAGAGGGAGGCCAATAAAGGGGGAATTTGAGGAAATTCTTTTTCACAGAAAGGGTGGTGGATGCATGGAACAACTTACCTCAGGAAGTGGTGGCTATGAATACAGTGCAGGGCTTCAAACAGGCATGGGATAGGCATAAGGGAGCAATACAGATGAGTATTAATAGATAGGCCACTGACAGAGCAAAGGCTGATGGCACATTTGTAAGGTAGAAAAAGAAATGGGCAGACTGGATGGGCCTTGCGGTCCTTATCTGCCATCAACCTCTATGTTTCTATGATGTTGAGTCCTCCTGGTACAAGCAATTCTTTCCAGAGATATTGCATTAGCTGAGTTTGAGTCACTTTATAGGTTGCAGTACTGCTACCCTGGTGTTGTCATTCTTTGGAAAATACAGTAGCGATGCTTTTGTCATCACTTGGTGGCTCCGGCCTTTTGCAAAGCATCCAGGCATATCTGGCTCCATCCGTTTGCTCTTTCTACAGCTCCTAGGGATGTCCACCACAGATATTGTGCTCCCACAGGGAGCTCCAGGTTCTATCCCTAATCCCACCTTGGGTATTCTGGTGCTGCAGACTGCTCCTGGGCCTAGATGCCCAGTGCAGAGCTGCCCCCCTGTCACTAACTCTGCAGAGATCAATGATTAGGTAGGTGAGATTTTGTGGAGACATGCAGTATGATCTGCATTTCTGCACATTTGGCAAATCAGTGCATGTGGGTGACACCGAGTCAGCTCTTAGTGTCATTGCCGAAATGCGAGTCAACCAAGCAGGCCATTCGCCTTTCCGCCCAGGGGCAAAAGCTGGCGAGGCACCAAGCAAGGGCATCTTATGATGCCAACATGGTATCTTCCAGGCTGTGGGGAACTTTCAGTGGATGGCATAGTGTTGCCTCTCCTGGTTGGCACCCCTGCTGTAGGGTGTGCAACTCACTTTTCCAGAGGAGTCAATATTTCTCCCAAAGGGTCAGGCATGAATTGTTGAGATGCCATCTTGCTACCAGGTCACGTGAGCCTCTGCCTGCCGCTGACCAGTCTCAGGTCCTGCTGGACCTGTGAGGAGTCATTGCCCTCCAGCAGTTCCACTCACCAGAGGGCTGAGATTTTACCCTCAGATTAAGCCAGCTCCTCCCCTATTTTGGGGAAAAGCTTGGTACTCTAACCCATAAGTGGGAATAAATGGTGAAGATTGATTCTCGGAAGCTATAAAGATTATTTACTCACTGTAATTGTTGATCTTCCAGAATATCTTTATCATTCATTCACATGGTCACCCACCATCACCTACCCAGGTAAGAGTCAGGGCCTCTGGGCAGCTCACCCTGTGATCATGGGCACATGGCATCTTCTTGCCACTCTCTTAGGGGTCTCTCCACCTTGGTGGGTTAGCCCTGTTTTTTTTTCTTGTTGGAACTATGCCCATTCACCCCTTCCACACCCTGCTTTTTTATTCTGTTTACAAAAAAACGCAGGAATGAGAGTCTATACTCGTTTTTCCGAAAAAAAGAAAAGAAAGTTTAAAAAAATATTTACATTTTTTCATTTATCACTTTCTAATTTCCTAAGCTCCTTTCTCTTCTGCTAGAAGGTTTCTGGTGATATCCTCTAGAGCTGCTGCCACCTCGGTACCCCATCAAGTGCTACCAGAATACCACCGCACTATATGGCGCTAGTCTGGTAGGCGCTCACACGGACAGCGAGAGGGGATTTCCAGCGCTTGCTGTAAGTGCTCCCCTGGTCACTGTCTGGTGTGCTGAAAGATGATAAGAGTACCTGGAGCCAGGAGACTGGCCAAGTTGCTCTGATGGTGTGGAGGGCTGGGGCATCAAGTAGCTCGGCCAGCAGCAGTGGAGACCAGGGTTCTAATCCTGGTCTCCAACATTTTAACACACCTCAGAACTTAGCTTTTTTTTTTTTACATGGGGCTGTAATGGACCCACAAATTTTAACTTCCCCTGGAATACTCTCCCACTTGGAGTGAGAATCCTAAAGACAGGGGATGCGGGGGGGCATAGCCCCCTGCATAAAGAAAATTGTTGCCTTTTTTACCACGTGCTCCTAGCCGACACTATTGTTGTCAGCACTGTTTGGATCTAGTGACAGGACCTCAGTCTCCACCTTGCAAATGTTTCCAGCCTCTACCAATTAGCAGCATAGTCTTGCTACACAGTGCAGCCTTCACCTCCAGTGCTGGGAGAGGCAGATGCTAGAGAAGTTTATTATTTTTGAATACTCAGCTTGTCAAGCTGCATGCTGTCCCACACCTACTGTAAGTGTTGGGTGTTTTTCTTTCCTTTCTTTCTTCTTCACTCTCGTGGAGTGTCAAGAGGATAGTAAGTATGCTTTTGGACTGGTCCAATCTCTTTTACTATCCTTTTCTTGTTTTTTTGTTTGATTCTTTGGTTCTCATCCTCTTGGAACGCAAAACCCTCCTAAACTGGTTTCTTCTATCATAACCTTATAGGTATTCCCCTGGGTCTCTCATAGGCCAGCCATAGCTATATACCAGGGCTGCTGCCTTCCCTCCACCTTCCTGTCCAGGTGACTGAAGCAGGCTCTGACACTTACACACACTACCCCTGTGCTACTTAGGCTCATTCCTTAGTTCTCTAAGTTGGTAGTCTGGTTTTATTATTTTTATGATTTTATATCCTATATTATTTTCCTACTCCTTTGGGCTAGAAGTCCTTAGCCCTCTCTTTTTTTTTTTCTGTCCTATTTGTTTTCTCTCCTGCCAAACAGAACTAAGCAAGGGTGGGGGCCAGCATCAGTTATTGGCCAACCCACAAACATGACGCCACCATGTCTGTCTCGTGAACAGTGCCAGCACCGATGTCGGTCCCCCTAGGCTGCAAACAACTTTGCTCCCACTGGGACCTAGTGCCTCTTGCTTAGCTCCATAAGTGTGAATGAATGCTGAAGATATTCTAGAAAATCAGCAAGTACGATAAGTACATAATTTTCATTTCTTTATCTACATACTCCTTGGAAGAAGGAAGCACTTACTAGTCGCTGACTCTATTGTCAGGGGGATAGAGTTGGAAAGAAAAGGAGGCAGAGAAGGAGGTCAAGTGCCTACCAGGCACCAAAGCCAGGAGGGATAGGAAGCATAAACTAAAGATAGCTAGGGCAGTAGGAGCTGGATGTCATTGTCCACCTGGGAACAAATGACCTCTCTGGGGATGAGGCAACAACAGTGCAGGAGAAGTTTAAATTGCTGGGAAAGGTTTTAAACAGGTGGCATGCTCTGTAACTTTTGTAGAGGAGCTGCCTGTATACAATAGGGGGAAGAAGAGGGAACTCCACACACAAAGGATTTCAACTCATGGTTAAAGCCTCATGCAGAGAGGTCGGGTATGGCTACATTGGGGACTGGGGGTTCACCTGGGAGAATAAGACCAAATACGGAGGCGATAGCCTGCATCCATCTGGAAGGGGGACCACAGTTCTCAGTGGATGATTTAAATGTTCTTTTGATGAATGTTTAAACTAGCCGGGGGGGGGAGACTAAAGGGAAGCAGTAACAACCCCCCCAATGGCTGAGATGGCATGTACAGAGATTCTGGGGAAAGATAATCCCACACTAGATAAAATAAATCAAATAAGTAGGGGGTTAGAAAAGGATGAAGGGAGAAAATGAAGCAGATAGATGAAAAGAGGGAGTAAAGGGGGACACAAGGAAAAAGGAGAAGGGGCAGACTAGGAGCAAACAAAATTGGAGGGCCATGTGTGCAAATGCTAGGAGTCTGGGAAGTAAGATCCCAGACCTAGAGGCCATCATGGTGGAGGCTGACCTGGATATCGTGGCCATTACCGAGTCATAGGTCATGGAAATCCATGACTAGTACATAGTTATACCAGGGTATATAAAGGGGTATCTCCAGCAGGAACAGAGATGTGATTCTGCCCCTAAATAAATATGAACATACGAACATACGAATTTGCCAGCAGAAACATGCCATAATGGTCTATCAAGTCTACTTAGGTGTGCAGCTCTAACTAGTTCCTGGAGCTGCCCCCACTCCCTAAGTCGACTTTCCCTCCCCTAGTACGCTCTCTCTTCCCCATACCAGGAACACCTACCCTAATATTCTTCTTCACCATATCCCACCCCCTTTGAAACTAGCCACTGTATTTACCCCAACCACCTCCTCCTGCAACACGTTCAACCCTGACACCACCCTTTCAGTGAAAAAGTGCCTCTTCACTTCCTTCTTAAATCTACCCCCTACTAGCTTCATGCTATGCCTCCATGTTGTACCCTCCTTCCTTAAGTTAAAGAAGCCCTCCGAGCATACCATGTTTATTCCCTTAAGGTACATGAAGGTCTCTAGCATGCCCCCCCCATCCTCCAGGGAGTACATGTTTTGCTCACTCAGCCTCTCCTCATATGTTTTGTCCCCCATATTCTGGTTCATCCTGGTAGCCCTCCTCTGGACCCCCTTCAGTAGCTAGATATCCTTCTTCAGATATGGGCACCAGAACTGCACACAGTATTCCAGGTGTGGCCTCACCAGTAGTGTTGCTCAGATGGATCCAACAGATATTTGCCCTTTTGCAGCAGGATAGTGGATCTGCCAGATACGTCCACCATCTGCCTGTGGATCTGGCCGTCAGATCCCTAGGCAGATCCCATGTTATCCTACGGCCAGATCCAGGGATCTGGTGCTGGATCCAGGGATCTGACACTGGATCCCTGGATCCAGTGCTGGATAATGTGGGATCCAACCCAGGATCCGACCTCTGTATTTGACTGGATCTAGGGCTGGATCCAACTCGAATAGTGCCGCTATCCACCAGATCACTAGCGGATCCACGGCAGCACTATCCGAGCAACACTACTCACCAGTGATCTGTACAGTCTCAAGATGACTTCCTCCCTCCTAGAGTTTATTCCCTTGGTGATGTAGCCTAGCATTTTGTTTGCTTTGGCAGCTGCCTTGCGGGTTATGCTGCCGGAAGGGTGAAACCCCATTGGCAAAGTCCCCCATAGCGACTTTTTAATCAAGATTCAAAAATGTCTCTTTGGGGGACCCGCCAGCTAACTTTCCCCCTTTCACTGATTCCCCCCCTCACATTAATTCTGACTGGAGTTAACAATCCTTAGGAAGAGGCGTGGAGGCCTGGCCCCCATGGAACCCAGACCGATGTCTGACAGGCGAAATTTCACCTGTTGACATCAGTGATGTCTCTATGCAGCACTATTGACAACAATGTTGTCACATTGGCATAGGTAAACCACTTACGGCACTGTACCAAGTCTTTCATGTCTCCTCTGACCCTCACCCCAAGGTCCTTTTTCTCCTCTGAGACTGCCACCTGTACTCCCCCCAGCCAGTAGCTGGCCCCTGGATTCCTGGAAGCCTGGTGCATGACCTTATATTTCTTAACATTGAAACCCTACTGCCAGATGCCCGACCAATTTTCCAGCCTAGCCAGATTCTCCCTTAATTCCTGTCTCCCCTACACTGTGTCCACCGGCCCACAGAGCATGGTATCATCTGCAAAGAGGCAGATCTTACTTTTGACCCCCTCTGCTATGTCACCAATAAAGATGTTAAACAGCACAGATCCAAGTACTGAGCCCTGTGGGACCCTGCTGGTTATAGGCCGAGGTTTGGATAGTTCCCCCCTACCAATACTCTTTGATTCCTATCCTGCAACCAGTTCTTGATCCACCCCAGCAGTTTGTCCCCTATTACTAGGTCCCTCAGCTTGCTGATCAGCCTGCAATGTGGCATTGAATAGAATGCCTTGCTGAAGTCTAAGTACAGGACATCCACCACCTGTCCCCAGTCCAACGACCTCGTAACCCAGTTGACGAAGTCAATCATGTTGGTTTGACAAGATCTCCCCCTGACAAACCCATGCTGCCTATCATCCTGGAGACCGTTTTCCTCAAGGAAGGGCACCAGTCTTTCCTTTAGAATGGTCTCCATTACCCTCCCCACTATGGAGGTCAGGCTAACCAGCTTATAGTTAGCCAGCTCGTCCCTGGGACCGCTTTTATGGAGCGGAACCATGTGAGCTGTTCTCCAGTCCTGTGGAACACACCCCTTCTCTAGGAAGGTATTAAACAGGTCCGTAAGTGGGGCTGCTAGCACACTCACCCACTCTCTCAGGACCCTTGGGTGTAAACCATCTGGTTCCGGTGCTTGCCCACCCGCAGTTCTCTTAGCTCCTTAAGACCCTGTCCACCCTAATCTCCCCTTCATAGTCCACCACCCCTCTGGGCTCCCCTCATTCCTCCCTTGTGATATGGGCCCTTCCACTCCTTAGTGAAGACAGAGCATAAGCATTCATTCAAAGCCTCTGCTTGATCTTCCCCCTTTTCTGCCAATCCTCCTTCCCTCTTAATCCTTACAATCCCATATCCTTCTGCTTTTTTTCTCCCTAATGTATGGGAAGAAATCCTTCTCCACTTCTTTAATAGCCTGAACTAGTCTTAGCTTTTTATCTGCCTTGGCTGCCCGGACCTCTCTCCCTGCCTCACGAGATTTCTCTGTATAAGCCTCTCCCTGTCAACACCTGGCAGATTGAAGTTGCCTAGGATTATAGTGTTCCTTCTCATTCCTGCCCTCCTAATCTGTTCCCCCAGCTCCCTATCCAGCTCTATGCCCTGTGCTGGTGGTCTGTACACCACCCCCAACTGAATCTATTTCCCAGTTGTGTTCTGTACCACTACCCATAGGGCTTCGGTTGCTCCCTCCTCCACCTCCTCCCTGGTGCACATTATCCCATCCCTTATGTACAGCGCTTCTCCTCCCCCTCTCCCCCTCTCTCTGTCCTTTCAATGTAGTTGACACCCTGGGATCTCAAGGTCCCAGTCATGGTACTAGGTTGCCCATGTCTCTGCGATGGCAGCTATTGTACGTCTCCCTCCCCTTCTGCCATCAGCGCCTGCAGGTCTGCTGTCTTGTTTGCCAGACTCCTGGCATATAGGGAGATCACTTTCCATCTTGACCCCTGTCCCACATTTTCCCTATTCATTTTTTGACTCTCTTCCCCCCTTATATCTGCTATTCCTTCCCCTTGCCCTTTCCCCTCCTTTAGGTTCCCTCCTGGGGAGGACCCAGCGCCCCCCCTCACCTGGTGCCGAGTGCTGTGCCCTCTACTGCCCCCCTGGCCAGTTTAAATGTAGCTTATTCATCAAGTACCTTTCCAGATTGTCTTTCAGGACCCTTGAGCCCTCCTGCTCAGATGCAACCTGTCCTGTGCATATAGGTCATTGTGTTCCCATGTCCTGCCCCAGTCTCCCACAAGTCCATATCCATTTGCCTCACACCAACCTCCCAGTCATATATTGAACACTGCAATGCTCATCTTTCTTGCAGTACTGGTTCTAGGGACAGGTAGTACTTCTGAGAATGCAACTGTTTTCCCCACCCCACTATAGATTCCATATCTCAGAAAAGACATAGACAGAGTGGAGGCGATCCAAAGGAGGACTACCAAAATGGAGCAGGGTCTGTATCAAAAGTCCTACAAGGAAAGACTTAAGGAGCTAAATATGTACACCCTGGTGGAAAGGAGGAAGGGGGGATATGATAGAAACTTTTAAATACCTTACAGGGGTTAATAAGGTACAGGAGGGGAGCATCTTTCAGAGGAAAAGGTGCTCTAAAACAAGAGGGCATAATATGAAGCTGAAGGGGGGTAAATTCAGGAGGAATGTGAGGAAGTACTTTTTCACTGAAAGGGTGGTGGATACCTGGAATAGACTTACAGAGGAGGTGGCGGGGGTGAAAACAGTAAATGGATTCAAAAATGTCTGGGATAGGCACAAGGAAATCATGGTGGGTAGGACAGAGGGCATAATAAAAAATAAACATAGTTGGACAGACTGGGTGAGTGCAGCAGCCCTTATCTGCCATCATATTCCATGTAACTATGTATCTCTCACCATGAGCAAGTCACTGTGCCCTCAAACCAGAGCAGGTTTTGCGCTGTGCTGTGCCTAGACCTAAAATCAGAGTGGAGAAACTCCTAGATGTCAAAAGCAATGAGATGTGCCTCAAGCTTCTCAATAACATTGCCCAAACAGGGCAGGTTAGAGACAGGTTGGTAAATCACTAGGACGTCAAGGTCCAACAATGTTTTTTTTCAGAAGAGGCTTCACCACCAGTGCATTCTTCAGAGACACTGGGCCCCCCCCCCGAGAAAGAGTACCGGACAATCCCAGCAAACACCAGGCCCTGCGGCCTGTCACAGCTCCCCAAGACATGCTGGGCCTTGATCCAGATCACAGAACGTTGGTTGCAGATCCGAGATCACCTCATGCACCTCTTCTGTCATCACTGGTCAAAACTCTCCCCATGACCACCGAATGCATCTTAGACTCCCCAGCCCAATACCACAGGCTGTGATGGCCCATTTGAAAAGATCCAGGCCCTAATAGAGGACACCTTGTCTGAGAAGAATTGAGCAAACTCCTCACATTTCGCAGCTGAAATCTCTCTTATGGACTCCAGACAGGCTGGATGGAGAAGCCTGTCCACAGTTTAAAAGAACTGAGCCGGTCTGTTCTTTCCAACAGCAATCTCCCTAGACGGGAACACTGCCTTTCTATGGGTGATTGCCCTTTGATACTCACCATAGTAAACCATGTAAGCCAATCTGTCCTCCTGGGTCCTGGATCTCCTCCAATAAGGCTTGAACCACCACCCCTTTGTTTCAAACTCCCTCAGCTCATTGTAAAACAACAGTGAGCCCAGCTGTGAAACAAGTGGATGTACATGAACCAGAGCTACAAGATTACAAGCTCCAGTGACTGTCCTGTTATATGCTGCCACTGCTTCTTCTAGTCCTGTAGCATATGCTGTCAACACATTTGAGGTGTCCAGTACTGACAAGAGTCCCTCTGGCCAAAACCCTCGTAAAGTGCAGAACAAGATAACCTCCACAGGAGGTGGACTACAAACGGGGACCTAAATGTGAACCCAATGGTACAGTGATCAGATCAACATACCTGATCATTCTCGAGGTTCCCAGTCTTATATGTTTTATGTACCTCTAGTATTTTTTTTGATCAGTATCCTTTCAATATTTAAGCATGTGTAGATCTGGAGATTTAAAGTATGTTTGTTGTCATCCATTTTGATCAGATTGTTTTAAATTTCGATTGCTATGTAACACTTGCACAAAGTCACTTTGCAACTGCATTAGCTCACCCCCATTTGCCATCTTATGGAATGTGTATTAACCAACCAGGTCTTTTTGTCCTGTTTAAAAGGATGTTCATATGTAGGGTGTGGTACCTTTAAAAAGCACCAGTGTGGGTGCGAAATGCTGAGGTGTTCTGCACTGTGTATGGGGTTATCACTGTATCACCGCATTCTATGTTTTTGGCACTTTATTGTAAGTAATAAACATTTTATTTATCCCCAATCTAAGCATTTGGAGCATTTTTTACCTTTTTATCTTTTTGGGGGGAAGGTGATGTTTCCTTGTTTCTCACTGTTTGTACTTTACATTGCCACCACTATCCCAGTGCTACCCTTGTGTTTTTTGTCCTCCTTGTTAAACATTCCTTAAGATTTATAATACAGCATACTCAATTGACTCCAGCAGTATCCAAGTCACACCCCACAGAAGCCCAACAATCCCATTGCATGGCCAGAAGAGGTGCGCATTTCAAACAAAGACCTGAGCCCAGTCACCTGCCTATAAAACATTGTGGCTCCAATGGATACAAATGTACTCCAAGCTTGCACTGCAGCATCATCCAGAGGTCAAGCAAGTCACTCTTTTCCCACTGCTGGTGACTGTGTCCCCCAGTGCTTGTCATTCCCTCTGTGTGTCCAGGAACTAATTTGACTCTGGCGGCATCCAAATCACACTCCCCCAGGAGCCCAACCAGTTTTGTCACACAGCTATACTACCCTCATCTATACAAATTCTTCATAGCCCAAGTGGTCCAGAGTGCTGCAGTCTGGATCACTAAGAACTGAGTGCAAAGGATGCCACGGTAGTCTTCCCATGAGTCAGCCCAAGGAGGCAGCTGATGACCAGCCATGCTACTTCATTTGCCTCCCAATAAGCCTTCTTGACTTTGTGTGCTCAACTGAAATTCACAGACCCTAAGGTACGCTTACTAATTACTACTGCTCCATATCCTGTAGTGGGACTGCAGTCACTGACTTGAATTATACCACCCGATTTATGTTACACAGTACATGCTTGTGTATTCCATGAGATTACTAGTGTCCATGCTCAGAAAGAATAGTCTCTATATAGTGGGTTTTTTAGTGGGAGGCTTTAAGCCCAAGGTTCAATTAGGTGATTAACTTCACTCCCTAATGAGCTTAGCAGTCACACATCCTGGGCTTCGCCAGGATTCATTTTTCATTGTGGCTGAAGGCGCTGCCTTCCGTTGTTTTGGGCTCTTCAATTCCTTGGTGCCTATGGCCGCTCATTCCCGTCTCCCATTTTGTCTTCCCCTCCTTTGCCCTTCTGCCACTACCGCGGCTTTGCTTCTGCCTCCCTCACTCGGTTTCCTCATTGTTCTTGCCTCCTGCTCCCCTTCTTTCCCCTGCCCTGCTTAGAGCATGTTCCTCACCTCTTTGTTTGGTGCTTCCCTCCCCCACACCTGCCACGTGGCTCAAGTTCCTTTGCTGCCCTCACTTCTGCTGTTCACCCTCCTAGCATGAAGCTGAAAGGAGGAGGAGGAGAGTGGCTGGCCATCAGCAGATTTCTGACTCATACCCCCCCCATGTCTTTCATCTCTATCTGACGCTAACTGTTCATTTCCTCCTGCTCCTACCAGCCATACCTCAGCCTGCACCGGCCCTCAACCCGGCTTTTTCATGGTATGTACCGCTCTGTAGTACCGACACTTTGTTGTGCTCACTTCGGGGATAGTGTGCCTGCAGGATTTTCAGCAGCGGTTATGTACAGGGATCGCCTGGCATTTCAAAGTCGGGGGGGGGGCTTGTGGCAGCTTGCTGTGGGCTAGAGGACCTCGCTGGGTAGAACCTTATGTTCCTTTTTCTCCCTTTTGCTGCTCTCCTTTTCCCTTTCTGCTGCAGTTTCCTTCCTGATGCTGCTCCTCCTGCCTGTCCCCTGTACTCACTCCTGTTCTGCATTGGACACCTCTTAGTCATCAGCACACCGTCATTTACTCTGCTGATGCACTTTTTTGGGATCTTTGTTGTCCTTCTGCCTAACCAATTCCTGACTCCCACATTTTCAATCTTATTATCATGGATGCTGGGGTCCTGCTTTGGCATGCAGCTTTAGTGCCACGGCATGGGGCGCAGCATGACCATTTTTCATTTCTTCACCTCTTTCAGGCAATGCACAGTTTGTGGGGTTTTCTACACTCGACTGCACAATCTGCACTGAGTCTCTGCCACTTCCTTCTGCATCTCCTTGTGTAGATTGCTGGGTGGGGCTGCTGTGCTATGGATGTGGATGGATTACGCTTCTGGGATACAACTCTGCATCTTTTGGGGTTTGCTGTACTCGCTCCTGCTGCTAAGGCTATTCATGGCCATGCAACCTATTCACTCATCGACCTCAGTTTCTTGCCTCTTTCCTTCTTGCTACCTTTATACACCGCATCAGGGGTGTCAACCCCATCACCTCCACCGTTACCTTCCTCGTCCTGTTGCCTCTGCCCTCCATTCCTCTCTTTCCCTTACCTTTGCTTTCTTTTGGGGTTTTCCCTATCCTGCCATCACTTTCCCTACTCGTATCCTCCTCCTCCTACCCTAGTCCATCTAGTGTCCTGGTGCCTATGACTGCTCTCCCATAGTTACCACTGCCAGGTAGCTTCCTCATCCTACTTCGCTTTCCCTGTGCTAGCATCCATGGCACCAGAAATCATGGATTCACTCCACTCAGCTTCACTCCTCATCATATATCATCCAATTTTGCTCCTCGATCGCTCAACCTGAGTTGTTCCTCGGATGCTCCTCCTGATCGTACCCTCTGGTTCACATACCCTCTGGTTCCAGACATACCCTCTTGACCTTGGAGTCTACCTCCTTTCGAGGAGCCTACTTCCTCCTACTACCTCCGTACAGGTTCATTTCAAGTTCATTCCTGTCTCCTCCTCTACACATTCCATACCAGCCATCAAGGATTGCCTGCAATCGATATTTCTTTTGGGTGTACCTATCATGACTCCTATATCACCCCATCTCCATGCTACCTCAAATTGATTCAATATCCAGTCAAGGATGTGCTAGTCCCTGATACCTTACCTTAATCTGCTTATCTATTTCAGCTGCTCAATCAGTATGCCTCAGCTGTCTCCATCTGGCCTGCAATTGATTTTTTTGGGCTACCTCCCATTAAGTCTCATGCTACCTAATCTACTTACTGTGTTCCCGCAGTGATCATCATTGTCTGTATTCATCTCCCTCAGTCACCTTGATTCAGCTGTATCTCCGCTGCTGGCCATGCTTTCTTGTCTGTCACCCTTTGCTATGGGCCAGCTGGCTGCTCCACTGTGGTGATGTCTGTATAATTTACAGGGGCAGCTTTTCCTCTCCACTTGTTCTGTTCCCCCCCCTTTCTTTTTTCTCTCTTCTTTCTCTCTTCCCCTTTGTAATTTGTGTTTTATGTCTGTTGCAACAGCAAGTTCTCTGTTCCTTGTCCTTTTTTTCATGTCTGGGGATGTTTTAAGTATATACATTTATGTGCATACCCCTTTAAGATATATATGGACTGACCATCTGTATGTATATTTGTATGCACATATGAGTATATATGTCTATAATCCTCTTTATTTCTTTGTGCCCTCTGTTATATACATTGCATACCTTCTTCATACCCCTTGTTTTACATAAAGAGATTCTGCAAAATGAATATTGAAACGGGTTCCGTTTTTGTTTGGTAACCCCCCCATTTCGGCTTCTCCTCCGTGCTGCTGTTCATTTATGCACCAAGGAGTGTTGAGATTCCGGTAGAACAAGCCTTTATTAGACTACCCATTGTAAAATCTACTACTAGCAGGAATTTGGCGTTTCTGCTGAAAAGAAGCATTAGGAAATGCTTCTATTTGTAGAGATTCCTTCTCGTTTGTGTGCACATTCGTGAAGAGCACTTCGAGAAGGATCGCTACGGCCGCTCGGTTGCTGCTGAAGCTGGCAGCTTGTATTTATGCAGTTTTGCTCATTCTAAGTTTAGGTTTTTGGCAAGAAAGCCCCAAAACCTAGTATTCCACACAATTGTGAACACAAAAAGAGGCTGTAGTCCTTCGAGGAAAAAAGGGGTTCTATATTTAAAAAGAATTGTAAATCTGGGTATTACAGTCTTAAAAAGGGTATTATAGTACAAAAGGTAACACAAACACTTTAAGTTCTGTTTTCTTTTTATAACCTTGCAGTGATTCCTGAGAAGCAGGGAAACCAAACTAGAATAAAAAGAGAAGACTTTAATATAAATATGTAAGAGGCATACTTGGGATAGGGTGTAGAACAAAAGGGGGAAGCCATTGTTGTTTTGCTTTGTCCCTATAGAGCCAGCTGGCCTTTCTATTCCATTATTTATAGTTTGGGAATAAGGGGGCGGGATTAGATAGTCATCTAGTGTTTTTTCCTATCTTTAAGCAGGATTTTATTTTATGACAATGCCCCTATATTTTTGTTAATTAATTTTAAAAGGGGATGTTATCAGTGAACATAATTAAAATGTTTTTTTGCTTGAATTTAATGTTAAACTTCTGGAAAAGGGGTAGAGCCTCCTAAAATCACATGACCTGTATGTATAAAAGGAGTCTCTTCTCATTCTTTAGTCAGATCTTGAAGGGACTGGTTCTCTACTATCCCATTGAAGGAATAACACTAGCTGCTTTCTAGTGTGCTTCTTGTTGTTTGTTATTTTGTTTTTTTTTTGTTGTTTACTTGTTGCTTTATTTGGTCATTCAGTTCATCTTTGTTTTGTAAATAAACACTTTCTGTTGGATTTATTCTGGCATCTGGTGTTTTCCTTATACCCACACCTTCACATATTGTGTCAGAAGTGGGATATGGTTTGATATATCAGATGGCCGATACTGCCAAGTATCAGTGAAAGATCAGATGCTGGAAGGAGAGCTGACTAGTGGTGTCCACACTAGAACCATGGTAGCCAAAACTGGAGCATCCTTGTTACCCGGACTGGGAGATGTGAGGTGAAAAAATGACCAAGACCGAGGAGGAAGGTACCGTAGGAGGAGAAATGGTGGAGGAATCAATACAGGAAGAAGAGAAAGTGGTGAGTCCACCTGTGGGTGACTCCCAAGAACTGTTACAATGGCTCTGTATGCAACAGATAGCCTTGGAAAAACAAAGAGAGAGAGACAACCAACGCAATGAGGCCAGGTGGGCTGATACATTAAGAGCCATCCAAGCATTAGGAACAGGTCGGCCATCTGCACCAGTGGATGGCCCCAAAGGTATTAAACTGACTAAACTAATGGAAACAGATGATATTGAAACATTTATGACCACATTTGAATGCATTGCTTGTGCTTGTAACTGGCCTAGAGAGCAATAGGTCATCAGACTTGCCCCATAGCTGACTGGAAAAGCACAACTGGCTTATGGGCATATGGACAGTGGCATGAGTGAGAACTATGATGCAGTAAAAGAGGCCATCCTGAAACACTGTGACATCTGCCTTGAAACCTACAGACAGAGATTCAGAGCCCTAAAGTTTCAGACCACCGACACCCCACAGGAGGCGTATACCAGATTGAAGGACTTGTGTACAAAATGACTGTGCTCAGGGTCTAATACTAAAGAACAAATGTCAGAGGCTATTGTGCTGGAACAGTTTGTAAGGATCTTGCCACAAGATGTACAAGTATGGGTCAGAGAACTTCAACCTGAGACTGCTTCAAAAGCTGTAAGCCTGGCCGAAGATTATCTGGCAGCAAGACCCCATAGACAAAAAGGAAAATTTTCCACCAGAACACCAGCTCCCATGGTAAGAAATTTTACTTCTATGGCAAATAACACAGTTGGAGGTGTAAGAACAGCAAAATCTGATAAACCATTTAACACTGACATTATATGCCACTTATGTCAAGCAAAAGGGCATATTGCCAGATTTTGCCCTAAGAAGAAGACTGCACCAATACATTTAGCTTTAACCAATTGGGGACAATATTTAACATCAGTCACTGTAAATGGTCAAACAGTAGCTGGTCTCCTGGACTCTGGTAGTCGGCAAACTTTGATAAAAGCTAATTTAATACCCTGTATCACAGAACCTGATACTGTAACTGGAGTTACTTGTATTTATGGGGATGCCCATTATTTTCCCATGAAAACATTATTCATTGAAGTACAAGGAACTATCCAACAAATCCCAGTCGGACTAGTACCCCATCTGCCAGTACCAGTCATTATCGGTCACGATCATCCTGATTTTGACACCTTATTGACTGAGGATGCACAGCTGAGAGCCTTTACCACCAGGACACTGACTAAGCAGACTTTGGATCTGAATAATATCTTTCCTTTCGAAGATGAGATTTGTACATCACCAGGGAAGTCTTGTAAGTCCAGAAGAGAAAAGAGGCTGGACAAGAATAGATGGACTCTCATACAGAAAGAATTAAAGAAAGATAATGTTAAAGAAATGAGTAATGATGTTGGAAAGAACATTTCTATAAAATCTTTTGGGGCTGAACAGATGCATGACCTAACCTTAATACCTTTTTTCCTACAGGTGGAAAAAGATGCTGAGAAGGGACTGAAAATGGTGTTGCTGAAGGGGTTACTATATAGGGAATGTGTCAACCCTAAGACTGGGGGGGGGGTAGTTTCTCAGTTAATGGTCCCAGAGAGCTATAGACAGCATTTATTATATGTAGCCCATGATATACCATTAGTAGGATACCAGGGGGCAGAAAGGACTTTGAATAGATTATTGTACCGATTATTTTGGCCAGGTATACATAAGCAAGTAAAGGATTACTGCAAAACCTGTGAACATTGCCAAAGAGTATGTCCTATTTCCAGAAAGGATAAAGTACCTCTACAACCCTGCCTTTAATAACTGAACCTTTTCAGCGTATAGCCATGGATAGCAGTGTCAGTGGCTCAGTAGGTAGCACACTCACTTCTGAGGTCGGGAGTTCAGAGGGCTGTGGGTTCAGTTCCCACATCTGGCACTTGGTTAATATCCCAGTGTTGACACTGTACTGCAACATGAGAGGGGTGCTGCACTTCTGAGGTGCCGTCTTTCGGATGAGATGTTAAACCGAGGTCCCATCTGCCTGGATTGGTGTTAGTTCAGGTGGATGTTAAAGATCCCATGGCACTTATCGAAAAGAGTAGGGGAATTTTTATTGAAAAAGAGGACTCCGAAACAAAAGAAAGCAAAGGTATACAATACAAACAAGAACTGAGAAATAACAGACCATCAATAACCAAGAAAAAAAATTGACCTCAAGACACCCAATTAGCACAATTAACCCATAAAAAATTGCCTTTAACTAGTCCTTGTAAACGAAAATCAGTATCATAAATTTTCATAAAGTAAGAGTCACATTAGAAAGGAGTTCATCAAACAATATCAGGCGCTGTTGTGAAATCCATAAACATCTGGATTGCCAAATATAAAAGTGAAGAATCGAAAAAATTAATAACATTGTGTCAGCAGGATACTTGGACCATTCACCCTTATGTACTCCATACATCAGTGTACAATATGAAATAGATAAAAATAAAGGCTCATTCCATTTATTAGCTAAAAAAAAACAAAAAGCTTGAACATGTGGACACTTACAAAAGATGTTCCTGGTTTCCAAAAGGACACACAAGAATCACGATCACAATACCTATCACTAATTTGCTTATGCTTATGGGAATTACCAACTGGTAATCTACCATAAGAACTCAACCAAACACTATCCCAGATGAAATCAGGCAACCTCCTATTGGAGAGAAACAAAATAACTTTTTCCAAGGAATCCGAAGGACAATCAGGAAAAATCAGAGCATCAGTAAATTCAGAGGAAACAACATAATCATACAATTTCTTTCTATACATGGTTTCCAATTGAGGAATGGTAACACCCCATTTCAATAAATGCTTAAAGATTTCCAGACCATACTTGGAGAAAAAAAGGAATCTTCGCAAATGGAGCAGGTTTTCCCAACTTCCAAAGCGGCAATCCTTTGGAAAACCAAGCCCTGACATAAGGATACCAGGACTTGCTACCAGGTCTAAGAAGAGGACTTAAGTTATATGAAACAAAAATACTTACAAAAAATGCCACTGGATGAATCATAGCTACTGCCCCTTGTCTAATACTTCTATATGTATAGCCACGTTTGATGGGGTTCAACCTACTTCCCCAAAAGGCTTGGAAAAAACACTAAATAAGGAAGTAAATAATGTCACAGGAGGTGGGAACACATAACTAATATACAAAAAAATAGGAACCACCAAAGTTTTAATTAGCAGAACCCTCTTACGTTTAGCAATTTGTTTCCCCTTCCATCTGGAAACAAGTAACTGAGCCTTATCAAGTTTGTGAGACCAGTTTGCGGAAGCCATATCACTAGCACCAAATTCAACTCCCAAAATAGTCACAGGGTCCCTAGAAATCGAGATACCAAAAAGTTGACCAGATGCGGGAATAGGTGAACTACCTAAAGGAAAACCCCTGCTCTTAGCATAATTAATCTTGGAACCAGAACATCTGAAAAAAAGGTCAAAATGTCACTTACAATAGGCCCTTCTGTAACCTCAGAAATACAAAGAACCAAGTCATCAGCATATGCCAAAATTTTTACAGGAGGAACAGCACCACCAATACTCAACCCAACTAGACTTGTATGAGTGATAATTAAACAAAGTAAAATATCAATAAAAAAAGACATACAAAATAGGGCTCAGAGGACAACCCTGACGTACGCCATGCTGAACTGTAATCGGTCTACCAAGCCATCCATTAACATTAGGGAGAAGCAAAGCAGAACTGTACATAATACGAATCCAATCAATAAATTCAGCAGGAAAACCATAAGCACGTAAAACAGAAAATAAGAAATCATGTGAGACCTGGTCAAAAGCCTTTTCCTGATCTAGGCTCAAAATATACCCATTCAAATGACCAGGCTGGGCAACAGTAAATAATTCCCTTAAGATTAATAAATTATCATACTGAGTCCTACCTGGTATAGAACATGTTTGGTGTGGGCAAATCAGACCATCAACAACCTGTGACAACCGAAGTAATAAAATTGTACTTAAAATTTTCAAATCAGTGTTCAATAAACTTAACATCCTCCAAGTTCTTAAATCTTCCTTAGGGCCCTTTTTATACAGTAGAATAACCAAAGCCAGATTCATAGAGGATGCTAAGGACGAAGTAGACAACATCTGATTGAAAACCTAGGCCAAAACAGGGACAAGATCAGCCTTGAATGTCTGGTAAAATGCTGCTCCCAGACAGTCCATGCCAGGAGCAGAATCAGGGTTCAAGGAAAAATTAGCCTGATGTACTTCAGGTTCAGAAATAATATTTAACAAATTCTGACAATTAACAGTAGACAACTGTGGTAAATGTAAAGAGTCAAAATTAAACAAGTCATATTCAAGATCAACATCTTTTTGATATAAAGATCCCAAACAGTGACCTACAACATCAACTAAATCTTCTGGTGAAGTAACCAAATCATCATCCATGGAAGTTAACTGTGTAACTAACTGATGGCTCCCATGATCTTTACAATCCTGAAAAGGGTCCAAAGCACCCTCATGCAATTTTAAACCAATCCTATGTTCATGTTCTAAGGACTTAGCCCTATCATACTGATAGGCAAACATCCGTGTCTTAACATTTCTAATTTGTTCCCCATCATCAAGCTTCTCAGTCTCTGCCAAGGAAATCAACCTCTGTAATTGAGTCCTAAGATGCAAATAATCTAAATAATGTGAGGTAACCTTGGCATGAGAGCGGGCTTGAAAAAAAGACTTACAATCCTTCTTGGTATCCTCCCACCAAGATGCTAAATCCTCATATATATCAAAAACAGAAAGCTGGGCAATCCATTCCATTTTCCAAGCCTTCAGAATAGTCTTATCAGCCAACAGGGAAGTGTTTAAGCACCATAGATTCTTTTTACATCTAGGCGCCCCTTCCCAGGTTAGGCAGACCGTAAGAGACCTATGATCAGAAAATTCCCAAACACGTAAAACAACCGAGGTGACTTGCAATATAGCAGAAAGAAAAATAAAATCAATCCTAGTGGACAGAGACGACTTAAAAAAAGTATTACCACCAGAAGGATACACACAACGATAGGCATCTTTAAGCTGAGCTATATCAAGAACTTGTAGTAGCTTATTGGAATCACAAAATAACTTTGAGGTTCTCAACCCCCTGTCAGAGGTACTCAGAGCACAATTAAAATCACCAGCCCAAAAAAACAAACGTGAAGTATGAAGATAAGGCTGAATGTCCAGAAATAGTGCAACACGCTGAGCCTTGGTCTGTGGGGCATAAATGTTAATCAGTCTAAATCTTTCACCCTGAAAATTAATATCTAATAATAAAGCCCTGCCTGGGCAAATATCAACTAATTTGGAAACCTTCAAAGCTGGATTAGTAAACAATACCCCAACACATCACAAAGAGATTCCCCATTGGACCAAAATGTGGCACCCTTAGACCATAGGTTACGAGCATGTTGAGCTTCAACAGTAGTTTTCAATCTAGTATCCTGAAGACAAACAATATCACTGTGGTGTTGTTGCAAACAAGTCAAGGTGGTAACAATTTTCTTATGACTCTTTATACTATTAACATTAATGGTTGAAATAGTCAAGGAAACCATAAATGGAAAGGAAAAAAAGAAAAGGACATAGTAAAATAAAAACCGAATGTTAATGGGCTTTAGCAACCCTTCTACACTGGGACCTTCTAAGGTTAACCTCTACCGGTCTAACTTCCCCTTCTTCACCTTCCGAAAAAACATCAGTGACAGTAGAAGCCCTGGAGGAGCGGTCAGAATCTTCACCCTCAGACTCATCCCCAGTAACTAATGCTGCAAACTGATTACCCATTTTCCAGGAATCAGAGGATCCACTACTGGGTAAGACCAAAGGGGAAGGGCGAGAAAGAATAGATTTACCAGATCTATGACATTTCTTTGCTGTAACAGTTTTAAAAGGTAAAATCAGGGAGGGGAGGCATACCAGATTCATCTGATGTATCCAGTAAAGGAAGGGCAGAGGTAGATGGCATAGAAGGAGCAAAGGAAGCAACAGAAGTAGAGGGGGGAGCATTCTGTTCCTGCTCACTTACTGAAACAGCTTCAACAAGTTCAGCATCCGCAACCACTAAAGGAGGCGTTACAGCAGTAGGAGACACAGTTTTCTCAACTGTACTATCAGTAGCCACCACCTTTAAAGTATTCATATGCTGAGCCACCACAATCAAGCCTTCATGAGAAAGACTATCATCTCTATTGTGAGATGCCCATGGACATTTTGCATAGCCATGCCCAGTCTGTTCACACAAATTGCATTTAAACAAATTAAGGCAAGTAGCAGCCTGATGACCAAATTCAAAACAATGTGAACATCGAGGGGTATCACAAGCTGTATTAAGATGTGTCCGTGAGCCACACTTAAAACATGACTTGGGTTGACCAAAGTAAAACAAACTGCCTCTGTCTTTCCCCAGAAAAAAACTATTGGGAAGATGTTGAGGCCCACAGTTTGTAGAAAAAGGTTTTACATGCAATTTCCAACGACCATTCCAAATTTTCTCACTATCAAGGATAGGAACTGGCCTATCCAAAACATCACACCGTTTACATAACCAAAAAAGAATATCCTCTATATGCACCCCTTCATTATAAAACATGACGGTAATCAATTTAACAGCGGGCTTCGTCAAGAGAACTGCCAAAAAAGGGACCCAAAGAGGGGAATTCTTAACAGCGTGATACAAAGCTCAAAATTGCTCCGAACTAGAAACAGTTTTAAAGCTCACATCATAATTAGAGCTACCAATATGAATAAGAGCATAAATGTCTGAAGAGACTAACTTCACAGAGCCTTTGAGTAGATTTGTAGCTATATACAGTCTATCAGTCTGGTCTTCTAAGCCACCTTTATATATCAAATGAACTGCATTCCTTCAGCGGGCAGGTTCACCCTTGTTAGCAAATAAATCCGACAGTTTAAACTGTGGAGTAGCCCCAGCAGACTGTTGAGGTACAGGGGCAACCTTATCAGGTTCCAAGTACAAACCAGGTGTATGTAAAGCAGTCGTAGTAGCCCCAATATTGTTACAATCCCATAAATGTGGTTCAATCTCAGGAGGTACAGAGGAAACAGTAGACAAGGCATGCAAAGCAGAAGAACCAGGGGAAGTGGAATGATAATGTTTCACAACCTCATCATTAGGATCAGAGATCCATCTTCCATTTGAATGTTTCAACCACCCAGGCCCCGCAATCGCCCTGTCAGGGGACCATCCCTTACTAAGTTGGGGAGGAGAGGGTGAAGGAGAACCTTGCATAGCCAGAGATTCACTAGAATCCTTCAGTGAGACAGTTCGTGTACCACCCACCCATTTGTCCACGACCGTAGTTGTAAGACTTGCCTCTGAAGACACAGAACCATTTTCCAATATGTTACCGTGCATTCCCAAGTGTTTGGAAGGAACTGCAGAAACAACAGAGCTGGTATCAATAGCAGTTACAGGGGGAAAAGGCTTTTGGCACTCGTCAGAGAGACGTTCAGTACTGCCAGCCGCCCCAGGAGGTTCAGTAAGCACAGACACACACTTTGGTAAATCCACAGGCGCATCACCAGAAAGCGACAAAGAAGTATGGGTAGCAGAAGGGGAAGAAAGGAGAGGAGTGGAGCGCAATGCAGTTATTTCGGTAAGCAACTGAGACTTCTGACGCGTACAGCACTCCTCCTCTGACACTATGGTAGCCAACAACCATTCCTTAGCCTCAAGATCAAGTACAGTACTCTCCATAGAAACAGAAACATCAGCATTTGTAGGTAAATCCTCACTAGGAACAGCCTCCACAGGTGAATCAAAAAACTCCTCAGGTAGTGCAGTATCAGTAAACACAGGAGTCATTTCAGCAGCCTCTAGTACTATAGGAGCAGAGGAGGAGGCCCACTCCCCTGTCCCATCCACATCCATCTCCTCAGAAGGTTGAGCAAAAGTGGCCATCTTCCATCAGTCGGCCAAAGATTCCCCCTCCTGGAGAGTAGGGGAATTTCCCCGGTGTCCTGGACAAATTTCCCTCATTCACTGAAAATACCACCAACAGCTTAATCTGGTTCAAGGTCAGTTGCCACTCATCTGTATCCCCTTCCCCGGGTCGTGCCTGAAAATAGGCAGGAAGGATTTGTCTAGTGCACTTATCCGGGTAACAAAAACTAAATAAATAAATAAATATAGTAGGCCCTTTACCAAAAACAACAAAGGGGAATCGCTTAATTCTAGTAATCTGTGATTACAGTACAAAGTATCCAGAAGCTATACCAATGCGTACTGTAACTGCAAACAAAATTTCAGATGAACTAGTGAAAATGTTTTCCAGGGTAGGCATTCCTAAGGAAATTCTCACTGACCAGGGAAGTAATTTTTGTTCTCAATTGTTAAAATGCCTATATCAAGCATTAGGGATTCATGCTATACGTACATCACCATACCAGCCACAAACCGATGGTTTGGTTGAAAGATTCAGTCAAACCCTAAAACAAATGTTAAAGAAGTTTACACAAGAGGAAGGGAAACACTGGGATCAATACCTACCATACCTAATGTTTGCATACAGGAAGGTACCACAGGCCTCTACTGGGTTTTCTCCATTTGAGATGTTATACGTAAAAACCCCAGAGGTATACTGGATATAGTGAAAAAAGCATGGGAAGATGAGCGTCCAGAAGCAACTACCTTAACAGCAGTACAGTACATCACTATCCTTAGGAATAAATTAATTAGATATGTGAACACAGCACACCAACAGGCATTAAAACACCAACAATATCAAAAGGAAATGTATGATCAGGGAGTAGGAAATAAATCCTTTCAACCTGGGGAAAGGGTTTTGCTCTTATTACCCTGTTCGGACAACAAGTTACTGATGAAGTGGCAGGGACCTTATACCATAATAAAACCAGTAGGAAATGTTAACTATGAGGTAGCATTACCAGACAAAAGACACAAAAAGAGGATATATCATGTCAATTTATTAAAAAATGGTATGATAGAAGTCAGCCTAGTATGTACGTCTTATCAGAAAGTGAGGAGAATGAAATGGAATTGGCATATGAGAAGTTAGATGGAAAAGGGTCATTTGGGGACATTAATATAAATCCTGCACTACGCCCAGACCAAAGAAAGGAGATAGATGCAGTCCTCAAATCCTTTCAACCTTACTTTACTGTAACTCCTGGTAGGGTAAAAGATCTAGAACACCATATCAAAGTGACACAGGTAACACCTATCCGACAAAAACCATACCGTTTGCCTGAAAGTGTGAGAGAAGAAGTGATACATGAAATAACAAAAATGCAACAAATAGGGATTATAAAACCATTTAAAAGCCGTTGGAGTTTCCCCATGGTGGTAGTAAATAAGACAGAAGGGGGAGTATGTGTCTGCCTTGATTTTCATAAATTAAATGCCATATCTGTCTTTGATGGATATCCGTATCATTGACAGACTGGGACAAGCACAATATGTAAGCACCCTAGATCTGTCAAAAGGGTATTGGTAAATACCCTTAGACGAAGAATCTCAAGAAAAAATGGCATTCACCACTCCTCTTGGACTATTCCAATTTATTACCATGCCCTTTGGCCTTCATGGGGCCCCTGCAACATTTCAAAGATGCATGTATCAGATCTTACAGCCCCATACCTCCTATGCTACAGCCTACCTTGATGACGTTATTATATCTAGTCCATCTTGGAACGATCATTTAACCCATTTACAATAGATTCTTTCAGCTATTATTAAAGCAGGTTTAACTATAATAATAATAATAATAATAATTTTATTTATATAGCGCCTTTCAATATATCAAGGCGCTGAACAAGTTAGTCATAAATTCAAATTTCAATACAAAACCATCAAACACTAAAAAGACATTATAAAAATACATCATAAAAACATAATAAATTACAATAAAATTCCAAACATATTACAATTCACTTAACTATCTAAGAAGGCCATTTTCCATAAATATGTTTTCAATTCTTTCTTAAATATCTCCACGGAGGTGTAATCCCGTAACCGGCATGGTAGAGAATTCCAAAGAGTGGGTGCAGCATGAGAAAATGCTCTGCTGACGGAAGATTTTAAACTCACTCTTGGAATCTCCAACAACCCCATGTCGGCCGAGCGGAGTGATCGGTAGGGCAGTAAGAAACCAGTAGGTCTTTCTATAAACCCTGCCAAGTGTTCTCTGGCCATGCAAGAAATAAGATATTTAGGTTTTATAGTAGGTAACGGGATGATAAAACTGAATCAACTAAAACAGCAGCATTTTTCATAGTGAACGACCACAAACGAAAAAACATGCCAGGGCTTTTTTGGGACTTATAGGATATTATAGGAGGATTCATCCCAAATTTTTCAGAAATTGCTAGCCCATTAACTGAACTGACCTGTAAGGCAAAATCAGACAAAATACATTGGACAGCACAATGTGAGGAAGCATTCTGTACATTAAAGGCTAAGTTGTGTTCATATCCGGTACTGCATAGCCCCGACTTTTCCCGACCCTTTTTTGTACAAACAGATGCTTCCAATAATGGTATTGGTGCTGTCCTTTCTCAAATGGGTGGTGATGAAGAACATCCTGTCATATTTATTAGCCATAGATTACATGAACGGGAGTCTAGATATTTAACTATAGAGAAGGAGTGTCTAGCTATTTGCTGGGCAATAGATGCCTTAAAATTCTATTTATGGGGCAGAGAATTCAAAATTATAACAGATCATAACCCTCTATGTTGGATTAATTTAATGAAGGACAAGAATCCCCACATAATGTGGTGGTACCTTGCACTTCAGTCTTATCGTTTTTCCTTAGAACACTGATCTGGTAGGAAACATCAAAATGCAGATTATATGCCCCGTTTTGGACATGATTCATCATCCTACACAGACCCCGGGGTAAAGAATGTATACAGATTAGAGATTAGTAGGAATCTCTATTTGAATTAATTAAAGTAGATTTTTGTGAAAGGACCCTGGGGTGGAGCTTTGGGAGAGGGTGGGCTGAAGCTCCATCTCTCCAAATGGAGGGATCTGTGTAGTCATTCAGAAAACAGTATACAGTAATATTGTAGAAACAGTTTTCTTCCTAGGCAGGGAGCAGTGTGGTGATGTCTGTATAATTTACAGGGGCAGCTTTCCCTCTCCACTTGTTCTGTTCCCCACCCCTTTATTGTTTCTCTCTTCCCCTTTGTAATTTGTGTTTTAAGTCTGTTGCAACAGCAAGTTCTCTGTTCCTTGTCCTTTTTTTCATGTCTGGGGTTGTTTTAAGTATATACATTAATGTGCATACACCTTTAAGATATATATATATATATATATATATATATATAGACTGGCCATCTGTATGTATATTTGTGATGCGCATATGAGTATATATGTCTTTAATCCCCTTTATTTCTCTGTGCCCTCTGTTATATACATTGCATACCTTCTTCATTCCCCCTGTTTTACATAAAGAGATTCTGCAAAATGAATACTGAAACGGGTTCCGTTTTTGTTTGGTAACGCCACCCTCCATTTCGGCTTCTCCTCCGTGCTGCTGTTCATTAATGCACCGAGGAGCATCGAGATCCCTGTAGAACAAGCCTTTATTAGGCTACCCATTGTAAGATCTATTACTAGCAGGAATTTGGCGTTTCTGCTGAAGAGAAGCGTTAGAAAACGCTTCTATTTGTAGAGATTCCTTCTCGCTTCTGCGCACATTCCTGAAGAGTGCTGCAAGAAGGATCTCTACAGCCGCTCGGTTGCTGCTGAAGCTGGCAGCTTGTATTTATGCTGTTTTGCACATTCTAAGTTTAGGCTTTCGGCAAGAAAGCCCCAAGACCTAGTATTCCACACAATTGTGAACACAAAAAGAGGCTGTAGTCCTTCGAGGAAAAAAGGAGTTCTATATTTAAAAAGAATTTTAAATCTGGGCATTACAGTCTTAAAAAGGGTATTATAGTACAAAAGGTAACACAAACACTTTAAGTTCTGTTTTTTTTTATATCCTTGCAGTGATTCCTGAGAAGCAGGGAAACCAAACTAGAATAAAACTAGAATAAAAAGAGAGAACTTTAATATAAATATATAAGAGGCATACCTGGGATAGGGTGTAGAGGAAATGGGAGAAGCCATTGTTGTTTTGCCTTGTCCCTGTAGAGCCAGCTGGTCTTCCTATTCCATTATTTACAGTTTGGGAATAAGGGGCAGGATTAGATAGTCATCTAGTGTTTCTTCCTATCTTTAAGCAGGATTTTATTTTATGACAATGCCCCTATGTTTTTAATTAATTTTAAAAGGGGATTTTGTCTGTGAAAATAAATAAAATGTTTTTTTGCTTGAATTTAATATTAAGCATCTGGAAAAGGGGTGGAGCCTCTTAAAATCACATGACCTGTATGTATAAATGGAGTCTCTCCTCATTCTTTAGTCAGATCTTGAAGGGACTGGTTCTCTACTATCCCATTGAAGGAATAACACTAGCTGCTTTCTAGTGTGCTTCTTCTTGTTTGTTATTTTGTATTTTTTTGATTACTTGTTGCTTTATTTGGTTGTTCAGTTCACTTTTGTTTTGTAAATAAACGCCTTCTATTGGATTTATTCAGGCATCTGGTGTCTTTCTTATACCCACACTTTCACATCCACCATCGTTCAAGTTCAATTTCAAGTTTGTTTACAGTCTCCTTTTCCCCAATCTGCTCCTGTCAAACTGCTGCACTCCTGCTGCAATCATCATCATTGAATCATTCCTGTCTCCTCCTCTCCAATCCCATACCGGCCATCCAGGATTCACTTCACTCGTGGCCTACTATCGATATTTCTTTTTTGGGCACACCTATCATGACTCCTATGACACCTTATCAACCCGAGGCCATCCTGCCTCATGTACTGAGTTCATAACTCCAGTCATCATTCACTTAGCATTACCTCAAGGTTTATCTATTACATCGCTTACTTGAACATTCCTATGATATGATCCTATGCTACCTCATCAGTCTGCATTATCCTAGATCTCCTCATCAGCACATCTAGTATCTCATGAGCACATCTGGACACCCCTTGCTCCTCTTATTTCTACATGGAGTTACTCCTTCCCATCGACTACTCGAACATACCCTTCTCTGGTCCCTGCTGCCTCATGTTCCTTCTTTAATCTGGGCTTCTTTGGAGTTTTTTCCTATCTCACCATCATCCTCCTTACTCATATCCCTCATTGATGAACCATTCTTTTTACTGACATACATCCTCAAATCAAACGTTAGCCTGGATGGAAGGTGACTTAGGCCTTGGATCCCTAGAGGTTTCCTCCTCAAAGGGGGATTTTCCTCTCCTCCATGCCAATGGTCATAATATTAGAGTTGGTGCTTTCTTTGGTTAGTTAGTGAGGTTCCACTATTTGATGGAGGTGGATGGTGGCTCCGGCTTTCCCCTCTCTCCTTAGGAAGTTAACCCTTCTCTGTGCAGAATTCATTCATCATCCTCGCCTCTTCGGAGTTCAACATCTTTAGGTATTCTTTTTGGGCTTCTTCCTAACCTACCTTTAGCTGATGCATTCATTCCTGCGGCACCTATAGGGGGGAACCCTCCTCCAGGGTTCCTTGCATTGTACACCTACAGGGTCGTATATCCTACGGATAGAGAGGTGGAAAGCCACAAAGCAAATCAAGTTACATAAGCATCATCTCATATTATCTCATCCAATTGCGTAAGCACATTGAATGGGAGGGCTTTAAGCCTGAGGTTCGATGGATGGAGCAGCAACGTCACTCCCCCATTGAGCTTAAAAGGTCACACATCCAGGGCTTTGCCAGAATTTATTTTTCGTTGCCCGCCATTCACCCCTCCTCCTCCAGCAGCTTCTCTCTCTTACCCGTGGGCTTCTTCCTAACCTACCTTTAGCCAATGCATCAATTCCTGCAGCACCTGTAAGGGGGGGACCCTCCTCTATGGTTCCTTGCATTGTACCCCTACAGGGTGGTATATCCAATGGATAGAGAGGTGGAAAGCCACAAAGCAAATCAAGTTACACAAGTATCATCTCATATTATCTTATCTAGTTGCGTAAGCACATTGAACCCATGTTTTTGATTTTTTTTACTCTCACAGTTCCAGGATCCTACCACAGAGCAGCTTATCACAGATAGCTCCCTCTGCTTAATATTGCCCTAGGTATTCTTGATGCTAACTGTTGTGCAAGTTAACCTGATTATTGTAGTATCCCACTAACACTCTATCTAGGGTCTACCAACTTTCAGGTTCTTACCTACTTTTACTGGTTATTGCTTATCTGTGCTGCCTTTGGTTAGATTGTATTGTACAACCTACTGAGTAATATAACCTGATTATTGTAGTTCCAACTAACAGCCTATCTAGGGTCTGCCTGCTTTCAGGTTCTTACTTACAGGAAAACTACACCCTCATATTCTGTAAATTTTGTTTCCATGTCAACAGAAAACTTTATTCCTGTAGCTGTTAGGGATATATGTGATTGCTTTAGTTTATTTTCTCTGTTCGTACTAGCCATGTATCTATCCTGGGGTCTTCATTTTCTGGTTGTTGGAATCTCATTGTCCCTGACAGCTGCACTAGCATATAAGAACATGATGTGTCAGCACCCCTTTAGACTCCACAGTACACCTGTCTGCTTAATTAGATTTTAACAAAACAAGTTACAGCAAGATGTGAAATGCCACATTTACTTTCAGTTAGCTTTGCAAACTGTCTGAGTTGTAATACAGGGTTTTCCTCTTTAAACTGCTTTCAATGTGTGTATTTCCAGAGTTTTTTTTTCAGGATGTTTGTACTTTCGGGATAGAGATATATGGTATAAAAGGGTGATGTGACATCATATTCTCATATGCTAATGCAGCTCTCATGGACTGAGATTTGAACAATCATAAAATGGAAAGCCCCTGGATAGCTATAGGGAACTAGCAGGAACAGTGAAAACAAACTAAAGCAAACTTATATATCGCCATCCACTACTGGAAACAAGTTGTCTGTTGACAAGGAAACAAGAAAAATGTACAAAGATATGAGGGTGCAGTTTTCCTTTAATTTTACTGGTGTTTGCTTATTGCTGCTGCTTTTGGTTGGATATTGTACTGTGATTACTGTTGTATTTGCCCAACTGCCTCTGCCTAAATTAAGCAGGGTCTCTTCTTAGGTGGTTGTTTTCACATTGGTTAGGCCTGAACATGCTGTGCTCATCCACAGGGATTACACTTCTAGCCCTGCTAGTCCTTATGGACTATGTTACCCCTGTCCTGGATGCCAGTCTCACATTAACCCAAATACCAGGCCTGCCTTTTACTTCTCTAACCTTATAATAGTTGGCTATTATGCCCCTAATTGAACATGGTGCCTTAGAACTACCTGTGTATTACTTATCCTCAGCCACTTGACCAAATATTCCTTTCATGGGCCTCTGTCTGAGTCAGTGACTACTGGTCTCTCTAATGTATGACACCTGCTTCTCTGCATTACCTTATCTGGGGACATTGAAACTTATTCTGGTCCCCTCACCTATGCTAAACCTGCCAACTCCCCCCACTGGTTCAGTATTAAGGGTCTCTAAGTGGCCCACCTAAATGTTTGCAGTCTTATGGCCAAGTTTGCTGAACTTGAGGCTTGGGTAATGCACTACAGGCCTGACATGTTTGGATTAACAGAAACCTGGCTTAAGCCCAACATCCCTGACACCGGTGCTCCTTATCTGGCTATAAACAACTCAGACTCGACCGCCCAACCTAAAAGAGGGGTGGTGGCATTGCTATCTACTTTAGGGGGCACCTGCACACTCTTTGCTTTCTGTGAATACCTAGAGTTCCAGCAAAGTCCTGCACTCTCTGTTAGTCCTTGGAAATACCAAGAAGTTGCATATTGTATATGTTTATAATCCTCCTAAATGTGGGTTTACTGGCTTATTGGATGTTATCCATTACCTGGCCTCTAGTACCGGTTAAAACAAAATCCTCCTTTTGGGTGATCTAAACAAGGATTGGCTCGGCAAGAAAGCAAACTTGAGCCCCTGCTAGGCAAGCTCCACCTGATCCAGCTTATCACTTGTCCCACTAGGTTAATGGCTAGGAGCAACCACCAGTCCCTCATTGACTGGATCCTTACAAATAGAAAGGAAAGGATTATTTCTGCTGGCACTCTTCAATCAATCAATCAATCAATCAATCAATCAATCAATCACTTTATTTAACCAGGCTTAACCAGTCTTCCTGACTCCATTACTGGTCATTAGCCTGTCTTCTTCATCTGGAAAACACATACCCCATTTAGTCCTCCCAAAGAAATAATGTTTCATTATTTTTTTAAACTCAACCTTAATTACCTTTCTGCAGGCATCCAGTGTGCAGGCTGTCCTTTGTATTACACATCCAATGTTGATAGTGCTCTAAACTATTTTGTTTCTAAGCTCCAGATTTTGCAGGACATGCATTATCCTCTAATAAGGCACAGTTTTTTATTTTTTTTTATTTTAGTCTTTGGTAACCAGGTAAGGCCCACTAGGCACAAGTGCCTGTTTTCAGGAGTGACCTGGGAGCACTGGGTGGTTAAGTGACTTGCTCAGAGTCATACAGTAGTCAAGTGGAGGTTGTGAGAATCAAACCAAGGTCTGGTCTGCTGGGTGTACCAAGCTTATTCACAGCTCATTACTCTAACCTCTAGGCTATCCTGCCAGCCAGGGTTAGAGGAACAGTCACTGGATGGTTACACAGTGGCATGCTTGCATCACTCAAAGCTAGTGATATGTGCTGGTCTAAATTTAAAGATCTGACTTCTGGGGTATATCTTGCAGCAGGCCACACTTACAGTATGGAACTACAGCTGCCAGGCACTAGGGCCACATGGAAACCTTTCTAGCCAGCAGTCTACCAGGGGGCTGCACACCCCAATGTCAGGCTCCGCTGTCACCATATGCTACAGTATGTCTAACTCAGACTTTAAAAATGGAGTGGTGAGAGGACTCCAGTTTTATAAATTGCATTCTCTCACTACATGAGAGGTAGTGGGGGTGATTAACTCTGGACAATAAAAAGGCTGGAGTAGTGAGAGGACTTTAGGATTTTATATTTCATATTTACATTCTTTTTTGTATTTTTTGTATTTCTTTTGGATTGTATATTTTATTTTGAGGGTTGTTTATTTGTGTTTAGGATTGTTTTAGATTATAAATTTGGGGAGTGAAGGCAGTTGCACGGGGAGTGGAAGTACGGGTTTGTGTTGTTGGAGGATGTGTTGGGCTGTGGCTGTCCCGATCAGGCACTACTTCTCCTCTGAACTCCGGGGCCTCTGACCCTTTTTTCTCCTCCCCTGCCTGCAGCAGTCTATAACTGCTGTAGGGCATTGGGTATTGTTAGTAGTAGGAGGAGGAGAGGGCCTGGGGGTCCTGGACCTCAGAGGGGGGAGTGGGATGGCCGTATCGGGGTTGTGCAGTCCAGGAGATGCCCTGGGATGAAATGGTCACTGGAACATGGTCCTCCATGTCTAGTTACCATACCCAAGGGCTCCAGTGTGTCTGGGCAGACAACTCGGTCGGCCCCGGAATGCCATCCAACTCGAGTGGTGTTATGCAATGCCAGATCTATTAAGAACAAGATAGCAATTATTGCTGATCTTGTTGGGACAGCAGACCTGGCTTGCATCACTGAGACCTGGCTTGATGACAATGCAGGGCCCATTTTGGAGGCAGCTGTCCCGGACAGTTTTTCAGCAATATACCACTCGAGATCAGACTGCAGAGGCGGGGGGGGGGTGGCTATTTGTTTTAGATCGGAATTGAGCCTTACTGTTGTACCAGTTGAGGGGGCCAGATCATTTGAGTTTACCGCAGTAGCAGGTGTGGGCTGCAGGATCATTCTTATCTAGTGTACACCCGGGGGTGAGAAAATGTTCCTGCAGGAAGTCGCAGACTTCATCGTCAACATGACTTTGTATACACCCAGGCTGATGGTCCTGGGTGACTTCAGTGCTTGGGTTGATGATGAATTCTCAGTTTGGTCAAGACTTCCTCCAACTTATGCATTCATTGGGGTTCACACAGGTAGTTACCACTGCTACTCATAAGCAAGGTCACTCTCTTGATCTGGTCTTCCTCCTGGGGATCAAGTCCTTCAACTTGGTGGTGGAACCAGTTGTATGGTCGATCACTACACAGTGAGATTCAATTTCCAGCCCTCCCCATAGGTCTGCCCCTGTGGAGATGGTCAAATACCGCCCATTGAGGGGAGTAACTCCTGAAGGCCTTCTGGCAGTGTTAGACCTATAGGGAGTTCTGTGGGCAGGCGAGGACCCAGAGAGTCTAGTTTTGGCCTATAATAAGGCTATCACTGAGGCACTGGATTCCATTGCCCCAGTCCTTGTTCAACCACTCTTTCTCCGCCCTCAGCTCCCTTGGTTTGGTGGAGCTTTGAGGGAGCTGAGACGAGTTGGTTGAAGGTTAGAACATCGATGGTGGAAATCGGCCCTTCAGGCTGGCCACCTTAGATTGATAGAACATTATCAATGCTATCAATCAGCAATCACGCATAAGAAGGCAGAATTCCTGTCCAGCAAGATTGCTGCTACTCAAAACTGACCAGCTCAGCTCTTTCAAACCGTAGACAGGTTGTGCAACCCATCCTGTCTGCAGGTTTGAACAGCATTTTCACAAATTAAGTGTGAGGAGTTTGCTCAATTTTTTTGCGAATAAGGTGGCCAACATCAAGGCCGAAATCTGCTCAACGTCCTCTATGGGGGTTGATGGTGGTCGGTATTTGGTCACTTTCTCTTGGTCATCCTGGAGTTCTTTTGACCGGTTGGAGATGGGGGATATCTTGCGGATTGTCCAGAATTTGTGACCAGCATGCTGTAGTTTGGATCCGGGCCCTACATGCCTATTATTGGGGTGTATTGAGTTTATCGGCCCGATCCTCGCACAGGTTGTTTGGTGCTCCTTAGACTCGGAAGAATTCCCTAGCTCCCTGAAGGAGGCGGTGGTGACACTGCTCTTAAGAAAGCTTCTTTGAACCCGAACAACTGTGCTAACTACAGACCTATCTCCAACCTTCCCTTTATTGGGAAGGTGATTGAGAAAGTGGTTACGTTGCAACTGGAGAACCATCTTACCATCCATGATATCTTCGATCCTCTCCAGTCAGGCTTCTGGAAGAGACATAGCACTGAGAATGCTCTGGTTCGGGTGCTCAATAATCTCCTGATGGCGAGGGACCAGAAACGCTGTTCCATCTTGGTACTTCTGGATCTCTCCTCAGCGTTTGACACTGTGGACCATGGGGTGCTGCTTGAGCACCTGAGGGTTATCTGTGGCCTGACTGGGCCAGTTCTCAGATGGTTTCATTCTTTCCTCCCTGGCAGGTCTCAGAGGGTGGTATCTGGGATTTTTTCCTCTGAACCATTCTGTCTGCTGTGTGGGGTCCCTCGGGGCTCCTTGCTATCCCCCCTGTTGTTCGCAGTGTATTTGCTGCCACTCGAAGGCATTGTAAGATGATATGGGCTGAGGTTTCACTGCTATGCTGATGACACCCAGTTCTATCTGTCTTTTGTGCCCGACCAGGATAGTGCAGTCTTGTTGTTTAACAGCTGTCTGGCAGAGATCCATGACTGGATGAAGGCTAGCTGGTTGAAATTGAATTCCGGGAAGACTGAGGTGTTGGTAGTGGATCCGGGGTGCCAATTAGAGGCAGGTGGTGGGTTTACCATCTGGGCTTTGGCTTGATGGTGTACAACTGCCTGCCTCTGAATGGGTGCATGATCTGGGGGTGGTTCTTGACAATGGGCTAATGCTGCATGCACAGGTGTCGGCAGTCATCAAGTCCTCCTTTTACCATCTTAGGAACATCACCAGAATTAAGCACCTTGTTCTGTCCGATGATTTGCCCATGTTGATCCATGCCTTTGTGACCTCCGCCTTGATTACTGTAACTCCCTTTACCTGGGGCTTCCAGAGGTTGATATCCACCACTTGCAGCTGGTGCAGAATGCAGCAGCTCAGTTGTTGACTGGGTCGTTGCGCTCTAGTCATATTACTCCTGTGCTGCGTGTTCTGCACTGGCTGCCTATACAGTGGCGGATCACCTTTAAGGTTGGTTTGCTGACCTATAAAACCCTGCATGGATAGGGACCGAGTTATCTGCAAGAGCTCCTGGTTCCTTACAGCCCCGGCCATCCTCTCCACTCGTCTGATGAGGGGTTGTTAGAGGTTCCCAGGGTGCATTTAAAAACATCGGGTGCCTGGGCATTTACGTTTGCAGCACCATCCCTGTGGAACTCTCTACCTCGTCAGATTTGAGAGTGCAGGACCGTGGAGAGCTTTAAAACCAGCCTGAAAACATATCTTTTCCAACAGGCTTTTAATGATTGATATTTATGATTGGGGAATGTTTTTAAAGTGAAGTTGAATTTGTGTTAGATTTTAAATCATTTGTGAAGTGTTCTTTATGTGCAGCGCTTTGAAACTGGAAATGCGCTATATAAATAAATATGCCCTATCCTCTACAGGGCTACCATTGGTGGTGCCCCTTCGTAATCTTCAGCCTCATCCTCATCATAATGGGGGGGTTGAAGGTCCAGGTGATATTCATCCCCTTCTCCCGAATGTCTAGAGGGAGTGTGAGGGGGTCTGTCGGCATGGAGATTGACACAGGCCCACTAGAGGCGTGAGTGTGGAGACCAGCATCATGGGTTCCCTCGGGGAGGGCCCTGCACAGGACCCAGGCAGGCCTGCATGAAGCCCCATAGGGAAGAGACTAGTGAAAGAAAGTCCACTGTAACTGGAGTTGGGTAGCCAGGGGGCACCAGCTGAAGAAAGAACTGGTGACAGAGTCCAGATAGGCCTAGAACCCTAGGAGGAGTCCCCAGCCTGAGTCCCCCTACAGGACAGTGAAGAAGGCTATGAGATGGCCCAGGGAAATGACGGGGAAGGAGGCAGCTCCAAGGCCGGGGGGGCAACATTATGACAGCGGACAGCAGTCTGGTAGGAACAGAAGACCCCTGAGGCCAGTAAGTCCATGCCAGTTGAAGACAGACTGGCAGAGCCTCCTGACTGCAAGCCCACTGAAAATAAGGGCCAGAACAGCAAGGGCTGGGGGTCAGGATGGAGCCCAGCCCCAAAGGACCTCCACCTACCAAAGTATGGTTGTTTGGAGGTGCTACCTATGGTAGCCCTGTAAAGGATAGGGCATGCGAGGCAGGCATCACTGCCAACGAAACAGGGGATGGCCATGCCATGGTTGCCGAGCAATGCAAGGACTGGGAGTGGTTGGGAGGGGAATGGGGTTTGGTACAGTCCTTGCCCCTGTACTTATGTTTACCAAAGGATTTATCCCTGGATTCTGATGACTGAGAGCCCAGGAAGATTGAAGCACCCCTGGCCTGCAACTCCTTCTCCATGCTGGTGACCTTTTTCTGCAACAGAAAGTTTTTCAAGGTCCACTGGCAATGGCAGCAGGTGGCCTGGTTGAAGCTATGACAGATGGACCAGATGACGAGGTTGTAGTTTGTGCCTAGACAGAGAAAACAGGCAGAGTGTCTGTCTTTCTCTGGGAGTTGCTTTCCACAGGTGCACTTGGTTGTACAGTCAGAAGATGAAAGAAGGCTGAGACGACATAAACGAAAAAGAAAATTCACTGTAAACTGAGGTGAGAAAACAAAAGAAACTAAGTTATACAAAGAATGGCAGTTGACTGAAGCTGCAACAATCCAAAAGGTCCGATGTGTGTTGGTCGACAGCAGAAAAAGAACTGAGGAGAGTGCAGGAGCCACCCACTCTTATAACATGTGGTGACGGCTTTGTCTGATATCAGGGTGGGCGGTCCCCTGGTAGACTGCTAGCTAGAAAAGTTTCCAAGTGGTCCTAGTGCCTGGTGCCTATAGTTCCATAGGTGTGGCTAACTGTAAGAGATCCCCTCACAGATCTACTCTTATGGTAAGTTCTTGTGTTACTGTACTTTTCAAGGTTAACCTCTGTCACTGAGTCACAGGTCAGGAAGCATAGCAAAACCAGGAGCAGTTTTAGAATTCACCAAAAATATTTATTTACAGTAGCAGTAACATAAAAAAATAAACTTGTTCAGTGTAACTATTTACAAAGGCAAAATACAAGAGTTTCAAACAACATGAAGTCTTGCTGTATTCTGACTATTGCAGTTAGGTCCTGCCTTTCAACTGCCCCGGAGAACAAAGAGTTAACTTTCCATGGCCAGCATGGAACGTTCAGTGCGAGCTCGGTTGAAGCCCCGGTCTGCTGTTGTTTAAACTCCAACTGTCAGATTCTTTACTCCGCCTCACTGAACAGTCGCTCCGGAGATTTCTCCTTTTCTCGGTTCAAAAAGTCGGTTAAAGTGTCGTTTTTTCGCTCGGTTTCTTCCGAATTTCTGCTACTGAACCTGTCGGTTTAAGTCTCTGTCTGTGGTACCATGAGTACTAGATAGGTTTTGCATTTAGTTTCTGTGTGGAACTTGTAAATATTGGATCGGTTCAGTTTGAACCGATCAGATTGGTCTTAAAAAAGTTTTGAATTTATTAGAGTGTGGTAACTGGTCCAGTGATATCGTTCTTAAAAACGGATTTAATTACGCTTTTTTCTAAGACCCATAACACGGTCAGAAACTGATAGAGGTGTCTTGCCTGGCGGATTGCCGAGAAAAGGGTAAGTTTTGGATAGGATTGGCCATGTCTGAGAAACCCAAGAAAAAAAACAGGCCCACTGGGTTTCAACACTGTAGTGTGTGTGGGGAAGCCTTTGCTAAGGCTGATCCCCACACCACCTGTGTTTATTGTCTGGGATTTGACCACCTCGATTCAGACTGCCAAATTTGTCAAAGTTTTCCCAAAGCTACCCTGGATAAGAGAGTAGGTAGACTGAGGGAAAGGGAGGCCGAGAAGTCCGCTGACCCGGATGGCCAGCCCGGTTCATTTCCGGCCGAACCAGAAGGAGTACCCTCTGACCAGGGCGAAACTTCTTCAGGCAAAAGGAGAGCCAATTCTGAGGAGTCAGTTCCGGTTAAAAGAAAGAGAAGAGAAAAATCATCCGGTTCGGATCCACAAATTCTTTCTCCAACCACTGATGAAATAGCCAAAGTGATAAGGATAGTTTAATCGCTAACATCTGGCAGGGGCTTGGTTCGGTCGGCTCCCCCGGTTCCGGATTATACTTTAGAAGAATTTTATGAACCGGAGGAGGAGGAGGGAGAGTACGAGGATAATGATAATGATGGTGATTATGAAAGTCTGGATGTGCCTATTGACCCGGACATCTCCCCAGACAGACCTTCAGGTGTTTCTCCTCCTAGGCTTTCTGAGTCCCCTTCCCACTTTATGTTTTACAAGAAAGTGGCTGAAACCCTCCAGCTTTCAATGGAAGAAGCAGTAGAGAATCCTGATTTTGTTGAGATGATGGACATCCCAGAGTCCAGGAGATTGTTTATTCCCCTCCATAAATCTTTTGGAAAACAGACATTTAAAATTCTAAAGACTCCTAATTCCATACCTCCTGTGGAAAGATGAATGGACAAGAGGTATACCCTTTCAGACTCGGACATGGACTTCCTTTCCCAGCAATGCTGCCATGTTGGGGAAGTGCAGGCTGCTGCCTGTGCTAAGGCAAATATTCCCTTGGCATCACATCCCCCCAGATAAGGACTCTGGGAGGATTGATGCCATGGCAAAGAAGCAGTACATAGCAGCATCTTTGGGACTCAGGCAGGCTAACTATATGGCCTACACAGCTAGATACCAGAAGTCCAGGTGGGACACTGTGCTGGCTCTGGCTAAACAGGCCCCTGACCAGCTTGCCAAGGAGCTGGAGCAGGTGGCTGCGGATGGGATTGAGGCATCCAAGGTGCAATTTCATGCTGTGGACTCCAGTGATGTTTCATCTGGAGTCATGGCTACATCTGTGGCCCTTCAGAGGATGGCTTGGCTCAGATGTACTAGCCTATCACAGGATACCCAGGCTAAGGCCATGGATTTCCCTGTCACTGGTAATTCTCTGTTTGGGGAGCAGACAGAGAACTACATGAAAAAGATGGATGAGTACAGGACCACCTACAGGAGTGCTCAGGCCAAAGAAGAGCAAGCCAGTCCTCAGAGATAGCATTCCAGGGGCAGGGGCAGGCCCTGTCAAAGGCCTTTTTACCAAGCCCAGGCCTCCTCTTCTGCTTATGCTCAGAGGGGATTCTTCAGAGGGAGAGGCAGATGGGGAATGAGCAGGCCTGCTTCCACCCCTCAGCCTAATGCCCCTGCCAAGCAGACACCCTGATGGGTCTGCCTGGGCCAATTCTCCAATACCTGTAGGGGGCAGGCTGGCTTACTTTGTCCAGGCCTGGAAGTCTCTGACATCAGACAAGTGGGTCCTGGAAGTTGTAAGCCAGGGACTGGTTCTCAGCTTCAAAAAAATTTCCCAAGATGAGAACCAGATCCTTTCCACCTGCAAATCCATCAGAGACCCTTGCCCTAGAGGCAGAGGTTTCTTCCCTCCTGGCTCTCAGAGCCATAGAAAGGGTTCCTACCCTTCACAGGGGCAAAGGATTGTACTCCAGGTACTTCCTAACCCCCCCAAAATAGGAGAATGGTGGCCCATCCTGGATGTAAGATATCTGAACAAGCAACTTTAAAACCAAAATTCAAAATGGTGACTCTGGGAATAATTCTGCCCTCTCTAAGGCCAGGGGACTGGCTAGCCTCCCTGGACCTCAAAGATGCCTATTTTCACATTCCCATCAGGTGCTCCCACAGAAAGTACCACAGGTTCTAGTTGCCCTCAGGCCACTATCAATTCGGAGCAATGCCATTTGGCCTAACATCAGCCCGAAGGGTGTTCACAAAGTGCCTGGCAGTAGTGGTTGCTTTCCTAAGGAGAAAAAAGATCTCCATCTTTCCATACTTGGACTACTGGCTCATAGTGGGTCAGTCTCCAGACCAAGTCAAGTCACACCTGCAAATAACTCAGCAAGTGCTCACTTCCTTAGGATTCCTCCTCAACCTTCCAAAGTCAGTTCTCGAGCCAGTACAGCTCCTCACCTTTATAGGGGCAGAGTTGGATACAATAAGGGCAAGAGCCTTCCTTCCCCTGGACAGGGCAAGGACCCTTATAGAACTGGCCTCTTCATTCTCCCTTCAGGTGTCTCGACCAGCAAGGCATTTCCTGCAGCTCCTGGGCTACATGGCAGCCTCTACAGCAGTGGTCCAGGGGGCAAGATTTCAGATGAGGGACATTCAGTTCCACTTAAGAGCCTTCTGGTCCCAAAGAAAGGATTTTCTTACCAAACTAGTCCCAGTGACTCGAACCCTGATCCAGGCTTTGCAATGGTGGCAGGATCAGGACAATTTGAGACAGGGAGTTCCTTTTGTCACTCAGTCTCATTCAAGTGATACTCACCACAGATGCACAGATGCCTCCCTGCAGGGCTGGGGAGCCCACTTGGGGGATCTTACCACCCAAGGGCTGTGGTCACCTCAAGAATCTCTGCTTCACATCAATCTCTTGGAACTCAGAGCAGTGTTTCTGGCACTGCAAGCCTTTTCCAAATCTGTACAGAACAAGGTGGTCCAGATCAGAACAGACAATACCACCGCAATGTGGTACATCAACAAGCAAGGAGGCACTCGGTCTATGGCATTGTGCACAGAAGCAATGAAGTTGTGGTCTCTGGCCTATTCCCTGCAAACCTCTCTGATAGCAGTTCACCTCCCAGGGAAGGACAATGTCCTAGCAGATGCTCTCAGCAGGATATCCCAGGGCCATCATGAATGGATCCTAGATCCCCTAGTTTTGAAAGTGATTTTCTCGAGATGGGGCACTCCACAGATAGATCTTTTTGCAGCCCCAGACAATCACCAACTTCCTCTCTTTTGTTGCAGACCCCCAGTCTTGGGCTCAGTCCCCTGGATGCTCTGATTCTGAATTGGGAAGGAAATCCCTGTATGCTTTTCCCCCCTTCCCTCTCCTGTTCAAAGTGTTAGTCAAGATCAGGTCTCAACCATGCAAAGTGATTCTGATTGCTCTAGACTGGGCCAGACAGCCCTGGTACCCACTGTTGCTGTCCTTAGCAGTCCACCTTCCCCTGACTATTCCCAGGAACTACAACCTGTTGACATCCTCTCAGGGGAGGATTTGGTATC
The DNA here is from genome assembly GCA_016271365.2 of Neoceratodus forsteri. Lineage (NCBI taxonomy): Eukaryota > Metazoa > Chordata > Ceratodontiformes > Ceratodontidae > Neoceratodus > Neoceratodus forsteri. Next base: position 356,024,930 of record CM057454.1, on the reverse strand, counting down.
TGAACCTCAAATCTCTCAATCTCAAGGCATGTCTCTTGAAGAGTTAGAGTTTGCTGATCTACACCTTTCTCAAGGGGTTCTGGATATCCTTAAGGCTTGTCGAAAGCCTTCCACCAGAAAGACTTACAACTCCAAATGGAAAAGGTTCACTATTTGGTGCTCTAATAAGCATATTGCTCCAGAATCTGCTGGGTTGCCTACAGTCCTGGACTATATGGTTCATCTTAATGGCTTGGGACTTAGGCCAGCTACACTTAGAGTGCATCTGGCAGCTGTTTCTGCCTTCTTGTCAGTAGGCAAGTCCTCTCCTCTGTCAGCCCATCCTGTGTTTTGCAAGTTCTTCAAGGGATTGCTGCACACCAATCCCCCCTTTAGGGACCCTGCTCCTGCTTGTGACCTTAATGTTTGCATTGTTCAGCTTATGCAACCACCCTTTGAGCCTTTGTCCTCTGCAGAGCTTAAGTACTTGACTTGGAAAACTGTGTTTTTGGTAGCCATTACCTCTGCCAGGTGTATCAGTGAATTGCAAGCCCTGTCAGTGGAGCTTGATTTCATCTCTTTCCATAGAGATAAAGTGGTCCTAAGAACTAACAGGAAGTTTTTGCCTAAGGTGGTTTCAGATTTCCACCTTAATCAGTCTATGTCTCTCCCTGTTTTCTTCAGTGACCATTCCTCCTCTAGAGAGGGGAGGCTGCACAGCTTGGATGTTAAAAGGGCCCTCAGCTACTTCATAGAGTGCACCAAGGGTGACAGGTTTGAGTCCCTCCAGTTGTTCCTCACATATGGAGAGGTCGGTAAGGGCAAACCTGCCACTAAAAGATCTGTTGCCAGGTGGATTGTCTCTTGTATACAATTCTGCTATGAAAAACTGGGTAGAACCCCACCCTCAGGCCTGAGGGCTCACTCTACTAGAGGTACAGATGCTTCCCTAGCTGCTGCCAGGGATATTCCTATCTTTGAAATTTGTCAAGCAGCCACCTGGAAAACAGTCCATACATTCACCAAGCATTACTCTCTGGATATCCAGGCTAGGAGTGATGCTCGGTTTGGCACAGCAGTACTTCAGAGCCTATTCCCAAAGTAGGTTTTGTCCCTCCTCTATGGAGGTACTGCTTGGTAGTCTGCAATAGTCAGAATACAGCAAGACTTCATGTTGTTTGAAGAAAAAATTACTCACCTTAGTAATGTTGTTTCTTCTAATGGAGTCTTGCTGTATTCTGACCTCCCCCCTGCCTCCCCTCTCAGAACCTGGGTTTTGGGATGTGGGTGGGCAGGAGCAGTGTTGGCACCCTAGAGGTGCCCCTTTTTCACCCTCCTTTATTTTGGGTGTGTATTGTGTTTTGTTTTTTGGGTTTCCTGGCTTGAGTCTTTGCTTTGAAACCAAAACCCTTTTTAATAAATTTAGTTGCCAGTTGGCTAGTGTGAGTTTTACAGTTTCCACACAGAACTTCTGGTGAGTATTGCTCATAAAGATCTGACAGTTGGAGTTTAAACAACAGCAGACAGGGGCTTCAACTGAGCTCGCGCTGAACGTTCCATGCTGGCCATGGAACGTTAACTCTTTGTTCTCCAGGGCAGTTGAAAGGCAGGACCTAACTGCAATAGTCAGACTACAGCAAGACTCCATTAGAAGAAACAACATTACTAAGGTGAGTAATTTTTTCTTTCCTGTAGTCTCTGTGTCCCTTTTTCTTTCCCAAGCAGTTGCAGCTCAGCTCTCTTATAAGTTCTTCCAATCCCCATTCTTAGCAAGCATCCTGTTCTTGTAAGTATCAGGCAGGGCTGCTAGAACACAGTGTGGCTGAGCTGAGGCCCTTTTTGCAGCTTTTGCAAAAAGGCTTAAAAAATTGAACTCAGGTAACCTCTAGTTTCCAACAGCTTTTTGCAGTCATTTCAAATTATATACATTTAAACAGCAATGCTATATGTTTTCTAAACAAAAGGGATGATAATACATTTCCATACAAAGATTTGCACCTATTTTTATATTAGCTGATATGCAAGGGAGAGAAAAAAACAGTCAGCAAGTGAGGACTGAGAGACAGTGAGAGGCAAAGAATTGCGAGACTGTTTGGGTTGATCAAGTCTGAGGTCTCACAATAAAATATGGTTGCCCAACCAGACAGAGAAGAGACAGAAAAGGAAAGGTCCTTGCATTTAAACACTTTCTCCATAACAACTCGGACAGGGTCCTATTCCACCCTGTCACATACATCCCCCTCCTTAAGAGGGAACCTGTTTTATTAAACAGGTTTCCAAAAGGTTTTATTAATTCTCTACTAACATTTGCTACTTTCAGAAATTAAGCACATGTACATCATCTGTTTTACATAACAGTACAGCAAACAGTAAAGTTCAAACCCATACATTTGTTTTAAACCTTCAGAACCCTCAATTCTTGATCCACATCTTGACAGAAAATCAGCATTGCTATTCTCTTTTCCAGATTTGTGTATCACCGTGAATTTAAATGGCTGTAGTGCCAGGTACCACCTTGTGATTCTGGAATTTTTATCTTTTGTCTGGTTAAGCCAACAGAGAGGATTGTGATCTGTTACAAGAACAAAATCAGTTCCTAGCAAATAAACTTAAGGGACTCCATGGCCCACTTTGCTGCTAAACATTCCTTTTCAATAGTGGAGTACCTTTTCTCTCTGTCATGCAACTTCCTACTTATGTATAGAATAGGATGTTCTATCCTGTCTATATTTTGACTCAGTACTGCACCTAGGCCTACCTCAGATGCATCTGTTTGTAGCAAAAATGGTTTCTCAAAGTCTGGGCTCTTTAAAACAGGGGCTGAACATAATGCAGCCTTAATGGCTTGAAAAGCTTCATCACGCTCTGTGGTCCATTTCACATTTTTTGTGTGTACCGTTTTCTCATTAGTTCAGTGAGGGGAGTTGCTAACTCAGCAAAGCTGGGAACAAATCTCCGATAATAACCAGCCAGCCTTAAAAATGACCCAACATGTTTCTTTCTTTTAGAGACAGGGCTGTTAGCTACAGCTCTATTTTAGAAACCTCTGGCTTCACTTCTCCATTTCCCAACACATAGCCCAAATATCTGTTTTCCTGCATGCCCAGTGCACATTTGGTAGGATTAATAGTCAGTTCTGCATTTTTAATAGCTTGGATAAGTGCTCGTAGGTGTTCCAGGTGGCTTTTCCAGTCTGGACTGTACACCATCACATCATCCAGGTACGCAGCACAATAACCAGTGTGAGGAGATAAAATTACATCCATGTATCACTGGAATGTAACTGGTGCACCATGTAAACCAAATGGCATGGCGGTGAACTGATAGAATCCTATAGGGGTGGTAAATGCAGTTTTGTCTCTGGATTCTTTAGCTAAAGGGGATTTACCAGTAACCCTTGGTGAGGTCGAGGGTACTGATATACTTTGTACTCCCCAGTCTGTCCACTAAATCATCTATTCTGGGCATAGGATAACTGTCAAATTCTGACACTTGATTAAGTTTTCTAAAATCAAGGCAGATTCTAACACATCCCTCTTTTTTGTTTACAATTACCATTGGAGATGGCCAAGCACTCCTTGACTCTTCTATGATACCCAGTTCTTTCATTTTTTGTATTTCCTTAACCACGTCAGCTCTTAACCACTCTGGTAACCTGTATGTCTTTTGTCTAATAGGGCGAGCATTCTTTGTCGCTATTACATGTATTGTATGTCAGCGTGGCTCAGTTGGTAGCACATCCGCCTCTGGATCAGAAGGTCGTGGGTTCTCATCCCACACCAGGATTGGACTTGCACCTAAAAATCACTGGCAACTGAGTGCAGTATTGGGGGATGCTGTACTGCTGGGGTGTGCCGTCCTTTGGATGAGATGTTAAACCGAGGTCCCTTCTGCCCATCCTGGTGTTGTCCTGGTGGGTGTCCAGGTGGAAGTAAAGGAATCCAGGGCACTCTTCACAAAGAGTAGGGAACATTCCCGGTGTCCTGGCCAACATTCCCCTTCCCATAAACCGGTTCATGCAGTTATCCAGGCTGTGTGTGGGTGATGATGTGCGATATGGCTGCCACCACACATTCAGTCACTTCACTACCAGTCTAGCATTGCTTGTAAAGCGCTTTGGATGTATGAAAAGTGCTATATAAATGCTGATGCTTCTTCTACGTGCTCGACCCAGTACCATGGTAAAAGTACTGTTAAATGTCTTTAGCACATTACGGATGTCTGCAGTTTGTTCTGAGGTTAAGGAAACATTCACCTTTACAACATCAGCATTTACAGTTTTTTCCAGTCTATCATAAGCTACATCAATATCTTCCTTATCAGTTTCTGGTAAAACTAGCAAAGCAGCTTTTGGCATTTGTTTAACCCATTTCTTGAGGAGGTTAGCATGGTACATCTTAGTAAGATTTTTCCTGTCCGGGGTCTCAATCTCATAGTTAACAGTGTCAGTACATCTAAGAACCTTATATGGCCCTTGCCACTTCATTAACAGTTTATTTTCTGTTGTGGGCAACAGTAGCAAAACCTTTTCTCCTGGCTCAAAAACCTTTTCTTTTACCCCATGGTCATAATATACCTTCTGCTGATTTTGGGCCTCTTCCTGATTACTACGGGCAATTTCAACATATTTTGCCAGCTTCTTTCTTAGGGCACACATATAAGACGTTATAGATTGTCTCTGAGTGGGGTTATCTTCCCACATTTCTTTTATCACATCCAGTGTCCCTCTTGGCTGCCTACCATTCAGCATTTCAAATGGTGAAAACCCTGTTGATGCCCATGGCACTTCTCTGTAAGGAAAAAGTATGTAAGGCAAGTATTGGTCCCAATCTTTCCCTTCCCCTTTTACAAACCTTTTTAACATGCTTTTTAAGGTTTGGTTAAAACACTCAACAAGACCGTCTGTCTGATGGTGATGGGGTAGGTTCTTATGGCAGTGATACCAAGCAGTCTGTACAGCTCCTTAAGTAATACAGCACCAAAATTACTACCCTGATCCATAATAATTTCTTTAGGTATGCCCACTCTGCTGAAAATTTTGGCAAGCTCTGCTGCCACTTTTGGAGCTGTGACAGTACGCATTGGAACTGCTTCTGGGTATCGAGTAGCATAGTCGCATACTACCAGGGTAAATCTATTACCCTTTTTGATTTGTCTAAAGAACCAACCACATCCATTGCAATTCTCTCAAAAGGAACATCTATTAAGGGTAGGGGCACCAGGGGCACCTTGTCTTTTCTAGTGACTTGGGCTACTTTCTGACACTCAGCACAGGAATTACAATAGGTAGCAACATCTTCATGAATTCTAGGCTAGTAAAATCCATACAGTAATCTGGCAAGGGTGCAATCCCTCCCTCCCTGAGTGACCAGCCATAGGACTATCATGTGCTATCTTTAATAACTCTGTTCTATGCTTCTCTGATATAACCAATTGTTCTGTCTGTTCCTGTGTCTGAGGGTTAACCCAAACTCGGTACAGTAACCCATTACACTTTTTAAACATTGGTTCACCCTGTTTTGGTTTCACCCCTAGCTGTTTAAAATAACCCTGGAGAGAAACATCGTTAGTTTGTTCTGAAAGAAAATCACAATCAGTTATCAATTTAGTTTCAGCATTTTCACATGTTAACCCTTTATGTCTATCAGTCATTTGTTGCCATAGTTTCTTCGGCATCATCTTTCTTTCCTGGATTTCCTGATCTTGGAGCTGTGCTTAAACAAGTCTGAATCAAAATCACTGAACTGAAAAGTGCCCCCACCATTTGAGATTTTCTTTGCCTGAGCTCTTGTCACCACAGCTGCTGAAACATCTGGATTTACTCCCTCTTTGATCAACTCAGTAAATCCTGGAAAGTCATTTCCAATAATCACAGGTATAGGTAACTTAGGTACTACCCCCACTTTCATTTGGTATGACACACCCTTAATGGTCAGAGTCACTTGGGTGGAGGGATAGTATTGAGTGTCCCCATGGATACAGATGACACCAGTACCTAGTCCCTTTGCACAGTGTTTTCCCTGCACTTTAACATACGCTAGGGTCTGTCTGCTTCCCGAATCAATGAGTCCCTTACAGTCTTATTCCCCACCTTCACATCTGTTAAGTACTTACCCCAATTTGCCAAGGACAAATCTGCTCCAGTGCCACTCTCCTTACTATGGCAGTTTCTTGCAAAATGGCCTGGCTTATTACAGTTATATCAGATAACGTCTTTGGGCACAGATTTGTTACCCCATCAGAGTTCTTATTAGGCTTGGAGTTTAAATGGGAAAAAGAGGGTCTTACCAGTGCTTGGACATTACCTCACTGCTGTGGCATCTGTCTGGCCATTTGGTAGTCCTCAGCCAAAGAAACAGCATTTTCCCAACTCTCTGGTTGGTGTTCCTTTACCCAGAGCTGCACATCTGTAGGCAAGATGTTGATGCATTTTTCCACAGCAAATGCATCGATGATCTGTGGGATTGTTTTGCTCTCTGGTTGGATCCATTTTATCAGGAGTTCTCTGAGTCGGGTGAAGGCTTCTCGAGGATTGTCAACTGAGTTGTACCTCAGAGATCGAAATCTCTGCCTGTAGGTCTCTCCGGAGATGTCATACCTTTTCAGGATTTTGCTTTTCACCAGGTCATAGTTTTCTGACTGTGCAGTGTCCACACCACTGTAGACAAGCTGGGCTTTCCCTGTCAGGTAAGGCATCAGTCTGATTGTCCATTGCTGCCTTGGCCATTGGCAGGCTGTGGCAACTCTTTCAAAAGTTGTCAGGTATGCCTCAATATAGTGCGAGGGGCACAGCTTTGTAAGTTTAATGGCTTTTAAATTGCTTGTGTTTTGTTGCTCATCTGGGTCTATGCCAGATCCTCTGCCTTTGATAACTTGCAAGGCATCCAGCCATCACTGTTCCTGTTGCTGCATCTCTTCTTTCATCTGCTGCTCCTGTCGCTGCATCTCTTTTTCTCTCTGCTTCTTCATCTCTTTTTGTTGCATAGCCCACTACTTGAAAAAGTCCATCAGGCTTTTAGGTTCTGTCACTGCCTGTTCATTTTCCATAACTTGTGCGGCTGTACAATCTCAACTTGCATTTCTGTCTCTGCTAGATGGCTGCCATTCTCCTGGTAACCACTCCTGAAGAATCCATACCTTTCTCTATGCTTCCCTGGTAGTAGGTCCAGTACCCATGCACAAAACTCCTGGCTTAGAGAATGCACAGCGTAAATCTCACTTAGGCTGACACCATTTGTCATCGAGGCACAGGTCAGGAAGCATAGGAAAACCAGGAGCAGTTGTAGAATTCACCAAAAATTTTTATTTTCAGTAGCGGTAACATAATAAAATAAACTTGTTCAGTATAACTATTTACAAAGGCAAAATAAAATAGAGTTTTCCTGCAATCTCTGTGTCCCTTTTTCTTTCTCAAGCAGTTACAGCTCAGCTATCTTATAAGCCCTTCCAACCCCCATTCTCAGCAAGCATCCTGTTCTTGTAAGTATCAGATAGGGCTGATAGAACACAGTGTGCCTGGGCTGAGGCCCCTTTTGCAGCTTTTGCAAAAAGGCTTAAAAATATTGAACTCGGGTAACCTCTAGTTTCCAACAGCTATTTGCAGTCATTTCAAATTATAATTTTATACATTTAAACAGTAATGCTATATATTTTCTAAACAAAAAGGATCCCAATATCAGTTACATTTCCATACAAAGATTTGTACATTTTTGTATTAGCCGATATGCAAGGAAGAAAAAAAAACAGACAGCAAGGGAGGACTGAGAGACAGTGAGAGGCAAAGAATTGTGAGACTGTTCAGTTTGATCAAGTCCGAGGTCTCACAGGAAAATGTGGTTGCCCAACCAGACAGAGAAGAGACAGAATAGGAAAGATCCACATGATACTGGATGGTACAAATCATAACAACACTGTGACTATTGCAAAAGTGTTTAATTCAAACTTCTCTGACCTGACCAACTACACTAAAATGTCTTTTTTTTTTACTTATATTTTATTGCAATTTATAGAAATTACAAGAAGCAATACATGCAGAAGATGATTGCATACAGGTCAGCAAAATAAAATAATATAGTCACAAGCGTGTCATATCTTTGTAGAGCTCCGGCCGGGGTGGGGGGTGCTGGAGCTACTGCACAGACACCACTCTGCAATCACATCCTTTTCTTACAAAAAATGTACTTTTTGGGAAAATGTATTTAATAGTAGAGAAAGACATACAATAATACAGTAAGAGACATTAGGACAGTGATAACAACATTTGATAATGGACAGCACATTGTACAGATGCATAGTATTGAAGTTTACCATAGCAGTGGCTGCCAGCTAGGACATTTAATCATCTGGAATATAAACAGCACATGAAACATCGATTCCATATTCGCAAGCTGAATAATAGAACAGGCAGAACAAGCATAATGGCAATATAAAAAATTTGGGCTTCTGATATCTGTGGCTGCCAGATTCAAAGAAGCTAGAACATTAATTAGCATGCTCAGATTCCTTTGCCTAGCCACATAGGAAAGAACAAATCTTCTATGGCTCTTTCCACAGGGACCCGCATTGTCTTATACACCTCAGTATTAACGTTGGCCCAGTATTGTGTGTGTTCTACCTGCAAGCATCCATAAAGGTTTTTACACCAGAAGGCTATGATTGGTTGGTCGCTCCCCATCCAAACCTGAGCAATGGTTTGGGCGGGTGTTTAGGAGAGCCAGGTTCCATAGCTGTCTGCTGCTCCTAGGCATAGGTACACCCTGCTCAGTCCCCAACAAGAATTCCTGTGAGGTATTAGGAACGGGCTGCATTAACACTGCCTGCATAACACGGTGTACCTCAGCCAAAAAGCCCCAAATCTTTGAACATGTAAGGGTCAAGTGCAAGAAATCACTTTCCTCCCTTCCACATTTTGATCATGTTGGTGACTTTTCAGGGCTGAAAATGCTTAACATTTTGGATGTCAGATAGATATGGTACATGAAATTTTACTGTATCTGTCTAAGGCAGTTTCTCCAGGCTCCATTTTTAAAATGCACACCCACTTTCTTCCATATAGTTTTAGCTAGGTCCAGGTCCAGATCAGTACCCCATTTAGCAATAATATCAAACATGAGGAGAGGCAGCTCTTCAGGAGCAAGTTGTATAATGCTGTTAGAGCCCTACAGTTTGGAGCAGAGCGGTATATCAACTTTTCTATGGGGAGATCAGCTTCATCACCTGGATTCTTGGCGTAGCTGTTTGTAGCTAGTCTCTTACTCTAAGAAACACAAAGAAATCCCCAGTATTAATATGAAATTTGGACTGAAGGTCTGAAAAGGAGCACAGTGTTCCCCTCATAGAGTGCTCCCACTGTGGTTGCTTCTAGGTGGGCCCATTGAAGGAGGGCATGGTGGGTAAAATCATTATAAGCTAACTTGGGCTTGCAAATTGCAATCAGATTAGCCATAGGGGACACCACTCCTGAGTATTTTAATATGTTTGTGTAATGCTACCCATACCCTCAGTAAGTCAAAAGTGTACAGGTTATCAAGATGAGGGATGGGATGTCTCTGAAGTGCCAGGCACAGGAGACCTCTACATACATCAGTGCCCCTTCCTCCTCTTCCAAGGCAAGCCATAGAGATTTGTGGATAGTAGTGGCAGTGGGGAGAAAGGCAAGTAGTGCGGCCCAATAATAAAATGTGAAGTTCGGTAGTGTGCTTCCACTTTGTTCTGTCAGTTGCTGCAGGCTAGAGCACCTAATCCATGCTGGCTTGTTATTCCATATAAATTTGTGAAGGAGAGAACCAACCAATTTAAAGAACAGAGTAGGGACTTTCACTGCAATGTCTGGAATAGGTACAGGTACAGGTACTTAGGCATTGTACACATTTTCATGATGTTTGTCCTGCCTATGACAGATAGTGGCAGGTTTTCCATGGGACAATAACAGAGGTTTATAGTTGTTCTGACATAAAGCTGCTGTGGAGCTGGCAATATGAACCCCAAAATATTTAATAGTATCTACTACCATCAGGACAAGGGGTTTGTTAGTATGATATGCACTATTAAGTTTCCCAAATGGGAGTAGCTCACTCTTGTCCCCATTGACTTTGTGCCTTGATAGCTGACCATAATCCTTGAAAAGCTGCTGGACTGTGGGCAGACTTTCTGATGGATTGTGCAGAAGCATAAGAAATATCATCCACAAATAAAGCTAATTTGTGTTCAGCCTGGCCTCCCCCCTCCAGTCCCCTAATCCCTGCATATGCCCTCACCGCTTCTGCCAGGGGTTTCAGAGTAAGAATATACAGCAGCAGCAAAAGGAGACAGTCCTGCCTAGTCCCATAGGTCTAGGAAAATGAGTTTATAAGGCCACCATTTATCAAAATCTGGGCTCTCAGGGATTGGTATAGGCCACCTGCCCAATGAATGAAATGGCTTCCCAACTGAAACCATGCCACGATCTCAAACATATACCACCTCTCCATGTGGTCAAAAGCCTTCTTAGCTTCCAGTGTAAGGATCACTGCCTCATGCTTGTGTGCGTGGAAGAAGAAACTGTATACTCTTTCTGAAGGGTTCTCTTTTCTCCAAATATCTGTGAGGCCATGGGTACCCATGAGGGGTATACTGTCATAACAGTGACTGAAATTGAGTGACTTGAATATGAGTGACTCAGTTACAGTGCTTGTTATGTAGGTTACTGAGCAAGGTTAGTGATCAGGGCAACAGAAAGAAGGGGAAGGTGACAGGAAGGACAGGAGGGAGGGCAGAAGAGGAGGAAGGGTATGTAGGGGGTTGTGCGGCAGGAGGCTGCTAAGCTGGAACTGTGGGGGAGTGGTGAGGGTGGCAGGCTACAGTGGGAAGGGGTCTGGGAGGATACAATTTTTTATTGCCATGCGTGCTCCATAAAGAAAATTGTTATTTTTCCAAGGTTTTTCTCCCTCCCCGACATGCACTACCCCCGGAATTAATGATCCTTAAGTGGGGGGGGGGCCTGTTTAGGTTCGCCGATGTTTCTTCACTAGAGTGCACATCACCTTTTTTTTTCAGTGATGAGCACTCGCCATAACAGCAATTGCTATTCCGCGATTGCCGTTATGACATGGAACCCCTATGAGGTCATTCAGGGCTTTGGCGCAGTAAGACAGAGGGGGGCTGGAGTGGCCTTGGATCTATCCATCTCTGTGTCTGTTATACAGTTAAAAATCTCTCCCAAAACCAATGGTCTGTGAAGTCTGCCATTTTGAGGGCAAGTTTTTGAAAAAGGGAAGGGTCGTTTATAGTTGGGTCATACACCGAACCAACAGAGATGGGGCTTCCATCATGCATTTTGATATGAACCAAAGTGTAGCGGCCACCCTAATCTGTCTTAACCCATGTTATTTTCCCCAGGTACCTAGTATTTAGCCAGACTGTTGTACACTTGGATTCTGTATTAAAACATGATCTGTACCATGTCCCCCCCCAGGCTAGCTATAGTCTTACCCATCTCCCTCTGATTCATGTGTGTCTTCTGCATTAATAATAAAACCCCATTGAGTTCTTGGACCCTGTTAAGCACTTCTTTGTGCTTCACTATATTTTTGAGGCCATTAACATTCCAAGACAAAGGCTGTAGTTTGTCAGCCATATACAGAGTTGTTCGAAAGAGTGATATTCTCGTCCAACAGGCCGAACCCACTGGACAAGGATACTATCCACACTGTGATACATGTATAATATGTCATTAATACAAATACAGGTTTTCTCTTTTTTAATAATTCTTCCAGCCCCCCTCCCTCCGCCACACCTTGACAACATCTCTCCCAGAAACTATCACCCTCCCATCCCAGAAACAAACCCAACTGTTTCCCTCCCCCTGAATCCTTTTTCAGGCTAAACAGTGCTCAATACAACTTCTCCTAAAAATCTGTGGAGGAAATAAAAGTTCTCATTCTATAGCTATGATACTATAATAGTAAATGCAGTATTACAGACAAATAACAACAGTTAGTATTACTAATTGCATTCGCTCCTGACTACGGTAGTGGAGGTGCTTGTTATAGCTACCAATACCTGGCTACATATAACTAACCATATGGAATTGATCACAGAAACTGTAATAAAGCAGAAGATTATATTACATGAGGCACCAGGTGAGCCCAGCCAGTTCCCAAATAACTATTTGCACCAAAGGCTTGTGAATCAAGCTCACTGTACTATCTGCTATGATCACTGACTGAGCACACCAGGTACTGTAGCTGTGTGTAAGCTAAGCAAAACAGTTCCACAGTGAAAGAGGGTGCGAGAATCAATGTATATTCATCCAAAAGCAAAAACTGATGACATACTTGTGAGTATGAAACTGGTCGAGATTTTTGTCGGTGGGCCAGCTAATGGTGGCTGGGCATCCTTTTGGATAAATAAAGCTGCTTCATTTATATTCAGCCGAGGAGTGCGGTTTTTTGCTTTTGGATGACTGTAGCTGTGTGCACATTCTTGCTGTCACAGGCCCCAGGTATACGGGAGTCAAGAGGGCAGGAAGGTCAAGGTAAGGAATTAACATAGATCAATCAAAAAGGGAATCTCAGGCATTGCACCTGCCAGGTACTCACAGTTGAAGTGTGTGATAATCTGACATTGCCTTCCTCAAGTCACAGGTCCAGTGCCTCTCCCAGCTCTCCTTCCTTCTACTGTGGTTTTCTCTGCATTTATAAAATAATTCGCTGCCTGAGGGGTATCAAAAAAGAGGGAAAGTCTACTGGGTCTGGTGATTCTGAGGCAAGAGGAACAGAGATTAGCAAACTACCACCCACGTAAGTGCAGTTTAGACTTGACCCCTATAAACTGCTGTAATTTATATTGAAGGTCATGGCTGTAATCTTGAAACACCATGACTTTACCGTCATTGATTTGTGTAGGTCTCTGTGACTTGGCCACCCTATGGACGAGCTCCCTCTCGGGGTAGCACAGGTAGCGGATCAAGAAATGGAACAGCTGTGCACCTGGTATGGGTTTCAGCCCTGTTCAATGCACTCTCAGTTTCAAAAGAAGCTGCAGTGTCTCCCATGCACAGTTTGTCTGTAAGCCATTTTTGTACAGTGGGGCTGGGATCTTTGCCCTCGAGACCCTCAGGGAGTCCAACCAGCTAGAGATTGGCAGCGGGCTCTGTTCTTCTGATCATCAGATCACTCTTGCAAGTCATTCAGAGACTTTTTTAGGGTTTCACTGTCCATGAAAAGCCCGGAAGCCTTAAGGATAACTGTCCAGAACTCGGTGGTCTCAATAATTGACTATGGCCTCATCATTTACGGCTCCACTTCTACCACTGCCCTCAGGTGCATATCCATGGCCCTTAACAATGCCTGCCAACTCATCATCGGATCCCACCATCTCACTCACACGTGACCTATACGCTCAACTGGGTGGCTACAACTCTCAAACCACATTAAGTACCAAACATGCATAATGGCCAAGAAAATAATGCTGGCCTTGGCCCCCCAGAGTTCATGCTTGTTCTCTGCACCTGCATAGAATCCTCACCCACTAGAGGCTCTGTATCTCTCTTTTTTTTTTCTTTTCATTGAGGTTTCAACTTACATACATATAAGTCATCAATGCTCACATATCTCAGAACATATATAGCTTTCCATATTTAACAAGCAGATTGCAAAAAGCAATATGTAATTCATACTGCATTTTATGCACTTCTTTACTTTACAGTTACAGGCTGTGGTATCTAACCTAGGCCTCCAGCCTATCAAGTAGGGAGGCTGTCTCTTAAGACTTGGGGTTCTATGAATAGCTTATTCATAGCCCATGTTTTGGGTGGTGCAATAGTATGGTACTTTAGTCCTCATTGAGCCAGTCTCTTGAGTTTCATTAAGAGGGTTATTAGAAGACATTAGCTCCCAGCTGTATTTCAACTTGAGTCTCTCTAATAAAAAGGAAGATATTTAATCAGGTTACGGGATTTTATATTAGCTCCCTTTCTGGGTTACAATCTAGGAATAACAAGCACTGCACTTTTTCAAATATCCTTAGCCAAGAGTTGCTTTCATTTCCCTCGCTCCTCACCACTCCCATCATCTCAGCTGAGGAGGGTTATGTGTAGTCTTCTGCTTCGCTGAGGTGTGGGAGTGCCGGGTTGGGGTCTCCAGTGACGGTGACACCTCTGTCTCTGTCTGGGGCATGGGAGAGACAGTTAGGCTGTGTATCCTTAGGGGGTAAAGGTGGGTTTCTTTAACATGTAATACATCTGCCATCTAATCCATCTGGCGGTAAACTTCTCTTCTTGCTCATTTAGACTATGTGTTATTTTTTCCATATTGTAGATCTGCTTTGTGATATCCCACCAGTCTTGTATTGAGGGAATTTTTACTGTTAACCATTGCCTAGTAATTGCTTTCTTCGCAGCAGTAAGAAAGAGAGGAAGCAAGTATCTAGTATTAGGGCCCCTATGCGGCTTAGGGAGGGCAAGGAATAAGAACAATTCCAGTGTCAGTTGGAGTTGAGGGTCTAAGATTTCTTGTAGGTGGGTCTCAAGTTGTGAGAGGAATGGTCTGAGGGCCAGGCATGACCATATAATATGGGTATGGTTCACCTGTGGCTCTCCGCATATCCTCCAGCACGCTGCTATACTAGTTGGAGAGTAGTGGCTCGTGACAACAAGGGTTCTAAAGTAATGGATCAGGTTTTTCCAAGTGTATTCATGCCACTGGTGTGAACTAGTCACGCAGGCTGAGTAGCAGCACGCCCACCTCCAATCCTCCAGAGAGGCCTGGTGCCCCGTTTCCTGGGTCCACTGTGCGTGAATATCCTTAGCGAGGGCTTCCCTCTGTGAGTTAAGGGTTTGGTAGTACAGAGATATCAGATGGTCCTGTTTCCATGAATTGTTTAGCTGAATTTGGCTGTGGATCAGGGCTAGGTAGTCTTCAGGGTTCCACACTGATCGTGGAAGTTTTTCTGCAAAGTGTGGCAGTTGGAGGTAGTGATAGAAGTCCTTGTGTGGTAAGTTTTTTGAATTTCTACATACATCCAGATGCTGCCTTGTGTCATTACCTGCCACAAATATTTTAGACCATACTTCTCCCAGTTCAGGAAGCTATTGTGAATGCTGTTAGGAGGGAAGTTGGTTAAGCTAGAGATTGGGCAGATGAGTGCTTGAAAGGGCGTCAGTAGTTGGGATTTTTTAAGGGATAGCCAGTTCCTAAACAGGTCCGCAAGCCACAGGTCTGGAAACTGGAGTATTCTTTTCTCTGCTTCTCATTGGTACATAACCCGAAAGTAAGCTTGGTCATTCATTAGTATTTTCTTTATTTCTAACCAGTGTCAGCTGGAGGTTCTAGTTTGTCAGGCCATTATATGTACAAGGGTTATCGCCTGTTGATATAGTTTTAGGTCAGGGAGTGCTAAACCGCCTTCCTGACGTGGGAGGGTGAGTATCTTTAAGCGGACCCGGGGCTTTTGATTAGCCCATGCAAATTTTACTATTAGGCGATTTATTTCTTGGAAAGTTTTTAGCGGTATGTATAAGGAGATGTTCTGAAATAGATATAGAGCCCTTGGGAGTGTAATCATTCTAATTAAGTCTATTTTCTTGGATAGGCTGAGAGGCAAGGATGTGCAGGCCTGCAGGTCTGATTTTAATTGGGCAACGAAGGGGGTGTAATTGTGCTTATAATATGTTGTAGGCGCCTGGGGTATGTATAGTTCCAGATATTTCAGCTTTTGCAAGCTCCACCTACCTGGAAGGGTATCTAGGATGCTCTGTGAAGGGGGAGTAGTGAAAGGTAAGAATTTCCATTTTGGTCAAGTTTAGCTTGTATCCTGACACTGAGCCATACGAGTCCAGGATTTGTTTTACTGTGGGAAGTGATTGCTCAGGATTTTGGAGGTACAAGAGGATGTCATCTGCATATAGGGCTAGTCGGTGTTCTGTATCCCCTATCTTAATCCCCTCTATTAGTTGGGATTCCCGAATTTGTTGCACCAGAGGCTCAATGAATACAGCAAACAGTAGGGGCAATAGAAGGCACCCCTGTTGGGTTCCCCTCTGGAGTCGGAAGAAACTAGAATGGTGTCTGTTCACCTTCACACATGCCTTGGGGGCAGAGTGTATATTCTGGAGAGCCCTTATAAGGGTGGGAGGGAATCCAAATTTATATAAAGTTAGGTATAAGAAGGGCTAGGCCACTCTATCAAAAGCCTTTTCGGCATCCAGGCTAATTAGTACTGAAGACATTCTAGTCTTTTGCATTTGATGGACCACATGGAGAGAGTGCTTAATGTTATCAGTGGTGGTGCGGGATTTCACAAATCCAGTTTGGTCTTTGTGTATTAATAAGGGAAGGACCTGATCCATACAGTGTGCTAATATGCTCATAAATAGCTTATAGTCTTGGTTAAGTATGGATATAGGCCTGTGTGAAGTGCAGTTTTGCAGATTCTTACCTGGCTTAGGGATTACGGAGATGGTTGCATGGGACCGGGATGGGGAAGGGGTTCTCCCTCCAGTACTGCATTGAACATACAAAGGAGTGTGGGGGAGATCTGAGCCCTAGTAGCTTTGTAAAACTCAGCGCCATAACCGTCTAGCCCAGGCGATTTTAGGGATTTAGCGTTGGCAATTACCTTCGCCATCTCCGACTCCATGATGGGAGTTATGAGGAATTCCCTGTGCGCCTCCGTTAGCTGTTGGAGTGAGGCTCTGAATCTCAACTACTGCATATCCCACGATGCCGTACCATGCAGGGACAAAGATCTTTTGCACACAGAGCTCCCAGCTGGTTGAATGGTCTCAACAGTGACATCTCCTCCCTACCTAAGCTAGGCCCATTCAAATCTAACCTGTCTACTCCTCTCTGCCTCTAGCTCATGCAACTGTCTCCTCTAATCTGCTTTTTCCATCTAGCACTTAACTTATCCTCTCATCACTCTCCTACAACCATCCCCCCCTCACCCCCTTTACCCCCCCACTTGCATTTTCTGCCTCTGGCAGCATCTGCAATTGTGTCTCTACCAAGTCTCATTAACAATGTGTACCCAGACTTTGTTCTGGCACCTAGTGCCAGCAAAATGCATGCATTCATGTGATTATAAACAACTGTAACTTATTATCCTGCCTCGTTACTTAATTGTCCTGCTTTGTTTTGTTCTTCATCTGACATGGAACCTTTGTAAAAGAGCCTTGGCTCAAAGGTAATTGTAATCTTAGATTCAAATAAAAAAAAAATGGAAAGATCAGCAATGGAGTCCTCCAGGTCACTGTTCCACTGTTCCACCTCAATCAGTCATGTGGAGTAGGAAGCGGTAGTCTCAGTGAGTCTTGTCACAATATTTTGTATGTGCTGGATCTGACCTATAACATTTTGTAGGTTTGCAATCATCACCGACAGTAGTCAGTTAGAGTCTCTAGCACCCATTTTCCAGCCTGAAGCCATAGCCTGTGTCTGTGTGCAGCCTTCATTTTTCATTTTTTACCAGGAAGTGGTCTGGGCACAGCACTTTTTCAGCCACACCTGACATATTAAATATCACTTACAAAGAACATCAATAAACAGTACACTTAATACAATTAAGTACATTTACACACATTTTCAGTATACAAGTATTTGTGCAACATATGTTTAAAGTGCAAAATGCTATTTGCATTGCGTATCAAGCTTCCATATTCATTCAACACAGTAGGTGCATACCATGTGAAAGCCTTCCTGCTCATTTGGAGTTTGAAGGCAGGGATCTGATATGATGTTAGGCCACTAGTCCTGGTACTCTTCTCACTTATCTTCTGAATCAAGGAGTTAAATAAAACATGTGGTTCTGCTAAACTAGCAACTCTGTATACAAAAGCAGCTACAAGGCTCTTTAACAGCCTAGCCAGAGATAGCACACCCAGTTTAATGTATAGGTGACAATGATGAGTTTTTAGTATGACCCTTAGTGTAAATCTGCATATATTGTTATATAAAGTTTTGTAATATATGACTAAGCCTCAATAATTTATATAAAGTTATAAAAAAATTTCCCAGTAATACATCACTACTCTCAATATTACTATCCTGAAAAGTGATAATACTATCATTTTTGCTTTATCATTTCAGTTCAAAGGTCATCTCCAACTGTGTTATTATCAATGGATCCATATATTACAAAAAATAACAGAAAGATAAATGTTTTACAAGGCAGTAATACCATCTTGAGGCTTTGGGGACTTTAGGACCTCTCAAACTTCGCTCTCAAGGTTCCATGTCCCCAAACCTCTCAATGGTATTACTGCCTTGTAATACATACTTATCAGTCTATTATTGTGTTTATATTTGGACTCAAAGATATAATTACATTGATAAAAAATAATGTTCCCATACTCAAGAATGGGCATGAGAACTTGCATGGATATAGTTACTCTGTCCTGATCTGTCAGGGAGTTCACATTTCTATACAGAAATCCCAGTTTTTGGTTTAGTTTCTTGCCCAGTCTGTCCATGTGGGGTATCATGCTCAAGCAGGTCTAAGTGTATGCCCAAATATTTCCTTCCTGTGGAACTGGAGCATAAGGAGTCATCAATGTTACAGCCTCAAATGTGAGTAGCAACAGCTTCTTTTGCGATTTCTGGGAAGCCATGTAGATAATATTCCATTTCCATCAGTTTCTGGGCACAGACTGTAGCAAAAGGAGAGACGTTAGCTGATACAAGGTTGTGCCATATGGGAGCTGCACTGGAGAGCAATCACCATTTGCCCTGCTGGGCCTTGCCCCTTCCATTAAAATGTTTTGTGGTACCACTGACCAGCACTCCCTAGTAGAGCAAACAGCTCCCCCCTTCTACTTTAGCGTTGTCATTTACAGTGAGATTTTATGTTTTTTGAGTTCTATATCCACCGTATAATTCCTTGGTGAGGACGCATCTGGAGTACTTTGTGCAGTTCTGGTGCCCTTACATGAAGAAGGTTCATTATGCTTTTGTAAAGGGTCCAGAGGAGAGCATCTAAAATGATCCTTGGAATGGTGGATAAGACCTATGAAGAGAGACTCAGGGAGCTAAACATGTACTCCCTGGAGGACAGAAGGACAGTGGGGGCATGATTTAGATCTTTAAATACTTGAGGGGCTTCAACAGAGTAAATACTGAGGCTCTATTTAGTCTGAATGGGGAAGGGACCACGAGGGGACATATTCTGAAACTGGTAGAGGGGAGGTATAGAAGGGATCTGAGAAAACATTACTTCACAGAAAGGGTGGTGGCACCTTGGAATGTGCTACCTGAGGAGGAGGTAGCAATAGAAACAGTGGGAGGTTTTAAGAGAGGCTGGGATAGTTACATGGGCAAAGTTCAGGTGGGGAGGGTTAGGACTGTGTATAGGGGTGGGTGGGCATCTACATGGACTGTAATGTGTAGTTGCAACTTGAGCAGACACAATAGATCTTTAGGTCTAATCTGCTGGCAATTTCGTAATTCGTATGGTAGGTTTGTACGTTCACATGTTCGTATCCCACTGCAGTAGCATTGGTTATGATGGCCTTGAACCTAGGCTTCTCAGGATTACTGCATCACAGCTATCCTCCCCAGTAACTAGGCTATTAAACCCCTCCCTCTCCTCTGGTATGGTGTCCAAAAACTGGAAGGTTGCTAAAGTGGTGCCAGTTTACAAAAGAGAAGATCCTAAGTGTACTGATAACTATCATACAACTACAATCCTGTCAGTGCTCAACAAAGTGCTGAAGAAACCAGTGGCCTCTCAGGTTGTTGAGCATCTTAATAAATAAGCCTGCAGGCAAGATTACTGTTCACCTAAGCCACCACTTCCTTGTTGCTACGCTGCTAGCTTTGTTGTATTCCTGCTTTTTCCACTCAAACTATATATATATATATATAATGTATATGTGCTCTTCCAAAATTACACATATTTTGTTCAACCTTATGCCTGCTTACTTTGTCCCCTGATGTTCTATAAACCCTCCCCTTGATCGCACATAGAAATGAGCCTTGGCTCAGTGTGCCTATCCCAGTTACCAAAATTTAAAATAAAATAAATACAACTCTCTATCTCCAGCCCAGCATGGTTTCAGGTGGGCCCATAGTATGTCAACTGCCCTCATCTACTTTATTATTGTGGACCACTCTAGTCAAATCTAAATTTTCTACCTTTAGTTTTTCACCCCCATCTATAACCTGGTTTTCAAGCAACTTTAATGATCAACAGCAGTTTGCTAAATTCGACCGATCCAAATCTAACCTGTCCACCATTAGTATTGGTTTTCCTAATGGCTCCATTCTGGGTCTACTAAGTTTTATCATCTTTATTAATAACCTACGCAGGTCCATAGCTTCCTGCTCTTCCCTCCTGCTTTATGCAGACAATATGGTGCTATAATATCAACTCTAAGAAAAAAACTACTGATATTAACTTGTAGCTTAACACAGACTTTGGAAATGTTTAGCCTTGGCTAATTACTCACCCCATGCACTTTGATTCACTACAAAAGCCAATGGCTTGTTCCCCTGCATTAGCTATCCTCTCATCTGATGGCTCTCTCCTTAATGCTCTTGACTTCATCAAATACAAGGAGAATAATGGATAGGTCACTGGGCATTACCGGTGAGTAATACCATTGAGAGGTTCTGGACACATGGGAACCTCGAGAGTGAAGCTCGAGAGGTTCTTGTGTCCAGAACCTCGAGATGGTAGGTCTCCGTTAATACCCGTGACTTATCCATACTTTTTAATATATGGATATAATTTTTATTTTTTGTCGCTATGACTGTGCCATTCCTGGCTGAGCACCGCTGTATAGCGCTCCAATTCATTTTCTCCAGCCCGCCCAGCCGCTCACTCACTCAGTTCACTCGCAGCACAGGCAGTCCTACCTTTTCTTGTTTTGGGGGAATGGGGAATGCAGGATCAACCAGATATCTCCATTTTTGGAAAAAAATAAAACAAGGAATGTTTTTTGAGGATAACTACTCTCGCTAAGCAAGAGACTGGCCGCCATGTTTTTTAAACTGTTCTGCTGGCCCACACAGGGAAAACGGCCAATGAGGAGGCATGTTTAGGATGTGGGGGGCAGAAGGTATCTTTTTGGGTGCTTGCAACAATACTATTATCACCATAAAACTATAGTATTAAAAGTGATTAACAGTACTATTAAAATGATTGACAGTACTATTATCACTTAACCTTTGAGGGTATTACTGGAATTTTTTTGTATGCTTTACAGACCTATTAAATTGAAGATCCATATATTAATTTGGTTTAACTGATAAGGTTGTGGCCCATAGAGAAAACTTTTGGATTTTTAAACTACTAGCAGCAGCATATCCAGGTCTAAATGACAACGCTGAGATTTCACATTATTTATAGTCCCATCTTCACTTTATTTTATATATCGGAGCACTGTTCTCAAGCAGTAGGTTTTTCTAAATAACAATTAATTTTGCCAAAATGTTTAGCAGCTTCACTGCAACTTTATATTGCAATGATATGGGTTGTTTAAGTGTCTGTTTTTAATCACATTATTTGCACCCTGTTCAATTTGATGTTTTGCATGTGATTTTTTCACCATTTAAATATAGTCAAGGTGCTTGGCATCTTATCCTCATGACAAAAAGCAGGGCACCTGCACAAAATGTTGAGGGATACCTTGCTGGGTCGGTGACTGGTCTGCAGCGTGTGGCTGCTGAATTTTAATCAGTAAAGAGTTCCAGCATTTCCATTCCTCTGTGGTCTTGCGTTTGCATCTCTGAAGCATAAGTGAGTGCAGCAGCTGTTTGTCTCTACTTTGGTTCAACTCTTGACTTTGGCCTCCACATATCTAATGCCTGCGAGTTTGTTAATTCAAAGCTAGGACTTACTTATAAGGTCAGACATGCCCTGACTCCTGTTGCCAGGCATGCTAGTGTTCAGGGTGTTTTTGTTGCATAACCTCACTTATGGTCTTATACCTTATTCAGAGGAGAGAAAATGTATCATAAATAAATGGAACACCGGTTATAACGATATAGTACATGGTAGAATGCTGTTCCGCATGGAAATCCATGCCTGAACAGCGTTGTTTTCCGCACTGGTGTATCATGATTTGTTGTGCTGCAACCGAGCACGCCACCGTGCAGCACAACAAGATCGAACACATTCGTGACATGCGCACTGAGCGGCGCATGGCAATGCGGAAAGCACAGCGGCGCAGAAACAGAAGGGTGTTTTTTTACAAGATACTTGTCCCCATGTTCACCGAGTACTCATGCATGGTTGCCCATACACTATAAAGATTAGGTATGAGCAACTACATGAGAAACAAGGCAGTTGTGAAGATCTGAGTGCTCAGTGGTAACGACCTCTCGAGCCACGCCTCTCGAGGTCTCTGGTTACCACGGAAACCTCTCGATCACAACTGCCTTGTTATGTATGCTTGCTCATACACAATCCTCTATATCCGTCGCTTTGCCTTAACTGTGCCCAGACTGACTCACCACTGCTTTCTTTATTTGAGCCTAGGATGGCTTTCCCCAACCTCACATTGGCTATATACCCTCGAGTGTACCATAGGCAAGACTATTAGAACAGCTAAACCTGCTTCTCCAGCTGATCTGTTCATTAAAATTGATCAGGCTTACCCCTGAGATCTAATGCTCTGTCACTTCTGTCTGTGCCCAAATGTATCACAAATATGAGCGAACAGGCTTTTTCCAGCTTTACCCCTAAGCTTTGGAATTCACTTCCACCTAACCTCAGGGTCTCTTGGACACATCTAGTTTTCAAGAATTAGCTTCATACATTCCTATGGACCTCTGATGAGTGCTCTTGTACCTGATGCTTTGTACCACTACTGATTTGTGCCTTTTTGTTTGATTTGCAGTTACACTTTGGATGTACCCTGCCTGCTCTTACATTTCTGGACTACAGTATTGTTTGACTTCTATTGCTGATGTATGTAAGATTGCCCTGTGCCTTGTGCCACCATGCTATAGTTATTTACTATTGTAATCTCTGAGGCAGTGCCTGAAAAGAGGCATTGTATTGTCTAGTGCACCTACCTGGTAAACAAAACTGAAGTAAGTAGACCAATAACATGTCTGATATGCATCTGTGATTTTCTTATTCCAAGCTGGGTCTCTAACCACTAGACCACATAGTCTCCTAGTAATGACCATGAGTTTTGCAATATGGTTAGAAGCACCCAACTCCTCTGCAGTGCTGCCAAGCTGGTCATATACTATAGTAGCACTGCATCTATGGAGGATGGCTCCACCAGTCTCCCTTATCATAGTCAGCCACAAACTGTAAATGTTTTTGGCTGCCTCATGCTGCAAGCAGTTTTGTTGATTGAGCCCTTTCCTTCTTTCCTGATGATTAGTTACTGATATACTGTACAACTCTACAAATATAGCTGTGGCAATGACAGGTGTCACGACCACATTTCTTTGACGAACAACATGATAGAAAATGAATACAACGGATTAGCAGCCTCCTGTCAGGTATATATGGGCTGCCTGTGCTCATGAGCAGATGAGGGCTTTGGAGTCAGAAGAGTCGAACAATGAAGTTTAGGGTAAATGCTGCAGTGTGAAACAAATGCGTGTGTGTGTGAAATTATAATGACTGATTGTGATTTTGTTATGTATTGCTCATTTTACTGGGGTCTTGCTTTTACTCATTTTAACAGCTGGATGAACGGAAGCACTACAAGGTTAGGTTACTTGCTTTGGGTTACACATTGAGTAAACAGTGCTGGTAGATTAGAAACTGTCTCCCAGAACCCAAGGTAGTACTTTAGTCACTAGACTATACTAACATACTAAAATGCCAGCAGAATAGGCCTAATGGTCTTTCCTGTCTGCTCGTTTGGTCAGCACCCACCCTGGGAACTGATCTTACTGCCCTCCTCGCCCTCTCTGGCTTCTCCCTTCCCAGTCCTGGATATTCTCACTGCACAGGACTTTGCTTCCAGAACCCTTCCCCTGTATTTGTCCCACCCCCTCTTGAACCCCTCCACCGTCTATGCCTCCACCAGCCCCCTGGGCAGCGCATTCCATGACTCCACCACCTCAGTGAAGTAGCACCTCCTTTTCTCCTGAATCTCCTCAGCTTCCACCATGCCCTCAGCGTTGCCCCCCATGCTATGCTGTGTCTTGAAATACTATGTTTCCCATTGTGTTGAAGCTACGTGAATAGGGGTTGTCCACCACTTTGTTAGCATTTTCAGTCTGCTGGGCTACACTTTAGCTTCCTTTCATTCATTTTCACAATGAGGATGTTTTAGACGGCTGCAGCACAACCTATTGTAGGGACTGTCTGGAGACCCCCAAACCTGATGGCACTATTTCCTAGGGTGCAGAACAATTTTTGCCATTTTACTAGATCAGTCCATAGTTGGAGACAGCATAGTACCCTATTTGAAGCACAAACCTGTGAATCTGGATATTTAGGTTCAAATCCCACTAGAGCTACTTACTCGCTGTGTGACCTTGCCCAAATCACTTAACTTCCCATGCGCTCCGGTCGCCCTACCTGTAAAACTGGTAAGAAGCAGGACCTCACTGAAAATGAGATGTCACAACTCTGTTGGGCTATTTTGGGTAAATAAATTGTAAAACAAGTGGTTTAAGTCCAGACTCCAGTAATAACCAAACGAGACCTTTTCAAATCAATTTTAACAGAGTGCTATATGCAAATGAGAATATTTCTTGAGATTAATTAATATTCTATATACGTATGAGCCTTGTCATTAAGAACTCCACCCAAGTCTGTGGTATATTTCAAGCACTAATGGATAACATGATGTGGTGGGATACTCTTGCAGCTTAGCTGCATTTTGATTGAGAGGCATATGGCATAGCTGGGTGCCTTCAACTACCCAAGAAGTGAGTTTATCCTGTAATATACATTACCAAATCCCTTTATGAACATACAAATGTGCCAGCTGAAACAGACCTCCTGGTCTATCAACGTCTGCTCGAGTGTGCAGCTAGTGCCCCTAAGTTGCAGCTGTCCCACTCCCTCCCCTTTTGTCTTCCCTCTGCCATTCTCAGCCTCACCCACCCATACTCTCCCCAGTTCTCTGTCCCATACCCTTTAAAGCTACTCACAGTTTTGCATGCTATCACCCTATCTGGCAGGGCATTCCACTTCAACACCACTCTCTCTCTGTGAAGTAATGCCTCTTCATCTCCCTCCTAAATCTCCCCCCCTCTATTCTTAGCCCATACCCTCTAGTGTCCCTTCCCTTCCTCAGTTTAAAAACCCCATCGGCTCCATCCTTGTTGATTCCTCTCAAATACTTGAAAGTCTTGATCATGTCCCTCCATCCCTCTTCTCATCCAGGGTGTACATATTCAGTTTCCCCCAGCCTGTTCTCGTAGTCTCTCCCCACCATTCCCTGTATCATCCTCATTGCCCTCTGCTGCACTCCCTCCAGTAGCTTGATATCCCACCTGAGGTATGGCCTCCAGAAATGCACACAATACTCCAAGTGTAGCCTAACCAGTGACCTCTAGAGGGTCAGAATCGCCTCTCTCTGCCTGGATGAGAACCCCCTCGCTATACACCCCAGCATCTTGTTCGTCTTTGCTGCCACTTTTCTGCATTGGGCAGAACTGTTCATGATCCATGTTACCATCACCCCTAGGTCCTTCTCCTCCTCAGTGATCCCCAGCTTCACCACCCCCAACCAGTATTCTTTCCTTGAGTTCTTTGCCCCAAGGTGCATAACCTTACACTTCTTCTCATTGAACCCCAGCTGCTACCTCTCTGACCACTCCTCCAGTTTGGTTAGGTCCCCCTGCAGTTGCTTCCATCCCTCCTCTTTGTTCACTACTGCACCCATTTTGGTATCATCTGTGAACAGACTTAGCCTGCTCACCACTGCATGCATGATGTCTGAGATGAAGAGCCCAAATAACACCAGGCCCAGCACCGAGCCCTGTGGCACCCTGCTCGTCACTGGTCTAGGTGTTGAGAATTCCCCACCACCACCTGTTGTAGCCTCCCATGCAGCTAGTTTGTAATCCAGTTTGCCATCTTCACACCCACTCCCACGCCAGTTAGCTTTCCCCCAAGCCACCCATGAGGTACTGAATCGAAGGCCTTGCTGAAATCCAAGTAGAGGACATCCACTGCATGGCCCCTATCCAGCTCTCTTGTTATCCAGTTGTAATATTGTATTAGGTTAGTTTGACAGGACTTCCCTAATACGAACCCATGCTGTCTCACATCCTGGAGGTAATTGTCCTCTAGAAATGACAACAACCTCTCCTTCAGTATTGTCTCCATAAGCTTGCTCACTATGGAAGTGAGGCTGACTGGCCGATAATTGCCCGGTTCGTCCCTTGGGCCGCTCTTGTGTATCAGCACTACATGGGCCATTCTCCAGTCCTGAGGCACATATTCCGTATCTAGGAAGGTGCTGAACAGAACCGCTGGTGGTTCCGCCAGTACTTCCACCATCTCCCTCAGCACCCTGAGGTGGATACCATCTGGCCCTGCTGCCTTGTCCACTTTAGCACCCTCAGTCCCTCTAATACTCTACTTCCCTCAATCATTCCATCCAACACCTCTTCCCCCTTCCCACCCTCCCTGTCCAAGGTGATAGTAGTCCCCCCTTCTCCTGTGTGAACACTGAGCAAAAGTATTCATTTAGTGCGTTTGCTTGTTCCTCTCCCTCTCCCTTTTCTGCCCACTCCCCACCCCTCTTTATCCTCACTATGTTATCCCTGCACTTCCTTTTCTCTCTGACATATCTGAAAAAGTCTCCCCCCCCCCAATTCTCTGTGCTAACCTTAGCTCCCTTGAGGCCTTAGCTTCCCTCACCCTCTGGGTCACTTCCTTGGACCATCTTGTATACTTCTCTATGTCCTCCTCCTTCCCCATCCTTCTGAACCTCTGGTATGCAACTCTCTTTGCCCTCACCTCCTCCATCACCTCTCTGTTCAACCAGCATGGTTTCCTTGCTCTGCTCCTCTTACTCTGTAACTTGGTGCAAACTTCCATCACCTCTATAATTCCCCATTTAGCAATGTCCCATTTCTGCTCTGCTTCCATCCCTGGCCCTATGTCCTCAAGTTTCCCTTTCAGTATCTCCCGCAGCCTCCTGAAGTCCACCCTCCTGAAGTCCACCACCTTTGTTAGTGAGCCCCCTGACTCCCTGCTCATCATGATAGTAAACCACACGGTTTGGTGATCACCATCAGCTAGTGGGTCCTCCACCCTTATTTCCCTCACTGCCTCACCATTCGACAGTACCAGATGTAACGTGTTACTTAGCCTAGTAGGTTCAGTGACCAGCTGTGTCAGCAGTCCCTCCTGGATTGTGCCTAGCAGCACCTGTTCCCTAGCACTGGAGGTGACCAGAGTGCTCCAGTCAACCCCAGGCAGATTGAAGTCCCCCACGATGACCCACGTTCCCCTTCCTACATACCCTCCTAATTTGTTGTGCTAACTCCCTGTCTAGCTCCTCTGCCTGGGATGGCAGCCTGTACACTATCCCGAACCTCAGCTTCCTAGCCTTGGAGTCCAGGAGCTGCATCCAAATTACCTCTGTTCTCCTTTCCTCCCCCTTTTCCCTTGTACATTTGATCCTGACCCTCACATAGATTGTCACCCCCCCCCACACCTCACGGTCCTTCCTGTACAATTTATATCCTGTGATTGCCAGATCCCTGTCCCGGTACTCAGTGGCCCATGTTTCCATGATGGCTGCATTATACACCCTCCTCACTGCCAAGAGCACCTATAACTCACCTGATTTATTACCTAAGCTTCTTTGCATTCAGTGAGATCACTCTCAATCCTGTCCCCTTCCCTTCCTTTCCGTGCTTCTCCTCCCTCTTATTCACTCCCTGTGTAACTTCCCTGAATCCTTCCCTGCTAGCTTGTGGGCTAAGCTCATTTGGCTCCTCTCTTCAGGATCCCTGCCTACCAGCTGTCCACTTGCCACACCCCTACCTAGTTTAAATCCACCTTTGTCCCTATATACCCCCTCTAGCTTCTGCTTTAATACTACCTTCCCCTCCCCACTCAAGTGCAGCCTATCCCCTGCATATAGATCATTATTGTCCCAGGTTCTGCCCCATCCACCCACTACCCCATACCCCTTGGATTGACACCACTCCCCCAACCATGTGTTAAACTCCCCAATCCTCCCTTTCCTCGCCATACTCACACAGGGTACTGAAGGCACCTCTGAGAAGGCCACTGACTCCCCTATCACCTTGAACAGCCTTCCCACACCCTCAAACCTCTCCCTCACTATCTCCACCATCTACCCCACCAGGTCATTCATCTCCACATGCACCACTATATGTGGTTTCCTCCTACTCCTCCTTACACACTTTAGAATTGACTGCCCCGCCCTGTCTGCCATTAACACTGATATGGACTCCACCCATATGCAACTATGCCATTCCCCCGTGCTGTCCCATCTGATCCCCTTATGTATGGAGTCCCCCAATACCAATACACCCCTTTCTTCATTCCTCGCTCTCATCCCCACCCTTCTACCCAGGTTCCCATTTCTAGAGCCTCCAATATTAGAAGCTCTACTGTTCACTCCAGCGGTTCTTCCCTTTCCACCCCTGACCTATCCTCTACCCCCCTTCACTGCTCAATTGCTATCCTCCACCTCCACCCATCTGCCCTGGGCCCCTCCCCCACCTCTGCAATGATCCTCTTGCCCCCCTCCACCAGTATTGCCCCTCTTCCCCTCCTCTTCCCGAGTACCGTCCCTTGTGCAATCTCCTCCTGTTACCTCTTCTGCCCCAACCTGAAGCCCGCCCTCCTTCTCTTCCTCCCACACCAGTGTCGATAGGACAGCAAACCTATTTCCTACCCCCTCTGTCCTGTTATGTGTTTTCTCCTCTCTCCCAACTTGAGTCCCCCCTCTGCTGCTAGGCCCGACTCAAGTCCACCCTCCATCGTTAGGCCTCCTGTCCAGTTTGCTCCTGCTCCTGCCCCCTTCCCCAACCCTTCCCTTGACCCATTGTTCCTACCATGTGGTGTCCTCATGTTACTCCCTGATGAATGCCCACCTATCCTAGAATCCCCCCTCCCTCCCGTCATCCTCTCCAGCTCTCCACCAAGTCATCAATGATGCTTAGTGCTAGCAAAGGAATACTGTTGTTATAGATAAACCGATAGGTAGATACACAGATACATAGATACATAGATAGATATTTAGTAAAATACACAGTCTTCCAGCAGAGGCACTGGGGGCCAAAACAGTGGTGGGATTCAAAAAAGCATGGGATAAGCAGAAGGGAATCATAAGGGATAGGTAATTAGATGGAAGAAAAAGTCCAGTAGACCTGGAGGAATCTACCGTGTAAGCAATGCAATGGAAAAGGGTAGACTGGATGGGCCATGTGGCCCTTATGTGCTGTCAGTTTCTGTGTTTCTGTGTACACCTTTTTTAAACCAGGGCACAATAGAATAATAAACACCATATAAAAAAGACTGCTCAACAATTCCTTAAAGCATCAAGAACAATCCATACCGATTATCAAAAGATACATAAATGCATAAATATTTTTTTTAAAAACTAACTAATGACTGTTTATACTTGTGACACTTCTAAATTACATGAATTTAATTTTCAAGAGATTGAAGGACAGCCAAAAGATGAGATCCAGAAGATCCTAAATCATGTACGCTGGTACAGGTTGTAAGAAGATCCGTGAGGTAGTGGGGCCCAGTCTTTATAGGACCTTATAAGTCAACAGTAATAACTTGCAGTTAGTCATCATCTAACTGGTAGTCTGTGCACAGTGCAAGGAGCACAGAGCTGGAGTACTATTCTCCAGTTTCCTTCTAGATGTAAATAACCTCACAGCAACATTCTGCACCAGTTGGAGATCATGGATCAAGCCAGTATGAAGACTCCAGCAGAGACCATTTAGTAGTCCAGATTGGAGATGATGAATACTTGTGTGACTAGGTCATCTAGATCACAGTAGGATCACAGTCCAACAATGTTTCTAAGATGGTAAAAGCCACTCCAGACAACAGCCAACACCTAAGAAATAAAGATCAGCTCTGTGTCCAGAGTGATCCCTATAGTAGGATGTGAAAAAAACAGTCTTTCTTCAAGTCTCATTCCATCAACTGCAAGGAGTCCCAGGCAATCCAGTACAGATGGTTGCAGATGGTCTGATCCAGCCATTAGAATTCAGCTTTAATCCTCTGTGAGTCATCCTTAAACTGATCTCAGAGTATTCTCAATTGCAATCAGAAAGTCCTAAATTATTTTTAATGAAAGCTATAGCTGGTTATCATCAACATGGTAGTGAAAACCCAGGCTATACTTTAGGAACATCTCTCCAAAAAGAAGCAGTAACACTGCAAATAACAAAGGAAACACAATAGAACCCTAAGGACTAGCACAGTCACTATCATGAGGGGAAGATCTAAAATTTCTCCAAACCCCTGACTGACTACATGTAAAGGCTGACAACCTCCCCGTTTCTAGTGGTATGTGACTGCACTTCTTGTTCAGGGAGGGCCCAGCCTTACAATCAAAAATCAGTACCTCTACCATCTCCATGCAACCACAAGTCTGGGAATACATAGACAAGGGACACCTTACCACACAGGGACACCATTAAAAGTAGACCATTTATTTGGGGGGTGTGGCCTGGTGGTGAACAAGATGGCCACTTACCTGAGCACCACGAGCTACCTAGAGCAAAGAACCTGATTTTATTACTTGTGGCGCCACATATAGAAATAAAAGAAACTTACCAGGAGTGATCAGAACACCCCGACTATAGAAATATCCACTTGTGGGGCTGATCAATCCACAAACATGCCTCCTGGAACTGTTCCACCCCCACAAAGGGTGGTACTGAGATGGCATGTCAAACAACTCAGCAGAGAGTCCAGTCATGGAGGCTTCCGTGAGTGAAATTTTCACCTCCCTCATGAAGCAAATGGCGGATGTCACGCTAGCCTCCAACAATGCTATACTGGCCCTCCATCAGATGGACTACAGGGTCGCTCAGAATGAAAGAGCCATTGCTGCCCACAAGAACACAATTTTAGAGCTACAAGCAATGACCAAGGATCAAGCTCATCAGATCAGGGCACTACATGACAGAGTGGAGGACCAAGAAAATAGGAACCGCCGCTAACTTGTGGCTCCTAGGATTCCCTAAGGGTGCAGAGAATGAGAGACTGCTGATTTTCTCCAAAGGGAACTACCCCAAATCCTCCGTTTACCTGAGGGAACCAGGCTCACAATGGAGAGAGCCCACAGAACACTTCAGCCACGACCTAGGCCCAGGGAGAGACCTCGGCTTCTGCTCATCAGTTTCCTAAATTTCCAAGAAAAAGAAATGGTGCAAGCCAGAGCAAGAGAATTAGTTCCTTGGACTGGAGGGGGTCATAAGATTTTAATGTTCCAAGACTACTCAAAGGACCTTGTGCAAAAGAGAAAGGGGTAGACTAAGACAAGACATCTGCTTCAGTCATTAAATGTCCGCTTCTCGCTGAGATACCCAGCAGTAATGAGAGTGGTACACACTGGCACCCCACTGTTGCTCAGAATGCCTGAGGCCCTATGGATTTTATCTCTTGCACCTTGCCTCATGCAGAGAGACACAGCACACTGTGGCCTACACAGCTCAACAACAGGCTGCAACATGAGACAGCTAGCAGAACTGATGCAGGAAGGAAACCAGAGATCCAGAAGACAAGTGACTATACCCCCTACCTAGTAGGGCAACCCCGGCGATGATCACTACCACCGAGGTCAAGAAAGTGACTACAACAAGAGTGACACACAAGGAGGGATCACCAGCAGAATGCAAAAGGCCCAGCAGAGAAGGGAAGACCTGGACATCATGGATGAACTGCGTCCAAGAGAGGAGCCTGTGATCACCAGTCCCTACTTTGTGGACAATAGATTTGTACCACTTGTTCCTATGGAGACCTTGACCAGGGCTGAGACTGCAATTTCCCAGACTTTCCAGCTAATCAAAGGATGACCACCTTACCTGTGAAGCAGCAGCCATCCTGGGCCTCGGATGTGGAGTATGGCCCAGAAATACAACCCGAGGACAACAGCACTACCACAGGCCCAGAACTTGTGGAGAAACCCCGGCCTGCAGGTGAACCCCTGAACAACGCTACCCCGGGACTTCAAGTTTCTCCATCATCAGTTCTGCCAGTCTGAATGAGGCAGTCAGATATGTGAAATTCTGTTTTTTTTCTGGGTGTTCGCACCGCGAGGGATACACTGGGGTGAGAACTGGTGAGCAAGAGGGAGGGGGTATGGGGGTTTCTAATGTTAATTTAAAATCTGAAGCCCCCTTAATGGAGTTCCTTGATGGGTAACTGGGATCTTCTGGTCCAGAGTGCACTAAAGGTGTCTCACCTCTCCCCAGATGAACCGCAAGGGTGGGAGGCTTACTTACCTATCCCCTTCGCTGGTTAACTCATACCAAAAGAAAAGACAAGGTTTCATTTTCCTGAATATCACAATCAGGATGACAAGTTGCTTAAATAAGTTTATTAGGGAGCTCTGGGAAGCCCCTAGAGGATAATTAAAGAGAATATATCAGGGGTCCCAGATCCTTAGGGCAACTCAGGATTTGGGGTCTGAACATATGATTGAGCGGAAGCTCAAATCTCCACTGACGGCTGATACACAGAAGGATTCAGGTTTCCCTTGGGAATCACTTTCACCCCCCCATGATCCCTAAACCCAGGCCCCTCCCTCTGGGCATCTGTATGCCCCCCCAGAAGCACCACGTCTGTCTCATACCAAATGGGATACCTTAGAAATCTTCTCATTCAAGTATCGGATGCAATAGGCAGAGGAGACAGGTTGCACCCTAGGAATAACCCCCTGAGAGCGATGTTTGTGCATAGCTACCCATAGCCACCTGCCCTTATCCAAGGAGCCCCAACAGTGTACACGAAATGATGTTTCCTACAAAGCATAGGTATTGCATTGAGGTAGAAGACTTGGTTTGCTGGCCAAGGCACCTAGCTTCACCTGAGCTCTTTCCTTCTAAGACTGCTTGAAAGGCAGAGTAGAGAAACTTACCAGAGCAAGGGAAAAGGATTAAGACTTAGTTTGGCTAAGCAGATTTACTGTGTGGTGGTGTTTTTATTTTTTACTCACAGGGATTGCTACTGTTTGTTGCTAACATTTCATTGCTTTATTTTTCTCTGGTTCAAATTGTTGTTGCTGGTATACCTTCTTCTGCATTATTACAAGGTGTGCTCTATAGGTGTGCTAACAGATTACTCCTGTAATCTTCTGATTCAAATTGTCTTTGCAAGGTATATCTTCTGTTACTGCTTTATTTTTCTCTGGAGCAAAGTGTTTCTATAGCAATATCTTCTGAAATTATTACAGGTGGTGCTTTACAGGTTTTACAGTTTTATCTAACATTAGGATAAGCTTTCAGGGTTACTGCATTTGTTGTTGACTGATTGTTTCTTGCTCTTACCTCCTTGTTCTTTTCGTCTGTGGTTCTTCTTTTAGGCAGGGAAGGGCCCAGCCACCCACCCCATCCCCAACCACCCCACGCTACACTCCTTTTATAGGGTACCACAGTTGTGACATTTCCTGTGGTACAGCAGGAAGGGGCAGATCAGTGGGGCCTCCACAAAGTGATCTAATTTACAGGGGCACTAGTAATTTAACTTGTTATAACAAGTTAAACAAAGCACAATTAAACCATTACTTGCATTTTTTTTTTCCTTTTTTTTTCTCCTGCTAATTACTCTGACTAGGTTACAAACCCAGCAACTTATTTGGAATGGATTTCATTAACTGCAGGTACTGTGGAACAATTTTCAGAAGGACAGTCTTACAGGATTTAGGACACTGTCCTACATGCTGGGCTTTTGGAATCTTAGGGCTCAGCTCCGGGCATGGGCAGAATTGCACACCTCAAATTTCATATTGAAGAGGAAATACATTATAAGAACCACCCGCCATTTCCCCAGCATCCAACAGAAAAACCTCACCGCAGAGGGTAGTTGGTCCAGGTGGTTGGCAGATGGTTAGGAGGAGCAAATCAGGTGCCCCATCACTCTTTGCTCTCCAACACATTACCTCCAAAACCATATAAACACTATAAACAGGTATCTGCCTCTATCTCTGAAATCAAATAAAGAGGCAGAAGACACTGCAGAGCAGGACACTGCGGCACAGGAGCTAAGTACAACAAAACTCACCCAAATCAGGAACCAAAACAAAACAAGCACAAAGGAAATCCAAAAACTTCTGATCATAGGAGACCTCATGATTCGGGAGTTGATACCCATCTCCAGCTAGGGGTGATGGTCAGATGTCTCCCAGGTACATCAGCATGGAGAGACACTGACCGCATTGCTAAAATTGTTCACAAAGCAGGAGAAAACATTGATGTCCTAGTACATATAGGGACTATCGATTCTGCCCAGCCGGTCAGTTGTGGAGACCAGGAACACCTGACTATGCTGGGTGACAAACTATCATCTATTTCGTCCGCATCTCCTCTCTGAGATCCTGCCAGTCTGGGAGAGGAGCAGATGGACGGAAGGTCAGAGAAGGGAGATAGGAGCTAAACACGTGGCTCAAGGGCTGGTGCCAGGAAAAGGACACAGATTTGTAGGGAACTGGCAACAGTTCTGGGAGCGAAAGTTCTTTAATTTGATGGACTGCATCTGACTAAAGAGGAGTCAGTGCATTAGGGCAGAAGTTTGTGATCTTTGCAGAATATTTAAACTAGCAAATGGGAGAGGGTGCAGCACCCATCGTCGAATGGGAAGAACACCCCCTCAGCTAGTGGTCAAACAGGAATTCAGCATGTTTGGCTGCTCATTTGCACCACCAGGTAAGAAAAAGGTTTGTCTCCCATACGACGACAGGGTCAGTGCCAAACTTCACCCAACAACTAACACACCAAAATCTGGCCAATGGAAAATCATGTACACAATGCTCACAGCCTGGGAAATAAGATCCCAGACCAGCAGGCAACAATGTCAGAGGCTAAACTGGACATAGTAGCACTAGTGAGACGGGTTTACCAGTAACCACACTTGGGAGACTTCAGTACCTGGCTATGTATTGTTCAGAAGAGACCGAGGTGCAAAGGAGGAGGAGTGGCCCTGTATGTTAATGAAAATATCAAAGCTACAGAAATTCAGAATACACATAAGGAGCCAGAAGAACTGTGGGTCACCCTGGAAACAGGAAATGGGACAGCCATAAGAACTGGTGTTGCTCACAGGCCCCAGACCAGAGGGAGGACATAGACACATTACTGTTAGAAGATATACAAAACATGACAGCTAAAGGGAGGTTCTGATAATGGGAGACTTCAACATGCGGATACAGATTGGTCAATACCAGCAGGAACATCTGCCAGAACTAGACTCATAGTGGATTCCTGGGAGGGCCTCAAACAACTGGTACAGCAACCCACAAGAGACAGGGCTATCCTAGATCTAGTACTGACTAACAAAGAAGGGATCACAGATCTCCAGGTAGAAGGTCACCTGGGGGCCAGTGACCATCACATGGTATGGTTCAATTTGGCTACTACATCTAAATCATCCCATTCCAAGGCAAAAATATGGGACTTCAGAGGAGCTGACTTTGATAAGATGGCCAACAGAGTTAAGCTTGCCCTGGCAAAAAGAAACACAGGTGGAGGGGTACAGGCAAAGTGGGCAAGCATTAAGGATGCACATTTGAAGCAACATCCTATGTGTTAGACAGAAAAGGAAGTGCAAAGAAGAAGGAAACCACTTTGGTTCTCAAATACAGTAGCAGAAAAGGTCAGATCCAAAAGGCTGGCCTTCAGGAAATATAAGGAACACAGCGGATAAAGATAGGAGGCATACCAAACTGCCCTAAGGGAAGCAGGTAAGGCAGTAAGGCAGGCAAAGTCCTAAACTGAGGAAACACTAGCACCAACAGTAAAAGAAGGTGACAAGACTTTCTATAGATACATTAGTGAAAGGAGAAAGTCCAGAGGGGTATTGCTAAGCTTAATGGAGAAAAGGAGCATGTGAGGAGGAGGACCCTGTAAAGGCATCTATCCTAAATAGATACTTTTGTTCAGTATTTACTGAAGAGAAGGTAGGGCAGGGCCCACAGCTCAGCATCATGGGACACAGGGGAAGGGAGGTGAGCACTACCCCTTCACAAAAGAAAGGGTCCCACAAGAGCTTGCTAAGCTCAGGTGGATAAGGCAATGGGACCTGATGGCATACATCCCAGGGTACTTAAGGAGCTAAAGGAGGAACTAGCAGAGCCATTAGCAGAATTGTTTAGTGAGTCTCTGAGCACAGGAGAGGTCCCAGAAGACTGGAGAAGGGCTCATGTGATCCGCTCCACAAGAGTGGTAGCAGGAGGAGGCGGAACTACAGACCGTCAGTCTTACCTCAGTAGTGGGCAAGATTATGGAGGCACTCCTCAAGAAAAAGGATAGTGCAACACCTGGAACCATGGGGCACAGGATCCAAGACAGCATGGGTTTGCAAAGGAAGGTCCTGTCAAACTAATCTCATAGATTTTTTGACTGAATAACCAGAGTGGTGGACCAAGGAGAGCAGTTGATGTCGCCTACCTTGACTTCAGCAAAGCTTTTGACACTGTTCCACATAGAAGATTGATAAATAAGCTGGGTAGGCTCGGGGTGGGTCAGAAGTTGGTCAGCTGGGTGGCAAACTGGTTGACGGGCAGGAAACAGAGTGGTGGTAAATGGTATACAGTCAGAAGAGATGCAAGTCACAAGTGGGGTACCTCAGGGATCAGTCCTGGGGCCAGTCCTCTTCAACATCTTCATTAGTGACCTTGCAGATGGACTAGAGGGTAAGGCTTGTCTGTTTGCAGATGACACCAAGATCTGCAACAGAGTAGATGATCCAGATGGGGTGGGCAGAATGAGAAGAGATCTGGATAAACTAGCAGAATGGTCAGAAGAGTGGCCACTGGGATTTAATGCAAAGAAGTGCAAAATCATGCACATAGGGACGAGAAACCCTGAAACAGGCATGGGATAGGCATAAGGGAGCAATACAAATGACTATGAATAGATAGGCCACTGACAGAGCAAAGGCCGATGGCACATTTATAAGGTAGAAAAAGAAATGGGCAGACTGGATGGGCCTTGCTGTCCTTATCTACCGTCAACTTCTATGTTTCTATGCATAACAGGGGAGTATATATATGCCTGCCAACCTCTACTGTGCTCAAGGCCCCCCCAGCCTCCCAACCTTACTTTCCTCACCCCCCCAGGTAGTACACCTGCTGACTAGCCTCACCTACCCCCCCAGGTAGTACACCTGCTGACTAGCCTAAACTAGCCTAAACCACCCATCTTCATCAGTGACATTGCAGATGGACTGGAGGGTAAGGTTTGTCTGTTTGCAGAAGACACCAAGATCTGCAACGGAGTAGATGCTCCAGATGGGGTTGGCAGAATGAGAAGAGATCTGGATAAACTAGCAAAATGGTTGCAAGAATGGCAACTGGGGTTTAACGTAAAGAACTGCAAGATTATGCACATAGGGACGAGAAACCCTGAAGCCACCTATAGGCTGGGAAGGGAGTTGCTGGCAGTCACAAGGGAAGAAAGAGACTTGGGCATCATCATCACAGATGACCTGAAATCATCCAAGTAGACCACTAAAGCAGTAGGTAAGGCTAGGGGGATGATGGGGCGTATTAGTAGGGCTATCACAAGTTGGAAGAGGGAGGTAATAATCCCTCTTTAGAAGATACTGGTTAGGCCTCATCTGGAGTACTGCGTGCAGTACTGGAGGCCACACCTTCACATTAACCAAATTGAGGCTGTCCAGAGAAAGGCAACCAAAATGGTGTAGGGACTGCATCAGAAAACATATAAGGACAGATTAACAGAGCTCAATATGTATACCCTCGAGCAAAGGAGGGAGAGAGGTGATATGATTGAAA
The DNA here is from genome assembly GCA_016271365.2 of Neoceratodus forsteri. NCBI lineage: Eukaryota > Metazoa > Chordata > Ceratodontiformes > Ceratodontidae > Neoceratodus > Neoceratodus forsteri. The sequence goes on along the minus strand of CM057454.1, from coordinate 355,987,081 downwards.
CATTCAAACACCTTAAGGGTATTAACAAGGTGAAAGAGTCTAACATGTTTCAATATAAGAAAAATAGCAGGACAAGGGGACACAGCATGAGATTAGAGGGAGGCCGATTAAGGGGTAATGTGAGGAAGTTCTTTTTCACAGAAAGGGTGGTGGATGCATCTAACGGCCTACCTCAGGAAGTGGTGGCTATGAATACAGTGCAGGGCTTCAAACAGGGATGGGATAGGCAGGAGCAATACAGATGAGTATGAATAGATAGGCCATTGACAGTGCAAAGGCCGATGGCACATTCATAAGGTAGAAAAAGAAATGGGCAGACTGGATGGGCCATGTGGTCCTTATCTGCCATCACCTTCTATGTTTCTATGTTTGCCCATCAGAGCCATGGAGTACAATATAACCATCCTAGCAAAGGGATGGATCCCTGGCACCTGACTCGAGAATATGGTGAGCTACTCAGGTGCGATGCCACTTTCTCACCCTGACTAGCTCCGGGTGACTTCATGAGTTGTGGTTTCGCCAATAGACACAGGTCTGACCAATGTGGATACCACTGAATACAGCTCAGGCTCATCTTGATGTCTCCTCGAAACATAAAGCTGCTAACTTAAAAGTTCCTGTGATTGTCAATGCACACCCCCCCAAGGGGTTCAAGTTAGTCATTAGATGACCTAGGTCGGTGACCGTAACCCTGCAACATCCCTAAGGCAACCTTTTGTTAGAATAACTGTAAATATGTTTATGTTAATGTTATGTTTGTTGGCACTGGGTGTTAACTTATAGTTATGGAATGGGCTTTCAGACCATATTGGGAGAAGGAATAGTGGGACACAATATGGCAGTCAGCCTCAGCTTAAAGAGAAGGGTAAGAGGACGCAGCCTGATGTCAATGTATACTATAGGAAATGTTATGGAATTAATATGTTAATCCTGAAGAACAGCCATGACCTCAGCATTATCTTAGTTTTGACAGACTCCATAACATGCATTAGAACCCCCCGATTGACGATGGATGAAGTAGTGTGCCACACCTGGATTGTCAGGGGGCCGAATACTCCAGTTAAAAGAAAACAGGTCCTCTCCCATTTAAAAAGTCTGAGGTCTAAGGTGGCTTTTCTTCAGGACACCAAGTTGATTCACAATGACCAAGCATTCTAAGTGAAAGATTGGGTAGGGCAGGAGATTCATGCAAGTGCCCTTACATGAAAAAGAGGAGTGGCCATTCTGCTTCATAAGTCGCTTAAATGGACCGTCTCCACGTCCTCTGCACCTGGAAGAAAGATGGGCGATAACAAATATCACCACCCCACAGGTCCACTAGTACTATGCAATGTTTATGCCCCCAACCAAGATGCCCCTCAATTCTTCCATGACCTGGCCAACATCCTTAACTCTAGTATGTCCTCTAATGCCCCGCTTCTGATGGGAAGTGACTTCAACCTCACTCTAGTTCCCCAGATGGATAGGAGTGCCACCGGCAGAAAGACACACATAAGGGGGAGCAGGGCCTTGCACCAACTCATTAATGATCTAGGACTCTCAGACACCTAAAGACAGTTCCATCCCCATACCCAAGACTACACGTACCACTCAGAGGTCCATACATCATTCAGCAGGCTAGACTTCTGGCTCTCTCCCCCCCCCCCATGACACAAAACATACTGTCCACTGCAATAATGCCATTAGTGATATCAGACCATGCACCAGTTCATCTACACTTCTCATAGAAACCCCTTCCCCAGGCTTCCAAATCATAGAAAATGGACCCTCTCCTAAGGGATCCCAAATTTATCCCATGGGCCCAGAAACAAACTACCCTATTCCTGCAGAACAACTTTATATCAGACACAAATGCTGGTAACACCAGAAAGGCATACAAAGCCACCATGAGAGGCACCATTATGGGCTTTGCATCCATCAGATGGAAGGAAAGGCAGCAGAGGTTATTAACCCTTGAGGTAAAGTTGAAAACAGCTGAAGAAGCATATAAGGCCCTTGCATGACCTTCACCCCACTCCTCCTTGCTTCGAGAAGTTCTGGGGTTGAGGATGGAGATCAACCAATTGCTGAACAGAAAGGAAGAAATTGAAATCCTAAGGCTTCATCACAGGTACTGGGAGGGAGGTAATAAAGAGGGCAAAGTTCTTGCCCACCAACTGCGGAAACTAATGGTGGACAGGCAGATAGCAGGCCTACTTGGCCCCAATATGCAGGTTAAAAATAACCCCCAGGACATCAATGAAATCATGTCCACCTTTTACATGAAGCTTTACACCTCCACACACAGCTCTCCCCCCCCCACCAGGGACCCAGTGTTTCCTCAACCAGCTACTCCTTCCTAAGATCTCCCAACAACAGGCCCTGACACTGGAAGCATCTATATCTGAGGAGGAAGTAAAGAAGGCCATTATAGCCCTTCAAAAGGGCAAGTCTCCAGGAGGCAATGGCTACCCCATAGATTTTTTCCAAGCAGTGGCCACACAAATAACTCTCCTACTGACAAGAGTGTATGCTGATGCAAAAACCCTAGGTTGCCTCCTTCCACCCTCAGGGAAGCAGTTATTTCTGCAATTCTGAAGAAAGGGAAAGAACCCACCAACCCAGCCAGTTACAGACCCAGCTCCTTCATCAACTTCCTTTACTGGTGGACAGTAAGATATATGGAAAAATATTGGCCAACAGACTGAGCCCTCTCCTGGAGGGTTTAATCCATCCGGCGCAGGTGGGCTTTATCCCAGGGAGGAACAGCGCCGACCACATAAGATCACTCATTAACCTCATGCATGTGGGAAAAGGCACCCCTACCCCAGCAGCAGCCATTGCTGTTGATTTTGAAAAGGTGTTTGACTCCCTGGAATGGGACTACCTCCATTTAGTGCTTTCACAGCTAGGGATTGGTGAGCGCTATAGGGCCGGGGTTCAGGCCATCTACCTCTCCACATCTGCCAGAGTCATTACCAACCAGCTATTTCCCCCCTTTTCCTGCTGGGACATCACACAAGGCTGGGGTGCCCTTTTCCCCCCTTCTGTTTGTTCTGGCAGTAGAACCACTCACTGCCGCAATCAGGCAGCACCCAAATATCATGGGGCTTGAAATAGGGGGCAAAAGATACCCAACTCTCATGTATGCAGATGACCTGCTCATCCTGCTGACTAATACACCTATGGCACTCCCTCCACTACTGGAGCTTCTTAATTCCTTTGCACAATACTCTGATCTTAGATTGAACCAGTTGAAAACAGAGATGATGTCCCTAAACCAGAGATGCATATAGAATCTTTCCACTAGTGCTGGCCTGCTGTGGGCACCACAGGGCATCATCTACCTCAGAATTAAAATTACCTCGCACCATGAAAAACACTGGGATATAAACCTCCAAGCTCTTATACATGCCATAAAAACAGAATTTGACAGATGGAAACTGCTCAGGCTCACCCTAGCAGGCAAAAATACTGCCATAAAAATGGTCACTGCCCCAAGCTCTTTTATCTACTCACACACATACCTGCACTGTTCCCTAAGAAAGGATTCCAGGCAATCGACAAGCTGATATATTTATTTTTATTTTTATTTTTTTATTTTTTATTTATTATAACTAGGATTGCAAGTACCTTTGAGCCAGGCTCTTTTACAAAGGTTCCGAGTCAGAGAGCAAATACAGTACAAGTTACAAAAACAGGAACAAAAGCAATAAATAGGTCGGCATATTAGGTTACAATGGTGGTTCAATAAATTGCTAGAATAATTAGAATATATACATTGGAACACCAAGTTACAGAGGGATAAGCAGGAGGGAGGGTGGAAGGTGAAGTTAAGCATGAGGAGTGAGGTTGGGAAGGGCAGGAAGAGCAGCCAGAGGGCATTGTCATCAAATTGGGAGTGGGCTGAAACTAGCCAACAGAAGGGAACGATCATAGAGGTATCAGAGGGGGCAGGGGGGAAGGGGGGAGTGTCAGGAGAGAAGAGAAGAAAGAAGAAATAAGGTAGAAACACAGAGGAAACGAAAGGGGGTGATGTGGTAGGTGATAGTTGGAGGTGACAAAAACGAGGGGACTAAGGAGGGTTTATGTAGCATTCACAGCTGCTAGAGTTGGTAAGGTGATGGTGGAGTTTCTGTTTGAAGGAGACAAGGGTGGTAGTGGAGGAGATGTCAGGATTGAGCGCATTTAACTAGCTAGGCGCTCTGAAAGCAAAGGATCTTTGGCCCTGAGAGGTGTGATGTCGGGGAACCTGAAGGAGCTGGTAGTCAGAGCCCCTGGTGTTACATGGCTTTAGTCTAGGACTAAGCAGTGCTTGGACTTCTGGCAGGGCGAGTCCCATTGTTACTTTCTTTGTCACAATGCAGGTTTGGTATTTTACGCAATTTGAAAGTTGAATCCAGCCAGACCGGGTATACAGGTCACATGTAAGAGTGAGACAATGAGCACCAGAGATGAGCCTGCAGGCTTTGTTAAGTGAGGTTGAAATTCATTTCAGGGCAGTGGCAGAGGCAGAGCCATAGATTAAAAGACCATAATCAATGATGGAGACCACCGAGCTTTGGATGGCAATCTTCAGTGCTTCTGCAGTAAGGTGATGTCTATGTCGGTAAAGTAGGTGCTTATTTGCTGATTTGGCAACATTGTCTATGTGTGCCCCATAGGAGAGATTTGAGTCCAGGGATAACCCTAGGTATTTGAACAACTGCACTCATGCTCAAGGGTGTTGCCATTGCTGGTAGAGATAGATAGGGGGTGAGATCTATGCCTGTTTTGAGAGCTGTGAAAGAGCATTACTTTGGTGTTTTTATGATTGAGGACTAGCTTTTGATGAATGAACCAGTTTTCCACTGCGGCAAAGCCTTGCTGAAGATTGGTCTGCAGGAGCACAGGGTCTTTCTGGGAGGAGAAGATAACAGCATCATCAGCATAGAGAATAATCTGTTCAGTGCAGGATTTCGAGAGCGTGTTAAGAAAGAGGCTGAAGAGTAACAGGCCCAGGATGGACCCCTGAGGGACTCCAGATTGGACCGGTCTGAAGTTTGAGAGTGTCCCAGCAATTTTGACTTGTTGAGATCTGTTTTGCAGATAACTGTTGAACCATGAGACAGTGTCAAGAGTGAGTCCTAAAAGCTGGAGTTGTTGGATTAGCAGCCGATGGTGGACTGTGTCAAAGGCCTTGGTCAGATTTATAAATACTGCCCTGGTTAAGTGACCCATGTCCAATGTGCTGTGCAGTGCTCCAGTGAACTCCAGTAGTGCAGAAGAGGTGCTATGACCTTTTCTGAAGCCGTGTTGTTGTGGGCATAAGAGATTGTGTTTGCCTAGGTAGTCCATGAGTTGGTTAGATACTATGCATTCGAGTGCCTTGGAGAGTGGTGGTAGTATAGAAATCGGTCTATAGTTCGCATGGCAAGTCTTGTCCCCACTTTTGTGGACTGGAGTAACAGTAGCCACCTTCCATTTGTCAGAGAACTGGCCAGTGCTAAGGAAGAGATTGAGAATGTGTGTGAGTGGAACTAGAACCTATCCATAGTGAGGGTTAGGAGTTTTAGATCCAGCGAGTCTCCACTTGATTTTGACTTTGAAATTGCTTTGGTGATGTGTGTTCAGGCATTGCGGAGGTTAATTTCTTTGAAGTGGAAGGGTGGGAGAGTGGTAGGAGAAACATTGGGGATTTTGTGGGTAGTGTCAAGGAAAAAATCAGGCGAGAGGACACTACTGAGCTCGGTAAATGCATCACTGAAGGTGTTCGCGATGACCAGAGGATCAAGGGTGATGGCCTCATCAACCTTTAGCATGGTTGGGGAGGATTTAGTTGGTTTCTCTGTAACTTCTTTGATATTCTTCAAGAAGTCTGACCCCTTTCCCCAGGAGTTGGAGAGAGCTTCTTTGTAGTAGTCACTTTTCAGTAGTCGTATGGATTTAGTGCAGTTATTGAGGGCACATTTGTAGTTCTGTGTGTCATGCTGTGCGCCAGAGTCTCTAGCTAGGGCCCAAAGGTGGTCCTGAGCCTTTAGCTGGGCAAGTAGCTCTCCAGTTAGCCATGGGTTGCAGAGCGCTTTGACTTTCATTTTTTAAGCAGGGCTACCTTCTCTCTGTGTGGCGTAAAAGGCATAATTCGGTGGTAAACAACGAGTAAGGCATCGCAAACTTAGCAGTGTCAGAGAGTAGTAGAACAATGGCAAATCAGAGACAGTGATACTATAAAGTAACCAAAGCAAAATGTGATCTGACTAAACAAGGAGGAGATAAAGAGGTCAAGAGCTGTCTTAACATCTGTTGAGAGGAAAATGGGAGACCAGTCAAGCAGACTGAGGTAGGATTTAAGGTGTCTTAGCTGGCCACAAGAGAGCACTCTGCTTGTGAGGAATTTAGGTGGGGGCTTATGGAATTTATTTGACCATTCACATATAATGGGTGAGTGGTCGCTTAGTGAGTCAGGAAAGACAGAGGTGTTGGCGATATGAGAGGGATGCCTGGTAAGGACCCAGTCCAGTAAGGTAGTAGTGACTGTTTTATAGTTCTTTCTGGTGGTGGAGAGAACCATTTGTGAGAGGTTTGCTGATGATATGGCATCTTGAGATATAGCAACATCTGATGAGAGCCAATTGATATTGAAATCACCTAGCATAAGTGTCTCTGCATCTACCGGTTGGGAATTGATGAAGTCCAGAACAGTTTTGAAGCTCTTCCCTTGGTCTTTGAGGGGGATGTAGACTGTGATTATAGGAATTCCTATGGGAAGAAAAAAAGCCCAGATTGAGCTGCAGCAAATTAAGATCACACTGGAAGTTTGGGAGTTGGAACCTGCTGTGGTGAGAAGGATACAAACTCATCTTCCAAATGGTGCAGACACAATACTGGTTGTGCCCACAGTTCAAGCAATCCCCGCTGTGGGTAGATATGGAGCAATATCTAGGTGGGGTTACTTTGCCATCAGCACTACTATACAAAATAAAGGGAGGGATGGTGGTCCTGCATCCCACAATTACTCCATCTGTAAAGTACTGGAATATGGTGCTCAGAAAACTAGGCCTAAACCCGATCCCCCCTTCCCTCCATGGGACAATCTGCACATCCTTATAGATAAGAAGATAATTCACTGGCATCAATGGCAAGCCAAGGGCATCCGACATATTATGGATATTCTTGACCTACCATGCCCCAGAGTGGCCACTTTCCAAATGCTTAAGGAGAGGTGGGGTCTGCAACAAAATGATTTCAGGAGATTCCTCCAAATAAAGGAAGCACTGAAATCACTCCTCACAGAATTGCTGAAGAACATTAAGAGAAGTAAAATAGGAGAATGGCTTTCCACGTCCAAAGGTCTAGCGGGGAAAATCAATTCCAGGTTAAGGGACACCCTTCTGTCACAATCTGATTACTCAAAAATCAAGTGGGAGAAATTCATAGGTATTACAATCATTATGGAGCAATGGGCACAAGTGTGAAAGAATGCTCACAAACGGCATAGGGGTGCATGACGTAGGCTGATGCAAAACAAAATCCTACATGCTTGGTATAGAACCCCTGCAGCCCTGTTCATGTCTAAGTTGTTAGATAATGACAAATGTTGGAGGTTCCAGGGATTGGGTGGAGACCTGTACCATATAATGTGTACTTGCCACAAAATCAAGGCCCTCTGGCAGCAGCTCAGTCAGATTTGCTCTCAAGTACTTAAGAACTCCATATCCATCTTGGCACCCCTACTCCTACTTGAAATAAGTCTGATAGTTTGAACCTAAAACTATTGGAATACAGATGGCTAGTTCTGCTGGTAGTACAGGCCAAAAGATCCTTACTGTGCAAATGGAGAACAACATAAATCCCTACCATAGGTGAAATTCTGGGTGCATGTACAGCCTCAGCAGAACTAGATAGGCTCTCCCACTCTCTGTACAACCAAATGGATAAGTACTACATCTGCTGGACTCCATATATGGCTTTCAAAACTCCACTCGAGGGCATAGGCTGACTACACCCCCATAGCTGAGACGTGTTGCCTCCTATACCATAATGGTGAACCCTTAACCCACACTCTAGCATGGTATGTTTACTACCCCCACTATAGGCCAGCAGGCTACAAAGCCCCCTTTAGTATATACTTACTAAAACATTGCATAGGAAACCAGATAGTTTCTCTCCCTTTTGGATCCAGCAACATTTCTATTGCTATGCTGACATAGTTGTAAATAATTTGCTGTTTCCATGAACCAGGTATTCTTTGTGATTTTTTTTTGTGTTACAGAGGCAACCAAAACAGCTGGTCTGGAAGTATCAGCTCAGGATCTTACAGGAGGCCTTGATGATAAAAGATCAAATCACTCCAAGTTGCACATTGATCCCCCAGTGTGGGAAGACTGATTAAGTAATGCTATTCTTTCTGATATCATGATACGGGACAGCCTGCTCTCAGCTTGACATTAGGTATAGGTTACCCACAGTACCATATGAGGTAACTAATCTTCAAATAGCTGGAAGTAACATGATAATCTATGTATACAATCATCCAGCATGCTGTAATCATCTGCAGGTCTTGCAGATATCTCCTCGGTTCCAGTCCTTCTTTCCACATAGATATGGACTGTCTGTATAATTGAAATACTAATAAAAAAAAAGTAGACTACTTATGAACAAAATATCCATGCCAGGAGCTGGACTTAAGCAGGTTCATATTTATTTTGCTATTGATGGTACACAAGGGTTCTACGATGCCGCAGTGACACCAATACTTTGATCCCAGGTTACAGCGATGGAACTATGTCGACCACAATTGCGGTTGGCATTGCACCATCGGAATTCAAAGTGTTTTTTTTTTGTGGAGGCAGTGCCTTCACACCACTCATAATTTATTATAATCAACTCCGAGTCAGAGCTGATTCAGGGAGGGGGTGCAAGACCAGGGGAAGCAGTGCTGGGGTCCCGAGTGGACTTTACAATGATCTGTCGCTCTTGTCGGTATAAACGAGATTGCTGTAAAGTTGTTGCTGTGGCAACAGCATACCGGTACACAAGCACTGAAGGGCATTCCTTTCACCATTCATTCCCCACTGTACCATGGGTCACTCCTCCTTCAGTGCACAGGGCAGCTATAGACTGGTACAGACTTGTTCTGGGCCAATGCACTGTTCTTTTCAGGCACACTAGATAGACCTTTGGTCTTTTTCTGCCATCATTGTCCATGTTGCTGTGTTTCTAAGAAAGTCAGCTGCGGACAGGCTATATTTATTAAAGGTTTTAGCTGCCTTGGTAGTACCAGTTGTGGAGGCAGCTACTGTGCTAGAGGTGTCCAGTGTCTCCCAGAAAGTATCCTCACTGAGCCTAACCCCGAACCTATATTGGACAATCTCCACAGGAACCAAAAAAGGAGAGCCAACAGGCTGAAGGACATGACTGCATGGTCCAACCAAGCCAGACTCAGCCTGAAAGTTGTTAGCCACTATCCCAGCAGAGAAAACCAGGTAGAGCCTTTGACCGCCTACATGGGCAGCAGACTGGACATGTTAATCAAATCCCAGAGACTCTGTTAACTGGATGAATTCAGCAGTGATTTTATCTCCTGCAGTGTTGACTCAGAAGTTGAAATCCCCAAGCACTAATAATGTCAGAGCATCCAACACCATGGTAGACACTAACTCAGCAGCCTCATCCAGAAATTCACTGTTTCCCCCTCTGTAGGCATGAAAATTAACAAGACTCTAAATGGTAGGCCACCACCACATGAGATGGCCACACACTCAAAAAATCTGGATCCCTCACTAGGATGGCATAGCCTTCTGCTCTGATCTATGAATAATTGCTACACCATCACCCTTCACTCCATATGTGTATGGTATGCTATAGAGAACCCAGGGGGGACACATTTAGAGATGTAAATACATTTACAACATGGGAATTAATAGCAAGCTAAATACAGGATCCTGATTTGCTGAAATAAAGCAGTTGATGAAAACGAAGCGGGTATTAATGCACCAGTAATGCCCACTTGTGTAGTTCTGATCGTGGCCACATAATGATACAAAATAAAGGGCCGTGTATAATACAGGGTTCGCACCAGTAACAAACGCGGTAAAAAGTTAATAAAATATATTACATATCCCACCCACCCAGCGGCCACTGCATATTGCACTTGCATACTAAACCAGATAAGTAAAAAATAGACAATTTTATTTCGACCTTCTCTCTGTGTGGCATAAAAGGCATAACTCAGTGGGTAGATGATGAGTATGGCATCGCAAACTTACCAGTGTCGGAGAGTAGTAGAACAATGGCAAATCAAAGGCAGCGATATTGTAAAGTAACCAAAGCAAAATGTGATCTGACTAAACAAAATAAGAACTGCATAGTGATCCACAGGGAAGTAAGCTTCTGTCAGTACGGCTCAGAAAATGATACCCGCACAAGATGTAGAGAATAACAGCACCAGTAGAATGAAAGCACAGAAGTGCAAAAAAAAGTAAATGACTAAGTACAAGTACCCGTTTGTTACCCGGAAATAATACAGCACACAAAAGTTAGCTGATTGTTGCACTTCATGAACGTAGTATAAATATTAGAACACTAATGATTAGCAGGCACAACGCAGCAAACAGATTACAAATGCATGTCTCTTCAGTGATATATCAAGCAGCCACAGCATGCCAGAACCCACGAAAATATTCCTCTTTGTAACATGGCAATTAATAGCAACGTAAACAAATTTCTTCTAAGACATAATATAGTTCTAAACAATAAACGCTCCAAGAAAAACTTTCCAACATGTGTCCCATGTTACAAGAGCATTAATCCCCTCCAGAGTCAACCTCTACTAGAGGATTAATGCCCGGTTGGTGGTTGGAAGCACTCTGGGCATTAATCCTCTAGTACAGCCCTCCTCTGTTGGGGATTAATGCTTACATATTATCCCTAAACCAGGTCTCTGTAATACAATCTAGGTCAGCTTTGATTGTCAAAATCAGATTTCTCAATGTTGCAGTTTTATACTGACCCTGTCATCTATCAATATAGCTCATGCTGGAGTAGACAAGCTGCATCACACCCCTACCCCTTCCATAGGCCTTCTGCAACAGGACAGAGACCAGGACCAGAAAAGCACAAAACACTGCACATCCCCTACCCCTCTTCTTTCCTCTAGCCACTGTACAGCTATATCCAAAATAGTTAACACGACCATATGTCTAACCTTCTGAAAGCTTATTCTTGAAGTGACTCACTCTAAATAACTGTAATCAATGATTCTGTTTATAACAGCTGCAAGTAAGGAGTAACTAGTTAAGAGTATCATGTCTGAAGCAGAATGGGCTATAAAATGAGATTTTTACAAAGTAAGGCCTGTAAACGAGCTTTCAGCTTAGTGAACCCAGAACAGCAATTATTATTGTGTGGAAAGATGGCCACCAGGCTGGGCGTGCTGTAGAGTTGCTCTTGCAATTTGGAGTTAATCATAGCTAGACTGTGATTGTATTTTCTCCGTTTTCTCCATTTTTCGCCTTCTGTTTATCGCTATTGCTGCCCATTTTCATCTTCTGTCTGTCGCTGCTTATGGCCCATTTTTGATTGTTCTGTTATTTGTTCTTGCCACAGCTAACTTTAGAGTGACATCGTGTTGTTCTAACGACCTCGTAGGGTGCACTGGGACCACTCGTTCTTGCCTGTTGTCGTCCTGCATACTTTGAAAATACAAGCTGACCTGCCTGTGCTTTTCCTGGGATCTAGTCAGACTTACCAGGCTTTGCTGCTCGTTTTGGTCTGGATTTGTGTCTCGGACTGGAGACAGGAAGCCTTGAGGAGATGAGAGGAGAGGAGAGGAGAGGAGAGGAGAAGGGGAGGAGAGGAGTCGAGGAGAGGCGAAGGATTGCTTGGACTTTGGACTTGCTGGAACTAGGTGCAATGCGGGAGAGGATCTGTGTAGTTTTGCTTTGTACTGAGCCCCTGACTGGATGGTCCTGTGGCGTTGCCTTGTCAGGCACAGGAATTGTATAGTCTGTAGCGGTTGGCCCATCCCTATGGGGCGACTGGTGGCTGGAAATCGGGGCTTCTCAGGGAGCTGAACTGTGGTTCTGTTGGGTAGTCAATGGAGTGGGCTATCGGCTTGCTTAGGTTCTCTAGGAGGCCAACTGGTGAGCTGGTGCCAGTAGAGAGCCGAGGAAGTGGCTGCAGATATTTTCTGGCTGCGGTCCCTCCTATGGGATTGTTGGGGTCTCTGCTTCTCTGGCATATGGATTGTGAGTGAGGATATTCATTTTGAAGACCTTCTGCCTGCACCTAGTCAGACCTTTATTTTTTCCACTATTTGATTATTTATTGTAATTTTTCAGGCAGTGAGAGTGCCTGTGCTTCTTTGTCAGTCCCTCAGGTAGTGAAAGCACCTGGGGGCTGAAACTATTCATAACCCTGTACTATCTTTTGGCTCAGACAGACAGTGAGAGTGCCTGCGCCCTGTTAATTCTCCTGAGGCAGTGAGAGGACCTTGGGGACTTACTTTCTTTCATCCAGGATTTAATTTACAGCAGGTTTATTATTCATCTGTAACTGAATTACCTTCAAGCTGATTTATTCTTGTCCAAGACTCTGAGTTGTGATATTTTAACTTATTTTAGAATTTTACGTTAGGGGTGGGGTAATTGAGGGATATTAATTTATTTTATTATAGGAGATGGGTGTCGAGGGTTATTTATTTTTGTTAAGTAAGTGTTAAGGGTTATTTTTTGTTGTGATTTTGTTTTATTTTATTTGTTGTTATTTGATTGTTTTAAATATCTTAGGGATATTGTTGGTCTAGTTAAGTAAGGGCTGCTCTGATAAATTGGTCACGAGAATGTGTTGGAGGCCTACCCACATGGTTGTGCGCTGTTCACCCTCTGCTCTCCATGCCCTCCATCCCTTCTCCCCCATTGCAGTTTACAACATACCAGCGCTGTAAGGCACTGGGTATTGCTCGTAGGAGGGGAAGAGGACCTGGGAGTGCGAACAGTGGAGGGTGAATGAGCAGGGCCACCACATCAGGGTCATAAGATCCAGGAGACACCCTGGGGTGAAATGGAACCAAAATCGTGGTCCACCCATGTATGGTTTCCATACCCAAGGGCACTACCAATTTTGTTGGGCAGGTGGCTTGGGCGGCCCTAGAGCTTCATTCAACTCAGGCGGTGTTATGCAATGCCAGGTCCATTAAAAACAAGACTGCAATTATTGCACATTGTGAGAACAGTGGACCTGGCCTGCATCGCTGAGACCTGGCTGGACAAGAATTCTGGCCCCATATCGGAGGCTCTTACTCCAGCTGGGTACTCGGTGATCCACCGCCCAAGATTGGATCCTGGGGGGGGTGTTGCGGTCTGTTTTAAGACCAAACTTAATCTCACGAGTGTACCGGTTGAGGAGACATTAGTCATTTGAGTGTGCTGTGGTAGCAGATGTAGGCTGTAGAATCGCTCTCATCTACCATCCACCCGGCGATGAGAAGCGGTTCCTTCAGGAAATGGCAGACTTCATTGTCAACATGGTGTTTGAGTCGCTCAGACTGATGGTTCTGGGCGACTTCAATGCCTGGGTCGATAACGAATTCTTGCAATTTGGACAACACTTCCTCCAGTTGATGTCATCGCTGGGCCTTACACAGATAGTTACCTCTGCTACCCATAAACATGGTCACGCTCTTGACTTAGTCTTCCTCCTGGGGATTGAGGCCTCCGACTTGGGGGTGGAACCAGTTGGATGATCTGATCACTGCACCGGGAATTTAGTTTTAGCGCCCCCCTTTGTAGTCCTACCCCGTGAAGATGGTCAGGTATCACCCATTACGAGATGTTAGCTCTGAAGGCCTGGTGGCAGTACTTGACCTATCGTCCCTTCTAGAGGCAAACAGTGACCCAGAGACCCTTGTGGTGGCCTATAATATGGCCATTTCAGTGACCCTGAATGTCGTTGCTCCTGTCCAAGTTCATCCTCTCTCCCTTCGCCCTCGATACCCATAGTTTTACAGGACTCTGAGGGAGATGCAGTGACTAGGATGAAGGTTAGAGCATTGCTGATGGAAATCCGCACTTGATGCCAACCACCTTAGATTGATGGATCATTATTGTGTCTATCAATCTGCAATCACCCGTAAGAAGGCAGAGTTCCTGTCCAGTGATATTGCAGCCGCTCAGAATCAACCAGCTCAGCTTTTTGGCACTGTAGACTGTGCAACCCAGCCTGTATACAAGTTCAGAAAGCTTTTCGCAGGTAGAGTGCGATGAACTTGCTCGATTCTTTGCGACTAAGGTGGCTGACATCAGGGTGGTACTCCGACCGGCACGCTTTATGGGTGTTGCTTTCGACCAGCGCATGGTCACTGCCTCTCAGCCTTGCTGGAGTACCTTCGACCGACTGGAGTTCATGGATGTCTTGTAGATTGTCCAGGGTGCGTGTCCTACATGCTGCAATTTGGACCAAGGACCAACTTCCCTGATTTTGGGTTATATTGATTCCATCGATCCGGACCTAGCTTGGATAGTCTGGTGCTCCCTGGAAACAGGAGAGTTTCCTAGCTCCCTGAAGGAGGTGGTGGTAACACCCCTCTTGAAGAAAGCTTCTTTGGACCTGGACTGCTATGTGAACTACAGACCAATCTCTAACCTTCCCTTTTTGGGAAGGTGATTGAGATAGTAGTGACTGTACAGCTGGAGAACCATTTGACCATCCATGACATCTATGAACCCATCCAGTCCTGTTTTTGAAAGAGGCATAGTACTGAGACAGTGCTGGTTCAGGGCTTAATGATCTCCTGATGGCTTGAGATTGGAAAAAACATTCCATCTTGGTTCTTCTAGATCTCTCATCAGCATTTGACACTGTGGACCATGGGGTCCTACTTGATAATCTGAGGTTCATCTGTGGATTGTCGGATGCAGTCCTCAGGTGGTTTACATCTTTTCTCACTGGAAGAACTCAGAGCATGGTGTCCGGAGTTCATTCCTCAGGCCCAGTTTCTCTGTCATGGTTCAGTGTTGTCCCCCATGTTGTTCGCAGTGTACATGCTGCCCCTCAGAGACATTGTAAAATGGGCTGAGGTTTCAATGCTATGCTGATGATACCCAGCTCTACCTTTCTTTTGCATCTGACCAGGATTGAGCTGTCTTGGACTTTAACAACTGCCTCGCAGAAATCCAGGACTGGATGGATTCGAGCAGGCTGAAGTTGAACTCGGAAAAGACTGAGGTGCTGGTTGTGGATCTGGCCCGCCGGATAGGGGGGCTGGGGGTTGGATCATCCTCTGGGCTCTTTCTTGGGGCTTACCTCTCCTGACCTCTGAACGGGTGCAA
This sequence comes from Neoceratodus forsteri, assembly GCA_016271365.2. Lineage (NCBI taxonomy): Eukaryota > Metazoa > Chordata > Ceratodontiformes > Ceratodontidae > Neoceratodus > Neoceratodus forsteri. Next base: position 355,971,794 of record CM057454.1, on the reverse strand, counting down.
AGCCTGGGGGTAATTTTTGACAAAGGATTGACTCTGCGTTTGCAGGTGTCAGCCATCGTCAAGTCCTCTTTTTACCATCTGAGGAATATCTCCAGGATTAAGCACCTTGTTCCATTCTGTGATCTTCCTATGCTGGTCTACACCTTTGTGACCTCGCACTTGGACTATTGTAACTCCCTTTACCTAGGGCTACCTGGGGTGGAAATCTGCCGCCTGCAGCTAGTGCAGAACACTGTGGCCCAGCTCTTGATGGGGACTTCCCGGTTCTGTCATATTTCGCTTGTACTGCATGGACAGCACTGGCTGCCAGTACAGTGATGGATCACCTTTAAAGTCGGGTTATTGACTTTTAAAGCCCTACACAGACAGGGCCCAGACTACCTGAAAGAGCTCCTGGTTCCTTACTGCCCTGGGAGATTGTTCCGCTCAGCGACGAGGGTTTGCTAGAGATTCCTAAGGTGTGCCTGAAATCTTCTGGGGCCCGGGCATTCATGCATGCAACCCCAACCCTTTGGAATTCTCTACCCTGTCGGTTACGGGAGTACATGACTGTGGAGAGATTTAAACAGGCACTAAAGACATACTTGTGGTACTAGGCATTTAGTGACTGATTTCTTTTTTAACTGTATTAGCTGTTTTATCTTTTAAGATGTTTGGATTGTCTGATATGTTATTTTATATTTGTTAGGTGCCTTGGTTTTTGAAAGGCACCATAGAAATAAAGAATATTATTATTATTATTATTATTATTATAAAGCTTACAGTAAGCTTATGATTGGAGTACAAATGAAACAACCTTTTAGAGGCTTAAACACACATGAAAATCAAAAAATGTTGTTGGATCCTCTTGTGATCTACAGCTGTGGATCTGCAGCTGTGGGATCTGTATGACAGGTAAGACAGAGAGAAAAAAAATTCAAATTTGAAATAAAATGAGAGAAAATAATGCCATCATTTTATATGTCTAAGGGCCTGATCTACATATTGTGTGCAGTTACTTGGCTCATAGCAACTGCTGACATTACCAGCACCACAAAGGTGTGGAATGGGCTAACTGGTACATAGGGTGGTGCAGAGTGACCTAGAGTGTGAAGGAGTGGTAGCCACTACAAGCTTGACACAACCACAGAATGCCCCTTGACCCCACCATATAAGGATACAGAGTGACATGCATGAAGCAATAAAAAAGATTAGCTGTGGATAGCTCATGAGGCTCACACCAGCAAGCCAGTGAACAAGTCCAAACAGGACATGCAAGACTCAGTGTGTCCAGCAGAGGGCAGGCCATGGACACCTATCTGTATGGCAGAGGAGACAGCAAGTATTGCTATAGGGGTCTGCCACAATTACTGGAGGCTGTATGGGTCCAGGGCACTAAGGGTATGCTGACCACAAACAGGTAATGTGGAAGGTCATACAGGTTGCCAGCAGCATGACTGGCAATACCTTTTGCACTATCTGTGCCATAAAATTCCATGGCATTTTAAACTTTCTGTGTTATGATATACAGCAAGTTGAGAAAACAGCTGCAGGTGAAAAACTAAGTTTCACAAGGCAAGGCTCACGAGAGGGGTGAATGATGGAAACAGAAGGGAAGGAAGAATATGGGGAGAGAGGGACAAAAAGAGTGGAGAGCCATGTGTGCCAATGCAAGGAGCCGAGAAAATAAAATTCTTGACCTTGAAGTAATCATTGTGGAGGCAGACCTGGATTTGGTGGCCATAATGGAGTCACGGTGCAACAACAACCACAGCTGGGAAATGGCCATACCAAGCTACACCATGTTCAGTCAGGTCAGGACAGGACAGGGAGGGAAGGTGTGGGGGTTGTTTTATATGTGATGGAAAGTATAAAGGCCACAAAGATACAGGGACAACAGGGGGATAAGGAAGGGGGGATACTTTGGGTCACCTTATAAACAGGGTACCCAGCCTTTCTCCTCATGGGGTAGTGAACAGACCACCAACACTGGGGTAGGAGTTAGACAACGTTTTAGGGGAGGCCATTGGCTGAATTGCAAGCAAACAGGACGTGTTGATATGGAAGACTTTAATCTGCTGGATGTAGGCTGGAGTATTCTAGTCACAGCTACATCAAGAGGAAGGGTCATTCCTGATTCCCTACAGAGGGCATTTCTCAGGCAGCTGGTTATGAACAAGGACAGCACTGCAGACATCAAAGCGGGCAGTTCTCAGAGTACAAGCACTCACTGTACTGTCTGGTTTGGTATATGGATTTGTCAAGAGAAAAAACACACTAGGACAAGGTTCCTGTACTTCAGGAGGGTAGATTTTAAAGAAATGGGAGACCGCCTCAGTAAATACTTCAAAAGGAGGATGGCCAGGGAGAGTGGGGACCCAATGGAAAAGATCCAGGAGGTACGCTAAGGCAACAGCATGCTGTTTGAAGGAAGTAAGTAAGGATAGGAGGAGGAAGAGGCCACTGTGGTTCTCAAAGGAGGTGGTTAAGGTGGTAAGGGAGAAAAAACAGCTTTTAGGAAGTGCAAGGAGACACAGATGGAAGTGGACCGGGAGGTATATCTGGAAAAACAAAGGGAAGCAGTAAGAAGGGTGAGAACAGCCAAGGCACAAACAGAGAAGAGGAGAGGAGAGGAGAGGCCTGCTAAAGAGGTCAGAGAAGGGGATAAAACTTTCTTAAGGTATGTGAGTAAAATAAGTAAAGCAAGGGATGTGATGGTGAGAATCAGCAGGCACTGGGGAAAGGAGGGTGTGCAGTACACGTCAATTTTCAGAGGAGAGAGTCTGAAGGGGATTGGAAGCCCTAATGGTAAATAAGGTGATATGACCAGAGAAAATTCACACAAAGGTTCTGGCAACACTATCATGCACCTCATTGGAGATGGCGGTAGTTCCAGAGGACTGGAGAGGGTCACTGTGGTCCCTCTGCACAAAAAAGGCAGCAGGGAGGAGGCTAGTAATTACAGGCCAGTCAGTCTCACATCAGTGGTGGGAAAATTAATAGAGACCCTGCTGAAGGAGAGGCTGATGGAGTAGCTTGAGGCAAATGGGCTGTAGGACCACCGGCAGCACAATTTCACTGGGGGGAGGTCATGACAAACACATCCTATAGATTTCTTTGACTGGGTGACTAGGGAGGTGGATCAGGAGAGGGAACTGGAGTTGGTCTATCTGGACTTCAATAAGGCTTTATTTATTTATTTTTTTATTTATTGAAAATTTGGAATTGCAACCTTACTGCACTCCTGAGGTGCTGTCTTTTGGATGAGACGGTTAAACCGAGGTCCCATCTGCCTGTTCTGCCTGTTCTGGTGGTAGTTCAGGTGGATGCTAAAGATCCCATGGCACTTCTCGAAAAGAGTAGGGGAAGATTTTATTAAAACAAAAACAAACATTACACACAAACTGTTCAAATCTTTTTACATTATATTGCATACATTAACCTACACCAGTAATATTTTTCCACAATTCTTTGTTGTTTCCTCCCCCAAAACCTTACATTCTTCTTGATATATATTATCAATTTCATCCTGAAACTTAAAAAATAAATGTTGCACTGTTAAATTCTTATTTTGTAGAAATCTTTTTTTTTTTTAACCAGGAGTAGCACACTAAGATTAAAGCTTTTTTACAGGCACAACCTGAGAGCACATGGAAGTTAAGTGACTTGCTCAGGGTCATACAGTATGTAAGTGGAACTTGTGGGATTCAAACCCAGTTCTGATGTGCTAGATGTCACCAGAGTTGCAGCTCAAACCCGTAAACCACTGCACTATACTGCCTCCATAAAAGCTTAGATGTCTGTTTTGCCATATGACCCACTTTAAGACTGCCAGAATAACATAAACCGTAATTTTATTCAAATTCCCCCATTCTTTTGTTAACTACCCATAAATCAAAATATCATAGGTCATATTCTTAAAAACGTGCATTCCCCTATAATTTGCTACTATCTCCCAAAAAGTCTTAATAAAGGTACAATCAAAAAATAAATGAAACATACTTTCCTCCTGTGTTCCACAATCCCTTTCCCCACAAATGCGTTACTCTATTTTTTTATGCTTATGATTTCCACATACATTTAATTTCTCATGGCTGTACATCCATATAGTCTCTCTCATTTTCCTTGGTATTCATTTTTCCAAGGTTAATTCCAAAATCCTTTGCACATTTATCCCTTTGTCAACCTTAAACACAGGCTTTTCCCAAAACTTTTTCTCCATTATTTGTTTATACATCTGCTTCCTACTATTAGTAATTAAGGCATCTACCATAACCCTCCCCCCCCGGTTTAAACATTTTCTTCCCACCTTCATATAACCCGTGTTGTGTCTGAAAATACTCAGGTATATTGCCTAATACACTTACCCTGTCACCAAAAGCTAATAAATAAATAAACTAGGCCAACTTTTACCCCCTATTATAGTTCCCTTTTTCCCAATATTTTTAATCAAAGATGCACTCCATTTCTCTGTCAACCATATCCATTCCTTCCCTTCCCTTCTCCCTTTATAATGGGAACAAGATTCGTATAACATACTAACAACAAAAAACACAGGGTTTATCATATTCACACCCCCATCTTTAATTTTTATGTTGCTTGTACGCATGTGCAAGAAAATAGTGCCATCATCCGAGTTTTCGGAGGTGTGGCACCCCGTCCTCCAATTCAGTCAGTGAGTTTGCAGGCGCGGCCGCAGTTCTCCAATGACTGCTGCAGCTTCTATGACAGCAGGAAAATGCAGTGGCATACAGTTGAAAGGGAGAGCTCCGCTTCAGTGAGTAGAGCTCTCCCCCCCACATACACACCCAAGCAGCATATTGCATGCTGATGCGCTCCCCCACGCACACACACTGTATGGCCGAGGGTGCCCAACCCGTCGGCTCCACGTCTCCCCCCACTAAAGCTTGCCCAGGTGCCACACTGGGAGCCCACCCCAGCATGGCAAAAATGTTATAGCCGACGGGGTGCCCAATCTTCTGTCAGCCCAGCCCCTAAACAGCCTTCCTGCCATGCTAGGAGCCCACCCCAGCGTGGCAAACGCCCCGCATCGCCTGAATTAAAAAAACCTGCAACCAAGAAAATGTTCCCTCGCGGTCTCTCTGCTCCCCCCAAAACCCGCACCCACCCACTGCGCACCCTGCCTCCCCACACCTCCCCTCACCCCATACTTACCTCCAGAGCTCGGCGCGATGATCATCGGTGGATCGGGAACACGCCTGCACTCTTCAAAGCCGATCGCGAACTGAGGAAATGCGGTAAGCTGTATAATGGAATAAATAGGGTTTTTCAACTTTTGTTGCATATCTCAGGCATTTTGGGAATTTTGGGCCCCATTTTCAACATGGGGTTTTGGGACCCTCCTCATAAATTCTTGCACTGTCATGGGTCAATCGGGCCCGAAGGTTATTTAAGTGGTCACTGCGCAAAATCACCTTCGGGTCTGATTAATGAAATGGACAGTGCCAGTGTTTATAAGGTGGGCTCTCAAAAGCCTATGTTGAAAATTTGCGAAAAATTCCTAAAATGACTCGTTTTACGAGCATCGCTGAGTTCCTACATGCTCGTAAGTTTGCGAATTTTCAATATTTTCACTCCAGATTTTCAACATTGCCATTTTACCACACCTCCTTATGAGCAGTACAGCTGTCATTTTTCACATCCTGCCCAAAACATGTTTCCACTCATGTAGCGCACAATGGCTCAGTCGGTGTGTGAAATCAATGTATGGGACACATGAAGAAAATCACAGTGACACTGATCATGAGCAGAGGTCTTAAAATGGCTATGTTGAAAATTTGGTGAAAAAAATTCCTAAAAATGACTGTTTTACGAGCATGCGTTGCGCAGTTCCTACACACGCTCGTAAGTTCACGAATTTTCAATATTTGCACTCCAATGACTTCCAAATACCTAAACAGCACATACAAGCAAGCAACATTCGGCATTGACAAATGCTTGTTCTATATGTTATTCCCCTTTTAACTGGATTGAACTTACTCCCCCATAGTAATTGAAAAAAAAAGACCCATTATTTTAGATTGCATTTCTTCTTACTGGAAATACATATGCTAAAAACAGAAATATTGGAAGTATAAAGTTTTTCAATAAATAAATCCTTTTTTTCTCTCGTCATACTACACTGCCTCCTTCTTTGTACTTTTGAATGTGCAATATCATAATTTTCGTCCCAGTTCCATTGAATCTCTTCTTGTCCTCCAAAGTAAATCCCAACACTTTAATGTCTCCTTTTACTATATCTAATTCCCCTTTCTTTTCCCTTTTCACATTACCTATTGGATAGATTTTACTTTTTTCCTTATATGTCTTCATCCCACTGTATTCATTAAAACTTTCTACTATTTTTAGCATTTTATTGCCTGACATCTGATATTTAACTAATATTGTGCAGTCATCTGCATATGCACTTGTTTTGTTGATTTTTTTTATTCTGCCAAATCATACTTTTAACTTCTGTCTCTTCCTCTATTTTCCTCAAAATGGGATCCAGGCAAAAAAACATACAGTAGCAGGCTTAATGGGCACCCCTGCCTTACCCCATTTCCAATATACATTTTAGTCCCTAGATGCCCATTAACCATAGGACAAATCTGTGCATCTTGGTATAGTGCTTTGATTAAATCAATTAACTGTTTAGGAATATTAAATCTACCCAAGATGTCCCAAACATACTGATGTTTAACTACATCAAACACTGTTTCTTGATCTATAGCATATAAATAACCTTGCAATTCTTCCTCCTGTCCCTTTGCTAATACTTCTCTTATATATATTAAATGTTGTTGTACATTCTGTCCTGGAATTACACATGTCTGGGTTTGTAATATTAAATTATCTGCAAATGTCCTGAGTCTTATATTTATTATTTTAGCTAAAATCTTGTAGTCTGATGTTAAAAGGCTAATAGGTCTCCAGTTTTTAAGTTTAGCTTTCTCCCCTTTTTTATGCAAAAAAAAAAATTGTAATGCATACTTTCATGCTATCTGCTACTGTGTCTCCATTCATTATCCCATTATATATTCTTGTAAGTATAGGTACTAGTTGTTCCGCAAACTTTTTATAAAATATATTAGGAATACCATCTATTCCAGGCGCTATGTTATTTGTTAAGGTTTCAATTGCTTCTGTCGCTTCTTCTTCTCTAATCTGTTTGTTTATAGCTTCTATCTCTTCTGTCTCTAGCTTAGAGATTTTAGTTGTAAACAAATCCTCCCTCACCCTCCCCTTGTTGATACTTTTGCCTCAAAAACTCTTGTATAATACATTCAATATTTCCTATATCTGAATATACGTTGCCCTTTCCATCCTGTAATTCATACATTACTCTACTTGCCACTCTCTCTCTTTACTACTATCATAGGGCTTTGTATAGTACTTAGTGCTCTGAGTGCCTCTCTTTTTTGCCATAATTAGCACTTTAACTTTCTTCAGCTGATATTCTTTCGTCTGTGTCTTAATTCTTTCAATTTGTTTAGACTCGTCCACTTTCTCTTTTGCCTGCCTATTCATCGGTTTATAAAGTTTGGCCCTTAAAGATAAATATTTCCCATATTCTGTTGTCTCACATTTTTGACTTTCTTAGATCAAAAATGATTTATTCTCCCCTTCGGTATCTTCCCACCATTCCGACATGCTTTCATATAAATCTACCACTGTTAATTTATTTTCTAATATTTCCTTTATTTCCTGTATACACCTTTCTTCCTGTAATTTAGCAGTGTCTATTCTCCAAAATCCTTTATCACATTTCATTCTATTTCCTAGATTTATTTAAATTTCTACAGCCGTATGATCTGAGGTTTCCATTGGTATACTTTTAATCTTACAGACCTCTATGTTTTTTTGAATCATTGAAATATCTATTCTTGTCAAATGTGAGCCCTTAAATAGGTATGCTCCCCCTTCTTCCCTTTTATCTTGTACCCATCCGCCAACCCTGCCTTCTCTAATATTGTTTTAACATGTACTGTATCACAATAAATCTTTGATGTAGCCCTCCCTCAATCATTTTTAGACAACCCACAATTAAAATCTCCCCCCCAAACTACCAATTTTGATGTATGCAAAAAAGGTTCTATTTGATCCATTATGTTATTTCATTCTTTTTTCCCTTGGGAATTGTATATCACAATAATTCTGACAAAATTATGCTTGATAATCCCATCCACAGTCAAAGCTCTACCAGGTACAAGATCTATAACCTTAAAAATTTTACTTTCCTGGGATATAAAAGCCACCCCCAACCCTGTACATCTTTCAGTACCAATGGACCATAATGATGGCCCCCAGTTCCAATCTGTTTGATTTTGGTTTATTTCTTCAATTGTATGCAACATTGTGTCTTGGAACACGTATAAATCATTCTTTTTTTTTTTTTTTTCTATTTCTCCGGGAGAGACCTCCATCCTGTTTATCCACCCTGGTCACGTCCCCCGGAGCTCCCACCAACTGCCCATTGCCACAACTCCCGATTATCCCCAGCTTACCCCCCCCAGAGGGTGGGGCCGTGGCACCGGTTTCACTATATCCAGTGCCACGGGATTAGTGACTGGTTGGGAGTGTGGCGGCAGTGGCTGATTGAAGCCCAGGGAGGGCTTCATGTAGATGGAGGCTCTCCCCTCCTCCATTTTCTTGTTTTTTTCCTCCAGGAGGTGGGGACATGCAATGACGTCCAGCGCCCATCCCACCTCCATTAGTTGCGAGTGTCGGTAGTTGTGGGACCTCCGGCCTCCGCTAGGGGTCCATCACACACCAGACACTTCCCCATCCTCCCCCCAGAGAAGGCGAGCTGTCCATGGGATGCTCTATCCTTCTACCCCTGGCTGGTCCTCTGGCAACCTGGGTCTATTCCTGAACCCGGGTCACCAGCATTGCAAGTGGAATTCAAACTGCTGCGCCGGCGGGCCGGCTGTATATATTTATTTATTTAGATGTTGTTTACCGGGTAAGCCCACTGAGACCAATGATCCCTTTTTCAGGGGTGACCCGGAGTTCTTAAGATCACTTAAAATGTTAAAGACAGTCTGCCTTTTATGCTTATTCTTAATACTGTTAGTATTATAGGTAATACATTTCAGACTCCCCATGTTATTGTTTGTGTTATATGTAGATCAGCCTTCTTCTTCAGATTTCTTTCTTTTTTTTGATACTTGTGTATCTGTTGTCTCTCCTTCATCTTCCTCCTCATCCTCTGAAAGGCCTGTATTAGTTCCCACAGAAAACTTGTCCATCGTGGACCACTCTTTGTCCTGCAATAAAGTGTATCAGTTTGATAATTCTACCCCTTCTTGATCTTTTTCACAAGGAATTGTTTGTTTCCAAGACAGTCTGCTTCTGTTTTTTTAATCTAGTAACCATTGTGTAACTTCTTTCAGTTTTTGCATTTTGTGTTTGACATTTCCTTTTGCTTCTTTCCCTTCATCATCACAGGCTGTGTTTCTTTTCCCTTATTTTCTGATTCTTTCAGATTCTGTTTCCCTTCTATCTCTCCTTCAGAAGCCTCCAGAACAACCTTGTCTTGTTTATTTTTCCTTTTTGGGCCACCGCTAAATAAACCTCCTGTTCAGCCCTTACCCCTATATCCGGCAGTTGTGAGAGGCCCGGCGGCATTTGGAGAAGGAGTGCCCCTCCTCCTCACATAGGCTACATTTGATTCTGTTCTTACACTCAGCCCCAAAGTGCCCCACCATCCCACACAGACCACACTTTGTTTTCCCACATACATTACTCAGGTGGCCTCTCTCTCCACACCTGTAACAGGCCCGGGGTTGTGCAGCATTGAACACGATTCCTCTATCCTGTCCCAAAAAAAGCAATTTGGAAGGTGCATTACTTCTTCATCCACTCGTTTTAGAGTTATTTTATATTTCCACCCCCATCCATAAGCAGTTTTCATTGAAAATAGGTTCAGGTGGCCCATGCATGGTTCCCCTCTGCCTTATCCAAAATTTATATCCACTACATTCACGCCCTTGTTTCTAAATAGTACAGTCACAATCTTAATGGCAGGTTTTGTTACTGGAATAGCCATAAAATCTCTCCATATTTCTGTGTTTCTCAACTGGTAAAACAGTAACCAGAAGCAATCTAAACCCCCTGCATGTTTAAAACTAACATCAAACTCTGTGCTTCCAGGAACATGTATAAGGGCGTATATTTCATAGGGATAGAATTTCATGTTTGTCATTAATACTTGTTTCCTAATAAACAATCTGTCTGGAACTTCTTCTGTAGGCCCTCTAAACCTTGAGCGTACTGCATTGCATCTCTTTGCCTGCTGTGCTTTCTCTTCTTTGGGGAACAGTTTTTCCTGGGTATTTCTTTCCCAATGCCTCACTTTCTAGCCGTGTTCCTCATTGTGCATTTCATTCTCAGTTAAAATTGTTTTTTATTCTAGCTCCATAGATGTTTCATTGCTATTGTTATCACTCTCTGATATTATTTCTTTTGTTTTGTCTTCCTCTGAAGTTGCATCTCCTGGTTTTGAAAAATCAACATTCTCCTTATCTTCCTCAGGCATTTCTTTTGTTTGCTGTTCTTCTAACATTTCACTAGCTTTTGACGTACTGGGCCTGTTTGGATCCCACCCCGACCCATCTTCTTTTCTCTTCCATCCTGCATCTAGCAAGGCCTTGGTTACCCAGTCAGGAGTATCTGCAAAATCTCTAAAAGTTACTACTTCTGAATCCACCCTTTCCATTTCTGTTTCTTGCTTTCCCTTTAAATTGCCTTTATTTTCTATATTTTCTTCCAGGTTTTTACTTTTTGTTTCCTCCTTAATCTCCTCAGTTTCTATTTGAGTTATATGTTTATTTTCTGCCACCCTTCTTAGGCCAAGCCTTTTCCGACCTGTTTTAGCCTTTCCTCTCTGGGCTGACAGTTTGCTTGCTTGTTTGACAGAACCTGTGGGAGCGGCTCACTTTGATGCTGCCACGTCATCCGTACTCAGCTGAGCCTGACAGGAATCCGGCCTTGTCAACTTATTACTTTCAGCAATATTTTCTGGCTTTTTTTTGCAATCCTCTGTCATTTCACTCTTAAGCTGAAATTATTTAGAAATGATGTTTGTACTCACAGAAATATCTTCATCTGCCTCCATATCCATGGAAGAAATTTTCCATTCAGTCTCTTCATTTCTCCGCTCCATTTTTTTATGCTGCTCGATTTCTTTCTGGTCCATTTTGCTCTCATTTTCATTCTCCATCTCCTGGCCTGTAGTAGTATACAAGACCGGGGAGGAAGCCCTCTCCCCAGTCTCACACTTCCATCCTCATTCACTCCAAGAAAGACACTGCCACATCAGCACTTCCTCTTCTTCTGCTGTCCAGCTCCAAACTGAGCTTCTCCACTTTGCTCACAGGAAGTCAAGCCCCCTGCTGGCAGAGTTGGGGAATTTCCACAGTGCCCTGGCCAAATTTCCCCCCATTCACTAAAAATACCACCAACAGCTTAATCTGGTTGAAGGTCAGTTGGCATTCATCTGTATCCCCCTCCCCCCGGGGTCATGCCTGAAAATAGGCAATAATGTGTCTAGTGCACTTACCCAGTCAACAAAAACTAACTAAATAAATAAATAGAGCTTACGTAGGCAAGGGCAGCAAATACAAGTTACAAATTTTACATGTCAGAGTACATGAAGCTGCTGGAGGCATTGTCAGTTTCCCAGTAGTGGGGCCTAAGTGCAACAAGATGAGAAGTTAAATGCAGAGACCCAAGTTGAGGTTGGGGCAGGTGCAGGTGGGTGGAAAGTGGAGGAGGGGGGAGAGATGGGAGTTCAGCTTGGTCAAGGGAGAAGGGTGTGTGTGTGTGTGTGTGTGTGTGGGTGTGGTGGGGGAGTGTGGGGAAGTGGGAGTGGATCTGGGCAACTAGGTAATGTGGGGTGTATTGGACAGGAATGAGGCAGGGGTGGGGTAGGGGAGAGGAGGAAGAGGAGAGGGGTGAAAGGGGGACAAGGCACTCCTGGTTAAAGCAGGGAGAGGCAGTTAAGTGGAATGCTGGTATGCAGGTGAGGTTAAGTTTAACATAGGCAGTGGACTGGAGGAGAAATGATCTTGAGTTCAGATTTGAAGTGCCCTAGGTGTTGTAGACTGGTGATAGAATTGGGAAGCTCATTTAACCAGGTGGGTGCCCCTACCACAAAGGCAAGCCTCCCCAGAGCTGTTCTCCTGAAGGGGACAGCTAATGCTTTTGACACTGTGCCTCACAGTAGGCTAATAAAGAAACTAAGCAACCTGGGGGTCGGATGAGAAAGTGGTAAGCTAGTTATAAAACTGATTGAAGTATAGGAGACAGAGGGTGGTGGTAAATGGCAGACATTCTGGGATGGGGGAGTGACCGGGGGGTGCCACAGGGATCAGTACTAGGACCGGTTGTCTTCAATGTCTTCATAAGTGACATTGCTAAGGAACTGGAAGGGAAGGTGTGGCTGTTTGCGGATGGCACAAAAAAATCTGCAACAGGGTGGACACTCAAAAAGGGACAGTGAGAAGGCAAAGAGATTGTGGGAAACTAGAGGAGTGGACTTGGATGTGGCAGCTCAGTTTCAATGCCAAAAAATGTGAAGGCATGCACTTGGGGCAGAGAAACCTGGGAGCTATGTATAAAATGGAAGGAGGTACTTATTGTCACTGAGCAAGAAAGAGACCTCAGGGCAAGTGAATCTAATTTATCTCAAGGTGGCAGGACAGTGTGACAAAGCAGTAGGCAATATTAGTGGGATGCTGGGGTGCATAGGGAAGGGGATTTCTAGCAGGAGTAGGGAGGTGGTGTTGCCACTGTACTGCTTACTAGTGAGATCCCACCCAGAGTACTGTGTCCAGTTCTGGAGGCTGCACTACTGCAAGGACATAGACAGGGTGAAAACGGTCCGGAGGGGGCTAACAAAATGGTGACTGGGTTGCACAGGAAGTGATATGAGGAGAGGCCATGGGATCTCAGCATGTACTCCCTGGAGAAGATGAGATCAAGAGGGGATATGATTAAAACTTTTAAGTACCTCATGGTGATGAACAAGATGCAGGTGGGGCATATCTGTCAGAAGAGGAAAAACACCAGAACATGGGGGCATGCAATGAAGCTGGGGGAGTTTAAGAGGGATGGGAGAAAATACTTCTTCACAGCAAGAGTGGTGGATGCCTGGAACAGCCTGCCAATAGAGGTGGTAGGGGCAAAGACAGTGGGGCACTTCAAGCACGTGTCCAATAGGCATATAGGCACAATACATTGAGGAAAGGGAGGCATGAGGAACACCAGTGACAAAATAGGGTCAGGGCTGTCAGGATAGGTAGGGAAAAATAGAGCAGACTAGATGGGCCTGCCTGTCCTTTTCTGCTGACAAATTTTATGTTTCTATGTTTCTGTTTGCCAGTGAGGAAATGTATGATCCTAGGCACTGTGGAGTGAAGTGGCACATAAATACCATTATACTGTAACTGGCTGGTTATAACAAAATATTACACATGCATTTGTCTATGATAAAAAAAAAAGTTTGCCCAGCTTTCACAGAGTATTAGAAAGTAGGACAGTACTAGTATTTTATACAAATCAGTAAATGTTGCTGGGGCAGATAAAAAAAAAAAGGTTCAGTTGGGAGAACAGTCATATGGATCTTTGAACTGCCTAAGCAGCAGCGTTTGGAAAGTAAGAAGGTTCGAAGTTTGTCAAAAGGGGGGTGGCGTTGCAGGATGTGTTCATCTGCCAGGCCTATGAAAGAGAAGGTTCATCTGCTGAAGTCTTTTAAAGGTGACCTGCAAAATAGAGATGCAGGCCCCTCCCATCCTCACATACCTTGCAACACTATTGCTGGAGTCCGGGGCTGCAATCAACATTATTTTTCATCAACAGGTTTAATTTTAAGAAGGCGCTGAAACTTTCGGTCGAATGCGGAAGAGTGGAGGGGACCCGACTGAGCAGGCGCTAGTGTTCATGGGTATTACACCCATTTAGTGACGTCGCTCCCACCACTACTATTATAAGTGCAGCATTGGTGGTAGTTTATTATGATGATTTTATTGCTTCCCTGGGGGTCTTAACACCCCAAATATTACTTATTGCAATACCTGGACAGGCTGTACATATGATCCACAGGGACAGCAAAGTGGTTTTATCTGCACAGAAGTATATAATGTGCCCATAGTTGATGGAAGGGAGTAGAAAGTGTGAGACTAACTGCTTCCTCATGTTAGCAGTGAAGCAGCATTTAGATCTGTAGAGAAAGTTGAGCTTGAGCCCCACAGTTGATAATATGTGGTTAATGTGCCTACTGTATGTAAGTGATACATCAAGCCAGATTCCTAGATATTTGAACATGTTGACTTGCTCAACAGTGTTGCCATCTGATGTTATGATTGTGAGTGGATCAGCAGAGTGAGTTAACAAGTTCCAGTATCCAAATACCATAGACTTTGTTTTGGTTGTATTAAGGATCAGGCAGTTGCTGAGGAATCAGGAGGAGATTGTATTGAAATCAGATTGAAGTACTAAATTAACTTTGGACATTGCTGTTGGACTGTAGTAGGGTATGATGTCATCTGCATACATATGTAGATGACAACTTCCACTGTGCTATGGGAGATGATTAGCAAAAATGGAGAACTGCAGAGGGCCAACAACTGTGCCTTGAGGAACCCAAAGGTTTAAGATAGCAAGGTCTGAATGAATGCCTTTAATGGACATTAGCTGGGTGCAGTGGCTGGTTGGCTGAGAACTAGGCTCTTGAGCTTGAGAAGGAGTACTGTATGATCTACTAAGTGAAAAGCCTTGGAGAGCTCTACAAAGATGTCTTCAGTGAGGAGATCATTATCCATGACTATGAGGCACAATGCACATGTGATGGAATGCCCTTTCCTGAAGCCAAATCACATTGGAGAGAGCAGACTACAGACTGAGATGCTCATTCAGCTATGAGGGAATGTACTTTTCAAGAACCTTGGACAGGGAGGAAAGGACCAAAATTAGTCTTTACTGATTCAGCTCCTGTTTAGCCTCTCCTTCATGTCCAGACAGTAGATATCTAACCAGAGGCAAGGGAAATGTTTAACAGCACGGTAACTGGGGCACAGATAGGCAGAGAAGCATTTGGTCAAGGAAGTCAGCACTAGCACTTTTGTTTGGACTGAGGCCTTTTAGTGCTTTGAGGACCTCTGCTACAGCACTTGTAGGAAGTTAAAGCTTGGCAGATCGTGTGGGTCAGACTCTGGGATGTTTGCTGAGAGACCAGCTATGGGTGGCACCAAGGAGTTCTGGAGCTTGGCAGAGGTGCTGAGTTTAGTGAAGTGAGTGTTAAAGTCATTCAGAATGTGTGGAAGAGAGGTGACTAGGTCTCTAGTGGGGATCTGGATTTGACCAATTTGTTTTTGATGACCCATTTTAAATAGGTTTTTAGCCCCTTGCCAGAATTTTCTTGAATGATGTTTGTTTTCCTCCCAGTAGTTGTGGCAGTACTCCACATTTGCTTTAGCTACTGCTGATTTACTTAGATTCCAAAGTAGTCTGTAATACTGTCTGTCATTAAGAGATCTGATCTTTTTAAGTATGGCCTAAGCAGCATTCTTTTGTGAGAACAGATCAATAATTTCCTTAGGGATGCAGGGGTAATGGTGTTCTTTGACCATGCATAATCTGATTGGTACATGTTTGTTGCAGACATTAAGAAATTCCCTGGCAAAGAATTCACAGGCATCAGCTACCTATATCAGTAAACAAGTTTATTGTGTAGCACTAAGGCTATTACAATTAAAAATAGTAAATACAAAAATAAATTATGACATAGCAAAAGATATAAAATCACAGACATTATATTTCACAGAGAATGAAATTAGATAGCATATCAGGATCTGATCTACCAGAGAAAGATAATACAATTACTTCCATTCTTTGTTTGACCTTCCCTATTGCATTAAATTAATTTGCTAGTTTATCAATGGTTGGCGCATCAGCAGTATGCAAAATTATTGTAGTTAATGGCATTTTATCAACTTGATACATCGTGCTGTTAAACTCTCCCAGCCAATGCAGTATTTCTTTAACATGTACGTACAGTGCCACATAACATTAATTAAATCCTCCCTACCTCCAACTGAACAATCACAAATATCAGATATATTTATTTCTTTGTTACATCTATGTAGCAGAACATTGCTGGGGAATTGCTCAAATTTATATTTTAAGAATGTAGTCCTTAATTTATTAATGACCAATATGTCTAAATATGGTTTAAAAGCAAAGTAAAAATTATTTTTGATAAACCAATTTGAATAGTGTGATTCAGCAATACACTTCAAATCTTAACAATTCCAGTAGTTAGTTACTTATTTTGTGATATATTTCTTGTATCTAAGGCTTAAGGTGATTCCTTTGTCAACCATTTTCTTCAAGTTTACTACAAAGTGCTTATCAAAAAGCGATATAAGATTTGGATACCAGTAGTAGAACCAAAAGTCATTTTCTGTAAGACATTGTTTTATCACCATTTCTTCAGATGTTCTGGTGATCTTGATCCAATAGTTCAGCTTTCTAGAATCCATTTTTACCCTTAAGTTTGTAAGGCCTAGTTCAGATTGCAAGTAAGCAGAGGGACAAGAATGCCCAAGTCTTAGCATACACCTTAAACTTTTATACAAAGGGGACATTAAACAAGCACATTTATTATCTTTCAAGTCTCAGATCCAGCACCATATAAAAGTTGTGCTTCTAACTTAGCTTGTATAACTTGAAGAAAAGGCTTGACTATACATCCACCATACTTGTAATTAAATCGGTTCAATGCTCCAACAGTTTTCGTATGTTTCTCTAATAGAGCCTTATACAAAGATTTCCAAGTACCACTAGAGTGGAACTCTATCCCCAAATAAGTGCAACATGAGACTACCTCCACTTTCTTCCCTTCCACTATTCAAGTACCAGATAGTTTTTATCCCCAAAAATTACTACTTTTTTTTATTATTAATTTTCAACTTTAACATAGAGGAATGTTATTGAATATAATTTAGTTTAGCCTGCAAACCTTGTTTGGTTAAGGAGAATAAAACAATATCATCTGCATAAGCAAGCAGAGGGCAAGTGGAGGCTAGAATTTTAGGTGAATCAGAGGTAAGATGCTCAATATTTTTAACATGTTATCAACATACAAGGAAAGAAGAAGCAGGGCCAAAACACAACCTTGATGTACCCCTTTATTTGTTTTAAAAGGGGATGATAATTTGCTGTCTTTTCCCGTGCTAATTTTTTCCCAGGTATTATGATAGAGGCTTGCTATTAGATGTACCAAGTTAACCTCTATGCCTCTCTCACACAAAAAGGCCCATAATGTACTCCAAGAAATAGAATCAAACACAGCGGTATAATCAATGAATACAGTATAAAGCTTTTGCTTGTGAAGAAAAACATATTTATCTATAGATGTTGCAAGATAAAAATATCATCACTTAGTAAAACAAAATGTGCCTGAAACCAGCTTGGAATTTTGATATTCCACCAGTCCTATCTTCTTGGACTTTTAATTTCTCAAGCACTATTTTAGAGAATAATTTCAATGTAACATCCAATAAACTAATGGGTCTGTAAATCACAGGAAGAGTAAGATATCTCTTTTTATGAACAGGAATAATATGTGTACCTTTCCAAGTCTGTGGGAAGATATTAGATGCAATACATTTATTAAAGTAAGCCATTAGCACTTTACTCCAAAAGAAAGGGTGACTTATAAAAATCTCGGTAGGTATACCATCCGGGCCCGCAGCCTTATTTCTCTTAAGGGTACAGATGACAGCAAAAACCTCCATAAGGGAGAATGATAGTTTATTTCCCAAGGTTTGATTCATGAGAAAATGTGACTCATGTTCATTTGGATCATAAAAACTATTTGAGAAATATGCTACCCATGTAATTTCATCTATATAGGTATCAATAATAGTTTTATATGAATTTGTGCCCTTAGCAACCGATGTACAGATTTTTTTTGTATTATTAGTGGTAACTACTTCTAGCATCAAGTCCCATTGTTTTTTTGTAAAATACAGATTTCTTGTTCTTGATGACCAATTTGTACTGGATCCGCTTCCTATTAAGTTTCTTTAGTAGAACTCTAGATGCATCTTTTCTATAGAGTTTATACAACTTGAGAATCTCACTTTTAATTTTTTTATATTCCAGATCATACCACCCACATGCTTGGAAGAATTATGGCGGTGGGGTGGAAATGTCACTTTAAGTTTAATTTGAGAAAACAAAGCATTAATAAGTTCTGATATCTGGGAAATATGCATAGACTGAATTACATCTAAATGAATCAAGAGAGGAGAAGTGCTAATCAAGGGACAAATTACTTCCCCTGCATTACTGTACCATCTGATTTTATTAATAGCTCTAATTTCTGAAAACAGTACCATTTCAATAAACCTATTGATTTCTTTCTGAATGGCAAGCTCCAAGATAACAAGGAAATGGTCACTCTCAGAGCATGATTTAATAACCTTGTCATGCCATATCTCTATGGAGCCAGACCAGAGGGCCAGATCTAGAGTTGAGGCACCTCTTATAGAAACATACACAAAGTCACCAAAGTTATCTCCTTTAAATCTGCCATTCAGGGGATAGAGGTCAAATTTGCCCATAATATCACTTATTTTTTTCCCAGCTCTATTAATTTTGGTATCCTTAGCTTTTCTTGGGAATCCTTCATTTGATGTCTCATTGTACATCCAGATAGAATTATCTAATAAGTCATCATAAGAGCCAATGCAAGCATTGAAATCACCAAGGAGTAAAATATCTGCTTGAGGATATAAAACTAGCACTTCTGAGATGATATGAGAAAAATCATCCCATAATACAGGGAGGAAGTAATTGGAGTTTTCAGGAGGAATATACTCACTAATCAAAACCAGTCTCTTATTCTTAATACCCAGAAAAAGAGCTATAAAATTGCATGTATTCTCCAACAATGAACATTGGAAAATACACCAATCTTAACAAATATAATTAGCCCACCAGAGTATCTACCATTACAGTTAAATCTTTTACCTATCGACTGAAAGCATTCGTAACCGTTTAAACTGATACTATCTGAGACACTATGCCATGTCTCTTGTAGGCACAATAAATCAAAACCCTGGATATATTTCCTCCAATCATCATCTGAAATTTTTGCATTCCATCCAACAATGTTCCAAGATAGTAAGGTAATACCTATTGATTTTGCCAAAGATTCAACACTAGTTACACTTTGTGAGCCCAGTCAAGTATCATCACATACTGCGATAGCCATAAATCTGTTGCTCAAAGGGAGATCTGTATAAACTTTCTCAACTTCCATTATTTTTGTTTCCATCTCAGATATTAAAATATCACCATCATACATATTGATCCCTAAAATGTCTAAGACCATGCTTTTTGTAAGGATTTTATCAGCATGTTCTCTTGTATTAGTATATACATCTTCTTGAGTGGTGCCATTCCGCCTTTTGGCTGTAATGTAATCCTTAGATCCAAAGGGAATTTTCAAAAAAGTTTGTATACAGTTCTTTAATTGTAGTAGTCAATTTAACATGGGATTCTTTTGCCAAAATATCCATTCCAAATAAATACATACAAGGTTGTTTCAGGGCTTGTAACTGGCCTCTTGTTTTATTTGGATCCTTCAGGTTAAAAGAATCCCTGTTTGGATATGTTACAGTTATCTCTTTTTCCCTTAGGATGTCACTGTTTGTCCAATCATGATTCACAAAGCATGGAGATTGAAATACAATATCAAACATGGATGCCTACACTAATGGGATAGCTCTAATTTCTACTATATCATCAGGTTCTAAATCTATTTCCAGCTCTTTGTTTAAAAACTTCATAAGCTGATTCTTAAGATTAAGAGTCACAAAATTACCTCAGTTAGTTGATCCTAATAGCCTGAGTAAAGGCTTGCTGTTATGAGCCGTTTCATACATATTAGGTCTCAAGATCTTGTACTCGCTTGACCTGTAACTATTCTGAGCCTGAACATACAATT
Source organism: Neoceratodus forsteri (assembly GCA_016271365.2). Lineage (NCBI taxonomy): Eukaryota > Metazoa > Chordata > Ceratodontiformes > Ceratodontidae > Neoceratodus > Neoceratodus forsteri. The sequence goes on along the minus strand of CM057454.1, from coordinate 355,951,795 downwards.
TATTATTGCCACTAGATGTTGAAGCAAAACCTTTTTTAATCATCGTGTCCTCTATGTTCTTTATATTAACTCCCTCCAGTTGGGGTCTTCCCAGCTGCTGATTAAGTAAGTTAAGTTCAGTTTCCAGGATCCTCAACTGTGATACCATATTCCCATTGTTACAATTATTTCCACCTTGTTTACCATCCTCTGCCCCAGTTCTAAAATCTATATTTCAAACAGGATCATCAATAATGATATCCTTAGTTACAGCTTCCACCTCAAATGTGGTGAAAGAAATATCAGCCTGTTTGGTGTCCATTACATTCAGACATTTCAAATTTTGAGTTTGCTCTGGTTTGACATTGGAAGTTCTACTCTTTCTATCCATTTTCTTCTTTTTTTGGCATTTGTCCATTTCTCTTTTATCCCTTCTTTTGCTAGTGGTGATGGGGCTTTCAGGAATGTGTAGGCTGCTAAAATCTGATCTATTTGAATTGGTCTCAACTAATTGAGCTGAATCATGTTGTACTATGGAATGATCACTGTACAGGTCAGTATGTGACAATTTGGCCAATATCTCATCAATTTTGGCTCTATTTATAGCTACATCTGATCTTAGATTTTCCATGAGCTACCTACTGATGATAAGTTGGTCCGTCATAATTAAGTTAGCATAGTGAGGGTTTCTTAGCAAAGAGATCATGGCCCAGATATTCAAACTGCGCCCAAAAAGTGCACAACAGCAGGAGCAAGCGCAAGTCCACTGCGCCCATGTGCAAGAAGCGCAATATTCAAAAACTGCGCAGGTCAAGATGTGCCTGCAGCACACCACTGAATATCGTGCCACCTGTGCCATAGCACAACCAGGGATGTGCAGTTGTGCATTTCAGATGCACCATAGCACAACCAGGGATGCTCAGTGGAGCAGTCCAGATGTGCCATAGTGCAACCAGGGACACCCCATGGAGCAGAGCAGCAATGCAACAGCACAACCAGGGATGCACAGGGACAGGATGCAGGGGCCCACCACCCATGCCACAGATGGGCAGAGGAGCACACAGCAGAACAGACATCACTCCCCACACCCCATGCACTGCACAACCGGTGGAGAGCTAGAATAACCACAGGCCCATGGATACCAGCAACCAACACACAGCCGGGGCATGGTGCCCCAGCACACCCTCTGGCAAGCTGTGACTGGCATACAAGGAGGGCCAACCACCCCATGCCACACCATCCCATCAATGCAGAGCACACCCTACACCATGATCCCCATACACCCTGCTCAGGAGTAGCGCCCAACAGTGCAGGACACCCCATGCATGCTACCACCCCCATTGTGACAATGCAACCCTGTGCACCACAGAGCCATGCAAGACAGCCCCACCATGTGCACCCTGCAGTGGGCAGCAGCAGATAGCGATGCAACAACTGCATACTCAGTGCCACCCTGCATGTCCCCCCGGGGTACAGCTGAGAGACCAACCATGCATCGGCACATGAGGTACCCCACATGCATCAGGCCATGCTCCCGGACCCCACCACCAGCAGTACAGCACCCTACACACCCTCCCAAGGACACATCCTGTCCCAGCACTGGCCACAACAGCCAGCACAGACACACACAGTGTTGCATGGAAGCATGCACCACACAGGATGTAACACAGTGCATGGACAAACACCCATCCATACCCAAGGGCACACCAACACAGGGACACAGTAGCGGGTCAACCAAGCCACTGGCATGTGGCCACGGCAGCCATGTACACACGGCCAGTACCCCTACATGGCACATGTGTGCCAGCCACCCTGCACAGGCACCATGAAGCTGTATGCCACCAGCATGCAGCCGGAGCACAAGTGACAGACAGTGGAGCACATCCCCTGCAACAGACACAAGTGACAGCATGGAGGGGGACAACAACAGCGGAGGCCACAGTGCCACCCGGAGGCAGACGTGCACCATACTGGTGACGGGAGGCAACCTGGCATTGTGCCGGGTACAGTGGTTGTCCAGCATGGATAGCCACCACTGACATGCCAGTAAACCGTGCATATCACAGACATGCAAGGGTGTCAGCTGCACAGGCCATGGACGGTCTGACAGGGGTGCCATGCACACAGTGCATGCTCCATGAACCACTGCACACAGGCATCCAGTGCACAGAGAACAACACACAGACCACAGACAGGGACTGATCCCCCTGCCCACACCATAGGTGGTTCCCTTCCGGACACACACACACACACACATGCCCATGCTTGCTCCACCCCTGATGCCATGCACACCACTGCAGCTGAGCACCTGTAGTCCACTGCAAATCAGAGACCACCACAGTTGTCATAACAAAACAAATGTATTAAAAAGAGGTAAGCAACAAAACTATTTACAAATATTTACAATGGGGGGAAGGGCCACATACCAGGTGGGGGCGGGTAAGGGGCAGGGGTGAACATATAGGAGAGGGAAGAAGGGGTGTGAGGGTGGGTCCAGGGGAGTAAGGTGTTTCCAGGGGCATGGAGGGCCTATCGTCCACCCTGCTCTTCACTTATGTGGAGCCGACGTGTCCTCCACCTCCTGACCCTGTGCCACTCCATTCTCTGGAGGAGCTCTAGGGATGCCCTTGCCAGCTGCAATAACTCCTGCATTCCCCTTTCAATGGCCAGTAGTCACCGTCCACCTAGGACAAGGGAGCAGAGTCAATACGTGTGACTGTCCAGCCCCCTGCAGCCCACCCATTGTGCATGGCATACAGCCATGTGCCACACCCCTGTGATGGTGTGCGACCACCCACAGTGACCGTGTCCACAAGACCTACCTACCTACCCAGGCACCCACAGCCATGCGGACCACTGCACACACCCACTGCCCATGTCCCGGACAGCACCACCGTGGCCGTACAGTGACATGGCTATGCAGTGTGAAGGCAGTGGCACAGCCATGTACCCGGTGCACACATTGATCAGCATTGATGCACTCCCAGACATGCAGTGCCACTGGACAGTGCTGACTATAACAAGTTGCTTGCATGGCAGTGGTGTCAATGGATGGTGGCCATGCCCCCGCTGACTGCCCTGTTACACAGCATGCAATAGTAATCATGGATATAAGGCACCCACCATCATCAGGCTGGTCCCTGTGCCTCTGTGGACCTGCATCCCTCCCGGCCTGCTGGTCCTCCTGGCAGTGCCTCCTCTCTCTTGCCCGCCGGCGCTCCTCTGGGCCTAAGGTGCAAACATGGAGAGAGGAACATCAGTACAATCCGGTAGCAAAGTCCCCCAGCCCCAATGTGTGTGTAATCCCACACAGCCATACCTATCCACCACCCACCCCGATACCACCACCACCATGGCCAACACTGGATGGCCCCCTCCATGTGCCGAACACATGCAACTGTGATACCCATATGGACGTTAACAGTGTATGGATGGGGCACCTACCTGGCCGTGGCACCGTGCTCCTCCTGGCATGTCCCTGCAGGTGGGCAGGCATTTCTGGGTCCCTGCACCAGAGGTCCCCTGACGTGGTGACACTGCTTGGCCATGTGCCCATCCCCGTGGCCTCCTCCAGCACCACTGCCACCTCCTCCCATACTGCACTCCTGGCCCTGTCCAGGAGTGCTTCACCATAAAGTGCCCCAGCATGGGGCTCTACAATGGCCACCAAATTGGCCAACTCAACCAGGCTCCACACAGCAGCCCTTCTCCGTGCCATCTGAACAGCTAGTTGGAGTCAAAATGGCACTCAGCAGCGCAGTCCACCATGTGCAGATGCTGCGCGGTACAGCGCTGCCATTCCCTCTCGCACTGTCACCAAACAGCGCGATAGTGGTGTACCCATGTGGATGCATGGCACCTAGGTGGCAAAGGTCAGGCACAGGGTCAAGGGTCTCTCGCGCATGGACAGCCACAGCATGATTGGAACTCAATGTGTGTAGCGTGATTGGGTGCCTGTGTGCCACCTCCTGTAGCGGCCTACTGCGCTGTGGCCCCAGTGCGCCTATGGTGCCACAGCGCCATATATGTGAACAGCACAGTAGTGTCACTGGCACAATGGTGGCTGTGCCCTGCATTGCCTCCCGTGCACAGCACATCAGCAGCACAGCAGGCTTCTGTGTCATCACCCCGGGCATGTGCAGTTCAGTGTGTACTGTGCATGTCACAGAAATGCGCCCTTGCCTGAGCACGTTCAACACAATTGCACAAAGTGCAACAGCGCGATATTCAGCCAGCATATGCAGATCAGCTAATCAGCCATTCAATGGCGCAGACACTGCATTTGCATCCACTTAAAAATGTGCCTCACCTCATTTGCATGCGTTGCACTATAAAAATGCGATATTGGGCTGCACTGGCCATAGTCGGTTACTGCAATCTGTTGTGGTGAGTTGCATGCTGTTTGGGAGTGTGGACTGCGGAGTGTGGGACATGTATGGGACTGCACAGTCACAGGTAACACCTGTCATTCTCCCAGGATGAATAATGATCGATTGTGAGGTGGAGGAAGAGGAACAGAGACGTGGGAGGAAGAGGAGTCCTAACTTCACTAAGGCAGAAACAGATGCCCTGTTTGAGGCCTACTTCGACCAGGAGCCGCTGCTCAGTGGACGCCGGGGAACACCACAAGCCCATGCTGCTGCATGGGAAGAGGTGGCATGTGACGTTAACCTGCATGGCAGCCACCAGCGGTCTGTGCAAGAGTGCAAAAAGAAGATGGGCACAGACAGGTGGAGGATTAAGGAGAAGGTGGCTGCCATCAGGGCAGCACAGTCTGCAACCAGTGGGGAGCAGCCGGATGTGCAACGCCTGACCTCACAAGAAGAGTGGGTTGCTGGCAGCATGCAGTGTTGTGCCATCGAGGGTGTTCTGGGTGGTGGATTCCAGATGGGTGGTAGCCCGTAACTGCATGGTAGGTCCTGGTTTGTCAATGGGGGGGCAGGGTAGGGCAGATACATTAATACTACTGTGTTCCCTTACAGCTCCTGAGTGTCTACATGTGTCAGCGGTGGTGGGCTTGTCCACTGAGGGTGGTAGCATGGAGATAGAGGAGGGCCCATCCACTTCCACAGGCATACGAGGGTCAGGGCGACAGTGGTCCCACCTGGATGTCCGGACTGATGTTGGTGGAGCAGGTGCAGAGGAGGCCCTGCCTGTGTCCCAGCATGCCAACGTCCATGGATGCCAGCATGCTGAGACTCGGGTTGGCACCGGATCTGGCACTGATGATGATGTAGCTCACTTCATGGTCAGTGATACGTGTGGGCTGCAGGATGGCCACACAGCAGGTGACATCACAGGCATGGCCATGGGTGGTGCTGCCGTGGAGGCCTGTGTGACATCACAGTCCCAGCTTGTGCCTGTCTGCACCAGTGGGGCAGCACTGGTGTGTGTCCAGGACAGTGGGGCTGTTGCAGCCACTGCAGTGGCACCGTTGAGCCCTGGAGAGCACCAACTGGAGGGGCAGTGTCAGCAGTCGGCCAATGGCCATGGGGGTACAGTGTCAGGGGGTGGCATCAGTGCACCACCTGTGGACATGCCCAGGCCTATCCCTGGTGTGCAGCGCCCACCCACAAGGGGTGCTGACCATCAGGGCCATGAACACCGTGAGGGACAGCATGCCGATCAGGCAGATGACCTCTTAGATGAGCACACCTGCATACGCCAAGCATCAGTCAATCAGCAGGTGCAGCTTGTGATGGCGGTGGATGCACTCAGTGTGGCTCTGCGCCAGGCAGAGGAGCGGCGCAGCAGAGACACCGCTTTGCTCCTGGCAGCAATGGACCGGATGCGGGAGGATGTGACAGCTGCCATTGACAGGCAGACACAGGCAATCACAGCTGTCATGGCCACAATGGGCACACAGTTATTTGCCCATGCGTCGCAGACACCGTGCAGTGCAATGTCCACCCCCCATTCCCAGCGTCGTGCGACACCCTCCTTGTCGACACCGGGTTCAGCTATGGGCATCCCAAGCATACCTGGTGCAGGCATGTTCGGTGTGCTGCAGACCCCTGCACGAGCACAGTCGCATTCACGCAGTGGAACTCCTGGGGAACCGTTGGTGCCACCCCATGAGGCCATTGGTCAGCCTGTCACTGCTGGCAGGGTCTCAGCAGGGCCGCCCATGCATCCGTGGTGGCCGTGGCACTGTAGCACGTGACTGACCTGTCTCCCAGCATGGCTGCTGTCTGATGCTGCCCAGTGTGCAATGTGTTGTTCAACGTGCAATGCACGGGTGGGGTACCTGGCCCTGCACGCACACACACGTTCCATCTGTACATCCTCCTGGCTGCTGTCCACTGTGGCGTGTGCATGATGATGCCTGTGTTGCACTGTCCGCTGCTGTGCAATGGTGCCCAGCGTCTGACACACACACAATAACAGGCACTGGGCGTGGTGGTCTGTGGACATGTGTGTGGCTAGGGGTGGCAGTTGGAGTTGGCATGCCTCCTACCCTTTGTGCATGTCTTGTGAGGTGTGTGTGTGGTGTGTGTGTGTGTGTGTGTGTGTGTGTGTGAGACTGCATGCCGTGTTAGACCTTGCCCATCCCTGACAGCGTGTGTGGTTCCATGCTCGGCCAATTCCCTTCATGACATGCACCCTGGGTTTGTCCATGCGTGTTTGTGGGTTGTGCCTTTGCCACTGGTGGTTGCACATGGCCCCATGACTTACCTGGGTTGGTTGAAGTGCTCCTCTGTGATGGTGTCCCAGTGCAGCTGTGCCATCCGGATCAGTCGGGGTCCCTTCGACATAGGGGGCTGCCCATCATCTGACCACTCAGCGCCCTCATTGTCCCTATCGCTGTCCCCCCTCTTCGACCTGTACGGCTATCTCACAGTCATTGGCCATGTTGTGCAGGATGCAACAGGCCAGGAATAGCCCGCAGGCCTTTGAGGGGCTGTACTGTAGGGCACCGCCAGACATGCCCAGGCAACGGAAACATGCCTTCAGCATCTTGAATACCCGCTTGATGACATTGCATGTGGTGGCATGTGCCTCATTGTAGCGTTGCTGCGATGGGGTCATGGGCCGCCGGTATGGTGTGAGCAGCCAGGGATGGAGTGGGTATCCACTGTCACCTGTGTGTAGAGGGTGGACGTTAGTTTGGTGATCAGCGTCGCCCTGCCTTGGGCCATCTAGGCCAATACCCATGTCACCGCTGACTATGCCCTCCCAAGCTCCATGTCTTTCTGCATGCTTTGCATACTCACCCATTAGGTGGCCAGTGGGGATGTCCCCACTCTCGAACCTGTGGCACAGTGTGGATTGGTGCCAGATGAAGGCATCTTGTGCTCCCCCAGGGTGTATGGCACAGACACTGATTATGCACCCCCTGGCATCGCACACCACCTGGCAGTTGATGCTTGCATACCCCTTCCGATTCATGTATGCGGCCCCTTCGGGGCCAGGTGGTGTGCAGATGGCCACATGGGTGCAGTCTATTGCCCCGAGCACACCAGGCATACGTGCTACCCTGTGGAACTCCTGTATGTTTGCTGTGTGCTCCGCCGGTGTGCTGGGGAAATGGATGCACTCCGCAGCATGTGGCAGCACTGCACTGAGGAATTGGGTGAGGATGCGTGATGCGGTCGACTGGGTTATGCCTGTTGTGTCCCCTGTTGGTCTCTGGAAGGTACCCATGGTGAGCAGGCACATGCAAGCTGTCACTTTGGTCTCCACTGACAGAGCATGGCTCCGTCGTGTGGGTGCCTGCATCACATCACTGCACAGCTCACAGAGCCATCTCAGAATCACCCGGTTCTGGTGGTACCGGTCCATGATCTCAGTATCAGTGTACAGCTCGAAGCTGATGTGGGCTCGGTACTGCCTGTTGGGGGCATACCACTGATGGGCCCTTCCACGGCCATGCCCCCCTGCTGCCTGCCTTCTCACCCCCCCTCATAACTGCCTCCATCTGGATGGTGGCACTGGCCATGTCCCTGGCTTGTGTTACCCCTCGCAGCTGTTTCTGTGTCTCTGTCCTTGCTGCTACTCCCCTGCACCGGGAACACCTCCTGTAGTGGCCTCAGTGTGCTGTGTGGCACTTCCCCCTTTTGGCCTGCACTGTGGCAGAGGCTCCCCACACCTTCCCTGTTCCTGGGGGTTCCAGGTGCTCTGTCTCTGTCCTGCCCTGTCCTGCTCCCAGTGTTTGGTGCCTGTGTGGCTGCCTATGGTTCAGCAACATGTGCCTTCCCTGTAGCATTCTTGGCCTCTCTCTTGTTCCTTTTTTATTTTGGCTCATTTCCGCTATTGTGCAACTTCTGCTTGCTCCCCTATTGCTCATGGCGCATGTTGTTGAATATCGCACTGCACCATTTATGCATGGTTCCTCTTGCGCATTGTGGTTTGGGGGGCGCATCTGCCTCCCGCTGAATATCACAGAATGGCACATTTTCGGACTTGCGGTGGTGCATCCCTGTTGCGCATGGTGCAACCCTTTTGAATATCTGGGCCCATGTGTTTATCCAGATGATCAGAAATATAAGTAAGGCACTGAGCATTACTCAAACAATCAGTGAGAGGTAAAGGCTTAGAGTTTTTTTGCCTCTGGCCAAAGTAGTTACTGCAAGTAATTTTCTCCCTTACAGGCTTTAAACCCATTAATAGTGACCTGCAAGTCTTGTATTATACAACTTAAGGCCCCTTTATTACCAGGAATATCTTGTAAACTACTGCATAGAACTTCCTGAGTATCAGTGAGATATTCACTTAAGTTACCCTCTGAATACCAAGAATTGGAAGATACCTCAAGAGGGTTACACAGACTGTAAATAGATGCAACACTACTAGTTCTAACATTATAAACAGTTTCATCTATACCCAACTGATCTATGAAAGGGGTAGCAATATTAGGTTTCTCTAATCTTGGAGTAGAAGTTTTACTAATATTGTCTGTAGTCCTAAATAGATAGTCTGTTATTTTAGACTGTTTTTTAGTGGCCATCACTTTTTTAACAGGGAGCGCTTGTGCTAAAGGAGATAGATCAGAATTTTGAAGCCTCTGCAACCTAGTATTAACCATATTGCACTCAATTTTATGACAGGGCACACACTCTTGATCCAAAATAAGTATAACAACAGTAAAATTACTGCACTAATTAATACACAGTCTGAGTGCAGAAACATATCATAGTAAGAATTATAGTTGTAATAATGAAAAAGTAGCAGCAATACAACAATAGCAATAATTGGTGGAACAATGAAACAAAAAATCCTAGCCTCCACTTGCTCCCCCCCCACTTGCAAAATTCCTTTAGTGCACAAACAGAAAGAGAGCTAAAAACACAGAAATAAATAGATGAAATCAGGTTACCAAATTACCAGAAGATCACCAATGTGAAAACAATTGGTGTCAATTGTTACTTGCAAAAATGCAATCTCAAGGGTTAAGGGTCAAGCCTTGTAATGTTAATTAGTATTAATTAAAGTTGTCCCAGACTCTGGTTAAAATCACGCCAAATCCAGCCAAATGTTGATACTGCCCAAAGTCCCTTAGTGTCCATCAAGGTCTTCAAGATCTTCAAGGGCTTTACAAATATATGAATCTTGCTATCTGCTCTAGGTCCACATTCATGAAGAAGAGATACGGTTAGTTGTTTAACCAGGAGTAGCACACTAAGCTGAAAGCTTTTTTACAGGTGCGACCTGGGAGCACAGGGAAGTTAAGTGACTTGCTCAGGGTCACACAGTATTCAAGTGGAAGCTGTGGGATACAGGCCCTTGCAGTATTTAAAAATCCAAAAGGCAACAGTCTGCACCAGTAGGTCGGTCACAGACAGAACACTGAAGGAAGGACTTCTGGGTAAAACATTAGCCGTGAAGCTGAAAAGACCAATGGGCCCCTGGAGTTGATATACAATTGCCTCACCCAAAGGTGTAGAATATCTGAGAGAACTTATACAAAGCCAAAAAAGGAAAAAAAGCAGTCTAAGATACTCCAACAGTATACACTTAATATAAGAAATATAAGTAATATGTATATAGTACTATATAGGAGTGGAGTGGAGTAACTATTCGAATATTCAGTTATTCAGTATTTGAAACTACTTCATGCACCAAGGTTTGCAGTGGGTTGAAAGTGGCAAAAAGACAAACTATAGCACAAAATAAAACAGAAAATACTTATAAAAAATCAAATAGATGAGAAAAAAAGAAACGGAAAGGAAAATGAGTTATTTTCTCAACACTTATTGTAAGTCAAATAGGTGTGTAACACCTCTCAAAAATTTAAAACAGACCAGGTTACGACATCAAAGATAAATATCCTAAAGAACACCTGACAGCACCAACATTCGAAACGCTTGAAGAAATCTCAAAGCAGAATTTAAAATAGTTGCTACTTAAATACAAATACAACAGTATTTAAACAATATAAAGTTGAATACTTACCCGAACTCCATGTTACAGCAGGGGTTCAAGTTAAAAGTCAAGAGGCCCTCGTAAACCCTCACTAGCATTACAGAAAACTAATAGCAAACTGTGTTAAATAAAGAGAAGTAGCTGTTGCAGAAATACAACCATAGTCCTCTGTCTGCAAAAAATTGCCTCTAACAAAGAAAAAAGACTTCCAGCAATCAAGCTACTCTCCAATACCCGACTACGAGCGTAGTGCAGTCTGAAGCAAAATGATGAATCTAAATCTCAGAATGCCAGCCATGCGCTTTTGAGCAGTAGGTCACATGCCAGGAGCAACCAGTTGGATTGAGCATGAATAATTAGTCCATTAAAAACCTCAAACCCTCACTATTTAAAAGGAATAGTCACATTAAACCCAAAAGTAATAAATGTTATGAAATAACAGCTGAATAGCAGTTAGATCAAGACTTGTGGGGAAACTAGGGATAACCAAGATTCAAATACTTAACACAAGTACACAGACAATTAAGTGTAATAGCATAAAAACATGAGCGCATAAAACCACTAAAATAAAAAATGTGACAGAAAGACTTCCCTAGATTAATGTAGTTCAGGATTTAAACCGCTAGTCTCTAGTCTTTAGATGTACACAGTGCACAGTACCACAATACCAGGAGACAAAGATACAGCAGGAGAAGCTTCACTTCACTCCTGGCCTATTTGTCCCATAGACAGGGAATAACAGTCAGAATATAGCCGCAGTTTCTCAGAAGTTCTCAGGATTTTTTTCAGGCACTGTCGCTTGCTGTTTCAACTTGTCCGAAGGGTCATCTCTCCATGCAGGGACAATTACAGACCTCAGCCACTTTTTTACTTCACTCACAGCCACGGCAAGGGCACGCAAGTAATGGGCAGCTCTTGCAGTGGAAACTCTGTCTGTCAGTCGGTCTAATTCCTGCAAAAGAAGAGAAACACAGCAAACGGCAGTACCGACCAAGATATAGCACAAGTTCATCTGGAAAAAGTAGAACACTAAGGCAACAGTGGCATACCTGTTCTACCTTAGTAAAAGGCTTTATCCAGTCCTGCTACTGTCAGTACTCCTCACTGAACATAGCGTGCAGCAACCATCTTGGATTCGATTAATTGGTATCAGAATGTCCGGCATCAGCTACCGAGGCAGTAAGGTTGGTAAGGTCCCATCTTATGGCAGACTACTCTGTATGGAAGTCCTTGGTATAAAATGACTAAATGAGCAAGATGTGATCAGTTTTGTATGGGAATTTTTGCTACTAATGTTCCAGACACAGAAGGTGATGGAATGATCACTGAAGCACTCTGAACATACACCAGCAGTTGAGATTCTATCAGGGTGGTTAACAAGAATCCAGTCTGGAAGGCTCTGGTTGTTGGTGGCATGGCTGAGTCTCATGGGCAGTGTGGTAATTTGGGAGAGGTTTAAATTGGAAAGAGGTCTTTGTATTTGGATGAGTCTTTTCCCAACCAACTGAGATTAAAGTCACTGAGTAAGAATGTTTCAGGGTTGTACCTACCAATAGTAGAGCCATGTGCACCTATAAAGAATCAGTGTTGTAGGATCCCTTTGGTGGTTTGTAAATACAGTCCATAAATATAGCCTTAACAGTGCACAAATATAACCTCCACAGTGATGTACATTCTTGTAGAAGGCCTCCATATTCTCAGGCATGTCACCCACTGCCTCAGATGCTATAAGATTGTCAATGATTCAGAAAGTAACACCAACTCCAGGCTTATTTCTATCATGTCTGCATGCTGAACATCTTTGTATGTGAATGTGTGAATCAGGGATTCTGGGGTTAAGCCATGTTTCTGGCAATGCAATGATATCAGACTTATAAATAGTGATCCAGGCTCTCAACTCATCCAATTTAGTTACCACACTTCTTATGTTAGTATGGAGAAGCTTCAGACTTTTGCATGTGGAAGGCATGGTAAAGCCACATGGGGGCAATATAGATTGAGTTTGAGAGAGCAGTTAGGGTTCCTCACAATATCACCACATAGTGGGGGCAGATAGACCAAGATAAATTTAAGAGGCCTTGTACTGAAAAAAGGGGGACATTTATCTTATACGTGAGGAGCTAGTGCACTGGGGCAGAAATTAGATGTCTATATGGATAGTCTTTTATGGGGTATCTGATGCTGGGAACCCTGTTGTAACTGGTAGATACAGGGTGAACCCAGCAAATGGCTCCTCCAGAAATGGAAATAGGGCAAGGGGAAGCAAGTAATGGTGGTGGCAAGGGACAAGTAAAGGTAGTGAGTGACAGTCCAAGCAGAAATTGTACACGTATCAGAGAGGGTGGTGGATGGGATGGGGAGAAAGTTGATGGCATGAGGAGAGAATCAGATAAAAGGGGAGGAAGTAAGATGCAGACACTCCAACAAGAACTCTGAGCCTTACACACTGTTTCCAGCCTGCCACCAGTTTCTGTCTACCTGATGAGCCACGTACTGACCTCCACTACATTCGATACCCATCCCAGCATCTACAGGAGACCTGTGTCCAGTAACCAGAAGGCCTACTGGGACCTGATGCAGTAGACAGGTGATGTCAGAGAGGGAGGCCTCTGGCCGACTTACTTAACTGCAGCCGCTCTAGTGGCTGCCCACGTGAATGGCTCCTGCTGCAGTTGTAGGCGCATCCAGAGGGAGGCTCACAAGGGAAGCCATATAAATCTTTGGGTTCTTGTAGTATAAAATGTTGCTGTTGGATATTATTCTCTTCAAGCATTTAAAGAGGAACAGTCTGCACCAAGGGTTCCACACTCAAGTATGGAGCCAGTCAATGTGCACTTTGTGTGCAAAAACATTTTCATTTACTTACTGTTTACTGGCATATAGTGGAGTGTATCAGACCAGTTTTGCTTAGTTCTGGGCTGACATCTTCCATTATTGCAAATCTCAGAATCCCATGCAGCAGACGAGTGAGCAGCAGGCAGCTGTGCTGACTGTTCCCCTTTGATGTTTAAACACTAAGTTAAACAGGTGCTTGTTGAATGGAACACTTAGCATTTCCATATTTTTACTAATTGGTGGCATCTTTTTGTAGTTGTCCCTTTGTAAAAGGGCAGGGGTGTATGGACACAATGACATCTTCCCAGTCACAAATCAGGAAGCTTCTAAATGGATGGCAAATCAGATATTAGGAATTTTAAAGAAAAAGATGTGTTTGATTTGGGAGGTTATGTAATTCAGTCGTCTAATGTTATTTTTATTTCTAGTTAACTATATTCTACACTATTGCAGACAGGTGACATGGAGAGGAATCCAGGCCCAGCACGTAGCATTAAGAAGGACACATTTGACTTATTTGTAAATTGATTCTTGTGATCCCTCTGTCTGCAGAAGTACTGCAGACAAGTGGTAACAGAGAATGCCATGCTGCAACTAGAAACAGAGGGCAGCTCTCACAAACTGGCTGCAATCTCTTGAGGTCCCCTGCCTGTAAAACTACTACAGGCACATGGTGTAGGAAAACACAGGGCTACAACCAGAAATAGATGGCAGCCTCCACACAACAGGCCACAGCCTCTATTGATCCATAAATAAGTACAGGTAAGGGGAACACGGAGATGCAACTGAAAACAGAGGTTGACCCCACGTAATGGGTCACAGCCTCTTAAGGACCCTGTGCCAGTAGAATTACTAGGCAGCGGGTAAAAGGGAATGAAGTTCTGCAACTAGAAACAGAAGACAGGTTCCACACAACAGCTCATAGCCGCTCGTGATCGACAGAACTACTACAGTCAGATGGTAATGGGGAAACACCATGCTGCAACTGGAAACAGAGGGTGGCTGCCACACAGAAGGTCACAGCCTCTAGTGATCCCTATACCTCTAGAACTACTGTGGGCAACTTGCCAGAGGGAGCACAGTACTGCAACTTGAAACAGAGGGTGGCCTCTCCATAACAGGTCGTAGCCTGTTGTGATCCCATTTCTGCATAAGTTTTACAGGCAGGTGGTAAGGGGAACACAGAGCTGCAACTAGAATCAGAGAGAAGACTCCACAGAACAAGATGGAGCCTTGTGTGATCTGTAAAGGAGACCTACTACAAGCAGGAGTTAAGGGATCAAAGTGCTGCAACTGTAAACAGTGGGTGGCTTCCACACATGCAGTACTGCTCCTGCAACACGGCCTCCCCCCACCTAATAAGTCACAGCCTCTCAAGAGTCCCTTTACCTGTATAACTATGCTAGGCATGTAGTAAGAGGGAATGTAGTACTGCAATCAGAAACAGAGGGCAACCCACCACAAAACAGATTAAAGGAGTAGTACAGTCAGAATTTGCAAAAAACATATGTTGTGCAGTGTTTCAATTTATGTGTTGTCCTGTGTGTCCTTACCTTTGTCTGCTATTGGGACTTTTTTCTAACTTAGCCTGCTATTTTTATGGTAGTTCTATGGCCCCTGGGGATCTCCATCTCAGTAAGATTCATTGCTCTTCTTGTTCCTACAATGTCTCTGTTCCATGTGACAGTGATATATTTGGGACCTTGGACTCAGCAAGCACTGGTTTAGAGTCAGTTTTGCAAAAGCAGAGCTGTGATATTAAGTAACTTTACTTACACAGTGAGCACTAATGGCAACATTTACAGCTGAGCAAATACTTGAGGGCTAACTAAATGGGTTATTACGTAATAAAGTCACTAGAGTCTTTACTAATTATAGTTTTGAGGATCTTGGGTGATTTGTGTGCGTTTTATGGGTGTGTGAAGTTTGATGAACTGAAAAGTTTTAAAAGCAAAACATTTGCTCCTGCTGGCTAGACCTGACACACACATAGAAAACAAAAAATATATAATTATAGTTATTCAGTGGAGGCCAGAACATTTGGCTCCTACCTCTAGTACTTGCTGAATCAGTTGTCCCGGATGCATCACTTTCACATGGGACTGGAAGCATTGTGGGAAAATAAGAGCAATAAGCCTTGTTACGATGGAGATCCCTAGTGGCGATAAAACTACCACAAAACTATAAGGCTAATTTAGAAAAAAACAAAGGGAAGGACACACAAGGACTACACACACAAATCAAAACACTCTGTACAATATATGTTTTTGTAAAATTTGACTGTACTACTCCTTTAAAGCTTGTTAAGATCCCTGTGCCTATAGAACTGTTTCAGCCAGGCAGTAAGAGGGAGTGCAGAGCTGCAAATGGAAACAGAATTTGAGCCACCACATGCCAGGGTACAGCCTCTTGCAATCCCTGTGCCTGTAGAACTACCACAGGCTGGCAGTAAGGTGAACATAGGGCTGCAGTTAGAAACGGGGGGAGGTGACCCCATACAGCAGGTCACAGTCTCTTGTGAGTCCCCTACCTACAAAATGTTTGAGAGTAGACATTATGGGGAACTGCAGTGATGTAACTGCAAACAGAGGGCAGCTTCCCCACCCAGTACAAACACATACAAAAGGTCGCAGCTTCATGTGATCTCTGTACCTTTGGAACTACCAACCAACCAAACTTTATTTCTGGAATGCTATTCCAACATCGATCATAGCATTCTACATACCATAATTAGTAAATTTAAAACACAGTATAGTCAACATTTTTTAAATTGCACAGCCAAATTTCTAAAACATAGCAGGAATTTATATATCAGCATATGCCAACTCAAATAAATAAGTTTTCAAGGCAGATTTAAAGGCCTCAATGGACAGGCAATCCCTTAGCCAACAAGGTAGAGAATTCCACAGGGTCGGAGCAGCATAAGCGAACAACCTAGCTCCCGATGGCAGATGGGCCCTGGGAATCTCCAGCAATCCCACATCGGCGGAGCAGAGTGGACGAAGAGGGCGATAGGGACAAAGAAGCTCTTGCAGGTACCCCAGTCCCAGTCTTCTACAGGTAGCTAATAAGGAGGAACATGGTGCTGCAGCTGGGAACAGTGGGCAACCCCCACAAAACAGGTCACAGCCTCCTGTGATCACTGTGCCTGTAAACCTACTGCAGGCAGAAAGTAAGATGGAAAGCAATGCTGCACTTGAAAACAGAGGGCGGCCTCCTGACAACAGACCACAGCTTCTTGTGAACCCTGTACCCGAAGAACTACTACACACAGGTGGTAAGGGAGAATGCAGTTTGGCAACTGGAAATAGAAGGTGGCCCTGCCCTCCCTCCCCCACAACAGGCCACAGTCTCTTGTGATCCCTATTCCAGTATAACTATTACCGGCTGTTGGTAAAGGGAACATAAAGCTGAAACTGGAAGCAGCCTCTACAGAACAGGTTACAGCCTCTTGTACTCTCTAGCACTGTTACAGGCATATGGTAAGGGGGAACCAAGTGCTAGAACAGGAAACAGTGGGGACCCCGCACAAGAGGTCACAGCCCCTCATGACCCCATGTCTAAAAAGCTACTACAATCAAGGCAGTAAGAGGGAATTTAGTGATGCAACTAGCAACAGTGAGCAGCCTCCTTACAACAGGTCACTGCCTCTTGTGATTCACAGTCCAGTACAACTATTACTGGCTGTCAGTAAGGGGAAACACACAGCTGCAACTGGAAGCAGCCTCCACGGAACAGGTCACAGCCTCTTGTAATCTCTAGAACTGTTACAAACATATGGTAAAGGGGGGGAAGAACCAAGTGCTGCAACAGGAAACAGCGAGGGCACTGCATAAGAACTCGCAGTCTCTAATGACACCATGCCTGAACAGCTACTACAGGCAAGGCAGTAAGAGGGAATTTAGTGCTGCAACTAGCAATAGTGAGCAGCCTCTCCACAGCAGGTCACAGCCTCTTGTGATTCCTGTTCCTGTAGAACTACTACTGGTGGGTGGTAAGGGGGAATGCAGTACTGCAAGCTGAAACACAGGGCCTCCCCCCACCTAATAGGTCACAGCCTCTTGTGGTCCCTATGCCTGTATGTAGAATTAATACAGACTGGCAGTAAGGGGGAATGTTGGACTGCAACTGGAAACAGAGGATGACCCACCACTCAATAGGTTATAGAGCCTCTTGTGAACCTACTGTGTTGTCTGCAAGCACTTTTTCACAAAAAGAGTGGAGGATAAGAGGACTAGGCTGCCTGAGGAGGTGGTGCATACTAAAACAGAAGGTGGAAGGTTCAAAGCAAGGTTGGACAGGCACATGGCCATAGTAAAAAAGTTGGGACTGGGGTAAGAGGATGGGATTGCCTTTAGGGCCGTCATAGGTTATTTAGGTTGCGAGGGTAGACTTGACATGCTGCAACTTGAAACAGTGAGCATCCTCCACAAAATAGGACACAGCCTCTTGAGATTCCTGTGCCTGTGGAACTACTACAGGCAGCTGGTAAGGGGGGATGCAGTGCTGAAATTAAAAAAAATAAAGGGTACCCACACATAATAGGGTAAGATGGTGGGATGGCCACTAGGGCTGTGGTAGTTTAGTTAGGTAGGGTGAGTAAACATGATGGGCTGCCAGGTCTGTTTTCTGCCAGCACTGTCCATGTGTCTGTGTTTTTGTGATCTCTGTGCCTATAGAACTACTACAGCCAAGCAGTAAGTGATAGTAAGTTGGATCACAGTGCTGCAACTGGAAACAGACAGCAGCCTCCACACATCAGGTCACAGCCTGTCTTAATCCTTATTCCTGTAGAACTACTACAGGCAGGAAGTCAGGCAGGACACAGTGCTGTAAGTGAAACAGAGGGCAGCCTCTGTAGAACTGGTCACAGTCTCTTGTGATCCCTGTGCCTGTTGAACTACTATAGGCAGGTTTTAAGGTAAATGCAGTTCTGCAACTGGATAAACTGGATGAAGCATTTGGAGAGGCATGCCACAGAAATGCAACATTTCTGATAGACTGGGGCTAGGTAGCAGAGCAGTACTAAATACTAGAGACTTTACCCTCCCCTTAACTTTATCCCCCCGCTGAAACTATCCAGGGAGAAGCTAGTGACCTGTCCAAGGTCACTCAGATAGGACTGAATTCTAGTGGAGATCTAAACCTGTAATTTCCTGGTTTCCAAGACAGTGCCTAACCATTTGACCACACAGCCTCCAATAAAAAAAGGCACCGATTGCATGACCTTTCTTTGGATTCACTAGATTTTCCAAACCCAGAAAAGTCTGTAAATTTTAGAAAAAAACTGTTAATGAACCTTTCCTGGTTCACACACCAGGTATTAAAGGAGAACTGCACTACCATACCTGCATTCTCCCCTGAAGAAGTGAATTTTGAAATACTGGTTCAAATTATGTTACTGTTCCATCTCAGCATCCTTTTTGTAAATCCATGTGGATGTTTCAAATGTACACATAGGTAGTATTTTTAGAACAATGAAGTACAAGCATCTTTTTTCATGTGCTTTTTAGATGAATGAGTAAATGTGCTCTATAGCGCATACTAATTTATAATCTAAATATGGAATTTGAGTGTATGAGAAAGAAAATATTTTTGTACTGAATATTTATAAAGTAGTTTAGTTTATATTTTTTTTAGAGAAATCTTGCGATTTTAGCATGTTAGTATAGACTACTATTTATTGTTATGTGTTTATAATGTATGCTACTTTAGCCACCCCTTGCGGGTGATGGCAGCAATGTGTGTTTAAATAAACCAAACAAAAAAATGTACCATTTTAGAATGGTATGACATAGTTTATGTCCCTTGCTCAACTCTTCCACTGTTGGCACAGTGCATTCATGTTCTACCATATAGCTCTGTAGTTGAAAGGGACAATAAATGACATCATACAGTTCTAAAATGGCACTAAAACCACACTGCAAATGAATAAAACCACTGACATTACTAATATGCTCATGTATATGGAACAGCAGCAGAATTGGAGCCACTTTTTAAAAAAGTAGCTTCTACTGGGAAAAATGACTTTCATGTTCAGTGCAGTTCTCTTTTAACAATCATGTTGGCCAGATTTGTTCAACAGATTTGTGACTTTTCCTGAAATGGCTAAGTTGGAAAGGCAGGCAGATCATGTTCAACTGCTGGCATTTGGGTCAGTACAGATTACATTTCCACCTGCCGGCAGCTTTAATCAGTGTCTGCTGTGTCCAGTGGAGATGGCCTGAGGGCAAGGCAAGTAACTAGCCTACTTTCAGTGTTTTTTTGTCCATCCTATATGGATGGGAAGTGATTCCAGAGGATTAGCTGGCAATTATATGCTGTCATCTAATCAATTCACTCAATTCACTGTGCAAAGTAAACTGATCCATGGGAACAAAAGGCAGAATTGTCAGGGAGGTACCTGAGAAAGCAGCGTGCCAGTATAAACAGTGCTATCCTTGCCCCGGTGTGGAGTGGCCCAGCGTCATATGGTGCCACTATGAACTTATTAGCTAGCGGATTAACAAATCTCAGCATTTGGGATCCCTCCTTTCCAGCTGTGTGAGTGATTGACAGGATAACTAGTGATTCAGACATAGAAGTTATTTCCTTCATTTAACAGAGTCAAGAAGACAGAAAATTGTCCCCTTTGTAAATGTTAATCTCACCACTCCTTCGAACACCCAATATAGCAATTTATTTGAGGCAAGGTCTTAAAATTGGGATACTGCACATCAAATGCATACTAATTAGCATTTTCTTTTGAAGGCCCTATCACTTATTAAGGGTCTCCTTTTCCATATATTCATCATGCCCCACTTCACCCTTTAATTACTGAAGAGCCCTTTTCTTCTAATTATAGCAAAGTATATCGTGCCCAGAATCTGTATTAACTAGTATACCTTTTTAGGTCTAATTTACACTCTCCAGAAAAAAAAAAATTATAGGTATTTAAAAATAGAATCAAACATTAAAAGGTTAATGCTGCTATAGGCTGTAATGCTTACAATAAAAGAGAATGTGCCCCTTTGCTCTAAACATATACTTTGAAGAAAGATTAAATTCTGTAAAATAATTTCTCCTACTGGAAAACATGCTTTTTTATTACATTTAATGTCAATAGTTAAAGATTACCCTTCTTTTGTCATTTTGCACTGAGTTCATGCTAGCCTCATTTCTTTTTTTCCTTTTTTTTGCCAAGGACAAGAGACAGTGCATATCAATAGAAACATTATGCAAGGAGCAATACTTGCTAACAACATTTTGCTAAATAATTTGATGGAACAGCCTTGCTTAACAGCATTGACTATCTATGCACTGACTATTTATAAAGCAATAGAGTCACTCAAACGGCCTGAGTCTAAAAACAAAACAAAATTTAATGCCAACATAATGATAAATTTTAACCCCTAAAGAATGAAAAAAAAAAAAAATATATATATATATATATGATATTGGTCGCCTATGGAAGATAAAACCTGCAATATGCTGAATTTATTTTATGATTTTTTTTTTAATTAACACTATCTTGCTTTTTGTGTCTGGCATATCTTATCTAGGTTTCTTAAGAAAACTATTATCATTGCTAATAACATCACCGTTGTCAGAGACACTCAAACAGATTATTAAAAGGGTTGGATGTAGAACTGATTGTGTTTATGTCCACCCAGTTGAGTCAGACTGCCTTTCTGGCATTTTCAAAATGATTCATCCATTAGCAACAAACATATGTGATGTTTGGAAAAACAGAGATACAAATCTGATTTGTGACATTTCGTGATGCAATTCTATCTTTTGGGGGATTCCAGGGTCCACATTTTGGATGCATGTGTGTCCAAACAAAGATACAGAAAGATGGATTTTGAATATTCAGTCAACAGTATTTTGAATATAGATATCCACATCCATCTGTTTTTCCCTGTTTATAGATATTAGCTAGATACAGATAAAGTGCCATTTTTAAATAGAGGGTTTACAAATATGCTTCTTTCCTAAGCAGAAGGAACCGTTTGCTCATATTCTTTGCTCCATTATCCTCCCTATCCCCTCTAGTAGCTTCATACATCTCCTTTTTGAAATCTCCTTCACAATTTTCCCTGAGATGCTGTTAGTCTTAATGGTCTTGTCCTGTGGTACCTAGAGGGGTGGAACCCTCACTGTGATGAGGGCTCCTTAAGTCACATAATTGAGCTCTACGACACCTTGTGAGGGTAGCAGTCCCAAGTCATGGGACAGAGAGTATGAATGGATAACTGTACATCACATAAGCATGCAAACATGCTGATAGTTGACCACTCAACCAATGGATATTAATTTTTATAAAATGGGGTTTAATAAAGTAAGCAATCTGAGAAATGTTACTGGTCTAAACACAACACTCGAGCATCCATTAATTGCCCAGAAATGCAGTTTATTTTCATCTTTGGTAACTGGGTAAGACCCACTGTGCACAAGGCTTGTTTTCTGGAGTGACACGTAGACCCTGGAGCAGTTGTCGGCAGTTGAAATAGTCAGTTACAATTCAGTGCAGTTGTAATCAGTTGCAATTGCATTGGATTGCAGTCATAAAATAGTGGAGTTTAAAACCACTGCAGTTGACAATTCCATGACACATCCAGGTTTGTTTTTGTGCTGCACTGCAGTGTGTTTTCTTTTTTCTTTCCTGGGGGCAGGGGGGCAGCGAATATCTAACGGTCCTCAACCACTGGCGCTGAGCCTTACTGCCAATGAAATAAATCCCTGGCTCCTGGACATGAAGCATTCACCAATTAGGCGAGATAGAAGGAGGCAGGAGCTTGACAGGGTCTGTGACCGGCTGCATGAGGTAGCAGGGAGAGCATGCCTAGGTAGGAGAGGAGACTGTCAGGAGAGGAGGCATCTGTGTTGGTGTGTGGGCAATGGAGTGAGCAGCATTTTTCTGCAGGGACAAAGTTTGGCTGTTTGGCCTTTAATTTAAAAATAAGTTAACTGTGTCCACTGTCCTGACGTGTCCGGTGCCCAGAGAGAGAGAGTAGTGTGTGGCTGTGCAGGTCCCAGTCAGTCCTCCAGCAAAGCCAGGCAGCAATCATGTGAAGGCAGCAAGTCAGTGGTCTGGTCGTGCTTGGGATCAGCCCATGACCCCATTGGCTGGGCCCGTCAGGCAACTCTCACTCAGTCTTGGTCAGGTCTTCAGAGTCGGTGAGGAGGAGGAGTAGTAGGTGCACTAGTTCCATTGTACGGAGTACCAGTGTGGGGACGTGTGTCTAGGTTGGGGACCAACTGTGTGGGTTGGGAGGAGGACACACACAGCTCCAAAAAAACACTGGTACCACCACCAAGTAGAGCAGCAGTGGCAGCCTGAGCCACAGAGCCGCCCGATGCCGCCGACCAAATCATCACCTGACACCTGACCAAACAGGCAACAGGCTACTACAGTGAGCCAGGTACTGTATGGGATGTGTGTATAAGGCCCACCAGGGCTGGGCAGTGGGCAGTAGGAAGGAGGAGGATGGTCTCTCACAGACTACTCAGTCTGTCAATGTAACTGCTGCGTGTTCAGCTGGCTTGTCTGGCTGGTTGAGGGCTTGGGGACTGTGGGGCCTGGGTGCCAAACTTGAAAAGCCAAGGTGATCACTCATCATCGATCTACTGCTGGCAGCCTGGCTGGACTCTCTCTGACTGTGGTGGCATTGTGAGTAAGTCAGATTCCCCATGAGGTCATGGAGCAGGCCAGGCACGGGCCCCATAAGAGGTTGGAATGCAGAGCATGATCAGTCAGGTCCAAGGGACAAAATGTTTGTTGTTTGCCACTGTAGGAATAGGATAGACCAAACATTAAAGTCCTCACAGCAAGGTGAATAAAATTTGCAAAACGCATTATTGTACATGCTGAAAGCCAAAACAAGTTCAGTAACTGTGTCAGAAAATATTTTTTTAATATGCATAAGTTTTTTTTTAGCTTTAAATTTAAACTATGGATACATCTGAGTTCTGGTATGCCATACAGGAGGTATTTCTAGGGGTCCTCCCTTAAACTGTTTTTAGTCTCACAGATTCTATGACTACTAGTAAACTAACATATTTTGATGGTTAGCTCTCTTTGCAAAAGGGTACCTTCTAGCTTCTGTGGGGTAAGAGGCCCTACCTATACTGTATTTTAGTCTCACAGTTCTTTTTCTAAGTAACTAATATTACTGCTGCTTATTTTTCTATACTGTAAATTATTTTACTGCAATGCTTGAACTTGTTACTTTCAGGGACTTAGTATATTTTGTTGTTGTTTAGACTGGTTATTGTGCTTTAGTGGGTCCCTACTGTGCCTACTGTGTGTAGATTTGTTTCACTGCACTTTGTATTTGCATTTTAAAGCGCAGCCAGCTTCTTAGCTGCTGCTGCCTAGTTGCTGCTCCCTCCAACACATGCAATGCCTCACCTGCCCCAGAGTTGAGGGACATAAACGATTCCTTTTGTTTCTGCCCATTTATGAAGTTATAATGCGGCTAAATCCCAAATGCTAAAAATGGAGCTGCTTCCTGACCTTAACCCACCAACACGCCCCCACGTAGGCACACGGAGACCCATTTTGTGATGTCAGAAGGAGAAGGCTGTGTGTGCGCATGCCCCATTGATTTCAAGGGGAAGGGGACTTTTCCATACATTTTATTAACTTTTAGAGTCAAAATTTGAATAAAAAAAAGATATAAAGTTTAAAAAGTACGACAGACTAAAACATAATAAAATTCAACGATGGTGAAAGTTGAAAAAATTGGTTGGATTTTCTTCAGTTAGTTGAAGTCAGAAATTTCAAACTAGTTGAACAAAAAACAGTCATAACTGGTTTTTCAACTGACTCTGGGGTTTAGACTGACACGGGAGAACTGGGGAGGTTAAGTGACTTGCTCAGGATCACACAGTTGTAAATGGAAGTTGTGGGAATCAAACCTTGGTTTGCTAGATGTATCAAGTTTGTTTGTAGCTCATTGCTCTAACCTCTAGGCTATACTGCCAGTTCACAACTAACCAAACCTGATCTACTTAACAATTGCCTAACTACATGAAAATAAAATCTTTTCCATTAAAATACCTTTTTTCCTTTCTATAAGTGCAATAATACATTACAGGGCATCAGTTTCTTCAGAATTAATGCTCTTGTAGGTGCATTCAAAGACATATGGCCTTCGTTACTAAACTCACATATTCTAACAAGAAACAGCATACTTACATGAAAATGAAAACTTTCATTGATATAAAATATTTTTCTATTTTGTAAGCTCAATAACCTATTCAAATGTATGGTTTTCCTGAGAATTAATATACAGTACTTCCTGTGTGTGCTAAAAGGCATTTGGCCATTGGCCTTGTGCCCTCCAATTCACCAGAGCATGAATTATTTCTCTAGAACCCCATGCCCTGTTGTGGGTTTTTGTTTCCATGCCAGCTGAAGGAAACTAAATTAGGGCTTTCCAGAATCTGCTGATTATGTTTCATTATGCAAATGTTGGATATCAGACCTTAGACTCTGATTCCGTTCCATTGCCAGGTGAGGTATGCCCACCTTGCTTATCAAGGAGTCATCTAGGCTGCTGCTTGTGAAAGAGCAAAAACCACTCTGCACAGCCTCCTGAAAAGGACTCAAAAAAATTGGATGCAATGGCCAAGAACCTCAGCTTCCCTGCTCATTAGGCAGGCAGCTTATTCAGTACGTACAGCAATAGGCTGTCCAGAATTGGAGTCAGAATCAGAAGTTCTAATACTGCATGTGGCTCCACACTCAATATGAAAGAAAACCTCCCCTCACCAAGTACAGCTGTAAGGAACATATTAGTGGTATAGGAAAAAGCCCCCTCTCCCCCACTCTTGTCTCCCTTCCCTTACCTAAAAGCCAATGTTGCTGCTGGGCTGGCCTGCTGCAAGGGTTCCCATGTGGAGCTGTCTGTCATCTACTGTGGGCTCAGGCTGGAGAAAGAGGAGTCAGTGAGGGTCTGACATCCTAAAAGCTCATTTCCTTTCACTTTGTCCACAAAAACACCCCTTACTCAGCAGGCCACCAAGGTCCCTCCCAACACAGTCGCCTGGCCCCTGGTCTGGTCTCCTGCCCCACAGATCCAATGATACTCCATAATGGGCAAAGTCCCCCCCCCATCCCCAAGGACAACCCCAACCTACACTTCTGCTGCCTTAGTTGCATTATTTGGCCCATCATTTGTGCCCTATTCTTACACTGCCAAATACCCAGCAGCCCTTGCTCCTCTTCAGTGACCTGGGAAGGAGGTGTCTGACCTTAAGAAAGCACTGGATAGCAGGCTGTACCAGGTGTTGTATTAAGTAAGGCTTCTGGTGCTGGATACTCAAGATTTTCTTTAGGTCTGCCACCTCCTACACAGATCACTCTGGAAAGACCTGGGGCTTCTGGTCATTTGGCAATGTAATGATGGGAGAAGACTGGTGGATTGAATGATATGACAAAGGCTGTAGCAGTGTGGAATGGTCATGGTCCTCTTCAGGGCAAGAGTAGAGGGATTTTGACCAGTGTGGAGAATCATTTGATTTAGAGGGAGTCGGAACAAGGGGCCAGAAAACTCAGTTTGGAGGAGTTAGGCAGCTTGCTGGGGAGGGAGATCATTACTGGGGAAAAGAACTGTTATGAGTCTGAGTCCTCCGTCTTAAGCCTGAGCCCACAGCAGATGACAGACTGCACTGCACGGGGACTGCAGTAGTAGGCCAGCCCAGCAGCAGCAGTGGCATTAAGGTAACAGGAGGGAGAACTGCTATGGGGAAAGGAGGAGGGCTTCTTCCTGGCCCACTAATGGGCTCCTTGGTGTTTGCACTGTAATGGGGGAGTGATAAAAAGGTTAAAAGCATTTAGATTCTGAATTAGAATCAAATTCTAATTCCACATCTGATGTGGGTATTTTGGGATTTGTATCTTTGGCCTTTCATACCAAAATTCCAAATTCTCAAAAAAAGCCTGAAATCTGATTAATCTGAATTTATTCAATGTATTCTGAGCAACCCGAATCTAAATGTTTCAGTTGTTTACACACTGTGATTGGGCCACAAACTGAAAGGCCAGAGACCTTTAATTCTATTGGATTTTTTGATGCTGTAAAGGTTTTGGAAACTGTATGCCTGTTTATGTTTCTTCAGTTCTACCCTATTGATTCATTTCTTCTTCTTTTTTTTTTTTGTTAATCAGTGAGAATAGTGTGCTATGTGAGTGGCTGCAGTAGTTGAGCCTACAAGAGAAAGCATGATGAGAGCTGTGAGCACTCTCTGTATGTTCAGTGGAGGTTGAAGGGTCAAGACTTTTTGCTTTTACTGAGCTCAGTAGCATGGGGTATTTGGAAGAAACAGCAAGAGTAAAGAGCATGAAGGACCATGTGAGGAGCTGAGAGAGAACAGGAGCATGACTGGAACTGCGGGTAAGCAAGTGCTTTCATGTACTGGATTTTCAGTGATGGAGCCAGAAGCAAGCAGTCACTAATTAAACAGGCAGAAAGTGGTTGTCCACAACTTTTTTTATGTGGAGCAATTTGCAGTCAGCTTTAGCAAGGGGAAAAATGGCAGTGGGGTTTGTTTTTACATGTATTGGGGGTGGGTGTATGCATATTAGTGTATCTGTTGTGCTGCTGTCACCCTGATTTATTGGTACTTTTTGCATAGGTTGTCAAAGGATTTCCCCACAGACAAAAGTGCTAGACAGCCAATCAGAATGTAGGACGCTCGATGCCCATAGTATGATGGTGTATAAACCCTAGGATGCAAAGATACTCTCAGAGGACAACCTTTCTAGTTTTGACCTCTAATAATTAAATTACATAAAGAATTAGTTGGTTTATCTTGTGTTGTTTAATGAAATACTGACAGTGATGCAGAGCCTTTTTTTACCCCTAAAATAGAATTGTACACCATGGAGTATGTCTTCCATCACACATGATACTCAGTTGGTTTTAAACACCCATGGTTCAACAGTGCTCATTTTAACACAACCAGAGGGATGTTGGGGTGCATCGGGAGGGGAATCACCAGCAGAAGAAGTGAGGTGGTGTTGGCACTTTACCCGATTGGTGAGGCCATACAAGGAGTACTGCTTCCAGTTCTGGAGACTGCACCTTAGAAAGGACATAGATAGAACAGAGGCCATCCAAAGAAGGGCAACCAAAATGGTGCAGGGGCTGCACCAAATGTCTTGTAGGGAGAGACTGAGGGATCTGAACATGTACACCCTGGAGGGGAGGGACATGATAGAGACCTTTAAATACATCATGGGGGTGAATAGAGTTAAGGAAGGGAGCATTTTCCAGAAAAGAAGGTACACAATAACTCAGGGGCATGATATGAAGCTGGAGGTGGGAAGTTTAGGAGGGATGTGATGAAGTATTACTTCACTGAGAGGGTAGTAGCTGCATGGAATAATCTTCCAGTGGAAGCAAAATGTGGCAGGCTTCAAGCATGCATGGAATAGATATAAAGGAAAACTGGTATTGGGGGGATGACTGGAGACCTGGTAGGTTCTGCGATGGCGAAAAGGCAGGGAAAAGAGGGGCAGACTAGGTGGGCCAAGTAGTTCTTATCTGTCACCAAATTCTATATTTCATTGTTTCTATGAAATTTGCAGATTCTGTGTCCATTAACTTTTTACCAAATTACATGATTTTCATAGAATTTTGTGTGATATCCCCTTTGGTGAAAGTACAATATTCCATAGACTATTGTTGGTTTCAGTGGAATATTCATAACAATTGCACAATGTTCAACTTGAAATGTGAAATATAGTGAATGTAACAGCTATTTCACTGTTCATTACAAAATTCCACCATTTTCTGTCATATTCTGTGGAACATTGTTCCATGAGCAAAATAGCAAAGTAGTCACATAGTAGTCTTCATCTTGAGATGCTAGTAGTCAAAAGGTTATTTGCTACGGCAACCCTCTCTCTCTTTCTCACTCTCTCAAGTAACTGTTCCTCCTATTGAACATTATTCTGAGCAATGTATTAACATGGCCGTCTTCAAATTCCATTGTTTATCCCAACGTTCTGCCAAACACTGTCAAATTCCATGGAAAATGCCAATGATCCTTCCATAAGCAATGTGGTTATGTGGTAGTCTTAAATACATACACAGATAATGTCAACAGAAAAAGGGTCAGTAGGCCTGTGCTTTGCAAAAATAAAATTGCACCGGTGGAATTACTGCAAAAGTTGGAAGTTTGCATCTGCAAAATGTCTGAATGCACGCTGGCAACTTTTGCGAAATTCCAACTTAGAGTGCTAGAATGAATGCATGTATTGCTGATTAATATATTAAACTGTTGAAAGAAGTACTGTAGAATAACTGCATGTATTGCAGACTGATGTATTAAACCATGGAACAGAATTCTGCAGAACTGTAATTCCACAGTTCATGTGTATCATTCCACAATTCAGCGAGAACATTTTGCAGAACAGGGTTAAAATTAGCCAGGCACATTCAGAGGATTTGGATTTCTCCAAAGCCAAAATTTCAGAAAATTTCAGAATTTGCAGTTTCCACCCTGCACTACCAAAAGCCCATCCAGTATGCCCACCCCACCTAATGACTCTGCACTGTGCTTATTGGATACCCCCTTTCATTCTATGCCCTCTTTTCTAATAATATATTCCTATCCCATCCCTGTTTGGAGTTGCTCAAGTATTTGATTTGTACCACGTCTTCTGCCTGCTTGTTCCACTTGTCTACCCTTCTTTCATTGAAAATTGCTTGCAGATGTCCCTTCTGAATCCTACCCCCTGTGAGTTTTAGTGAATTCTCCCTTGTCCCTGAGTAGCCCAGTTGCTGTGGGCCAGTGGGCTACTACCCCTGCCTGTTGGCTCTCAAACAGGTTAAGGGGCCTGGGCCCTGCTATGGTGGTGATCGGGGGTTCTTTCCTAATGTAATAATAAATATTGCAGTGCCTCCACCCTGACTAAGTTAGAAGTGGGTCAGGTGACTGGATAGCACAGCCCCCTGGGATTCTGCATCTACCCACCTCCCCTACCAACCACTTCCCACACTGGATATCCAACAGTTCTTTAACACCATAAACCATAGACCAATAACAAGTCAGCAGACACAGAAATACCCTGCATGCAACAATTGCAAACAGTAAAGTCATAGCTTTATTAGGGGGGTGGGTTAGGATAAGGGCACCTGGATGAGGGAGAGCTGCAGAGAAAATTTTTTCGCAGGAATTAAATAGGTTAGGAACAACTTGGGCCTTGAGATCAGACCTCTCTGAGCTACCCACCCCACTGGTACCAATGTTAATCCTGAGAGTCTATGGGTACACATTAGTTGAAGACCTGGATATTGCCATGGGTTGGCAGGCTGTTGGGGCCCTGAAACTTTGAAAAGATGTTAAACTAGATTCACACTCCCTTGTTTGATTTTCCAGAAACCAGGTCCTGGGTACTCACAGTTTGCAGGACTTAACAGCGTCTGGAGATGAGATTTCCTGGTGTCCTGGAGCGTGGAGCTCCACCCAAGAAGAACATAATGGGACAGAAAGGAGGAGGATGTCTCAGTTCCCTTGGCAGATTTAATCTTGTTTGAAGGCTTTTCAGCTTGTTCTCTTGATTGAAGATCTGGCCACTTGTCATCTTCAGCTGCTTCTGGCCTGTTGCAGAACTCAATGGCAGGTCCACACCAGCCCCAGAAGGCCCAGTCCAAGGAGTGGCTTCATAGCCCGGCTCCCCACAAGGGTCCTAGGTGCACTAGCACCCCAGCAAGCGCCAGTGACCTTCTGAAACAGAGGGTCCCTCTTGGAAGGGGTTAACTAGTTCCCTCCCTGGCTCTGGGTGGGGACTCCCAAACAGTAGAAGACCCCTGCAGTCCCTGCACTGAATCAGCAAGTCACTGGAAGCAAGCCAATTCTTCTAAATAAACAACAGTGTCAGTTTGACGCAGGTGCCAGCCCTCGGACAACAGCTTCAGTTTGCACTCAGACTATAGCAGTCAGCAGGGAGTTCGAAACTGGACAAGTCCCTGCTCACCACCAGAGCTATCAGGCTCTACATGTCCACATCAATTCCCTTTCAGCTTCAGCTGGGACACAGCTCTTAGCCACTTCATTCAGTCCACACAGTAATTTCACAGAACCTGGCTAGCACTCTGTTCCAGAGATGTTTTGCCTTTTCAAAGATATTGTTAAAATCCCAATCCTTAAAGCGGTTTCTCAGTTGCAACTGTTTAACTTCCCAACAAACAGCACAGTTCTATTGGCTCAGTTCATATGCACAGTGCAGCGTCTCTGCAAGAGCTATTTCCTCCAATTGAGACAGCATGGTTCACAGTACCTGGAGAGTCTCAGAATCAGTCCAGTCTCTTCTCTCTTTTCTTCTCAATCTTCTTTTCCGCAGTGGCAATCCCCAACCAAGACTTGGGCAAGGCCTCTGACAGTCCAGTTCCACTCACACAGGATCCTCTTGGCTTGAGAAGAGCCCGGGCAGACTGACTCAACCCAGAAAGTCTTTGGGTTTTCACTCGAAAATCCAGCCTCTTAATTAGCTGTTCAAGCCGATCAATAATCAATATCCATAGAGATCAATATTTCCTAATTTCTTATTGAAGCATGTGATAGGCACCTGAATTAATGAAACTCCCGCTCCCAGAAGTCCCTTGGTTCAGTTTTAGGCACCTAGTTACCCAATTGGCTGTCCGACAAGGGTCAAAGTACAAGAGCATGGCTGCTTCCATTCAGTTTTATGGCAGTCCTTATGTTGTCCCTCTTTTACAGTTTTGGTGCAGCTGGGTTAACTACCATTTATTTATAGTATCCACACAGTCCTGTAGCTCTAACTGTGCTGTTTTAAATGAGCCCACACTTACATATTTATTCTTTATAGATCCCCTGTCATTGCCACTGCAATACAATCCCCCTAGGCGGCAGGCAGCACTCCCATTAATTTTCATGAGGGCTCATACGTGTTAAAGAGCTCTCAATTTGTGCCCTGAGCCAAACTTAATTTTTAGAAAGTAATGAGGCTTCTCTCCAGCCTCTTAGAGGTCACCAGTCCCCAAAGTGGCAAACAGGGGAACCGGGACCAGCAACACACTCCCTGATGGACAGCAAACCTAGTGGTCAGCACATCAAGGCACTTTCGAGTGCTTGCTCCAAGGAACAGGACAAACAGTGGTGGATTGAGACTTTTTTTTAAAGCCCAGAGGGGTTAAAATAAAGCACGGGCTGTTCGGGGACTTGGGGAGCACATTAGAGGACTCGGGGGGGAATGCTAGGTAGAAACGGGATAATGGGGCAACACAGGTAAGCCCCAAAGGGGGGTTACACCTTTATTTGAGATCAAGAAGAAAAGCCCCTTGGCATCCACCCCATTTATCCCATGCAGGTACTTGTATATTTCAATCATGTCACCCCTTTCCCTCCATTTTTATGGGTTTACATGTTCAGGTCCTGCAGTTCCTCCTCATTTGTCTTGTCTCCTTGTTTGTGGTCCTTCTTGATTACTGTGCACTATACTGCTTTCACATTGGTGCAGTCATACATTTATATTTATCTCTTTTCTGTATTTTTGGAATTCATATTATATTTTATTTATACATTTGTATCCAAATCATCTTTCATACTGCATCTTCTATCGAAGTAGCCTTTATTTATATTCACTGTTACACCTTCACTGTCTTGTAGGTGGAAATGGAGGAGTCAAGAGGTTATTTACGATAGCAACCAGCTCTCTCTCTCTCTCTCTCTCTCTTTTGACCTCCTTCAACTCTGTGGAGTTCAACCGTATGTGCTGGAGACATACTTGTTGCACCATCTGCTTCACTTCTGTGACTCAGAAAGAGAATTTAATGTATTTCTTTTGCAACTTTGTTGATACATGTAACTGTTTTGAGAACCCAGTGGTGCTTTTTTGTAACGTTTTAGTGCAAACAAATACTCTCTTTTAATTTTTGTGAGACACTTATTTTTTTGCACAATGGTTGGTAAAAGAAGAAATGGAAACACGTGGTTGTGGTAAAGCGGGGACCATTGCATGTGTCACTGGGCATTGTTGAGGAAAATATAGGTGGTTCTGGCACTGGCAGCTCAGTGCCAAACTTGCACACACAGGACAGTCAGAGTGGGGCAGTAATAGCTGCAATTTTTTTTTTCCGGGGGGGGGGGCATAGTAAATCAGAACTGAGTAATCCTGAGGCCCAGCATAAATGGTAGGCATGAAAATCTGCTACAGATATGGCAGTACTAATGCTGGAGTTTCGGGATTCACAGAAGCTGTTGGTTGATGGTGGAGGTGACTCTGCTGTCATCAGTACAACCTCAGTGCCTGAGATTGATCTTTAGGTGGATACTGCATCTAAAGTGCTATGTTTTGGAGTTGGTCTTCTACAAAGACCCTTACCTTCTCTTCAGGTCTGCCATGCCAATCACTCAATGCTCTGGCAGATGTCTTGCTGGACTGTGTGAATAAGTGATGGACGGATAAAATAAATGTAGAAAAATAGTGTTTATTCTCATGCCACAGAGACATCAGCATACCATGAGGTACTACCCCAGACTGAGAGACAGACAGAAATCCAAGGGGTTTCTTAGGATCCCCTGCTAAAAATATAAATTACTATATTTATTCTGAGCTCTTAAAGGGGCAGCAGCAAGCACTAAGCCCCATATTTAATGTATACTCCACATCACCCCAGGGGCAGTGAATGTGAGCACCACTAGAACAAGCAGACATTATACAATACAACAACAAAGTTTATAGAAAAGGTTTAAGCATGACAGCATTTTACTTAACAGTACTCTGCTGCAAGGGGAAGGGGCGTGAAGAATCTGCACTACAATGGTAACCAGTCAGAATAGTACCATGTGGAGGGAAAACACCAAAACAACCAACCTGAAGCTTGGTCAGAGTGACAAGTGCAGGGAAGGAAGAAGGTAAGAGAGGGACAGGGTAGCAGCTGGAGAATACCCAGAATCATAGTATGAAAACTTAGAATAAATTGTTGCAGAACAATAGAAATATACATGGAACTGTCCCTCTGAAAAGACATTCCTGCAAGGAAAAGGGTTAATGCAGTGCATGCAGTACCATGAGCAACAGGTGCAATGAAATGAGGTGCAAGAAAATATTTACTGCAGGAAACTATTAACAGAGAGAGTACCACCCGAAAAATTAGTCCCAAAAACTGATTCCAGTTATACAAAAGTTCAAGACTTCCGTCAACTTTTCTAGTCAGTGGGAATAGTGGTATGCATAGCTTGAACCAGTTCTTAACAGGATGGTATTAGGTCATCAAAAGCAGCCCAAGAGTTCTGCAAACTGCCAAAGCCACACCATTTGACTCTGTAAGTTCAGGATCTGTTTACATACTTCTTTAAAAAAAATCTTCTCAGTCTGGTACACGGGTGTTTACGAGAGTCCTGAGAAGCAGAAGAAGGCTAAGAGCCCCAGGAAGTTCATCTGGCTGATGATCAGGCAAAATAGAATCTGGCTGGAAAGAGTCAATAATGTGAAGATTGGAATTAACTGGTTGCAAGTTATCAGGAGGAATTTCAGCTTCCGAGAGGATAGCAGGCTCAAGTGAAGCTTCATTACTGGGTGGACTGGGATCATATAGAAGGGTGTTACTCAAGTACCCATGCTTCAGAAGACTGATGTGAACTTTGTTATGTACAAGATTTCCATCGGGCTTACATCACAGATGAACATAAACTGGAGGAAGCTTTTTCACAATATAAAAGGGACCTGTCCAAGGGTAAAGCAGTTTCTTGGTGGTGCCCAGAACTAGGACAGGTCGATACAGGTAGACAATGTCCCCCACAGATAATGAAGGTTCATGTGACTTGGTTACTGACATTTTCTGCATGGCAGATTTTCTCTGTCCCAATGTGGTGATTGCAACACATTTGGCAAGTTCAAGCTGTTCCAGTATAGGAATAATCAATGCAGAAGCTGACTTTGGAACCTCTAGAAGTGAGAGATCCCTGTCCAATGGAGTTCCTGAATGGCATCCATGGACCAAGAAAAATGGTGTGTGCTCTGTACTGTTGACACAAGGGCTTGTGTTGTAGGCAAATTGAACAAAAGGAACAATGCGGTCCCAAGTGTCATGAGTGTCATCCAGGTATTTGGAGAGTGTTTTCAGAATGGTAGACATCATTCTTTCACTTTGTCCATTACATTGTGGATGATAACTTGTTGTGTGAGTCTTTTTTATGCCGATGAGTTTGCAAGTTTCTCGAACAATTGTTGAATGCTAATTAGTGTCTCTGTCTGAATACAGGTATGAGGGGGTACTGTGACGACAAATAACAGTGCTGAGGAATGCATTTGCTACTGTAGCAGCTTTTATGTCTTTTAGTGGAATTAGTTCCAAGTACTTTGTAAGGTGGACCACAAAAACAAGAATGTATTTGTTGCCAGAGTCAGAGCACAATGGTAAAGGTCCAACAATGTCTCTGCTGACTCATTGAAATGGTTCTGAGGCTACAGGCATTGGAATGATGTGTGTCTTTCTCGGTTTGGCAGGAGGCTTTCTTTGGGAGCAGGGCTGGTAGGATTTGACAAATTGGACCATATATTTGTTCATGTGAGGCCAGAAGAAATGAGGCCTTGTCTTTTTGAGATTTCTGTGCATTCCCATATGACTTCCGGAAAGTGGAGAGGCATAAGAGAGAGAAGAACTTTTTTGACTGGAGATGGTGGCACAACTAACTGTACATGAGTTCTATCCATGCAATGGCCCTTGTCTTCCTTGGTCCAAATGTGAAGAAGCACACTGTCATTGAGGAAGTATTGTGAAGCAAAGAAAAGTGCATCCTGGTAATGTTGCTTCTGTTGTGATAAGGTTACAGATTGTAAGTAAGAGATCACATCTGTGAACTGTGGATCTGCTCTTTGTTGCATTTTGACAGTTGCCAGGGAGAGATCAGAAGCTAGTTGTTCTCCTACTCCATTCCCCTAAACTAATGCATCCACCACATGCTACACTCCACCCACTAAACCATTGCCATCCTCTCCTTCATGACCCCCAGTTTCCCCTAGCTGTGATCCCAGCCCCCTGTAATCAGCATTGGTTGCATTCAACCATCTGCCCATCTGACTTGGTTACCCAAATACCCAACCCCCTCTTCCTCCTATTGCATCTAACTGTCTGGTTGCCTCCTGCACCTGGCACCCCATCCTCCTTCTTCAACCTGGGCTCCAAATCCTGGTTCAAAAGTGCCAAACTCCACTTCATCATCATTGCTGTACTACCGTTATCAGCTGGTGACATTAACCCAAATCCAGACTCCTCCCAAGTTACAGCCCTCGGTGCCAGCCCCCAGGCCTATGGCCCAAGCCCTGACCCCTCTGCATCAGCAATCTCTTTCTCATGCAGGTTAAAGATAATACATCTAAACATATGCAGTCTTCTTCCAAAATTTGACCTACTCTAACTGCTAATTTTCTCTCTTGCTCCAGACATCTTCATTTTGATGGAAACATGGCTAAGCAAGCATACTTCTGACTCTGCCATTTCCATCCAGGGCTTCTCACTCACCCACCAAGACTGGGGGATGCAAGGAGGATATACACTGCCTCTACTTTCCAAGTTGTTACTACCCTATCCTCAGCATTACCATCTACCTATGAAGCACTAG
The DNA here is from genome assembly GCA_016271365.2 of Neoceratodus forsteri. NCBI lineage: Eukaryota > Metazoa > Chordata > Ceratodontiformes > Ceratodontidae > Neoceratodus > Neoceratodus forsteri. Next base: position 355,916,038 of record CM057454.1, on the reverse strand, counting down.
TCCTAAGACTCTCAATGCACTCCTCCGTCCCTATTTATGTAGGTGGGATCTACTGTTGCCCCTGACTGAATGCAAAAACCACTGTTGAGCATGTTATGTCCATTATAACACGTACCACAAATGGATAATTATATCTAATGGGTGATGTAAATCACAACTGGTTGTCCCCATTCCTTGGTAAAACCCAAAATGACATAACTTCCCTCAGCATCACCCAACTATAAATGAGCCAACATGCCCAAACCACAAAACCCAAAATCACACTCTCATTGACTGGGCCCTCACCACCCACCCTCACTGTATAGTACAATCAGGAACACTCCCCGATGCCCTAAGTGATCACCATACAATTTATCTTGTGCGCAAAGTGCATCGACCTAAATCCCCCACAAAATACTGATGACATGGTCTTTCAGATCCCTTGATCTAGCCCAACTCCATCTTGAACTTGCCCAAATTGATTGGTTGCCAATATCCTCTGCTAATTTTATTGACCAAGCTCTATTTTACTTTAAGAACAACTTCCTTGCAGTCTGGGATAAGCATGCTCCTTTAAAAAGAACTCGAGTTCATAGTAACCTCCTATCATGGGTCATCCCTGAACTCCTGGCATGCCAGCAAGCATGAGACAGTGCTTGAAAAATATATAAAACTTCCAAACTACCTCAAGACCTCATCAAATACCGGGCCCTACAAAATTCCTGCACCATAGCTGTTAGACTGGCCAAAGCAGAGTATTTCAGTTCCTCATTCCAGTCAAACACAGCTAACCCCTCTAGATTCTGGAAGGTAGTTCACTCCCTTTTCTCCCCACCATCTAAACCTCCAACACCACTCCTAAAGATAAAAAGCTCTCTAATTTTTAATCACCTCTCTGTTGCTGCCGTATTCAATAAATACTTCACCTCTTGTGCTTCCTCCGTTCTCTCATCTCTCCCTCCCAATCCCTTCAACTCTGTCCCCACCTCCCCTACTCAAACTGCTCACCCAACTGCCGGGAGTTTCTCCTCCCTCCCAGTATCTTCTGCAGAAGTTCAGGAAGCTCTTCTTGCCCTCAACCCAGCCAAAGGAGGGTCCCCTTACCACCTGAACCCAAAATTACTCCACCTCTCTGCACCTGCAATCTCCTCCCCCATAGCTGCCCTTCTTAACCACCCTTTCGCCCTTGCAGAAGTTCCCTCAGAATGGAAACACAAGACTGTTATACCCCTTCCTAAGGGCAGTGACTCCTCCTCATCAAACAGTTACAGGCCTGTCCTACTACTGCCAGCCCTGGCCAAACTCCAGGAGCTTGTCCTTGCCCAACCCTCTACCTTCCTCTCTTAATCCTCCTTCTTCACTCCTTTCCAGTCTGGCTTCAGAAAAAACACTTCACTACTATATCCCTCCTTAGACTCACTGACTCTATCCTTGTAGGTACGGACAGTGGGCAAATCATCTCAGCCATTTTTGTTGACCTTGCCAAGGCTTTTGACATGGTATCTCATCCACTACGCCTCCTGAATCTGACTTCAGCTGGTCTGTCCATCTCTGCCACTGACTGGTTCACAGCCTACCTCACAGGTAGAACACAATCAGTCAGGATAGCTGAAGCTCTGTCCCCCACTCTCCAAATCCACACTGGTGTGCCACAAGACTCTGTTCTAGGCCCACTACTTTTCTCCATTTTTCTTAGTGACCTTCCCGCAGTCTGCTTATCCATGTCCATTCATATGTACATGGATAACACAATCATGTATACCTCTGGCCACAGCTCCACTGATGTAGAAGCCAGGCTCCAGCAGGAATTTGACAAATTTCAGCTCTGGCTTTGCTCACACCAACTCTTCCTTAATGCCAAGAAGACCGTCTTCATTAACCTTTGGTACAAGGCAGAGACTTTCTAGGCTTACCTCCTCTCCTTCCTATCACACCATTGATGGGACTCTTCTTTAGGACACATCCTCCTTCAGGTATCTTGGGGTCTGGCTTGACCAGCACCTCAATATTTCTGGTCACATTGATGCCATCCTGTCAAAACTACACCCCAAGCTAGTCACACTATATAGGAACAGTAATTGTCTTCCACCTATGGCTAGGTGTGAACTGATCCAGAAGATGATCCTACCTATGTTTGACTACTGTGGTATAGTCTACAGTGCTGCCCCCAAGTCCTCCCTAGCCTATCTGGATACTGTCTTCAACTCTTTTGCTCTGGATGCCCATCCTCTCACTCATCACTGTGACCTCTATCGCTCGCTTACCCTCCCTTCTCTGGGCAACCAACGTCTCCCTCACTACGCTAAATTCATCTCTGAATTTTGGTTCCACTCTCTCCCTTCTTACCTTTCTTCCTCCTTAACACTACCACCAACATCCCACAACTCACTCAGATCCACTGACACTCGTACCCTATCGATCCCTCACCGATCAACAACCATAAGCCAATCAGAGTTCTTGCACCACCTCCCAAAAATTTGGAATGCACTTCCCCCACAAATTCACCACTCCTCATCCCCTGTATCCATTTCATCCACCCTACTTAGGTTCTACTCCACTAACTGCACCTGTATGTAACCCCTCCATCCCTACTCTCTATCCTGCCACCACCCAGTCAACATCTCCAAATCATTTAACATCTCCTTATGTATTAGCTTGATGGATCGATTGTACAGTCCCTTGCTCTTTTTGACTGTGTGTGTGACAAATCTATTGCATCGACTTACTGTACCCTAATTTTAACTGTATCATGTATGCGTGATTAACTGTTGTATTGGCTTTGTAACCTATTTTATCAATATTATGTATTCAGCATTCATATATGTATTTTATACCTGTTATGGCAATTGTGTATGTATCCTTTCTCCACATGTACTCCCTCCCCCAGGATGTGCCATGAGCTGAGCAATTTCGATTGCTCAGTGTACTTTCTGATGAAACTTTTCAATAAATAAATTAAATAGAAGAAGACAAGATGAGAAGCTCTTTGTCTGCTTGCAGTAAGTGAGGATTTGTGTTTTTTTTTTCTGAAGAAGCAGTTGGTAGCAGTAAGGCAATCTGAGGTGCTGTAGGAATGTCCACAGGAAGCACATCTGTGGCATGGAAAGAAAAAGCTTGTAAGCAGGATTCTTCATCTGTTGAAGATGATGCACAGGGATACCATTTCCAGCTTACACCATCAGCATTGGAGTGAACTAGATCTGGTCTGCACTAAATTTCAAAGTTACAGGATTGCAGCATGACAATATATCGGGTGAACTTGCCTGCTGGCTCCTTCATTTCAAACAACTATCTGAGGGCAGAATGATCAACGATAGCTGTAAATGAGAAGTAGCGAAGGTAACAGTCAAACCTCTTTATGGCAAATACCACAGCTAGACATTCTTCTACTATGTTGCCATAGTTCTGCTCAGCTGAGGAAAGGGAGTGTCTGGCATAGGAAACAACTCATTCTGTTCCATCTTGTATTTGACACAGCACAGCACCCACTGCAAAAGAACTAGCATCTGAGCAGAGTTTGAAGGGTTGGTCGAACCTTTGGTAGGCCAATACTGGAGAGGAGATCATTTTTTCTTTTAAGGTTTCAAAGGCATCTTTGCATCAGAAATCCAGGTATATTCACACCCTTCTTGGTGCAGACATACAGTAGAGCTGCAATCTAGGTATAGTTACAAATGAACTTTCTGTAGTGTAGACAAACCTAGGAAAGGTCTAAGGTCTTTGAGATTGTTAGGTTCTGGATAGTCTTTGACTGCTGAGAGCTTGTCTGGGTCTAGAGAGATGCTGTGAGAATGAACAACATGTCCCAGGTAATGAATCTGATGCTGTGCAAAACAACACTTCTCTGGGCCAAGCTTGAGAATGACTTGTCGGAGACGCTCAAACACTTCCTTGAGATGTTGGAGATGCTCTAGAAAAGTTATGTTGAAGACAATAACATTGTCTAGGTAGACTAGGCAAGATTTCCAAGATAACCCACATAGTATAGCTTCCATAACATGCTTAAATGTGGCTGGACTATTCTGAAGTTCCATAGGCAGTCATTTGAAATTAAAAAAAGTCCCAAGTGACAGCACGAAGCTGTGTATGGATGAGAAGTTGGATCAATGGAGACTTGGGTAGAACCCACTCTGAAGGTCCAGAGTGGTGAAGTAAGCTGGGCTGGCTGTGCCAAGACACTCTAAGGCATCCTCAGTTGTGGGTAAGGTATGTGCATCCTGCACCATGCAGGCATTGAGCTTTCCGTAGTCTACCCCAAAGTGATACCACTTTGTCCTTCTTACCACCAGCAGGTATGGTGCACCCTAGGGACTTGTAGACTATTCAGTGATGTCTTGTTCAAGCATGTCTTTGATCATGTCCTGTAGGACTTGTTTCTGTTTGTGTCCCAATTTGTAGGTTTGCTGATGAATTGGTTTCTGGTTGGACTGCACCTCTATGGTGTGTTGTAGGATATCACAGCATCAAAGCTTGTTATCTGGACCAACAAAGACATCTGGGTAGTCCTCTAGGAAATTCAAAAGCTGTTCTTTTTTTGTTGGAGGTGCTGGGAGTTTGGAAGAGGATAGTCGTTTACTGAGGGGTAACTCTGGTGAAGCTAGAGGGGTAGTGATAGCACTGACAAGACTAGAGTTGGTGGAACCAGGCTGAGGTTCTTGCATAAGATGGAGCTGGTCCCCTGCAGATAAGCAGACAAACTTTCTGACATTGGCACCCTTGGAGATGACTACTGGCTCATCTGTGAAGTTACAGCATTTTTGGAATACTGTGCCATCATGCACTGCAGACAAGTTGCTTCCTGGGAGAAGACCTGACAAATGCAGAGCTGGGGATCCCATGACAATGCAAACAACCCCTTGTGGAAGTGGTTCACCTCAAATCCTGGCAATAAAAAACATCTCTGTCTTAGTAGGCACAGCGACTGAGTTTATAGCTGCAAGTTGCTTCAGAGGGTCTAGTGACAGTTTGTTTGAGGCAAAGTCTAGGATGGCTTTGTGAGATTTGAGGAAGTCCATGCCAAGAATCACTGATGGTTGTAGCTTTGGTACTGGGTAGAACTTGACAGTAGATTGCTGTGAGCCAAAGTGTAGCTTGAGATGGACCACGCCTATGATAGATACTGTAGCAGATTTTGCTTTGATAATGTACTTTAGGTCAGCTGGAGAGACATTAGGTAACTGACAAACTGCTTTGTTGTTCAAAATACTAGTGTTGATAACTGAGATTTTTGCTCCAGTGTCAACCAAGGCATGTGAGGATCAATCTCCGATTGTTACAGAGACACAGTTTGCTAGGAGTGGTGATCTGATGATAGGTACATTTGCCCCTGGAAATGAAAAGGTGTCAGAGTTGGCAATTGGAGGATGCAAGTTGCGTGAATTGTGAGAGTCAGAGGAGTGGTCAGTTGAAGTATTCCCCTGCTTGACAAAAGCCCCTAGTTTGTTGGGCAGTGCTCGTTTCCCTGATCCTGGGAGTAGTTTTGACCATCTTGCTAATTGTACTGTGGTAGGCGACCTTTGGTTCCTGTTATTTTGATTTCTATTGTTGTACTTTAGCTTTCAGCAAACAGTAGTAGTGTGTTCCCTAAATCCACACCACTGGCAGGTCACAGGTTCTTGTGAAGGTGGAAGTGGATCCTGAATTGAAAGCAGGTTACAGGCTGTGTATTTGACTCAGACAGTGCACCAGGGGGTGGAAACTGGTTTTTTTTTGTTTATCTCCGTGTGCCTTAAAAGGCTAGGCCAGACTGTATCAGGAAGTGCTTACATCACAGCTACTTATCAGCCAATAGCTTTGGAAGAGTCTTACAGACCTGATAACAACAGTACTACAAGCAAGTGGATTTTTAGCAGGCTCATCAGAAAACCTAATATTCTTCAGGTTAAGCTACCTCTGGCTGGAAGCTGCAACACTGGAATTAGGATTTGCAGGAAAGCGAGTTGTGCTCACAACAGAGGGAGGTGAACCTTACAATTTACAATTGTTTTTGGTTTATAGCAGATTCCTTAGGAAAGTTAATATTCTTCAGGTGGAGGATACTTCTAACTGAAAGGTGAAATAAGGAACTTAGAATTATCAGAAAAGGCAGTCTTTCAATCAGCAGAGGGAGGTGGACCTTGATTTACTTTTGTTACAATTGTTAAGATTTTCAGTGCAGGAAGAGTTTAAACTACAGGGACTGAATACCATTTACTGTGTTTGTCCTTGTGCACAGCTGACATGTTTTGGGGCTGACTGCTTTCAGAGCATAAGTCACCAGGCTGTTTTGAAGCTGGGGAAGTTTATCTGTGTTTGACTTGAATGTTTGGATTTTTCTCTGTTTGATTAGCAGGGTATTTTCTCTGTCAAATTGTGATGTAGGGCATCTTGCTGACAGGAAGGCACTCATTGCAGTGGTAGGTCAGAGCTTTTAGCTGATGTTTCGGGAGGGCACAGTTTAGGCCCAAACCCATCCCACACCTCACCCCACCCACCTCTGGAAATAGTTCATTTATACCTGGGGTTCTGACACCATTTCCTCAAGAGGGCAAGGTGCATATCACTGTCATATCCTCTCTAGCACACTGCACTGACAATATAAGCATACACATTATATATTATATATATTTCTATATAACAAACCAATCACACACACACACACACACACACACACACACACACACACAAACAAACAAACAAAAAAAAAATAAACAAGGTAGACAGACATGGGGAGTAGTGCAATGTAATGGCTGTGGAGCAGCAGTCTTCCAGGAGTCTTTCTGGAGGCTGAGATGCTGCCCTATTTGCAGACAACTCTCTGCCCTGAGGGAGGAAGTTGCCCATCTTCAGGCCACACTGGACAGTAGTAAGGGAACCTTCCCCAACCAGAAGGCACCAGAGCCACCACCTCTACCTCAGAGGTTGTGAAGAAAGCACAGTAGTTGGACCACAGCAGGCTCAGGGAGGGTAAGGGTGATAGAACAGAGGCACAACCAGTCAGGTTTTTCCACTCCACAATCCATACACCATTGTGGGGAGCATAGTTCCCCTATGGATGAACCTGCAGAGGAGACTAAGGAGGTTGCAGACAACTGTCACAAGGGAGGCCCTCAGGAAGGAGGCAGAGGACACCACAGGGAAAGGAAGCAGCTCCTGGTGGGGGACTCAATTACTAGGAGGATAGAACTGGGGGGAGCAGGAAAAACTGAAGTAATGTGCCTGCCTGGTGCCATGGCTTGGAGGGACGGGAAGCGCATCCTTAGGATCACGAGAACAGTTGCATGGGAGTCTGAGCTAGACGTCATTGTCCACCTAGGGACAAATGACTTTGCTCATCATGAGATTAGAGCAGTGCAGAAGGACTTTGTAGAGTTGGGGAGGGGTCTAAGACAAGTAGCACATTCAGTATCCTTCTCAGAGGTGCTGCCTGTCAGTGGCATGGGTGAGGCGAGGGTGCTTTGCACCATGCAGCTGAACAAATGGTTGAAAAAATGGTGTGGAGAACAGGGGTTTGGCTTCATTGGAGACTGGGATTCCACCTGGAGGGCCACCAGCCTATACTGGCAGGATGGTCTGCATCTGTCCAGGAAGGGAACAAGTCTTTCGGGCAATCGGTTTAAATGCTTCATTGGCAAGCGTTTAAACTAGTCAAGGGGGGAGGCACTGATAAGCAACAGGAAAATCCCAGCCTTCCCATACAAAACAGGGTACTAAATGAGAAAAAGACCAAGGTAGAAAGGTCAGTGGGGGATGCTGCTACAGAAGGTAAAGCCATCAAAAAATGGAGAGCAATGTTTACCAGTGCCTGTAGTCTGGGTAACAAGCTTCCTGAATTTGTGGCCTTGATGGAGGAGGAACATCTGGATATTGTGGCAGTCACAGAAACATGGTACACACAGAACCATGACTGGGACATAAACATACCAGGATACACTATCTACAAGAGGGACAGGGAGGGTAAAAGAGGAGGAGTAGTAGCTCTCTACATGAGGGAAGGAATCAAAGTAACAGAACAAAAGGGTAAACAGGGAGGAGGAGAAGAAGCACTGTGGGTCAATTTGGAGACAGGCAATGGCACCACAATTCATACAAGGGTTATATACAGACCCCCCCCTCTCAGGGGGAGGAAATGGACAAGGAAATGATAGAAAGTATACTTAGAATGGCAGAAAAAGGAGAGATATTGCTGATGGGTGATCTGAATATGCCAGATGTTAATTGAAGTGCAGTTGCAGCAGCCACTTCTAAGAGTGGGTTTATTTTAGATGCCCTACAGGGGGCATGCCTTAGGCAACTAGTATCAGAACCCATTTGAGAGGGAGCAATCTTAGACCTGGTTCTCTCAAATTGAGATGGAGAGAGGATCACAGATGAAGAACTGGGTAGCCATCTGGGAACTAGCGACCATCGAACAGTATGGTTCGCAATAAACACAGCAGTAGAGTCAAGCCATACAAAGGCAACAGTACTGGACTTCAGGAGGACTGACTTTGCCAAAATGAGTGAGTGCCTAAGGAATGCACTAGCAAATGGGCAGGAAGGGGATGGAAGAACAATGGGGAATAATAAAAACTGCCATCACAGAAGTAGCAAGCCTTTGTGTGAAGCAAATAAACAAAACAAAACGATGCAAGAAACCACTATGGTTCTCAAAGGAGGTGGCAGCGAAGGTTCAAGAGAAAAAGAAAGCATTCAGAAAGTACAAGGAATCACAGAAGGAGCAGGACAGAGAATTGCATCAGTTAAAGCAAAAGGAAGCTGGGAAGGCAGTCAGAACAGCAAAGGCCCAAACCGAGGAAAAGATAGCCAACTCAGTTAAGATGAGGGATAAAACCTTTTTTAGGTACATCAGGGAATGAAGGAAGACCAAGGGAGGTATAGTGAGGCTTAACAAAGGGGAAGGGGGTGGGCAGAGGGTGACGGTGAAAAGGCAGAGATACTAAACAAATATTTTTGCTCAGTATTTACAAATGAAGAGGGGGAGGTACCTAAAACAAACAATAGAAACACTCTGGATACAGAAGTTGTTACCAGCCCATTTACAGAAGAAAGGGTTCTGAAAGAACTTTTAAAGCTGAAGGTGGACAAAGTAATGGGGCCTGATGGGATTCATCCCTGAATTCTAAAAGAACTAAGGGTGGAACTAGTGACACCACTGACTATCCTGTTTAACAAATCATGGGAGGATGGGGTGGTACCTGAGGACTGGAGGAGGGCAGATGTGATTCCCCTTCACAAAAGTGGGAGCAGGGCAGAAGCAGGAAACTACAGACCTGTTAGTTTAACCTCAGTGATAGGGAAAATGATGGAATCACTTTTGAAGGAAATAATTGTCGAGTACCTAGAGGCCAGAGGGGCACAGGACACAAGGCAGCATGGATTCCCAGCAGGAAACTCATGCCAGATGAATCTAATAGATATCTTTGACTGGGTGACCAAAGTAGTAGATCAGGGAGGGGCTGTGGACATGGCCTACCTAGACTTTAGCAAGGCATTTGACACAGTCCCACACAAAAGATTAATATACAAGCTAGCCAGCCTGGGAGTGGGTCCTAAGATGATAGCCTGGGTAAAGAATTGGCTGGAGAATAGGACACAGAGGGTAATAGTAAGTGGAGTCCCCTCTGAAGAAAGGGGGGTTACTAGTGGGGTACCGCAGGGTTCAGTATTAGGACCGGTCCTCTTCAATGTCTTTATAAGCGACATTGCAGAGGGACTGGAAGGAAAAGTATGTCTTTTTGCAGATGACACAAAGATCTGCAATAGAGTTGATTCAGAAGGTATTGTGGAATGGATGAGAAGGGACTTGGCAAGGTTAGAGGAATGGTCAAATGTATGGCAGCTTAGATCCAGTGCTAAGAAGTGCAAGGTAATGCACCTTGGAAACAAAAACCCAGGGGAAGAGTACACAATGGGGGTGAGATACTAACAACAACAAAAATGGAAAGGGACCTGGGGGTAGTCATATCAGATGACTTAAGGGTGGGCAAGCAATGTTAGAGGGCAGTAAGGAGGGCTGGGGAATACTGGGATGCATAGGGAGAGGCATCACCAGTAGAAAACAGGAAGTTGTTATCCCTCTGTACAGACAGCTGGTGAGACCCCATCTGGAGTACTGCGTGCAGTTCTGGAGACCCAGTCTCCGCAAAGACATATACAGGATGGAAGCTGTCCAGAGAAGGGCAACTAAAATGGTGCAGGGTCTGCACCTGAAGACATATGAAGAGAGACTAAAGGAGCTTAATATGTATAACCTCAAGAAAAGGAGGGAGAGGGGGGACATGATAGAAACTTTGAAGTACCTTAAGGGAATCAACAAAGTCCAAGATGGTAGCATATTTCAAAAAAAGAGGTGTGCAAGAACAAGGGGGCACAATTTGAAGATAGAAGGGGGGCGGCTCAGAGGTAATGTAAGGAAGTATTTTTTCACAGAGAGGGTTGTGGATGCATGGAATGGCCTTCCAGAGGAGGTTGTGGAGTCAAAAACAGTGGTTGAATTCAAGCATGCATGGGACAGTTATAAGGCAATTCTAGGGGGGTGGGGGTAGAAAGAAGTAGGCTGCTGGTTAACTAGGATCTGCAGCTTATCCATTAGGTGGGGAAATGGGTAGACTGGGTGGGCCAAGCGGTCCTTATCTGCCATCAAATTCTATGTTTCTATCAGGTGGCTGTTGAGGCAAGGCAAGGAAAAATGTATTTATATGGCACCCAATCCCTGGGGCTTTGGGCTCCTCACATAAAATAGCTAGGTCTAGAAACAAAGAAACACATCATACATAGCAGGCATAAATAATTTAAAATAATGATAACATTCTAAAATGGATTCAGTACAGACTAGAGCTGGTTATTCACCTTCATCAAGGAAGGCCAGACTAAACAGATGAGCCTTGGGACCCTTCTAAAACTCTCGAACATCAGGGCCTGCTTCGACCAAGCTGGAAAGGAGTTCCAGAAAGCTGGTCTAGCAACTCTAAAGGCACGGTCGATATAAGTTTTCAAATGGACCCTAGGAATGGCAAGGAGACCCTAGGTCGTGGAGTGGAGGAAATTGATGGAGGTGGTAGGTGTTAGGAGATCAACCAGATAGCAAGGGTCCAGTCCATATAGGGCCTTGTAGGTGAGCAAGCACACCTTGATGATGATCCTCCACTTGACAGGCAGCCAGTGCAGAGCCTGCAGGACTGGAGTCACATGACTGGACCTAAACAGGCCCATCAGCAACTTAGTTGCTGTGTTCTGCACCAGCTGCAGCCGGCAGAGGGTCCCTTCATTGACCTGAAATATAGGGCATTACAGTAGTCAAGCCTCAATGTGACAAAGGCATGTACCAGTGACAGCAGGTCTTTGGATGGAACTAGGGGTTTAATCATGGTGATATTTCTCAAGTGGTAAAAAACACTTTGGAACACAGATGACACTTGAGCTTCAAATTTCAGTCTGTCATCCAGGATTACAGCAGGATCCCACATCCTAGGGGAGGCCATCAATGGAAGGGGTCCCAGAAACAGTCCAGTCGCCACTCCAGAGGCACTCCCATTGCGCCCATGAAGCAGCTCAATCACCAGGACCTCCGTCTTGTCAGGGTTCAGTTGCAACCAGTCTGAGGACATCCAGTCACTGATCTCTACCAGGTGGTTGTTAATCATCCCCATGGTGTCATGTGTTCCTGGGGCACAGGACATATACAGTTGGGTATCATCTGCATAGCACTGAAACCCACACTGTAACACCTAATGAGCTCACTTAGCCGCAGCATGTATACCGCGAATAACATCGGCGACAAAATCAAGCCCTGAGGTACTCCACATGGCAGGAGTTACAGGGAGGAGGAGAAATTCCATATTGCCCCCAGCTACTTCCTGCCAGAGAGATAGGACTCAAACCAGTTGATGACAGTACCAGTGAGTCCACAATACTCTCAAAGGCGATTAAGAAGCGCAATATGATCCACGGTACCAAATGCTGATGAGAGGTCGAGGAGTAGAAAAATTGACCTGTCTCCTCTATCTCTAGCCCTAAGGAGGTCATTTTGCACCCTGACTAACACCATTATGGTGCTGTGCCTGGTCCTGATACCAGACTGAAATGGCTCATAGATATCAAAGGACATGAGGTGCTCCTCGAGCTGTTGTGCCACTATTTTCTCAACAACCTTACCTAAAAATGGCAGGTTGGAGTTCGAACAGTAATTCACCAGGACATCAGGGTCAAGAGATGGCTTCTTCAGGAGGTGCATCATCAGAGCCTCTTTCAAGACCTCTGGGGAAAAACTCCCTCCAGCACTGAACACTGGACAATCCTAGCGAACACCATGCCAATGGTCCAGACACATCAAGAAATGAGTCAGACCTGGCCGAGTTCACAATATGTGTGCTTGAGCTTTAAGAGCACATCAATGACCTTGGCCACCTCCACTGGTTTAAACTCACTCCAGACAGATGGAGTGCCTCTGCCCAACCCAGGCTGACCACTGTGAGGCAAAATTTGCCTCACTGGTGGGATCCCCGACCAGGTGGAGGACACCCTGTCAGAGAAGAACTGAGCAAACTCCTAACACAAAGCGATTGAAAAAGCTTTTTTTGGCAGAAGACAGACTGGATATAAAAGTCTGTCCACAATCTGAAAAAGCTGAGACAGTCTGTTACTCCCTGCAGCAATCTCCCTGGACAGGAACTCTGCCTTCTTACAGTTGATTGCCCTTTGATACTCATAATAATGAGCAAGCAAGTCTGTCCTCCTCTGATCGGGTCCTCTGCCAGCAACGCTCCAACTTCTGACACCTAATCTTCATCGACTTGCGATTCCCATCAAACCAAGGAGATCTCAAGTGAGAAGATCTGGGTCATATATGGACCAGTGCGATGACATTGAGTGCCTCAGATGCCACATTGTTATAGGTGGCCACAGCCTCGCCCATGCCAACTGCACATGCAGCACCTACACTAGATAAATCAGCTACCACCAGCAGTCCCTATGGAGCCAAACCCCTCAAAGGATGATAGTTAGTCATCTCTATAGGGGAGGGCCTTTTTTTGGGGGGGCCCAAACACGAACTTCACTGTGCAATGATCAGTTCAAATGACCTGATCAAACTGAAGGTTAGCCACCTTGAGCCCCAGTGAGAACACCAGGTCCAACATGTGGCCATGGTGGTGAGTCGTAAAAGTATCTAGTTGTGACAGGCTCAGTGATGACATTAACTGGAGGTGGTCATAACCAAACTGTGAGGATTCATCATTGTCCCAGGCATTACAGTCCCCCAGAATCAACCCTCTGGGGGACTCCAACACCTCGTTGACAACAAAGTCCATGACCTCCTGCAGGAAATCTGCTCATGAACCTGAAGGGTGATAAATGAGGAGAATCCTGCAACCTGAACCTGGACCCTAACGCACTGCCACACATTTAAAAGATGTGGCCAACCCCACTGGGTGCACAGTGAAGCAAAGGCTAGATCTAAAACAAATGGCTACACCCCTGCCCCTACATTCCCTTCTCGGGAAGTGCACAATGAGTACCCAGCAGGGATGGCCGCCTCCAAAACTGGCCCGATGTTGTCTCCCAACCAGGTCTCCATAATGCAAGTCAGATTGACTGGGGAAATCAAGTCCGCCATAATTGCAGTCTTGTTCCTCATCGATCTGGCATTGCATAGCACAGCTTGAAGGGGACTGGTAGATGCTGAAGGCCCCCCAGCTACCTGCCCACTCACTCCAGTGGGAACCCTGGGGAAGGAGACCAAACAGGTCTGGCATCTTTCTAGGCTCAATCTAATCCCAGGGCATCTCCTGCTCCTGATCCCCCTAATACCTCACACCTCTGCCATACTCACTGCACCACACCACTGCCAACCTGCACATTCCCTCATAATGCCAACCTCCCTGCAGGTGGTTGCAAAGTATTGACAGAAGGTGCAGAAGAAGAAGTTGAGCTCAGGTGTAAACTATTGACAGTTGTGATGAGCTTGTCAATCATTGTTTGTTGCTGCCTGGACACTTTGCAAGTGCAGCCATTTGTGAGTACCGATATGCTTGTACACTGGTGGACTGGAACATGGATATGGATTCCTGTGCTAGTCGTGCAGCTTGGATTGTGTCCATCCAGGTTGTTGGCTGCTGCTGAATTACATAAGTACAGAACTGAGGAGGCAGTCCCTGGACAAAAGCTGTGATTTGATCTTTCTCTGTTTTCTGCAGCCATTTGCAGCATGACTCAATGTCCACAAAGAAGGCTTCCGAAGAGTCAAATGGTTGCATGGTGTGTTCCCATAGCTGTTCTTCTATTAACCAGGGTGGATGTGCTTGGACAAAATGGTCTCTGAAAGTTGTATACACAGCAGCAGTATCTCTTTTGACTTGTTCTGGAAGCGTGTTAAACCAGGAAATAACAGTTCCTCTCAAAAGAAAGCACAAGGCATTGGAAATATGCAGTGGATCAATCCCGCCATTGGAGGCAATCATAGGTTCATAGGTTCGTGGAGAATTTACAAGTTCAATAGACCATGGTCCTTTAGTGAACTTGTCACTATTCAATGATTTAATGGCAAAGTAGAAATTTTCTATTTCCCATAAATGCATCTAATCTCTTTTTAAAGGTTTTCATGTTGTTACTTTCTACTATACTTCTAGGGAGTGTGTTCCATATAGTAATGACTCTCTGACTATACTACTGGCTCCTTTTACGTGTCCTGTTTGCCTCTCCTCATAAACTACAGTTATGAGACCTAGTATTATTATTTGTCGGGTGTTTTACTAAACCAATTGTTTCTAATAGTGCATCTTCATGGTAAGCTTTAAATGAGACACAAGTCTCCCCTCACTTTCCCATATTCCATAGAGTATAAATTTAGCTGTTTGAGTCTTTCATTGTAGTGCATTTTATCCAACTGTTTAATCTACTTAGTTTTTCACCTCTGGACTTTTTCTATTTTATTTTCACTTTCAATCGTATATGGGGCACAAAAAGGAGAACAGTACTCCAAATGTGGCCTAACCAGAGAAGTATATAATGGGATAATGACTTCAAAATCTCTGCTCTTTATGTTCCTGAGAATACATCTGAGTATGCCATAACATTTTTTGTAATTTCATTAATGAGTTTATCACACTTTAAATCTGTTGTTACATGGACCCCTAGATCTCTTTCATTGGAGGTTTACATAGATACATACAAACATACATGCATACGGTAGATACATAGACACTGTTGGCAGATAAGGGCCTATGGCTCACCCAGTCTGCCCATTTGAGCTTGTAAGTTCCCTTTACGTTTTTCTAGAAGTTTATTGCCCATTATCCCTGACCTCCAGAATTCCCTTATGTCTATCCCATGCATTCTTAAATCCCATGATTGTTTCAGTCCCACCACTTCCTCTGGCATGGTATTCCACTTTTCCATGACCCTTTCTGTGAATAAATTCTTCCTCATGTTTCCTCTGAATCACCCTCCCTCCAACTTCATCCCATGCCCTCTAGTTCTGGAAAATCTTTTTCATTGGAAAATAGTGCATTCCTGCACCCTATAAGGTACTTGTATGTCTCTATCATATCCCCTTTCTCTCTCCTTTCCTCTAGGGAGTACATATTCAAGTCATTCAGCCTGTCCTCATAGGACTTGTGATGCAATCCCTGTACCATCTTTGTTACCCTCCTCTGAACCTTCTCAACCCTGTCTATGTCCTTATGCAGGTAAGGTCTCCAGAACTGTACACTGTACTCCAGGTGGGGCCTCACTAGTGTCTTTTATAGAGGAATTATGACCTCCCTTTTCCTGCTGGTGATGCCCCTGCCTATGCATCCCAGCATCCTATTTGCTTTACCTGATGCCTTGTCACACTGTTTCCCTACATTGAGGTCATCAGAGATGATAACCCCAATGTCTCTTTCCTGCTTGGTGCATGCTATATCCTCACCCCTCAACTGACATGTTGTTCCAGGGTTTTTGTGCCCCATATGCATTATCTTGCACTTCTTTGCATTGAATTTCAACTGCCAAACCCTTGACCGTTCTTCCAGCTTCTGCAGGTCCCTCTTCATTCGGTCCACACCCTCTGGCATGTCCACTCTGTTACAGAGCTTTGTGTCATCAGCAAACAGGGAAATTCTGCCTTCTAGGTCCTGTGCAATTTCACTGATGAAGATGCTAAATAGGACCAGTCCCAGCACTGATCCCTGTGGTACCCCACTGGTCACTCTTTCCTCTGTGGAGTGACAGCCATTTACCACCACCCTCTGTGTCCTGCCACCTAGCCAATTACTCACCCACTCACCGCATTACTGTCCTGCCAACTCCCATATTTTCCTGTTTGTTTAATAGCCTTCTATGTGGTACAGTGTCAAAGGCCTTGCTGAAGTCCAGATAGGCCACATCCACTGCCCTCCCCTGATCCACTTCCCTTGTCACCCAATCGAAAAATTCAATGAGGTTGTTCTAGCATGACCTCCCCCTGGTGAAACCATGCTGCCTTGGGTCCTGTAGTCCATTGGCAACCAGATGTTCCACCAATCCCTCCTTCAGTAGTGCTTCCATGATCTTCCCCACTACTGAGGTCAGGTTGACTGGTCTGTAGTTCCCACTTCCTCTTTGTTCCCGCTTTTGTATAAGGGGACTGCATCTGCTGTCTTCCAGTCTTTGAGTACCTCCCCTGTTTCCAGTGATCAACTAAACAGGATTGCCAGAGGTTCAGTCACCACCTTTCTTAGTTCCTTTAGGACCCTAGGGTTCTTGTAAAGTTATGCTATTCAGTGTGTAGTGATATCCAGGGTTATTACTACCCAAGTGCATTACCTTGCATTTAGATTCATTAAGAATTAATTTACAGTCATGAGCCCATCTTGCAAGTTGATCTAAGTTTTTTGGAATTTTACTGCAGAGTCAAAATCATTAACCATACCACCAATCTTATAATCATCAGCGTATTTACACAACCATATACAGTACTATGAGATGTTTGTATGGTTGATACCAATATATTAAAAAGAATAGGGCCCAGAACAGAGCCTTGAGGGACTCCACTTGTTACTGGGCCCCAACCCGACATGTATCCCCTAATTGTTACACAGTGCTTCCTATTATCTAGCCATGAGTTTATCCACCTAATGATGTTAGGATGGAATTTTAGTCTAATCAGTTCTTCAACTAGAATTGTATTTGAAACTGTGCCAAATGCCTTGGAAAAAATCTAAAAAGACCACATCCACTGGTATTCCTTTATTGAGTGCGGCACTTACAGGTTCAAAAAAACTGTAATAAATTGTAATTCAGGCTTGAAATTGCTCAAGCCAGTTAACAGTGTCTTCATGTGGCAAGACTGAGAAGGGTACCAGCTGTAGGCTGGTATGGACCATGGACTGTGGAGAGATAGTCTTAATGTAGGTCAGGTCATCTTGAATGGCTTTATTTATTTATTTATTTACTGTAAATTTGGAATTACAAACCTTTGAGTCAAAGACTCTTGCAAAGGCTCTACGTCGGTTACAGAGGGTGGAGGGGGGAACACGAGTTGGGGGAAGATAGACGGAACAAGCAAATTATATACAAGCACAAATTATTTACAGATTTATGTACAATCACATTTTAGTAACATTAGCTCTCCGTTGGTTACAGAGGGTGGAGAGACATATGACAGTAAAGGCAATGGAAGGCAACTTTCAATACATAATAAACAAGTGGTATTACTGAATTAATTGTCGGTATGATGGCAGAGAGACTTTTCTTTCTCTCTGGTTTGGGCAGATAGGAGACCTACCTGCGACCCCTAGGTTGAGCATGGGGGGTTTAGATAGGCCTGAGGGGTCCCTGTGGGTGTGTGGGGAGGGGAGAGAAGACAGGTAGGCCAACGTAGCATTCACAATTTGAGCTACCCAATAGGAAGGTTTTAGGCCTGCTTTGAAGAGATGGATGCTGCAGGATTGGGAGAGGAGGAGGCGGGAAGAGTGTTTAGCCAATTGAGGGCCGCAGTAGCGAGGAGGATCTCTGCGCAAGGGCGTTCGACATGGGGAACCATGAAGGATGTGGTAGCCGTGAGTCTGTGTATCGCCTGAGAGGGGCGGTTTGTGATGTGGTGAAGGCGGTTGCGCTAGCTGGAGGTGGATCTTTTGCTAGAATGCAGGTGTGGTACTTGAGCCTTTGATGGAAATTAAGCCAGCCAGTCAGTTTGTATAGGTTGCAGGTGTGGGTGAGTCTGTCACAACCGAGACAAGCGACATGCTTTGTTTAGCGCAGTGGTTATGCAGCTTAGGGTGGAGTTATCAGCAGTGCCGTAGATTACAATCCCGTAATCGATTAGGGAGAGGATGGAGGATGTGACAGCTATCTGCATGGCATGTACGGGCAGACTGTTTTTGATTCTGTAGAGGGTACCCACTCTCGAGTTGATTGCTGCCGAGAGGAGGCGTACATGTCTGTGGTAGGAGAGGGAGGTATCCAGGGTGACCCCCAGGTATTTGAAGTGATTGACGTGCTCCAGCAGGGAACCATCCATGTTGGAAATGTGAAGAGCCATCTGGCTGTGTGGGCTTTGGTGGTGAGCAAAGGTCATGGCCTTGGTTTTGGAATAATTAATGATCAGCCGGTGGTCAGTGAACCAATTTTCCAGCTCCCTGAAGTATTCCTGTAGGGTGTGCTGGAGTGCGTATGGTTGGGGGTGTTTCCAGTAGAGAACCACGTCGTCAGCATAGAGTAAGAGATGACCGCTGCAGGCTTTGGGGAGAGAATTAAGGAAGAGAGTGAAAAGCAGTGGGCCTAAGATTGACCCCTGCGGAACACCGGAGCGAACATAGCTGGTGCTCCTTGAGCTGAAAAAGAAGACTGGATGTCATGCAGAATGGTTTCTATTTTGTAGCCCCACACCCTTGAGGTGGGTGAAGGTAGACCTCTGGACACTCCGGCACCCATATCTGCATCTTCTTTGGGCATTGTGGTTGGAGATGAGCTTTGTTTCACCGAGCAAAGATCATATCGGTGTGAAGGAGTTGCTGTCATGCAGGAAACGGGATGTTGTGGAGGACATGAAGTGTCACAGAGAAAATATTTTTGTGGACAAAAGTACAATTATTAGTAAGCAAAGTCCATCAAATGACATCTTTAATAAACAATTCCAACTCAATCTGTATTGTCTATTGTTTAAATAAAGTTTTCTTCTGCAAAAATCAGCTATTTTGTTTCAGTGTCCATTCATTTTAATAGGTTGCCCCTCACAAACGTGGTCACCATTGAATCCTATGGAGTGATGCCCCTTTGAACAATCTGGTGCCCCTCACAAACATGGCTGCCTGAGCTTGACATACAGTTCCTGTACTTTGCCTTTACCAAGATGGCCACCGGCAGGTGTTAAAAAGGTCACTTTCTTTTTTGCACTGTATAATCAAAGTTGGCTGCTTCATGCCACGAGGCTGCTGTGCTGCTTGCTTCAATGCCCAAAATGACAATTCCCACATGGCTGTCCTTCTTCCCCAGCTGAGATGGGAAAAATGGCAGATTTTCCAACTTTTGGGTGAGTGGTATAATTGCTTGAAAAGCTATATTTATTGCTTGATTGTCTTGTTTGTCTGCCTCCACTGCTGTTCCTCATATTTAAGATACTTTGCTGCTCTACGTGAGGTGCTGCCTCTGTTTATTTTATGTTCTACCCCCAGATGATATATTTATTTATGGCTGTGCCCTGCTTCTTTGTTTTCTTTTTTTTTTCTTCTTTCTGCTCCATTTTTATTTATTCATATATTTGTTGTATGGCCCCTGTTTAGCATGACTGAGAGGTGGCTTACTTTGCAGCCTGGAGAGTTGGGGAGCAGCGGTCAGAAGGGGCTTTCCCGTTTGTCTCCCAGAGCTGTCATTTGTATTTATATTTTGCCACTGTAGGCTAATTTATTTTGTGATGCTTCTGCAGTCTTTATGATTTTTATTTATTTATTTATTTAGTTTGTTGTTGGGCCATTTGTAGTGTGGCCGAGGGGGAGCGGAGGTTCTGTGCGGCTGCAGAAATGAGAGGAAAGCCATGGTTGCTGTAAAATGGCCAGGTGGCAGGGCTGAGTTGAGCAGGACTGAACTGTGGTCCTGAATGGCAGCAGCTGTCCTTTTTGGGGTGGGTCAGTCTATAGAGGAGCCGCATCTGTGAGGGAAGGCCGAGCTGCAGTAATGCAGATGCAGATGTGGCACTTTAGGAAGCAGAGCTGCGGTCTTTGAAGAGAGCAGAGCTGAGCCACAGTAAATAGATCGAAGCTCAACTGTGGTTGTAGAAGGCCGGAGGGCCATAAGGTAAGCGATCCCTAGAGGCAGCCTGGAGCCTGTTTGAATGGAGCAGAACACTTAGTGCAGTTCATTGATTTATTTCACTTTTTTTTCCTTTTGAGCTTCGATCCTCACTGGGAGAGGCACTGGGTTTGACATTTGCAGCTGGGAGGAATAGAGGGAAATTGGATGGCAAAATGCAGCAGTTTGAAATTTTTGTAATTTCAATTAAATTTGTATTTGTTCAATCTTAAAATATGATTATCACAATTCACAAATTTACATAGAACATACGTATTGAGACATACACACAAACAATCATAAAAAACATTATGTTCACAATTATACAATACTTTAAAAGCTGTAGGGTATGTGCAAATTACAATTCTTATCTATTGCGAAATGTTCTCAAGTGAATGGGCATTTTAACATTCCATATGTGCTTAGGTTAAGCTGATTCATTTCCTCCTTACTTTCCTTGTGAGCAATAAATATTTCCAAAACACCATGTTTTATAAGTTGGCCCTCAGTTGTAAGTAAGACTGTAATTAACTCAGTATCACTAGAGAAAATTATGGAGTCAATGATCAACTGTAACCAAATGTTCCTAATTTTGTTGTACCATGGACATTTCAATAAAAAGTGCACAAGGTCTTCTTTTTCATGTTGATTACAATTACACAGGGTATCACTTATTTCATAAGATTTTTTATATAGAGCATCTCTAGACTTAGATTCAAACAATTCAAATCTGAACCTTGTTAAGTTTTTGTATATATTGGAATCCTCCAAAACTTCAAGATAATACATGAGTCCGTGTCTATTGCCAATTTGTGTGTACCATTTTGCATATTTTGAAGCATCAATGCATGCTAAATCAATATCCTTATAATACTGTATTATTCTATTCTTGATGTAAGGTCTGGTCTGATCACTAATATCAATGCCTTTTTGCCTGTATTCCATAAGGAAGGTCAGGCAGTATTTATCAAGGAGTCTATTCCAATGCTGATACCAACAGCAATTTTTGGAGCCACTCGTTCTCCAATCTTCCTTTTCCAAATAACATTGTCTTGTCCATCTATCATCAGGAAGACTTAGTATTCTGATCCAATAATTGATGACCCTAGTATCGACCCATGCTTGTAATCTTGCTATTCCATGTTCTGCTTTTATAAAATATGCTGGAGTTGACTTTTGACAGCCTAATATAGTTCTCAATAATCTTATTGCTGTTTTTTCCAGTTGATCGATTTGGCTCATCCCTCATATCTCTGCACTGTAAAGTGTCTGAGCATTAAATTTAGCTTGAAGTGCAAATAGTAAGGGTCTAACAGAGTGTCCACCATGCAGATAATCAAATCTTTCCAGAGTGCCCACAGTTTTTTTGGTTTTAGAGATAAGGGCCAGGATATTTAAAGGGGTTGCGCCTGGCGCAACCCCACATTGTGCCCCAGGGGGATATTGAGAAGGCTCCCTGGTATAGCACAAACCTTGATGCACCAGGCCACAATGCTCATGTATGCAGTGCAAATGCAGGGGGCATGCCCATGCATATGCGGCACATTCCGTTATTCAGCCCGGGATGTGCAGTGCAGATGCTGGCACAACCCTGCATTGTGCCACATAGGGGAGCTCAAAGTTGAGCCCCAGAAATGATGGCACAACTCCTGGCCACCCACATGTGGGCTGCAGTATTACAGAGTGCAACACAGCAGCCCAGCAGTGGGTGGTCACCCACCCACCCAGAACACTGTTGGCAAGCACACACACCCCTGGTGGTCAAGTGGCCCCCTCACCCGTAGCCCTGATCACCACAATGTAAACAAAACAAGCCCTGGTAGTCTAGTGGCCCCCATCCAGAGTCCCCAAATCCCAGAATAATGTAATGACAGCTCATCCCTGGTGGTCAAGTGGTCCCCATCCCACCCGAGTCCCCAAGTAATGTAATAAGACTGTCCCTGGTGGTCTAGTGGAACCCCCCTACCCTAGCCATGATCATGTTAATTCACCACATGGATAAGCCCTGGTGATCAGTGGCACCCCACCTCCACCACACTGCCTTGCCCACCCTGCTCTGCCCCAGCAGTGGTGGGCAGCTACAACTCACCGCATACCACCGGCCACCTGCCAACTGACAGGCACAGTATGGGCTATATGCCCATTGGTCCCCAATGTGGACCAATAGGATTGCAGTGCATACTGTACTAGACAGTCCCAATTATGTGAATGACTTCATTCACATATTTGGGTTGTCTAGCATAGCATGCTCTGTAAGCCTATTGGTCCACACTGGGGACCAATGGGCTACAGCCCATACTGTACCCATCAGCTGGTAAGGGCCGGGTGGTAGCGGTGGGTTGCAGCCACCTGCCACTGATGGGGTGGAGGGGTGGCAGGCAGTTGGGTGGGAGGGTGGAGGTGCCACTGATCACCAGGGCTTATCCATATGGTGGATTACCATGATCACAGCTAGGCATGGTGGGGTTCCACTAGACAATCAGGAATGGTTATATTACATCACTTGGGGACTCGGGTGGGAGGGGTACCACTTGGCTACCATGGATGGACTGTCATTGCATTATTCAGGGATTCAGGGACTCAGGAGGGGGGGTCACTGGACTACCAGGGCTTGGTTTGGTTACATTGCAATGATCGTGGCTACAGGCGGGGGATGCCCCGATCCACACTACACACATCATGCTATGCATGGTGCAAGACAAGTCGCCAGGCTGCCCCACATACAAGGCATGCAATGAGGCCATAATGACATGCAATTGGTCCCATTTGCACCTTGCATATCTTATGGCCTCATTTGCATACCCTCTGCTGAATATCATGGATGATGTGCCTAGCGCAACTGCACTTGCACTGGTGCATCCCTGTGCTCCTTATCTGTGGCTTGTGCTGGCACAGTCCCACTGTGCTATGTTCAATTTGTGTGCCGACCTTGCCATATTCATTGGTGCTGCACCATGGTGCATCGCTGTTGAATATCGCCTAGTCCTGGCCCCGGCGCAGCCCAGGTGCGCTGCACCCAAGCTTGTGTCACTGCCTGGCGCAGTCTGAACATCTGGCCCAATGTGCTCAAAATGGGGTTTTCACAATCAATCACTTGCATAGATAATTCCCAAATACATATATTTACTGTATTAACTATTTTGAGCTTGTTATGCTTTATCTTCCATGCATGCTTGTTTTTTCTAGTTCCTATAATTAGTACTTTTGATGTTTCCAGATTTATTTTCAAAAATAAAGATACTGAGATTTTGGCTAGTAAATCAAGCTTTTTTTGACGTCCTGAGACAGTTAAGGAGCATAAAACCAGATCATTAACATTTACAAGAGAAGAGCATACAGTTTATGTGTGCCAATTTTAGGGGAGTCAGAGTTGGAATCCTGACGTTCTTTGAGTAAATTATCTAAATAGATACAAAATAGCATAGGTGCTAGTATGCAACCTTACCTTACGCCTCTGTTAGTCGTAATACTAATAGATAAATTATTTCCCGCTCTTATTTGAGCCCAAGTATTTGAGTATAAATTTCTTATGCTGTTAACAAGAACATGGGAAAAAACCCAGTTTAGCATTGTGTCCCATAAAATTGTTCCATTTATTGTGTTGAATGCCGAACTGTAGTCTATGAATGCCAAATATAATTTTTGCCTTCTAATTTTGATGTATTTCTCAATGAAGTTAGTAAGTATATAGCAATTATCTATGGTACAGTGTTTTTCTCAAAGACCTGCTGGAGCAGGGGCCAAACCTCCATGAGCATTAATTTCTTCAATTAATCTAACTAGTAATATTTTAGCATAGATCGTGCCCAATATGTCTAGTAAACTAATTAGTCTATATATTGAGGGGTCCTCCTTCAGTCCCTTTTTATAAATAGAGACAATTATTAAGCCTGACCAAGAATGTGGTATGTAATTGTTTAGCATGCACTCATTAAAAAATAACACTAAGGAGTCTGCCCATCCTTCTACCATGCATAAACTTCCCCCAGGATTTTGTCAGGACCTGAGGTCTTATTTCTTTTCAAACTAGTTATTGCGTTCACTACTTCTTGTTTGGTGATAGATCTATAATCAGTTTTTATGTCTTTTATTTCCAGTTTCTTCAATGAGGAGACTAATCTTGGATCATACAGTATGTTACTATAATATCTGGTCCAAGTTTTCAAGTCAATTTGATACACCAAATCATTTCTCAGGCCTTTACAGCCTTTTGCGACCATAAGCCAGAATGATTTGGTGTCATTCTAGTCTATGACTGATATAATCTTTTCCCACAAGAGATCATGATATGACCTCTTTTTTCCGTTTTAAGAAGGCTCTGTATTTTCTTTTAGTGTCCTTTAGTTCTATAGCAGTAGCTTGGTCTGCATTTCTTTTGGCTGTCCTTGTTACATTCTTCAAGTGTTTTTTGGGTTCTACAATCTTTATCAAACCAACTGGTTGGAATATTTTGATTTTTTTTCCCCAACTATAGGTTTGCATAGATTTTGCTCCAGCTCATGACTGTTTCCTCTATGTTTAGGAAAAGGGTTACCTGATTCATCATATGTTCTTCCAAGGATATAGTCCATTCCAGTTTCTTAGACTATCTGACCGCAACATTGTTAGGGTCTGCTACGCTCTTTATTTTCACTTCAATGCTTTCTATATTTTTATATAAGATGACTGGGAAATGGTCACTTTCTGTTTTACCATCAATAACTAAGGCTTCCCAGTAGTCTGGGTGACCTTGCCAAAGAATAAGATCCAGTACAGCTGCTTTTTTGTTAGTAAAATAGGTTGGCGATCCTTGATTATCCCCAGGAGTTCTACCATTCAATGGAAAATTAAGTTGCCATTCATTAATTTAATCAGTCTATGACCATTAAAATGGTGTTTTACATCACTTGAAACTCTTTTATTTCTAATTGAATCTGGATACATAAATCCAACAATAGAGTTATCACTAAAAATTTTTGTAATAGGAAGGAAGTTCCAAGCAGGCTTGCTGGCACAACATGAGAGCTGGGGGTGCTGTTTTGTAGTTTGGAGCTCTGAGGTGCTTCAGCTGAGCATTTGTGTTTGCATTTGTTGTTTTTTTGCTAAGCCAGCAATGTCCCAAAATATTTTCTTTCAGAGCCTCAGCACAGTAGGAAGGCTGCTGGTAAGGCAAGAGACAGTAATTTTTGTCTGTAGTCTGGGCTGTGGTGCAGGTGCCAGAAAGTTCAGATTATTTAGGTGCTTGACCACAGGGTGTTTGGGTCACCAGTGATGCACTTAGCAGTCAGCGAGATAGAGTCTGGGCAGAAGAAGAGCTGCATTCTCTACCACATGTGGCGCTTTGGTGTTGGTCTGTCACAAGGGCCCTTACCTTCTCTTCAGGTCTGCCATGCCCATCTCTCGCTACTCTGATGGACACCTTGCTGGATCATGTGAATAACTGAAGAACGCATAAAATAAATGTAGAAAACTAGTGTTTATTCTCATGCCACAGAGACATCAGCATACTGTGAGGTACTACCCCAGACTGAGAGACAGACAGAAAATACAAGGTTTTTCTTATGAGACCCTGCTAAAAACATAAATTGCTACATTTGTTCTGAGGTCTTAAAGGGGCTACTGCATTAAGCCCCATGCTTAATGTGCACTCCACAATAGCAACTGATAAGGTGATTATAGGGGTGGTGGTGGTAAGGATATGAAATCTGAGGCAGAATCAGAAAGCACACATATTGTGAAAGTTGAGGAGGACAGATAGCAGCAAAAAAGGATGACTGACATCACCCAAGGCAGACGTCATTATCAGTGAGAATGAGGAGAGAAAAATGGTGATGATCCTGCTAGTAATTCTAATTGTCTTCCTCCTCGGGTTTCACTAAAACTGTGCTACCTAGCACTCTGAATCTCCCAGCTGGCCACTGAAGAAAGTAAAGGAGCAGGAACCTTCAGATAAAAAGGGACATATTGGTAGCACTGACCATGATGAGCAGCAGCAGCAGCATTATGAGCCAGACCACCCATTTCCATTCCCCCTCCAAGAAAACCCCACCAAATGGGGAAGCATCCTGTGTGAGATTTTTAGTTGACGAAGTAGATGAAAATGTTACAATTTGCCAGTTATGCAAGTTGAAGGTACATAGGGGCAAGTCAGTCTCAAACATAGGGAGAACAGGGACATACAGTCATCTGCACAACACACACAAATAATTGGCAGCAGCGTAAGCAAAACAGGGTTTTAGATCCCTAGTTATGTCAGTGTCTCCTGCCAGTAACAAGTGTCTCACCAACATCAGTGTACCCTCCCAGTGATACCAGTGTCTCAGTTATGCTAAAATCTCCTCCTCGTTGTGCCAGTGTCTTCTACAAGTTAGAACAGTGTCTTATCACAATTTCACCAATGTTTCACCAGTTTTGGTGGTGTTTCCTTCCTAGTTACAGCACTATCTGCAGAATTATGGCAGCATCTCTTCCCAGTTATACCAGTGTCTCCTCCCAGTTATGTCAATACCTCACTTTTGTCAGTATATCCTCCCACTTACTTCACCATCTCACCAGTTGTTGCAGGGTCTCCTTCCAGTTACAGCAGTATCTCCACAGTTACAGCAGAGTTTCTCCCAGTAACACCAGTTTCTCAGGTATGCCAGTGTCTTCTCCCAGTTATACCAGTGTCTTCTCCCAATTACTTATTCATTCATTTATTTATTTATTGATGTCTTTGGTTACTGGGTAGGTGTGCTGATCCAAAGGACCATTATCAGGTTGACCTGGGCCATGAAGATGGTACAAACATGGATACAATACAACATATGACATGGAGTACAGGTTTCAGCAACATGGTAAAAGCATTGCACACAATGAGTGTACACAAGGGTAGCATACTAAGATTCATACTAAGGTGATTAAGGTGCAAGGGAGCCAGAGGGCCCATGACAACACCTTTTTAGTTATAATATCAAGTACAAGCCCCAGTTAAGATAAATTTAGCTAAATGATTTTTGAACTCTACCTTGGTTCTGCTGGATATAACTTCGAAAGGCAGTTTATTCTAGGGGTTAACTATTCTCTGGGTATAAAAATATTTTTGTGAGATATGATGAAACTTGTGTCTAGTAATTTGAAGATGGTGGCCTCTATTATTGTGTGTATCATCTTTAAACTCAAAGCCTAATTCTGTAAATAATATGGATCCTGTACTATATCAAACATAAAAATAAGGTCGCCTCAAAGGCGTCTAATTGATAAGGGCATGAGATTTAATTATTTCAGTCTGTTTTCATATTGGACATGATGAAGACCTGGTATATGCTTAGTGTAGTTTCTCTGGATTTTTTCCAGAGCTGTACATTCACCTTTCTTATATGGGCTCCACAACTGGGAGAAATATTGCAAATGAGGTCTGGCATATGCCCTAAATAGAGGGGAGCATAACCATGGGGTTTTTGGACTTGATGTTTTGCTTGAATGACCAGATAACTCAATTTGTTTTGTTGATTGCCTCATTAATTTGTTTATTATTTACTCGGTCATTTGATATAAATAATCCTAAATCTGTTTCATTGCTAGTGATTTGTAAAGGGGGTTCTATTTAATAAATATACAGATGAAGGGCTATTGTAGCCTAGGTGCATCACTTTGCATTTTGATGGATTTAATTTCATGCCCCATTCTATAACCCATTGTGCTATTCTATCTAAATCATGTTGAATTATTGCAATGTTTTCTATGTTATTGTGTGGTCCTCCAATTTTGACATTGTCTGCATATTTAATAGTTGTTGAAAAACAGCATAGGATAACATAGGTATGAGGTGCATGGAGCAGACTGGTTCACAGTTTAGATAAACAATATAGAGAGTATGGACATGATGAACCCCTCACAATAACTTAAGTATGGTAGCAAATGACTCAGTTATGTTTCTTCCCAGTTACACCAGTATCTTCTTCCAGTTATATCAGTGTCTCCCCTAGTTGCTGTATGCCACTATCTCATATATAGAAGTTTCTTTTAGTTATACCAGTGTCTTTTCCCAGTAATACCAGTGTCCCACTTACAGCATTGTCTTCTCCAAGCAATAGCATTATTACTGTTTCCTCCCAGTTTCAACAGCTTCTCCCCAGTTATGGCAGAGTGTCTTAAGAGTTATGGCAGCGTCCCTCCAGTTATGGCAGGGTTCCCTCCCAGTATTACCAGTGTCTCAGTTACAGCATTATATCTTTCCAGTTAAATGCTTTTCTACTGCTAGTTATACCAGTGTCTCCTGCCAGTTATACTAATGCCTTTATTACCTCCAGTTACATCACAGCAGCCCTTTCAGATGTAACTGGGAGGAAAGTGCTGTGTAATATTTTGTGGATATAATTGCTGAGTGTTAGTATTTCCTCCTTGTTTACCAATTTTTTTCATTATGCTATATCATTATGCACACTTACACCTTATATAATGTTTGTTGTTACAGATGATTGTTAGTTTTTACTTTTCCTGTTCTCTCACCCCTGGATGCACCTGGAAATAAGTTTTGGCACTGTGTGCTTTTCCTGGTCACCAAAGGTTAATAAATAAACTTGTGGAAGGCAAGGCATGGTGTTTTTTTTTTTATTAGCCGCCCTTTTCCTGGGGTGCAGACCGGCACACAGAAGGAACATATTAAAAACAATAAACACAAGATAAATGCAACAAACATATAACAAAGGTTGGATTTCCCCACAAATGTGATGAATTTGTGCCAGTCAATGATTTAAAAAAAAGAGATTATTGCCAACAAATGAAGTAGTTAAAGGTTATTGCCAACAAATGAAGAAGTCAAAGGTTATTGCCAACAAATCAAGAAGTTAAGTCACGCAATAGGCAAGGTTAAAGAGATGGTATGTCACGCCCACGTTAAAGGCCCACACCATGCTGGCAGAATAGATGTGCACACGAAATGCATTTCAAAGCAATGCTGCAGCAATCAGAAATTACCTGTCCTATGAAAGCTTCAACCTGGACCAGAGGACAGACAACAAGCCAGCACTGGTGGAGCAGAGAGGGTAGACAAAAATAAGTAGAGTCAGCAGATCTTTTAGGTAGACAGGACCTAAACCATGTAGAGCCTGCATACCAACAAGCATATATTGAAGTTGACATGCCATTAATTGGGCAGCCAATGAGGTTCACACAGGGTTGGAGTAATATTATCTCTACAGGATGTCCCAGAGAGCAAATATGCTGCAGCATTCTAGACCAACTGTAGGTGGCACATCAGAATCCCAGATAAACCTAAGTAATGAGCATTACAGTAATGTAGCCTGAATGTGATCAAGGCATGGACTATCATTGGTAGGTCACTGGGCACTAGAAATGGTTTGATCAAGGTGATGTTTCAAAGATGAGAAAAGCCACTATGGATAGCCACCAGCATGAATACATGGCTCTCCAAGGTTAGTTTGTAGTCCATAGTGACCTCCAGACTCCTAACTGTATCCACAAGAGCAGAATATTTAACAATGGCAACCTGCTCTTGTGCCCTGTTGTAGCTGATCCTTAGTGGCCTGTTTAGATAACCATAACCTCATTTTTGCCTGGGTGGAATCTTAACCAGCTGAAGGCTATTCAGTATGAGCTCTTTCAAACAAAGATGAACACAGAACCAACATTTACCTGATGAGGTGCACATGACAGTTGCTTTGTGTATCATCTGCATTGCAGTAAAACTCCAAGCCACACAGTTTAATGATCTCACCCAAGGACAGAATGTACACAGCAAGCAAAATGGGCCAGCATCAAGCCTTGAGGTACACCACAGCCCAACACATCCATCTTGGTGGTGGAATTTCCCACAACGGTTTTATGCGATAAGGGCGAGTACTATGACTTGCCGACAACAAAGAGCAACAGCAAAACTGCCCCCTTCAAAGAGTGCCTAATATTAGAGCAGCTGTAGCAAATAGTGACAGCTGCTCAGTCTGGCAATAAAAACACCCAAATAATTATTTTTATGTGGGGGGCTATGCCCCCACACCCACCATTGTAGGGGGCAAGCCCCACTCACCCCCCAAAATAAGGATTTTTAACTCCAAGGGGAGTGGACATAGAAAAAATTTTGCAACTCCCTCAGGAAGCAAAATAGCATCCTGCGCTGGGATCTGAACCCGACACTTTAGGCTCCCGGAGCAGTGGCTCAAGCCACTACACCACACAGTCAGCTCAGCAGGGCTTGGCCAAATTAATCTATTTATATCCTCTCTCATGAGTGTAGCAAGTATCCCTCAGTGCTACACTCACTATGATCATTCGGTGCTCTTTTTCTCCTCTCGTTCTACAGGTGAGCAGTATTATTGAATCGCTCATATTGAGCCACTCAATAATAGTCGCTTATATAGGGTGTTACTGCCACGACTACCATCTGCATATTCTTTCAGACAGGAGGACTCAAACTAGCACAAAACAGTGCTGGTGAGACCCACATAGTGCCTCAGGTGATCCAAAACTACCCCATGGTCAACCATGACAAATGCCAATGAGAGGTCTAGAAAGACAGCAATGGAATGACACCCTCTGTCTCTCATCATGAGGAAATCACTTAACACCTTGATGCTGATGAGTGCCATCTCAGTGTTGTGATGAGGCCAAAATCCCAACTGGAGAGGCTCATAGATGTCATATCCTTCTAGATAAGCCTCCAACAGCATCACCACCACCTTCTCTATTATGTTCCCCAAAACGGGAAGGTTCAAGAATGACCTGTAATTCAAAATGACATCAGAATCAAAAGATGGTTTCTTTAGGAGGGGCCTCACCACTGCCCTTTTCAGAGCAGCAGGGACCCCCCCCCCCCATCCACCTCAGAGATGACTTTTACAATCTCTGAAATAATCTGGCCTCTGGCTCATCTGCTGCCAATAAGCAGCTCTGTGGGCACTGGGTCCAATAGGCAGTAAGTGGGATGCAGTCCCAAGATCACCTGGAGCACCTTGTCATACAAAACTGTGCAGAACTCCACCCAGGACAGCCAATCACTTTGCCAGGACTAGTACTGCCATCTCATTACACACCAATTGAGAAGCTTCTAGCTCAAACCTTGAAGAGAAAAAAGCAATTGAACTCATTGCAGTAAATCCTTTCCTGGACTGTAGATGGGGGGGGGGGTAATTAGTCTGTTCACAGTGCAGAAAAGTTGAGCTTGTCTGTTCTTAACCACAGTAATCACCCTTGATAGGAACTCTGCCTTTTTCAGTGTGATTGCCCACTGATACTCATCATAGTGAGTTTTTAGTCCCAGTCTATCCTCTGCCAAGTGGGAGCTCCACCAAGAATGCACCAACCTCTGTCCCTTGGTTTTCAGCCAACTCAGGTCCTCAAATTACTATAGGGAGTTGCAGTTGGAAATCAAGTGACAAACATGGCAGGGAACTATGGAGTTCCAAGTGGCAGTAAGGGCCATATCATAGTACTCCACAGCCACCTAAACTTCATTCGCACAAGCTGACATTATACTTGAGAGACCTGGAACTGCCAAAAGTTTGTGATGCTCCAGAGTTTTCTTAGGGCAGTAACAGACCATCTCTATGGGGGGGGGATAAAATGTTGAGTCCCACAGAAGAACAGCATGGTATGATCTGACCAAATGACCATTTCAACCTTGACTTCATTTATGTCAAGACCCAACAAAAAAAACAGGTCCAAGGCATGTCATTGCTGTTGGCCTGTGTTAGGCCCAGCTGTAAGATATGCCAGAGGAGCTGTTAACCAAATGGTGAGGCTTCATCATTGACCTAGGCATTGAAATACCTGAGAGTTAACAGTCTCAGGGATACCAACACCATGTTGGTGATGAAGTCCGTCATTTCCTGCAGGAAGTCATTCCAGTACCACTGAAGCTGATACATGGGTATGATCTGGCAGCCTACATCTAGCCCACTCCTAACAGACATTCATTCAAATGACCTAGTTACTCCTGTGGTGTATGGCGTAATTCCCAGAGTGAATCTAAAACAGATGGCAACCCAGCCCCTCAGTGCTCCCACCTAGACCAATGTACCACACAACAACTCTCTGGGATAGCTACCCCGAACACAGGTTTGGAGTCATCACACAGCCAGGTCTCTGTAATACAGACAAGGTCAGCTGAGGAGTCCATGATGAAGCCCTCTATCACTGTAGTTCTATTTATCGGAGATCTCCTGATACAAAGGACAACCTGAAGGGAAGAGCAGAGTCTGCAGGTCTGACTGTCTCCTGCCTGTTTCTTTCTGATGGAGCCCTAGGTATTGGAGTCAAGTAGAAAGTACCCATATCCTGACTCCAATATTTTCCTGGGTGTCTACAAAATGTCACTGCCTCAATCCTACCCTCACAACATCACCATCACCATCATCTCCAGGTTTCAAGCATTTCTCTACCTCCTGAGGGTCCCCAGAGCCATGTAGTAGCTACACACCACTGCTGGCAAACCACAAGAGCATTCTACAAAAGGACAGAGCTGCTGAAGATGGTCCAGGAAGTAGGCATGCATCCCAAGGGGCCCAACAAAACACAATTTGCCTGATCATAAAATAACTTAAAACTATAATCAAGCCACCTTCCCCACCAGACAGATTTTAAACTTCACCCAGACATCCTGCTCCTACGCCAAATCACACACTCCCCGATTCACACACTACATACAGTCACAAGCCCTACCTCTCACTCCCTGAGTCATACAGACAAAAGAACAAGTAGATACTGAAAATAAATAAAGAAGAGTGAAAGAAAGTGGAACCTGCACACCAGCACAATGCTGTTAATTACAAATATATGAACAGTTTAAGATTCATTTATACTCCACCTGCTGCCAGCAGACAAAGCATATTCAGATTCCGCACACCAGTCTAAAAGTATTTAATCCTTCCAGCAAGGAAACTTGGTCCTGAGAAGATTCTGCCTTGGCTCCCACTGTCACAGTAGTCAACAAACAGCGAATACCCCGGCAAAACAGTTCCAAGGGTGGGGAGGACAGAAAACAAGAGCAGCAAGGCTCTCACCCAAGCTGCTTGTTTGATGGTATTCCCTTTCATCCAAGTAACCCTTACTTCCAGATCAAAGAACAAGTGGTTTTCTTCAGCCCTCTCTTACAGGAGCTAAAAGGAAAAAATCATAGTTTAACTCACTGACTGAGTATTAGCATGATGCAGAGCTGATTTCTCACCACCAGCCCATTATCCCAGGCACAGATGGGTCAAACTTAGGGAACAGGTAGATTCAGCACTGCCGACTCTCCTCAGCTACCATCTAGCTCCAACCACTGGTACTGCCAATGCAGTCCCCAGTTAAGGGCATGGAACCCACTCCCACAGCCACCTCAAATACAGCCAACCCTGCTACAACAGGGCTGACATAGAAGGTGACAAAAAGCCATCTACAGGCTCACTAATCCAGAGGATAACCCAGGCACAGGATTTCCCAATGGGAAAAGGAGTAGTTAACCAAGGTACCAAAAAGCATAGTAAATGTTAATTCTAGCCCAGGCAGAATGCTGTACCTAGAGCTCCAAATGATAGTGAATGCAGCAGATTTCAGTTTGTCAGGTAACAGACTGCTTAGCCCAACCATAAACCTGACTGCATACTATATGGTTAAACAGTAAATTTTGGGGGGTTATTTCTGTTTTTATATATTTTTTTGTTTTGTTTTGTTTTTGTGCAGGACACTGATTCAAACTGCGGTAACCTCTTTACTTAAAAATAAAAAAAAAAACGACCTCTACACTAGGTTATTTATGTGTGCTGTCTGCAATAAACAATACTTACTACATAGATGTTTTAAGCAGATAAGGGCCTTTGACCCACCTAGTCTGCCCATGAATGCATGCACTGTGCTTCTTCATGCTACCCTGGAACTAGGTTGTCCCCTTTCCCCGACTACCAGAATTCTCTTACGCCTGTCCCATGCCTTCTTAAATCCTGTAATCATTTCTGCCCCACCATCTTCTCTGGCAGGCAGTTCCATGTGTCCACCAACCTCTCTGTGAAGAAGTACTTCCTCACGTTCCCTCTGAACCTCTCTCCCTCCAGTTTCATCCCATGTCCCCTAGTCCCCTAATGCTAAAACGAATGTAACTAAAATGGACAACTTAAAACAGTTTAAAACATTAACACTGAGCTAAAAAGATCAGACTAGCACAACATATCTGACAAATGGACCAGTAGAGCAGCCATCTTCAAAATAAATGCGAGAAAGACACAGTTACAACGGGAAGGCGACACTTATAAATAGAAGGAGACACTGGTATAACTGGAAGGAGTTATAAATTTAACTGGGAAGAGACACTGCAGTAACTGAGACACTGATGTAGCTGTGAGAAAGAGCTGATATAACTGGGAGGAAACTGCTGTAATTGATACATTGGCATAATTGAGAGGAGCCAGTGATTTAACTTAGAGGAGACACTAGTTTAATGTTTTCACTACTTACATGGTTTAGGGATTTATCACCATTGATGTGTAAATTCTCACTCCCAGGTCACCCCTGAAAACAGGCAGTTGTGTCTAGTGGGCTCTACCTAGTTAACAAAGAATAAAAAAATTGGTGTACTTTTGATCATTTTTGTACCTTGTACTGTTTTATAGTCTCTGCTGTACAGTACATCACACTCACTACATTTTGTCATTGTAAAGTCCTACAAGTTTTGTATAACTCCTAGGCGGCACTATTCCATGGGCTACTACCTCTGCCCATATAGCAATGCACAGGTTGAGGGGCCTGGATTCAAAT
Organism: Neoceratodus forsteri; assembly: GCA_016271365.2. Classification (NCBI taxonomy): domain Eukaryota; kingdom Metazoa; phylum Chordata; order Ceratodontiformes; family Ceratodontidae; genus Neoceratodus; species Neoceratodus forsteri. The sequence goes on along the minus strand of CM057454.1, from coordinate 355,881,127 downwards.
TTAAGGTATCTCCACCCAGAGTAGTGGTATTGGGTATGTTTATCTGTTCTGCTATAGCCCTCTGGGAAGCTGTAACCACCCACCAACCCTTCTAGTGGCCCAGTACCTGATGCAGAAGTAAATTCACAGTCAGTATGAAACAGTAATAATATGCACACACCCTTCACACTTACCACCATGGTTGGTCTTTTAGCATTGTCCCTGGAGACCCCCTGCAAAATAAGGTTAGCCAGGCAATGGCACACTTTCAGTACTGTAACCCAACTAATAATATGCACACTAGCCTGGTTAAACGTGAACGAAGACAATCAGATTTATTTAGGGGATGTGAACAAGGAAGGGGCGTGAATTTAGCTAAATGATTTATACTCTGATTTGAATCAGGGTTCTGACATGCACTTTTTAGTCCCAAGCATACAGTCACAGAACACTGGGTACCCAGGATGGAAGTTGGCTAGCCAAAGGCGTTGCCCAGGGTTGGCTGGCATTGCAGCTGATGTCGGGGCCCTTGATGAAAAGAAAAACAGTTAGCATGCACAACAACAAAATGATTTGTAATCTGAGCAGGTTGGCTCAGTCACTTGAAAACCCAGTGAAATTAAACAATTAGATGGTACCACAGATGATTCAACACTTGTTGCAGGGAGCTACCCTAATTTGTACTCATGCTACCAGGTTTCTGCTGACAGGCAGGTGATATGGAGACCTCATGGTGTTCACTGATGAGTATGGGGAAACAGGGCCAACATGACACACCTCTTCTTCACGGCCTTTCCTCCAGGTGGCCGCAACCTGCATGTTGTTGTTGCTGCACAGGGACTGGATGCCCAGAAGCCAATCTCTCACGGAAACAGTCTCTGGTGCAGGAGTTGTGGCCTGGGCCGAAATTGGCAGGACCCAGGCAGGGTGGACAGAAAAGTCTGCAGTGTTCTGCTGGTGAAGCCTTCAGCTGGCATAACAGGTTGGCCTGTGAACAAGCAGGTCTCGACCATCATAACACAGTCAGCACATTCAAAATAAACAGCTATCTCTTGGAACAGTTTGGATACAGTCCAATTGCAATTCAGCAGCTTTACTGAACAAACTTTTTGATTCAAGCACGTCTTGCACGCAAGCTGGGCTGATTGCTTCAAAACAGCAAGTCTCTGGTCCAAATCGCAAGTGACGCTGATAACACTTCTTTCTTTCTTCTGCTGCAGTTCCAGGCTGGAATTGCACAAGTCTGACTTCTGCAATAAGGCAGTTCAATGCAGGAGAAAGGTAGCAGGGAGGCAAGGTAGGCCTCTTCCCACCAAATCCCCTATGCTCCTTCTGGGAGCAGCTGCTCCAAAACTCGAGCTGTTCACACTTCAACCTCATGCTCTAACTGATCCACTGTCTCTTGGTACACTGGGGATTTCCCTTGTAAATCCAGCATTTTGGTTGGCTAAAGGAGCTGTCAGTCACAGTAAGGGCTCCCCTTCCTCGTTAATTTGGCACCAACCTAAAGACTAAAAAACTAAAGATTTTCTTTCCCACTAGGCACTGGGGTTCAGATCCATTTTCAGTCCCCAGTTCTATTGGTCCAATTACTGAAAGTCCCAGACCTAACATGGTGGCTCCCATCCAGATAAACAAGCTGAAAATAAAGCAGGTTAGACAAACTTCTCTACTTCAAATATAACAATGCACAAACAGTAAATAAGCACAGTTCCTACACAGACTCCCTCTGGACCAGTAACAACTGCAGGGTGGAGCAAAATGGAGCAGTTTCTGGCTGGTAGCAAGCCCTTAATCACTTGGACCCAGCACAGGCTATTCTCTTAACTCAGATTAGCTAGTCTCTTAAAGGGAGAGAGGCTCAACATGGCACTGTCACCCAAATAAACAGAGTCACACAGGAACAGGACACCAGCCTGACAGCCAGCATTGAGGAGCCCAGGAAGACATTATGGTAAAACCCCAAATTGGTAGGGGGGGGTTACATTTGTAAATGTTGTACCTTGTGCTGTCTGATATTTTGTATTTTACTTTGCATTTATTGCTTTATTTGGTATCGTGCATTGCAGTTTTTGTTTTTTGTTTATTGTATTTCTTCCTAACTTGTAATCCTCCATGGGTCACAAATGGAAACAAGCTCCAGTTACGGGTACCTCTGCTGGTCACCAAAGTTTAAATGAATTAAGTTATGGGTGAGTCTCATATCTCGTGCTCTCTTCAGTTAGACCAGCATCTCATCTCACCCGTTATTCCAGTGTCTCCTCAGAGTTACACCAGTGTTTCCTCTTAGCTGTTACACCAGTATCTCTTCCCAGTCACAGTGCCAGTTACACTAGTGTTCTACATATGCATACATGCCAGACTATCATGAATTATGGTGGAATTTTGTGAAATTTTCATCTGATTTTCATGAAAATTTGTGGAAGCAAATTTCAACATTCACAGAAATTTCACTGGTGGGTTCTAGTCCCACACCAGGTACTTGGGTAATACCCCTAACTGACACTGTTGTGCAGTACAAGAGGGGTGCTGCGTTGTTGAGGTGCCTTCATTCGGATGAAATTTTAAACAGAGGTTCCTTTTGCCCATCTCTGATCACTATCCAGGTGGAAGTAAAAGATCCCATAGCACTTATCAGAGAAGACAACAACAAAAATGGAAAAGGACCTGGGGGTAGTCATATCAGATGACCTAAAGGTGGGCAAGCAATGTGAGAGGGCAGCAAGGAGGGCTGGGTGGATACTGGGATGCATAGGGAGAGGCATCACCAGTTGAAAACAAGAAGTTATTATCCCTCTGTACAGATAGCTGGTGAGACCCCATCTGGAGTACTGCGTGCAGTTCTGGAGACCCAATCTCCGCAAAGACATAGACAGGATGGAAGCTGTCCAGAGGAGGGCAACTAAAATGGTGCAGGGTCTGCACCGGAAGACATATGAAGAAAGACTTAAGGAGCTTAATATGTATAGCCTCGAGGAAAGGAGGAAGAGGGGGGACATGATAGAAACTTTCAAGTACCTCAAGGGAATCAACAAAGTCCAAGAGGGTAGCATCTTTCAAAAAAAGAGGTGTGCAAGAACAAGGGGGCACAATTTGAAGATAGAAGGAAGGCGGCTCAGAGGTAATGTAAGGAAGTATTTTTTCACAGAGATGGTTGTGGATGTATGGAACGGCCTTCCAGAGGAGGTTGTGGAGTCAAAAACAGTGGTGGAATTCAAGCATGCATGGGACAGTCATAAGGCAATTCTAGGAGGTGGGGGTAGGAAGAAGTAGGCTGCTGGTTAACTAGGATCTGCAGCTTATCCATCAGGTAGGGAAATGGGCAGACTGGGTGGGCCAAGCGGTTCTTATCTGCCGTCAAATTCTATGTTTCTAAGAGTGGGGGAGTTTCCCCAGTATCATGGCCTAACGTTCCCCCATCAGTAGAAACAGGTTCATGTAACCCACCCCCAGGATGCACCTAGAAATAAGCTGTCACAGCTTAGTGTGCTTTTTCTTGCAAAAAGTTACAAATAAATTCTGCATAGTCCTATTCATCCTCTAAACTGATGATAGAAGAGATACACAACACCTGGAAAAAAAAATAGTTACTTAGAAATATTTTAGGGACAGCACTGGACTGGATCATTAAACTTCAGATCAGGAGATCACAGGCTTTGACTTCCACCACAGCTGCCAACTCACTGTGTAACCACAAGCCAGTCACTTCCCTTCCCTGGGCTTCAGTCTCTCTCTCTCTCTCTCTCTCTCTCTCTCTCTCTCTCTCTCCCTCTCTCTCTCTCTCTCTCTCTCTCTTTCAGCTATAAAACTGGGTAGTGGCAGGACCCAACTGAAAAAAACACTAGACAATTCTATGAGATGGGATGCCCAGAATAAAAATGCTTCAATGTTTCCAGGAATTATTGAGGAAAAATAATGAGCCTGGTGCAGAACAGAGCCATAATGCACATGCCAGACTTTACTACTGCCCTTGAAATGTTGGAACTGCATCTGCCATGCAAAATCAGAGATGTATTACTCATGTCAATCTGTTTATCAAATGTTATTTTCCGAGTGATTCATTTTAAGAAAGCTTTTTAAGAACATGATAAATCTGACAATCGGCTAGCAATGAAAAAAAAAGTATATGTATTTCTCATGTACACAGCAAAGCTATAAAACTAGAGAGCACAGTCTATGCCCCTCACCAGTCATAAAAATATAGAATTTGATGGTAGATAAGGACTGCTTGGCCCACCCAGTCTGCCTATTTTTCCCTACCTACATTATCACTGCAGACCTTACTTGACCTACCATTCACTAAAAATACCACCAACAGCTTAATCTGGTTCTGTTTGTCAGTTAGCATCTGCATCTTCCCCCTCTCCCTTGGGACGAAGCTGAAAATAGGCAGAATTGCCTAGTCCTCCTTTCTCGGTCAACAAAAGCTAAAATAAATAAATAAATACAGCTCTTTCTCCTCCCCCTTCCTTTCCACTATGATTCCCTTGTGCCAGTCCCATGCATTCTTGAACACCACTACCGTTTTCATCCTTACCACCTCCACTGGAAAGCTATTCTAAGAAACCTCAACTCTTTCTGTGAAGAAGTACTTCCTCACATCTTTCCTGAATCCACCCCCTTCACTTTCATAGCATGTCCCCTTGTTCTTGAGCACCTTTATTCTGAAAAAATACTTCCCTCCTGTACCTTATTTACACCCATGAGGTATTTAAAAGTCTCTATCATATACCCCCTCTCCCTCCTTTCTTCCATGGTGTACATACTGAGGTCCTTTAGTCTCTCCTCATAGGACTTTTGATGCAACCCTGCACCATTTTGGTTGACCACCTCCAAACCACCTCCACTCTGTCTATGTCCTTCCATAGATGTGGTTTACAGTCTTGTACCATCTTACTATAAGTCACACAAATATTTTAAAAGAAAACAGTGGAAAAGGCACAGCTTTTCCCAGCTGGTACGAAATGCCCTATTAAGGTTTTCAAAAAGTGATGACATTTTTTAAAATGACCTCCAAATGCTTTTTAATTTTTTAAACCACAGCCCATGACTTCCGTTTTCTATTGTTGGCAGTCATCACCTCAGGAGCAGATGTGTGCTTCCCTAGTTCACTTTATGCTAATATGTCCTGCCAACCAATGACTGAGGTAAATCATTGGTCGGCAGGACATATTAGAAAAAGTGAGCTGGGGAAGCGTGTGGCTGCTCACGAGGTGGTGGTAGCGAGCAATAAAAAATGGAAGCCACAGGTCATGGTTTAAATCATTAAAAAGCATTTGAAGGTAATTTTAAAAAATGTCTTTACTGTCTGAAAGCCCTAATTGGGCATTTTTGTACCACTGTTTTCTTTTAATAACATATTTACAGAAGTACATTTCTTTATTTTGTATCTTAATGTTTTTAATTGAGATGAAAATGTTTAAAAACTCTCTTGAAAATGGTAAACTGTTTCTGGTATTATCTATTAAGTAGTCTGTCATTTAGAAACTACAACATTGTACCAATGGTGTGTGGTAGAAGAAGCACATAATTCACTAAATATTTACACAGTTTCATAGTCGGATACAAGTTGTTGGGTATAAGCCCTTTATTGACTTGTCACTTATCAGTGGAAGGATGTTAATTTGTGAATTCCCATGTAGTCTTCTAGTTCTTTTTTAAATTCATTCATTGTGTTACACAAAACCACCTTATTAGGAAGAGAATTCCAAATACCAACCACCCTTTGACTAAACAACCGTTGTCTCTTGGTGGTTTTACATATTTCTCCTTTGAGGTGCTTCCCATGTGATCTTGTTCCCTTATAACTTTCATTTTTACACAAACCGGATAATTCCCACAAGAGCTCATGCTTGAATGCTCTATACACATAACACAAATCACCCCTGAGTTTCCTATAAGTAAATGAATATAGATCTAGACTTTATAATCACTCCTTGTATGTTAGATTATCCAATCCATGTATTTTTTGGCTAGTCTCCTTTGGAACCCCTCCATCGCTTTGATACTACCAATATTACATGCTGCACAATACTCAAGGTGTGGTCTACTCAGTGCTGCGCAAAGTGGAATCAACACCTCCCTATTCCTACTTTTAACATTTCTCAAAATACAGCCCAACATTCTGTTACCCATTTTCACCATCTCCCTCTAGTGTGATCATCAAATGTTAGGCTGTCAGCAATGTAAACCCCTAAGTCTTTTTCTGATACTGTTGTATCTAGTGTTCTGTTATTCAGGGTGTACTGTGATTTAATGTTATTGTGCCCGAGATGCATGACCTTGCATTTGTCTAGATTGAATTCTAGACCATGATTTTACACCCACATGCCCAATTTTACCAATTTAGTTTGAAATTGAACTGCTGCTTGTGGGTTATTAATTATAGCTCCAACATTGGCATCATCTGCATATTTACATAGCCATACATTATCTGAGGTCTGCAGAGATGAAGTCAGAATGTTTAATATCACAGGTCCCAACACAGACCCTTGTGGCAAACCATTTGTCACACCTATCCAGTCAGTGTTATAACCCCTAATTGATACCCTTTGATACCTGTCACTCAGCCATGAGTGCACCCATGATATGATACAAGATACAATTCAAGCTATATCAGTTGTGCTGTCAACTCACAATGGGGAACAGAGTCAAATGCTTTTGAGTAGTCCAAAAAGACCACATCCACTGGCAGTCCCTTGTCCAATGCTCCACTTACTGTTTCAAAGAGGTATAATAAATTTGTCATGCATGATCTGCCCTGACTAAAGCCATGTTGCATTACATCCATTAGAACAATATCAATTATATGCCTCTGGATCATATCCCTTATGAATCCCTCCATTATTTTACTGATGTTCGATGTTAGACTAACTGGCCTGTAGTTTGTGACATTGCTCATATCTCCTTTTTAAGAAAGCATGGGCATAGCCATGCTGTCTTATTGCTAAGAAGTAGAAGAGGAAAGGGACAGGAACATTATCATGTGTCCCTCCACAGTGCTACAGCCATGTTCCCAGCATTGACTTTCCACTGGCCCTCCCATCCGCAGACCTGACAATCCCTCTCTCCTCTCCTTTCTGATGGGGTACTGAAGAAATAGTTCTCTACGGTTTTTAAAAACACAGGATTTGATTGCCCTTTCCAAGCAGATTTTGCTATCAGTTTCTAATCAAGCTGGCACTAGGACCTTGAGGAATTTAAGTCTCACAGGCTAAGTGGATTGTACTTCCTGAGTCAAAGTGCAACAGCCTATGTGGAACGTAACAGAAAGTAAACAGAACTGCAGGATTTTTAAAAACACATTTAGGTAAGCAAAGCTGCTGTTGGTAGACAGCACCTGAGAGACTGTAAATGCTTCTTCTTTAAAACCCCCTTAGTTAAACAGTTGTGACATTATACATTCCATAAGCCTGTTTAACAAACAATTTAAGATCAATGGCAAATGGTTTGTAGTGTTTTGCTGTCATTGTGCCTTTTTCCAGTTTTGTTCCTGGTATCTAGCAGTACTGCAACTGTTTTGGGACACTGATTTTATTGTGAACACTTGTAATTTTCTCCTCATGGAGATTTAGCCTCTGAAAAAGAAATCAAAAGGAAGTCTGTTCTATGTTCAGTGTCTTTCTCCCTGGTCAATTAACAGTGCTGTGAGGACATCATAGTGGTGTTACCATTTCTCCCCCCCCCCCAGCAAGTCTGAGAAGCAGGTTAGTTCAGTAAACAACAAAGTATGCCTGCAGCTTGTTCAGAGATGAACAGCACCGTAACTGCCATGTGTCCAGACAAGCATACCAAAGGTTAAACAGTTGTCAGCCCCCTCATAAAATAGTAGTACACTACTACCATGCAGCAGAACCCTTCTGAGCTGTTCAGCAGATAGATACAGGCTCCCAGAATGATACAGCAAATGACATCATTAGTACAGTAGCCTTAGACTGCAGCACAATTAAGATGACCAGACACAGTGCTTTGGGCAAACTCACAATAATAGGTGAAAAACTATTATTTCAAAACCAATTTTAATAAAACAGCACAAGTGCCATGTGGAACTATGTGGTTAATGCAGCAGATTCAAAAGCCTGTTTTTAAATTGCAGACATTTTAATATTTATTTATTTATTTGAATTTTGGAAACAACCTTTGAGTAAGAACTCTTTTACAAAGGGTCCACCTCTATTAAACAGTACAAAGACAGGCATCATTGAATTCACAGTACAAATACAGACATATTTCAATTATCAGTACATAATTGAATTCACAGAACAAAATACAAACATAGTTGAATTATCAGTACAGGAAGTAAGAAAAGCATAGAGAACAGCTAAGTTTCTTATGAGTTTCATTAAGAGTATACTAAGTGCTGTATGGCATAATGAAGTATATGAGAGAGAGGAAAATGGAAGACAGGGAGAGAGTGGTGTGGGGATAGAGCAGCCCAGTACGAGCCTTGTCACATTGCATTACAGCTGTGGAGCTGAGGAACTGGGGAGGGTGCATGTGAGATAGTGTGGTAAGGTGGGAGAAGGTGGTTAGAGAGAAAGAGGGGAGGGAAGGGGAGAGAGGGAAGGAGATAGAGACCAAGCAGTGGAGGGTTGGTATCATGACAGTGGAGATTGATGGAGAAAAGGAGGAGTGGGGGAGGGGGAGAGACTGGGAGAGAGGGGCAGTGAGGCATGAGACAAATGAGAAAGCACAACCACTAGCAGAATAAGAGCTATAGAGCATGAGGTAGCAGAGTTTGGGGAACAGGGATAGGGAGTGAGGAGGGGCGGATCACATGAGAGAGACCATGAGTAGTTGCTAAAAGGCAGGATTGGTGCAGGCTCTGGAGAACTGCTCTGAACAGTTGAGCACTCATAGATATCCATTTGCAGTAGAAACTGCATATGCTCAGCTTTGAAGGTTCCAGGGTTAGCAGAATTTAGAATGCTTGCTGTGATCTCATTAAGCCACAGTGGAGTATGGTAGGAAAAGGATCTTTGTCTAAGAGCTGTTCTTTGGAATGAGACACAGAACATATGTAAATTGTTTATTCATGCCATTTGCCATTGATCTAGAGCTGTACTGGTACTGTAAGAGTGGTCTTGTGGGGGGCTGGGATGTGGGTTTTCCCACTCCAAACAGGGTGCTCAGCTGAAGACTTCCAATTCTTACCTTCCAGACACAGACCTGAGGGACTGTAGCTGCTAGTCTTTTGTGGGTACGCAGCACCAGTACTTAGAGATGGCATGTAACCCCCCTTCGGTAGGCTTACCTGGTAGCCCTCCCATATGCCAGCTGTACCTCTCCGGCATCTTCCTGATGAATCCCCTGGGTCACTACCTGGCCCAAGTTCTGTTTCCCCACTCAGATTCCTTAGGCAGCCCCATTATCTCATTTGAGCCCTACTGGGCTCCTGGATCACATTATGCAAGTGGCCGGCATCTCAGCCATGTAGCCGCTGCTCGCACTTTCGAGAGGTGCACTGTTTGCGACCACCGGTTGAGATCAAAAGTTGGAAGGTGTTCCTGTGGATTCTGGTGCAAAGTATTTAGTTAAAAAGCCTCTGGGGACCTACAGCAAGGGCAGAGAAAGTGTTTTTAAATAAGTATAAGGCAAGCACCTATAGCGCTTCCTCCGGGGCACCAGTATTAAAGGGCAAATGTCAGGGCAGTGAAACCCTAATGAATATTAATGAGCTGCTGCCAGCTTCAGAGGGGCACTGTATTTGCAAGGCAGTGACACAGAAACTAGACACATATGGGAGAGATTAATAAATGTGTTTAAAAGAGAAATGCCTGGGCTATATAACTATGGGAAATTTATGTAAGAATATTGTTTATTCTGGCTGCACCATGACAGTTATGTTGGGACTGCAATAAAATGTGTGTTTGGGACTATGCAGCAGCCACCATTGTTCAGCCAAATAATCAGTCAAGAGCCTGGACCTTTGGCCAGAGACTTATGGGAATTAATAAAGACTTGTGAGGAAAATGGAGGACCTTTTCTAGGCCCCAAAAAGCAAGCCAGTTAAGAGACTGGGACAGTTTAGGATAGTTTTGACAGACAATGAGATTCCTGGACCTTAGCCCCATATAAAAGGGGATAACTGCTGAAACAATGGAAATTTGCCAGATCTGCCTGGGAGTTCACAGTGTGAGCCTCTGAGGAGCCAGCCATCTCTCAGAGGTTAGGCCTGGTGGGCCTAGACTTTTCTCGGTGATTCAGTACGTGGGGTCCAAGGTGCATCAGTCGGTGCAAGTTGCGGCGTGCAACAGCAGTGGATTCATGCAGCAAAAGGCAGAACTGTGGATCAGCCTGCAAGCCTACTGGAAGGACCAGAGGGGAACCAGAAGCACCCTTACATATAGATGTGTAAAAGTTGCCGAAGTGTTTGTGCAGCTGGTCAGGTCAAGATATCCAGTTCATGGTTCTGACTTGTTGACTCCCCTAAGCCATTCGACCTTGGGCTATGTGAAATCAGCCTGAGTTGATTGCTCCTGCATCACCAGACCAGCTGTTGTATGAGGACCACGAGGGAACCCTCTCCCCTGCTTCAGGAAACATCTCCATAGGTCTTATTTTGTCAGTTCATCTCCAGTGCCTGGGTACAGTGAGTAGAAATCAGGCTAGCACCCTGAGACAAGCTTTAATTATCATTGTGGTACCACCTAATCTCCATATCACTGCTAGTTTAATGGTTCAAGAGACTGGGCCAGCCGGCCACTGGACACAAATAAAACTGCATGCCAAATCATCATTTCTTCTTTCATCAAGGGCCCCAACAACAGCTGCAACCCCGGGCACCATTTAGGTTAGCTTGTTTTCCATCTGGGTACCCAGTATATTTATAGGACTGCAAAGTGGAACTAAATGCATGCCAGTATCCTGGCTCAAACCAGTAAGGATAAAATCGTTTGATCAGATTTGCCCCTTCCTTGTTATGCTTCCCCTAAATAAACCTGATTGGTGTTGCAATGTTTTATTGCCTCACACATGTTTACTGGTGGTCTTTTATTGTGTTTGGAATATTCCTGAACATGAATGCCCGATAACCATTGTTTGCAGGGGGTTTCAGGAGGTCACACTGAAGCCCAGACCGTGGTAAGTGGGAAACCTATGAGCATATCATTAATGTCTGTTGACAAATTTATTGTAAATATTGTGAGAGAGTACTGCTTGTTCCAAGGTATAGGTCCACTAGGTGGGGTAGTGGGTAGTTATAGCTTCCCAGAGAGCTGTAATACATTTAATAAATTACACTAACCATGGACACTAACTTTGTGTTTTTTTTCTCTTTTGGATATTTCCTGAAGAAGACCTAAGGTCGAAACGTAGACTTCTAACTCTATCTTCTATTTTCAGTGTGCATTTACTATAACCATTTTTATTTGTTTAAATTTAACAAATACCCACTAAAACCTTACTATGAGGGGAGCCATCAAATCTCTGTGTTTACCATGAGTGGGCAAACCCTGGTATTAGGTAGTTACGAACCCAGGCCCCTCAACCTGTGGATAGTAATACAGGCAAGGGTTATAACCCTAGAAGCAGTGCTACAAGCCTGTTTAACAAGCAATGTAAAGTTTAATATACAGAGTTGCACTGGTACTAGAAGAGTGGTCCTGTTGGGGGGGGGGACTGGGATTTAGGTTTTCCTACTCTTAGCAGGGTGCTCAGCTTTAGGGCTGGTCACTGAGCAGGAATGTCTAGAGTCAAGGCAAGGCAAATTTTATTTTTCAGGCTCCCAAAACCAGAGGCTCTGGGCACTGCATAACAGCAACACATCTATCATAATATGACAAAGGAACATAACCCATTTTCCAGTCTACAAATTATCACTTTCATAAATTAAAATCAATAAAACCAGAAGAGGGTAAGGGGGAGAGGGCCAACTTGTGGATGGTATGGCCCTCTCCAGGGCTCTAAGTTATGTTTTTCAGCCACTAGCCAACAAGTCTAATGACTGGGAAAATGAACTAGCCCTACAGACTCTTCTACTAGCCCAGCTGAAGTACTGTACTTTTTGGTTACATTCTACAGTACAAACCTACAGGGCTAGTTAAAGGAAAAATCTTACTAGCCTAATACAAAATCCACTAGAATTTGGCTAGTTGGCCTATACAAGTTTCGACCTCTGCACTCTCTGTGATGGGTTGCCAGTACTTAAACAACTTATTCTTAAAATGTAATGACTGAGGTGTGGTCATTTCTGGGACTGCCAGTGGCTGGTTTTCAGTGCTGTGACTGTCAGGGGCATTGCTGTAAGGGGACAGATAAGTACTAAGACTGTTGAGGGAGGTTCAGAGGCAGTGTTGTGTTAATGGTGGGGGTCAGTACTGTGATTGCTGTGGTTGGGGGTGTTGGTGCTTTAATGGTTGAGGGTGGGGAGTCAGTGCAGTTACTGTCAAGGGGTGGGTGGTCAGTGCTGTGACTGTCAGGTGGGAGGCAGGACTGCAACTTTTGGCAGTGAGGGGGGAGTGCTGTGACTGTGGGGGTGGGGATTACTGCTATGTCTGTGTGTAGAGGGTATCAGCCTTGTGACTGTCGTGGAGGTAGTGGGTAGTGCTGTGATTGTTGGGGTCAGAGGTAAGTGCTGTCACTGTAGGGGGATGAGGATCAGCACTGTGACTGTTAGATAGGTGGCCACTGTGACTGATGGTGGAAGGTGTTAGTTCTGTGGCTATTGAAGGGTGGTACATTTCTGTGACTGTCGGGGAGGTGGCAGCCTGTGACTGTTGTGGGTGAGGAGGCAGTGCTGTGGCTGTTGTGGATAGGGGTCAGTGTGGTGACCATTTGGAGTAGTAGGTCAGTGCTGTCATTGTCAGGGGATGGGAATTAGTGCTGTGACTGATGGTGGGGGTGTCAGTTCTGTGACTTTTGGAGGTGAGATGGCTGGGGTGTGACTCTTGGGGATTGATGATCAGTGCAGTAAGATGGGATGGGGTGCAGTACTGTGACCAGTGCTGTTACTACGGGGAATGGGGATCAGTGCTGTGACTCTGGGGGTGTATGGTCATTGCTGTGATTGCCAGGTTGGGGGGCTATAGGAGAGCAGTTCTGTGACTATTGGGAATACTGACAAAGTGTTGTGACTCTCAGGGGTGTGGATCAGTGTTGTGACTGCCAGAGGTGGGTAGTCATTGTCAAGATTGTCAGTGGAGGGTGCTAGTCCTGTGATTCTCAGTGGGGTGTTACAGTCCTGTAATGGGGGAGGGTCAATCCCATGCTTGTGGGGGAGGGTGATACAGTCCTGTTACTGTGGGAGGGGGTACAGTCCTGTGACTGTGGGGGGGGCCAAACAGTTCTGTGACTGGGCAGACAGTCATGTGACTGTGGGGGGGGTCCAATCCAATGACTGCTGGTGGGTTGGTCATTGCTGTGACTGATGGTGGATGGTGTCAGTACTGTAATTGTTAGAGTGATGGTACAGTCCAGTGATTGTCGGGAGGAGGGTCTATTATGTAACTGTCAGGGATAGTGTATCATTTCTGTGACTATCATGGCGAGGGTCATTCCTCTGACTTTTGGAAGGTCTGCTTCTGTGTAAATTTACAATTTTGAAGGACAGAAGCATTTGCAGGAAGTTTTACATACGGCTGGAAGGTTGTAAAAGGCACCAAACTAAGTGACTGTTTAAGGGGGGGGGATGTTGCGGTCCCGACTGTATGGGACTGTCATCAGTGCTGTAATGCACAGTGTTGTGACTGGTGGGGGGGGTTACTGCTGTGACTGTCTGTGGAAAGTGTCATCCATGTGACTGTCGGGGATATGGGTATTGTGATGTCATGGTGGTGGGGTGTAGTGCTGTGATTGTTGGGAATGGGAATCAGTCCCGTGACTGTCAGGGTGGGATGGTCAGGTGGTACAGTCCCGTGACTGTCAGGGTGGGATGGTCAGTCCTGTGAAGGTCAGGGGTCAGTGCTGTGGCTATTGTGTAAGTAGTGTAGAGTGGTGCACAAGTAAAGGAAAAAGATGGTGCATAAGCAAGGCAGCTTGATTGTAATAACAAAAGAAAAGAATGCTCAGCACTCCTAGATTCAGTTTTACATGCAAAGTGCAAGATTTATTTTCTGGCAACATGCCTTGCATGCATCCACTTGGGCCAGCACTTGAAGCCTTCAGTGGCTTTTCGCAGAGGACAGGTCTGAGGATTAAAAATGGTGCATCTCATTTATACAGACATGCCAAAGTGATATACACCACACACTAAAAACAACATGCCAGGCAAGGTGAAAACACAGAAACAGCTTTTCCAATGGTAACAAACATTTTATTATTCAGTTTTTTGGTATTTTGTTTTTGACACTCATGGTAAACAGTTGCTGATGTTTGCATAATACTTAAATTAAGCTTGTCTCTGTATCTTTTGTCATTTAACTGTATACCTTTCCCTCTACTGCTATTTTTTTGACCTCTTGCACTCTACTATACTCATTTCATCTCTCTCTTCTCTATTGTTCCCATTACTGTATTTTACTCCATATTGACCTTCTTCTCTTTACTTTCACAGGTCTCACAGGATGTAAACTCCTTCCCCATCAGATAAGTATTACAATATGTCTAACCTGTCATATTCTTCCTTTTAACTCTCTTAAGAACTGAGGATCATTTGGACCCCTTTCCTCTATTTTATTCCACAGGTTTAAGAAATGTCATCCCTTTATGACTCCTACCTATGGCTCCATCGTCCCTGGTAAGAGACCTGTACATATGACCTATACTTGATAGGTTTACCGTAACAGTGCAGCTGCACCCATTATGGGAGGGTTATGTATACTGTATATGTTAAGGTCATACACACTGCAGCATTTTCCCCCTTCCATAACATATTTTGCTTTGTCAGTTGACTTCGGCAGGCTCTCAGCCCTATCCCTACATCCCCTGTCCATCAGGATCTACTACGGTTGGCCGAAAGGCATCGGTCCAATGCTCACAATCCTGACACCAGGTGCCCGACATCGGGATTTTACCTGTGGCAAGTATATTGGGGGGCTTTGCCCCCCACACCTCCCAATGTGGGATTCTCTGTCCCCCACACCCCCATAGTTAAGGATTGTAACTCTGCCATCGGTAAAATCCCAATGTCAGGCAACTGTGTCTCGGGAACCCGGCATCAGGATTGTGAGCATTGGGCTGATGCCTTTCGACGAATGAAATGACTCTCGTCCATCACTCCCCTGTCCCAAACCACAGTTCCCAAAGTTCCCATGGATTGCCTCCCTCTCCCATGATAGGGTGGCCAGAAAAGGGAAAGCCATCCTTAACCCTACCCAGTCACTTACATCCACAACTGAGCCAGTCATCCAAGTGGTCATGTGGGACAGAGGTAGCTGGTTTGGGCTTTATGAACCCTGTGTTAGCCATTTCTCCCTTTCTTGAGTTCCTGCCTTCACCTGGGGGAAACCAAAGGTCAAGTCAGCATGCCTTTTCATGCAGGGATAGGATAGCTATGTGATGAATGTTCATTCTGCTTTCCAACCCCTGACAATCTGGTATATTACTGAACTTGGGTCACTGATTTGGTGGGCAATAAGGCACCTACCACCTCATTCCTCCATACCACTTGACCAGACAGGCCTTATGCTGCAGCAAAAGAATTATTTTTTACTACTGGGAAAGGTGATTGGACAACAATGGTGCCACAGCCCACCAGGAAATTATTTTTTTTTTATTAACAGGCTCGGTGGTAAGAGGGTGGGTTATACTTGTGGACACCAGAGAATGTGTTAACTTTAACAGGGCCAGCAATCACTGTTACTGGCTGCCAGTTTTAAACAAACTATTGAGCTGCTTGAAGTTATATTTATATATATATATATATATATACATTAGAGGCAAAAAACTCCGTTTAATGAATTAGTTAGGGTTGTTCCACAGTGACAAAAGTGGGAAATTGGTGTTAGGGTTGAAAGCCCCCTTGGTCCCCCTACCCACCCCCTTCAACTGGTATCGGGTGTGCATTGGGGTCATCGGTCCTAACTCTCACCCCATAACATGTGTGAAGAAGCAGAAGTATAGCAGAATGGGGTGAGCGTTAGGACAACACCTCAACCCGCACCCTGATGCCGGTTGGGGGTGGTGGGGGTCCAAGGGGCTTTGAACCCTAACACCAAATTTCCTCACTTTTCTCACTGTGGAACAACCTTAACTAATGCATTAAATGGAGTTTTTTGCCTCTAATTTCCCTTCTTTTTGAGAATGATGACGAGAAATAGTGAATGTAATGCAGCGGTGGGCCCCGCGCTCCCACCACATGATGTCTTGTGACATAGTAAGAGGAACAGCAACACAAACAGAAGCGCGAACAGTGGCGCACATGGTAACACAAACGTAAATGGTAAAGGAAACGTTAATAGAAACGCAAGCGCAAAGTGACGCCGAAGCAAACAATGACGCAAATGGACATTGAAGCACGTAAAAAAATGCAACTGGTAGCATGAACAGTAAAGGCAGTGGTATTTTAAATGGAAATGTTAAGTGTCACAGCAAAAAGAATGCGGAAGGGAACAGAAACGGAAACGCGAATGCAAGCGCACACGTAAACGCAAAGCGTAACATGCACAGTACCACAATTGTAAATGCAAATTGTAAAGTTAACATGAAGAATAACACCAAAGGAAAGAGAAATGGAAATGGGAACAGAAGCGTGTACGGAAACACAAGCCGAAACGGGCACAGTACAGTACCACAATTGTAAACGCAAATGGTAACGGTAACAGCAACAATAACAGCAAAGGAAACAGAAGCGCAAAAGGAAATGCAAGCATATGTGGAAATGCAAACCGTAATGTGCACGGGCACTGTAACGCAATTGCAAATGCAAATGGTAACAGCAACAGCAAGGAAGACGCAAAACGAAAGAGAAACCGAAAGGCAAATTAAAGTGCTGCCATAAATGCAAATGGCAATGCGCACGGTAATTTAAGCAAAAATGCAAACAGAAACAGTACTGGAAATGCAAATGGTAATCGTAACAAAAATGCAAGTGTGAATGACGACGCAAGGGTAACGCACATGGTGGCGTACACGGGAACAGTAACGCAAACGGGGACATAAACGCAAGTGGAAACAGTAACTGTAACAGTAACGGAAGCGCATCACCTGTTTTTGTAAAACAGGTGCATACAGAAACACAGTGTGTACAAAGAATGTATGCATTGTAATGGGGATCGAAGCTTAAAACAAGCATTGGTAGTACTTAATTGCTAATATCTCAGCAACTGCATGACGTGGAAAAAACATTTAAATTTCACAAAAATCTTGATGTTCCTGGCTAGGAGTTTGTTATTTCATAGCCCATAGGTCTATGCAACTCACAACAAAAATTCTGTATCTTGCACCGTTTTCGAGATACGAGCCCCAAAAGGCGTGGCGGACACCACCATGTTAGTCTATGGGAAAAAACGTCAACTTCAGAGTACCGTAACTTGGCAGCTGTGCAATATTTTTTCATCAAACTACTAAAAGGCACATCTGTGAGATGTTGGCTGCCTCCCCTCCAAATTTCAGCTCAAAAGACCAAACCATTCTTTCGCAGCAGGGTGACAAAGAATTCCTGTCATTTTGGCCATAGTGTTGCAAAATACTTTCGTGATTTGCGAAAGCTTTGACACAGATTTGCGAAATGTTGTGAGCATGTCAATACTTTGCGAAAGCACTTTTTCCAGAACTTTGAAAAACATATTTCTGGGGTGGTTAATCGCAAAATAAAGACATGGCTAGCATCCTCAGGCTCCAACCAGGTGAACACAAAAAGAATTGTGTCCCTAGATGGTCCCAATTTTAAATGCCAAGCATTTTTCTGATCACCAACTGAAAACAAAATGGTGGATTTGTGAAAGTACTAGGGCCATTTGCGACAGTAAAAAGTGCATTTGCGATAGTGTAGAACTTTTCCCATTGACTTATAATGGGAACTTGTTTTTTGAATAACTTTTGAATTGTTCAATATTTTTTCACAAAATCTTCAAAAGACACATGTGGGACCCTGGCCGCAAGTTCCTGAAGTTTTTGGAGTGGTCACACAAACCATGCAACCTGTAGGTGAAAGCAAAGAAATCGCAAAAAAGCATAATTGTGCAATTGATTGTCGCTTAATAACTCCACAGCCGTATAAACAACCAGTATGAAACTTGGCAAATCCTGAGATCAACCATGCTCAATTGTGCATACCAAATTTCAGGCAAATCTGTTGAACAGTGGCAAAGTTATTAAGGTGCAAAATTTGGCACTTTAACCTTAAAAGTGCTACTCAACCCTAGCTATGGTAGCACTACATATATATATAATATATATATATATATATATATATATATATATATATATATATATATAACATATATATTATAGTGGTGCAGTTGTGCCACTATAGTTAGGGTTCAGCGGTCACTTACATACTAAAGTCAAAAGTTTGGTCGCTAATAACTTTGGACCCGTTCAATGGATTTGCCTGAAATTTGGTACGTGCGTTGGGGCATGGTAGATCTCTTGATTTGCCAAATTGCATTTCAGTCAGAGTGCCGGTCTTTGTGTACAAAAGCGCTGAAAAATGCTCAATTATCCATTTTTGGAGGCATCTTTTGGCATTCTTAATGTGGTCCTGGATAGCCATTGTGTGGCATGCCACTCTGTGAGATGGCTTGTTTGAAAGAGCTTTGGTGGCCGAACATGCCGCTTTTTGTTTGGTGAACAAATATTAAGGCATTCAAAAGTTATGACAGTTTTAAGTTCCCATTTTAAGTCAATGGGAAAATTTATATGTATATTTTGTGATCAAAGAATGGGGTTCTGGCCATCTCGTCCCACCTGGTGGTCAAAGAATTTGTAGCCTCACAGTTCAAGAATCTTTGGTCCTGAGGATTTTTTCAAATTCTTTGACCGTGAGGTCCGCCATCTTGTTTTCAGTTTTCCGATCACACAAACACAAATATCTAGGCTCAGGGGTCACTTCTGAAGTAAAACTTCGATGGGTTTTACTCAGGGGACCTCGATCTATCGAGCCATGGTTTTGGTTCCATTGAAATAGGTCCAAAAATAGAGTTTTTAGGTTTTAAATTCTTCGTTTGCGGGTCGCTAATGATCTTTGATCGCAAGCCGACAAATTCTTTGATCGCGAGAATCTTTGATCGCGATCATGCATCGCGAGTAAGGGATGAGATGGTCAGATTTCTAAATGAATTTGTGTAGCCCAGGGGTGCCCTACAGTGTTAGATTATGGTGGATTTTGCTCAAGGGGCTTAGTTGTGCCCCATCTGCATAAGAAAAATAATGTACTAACTATCCCCGGTAGTCTAGTGGCCCCCATCACAATAAAATATTAACATCCCTGGTAGTCTAGTGGCCCCCCAATAAAATATGTTATCCTATGTAGTGCCCTGGTAGTCTATTGCCCCCACCCCTGTATTTTTTCACATCCCTGGTAGTCTAGTGGCCTTCCCAAGCTGTATAGTATTATTATAAATAAATGTTTATATCCCTGGTAGTCTAGCAGCCCCCACCAGCATAATGAAATAAATAATTATTTCTATTACCTGGTAGTCTAGTAGCCCCCCACCCATCCATGCCAGCCCACCCAGCACCCCCACCCTTTGTCAGCTGGCGACAGGCACAGCCCATCTCTCACCTCTACGGCCAGTCACGACTTGTCTGCATTGATGGCATGCAAAGGGCGCCTGAAATATTTCTGAGCACCTCTTTGCATGCACTTCTGTCTGATGTCTCTGTTTATGTAACTGTTCAATTTTGTGTCACTTTCTGCTTGCATTTCTATTACTCTTTGTGTTACCATTTACATTTGCGTCACCATGTGAGTAAGCCTTTGTGCTTGCATTTCCATTGCACTTACTGTTACTGTAGTCACACAAAATCATGTGGTCGGACCCCGCACTCCCACCAACTTACACAACTTTCTACTTTTCTATTCTTTCTTAAAAAGTATGGAAATTCTATGCAAAAACTTTGTTAATGCATCAGTTAGGGTTTTTCTACAGTAACAAAAGTGAGGGATCGGGGTGTGCGATGGGGTTTTCTGTCCTAACTCTCACCCCATTCTCCTACACTGCACCACTTCAGCTTGTTTACACATGGAATGGGGTGAGAATTAGGACCAATGACCCCAACGCACACCCCGATGCCTGTTGGTGGGGGTAGGGTGGGGTGCAAAGGGTGAGAACCCTAATGTTGAATTTCCTCAGTTTTGTCACTGTACAAGAACCCTAACTGATGCATTAATGAAGTTTTTTGCATAGAATATAAATATGTATATATATATATATATATATATGGGATATGTGGGTGGGGATGCCTGTGGGATAACCAAGTTATTAAGTTTCTTTCCATGTTTTTTTCTGTGTGCCTGGTTGCCATGTTTGACTTGCAGGGTTGCTGTGCTGGGAAAGAGGAAAACATTGCTTTTTGTTCTTAAGAGTGTTTTTATTTAAAATGTGGTTCCATTTTTTTTAAGGGGGGAGGATTTGAATAGGGTGTGCATTTTGTGAGTCTTTGGGACTGTGATAGCTTGGGTTGTAAAGAGCACTGTGAGAAGGTGAAAGTGAAACTGGCAAGCAGTACCGCTGAGCAGGCAGCACAGGTGATGGAGGTTAGTGATGTAGTTACTATGTGAATAAATTGGTGATGGTGTAATCACTATGGGGATAACTTGAAATTATCCACATAGTGATTACATCACCACCCATTTATCCACACAGTGACTCAAATAACTGAAGTTGTGTCAGTTTTATCCTGACACCTGTTACATATCTATCTATGTGTGTGTGTGTATATATATATATATATATATATATATATATATATATTTATAAAATGGGGTGGTAAAATCATAGAAATTCCAGTAACATGATTGGACAGAATGCATCACATGACCGCATTATTTCCCCAATCGACCGACGCCTCCCAGTACGACCGCACACCTAAACTACTTTCCAGCCCTCAAAACCTTCTCACCAGCAGTGAGATCACTCCACACCTAATGCAGTTAAGCAGCCACATACAAACACACACACACACACACACACACACACACTGTTACTACTGCACACTGTCTCACCACCCTAAATTCTGAAAACAACATAATGCAGCCCATTTAACAGAAACCTGTGTATAAAAAAAAGACAAACTACAGTTCTCTTTACTTCTACTTCACTTTCAGTTAAAAAAATCTCCTTTCTACACAGATTCTGTCTGATCGCTCACCACTTTCACTTTTCCTACTCGAGAGTATATGATCGATGAAAAGATTATGAGGGAATAGTTGAAAACATGAGTTGAGTAAGTTCTTGAGTTAAAAATTGTTAGTCATGCTTGACCTTTCTCACTCACTAAACAAGCTGCAGCACGGAGAGCTGGTGAGTCGGTGGCTTTGTTACTGGCAGCAGACGCAGTTTGCTTAATGTTGCTGGCGACAACCCGCCTGGCCAAGGCCTGCCTCAGCTGCCACCACTCAAGCGCCTCCCTCGCCCGCGGTACATACACTCTGCAGCTTGTTTTAGTGAAATTAAGGGAAAGTCAAAGCAGGGAAAACACTTTTTATCTTTTTTTTAACTCAAAAGGACTTACTTTCAACTCGTAACAGCTTGTCACTTCCCGCAATGCGCACCGCTCGGTCACGCTATACTTCATCACTCGCTTTCACTTCGGACTACTTTGTTAACTCTGCCAGCATATAATTTACTAGATACACAGAGGCATTATTATAAACCAACACAACCTAACAGGAGGCACACACTTTTCATCTTTTTTAAACACAGGACTTACTTTGAACTCTGCCAGCATATCATTTACCAGCTAGACAAAGGGATTATTTTTCCACCCACCCCCCAAAACATGTGTGGCCATTTTATAAGATAGATATACCACTCTAGGCGTGCGGTCGCTCCGATATACGCACGCCTTGTGGTGAAGTTGATGTACCGCCCGCGCCTTCGTATCACGCAACGCACACCAAGGCGCATGATATCAGAGCGCGATCACGACACCCCAGAGTGGTATATCTATTACATATACCATGGGGGTGAGATCAATTCCAGTGAAATAAACCATGTTATTTTCACTGGAGTGAAATAAATCCTGATGACATCAGCAGAGTTAAAATAAATACCATTTATACCTACTCTGCTGACATCACTCACCTGCATCTGAAAACACTAAGAAACACCACTGTAAATTGCTGAGTTCTAAAACAGGCCCTACACTGAAATTAATAATGACAGTCAGCTGCAGCACTCCTTCTAAATGTAACAATCCCCAAATCTTTTGTGCTGCATTTCAAAACCCGAGTTTAGTACATTACTGAATCCTGCATTGCCACATATTGACCTACAAAATGAACAACAAATAACCAGTATATTGCAAACATCCAGCTCGTCACAGAACAGAACCTCCCTCAGGCAACCAATTACCAAAACACAGCACACTCAGTCAAGATACACACACACACACACACACTCACACCCCAACCAACAACAGCTCACTACAACAACCCATTCATAAAACTTCATACACACACACACATACACACACTACCACAGCCCCAGCATCATTTAAAGTGACATGAACTTCATAATAACAAACATACCTCTCTCACTGAAATTGGTCTCACCTCCATGGTATAAATAACACACATGATGGGCAGATCATGGAATATGGAAAATATTCTCACTCCTACATCATGAGCACTGTATATTTCACTCATGCCTTCGGCACTTGTGAAATATCCAGAGCTGACTCTGCAGGAGTGAGAATATTTTCCATATTTCACTCCTGCCCATCATGTATCCCATATATATATATATATATATATGTATATATATGTATATATGTATATATATATATATATGTATGTATGTATATACATTTCCTTGTAGATTGCTCCTAACCCCTGTAAAATGTATTTATTTTCTTGAAGAATTTTATTGACCAAGTAGGACCACTGAAACTAGAAATCCCTTTTTCAGGGGTGACCAGAGTTGGGTACATATGGTAACCAACTGAAATTAAACATGATGGAGCTGTTGGTGGTTGTTTATTGAATGGGGGAAACTGGCCAGGACACCAAGGAAATGCCACTATTCTTTTCAAGAAGTGCCATAGGATATTTTAGCGCCCACCTGAACAACCACCAGACCATGCAGACGGGACCTCGGTCTAACATCTCATCTGAAAGACTTCACTTCAAGAATGCAGCAACCCCCTCACGCTGTATTACAGTGCAAGTATTTGGATTTAACCCAAGTACCTGGTGTGGGGATAAAACCTACAGCCTTCTCTGATCTTCTAGCCTTAGAGGCAAGTATGCAACCTGCTGAGCCATTGACACTGAAAATAGCATTATGCTGCCTTGTTGGCTCTGAACAGAGTTTGTTTATGAATGGGTACCACATTAGCTCTTCTCCAGTCAAATATAGTTTTACCTTCCTTGATTGATCTAGTCATGAGTAAGCATATTGGACCAGCCAGTTCCCTTGCAAGTTTTCTCAATAGTCAAGGATGTACACCATCCAGACCCTCAGATTTATTCACCTTCAACTGTAATAGTTTTTTTACATATTTCTTTGGTAGTAATAACTCTGATGTGTTCTCTTTCCATTATTCTTGGCCTGACATTGCCCAACCCTTTGGGTTTGAAGTTACTCGCAAAGTATATATTAAAGGTATCCACCATACATTTTTCATTTATCATGTTGTCATCAACCTTGATTTGTTCCACTGTGCTTTGAGCACCTTTTAAACTCCCAATGTAGCGAAAAAGGATTTTTTATTATCTAAGGTTTCTGATGCCATCCTAATTTCATTGTCTGCTTTGGCTTTCTTTATTTCTTTCTTACAGTCACATGCAAGTTTCTTATAATTATCCCAGTTTTCTCTTATAGGATTTTGTTTAAATTTCTTGTATGCCTTCTTTTTTTGCTTTTATATTTTTCATGTTTTTGTTTGTAAGCCATTTTGGTATTCTTTTGCATGTGCTATATTTTTTAATTTTTGGTACATATTTTTGGATGCAAAATTCAGTCTTATTCTTTTCTTTATTCCATGTTACATCAAGATTGTCTTCCATTAAATCTTGTTCCCAGTCCCAGTTAGCTAGAAACACTTTCATTTGGTTAAAGTTTGCTTTGTTTTAGCATTTTATATTTGTGGTCCCACCATATGTTTTATATCCCAGTTTTAAAGTAGCTTTGATCATATTATGATCACTGTGTGCTGGTGGTTTGAGGACCTCAACCTCCTATATTTGTTAGAACTAGGTCCAAGATTTTGTTATTCTGTGTTGGATCCTGTCCCCCCAAAAAGGTTTGGATCTAGAATGCAAAAAGGCATATCCTCCAGACCTCCCCTCCTGCTAAGACCCCCCCAACCCCATGTTTTTTGGTTCTTACCTGTAAATTGAAACTGCGTGTTTTACTCATCTGAACTTTCATTGTACAGTCACTTTTTTACAGGCACCATGCACTTAGCTTAGCTATTGTCTTCTGTGTATGCCACTCAGTGAACCATTTGTCATGG
This sequence comes from Neoceratodus forsteri, assembly GCA_016271365.2. Taxonomy (NCBI): domain Eukaryota; kingdom Metazoa; phylum Chordata; order Ceratodontiformes; family Ceratodontidae; genus Neoceratodus; species Neoceratodus forsteri. Next base: position 355,856,647 of record CM057454.1, on the reverse strand, counting down.
CACGTACATCATCTTGTTCATTAATCTGTTACTGCACTTTACAATTTATCACTGTGACTGCATTTTCATGGTTTGATGTAATTTTGTATTCTGTACTCCCCATTCCCTCTCATACAGGTCACATCTGGAAAGGAGCTTTGACTCAGTGTATGTTTCTCTGTCACCAATTTTTAAATCACTCAGTCAATCAATCAATCAATCCTCAATCAATCAATCAATCAGTCAATAAATATCCACTGTTCTGACTGCTCCTAAAGACACATATATTTGTGCTAGGTGGGAACACCCACTTTTCATTATATTCAAATACAGAGCCCAGTGCAGGCTCTCATTTCACAGTGCACACTGCCCAGTGGTTCCAAATATCACTCTGTGGCTGCATACAGTTTACAACCCTGTTTGTTGAGCCATGCTCAGTACATTCACAATCCATTCCAATGCACACACAAGTTAAGTAACAAGGGCACAGGAATGGAGGCAAGGGTGGCATACAAATGGCCTACTGGGACATTCTTGTCAAGTTTTGGCCCTTACACCTTCAAATGCAATTTACTCTTTCCACCCATGGATACTATATGATAAAAACAGACAATAACCTGGACTCTGGTACTCGCAGAGTTGCAAGCTTGAGAAAGGGGATGCAGAACAGGAAAAACAAGCAGGTCTCAGGAAAGGGACCACTGGCCACAGAGACCATTCCTGTATAATTAGTGAGCCGTGGGGTGCCACTGGACAGAAAGGCTATTTTAAAATGAGCAGGAAACAGAAGGAGTGAACCACTGAACACCAGGGACTTATTCAATACTGGTAGGGAGACAGTGTGAGGAGAGACCCCATGGACTAAGTCACTGTTCTGATAGTGACAGTAAGTATGAGCAGGGACCAATGGACACCAAGGACTATTCAGCTAGAACAGGTAATGGGTGGATGAACCATTGGACACAAGGGACAAGAACAGGTGATGGGAGAAGGTGCAGCTAGCCACCAGAGATGTGAAGCTTCTGACATGGACTGGGAACAAGGTATCATGTGCATGTCACAATGCTACTCTGTACTGGGCCACCCATGCTCCCCCTACCAGAATCTATATAATATAGGTGCTGCACAACACAAGTATGTACTGTAGGAAAGCTTTGCTACTTGACTTTTGTTATGCCACACCTATGTTATATTATGTGGTTCATGATGCAGCTGTAGGGTATGGCTCAACTTTGGGATAATGGGACCTCCGTTTGGAAGAAACTGTGACTTGCACTGGGTGACAGATAGCAGGTGAAAGGGCTCCCCTTGAAGACTGTGAGTCTTTGTCTAAGAACACTTCCTCTGATGGCTGGCAGAAGATGCCAGGGAGGGAAGGAAAGGGAGTAGAGTAATAAGGAGAAGAATGGGGGGCAGCTAATGGGAGGAGGAGGAGTTGGCCGGGGGGGAGTTAGGAGGCTACTTGAGAGCCTATGCATGTGGACCCAGCCTCTAAACTCATTATACCAGCTCTGATGCCAGTTTGATTGAAGGGATTCAGTAGCAGAAGGCCAAGGACAACAGGATCAGAGTAAGGCAGCCTGTTGCTGGCATTGGGGAAGACAGGCTGAGTGATAGGGGAGTAACTTACCATTACTGCCTGTGTTTCTAAATCTAGTTTTAATCTGCAGTGACAGACTGCTGACAGAAGTAGAATGTATACCAAATCTGGACAGACATATCGGTCCGTGGCACAGCAAGGCAAGGGGTGCAGTTTTAAGGAATAGCTGGAAAGGTGCCCTGCTAGATCACAGAGCTAGGGAAGAAGGGTAAGATTCCTGGTGCATGAGATTAGTTGTGCGGGGATGGTAAGAAATAATGTTCCTCTGCTTTCTTACAGAGCTGGTCAGGTAATGTTTCTCCTGCATAAGTAGAAAAAACAAAACAAAGGAAACAATGATGCACAGCAGGCTGTGGGGTGCACAAAGGGGGGGGCAGAGGTCCAAGGGGTAGACTCTCCAGGAAGGTTTATCAATCCACCGGGGTTAATGTTCCAGGGTGGCAAAGTCCTACCACAGCACTTACAGAATTGAGAGCACAGAATGGCCAGGAGCACAACTAGCATTGTAGCGGTCATGTAACATGATGGCAAGGGAGGGAGCCAGGTCAGCCATGGCAGAGAGATGGAGCTGGACATGGGAGACGTTTGATTGAATAGGGTCAGAGTGGTGCGGCATTAAGTTGGTAGAATGGTGCCAGCAACATTGTGGTGACTACAGTGCACTTGCATAGCTGAGACCAGGTGACCATCTTGGACATAGTAGTGTCATGCAAGGGGATGTGTAAACCAAATGGGGCTAGCAAAGCCAAAGAATGGGGACTTCAGTTACTCTTGGCTGCCAGGTCAGGCCAGGTTGGGGATGTAGCAGCATGGACTTCAGTTGAAGGGAAAGCGCCAGCAACATTGTGGCTCCGAGCTCCTGCACATGTGAGGCAAGCATCAGCAGTAGGTTCCATGAGGGTGGCCATTGCCTTAATAATGAGGATTGTTGCTATGGCAGCATGGGAAGACATGGCCAATGCCCTGGCTACAGGGCCACTCACCCTCACTTGCACGCAGCATGGCCAGCATAGGGATAAAAAGTCAGAGATAGTCCACAACAGTAATAATGCCTCATACAGGCTGGGTTAATGTTGTCCCAGATGAATGTTAATTCATTAAAAAGATATATATATATTATAGGGGTGAGATAGCAGCCCTATAGTTAGGGTTGAGTAGGGTATTCAATGTTAAGCCCCTGACTTTGTACCTTAATAGCGTTGGCATTGTTTGACTAAATCAGCTGACATTTTGCATATATTGTCTAGAAGGCAAGGTCTAAGTATGGGGAAAGTTTCGTGACAGCAGCTTGTGTGGTTTCTGAGATTTACATATGTCATTTTCCAGTAGATATCTAATTTTCTTTCCTATACTTAACATGGGATTTGGGTTTGCTCTCACATACAGCGTACACAGAATGGAATTTTTTCTAAAACTTTCAGGGTACAAGCATGTTGTGTCAGTGTAGTGCCTTTGGAAGATTTCATAAAAAATCTATTAAACAGTTCCAGAGTTATAAGGATTTAAAGATTTTTTTTCTGTTTTGAGCATGCTCAGTAGGGTTTTTGGGATAACATTCTGATATGACACCAAACATTTTGTATTACAAGGCTATTTCTGCTTTTTCATCACTTGCTTCTCACAGCACCAAAGCATTTTTTGGTGCTGTGAGAGCTGCCATCTGCCCCCCCCCCCAAATTTAAAAACATGGAAGATACTGTACATAAAAATGCTGTGATTTAAAAACACAAACACCAGAACCTAGCTAAATGGACCTGTTTTGCTAGATTCTGATGTTTGATTTTTAAAATTCAGGCCAGAAATACCTTTTTTGGGCACCCCAAAATCCATGGTGCCCAGCTTTGCAAGAGGAGTTGTTCACCCGCATTCTCTGTATGAGAAAAGTGGGACCTTTTCGAATGCTGAAGCTGCAGTTGAAAATTGTGCTGCTGGCTTCAGCTGAAGCAGTGAGCCCACAATCCCCTGTTCTGTGTGTGTGTGTTTGTGTGTTTTCCCATTCCTTGTGTGTGTGTGTGTGTGTGTCTGTCTGTCTCTCTCTCTCTCTCCTCTCTCACTCACTCTATCTGTCTATCTATCAAAAATGACATTGAGATACCTGTGACAGCAAGAGTGTGTTTAAGGGCACCTGAAGAGATGGACTGGTGGACTTTTCACATACATTTTGAAAGCTGGCCCATTTATTGTATGCTTTACCTGTGTTCAGCAACTTTCTGTTCTAAAGCTGTAAAAATAAGTACAGTAAATTGATAAAACTGATAAAATAAAAAATGAGTCGGGAGAAATGTGTTAAATGTTGGAATCATCGCATGTGCTGTCTGTCGGAATAGACCAATGACTCACTACATTGGAACCAATGCTGTAGATTTGGTGGATCTGGTTTGCACTGTAAGTGCTGAAAGGCATTATTTTATTTATTTATTTATTTAAAAGTTAGTAACCGGGAAAGGCACACTGAGCCTGGGCTCAATACCAGGTGCAACCCGGGGAAGGACAATGGGGCAGAATATAACAATACAGCATTTGTGCACAGTAATTTAGAATGTTACACAGCAATAAAATAGATATACTATAACAGCAGTAATGCACAGCATTACAGAGTAGTAACAACATCAAGATTGATACGCTGGAATGAGCAGTAGGCAAAGAGATACAGAAGCAGTGCATAGGTTTGAGACAGAGTAAGTACAGTAGTACATAAAACAACGAGGTGATCACTATCAGCAGTTAATAGGACACAACAGGCAATAAGAGCTGGCATTGAATCAGGATGGGGTGGAGGGGGATTAGGGAGAGGGGAGGGACATGGGAACTGGTAAATTAAATCAAATCAAATCAAAACTTTATATATAAAAGGTGCCTGTACAATAAAAGCACACACGTTTTTATAAATATCCAAAATAAAAATTTAAACTAATAAATACAATAGCAGCTTTAGTAGTTAATAAATGACAGGCTAAAAAGATGCATCGTCAAAGCAACTTTAAAGCTTTGGACGGTCAGGCAATCTCGTACCCGATGAGGTAGAGAATTCCATAGGGTTGGGGCCACAAAACGAAATATCCTTGCTCCAGATGTTTGTAAATGAACACTGGGAATCTCTAGCAATCCCTCATTGGTGGATCAGAGAGGGTGGAGGGGACAGTAGGGGTGAAGGAGATCTTTCAGGTAACTGAGTCCCTGATCATGTAGGGCCTTACAGGTTAACAATGCAACCTTGAATGTGATTTGCCACTGTATCAGCAGCCAGTACAGTCCGCGGAGCACAGGCATTATATGACTGGTCCTAGAGGTACCAGTCAAAAGCCTGGCTGCCGCATTCTGCACCTGCTGCAAGTGGCAGATATCAACCCCCGGTAGCCCTAGGTAAAGGGCATTGCAGTAGTCAAGGCGGGAGGTAGCAAAAGTGTGAACCAATGTTGGAAGATCATCTGGAGGAACCAGGTGCTTTAACTGGGCAATATTCCTCAGATGGTAAAAAGAGGTTTTGACAACTGCTGACACCTGCAATTTTAGGGTCAGGCAGTCATCAAACATAACGCCCAGGCTCCACACCTGGTCTGAGGTAGTTAGCTGGACACCTCCAAGCCATTGACCCAAAGGAGAACCTGCCAACACACCCGCCTCACGATGACCTGGGTCCACTACCAACACCTCAGTTTTTTGGGGATTCAACTACAGCCAGCTCACATTCATCCAGTCCTGAATTTTGGCTAGACAGCTGTTAAATACCAAGACAGCATCATCCTGATCAGGCACAAAAGACATGTACAGCTGAGTATCATCTGCATAGCAGTGAAAACTCAAACCGTACTGCCTAATAATCGCTCCCAATGGCAGTGTATACACCGAAAACAACATGAGCACCAAGATGGATCCCTGTGGTACCCCACAGAATAGGGAGAATGGAGCTGAGGGAAAAAAAAACAGACACCACCCTCTGAGTCCCACCTGCAAGGAAAAATCAAAACCATCTGAGGACCAATCCCAAAGTTCACAGACATACCATAGGCGATCCAACAGCACACCATGGTCCATGGTGTCAAACGACGCACAGAGATCAAGAAGGACCAAGATGGAACGAGTCTTTCGATCTCTCGCTATTAGGAGGTCATTTAGTACCCGAACAAGGGCTGTCCCAGTACTATGCGTCTTCCTAAAACTGGACTGGAGAGAATCATAAATATTGTGGCGGGTCAAATGGTCATCCAGCTGTAATGCCACCACCTTCTCAATAACCTTACTCACAAAGGGTAGCTTAGAGACAGAAATGTAGTTTGCCAGACAGTCCGGGTCCAAGGAGGACTTCTTAAGAAGGGGCCGAACCAAAACCTCCTTCAGGGGATCTGGAAAGATCCCCCCTCTCCAAGGACAACCAGACAATCTTGGCAAGGACCGGGCCAATGGTATCCACACAATCAACCAAAAGGCGTGTGGGGCCCGGGTCCAAACTACAGTTGGTCGGACGTAACGACTGGATAACCATTACAGTATCACTGATTGTGGGCTGGTTGAAGTTGCACCACACAAACTGGGCATCCAACATCTCCTGCCAACTGTCACTAATCCCTTGAGAGAGGGTCAAGCAGATATCGAATCTGATCGTGGCAATCTTATCCGCAAAAAATCAAGCAATCTCCTCACACCGCTCTTGGGAAAAAGTGTTTCCTGGCTGAAGACATAGTGGATTGCACAGTCTGTCTATGGTCTGGAAAAGCTGAGCTGGTCAATTCTGCACAGCAGCAATTTCCCTGCACAGGAATTATGCCTTCTTATGGGTAATTGCTGATTGATAGACCGAAAAGTGGTCCATCAAACTAAGTATGTCACACACAAGGCCTGACCTGCACCAGTGCCTCTCTAACCTTCATCCAACTCTCCTCAACTCCCTCAAGATCTCATCAAACCAAGGAAACCTGGGGCGAAGAGTGAGGGGGCCAACATGAACAGGAGCAATGGAATCCAGGGCCTCTGTCACTGCCTTATTATAGGCCAGTACTAGATCCCCTGGATCCATGCATTCACTCGGCATACTTGATAGGTCCAACGCTGCCATCAGGCCATCGGGAGATACACCCCTCAAAGGGCGGTATCAGACCATCTCCATAGGGGCAGGCCTCCTTGGGGGGCCATGAAACTGAACCCAATAGCATGATGGTCAGACCACCTGACTGGTTCCACCACCTGATCAGATATCTCCATCCCCAGAAGAAACACCAAGCCCAATGAATGACCACAAATGTGAGTTGAGGAGGAAATAACCTGTATGAGGCCCAGTGAACACATTAACTTGAGGAAGTCTTGTCTAAACTGTGAGAGTGCATCGTTGACCCAGGCATTGAAATCCCCCAGGATCAGCCATCTGTGGGATCCCAATGTCAGGTCGATAATGAAGTCCTCAACTTCCCGCAGGAAAACATTCCCATCTCCTGGTGGACGGTAGATGAGAAGAATCCTGCACCCCACACCCTGGCCCATGATACATTCAAAAGAGTTGGTGGTTCCCACTGGTACTTCCATCAAGTTCAGTTCTGATTGAAAACAAATGGCCACACCCCTGCCCCTACAATCAGTCCTCGGACAGTGTATCACCATGTACCCAGCAGGAATTGCTGCAGCCAAAATGGGACCAGCATTCTCATCCAGCCAGGTCTCCGTGATGAAAGTCAGGTCAGATGATTTAACAAGATCCGCATCTATAGCAGTCTTGTTTTTAATAGACCTGGCATTACATAACACCGCCCGAGTCGGATGAGCAGTCGAGGAAGACCGAGTTTCCTGCCTGCCATAAACAGAGCCCTTGGGTATGGGAACCAGACAGGGAGGATCCCTTTCCTGGACCCATTTCACCCCAGGGCATCTTCTTGTCCCCACAATCCCAATCCACCCACTCCTTTCCATTCCCCCAACATGCTGAGCCCCCACCCTTGACTTCCTAACTATCCCCAGTGCCCTACACCATCTATACACCTCCAGGGATAGGGAGGGACAAAAGAAAGGGAGGAGGTTCCTCAGCCTGGAGGGGGAATAATGCCTGACCATCAATGTACCTGCCCAACACATCTTCACCATAAATCACAAACACCCAATCAAATAACATTCAGCGCAACTCCAAAAACTATCAAACTTCCACACCACTCCACGTAATGACCACACACACAACAAACAATCAACCAAAAATCCCCAACCCCAGCAACAATACAGAATCAACTATATAACAGAGTGTGAAAGGTTTTTAGGTAGCAGTAAATGTTACAAACTTTCCCAATTGAATAGTTAATTTCCTCTGGGGAGCCCCCACCTCTCCAGAAATGAAAAATGATTGCCCCCTGACACGATCTCTCACAAAGGTCAGAGGAGCAGACAATGAATTAATATGAAAATGAATCAATTATTAGGCACTCTCACTGCCAAAAAATCTCCAGATGATGTCTCTCTAAAGATCATGAATTTTCTTTAAAGTTTAGATAGTCATTGGGCTCTCTCACTACCCATAAACCAAAAATCCAGCCCAATATAATGAATGAGGAAATAAAAGGGTCAAACCAGGCTGTGCACCAGTCCAGATTCTCCTGTCCAAGTTCTTCTTTTAGGCTTCCAAATTTCCAACTTCCAAATCTCCAGCTCAGACTCCAGGAGTAAATGACAGAATATCCCCTCAGTGCTCCAAGGGTGACTGCCCTCCTGGCTCTACCAGTGACCCAACAGCTCAACTCCCATTTAAAACAGCCCACTGGCTGAATCCCCAAGGAGCCTAGGGATAACAGATTCTAAGGTCAGCTCTCCAGCAAGCCCTAACTCTGACCCCCATGTGGGACACAGGCTAAACACACCAAGCTGTCCCCCCAAAGCCCAGGGGGTACAAGCAGCTCCAGCCAATTCAACAAGGCAACAAAGCCCCAGTTCCAAAGACCAGCACAGCTCCCCAAGCTTTCAGGTCAGGAATCAGCATGGAACCAATTCACTGAGACAATTCCACAATGAGCGGGATGGTCTGGCATCAAACCCAGTCCAGGAACACACGCCTGACCCTGTTGCCAAAACGATAGTTCCAAGGCAGGATCCACTCTCTCATCAGGATGCACAGCTCCCCTAATCCTCCAGGCAACAAGGTCATACCACTCAAAACAGGCCAGGAAGGTAAGGGCCTCAATTACTCTACTTCAATATCTTGGGCCAGAATAACAGATAATGTTCCACATCTCCCAAGAGTCACAATTGTAACCTTATAGTGACTCCAGGACCCTAGATTAAATTATCTCTGCCACCTAAATCCCGATATACACCTAGCAATAGCTGACTCACTAAAAACACCTTCTCTCACTAAACGTTGAACGCTAAATTGTGATTGGCACTGCTAATGCTGCTACTAAAACTGAAACTGTTTTTTAAAACTAAAAACAAACAAAGTGCTAAATAAAGCTAACAAAATAAAATAAAATAATAACATATACGCTGCTCTGTCTCAACTATCTAGAGGTCAGCCCAGCATGGCCACCATCTTGTCTGTATAATGGTTGTCCCAGTTAAGGGGGAAGTGGCAGAGACATGGAGGGGAGGAGATGCCTGAAGTGATTTTTGATGGCTGCCACAGTTGGCAAGCCACAAACCATGAGGAGTAGTTAATTCCACAAGGCGTTCCCTCCCTTGAAGGATCCATCACCCCTTGCAGTAGGTAGCAGTCCTGGATAACCATCAGCAGCACCTTTTCCCTGGCAAGTGCTGTAGTTACTGTCTGCCAATCAACCCAGGTAGGTCGAAGTCTCCCACAATAACTGTATTCCCTTTGCCACTGACATCCCTGATTTGCTCCCCCAGCTCCCTATCCACCATCTCGCTCTGTGTATATGTTATTTATTTTTTTTGTGGGAATGACAAAAACAGTTTCACAATTTGAGTGGGGTAACACGTCATGGCAAATGAGAAACGACGAAAATGCCCATTACGGATGCAGTTCACCACAGTACACTGGTTGTTTAAAGTGTTTGTAAGCATCTGTTTTATGGTTGGTATTAACAGCAGTTTGTCCTGCTATCACAGTGTTCAGTGACTATTCATCCAGAACATAATATGCCATGCAGCATTTTTGGTTGTTTCTTTTTATCCCTGTGACATTATGTCCATGTCATTGTCACTGCAATGTTTTGTCCAGGGACAAATCAAAAATACAAATGTGGTAAACCATAAATAGTACAATAAAAAATAATATATGGGCAACCATTTCCAACTTGGTTGTATTTCCATCTGAAAGTTGAGATGACATAAGTGATGTTTCCAGTCCCTATGACATCATCTCAGCCCTCTGATGAAAACTCCACCTTGATATGTAAGGTTTTCTATACATTATTCTATATTATTTGTGTGGTGTACAGTAGATTATAGTCATTTGCCCCCCCCCCACCACCACCACGATAATGTGGCAGAAATGAACTTTATCCATTTGTGTGCTTTACAACAGCCCTTTGTATTGGCATTTTCAGACACCGCACCTATCCATTTAAGCATTAATGTGAGGCCAGATTGTGTGCTGAAATTGGGACTATGCCAGTTTGGGAAGTCACCAAGGTCTGCTGGAGTAATCATAAAGTTAAATATCCTCTGACACACCTCTCGGCCCTCATGTTAAAAACTCCACCTCCCACCTTTATTGAAAGTGTTCTCTGTTCTCTCACCTCAAAGCCCTAGGTATATGTAATTGCACGAATATGGGAGTTGCCACTTAGTCTCCATGCTATGTAACTGCCTTTGTATAAACTTACTTTCATGATATGTAACTGTCATTGTATAACTTACTTTCATGATATGCAACTGTCATTGTATAACTTACTTTCATGATATGTAACTGTCGTTGTATAACTTACTTTTTTGCATCTTATTTATGTGCTTCATTTTCCACTTAGATTGGCTAAGCACCTACATGAGCGTGCTCCTTCCCTAGCCAATTTCACTTATTATTTACTGTCTACCATTTTTCTGGGCATATATAAATGTCTGCATGTCCAATCCTCTGATGTATCACAACCTGTACTATATTTGAATGTACCTATGCTATCGTTGAATTGTACCATTGTTCATTGTCTGTACTTCTCAATTTTGTACTCTCCCGGGTTGTGCCTGAAAATAGGCAGGATTGTTGCCTAGTGCACTTACCCGGTTACCAAAAGCCAATAAATAAATAAAATGAGCAATTCTTTTGTTCAGGATGACTTTAAAAAAATTTGTAGAATGATGTTACTTGCTGTGTTTGACTGTTTTCCCTACTATTCAACCCTTACAACTTTACCTGTTTCTGGATGTCTTCCTGCATTGCCACTCTCAGTACTCTCCTCTGGCTCCAGCCTTTGGCTAATGTCTTGTCCGACAATGCTAAAGTTTACCACTACTGCAGCAGGCCTCCACCCTCTGGCTGTGAGGTATATTGTACCTTAATATCAGTGGGGGTAATCTGGATGCTTCTCAGGGCTGATCTGGCATACATGGAGGTGGAAGCCATGCAGCAGCTGGCACTGGCAACTTTGTTTCTGACCAGGAATCCAGTGCTTGGTCTATGAATTCCCCCCTCTCCCAGTTCCAGTGGTCTGCTTTTCAAATAGTATAGCACTATAGTTCAACAACAGGACTGCCAGCATACTGAGATCCTAATAAACAGCATTAACTTTTATTACATACCACTTTAGTGGATCTAGACTATTGTTTCCTTTACTGATTTAGCTTTAATTATTAATTATTATAATTAAGTAATGGGTCACTATTCCTTTGGTACAATGCCTTAAACGTGATGGTGTATTTTGTAAGTTCCTTGATTTCTTGACTGCTGTTGTAATTCTCCCAGGTCATGCCCCAAAACAGGCATACTGTATTTATACCTAGTACATTATAACTGGTTATGAAGTAGACTTGCCTCTAAAAGGAAACTGTCAATTTTTTTCATTTTTAGTAACATTTTATATTGTTTGTAAGTGGAACCATGTGTACTGTAAATAGGAAATCTGGCAACCTGCAAATAATTAAAAAAAAAGCTGAATATTGTTTTGATAGCATACTGTTGTGGAACAATAATTGTTTAAAACATATCCTGTTGATGAGATCCAGTTTATGTATGATGGAATTTAATACTATATGGCTGAAACAAGACTGTGTTTTATAATTTATTTGCTTGCTACTTGACAAATAACAAACCTTTAGTTAAGTGACTATTACAGGCACATATGAAGAGATGATTGCTTTAGTTTATTACTTATTTAACTGATTCTTCTAGCTGGGGTCTATAACACAGATTTACTTATTGAGTCATGATTTATACTCGGAAGATAAATCCTAAAGTAACAAGAAACAAAATGGGAAACACGCTGTGGTGGTGCTGAGAACTGATGCTCCAATGCTGTGTTGTCCCAAAAACAATAATCTAGAAAGCAATGGTTTAGTGCAGTCAAACTTGAAAAAAGACTATGGGTGGAATATTTGAAGATCAAAGCTCTGCTCTAATATCACTAGTTGCTTGGGCTGAAAGTGCTGAAATTATATCAAAACGTGCAAAAAAATCTGTACCATCAAATCTCCAGCACAGAGCCAGGTACCCTGGCCATTTGCCCACCAAGAGCTTCAACACTGGGTAGATACCTGGAGTGTAAACTCCTTTTTTACGGCTAGGTGTCATGTCATCCAGGAACACCCAACATAATGTGAATTTGGAAAGGTAGCTCTGTTTAGTTACAACAGACTGATTGCAAAGTGGCCCAGAGTCAAAGCCAATGCTTCATCAAGGGACATGAACCTGGAGTGAAGACTGTTTTGATGGCTAAGTGTCATATCTTTCAGGAACATGTCATGTGACATATAGTTATGTTCTGTTACAATAAATCGATGACAAAGTGGTCCTGGTCGGAGTCAAACCCAATGTGTCAAAAAGTACATTTTCAACTAAGTGGCTCCAAAATAATAGTTGTAGCAGTAAAGAAAAGGTACTCACAAATGGAAAAAAAATCAGTAAAGTTGGCAAAAAAAATTATCGGTCACAGCTTACTCAAAACTTAGTCCATACAGTCCAAAGAAATGAACAGACAAGAATATCATAAATGATCTCTGCAAATCAAATTTAAATCAACTGAAATATTGACCTGTTTTACTACTGCAACTATTATTTTTAAGTAACTTGGCTGTAAATGCACCTTTTGACACATTGGGTTCAACCCCCCCCCCCAGGCCACTTTGCCGTCAGTCTACTGAACCCAGACAGAAGTAGCTTTTCAAAGCTAAATTAGATCCCATGTTCCCAGATGACAAGATGCCTGGGCATAAAAGCTGAGTGACTCCTTCATAAATAATCTTGGTGTAATGTTCTTTGCCCAATATTATTATTTTCCCATCTGCAGAAGTTACCTTGTTTCTGGTGATTGGGTTTACTGCTAATTTCTATCTTGAAGTTAGTGGGATCAAAAACTCCAAACACACTGCTACTATCTTATGTATCATACCATCTTATAGCACGTATTCTCTAGTATGCAAATGTTTAACAGCTGCAGTTCTTGATATTTTATATTATGTGTTTCAATAAAGATAAACATATCATTTACATTACTTTCTTCATAGAAAATGCACAACTGTATTTATGTACATAGAAAATAGGTTTGGAAAATATTGTCATTTATACTGTAATAAATGCCCTTCTGAACCAACTGCTGTTCATTAAGTGAAACATAGCCTTGCATTTTCAGAGATAAGGAACTCCTCTGTATCTCTGTGAGGCCCCTTGTGGGAGCAGTGAGTAGGTGATTAATTCAGCTTTTCCTAAGTTGTTCTGCCTGAAGTCATTCTTTGATGCTATGTTAGACTACATTTTTCATTTGTATACTAAATGGCATATTTGACAAACTTGTTACTGGGCACTGGAATTTCAGGAAAAAAGCTTTAAAAATTGACTTTATATTTTGTATACGTTACTTGTGTAGTGCACAGAGCAATCACAGGGGAAAGCAAATGAGGTGAGAGACAGTTAGCTTTTGTTTACTGGGAAAGTTATAGATCAAGCAGAGTGCGTGTCAAAACTGAAGCTAATAAAAAATGGGCAGACTACAGTAGGTGAGCCCAGCAGCCCTTATCTTCATCCACTTCTAGGTTTCTTTTTTGAAAAATGTTTGAGGATTTCCCACTGCTGGCAACTCGGTTGTGGATTACCTGTCTGATCCAATATTCAGTCCCTTCCCTCTCCTTAGGGATCATCTTTGGGCATGGCAGTGGTGGTGGCTGCTTCCCCCTGAATCCCCAACCCGGAGAACATCTGCCTGAAAGAATTATGTCCAGTCTGGTGAAGTGCTGATGCATGTCTCTTCCTACTGTGATTGTTGGCATTTCATGGACATGCAGCACGTCACTTGCAAGTAAATCCCCCCCCCCAGAATAAAACACTGGCCCAGTTCCCAAACAATGTTGCACCCCCCCACCTACAACCCCTAACCCAAAGGTGGTTAGTGGCCTCCCTTCCACCTGCAGCACTGATAATCTACCACCCAAGTCACAGGTGAGGGATTGACAAGTGTAAATAGCTACTTCTCCACCACATTTGCCTCTATCCTGATAAGTCAATTGGTAGTCAGGCAGTGCCAGTTAGGAGTCCAGGATGCAGGAGGAGAGCCATTTTTCTGTGATGTAGAGGATGTATTGGGAAGGTATGTAGCACCAAACTCTGAGTTTGTCAAGTCTGCAAAGAAGACTCCTTTGCATTCAGATGGATAAATTGGAGTCATTTGCATAAGGAGGATATGGGATGGCGAAGGCAGAGGAACAAGGGGAGGAGGGAGAGGGAGTGGGGGGGCATGGAATGAGTTCCTCATCACCAGACAGAAGGAGAAGGATAAGTAGAGGGAAAACTACAGCGAGCCACTTCTGCCTTTTGTTATCTCTTGGAAAAGTAAAGGGGGAAGATAAAGGGAGGGGTGAGAGCAATGATAGAAGAATTCTGAGTTTAGAAATGGTGTGTGCAGAAGGCTAGGGTGGCTAGCAAGGTCAGGGAGCAGAGAAGGAAGGCAAAATTTGCCCAGAGTCAGGTTGGTAAGGGGGAGAGGAATCAGAGCAAGGAAGTGGGGGGGGGATAAAGCATTCAGGTTGGGTCACCTGAAGAGACAGTATCAGGGATGAAAGCATAACAAAAAAGGAACTGAGAGGAGGATCACATTGTTTGCAAAACACATGACTATGTTACAATTATGAGACAAGTAAAAAAAGACAAGTAGAAAGTCAGGGTTTTAAATAAGCTGCAAAAACTGATTCACAGTTTGACCCATAAAAGTATTAATTAGCTGTGAAAATGCATAGCAGTTGGCTCAGATCAATTAGCAAAATACAAAAAAATTATTCAGTTTTATTTGTGTTGTATACTTTGTCATGAACTCGTTCAAAAATGGTTAGCAGTCTACTGCTAAATATCTCTAAAAAATGGTTAGTATTACCCCTTGTTTTGCTTAGCATTTTGCTATGTTATACCAGCTATTTAAAACCCTTAAAGTACAGAGATGTTAGGTAAATATGTAGTAAATTAGTAAAGGTATACAAATAGCAGTATGGGTATGCAGTGAATTTTGGGTAGTTAAGGAAGCAAAGAAGGATAGGACAGAGCAACTTGTTCATGAGCAAAATAAATAGGCTAACAGGAAAGATGAGAGGGGAGAATGGAGGATCCAGGGCAAACAGGCAGAGGTTATGAAGCAGGCTTGCAATAGTGCAGAGCTAGTTGCTAGGGAAAGTTAAAGAAAAATTTTAATCTGAGTAAAATGTGTTATAACTAACAAAGTTAAATAAGGACAAAAAGGAATCCCAAAAATTTCCAAACCCAAGTAAATCTCATTGCCTTTACCTACTGTATAACCTAAATGTCAATCTTGGGTAACTTTAATCTGGATACAGATAGACCTGCAAAGTGATCAAAATAGGAAATACATTTACATTGGAGAAGTTCCCAGGTGTGTGGAGGCCAGATTTGCTCCACTCACTAAAAATACCACCAATACCTTAAACTGGGTTTGGGTCCTCCTCCTGGAATGCGCTTGAAAATGTGCAGTACTACCAAAGGGTCCTTTCCTGGTCAAAAAAAATAAAATAAAATAAATGGGGACTCATGTGAATATCCCTTTATGGAATTCCCTGTTGCAACCTGCACATTGAGTACTCATGTATGGCAACTCATTTCTTTTGTAACCACACTATCTGCTACTGTTATCGCTGTAACTGTTAATATGTACTGTAGTATTGTTTCTTGTATGCTTATACCTTGTCCCCTCGCACTCATGTTGCAACTGGAAAAAAGTCGATCTGCCTCAGCATGCCTTTCTCAGTTATCAGTTTTTAAATAAAAAGATACATCTGGCAATATGTCAAGACTGCACAGCAAAAAACAATGTTGTCAATAACTGTGCAGTGCAATTAGCACAAAAAAGTGTGGTCCAAAACTGAACTAGATTATATATATTTATAAAATGGACAAATCCAACAAATCCAAATCCAGTGTTCTGATTGTATAAAACATATCACATGACTGTACATGTATCGGAGCGCGACCGCACACCCGCACTTTTACCCCCCTAAAAACAATTTTGCCTTTTTATAAGATAGATAGCCCACTATACGGTGTGCGGTCGCGCTCTGATATATGCATGCCTTGAGTGGTTGATGCACTTGGCCTGTGGCCTCGTGCGTACAATGCACACCAAGAACGACTGCACACCTAAGAGTGGGTTATCTATTACACATATATATATATATATATATATATATACACACATACATATATATATTTATATATATATATATATATATATATATATATATATATACACACACATATATATATATATATATATATTATAGTGGCACAGTAGTGCCACTATAGTCAGGGTTGAGGAGCCATTTACATGTTAAACCCCAAATTTTGCACCTTAATAACTTTGCAACTGTTTGACAGATTTGCCTGAAATTTGGAATACATGATCAAGACCCATACGCCTTGGGATCTGCCAAGTTTTGTTCTGGTCGGATATATGGCTACCGAGTTATTAAGCGTGACCTGTCTGTGCGTTTATGCTTTTTTGGAATTCTACTGTCGCACCTACAGGTCGCGTGGTTTGCGCGACCGATCCGAAATTTAGGAACGCATGCGTCGGGTCCCTATGTGCCTTTTGAAGATTTCGTGAAAAATATTAAATGGTTCAACAGTTATTCAAACAAGTTCCCATTGTAAGTCAATGGGAAAAGTTAACAAAAAGTTCGACAGTGTCGCAAATGCAGTTTTTACTGTCGCAAATGGCCCTTTTACTGTTGCAAATCTGCCATTTTGTTTTCAGTTGGTGATCAGAAAATTGCTTGCCATTTAAATTTGAGACCCCTAGCAACCTAATTCTTTTTGTATTCACCTAGTCGGACCCTGAGGATGCTAGCCATTTCTTTATTTTGGGGTAAAACAGCCCAAAAATATGATTTTCAAATTTCTGGAAAAAGTACTTTCGCGAAGTACTTTCACACTTGTGACACTGTTGAATGAATTTGTGAAAGCTTTCGCAAATTGCGACACTACTTTTCTAGGCTGTGGGAAAATTACAGCAATTCTTTGGCACCCCGCTGCAAAAGAACGGTTTGGTGTTTTGGGCTGAAATTTGGAGGGAACGCAACCGACATCTCACAAATGTGCCTTTCAGTATTTTGTTGAAAAAATATTACATGGCAGCAAAGTTACGGCACTCCAAAGTTGACACTTTTTCCCATAGGATAACATTACGGCATCCGACGCATTGCAGCAATCCTTTGGCGCCCTGCTGCAAAATAACGGTTTGGTCTTTTGGGCTGAAATTTGGAGGGAAGACAGCCAATATCCCACAGATGTGCCTTTCAGTGGTTTGGTAAAAAAATATTACAGGGAGCCAAAGTTATGCCACTCCGAACGTCTCTTTTTTTCCCCATAGGATAACATTACGCCGTTCACCGCGCCTTTCAGGGCCCGTATCTCAGAAACTATACAAGATACTGACTTTTCGTTGGAAAACTACTTAGCCCCCTAATAAGGGCTAAGTACAAAACTAGCCAGGAAAGTGATAATTCATATGACTTTTAAAAATTTTTTCTATGTCGTACAGTTCCTGAGATATAAGCAATTTAGTATTCCAACTCCTCATTTTCTGCTCTGAGACCCATTATTATGCATACCTTCTTTGTGCTCACTGTCTTTCTCTATGCAGCTTTTGGTGAAAACCAGTCTGTGTGCTTACATTACTGTTACTGCTTCTGCTTGCGGTTCCATACCCATTTCACTTACCATTCCCATCTACGCCACCATGCGTGTTACCCTTTGCATTTTCATTTGTGCTTGCTTTTGCATTGTTTTTAACATTTCTGTATACAGTACTGTTTCTCTTTCTGTTTTGCTTTGCGTCACCATGCGCATTACCATTTGCGTTTGCAGGCACAGGCCCAGCGCTCCACCGCATTACATGATGGGAGCAGGGCCTTCTCAAGAAGGGAATTAGAGGCAAAAAATCCATTTAATGCATTAGTTAGGGTTGTTCCACAGTGAAAAAGTGAGAATTTGGGGTTAGGGGTTGAAGCCCCTTTGCCCCACACCCCAACAGGCATCGGGGGTGTCGTTGGGAGTTGTCGGTCCTAACTCTCACCCCATTCTCCTATACCTCTGCTTCTTCACACATCTGATGGGGCAAGATTTGGGGCGGCAACCCCATTGTGCACCCCGATGCCAGTGTGGGGGTGTGGGCGGGGGGCCAAGGGGCTTTCAACCCTAACACCAAATTTCCTCACTTTTGCCGCTGTGGAACTACCCTAACTAATGCATTAAATGGATTTTTTGCCTCTAAAATATATATATATATATATATATATATATATATATATACTAACTCTGAAACCACACAGTGCTGATGTGATGGTATGTTTTTTATGGCACATATTTGCTTTTGAGGTTTTGACCAGATACCTATATAATAATAATAATAATAATAATAATAATCTTTATTTAAATTAAGTGCCTTTCAGAATATCAAGGTGCTGTACAGTAAGATTAAAACAACAATGATAAAATCAGCAAACACAACAATAAAATAATCTGTCGGGATACCTTCAATCCATTCCATTAAAGGCCTGTTGCCATAAAAAAGTTTTCAATGCCTGTTTAAATCCCCCCACAGTCATGCACTCCCACAACTGATGGGGTAGAGAATTCCAGAGGGTAGGGGCCACATACATAAATGCATGGGCCCCAGAAGATTTTAAAGACACCCTTGGAATCTCCAGTAACCCCTCATCAGTCGAACAGAGCTGTCACTTGGGGCAGTAAGGTACAAGAAGCTCTTTCAAGTAGTCAGGGACAAGTCCATGTATCACATAGAGGACATCTTTGCACAAAACTATCTAAACTAGGCATCACATTCTATTTGTGTACAGCTACAGTAAGAGCACGTGACTTCATTGTTTTCTTGAACATAGCTGATTTACTGAATTACTTTTAAAGTTTCTTAGTTGTGCATTGGCCTTAATGGTTTTGGAAAAAAGAGAGTTAAATACTCAAAGCATTTTGGAAAGGGCTCCATTGCCAGATTGATGGAGTGACACCCAGCACAACTTCTGCTCATTCTTGCATCCTTAGTTGGGGAATGGAGTTGGGTCTTTGAGATGCTCCCCAGTGGACATGGTATGGAGCATCCCTAGGAGAGCTCTACTCTCTCAGATGTGGATGGTCCAGTGGGTTCCATCAAACCATCACCCATTGAAGACAGGGCAGCAATGCAGATGGGCAGCCTAATCATGGTGTGTGGAAGGGCAGGGTGCTGGCAAATCCTAGGCCATGCATGCTCATGTCCTATTGTGTGTGTCATAAAATGGTGATGGGCATTGCACAGCATTAAAGATGGTAACCAGGGGCCAGCAGGAGGATATACAGATGGATGCTTGCAACAGAAGGTCAGCTAGGTCAGGATAAAAGATCTCCAATTGACATGGCACTCTGAACTACCTGGAGTGAGACACATAATGGTGGTGTAAAGACCAGACTGAGAGAAGGACTGGTGAAGGGAATGGCTGCTGGGGGTATAAAATACATATGAACTAAAGGGTCTCCATTGATCTCTGAATTATACATCCCCGCACTCGTTATACTGTGATATCACAATCATTAACATAAACACAAACACAGGAGTCTGATTTTCAACAATATGTTGTTTAACTGTTAAATGGGCAGATGTGGCAGAACAGGAGTGGGGAAGTGGGACACAGTGGGTACAGTAGTCTCTGGAGCATAAGGTAAAGGCAGAATCAGGTGGAGGAGAGAGGAGGGATAAGAGGTAAGTGGTTAGAGAGTCAAGCCAGTATTTGGCTATAAAAGGAGGAGCAGTCAATTTGGTGACATTGTGACAGGGGAAGCAGAGTTAGTGAGCAGTAAAGGGAGCAGTGGTTGGTGCAATGTGGCAGGTTTGAAGCAAATTGGCAGAAAGTGTTGCAGAGGGTATCGAGTCTGTTTAGTGTTGAAGGGGTCAGAGCTGAAGACCACATCTCAGTAGTCAAAAATAGGTAGGATTAATTTGGAGATCAACTCACAAAAAATAAGAAAGGAAAGGCTATCTTTGTTTCAGTTGAGAGCTCCAAGTTTGGATGAGTGCTAGTTGGCTGAGGTTGAACCCTGATAAGACTGAGGTGCTGGTGGTGGTTTACCCAGATCATGGGGAGGCAGGTGTGTGTGTATGTGTGTGTGTGTGTGTGTGTGTGTCTCAGCAGGACAATCTTCTGGTCTTTGGCTTGGGGGTGTCCAATTTACTACTTCAGATCGGGTGCGTAACTGAGGCATTATTTTAGATGATGGCCTGACCCTAAGCTCACAGATGTCAGCAGTTGTCAAGAACAATTTTTTACCATCTGAGGAATATCGTATGGGTGAAGCACCTTGTCCCTCCTGAAGATCTTCCGATGTTGGTCCACGCATTCATAACCACTCACTTTGACTACTGCAATGCCCTTTATCTAAGGATACCAGGGTTTGATATTTCCTTCCTGCAGCTGGTGCAGATTGCAGCTACCAGGCTTCTGACTGGTACATCCAGGACCAGTCACATTATGCCTGTGCTCCGTGGACTGCACTGGCTGCCAGTGTGGTGGTGTATCACCTTCAAGGTTGGCTATCTAACCTATAAAGCCCTACATGATCAGGGACCCTGCTATCTGCAAGATCTCTTTTATCCCTAGTGTCCCTCCCCACCATTCTGATCCACCGAGATTCCCAGGGTGCGATTGAAGACAGCTGGGGCCAATTTTTTACATTTGTGGCTCCTACCCTGTGGAACTCTCTACCTCATCAAGAAAGAGAATGCCTGACCATCCAAAGCTTTAAAATAGCATTAAAGATCTTCCTGTTTGGCCTGGTATTTTCTGATGAATGTTAATATTGGAAATCAGAATATACTGTCATCCTTTTTATGGGTTATGTCAGTTTATACAGTATTTTAAAATGTCTGTGATTTTATGCATTGTATTTTAACTCATTAAGATGTTAATTTTATTTTACGTTTGCCTTGTTCAGTGGAAAGGCACCTTTTATAAATAAAAATTGATTTTATTTGATGTCAAAATGATCCATGCTGCTTGGTCCAGCAGATCCACTGTCCACACTTTGTGCATGTGAGACACACATGAGTGGAGTGCTGGACCAGTTAGGGCTGGCAGTATAGCCTGGAGGTTAGAGTAATGAGCTGTGAACAAGCTTGGTACATCCAGCAGACCAGACCTGGGTTGGATTCTCACAACCTCTACTTGCATACTGTGTGACTCTAACCAAGTCACTTACCCACCCAGTGCTCCCAGGTCACCCCTGAAAACAGGTACTTGTGCCTAGTGGGCCTTACCCAGTTACCAAAGACTAAAATAAAATAAAAAAAATAAATTACTGTAAATCAGAGTTGTATATCTCTGGCTCTGTCAGAACTGAGCCCTACTGTCATAGCGCTGACCCTCTGCTGACTTTACAGCATACCACTGGTATATGTCTTCTCTCCCCTGCTCATCTTTAAATTAGCATGGGAAGATAAACCAATACTGGGAAGGGGGGGTGGAGGGGCTGCTGTGTGATGAGAGGCTAGCTGCAACACTCAGATAAACTCAGTAGACCATGAGGCCTGTTTCTGCTAGCAATTTCGTATGTTTGTATGTTTGTAACCCCTTCAAAGCTGAATTCTTTCAGCCTGAAAGCCACATACACTGGTCATTACTCAAAAGTTTCCCTGTATCTTGGTATACCTCAGTACTTGTGGCAGTACCAAGTGGTATACCGAGCGGTACCACCTTAATGCAGCAGTGTGGCAGCGCGGTATGCATTATGTGGTAATCTCTTCATTACTTCAGTCTCCCTCACTATCTGTTGTAATGTGCCAGGTGGCACTATTTGCACTAACATTTTACTTGTCTTTCATTTTTTTCCAGTAGGTGTCCCCACAGTCAACAATGTGCTGATCCTTTAGCAGTTGTGCAAATAAACTACAAATATAAAAACATTAGGCCATGATGAGGTTGTGATTCATAATTTTATTATAGAAACCTGGTCACACATAGCATACAGTAGCTAGTGTTTATATCAGCTAGTAGTGATAAAAAAACTAAAGATTTTTCCAGTGTGTGTCAGCCCTCAGACAGGATTCTCATAATCATAACTGAGCAAAAAAAAAAAAAAATCCAAAGCATAACAATCATGAACAGAACATACTGTTGAGCTTGCACCAGTCATACTGGAAAAATATTTAATTTTTCATCCAAACTAGACAATACAAGCACTAGTGAACTGGTGGTGGACAGTGTAACTTAAAATCCTTATTTTGGTGAGCTTCTTTGTATAATGATTTATTTGTAACTATTGTGTGGCCTGTTAAAAAAAAACTTCCATTTAGTTTCAGTGTGTAGCACACTTGCCTCTGAGGCTGGGAGATCAGAGGGCTATGGGTTCAGTTCCCACATCTGGCACTTTGGTTAATATCCCAATACTGACACTGAAGTGCAGCATGAGGGGGTGCAGCACTTCTGAGGTGCTGTCTTTCGGATGAGACATTAAACTGAGGTCCCATCTGCCTGGACTGGTGGTAGTTCAGGTGGATATTAAAGATCCCATGGCACTTATCGAAAAGAGTAGGGGAATTTTTTATTTACAACTTCAGAAACAAATAATAATAAGCAATGTTAATTCACATCAAATAATACATACAGTAAATGAAGGAATACATCGATAAAGTATTACAATCATACTATTCAACCTGAGACTAAATTCACAAAATGTGTAGAAAAGAAAAAGAACAAAATGACTAAAAAAGTATTAATTCATACTTGCCCCCTTTCATAATTCATAAATAAGAAAAACAAATAAGTATTTTAACCATACTCCTATCAGACTATTCTCCAAATAACTATTTAACATGATACGAACAATTATGAAAATACCCTCCTTCCTCTTAAAAGAGCAGGGGAATTTTTTTTCTAGTTACCACTTAAGAAAACAAATAAACAAAATTATATTTACAGCATACAAAATCATAAAAATAAAATGAAAATGGTAAAATCATGAAACCGTAGTACATCTTACACACTACCTCTGTCATAAAATGAAAATAAAGTAAACAAACCCCTCCCACCCCACAAAAGGAGTAGGGTAAGTTCCTTTAAACCCTTCAAAATCAAACTCATACTTCAAACAACTTTATACAAAATACGTTAAAACCACAGCAAAGTAAGTATCTGAAGTTGAAAGCAAGCATAGCAAATCAAGTACATATTAATTCTTACTCCCTCCCCTATGCATCCTTCCCCCAAAAAAACATAATCCCATGCTGTTTTAAAATCAAAAAGGAAGCAAAAACGTAACCATAAGGTAACTTGAAGAAATTATTAGTTCATACTGTACTAGTCCTGCCCCCCCCACACTTAAGAGTAGGGGACTTTTTTTTTCCAAACTCAGAACAAAATATACAAAATTGTAGTACGTCATACAAAATCATAAAGAAAGAAAATCAAAAAACCAAAAGAAATATTACATCATACATTAACATGAAACCTAAGTCAGTCATATAGATATAAACCCATCCCCCACACTCAAAGACTAGTTTTTTTTTTCCAAAAAACTGCAAAACAAATTATACATCAAATGTATTACATCATACAAATGCATAAGAAAAAAATTTGAACCTGATACCAAAGCAAAAAAATATAAAAAAAACATTTCTGCATTTTGTAAGGTAGCATAAAGTCATACTTGGATCTTCCCAATATATATTGTAAGTTTTCTTCCTTAATGTCAGAGGAGCTGGAAAACAAAACCTCATCTACAGATCCCTACCCCATATCCAACCAAGTCATATGTCTCCACCATAAATGAAAAAGAGATTGGAAATACAGCACCCTATCTCGGGATTGCAGAGTAGAAATATCCTGCTGTACCGAAAGCATTACCTGTTCTACAGATTTATGTTGCTGCCATAAGGTGAGACTACACTGTGACTGCTAAAGCTGGAATTTAATACTCAACAAAATCAATTGCAGTGTTAATCCATCATATTTTGCCTACCGCCCCAGAAAAATACCCTCACACAGAATATGAGGAGTCAATGTTCTAAAAGGGTTCAGAGGCCAGATTTTATGCATATAATGCCAAAAGGATTGCACAAAGGAGCAATCCAGAAAAAGGTGTTGCATAGTCTCTTGTACTCCCAGGCATTGACCCAATATGGGACATTCCCTCTCCTGTAAACTCTTATATTTTAGATTTCCCCAAACCCCCCAGTCTCAGATGAAGACAAAGCCATAAAAAATCCCACATATGGATCGGTACCCTCCTGTTAACCAAAATGCCAGTGAACAACTTCTGCACAGTAGGAGCCTGCTCAAAAAAACAAGAGTTCTCAGTAAAGTGTATTTCCAGAATACTGGCATAAAAAAACCTTCCTAGACATAGTAAGTAGGTGTTACTTAATCATCAACCAAGACTTCAATGTGACTACAACATCCATAAAATATTGTGGAAACTCTGAAACATGTTTTGTTTCGAAATCAGAAGCTGATTCTCCCAAGAGTGCAACATGGGTGCCGAATAATCCAACAACCAAGGACCCCAAGGGGTCTGTTCTTCCGTAAAAATGGAACAATATTGGTATAAATAAAGGTGAAATACAGAAAAACCAAGGGGTGATCATCCCCAGACCACCTCATGCCACAGGTAAATACGTAATACCCCTTTTGAAGGGGTTCAAACGACTTCCCAGAGACATTAGAAAAACACTGTATAGGAAGCTTCTAAACCCAGACGGGGGTGGGTGGGGATAGACTTAAAAAAAGAAACATGGCTAATAAAAATTTGTAATCATATACACCCTTTTTTTCCGAGACATACGCCATTTATTCCAGAACTTCATCCTGTCCTGCGCTTCATGTAACCTGAGGTCCCAATTATAAAATTGTGGATCTGGACTACCAAAATAGATACCCAAAATGTTATTATATCCTGATCTTTGAGGAATATCTAGAAGAGAAGTCAGTGAACCACTGTCCAGACCAATAGGTAAATAACAACGCTTCTGCATATTCAGGCTGCCCCCGTCGTATTGGAGAAGTTGTCCAATACTGCCAAAGCCACTTGAAAGGGGGCTTTATCCACCACTATCAGCTCTACATCATCTGCATTATTCCACCATACAAATTTGAGGGTCCTCACAACCCACAGACAAACCAAGAATATTGGGGTCTGCATTAAGACGATGCAGTAAGGAGTCCAGAGTCAAAATATATAAAAGGGGGCTCAAAGGGCACCCTTGTTGAACCCCTCTAGTCACCCTAACTGCCACACCAGACCACCCATTTACACTAGGTAAAAGCTTAATTTGACTATAACAGGTCTGTAATGACATAATGAAACATGGGGAAAAGTTATATGCCTATAAAACTTCCCACAAATAATCATATTCTGTCCAATCAAAAGCTTTAGACTGGCCCAAATTAACTAGATAGCCCATAATTTCCCCATTTTGTCCCTTCTGAAAAATTTCATGAATAAGAAGCAAAGCATCCTGTATCTTACATGAGGGAACCCCACTAAATTGCGTGGGGTGAATAATCCCATCCAGGACCCTCACAAAATGGTTACCCAATACTTTCATAAGGATTTTATAATCAGTATTCAGGAGGGTAATCTGTCTCCAGTTTGTTAAAACCCCTTGTTCACCAGCCTTATACAATAGCACCAGAACACCATATACACACTGTCCGGAAGGGACCTGGACCATAAAGCAGAGTTATAAAGGGATGTCAATTCATCTCCCAGGGCCTCAAAAATCAATTTATAGATTTCATGGAGTGGACCATCTGACCCAGGTGATGTACCACATTTCAGGGACCAGATGACATCCCGCAACTCGGGCTGCATGATGGGGGCCACCATGGCTGCCTGTTCCTCCAGAGTAATTTGTGGAAGGATGCAACCCTGTAACCATACCTTCATGGACCCACAAGGTAAAGATAAACTAGAAAAACTCCTATGGAGGTGATTCTGGATTTCCTGTAAAATTTGAGAATTCTCTGCAATCCTTGAGCCATTAGGAGCAAGGAGGTTCAAAATGCTTTTAAGTTCCCTCAGATTTGTAAAAGATAAAAGGGGGACCGTATTGCCCTTTTTCCCACTGTATTTTGTTTTTGTTGGTTCACAAGACATTTCATTATGTCACACTGAACAGAAGCAAGATCAGCTTTTGTCTGTGCAATGACGGAGTGCAGATCAGTCCGGCCAGTCGCCTGTAAGGTTGTGAGGTCCTGCAACTTGTCCTGAAGCATATGCTGTGTCATTGAGAGCTGTCGTCCTTTTAATTTCCCCATTTTACAAAAATAGAGGATCACTTATGTTTTCGTGTCCTCCCACTAGCCATTTAGATCCTCATACAAAAAAAAACGATTTGCGAGCTGCCAAGAGGTAATCAAAACCCTTAGTGATAGCAGTTTCCTCAAAAATAGATACATTTAATTTCCACAACCCCGGGCCATGTCACTGCTCACGTAATTTCCCCAGGATGACTTTCAACATTCTATGATCTGAAGTGACCATTTCAACAACCTGCGTCTTCTGAAGCTGCAAGGCTTTTGAAATGAAAACATAGTCTATCCGAGAGGAATGAGAACCACAAAAATATGAATGAGGGGCTACCCGAAAAAAGGTGGAAAAAACATCCAATAACCCCATTTCAGAAATTACCATGTTTAATGCACTGGAGTCACAAAAAAGTTTGTTGGTCTGTAAGCCCCGATCCGTACGTGATAATCCACAGTTAAAATCCCCCCAACACAACTAACCTAGTGCTAAAAAGAAAGGGTTTAAGCTTTCGAGAAAGCTGTGCACATTCAAATTTTAACTGAGGTGCATACACATTAATAAGACACAAATCCATTCCCTTAAAATGAACGTCCAGAAGGAAAGCTCTCCCCAACATAATTTCTAAACTGTGTACCACCTGCACCCTAGAAAAAAAAATAGACCTGACCCCATAGCAGGTCTTCTCACCCTGCGACCAAAAACTATCCCCCCAAACCCAACTATTACTAGCAGCCTCTCTCCCTAAAGGGGAATGAAGCCAAACATCCTGAAAGAAAAGACAACCTAAATCAGAAGATATAAACTGGGCATAGGTGCTCAGACACCTTTTTCTCTGACTTAAGACTGTTCGCATTAAAGGATGCGAGAGTAAATTTATAGAAGTGAGAGTCCATCAATCAAAAAACAGATTTCAACTAATTTTGCTCGAAGCCCTTGTCACTCTTCCACTCCTTTGAAGCTTGGATCTAGTATCCTCAGTGGTATCAGTTTCAGATAGAATCTTTGGCTGTGACGAGGGTAGGGAAGTCGTGTCCGAATCTCCAGCCATGTCAGGAGGGGGATCTTATAAAGCAGAATATTGATTGTGCAAAGGAAGGGGGTCACCCAGAATGGGTTGTTTATGGTGTTTTTTTTTAACTCTGTATTTATCCACCTTACTGCCCCCACTCACCACTCATTCAGACTTCCTCAGCTGTGCAGTCCTTTTCTCACCAGAGTCTGCCCCTAGAGTACCTGGTGCTACATAGTCCCTTGATGCCCAGATTACCTCCCGGTGTGGGGTGGGCAGAGATCCTAATTCCCAAACTATTGATTGTGGACCTGTACAGTGGAGTCTGCCCCGGCAATCCGAGGGCGCGCCATGAGGAGTCATCACCTAGGCAAGATGGGGGTGTTTTTCCCTGTGTTCTTTTCCCCCGGCGTCAGTGTGCAATGAGGGCCAATGTGCGACGAGATGCGGTGAGATTAATCTCCTACTCCACCCCTCTGCCGACGTCTGCCCTGTTCTCATGCTGCTACCTCCCTCTACCGCACCTACCACCTGGCTCCCCCAGGTGGCGGTATTGCAGTGGAAGCTTGCAGGTTGTCCCCCCCAGAGAAGGAGAGCGGCCGTCAGATGCTCTATCCTTCTCTTCCCCAGCCGACCCCCAGTGGTCTGAGCTCGTTCCCTAACATGGGTCACCGGCGCGGTGCGAGGTAAGGCATCCAGTGCCTCAGCCCTCAGCACCACTGGGCCATGTTTATGGTGTTTTGGAGCAGAGGTCTTCCCCTTCTTCCCCTTGGCTACCTGGAAATCCAAGTCCCAAGAAGGAGCCATGGGGGGGGACCAAAATGTCCAGTTGAGGTTCCTCTATAAAAAGTGGTTCTGCCATTACCCCAAGTTCCTGATTCACCCCCCCAGTCACTCTGACTGACTCTGTGGGGCATCTCTATCCTCAGGCTGGGGCCAAGCCACTGGAAATCCCTCCATCATACCCACATATGGTTGTTTAAGGGACATCCTGATGTAATAATCCTGCACCCCAAAGTCCAAATTCTCATTTTGTTTAGTGGTCCGTGGGCAGTCCATAAAATGATGCCCAGGTTCAACACAAAGATTTGATTTAGGGTCCTTAAAGCAATAGGCACTAGGATGGCCCATATCTCCACAACGTGTACATTGCAAAATGTCACAGTTTGTACTAATATGCCTGGTGGAACCACACTTAAAACAAGTGTGAGGCTGCCCCGGGTAAAACAGAAAATCTTTATCCTGCCCAATAAAGAAACAATTTGGAAGATGGACAATGTTTTGTTCATCATGCTGTAGTTTCACTTTAATCTTCCAGCCCCTGTTCCAAAAACCTTCTTCATCCAGGATCGGGGCAGGATTGCCCTGGATGTAACATCTTTTCTCCAACCAATATATCACATCTGTAATGTTCACCCCCTCATTTCTAAAGAGGACAGTAACTACATGAAAAGGTTGTTTCATCAGAGGGATAACTAAAAATTTGGACCACATCGGGTTAGTTTTTAAATTAGCAAACTTACACCAGAAGTGTTCTAGAAGAGCAGGGGTCTGAAAGCTGACATCAAAAGTAATTTCAACTGGGGCATGGATAAGGGCATACACCTCCGAGGGTGTTAACCCCAATGATTGTTTGAGTAGAACTTTACCTACAAAAAAATGATTTGGAAGGTCATCCCTGTTACCAATGTACTGAAGTCTGATTGCATTTCATCTCTGGGCAAGCTGCACAGGTTTATGAAAAAGACTAGCATGGACTGTTAAACAGACCCTCCCTGTCCTGGTTCTGTCGACAGCCCTGAGGCCTCTTGTCCCTGCGGGACCTCAGGTACAGGTAATATGGCTTGAACCAATCCATTCATGTCACTTAAACCAGCATGCAAAATATTAGGAGAAATGGTACCTGAAACCTGCTGAAGGTCACCCCTTGGTACCTTCACCCTGTGGAGTGGTGAAATTATTGGTAGTGGATCTGATGTCGGTAGGCCTCGAACCAGCTCCGGTAGTTCCCCTGCAGTCGGGTTGAGTAATGAGACCCTGTGACTCTCCAGTGGTGACTGTTCTCACCTGTTGGGCTCAGCTTCAGGTAGGGGAGTGGAAGGGTCCAGCCTCTTCATACCATCCATTGCCAGAACCCAGCTCACCTTCTATAGAACCTTCTCCATTGCCCAGCATGGATTTGTCTCATTACTCAACCCGACTGCAGGGGAACTACCGGAGCTGGTTCGAGGCCTACCGACATCAGATCCACTACCAATAATTTCACCACTCCAACCATACTAGGCACAAGGGGTGAAGATAAGGATCATTTCCATTTTCTTTCTGCATCCAATATAAGGGATTCTTGCTGAAACTGCCGATTCACGGCTTCCAACTTGGCTGTCAAACAGCACTGCTTCTGAGCCAATGATAACGTAACAGGGGGAGATTCCACTTCCAATTCCAGACCTTTATCCTGTTCAAGCATTGTAATATCCATAGAAGAGGCAGAAAGCTGGCCACCCTGCAGGTGCATCCCAGCTGCCTCACTTGTCAAAACTCTGCGTGACAAATCTAGGACCTCAGAAGAAGAGGACTCTTCAGACATCTGTCCACCACCAGCATCAGCCATGATCTGAACCGACAGACAAGGAAACAGCAGCAGTGCCCCCTACCACAAGAGTAGGGGAATTTCCCCAGTGTCCTGGCCAAATTTCCCTCATTCACTAAAAATACCTCCAACAGCTTAATCTGGTTCAATTTCAGTTGCTTGCCATCTGTATCCCCCCCTTCCCGGTTGCCCCTGAAAAAGGGACTTCTAGGCTCAGTGGGCTTACTAGGTCAACAAAATTCAACAAAACAAAACAATATTAATATAAACCAAATGTCCTCCCACTTAGTGCCAATGTGTTATGATCAAGCAGGGACAAACATAGAAACATAGAGGTTGACGGTAGATAAGGACCGCAAGGCCCATCCAGTCTACCCATTTCTTTTTCTACCTTATAAATGTGCCATCGGCCTTTGCTCTGTCAGTGGCCTATCTATTCATACTCATCTGTATTGCTCCCTTATGCCTATCCCATGCCTGTCTGAAGCCCTGCACTGTATTCATAGCCACCACTTCCTGAGGTAGGCCATTCCATGCACCCACCACTCTTTCTGTGAAAAAGAATTTCCTCACATTTCCCCTTAACTGGCCTCCCTCTAATCTCATGCTGTGTCCTCTTGTCCTGCTATTTTTCTTATATTTAAACATGTTAGACTCTTTCACCTAGTTAATGCCATTAAGGTGTTTGAATTTTTCGATCATATCACCTCTCTCCCTCCTTTGCTCAAGGGTATACATATTGATCTCCATTAATCTGCCCTCATACCTCATCCATTTCAAGACTGGCACATTATCAGAAACCCTCTTAGTCCCATGCACTATATGGTTGAAGTGGAAGCGACTTCTAATGGGGGCCTCTAATTAATGCTGTTAGCGGCTTGCCTTGATAAAGTGCTGTAGAGCCACCCACCCCCCTCTTGGTGCATCCAGGCCATGCTGCCATTTGTGCAGGGTAAAAAAAAGTTGCAAGAAGTTACCAGTTTATCAAGCCTATTTTCTCACCAGTCCACTGTGGGCTTAATGTTCCTGTTATTCATTTTGCTTCACCAACTACAGTATACCAACTGTTTACTGACAAAAAGTGAAAAATAACAGCAGCAATATACCTTTTGTGTGTGTCCTGGGTTAAACTTGGAACTAAATTACCTGATTGTGAAACATTTTGAAATTACACACTGTATACCTTTTATATTGGAGCCCTACTAAGCAGGAAGTAGGAAGGGAGCACTGTAGTTTACCACAGCCAACTACAGAGGTGCCAAATTGAATTTATTTTATCGAATCCTGCATTAATACACCTTTTGGCCTCATATATTTGCTTTGGGGCTTACTTTTAAGTAAATTCTGCTTTAAAATTCACTAGTTTGCTAGCAAGGGACAGCGTGACCCCGGAAGTCACATCCAGGTCATGGGGGCTATAAAACTCGCCTCTGCAGCAAGCGCAAAAGTGAAAAATAACAGCAGCAATATACCTTTTGTGTGCGTCCTGGGTTAAACTTGGGAACTAAATAGCCTGATTGTGAAACATTTTGAAATTACACGCTGTATACCTTTTATATTGGAGCCCTATTAAGCAGTAAGTAGGAATAGGGCACTGTAGTTTACCACAGCAGCAGACCAAACTACAAAAGTGCCAAATTGAGTTATTTTATCGAATCCTGCATTAATACACCTTTTGACCGCATATATTTGCTTTGGGGCTTGCTTTTAAGTAAATTCTGCTTTAAAATTCGCTAGTTTGCTAGCGAGGGACAGCGCGACCCTGGAAGTCACATCCGGGTCACGGGGGCTATAAAACTCACCTCTGCAGTGAGCAAGGCGCATGTTGCTGCACACAGAGATGCACGCAGAGACACGCACATCGGTGCGTGTCAGCTGTGTCTGCTGGACGGCTGGACATTAAGCATCACATATTGCAACAAGTAAGAATAATAGTTAAAATGGTTTGCATTAAGTGCCAAATGTTCAAATCAGGGGAAGACCTAGATGAATATGTATGTGAGAAGTGTTTGTTGATAGAGGAACTCTGGCTAGAATTTGATATACTGAAACAGAGGAATAAAACACAGGTGGAAATCACAACACTGGAACAGTTTATTGATTCATTGGCAGACGAAGCTGTAGAAACATGTTTACATGTTACAGATGTATCTGAAGCAAGTCCAGGAATACAAGAAGCTGAGGAATGGTGTCTAGCTGATAAACCAAAAACCAGTAAATAGAGAAGAAGGAATATTGGGGGCTCCTCAAATATACTTACCCCTAATAGGTATCAAGCTCTTGTACCAGTAGAAGCTAGTGAACAAAAGCCCCAGTTTACTGACCAAATGATCCCTGAGGTACAGCAAATAACTTGTACTAATGTTAGTACAGCTCAGGAAGAGGGCAAAAATATCACTAATCCCAAGGTAAAAAAAAATGCTTCTCGGGATTTATTGTATATAGGGGATTCAATGCTGTGCAACACTGATAATATATTATGTAAAAATCAAAATGAATACACTACAGTCAGTGTACTTCCAGGAGCAGGTACTAGGGACATCAAACAGCTGATACCAGGTTTATTGGAGAATACATCTGCACCTGTTGTAATATTGCACATAGGAGTAAATGACGTTGGGAAAATTGGACTACCTGAAATTTAAAGTAATTACGAATATGTGGGCACCTATTTAAGCAACAGAGGATGTGATTTTGTAATCTTGGGACTATTACCTGTCCCCAGGGCCAATGATATGTTAAATAAAGATATCCAGAGACTAAATGGGTGGTTAAAGAGGTGGTGTTACAGGGAAGGGCATGCTTACATAGATCAATGGCAGGATTTCCAAAACTTTCAACTATTCTCACAGGATGGATTGCATTTAAATAAACATGGCAAATGAGTGCTAGCCCAAAAATTGAGATACATTACAGATGTTCATTTAAACTGCCTTCAGAGGGGAAGGGGATAACACAAAACCCAAGCCCATTATTTCAAACAAAGATACACAAACACACTGGAAATTTTTATTAGTTAATGCCAGCAGTCTTATGAACAAAATGAACAAATTAAAAGTAATATTACATACTTCCCAAATACATATTTGTGCTATTACTGAGACCTGGTGGAATGATAAAGATACCAGAGGTAGAGAAATTCCTGGATACACACTATACACAAAGGACAGAACACTTTCCAGAGGAGGTGGGGTAGCACTGTACATTTTGGATAGTATAACATCAGAAAATATAGAAACAGCTAGCTGGGGTAATTCAGAAATATTATGGATTGAGATCTCACCACCCAATGATCCCATTATTAATTTTGGTCTAGTGTACAGACCACCATCCATTGTTAATTCTGATGACCTTATATTACTAGATTTTACTAAACACTTGGTTGCAGCAAAAAATGCAATATTATTGGGTGACTTCAATCTCCCGGGAATTAAATGGGACACATTAGAAACTCTTAAACCCATGGAAACCAAATATGTAGAGATTTTCAGTTTGGCTGGATTAGATCAACATGTAGTAGATAGTACTAGGGGGGAAAACATATTAGATCTGTGTTAAGCAATATGAGCAATAGCATTCATACTTGTATAACACTGCCTCCACTAGAATCAAGCGATCATGCTATGGTCAGCTTTGAATATTCGGGTAACTTGGGAAATTACTCAGGGAGTACAATCATCCACATGTATGCTAAAGCAAATTTTAAGTTAATGAAAAATGAGATGACAGCTTGGAACTGGCAAAATGAATTTGCTAACTTAACATTATCAGAAATGTGGAGTAAATTGAGCAATACAGTTGGCTCATTGGTCCATAGGCATGTTCCAATAAAAAAGAAATATAATGGATTCCAAAAATATCTTCCCTTATGGTTGACTCCCCCAGTTATAAAACTAATTAAGCAAAAAAATATAGGTTACTTAAAGGCAAAAAAGAGTAATAACAAGATTTGTTGGGAGCTATATAAAGAACAATTAAAAAATACCAAAAAGGCAATAACTTTAGCAAAAAAGACGTATGAATATAAACTAGCAACCAAAGTACAAAATAATTATAAAACCTTTTATTCTTACATTAACTCTAAAAGGGGAAACAATAGAAGCATTACATCCCTGAAAGACCCTGCTGGCTGTCTAACCTCAGATAATCAGGAAATGGCAGATTTGTGTAATGTGTATTTTGCATCAGTCTTTAACAAGGGGCACTGTATACCAACTAAACAGTGAAATATGTCACAGGGATCTAGCATTAGATTTAACATCCCTAATGTAGCTCAAAGGCTTCAGGATATAAATCCTAATAAAGCACAGGGACCGGATGGAATCCATCCAAGAGTTATCAAGGAACTGGCACAAGAATTGGCAGGCCCAGTTACTTACATCTTCCAAAAATCCCTGGATATGTCTGAAGTGCCTGCTGATTGGAGACAGGCACTGGTCATACCAATACATAAAAAAGGATCTCATCAGCAGGTTGAAAATTATCGTCCTATCAGCCTGACCTCAGTCTTGAGTAAGATCTTGGAGACTATAATCAAGAACCAAATCCTTGACTCTCTGAGTAGCAAGGGTATCATTGATAGGTCACAACACGGGTTTACTAAGGGAAGATCATGCCAGACAAACCTTTTAGAGTTCTATGGTAAGGTCAACAAAGCCTTGGATACAGGCAACTCGGTGGATGTTGTCTTCCTTGATTTTGCAAAGGCATTTGACAAGGTGTCACATGATCAACTAATAGGAGCACTCAGGGATATGGGGGTTCATGATAAAGTTTCTTCTTGGGTGGAGGCTTGGCTGAGGGATAGGAGGCAGAGAGTATGTGTGAGAGGAGTATGTTCAGAGTGGGTGGAAGTGTCAAGTGGGATACCTCAGGGATCAGTGTTGGGACCATGGTTTTTTAATATATATATTTCTAGTATGAGTGTCAATGATGGGGTATGGCTATCAAAGTTTGCGGATGACAGACGGCTGGGATACTCGGTCAAAAATATTAATGAGGCTACTATTTTGCAAACAGCACTTACAAAATTGGAAGAATGGGCAAAAACCAAGAGATCGTCATTTAATGCTGATAAATGTGTCGTCATGCATATTAGCAAGAACAACATGCATTATAAATACAAACTAGGTAACAGTGAGTTGAGGATAGTACAGGATGAAAAAGACCTGGGAATAAGAGTTGATAATGAACTAAAATTTGGCTTACATTGTAACCAGGTGGTTAGGAAGGCAAGTGGAATACAACACTGTATACACAAGCATATTAAAAGTCATGATAAAGCAGTATTGCTGCCATTGTACACCTCATTGGTACACCCGCATACAGAGTATTGTGCTCAGTTTTGGGCACCAGGTTATAGGAAGGATGTTGCTGCTTTGGAGAGGGTACAGAGAAGGGCAACTAAGGGCATAAAGGAACTTCAGGGTTTGAATTATGAACAGAGATTGGAAAAGCTCAGACTATATTCACTAGAGTATCGTAGATTACATGGGGACATGTGCCAAATACTTAGAGCACTTAGTGATGACCAATTAAGGAAGCAACTGGACTTAAAATTAAGGAAACAAGCATATGATACTAGAGCACATTGTTACCAAGTGTATAAAGATAAATATAACACTAAAAGGAGGGAAAATTGGTTTAGTATAAGAACTACAGGAATTTGGAATACACTCCCATGTGAAGTAGTGACAAGTCCTATGATGAATACCTTTAAAAACAGTTTAGATCCCTATTTGGTTAATAAAGGCAGACGTGGGTATTGTTAGCAAACTGGCGAGCTATATGGACTTATGTCTTCTATGCTCTGATACAACCTATGAACCTACCTATGAACCTATATTTGTTATAAGCTGAATATGCTGCTATTGTGTGTCCATTGTTGCAGGAGCAAGGGAAACCCAAAATGTTGGCCCTCCTACTATGATCATGTAGTCATTCATCTAAAGTACAGTACACACCATTTGACATTCTGTTGTGCTGGAGGTGCCACGTAGTGCTTCTGATCAGATAAAACATTTTAAAAATTGTGTTTGTACTTTTTAAACTACTACAATGTTTTGTTTGTTATTTTTATTAATTTGTATGTATAGAATAACAGCCTATGAAAAAGGTAATTTGGTAAGGGACACTAGTGTTGTCTCAAGAGATCATGGTAAGGATGTTAACTGGTCAATTTCTTCTCAAGTTATGTCATCGGGGATACATAAAATGTTGTTTAAAGTAAGTGGTATTCATATAGGGTCTAATCAAGTACAGGTCTATGTCTCCTTGGCTAATACTTATAACAGAATAATTAAAAGATTTGTATGTAGAAATTTCCAACAGAGGGAAAGATGGATTAAACTTGTTTTTGTTACTACATTATTGATCCTTAGCGGAAATATACATTTGAATCCAGGTCCATCACAAATGGAAGCAGTTTTTATGAATACTATAAAGGGGAAAGAGTTTTCAATTGTACACTTTAATATGCGCAGTTTGAGTAATAAAATGGACGTCTTTAGAGAATGGGTGTTGGAACATCAAGTAGATTTAATTATTCTAACAGAAACCTGGTTAAGCATAAAGATCCCATCTTCTCCTTTTCAGATTGATGGATACTTGCTGTTCAGACAGGATCGCAACAAAAAAGGCGGGGGGGGGGTTGCGATGTATGCTAAGTGGCAATTAGACATCAAAATTCTACAAAATGATATGGATTTTCAGGGGATTGAAGTGTTAGCAATGGAATTAGGATTTCCCTTTTCTTTACCTATAGTGATATTGGGAGTGTATAAACCACCTAAAATTCATTCGTCAAAATTTGGGGTTCTGTATGATTATTTATATAAATTTAAAACCACACACGAATTATTACTGATTGGTGATTTTAATGTGAATTGGGAACAAATTACAAGTGATCATGAACTTGTTGATTTGTCAAATAGACTTGGATTAAATCAGTTAATTAATGGAGTAACTAGAATTAATAGTAATGATAGTGAGATTTCCTCTATTTTAGATTTAATCTTTACTACAAGAGAGGAAAAATACAAAATGAGTAGTGTTTTGTTAGATACATTTAGTGATCATCAGGGGGTGGTGTGTGTGAGGGCCAAAGAGAAGGGTATTAAAACTGGATATTGGGTTTCCAAAAGGACATTTAGGCAATTTGATTATATTGCATTTATGCTGGATTTGGAAAAAGTAATTTGGGAGAGAATAGCTTTAGTTCCCACTATAAATGAAGCATGGCAGTATTTTAGGGAAGAATTTGAAAATATTTGTAATCAGCATGCACCTGTGAAAAAAGTTTATCGTGGATTAAAAAATGCTATTTGGTATAATGGAATTTGCACAATTTACGTAAAAAGAGAAATATTCAGTGGCTAAAGGCAAAGAAATCAAAGAAACAGAAGAACTGGGATGGTTTTAGAGCCTTAAGAAATAAATATATCAAGGATGTTAGAAAGGCAAAGGCAGATTATTATAAATATGTGTTAAAGGATACCCAGTTTTCACACCCAGGTAAATTTTGGAAATTAATCCATAAATTACAAAATCTGGGAAAAAATTATTACCCACAAACTTTTAAAATTAAAGGTAGAGAAACTGAACAAAGTTCAGAGGCGGCCGATTGTTTTAATGATCTTTTTGTTAATATGGGGGTTGAAAAGGAGGGTATAGATGGTGCTATTTTTGGGAGTCAAAAGTTCATTAATATTAAAAGGAAGCCAGATCGATCATTTGATTTTGGTCATATAAATATAAGTGATGTCTTAATAGAACTGTTACATATTAATGAAAGAAAGGCTACTGGATTAGGTGAGATTAGCAGTAAATTGTTAAAATTTGCTGCCCCGGTTGTTGCCTATCCGTTGACACAGATTTTTGAGTTGTCTTTGTATTCAGCTGAAGTACCAGATGAATGGAAATGTGCAAAAGTAATTCCAATTTTTAAATCTGGATTAAAGCAAGAGATTAGTAATTATCGTCCAATATCTTTAATACCAGTAGTAGCAAAGATCTGTGAAAAAATGGTGGCCAAGCAGATTAAGCAATATGTAAAAGAACAGAATATTTTACATAGAAATCAGTCAGGCTTCAGAGAAGGATACAGTACTCAAACTACATTGATAAAAGTAACGGGGGATATTCAAATAGCTATGGACAATGGATTGTTAACAGGAGCAATCATGATTGATTTGTCAAAAGCCTTTGACTCATTAAATCATGAAATATTAATTGACAAATTGTTAAATATGGGATTTTCAGATAAAGTGGTAGCCTGGTTTTCCAATTATTTGAGAGGTAGAAAACAAAAAGTGTTTCTAAATTCATATACTTCAGATTTTAGGCAAATAAAACAAGGGGTACCTCAAGGAACAATCCTGGGGCCCCTATTATTTAATTTATACACTAGTGATTTAGATCTCAAGCAAGATAAATTAGAATATCACCAGTATGCTGATGATGTTATTATGTATGTTTCAGATAAGGACATTCACAGTGTGCAATGTACATTACAATTAGCCTTTGATGGTATACAGGAATATTATGTTATGAATAAATTAGTGTTGAATACTACTAAAACTAAAGTAATGTTGTTTCGACAAAAAGTAAAAATCTTCAGACAAAATCATTGGAAATAACAGAGAGAGATGGTTCCACCTTACAGATAGTTGATGAGTATAAATATCTAGGGTTATGGTTGGATGTACATTGCAAGTGGTCTGTTCATATAAATAATTTAGTCAGGAGACTAGGGCAACAACTGGGGATGTTATATAGAATTAGAAGTAATTTCTCCAGGGACACAAGCCTTCATGTGATTAATACAATGTTAGTGCCAGTGATTGATTATGCGGATACAATTTATGGGGGTGCAAATAAAGTTGATTTGAAAAAATTAGACGTTTTATATAATAAGATGGCTAGGTATATTACAGGGTTACATAGACTCACACATCATTGTGAGCTATATAGAAATATAGGATGGGATGACTTGTATATTAGAAGAAACCAGCATATAACTAAAATTATGTGTAGGTTTCTTGATAATAAATTACCCGAATATATTGCTAAAGATTTGAAAATTAAAAATCCAAGTAGGGGATTGAGATCAGCCCAACATGTAGAGTTTGAATTACCAAAGTTTAGGATGAGGAATGGGTGTGCAACATTGTTTTATGTGGGTCCAAAAATTTGGAATAACCTGCCTCCTGACTTGAGAAGTTATAGAGTTAAAGTAAATTGGATGAATATTAGATCCTGGTATCATAGGCAAGGTGAGAAGTTGCATGAATGTTGTGTGACATTGGAAAATGGGTGAATGTTTATGTATTTTTGTTATTGATGTAATTTATATGTATGAAATGTATGTATTTATTGTGTATATGTATATTTGTATTTTGTATTTTTGTATGTTTGTGTATTTTCTCCTATATTGTAACCAGGTTATGTATCTCGTAGAAGGTGTCCCTTGAAAATGAGTGTATTTGTGTACTCAATGGGATCGTTTTACCTTGTTCATTATAATGAATAAAATCATTACTACTACTACAATGTATACAACTGCATTGTGAGCCCTGCTCCACCAAACAGGAAGCAGGAAGAGAAGCAGTAGTTTAGCAAGTGATCTCACAAACTACAACTGCTTATTTCAGCGGGGGGGGGGGGTGTTCTTTCTCTCCCTGGGGCATTTCTCTTTACTAAGTAACTTTAGTTTATTGCAGAAAAGGGATTTTTGGACCCATTTTCTCAAATCTTTATTGAAGGGCAGAGCGTGACCTGAGAACAATACTTCCGGGTCACTCCAAGCACTCAAAAGCTCACCCTGTAGCGAACAATTTTACCATTTGACATTCTGTTGTGCTGGAGGTGCCACATAGTGCTTCTGATTGGATAAAACATTTTAACAATTGTGTTTGTGCTTTTTAAACTACTATACTGTATACAACTGCATTGTGAGCCCTGCCCCACCAAACAGGAAGCAGGAAGAGAAGCAGTAGTTCGGTGAGTGATCTCATGAAATACAACTGCTTATTCCAGCAGGGGTTTTTGTTCTTTCTCTCCCTGTGGCATTTCTCTTTACTAAGTAACCTTAGTTTATTGCAGGAAAGGGATTTTTGGACCCATTTGCTCAAATTTTTATTGAAGGGCAGAGCATGACCTGAGAACAATACTTCTGGGTCACTCCAATCACTCAAAAGCTCGCCTTGTAGTGAGCAGGGCAAGCATGCATCGGCGCATGCAAAGACACACACGTCTGCACATGTTTTGCATGTTTGGAGGGTGCAGAGGGAAACAGGAAGCTATTGAACATACATAGCTGTCCACTCAGGTACCCTTACTAATCCAAGGGCCTATGTTATAGTTTGTTTGTATAGCTGTGTTTTCTTTTAAATAAAACTTAAAACAGCAGGAAAAGGGAGGTCATAATTCCACTATACAAGACACTAGTGAGGCCGCACCTGGAGTACACTGTGCAGTTCTGGAGACCTTACCTACGTAAGGACATAGACAGGGTAGAGAAGGTTCAGAGGAGGGCAACAAAGATGGTGCATGGATTGCATCACAAGTCCTATGAGGACAGGTTGAAGGCACTGAACATGTACTCCCTGGAGGAGAGGAGGGAGAGAGGGGATATGATAGAGACATACAAGTATCTTACAGGGAGGAACAGGGTGCAGGAATGCACTATTTTTAAGTGAAAAAGATATTCCAGGGCTAGAGGGCAAGGGATGAAGTTGGAGGGAGGATGATTCAGAGGAAACGTGAAGAAGAATCTCTTCACAGAACGGGTGGTGGACAAGTGGAACACCCTGCCAGAGGAAGTGGTGGGGGCTGAAACAATCACAGGATTTAAGAATGCATGGGATAGACATAAAGGAATTCTGGAGGTCAGGGGTAAGGGGCAACAGACTTCCTGGAAAACATAAACTGAACTTACAAACTTAAATGGGCAGACTGGGTGGGCCATAGGCCCTTATCTGCCGACACTGTCTATGTATCTATGTATGTATCTATGATGCTCTTAGCACAAGTGATGGTAATGTCATGTATAAACGTATGGGGTATGCCATGTATTGCACAGATCCTATTGTGGGCCCAAGCAAAGGTTCTAAATGCAACAAATGTGCATAAAATGAAGACATGACCCAATAAATTAATCTGTTTAATGACAGATTGACAGCCTTAGAGAAAAGTTATGCAGACACTATAGCCCAAATAAACAGGTCTAATTTGCATATAGACATATCTATTTTTAATAACTGTGCTGACCCAATACCTCAAGTTGTCATAGGAGTTCTGGGGATGCCTTCATGGGTAAAAATCAAG
The DNA here is from genome assembly GCA_016271365.2 of Neoceratodus forsteri. NCBI lineage: Eukaryota > Metazoa > Chordata > Ceratodontiformes > Ceratodontidae > Neoceratodus > Neoceratodus forsteri. The sequence goes on along the minus strand of CM057454.1, from coordinate 355,815,276 downwards.
CATCTTATTATATAAATAATTATAAATTACAATCTACTACACATGAAAAGGACTTAGGAATAACCATTACAAATGATTTCAAGTTTAGTACACATAACAATAACATTATTAAAAAATGTCATAGTGTAATTTCTTGTATCCTTAAACACATTAACAGCAGATGTATTGATTCCACTGTACTCAAGCCTAGTTAGATCACAAATCGATTATTGTGCTTCCTTTTGTGCTCCAACTTCAATGGGAGGATTAGCCTCGATTGAAAAGGTTCAAAGATGACTTACAAAAAAAAGTCAAGGGTCTATATAACCTAGACTATAATACCAGTCTCAAAACTCTAGGATTGTTCTCCCTAGAATATAGGGCTTATAGGGATGATCTTTGCATAGCATACAGATAGTTTCATGATTATGCCTTACGTGAGGCCCTTTGTCTCCAAAAAACTGGAATAGGTTATAATACCAGAACACATAATCTAAAATTTAAAACTGATTTAAATAATACTTCAAAAAGGAATACATTTTTCACACAGAGGTTACCTCTTATCTGGAATTCACTACCTTTAGAAGTTGTCTCTAGTAGTAATTTGACCCAGTTTAAAGTTGAACTGGATAAGTATATAGGACAAAACAAATGTGAATATCGCCACTAGGCGACAAGCTCATAATGGGCTTGCCCCCTGAACTTGTATCATACCTATGAACCTATACCAAAGGCTTAAAGAAACATCTGTCCAACAATCCAATATGATAATATGGCATAGATAACTTTCATTTAGAATCCACACACTTTCCCACTTCTGCTGGCCCCCACTGCCTCACGTTTGCACTTGCTGCATTTTCACCCCAGCAGTCATTTTTCTGCTAAAATTACAGTAGGAAGACGTTCATAGAGTGCATTTTTTTATCTGAATGATTAAGAACAGCATACACTGTACAGACTTTACACTTGTCATACTGGAAAAATCTTTAGTTGTGTCTTGAGCCCTGTTCAGTGTGTCAGTGTCAGTGTTTAAAGCACATTGAATCTTTACAGCTGTGAGCTGCACTCTAGAGCTGTACTCTAGCTCTTTTCATTTCATGAATACATGTATTTCGTTGTTATTGTTGGGGAGGTCAATATTCATTTGTATGCTGCTAATACAGTTATTTTTTACACGGTTATACTGTAACTACAAAAAGGAAAAAATGCGAGGTTAACACAGGATTTACATAATAATTAAATGTATATATTTTTTGTAAATTCAAAAAATGAATACAATTAGAGTGGCCCATTTTGAAGGCTGCTGGTGGATGCTCCAGTCCTGCATGTCGTCGAGTGTGGTGCCATGTCAGGCTACACTCATTCATGAATAAGTCTGACATTTTTGCAAGCGTAGGAAATAAATGTCATTCCTGATACTACTGTAGCTCATTGCCTGATCTTGGCAAAATGTATTTTCACTGAAAACAAGTGCTCAGACCTGACTATTTTACATTTTCAAATGCCTTTATGCAATAGGATTTACAGTAGATAATAAATTAATATTTTTGGTAAATTAACAAAAATGAATACAATTAGGGTGGCCCATTTTGAAGGCTGCTGGTTGATGCCCCAGCTCTTTCTGCTTGTCCCTGAATGCGATGCCATGTCCATTGTTGCAGGAGACTGGGAAAACCCTACATTTTGGCACTCCTATTGCAATCATGCAATAACTCATGTAAAGTACTATAGATACCTCAGGCTAACAGAAACATCTCTCCAACAATCCCACATGCTAATATGGCATAGATAATTCTTACTGGAATCTGCACACTCACCCACTTTGGCTGGCCCCACTGCCTCTCATTAGCACTACCTGCATTTGAACCCCTGCAGAGTCTGTCTTCTGATAAAATTACTGTAGGAGGAAGTTGACATTTAATATTAGTGCACCTGTCAGTAATGACAGTTTTCAAATAATTCAGTTCAGTTGCTTTTTAAAAGCCTGTAACAATGAACGAAAACATATGACTCTTGTAATTTTTCCTTTACTTTATTATTCATGTTGTGCCTCTTATGTTTGTTTGGCTGTTGGTGGATGTGATGGGAGAGCAAGAGTGGGATATTTGTAACTACAAAACACCATTGTAATGATGATGTGAGAAATGGCAGAAATCATTGAATTTGTAGCTGATAAGGACCACCAAACCCACAAAGTCTGCATGCTTATTTCTCCATTTCTTCCTACCTACAGTACACAATTTCATTAGTCTGTGCTGACAAGCCTCACCCCCAACCCCACATGCGTGAAACCCCCCCACACACACACATCTAAAATTCTAAAACAACTTCTCAGAGTCAGAAGAAATTCAAATATTGTAATTTTTTTTAAAATTCATAATAATTATACTGCAGTACAGAAATGGGGGCAAGACCATCCTTTGACAGTGCAGGAACACACACACTTTTGGTACTGCTGACTGCTGGTACATCTTTGTTACCTGTGGCACAGGAGCATAATGGCAGTGTGACGGGATCATAGGAGTAAATAAAAACACATCATTATGATCTTGTTTACATTTTAAAGTGCAAGTAGTGGACATGTGAAATGTTATTGGTCTATTGGATCAGCATCTTTCAGAAGCAAATTTTCTTTCAGAAGCAAATTTTATTTAGATCACAATCTCCTTGTACTCAGCACTTTATTTTGAACCATATATGTCCATTATGCCCCATTTTGTTTCAACTGTATTTCAAATAAATCTTACACTATCAGTCTACCCCAATCCTTTTTAGACAGTCCAGTCATAACATTAACAAGGAACTGAATTGTGGCAAACCCGCCCCATGGAGACTTAATTTTGGGACTTGTTCTTGCTGGCTAGGGGTGAGTAAGCACAGCAATCTGTGCACCCTTCCCCAAGCCAAACGAAGGAAAGAAAAAAGGTGCCAAGTTTGAACTGGAACTGCTGACTCCCTGCAAGAAGGGCAGCCAGGCACTTCAACGCACCCGTCTACAGCGGGAAGCCATCAGGGGTAGAGGGAACTGCAGCCCGAATTGGGCTCCCTCCCCCCACAACGGAGAGACTGTAGTGCACAGAGTGGAATCCCCCTCTCTCCCACCCCACACCACATCCTTTACTTATATAGGTTTCTGGGACAGTCAAGACCCCTAATAAAACTGATACAGTATCACACAGAGCTTGTTGACTTAAAGGGGAACAGACTCTGTTGTCATATAAAACACCTTTGACGTATGTCTCAGATCACTGAACTGAATGGTAGGAACCCAAAGTTAAAGTCCCCTATATCATAGGTTTGGGAGAAAGTGGATGCTTTTATCTCCATTTAATGTGCCTGGTTATTCTTTGGTGCTTACACCCATTAATATTCCTGCTACAGTATACTATATTTTGTTACTTGTACACAATAGTATCTCTGTTACAGTACTGCTTTTCCATTTTCAGGACAGGGTGATCTGTATTAATTGGTTAAAGATTCTTAAGGGAAGGTCTAACAGAGAAAACTCAAAGCCAGGAAAGGCTGTCCTACAGTGAAATATTGGTGGGGGGCAGGTAGGGTCACATAAAAAAATGGAAGGAGCAGGGATCCTTTTGGGAACCCTATATATTCTAACAATTGTGGTAATTGATCACACTGCTATAGGGCAGGGTGGGTCTTACAAAGATGGTGATAGATCAGGTGGTGGACACTTCACCCCAGGTGCCACCATTCCTGTCTCAGGAAAAGTATGACAACATTATACTTACTGGAAAAAGGGGCCCTTCATGTACATTGCAAGGTATATCCAGGCCTGTAAGATAAAAAAAACTCCCCTCCAATGTCCAAGCCAAAGTCCTGACAACTCTTCTGGGCCTCCTACTTCTAATGGGGGGGCAACACAGAGCCTAACCCTGACCCCCCCAGGGACCAGCATCCTCAACCTAAGACCCACCACACCTGAGTAGGTCAATGTCAGGGGGCTGAGGATGGTCCATATGAATATTAATAGTCTTAGGCCCAAGATGCACAAACTCAAGGCCTGGACCAGTCTCTACTCCCCTGACATAATTGGTATCTCAGAAACATGGCTGAAGCCAAATATACTTCCTCATGAAGTGGTACTGCAAGGCTTTAATACATTTAGGAAAAATAGGAAGGGGAAGAATTGTGGGGGAGTCCTTCTCTATGTCAGATCCCAACTCAATGCCACAGTGGTTACTACCCCGGATCTAGAAGAAGGGTTGTGTGGTTATATTTGTTAAACTTCTCCTGGGGGGAATTAAGTCACTCATTGTTGGTTGTACTTACAATACACCAAAGAAGGCAACGGTAGCCCTAACAACTCTCACAGACACCGTACTTACTCTGCCAAACTGTGAGAAAATTATACTAGGGGATTTCAACCTAAACTGGGGTGAAAAGCTACATGGAGAAGTCAAGAGCAGCCTAGAGGGAGCTAATCTAACACAGCTGATAAGAGAGCCTACACGAATCAACCAAAAGATGGGAAACTATACCACCCTAGACTGGGTACTTGTGTCCAACCCGAACAGGGCCAAAATGGTTGGGACATGTGCAGACTCACTTAGTGACCATACCTCGGTCTTTCTGGTATGGAGGAACAGCTTTCCCAAACAACCCCCCAGAACTTTCTGGATTAGAAATTACTCTACACTAAACAAAGGCTCCTTCCTTCAATCCTTATTAGAAGTGGACTGGTCTCAGGCCCTCGATACTCCTAACATAGACGAAGCCCTCGAAGGTTTTACCAAACACTTTCTGTTAGTAGCCAACAAGCACATACCCCTAAAAAAGATCAGGGTTAAAGGTCAGGATGACAGGTGGCTCAACCTGGACCTAAAGAGGAGGATGAAGGAAAGAGACAAAACCTGGGGAATTACGAACACTCAAACCTGCAACAGGACTGGGTGAAATACTGGGACGCCAGAAACAGCTGAAAAAGAGAACTCGAAAAAAAAAAAAAGAGTTACCTGCACGGGCTGCAATCCAAGAACTTATCAGATCCAAAGAAGTTCTGGGGGCACATTAACTCACTACTAAAGGGGAACAAGAGCAAGGGGACTGGGGTAATAAAAGCTAATGGGACACCTCCTTCCACCCCATTGGACATGGCTAATGCATTTAACGACTTCTTCTTGGATTTACAGAGGTACAGAACCAATAATCCCAGGCAAGACCAGGGTAGCCAAGCGAACCCAGAGAACCCTCCCCCCAGGCCCTGAATTTCATCTTAAGCTGATCTCAGCTGGAGAAGTCCTAAAACTGCTCAGGAGCCTGAAACCTGAAGGGTCTGTTGGGCATGACAATCTCGAGCCCAAGCTGCTGAAAATAGGAGCCCCAGTTATAGCAGGACCTGTAACCCAGCTATTTAATAGGTCCCTGACCAAAGGGAAAGTTCCCACCCTCTGGAAGGTTGCACTAGTGACCCCAATCCTGAAAAGAGTGCCGAATGAAGACTTTGAAGATTTTAGACCTATCTCTATTCTCTTCACCTCAAGCAAGCTGTTGGAGAAGGTGGTCTACCAACAGGTTAATAACTACCTGGAAATGCATAACCTTCAAGCATATCAACAGCACAGCTTTAGAAAAAACACAGCAGTGATACAGCCCTGATAAGTTTTACCATGGATGTGTATGCAGACCTAGAGCAGAACAAAATGCTAGGGGCAGTCTTCATCAATCTAACCAAGGCTTTTGATCTTATCAAACACCAGCTACTACTAGAAAGACTAAGGGGACTAGGTCTGGACACTCAAGCCCTAAAATAGTTCACAGACTACGTCCATGGCAGGACACAAATGGTATGCTGGAATGGAGCAAAATCAGGAGAGCGCCCAGTAGCTGATGGAGTTCCACAGGGGTCAATCTTAGACCATCTACTATTCTCCTTGTATGTCAATAACCTACCCCTACACTGTGGAGGGACAAAGGTCATGTTATATGCCGATGACGCTGTGCTGTACAGAATTGGGAAGGACGCGGGGTCCCTAAATCTGGAGCTGCAACAGGACCTCACAACCTTTGAAGCTTGGTGCTAGGAAAACCAGCTGGTCCTAAACAGCAAGGAGACTAAAGCCATGCTCTTTTGCCCAAAAAAACTTGGCCTACACAGATCAAACCTTCTATCCCTCAACACCCTAAATGGGACAGGGATCATGGTAGTGGACAACATCAAGTACCTGGGGATGTTCCTAGACCAGGAGGTCTCTTTCAGGAAGCATATGGACCACCTTACAAAGATGGTAAACCAAAAACTGGGCCTCCTCTATAGACTAAACCCCTTTCTGAACAAGGAAACCAGGAAAGCAGTTGGCAAAAGGACAATACTACCTAATCTATTCTACAAAGCGACCATGCTCCAGACACTGAGGCCAATGGAAAGACAGCACCTTGGCACACTGTACCATAGAGTCAACCAGTTTATAGCCAGGGCACAATGGATGGAGCATCACTGCAAGGTGCTCCAGGCCCTAGACTGGCCATCCCTCAAAGCTAGACTAGCATATCCTTCCCTGTGCCTGGCTTTTAAACTACAGCAACCTTCCCCCCCTCCCAAGTCTACGAGACCTGCTAGCCCCTAAAACAAACAGAAGAGAGCTCAGGTCTACCAATCAAAAGTTACTTGAAATACTCAGAACCAAATCATCCTTTGGCCTTTGGTCTGCCAGGGTAGCCCTACCCAAACTCTGGAACAATCTCCCAAGGGAACTATTGGGTTGCACCTCTCCTGGAGGCTTTAAGAAAGCACTAAAATCACACCTAGACATTGGGGCCCTGTGCTGCTTCCTCAATTGAGGCTGCCCAAAGGTTTTCTGGATCAGGGGGATGGATGCAAAGGATTCATGTTCTAATGGAGGGAGGGATTGCAAAGCAGAACAGGATGTTATTGCTGGGGCACTTATCTATGTGGGTATCATTGATTTTGTCTGTTTCTAACTAAAATGTCTGTGCTATTGTTTGGAATCTGTTTGTGATGTACTACATGCTGCAATTTATGTTCTTATGCACTGTGTAAGTCTTGTTCCACTATTTGCATCAAAGCATTGTTTTTCTTTTCCCTTAGGTACATGTAAATAATCCCAGGTCATCCCTGCAAAAGGGACTGTCAAGATCTCAGTGGGTCTATCTGGTTACCAAAATTTAAATAAATAAATATATAATAAGTATACTGTGATGCTCACATATTGAGATTCTACTTAGACAGGAAATAGCATTAAAAAAGGAGCACTCTGAGCAGGCTGAGAGCGATCAGAGATGGCTGCCAGAATTAACAGCTTCTTTTGGACAGAAAATAGAGTAGTATATTTCTTTACTGTGAATAAAAACCTCATCAGACATTCAGATAACAGAAGTAAGGCACATTGTTCCTGTTAAAATATTACATTTGCACTGGGAGTGTGATGTGTGGCTGTGCGTTATACAGTGCTGTACACTGTAGATCATTCTGCTGGTACCAAATAATCCACTGATGGACTAAATCCTGTGATTTGGATTTACCACAACAGCAGATAAAATGGACTGAAACTGTTTATATGATGTTTAATTATTACGCTGTTTTAGTTATTAGTGAAATTTGTGGCAGATTGGCCACGATTCACTATTAAATCTGACAGTGTCCCTGCACTAACATGATGCCATCTGCAGGTAAATTCAGGAGAAACACAGTCTACTACATTTCCAGCAATTAGTACTGCAGTGACAGCTCATGGTAGCCATACTGTGGCATAGGGAGGAATAGCATTTATATAGCATTTAAATAGTTGCTATAATACACACATCACACCACAGTAATGTGTTACTACCAAGCTACTACTGCTCTAAGGCACCGCACATCATATACCAGCACCAAGAAGTATACAGAGGTACTTGGAAACTTATAACTACAGAACTGGGGCATATGGGGACAGAAATGTCTGGATATTTGGGGGGAAATTATGCCCACTCTGATGAACTGAGCAGTTGATGGGGGAAGCTCTACTCCTCCCCTTCAGGTGTGTGCTATCACATGGCATTCTCACAGAGGCATGTGGCTGATTGAACAGCCTCTTGAAAGAACCAGCAAGGAGGGTAAAGCAAATAAAACTCTTCTAAGCTATGGCTTTACAATGTCACCGAAGAAAAGGAAGATTTTAGCTAGTCAGCAACCAGAGGTGCTAACCAGACTCTGAGCAGCAGCCTTAAAAACTAAAGCAGGAGACCTTTGGTCTGTTGAGAACCCCCATCAAAAAGTGAAAGAACAGGAAAACATATGTGTAACAACAAAGGTAATGTTGGAGGCAAGGAATGTACCAAAAGATTATTTTTTTTTTTTAGTTTTTCATTTTTCTCCCCTTCGGCCTTGGTCTGCCTACCTCTACCATGTCCCTGGCATCTTCCTTGGGTCTTCTGGCTGCCATCTCCAAGGACCTCCAGCTCCCATTTGGGTCTCGCAGCTAGTATCCTGCGGCTTACCCCCCACAGCGGGGTGATGGCGGGCCCCCCTACGCCCACCACCATGACCAGATTTAGTATCCCTGCATACCCTTGGTGGCATATGCTCCTGTTGGAGACAGGCATCATACCACCACAACCAGTGACAAATTTTCCCTGTTTTCTTCCTGGATCCCCATGATGCATAAGACGTGCAATGACGCCAAGGGACAGGGGCATGCATGCTTCTGTGCACACACCTTCCCGGTGTCAGCTCCAGTGCATCCCCCTTGACCGCCTGTGCTACTGCATCACCCTCAGCCACTGCTAGAGGACACCTTAGCACCGATGGCAGCAAGGCTCCCCTTCCCGGGGAAGGAGAGCAGTCCATCAGACACTCAATCCTTCACCCTCCCTGCCGACCCCCGACGACCTGGGCTCATTCACGAACCTGGGTCACCAGTGCAGTGTGAGGTGTGGCATCCAGCACCTCAAACCTCAGTGCCACCAGGCTGGCCATCTACCAAAAGATTTGAGAAAAGAAACCTCTCAGATTCAACCAATTGATTGATTAAAAGTTTATTTTTTCACAGGAAATTCATTTGTTAGGACAAAGTCCCATTTACAACAAAGTCCTGCATGTAGATTCTAATACAATTACCAATTAACAATTGACATTTAACATAACTAATACAAACAAAACTAATACAAACAAACATAATCGCACTCTACATACATACATTATTTAAAACACATACATAAAAATACAAACTATTAAACGATTCATTTTAAATTTAAAAATCTAAATTTGTTTTCTGTGATTCAGTCAAACCATTCCAACTTAATGCTACTCTATTCTGGAGAATACTGTCCCCTAGTCTATTAAAGCTTCCATACATTGGGATATTGCTTAATGGATTCCTAGTCTTTATATATGATTCATTATTTATCTTTCTTTTTAATTGCTTATACAAAGGATAGTTATACTTTCTGTGAATTATCTTATGACATATAGTAAGCCAGAGATAGTTTCTTTTTGCTTCAGGTTGAAGCCAATTTAACTTATTATAAATTATACAATGAAGTTAATTTTTAATACTTCCGGAGGCAAATTTACCTGTCCTATAATATATTTTATTAACCAAATTTAAAGCAGTTTTAGTCAAATTCATGTAAATTATAGAACCATACTCCAATATGGGTAACAGCATCTGTTTTGCCAATTGCTCCTTTGCCACCAAAGGTAAAGTTCCCGCAACTCTTCTAAGGGCCCTTAATCTTTTATTCACTTTCTTTACCTGAACTGATATATGATTTACATATGTCATTCTAACATCTACTTGAAACCCTAAGTATCTGTATGTTAATACATTTTCAATCTTTGTACCATCTTGTAAATGTAATTGTGGTTTGGGCTCTTTTCCTCTATGTGAACCAATCGAAAACAACGTAGTTTGTGTTTTTTTAGCATTCAAAAGAAGACCAGATTTACTGAACCATTTTTGCATTTGTAACAAATCACTTTGAAGAGAATCCATCATACCTGTGAGACTGTCAGCAGACGCCACTAAAACAGTGTTGTCTGTGTACAGTCTCACCTCACTATGTTTAATTTGATGAACCAAATTATTAACATAAATATTAAATAATAATGGGCCCAAAATAGAGCCCTGGGGAACACCTCTCTCTAGTTTCCCAGGGGCCGACATCATTGTACCACATTGAACACATTGATATCTATTTGTCAAGTATGACTCAAGCCATTTTAATATTTGGCCCTTAATCCCTATGGCCCTTAACCTAGTCAAACGCAAATCATATTGAACTAAATCAAAGCTTTACTGAGATCCACAAACACCGCCTCAGTGTACTTTCCTTGGTTCATAGATGTAGCAACCAGGTCATTAAATTCCAACAGGGCAGTGTTTGGATCTCCCTTCTAAAACCATGTTGTTCATCTACTATTACAGTATTTGTATCTAAATAATTATTTACCTGTTCATAGACTTTACGTTCCAAGATTTTAGATAACATTGGCAAAAGGGCTATTGGCCTATAATTTGAAGGAATAGTTCGATCCCCAGACTTATAAATGGGAATAATTTTCCCCATCTTCCAAATTTCAGGAACAGTAGAAGTACTCAAACTCCAACTGAACAAATAGGTCACAATAGGGGCTATTACATGTGCTCCCAATTTTAAATATTGGGCCTCAATCCCATCAATACCTCCTGATTTACTTTTATTTAAATTTTTTAGCTCTTTCAGTATATCCTTCTCTTTTAAAATTTCAAACTTAAATATTCCTGTATGGGCTACCAGCGTGTCTGATACAGTAGAGAAATCCATTCCATTCACATTTAAATCTGGCAACTTTAAATCCGGTAATTCCAAAAAATATGTATTAAAAATATTCGCTATAACCTTTGTATCAGTAACAAGTTTTCCATCTTGTACCAAAGTAGGACTTATGGAGTCTTTATTTGGGGATTTCAGCTCTGTTATAAGCTTCCAAAACTGCTTGGAGTCAGAGGAATTATTTATTTTATTCTGATAATATTTATTCTTTATGTTTTTAATTATATTTTTACACTTATTCCTCCAAAACCTGAAGGTATTCCAATCTGCTTCTTTCTTTGTTTTTCTCGCCTTTTTCCATATCCTATCTCTAATCCTTAAATATTTTTTTATCTTATCGGTGATCCATGGGGCTTCTTTATTCCTTTTAATTTTTCTTATTAATGGGGCATGGTACTGTATTACATTCAAAAACATGTCATTAAACTCTTGAATAGCCAGTTCTATGTCTGGTATCAAATAAATTCTATCCCAATGGATTTTCCCTAGTTGATTTACAAAGGATTGCTCCAATAAATAGTTGATTGTTGAGTAATGCACTTTTGTAACTCAATAGTACAAGTAATAGGATTATGATCCCCCAAATTTAAAGGTAATACTTCCCTGGTTTTTACTATGTCCTGGGATGCAAAAAATAAATCTAAAAGAGAACCGTAAGTTCCATTTTTTTGTATTTCTTGTAGATTTTTGTATTATTTGGTGCAAACCCAGAACTGAAAAACTACTCTCCAATTCCCTCCCTCTAGTCTGAAACCAATCTGCATTAAAGTCCCCTGTTAAAACTACTTGTTTGTCCTTTATTTTTTCTAAAATTAACTCTGCTAGTACATCAAATGTTTTACTTTTTGTTTTAGGGGGTGCATAAAACACTCCTACCACTAATTTTATCGCAATTAATTCAATAATAAGACAGTCAATTCCTTCCTTGTTCATACTTAACAGTACTTTATAGGGCCAAGAGTATTCTTAATAAACAACATCACCCCTCCCTTTTACCTCTATCTGCACGCTCATAGAAAATCCTGAAAGTTGAATTTCTTCCTGCATTATACCTGTATGTAACCATGTTTCTGATACTGCTAATATATCATACTCAGTTTTAGTTGCCCATACCCTATACTGGCCCATTTTATGGACTATGCTTCTAACGCTTCTCATGAAACCATCGAAGCTGCTTAATTTCTTTTATAATTAGGCCCGGATTTAACTCAATATCCCCACTTTGAATTAACAGCATTAAACATAACATATTTGTACTTCCTGTTACTTTTAACCCACAAAAACCATGCTTAACACAAGAACTCTTTTGATAATATCGGGATTCATTTGTAAAGTGATTCCTTCTCTGAACGAATCCATCTTCACAATTAAATCGAACATTTCCCATAAAATACATACCTGATAACTTCATCATATCACCTCTAACTTCTTTATCTTCAAAGGTACTCATGATTATTAATCCCCCATACAAACCAACCCCCCAAACAGGCAAAAATTAGCAATGTTACAGATGCGGGACCTGCAGGTCTTAAGACTTTAAAACAAAACTCAGCTGAAAATAAACTTGATGCTACTATTGGAGATTCAGAGTGGTTGGTAGCTATGAGTATACTGGAGAGACAAGAAGCAGATTTACTGAAAGAAGGCGCCCGGAAAGAAGGAGCATGTAATATTGCACTAGTTGTGGAGACGCCTGGGATTATTGCTGACCCAAAGACTCAGGTAAAAATGTCTGCTTCTGCTTTGCCTAACACTGAGTTAAATATCCCTGTTGTCCACTAAGAGAATAAGTCATAAGAATAAGAATAATTCATTCATTCACAAATCTGGACTGACTTGTACGGTATGGGCGGCACACCCATTGGCTCATGCTCTGAACCAATGGGCGTGCAGCCATACTGAGCTGTCAGTTGGTGGTCAGTGGGGTGGCAGGCGGGTGGGGTGCTGCCACCCGCCGGCTGACGGGGAGTGGGGATGGGGCTCCATGGGTGGGGTGGGGTGGGGGTCCACTGGATCATCAGGGATGTCATACTTGGGGGTGAGGAATGCCACCTGCGATCAGGCTCTGTTCGGTCCACTGACCACCAGGATATTGGGCTTTGGGAGGAATCTGATGCCCACGATCAGGCTAATGGGGGCGATGGTTATGCCCGCGATCAGGCTACTTGGGGTGGGGGAAGTTATGCCCACAATCGGGCTACTCAGGGTGGAGGACACTGTTCTGCCCATGATTAGGCTACTCGGGGGTAGGGGACACTGTTTCTGCTCCAGATCAGGCTACTCAGGGGTGGGGAAGTTAGCCCATGATTGGCTACTCGGGGGGTGGGGAGACACTGTTCTGCCTGCAATTGGGCTACTTGGGGGTGGGGGGAGTTATTCCCATGATCGGGCTACTCGGGGGTGGAGGGACACTGTTCTGCCTGTGGTCGGGCTACTCATGGTCCACTGGACCACCAAGGATTGGAGACATGCATTGTCCCTTATGAGACGTAATGTGATCCGGCTGCAGGGGGTGTCAGTCCCAACGGCTGCTGCCTGGCAGGGCGCCAGGTGCAAGTCATCGGGGATCAGCGCACTCGCATGCTAATGGCATGCAAATGGGGCCTTAATCAGATGAAAATGGCCCCCCCATGTGCCTTGCATAAATTATGGCCCCATTTGCATGTCACCCTTTGAATATCGCAGGTGCTGTGCATGGCGCAATGGAACTTGCGCCACCGCATCTCAATGCTCCATTCTGACCACTTGCGCAGTTCCACACGCCATGCATAGTGAGTGTGGCCAGGGGGCGATATTCAAAGAAGTTGTGCCATAGCGTAACTCCATTGAATATCACCCTGGCCACACCCCTGCGCAACTATTTTGAGTGGTGCAGTGGCTTGCACCACAAAATGGCGCAGTTTGAATATCTGGGCCTCAGTGCATAAGATTTGGAAACCTGAAACACATTTTCAGAATGCTGCTCCCAGACCAGTGATTGCTAAATTTCTGAAATCTGAAGATAAAGAGATGCTCATGGCCCAAGTGCATAAAAAAAGTGAATTACTGTTATGAATGCTAAAATTAATATTTTTCATGATTTCCCTTCAGAAGTAATGCAGGAAAGGAAGAAATATGATTTTTTAAGAACTAAATTATGGGCTAGAGGCTTGAAAGCTACACTGAATTAGCCTGCTAAATTGAAAGTAGTAATAGATGGGACTCATTTGATATATTCGTCAGTAGAAGAAGAGCAGAGAAGATCTGAGGATGAAAATTCCAAATCTAAATGAGTAATGATGTATTTTAGGCCCTTAAATTTGCAAAGCTGATTTGTGTTGGAAAATGCTTCTTGCACTTTTAGTAAGAATGGGGGGGATTATATAAGAGCTAGACTAAATGCTATTAGGGAAGATCCTATTGGATCTAAATTTATTGTGTTTTATATATATATATTTTTGCTTCGGGGAATGTTTTCTTTTTACAGAGGGGTACACTTGCTCTATGTTTTGTCATTACAGGGAGAAATCAATAGTAAGGAGAAATGGCTATCAGACATCAATGAATGACTTTAAATGTGTCTCTTTAAATGTCAATGAAATTCATTCCCCTATTAAGTGAAAAAGGCTACCTTTCTTCCCAAAAAAATCTAATGCCTTTTGTATTGCATTACAGGAAACTCATTTAGATCAAAAAATAATTTATGAAGTTAAAACAAAAATGGATGTCATACATTTTTTTCTGAAGGAACTAAAAAAAGTGCTGGAATTGTGTTACTTTTCAGAAAATTAATTACACTGGAAATAATACAGTCTTATTCAGATAACTGTGGAAGAATTATATTGGTTAAAATTAAAGTCAGAGATTTAATATTAACTGTGAGTTCAATATATGCCCCATTTGTTAATTATCAAGAGTTTTTGGAAGAAATAACTCATGCTTTGATTTGTCTGCACAAAATATTAATCTTATAGGAGACTTTAATGTTCTAATGAGCCCAGGGATGAATAAGATATTAAAGGCTACAACATATAATAGATACCAATCTAGATTAAATAATCAGTTTAGCCAAATACATGATTTATTGGATGGCTGGAGACTGTTGAACCCACAGTTAAAAGAATACACATACTATTATAAGAAGAATAGAGGTTTTTCTAGAATTGATTATAGCTTCTTAGCAAAAGCTTTAGTACCTTTATTAATGAAAGCTGGGATAGACTCAATTTATATTTCGGATCATGCTATGCTAATGACAGAAATGAGACTACCTGATCAATACAGAACATTCTCTTCACAATGTAGAATGGATAATTCCCTGCTTTTACATGAAGTTTTTATTCAGAGGATTAAGTTAGTTATTAAAGAATTCTGGCAATTTAATGATGCTGAAAATCAATCCGTTATTAGATCATGGGATGCTTTTAAGCAGTAATATGGGGAGAAGTTATTTCTTATAAAGCATTTATTAACAAAATTAAAAAGAAGAAAAACCAACTAATTGATAAACAACTGAAGAACCTGGATTCATTAGTTGTCAAGGACTATAAAAAGTATTCTAAGGAATGGTATTGAGTAAAACTTGAAAAGAATGAGATTAATAACAAAGAGATGGCCAGCAATTTAAATAAAGTTAAGAAGGCAAGGTATGTACAAGGAGATAAGTCTGGCAAATTGCTGGCCTATTTGTTAGAAGAACAAAAAGAGAAGAATTTAATTATGGGATTAATAGATAGTCAGGGTAACAGATTAATGAAAGACATAGAGATGGAAATTGCTAGTAAGGAAGAATATAAAGTAATTTACTAATCAAAACTACATCCTATGGTAATGGATATAAGAGAGTATTTAAGTGTACAACTTCCATTATTAAATTGTAAACAGGATAGTTTTGAGGTTAGTGAGGTTAAAGAAGTTATTATTAACATGCCAAAAAGTAAGAGCCCTGGATTAGATGGACTAACAATTGAATTTCATATCACCTTTTGGATGACTTAATTCCTTGGCTTACTTTATTATTGGTAGAAATTTTAGAGGAAGGACGGTCTCTGCCACCTTCAATGGAAGAGGCAAAAATAATACTAATACTTAAAAAGGGGAAAAATCCAGAATTAATAGATAGTTTCAGACTAATTGCTTTATTAAATAGTGATTATAAGATACTAACCAAATTATTAGTCAATAGAATTAAGAAAGATTTATTTAGAGGTATTCATAGTGATTAATTTGGATTTATTTCAGGGTGAATGATCCCTAATGCCACTAGGAAAATTCAATCTCTGATGTATTATGCATGAAAAAATAAAATGATATCTCATGCCTTGGCTAGAGATGCCTCAAAGGGCTTTGACCTAATTAATAGAGAGTTTATGATAGAGACTCTTAGATTTTTGGGGCTTCCCTATAACATAGTCAAGATAATCTCCCTACTGTATAAGAACACTACAGTTAGATTTATGATAAACTCTTATTTATGTGAGCTATTTAGTATGACAAATGGGGTTAGGCAGGGATGTCCCCTTTCTCCATTATGCACCTTCTTCCATGGATCCCAGTAGACATCTGTCTGTGATGCTTGATGGGGAGATGAGGCTGTCAGAGTGGTCACGCTGGGGGGGATTGGTCAAGGAAAACCAGAAGGCTATGTGGCCTGCAAGATGGGGATCTGGGCCATGAGGGCCACTGGGGAGTAAAAGGCATATCTGGCTTGTAAGAGTACTGGTATGGAAAGAAAAAGGCAGTCGGGAGGGTTGCAGCAGGACCGACGGTGAGCCCCAACAAGGGTGGTCATTGAGGGTAGGCCGCGGGTTGTTTTTCCCTTGGCCTGGACTTTCAGCAGCAGGCAAAAAGCTGGGGGGGTAGGATGGGCGCCACAAGGCAGTGGAGGTTCGGTGGAGGTTTACCATAGGATGGCCCCACATCTCAGGAGCCAACCAGGGAATTAAGGTTCCAGGGGCCACATTGCAGTGGGGGACGAAAACAGTATGCTCCACAGGGGAGTCCACAGGTAGGGGGCTGGCACACTGGGGCAGAGGGTAGGCTTTTCAGCCAAAGAAAAAAAAAGAAAGAAGGGAAGGTGGAAGAGCAAGGGTGGCGGGGTGCAAGCAATTTGTACAGCGAGGAGGCTGTGAGGCGTGGCCTCATCAAGGCCTGGGGGGAAGGCAAGAACAATGGCTAGGCTGAAGAAGGCTGCAGCATGGACCGGTAAGAGATGCAGCAGGCCACGGATGCGCAAAAGGAAGTAGGGATGGTGCGCATGCATGACCAGGAGCTTCACGCTACAATTAGTAGCGCGCATGTTTGGCCAGGAGGGCCATGCCATATTTGCAGTCCTGGGAATAGGGACACCAGAAAAACGAGATGCCCTTGGGTTTTTAAGGGAGGTGGACAGAATAAAAGGAGTTTGTGCAAAAATAGACAAGCTGCCCTAGTGGCTTGAAGGCAAAAAGGGCGATTAAGGGATTGCAGTGGTGTTAAATGTTAGGGGGTTAATACTGGGCTCCTGAACTATGGGGAGGGGGATGAAATGAATACAAGTGGCATGATACTATACTGGCTATGACAACCTGAGGGGACATAAAAAATGATTCCACAGCACTGACAGGAGGTATAAAAAAAATATATATATATATAGTAAGTTAGAAGAATAGTACCAAGGCAGTGGATAACCTTGTTTTGTTGTGTATCCCCCTACAAGTATTTTTCTTATTCAGGATGGCAGAGATTACAAGCGTACAGATGATGGAACAGGTGGTGGAAATTATGAAAAAGGTGACTGAGATGCTGGATATGGCTCGGAGGAAGGAAGCAGAGGAAGAGACCGCGAGGGTGAGGAACAAGAAAGGACATGGGAAGAGCCTGATGGAGAAGATAAATGAGTTAAGAGAGGCAGCTAGGCAGAAGGAGGCAAATGAACCAGTGGGAAAATGGAAGACACCAGCAGGGGGTTCTGGGAAGAGCCCAGCAGAAAAAAAAACAGCAAGAAAGGTGCTGGAGCAAGAACAGGTGAAAGAACTGGATGCAGAGGATGACACTAGTGGTAAGGATAAGGAGGAGCAGACCCCAGAGGGGGATATGACAGAATATTTAGCAGGTATGCTGGGTGACATGGGGGAAAAGGGGTTGGAAAAAATGAAAAGGGCATTGTAGGAACTTAAGGCAGCTGGGGAAGAAGTGAATACAAAATCCAGAGTGGGCAATGACGGGATACCGGGTATGACAATGGGAGATCATGTACCTTTAAAGATTAAAGAAAAAATATGGAAAGGCAAATATGTAGATATATTCACGCTGGTGGACAAGGAGTCTGCTAAGAGGTACACACAAAAGGAAACGGTGGGAAAATCTGAGATGGTGGTGGCATTGGCGATCACGGGGAATAAGGTGGAGGAGGTAAGTTACAAGGGGAAAAACATAGAGGCATGGCAGGTAGGATTTTCTATATTCAGCACTACTCTGCTTGAGAGGAAGCCGTAATTAGCCATTCCATTGCTCACGTATGCCTCCACTATAAAGGATGCCTATAAGGCAAGGATGGGGGTGGGTTAGCTAAAGTATGACGAAGCTTTCCAGCAGAGGATGGCAGCCAGGGGAGATTTGCATTGGGATTCCACTCATTTCGAGCTATGGGTGAGGAGCCTGTCAGGATACAGAGGGACAGGAGAGGGGAATAGACAAGGGGGAAATGGGCAACAGGAGAAAACTTGCTGGGGATTCAACAAAGCATCATATTCATGGAACAATTGTAAGTTCAGACACGTTTGTTCGAAATGTGCTGGGCAACATCCAGTGATGCATTGCAGAGCACTGGGGGACAGAAAAAGCAGGCAATGGGGAAGTGGGCAGCTCTTTCGGGGAGGAAGGGGGGGCTATCAGAATGGGAGGGAGGGAATTTCAGGGAAGAGGGGGGTTTGGAAATGGATGTATGGGGAGCCAATGAGAGGGATTTTGGCAACAATGAAGGGGGGTTTTGGTTAGCTAGAACTCCAATAAGGGTGGGTGTAGTGAAAGAATGGATGAAGGGATACCTGGAAGAGAAGGCAGGGAAGATGCTAGTGGAAGGCTTCGAAAGGGGATTTAGCTTGGAGTATCAAGGGGGGAGAAAGAGCACGAGGGCCAAGAACTTGACATCAATAAAAGGTAAAGAGGACATACTGTAGCTTTAAAGAAAATAAGGAAGGAAATTGAGGCTGGGAGGATAGAGGGGCCATTTGGGACCCCTCCATTACCTCATCTGTGGGTTTCACCATTGGGCTTGGTGCCCAAGAAGCAACAAGGGGAATTTAGATTTATTCACCACCTGTCATATTCGGAGGGGACATCGGCGAATTACCACATACCAGGGGAATGTAGCACAGTCTCGTATGTGACATTGGAACAAGCAGTGGAATTGGTTAGAGTGAAGGAGGGAGAATGGCTAGCAAAGACTGATATTGAGTCAGCTTTCTGGCTGCTACTAGTCAGGGAAGAAGATTGGGACCTGTTGGGATTTTGCTTCCAAGGGTTCTTTTATTTTGACAAGGCAATGCTCATAGGATGTTCGACAGCCTGTGTGAAGTTCGAGGCATTTAATTCGTGGATGCAATGGGTGTTTGGGGCAAAGTATGGGCACAAGGCAGTGGTTCATTATCTGGATGATTTTCTGCTGGTAGGGGAGAGTGAAGAAGAGACAAGGGCAATGCTCCTAGGATTTTGAGAACATGTGCAGGAGTATAGGGGTGCCACTTGCAGAGGGAAAAATGGAAGGACCAGATAGAAAACTAGAATTCTTGGGGATTGAGGTCAATGCAGAGAAGCAGGTCTTCAGGTTGTCCCAGCAGAAGGTGGTCAGGCTTAGGAACTACTACAGGAGGTTAAGAAGAGGAGGGGGGGTTCCCTTGAGTCAGGTTCAGCAACTGTTGGGGCACTTGAGTTTTGCCTGCAGGGCTGTGGTGCCCAGGAGGGTGTTCACCAGGAGACTAGCCAAGGCAACAGAGGGAAAAAAATGACCACACCATTGGGTGGACATTTCACAAGGGGTTAGGCAGGATCTGGAGGTGTGGGAGCAATTTTTAAAAGAATACTATGGGGTCACATTCTGGCAGAAGGAGTGGCTAGGGAATAATGATTTGGACTTATACACAGATGCATCCAGTTCTATTGGCATGGGGACATATTTTGGGGGGAGATGGATCGCAGAAACATGGCCTGAGTCTTGGAGGGAAAGGGGGGCTATTGAAGGACATAAAATTACTTGAGATTTTTCCAATATGGGTGGTGGTGCTGACGTGGGAGGAATACCTAAGGAACAGAAAGATCATGTTTTGATGTGATAATAGAGCTGTGGTGGAAGTTATCAATCGGCAGGGAGGACACTCTGTGACAGCAAACAGGGTCTTGAGACAACTAGTACTGAAGGGATTAAAGTTAAACATGTAATTTAAAGCCAAGCATATAGAGGGTGTTAAAAATGACATAGCTGACAGCCTTTCCCATTTACAGCTGGAGAGGTTCAGGTCCATGGTGCCACAAGCAGCTGCACAAAGAACACTGGTATCAGAGAGAGTGTGAGAAATTGGCTAGAAGGAGCCCAACTGTTATACAGGAGCTCCTGGTCTGCCAACAAGCTGAGGGCATACAAAGGGCGTGGGGGAGTGTTCCAGGATTTCCGAGAGCAGGAAGGGTTCAAGGTAAGTGAGCCAGTTTCACAGGACCAGGTAACAAAATACATGGTAAAAAAGTGGGAGTCGGAATGGCTAGTGGGACAATGGGGGTGTAGTTAGCTGGGATAGGATGGGCCTGTAGCACAAAAGGTTGGGCTGAACTGAATAAGTTTAAAGTGGTGCAGCTCATGTTGATGGGGTTGCAGCAGTTAAAAGGAAGGAAGGCAGATACGAGGAAATCCATTGCAGGGGATAAACTTGAAGGCATGGTAGGGGCCCTGGGGGATATCTGTACATCAGATTTTGAAGCCTGCTTATTTAGGGCTGTTTTCACAGTGAAGACAAGAGGTGCATTCAGGGTCAGTGAAGTGGTGGTGGTCAACAAAAGGGATGACATAGGAGGTTTGTGGGTAAAGGAAATACACTGGGAGCAGGAGGTGGTAACAATTTGGCTTAGACATTCCAAGACTGACCAGAGGGGGATGGGGGCAGAGATTGTATTAGATAGACAAGAGGCTGAGGTAACATGCCCCATCACCTCTCTATGGAAATATAAGGGGAAGAGGCAAAGTAGGGGTAGGCAGTTCTTTAAACATAGTGATGGTAAACCGGTGACGTGTTTCCAGGTAACGGGGGTTTTAAAGAAGAGAATGGAACACTTGGGTGAAAACCCGCAGAGTTACTCCTCTCATTCATGTAGGATTGGAGCTGCATCCATGCTAGCAGAAAAAGGTGGATTGGAGGAAGAAATTAAAAAAGCGGGCAGCTGGAGGTCAAACTGCTATAAGACATATGTAATGAAAATGGTTTAATATGTGTTTGTTTTTCACAGGTCTGGAAAGGTGCAGACGGGTCTAGATACTAGGGCATTCCTACATTTATTGGGCAGAGAGGTGGGCCAGTAATCATCGGGGTGGGAAACAACTAGGGCAAGACCCCGACAAAGTGATGGTTTACTGGAAAGGAGTATGGGGCATGAGGTGGGAGCAGATCATGCCAACCTTGGAGGAGCTGAAACAAAAGTGGCCGAGACCAGATCTGCTAATAATACATTTGGGAGATAATGATCTGGGAGAGCGACCATGGAGAATTTTGTGCAAAGACATGACAAGAGATTTGGGGGCAGTTCAACAGTTTTGGCCACAGGCAAGGATAGCATGGTCAGAAATGGCACCTTGGATGGTTTTGCGGCAGGCCAGAGACATAAAAGGGCTGGAATGGGCTAGGAAGAGGATTAACAGGCAAGTGGTGGCATGGTTAAAGGGGGTGGGGGAACATACATAACCCATAAAGACATTGTTTTTTCCAATCCAGGGATGTACAGGCAGGATGGGGTGCACCTTTTGACAGTGGGAATGGCAGCATATTTGCTACAATTGGGAGATAGATAGAAATTTGGGAAAAAGAGGGGCGGGGAGAGGAGAAGCCCATCATTCCATTGCATAAGCTGGAGATGGTCTAGTGGAAATCTTTGAAGAAAATGAAAATGGGGGGTGGAAAGGGGGGTTATGTAAGATCCATGGGCCGGGCACAGACGCCCAGACATGGAGGCAAGCAAAAAAGAAGTATGAGCAAGGAAGTAATAATATGAGGGCCAGTTGCCATCGGCAGCTGGGAAAAGGGAAGGCAACAAGGGGAATACTGTAGGAGAAGAGGTATTGGGCTTTCAAGCATCCAGACCCCAAGAAGATGAAGGACAACAGACAGTTAAGAAGATGAAGAACAACAGACAGTTTTCAAGGGAAAGAAGATCAAGGGGTATCGGGCTTTAAAAACATCTGGACCCCGAGAAGACAACTGGAGAAAAATTGACAAAAGACTAGTGAAATATGTGATTTAACAAAATGTAAATGTTGGACTGTATGATGAATGTATGATGAATAACATGGAAAAATGAAGGAATGTTGTAAAAAAATATAAAAGTGAAAAGAAAAGCATTGTGTGATATGTACAATAAATTAATTGCCAGTCGAGCACCCACTAACAGTTGTCTGTGCATTGTTTTCCGGGGAATCTCCCTCTGACAATGAGATTACCTGTGGATTCTGAATATTTAACATGGTCACAGATGGTGGAAGAGGGAGTATCTATTTCTCTGGACAAATTTAAGATAATATTCCCAAATATTGGGAACTTGAATGTTTTTTTATTATTTTCTGTTAAAGAATAGTTTTAAGGATAATTTTGTTAAAGGGGACAGGAGAAATCTCTCGGTTTTGATGGATATGCATAATAAAATGATTAACAACGGGAGATTCAAGTTATCCTAACAAATCTATTTGATGGTAGTAAGCCCTGAGGTGGACCCCTGGATTAGAGTAAATGCTAGATGGGAGAGAGTAATTTATTATACTCTGATCAACAATGGAAACATTTAGGGATAAAAATTAATAAAGATTATCTGCTTGCTAAAAATAAGGCGATACAAAAATAAAATTCTGGATAGAGCATATTTTACTCCCCAGATTTTAGAGAATATTAAAACAGAGGAGATAAGAATGTTGGCATGGATGTGGTCTTTTAGGGGATTTATATTATTGTCTGTGGGGGTTCAAATATATCCAGACATGGTGGTTAAGAACAAAGCAAATATTGATAGACTGGTTTGACTTGAACCTCCCAATGAGTTTTAAGAGTATGATTTTGAATGTCATACAGGAGAAGGATTTAACTTTACCCCAAAGGAAAATATATTTTTTTAGCCACAATGGCTACTAACAGGCTAATCTTATCCCAATGGAATGTGGAAAAGCTTGGAGACTGATTATTATTAATGGGTAAATATGGTGAAAGATGCTGTTGAGATTGAACAATTATGGGACACCTATGAAAGAGAGAACTGGCAGTCTGATGCTTCATGGAGAGAAGTGTAGAAATTAATTTCTCCACTAATGGTTTAAAAAGGAAAAAATTAAAATGCAAGAATACCTTTAGTATTAAATATAAGGGGGGAGGGGGGTTAGGAAATTTAGAAATTTATGAAGATAATTTTTCATAAGTATGCTTTAGAGTATTTTAAGAGACTGATAATGTGCTAGAACTATCAAGAATTAGAATGTTTGTGAATAGGGATAATTTATGTTCTAGTTTGTTATAAATGCTGGTAATTTCTTATGAAATTGTATTGTAATAATATCTGTACTAAAATTAATAAATTATTTTGAAAAAAGAACTAGGGCATATGGTTGAAAGCTTTAAACTGAGAAATATTTTGCATGATCTAAAAAGTTAAAACTGAGTTTTATGAAAGTATAGTACAAAACACTGACGTAATTAGTTGTTGTAAGTTCTCATAAAAAGAAAATACATTTTACATTCTATACATTTTTTAAACAAGTTTTATACAGAAATAATCTGAGACATTGATCTTATAAGTTTACATGTTCTTATGTATGAAGGGTATGACAAATACTAAGTATGCTAAAAGTCTAGTATAACTATTGCCTTTTCTTATGCTGAATATTGCTAATTCATTTGCATTGTTTATTTACTAAAATTTGTTTTACTAGTTTGTTGGATTCAACAATGTTGTTGATGTTTACAGTTATTATACTTGATATTAATGCTAATGAGTAATATTTAGAATTAGTATGTAGGTGTAAATAAAACATATTTTTCATATAATTGTAAGTGTGGAAAGCAGTGTTTTTGCCATTATTTTGAATCTGGAGAGCATAGGATACTCTCATATGTGAATTATTATTTTTTTTTTGGTAATTTATGAAAATGTTTTGGTTAAGGCCAGAGGTGAATCCAAGTGCATTACTGTAAAAAGTGATATTATAGCCTTTGTTCTGACATCTTTGGGGTTTGGAGTAACAACCACTGTGCATGACTTTTTTTTAAAATTTACTTCTGTATAATTCTGGTGAGAAGGGGTTAAAGTCACATAAAAGAGCAATCTATTTTGTCCCAAAAAAACTGGAGAGGTGGCAGCCCTACCCCCGCCGCCCCTTAACCCACCCACCCCACTGTTTCCAATTCCTATGGGTATTGTGGCTGGGGCAACAGATTAGAGGATGGCCAAATTTAGCATGTTGGGTGGGGCAAAATCATGTGTAAATTGAGGACATTGGCATGGCAGTATGTTTTCACACAGATTAGCACACACACACACACACACACACACATGATGGGGAAACAGAACACCACCACACTGAGCTCTCCAAAAGAGTCCTCAGTATGCATGTCCATTTCAGAGAACTCTATGTGCTATGCATTTAAGTGTGTGTGTGTGTGTGTGTGTGTGTGTGTGTTTTCCCATTCCGTGTGTGTGTGTGTGTGTTTTTCCCTGTTCTGTGTGTATATGTGTGTGTTTTTTCCCCTGTTCCGTGTGTGTGTGTTTTCCCCTGCTCTCTGTGTGTGTGTGTGTGTGTGTCTGTCTGTCTCTCTCGCTCGCTCTGTCTGTCTCTCTCTCTCGCTCACTCTGTCTATGTATCAAAAATGACATTGAGACCCCTGTGACAGTGACAGTGTGTTTAAGGGCACCTGAAGAGATGGACTGGTGGCATTTTCACATACATTTTGAAACCTGGCCCATTTATTGTATGCTTTACCTGTGTTCAGCAACTTTTTGTTCTAAAGCTATAAAAATAAGTAAAGTAAATCGATAAAACTGATAAAATAAAAACTGAGTCTGGAGAAATGTGTTAAATGTTGGAGTCGTAGCATGTGCTGTCTGTCGGAATAGACCAGTGACTCACTAAATTGGAACCAATGCTGTGGATTTGGTGGATCTGGTTTGCACTATAAGTGCTGAAAGGCATCATTTTATTTATTTAAAAGTTGGTAACTGAGAAAGGCACACTGAGCCTGGGCTCAATACCAGGTGCGAACCGGGAAGGACAAGTGGTCAGAATATATCAATACAGCATTTGTACACGGTAATTTAGACTGTTACACAGCATTAAAATAGATACAGAGTATAATATAACAGCAGTAATACACAGCATTACAGAGTAGTAACAACATCAAGTTTGATACGCTGGAATGAGCAGTAGGCAAAGAGATACAGGAGCAGTGCATAGGTGTGAGACAGAGTAAATACAGTAGTACATAAAAAAATAAGGCAATCACTATCAGCAGTTAATAGGACACAATAGGCAATAAGAGCTGTTGTTGAATCAGGACAGGGGTGGAGGGGGTTTAGGGAGAGGGGAAGGGCATGGGGAACTGATAAATTAAGGGGGGAGTGGCAGAGACATGAGGGGAGATGTCTGAAGTGGTTTTTGATGGCTGCTGCAGTTGGCAAGCCACAAACCTGATGAGTAGTGCATTCCACAAGGTGGGGAATCAGTAGGCAAAGGCTTGTTTCCATGTGAGAGAGTGCGGAGTAGCTAATGAGAAAGAACGTTGGTCACAAGAGTGCAGGGCATAGCCAGAGCAGGGGGCAGGGGCTAATAGGGAGGAAAGGTAGGAGGGGAGAGTGTTGAACCAGGATTTTGCAGTGCAGGACACACAGTGTGCAGGCCAGCAATTGGCTAGGGAGGGGAGGAATACTGTATGGTAAAGGCTGCAGTGATGCATGCAGTAGGGGAGATTTGTGATGAAACAGTTGAAGGCATGGAACAAAGGGTCAAGCTTGGCCAAGGAGGATTGGGAGGCAGCACTATAGACCATGTCGGCATAGTCAAAGGAAGGGAGGATGAGCTTGGTTATGATTTCTTTCTTGACTGGGAGGGAGAGACAGATTTTATGCCTAACTTGAGGTAAAGCTTATTATGAATTGAACCGAGGTATAGGGAGAAGTCCAATTTGGGGTCCAGCCAAACTCCCAGGTACTTGCAGCTATCCACCGCTGAGACTTTGGACCCATCTAGAGTACAGAAGGAGTGGGGAGGACAGTTTGGCCAGCTTCTGGGTGGAACCGAATGCTATTGCAACAGTATTTTAGTGTTACACTTAGAGATTTAGCATCTAGCCAGTGCAGCATACTCTCAAAGTCGGACTGGAGGATGGATTCGACTTGGTCTAGGGAGGGGCCTGAGGTGAAGATCATAGAATTCTCCATGTACATTTGGACAAGGGAGGAAGGGCAGACAGATGGCAGGTTATTTATGAAGATGGAGAAGAGGGTGGGACCAAGGATTAACCCTTGCAGAACTCCAGCTAGGATGGGAAGGGGAGGGGACTTTATTTCACCCAGCTGCATAAACTGAAACCTGTCCGAGAGGTAGGCCTAAAACCAGTCAACAGCAGGGGAGAGAGGCCTATTGAAACAAGGTTGTCTATTATGAGTTTATGGGCAACAGAGTCAAGTGCTTTGGCTAGGTCCACAAAGATGGGCAAAGTAAGGTGACCTTTGTCCATAGCAATGTGAATATGGTTGGCAAGACAAAGAAGGGATGATGAGGTTGAATGGTGTCATCGAAAGCTCAATTGGTAGGAGGTCAGAACATTGTTGTTGGACAGGTAGAAGTTTAATCTTTTGAATATGAGGGATTCTAGTATTTTGAAGTGGGCGGGGGGAAGCGAGATAGGCCTATAGTTGCCTGGATTTGAGGGATCGCCTCCTTTGTGTAGGGGAATGACCTTGGCCAGCTTCCAGGCTTTGTGCAGGGAGCTCAAAGCGAGAGAGAGAGAGAGAGATTAAAGAGGTGGGTGATAGGAGGGACAATGGCTGGGGCTGAGATTTTCAAAGTATGGGGTTAATTCCATCAGGGCTCGATTTGGAGGAGTTTAGGGATTTCAGGGCTTGGAGCACCTCTAGAGGGGTAAAGGGGAAGTTATGGTAGGGAGGGATGGGGGAGGTGAGGGGAATGTGTGTGGTGAGGGGGGGACTGCCAGGGAGTGTAGCTGGGTGCTGGAGGTGAGGGGCTGGGACAGTGGGTATGGGGGAGAGAGGAGAGGGGGTGCCACTAGGGTAGGGCACAGGTGGTGAAGTAAAGTTTTATGGAGGAGGTGGCTTCACCAGCACTGTCATGGGACTAAAGGCAGGGAAGGAGGGAATGGGAGGTGGAGCCTAGCAAGGAGTGTAGGGTCTTCCAGAAGGCAGCTGGGGTGGGGCAACAACCATCAAGCTGTGCTTTAAAGAAATCAGATTTGGTGGAGAGCACTGCCTTAGTGCGGACATTCCTTAGGGTCCTGCACTTTTGGAGGTCAAAGAGGGCAGAGGTAGCCTGGTACACTTTCCAGGCCCAATCTCGATTCTTGAATAGTTTTATCAGGTGGGGAGAGATACAGGGTTGGAACCTGAACCGCAGCCTTAACCTCTTAAAAGGGAGCATCGGAGTTTCAAATATTGAGGAAGGTTGAGCTGAAGGGGACGATGAAGACTCCAGACCACTCGGCAAGGTAGAGGTCAGTCAATAATTTCTGATGGTTCAGGGACCTTAATAGCCTGAACCACATGTACTTGGGAGGGCTAGGAGGCTCCACAATGCTGGTTTGACAACACTTTTGTTGACTGGTGTCACAGCAATGGGATTTGTGTCGACCGCAAGTTGTGGTCAACATAAATCCCGTATGTCTCCCGGTCCTGTTTTTCTATCAGGACTTTTCCCCCTGAACCCCCCATGTGGGGTACTCTGCCCCAAGCACCCCCATACTATGGATAATCAGTTCCAATCAGAGTTGATTCAAGGAGGAGGCGTAGAACCGGGAGACAGTGTGCCCCTGTCTCAGGTGCACCAACACAGCAACTTGTCGGCAAAGTGTCTATTTTGCCGACAGTGAGATATGTTGCTGTGTTGGTGTTGCCATCACCGATGGGTCAGCATACCAGGGAGGAGTCTTCCTGTGGCAGTGGGTGATGCAGTGATCACTAAATGTGTCGGAGAGGGTACCATATGAGATGTATTTGTGTGGGTGAGTTGTCAGAATCCAGTGTATTAGTGAGTGGTTGTTGGAGCGGAGGTTGAGCCTAGTGGGGTCAGATATTAATTGTATGAGGTTGAGGGCCTCAATTTCTTGTATGGTTGGCCAAGCTAGAGGGAAAGACCAATTCAGATTAAAATCTCCCAGGATGAGGAGTTCACCAGAAGAAGAGTGGGAGAGGAGAGAGGCGAGCTTGGATACTATTGGTGTTGGAGGAGGATTGGGGGAGAAGTAACAATTAGCTATCAAGAGGGAAGACAAGGAGGGGAAGGCCAGCTTTAATAGGAGTAGTTCATGAGATTTAGAGATGGCATCCTGGAGGACAGTGGAGGCTTCAAAGGATTCAAGAACATAGGTGGTGACACTTTGAAAACGTATGATATTGTTGTCTGGGGCCAGGGGGTGTTCTATTTCAGTTTAAAGCTATTTCAGTTTAAACATGTTGAAAGGAAAGGAAAATAGTGCACTGAGCGAATAATAAATGATACACTGACTAGATGGAGAGAAATTTGCAGAAGCTAGAATGGTGGTGTGTCGGAGATGGTGAAAATGACTTGGGGAGAGAACTGAAGGACTCTCGAAAAGGAAGACTTAACAACTTCCAGAGTATAAAGTAGGAGTTGAATTAATTGAGAGAATGACCCTCTGGTCTATATCTCTATCTATGTCCCTTATTTATCTCCCTTCCCTTCAGGTAACCTGCCCTTCCCAAGGTTTACTTTTATGTATATATATATAATGTATGTATATATCTCTATATCTATATATCTATCTATATCTATATTTATATCTATCTATCTCTATATATATATATCTGTATATCTATCTATCTATATATATATATATATATAAATATATATATATATATATATATATATATATATATATATATATATATATACACACACACACACACACACACACACACACATACATATATATATATATGTATATATTTAAGCAGGCCTGAGGCCCACCCCCTGGTACTGCTTCTCTGGACCCCCCCCCCTCCAGGTCACCTGCCCCCATTCCCCAAAGAGTGACCTGAGACTGGGGTGCCTAATCCCCAGTGTCAGACTTCTTGGCTGAAAAAATCTTCTTCAATGTTTTTTAAACCTGTAACATGGAAAACAGTCCCTCACCAATCTGACTGCACCACCCTAACCTCCCACTCAGCACTCATCATTCCATACCCCCTACATACCCTCACTCACCTGAACATGTCCCACAGTGTAAATACACTCTCCAGTCAAAGTCATGTCTTGCTGCTGGAACCAACAACTGCATTATGAGAAATTAAGTTAAGTGTGGTTCAATGTATTTCAATGGGGTTTTGAAGTTTGATGCACAACTTTGTCATTTTTGCATATTTTCACCCCAAATTTTCAACATGACCTTTTTGGGACCCCACCTCATGATCAATTGTGGTAGAACTATTTAAACAAGACCCAAAATTGATTTTGTGGTTGCGTGGCAAAATCACCTTTCAGCCAGGAATTTGAAAATTATCGCCATCATTGAAACATAGAATTTGACAGCAGATAAGGACCGCTTGGCCCACCTAGTGTGCACATTTCCCTACCTAATGGATAAGCTACAGATCCTAGTTAACCAACAGCCTACTTCCTCCTACCCCCCACTAGAATTGCCTTATATCTGTCGCATGCATTCTTGAATTCCCCCACTGTTTTTGACTCCATAACCTCCTTAGAAAGGCTGTTCCATGCATCCAGAACTCTCTCCATGAAAAAATACTTCCTCACATTATCTCTGAGCCGTCCCCCCTCTAACTTCAAATTGTGCCTCCTTGTTCTTGCACATCTATTTTTCTGAAAGATGCTACCCTCTTGGACTTTGTTGATTCCCTTGAGGTACTTGAAAGTTTCTATCATGAACCCACTCTCCTTTCTTTCCTTGAGCGTATACATATTAAGCTCCTTTAGTCTCTCTCATCATATGGCTTCTGGTGCAGACCATGCACCATTTTAGTTGCCCTCCACTGGACAGCCTCCATCCTGTCTATGTCCTTTTTGGAGATGTGGTCTCCAGAACTGGATGCAGTACTCCAGATGGGGTCTCAACTGTCTGTACAGAGGGATAACAACTTTCTGTTTTCTACTGGTGATGCCTCTCCCGATGCATCCCAGTATCCCCCCAGCTCTCCTTACTGCCTTCTCACATTGATTGCCCACCTTTAGGTCATCTGATATGACTACCCACAGGTCCCTTTCCGTTTTTGTTGTTGTTAGTTTCTCACCCCCCCCGTGTACTCTTCCCTGGGTTTTTATTTCCCAGGTGCATTACTTTGCATTTCTTTGTGTTGAATCTAAGCTGCCATACATTTGACCATTCCTCCAACCTTGCCAAGTCCCTTCTCATCCTTTCCACCCCACCTTATGTATCAATCTTGTTGTAGACCTTTGTGTCATCTGCAAAGAGACATACTTTTCCTTCCAGTCCCTCCGCAATGTCACTTATAAAGACATTAAAGAAAACTGGTCCCAGTACTGAACCCTGCGGGTACCCCGCTAGTAACCCCCCGTTCTTCAGAGTGGATTCCATTTGCTATTACCCTCTGTGTCCTCTTGTATAGCCAATTTTTTTCCCAGGCTACCACCTTGGGACCCATTGCAAAGCTGGCTAACTTTTATATTAATCTTTTGTGTGGGACTGTGTCAAATGCCTTGCTAAAGTCTAGGTAGGCCATGTTCACAGCCCCTTCCCAGGTCTTCTACTTTGGTCACCCAGTCAAAGAAATCTATTAGATTCATCTGACATGACCGTCCCACTGTGAATCCATGCTGCTTTGGGTCCAGTGCCCTTCTGGCCTCTAGGTACTCAACAATTCTTTCCTTCAGAAGTGATTCCTTCATTTTCACTACCACGGAGGTCAAACTAACAGGTCTGTAGTTTCCTGCATCTGCCTTGCTCCCACTTTTGTGAAGTGAAATCACATCCACCCTCCGCCAGTCCTCAGGTACCACCCCATCCTTCCATGATTTGTTAAATAGGTTAGTCATTGGTGTCTCTAGTTCTACCCTTAGTCCTTTTAGAATTCTTGGGTGAATCCCGTCAGGCCTCATTGCTTTGTCCACCTTCAGTTTTAAGAGTTCTTTCAGAACCCTTTCTTCTGTGAATGGACTGGTATTGACCCCCCTATCCAGAGTGTTTCTATTGTTTGGTTTAGGTACTTCCCCTCCTCTTCTTTTGTGAATACTGAGCAGAAGTACTCATTCAGTATCCTTGTTTTTTCACTGTCACCCTCTGTTCACATTCCCTTCCCTTTATTAAGCCTTAGTGTCCCTCCCTTGGTCTTTCTTCACTCCTTAATGTACCTATACAAGGTTTTATCCCCATTCTTAACAGAGTTGTCTATCGTTTCCTCAGTTTGGGACTTTGCTATTCTGATTGCCTTCCCTGCCTCCTTCTGCTTTAATTGATATAGTTCTCTGTCCTGCTCCTTCTGTGTTTCCTTATATTTCCTGAATGCTATCTTTTTCTCCTTAACCTTCCCTGCCACCTCTTTTGAGAACAATAGTGGCTTTTTCCTTCATTTTGTTTTGTTGATTTGCTTTACGCAAAGGTTTGTTGCCTCTGTGATGGTACATTGTTCATAATGTTATGGTTACAGGAGGGCTATGTTGAAAATATTGGGTCAAAATGCATAAAAACGAAAAAGTTATGAGAGTATGCTGACATTTTTGAATGCTCATGCATAAATTCAGTAATTTTAAATATTATGACCCCAAATTTTTAACATGGCCATTTTATCACACCACTTCAAGAACGTGACACCTCTCATTTTTCAAATCCTGGCCAAAAAGTGTTTTTGTACCTGTAATACAGAATGATGTTTTGTTGGAACAGAATGACATTTCAGTGGGGATTTGAAAATGTTCACCTACCTGGTTCATGAGGTGAGGTAATAATAAGGCTAAGCTGAAAATTTGGTGTACCAATATGATAAAATGCCCATGTTATGACTGAGCATTGCAATATTTCAACGTTCAAGCATAGCTTCACTAATTTTCAATATTTTAACTCCAAATTTTCAGTGTAGCCATTTTTCCACACCACCTCATAAACATGACAGGTGTCATTTTTTTAATCCTGGCCAAGACATCTTTTCACACATGGTGCAAAATGGCATTTCAGCCAATATACTATAAATGCTACATGTCATCTTTATAGTGGCAGCCATAAAATGACAATCTTGAAAATTTGTGGTGAAAATAAAAGAAAAAAGGAGTGAATGTGTGAAGTATGAATGTGTAAAAGAGTGAATGTGCCAGGACCTGCATTTCTGTAGGCAGATGGAGTCTTCATTTGATGTAGAGCCCAAAGGGCCCTTCACATTTACACCTGTTAAATGAGGATATGATTCCACTATCTCAAAAAGAAAGGAACTTCTTTGCAAATAAGTTTGTTAATGCAATATTTAGGATAACGTAACACCACGAAAGTAGGGAAATGCAGCATTAGGGTTTCCAACCCTAATTCCCCCCACCCCCTCCCCAGCAGCAAAAGAAAAAAAACAGGGTTTTGGATCTCTGGATTCTTGGTGAATCAGTGGTGGGATCTTTCTTTGAGTTGTCAACCCTAATACCTACCCCATTCCATGAGCAAACAATGTCACACATGATCTCCTTTCTTCATGAAGGTTCCCAGAAAGCTATAACAAATTGTGTTGGCAACATGTGGTGAGACATACTTCTGTACCTTTGTAGAGTGAATCACTATGAGTCACTGGCTTGGAGCTGTACCTTGTACTTCAGACTGAAGGCTGCAGGCTGGAGGGGAGGCATTAGGGTTAATTGTAAGGTGTTTCCAACTGCAGAATATGGGCCAGCAAAGCTGCCTGAGCAGTAGCATTAGATTGGGGAGGCCAAGTCTCTCTTTATTTTTGGATAGTTGAAGTTTGGTGAAGGACACTCTCGGTTTACCTATGTTCCAGATCAACCATGTGAGAACCATTTGTTCCACTTGTTGAAGAAATTCCCAGGTATAGGGAGGGGTAGTGTATGAAATAAATATAAAAATCATGGGAGGATATTCATTCATATTGACTCTACTCTTTGAAAGAGGGACAAGGGGAGCTGAACCAGTGCTGCAGGTCCTCCTGTTCTGCTCACTGTTTAGGGATTAATTATAATCAAAAAAGGTTATTATTATCTGTCCCTAGATGCACCCCCAGTCATTTAATGTGATGTTTGTTCCATTTAGATGAGTATTAGGTCTTTAATAATGTAAAAGGAATAAAGTGTAGATGGAGGACCTCAGTTTTATCTTCACTGATACTGTATCCCACCAAATGTTTTATTTCTTTAAGGCAGGTGGTCAGGGCTGGTTAATATATGGGTCTGTGAAATATAATAAGAGGTTTGCGTAGTATGCCACTTTGTGTTCCCGATCTCTGATGTTTACCCCATGAATAGTGGTATTCTGACACAGGTATTGGTCCAACGCTTTTACATATGAAACGAAGAGGTATGGGGACAGAGGACATCTCTGTTGTATTCCCCTGGACAAACTAAAAAAGGAAGAAAGTAAGCCATTTGCTTTCACTGTAGCCTTCAGATTAGAATGTAATGCTTGCACTAAGTCCAAAAGAGAGGTATTTAGAAAAGTTTCACCAGGAAAGACATACTGTGCTACAACAGCGTGTTTCCAGATGCATCCTGGGGGAAAGGATAAGTGGATACAAATCAGAATACAGATGCATAGTAAAAAATAATACAAAAAACTAAGTCATACGTATACCGAAATACAGTTGGGCTAAAAACAGAAATTTTTGTGGGAAAGACAGGCAGTACAAGCCAACAGATAAAGTCTACATATATATATATATATATATATATATATATATATATATATATACAGTGCATACATATATATAATATATATAAACTATACATATACACACATTTAAGTTGTTTTCATAAACACATGCACTTACTTAATAGTCATATACATACACATATACCCACACAGATCACACATCCATGCATATGTAGTATGTGGTTCTTAACATTTGGGAAGTGTGCAAGAAGAATAGTAGGAAAAAAGGGGAGGGAGGAGAGGGAGGTGTACGAGAGTAAGAATGAGAATTCACCTCTCCAGGATGCACACCCCACAAGGGAAATAAGCCAGGAAATAGGAGGGAGAGAAGGAGACTAGATAAGGGGAAGAAATAGACACAAGAGTGGAGAGTGGACTAAATAAAGAAGTGGGTGGGGAGAATATAGGAAGCAGAGAGGGAAGAGAGGGGTGGAATAGTAAGGAGGTAAGGGAGGAAGAAGGCAAGCCTACCCAAGGAGTGGAGCCCCAAGGGTATGAACACTACTAGATGTAAACCCAACTAGTGCTATAGGATTGGCAAGCCCAGGGAGGGGAAAAGGGAGTAGAAAAAGAAAACTGAAGAGATGGCAGAGAGAGGAATGAAAAGAAATACTATACATTAGATGCCTGCTTGCAGCAGGGACCGAGCAGTTCACGGAGCCCATAAAGGTCCTGGAACCTCATCCTTCCACACACACTAGACGTCTGCTTGCAGCAGGGACTGAGAGGTTCACGGAGCCCCTAAAGGTAATTTACCTCCCTACTGCTATTCTGTTATTTTGGGTGTTTAGACCTTTTCTGCCCTCCAGTCTTCACAGATAGTTTTTCCTGCATGGACACCAGCGGTTTGGACTGGGGACTGCCTCCATTTCTACCAGAGCTTTAAGAACACTTTCTGGACTCCAAGGACTATTGTTTAACTGCTGCTTGCCTGTGTCTCCTACACTCATGGGCTCGCTTTGTCTGTGCTTCTACCATTGTTGTACATGCCTCCTGTTGATTTAGCACTGTTTCTCTTCTAACATTAGCTTTACATTGTTGATCTAAACATTAGCTGGCACTGTATAGTCACATTAAGGTATGAGTTTTACCTGATTGTTGGCAATTTTTTGTCACAGTAAGGAATGTTTTTGTACCTGATTGTTGGATACTGTGCTGGCTTGAGGTGGGAACCTACCGCATGGTATAGCATTCTCTGAAGTTCCAGCAGGAGTTCCATCTTGGCTCTCTGTGTTTCCCTTGGGGTAGCTGACTGCTCATGCATGTGCAGTACAGCGACCAGTCTGCCGAGGATAGTGAGCTGAGTAACCCCCCTTCCCCAGATCCCACTGCATACTAGTTCCTTTTCAGGGTTGATACACAAGGAGGCATGGAAAGGATGAAAAGGGACTTGGCAAGGTTGGAGGAATGGTCAGAAGTATGGCAGCTAGGATTCAATGCAAAGAAGTGCAAAATAATGCACCTGGGAAACAAGAACCCAGGGGAAGAATACACAATGGGTGGGGAGGTAGTAACAACAACAAAAAAGGAAAGGGACCTGGGGGTAATCATATAAGATGACCTTAAGGTTAGCAAGCAATGTGAGAAGGCAGTAGGGAGGGCTGGGGGTATACTGGGATGTATAGGGAGAGGCATCACCAGCAGAAAACAGGAAGTTGTTATCCCTCTGTACAGACAGTTGGTGAGACCCATCTGAGTACTGTGTCCAGTTCTGGAGACCCCATCTCCGCAAGGACATAGACAGGATAGAGGCAGTCCAGAGGAGGGCAACTAAAATGGTGCAGGGTCTGCAAGAGAAGCCGTATGAGGAGAGACTAAAGAAGCTTAATATGTATACCCTTGAGAAAAGAAGGGAGAGGGGGGACATGATAGAAACATTTAAGTACCTCAGTGGAATCAACAAAGTCCAAGAGGGTAGCATATTTCAGAAAAAGAGACTTGCAAGAACAAGAGGACACAATTTAAAGATAGAAGGAGGGCAGTTCAGGGCAATGTGAGGAAGTATTATTTCACAGAGAGGGAGTGGATGCATGGAACAGCCTTCCTGAGGAGGTTGGGGGTCTAAAATCGGGAGAATTCAAGAATGCATGGGACAGACATAAAGCAATTCTTGTGGGGGGTAGGAAGAAATAGGCTGTTGGTTAACTAGGATCTGCGGCCTATCCTATAGTTAGGGAAATGGGCAGACTAGATGGGCCTAGCGGTCCTTATCTGCCGTCAAAGTCTATGTTTCTATGTTTCTATGTTTCTTCCCTACATAGGTCCTGGAACACCATCCCTCCACACACACTACATGCCTGCTTCAGCAGGGACTGAGTGGTTCACTGAGCCCCTAAAGGTAATTTACATCCCTACTGCTATTCTGTTGTAGGGGGTGTTAGCCCGCCAATGCTTTCCATTGACTGCCCCTCCCACCGAAGGGTGTACCTCAATTTATTGACCTCATCAGTTCACGTGACCAGACCCTTACTTTCTCTAAGTGCCTGATTTCCCATTAGCAGGTTATACCTGCTGACCACCAGGAGTCAGTGTTGCATCACCCTCAGCTCCACTTTTCCCCTCTCCTGCCACTCTTGCACTGCCCTCCACCTCCTCTTCTCCTCTCAACCTCTGCCACCTTCCACTCTCATCAGCATACCTCGACAAGGCTCCCCTCACCAGTATTGAACCTTGTACCTTCTGCACCTCAATCCATGGCCCTACCACTGTGTGACATGGACTGCTTTGCTTTTGACTGGCCAATAGTTTTCCTTATCCTTCCTTACCTCTCCTCTTTTCAGTGCCCTCTGATGCTTGAGTCATTCGGTCCACTGCCACAAGGATCTACTATGGCATTGTTGGTTATGTGCAACCCTCCTACCTTTTCCATATTTCTCTGCCTAATTCTCTTCTCCATGAAGGCACCCACCCTGCACCCTCACACCTGTGATCAGACCACCCCTTTCACACCACTAACCACACCCTTTACATCCATACCATCTCCACTGATGACTGTCCCCTGCACTCACCCGGAACCCCTCATGTACACATATCCCCTCCAGCCCTTCCTGTCCCTGGCCCCCCTCTACCTTGCCATACCTCTCCTTTGGGGCCTCCCCATCCTGGTTATCTGCTCCAGGCTAACCTGTCTCTCTCACTGCGGTACTGGTCTTCATAAGCTACTTAATCATGCCATTGTCAGGACCCTCCTACTCCTATTACTGTTGTCAGGGAACATAAACCCTAATCCTGGCCCTTTCCCTGCCCCATCTCTAACCAATCAGCTGCTGATGGACTCCGTATAGTATCTATCAATATTTGCAGCCTACTGAAAACATTTGATAACCTCCAAGGATAGGTTGCCCAACACCAACCTAACATTCTCTCTGTTGTTGAAACCTGGCTCACTAAGAATCTCCCCCGATTCAGCTATATTCATTAACAGGTACACCATCCATCATAATGACAGATGTGGAAAGAGTGGTGGGGGCAATGCAGTGTGTCTCCATGACTCACTGCAAGGTCACTCACTCCCCCCCCATCCAAGCTGGATCATGGCACCCAAGCTCTCTCCCTGAAAATTATC
Organism: Neoceratodus forsteri; assembly: GCA_016271365.2. NCBI lineage: Eukaryota > Metazoa > Chordata > Ceratodontiformes > Ceratodontidae > Neoceratodus > Neoceratodus forsteri. The sequence goes on along the minus strand of CM057454.1, from coordinate 355,777,689 downwards.
AGTGGCTCGGCAAGGGCCCCTCTCTTTATTACCTCCATTTACATCCCCCCTGGAACCAAAAACCAGCATTTCAGTCTGTTCTTAACCACCTCTCTCTACCAAGACAGAGTTCATTGCACTGGGAGATTTCAACATTAATTGCCTCTCAAACTCAGCTGCCCCCCCAAGGGATGCCATAGCTGCTATTGACCTCTCACAAATTGTCACATCCCCTGCCAGCAGTAATCCCAAAACTGGTTCCTCCACTCTACTTGACCTTGTACTCACTAATCACCCTAATAAAAGCACTGGTGTCTCTGTGCTCCCTAATGCCTTGAGCAACCACTCGCCTGTGCTTTGTAACTGGTCTTGTAAGGTACAAAACCCTGCATCAAAAATTGTACTTCAATGCCATCTCAAACCTGGTAAACTGGGGCAATTAAAATACCTCCTAGCCTGTTGGGACTGGTCCCCCCTCAATGATGCCCTTGACATTGACTCAGCACTGGACTATTTCATTTACTTTTTCAGCTCAGCTTGTGACAGATTTGCCACCTTCTCTAAACACATTATCAAAGACCCAGACACCCCCTGGATCTCTCAGGATCTCATTGACCAAATGTGTCATAGAGACACCCTTTGGCACCTAGCCCTTGAATCCGGCAAGCAGTCTGATAGACAACGCTATCAGGCAGCAAGGAATAAATGTACCTGGGATATTCAAATAGCCAAAGCTGAATATAATCGGGCATTCCTCACCTCCTCCTGGGGCTCGGGTTGCAAATTTTGAGACAACCTGAAGGACCTCAGTGAAAAGTCTGTATCTGCACCCCCCCAAAAACAATGTCAATGGCTGTGTCACGACTGACCCCAAACTCATTGCTGACATCCTAAACTCCTCATTTTCTGACCTCAGCAGTGTGATCCCCCCTAACTTTTTTGCTGTCCACACCCTACCCTCTCCTCCCACTTTCCACTCCCCCCACCTTTTGTTTCAAAACTATCTCCCAGTGGGAGGCAAAGCCCTATCTATTAAAAGCTTTAAGCAAGTCTCGCTCTAGCAGCAATTCCCTGGACCTAAAAATATTGTACTTAACTCTAGATAAAGTCCTCCCCCAACTAGCATTCTAAATCACTTCCTCTGCCTAGGTAAATTCCCCTCCAAATGGAAAACTGCTGTAATCACACCCATCCTCAAAAGTGGTGACCGTACATCTCTGAGGAACTACCATCCCATTTCCATACTTCCCCCACTCTATAAGGCCCTGAAAAAATCATCTCTGACCAGCTCACTGACTACCTCATTAAATATTACCTTCTCTGGCAAGAACAACACATCACCACCTTGGCACTGCTAGAATTTACCACTGCCATCCACTCGGCCCTTGACAGTGGGCGTCTGGCTGGGTTGGAATTCATGGACCTGTCAAAAGCCTTTGACACCATTAACCACTCCCTCCTACTGTCAGCCCTCACCCTCACTGGTCTCTCCCTAGATGCTGTCAACTGGTTTTCTGACTGACTATCTGGTAGGTCTCAGCAGGTCAAGATAAATATTACACTCTCCACCTGCCTCTCCATCTGTTCTGGTGTACCCCAGGGATCCCTCCTGGGACCCCTTCTTTTCAGTATATTTCTCAACTCCTTCCCAAGGCCTACTCTGGGAAACTGCTATTATATGCTGATGATGCGGTACTTGTCTCCACCCATACAGACCCCACCCTCCTACAGCAGTCCCTCCAACAATCTTTCAAAGAAGCAGAATCTTGGTTCACTGAGCAATCCTTAATTCCCAGCTGGTACCCCTGGAGCAGGTAAACTCCTTTAAATATCTTGGGGTCAACCTAGACTCTGCTCTAACCTATCACGAACATATTCACCTCATTAGTTCCACCGTCAGTACCCAAATTGGCCTACTCAACTGTTATACGCATTATCTCCCACCAGAAGCCCTGCAGCTTGCTGCCTCTTCTTCTATCCTGTCTCTTATCGACTATGGGATCCTAGTCTATGGGGCAGCTGATAGCACCACCCTCCATAGAATGGGGGGTATCTCTAAATAAAGAATGTAGCCTTGTTACCGGTTGTGATCAGCTGACATATACTTTCTCACTTTATAGTCTTACTAACTGGCTTGATTTTGATGGGAGGCTTAGGTACCAGACCTGCCTCCTTGCCAAAAAGATCACAAATGGTCTCAGCCCCCCATCCTCACACCCCTAATGCTATCTGTGCCAGTTTTAAAAGCCACCCACAGCTCCTCCAAATCCCCCTTTCAGATTCCTCACTGCAAAATGGCCTTTGGCAAGACAACCTTCTATTGCAGGGCTCCCCTCTGGATGAACAAACTTCCCAATGCCATCACCTCCAAAAATAAACTTGGCCACTTCAAACTCCTTCTCAGGGAACATATCCAATCTGTAGGGGCATGTGACTACTTCTAGCCAAACCACCTATGTTCCTTTTTGGCTGTGTCAACTCAGCCCACCTACTACCCCCATACCCCCACCCTACCTACCTACTGCTCATTATTATTATTACTATTATCTCTGACAGAGGACTAGTGTCTCATGTGGCACCTATCCTGCTTGATTACTACTGGCTAATCCTGCTTAATCTCACCATTGCCTCACCCTCAAGATTATAACCATTGTCTAATCTCTCTCTAGGAGCTACATTCCTGATTGTAACAGTGTCTTATTATGACCTCCATGCTCTGTAACTCATTGCATATGCTCATTGATGATCGCCTCTTATGTTTTGTGCACTGTTTCACTGCTGTGGAGCCTTTGTAAAGGAGTCTCTGACTCAAAGGTTTGCAATACCAATATGTTTAAATAAATAAAATAAATAAAAAAAGAGGAGGAGGATCAGGTGCAATTTCAGGATGGGGAAGTGTAGTGTGGAAGAAGAGATAAGTCAACAAATGAGAAGAGCAAGCAGAGCAGATATCCAAAGGGATGGAGTTCCAGATATTAGGTAAATGACAGGAGAAAGCTGCTCTTCCTGGAGTGGTATTATGGAAAGGGACGAGAGTGTCCTAAATGAGGAGCTACAAAGGGAGTAGGTGGGGGTAGGGTGGATGGAGAGAGGGAAATAGAGCTAAGGTACCAAGGAGCCAAGCCAGAACTTACCAGTTAAAGAGACACTATGGGCAATACATCTGGATCCAAGAGAGGGGAAGCAGAAAGTGATGTAGAGGCCACAGTGATGTGTACAATGTGGACAGGCAAGAGCAAGAGCAAAATGACAAAAGGTGTTGAAAACAGTGTCCAGTCTGGCAACGGTGGTTTTGGAAGCAATGATACAGACTATGTCTCCAAAGTCAAAGATAGGGAGGATCATCTTCTAGGTGATCTCTCTATGGGCAGACAAGAGAAGGCAGCTATGGTGTCTATACAGAGCACCTAGTTTAGGAAGTAGCTTTTTATGTATAGAGTCCATAGAGGGGAAGGAAGGAAGGGGTTGCTGTAAGTCTGGCCAGCTTTTTGGCTGTTGCCAAAGGTCACAGAGACAATTTTTTTGGCATTTAGTGACAGATGATTAGCACGAAACCAGACCTGGACATTACTGAAGACTAGTTGAAGGCTGGTTACCACATCCAAGGGTGAGGAACCAGAGGCAAACTGAACAGTATCATCTGCATACATGTGGATGCTCGCAGTTGAGCAGGCCATAGGTAAGTCATTTAAAAATATGGAAACGTGTATCAGCTCAAGTACCAAACCTTGAGGGACACCAGTGTTTATGGGGAGAGGAGGGAAGAGGGAGTTACTAGTCCTGACAGATTGGGATTGAACTATAAGATAGGAATGGAACCAGCGAGAAGCAGTCTCAGAGAGACCAGATGCTTCAAGCTTACTGAGAAGGGAGTGGGCAACAGTGTTGAAGGATTTGGCCAGGTTGACAAAGATAGCAGAGGTGATGCATCCTTGATCCATGCTCGAGAGAGTGGAGTCAGTGAGCCTGAGGAGGGTTGTGGTGGATTGAGCTTTATTGAAACCAGACTTGAATTGTCTAAGGGTAGAGTGGAGGAAGGGCAAGACACCTGGCCAAAAGCTTTTTGGGCACCAAAACTTAGAAGTGGGACAGGGAGTTTTTATATATATCATATATATATATATATATATATATATATATATATATATATATATATATATATATATATATATATATAGATATAAGATAGATAGATATAGATATAGATATAGATATAGATAGATAGATAGATATAGATATAGATAGATATATATTAAGGTAGCACTGGAAGTGCTAACATAGTTACGTGTGTTGAGGAGCCATTTACATGTTAAACCTAAACTTTTGCACTTTAATAACTTTGCAACCATTCAACAGATTTGTCTGAAATTTGGAATACACAATCAAGAACCATATATCTTGGGATCTGCCAACTTTTGTACTGTTCGGATATACGGCTGCGGAGTTATTAAGCATGATCTGCGCGCGCATTTACGCTTTTTTGGAATTCTTTGCTCGTCTCTACAGGTTGAACAATTTGTGTGACCAGTCCAAAATCTTCAGAGAATGTGTGGCCAGGATCCCCGATGTGCCTTTTGAAGATTTCGTGAAAAAATATTAAATGGTTAAAAAGTTATTCAAAATACAATTCCCCATTATAAGTCAATGGGAAAAGTTAACAGAAAGTTCGACAGTGTCGCAAATGCAGTTTTTATTTCTGCAAATGGAACCTTTTACTGTCGCAAATCCACCATTTTGTTTTCAGTTGGTCATCAGAAAAATGCTTGGCATTTAAATTTGGGACCATCTAGCAACCTAATTCTTTTTGTATTCACCTCGTTGGACCCTAAGGATGCTAAGCATGTCTTTATTTTGGGGTAAAACACCCCAGAAATATGTTTTTCAGATTTCTGGAAAAAGTACTTTCGCAAAGTACTTTGCATTTGCAACACTTTCGAATGAATTTGCGAAAGCTTTCTCAAAGTTTGACAGTACTTTTCCAGGCTGTGTGAAAATGACAGCAATTCTTTGCCACCCTGCTGCAAAAGAACGGTTTGGTCTTTTGGGCTGAAATTTGGAAGGAACACAGCCAACATCTCACAGATGTGCCTTTCAGTGTTTTGGTGAAAAAATATTACAGGGCAGCAAAGTTACGGCACTCCAAAATTGACACTTTTCCCAAAGGATAACATTATGGTGTCCGCCGCATCACAGGAATCCTTTGCCGCCCTGCTGCAAAATAACAGTTTGGTCTTTTGGGCTAACATTTGGAGGGAAGAAAGCCAATATCCCACAGATGTGTCTTTCAGTGGTTTGGTGAAAAGTATTACAGGAGCCAAAGCTATGGCACTCGAACTTCTCTTTTTTCCCATAGGATAACATTACAGCATTCACTGCGTTTTCAGGCCCGTGATCTTGGAAACGCTAAAAGATACAGACTTTTCTTTGAAAATGCTTAGCCCTGGGCTAAGTGCAAGTTAGCCAGGAAAGTCATAAATCATATGACTTTTAAATTTTTTTCCTATGTCATACAGTTCCTGAGATATAAGCAATTTAGTATTCCAACTCCTCATTTTCTGCTCCGAGACCTATTATTATGCATACATTCTTTTCTACTCACTGTCTTTCTCTATGCAGCTTTTGGAAAACCAGCCTGTGCTTACATTACTGTTACCCTACCACTTCTGCTTGTGGTTCCGTTAATCTGCTTAACTTACTGTTCCTGTCTACGGCACCATGTGCATTACCATTTATGTTTTCATTTGCGCTTGCGTTTGCATTATTTAAACAATTTGTGTCTACAGTACTGTTTATCTTTCTGTTTTGCTTTGCATCACCATGCATAACCATTTGCGTTTGCAGGCATCATGTTGCTATGTGACAAACTGCCCCGCCTCCCCGCCACAAGACACATTCACTATTTCTCATTATCCTCTCAAAAATAAGGAATATAGAGGCGATGCACGATTAGTGAGTTGTGCACAGAGAAGTGAAATTGCGTTAGCTGAAAGCCCTTGATCCCCCCGCCTCCCCCAACCGCACCGGCGCGCTGGTTGTCGTGTCCCAACTCTCACCCCATTCTCCCATACCCTGCTTTTCAGCCATCTGATGTGGTGAGGAGTTAGGTCGGCAACCCCAACGCCGCACCCTCGATGCTGGTTGGGGGTGGGCGGGGTCCAAGGGGCTTAAACCCTAACACCAAATTTCTCACTTTTGTCGCTGTGGAACAACCCTAACTAATGCATTAAATGGATTTTTTTGCCTCTAATATATATATATATATCTATATATATATAGATATATATATATCTATATATATAGATATAGATATTGATATAGATATATATATTAACATAGTCAATTAACAAAAGAGTATGTTTTATATTGTCCACTGTTTATCATGCTCTGATAAAATCTGATTGATCTGGTTGAATGAAATAGGGAAGAACAATATCTAGTCTATGAGCTAATATGCTTGTAAATAATTTATAATGGGCCCAATGCATGATTGTGCAGTGCGGCTACATGCTGCAGATCAGTGGTGTGTAGCCACTCCACTTCAATTGCATCTCCTCGCAGGATGCACAAACCAGGGCACACAGACCCTATGCACCCGGTCCCCTTGCCATTCGGACAGCAACGCATCTGGAGTGGGAAGGGGGGCATACCAGAACTACATGCCATTCACCAAGGTGAGTAGTGCTGCACATCAGGGGCATAGGATGGCACCCATTATGCCAGGGGGAACCCTGCAGTAAGTGTCCTACATGCCCTGCCCCATGCATACTGCCACCCTGGCACTGTTACCCTAAGTGACCCTGGCCCCGACACAATGCAGTCCCATCCCTGACAACATGTAGATACCCCCCAAACAATGCAGCTCCATTCCTGACTGGTTAATAGCACCTCTCACTGCACCACAGTGCAGCCCCATCCCGGAATGCATGAACGCCACACACACACACACACACACGCACACACACACACACAAACAAAACAGCTTACAAGCACCCCCATCCCCAAACTGGGATATCACCCACTTCTTACCCCATCATAGGTTAGCCCCTACCCTGGTACTGCAGGCTATTCACCCCCCTGCCATACCTGCACACACCCAGGCCACCAACCGGACTCCTTGAACCCAGCGCCCATCATCACTCACCCGCATCACTGACAGCCCCCTCACAATCCCATACCTGTATGATGGTGCCATGGCTTGGAACAGCTGGTGGCACAGCCCTCTTCACACTTCCTCAGCCACTGTCCATCCAAGTGCTAATGGGAGCATGCCACCTGTAAATAGCACCATGCTCCCGGCAGCATTTGGATGGCAAGTGGCCATGGAGGTGTGAGGAGGGCTGAGTCGCTGGCTGACTGGGCTGTGGCTCCGACTATACAGGTATGGTGGGATGGGGTGGTGCCACAGGTAGCTTACTAAACACCAATGTGGTCAGGAGGATCGGGATTGGAGGGCTTTGGGACCTGCAGGACTGCAAAGGGCTGGGCATGTCAGGGTGGTAGTGTGTGTGTGTGTGTGTGTGTGTGTGTATATGTGTGTATGTGTTGGGGTTGTAATGCCCACCAATGCAGAGTCATGTGAACTGGGTCTGGGGCCTGGTGGTGGGGTGGGGTGGTCCAGTGTGGCAGTGCTGGGCCTGGGTCACATACTGGGATGCTGTGGTGGGGAGGGGAGAACTACTGTGGGGTGGGGTGGGTGGGAAGTCATCTGGATTGGGGTGGGGATCCAATGGCAGTTGACCATCCATGCACTGGGAGGGTGCACTGCACCTTGGGCATGGCCATGGGGGCTACTGGGTGCTGGGGTCTGACCACGCAGGTCTGGGTGCCTGTGGATGGTAGTCATGCAACCAGATACATGCCTTTCCACATAAGGGATCCACTGTGGGACCCAGGACAGGCATCCCATTGGTTGCTTGCCTGGGTCTGCCACTTCATCCCCAGCTGCCCTGCATGGTTCTGCATGCAGGGGGTGGGGCCACAGACAGGCACCATGCTGGTGCTTGCAGTAGTGCATACTGCACACCCTGCACTTGTCTGGGGCCATGGAGCTACACTGACAGGATACATGCCTCCAGCGCATATTTCCCACTCGTTCATGCATAGGGGCCAATCAATACTGAATACTGAGATGGGGTGATATGAACCGCAGTGCATTGTGTCTTTTTGGGTGTAGGTATAGCTGAAATGGTGGTGTATTTCCAAGAATTGGGACATATTGTTGTTGAGAGGGACTCTTGGAGGGTAGGGAGAGGCTGATCAAGTAATGGTTCCAATAATGCTGTATAAAATTCTGCTGTGTACCCATGAGGCCAGGGCTTTTCTATTTTTAAGTTCTTTAATGTGGTGAATAAGTTCTGTTGAAGTAATGGGACATATTATGCTCTCCTTCTGGGATTATGTGAGTTTTGGGATGGGTATTCTTGTGAAAAATTCTGATAGCTCTTGTTCTTTCAGGGGGAGATGTCTCTGCTTGATATATGTTAGTATAAAGGTTTATAAGGCTCTAGAAGACACACCAGAAAGGGGGTCAATGAGTCTAATTATGGTGGTGTTTTTATGTTTAACACTGAGTCAGTGTGCCAGCAATTTGTCTGTTCATGCTCCGCCCTCATAAAAGGACTGTTGTAGCCACATAAGAGCTTGTTCTGTTTTATAACTAAGGTGTTCTTGTATTTTAGACTGCACTTATTTAATTTGGTCAGTTAATGTAGTGTCATCTTGCATATGGGCCAGCTGGGGAAATTTTAGTTCTTCTAATAATTCCTGATATTTCACTTTCAGTATTTTTTTTTTTTTAGGCAAAGGCTATTATGTCCCCACTGAAGACTGTCTTTAAAGTATCTCATAAAAGAGCCTGTGAGATTTTAAAATCTTTTTTCTCCCTAATTATTTATGAAATTTTACCCTTTAGCATTTGCAGGAATCCTGGGTTCCTCAGTAATGCAGGGTTGAACCTCCAATGGATATTTCTATGTTCTGTGGGTGTAGAGAGTGATAGGGTAAGGGGTGTATGGTCTGAGAGTGAAATGGGGTCTACTGTCATGTCTTTGAAACATAGAAACTTAAACATAGACACATACATAGAAACAGAATCTGACAGCAGATAAGGACCACTTGGCCCATCCAGTCTGCCTATTTCTCCCTACCTACACTATTACATCAGGCCATGACAGAAGCATAGCTTTTTCCTCCCCCTTCCTTTCCACTATAATTCATTTGTGCTTATTCCATACATTCTTGAACCCCACCACTGTTTTTACCCCCACCACCTCTGCCAGAAGACTGTTCCAGGAATCCACCACTCTTTCTGTGAAGAAGTACTTCCTCACATCTCTTCTGAATCTACCCCCCTCCAGCTTCATAGCATGTCTCTTGTCCTTGAGCACCTTTTCTTCAGAAAAATACTCCTCTCATGTACCATATTTACCCCCATGAGGTATTTAAAGGTCTTTATCATATCTTTCCTCTCTCTCCTCAGTTCCAGAATGTACATATTGAGGTCCTTTAGTCTCTCCTCATAGGGCTTTTGATGCAGACCCTGCACCATTTTAGTTGCCCTCCTCTTGACCACCTCACTTGAGTGTATGTTCTTCTGGAGATGTGCTCTCTAGAACAGGACACAGTAGTCTAGATGGGGTCTTACTCATGATATGTACAGAGGCAACACCACTTCCTTCTTTCTGCTGGTAATGCCCCTCCCTATGCACCCCCAACATCCCACTCATCCTCCCTATTACCCTGTCACATTGCCTGGCCATCTTTAGGTCATCCAATATGATTACCCCCAGGTCCCTTTCCTGCTTGGTGGTCATCAGTACCACTACATGACTGATTTCCTGACTAGCTGCTAAGGAAGCTGCATGCTGCAGAACTGAGGAGGAAACTTTCTGCAAGCAGGAACCACTATATGTTTTATTTTTATTTATAAAAGGTATGCCATCATTTTATTAATTTAGTGGGTCTTTCTAGACGTTCTTGTGTTTCCTCAGTCTGGCGTCTTGCTCTCTGGTGTTCTTTGTTCCTTACAGGAGGAAGGTCGAGATGGTGGAGGCTGGATTGGAATAAATGAAGGGGCTGTTTGGGAAGGCCTAAATCAGGAGTTCAATTCACTGTCATGCTGTGCTGCTGTGATTAGAAGTCGGGATTTGGAGTCGGGAAGGTCGACAGAAAAAATATCAGCAAGGGAGCTGGCAGGACTGTAGTTATTCTGTGCCACTTAAAGAAAAAGAGAGAAGTAAAGAGTGAAGAGTGTGGTTGAGAAAGAAACCCCAAAGCAAAAATTAAATTAAAAACTGATAAATTAAATTAAAAACTGATAAAACTGTAGGTGCTTAGAAACAGGTTTGGCATAACCAAGGTTGGGGCTCTATACAGAGGTTTTGGACCAAGTGACTGGTAAACCATGCAGGCAGACTGGGCAGGCAACAGAGGGAGCACTGTGGCTTCTGACCAAGAGCAAGGGTTAGGAAGCTTCATTTTGCACCCCTACTGATGTAAACATTTGAACATTGCTTAAAACTGACTGTCGCTGGCAACAAAAATGCTGTTTTAGTAATTTACAGTGTATGATTTATGTTCTGTATTCTGTATTGTGTATTTAACATCTGTGTAAGTGCACAAAAGTAAGAAAAGCTACATTCCAGGGGGAATTTTGAAACTCTGAGGTTCCGAGGTCCGTGTAGCATTTCAGAGTAAAACTACAACATTTTCCTGTACTCCACAGTGCTTTTTGTAATTATTAGAAAGTTTTATGTTATTTAAAATTATACTATTGAATTTTAGATAGTTTATTCAGATTTTCTTTTTTTGCATCATTAGATAAACCTCTTTAGCGACTGGTGACTGAGTGTTACGTGAGAGGGGCTTTGAAGATGCATGTGTGGCACTGCAAAGTTCAGATTGCCATTTTCCTTTGAGCTGGAAGCAGCATGCAGCTCCAGTGGGTTAGTTAATCAAACCAGACAGGAGTTAAGCAGCGGTTTGATACAACCTGACAATTGGAGTGATAACTCTCAATGTCTTTTTACTCAGGAACCTTGGCAGTGCTTCAAAATGATTTTGTAAGTTGCTTTTAGTTTTTTATAAGTTTTGGATTCCATATTCATTTTAATACTTATTGTTGGAAGCGTGGTTTAGATTGTTTCATTGCTTCATTAAAGCGTAAAGCTTAGATTTTTAGAATTTGGGAATTTAAATTTTAATCATTTTCTTGTTTCCAAGATATACCATACTGTTGATTTATTAGTTTTTGAGCTCTGTTGAGCTCTGTTGTACTGAAAGGTACAGAGAGTTATTTATTTCCTGTTTTGTACCTTTCCCTCGGGCCTCTCTTTGGGCTACCAACCAAGAGGGAGGATAAGAGGGTACAGTGAGTGCAAAGAAAGCCTTTAGAAAGCCTTGAGATTATTTCTGCCTAGATTTTTCCTCAAATGTTTTTCAACTGGGAAAAGGTGGATTTTTCACAACAGGATGATTTACTAGCTCCCTGTGGGCTGCTTTGATCAATTGGCTGATCTGATCCAGTGGGGTTTATATTGACTTTCCATTTTTTGGTATCCAAAGTTTAAAAGAACTACTAAAGAACATTTTATTTGTGCTTCAAAATTTTAGTTCTTCCTGAAGTGAATATAGTACTATACGAAGGGGAATCTAAAGGAATTTAGAGGAATTAAAGGAGAGTAACTTCTCCCCCTTTTTTTATATTTAAGGCATTTTTAGTCCCTGTGATATAGCTGTGTAATACACTATCTGTGATTAGACTGAGCAGAACTGTATAATCTGTTTTATATTATAAAATTTACTGTGAATAGCTGTGCAAATTGTTTTTTTTCTGTTAAAATGAACACAAGAGTGGCTAAAAAGAAAAGAGCAGCAAATCCCATTAGTTATAAAAAGAAAAATACAATTACAATGGATGGGAAGACCAGTAAGACAGAAAGGAAAATTATCAGTTATATAATGGCACCTGGTAGCCATTTGAACCTGGTGGGGGAAAAGGAGGTACTCAGGATTCAGAGTGCCTCCTTTGTCCCCCTATGTTCTTCCCCAATAAAAGGAAGCTCAGAAAGAGAGGCTTCCATACAGGTGGAGCATCCCTCACTGAAAACGATTATTAGTTTGGAAAAAGACAGTTTTGTGGGAGAAGAATTTAAAAGTACTGGTAGATATGCCAAAGATATAGGGGAGCTCTGTATACAAAATGAAAGAACTCAAAGAGATCAAACAGAAATTCTTGGGTAGATCAACTAAATGGGGGAAAATAAATTGAATAAGGGAGAAGGAAAATCTGTTAAAGATGCTTCCCATCAATGTCCGAGTAGATCATTTTTGGAAGATTTCAAAGCTTTTCTTACCCCCTATATTTTAAGACCTAAGCTAGATCCTCCATCCAAATACCCTCCAGATATCCCACACATAGAACAGTAGAAAAGCTCAGAAATCCAGGAAATAGATGAAAGTTTACAGCAGGAGCACCAAAGGAAGATTTTAGAGATACTAGGTGAAATTAGAAATGGAATTGCACTAAATAACAAACTGTTGATTAATTTCACTTCATTGATAAGTGCACAGATAAATAAAAAAAGGGAGACTCCAGTAGAAGTAGAAAACAGTAAACAATATGATAAGGAGAAAGGTTTAGAAAAAAGACAAATAAAAATAACAGAGGAAATTGGGAGAAAAGAATTAAAGGAAATGAGGACTTTGGTTCTGGATATTCAGGACAGCAGAAAAGAAAAGAAAAGAAAAGAAAATGGACAAAAAACAAACAGAGGATAAGACAGAAGGAATGCTAAAGGTAAACGAAAAATTCATCAGTAAAAGGAAAGAAGGTACCAAAAACAAGAGTCAAGGAGGTACAACAGAAGGGAGAGGAGGTAAAGAGTCAGTAAAAATAATTCAAATAGTTGAAGATGGAAAGTTAAGGAAATATAGAATTATAGAGGAAGATTTAGTAGGACAGAAAGAGAAAATAAATATGGAAAGCGAAAGGGAATTTATGGAGGGGAGTGGTTCTAATTTGGAGAAAAAGAAAGAAGCTCAAATAGAAAGGGAGATATTTTACCAATAGTTTTCTTACGAGTTATCCCAAAGGCTAAAAACAAAAATCACATGACCCTGAAGTTAGCAGTATATAATGTCTGTTAGGGAGTTTGCGGAAATAAAATTACATGGAATAAGCTAAGTTCAACATATCGGTATCATGGAGGAAGAGGTAAGGGGTGGATCTGTTTGGTACTGAAAAATTAAAACACCAGAAAGAGGATTCTGGAGGCTAAAGAATAATTGAGGGAATGGGGTATAAATGCACATACCTTTTATGAATGAGGATAATTATGCTGTGGTTGAGAAAGAAACCCCAAAGCAAAAATTAAATCCACAAAAGTTGGGAGGGAATAAAATACAGCAGAGAATACAAACTATATGAAACCTATAGAGAGAGAACATGCATTGCTACAAGAAGGGACATATGAAAAGATGATTGGGGGAGACATCAAAGAGGCCCAAGAATAAAAAGCAGTACTATTTTGGAAGAATCACAACACTTTGACTTAATAGAACTGGAATCAGTCTTCTCTGAAGACAGGGGAGGAAACTGGTACTGAGGAGGAAATCCTTCAGGTTACTAAAGAAATTGAGGATATGATTTGGCTGCCAGAAGTAACAACTGGAGAGTCTGAGAATCATTGAAAAGTACTTAGTTGGAATATAGCAGGAGCATTGTGTAAATTTAGGGATAACGGTGTAGTTAAGTTTATGAAGCAAGCCCATATAATCATGTTACAAGAAACTTGGATAAACAAAATTGATGATTGGTATCTTGAGGGTTACCAAGGATGGCATACTGAAGCCTGGAAAATGGTGGAATTTGGCAGACCAGCTGGAGGAATTAGTACTTTTGTGAAGATAAATGGAGAACTGTCATGTAAATACTTATGGAATGATACAAGGCATTTTATACAGGTCTTGGAAATTTTGATAAAGCATAAAGTGGAATGTCTGTTGATAAATGTGTATTTCCCCCAGACACCAAAGTATCTCCCATAGAATTTTGTATTAATGCATTTTTAAATATAGTGGAAGAATTCCAAATAAATACAGTATATAGGTAAGATGCTTTTGATGGCAGGGGATTGTAATGCAAAGGTGGGATAGAATTAGAAGAGAAAGGAATATGGATGATATCTTTTCAATTCCTGTGAGGAATTTGATGGACAATATGAAAAATAAAGCTGGGGAAAGATTTCTACATGCATTAAATAAGTTAAATAAAATAAATATTTTAAATGGGAGGTGCTATGGTGACTGACTGGGGAAAGGAACCTTTGTATATAAACAGGGCATAAGTGTTATAGAGTATGGAATTGTGGATGTATATTCTTATAATAGTATATATAAAATGGAGGTGTAGGATAATTGGGATAGTGAGCACAGACCGATTCAAATATGGCTAGAAAGTAGTATGATGCAAAAGAAAATAAAACTAATAAGCTATGGACAGATAGGAATATGGAAATTAGGAACAATAAACAAATAAAATGGCAAAAAGTGAATCAAGAACATCTATGTAATTTTATAAAAACCAAGGAAATAGAGGAAATGAAACAACGGTGTATGACAAAATCAGTGGAAAATTTAATGGGAATTGAGGTAGGAATAGAGACAGACTATTTGTTTGTCTCATATCAAGCAATTCAACAGAGGATACTGAAAGGATTGGAAGAACAGCAACATAATAAAAATAAAAAAATAACATATATGTAGCAGATTGGTTTGATGATTAATGTCATCAACAACGGAAATTAATTCAAAAGATGGGAAGGGGGAAAGTAAAATATAATGACTTGGATAGCTGAAAGGCATTGAAGAACTTAAAAACTGAATATAAAGTAATGCTATTAGAAAAGAAGAACCACCATCAAAAAGAGTTATGGAGCAAATTACAGTGCTCCATTAAGGAGAAAGATGACAGTACCTTTTGGAGAATAGTGGCTCAAGGTACAAAAAAATAGTAGATCTAATATATTAGCCATTATCCCTCCAGAAAGATGGACAAAATATTATGAGGACATTTTTAACAGAGATAGGGCTCATCCTCAGGAAGAAATAGAAAGTATGACCAAAGAAGAAGAGAATGGATGGTTAAAATTTACTAAAGAAGAGATTGTGGAACCAATAAAATCTCAAAAGAAAAACAAAGCTCCCAGCATAGATAATATAGGTGCAGAATTTTATCATATTAATCCTGATTGGAGGGCGGAGATTCTATTGTGTCTCTATAGAAACATAATAAGATATATGACATTACCAAAGAATTGGGATGAGGGGATATTAGTATCTTTACATAAAAAGGGATCTACAGAGAAAATAGAAAATTATTGTCCAATTACTTTGTTAAATATTAATCAAAAAATATTTTTTTATGTTTGAGCCTGGAAAGAATTCAATATTGGATGGAGAATAATAAGATCTTATCAGAAGTTCAAGCTGGCTTCTGTAGAGGGAGCTCAACAGTGGATCAAATTTTTATCTTGAGACATATTGTATAGTTGAAAAATATGTGGTCATAAAGCAAACAAAGATCTATCAGCCATTCGTTGACATCAAGGCAGCCTTCGATTCAGTCAATTGTAGAATACTATGGGGTATTTTGGCTGATAAAAGTATAAATGGAAAGCTTCTGGATGTCATTAAATGACTGCATAAAGATAATACAATTATGGGAAACTATAGTAAAGAAGGAAGTATGACAAATCTAATAAATGTAAATACTGAAGTTAAACAAGGGTGTATTTTAGCCCTCACTTTGCTTAACTTATACATTGATACAATAGTAGAAGATTTGAAGAGAGTGGAAACATTACCACCAAAAATAAATGGGGAGGGTATTCAACTCCTATTATATGCAGACAATGCAATATTATTGTTAAAAACCAAAGTGGGTTTGAGGAGGGCCAAAATGGGGACAATAGAGACTTTGGAAAAACTGGATATGACAATAAATAAGAAAAAAACTAAAAATAATGATTTTTGGGAAGCGAACAATGGGTTTAAGTAAACAAAGAATTGAAATTTACTGATTGAGGAAGTAAAAAATTTCTGTTACCTTGGAGTGGTATTTAACCAAAATTTAAAATGGAAAAATCATACAGAATTAGTTTGCAATAAGGCAACAAACACACTGAATGCCAATACTATGGCAGGAAACTCTTTTATTACCCAATGCAGATGCTTAAAAGTGAAAGTAGAAGCACAAATGATGTATGGGGCAGAATTATGGAGAATAATATACAAGAATAACTTAAAAGAACTTGAGATAATACAAAATAATTACTTGAGATATCTATTAGGATGACCTGGGTATGCGTCGGCAGCAGGGGTTAGAATCGAAACTGGAACTTTATCATACTATGTTAAGACACTGAAAAAGGCAGGATTGGTGTGGATAAAAATGGTCATCTCTCCAGAAGGAAGTATAATAAATAAATGTTGGTTGGAGGCCAAAAAATGGCAAAAGAGGAGAGAGTTGACCTGATTTGGAATAATAAATCAGGGATTTAATATAAATGGATTGGAATGCAACTATATCTTTAGAGAATTGGTAAATCCTACCAGATTTGCTAGTGAACCAATACAAAGATTAGAGGACAATGCAAAAAATATGGATTTTTTTAGAATGAGAGAGTCTTGGGAGAATGACCCTCTGAAATATATTAAAACAAAATTTGAAATGGAAAAGTATTTACTAAAATGTGAACATGTAAGACAGAGAAGAGCCTTAGCAAGGTTAAGATTTGGTATATTTACCATTTGGTACAGGAAAATAAATAGTAATAACTTAAGTGTATGTGTTAGTTGTGAGGAAGCAGTGGTGTTTAGTACACATTTACTTTTTGACTGTACAGCCTTTGCACAAGTAAGAAAATTGTATATTAATCAATAGTCTGATAATTTAGGAGCAATGAACAAGCAGGAGAGATTGTTGTCTGTTTTAAATTGCAAATGTACAAAACAGATTTTTGCAATTGCAAGCTTTGCACAGAAAATTGCAATGAGGTTAAAATGGAATGTATGATTCGATGTTATTATGTAACAGGAAAATTTGATGAAATGTTGTATGGTGCATATTGTATGTATGTTTATTGCAGTCTTTGTATGTGACAAAAATGGTTTTATATACATACATAAAAATAAATAAACTGAAACTGAACCACTTCACCCATTTTGTACTCCACCCCTGGGTGCCCTAGGTGCATTATTTTTCACTGTTTCACTTTTCACATTGAAACCCAGCTGCCATACCCTTGATCAGTCCAGTAGTTTTCTCAGGTCTCTGCTCATCCTTTCCACCCCTCCCCGTGAGTGTCTACCCTATTGCAGATTTTGGTGTCATCTGCAAAGAGGCAGACCTTCCCTTAGCTCCTCTGCAATGTCACTTATAAAGACATTAAAGAAGATCAGTCCTAGCACTGATCCCTGAGACACCCCACTGGTCACCCTCCCTTCCTTGTAGTGATCTCCATTTAATACCAGCTTCTGTCACCTATCCCTAACCAATTTCTTATCTAGTTTACCACTTTTGGACCCACTCCTAAGCTACTCAGTTTACTTACTAGTCTCCTAAGTCGAACGGTGTTCAATGCCTTACTGAAATCTAGGTAGGCCACATCCACTGCTCCACCTTGATCTAGTTCCTTGGTCACCCAGTCAAAGAAATCTATCAGATTCATTTGACATGACCTCCCCTCTGTGAAACCATGCAGCCTTAGATCTTGTAATCAACTGGAATCAAGATATTCCACAATCCTTTCCTTCAGCATTGACTCCATTAACTTTCCCACCACCAATGTCAGGTTGACTGGCCTTTGACCCAAGAATAGACAAACAAATAATTAAGGTAGGAGTATGTGTGGTGGGCATGGGAACAAAATGTGCACTGTATATCCCTATTATGTAAAAAAATGCCATGCATTTGCTAATTCAGTATCTCATGTAAGATACTGTAAATTTCTCTGCCCAGGTGGACTGAAGCTGTGGAAGAGGGATTACTAGTGTCTAATGCTGCACTGAATAAAACAAATTAGTCTCCCCCTATAATTAAGGTACCTTTTTGGTGTTCCAGCAGTACACCAAAGAGATGCTGAACTGTAGAGGCATTGCTGCCTTGGGGGAGATGAATATTGCCCACTGTAATTGGTGTCTCATTAATTGTTCCCACTGTTATCACAGGTCATCCCTCTCTATCTATATACAAAGTGGTCAGTTTGAATAAGGCATGTTTAGGGATGAGAATAGCCACCCCTCGATGATGTCCATTCCTAAATGCTGACTCAATTATATTTTCAAAGCCAAATTTTAGGAGCTTCTGATGTTCAGTTGAGCTCAAATGGATCTTCTGGAGAAGGAGCAACTGTGGTTTTTGCCTTTTCAGTGTCCATAATACTTTTGTCCATTTTATAGGGTCAGTTAGGCCATTTACATTCTGGAAAAGTTAAATCTGTAGACATCCCTATATGTGGGCATGCCCCTGCCCTTAGCAATAGTAATCTATAGTAGATCACATCTAAAACAAACTCTGATCAGAGCCAATACAGCTGCAGTGAGCTCTTACCTGTCCGGGTACCAGATCTGAGACAGTACAGCTCTCACAGCAACAGTGATACTGGAGTGGCAGCAGCAGAGGTCACTGAGTGGCGGTGGGAACATCGGAGCACCGGATTTGGAGCTGCGATGGTTTGCCACTCAAAAGATGGAGTTGGGGGCCAAACTGTACATGCGTGAGTGTACCGTAAGTGCACTCACGAAGTAGTGCACCATGAGGAAGGAGTGACCATGCTGCAGAGGGGAGTTCCATCATGGAGGAAAGCGCCTATGGAATCAATGATGTCATGATGTTGCCGCATCACTGTGGGAGAACACAGGGTTGCGTTCTATAGGTGACCAACTGTTCTCCTACGGTGATAGCCAAATGTCTGCAGAGCTCTGCCAACGCAGCCATAAAAAGACCACAATTTTATTGATAAAACAATACAGGATTTCAAAACTGTTGATAAAATAAAAAAAAATTATTTGAGGTTCTATACCGGATAACTAAGTTACCCATAACCAGAGGGTACGTCAAAAACAACCTCTTTGAAAGACAAGAGGTGTGCCAACTGGGATCCATCCCACCTTGTAAACTGGAGATGAAAGAACTTAAGATCTAGTAGACCTTGTGAACTATCTCAAAAGTCAAAGTTCAGAAGAGACCTGCACTCCTGAGCAAGAAGTGGCAACAAAACACAATTGTGATTTTTAAAGGTGAAGTGCCATTTATTCAACCTCTTCAAGTTATGAGTTATACATTTAGTTCCAAAAGATCAAACAAGATGCAGCATTACATTCAGTTGTGCACTGCTCCAGTTCTTCACTCTGCTGGAGCTTCCCCTTAGCACCCCAGCACCCACAGAGTTGGCACCTATATCTGAGGGAATGTTTTCCCCAATATGCCATTAATTTCTGAGAGGCATTGGTGCTAATATGTCTGCAGTATTGGACAGGCCCACATTACATATGTGTGGATAGCTGGGTTAGTACCACAAGTTCTCCAACAATCTCCAGTAACTGTTGCTACTTATTTCCAACTGTTCTCTTTCCAGGCAGGTGCACTGGTGACTTTGTGTTGAGCTATACAAATATTTCACCACCTTTGTTCCATGATTGAGAGGCCTATTACTACTTCCCATTTCATGTCCGTATCTTCCTTTTCCATTTCTCTCATATATTTATAGGTGCATGGTATGATTTGTTTCCCCATTGTCCCAGTGGAGAAATAAGGAAAAGATAATCTACCAAGATTGATGGGTTGGTTAGGACCTCTTGCCAGTTCTCTAGCTGCTGAACATTGTGTCTTACTTGCAGGTATCTGCAATGATCTATTTGAGGTATTCCAAATTATGTTCCAAGCTCACCAAATTACTCAGTCATTGTAACATTTAAGAAATGTTGTGGGGAGATGATTCCATATCTCTCCCACCTTTTGTCTGTATATGTTGATGTGAATTGTGAGTCTGAGGCCAAATATAGAAGTTGGAGTTGAAGTACTGGTGTGACCTTTAATTTCAGAGTGAGTCAGTGTCACAGTGCTATGAGCTCTTAGGTCTAGTTCTCTCCTTTAACTTGGGTTGGGGGAGATGTTCATTATATAAAATGTCTGGCAAGAAAAGATCTTGTGTGGGGTCCAATTCTAGGCTGCCTTGTAGTTTGGTGCTGTCCAGTATAGCATGGTTCGAATTTGTGCTGTCCAGTAATATCTCTCTAGTGAAGGATGGGTGAGGCTACATTTTCCTTTTGGGTGCATAAGGGTTTTGTGCTTTGTTTGTGGTCTTTGCCCCCCTCCCCCCCAGATGAAGCATGATATAACAGTTTTCAAGGCTCTGAAAGTCTCTCTTGGGGCTGTGCATGTGAAAGTCTGAAATAGATACAAGAGTATTTGTAGGACATTCATTAGTATTGTCCAGATGTGTTGGATGAATCCTAATGGTAAGCTGAACCACCTCTAGATATCTGCTTTCAGCTGCTTTGCAATGGAATTATAATTTATATGTAGGGTGGACAGATGTTTAGGGATCTTGACTCCCAGATATTAGAGAGATTTTTGGTCCCAATTTATTTGGTATAGGTAGAGACCCGTGAAATTCTTTTTATTGTTCATAATTTTTTTTTTCATTTTTCTGGAATTTCTTGTTATTTCTTTTTATTCATTGACAATTTAGTTTTATTTCTTGTTATTGCATTTACATTCATAAACTACCTCAAAATGACCTTATACACTCTAGAAATAACATTCCTAGTATATTACATTGTATTAAGCACCATTTTGCTATAGTCTTCAAAGGTTTTGTGAATGAAACAATTCCGCTGTCACTTTCTTGAGGACCGTCTCTGTGATAACAATGGAGCCTAAAAAACAACTGCTGCAAGCATTTGTTTAGTTTTTTCCCCCCAAAAAGCAATTTTGTCACTTTATTCATGTGTTTTTTTTGCTTTATTCTTTTTATATGTTGAATTTCTTGTTATTTTTTGTTATACCTTGAATTTCTTGTTACACCTTGAATTTCTTGTTATTTCTTTTTATATCTTGAGTTCTTGTTATTTCTTAATTAAGAAAAACACAGGTCTTTAGGTATAGGTCTGGCAAAGTTTGTGAGATGTGCAACTGCTCGTTAGTACCTCAGTTTTTGCTTTGTTAGTTTTATAACCAGAGAGGTACCCAAATTCCTTAAGAAGATGGAATGCTCTGGGGAAGGAGAGTTCCAGGTTGGTGAGGTAGAAGAGCGTATTGTCTGCATCTAAACCTATCTTGTGTTCCAGGTCTCCTGCTTTAAAACCTGAAATCTAGGGGTCCTCACATACTGCCTGTGCCAAGGGCTTGATGTATACTGTGACAAATCATGGGAAGAGCCCTGGGGTGGACTAAAGTATGGATTTCCACCATCATGGAAGTTCCATGAAATTTTGAAAATTTCACAGAATTTTCCGATCTTTCGCCTATGGTGGAATTCCAGACTTTCTCCAAATAACTGCTGATTTCTGCCTAGTACTGCGGTATTTAAGTATGAACTATGGACTTTTTACCTGACATGTGGAAATAAAGTCTCTTGCTTAGTATTTCGCCATATATCATGTAATTGTCTGCTGTTTGCATTACTTCTGTGGGTTTTTTCACGCAGTTTAATGCATAAGCTATAGAACTGAACATTGACAGTGATCAGTTCTGCTGATTTTTTTCCTGCAGTTTAATACATTAACCTGCATTTCTTACATTTATTCTGCAGTTTTCAGCAGAATTTCCCTGAAAGTTGGTGAAATGATTGCTGAACTGTAACAGAAGCAAAATTCTGACTTTCGCCAAAATTCTGCCTATGGAATTTTTGTTTCGCAGTCCTATCTCATCCCTCTCCCCAACAAAAATCTTTCTCCCACTCCTCCACTCACTTTGACTCTAGCATGCAGTACCTAATAAATTCCTTGGATAATCTGAAGGAATTGCTTGGGAAAGCTAGACTGTCTCAAGAATTCTGACAGAAATGACCAAGCCATCCTGTTAAAGGCCATTACAGCCTCAACCTCATCAAGGATGGATGGATCCCCCTGCTTTGAACATGGTTCAGTAAATGTAGGGTTCTTCTAATATTATCTTGGGTCTGGTGTCCCGCTGAGAATACCATTTGATCCAGATTGGCTACCATGGGTAGGAGATGCTCAATACTCCAGGCCAGGACACTTGTAAAAAGCTTGTTATTAAGATTCAAGATTAAAATCAGTCTATATGAATCTGGCTGGGTTTTGTCTTTTCCCAGTTTAGGTATTACTGACATAGTCGCCTCATTCCAAGATGATGAGAGAATACCCATTTGCAGTACTTCTCTCATGGTCTTCTTCAGGGGTCTCTTAAGAGTATTCTTGAAGGCTGTATACCATTCTGCAGTGTACCCATCTGTTCTGGGATTCTTATTGTTCTTGAGTTTCCTTATGGCCTGTTCCAACCCCTCCTCCAAGATGTCTTTTGATAGGAGTTGCACTTGAGTTTCTTGTAACATTGGGAGGGAGTGATTATCTAGGAATGTGTTCAGATGGGCTCCTGTGGGGTCTTCCAGTGAGGCACATAGGGATTTAGAATATGCCGTGAATGCCAGAGTAATCTCTTTCATTTTGCAAACCTTCTTGTACGAGATTGGGTTCAATATTTGAGTGACCTGTGCCATTCTACACTGTTGATTAAGTCTGTCCATTAAAAACTTGGCAGCCCTTCCTCCTCATTCATAGTATTTCCATTGAAGCATTTGCAGAGCATGTGCCCTTTCTAGGTCTCTTGTCAGTTTTCAGATGGCCTGCCTCATGTTCTTTTGTAGCCTCGGCTAATTGTTTTTCTAGAGATTTTTGCTGTTGAGCTCCTCATCTTTGCCCATATGGCCATTAAAATATGTTCTCTCTGGTACTTACCTTCACCGTGTCCCAGAGTGTGGTCACTGTGGCCTCAGGGGAGTCATTTATACAGATCATTTCTTTTACAAAGTTAACTATTTTAGTCCGATTCTGTTCTAAACGTAAGAGTGTTGGATTTAGTCTCCACAATTTGGTTTTCTTGTCTGAACTGAAGTCTACCTTTAATTTGAAGACTACATGGTTTGAAATATATTGTGGATGAAAGGTTACATGAGTCCACTTTATGTGTCAGTTCTGACGAGACAAAGAAATAATTAGTTCTGAATACACTCTGAGGGAGTTGGAATAGAATGTGTACTGTTTTCTCAGTTGAGTATTTCACTCTCCAGAAATCTTTATAACTAGCGTAGGGCAAACTAGCTCAGGAAAAATCTGACCCCCACCAAACCAGCAATACCCCCAAGTAGCAAAACTATATCTGAACCTTTTCTTAGGTTTGGATCGGTTCTGATTAAGTGGCTATGTGTTTACCACAATGATTTTATAGAACAGGACTGTATGGAGCTTGCAGAAAATGCCACAGCCTTTTTCATTCCCAGCTCTGTTTTCTGCTGGGACTTTGTGTGTAGAGTGAACTTGACGAGCGTGAGTGGGTGGGATGGGTTGAGAGAGTGGCATGCTGTACCTCCCTCCTTGTTGGTTTAGCCAAGAAACTTTCATTTGTATGGGGGCGCCTGATTACCTTGTGCTGTGACGCTCACATGGTTCAGTATAATCGGTGGTCACATTGCTGTGCTTTGCTTTGGTGCATGTAGACAGAGAGAGAGAGAGAGAGAAACAGCTTATAGACAGTGGGCAGCAACAGAGAGCCCTGTGCTATGTTCAGTTCAGCCAGTGCAAATAACGTTCCTTCTCCACTACTGACCGTTTCATTTCCTAGACTATTGGGGGGGAATTGCAATAAGAGAAACTGAAGAAAATCAAGAAAATGTAAAAGAACTGAGCCAAATGGGGGTAGGAGAGGGGAATATGGCATGGCACTCACTTAGGCAGAGTCATTCTGCAGCCTGGGAAAGGGAGAGAGCTGTTCTGTCTTCACAAGGAAGACTTGCGAAAAAATAAATAAAAATTAATTTGTGGAGGTTGCAAAAATAACTGAAGAACTAAAATAAAAGTTTTTTTTTTTTTTAGTCCTTCTGACTAAACTAACTCACTCTATCTCTGCTGTCATTCAGGCAAAAGGGAAATTAAAAAGAAAAACCTAGGCAACCAGAAAAATGAAGGGTATGGAGGGGAAAATGAAAGTGGGCACTGGATAGTAGGTAGGCTGAGTACTGCAGAGTTGCAGAACTTTGTTGTACTGAGGTAGTGCATGCTCTATGAGAGGCAGAGGACAAGGTCATTCACTTTACTACTGACATGTGAACCAGCAGCCAAACTACTGCCTATGTTTTTCTTACTGCACATTGGGTCAGTTCTGCAGATAACCCATCATCATCACCACTGCAACTGCTACCAGTCTGACTGCTACCACTCCAACTGCTGCAACCACTACTCTCTATCTCTCGGGGTGGGGGCCTTCATGTTTCAGAAAAATAGCAGTACTCCATGTATCTCACTTTCAAGACACACACAAAGAAGAGTACATTCAGCAAGAACATGAAAAACTAGTTAATGCATGGGTCACCTCACAGGGTTTGAAAGTTGGTTTTATTTGTTGCTGGCAATGGTTCAAATATAAGAAAAGCACTTCATGATGCCAATTTTGTCCATGCACATTGTTTCACACATTGTTTTAACTTAATAGTTTGGAGCTTCTTGGATAATGACCAACAAGTGTCAACCACTATAGGCACAGTTTGCAAAGTTTGTGGCCACGTTAACCACTCTGTAAAAGCCAATGATAACCTTGCTGATATCCAGAAGAAAAAAGGTTTTCCTCAGCACCAGCTTGTTCAGGAAAAGTAAAGAACAAGAAAGACTGCTCCACTGTAGTGAGCATGCCCAGTGTGGAAACAAATCCAGATAAGAGAAGCAAACACTGCCACCACTCCAGTAACCAAAAAGGGCTTCATTAAACAAAATAAAATAACAAACCGATTGGCTACTGGTGTCCATGGACATTGCCTCGTTATACACCAATGTCCCCCATCAAGGAATCTACTAAAAATGTTATAACTAAAAAACAGCTCTTCTTTCCAGAGTGACTTCTTTTTACAGATTAAAGGCATGGCAATGGGGGACTACATTCACTCCCAACTATGCCAATCTGTAGCTGGGCAAGTGAGAGACAGAGAATGTCTATGACAGCGAGGTCATTGTTTATTCAATAGGATCAACCTGTGGCATCGTTATATAGATAACATTTTTCTAGTGTGGAGTGGGAGCAGTGAGAGAAGCTGAATCAGTTCATTGAATATCTTGAGAATAGTAATGAGAATCTAAAATTTACAGTTCAATGTGACAGAAAGTCAGTTTCTTTTTAGGATATTCAGATAACAAAAGAAGAAGACAGCATGATAGAAACCAATATATTTAGAAAGTCCATGGATGGGAACTCATTGCTTCATGCTAGCAGCTGCCACCCACACCACCTCATTGATAATAGTCCCAAATGCAATGTGTTAGGAGAAATTGCAGCAATGAGATTGACATTTTGGTAAATGGCTCAGACTTGGCTGGTAGATTTAGGGAGAGAGGTTACAAAAGTGGGATAGTAGGCCAGGCTTTACAGGATGCCCTTAACCATGCTAGAGATAGCCTTTTGAATGTTCATCAACAAGAACCAGGCCCAGGCAGAATGCATTTTGTCACAATGCATTCCAGGCAATCTAAACAAATTGAACATGTGCTTAAAGTAGCATTGGAATATCCTACAAACAGGTCCCAACCTGAAGGAGATTACCAGTCTGCCCTTTAGAATGGCTTTCAAAAGTGCTAGGAACTTGCAAGACAGATTGTTGCATAGGTTCCAGCCACCCATAGTGCCAGAAACTATCAAGAGACAATGGATGCCCCCACATCCCAATGGTTCCTTTCCCTGCGGGAACTGTAAATTGTACCCATCAATCTTAAAAATCAGTACTTTCACAAGTATTAATAACACTAAATTCTTTGAAACGAGGTCCTTTATGGCTGCATTACAACCTATGTGGTCTATATGGCAGTGTGTGGTTGTGGTGCCTTCTACAGAGGTAAAACCATGGGGGCATTTAAGATATGCATGGGGAACATCTGAGAAGCATTTCAAATGAGAATGGCAAAAATGCATTGGCTAATCATTGCAAAAGTATAAGAAACACAGGGGACAACATGCATTTAGATTCTGTGGATTAGAAAAAGTGGGGATGGGCTCAAGGGATTGGGATCTGGATCAGAAACTTTTGAGTAAAGAGTCATTCTGGATTTATACACTGGGAGGTCTGCAACAACTGGAACTCAATGATAGGACAGAATT
Source organism: Neoceratodus forsteri (assembly GCA_016271365.2). Classification (NCBI taxonomy): domain Eukaryota; kingdom Metazoa; phylum Chordata; order Ceratodontiformes; family Ceratodontidae; genus Neoceratodus; species Neoceratodus forsteri. The sequence continues at coordinate 355,751,327 of CM057454.1, read as the reverse complement.
ACTACCATGTGTTAAAAGATAGATTGTACTGAGAATGATAATGCCTATTGTCTCCCCTTTTTTCCTTTCAGTGAGATGAGGAAGTAATGAAGATGTATCCAGCTTTGGCAAGCTGAGTACCAATTGGACTCATGTCCATTATTGCATTATTGGAATTCTTCTCCTCCTCCTGGATTATTTATGGCACAAACCTTAGAGGGTATTTATTTACTGTATTTATGTATTTTAATGTTAAGAGTGTAATCTGTTTTGGCATTTTATTCTGTAGCTTTGAATGTAATGTTTTGATAGTGATTTTTTAGTAGTAGTAATTGATGATTTTAATTGTATTGCATTTTGGGCATTTATATTATGATAATAGTAGCACTGTCATGTTAAATGCTCCTTTTTTAAACACTGCTGATTACCTGTATGCCAATTCCCTCTGATGATGCAGTGAGTGAAACCAGTCAGGGAAACATACACAGTGATCCTTTGCACAAGACAGTTTATTTTATTTTGTTTAATAAAGACCTTTTTGGTTAGTGGAGTGGTGCCGGTGTTTGTTTCTGTTATCTTGTTCAGGATATGCAAACGCAGTGGAATTTGGCTTAATTTATAATTGAACACATCCTTGAACAAAAAATAGCTGTCACTGAATATATCATGTATGATGATATCAGGGAAGGGATTGTATTCTATTCGACTCAATGGTCTGTGATTGAACAGTTGGTTCACATTTCTGATTTATGAGTGCAACAAAGTAGGTCAGTGAAGAAAAGACATCCCTTAGTCAAGTTATTCCACTCATTCTACTTCTCATAAAAAAAGCTTGAACAGGATGAAGAACATCCTACTGTAGATATGAACCAGTCTCTGGACAAAAACATGTTTACCAGACTTTGCAATGATGACAAATAATTAGCCATGACATGGACCAAACAGCATATCTTAGCAACATTTCTAGATCCATGTTTCCACAACAGACACCTTCCTGATGTTATTTCTCAGGATATGGAGCAGTTAGACTGCAGGCAACTTTTGACTGATACAGTAAATGAGGTTTCATTAGGGAGCAGTACTACGCCATCTCAGCAGATTGCATTAAAAAACACTACAGACGCAGGCAATGAAGAGGATGACATTTGGTGTCAGCTGCAGGAGATTGAAATTCCAAAAGGAGAAAGCGCATGCTCTGCAGTAAGAATGGTAGATGCATACCTGCTGGAGCCCAGCATTACTATTAAGGATGACCCTTTGGGTTACTGGCAAAAAGGATCATACTGCCCAAAGCTGGCTACCCTGGCTGGTAAGTATATTAGATACCCACCCTCAAGTGTCTGTTCCAAATGTTTATTTAGCTGTGGGGATGTCATAACTGGTAAATGAACAAGATTAACACTAGACAACATAGAGAAATTAAAATTCATGAAGGTTAAACTTGCCAGACTTTGGCTACATTACATACTGTATGTGATGCTAATCTTGAAGAAGAAGAAAATGAGACTGACAGCAGTACATATGATGCATCCGTGGATTAAGTAACAGAAACATCAGCTTTCAGTTTTCTTTAGAGACTAGTTATAGATGTGGGATTTGCCTGCCTTTGGCAGGTATGAATAATGCAGCTGGCATATTAAAAAGAATACTGTAGTTAACATTACCAACTGAGTATGGGGTGCACACTGGGCAAGCAAGTTTCAATTCTTCTTAGCCTATTCTCTAAACCACTCAGAAACTGTTTCCTCCAATGTTCTTATCTACTAATGATTGTGGATGGTAGCATTACCTATGCATCACATTACGACACAAATGTCACATATAAGTCTCACATCTGTTGACAACAATATTTCCAGTATCACCACCCTTATTGTGGTGCCCTAATTGCGGTAACAAAATTCAGTCACCATTTTAATGGTATACCTGGTGTAAGTGAGGGTGGTGTGTTCCTTCTTCCTAATTTCAAAACAAAGTAGTGACTGTGACTGTTTAGAAACAGAAGTTGAACTGGCTACAAACATAATATTACCTTCTAGAAAAATCTATTTCAATCAGGAGAGTGATTAGAGACTAAGAGAGATCTGGGACTTGCCTGCCTTTGGACCAAATCATCATCCTGGGGCTGGGTGGGATGTGCAGCCAGTTCATGACATCTGTACTAGCAGCAACTGTGGCAGACAAGTCCCTGTTCTCATCATGAGTCTATTTCTCATTCTGAATTCATCTTTTTGGTAATGTGCCTTAACCAGATTAACGCTGGTACTTCTGTTCCCCTGAGAGAAGTGACAGTAGAAGTGGATAAATTGTGTCTTTGGGACAGGCTGGTACTCTAACTTACATACATCCTAATGGTGATGTATTTCTTCTTCATAACTGACAGCCATTGCTAAACAAAGTGGCGCCTGTGACTGTTTCAAAATAGAACTAGCTACAAACATAACTCGTGTATTACCAGCTAAAACAAAATCAGATTTAGTCAGGAGAGTGGTTACAGACAAAGAGCCTGCCTTTGGACCAAATCATTGTGTTGAGGGTGGTGGTGGGAAGTGCAACTAGTACATGACATTGTACTAGCAGCAACTGTGGCAGACAAGTCCCTGTCTCAATCATCAGTTTCTTTCTTTTTTTGAGAAGACCTTTAGGTCAATGTGCCTTAACTGGGTTCATCTCAATGCTGGTTGTTCTAGTTTTTCCCATGATAGTAGATGTAGCAGCAGTAGTGATGTGGTGCCTGACTGGCTTTCTGACTGGCTAGTGCTACTTATATTCTGAGTCTCCCTAATACTGCTGTGTTCATTCTTTCTTCACTCATAACTGAGTGACATTTCTGCACAGTGGTGCCTGTTGAGAAATAGAAGTAATTATTAGGTATACACAGTATTACCACCTAAAAAAGTTAGAAACAGAAGAGTGATTAGAGAGAGTTTTGGGACTTGCCTGTCTTTGTTTTGACAAAATCATGGTGGGTGCCTGTCAGGGTTCACACACACACACACACACACACACATATACAAGTTTTAACTGCTATATATTATTTTCTTTCACACTGGTGCTCTAATTATTATTAAGCTATAAGGGCTAGTCAGAGATTTAGGACTTGCCTGTCTTTAAACTAAATCATCGTCCTAGGGCTGGGTGGGAGGTGCAGCCAGCACATGATGCCCGTACTGGCAACAACTGTCGCAGACAAGTCCCTGTTCTCATCATCAGTCTCTTTCTCATTCTGAACACATATTTTTGGTAAGTGCGCCTTAACCCAGATTGATGCTGGTAGTTCAGTTTCCCCTTAAAGTAGTGATAGTAGCAATGGTTACATTGTGGCTTTTAGACAGGCTGGTACTCTGACTTAGATACAGTACATTCTATTTTTCTTCCTAATGGCGATGCATTTCTTCTTCATGACTGATAACCATTGCTAAACAAAGTGGTGCCTGTGGCTGCTTAGAAATAGAGCTAGCTACAAACATATTACCTTCCAAAACAATCAGATTCAGTTAGGAGAGTGGTTACAGACTAAGAGAGATTTGGGACTTGTCCACCTTTGGAGCAAATCATTGTTGGGGGGGGGGATGCAGCCAGTATGTGAAACTGTACTGGCAGTAACTGTGACAGACAAATCCCTGTTCTCATCATGAGTCTCCTGCTCTTTTTAAGAAGACCTTTTGGTCAATGTGCCTTAACTGGGTTCACCTCAATGTTGGTAGTTCTATTTTTTTTCCCCTGATAGTAGGTGTTGCAGCAGTAGTGAAGTGGTGCCTGACTGGCTGTCTGACTGGCTGGAGCTGCTTCTTACATTCTGAATCTCCCTAATGCTGGTGTATTCTTTCCTTCTTCATTCATAACCGAGAGACATTTTTGCACAGTGGTGCCTGTTGAGAAATAGAAAAAAAAATGTTAGCTATATGCAGTACAGTAGAAGCCACTTAAATGGGACGCCTCTGCGAACACCTTTTTGTCCCATTTAAGTGGCCGTCCCCTTTAAGAGAAGTTGCTTAATATTTCAACACAGTGCAGAGCCTCCCAACCTACTGTTAAGCAGTACAGTGCTGACTTTAATTTAATAGTGTTTTTATTATCTTCTTAATGCTATACCTTGCTGTACCCTTGGTTACTGTTCCATTGTTGGTGTTCAGAAGAAAGAGGGAGTAAGTAAGTACTCATGCTGGCACCATGGTAAGCAATCAGACTAAGAGGGAGAGAGGGAGTAAACACTTGCACTGGCTGCTGTTTTGATTTGCAGAAGCACACTTTCTCTCTCTCTCCCCCCCCCCACTCATCCCACTAGAACCTATGTAGGCTCAGAACCTTTTAGAAGCTTAGAACCTTTTGTGATGCTTCCACCTATATTTATAATGAAGATTGACTAGTTGTCTTTTTATATATTTTTTGTTTGAGGTCAAGTTCTCTTTTCTCTTACTGGCTGTGTCTAAACTTGGGTTTATAATGACATTGAAGTCTCCTCCCCATATCAACATTCTTTCTTCTTTAGTAACAAACAGGTTGAATAAAACTCTAAAAAAAGAAACAGAGGCCTTGGCTGGGGCATTGACATGCATTTGTGTTTTTTGTCATCCATCTAGGGACTGGTGATCATAACAAACCTGCCCTCCAATCAGCATGTACCTCTGTAACCTCCAGAGTGACCCCCCAGACAAATAAGTATTGAGACATATCTGCTTCATCCTTAGGCATGTACTGCATGGAAGTCTTAGGTGATCTTCCTCCTGTCCAGTGTTTGTGCCTTCTCCTTGTTGAAATATGTCTCTTGTGAAAAGATGATATCTCTATATTGTTTTTTAAGTTGCATTAAGATTTTATACCTTTTAATTAGATTCTGCAAGCCATTCACATTAAAAGAAAGTATCATTTAATTGTATGTTGTCATTGCATTATGTTCTGCCATACTACAGAGTTGTGATTGGCACATTTAATTTCCCCTTGGATCACCCCCTTTTTCCCTCCCTGTGTTAAAATATGTGGTGTTTGTGGTGTCTGTGCCATACAATAGAAGACAATCAAAACCAGAAACTGTAAATCAAGTGCAACAAGAAAAACTATGGCCTCTAACGTGGGATGCTCTGTCACTACAGAGTCTCTAGGACCAGTGCCATTGACAGTAGCAATGGTCATCTTGCTCCAGCAAAAAGGAGTTTCGAAGCAGGAGTCCACTGGAGCCCCTTCATGGTGATGCTATACTGCTCTCCACTGGCAAAATTAGGGCAGGCCAGATGTTGGACATCTGGAATGAGAACATCCTCATTTACTCCCCCCTTGGGCCTATTAGAATTGTGCTTAGGCTCCCCCTAGTGGGGCGTTACCTTTTTTGAGGGGGTAGAACACTCCCACCTTTTTCCCTTTACCACTAGGTTTACCTGTCTCCTATCCATCATGGGGTGTTGCCATAAGTGATGCATATTTTTTTAGGATCCAAGTTCCATATATAATAGATCCTCCTTCAGCATAATACCGAGATAGGTCCTGCAATACTGCCTCATGAAGGTAACAGTCTCCCTATATCATTTAATTTTTGATGTGACTTGAAAGCACTTGGGCTATGCCACCACAACTGGTGATGATCCTGGTCTAAAGGAGGGATGGTTCCACCGTAATTAATGGCATAAACAATAAAGCCATATAATGGGGCCAAAAACTAATCCAAATTATACAATGGCAAGAAAATTTCCTGGACTCTGATTGGTCAGTGTGTGCCTGAGACAGTGCTGATATTACACAATAACATCACTGTGCTGATTTTATGGAGCTTTTTTTAATTTTTTTTCAGAAACAAAGATACACTGCCTCACTAACAATCTACTAAAAACATTTGTATTTTTATTTTTTGTTTTCTGTAACATCGAGCCATTGTATAATTGCAATAAGGCATGACAAGTTGTGTGTTATCATGTAATAACGTCACTCCTGGGGTGATGTTATTACATGATAACACACACCTTGTCGTGCCTTATTGCTTAGGTATTTATGTGGTGTTGCACATTGCTCATTGTCATCTCCTCTTATAGTCTCTCAGTCAAGATGTTACATAGAGATCCATAATTGGGGGAGAAGGGGAGGCTGGTACCAACCAGGCTTTTCCTTAAGCTTTGAAGAAATGAGTGTAGGTGGGGAAGTCTGAGACCTGAGGGCAAACACATCATATCAGAAAACAGCTCTTGTACATTCTCTAGAGGACTTGTACAACAGCTCTACTGTATCTGAGGGTATTACCTGAGTAATGCAGGCAGCAGATTGGGCTATTGATTGATTTCCATTTTACCTGCAATACGATGGGGTGGATCCAGGACCACTTAAAATTCAGGCACCATTGAGCGCATAGTCTCACAGGTTCATTAGGTGAGTATCATGTTCCTTGCACCTCCCGTCCCATGTGGTGGGTTGCTTTGAGGTCTGATGTTGCCCTCCACATGACTCCTCATGCAAAGGGTCCAGGTCTCCACTTACAGACCACCAGCCACAGGCTCCAAGGCATGGTTGTTAAGATCCTGAGCACTGCTCTGCCTGTCTATATTATTTCATATTTAAATCCTTCTTGTACAGTGCATCTTATTTTGCCCCTAGAGGTATTCAACCTCCAATTATCCTTGCCCTATCTCAGAGAGTAAATTGAAAATAGTATAACATACAGGCTAGCATTTTGATTAAGCAACAGTTTCAGGCTAATAACTGAGAATCAGGTTATTAAAGAAATTTAGACATTCTATTGCTGAACCTCTGATCCGAATTTATAATCTACTAGAGGTATGATCCCCTCAGATTGGACTATAGCAGAGGTAGTACCAATGTTCAAAAAAGGGGAAAAATCTAAACTGTGTAATTATCACCCAATAAGTCTGACCTCAATGTTGAGCAAACTAGCAAAAAGTTTAATAAAAATAAAACTGGAGGAAGATTTAAAATATATTAACTATAATGATCCTAAACAACATGAATTCTAAAAAAAAATAATTCATGTATTACAAATCAGTTGTGTTTTTTTGAGGAAGTAAATGGAAATCTAAATCAAATAATCTCCATTTTGATATAATTCTCCTGGAGTTTCAAAAAGCCTTTGAAGAGGTACTACATAATGTATTAGTAAACTAACTATGTTCTCTTCAGATAGACAAAAGAGTTAACGACAAGGTATATACTTGGTTCAGACAGAAGCAGCACAAACTTAACTCCAAAAAAAAGTCTCTGTTCTTTGGATCCAGACAAAGATTGTATAGATCACTAAACACCCCCACTTTTGCCACCCTGGAAGGTTCAAAACTCAACTCAGTCAAGGCTTTCAAATACCTTGGTGTTTGGCTTGATAGCAACCTAGATTTCACCACCCATATCAACTCCTTCTGCTCCCAACTGTGTCCTAATCTAGGAGCCCTAAATCACCAGAAGGAATGCCTTCCCCTGTCCACCCACTGTGATCTGATCACCAAGACCATCTTACCAGTTTTCGACTACACTGACATTGTTTACTGCTCCGCTCTAACTATGTCCCTCACCAGACTCGACACCCTTCTAAACTCTTTCTGTTGTTTCGCCACCTCCTCCCCCCCAACTCACCATTGCACTCTCTGCTCCTCCCTTTCTCTTCTGCCTCTATCTGCTAGGCACCATATCCATAACCTCTCTTTCATTTCTAAATTCTCGTTCAGTACCCCCCCCACCTTAACTCATGCCTCTGCCCAGTCAGCTCCTCTTCATACTCCCTCTGAGCCAGGGATGCTCAGACTTTCTCCCTCCATAACCACACGCTAGCTCTGGCAAAGCTGCCTTCTCCTACCATCTCCCTTTCCTCTGAAACAAACTCCCCTGTGACACATGCCACTCCCCCACATTCCTCACCCTTAAATCCAATCTCTGAGCTGCTCCTACCCCCATGCTCCTGCTTCCCCCTTAGCCCTTACCATACCTATACCCATCCCCCCTCCCAGTGCCCCTCACCCCTAGCTTCCCAAACTCTGACCATACCTTACCTGATCCACTGCCTCTGTATATACATTGTCTGTAATATGCTTGTACATTTTTCTTGTATATTTTTTCAAAGCTTATTAACTGCCTGTATAATATTCTAACCTATTCATTACTGTGTATGACTGTATATTTGATTTGTATTCATATCTTTTGTTTACTGTTTTGTATGCTCTTCTCCCTTTTGTCCCCTACCCCTGGGAGAGTGCTACTGTGTGTGTCCGTGTCAGTAAGAGAGCGGGTGTATCTGCATGCTGTGTTGTAAAACTGTGGAGTAGTTGCATAGCAGGACACATTTTGTGCTTTCTCTATCTTTTAAAAGGTATACTACCAGTTTTTTAAATGAGTCTTTCCAGTAAACCTTGTGATGCACCTCCTCTGGCTTGTGACTCCCTGGTGTTGTTTTTCTCCACAGGAGAACCTGTGGAGGTAGCCGTGGGGCTGCTTGACTGATGGAAGGCAAGACGGCCCTTCACGAAGGTCGATAACTGGGGATTCTACTGCCAAAAACAAGAAGATTGGTAAAAGCTAGAAGTTTGGAGCTTCAAAGGATGCTCAAAGTCCAGAGCCCAAGCTGAGATTTGAGTTGTAGCTGCTATTTTGGGGGCAGCATTTAGCTCTTCCTAGCTGCCTTTGCTCCTGATTTGGGGGAATGTTTTCCTAAGGAGAGTAATTTTGTTTTTATCTTGTTTTCTATGTATTATTACTTGCATATTTACCCTTTTTAGGTTTTTAGTAGTTAAGGGAGTTTTAAGAGATTTTTTAGCTTTTAGGAGCTAGTCATATATTTTATGAATTTGTATGTGTTTTATGGGTTCTTGTTATTATATTATATTATGCAGTACTATCGTGTGATAATTTTAAACTGTTGCTGATAAGCCCTTAATTAGCTTTCTATAATTACTAGTCAGTCTGCTCCAGTCTGCTCCCATGTGATTTAACGAGCTTCTACTTGAAAATGCATGCAGGCATCTTTCTGGTCAGTGAAATTTTAGATTGAGTATCTGGAGGTGCGGAGCTTGAAGCTTGAACTTGGATCAAAAATCCTTGTTTTAAAAAAAAAATTGGTAGCACTGTATCTATAGTACTTTTTATATTTACTTAAGAAAGCATTGAATCGGCTTTGTGACATGCTGCACCTTGCCGTGCTGGTCTTTGAATTTTGAGCTGTGTTCCATTGTTTGCGTACTGCAGGCATTACTATGCCATTCATGTCTTTTATCCAGTTTACAACAATGCAGTCCCTTTAGTAAGTGACTTTCATTTATGAGTTTTCTTCTGAAGTGTTTAATTGATTATTCCAAGTGCTCAGGTTTCTGTTAACTTGCTGATGTTGGATTTCTAGAGTTATCATTGTATTATAGAACTTTGATTATCTATAAGGGGACATAAAAATAAATTGTTTTCAGTGGTTGCCACTGTTAATATATAATCTGCCTCTCCTTTTTGTAGTGTTTCTTACAAATGTGCCATAGAGAGAGTATATGTGCTTGTGAGGAGCCGGTGGTTAAAGGCTATCCTTTTGGAAAAAGAAGGGATTTTATTAACAGTGGCGTTTATTAAGACAACCCCTCATGGCTCAAGCTTATTGATTGAGTATCAAGGCAACTCACCGAGGGGCTACATCTCTTAACTTCTATTGTTTGACTTGGATTATATTATCTGTTTTCAGCCTGTTTCAGCCCTCTGACTTTTGAACTGAGCTGTTCTCATTCCTTCTGAACTTTTGTGAGCTGAAAGCCGAGATATATTCATCGTTTGGCAGTATCGCCAGACTGAAAAGCAACTAATGCACTTTCCTGATTAAGAACTTTATTTACCAAATAATAGTTGTTGGAGGAAAAGCTTCTCCCTTCCTTATTTGGATTTTTTTTTCTCCTTCTCCCCTCGTTTGTTCTTTAAAGTATAAATGTCGGATATAGTGATATGTGATGGTAAAAGGGGTAAAGGGGGAAGAGGCAAAAAGGAGGTTAAGACTTATAGTAGAAAAAATATAAAAAACATTGGGAAAGAAAACTCTAAAGCATGCCTTAAAATAGATAAAATGGGTAACCAAAAAATAACCCAGTTTTTTAATCCCTCTCTTTCTCATATGGAACTAAGGGGCAACAAGAAAATAGTTAAACACTTTCACCCAAAACTGACTTCTTCACCATCGGGAGAGGGCTCCTATAGCAACCAATCTTCAATTCACCCTCTGTTAAAGGAAATCAGTAGTTTGGAGGAGCCTTTTGGACGCCATTGTAGGGATGCAGTAAATAGTCACAATAATTGTAATAATAATGAACAAGGGAGACATGGAAAAGCCAGTATAGTAAATCTATCTGCCCCTGGTCTCCATTTATTTGATTTCATGGGATCCAACCTTGGCCAAAGTTGTTCGAAGTTAGAGGATGGGCATTTATCCTCTAATAAGCTATCTGGGAAAGCAAAAATGACTGGTCTTGACCTAGTTAGGAATAGAGATTTAGCTTTATATTTGAATTCACCAGGTCTGCCTGTATTACCACTTACAGCACCAGTAGATTCTCCCCAGAATATAAATCTACAACAGGCATCTCAGACAATGTCTAATGGCTCCTTTCTTAATAATTTTAAGTCCTTTTTAACCCCATATGCAATAAACCAGAACCTTGTGGACACTGGGCCATCTATGGAATGCATGAATCCTTTGGAATCTGATCCCATAAGACAGAAAAAGTTAATTAATATTGATTCCCAGGAAGAAAGGGCTCTTAATATATCTGTGTCTGAGAATCCAAATCAAAATCTAATAAATAAGAACTTAGAGAATATCCTGTATGAATTAAAAAGCAAAATTCAATTTGGAAATGAACAGCTTATGGAATCAGTTGCTTTGTTTGGTTCTTTTCTAAAAAATTTTATGAAAGAAAAAGAGGTTTTCCTTGAGAATCTAAAAGTCAGTGTGGTAAATACTGTAAGCAACAAAAAAAACTGCCTGATGTTAGCATTAGTGACATGATGGTTGATAAATTAAAATCTCTAGGCTCAGCTGTTGTTAACAATGTACCCCTGGAGAAGACTTGTCTGCAGTTCAGAAGGAAAAAATAAGTATTAGAACTATCATGGAGGAAATCTCTAAGAAAGAGATATTAGAGATAGATAATTTAATAAAGGATTTGGAAGAAAGAAAACTTCAGATTGGTAATACCAAAAGGTTTAAGGGAAAACTACTAAAACAAAAGTGAAAAGGCATGGTTACATCAGTAGGTGCAGCTCTGGAAATATTCCTAGTAATGAAAATAATGTTGGATGTGGACTAAAAAATGATGAATACTTTCAAAATAAATTAAATGCAAACCAAGGTGAGAAGGTAAAGTTTGGGAAAGCTTCTGATACTGTTTACCCATTAATTAAGGACAATTTACCTGCTTCTAGAGAAGCTATTAAGGAATGATCAGTTACAGCTGGTGATATGTTACCTACTTTGTATATTAACGGTTTACCTAAGGGAAGATCAGAAAACTTTTACCTTTTGAAATTGGCTACCTATAATTTAATGAAGGGGTTAGCCGGTACTAAAATCAAGTGGCAGGACATCATATCCTCCTATAGATACAGGAATGGGGCACATAAAGGTTGGGTATGTGTAGTATTTAAAAATGCCACTGTGAGATCCAGGATTCTTGCTATTAAAGATACATTTCTGGACATTGGTGCTACACTTGATATGACAATTAGAGAGCATCCAATGACCCAAATGAACAGCTCAGCAAAGAGTCTTAATAGGACATTGATAGGGCTTGCAACCAATGGTAAACCAGCACTTAAACAACCTAGGATAACAGCATTTATAAAACCTGGTGAAATGGTTCATAATCTGAGAGGTGATGAGGAAACTATTCAATTCAGAAGAGGTCGGAAACAGCTAGGAGACAGAATTAATAGTAGTATAGTACTGAGTGAAGTTTATAGTTCATTGAATTCAGTAATTTCTGTGGAGGCGAGTTTGCTGATATTAGAGCAAAGTATTAACAGCACTATCAATCTTACTAATGAGTCCACCTGACAAGTGCAGATAGAGCAGAAATCACTTGAAGGGTTAATTTATATGTTAAGCAGGAATATTGCTGGTTTGAAAGACAAACTAATTGATAAAGAATGTTTGAACTGGCTGAAGACACATTTTCAATCTTGTGTATTCAGGAAACATGGGGTAATAACTGTTATGATCAAATATTAGAGGGGTGCTCATCTTGGGCTTCACCTGCTTATAAGGAAAAAAAGTTTGGTCGATATAAAGGGGCCTAGTAATTTATGTGGATGCCAAACTGGATTTTGGCTTAATAGAATAAGTGCATATAATGAATATTTGTTATATATTCTAATTGCCAATAATGGTGTTAAATGGCTACTTTTTTAATATTTACATTCCACCAAGTTTAAATACTGCAAATTATCAGACAGTACTGGATATGATTGGTAGTAGTATTGATTCTGTTAAATCAAGATTTACTGGGATGAAAGTGTTCCTGGCTGGTGATTTTAATGCACATATAGGCTCTTCGATTGAGGAGTTATCAAATAACTGGTGTATCGATGACATCTTAAATATCCCACTGAGACAGTCTAAGGATAGATCTACCTCCAGAAATAGGAAACTTTTGCTCAACTTCCTGGGATGTAATAACTGTAAAATTCTCAATGGATGAACAATGGGTGATTGGGAAGGAGAATGTACTTTTCCAACTAGTAATGGAGGAAGTGTTCTGGACCTATGTATGGTAGAAGCTTCTGACTATCCAGCAGTTAAGCAACTTAAAGTTGTTAAATCTTGGGAAAGTGATCATTACCCAGTTAAATGTCTTGTATGCTTGGGTTTTAAAAAAGATCCAACTGATCAGTCAGAAGAGACAAAAACTAATAGCCATATGTGTATTAAATATGGGAAAAAATTAACTGGGACGCATTTTCAAAGGAGGCATTGGATAATGTTATAAACACTGTACAGGCTAAAGTTAGTACCTGGGCATATATTGACAGTAGTCTTATAAGTTCAGAATGCCTAATTAAGGAATTTGATGAGTTAATTATCACCACTGCCTCAGATTTATGTAGAAAAGAGAGAATTAGAACACATAATGAAATAGCTGTGGATAAACCTTGGTTTGATAATGAATGTCACTGTCTGAGGAAAATAATTAAGAAAGTTGGAAAAATCAAAACTAAAGAGCCATCTTGGCAAGTTCTTGGAGCTTTTAAAAATTTGAAACTAAAATATAAACAGTTACTGTCTAAAAAAAAGACTCACTGTTTTAACTTGTGGGCTAAATTACAAGAGAGTTTAATAATGAAAGACTCCAAGACATTCTGGTCCCTTGTGGCAGTCAGCTGTAATGTAAATAACATTTCCTATAATGTATTAGGAATGATTAGTGAAGAAATGTGGGTCCAACATTTCAGCAAAATATATAAAATACCCCTAGAGTCTAGTAAAGCCTTAGTGAAGGACTTAAATATAACTGCACACTATTATGAGGGAGTTGGGTTTTAGTTTTCTTCTAAAGAAGTTGAGCAGGCAACACAGGCTCAGAAAAGAAACAAAGATGCAGGTCCTGATGGTTTGCCTGCAGAAATTTTTCTTCATGATCCAGTTTCTTGGGCAACTATATGTACCCCAATATTTAACATCATAAGTAAATATCTCATTCTCCCTCAAAGTTGGAATAAGGGCACGGTTGTCCCCCTGGTTAAGAGGGATAACAGATCTGATCCAAAATGCTATAGACCCATAACTTTACTTCCAGTTTTGCAAAAAATATTCTCGAGATTAACCCTGGATAGGCTGACAGCCTGGGTTGAGGAAAATCAGTTAGTGTCAAAGTTTCAAAGGGAGTTTGAAAAGGGTCATGGCACTCTTGATCTTCTTTTCTCCTTAAACTTTTTGGTTGAAAAATATGTAATACATAAAAAAGGTAATCTTTTTGTAACCTTCCTGGATATTAAAAGTGCATTCAATTCTATAAATAGAATAAAGCTATGGGAATCTCTGGCTTATTTAAAAATTGACCCTCAATTGTTAGAAATTATCAAACTATTATATTCAAATACTACGATAGAAATAGGTTATGGGAGAGATGGTGTGTTACCAAGAGAACTGCCCATTAAAGTCAGAGTGAAACAAGGCTGTTTATTGGCACCAATACTGTTTAATTTATATATTGAGAACTTAATAAAAAAAAATCAGTCTGGTTGATACCTTTGCACCAAGACTAGATGATGAGGAAATTCAAGTGCTGTAGTATACAGATGATGCTTTAGTTATATCCAGAACTCCTTTAGGCCTTAAACATGCATTATCTAGTGTTATGACTACTTTGAACCAGTTGGATTTCAAAATAAAAATTAAATCAAAAATTTTGATGTTTGTAAAATCTAAATATAATAAGAAATCTTGGGAAATTGATGGATGCAACCTTGAGGTAGTGAAGGAGTTCAGGTATTTGTGGATATTAATCAATAACAATCTATCTTGGTCTAGTCACTTGGTAGATGTCAAATAAAATGCAACAAAAACAATGAGGGCAGTACGCTACTTTGCAACTAAATTTGCCAATAACTCCTTTGTTGCATTAAAGAAGACTTTCAAAGCCAAGCTTCTGAACCAACTGCTATATGGTAGTGACATGTGGGGACTCTATCTAGACAAGGCTAACTTAGAGAGTGTTCGGAATAATTTTTTAAGATCCACTCTGAACCTCCCTCATGATTGCCCCTCTTGTTTTTTAAGACTGGAGGTTCGGATGACTCAAATTAAAATAAGAATTCTGATAAGAGCTATTAAGTATTGGGGCAAGTTGGTGAAGTCAAACAAAAATAGGCTTCCTTGGTTGTACTGGAATGAAAAGACCAAAAGTATAAATAAATCAGGTTGCAATGGACATTTTAACTCATGGTTTTCTAAGTTGAACAGTGCTTTAAAACAAGTTGGGTGTGCAGACCTAGGGAGCATATACTGTATGTTCTGGCTAATATAGATGACTTTGTAAGTGCATCTGTTCAAAGGTTAAAGGACATAGCTGCTCAACAGGATTTTGCAAGCATCCATGACATTGACCAAACGGGTTTATACTCCTCTATAAAGATTACTTGGGGGATAGAGCCATATTTGGTTCAATGTGAAGATGGTTTACATAGGAATATTTTGTGCAGATTACGCTTGGCAAGTCTTGGTATATTATAATTTAAACAACTGGTTCTGTAAAAAGTTTAAAAACAGTTGTGACTGTATTGATAAACGAGAAGTTGGTATTATGGACACACTGTTTGAATGTAAAAATTGGATACAAGATCGAGAAAAGTATATTTTATCTCAACTTCCTGATTATTTCCTTTTGCAAGCTTTAGATTACGAGAAAATGGTTCTTAAATCAGAGTCCTTGAAAATGATTTATGGTACTGCAAAATATTGTTTATGCTAAAAATAATCTGCTGAATTCCCTTGGGGAAATTCACAGCATTTTATAACTGGTCAAATCAAATTTTACTCTGCTTCTGTTATTTATGTTTTATTATAAGGTGTGAATATGTGGATGTATAGGGAAATGTATTGAGATGTAATCAAAATTTACTTATGAACTGGTATAAGCTGTGACGATATGGATGTATAGGATAATGTATGCAAATGTAACAGACTTATGGTTTTATACATTTTTTAAGCAATAAAAGAACTTGAACTACCCCCGGGTTGCACCTGGAAATGAGCCCCAGCTCAAGGTGCCTTTCACGGTTACCAACTTTTAAATAAATAAATAATAAATAACTGGGTACAAAATCAGTTATGTGGTAGAAAACAGCTAGTATTACCAGGAGTTTTATGTCTGATGAGGGACTGGTAACTAGTGGAGTGCCCCAGGGCTCTGTTTTGGGCCCTGTGTTATTTTGGTATGTATTAGTTACATATACATTGATATAAAGAGTGCTATTGTCAAATTTGTGGATGATATTAAATTGGGGGGGTCCGGTCTATACAGATCAAGAAAGAAGCACACTAATGGAGGACTTGAGGACAATGGGTAGGTGGGCAAGTGAAAATTATATGTCATATAATGTGGATAAATACTCTGTTATCGATTTGGGTAAAGATAAAGAAAGACAGGATTATTACTTAGATAACAAGTTAATTAAAAAGGTCACATCAGAAAGAGACGTGGGTATATACATTGATCAGAAATTAAACTTTGGTGTCCAATATACTGAAATGATAAAAAAAAGACTTATTACATAATGAATGGAATCAAGAGAACATTTATAAGTAGAGATGTGAATTGTTTGCTACCTCTGTATATAGCATTCATCTTCCACACATGGATTATGGCTCACCACTGTGGAACCTATATTTATGGACAGATGTAGACAGATTGGAAAAGGTACAGCATAGAATGACAATGATGATCAGAGGCATTGGGTATTTAACATACAAGGATAGATTAAGTTGAAACTGTATAGCCTGGAGGAGAGAAGAAAGAAGGGAGATCTGTTGATAATGTTCAAGATAGTAAATGATAGTGAATTGATGACCGAGATAGGTATAAAAATACAAATAAAACTGGCTGGACTTAGATCATACAACCATCAGTTTAGACTGGAACAATATACAAATAAAAAAAGATTTAATAGTTATACACAACATACAGGTGGGGTGGAACAGTTTACTCAAAGAACAAATACAGTGTAAAATATTTGCTATCTTTGAAAGGCCCTCTTTTCAAAAGGGCAGTTATATAGGATTTAGGACACTGTCCTACATGCTGGACCATCAGAGATCTAAGAGCTCAGCTTCGGGCAGCATGGGCAGAGATTGTGTGCCTGAAATTGCATATTCAGGAGCAAATGTATTACAAGAACCACACACCATTTCCCCAACATCCAACTAAAGCACCTCAACCACAGAGGGTAATTGGTCTGGGAGACTGGCAGATGGTTAGGAGGGACAAATTGGGTGCCCCATCACTCAATGCTCATCAGTGTATCACCTCCACACACCATATAAAAATTACAAACAGGTATCTGCCTCTATCTCTGAAATCAAACAAAGGGTCAGAGGACGCTGCAGAGCAGGACACTGCAGCACAGGAGCTAGCACTACAAAACTCACCCATAATAGAGACCAAAACAGAAAAGGCAAAAAGGAAATCCAAAACACTTCTGATCATAGGAGACTCCATGATTCAGGGAGTTAATACCCACCTCCAGCTAGGGGTAATGGTCAGATGTCTCCAAGGTACAGCAGCATGGAGAGACACTGACCATATTGCCAACATCGTGCAGGAAGCAGGTGAAAACAACAATGTCCTGGTACACATAGGAACTAACGATCTAGCCAGCCGGTCAGTTGTGGAGACCAAGGAACACCTGACCAGGCTGAAAAACAAACTGTCAGCCATTTCATCTGGCATCTCCTTCTCTTAGGTCCTGCCAGTCTAGGAGAGGGAGCAGATGGGCAGAAGGTCAGAAAAGGGGAGATAGGGGAGCTAAACATGTGACTAAAGGGCTGGCGCCAGGAAAAAGGACACAAATTTGTAGGTAACTGGCAACAGTTTTGGGAGCGAAAGTTCTTTAAATTCGATGGACTGCATCTGACTAAGGAGGAAGTCAGTGCATTAGGGTAGAAGTTTGATGTCTTTGCAGAATATTTAAACTAGCAAATGGGGAGAGGGGTGCAGCACCTGATACATCAAATGGGAAGAGCACCACTCCCCCCCCCCTCAGCTAGTGATCAAACAGGAGTTCAGCATATTTGTAGTTCATTTGGATCACCAAGTGAGGAAAAAGGTCTGACTCCCCATACGACGCACAGAGGAAAAGCCGGACCACACCCCACAACTAATGCACTGAAATCTGGCCAATGGAAAATCATGTATACAAATGCCTGCAGTCTGGGAAACAAGACCACAGACATGGAGGCAACAATGACAGATGCTAAACTAGACATAGTAGCCTTAGCGAGACATGGTTCACAAGTAACCACACTTGGGAGACTACCGTACCCGGCTATGTACTGTTCAGAAGAGACTGAGGTGAAAAAAGGGGGAAAGGGGTGGAGTGGCCATTTATGTCAATGAAAATATGAAAGCTACAGAAATTCAGAATACACATGAGGAGCCAGAAGAACTGTGGGCCACCCTGGAAACAGGAAATGGGACAGCCATATGAACTGGGGTTGTCTAAAGGCCTCCAGATCAGGGGGAGGACATAGACACAGTACTGTTAGGAGATATACAAAATATGATAGCTAAAGGGGAGGTTCTGCTAATGGGAGACTTCAATCTGCCAGATACATATTGGTCAATACCAGCCAGAACATCTGCCAGAACTAGGTACATAGTGGATCCCCTGCAGGGGGAGGACCTCAAACAACTGGTACAACAACCCACAAGAGACAAGGCTATCCTGAATCTAGTACTAACTAATGGGGAAAGGATCACAGATCTCCAAGTAGAAGGTCACCTGGGCGCCAGTGACCATCACATGGTATGATTCAATTTGGCTACTGGAACTAAATCAGCCCATTCCAAGGCAAAAATATGGGACTTCAGAGAAGCTGACCTTGATAAGCTGGCCAACAGAGTTAAGCTAGCCCTGGCAAGAAGAAATACAGGTGAGGGGGTACAGGCAAAGTGGGCAAGCATTAAGGATGCAATACTTGAAGCAACATCCCATTGTGTTAGGGAGAAAGGCAAGAGCAAAAGAAGGAGAAAATCACTTTGGTTCTCAAAAACAGTAGCAGAAAAGGTCTCCGAAAGGTTGCCCTTCATGAAATATAAGGGAACGTAGTGGGATGAAGATAAGGAGACATACCAAACTTCTCTAATGGAAGCAGGGAAGGCAGTAAGGCAGGCAAAGTTCCAAACCAAGAAAACACTAGCACAAACAGTAAAAGAAGGGGACATGACTTTCTATCAATACATTAGAGAAAGGAGAAAGTCCAGAGGGGTTATAGCTAAGAACAAAGGGGATAAGGGGGAGTGTGTGGAGGAGGACCACGTTAAAGCAGCTATCCTAAATAGATACTTCTGCTCAGTATTTACTGAGGAGAAGGTAGGGCTGGGCCCACAGCTCAGCACCATGGGGGGAGGGAGGTGTGCACAAGTCTCTTCATAAAAGAAAGGGTCCTACAAGAGCTTACTAAGCTCAGGGTAGACAAGGCAATGGGACCTGATGGCATACATCCCAGGGTACTAAAGGAGCTAAGGATGGAACTAGCAGAGCCATTAGCAGAACTGTTTAATGAGTCTCTAAGCACAGGAGCAGTCACAGAAGACTGGAGAAGGGCTCGTGTGATCTCTCTTCACAAGAGTGACAAAAGGGAGGAGGCAGGGAACTACAGACCAGTCAGTCTTACTTCAGTAGTGGGCAAGATTATGGAGGCACTCTTTAAAGAAAGGATAGCGCAACACTTGAAATCCATAGGAGCACAGGATCAAAGACAGCATGGGGATACAGCAGGAAGGTCCTGTCAAACTAATGTCATAGATTTCTTTGACTGGGTAATAAGAGTGGTGTACCAAGGGGGTGCAGCTGATGTCACCTATCTTGACTTCAGCAAAGCTTTCAATACTGTTCCACATAGAAGACTGATTAATAAGCTAAAGTAGGTAGGCTCAGGATGGGTCAGAAGTTGGTCAACTGGGTGGAAACTGGTTGGCAGGCAGAAAACAGAGTGGTGGTAAACGGCATACAGTCAGAAGAGGTGCAAGTCACAAGTGGATATCTCAGGGATCAGTCCTGGGGCCAGTCCTCTTCAATATCTTCATCAGTGACATTACAGATGGACTGGAGGGTAAAGTTTGCCTGTTTGCAGATGACACCAAGATCTGCAACAGAGTAGATGATCCAGATGGGGTGGGCAGAATGAGAAGAGATCTGGAAAACTGGCAAAATGGTCTGAAGAGTGGCAACTGGGGTTTAATGCAAAGAAGTGCAAGATCATGCACATAGGGAAGATAAACTCTGAAGCTACCTATAGGTTGGGAGGGGAGTTGCTGGCTTTCACAAGGAAAGAAAGACACTTGGGGATCATCATCACAGATGACCTGACATCATCCAAGCAGACCACTGAAGCAGTAGATATGGCTAGAGGGATGTTGACGTGTATTAGTAGGGGTATCACAAGTCGTAAGAGGGAGGTAATAAACCCTCTTTACAAGACACTGGTTAGGCTCCATCTGGAGTACTGCGTGCAATACTGGAGGCCTCACCTGCACAAGAAAATGTTAAAAAATGAGGGTGGGGGGCCCTTTTGAAAAATGCAAAAGACTTCTAATCACTTTCAAATTCTGCTTTATTTCTTCACCTACGTTTCACCCACAACATGGGCTTGTTCACAGGGTAATAATTCTTAATGTCTTGTTATTTTTTTTTTTCTGAAACAAATATGATACAAATATTTTAGTTTACTGATACAAGATGCTGAAGAGGTAATTTCATGTTTTTTTAAAAAACTGCTACCCATACCTGAGAAGCTATGCTTGAAACACTATACAGGCTGTTTAAACAGTTCTATATCAGTCATATATTATTTTTTCTTTAGCATTTCTTTTTTGTGTAAAATCTGGAAAGAACACACATAAGTTTAGATTGGGGAACCATGTGGCAATCACATATGTTAACACAGTAAGAATATTGTGCTTCTTTGTAACAGGAGTAATCTCCTACCTTGCTGCAGATAGACTGTATCTCAATTTCAATTATTTCTGTAAAAATTCAGTAAACAAGTGTGTTTCACTGAAGTTCCAAACAGGACTGAAACACAATAAATATGTATAAAAAGTTATTATTATAAAATGCCATGTAAGTGATACTTACTAGGTCAACAAAAGCCTAATAGCTTGCAAGAAAATTTCTCTGTGCCATACAAAATGGCTACAAGGTCCAGTTTCACTGCAGGGAGTGCTCCAATGTTCCTCTTGTGCCCATTTTGCTGAATTCCCATGAGAGGACATCATAACGTGATGACATCACAGTCACGCTACTGCGCATGCGTGGACTGACTGGTGATGCAGTCTATTGCTAGTTCCAACAAGGAAACAGGAAATTATTGTCCAAACGGGCACTATTAGAATGCCACAGTGTTCCCACCATATTTTCAAACTCTACTAAGCTTAAAAATGTTAAAAAGATACATATATGAGAAGCAAGAACTAAAGTTTCACACACTATTACTTATAATACTGGATGGTTATTAGGGAAAAGGGAGAACTTGGAAACGAGTTTGTATAAATATTTCTTTTTCATAACACTGAAATTATGATTTCATAAAAAGATGGGTTTACAAGAGCAGCATACCTGGTGGAATTAATAATTTAGTAAATGTATATATCATATACTATACCTTCAAAACTTAAACGGCCATATTAGTTTCATATAGCTCCCAAGGGGAGGAAACCTCAAGGAGGCCCTGTTAGCAGCTGAGATGAGATGGATTTTTCATTTGCATGCACTAGGTAGAAATATTGGGATGAATATAGAGACTAATTGGCAAGATTGTACATAGATATCCATATGCTTCTATGTTTTTTAAAAACAAACTGGATGAATTTCTATTTAGATAAGGGCTAAATTGGACCAGCTGTGTGGGTGGACAGACTCAATGAGCATTAGCCTACTGTCCAGTACCCAGTATAAATACCCAGTATAAAACTCAAGTTATAGTCTCAATGTCAGTACCAACTTAGTAGTACCTGTGGTCTCAGTTTTGTGCCAGTGGTTGATAGCACCTCTCTTCACTGGCCCCCCACCCCAGCTCAAGTCACTGCATACTTCCCATATTCCATTACCTTCGGCCATTAGACAAATAGTGTCTGGTACTCACTACACTGCTGTTAGAATGGAGTGAATATGTAAAAAGGTTTAACAGTCTGCTGTTATTCTCTGGCTGTAGAGATGCCTGGGGTCATTCTTGAGGGATGATTCTTGAACAAAGCCAGTAGAGTCCTGATGTTCTCATGGACTGCATCTGCACAGTGGCATCTCTCCTCCTGCCTTGCATGCTGTTGTTGCCATCTACTTTTCGTTGGTTGTAGATCTGTGTGTGTGTGTGTGTGTGGGGGGGGGTGAATCTTCATGCTGTCAGTTGAGGACCTCCAATAGGTTATCATGCACTCTGGGTCCCATCGGGAGAAATACTTACACGTGTGCTCGGTACAGCATCTGAAACTTGATGCTTTGTTCCTGTAGTGCTTTTTATGTTTGCTTGCATGCATGTGCAAGAAACATAGTGCCATCATCTGAGTTTTCGGAGGTGTGACAGCCCTGTTCCAATTCAGGCAGTGTGATTGCAGGCGCAGCCACAGTTCTCCAATGCCTGCTCGAGCTGTCTATGACCAATCCAAAATGCAGTGGCGTACAGTTGAAAGGGGGAGCTACGCTTCAGTGAGCAGCGATAAGATGTCACCTGCTCATACACGCTCCCCCTACACACACGCACACACACACACACATGCACGCATACTGCGTGCTCACCCCCCCCACACACACACACTGTGTAGCCAATGGGGGTGCCCAATTCCCCATCAGCTGTGCTGCACCCCCCCCAAAAAACAGAGTTCTATATGCCACGCTGGGTGCCCACCCCAGCGTGGCTACATATCAGTATAGCCGACGGGGGTGCCCATTCCCCTGTCAGCTCCACTGGTTCCCGCCTCCCCCCAGAGTACAGGGTGCCACGCTGGGAGCCCACCCCAGCGTGGCAACACATGCTATTGCCAATGGGGGTTCCCAATCTCCCGTTGGCTCCACGCCCCCCCACCATCCATCCTTGTGCCGCGCTGGGAGACCACTCCAGCGTGGCAAATGTCCTGCATCATCGTCATTTAAAAAAAAACACCTGAAACCCAAAAACGGTCCCTCGGTGTCTCTGTCCCCACCTGCGCCCACCGACTGTGCACCCTGCCTCCCCACCCCCCCATACTTAGCTCCGGACTCCAGCGCGGTGGATCAGGAACACGTCTGCAGTCTTCAAAGCCGACCGCGTACTGAGGAAATGCCGGTAAGCTGTATAATGGGATAGATAGGGGGTTTTCAACTTTGCTGCATATCTCGGGCACTTTTTGGAATTTTTGCACCAAATTTTCAACATGGGGTTTTTGGGACCCCTTCTCATGAATGATCTCACTGTCATGGCATTAATATGCCCCAAAGGGTGATTTTGTAGTTACTGCATGAAATCACCTTTCGGGACTGAGTAATGAAACAACACTGCCACTGTTCATAAGGTGGGCTCTCAAAAAGCCTATGTTGAAAATTTGGTGGAAAAATTCCTAAAAATGACTGTTTTACGAGCGTGCGTAGCGCAGTTCCTACGCATGCTCATAAGTTTGCGAATTTTCAATATTTTCATTCCAGATTTTCAACATTGCCATTTTATTACACTTCCTTATGAGCAGTGCAGCTGTTATTTTTCACATCTTTCCCAAAATGTGTTTCTGCCATGTAGCGCACAATGGCGCAGTCAGTATCGCAAATCAATGTATGGGACACATTAAGAAAACCACAGTGACACTGCTGATGAGCAGAGGTCTTAAAATAAGCTATATTGAAAATTTGGTGAAAAATTCCTAAGAAATGACTATTTCTGGCGATGCTTAAGCCTTGGCTCCTATTGCCATAGGTTGCGAATTTACTATATTTTCACCAGATTTTCCACATTGCCATTTTATTACACTTCCTTATGAACAGTACAGCTGCCATTTTTCACATGTTGCCCAAAATGTGTTTCCACACATGTAGCGCACAATGGTGCAGTCAGTGTGCGAAAGCAATGATTGGGACAGATTAAGAAAATCACAGTTACACTGTTCATGAGCAGAGGTCTTAAAATGGCTATGTTGAAAATTTGGTGACAAAAGTCCATAAAATGACTGTGTTATGAGTGAGCATTGCGCAGTTTCCACACACCATCGTAAGTTCATGACTTTGTAATATTTTCAGTCCAGATTTTCACCAGTGGCATTTTTCCACACTTCCTTATGAACAGTACAGCTGTCATTTTTCACAACATGGCGAAATGTGTTTTCACACTTTCAGCACAGAGATGCGTGGTCGCTGTGGGAAATCATTGTTCGGGACAGATAAAGAAAATCACAGTGACACTGTTCATGATCGGAGGTCCCAAAATGCCTGTGTTGACAATCTGCTGTAAAAATCCCAAACTAATTACATTACTGGTGTCGTTGCACAGTTTCTATGCCGCTTGTGACTTCACCAGTTTTTAATATTTTACTGCAGATTTGCAACATTGCCATTTTTACACCTCCCATGAACAGTATAGCTGTCATTTTCACATCCTGTTCGAATGTGTTTTGCACCTGTGGTGCTAAATGCCGTAGTCGCTGTGCATAAGCAGCTTTCGGCTAACAAACTGATATTGCCATTGTTCATGAGGTGGGGGTCACAAAAAAAAATGTTCAAAATTTGGAGTGAAAATACCAATGAATGCCTGAGGTGTTAGGGTTTCCAACCATAACACCCCACCCTGTAGAGAATGACAGGCATCAGGGGTGTGACTTGGGATTCTTGCCTGTAATGATCATACCATTCCACACCCTGCAGCTAGCGAGAGGCATCGAGGTATGCCTTGGACTCTTCGGCCCCAAAGTTCACCCTATTCTCCTATACTGCACCTATCTTATTGTATTTCCTGATGGAATGGGGTGTGCATAAGGGCCAAAGACCTCAAGGCACACCGTGACACTTGTCAGTGTCTGCAGGGTAGGGTGTGGTGAAATGGCATGGCCGTTATGCCTGACGACCCAAAGGCACACCCCAATGCCTGTCACTCTCTGCAGGGTGGTGGTGGGGTTGGCTTCAGTTCAATACTTCACTGCCATTTCTGTTAAACAGCTCTGTAACTTCTACACTACCAATGCCAATGCCAGCAAGCAAACATTCGGCATTGACAAATGTTTTTTTAACCTGCCATATGTTTGTCACTGTTCTAAAATCCCCTGAGGGTGGTCATGGTCTAATGATAACTTATGGTTCTAATAGACCATTTCCTTTTGTTTCAATCCTTTATTAATAATGTCTTGCTTTGTTCAGAATCTGGAAAACTGCAGGACTATCAATCCTGGGACCACCATCGCAGTGAGTGGTTTCAGTATTATAGCCCTGTCTGTGCTTTCAATCTGGAGATCACAGTCTTTAGAGAGGGCCAGCACTTCCTTCAAAACTGTGTCTATAAAGTCCACCATGTTATGACCCTCCAGTACCTCCTTCAAACCATAAACCCTTATGTTTTTCCACCTGGATCGTCCCTCTAAGTCCACACACTTTGGTTTTAACCTTATTTGGATGTTGAGAATATGCAATTACAGACATTTAGTGCAGGTGCCCAAGTCCTTGATGGAGCTCACTCAATGCTAGAGATCCTACACCCGATGCTCCATTTTCTTTAGGTCTTCTCAGGTGCCTGCAAGGTTAGGTGGTTTTCTTCCATCAGTTCTTTTAGGACAGTCTGTAAGCCTGATGGCACCTGTGCCTCTGTGCCTCCTTGCTATTATGCTCACTCCCCACAGGGGGCTCATTGCCATAACTGCCGTTCTCGTCGAGGGATCCTTTGCCATCAGGCTGATTTTCCTTTGTATAGCCCATTCTAAGTAATCCAGAATCATTCTACTGCTAGTGAACTAATTTAACTTGGATTTCTGAGCTTTTGAGCAGTGTGGGAGGATTTTATTCAATGATTTTAAGGGGAGCATTTCTCCTAGCCTCCACTCATACCAGTGATATCACTGGAAGTCCCAGCCCTTCTCTTTCTTCTGGTTGCCCATGTACTTCCATGTCCTTGATTCCCTCACTCACATGTAGCACAGTCCCTCCTTTCCTCCTTCCATCCCTGTTTCTCCTGAGCAGAGTAGCCCAGTACGGCCATATCCCAGTTGTGGTTGTCAGTGCACCATGATTCCATTATGGCCACCACACTGAGGCAAGCCTCTGCCATGATGGCCTGAAGGTCTGAAATTTTGCTTCCCAGACTCCTTGCATTGGCACACATGGCTCTCCATACTATGCTCCCTGCCTGCTTCGCTGCTTCCCCCCTCTTGCTTGTGCTATTCCCTAAAGCTTCCGCCAACCCTCCTCTTCCCTTGTTATCTTCTCCATTACTTGTTTCCTTTACTCTGTTCTTCTTGCTTTCCTGATTGATACCCCCTTTGTTCTCTGCCTTGTCCCCACCCCTGTCTTCTTGTGCCCCTGCCCTGAGTGCGGGGTCTCCCCTTTTGCTCTCCCTCCCAGCTGCTTCATCATCTGGAGGGGTAATTGTTGCCTTCCTTGTTTTTTCAGCCCCCCTTCCTCCTCGGCTAGTTTAAATGCTCATCCAAGTAGCATTTGAACCTCCAGCTAAAGATTGTGGTCTTGATAACATTTATTGCAACAGAGTTTTTTCTGCTCCCTTTTCTTTGTGTTCTGGTACCAGACAGGGTTGTCACGTTTCACCCTTGTTTTTTAACTTTTAGTTGAAACCTCTACTTCTTAAACTTAAAAATATGCCTAGTTTGTGTGGCTTGCAAGTGGGAACCCAAAATCTCATATTATCCACATATGCAGATGATATTCTGTTACATATTGTTAACCCCAGGGTAGCTATCCTGGCAGTGTTATCAATCATTTTGGAGTTTAGCATGCTTTTGTATTATAAATTTAATAAAGCAAAGAATGTGGTCGTGCCTCACAATGCTAAAGTTTTTATGTCTGACATTAAGGCTTTTGGGCTTTCCTGGGAACCCAAGTAGCTTAAGTACTTAGGTATTTTTCTTTCGAGATCTCCATCTCATGTTAAAAAACTTTGCTTAGATGATTTGTTAGGTGTTATACAGCAAGACCTGTGCAGATGGTTGGGTTTCCCTTTGACTATTTGGGGCACAATCCGCATTATCAAAGTGAATGTACTTTCCCGCCTTTTGTACCCCCTTAATGTGCTGGATATTGGGCTTCTTCTTGCTTGGTTCCAGAAACTCCACAATATGGTGGCGGACTTCATTTGGAAGGGTAAAAAGCCTAGGAGAGCATATCAAAAGTTGGCGGCTCCTAAACAGCATGGTGGCCTCCATCTTCCCCACTTTCTGGTCTATTATTTTGCTAGCCATGCTAGCAAGCATATGAGATGGATGGACTCTACCATGATAGGTGATACTTCTGTTTATTCCCCTATCTGGCTTCAATTACAGAAGGAATTAATTAAGGGAGTCAGTTGTTCTCTGCTGGCACTTTTGTTCTCCCCCCTGAAAGCCCTCGCCTCATCTTTTCGGGATTCAGTAATAGGGACCTCACTCTGTGTACATTTGCAAATGTGCTTGACTATGCATTATAAACCCTTCTATGATCTGCTCAGCCTATCCTACGAAATTGTAATCTCAAAATTGGGGGAAAGGTGATAGATGAGCTATGGATGCCTCAGTTAACAGGTTTCAGGGTATACAATCTGTTCTACAATGGGGAATTGCTGACTTGTAAGCTATGCTTCTTGCTTTACTACTGGACACTATAGCTATATTTAAGATATATCAGCTCCATCATTGTTTATTACAACAGTTTGGTTTAACATTAGGAGCTGTTAATTATGAAGACTTTCTACAATCTGCTATAGCCACGGCCCAGCAACCACATGTGGTTTCTAAACTGTATTTACTTTTCTTTTCCAGGATATACTATACTCGTAATTAACAGGTGAATCTCCTTATTAGACTGAAAACTTCCATCAATTTAATTTTGATGGGCTAAAATTTGTTATATGTATATATATATATATATATATATACACACACACACACACAATGGGGTGAGTGGTAAATGAGAGTGTGATAAATTATGTTATTTTTCACCAGGGTGTGATAAATATAAGACCTGACATTTATCACACCCTCACAAAGCCTCACATACCATGCAAAGCCACGCAAATGATACATTTTGCAACAATGAGACCCCCATTGTATATATCAGATACATGATGGGCACTTATGTGATATGGGAAATATGTTCAGTCCTGTACAGTGACCTCTGAAACCTCACTCGTGGCTTCGCCACTCTTGAGTATTCAGAGGTCACTCTATAGGAGTGAAGATATTTTCCATATCACACTCGTGCCCATCATGTATCCCCTATATATATATATATATATATATATATATCTCCCAGGATAGACTTCATCTTATTCAGTTTTATGTTTTGAATAATATTTACTTCACGCCTTCCAAGTTGTTTAAAATGGGATGGTTGCAATCTCCAATGTGTACACATTGCGGTCAAACAGAAGGTACTCTATATCATCCTTTTTAGGAGTGCCCCCTGTTGGCTGGGTTGTGGGATTCAGTTAGATCCAATGTAGACCCATTACTTGTGATAGAAAAGCGTTTCACACCAGAGATCTGTTTAGTAGGTGATTAGAGTTAGATCTTGGCAAATGAGTGAAGATGTGCTATGGCTATGATTTCAATGTCTGTTAAGAGGGTAGTTCTGCACAATTAATTGGATCAGTCTTTGATCTCCTATAATGAATGGTTGCAGGAGCTCTTTGATAACCTTTGTACTGAAAAACGTACAGCTAACATCCACAATAGGCTACCTAGTTACAATAAAAGGGGATCAGGTTGCAATCACTTTAAGTACCTTAGGTTTCTTGGATGGGTTCTCTTCCTTATTATTATCATGGTATTATATGTAGGTTATTCTTAGCTTATGGGGTTTGTTTTGAATATTCTTCACTCACCTTTGATTACTGTCTAGCATATTACTGTCATTGCTGCCGTGGGGTGGGAGGGAGAGTTGGTTGGGTTGGGGGGTGGTATGTTATGTTGTACATATTTTATGGGAGGGGGTTGTTTGTGGTTCTGTTGTATTGTGGAATTTTGTTTGTTGTTGTTGTTCTAAACTTAATGAAGTATATTTAATTTAAAAAAAAGACTGTGGTCTCCCTCTGGAAAGATGCAGGCCACCTATCCTATAAAAGCCCATGTCTTCCCATGCTGGCACCCAGACCCCAATGTAGCTGAAGTCCTCTTTCATGCACCTTGCCTTCAACCAGTTGTTAAAAGCTCTGGTGCAGAGTATCATATCCTCTCCCTAGCTGTATATAGTACAGTTAACACTTTGGCAAAAACCACTGTGTGTAACCGTGTATAGGCATTTCGTCCCTGGACATAATGTCGCGGTTAATTAGTTGCAGATTTTATGTCACGGGGACAAAATATAGTTACCATAATGGTCATTCCTCATGCTTGTCACCTGACCTAAAGTTACACATCAAGAAATGGAATGGTCAAATGGGTGCCACTATCTTATTTACCTTTACCCCCACCACCTCAGTGACAGCAACACCATTGGACATTTACTCCCAGCCCAATTAAACATCAGCGTCAGCAACACCCTTACCCCCTGCAAGCAACAGCAATGCCATCAGACATTTACCCCTACCCCCATTAAATAATCAGCGACAGCAAAACCATCGGACATTTACTATCATTAAACAGCATCAGCAACCCTGGAAACAGCACCAACAATAAATAATGCTTACCCCCTCCACAACATAGAAAGAGGAAATGGCAACAGCATTGCCTTGACCATTTATCCCCCAGCCCCATTAAATAGTATCAGTGTCATTTTAAAATAACATTTAAAAATCTCTTAACTTTCATTAAAAACTGCACTGTACATGCTCTTGTACAGGGCATTCCTACTGTTAGGACACAGCCCATCAGTTTCTATCATGTATGTAACTGTTTACCTTTTTATTACCTGTTTACTAATACTTCAGGAATGTATGCCTTAGAAAATAAATATATGCCTCAGAAAGTAAAACAAAATCATCATCATCTTGCAATCACTACTAAATAGATGTTGTGGCTTCTTTTTGCCTGCAACCTCTCGGCAGGCGACGGCAAGTATTTTCGACTGAGTACCCACAGTGTTGGGTCAGCAGCAATTTGTTATGCGACTATATGTCCGTATGCTTGTGTACCACCTGCATGAGGCCCTTCCCCAGCTCACTGAAATTTCCCTGCACTGCCCTGTCATGTGTACCCATGACAACTACTGCACTCTCCTTCTCAGCAGATTTAATAGCTAGTTTTTGCCTCTTTAAAAGAGATTCCAGTGCTTTCCTTATGCCACACAGAAGCTGTTAAATCGTGCACTTGGAGATCCTGTTTGTAAAAAGCTGTGTAGCTCTTCCTTACATTGTTGCAGAAACAAATGTATAGCCTGATGTAAAGGTGGGGGGGGGGGCAATAAGTAGATTGAGACTTTAAGATTTTCTTACTTGTGCTTGTGATTGTTGCTGCTGTTCCTTCTTTATATGACTTTCAGCTGAAGAATGACACATATTGTGTTGGTTAGAGTGTGCTTTTAAGTTCAGTGACTGGCAGAATTTGTGTAACTTCACTGATGTAAGGAAGTGGCCATTTACTCTAATTGGCGCAAAGTTAAAGAGACCAATGTCTGCTTCAGGCAAATGATGACTTGAGGTGTTAATACCAATATTCAAAGTCTCTTCCTTGCTTTTTTGTTCTTTTTCCAACATGTTTTTTTTCTCCAGCCTCTGCGTGTATGCCTCTTTTCAAATTGAACCTTATTATTCTTGTACTCCACTGCAGTTGGAGGGGGAGTGGGGGGGGGGCTGTCGTCTTCTTATAAAAAAAACAAAATCCTGAAGTCCTGAGGACTCACCCACCTGGTCATTGATGTCTATGCTATAATCAAGGATAGCCCTGACTGAAAGTTTCAAGATAGAGTTTGGTGTTTATCTGCCATGGTATTTGTGGAATTTTTGTTTCAAATGAAGAAGCGATTATTTGCATAATCATTGGCATCACATTCAAATTTTTTTTCAGTTTCATCTGTTTGATTTGTATATCAAGTTTCTCTGTTTTTTTTCATTAGCTCAGCATTTACAAGTTCAAACTTGGAGTGATCCACAACTTTATGTACTGTTTCTGGTTTTTCTTTCAAGGTATTTTTAATGTCCTCCTGAATTGCTTTAGAGTCATCAAGAATCAATTCAGCTACTTCATTGCTAGTCTTTTGTAAGATTTTGTACAACCTTTATATAAAGCTCCTCTTTTGTTTGAATGTCAGATATTTAAGCAGTCACAAGCCATGCAGCATGCAATCCACATGGACATATGCTTCAAGTGGGGATTTTTGAGAATAAACACGCAGGGCTCAATTCTCAAATGGCCCTTAGATTGATGCAAGTTACAACAAAAGGCAACTTGCATCAATGCTCGGTGCACCAGAGACCCTATGTCTGATTCTCTATTGGGTAGGGTCCCAGCATGAAAGTCCTGCAGCCTGCAACAAAGGTGGCTGTACAGCAAAGAAACGATACATCTGAGGAGTTTGCCGCAAGCTGCAGGATGACCATGCAGCACTGTAAGATGGTCAGTAAAAGTAAAGGGGCATGCATAACATCAAGAGAAGTACATGCTTACATATGTAACAGCACAACTATATAATACATAATTGTCATGGCGACCACATGACAGTATTTGCAGTTGCTCCAGACATTGCTTAATTGTATCTAGCATGCATTGTCCAAATCATCTGTAATTACTATCAATTAGTATTCCTGATAATTAGTTATAATATTTATGTGCTGTTACATCATATATATGCACGTCAGTGTGCAGCTTATGTGCGTTAACCACCCCTAGTAGGTAGATCTGGGTCACCCATTGGTGGCACACAGACAATTTGGCCAGCCCTGGCTGGTCTAAGGGATGTTTGGTTCTATTAGCACCATACTCCTTAGAGAATTCAGGAAAAGGGGGATGCTGTAGTGATGTTAGGCAAAGAGATTGGTCAGTTTGCTAAGCATCATCAGTGATGCAGATGGCTTTGCATCTCTCATGGGAGCTTACAATACTTAGCCCATCAGATGTCTATGTATCTGCTTAATTGGTGGTATATTATCTGGGATCAAATAGAAGGCTAAGGCACTTGCGTGGTGTAGTTTCTGGAACTGCAGCATCGGAGACTACTAAGGCACACATTTCACATGTTTATTTTTATTCTTTTAAAATTCAGGGTAGCTGGCTGATTTTAACATAGGGTTGAGGAGCCTTGTTTTAACAGTTTTAAATATTTGGAGCTGTATTTTGCACAGTTAGATGCATGAAGCATGCATCACTAACAGGCCAGACTTCCGGTGTGGCTGCATTTAAACTCAACCTCCTGTGAGCAGCACTGAGCATAAGCATTGCATCATGAGCAGAGGTACCGCAACCAGAGGCAAATGGCATCAGCTGGGGAAGATGACAAGGGTTACATAAATTCCTGCACTTTGTAAGTAGTGGATTGGCACTCCAATGAAACTTGCAACCCAAGCGATACCCTTTTGGATATTTTATGTATCACAGGGTCAGCTATTGAATACAAGAACTGCCACATGTATTTATCCATTATAGATGAGGTCTTTAAGGAGGACTATATATTTCCAAAATGTATTGAACACTGTAAATTAGTTAAAGAAATTGTAGCATTAAGGGAGAGATTGTGTGATTCGCTAGGTGAGCAAAAGTCCTCTGGCAATATAAACAACGTATCAGTTGCAAATACCTTTAGGAGGGATAAGAAGAAGAAGAGAGTTGGAGAGGATAGTGGAAATGAAGGAGGGGAAGGGAACAGTGGTAATACTGATTATACCATGGCAAGAAAATTTCTAGCAACCTGATTGGTTGATGACCCCTAGACACAGTGATGATATTAGACAATAACATCACTATATCTAGGGCAGGCACAAAAAAGACCGGACAACGATCTCACAAATTACTCCCTTCTTGTCTGCCTACCACACACTGAATCTGTCACTGCTTAATCCCCCCCCCCCCCACTGCTGCCTCCAAATACAAATTCCAGTTGTTGCTCCAACATTCACTAGAAAGACCTTAGTTCATTATAAAAAAAAATTAGTTCATGACAGACTGTTTCTCTGAAACTGAATGGCTTGAGTGAACTGCGCCGATGGTAACTACCAGTCACGCAGTTCATTTCTGGGAGAAAATAGCAGAAATGTCATTACTTTTCATCCCCAATTTAAGTGTTCCACATAGTCTCAAAACCTCATCCAGCTTCATTTGTGCTCTCTGTCAAAAAGTAACCAAAGCGGTAACACCTTGGATCCAACAACTCCACTCCGAAATCAGGATATCAAGCATGTGTCTCTAAACCGTCGATCTGCTCCATAGCCAGAAAAACAACAGTAATTAAACCATTAAAAAAACTGCAGATACATCCCGTTTCTATGGACTGATGAATGCTGTTGGTGGTGGTGGTAGTGGGGGGGGGGGTTAAAGATGTCAAAATAACAACATAGGCACACACAGTTAAATAAGGAACTGTGTCAGACTGAACACAGCACAATTATTCAGCTAACAGCTCCATCTAGTGGCAAAAACATATACTGGCCTTTTTTTTTTTAAACATACTCCTTCACCCATAAAAAATAAATAAAAATGCATTAAAAAAATTTCTTTCTTTTTTTCTCTAAAATTAACAAATGAGCTACTGTATAATAGCAATAAGGCACTCCAGGGTGTGTGTTATTGTCTAATAATGTCACTCCTGGGGTGGTGGAAGTACTCGGCTTCACCTTGTGCTTCAACCTACCCCAGGAGTGATATTATTAGACAATAACACACACTCTGTCATGCCTTATTGCTTAATTATGAAAAGGGGACAAATGGCATCATGTTGTAAACCAATCATGAAAGAAGGGAAGGCATGTCACGGAAAAATATGAAATTGTCCTTTTCAACAGATATGCTCCTCTGGAAGATAGAAGGGATGTGCAAAACATGGAAATTATTACTTTAAATTCAGAGGTAAACAATGGTGTTGATTCAAACACATCACTGGTAAATAAAAGTGACCGCAATCCATGAAAACTACTATCTTAACTACTGAAGTTAACAAAGGAGACAATATAAATATATTCCACCTTTCGGATGAGGCGTTAAACCGAGGTCCCATCTGCCTGGATTGGTGGTAGCTCAGGTGAATGTTAAAGATCACATAGCACTTATCGAAAAGAGTAGGGAAATTTCCCCGGGGTCCTGGCCAAATTTCCCTCATTTCACTAAAAATACCACCAACAGCTTAATCTGGTTCAAGGTCAGTTGGCATTCATCTGTATCCCCCTTCCCGGGTCGTGCCTGAAAATAGGCAGGATTTGTCTAATGCACTTACCCGGTCAACAAAAATTACTAAATAAATATTAGTGTCACAGAAGCGAAATAGGGTAATGGTTATTGGTGATTCAATTATACACAGATGTGATAGTATGATTTGTGAAAATAACAAGGAAAATAGAATAGTTACCTGCCTACAAGGGGCAAGAACTTCTGATGTTAAAAAGATGATTCCCTAGCTCCATTGTGGTAAATGTGAAAATACAGCAGTGGCACTACATATTGGTATAAATAACATAGGCAAAGACCATGAGAAGGACATTGTGGATGAGGTTATAGAAATAAGCAAAATGATAGAGTATAAAGGGGGTAGGGTCATAATTTCAGGGATCTTACATGTTTTAAAAAGACACCCCAAAAGAAATAATACAATAGAAAGGATTAATACCAGCCTAAAGAATTGGTGTAAGAGATATAACAAGCATTTCTTTAATTTTTGGAACATTTTCTTTGGCAAAGAGCATTTATATGCAAGGGATGGGTTCCATTTAAATAAGTCTGGCACTAATATATTGGGGAGGTTAAGACTCTGGAGTTTAAAGTTGCCAAAAAGCATACTTTAATATTGCAGTGCAAAGAGACCAAAAATCAGCAGTGCACCCCATCACAAACGACTCCATTGTTTCGCACTTCTGCACTTTAACAAAAGTTAAAGTGCTGCATCTGAAAAAGTTCCATATATATTAACATCAATTAACATCCTAATTAAATACCACACATGTATTGCATATTACATAATTAAATGTTAACCTATAATTAAAAAGCACCATAATAACAATATGATAAAATACAAATGATTCTGCATAAAACACACATTAAATGCTCCAAGGTTTAATTGTTCATGTGAAATCTGATAAATGTCAGACACGTGAGCACTCTATTTTATGTCAAGTTTCCCCAGTTGGGGAGGTTATTGGATAATGCACTTCTACAAAGTGATTTAAATTGAATTGTAAGGGGGATGGGAAAGATTATGACAGTATGGACATAATTGTTCTGTTAATCAATGCTAGAAGTCTCACAAATAAAAGAGACAAACTTGAACTCTTATTATACAAGGATAATATACACATCTGTGCAATATCTGAGACTTTGTGGAGGGACAATGATTGGAGTGAAGACATTAAGGGTGTTAATGTGTTTTTCACCAATCATATTGGCAAAAAAGGAGATGAGCTTGCCCTATAAGTCAAGAACACAATGGAATCAAGTGAGATCAATAT
Organism: Neoceratodus forsteri; assembly: GCA_016271365.2. NCBI lineage: Eukaryota > Metazoa > Chordata > Ceratodontiformes > Ceratodontidae > Neoceratodus > Neoceratodus forsteri. The sequence goes on along the minus strand of CM057454.1, from coordinate 355,715,953 downwards.
CTTAGAAAATGTTTCCCCTGATATAGAACAAGTATGGGTGCAAGTGAATGCAAAGAACTAAGAAAATTACATTTGGAGTTTGTTATAGAGCACCCAACGTAACTGCAGAGGAAAACAACAAATTCATGGTTGTATTTGAAAACTTAGGTGCAGGAAGTAGAATTGTACTGATGGGTAACTCAAACCAACAAAATGTAGACTGGGTAACATTAAGTGGTACAACCACCATAAAACAAGTTTATTGATATTATGGCAATGCACAGTTTAGAGCAATTTGTCAAACAAAGTACTAGAGATGACAATACCTTAGATTTGGTATTTAGCAATATTGAAGAAGTGATAATTAACTGTCTTCCAAGAGAACCATTCTGTGGAAGTGACCACAATATGGTACAGTTCTCAATAAAAGGAAATGTCAAATCGATCTTGGGGAAAACTAGGGTTAAGTACTATGCTAAAGCCAAAATTGAAGAAATTAGACAATATTTTCAGGATTGGGACTGGAACACTGAATTTATTGGCCTAACGTTGGAACCAAAGTGGGGTTTATGTAAGTAAGCAATAATATCCGACAGGGTGGGCATTACTGGGAAATACCAGGCCGCCCAGGGGGGTAATGAGGCCTGACACCACAGGCAGAGGGCCTTATAGCCCCTGGAAGGTCTGGTATTTCCCAATAATGCTGACCCTGGAGGGTATTATTGTGCTTAGAAAATTTCCATCTAAGTAAATATTTGGGAAGTGAGAAAATAAGAGAGTAATTGAGTGTCAAAAATGTCTATAAGTATTACAAAACACTTTTTATTGAGAAAGTAGTGCATAGGCTGTTCCAGGTCCTGTTACTCCTCCCTGCTGCCTAGAGAGCTGTTCTGGTGGAGTTGACATCCCACCACCATACACACACTCACAGATTGAAGATAAAAAGGAGTGTGGATTTAAAAAAATTGATGTAACACTGTTTGGGCAGTTTGTAGTTACAGTATTTTAATTTGTTCAACTTTTTTTTTTAATTTACTCATGGTCAGCAGTCGGAACTCGGAAGCTGTGTGTTGAGGTCGTGACCTTTGACAGTACTGGAAATGTATCCCGTATTTGCTGTGAGGGAAACTTGCGAGGTACAACATTTATTTGTTTTTTACTAGAAGAGAGTGAGGTTTAATTACTGGTGTCCTGCTTTGGCGCATGAAGGATGAAGCCGACGCGAGTGATGGCTTTGTTGTGTTTGTAGTGAGTTGGCATCAAGAGAGTGCAGTCAAAAGAGTGGTGCTGTTTTAGAAGAATAGAACTGTTTACACTCTTCTGACCATGAAATGACCAGAATGTCTGTTGTTTTTTTTTTATTTACTGCTGCCTGCTACGGAGGGATAGCATATGGGGGGGACAGTAGTTTCTTGCTAAGCGAGAGAAAAACATGGCGGGGATTTTAAATTGTTTCAGGTGCCTTCAGCCAATGAGAAAGTAGGCTGGGCAGCAGGGTAGAAGGGTACCTTGTGAAGTGGCACTTGGACTGGCTGTTATTTTTAGCTGGGCATCTATTGAAAAATAAATGCCCAGCTTGGAGCCTGTCTCAGCCAATCAGGTGTGAGAATTGATTCTTGCCATTTTCTGATATTCTCTAAGCTGCAACATTGTATCCAGAAGCCTGAACCAGAGAAAGTGAAATACAATAATGAAGGAAAAATTCCAATAAGGTACAACAAAACTATCAAATCTATAATGCCAAAAAAAGGCTTCTGCTAAATATAGGAGGACCCCATCAGCTATTATCTGAGAACGTATAAGGCAAGGACAAAGCAGTGTAAGCAATGCATAAGGAAATTTAAGATGGATTATGATTAAGACTAGCAACTAATGCAAAGGACAATAGCATGCTTTTTCCAGCTCTATCAATAGTAGCAGGAATGGACAACCTAGAATAGGACCTATTAAAGTTGATGCTGAAATAATTAATGAGGGTGCTAAAATGGCAAACATTTTGATAACCACTTTCCTAGCATATACCAGCCAAGTAAGATTAATGGCTGCTGTACACAGCCTGACAGTAAGCACATTGCCATCAAGGCTGATAAAGTCAAAGATAGATTACATAATACAAATCCAACTAAATCAACTGGACCAGATGAAATCCATCCAAGAATTTTAAAAGAACTAGCCCTGGAACTTGCTGGCCCAGTTGCAGACATTTTCTCAGACTCTCTCTCTGAGGGTAAAGTTCTGGTTGATTGGAAAAGTGCCAATGTAACACCCATTCATTAAAACGGCTCTAGGAATGATTTTCAGAATCATAGACCTATAAGCCTAACATCATCTTTAGGGAAAATCCTGAAGGAATTTATCAAAGAAGAGATAGATAAGCATGTACCTAAAGAAGACTTGATAGATTTGAGCCAACACAGGTTTACACCAAATAAATCTTATCTTAGTAACCTGTTTCACTTTTTTGAGCCTGTAAGTCAAGCTCCAGATAAGGGATTACCAGTGGATATCTTATTTCTAGAATATTCTAAGGCTTTTGATAAGGTGCAACACCTAAGATTAATAGGGAAACTTAAGGAACTCAATTTTGATGTAAATGTAAACATTATTAATTACGTAAGTTCATGGCTGGACTGCAGAAAACAAAGAGTATCAATAACAGGACATCTATCTGATTGGGGGTGTATGACCAGTGGTGTTTCTTAGGGGTTGGTGCTTGGGCTGACTCTTTTTAATGTTTATATTGCATCAATGCAGGCTAGATACAGTGCTTAGATAACTAAGTTTGCAAATGATGCAAAACTGGGGACCAAAGTTAATGATATAACAGCTGCAGAACAATTTCAAGCCAAGATCTTGAATCTGCAAACATAATCAAAAGAACATGGATTGATGTTTAACCTAGATACATGTAAAGTCTTACATTTAGGATCAAGAAATATGAGGGCCTGGTATATACTGGTGCACCCCTTTTGATCGACACCCCGACGGCAAAACAGGAAAAAAGACCACTATGGTGACATTCACGGTAATGGTCCTTTTTCTGTGTTTCACCTTCCCCACAGTGTTCCGTCCCCTTCCCGGACCAATTCCAAACTGGAGTTGGAATCCTAAAGTCCTGGGGTTGTGGGGGCACAGCCCCCCACAGAAAACACCTTTTTAACAGGTGGCACAATACTCAAGGCCGGTATTGCGCTACTGGGAAGTCGCATTGTTACTGTCGACCAAACTTGGTGCTTCTGGTATGTACTTGAAGGAAAAATGCTCCAGGACATGGTATCAGGAAAGGATTTAGATGTATGTCTCAATGACAAATTACTACCAGACAATCAATGTAGAGAGGCAGCAAGGCAGTATAATGGGATACTGGGGAGTATACTAAGGAACATCAGGAGCAGGGATAGGGAGCTGATGGTGCCATTGTATAGAGCCCTGGTGCAACTGCATCTTGAATATTGTGTTCAGTTTTGTGCACCTTATACAAAAAGTAGTATTGGACTCATAGCAAGTACGCTAAGGAAAGCTACAAGGAGTATTAAGTACTTGAATATCAAAGCATATGAAGAAAGGCTGAGTGAGTTAAATTTGTTTTCACTGGAGTACAAAAGATATAGAGTGGATATGTGTTTGGCATACAAAGCTTTTCATAACATTGATCATTAGGAATGCTTAGGCCTGGAGAGAAAGATTGTAGAAAGGGAGACTAGAGTGCATAATTGTCAGATAAAGAGAGAAAATTACAGGACAACTAAAAGGGGCTATTGATTTACCAAAGAGCTGTGAGCCTATGGAATGGATTGCAAGTAGAGGTGATTGAAAGTAAAACTCTTAATTCCTTTAAATCTGCACTCAGTGGCACCTATGCACATAGGGGCAGGAATTACACACTGGAGGCGTGTATCCCGACCGCATAGCTCCACACCTGCGGACAGGTGCACACCAGCAGCATTCACAACTGCCAGCCACCTGTCCATGGCCCTGCCCCCCCAGTGCACAGGACACTGCAGACCAGTCAGAGATGGAGTCATGGACCCAGCCGGGCATCCATTCAGATGCCTGGACCGGGTCACAGACTGGATCACTTGCACAGTGGGGCACACGTTGGCAACATGCCCCGGATATGTCTGAGGGATGGCTACTGTGGAGGTGACTGGAAGGCAATACTGCCAGCCTCCTGTGATGCAGCAACAGAGTGGAGCACCAGTATGTGGTGGGCTTTGGGTCTTGAGGTGGTGGTGGGGGAATGTAGCCCTCCATATGCCTGGAGGGGCTGGTGCCTATCAGGGAAGGCGCATCCCTGGCTCGGTGCCCCAGTGTGGGGTGTGTATCAGTTGGGGTGCCAGGTGGGGGCTGCCTATCAGTGTGTGTGGGGGCGGGTGGCACTGGGCAGCCATGGGGGGTATGGCCACAGTGGTCTTGGTGGGTGGGTGGACTACCAGCCCTGTCCTTGTGGGTCCCTGCTGTGTGCATAGAGCACATAAAGGGCTCATGGCAGGGTTCTCCCCGGCATACCCTGCACCCTCCTCTGCACCCCCAAGGCCAGCACTACATGTCTTAGTGCGTGGCATGTAGTGCTGTCACACACCCCCATCCACCCCGGCATGTTTCAGTCCATGCGGCCGGGGGAGTTGGTGCATTGTGGCTGTGTGCCCCCCTTAGGTGCATCCCATGTGTGGGGCGCAATTGGTGTGGAGTGACTATGCGCTCCAGATACGCGCGTGTAGCCACTCTGCTCCATTCGTGCATAGGCACAATAAGTTTATGGGTAGGAGAACAATCTCATTCTGCTCTTAAGGCTAGACAAGTCACTATGGTTGATGGCTTATAGACTCATACCATCCTATGATCCTGTGATAAGGCCTCTTATAGACCACTGCAGACAGGAAGCAAACAGTAAGTACTTTCTGGCAGGTAATTAATGATAAGTGTATAAGGAGATCCATCTATAAGCAGAAGCAAATCATGCAGTGTGGGTCATGCTACTCATTTAATGTTCACAAGTGTGAGTGCCATGACTTACAGTATGAATGAAGAGACAATTCTTGATCTGGTGCTCACAAATGGGGAACATGTACAGGAAATAATGGTCAGGGAGCCACTGGGAGGAAGTGACCATTGCACTGTGTGGTTCCAGTTGGATATGAGCAGGGAAAGCATTCTGACTAAGACCAAAATCTTGGATTTCGGGAGAGCGGACTTCTGGAAAATGGGCAAAGTGCTAAGGAGCCATCTGGTGAGCATCAGAGCAGATATGGGGATGGACCAAAGGTGGTCCACCATTAAGGAAGGAATACTGGTTGCCATAGATGAGTGCACTAGGCTCAGAAATAAGAAAACAAGGGCCAAAGAACCCATCTAGTTCAGTTCTGGGGTTGCCCAGGCAGAAAGAGAAAAGAGGTTGGCCTATAGAAAATTCAGGAAGACCAAGAGAGAGGTGGATAAGGAAAATTACCTAAGATTGGCTAGTGAGGCAAGTAAGAAAGTCAGGAGAGCAAAGGCACAGAAGAAGCTGCAGATAGCTGAAGGAATTAAGAGAGGGGAGAAGGCTTTCTTTCACTATATAAGTGAGAAAAGGGACAAGAAGAAAGAGATTGTTAGGCTTAAGAAAGGGGTGGAGTAGGTGGAGGATAATGGGGAAAAGCAGAGATATTAAATGAATACTTCTGTTCCATCTTCACCAGGAAGAAGGACAGACCAGTGCCTTCAGGAGGGAAAAGAGGAGCAGGGGAAGAGAGGAACACAGATGTAGTGACAGAGGAGGAGAATAGAGTGAGGAAGGGGCTTCTGGCATTGAAGGTGAACAAATCACCAGGCCCAGACAGAGTACATCCAAATGTACTAAAGGAACTGGCTGAGGAGATGGCAGGGCCACTGGCAGACCTATTTAATAGTTCACTAGAGACAGGCATACTACCACAGGACTGGAGAACAGCACATGTAGTGCTGCTCAACAAAAGTGGTCCCAAGGATGACCCAGGGAACTACAGACCAGTCAGTCTGACCTCCATTGTAGGCAAGCTCATGGAGACCTTACAAAAGGAAAGGTTGGTGGACTATCTAGAGGAGCATGGTCTCCAGGATGTGAGGCAGCATGTGTTCATGGGGGGGATCATGTCAAACAAATCTGATTGACTTCTTTGAATGTGTCACTAAGACAGTAGACAGGGACCAAGTGGTAGACATCCTCTATCTTGATTTCAGCAAGGCCTTTGACTCTGTGCCCCACAAAAGGTTGACCAGGAAGTTGGTGGATCTTGGGGGTTGGGGAAAAGATGGCCAGATGGGTGGAAAACTGGCTGAAGGACAGAACCCAGAGGGTGGTTGTGGGGGGAGAGTTATCTGCCACAAGAAAGGTAACCAGTGGGGTCCTGCAGGGCTCAGTGCTGGGGCTGGTGTTATTCAATGTCTTCATCAATGACATTGGAGATGGCATTAAGGGCAAAATGTACCTATTCATGAATGACACTAAGCTCTGTGGGAGAGTGGACACAGCTGAAGGGATACAGTACCTACTGGAAGATCTGAAAAAGCTAGGGAGGTGGTCCAGGATCTGACAGCTTGGCTTCAATGCCTTGAAATGCAAAGTTATGCATATTGGAGCCAAGAATCCTAGAACAGAGTACTATCTGGGTGGAGTCCGAGTATCTGCATCAGAGGAGGCAAGGACCTGGGAGTGATGATCACTAATGACCTGAAACACTCCACACAGTGCAAGAAAGCAGCAGCAAAGGCAAACAAGATGCTGGGATGCATATCTCGGGGGATCAGTAGTAGGAGAGAGAAGGTTATGCTGCCCTTGTACAGGTCACTGGTAAGGCCGCGTGTATGGAGTTCAGTACTGGTGCCCACACCTCAAAAAGGACATTAACCTCCTGGAAAGGTCCGGAGGAGGGCTATAAAGATGATAGCTGGTCAGTAGGGTAAGGCATATGAGGAGAGGTTGAGGGCACTGAACATGTACTCCCTGGAAGACAGGTGAGAGAGAGAGAGAAAGAGAGAGAGAGAGAACATGATTGGGACCTTCAAGTACTTCAAAGGGACACATAAGGTTAATAAGGAGAGTCTCTTTAAGCTGAGTGGTAACCATAACATGAGGGGGCACAGTCTTAAGCTGGAGGGTGGGAGGTTTAGGAGGGAGGTCAGGAAGCAGTTCTTCACAAAGAGGGTGGTGGACACTTGGAATGTGCTGCCAGAAGCAATAATCTCATTGAAGACAGTGGACAGCTTTAAGAGAGGTTGGGACAGGTATAGGGGGAGGGTAAGGGTCATGGGTAGGGAGGATGGGAAGAGTGAGTAGGGGGAGCAGGGACAGTAGCTCAAGCTGTGGACCCTGCAACATGAACAGACTTGATAGATCAAATGGCCTTCTTTCGCTGGCTTCTTCGTATGTTCGTATTCTTGTAAAAGGGACTTAGGAAAGAAGAGGAAAGGGAGGGACTGTAAGGTTAAGGGGGGGGACTGTGCAAAGAAGGACCAGGATAAGGCAGATATCCTGAACAAATAATTTTGTTCAGTGTTCACAGAGGAAGGAGAAGGGGAGGGTCACAAAAAGGTAAAAGGAGCATTTGAGGGAGGCAGGTGGACACTAGTCCTTTTTCAGATGAGAGAGTCCTGAAGGGACTCATAAATCTGAAAGTGGACAAGGTGATGGGTCCAGATGGGGTGCATCCAAGGGTATTGATTGAGCTCAGAGAGGTACTGGCTGCACCTCTGACATTCCTATATAACAGCTCACTGGAAACAGGAGTGGTTCTGGAGGACTGGAGGAGGGCAGAGGTAGTCTCACTTTACAAAACTGGTAGCAGAAAGGAGGCTGGCAACTATAGTCCTATCAGCCTGATATTAGTGGTGGGAAAATTAATGGAGTCACTACGGAAGGAAAGGATTGTAGAACATTTATTTATTTATTTCAATCTAGGTTTACAATACCTTTGAGCTGAGGGTCTTTTACAAAGGTTCCACGTCAGTGTGTGCAACAGTCATCATTTTTAGTTACAAACATATAGTCATTGACTTACAGACATGTAATAACCAGTACAAAGACTTGAGCTATGAGCAAGACAAGGGAAGCGGGGTGGTGGGGGAAGTGAGGGTAGGAGATCGGGGGGGAAGGAGGTAGGGGTAGGGGAGTATGGGAGGTGGTTGGGGTGGGGCAGGAGTGGAGATATGGGGGGGAGGTGGGCAAGGGCAGGAGACAGTGCAGCCAGGGGGCCTTGTCGAGGGAATATGACAGGTAAGGTGCTAGTGGTGCAAAGACTGATTGTAAGTGCTGGGTGCTGGGGTATTTGTAGCTGGAACGGTGGAAATGTTAAGATGGGCAATTGCAGGATACAAGCAGTAAGAGGCGCAGCTTGGACTTGAAGAGGCCGAGTGTTGCAGCTGTCGCTATGTCGCTGCCAAGAGAGTTGAGCCAGTTGGATGCCCAATAGGTGAATGATCTTTGTCCTTGGGTCGTGCAACATCGTGGGATATGTAGTAGAGGGGAATTGGATCTCCTTGTAATGATGTTCCTATGTCTAGGCTTAAGGAGCACACAGGCACCAGGTGGGGCAAGCTCCATTATAATTTTCTTGGCCGTGATGCAGGTTTGGTATTTTATGCGTTTGTCCAGTTGAAGCCATCCAGATTGGGAATAAAAGTCACATGTGTGGGTGCGGCGATGTGAGCCAGTGATGAGATGACAGGCCTTATTCAGGGAGGTCACGATACGTTTGAGAGCAGTGGTAGTTGCAGACCCATATATGATAAGACCATAGTCTATGATGCTGATGATGGAACTTTGGACTGCCACTGACAGTGCTTCTGGGGTTAGGTGTTTCCTGTGCCAGAATAATATGCCTAATCTCACATTGGCAGACTTTGCAACATTGCTGATATGGACAGCATATGAGAGGTGGGGATCAAGGGTAATGCCGAGGTACTTGAATGATTGTGTTTGCTCTAGGATGGCTCCTTTTTCAGTTGCAATGGAGAGGTGAAGTTGTTTGTTTTTGTTGTGGGGGCTGCAGAAGACCATAGACTTGTTTTTTTTCCCGATTGAGAAGAAGTTTATGATTTAGGAACCAGGATTCGATGGAGGAGAAGGCCTGCTGACGTTTATTTTGTAATTGGATTGGATCAGGGTCCGAGGTGAGGATCACAGCATCGTTGGCGTAGAGAATTATTTGTTCTGGACAGCTGTCCGGTAGTGAGTTTAAGAATAGGCTAAAGAGGAGGGGTCCCAGAATGGAGCCCTGGGGGACTCCCGAGCGGATCGGTCTAGGGTCCAAGAGTGTATCAGCAATTCTTACTGTTTGGGACCATTCTTCAAGGTAGCTCTTAAACCAGCCAATGGAGTCAGTTGACAACCCAGTGTTCTGAAGCTGGACAAGCAGGAGGCAGTGATTGATGGTGTTGAAGGCTTTAGTTAAGTCAATGTAGATTGAGCCTAGTAGTTCATCGGAGTTAAGTGCACTGTGGATTGCACCGGTGAATTCAAGTAGGGCTGTGGAGGTGCTGTGACCTTTACAGAACCCGTGTTGTTGCTTGCACAGGATGTTGTACGTATTCAAGTATTCTGTGAGCCGGTCTGAGATGATGCATTCTAGTGCCTTGGAGAGTGGGGGTAGTAGGGAGATAGGTCTGTAGTTATCGTGGGCAGTTTTGTCACCACTTTTATGGATTGGGGTGACAGTGGCAGATTTCCATCTGTCTGGGAACTGGCTAAGGCTGAGGGAAAGGTTGAAAATTCTGGTCAGAGGACTAAGCACTTCATCAAATGTGAGAGACAAGATTTTGAGATCGAGGGAATCATTACTGAATCTTAATTTACCAAGGGCTTTGGTAACATATTTGCATACTTGGTGAGCCTTGACTGCTTTGAAGTAGAAGTGGGGGGAGCTGGTGGGAGTAGTGTTCATTGCGGACAGAGGGGCTTCACCATCTTGGAAGTAGTCCTGGGGTAGGACAGCGCTGAGGTCGGTAAAGGCTGTATTAAAGGTATCCGCAATGGTTTTTGGGTTGAGGGCTGTGGTTCTGTTGATGTTGAGTATTGATGGGGGGGGGTTTGGGTGGATTCCCGGTGAGTTCCTTTATGTTCTTTCAGAATTCCTGACCATTGCCCAATGAGTTTGTGAGGACATGCTTATAGTAGGTGGACTTCATTTGCCAGATGGTTTTGGTGCAGTCATTGCGGACATGGTTGTAGTTTTGGATGTCATTTTGCCTTCCAGAGTTTCTGGCCAGCTCCCATAGGTGGTCTCTTGTTTTTAGCATTCTGAGGAGGTCACCTGTGAGCCAAGGGTTACTGAGTGATTTGACTTTGTGTTTCTTAATAGGAGCATACTTGTCACAGGCCACAGTGAAGATGTTTAAGAAGTGGTCAATGGCAGTGTTTACGTTGGTTGCATTGAAGATAAGGGACCAGTCTTGATGGAGGAGGTGGGATTTAAGTCGAGGAAGGTGACCACTAGGTAGAACCCTGCTGGTGATAGTTTTTGGTGGCTATTTGATTAATTTATTTGACCAGGTGCAGATAACAGGGGAGTGGTAACTGAGAGAGTCAGGGAGGACATTAGTATTAGATATCCGCGATGGGTGACTGGTAAGGATCCAGTCCAAGAGTGTGCAGGTGCCAGTCCTGTAATTTTTCCTGGTTGGTGAGTCAACCATTTGTATGAGGTTCGCAGCAGCAACGGTATCCCTGTGTGCACCAGCATCGGCCGCAAGCCAGTTGATGTTGAAGTCGCCTAGGAGCATGGATTGGGTGTCTGGTGGGAGTGACTTTACAAAGTCAAGAACAGCTGTTAGACCAGTTCCCTGTTCTTTGGGAGGGATGTAGATGGTGGCAACAGTGAGGGTTTTGTTTTGGGCTCCAAGGAGGATATTCACTGGCAGTATCTGAGCAGTTGTGGGTTGGAGTGAGGTAATGATGTGGTGCCCCTGTATGGAGTCTTTTAGGTAAAGGGCGCAGCCCCCACCTCTTTTGGAGGGGTAATCCAGCCTCAAGACATTGTAGCCAGGAAGGCTGATTGCATGGTCCAGTACTGATGGTGTGAGCCAGGTTTTGACAACTGCCTGGATGTCAGGGCAGTGCTGGCTGGTGAAGACCTGTAGGGCATCCATTTTAGGAAGGAGGCTGCTGATGTTGATTGATATGAATGAGAAGGCACCCGAAGGCTTGCTCAGATTAATGGCTTTAGAGCAGAATGGGCCAGGGTTTGGGTGGACATTGCCTGACAGCATTAGGAGGAGGAGGACTAGCCTCATGGAGCTGCAGCATATTTCTTTAAGGGAATGCTTTCGCCTGCTAGCATCTTGGGAAATTGCTGAGCATCGACGATAGTGGGTGAGGGTAAGCATAGACAGCGGGGACCAGAGTGGAGGGCTAGGACCAGTGTGGGTGTAGGACAGTTTCATAGTGGTAGGATGGACCCTGGGCAAGGGGCAGTGACCAGTGTGCAGCATGCCTAAGTGGAGGAAGGATGTAGGAATGTGGAAGCTGTGGGGAAGAAGGGAAAGTAGGCTTTTGGGGCATGCAGTAGGGGAGGAAGACAGGCAAGAAGAAATAGAATGGAGGTAGAGAACGGTGGAGGTGCATGATTAAGGTAGGATTCGGGGTAGGCAGAGGGAGGGGGTTAAGACAGGCTGGCAGGGCTAGGAGAAGGGGGCAGAAGAGCAGTACCTGGATCAGTGGGAAGTGAGGATATAGCCAGGAAGGCCAGGCAGCCAGGGACTGTGTCTTTCAGAGGGTAGACTTTTTTTTTAATGAAAGAACAAGAATCCCTCTAGTGACAGGAACATATTGAATTCAATGGGTTAGAAGACCCGAGGCAGCATGCATCATGGGAAGGGGTGGGTCATGTCAAAGGAATCTAATAGGTTTCTTTGACTGGCTGGCAAGGCAATTAGGTCAGGGTGGAGTGGTTGACATGGCTTACCTAGATTTCAGTAAGGCTTGTGACACAGTTCCACGTGCAAGGCTCATAAATAAGCTGCACAGTTTAGGGGTGGGTCCAAAGATGGTAAACTGGGTAAGAAACTGGTTAAGGGATAGGTGACAGAGGGTGTTAGTAAATGGAGTTAATTCCGGAGAAGTCAGTGATTAGCTGGGTGCCTCAGGGATCAGTACTGGGACAGGTCCTCTTTAACATCTGTATTAGTGACATTACAGAGGAGATGGAAGAGAAGATCTGCCTCTTTGTGGATAGCACCAAAATTTGTAATAGGATGGACACTCGGGGGGGGTTAGAAAGAACATGCAGAGACCTGCGAAAACTTGAGGAGTGATCAAGGGTATGGCAGCTGGATTCCAATGCAAAAAAGAGCAAACTCATGCACTTAGGGTACAGAAACCAAGGGCTGGAGTACAAAATGGGATAGGAGATAGTAGCAGCCACCAAACAGGAAAGGGACCTGTGGGTAATCATACTGAATGACTTTAAAAGTGGCCGGGCAGTGAGACAAGGCAATTGGGAGTGCCAGTGGGATGGTGGGGTGCATAGGGAAGGGTATCACCAGTAGAAGGATGGAAGTGCTGTTGCCTCTGTATAGATCACTGGTGAGACCCCTCCTAGAGTACTGTGTCCAGTTCTGGAGATTACATCTCTGAAAGGACACAGAGAGAGTGGAGGCTGTCCAGAGGTGGGCAAATAAAATGATGCAGGGTCTGCATCAGAAGCCTTTCAAGGAAAGACTAAAAGACCTCAACATGTACACCATGGGGGGGGATGTGATAGAGACCTTTAAATACCTTATGGGAGTACCTAAGGTACAAGCGGGGAGTATTTTTCAGAAAAAAGAGATGCTCAGGATCAAGGGGATATGCAATGAAGCTGATGGGAGAGCAAAATCGGGAGAGATGTGAGGAAATACTTCTTCACATAAAGAGCAGTGAATGTCTGAAACTGTCTTCATGTGGAGATGGTGGGAGTGAAAACGGTGGTGGGGGTTTAACAATGCAAGGGACAGGCATAAGGGAATCTTAGTAGAGAGGAAGGATTCCATATCAAAACAGCGCAAAAAAATAGCAAATACAAAAAGTACAACCGAAAAATAGCACATGCATATACAGCAAGTGCAAATTTATTTATTTATTAAATTTTGGTGACCAGGTACGCCCACTGAGCCCCGAAGTTCCCTTTTTCAGGGGTGACCCGGGATAACAATACCAGATAAAATACAGTGGAGAAAAACTTTTGATTACATAGTTTGTTCCAGCATGAGGTGGTTACAGAAACAGTGGTTACAGACATGGTTGTCATCATGACACAGTTTTGCCTTGGTACTACTTAGCATAGTGTTATACAGGAGGTCATATAATAGCAATCCCTGTAAATCATGAAAACAGTGCCGAAGAGACTTTCCGAGGAAGGCTTTGCCCTTGCACCCCGCTTTTTGGGGGGCTTTGGCCTCCACACCACCCTTGAAATATATAATCATCACTCTGTGGGATGCAACTCAGGGACAGGGAGAAACTCAGGAGGGAGGATATTCTCCAGGGGGATGCAACTCAGAGAGGGGGAGAATGTCGGGGGGGCGCAATTTCATATTCCAACTCCTGGGGATGACAGAACTGGGGGGGTGGGGATGGGAGAAGCAAAGCCCAGCACAGCGCACAACAGTTACAAATTAAAGAAAAACAATTCAAGAAACAGCCAGCCTTTAACTCAGGTTTGGAAAACATAACAGACACACAGCTGATGACTCTAACCACTAGGCTACACTGGCAGCTTGATGGTTCAGCACACAGCAGCCAGCTTCACTACTAAGCACACAATAGCTGAAGAACTACATCACTGCATTGCTGAACTGCCTCGCTGATAAAACCACTCACTATGAAAACCATGTCACTAAAAAGACATTCACTGTCTTGAAGTTGCTATAATTGACCTATCGATATTAGTTCACTGTTTTGACATGATACTGAGAGGGTTGTGGGAAAAGAAAGAGCAAGACATCAAGTAGGATCTGTGATGACATTATAGGTAGGGAAAAATTTGCAGACCAGGTGGGCCAAGTGGTCCTTATCTGCCACCAAATTCTGTTTCAAAGTTTCTAGGAGCAGGGGAAAGAAACTCTGCAGAACTAATCTCACATTAACTTAATGTAACACCCCTCCCTCAGGTGGGGCTTAAATTTTGAGCCACTGAAGACTGAGGGTGGATCCATCCATGAGGCCTGCATCTTCTAGCTGAAACTAGTGCTGGAGGACAGATGAACAGGAGTTGCTATTTGCTTTGTCATTCTCTTGTAGTGGCTATGGATGAGAGGGGTGCCCCTGCACACAAAGATGAACCAGAGAAATCTCTGACATCATCACAAACGAGACTGCAATCTTGGTTGGCTTAGAAGTTTTGAAAAGTTTGGGCAAGGAGTGCGTGGTAAAGAAACATGTGTGTAAACTGTAGCAGGCATCATGCAGAGTGTAAACAAATGAACATCACTATTTTGTTGAAGTCTGACCCTCACGACCAGCGATGGAATGCAAGGGGTCCTGGCCAAAACTCAGGCACTTTGAAAGAACAGTAGCAGAGTGCTTGGTGCCCTCTTTCACCACAGAAGGGAGCCAGATCTTGAGTGCCAAGCTAGTCAGTAAATAAGAGATTGAGTTAAGAGGGTGATCAGCTGAACCATTCCCTCAGCTTAGGAGGACTTCAGCGTGGTCGTTCCCAAGCAGTAGGAGAGGAGAGAAGTACAGAGGAGGAAAGCTGAGGTCCTAGCCAGGCCTCAGTGACAGAAGTCCTGGTGGTAGCTAAATCTGATTGCTGGAGTTCAGTCAAAGCTGAGAGACAGACAGAGACAGAGAGAGATAGAGAGACAGAGAGAAGAGAGTGCTGCAAATCCTGAAAAGCTGTGATAGCCCAAACTGCTATATTTCAGTCCAAATCTGCTGAGCCATCAGCAGATCTGCTGTAATCAGAGGTAAAAAGAAGCTGTTCTACCCTATCTGGTGTGCCAAGAGAGGAGGTGGTCAGTAGCTTCTCTCCCAGTACTTGTACCAATGATCAAGTGAGTGTCCACTGAGGTGAGGCAGGGTAGCTCCTTGGTCTTGGCCCTTCTGAACTTGCCATATTGCCATGTGCTGCTGACTGAGAAAGAGAGAGAGAGAGAGAGAGAGAGACAGCAAGAGACCTGTGATGCAATAACTAGGAATACATTCACCTTCTGCCTGATGCAGCAACATTGTCTTTACAGAACTGTGTGTGGCTGCTTCCAAATTGATCCAGGACACATGAGTTTAGGCCTGCCAGCCAGAAAACACTACTGTATAATTTCTTTGTTGGAATACAATTTTCTTGATGGATATTGCTGTTCAATTACAATTTGTTTGATAAAAAAGTGTTGTCCAGAAAGTCTGTCTGGCGGGGTTAAAAACAACTAGTTTATTAGTAAGTGCACCAAAGCAAGATCCTGGGCACCACGTCATCAGGCCTGCAACCTGACTTATAAATTACCTGGTTAACCCAGTAGTTACAACAGAATTGTAGTTAAAAGTGTCATTGTTGAAAGCATATAAAAACTGTGGGTATCTGCTACTGAGGGTTGTAGGTGGTCTACAGTAAAGTAGGCCTTGCTGAAGTCTTGTGTGTGGGTGCGGAGTGGCCTACAATACCATTCTCTGCACTGAGACCTGGACGCCAGAGACAGTATTGCTTGGAGTGACACACTAAAAATACTGAAAGTGGTAATCCTGTTGTTACTGTCTAAATTCATGAAACCATTTTTGCATAATCATTATTTCTTTTTTTTTTTAATTTATACTTTTTGCACCCCACTCCTCTTTCCACCGTGTCATCTGCCCGGTCACGGACCCCTCAGCTGCGGCATCCCCACATGAGCTGTACTCCCAGGACCCCCTGGATTACCCCTAGGGCAGAGACGTGGCACCCACCTCCCTTAGGTGCCATGAACAATGGGATAGGGCGGGAGTCGGCCTGGGGAACCGATAGCAGCCTGAGAGATGGGCATCATTAAGGTGGTGAGAGGAAGGCTTAGAGTTTCTCCCCTTTTTAGAGGGGCGGGAATGTGCAATGATGCCTGCGTCCATCCCGCCCCTTGGTAACCTTGCTGTCCTATACACTGAGGTACTCCTGGCCTCCACCAGGTGTCCCCCCATGCATCGGCGACATCCCGCACCCTCCTCCTGGAGAGGAGAGCAGTCATGGGATGCTCAATCCTTCTCCCGCCGGCCCTCTGACGGACCTGAGTTCGTCCTCAATTCCAGGTCGCCGCATCGCAAGGGGAAATCCAACCGCTTGCGCCAAAGGGCCGGCTATAACCATTATTTCTTCACAGGACTTGTGCTCCAGAAAAATAAAGTCTTGTTAGTTTCTGAAAATTTGATGCGTAAGCAGAATATTAGCAATTTACTGTACCCTAATTGGTATAAAAGGATTTTTGCTTGAATTTAATGTGTGGATACTGGTACTAGTTAATCTCTGGGTGGTGTTCAAAAACTATTGGGGAAGCGGGTTGGTACTGCATCCCAGGGGCAGTATCTCACTCTTTTCCTGTCCCACAATTTATTTTTCTGGGTGGAGGCACTGCACTGCTCCTTTTGCTCCCTTTCTGAACCAAATCCCCCACATGAAGAGTTTAACGAGCCTAAAATCCTCAACTTTGCTTGGCCCCCAGGGGTGCAAGGCAGGGGTAGTAACCAAGAAGTAGCATCTGTGACATCTGCATAGCCACCCAGTTACATCTTTGAAGACACCACTGGTATCACCTGTTTACCAGCTGGACACATCTAGGACCACTGGAACAGTGTCCACAACCCTGAGTGAAATTTAGAAAATTGTGAAAAAGTTTAAAACATTTGGGGAAAATTCAGAAATTCAAAATGGCATTTAAGAAAATTGAAAAATTATGTTTGCAACAGGGTTTGAACTCCAAAAATGTATTGTTAGTCTATAACATCCCTGAATGGGACACCTCTGAATTGTTAATTGTGTTGGAATGTAAACTGACTGGCCTTGGTAGGATTAAAGTACTGCATGTGATATGAGTTCCTGACAAAAAAAAACAAAGTTTGTTTGTGGAAACTGAAAAAAATCTTAATGTTGTTGAACTGGCCACTTCACTGATGCCTAGTGAGGATGAGGTGTAGCACCTTTATAGCAAGGGGAGCAGTGCAACTAGTTTGACTGGCTCACCTTCCCAAGAGAGCAGGGGAGAAGTTAAAAAGCTTCTAGAACAAGAAGGTAAATCTAAGCAAGATTTAAAATGTTTGTTAAATGTAGCTGGTCAGGAAAACTTGTAAGCAACTGGCTTGTTGAATGTCATGGGAAGACTGAAAGAAAAGGTACAATAGCCGGCACAAGAATATAAAAAATGCAGAAGGTGTTGACCATTTTCTAGTGTGAAACCAATCCCTATTGGGAAGAATAACATTGACACCTGAGTTTAGGAAGCTACTCAGGTGGTATAAGATGTGCAATGCTCTGATGCTAAGAAAAAAAGCTAAAATGGGCAGTCTCCATGGACCTGCTTTAGAGGTTATCATTGCCCTCAAAGTTACCAATTGTAATGTGACTGCTCAGAATTACTAAGTAACTCTGGAATAGATGCTTGGCCCTTTAGAAAAACCCAAAGCCCTCCTTACAGTGTTTTCATTGATCAAGTAGTAAGAAGGAGAACAGTTGCCTGACTTTTTGGTGAGGTTGGAGAAAGTTGTGCAGAGAGCCTACAATAAAGGATACTTGACGCCCGACACAATGGACCACACCTGTGCTACACAAATGTTAAATGGAGCAGTGTGTAGTGATCGCATTTTAAACATTTGTTCGAGAGATCGAACGGACAAGCAGCCACCCTATGACGAGCTTATGGGAGATGTGACAGAGCAAGAAGAAAGACTGTTACCAGTGATGAGAGTCATGACCTCCAAATGTGCATTTGGGACCACCCCTGTGACCCCAATGGCAGGGCAGAACAAGGAACTGCAGGAAGGTATTGACAAGCTAACACAACTGGTAATGGAGACACACAAGACTACATGAGTACCTATTGACACTGAAGTGGCCCATTCCACAGATGTCATGTGGCCAGCTGACACAAGTCAACAGAGAGATATGTAGTCCAGAGACTATGCATGCCAAAAAGGCAAGAGGAGAGTGTCTGCTACAGATGTGGTGAGAAAGGACATTAGCATAGTGTCACAGCCCTGAAGATCTGAGAAGGGTGGATAAACTGTTAATCAAATGATGACAAGAGCAAGAAAACTCCAAAGGAGCCTGGTAAGGGAGTGCACTACAGTCTTGGATGCAAGACATTCCCATGTGAAGACAGCTCTATCTCAAGCAAGTCAAACTGCAAGGACAGCAACTAATTGGGAGAAAATTGTTGGATCCTCATCTGAAGTGAAAGTCAAAACTGAAGGGAAGCCTATCCAAGCATTGCTGGATATTGGCTCCCAAATCCCCATTGTATTCAAAGATCACTATGGCAAGTTTTTAATTCACATACAGTAGGAGCTTCTTGAAGGACTAGATAAACACAAAAAAGAGGGGTTGTGAATTAGAGGGTAGCAATTAAAAAAGCATAATGGGAGCTGCCCAAAATTTCATAAAATTTGTTAGTAAGAACATGTAACAAAATAAATTATGTTGACTAGACAAGCAAGGGTCGCACTTGGGAACAAAAAAAAATCACGCATACAAAGGGGGGCAGAATGAGAACAACAAGAATGTATAGAAAAGCAAACTATAGAAAAGTAAGGACGTGACAAGGAGTGCAAAAGTGAACACAGAACTAAGGACAGTAGAAGGGGTCAAAAATAATGATAAAGCTTTCTTTAGGTACATAAATCTGAAATGTTAATCAAAGGAGAGAAAGAATAAGGAAAGACAGTATGAGCATTCAAGATGAAGAAGGAAAGGCAGACATGTTAAATATATACTGCAGTTCTGTGTTCACAGTAGAGGCAGCATGCCCAATGTCTGACAGTGCTGACATATTCAAGGGTACTGATACATTAGCCAATAATTAGAGATGGGATGTATACCTAAGGAGAGAGAGTGCTAAAGGGGCTGAAGGACCTAAACATAAACACATCCCCAGGCCAGATGGGCTGCACCTCAGTATACTGAAGGAGATGAGACAGGCCTGGCAGTCCCATTGGAGGACCTATTTCATAAGTAGTAGTAAGCACAAGTATTTTTTATGTGGAATAGTGAACACCTAGAACCTGAGGGTCATATTTACATGGCTGTCCTGTTTAAGCAATTTCTGGTTACACAATCAACAGTTAGTTTAAAAAATGCAGTACATGTTTAACAAAAGACAGTTACAAAGTGCATATCAAGGACAATAGCACATACATACAGACATGTATGTTCACATTTCCATAATTTTAATCTAATCAAATGATATATTTTTTATTTATTGAAATGTTTCACCAGGAAGGCATGCTAAGCAATAAGTTGCTCTTCTCCCAGTGAGACCTGGGGAGTAGGGAACAATGGGGTAGAATACAGAGAAATGTTACAATGTTGGAATACAATTTGCTTACTTGCATACAATGAAAGCAGGAGGGATTACAGGTGGATAACATCGGCTAACAATGCAAAGTTACGTAAAGTAGATATGAAGACACATATAGCAAATTAACAGCAGTTGGTAACACTGGAACAGATATAATAACTTGGCAACCGTATGTAGCACTAGATGGTAAGGTGACCCAATAGTAATAGGTAGAGTTTAGTGTAACATAGATATTCAAGATTTACAGTGATTGGAGTAAAGAGAGGAAGAATGGAAAGAGGGAATGAAAATTGCGGAGGGCAGAATGGAAGAAGGGAAAGGAAATTTATGGAGAGACGCAGACAGAACATGATTTTTGAGGCAAACAGAGATGACAGGGTGGATTAAAATGCATATAGGAGGGGTATGGGGTAGGTTATAAGTGCTTAATTGAGTGTAGGGGTAGGCCAGTGTTAGGCTATGTTAACCAGAAGGGGGGTAAAAGGAGAGGTAGAGTGTGACAGGGTGAAGAGAGAGAGAGGTATTGTAGGTGGGGAGTATCCAAGGGGGGGAAGGCAGGGGAGTTGAAATTCAACAGTGTCCTGTTATCCCTATCTGGGCAGGGCTGTGGACAGCCCTACTGGTAGGACACAGGTTATAAGTGATGAGAGTTATGTATATATAGTGATGCGAGGGGGGTGTTGAGGGAGGGAAGTTGTGGGATGGGGTAGCAGAGGTCCACTGTAGTAGGGGGATAGTACCCCACCAGTGTGCTGGGTGACTCTGCCTGCACAAGGCAGTGATCTAGCAGTGACTGAGGGGGTGCAGTAAACAGAGAATTTTTTTAATTTATTTATTTCGTTTTTGTTAACCGGGTAGGTACACTTGATAGCAAAGCTGCCTATTTTCAGGTACAACCTGGGATATTACAACCAAGGGTATGTAGACAATAGTAGACAAAAAGAAAACATCATGGGAACAAGTAGAAGTCAGACATAGTACACTTACACAAAATATTCAGTAATGACAGTACATTTGCAGGAATCTAAAGGGGGTATAGTTGCTGCCTACCATGTGCTATAGATCCTGCCTGCACAAGGCAGTGATCAAGCTCAAAGAAGGGAGATAGATTAAGGGTAGAGAAATAAGGGGGAGGAGCACTTTAGGAGGAGGGAGAGTAGGGGACTAGAAGGAGCACAATCAGAGGGAAATAGGAGTGGTGGGGCATAGGCATATGGTAATATGGGCTTAGGGGAGATGGTGGTGAGATTAAGGAGGGTCATGGCAGGCATAGGATGGGGCAAGGAAGTTCTTGTGGGCAGAGTTAATGGAGTATCAAAAAGATGAGTGGCGAATTTGAGGGGGAAGTGGATTCCAGATATTTGGGAGACGATAAGAATAACCCGATTGGCTAATAAGGGTGGAGCGGCATCAGACCACCAGGGTTCATGAGTCGGTAGATCTTAAGGAGTGGGAGGGAGGGGTGGTGGTTGTAAAGGCAGGGGAGAGATAGGAGGGAAGTTCACCCAGCCAGTGCTTAGAGGTGAATTATGCGCAGTCAGAGAGACATCGGTTTGTCAGGAAAAGGAAGGATAGGGCATGGTAGAGATCACAATAATGTCTGTGGGGGGGGCATCAAGGGCAAAATGGCAAAAGGAATGAAGAGAGTATCTAGTCCAGCCAGGGAGGACTTAGGGGCAGCACTGTAGACTA
Source organism: Neoceratodus forsteri (assembly GCA_016271365.2). Classification (NCBI taxonomy): domain Eukaryota; kingdom Metazoa; phylum Chordata; order Ceratodontiformes; family Ceratodontidae; genus Neoceratodus; species Neoceratodus forsteri. Next base: position 355,694,824 of record CM057454.1, on the reverse strand, counting down.
CGTCATAGTAATCGAAGATAGGTAGGATCATCTTCTGGACAATCTCACGCCTAGCTGTGGGTAGGATGCAGGCACAGTTCCTGAATAAGGCGTCGAGCTTGAGACGCAATTTTTTCTGAATGGTATCGATATGACCAGAGAAGTTCAGATGTTGGTCCAGCCAGACACCTAAATACATGAAGGAGGATGTGTCCTCGAGTAAAGTCCCATCAAGGGTGTGGAAGGAGGGTAGACAGGGAAACCTGGTAAGTCTCTGCCTGGTGCCAAATGTTATGGAGATTGTTTTTTGGCATTGAGAGATAGTTGGTGGTTTGCAGACCAATGCTGAACTTTGTCGAAGTCGTGCTGCAAGTTGGATGCAACCTTGGTGGGGCAGGAGCCAGATGCATACAAGACTGTATCAACAGCGTACATGTGAATGAAAGAAAAGGGAGAACAGGTGGATGGGAGATCATTTAGAAAAATAGAGACTAGTAGGAGGTATAACACTGATCCCTGGGGGGACACCAGTTCTTATCGGGAGGGATGGGGAAATTGTGTCAGAGATCTTAACTGATTGAGTTCTGCCAGTGAGGTATGCCTTAAACCAATCTGTGCCTAAGGAAGATAGCCCAGCTGTTGATAGAGTGTCAAGAAGAAGGGAGTGGGAGACTGTGTAGAAGGCTTTGGCCAGATTGACAAAAATGGCTGAGGTGATTTGGCCATTGTCCATTCCCGTGAGGATAGAATCCGTGAGGAGAAGAAGGGAGGTGGTGGTGGAGTGATTTTTCCTGAAGCCAGATATAAACTGCTAAAACACAGATTATTAAAAAGTCAAAGAAAAGGACAGCCAGCTATATTCCTTGATGGTTACTTTCCATCTATATTATTAAGTGCTTCACACTCTTTCAGTGTATTGGGCTTGTACATAGACACAGAGACACAGAGACATGCACACACACACACACACACACACACTCGTTTTAGTTTTTCTAGTTTCTAGTAAGACTTCGACATTGAATGCTTTATGAACCTTGTACATCTGTACAGCACTCCTTTTGTAGCATTTGACCTTCATACTGCTACATTTCTGAGGAGTTTTTCTCCTTATCTCTAGTTTAGGGGAAAGGGATAGTTCTGTACAGAATGTGTAATTCCACCAGCGGAATTAGTGCAGAATGACCATTCCATCTGTGAAATTTCTGCCAGAATTTTGCTAGTTCTTCTGTAGATGTCCATCTGCTATGTTCCGCAGAATAATATTCAGCAGAACAGCATTTTTTCCATGGAAAATCATTCCACAACCATTTCCATGGAAAATATTGGGATCTGCAGAATAAAATTCCTGCACAAATCTGCGATTTCATTTCTGGTGAAATTCAGTGGAAATTTGGTGGAATTTTGAAAATTACATGAAATTTCATTCTGCTAGAATTTGATAATTCCACACACTCTAGAAAGGGGAAATTGTTTAACCAGGAAAGGCACACTAAGCCAGAGCTTGTTTCCAGGTGCAGCCTGGGAGCACAGGCAAGTTAAGTGACTTGCTCGTGGCCAAACAGTATGACAGTGGGGCTGATGGGATTCAAACACAGGTCTCCAGGTTTGCATATCAGTGCCCTCAGTTTAACTTCCCAGCTGATTATTTCTCTAAAACTGTGGCATTCAAGTGTAGAATGAAACTAAATTTTTTTTGAGAAGGTCTGCAATTACCTTTCTGATGAAGAACTTGTAGGTTTGAAAGCTTAAAGATTTTTTTCTGTAAATCTTAGTTGGTCCAATAAAAAATATCAAATTGCCTATTTTGTGCATCTTTCAGTGTAGTACTTGTATATTAAAGCAGTTATAGCTCTCAGTCAGGTCCCCATTTATTACGGTTTTAAAATGTGCAAATTTATCTATTTTCTGAGTTTCAGAATTTAGTTTGTTCTACATACAGTAGTTGGGATTTGATAGTCCACAGATCACAGGTAAGTAACCATAATTAAGTCTTATTTCTAGTACTTTCATTTGCCTCTTCCTATTTCCTCATATTTGGTACCGATGCTGTTTACATTCCTCTGCCTCAGAGGTAACTCCAGCCACCATCCCTCTAAGTAGTGTAAATATAATTTCTACACTTTGATTTTCCTATCTTAGAAGGAATGAATCGCATCCCAGTTCTCTGTACATCTGGCAATGATGCCTCTCCATTGAGCAATGCAACATGAGTCTTGTTTATTGCCATATTCAGTCACTAAAATGATTAACTGGTTTGCAAAAGTATGCCTTGCTTCTTTAGTTAGGACATGCAAATTTCTTCATAAAGCTCTCAGCCTGGCATATACTTTTTTAAAGGCTGACGTGATGTAGACATTGAATTTTAAGTTGGTGTCTACGAGGATACCCAAATATGTGTACGCTTCTGTGTTTTCTAACTGTATTCCATTTTTGGCAAATATTTTCATTTCCTGTTTTTTAATCATTTTATTATTTTGTGAACAGAACACTGTAGCTTGTGTCTTTTTCTAGTTCAAAACTAATTTCATACTCTTGAACCACCTCTCCACTCTACTGAAATCATCCCATAGTTTTTCTTCCATTTTCTGTCTTTGTCAAATGATATTATTACAGTATCATCAGTTTAAAGTATGAAGAAAGTACTGATAATGTAGTTTGGTAAGTCATTTATGTAAATCAAAAATAGGAGTGGCCCCAGGAATGAGCCCTGAGGAACTGCTCTGTGCAAGTATTCCAGTGTTGAATTGAAATGCAGGTTTGACTACTACTGTACCTTTGTGCTCTCCCTTCTAAGTAGTATGTAAGCCAATGTGCTATATTTGGTGCAATTTACATTACGCTCATTTTTTTAACAAAATTTCATGATCTAGTAGGTCAAAGGTGTTTGAGAGGATGACGAACACCACACCCATGGAGTCACCCCATCCAGAGCCCTTGAAATTAAACTCATGAACTCCATGAGTAAGCAGCTCACCAACCTCCCTTTTCTAAAACCTGAGTGATACTCTGTTATTATGGAGTAGCCTCTAAGTGCTCCCACCATTGTCCACATACAATTCTCTCAAAATAATTTGATAATATTGACACCAATGCAACTTAGAAGGGTTGTTGCTCCCCCCACCTTTAAAACTGGAACTATCCTAGTCCTCTTCCACATGCTGGGAAACAGCCTTCCATGCTCCTATTTAAAAGCCTTTTGAGAGTTAATGTAATAAATGGTGCTGCCATTCAGAAAAATGTTTCTTTGATTTGATGTCACTGACAACAAGCACAGTGTTGGTGGACTGAAGGGGGGGTCAGACATAGTAATCCCACACAAGAAATGGGGATAGGGAAGACTGCGAAAATTACAGGTCAGTGAGTCTAATTCCAATAGTAGGAAAGTTGCTAGAGCCAATTATTAAGTAATAGACAGTTGCCTTCCTAGAGACAAACAGCCTTAGGGCCAGGAAGGAATCAATATGGGATGATAGGGGACAGGTCATGTCAAATGAACTTGACTGTTTTTTTGACCCAGTGATAGAGACAGTGGATAGGGGTGAGCCAGTCAACAGTTTGGTGCCTGGACCTAAGTACAGTCTTTGATTCGGTGCCCAATTGGAGGCCTATACAGAAGGTAGGGGACGTAGGTCTAGGGGAAGGACAAATAAGGTACAATGGGTATTGGTTGACAAATGGAACTCAGACAGTGGACCTTAATGGCAAGTTCTCTGATATCAGATGGGTCACAAGCAGGATGCCGCAAGGGCTGGTCCTGGGGCTACAGACTTTATAATGTGTATAAGCAACATTGGACTGGGACTACAGGAAAACGTAAATCTGTTTGCAGATGATGCAAAACTCTGCTGATGAATATATAATGCTGAAGGAATTGGCAGCATGGCAAGGAATGAAGAATAGCTGGATCAGTGGTCCAGAATCTGGTAAATGAAATTCAGTACCAAATAATGTAATGATATGCAAACTGGAAACAAAAGCCCACAGACAGAATATTGTATCAGTGGGGTAAGGTAGAACACTCAAAGCAGGAAAGGGTCCTGGGGGTGATAATTAACAATAGTTTGAAAGCCTTTTCTCAATACAGTACTTCATAAGGGAAAGATAACGGGTTGTAGACATGCATCTTGTGGGTTTCTCTAATCATACCAAAAAGAGGATATTTCCACTGTAATGATACAGTAATTAGACTACACTTGGATTATTGCCTGCAGTTTTGGAACTTGCATCTAAAGAAGGAAAGGGAGAGGTTGTAGACTATCAAAGGGACTACAAAAATTGTCCAGGGGCAGCAGAGTAAGACCTTCTGTATGAGTAGAGATTAGACACTCTACGGAGGACAGGCAGCTAAGGGAAGATATGATAGAAACATACAAGTAAAAGGGAGGACTCCACAGAGTTATTTAATTCAAGGAACAGCACAACCATAGGGGATCACAACCTTAAACTGAATTCAAGGACATCAGCAAGTACTGCTTCAAGGAGTGAGAGGTAAATAGAGGGAACATTCTACCCAGTAATGTGATCAATGCTGGTATGATCTCGGAGTTCAAAACTCAATGGGACGTCGTCAAGGAGGTTATTAGGACCAAAAAGGAGACAGGATTGTAGAGAGCTCTGTAATGGCAGAATAAAGTGATGCAGGTATTCAGGGCAGACTCAATGGACTCAGCCATTTTCTGTCCTTAAAGAGACACTGTCAATCATTTTCGCATCATATTATTTCTAGTTAAAACACCCATTTAATGATTGCTTACCTTCTCAAAAATTCATTGATGTTGCTGGTTGTTTTATCTGACTTCTTTCTTAGTAGAACTGAGATGCATGCTAATGGTATTGTTGTACCCAACCTTTAGTTTGAAATCCTTGATCTACTGTTATTGCATACTTCCTGAATATTAGAAATGCCTGCAAGCAGTACAGCCACTCATGATGCAGTAGTCTTGTTTCCTCCCACTGCATTATAAGTAGCTAGGCTGTGATGAGGTGTTCCCAAATCCAGGAAAGATGCAGTAGGAGCTGCTTAAGAAATTTAAACAAACATGTTTTTGTGTAGTAATACTGGTATGGTGGGCAGTCTGTTTTTCACTTTTGAAAAGAAAAAAAGAACCAGAATCAAACTCCCAGCTACATCAGTAGTCTCTACAGAATGTGAACAATCACAGCATGTGTTTTTTAAACTAGGGACACTTTGAGACCTAAGGGGGTTGACAGTGTCCCTTTAAACATCTATATATCAATGAATCTGATTTTGGAAAGGCACACTGCAGGTTAAGGAAAAGGTGGGATCCCACTGTCTACAAGATGGAATTTGACTACTTTTGACCTTCTCCCCCATCATGGATTGTAGTCAGGAGGGGGACCCATTGTTAATAAATGGCACTTTGGGGTTGGTGGTTGGACAAAAGATGAATGATACAATAAAAAGTGTAGTTGCTTGGATACTCCATCAGCACTTCTGGATATCCCCATATATCATGATTGTTTTTATCCTGCATGAGTAATATAGATATAGGGGTCTCTTCACCAGGATAAATAAACTTGATTATTATTTATGGAGCAGAACCCCTGGTATCTGAGCTCCAGGTCATGTGTATGTCACACTAATAGTGATCTTTCCTGAAGTGTTTCCAGGTCAAACTCACAGCTAAGCTGTTGCACATCCTAATGCCTGTATGCATGTACCTATAGGGTAAGGGGAGCAAGGTATTAGGCCTAATGTGGGAATAGTATGGTTGGTGGCTTGCACATCTTCATGCGTCACATCCTATAACAAGTGTCAGGTGTATAGTGGCATGTACCACACAAGACAACTACCACACATGGAATCATCCCCATGTGGTGGTCACTAATTAGCACAGCCCCTGCACTATAACAGCCTTAAAGGGAGACCATGCAACCATTTGCCATGTGTTGTGGTCAGATGCAGAGTGCACAAGGGCTCTGTGTGCTTTGAAATATACAACACCAGTGTGAGGATCACTTCCATCAGAGCCAGACTTCAGCCATGTGTCCCAGTTTCCTTGTGAATATACTCATAATAGAGATGGATACTGTGTTGCTGAAGGAGATATACAAGGAAAGGCCTCCATGTGTGTATAGGCTCATACTAGATCTACAGTCCCAAACAGCAATGTATAGAACAGTTCAGGTTTGATCAAGGAACAATGAATAATCTGTGCACACTATGGCACCATACCTGACAACTAAGAACAGATGCAGCCATGCCCTGGATATGCATACATGGGTGCTGAAATAGCACTGGCATACTACGCCACAGGATAATTCCAGCTCATCATAGGGGATGTCACTGGTGTGAGTCAAGCATCTGGGTCCTGTTGCCTGTGGCAGGTCACTGATGCTCTGCTGTAGTAGGTGAAGAATTATATACACTACCAAAGTACAGAAGATAAAATGACATAGGGAATGAAAATTATAGGGAGCATGAATTGCCAGCCTAGATTTTCTCACACTATTTTAGTGGTTTACTTGTTTTATAATATATAATATCCATAAATTTACCCAGACCTTTATTGAACTTTCAAGTGCAGTGGCCACAACCACTTCCTCCAGTTAGCCATTCCACATATCCACTACCCTCTGCGTACATTTTTTTTTACTCTTTTCAATTTTGGGCAATTACCCTTGTGATTGCATTTTGTGACTCCAAGTTTCTTTTCTCCTATTTTCCTCTGAAGTTGTAATGTTTAAATTAAATCTTTATTATAAAATGTTTTGTATAATATTATCATGTCCCCCCACCCATCTCCTCTCAAGTGTGTGCATAGCCAGTGTCTCAAGCCTTCCCTCAAAGTTTAAATTGCTTACATTTTGGTTTTTGATATAGGTTTTTATTACTCCTTGGCAGGTTGGATGGCTGTATCAGCCCTGTCCCATAGCCCTACGGTCATCCCGAGTCTCCGCCCATCCCCCAAGACCAGGCAGGCTACTGGTGCTTGTGAGGAGGGCTTCATTAACACCATCCTCCATTTTTTCCTTCTGATTTCCTCCCCCAGGCTCAGCACTATGTGGAATGAGTGTACAAGTGTGTTTCACCACCTAGGAGACACTCCAGCACTCTGTACACTGGCTCTTTCACCTAACTATGAGACTTACACTTGCCACCACTTGGTTTCTGCCATGTGGCAGTTGAGTGGCAAGTCATGGGATCCCTTCTCCCCAAAGGGTGAGAGTAGTCCTACAGATGCTCAGTCTTTCCTCTCCTAGCCAGGCCCCTGAGATACCCAAGTCTGTTCCTGAACCTAGGTCGCTGGTGAGGCAGCAGGGAGGCATGGATACCTCCACCAACTGTGCCACTAGGCTGGCTCAAATTACTTATGTTTTAATTAGTTATTTTTGTTGTTTTTCTTTCCATCTTCTCAATTCTTCCTATGTCAGTTCTGTTGTATGGTCCCCAAAACTGTACCGAGTACTCTACACCTGATCTAATCAATGACCTCTACAGGGGTAATACAACATCTCTTGACCTGCTGCAAATGTTGCAAATGTTTTTCTTAATGTATGTAATAATCCTGTTACATTTCTGATTATGGCATTACACTGTTCTCTCATTTAAATTGTTCATCTATAATAACACCTAGGTCCCTTTCACTCTATACCTGATGAAGTGGAGTTCCATTTATGTAGTATGTGTATTTTATGTTTTATTTCCCCAGATGCATCACTGAATGTTTTATAGTGTTGAATTTCATATTAGGACAATCTCAGAGACATCAGAACTAATTTGTATGCAGTTGCTGGACTGTCAAATGTACTTGGGGCAATTGACTGTACCCACATGACTATAGTGGCACCCTCTGAGAATGAATATGTGTCCCATAACAGAAAGCATTCTACTTATGAATTTGCAAGTCCAATGTGATGCAACACTTCAAGTATTACACAGGTGTGTGTCAAGTTCACTGGATCCTTGCATGATTTATATAGAATGGGGCTGTCTGATCACTGTCTTATTCTGCAACCAGAGTGGGTCTTTCTCAAATCATGTGTGATAGCTTCTGCCAGAGAACAGACAGAACACCAGGAGGAAGGAGCTACTGGTATAACTAAAACTTCTCTACTGGGACTAAGAACTAGAAATCTTGTACTGGGACCTTCAATTTAGGGTAAAAAAAGAGTGTGTTTGTCAGAGGTAGTTGAAGTAAATTGTTATCTGTTATCTGTGTACTTATCTAGGTGCTTGTCACAGGTGTCAGAAGGGAATTGTTATCTGTGAAATTAACTAAGTGTAGAAAGATTTGCAAAGTAGGGGGAGCTAGCTAGAAGGAGCCAGGTTAAAACCAGATTTAAGCACTGCCTAGATAGCTTCTGCCAGAGAACAGACAGAACACCAGGAGGAAGGAGCTACTGGTATAACTAAAACTTCTCTACTGGGACTAAGAACTAGAAATCTTGTACTGGGACCTTCAATTTAGGGTATAAAAAAAAGAGTGTGTTTGTCAGAGGTAGTTGAAGTAAATTGTTATCTGTTATCTGTGTTATCTGCATACTTATCTAGGTGCTTGTCACAGGTGTCAGAAGGGAATTGTTATCTGTGAAATTAAGTAAGTGTGGAAAGATTTGCAAAGTAGGGGGAGTGGCTTAGCTAGAAGGAGCCAGGTTAAAACCAGATTTAAGCACTGCCCTAGATAGCTTCTGCCAGAGAACAGACAGAACACCAGGAGGAAGGAAGGAGCTACTGGTACAACTAAAACTTCTCTACTGGGACTATATTGCCCTCCTTCCCTTCCCTCCACCCCCTCCACCCTAAACCAGTTCTACTTTTATAGGCACAGGATTTAACTGACAACAGGAACTTCCTGTTTGGGAGCAGGAAGTGAGTGATCACAAAGCCACCAAAGACTCACCATCCTAGAAGGGCAAGAGTAGCTCTCCATCCCCCTCTAGCTGCTGGAGGTCTGACTTTGAGCAAGTAAGGAGACTACTGAGAAATATAGGAACTTCTTGTCTTGGAACAGGAAGATCAGGAGCTAAAAGGGCACAGAGGCAGTAAGTAATTAGAGGAAGAAAAAAGGAAAAAGGAAAATAAACAAACAGAGGAAAGAGTAAGTATTCCAAACAACATTTAGGGTGCCAAAAAAAAAGACATGATGGGAGATGTGCAGTGGCTGTGGAGCAGCAGTCATCCAGAAGATGTTCTGGAGGATGCAGTGCTGTCCCATCTGCAGGCACCTCTCTGGGCTGAGGGAGGAGGTTGCTCATCTCCAGGCTGAGTTGGCCAGGATTTGTGGGACCTCCTCTCCCACCCAGGAACCACCAGAGTCACTGCCATTGCCTCAGAGGTTGCCAAGAAAGAGGAGTGGTTGGACCACAGTGGGCTCAGGGAGGGTGAGGGTGGTGGAACAGAGGTGCATCCCTCCAGTTGTACCTCTCCACAATTTCTATGCCATTCTTGAAAAGTTTGGTTCCTCTATGGAGGCACCCACAGTGGAGACCAAGGAGGATGCCAGGAACCTCCACAAAGGAGACCCACAGGAGGGTGGCATGGGACCCCACAGGGGAAGGAAACAACTCCTGGTGGGGGACTCCATTGTTAGGAAGGTAGAATGGGGGAGGAAAGGGAGAGGGAGGTAAGGTGCCTGCCTGGCACCATGGCTTGGAGGGACAGGGAGGGAATCCTCAGGATCGCAGGAGCAGCTGCACAGGGGAGGGAGCTGGATGTCATTGTCCACCTGGGGACAAATGACCTGGCTAAGAAAGGGATCAGAGCAGTGCAAGAAGCATTTGTGGAGATGGGAAGGGGCCTTAGACAAATAGCACACATGGTAACCTTCTTGGAGGTGCTGACTGTCTATGGCACGGATGAGGCTAGGGTGCTCCACACCATGGGATTCAATCAGTGGTTGAAAAACTGATGCAGAACTCAAGGATTTGGCTTCATTGGGTACTGAGAGTCCACCTGGATGAATTCAGGCCTATACTGATGTGATGGTCTGCATCTGTCCAGGAGGGGAACCAGTGACCACCAAACAGTGTGGTTCATGATAAACTCAGCTACAGAGTCAAGCCATACAAAAGTGAGGGTTCTGGACTTCAGGAGGGCTGACTTTGGCAAGATGGGAGCGTGTCTTAGAAAAGCACTAGCAAACAGGCTAGAAGGAGGGGTGCAACAACAATGGGGAAATATCAAAACAGCCATCACAGAGGCAAAAAGCCTTTGTGTGAAGCAAATAAACAAATCAAAATGAAAGAAAAAGCCACTATGGTTCTCAAAAGAAGTGGTGGTGAAGGTTAGGGAGAAAAAGATAGCATTTAGGGACTATAAGGAAACACAGAAGGAATAGGACAGAGAACTGTACCAGTTAAGGCAGAAGGAAGCAGGGAGGGTAGTCAGAATAGCAAAGGCACAAACTGAGGAAAAGATAGCCAACTCGGCTAAGAAGGGGGATACAACCTTTTATAGCTATATCAGGGAGCATAGAAAGACAAAGGGAGGGATAGTGAGGCTGAATAGAATGGATGGTGGGTGGGCAGAGAGTGACAGTGAAAAAGCAGGGATACTGAATGGATACTTCTGTTCAGTATTCACAAAAGAGGAAGTGGGGGAGGTGCCTAATCCAATTAACAGAGGCACTCTGGAGAGGGGGTTGATCCCAGTCCTTTCACAGAAGAAAGGGTTCTGAAAGAACTCCTAAAACTGAAGGTGGACAAAGCAATGGGGCCAGATGGAACTCACCCCAGAATTCTAAAAGAATTAAGCAGAGAACCTGAGGACTGGAAGAAGGTTGATGTGATTTCCCTTCACAAAAGTGGGAGCAAGACAGAGGCAGGAAGCTACAGACCTGTCAGTTTGACCTCTGTGGTAGGGCAAGTGATGGAATCACTTCTGAAGGAAAGAATTATTGAGTACCTAGAGGCTAGTGGGGCACAGAAACCAAGGCAGCATGGGTTCACAGTGAGACGGTCATGTCAGATGACTCTAATTGATTTCTTTGACTGGGTGACCAAAGTAGTAGACCAGGGAGGAGCTGTGGACATGGCCTACCTAGACTTTAGCAAGGCATTTGACACAGTCCCACACAAAAGATTAGTAGTCAAATTAACTAGCCTTGGAGTGGGTCCCAGGGTGGTAGCCTGGGTAAAACATTGGCTGAACAACAGGACACAGAAGGCAATTGTAAATGGAGTTCACTCTGAAGAAAGAAGGGTTACTAGTGGAGTACCGCAGGGTTCAGTACTGGGTCCAGTCCTTTTTAATGTCTTTGTAAGTGACATTGCAGAGGGACTGGAAGGAAAAGTTTGCCTCTTTGCAGATGACACAAAGATCTTCAGCAAGGTTGATACACAAGGAGGCGTGGAAAGGATAAGCAGGGACTTGGCAAGGTTGGAGGAATGGTCAGAAGTATGGCAGCTTGGATTCAATGCAAAGAAGTGGAAAGTAATGCACCTGGGAAACAAAAACCCAGGGGAAGATTACACAATGGGGGGGATAGTAACAACAACAAAAATGGAAAGGGACCTGGGGGTAATCATATCAGATGACCTTAAGGTTGGCAAGCAATGTGAGAAGGCGATAGGGAGGGCTGGGGGGATACTGGGATGCATAAAGAGAAGCATCACCAGCAGAAAACAGAAAGTTATTATCCACCTGTACAGACAGTTGGTGAGACTCCATCTGGAGTACTGCGTCCAGTTCTGGAGACCCCATCTCCGCAAGGACATAGACAGGATGGAGGCAGTTCAGAGGAGGGCAACTAAAATGGTGCAGGGTCTGCAAGAGAAGCCATACGAGGAGAGGCTAAAGGAGCTTAATATGTATACCCTTGAGGAAAGGAGGGAAAGGGGGGACATGATAGAAATGTTTAAGTACCACAGTGGAATCAACAAAGTCCAAGAGGGTAGCATCTTTCAGAAAAAGAGATGTGCAAGAACAAGGGGACACAATCTGAAGATAGAGGGGGGATGGCTCAGGGGCAATGTGAGGAAGTATTTTTTCACAGAGAGGGTGGTGGATGCATGGAACAGCCTTCCTGAGGAGGTTGTGGGGTCTAAAACTGTGGGAGAATTCAAGAATGCATGGGACAGAAATAAGGCAATTCTTGTGGGGGGGTAGGAAGAAATAGGCTGTTGGTTAAATAGGATCTGCAGCTTATCCTCTAGGTAGGGAAATGGGCAGACATGGTGGGCCAAGCGGTCCTTATCTGCCGTCAAAGTCTATGTTTCTATGTCAGAAGTCTATATTCAAGAAAATACCTGTCTGGGGATAATTAGTAATGTATTTCTCTTTAATCTTCTTATTCCTCTGTTAGTAATTCTTCTATAGAATATCTTTATTTCAGCTTCCATTGTTTGCTCTGTATTATAAAATGGCAATAAGAATCCCTAGGCTCTGATTGGTCACTTTAGGGGTAGACCCATGATGTTATCCCAGTACAACATCACAGATCTAGTCCCAGTGCACACATGACCACATAAAATGTGCAAGAAATCAATCCACAGCCCATGTCCAAGTTGCCCACACTTGGCATGGACACTGTTGCTTTTGCCAGTACTACAAGAATATATAAAAATGAACATCCATACCTGCCAATCTCACAAAACAATGGAAACCATGTTAATAAAACATACTGCATGTAACCTAACAGAAGAATACATTTCAGTCTATATTTTTAAAAAGTGACTGGGACATTGCCTTGAAGCCGTTACTGCGAACAGCTTCTGCTGTCTGCCCTCCCATACATATCAAATCTCCCTGCCCACCTGGAACAGACTGAGTGCATGTGTTCAAAGGTAAACTGTGCCTCAATTACTCATCTCCCCCCCCCCCCAATCTTCTCTTCAGTTACTAGCCTAACACATTACACTTCATATTTTCAAAAAAGTGGGATGCTGGTAGAAAACCATGAGGTGAAAGCATGAAGCTGTCACTGCTAATGGCTTCAGCTGCCCCCAAGTCCGATCGGCATCACATCACCCTGCTTGCCTAGAAAAGAGTGAGTGCGTGTGTTCAAAGGCACACTGCACTTCAGTAACCTGCTTTTTTTAATGTTCTCCTCAGTTACTTACCGTTTTTTTTTTCCTGCTGTTGTCTCCGTTTCTCTTTTCCCGGTTAAAAAAAAAGGGCAAATGTTACCATGTGTATCGGAAGATATGTCACTGCAAAACTAACATGGAACAGGTGCCGGGGGGGGGGGAGACAAGGCAGCACTTTTCTACTTCTCACTTCCGTTTTTCTTCTCCCGGTACAAAATACATGCCAGCTGTACCAGGAAAACAACAGGCAGACCCGAAACATGGAGGGGGCAGATTCCTCTTTTATGCACATGAAAACAGAGAGAGACAGACAGAAAAACAAAGTTACAGGATAACAAAAACAGTGAAAAATACAGAGATGCAGAGAACAACAAGTCTGTTAGGAAGGAAGGTGGAGGTGGGAGGCAGAGACAGAGACAAAGAGTAACACTAAAATCAGAGCAGCTCCACCTACAGAACAAAACAAATTAGCACTATTTTTTTAGTAAGCATTCCTACCCTTTGAAAAACTGACATAAGAATCTAGTTTTAATAAACAGTTAAGTATTTTTTCTTTTTTTTTTTTTAAATGAGCCATTTCATAATCGCAATAATGCACTCCAGGGTATGTGTTGTGCTGAGATAATGTCACGCCTTGGTGTTGGACGCACTCAACACAAGCAAGGTGTGAAGTTATCCCAGCACAACACACACCTTGTCATGCATTATTGCTTAATTTCCCTGTGTGTTGTCTGCACACCTTGTGCATTGTGTAAATATTAAATAACTTATATTTAATTCATCTGTAACTGTGCAGCACCTTTCAAAGGTACAACTAATTTCTTTTACTAACAAATATTTGCTCCATCTCAAGAAGCACATACTGAAACAAAGTGATACTGCTTTTAATACAAAAGCATATTTGGGAGTGCTGGAAATCAACAAGGGGTTTCAAAGTCCAGAGGTTGTATGAGCAAGGACATAAAGTGGGGTGAGAAAGGAACAGCCCAGTTGTAAATTCACAACAAGCTACTGGCAGTACTGGTGAAGGGGGTTAAGTCAGTTGTGATCCAGGGGCTCCATGACACCGTGGATGTACTGCACATTCACACATTGGAAACATGCATATACCTAATAAACCACAGTAGCATATTTAACTAGCCACTACTGCTCTAGGTAAGCCAGTCAGTTAGTCAGTGCCCCTCTTCGGTTCGCATATGATGGTACACACTTCTAACAGAATAAAACGTGTCTGATACTCTGAATCCTTGAAACAAATGAAAGCAACAAAGCCTGCAGGAAAGTTAAAATTCTAGTGGCTACCCCAAGCTGTGATCACTGCCACAAGCTGACCATCAATGTAAAACTATATTTATATTGCAACAATGGAGATTTTGTAGATGGGCAAAGATGAGGCACTCCACCGTGACCTGCCCACCCCACACATACATTAACTGAAACCTTATTTTGAAGCAACACAACAAAATTAAAATTAAGTCACAAATGAGAATTGTGCACATTGTGATATCAGGTTTCTTTCTTCCAGTGGTGCACGCTCAGTAAGTCTGGATATATGTATACTAAGGGAGGTAACTTGTCCAACAATAGGGCTATAGTGTACTTTGTGCACTATAATGAAGCTCAAATAAAGCATTATTTTGTCAAAATTAAATTTTGCCTTTCGTTTTGTTTCCCAGTCTCATTAAATACTTAACAACGGGATTTCTTGTTTTGCAGAATAGATTTGTAGTTTGATTTTTTTTCAAACCTATGACAGGTGTGGAATAATAATCAGCACTCCACCTTTGACATCACTTAGATATAAATTTCACCTCTGCTAATGATGCCAGATTAGCTCTTCAATCTGTGATGTAAGGTATCATTAGTAATAAAATACAGCTAATTACTGCTGTGCTCTTCAGAAACATGTGCTGTTCCCAGCTTGGAAGAGAATTTACCATTGTTGTATTCTTGGACTGGAGCCCAAAGAAATCAGGATATATTGTTCTGTTTCCCTGAGCAATTTCCTAGTAGCAGTTAGATAACATGATAATATTGTATTCAGTGCAGTACAGCGTATATACATATAAATATACATATAGCTAGATAGATAGATTATATGGTTCAGGAAAGTTTCTTGGTGTAATGGTGATTGAGGATACATCACAGCTGGGTAACAAGAATATTGCTTAAAATGATATATTACAAAAAAACGACATTAATGACTCTATTAGGGTTAATACAAATACTAAGCATACAAAGTGAGGAAATTAAAAATCAAGGTTGGAAACAGTGGGGGAACTCAAGAATGCATGGGACAGACATAGGGCAATTGTAGTGGGGGAGTAGGAGGAAGTAGGCTGTTGGGTAACTAGGATCTGCAGCTTATCCAAAAGGTAGGGAAATGGGCAGACTGGATAGGCCAAGTGTTCTTTATCTGCCATCAAAGTCTATGTTTCTATGAAGTCTTGAACCAACCATATCTGTGGAGTGGCATTCTACATGGTTTCAGTAGTTATGTGAAGGGTTGATGTTACCCTAATATCGGTATAGTCTTGTCACATAAAATAAATAACACCAATGCTTGCATAGATAGTGCTGATATTAGGGTAATACCAACCCTGCATTGTCTGACTGTTGAAATGCTGAGGAATACCACACCAACAATTTGCCAAGGCTCCAAACTTTCAGCTCAAATTTGTAATTTCCTTACTTGGTACTCTTAATGTTTTAACCCTAATAGATGTATTAGTGTAGTTTTTTGGCAATCAGTTTCCTTAATGTATTTTTTTCATTAAGTATTTTATCTCCTTACTGCTGACCTAGTCCCATTCTGGACCGGTCCCACCAGCCACATCACCCAGCTTCCCTGGGACTTATCTTGCTGTTGTCCATTGTCCACAGCCACAGAATGTTGGCAGAGACCAGTGTAAGGCCTGTGAGGGACCTGTAGACCATCCTGCCAGGGCTGGGGATTTTCTGCCTTGGTTTTCTCCCTTGGCATGCATCAGGTGCAATGACATGTTGTCTACACTCCACATCCACAGAGGTGGCCCCTGATGTCCAATGAACAGAACACCTTCCCTGATGTCCACTGCACTGCCACCTAGAACCTCTAGGTGCTAGGCACTGAGCAAGACATCCTGTCTTCCCACCGAGAGTGAGAAGAGCTGCCCTCAGGATGCTCAGTCCTCCTTTCTAGCCAGCCCCCAAGCGACCTTCATCTATTTCTGAAGCCGGATTGCTGGCATGCCAGAAGATGAGGTGACAAGTGCCTCAGCCCTTCATTCCACTGGGCCAGCTATAATTTCCTTAATTTTTTAAAAAGATATCTAGAAGCTCATTGTGTCACACTGAAGCTTGCTTCTCTCTCTTTTTTTTTTTATAGGTTTTTAACCCTCCTTTCCTGAAGGGCTGGCAGGCAGCTCTGGACCCTCCCTCAGAGGGACTTACTCTCAGGCCCCAGCATCCCCACACCAGTCCTTTCCCCAGAAGGTTCTCCATGGGTAGCCCCCCATGGCAGGGCTGAGGGAGAGTTGCCCCCCCAGAAACCAACATCTAGACTACGGGAGGGGGCTGGTGCAGGGGAATCCGGGCCATCATGGAGCCTGCTAGCTCCATTTTTCTGTTTATCTGCTTGTCCCCTTGCCCTGGTTGCTTGTCCACATGTGGAGGCACAGAGATGCAGCGATCTGCAGCACCCTCAATTTCTAGCCACTCACCATCTGCACTACCCTCGGGCCTCCACCTGGGGGCAGCCCTGCAGTGGGAGTCACTGAGGACCTCCTGGGGTAGGAGAGCTGCCTTATGGCTGCTCAATCCAACTCCCCCAGCCCAGCCCACGACCGAAGCACACCCCCGAACTTGGGTCGATTGCGCAGCTGAGGTGTGTCATCCAGCGCCTCAACCCTCAGAATCACTGGGCCACTGAAGCTTGCTTCTAGAGTGTCACTAGGGCCACCCCTGAAGCAGCTGCATAGTGGTGCTCACTATTTATTTATTTATTTGATTTATGTATGACTTTGTTAACCGGGTAGGTACAATGATCCCAGGGACTGTTTTCAGGCATGACCCGGGCCATGTAAAGCGGCACAAATTAGAAACATCAAAATAACAAGAACATAACAAGAGCAGGTAATACATAGTGAAAGGTTACAGTTGTTACATTTGGCAATACATGGTGGCAGTAGTTGAGGGACAACAAATAACGAAGCAAAGTAAGGCTCATGGTGGTGCCGTTTCAGTATATAAGAGAACCTATATGGCCTTGCCCCTAGGATCTTTAAGGGGGGGGCTAGTCCTTAAAGCAGTGTCAGGTGGATGCCAACTGCCAGACTGTGGCTTGCATCACTAGCGGGGGGTGCAAGAGATGGGGTTGTATTAGGGCTCGCATTGTCTGAGGGCCTACTGCCTCAGAGGTCAGCATTAAGAAAATCTTATATTGTCAGTCGAACTTGCAACTTCCTATTTGTACATTGGTTATCCTTTTGATATTGGGGCTGTCAGCAGTTGCAGCAGTGGAGTCGGTGCTGCAGATTCCAACTCCAGTTTCAGTTTGTGGGGTGGAGTGAGGAGAACAGAACAAAGAAGCAATAGCGTCCCATTACTCAAAAAGTCTTACCTGCATACCAGTGTCCCCAAGAGGAGCAGGGACACATTATATTGTTGTGCTCCTTGATTCTGGTGCCAGAAAGGGGAAAGGGGGAAGGGGGCAGCAATACAGATGTCCTGTTGGAGTAGTACAAAAAAACTTACCCTATAAATATTTGACATGCAGTAATGGTATTTTACATTTATTGTAGGGCAAATAGAGCCCAACAGAAAATTTTGAATGGGGCCCTTAATGTTGTTAGCACAGTTCTGATCACTAGTAGCCCTGTGGTTAATCATGAAGCAGCTGAATGGTAATACACAGTGTGCCAGACCTCTAATTTGCTTTGCAAATTGCCATGTGGGCCACTCAAAAAACAGCTGCATGTTGATGGGCTCTGCATCAGACCTGTAGCTTGCATCACATGTGGCCCTGTGAGCCACTCATGAAGCAGTAGCATAGTGATACTCATTGGATCAGACTGCAGCTTGCTCTGTGAATGGCCCTGTGGGCTACCCCCAAAACAGCTGTACAGTGATGTGCACTGTAGCAGACATGCAGCTTGCTTCATACAGGACCTATATACAAAGCAGAAATCCCAGCAGGGCAGAACCTGTAGCTTGTGTCATGCAGGATCTCATGGTCCCTATGCAAAGTAGCACCCATATTGAGCATAACCTTTGTACAGTGCCCTGTAGCCCTACGCACTGCATTACACCCACTGGACAATCATGAAACCTACCAACTGGGTGTTTATGAGCAGTGGTACAAAGTAACCCATCCTGCAAATTTGATGAAAAATATTAAAAATATTAAAATCATGACTGTTACAAAAAAAAAAGTCTAATTAAAAAATATGTCAGAAAAAACTAAGTCTGAGCATGTGCAGTGCACACTTCATATGACTTTTTTTAGTCATTTTTTCAAGACCCATAACTAAGTTGGGGTGTAACCCCACCCTCGCAGCACCCCCTTGGAGTTTTTGCCATACTGCCCCTAACTCCTATTTTGGAACCCCCTTTTTCCATTAAAAAAACTAAGTCCCATTTTTCACCACATTTATTATGCACCATATTGTTTTAACAAGTTCAGCTCCAATATTTTACCATTCTGCAATAAATGTTCTACTGCTATACAAATGCTCACACATGACATTGCTACCAGCTCAGATGAGTATTACTTTTGGAGTGCGTTTTTGCAGCGTTAAACAAATTAAATATTGATTTATTTTCAAAAAGTGAATTATGCACTCTTTGTACTTTCTCAGTTCAAACAATTCCTGCTGAACAAACCATGAACTGAATTAATGTTGCATTAATCAATGCACAAAGATGCATAGCAGGACTATGAAAGAAGAGTATCTTCCAACATTTGAACTCTGTGGGCTGGATATTCAAAAGGGTTGCACCATGCGCAATAGGGTTGCGCCTGCGCAAGTCCGAAATTGCGCCATTCTGCCATATTCAGCAGGAGGTAGTTGCGCCCCCCCAAGGCAAGCTGAGCAACAGCACAATGCAAATGAATGCATGCTGAACTGGAGGGGGAGGAACCATGCATAAACTGCACAGCCCGATATTCAGCGGGCTGTGCAGAGTTGTGCAGGCCCAACCCCCAACCTGCGCCTCACAACTTTCAGCCAAAAATAAAAGGAGTAAGTCGAGGGTCACCCATAGGTGAGCTGCCGCATTGCAGGGTGCAACACAGCAGCTGCCACCTGTGGCTGGCCCTCAACCTACTCCCTGTCCCCCCCTGCAGCCCAATTGTGGGCATATAGTAACCCCTCCCCTGGACTGGCCCGTCGCGGGCAAAGCGTAAAATCCCCCTCCCCTGACTGGCCCGATCGCGGGCATAGGTTAAATAACCCCCCACTAGCCCGATCGCGAGGCATAAGCTTAAATAAACCCCCCACTAGCCCGATCGCGGGCAGCACAGGTCCAACCCCCAAGGACATATCCCTGGTGGTCAGTGGACGCTAAGCCCGATCGCGGGCTGCAAAATGTTACAACACACACCCCCAAGACCATATCCCTGGTGATCTAGTGTCCCCCACCCCATCCACCCGAAGCCCCACCACCCGCTCCCCGTCAGTCGGTGGTGGCAGCATCCACCCGCTTCGCCCGCGCCCACTGATTAGGGGTTGGATTGTGCTGCCCGCGATCGGGCTAGTGGGGGTTATTTAAGCTTATGCCAGCAATCGGGCTAGTGGGGGGTTATTTGCTTGCGCCACGATCGGACAGTGTGGGTTATTAACCTTATGCCCGCGATCAGGCTAGTGGAGGTATTTAATCTTATGCCCGGATTGGGCTAGTGGGGGTTATTAAGCTTTGCGCCCATGATCAGGCTAGTGGGGGTTTATTTGCTTTATGCCCGTGATCGGGCTAGTGGGGGTTTATTTAACCTTATGCCTGTGATCGGGGCCAGTCGGGGGAGAGGGATGTTTACGCTTTTGCCCGCGATCGGGCCAAATGGGGAGGGGATTTATGCTTTACCCGTGATCGGGCCAGTCAGTGGGGATTTACACTTTTGCCCGATCGGGCTTTGGGGCGCCGGTCCTCGACGGCTGCTGCTTGGCAGGGCACCAGGCACAAGTCCTCAGGGATCGGTGCACCTGCATGCTAATGGCATGCAAATGGGGCCATAAATAGATGCAAATGGCCCCCCCTGTGCCTTGCATGAATTATGGCCCCATTTGCATGTCACCTTTTGAATATGGGAAATTTGCGCATGGCACAATGGTACTTGCACCACCACAACTTGAATGCTCCATTCTGACCACTTGCGGTGGCACAAGTTCCACTGTGCCATGCACAGTGGCTGTGGCCAGGGGGTGATATTCAAAGGAGTTGCTCAATAGCGCAACTCCTTTGAATATCCCCCCAGCCACACCCCTGCGCAACTATTTTGTGCAGCGCAAGGGCTTGCGCCACAAAATAGCGCAGTTTGAATATCTAGCCCCGTATTTTTTGGACTTTATGTATATGGAAAGAATTCACTATCAAACCTTAATAAATAATATACTTCATACTTTAATATGGCAACCAGTATTGACTACCATGGGTACTGGTATTCTTTAACTTGTCCCACAGCTGAGATATATTTTATTATACAGTATGTACTTAATGAGTCATTTTTATGGCTGTGGGTGGAGCCTATAGCCATCTTGCTGTCTGTAGCTGGAAAAATGGAATACCGTGGAACACATTTTTGAAGTTTTCAATGTATCTTTCCACACCTACAAATCACTATGCCACTTGAAATAAAATACTCCCTTCTTTTTGTTTATAATAATGGAGACATGACTCCAAGCTACTTATCAGATGGCCATTAGGAAACTGAAACAGCTTGTTAAATATCGGTTGCCTATTAAACTGGAAATATGTTTACCCCCTTCAAAATGCAACAACTTGCACATTTAAATAGTTAGCATTTAAACATTTTTTTTGCTACTAGCTTCAGTTGTGCAGGTATTCTCTTTCAAGAAAGATTCATACCACAGAAAATGTCACCCTTTTCCAACAATGAATCTAAAAAGATTTACACTATTTTTTTTTAACATCTTAAGACACTATCTGATAAGAACTGTCTCAGACATATGCCAGATCTTCTGTGAACTATCCAGGCTAAATATATAGCAATCAGCAGGCATTTTTTACTATGCCTTTTGAGTACAAAATAGATTCAGCTATAGCAAATACACACACACCATCCTCATGGCCACAATATTAGAAATAAATACTGCAATCTGATATGCTATAAAACAATAAAGAAACTGTTTGTTTATGTCAGTGAATGCAGTGAAGTTCAGTTTACAGTAGATTTCCTTTAAATATTTCTTATCCTATATTTTGTATCCTGGATAGTGCATAGGGAGATGCTACATCTCACTGCCATAGGGATCTTCATGTTACACATTTTTGCACTGTATTTACTCAAGCTGTCCCAGACTATGTGCAATATCTTGTTTTCAGTGAGGTCATGACTTTACCATTTTTAGGGTAGCCTAGTCCAGATGTAAAATATGGTCTTCAGTGTGTTCTGATTTTCCGCAATGCAGCATCATATTGTGTAGATGTAGAGCCCCACTGAAAATAAGATGCCATGTCTTCTGTGAACTATCTAGGCTAAATATATAGCAATCAGCAGGCATATTCTAGTAAAACACATTGTAAAAATGTGTAAAAGGAAGACCACATTGAAACTGCCTTTCAGCAAATCTGCATTTTGCAAATTCATTAGAAATAATGGGTAAAAGCACCCCAAAGGCTCTCCACAGCCATATCAGCTCAGACCAGTGCTTGCATTCTTATGCTGTGAATGGGAATATGGAAACAATAAAAATGTATGTTATTTAAAAGGGCTATACAATTTAAATAATCAAAGTGGAAAGAACAATAAGGTGTTGTACAATATAGGCATAACACTGTGGAATATCTTCCTGTTTATAGTATGTTTCATTTTCTCTAATTAAAAAAAACTTAAATCCCAGTTGGGTACTTAGAATTTTTAATCAACGTTTATTTTTTTCTTACCTGCAAATAAAGCAGTTCAATGAGAGACATTGAGGAATCATGACATGGGACAATGAAGAAATGCAATGAGGGACCAGACAGTAGATACAGGTGGGAAGGAGGGGGTACTAGAGGGTGGATGAGGGAGGGAGGGATAAAAATCAGACGAGCAGGAGGGGATACCAGTAGTATGATAGGACATTTGCCGCAAGTTTTATATGATACTGGTAATGATGCTGGGTACATGTTGCCAGTTTGATATAACAATGGGCAGGCAGGAGGGGGTACCAGCAGTGGGGTTTGGAACCTGTTGCCAGTTTGGTATAAGACTGGGTGCTAGGGGGATACCCACAGTGGGACTGGTCATCCACCACCGACTTTGTATAGCATTGAATGGGAGGGGCAATACCAGTGTGGGAGTTAAGCAGCTGACACCAGTTTGATATAAGATCAGGAGGGAGAGGGATACCAGTGGTGGAGTTTGGCACCCACCACCAGTATTGTCTTAAATATAGAAGTTGACGGCAGATAAGGACCACAAGGCCCATCCAGTCTGCCTATTTCTTTTTCTACCTTATAAATGTGCCATCGGCCTTTGCTCTGTCAGTGGCCTATCTATTCATAGTCATTTGTATTGCTCCCTTATGCCTATTCCATGCTTGTTTGAAGCCCTGCACTGTATTCATAGCCACCACTTCTTGTGGTAAGCCATTCCATGCATCCACCACCCTTTCTGTGAAAAGAATTTCCTCATTCCCCTTAATCGGCCCCTCTAATCTCATGCTGTGTCCTCTTGTCCTGCTATTTTTCTTATATTTAAACATGTTAGACTCTTTCACCTTGTTAATGCCCTTAAGGTGTTTGAATGCCTCGATCATATCACCTCTCTCCTCCTTTGCTCAAGGGTATACATATTAAGCTCTGTTAATCTGTCCTCATATGTCTTCTGATGCAGTCCCTGCACCATTTTGGTTGCCCTTCTCTGGACTGCCTCAATTTGGTTAATGTCCTTGTGAAGGTGTGGCCTCCAATACTGCACACAGTACTCCAGGTGGGGCCTAACCAGTGTCTTGTAAAGAGGGATTATTACCTCCCTCTTACGACTTGTGATACCCCTACTAATACACCCTAACACCCCCTAGCCTTACCTACTGCTTTAGAGGTCTGCTTGGATGATTTCAGGTCATCAGTGATGATGATGCCCAAGTCTCTTTCTTCCTTTGTGACTGCTAGCAACTCCTCCCAGCCTATAGGTGGCTTCAGGGTTCTCTTCCTATGTGCATGATTTTGCACTTCTTTGCATTAAATCCCAGTTGCCACTCTTCTGACCATTTTGCTAGTTTATCCAGATCTCTTCTCATTCTGCCCACCCCATCTGGATCATCTGCTCTGTTGCAGATCTTGGTGTCATCTGCAAACAGACAAGCCTTACCCTCTAGTCCATCTGCAAGGTCACTAATGAAGATGTTGAAGAGGACTGGCACCAGGACTGATCCCTGAGGTACCCCACTTGTGACCTGCATCTCTTCTGACTGTATACCATTTACCACCACTCTCTGTTTTCTGCCCGTCAACCAGTTTGCCACCCAGTTGACCAACTTCTGATCCACCCCGAGCCTACCCAACTTATTTATCAATCTTCTACATGGATCAGTGTCAAAAGCTTTGCTGAAGTCAAGGTAGGCAACATCAACTGCTCCCCCTTGGTTCACCACTCTGGTTACCCAGTCAAAGAAATCTATGAGATTAGTTTGACAGGACCTTCCTTTTGTAAACCCATGCTGTCTTGGATCCTGTGCCCCTATGGATTCCAGGTGTTGCACTATCCTTTCCTTAAGGAGTGCCTCCATAATCTTGCCCACTACAGAGGTAAGACTGACTGGTCTGTAGTTCCCTCACCTCCTCCCTGCTACCACTCTTGTGGAGCGGGATCACATGAGCCCTTCTCCAGTCTTCTGGGACCTCTCCTGTGCTCAGAGACTCACTTAACAGTTCTGCTAATGGCTCTGTTAGTTCCACCTTTAGCTCTTAAGTACCCTGGGATGTATGCCATCAGGTCCCATTGCCTTATCCACCCTGAGCTTAGCAAGCTCTTGTAGGACCCTTTCTTTGTGAAGGGAGTAGCGCACCTCCCTCCCTGTGTCCATGATGCTGAGCTGTGGGCCCTGCCCTACCTTCTCTTCAGTAAATACTGAGCAAAGTATCTATTTAGGATAGATGCCTTTACAGGTCCTCCTCCTCACATGCTCCCTTTTCTCCATTAAGCTTAGCAATACCCCTCTGGACTTTCCTTTCACTAATGTTTCTATAGAAAGTCTTGTCACCTTCTTTACTGTTCGTGCTAGTGTTTCCTCAGTTTGGGACTTTTGCCTGCCTTACTGCCTTCCCTGCTTCCCTTAGGGCAGTTTGGTATGCCTCCCATCTTCATCCCGCTGTGTTCCCTTATATGTCCTGAAGGCCAGCCTTTTGGCTCTTACCTTTTCTGCTACTGTATTTGAGAACCAAAGTGGTTTCCTTCTTCTTTTGTACTTCCTTTCCTGTCTAACACAATGGGATGTTGCTTCAAGTATTGCATCCTTAATGCTTGCTCACTTTGCCTGTACCCCCTCACCTGTGTTTCTTTTTGCCAGGGCTAGCTTAACTCTGTTGGCCATCTTATCAAAGTCAGCTCCTCTGAAGTCCCATATTTTGCCTTGGAATGGGATGATTTAGATGTAGTAGCCAAATTGAACCATACCATGTGATGGTCACTGGCCCCCAGGTGACATTCTACCTGGAGATCTGTGATCCCTTCCTTGTTAGTCAGTACTAGATCTAGGATAGCCCTGTCTCTTGTGGGTTGCTGTACCAGTTGTTTGAGGCCCTCCCCTGCAGGGAATCCACTATGTGTCTAGTTCTGGCAGATGTTCCTGCTGGTATTGACCAATCTGTATCCGGCATGTTGAAGTCTCCATTATCAGAACCTCCCTTTAGCTGTCATGTTTTGTATATCTTCTAACAGTAATGTGTCTATGTCCTCCCCTGGTCTGGGGCCTGTAGACAACCCCAGTTCTTATGGCTGTCCCATTTCCTGTTTCCAGGGTGACCCACAGTTCTTCTGGCTCCTTATGTGTATTCTGAATTTCTGCAGCTTTGATATTTTCATTGACATACAGGCCACCTCCTCCCTTTTGCACCTCTGTCTCTTCTGAACAATACATAGCCAGGTACTGAAGTCTCCCAAGTGTGGCTACTGGTAAACCACGTCTCACTAATTGCTACTATGTCCAGTTTAGCCTCTGATATTATTGCAGGAGAGGGTACCAATGGTAGGAATAGACTCCCAACCACTGGAGAAATTGTTGGGGGGGGTCTGGTGCTGCCAAGGTAAAAACAAATGGGAGGACCATTTCTGTGACTCATAACTGTATGAAAAAGAAAGTTCTGAGTTATGCAATTAGGCCCCCTCTCCACATATCAGTTCTGTAAAAATCCAGTTGTGAAAAGAATGTTGCCAAACATTCTGTGAATGGGTCAGAATGACCATTTTCTTACTAACTGAAAAATGAAAATTTTCCAGTAAAACCACTTATCAAAGAATCCTCTTGGGCCAAACTCTAATGAATGTGAAAGTTTCAGATTTCATCTCCCAGACAGTTTTGTGCTATCAGTCAGCAAAGAAAAGTCTTAATTGCCATATTTTCTTTAAGTACAGTATTTCAAACCTTCTAGAACTTTTAAGCCACTGAACCAACCTTTACAAAATGTAAAAGATCCAGAGACAGAAACATAGAAGCACAGAATTGGTAGGTAGAAAAGGACCATTTTGCCCACCCAGCCTAACCAGATGGTCCCTGCCTAATTTGTCTCAGTAGACCCAAGCCAGTCTCCAGTGACCCTCCCTCCTCCCTGCCTATTTAGTAATATTCCCCTATGTCTATCCCACATATGTGTGAAGCCCCCTACTGTTTTTGCCTCCACCACTTCTGCTGGAAGTCTGTTCTAGGTATCCACCACACTTTCAGTGAAGCAGTACTTCCTTGCACCCCTCATATACCGCCCCCCCCCCACCACAGCTTCAATGCATGCCTTCTGGTCCTGGTGCTCATTCTTATTTGAACAGAACTTCCTCTCCTGCACCCTGTTCACCCCCATGAGATACTTGTACGTCTCCATCATGTCCCCTCTTGCTCTCCTCTCCTTCTAGGTGTACATGTTGAGATCCCTCAGTCTTCTCAAAAGGCTTTCTTTGTAAAATATTTTTATTGATTTTGTGATTTAAAACAAACATACAGACAAATCAGTAGATTGAGTATACAAACTTGGATACCATCTAAGGGAAACTACAGAATTCTTTCTACATGTACATCACTTTCAATTTTATTACAAGTGCACATCTTTTGCTTTTAGCCCTCTAAGGTCCCTATAGTTACATACATAGATACACAGAAGGTGACTGCAGATGAGGACCTCTTGACCCACCAAGTCTGCCCTATTTATCCCTATCTAGTATGAAGTCTGATGCACAAACTGAACTCCAGAACACACACCCTTACCTCCAGGATACCCTCATGTCCGTCCTACTCCGTCTTGAATCCTGTGACCATTTTAGCCCCAACCACCTCCTCTGGTAGGCCATTCCAAGCATCCACCACTTTCTCTGTGAAAAAAATATCTTCTCATGTTACCCCTGAACTGTTCTCCCCTCCAACTTCATACTGTACCCCCTTGCATTGAAACATCTGTTACTTTGGAAGATGCTCCCTTCCTGTACTCTGCTTATACCAGTGAGATATGTGTATGTCTCTATCATGTCCCCCCCCCCTTCCTCCTTGCCTCCAGGGAATACAAATTTGAATTTCATTCTTTTAGTCTTTCCTCATAGGTTTTCTCCTGCAGGTCCTGCACCATTTTAGTTGCCATTCTCTGCACTGCGTCCACCCTATATATATCCTTTCTCAGATGGGGCCTCCAGAACTGGATGTAGTAATCCAGGTGTGATCTCACCAGTGTCTTATACAGGGGCAAAATGACCTCCCTCCTTCTGCTTGTGATACCTCACACTATGCATCCCACCACCTTGTCACACTGCCTAACCTCTTTTAGGTCATCCAACATGATAATTCCCAGGTCTCTTTCCTGCTTTATGATTGTTAGTACCTCCCCTCCTAGTTTGTAAGTTGCCCTTGGGTTTTTGTGCCCTATGTGCATGATCCTGCACTTTTTAGCATTGAATCCCAGCTTCCATGCTCCAGACCATTTCTCCAGATTTTTAAGGTCCTCCCTCATCTTTTCACCCCCCACCGGCATATCCACCCTATTACATACCTTTGTGTCATCCGAGAAGAGGCATACCTTCCCCTCCAGCCCCTCTACAGTGTCCTCAATATAAATATTGAAGAGGATCAGCCCCAACACTGACCCTCTGTGGCAGCCTGCTTGCTACCTCTCCATCCCCAGAGTGTTCCCCATTTACTACCACCCTATGACTCCTGTCAGTAAGCCAATTCTCTACCTATAGTACTATTTTAGGATCCACTTCTAGGTTATGTAGTTTGTTTATCAGTCTCTCATGAGGGATGGTGTTGAGGGTCCTTCTGAAGTCAAGAAAGGACACGTCCACTGCCCTCTCTTCGTCCACCACCTTTGTCACCCACTTGAAAAACTCTATTAGGTTTGTCTGGTAGGATCTCCCCTTGGTAAAACCATATATAGTATACTCCTATATATAGCAGGGAAGGCCCTCCCACTGCAATATAGAGGGAACACCCTCCCACAGCAAATTTGGCACTCCTCCTCTTCCTACTCTCTGTCTACTGCCCTAGCAACCTTCCTTAGTACAAATTGCTCCTGTCCCTGAACCTGCCATGCCCCACTATCACATCCCCAATGCCTGACCAGCGGCCTTAGCCTTGCTACAGAAGCTGGCATATAACCCCAACCTTGCACTTATGTCCTGGGCCTATTTTGCCCTATGTTCTGTGTATAACTGTATAACTGTGATATATGTCCTGTTTTTTTTTTCAGCTGTTACTACTGTGCTAATCTACCTTGTCTGCTGCTTCTTGTCACAAAATTGTTATTTGATACTATAATATCCTAAGCATTCAATGTGCGCTGCTTGTATATTCATGCAATTGTGTATGCTTATGCTGCTTATTATTTGCTTCTGATAACTGTTCACTTGATAACCTCCATGTTATCATATGCATGTGTAGCCACCCCACCTCCCAGGTTGCACCGGGAGACAAGCATCTTCTTGCTCAGTGTGCCTTTCCTGGTGAAACAATTGCAATAAACAAATGTAATATATATATATATAATAGACTACTCTGTATACTTGCAGCTTCCTCTGGTGGGAGGGTACCCAAGTAACTTCCCCATCTTCTTTTGAACAGCTCCTACCTTCCTCTTAATGGTGTATGGCAGTCTCTTTAGTGCTAGTGCCTGAAAGGAGAGAGTTTTCTAATAGTTCAGGGTGGATGTCAGGCAAGACACCCAAGTATTTTGAATACACTATTGTGTTGTTGCTAACAACACTCTCAGCCACCTAGGATGTGGTTCCCAACCTTCCTCCCCCATGACCTACACCCAGAACAGCATGGACAGAGGTATGCAAGGAGTTGTCTTCCCCACTGTTCTCATGAGCTCCTGTGCTACTGTCTCCCAGACTGGTGTCAGCAAACCACATTTCCAAAAATAAAGCATATATGTGCCCAGAGCTCTTTGGTATCACCCACAAATTGGGGAAATTGTGGGCAGGAGGCCTGGTGGATCTAGGATTTTACAATGGGGGGTGCTGTGGTGGTGTGCATACTTGATGTGCAACTTTCTGACATTTTGTAATCCTTTACATTATATTTTCCTTTAAATTATTGACTGAAAATATATTGTTTTGATTGCAGATTTTCTTACAATCAATATATTAGACTTATCCAGCAAAGTGAAATGCAGCAGTACTAAACAAATAAGTTACAATGGGGGGTACACCTGCACCCATTAACATCCCCTAGATCCGCTTGCCAGAACCTGCATACCATGCTGGGAGGGCAATACAGCCTGTGTAGAAATTTGAAGTGCGATTCTTTGTACCTGTTGCACAGCAGCAGTCCCATGTGCAGTTTTATTATTACTCCCCAGTTCTCTTCTGTCCTTGCCAACCCCAAATCTCTCTCCCACTGGGCCGTTATCCTACAGGTCTGAACTGGGAGGAATGTCCTGCCTTGCCTGGCCAACTTTGCAATAAATCCCTTAGCCTCCCTCCTGCATTGGTGCACAGCCTGTTCTAGTGAGGTGATGGGTGACACCTCCACCGGCTCAATCCCCAGTTTCCTGACCTACAGGTACCTATAATGGTGAGATGACAGTAGGCCCAACTTCTCCTGCAGTTCTATGAAGACGTGTATCCCTCCTGAACACTTTATCCTTGTCTTTCCATTCTCTGAACCTTCTATCCTCCAGAGCCGGAAGGAAATCAGGATTGCCTGCTATGGGTGCCAATAAAGTTTTGCCTGCCTATGCCCCCTTCTTCCCCTGTTCATTTCCCATACTGCTAAGGTATACTGCACTAGGGGGTTAGGGCATTATCTTTGGTTGTAGACCCAGCAGCTCCCCCAGCTAAGTACAGTGAGAGTCAGCCCCCTCATTCAGCTCCTCAAGGTTCAGCCATCTTGCTGCCTCCCCTATGTTGACCTAATCCAATGTGTCAGCCGCTTAATAACCACAAAGTAACCCGGAGATCTGGGAAAGCTAGCACTCCCCACTTCACTCCCCTCTGGAGGAATCTGAGACTCATCCATGGTTGTTTACTTTGCCACATGAGTGTTGTGAGACCCTTTTCCAGCTTTTTGATGTCCCTATTAGTGAGGCCCCAAGGTAACATCTGCATCAAATACTCATAGAGCTCCTGACACTTGTACCATTTTACTTGCCTTTATCTCGACTGTCTCAACCCTGTCCAAGTCCTTTCTGAGGTGTGGCCTTCAGAACTGGACACAATACTCTAGGTGGGATCTCAACGGTGAGCAAATCAATAACAATACCACCTCCCTTCTCCCACTGGAGATGACTTTTCCTATGCATCTAAGCATTCCATTGGCCCTACCCACTGCTTTGTTACATAGCTAGCCACTTTGAGGTCATCAGATATGATAACCCCAAGATCTTCTTTGAGGATATCTCCTCCATTAGGCCACACCTTTGGAACTATGAACCATCAGTGTCAGGACCACTCAGAAATGTTTTGCTAGCTGGAGGCCACCCACAATGATGGGCAGTGTCTACGCATATATAACACGGGTGGCCATATCTCTCCTCAGTTCTTCTCCCAACATTGGTCATTCTCGTTGGTCCTGCTGAAGGAAATGCTGTTGATTTAGCCATTCTATTTGTCATTTTATTGTTCTTAGTTTTCTGTCATTGTCTTTATATGCCTCTGAAGTCAAAAGAGCCTTTATTCTGATACTGTAAGTGTGGCTATAACATTTATAAAGAAGACACACATGTGATTTATGTGTGCTATTTTGGCCTGTCTCAGAAGGTAAGCACTTGTGAGATTTACCAGAGCTTCAACAAGGCTATGAGGTGATGCTGTTAGAAAGCTCTAGAAAATTTTCTTCTAGCAAAGGCACTGACAGCCATGGAGAAGGAAAAGGGTTCAACATCTGCTTCTCCCTCACCATCAGCCAAGAAGCGTCTGTTGACATCTAAGGATAAGGATAAGGAAAATGAGCAGTCATCATAGGCCTTTGTGTCATCTGGCCATAAGCACAGACAAAGAGAAAAGGATAACTCTGCTTCACTGTTGAGGTCCTCGTCACCGCTGAGAAAAGGTATGTCCTTGTCAACACCTGCTCTAGTGGCATCGACTACAATAGCCCTGTCTGATGGTCATTGAGACACCAAGGTCAGGGCATGGCTTAGACCCTGCCATACCTACAATGGACGGTATGATGCCATTGTTGTCAGGACAAGACCCGCTGATGCAGGTAGTCTCCACCCCTTTTTCAGGGTGCCGTTTACTCCCAGGCTGTGCTAGCATCATTTTTTGAAATTATTCTGCATTCTGCTAGGGTTGCCAGTGCAGGCAGTTATTCTACTGATATGGCCTTCTGGTACTCAGCCCCATCAATGGGTTCTAATAGCACACCACAAATCTCTGCCTCGCAGCTGCCACCAGCATCGCTGGTCCATTCTGCACCTCCCGTCATTGCTTGTGCTGACAATGACAAAATGGAATATAATCCTGATCTCATGGACTTAGAGAAGGATTTACAGGAGGAATATGAGTGAGACTAATCTTTCATCCTGTAGTGAGGTTTCTGTGGTTTATACCCCGTGATCTCCTCTTGAGTACCCATCTTTCCAAGCCATGATGCAGCAAATACAGTCTGTCATGAGCTTTGTTGTGGAAGAGGAAGATTCCACTAAAAGGAATCTCATGGAATTTTTGGAGGTGTCACGCTCCTTCTCCATTATTATTCCATCTAAATAGTCTACATTAGAGAATGATATGTTTTCTGCATGGTGCAAACCAATCTTACTGCCTGAAGTCCATAGAATAGTTGATAAGTAGCATCCTACACCATCTGCTAAGCTTTATTATGCTAACTAGCCAGAAACTGACTATGTGGTCATCATGGCTGGTCATGGTAGGTCTAGAGCCCCAGACATAGCAGTGCTTTACCTCATGATAAGGAATCTAGAAGTTTGAATGTGATGAGCAAAGGCCCCCATTCTTCATGTGAAACCTATCTGTAATCCAGTTCTGCCTTGGGGCATGAATTTGATGCCTGAGAAATTGACATTTGTCTCCTTTTGAGCCTGCCATGAGTTGTGGCTTTTATTTGCTGTCATAGAAAACATTGCTTTTCATTGCAATAACCTCTGCTCAGAGGATTTCTGAGCTTCCGGCTCTCATGTGTGGATCTCATTATTTGATTTTTCGCAGAGTCTCTTTGCATATCAATTCTAAGTTTCTACAAAAGGAAGTATCTGAATTTACATTGAATCAAATGATACACCTTTCTGAATATTATCTTGAGTATTCCAACCAAGGTGAGGTGCTGCTCCATACTTTGGATATATATATATAGAATACTAAGATACTATCTTGCTCACAATAAGGACTGAAGAAAAGTCCTCTCAGCCTTTTTGTTTTGCTTGCTCCTGGGAAAGAGGGCACTGCTATGTCTAAATAATGCCTGTCCAAATGGTTGGCACATAATGTTCTGTTATAAGAAGCATGTTAAGGAAATTTCTGGTGTTATTCATGGTCACCCCACAAAGGATATGGTTACTTCAGTTCCTTATTTCCAAAAATATCTTTGCGCTGATATATGTGCTGCATTCTCATGCCCTTGCATTGTTCAAACTTTAACTAAACATTACAGTATAGACATCATCTCTCAAAGACATACACAAGTTTCGGCTTGCTGTACAGAAAGACCTTCTGTCTTGATTACATATCAAACGGTGCCATCCACCCAGTTTACTTTGTACTGCTAGGGAGTCATTTCAAGGGTCTGGCTCAATGGAGGAGATATCCTAGAAGAAGACAGAACAGTTACATAAGTACTTATTGTAAGAGTAGATCTTCAAGAGAGCTCTCCATTAGGCCATGACATACCCTCCCTCATTCCCCCTTTTGTTTTTCAATGAGGGTCCTATAAGATGCTGTGCCTAGAACTTTACTCCATGCATCCTACCTACAGTCCAATGCTTCTTCTTGTATGCCTGGTGCTGCTTTCATCTCCTGGTTCCTCATGGCTGAAGGTCCTCCAAGACTAATCTCCAACAAGAAACAGAGGAGTGATGGGGCTGCCTATGTTAAATATGCTTAGACATGGCACGTCATTATGGGCAACCCTGGCTAATAAAATGTTTCTGAGTGGTCCTGATGCTGACAGCATATAGTTCCAGAAGTGTGGCCTAATGGAAGAGATTCTTTCAAAGATCTACTGTTAGTGTAAATTCTTACATAACTGGTCTGTTCCTTTCCTGCTTAGTGACTGTGAGTAACCTCCCCCCATCCTATACTCAGTTCCTGGGTTCCTACGTCCTAGATGCATGAGTCTGCACTTTTTGGCATTGAACCCCAACTGTCATGCTCTTGGCCACTCCTTAAGTTTCTCAAGGTCTCTACACACTATCTCCACCCTTTCCAGAGTGTCCACCCTATTGCATATGTTGGTGTCATCTGCAAAAAAGCATGTCTTCCCTTCCAGTGCTTCTGCAATGTCACTTATGAAGACATTGAAGAGGACCAGTCCCAGTACTACACCCTGTAGCACCCAGCTGGTCATGCTCCCTTCATTAGAGTGAGGGCCTTTAACCACCACCACCATCTGTTGCCTATCCATTATTCAGTTTCTTACCAGATTCACCACTTTTGATCCCACCCCTAGGATGCTCAATTTCTTTATCAGTCTCCTGTTCAACACAGACTGCACGCATGCAAAATTTCAGGCTGTTCAGTTCAGGGATGGGCATGTTATTGAGGAGCAGAAATAGGGATTTAACCTTAAACTGCCTACTAGACCCTAATATACAGGCATGGTAGCACTGCAAAGATTTATATTAATACATAATTAGGGCACAAAAGTCACAAAAGCAGGGAAATATGACATCAGGGTTTTTTTCAACCCCAATGCCCACCCCTCTTCCTCAGCCACTAGCATCATGACCCAAAACCAAGCTAGTGGTCCAGGACCATGCCCCCTGAATCTGCTACTTCAAGCTATTGGTCCGGAGCCATGCCCCTCAGTTCTTGTGCTTCACATAGTGTACACAGAATCAGCCAT
The DNA here is from genome assembly GCA_016271365.2 of Neoceratodus forsteri. Lineage (NCBI taxonomy): Eukaryota > Metazoa > Chordata > Ceratodontiformes > Ceratodontidae > Neoceratodus > Neoceratodus forsteri. The sequence goes on along the minus strand of CM057454.1, from coordinate 355,660,997 downwards.
ATCTTTCTTTGTTCAGGTCCCCTTGCAAAGCACAAGATGTGGCATAACATTATCAGGAGATTGCTCATAGCTATCTTCACATAAGGCCCCAGACCTGTAACTTGAAAGATCAGGTGCATACAGCACAGCCTCAGACCTGTAACTTGAAACAGCAGGCATGTACAACACAGCCACAAACCTCTAGCTTGACTTTGCAGCATGAGACTAGAGGATGGGGGAGATAAGCATTAGGAATGAAAAATCCTAGTGCCACATGTCAGTGCTTTTATGCCTCTGAAACCCTAACAATACATTAAAAGTAGTTTTTGCAGTGAGTTTCCTCAGTTTTTTAAGAAATTAGTCACACCTTCTTCATGCAGTGCACTGTGTGCCTCGCACAATGCCAACAATTTAAACATATATTTCTTCCAATTTTGCTTATATGACTTTAATTGTAGTACAACATGCATGCAATTTTTTTTTCTGTTGTTTTCTGACTGTTTTTGTGTTTCTTGCCTTTAACCATTTTATTCGTGTTGGACTTAGAAACATTTTCAACATTTTATTTCCATTTGGTCACGGGTTACCAAGTGCACATACTATTTGTTAGGTGTATGAGCTGAGATTGTTAAATTCCATCACAATGATTTTTCCACTACATCATGAAAACATTTCTTCTAATTAAAATACTACATGTAATTAATTGCTTCTTTAAGTCATCTCAGATGTCTTTTTAGACAGTATTCTGATGAACTATACAACTGTCGGACTTTAGGGTTATGTGTGTTTTCCTTTTTTAAATCTTAAAACATTTGTTTGTGCCCAACTTGACTCAGAAAAAATGTTTGTTTTTTCAGCTATTTTTTTTTTCAGTGTACTGTGCATGAGGCCAATTTTAAAACCTTCAAATCTTATAACTTGAAAAAAGGTTTTGTTTTCAAATCATGGAAGACCCTACTCTAACATGAAAGATCTAATAAGCCTGCACATTTTGTCATTTAAGCTGGTCTAGTTTTTGTGCTATCCAATAACAAAAACATTCTTAAAAGGGGGAATTTTATATTATTTCACCAGATTGTTTTTAAAATTGATTGTTTATGCTTCTTTCTGTGCACTGGCCACCTTCTCTGAAGTCAGATCCAATCTCACCCCCAAAGCCTCAGTTGCTTACCTCTGTCTCCATTTCCAGTCCCATGAGTTTGCCTCTTACATGCCATGGTCCAGCTGTGCCAGATCCAGTATCCCACCTCCTCCTTTTTAGTGCTGAGGTAGGAGTTTCTGGGGTACACAGGAGAGCAGACTGTGGCTATGATTGGGGCCTGAGCATGCCCAGTATTATCCACCATAAGTCAGGGTTGTTTACTTTTTCCATGATTCTATGCCCTTTGGATCTACTATAGCCTCCAGAGACCAACTGATGTCACCCTTCCCACTTTACTAGTGCTGCAGTGCCTCCTGTGGTCACCTAGGTGGCAGTGTTGTTTGGTGGCAGCTCCCTCCATTACTTGGAGGATGGAAGCATCCTCTGGGATGCACAGTCTTCCTTTGTTGGGCCAAACTTGGGTTGCTGGTGCTCTGATTCTTATCCCTACTGCTGCACACTGAGAGGCCAGCTCTAAATTTCACTAATTAATTGTAACTGAATCATCAAACTGATTTGCACCAAACATGGTACAAAATTAGTCCCTTGGACTGGGAACAAAAACTCCATGTTTGTCACAAACACTAACTCAACCCTATAGTATGTTGCTACTATGCCTGCATAACATCTGTCTGTCTGTCTGTCTGTCTATCTATCTATCTATCTATCTATCTATCTATCTATCTATCTCAAATGTGCTTCTGAAACCTTCGGAATCCTAGCAACTTTATTGGTCTAAACATATCACCTGATCATTCTTTACTCTCTGGTATATGAACAGTTCATTACTCACCTGTCCTAACCTAATAATACTAATAATAATAATATGCTTCATTTATTTGGTACAATTCTAAAAATTAAAGCGCTGTACATAATTAAAAGCATCATAAAACAGAGCAACACAACTTAATGATTATTTACAATATAATTTAAATAAATCAGTTAAAATTATCACAAGATACCATACTAAATGCTGAATGCTTGCTTAAATAAGTACGTTTTTAAGCCTGCTTTAAAGCTCTCCATGGTCCCACACTCTCTCATCTGATGAGTTAGAGAGTTCCACAGGGACAGGGCACCAAACATAAAAGCCCAAGCCCCATATGTTTTCAACTGCACCATGAGAACCTCTAACAACCATTCGACAGTTGAGTTGAGAGGATGGCCAGGGCTGTAGGGAATCAGGAGCTCTTTCAGATAGCTCAGACCCAGTCCATGCAGGGCTTTATAGGTAAGGAGTCTGACCTTGAAGGTGATCCACCACTGTACAGGCAGCCAATGCAGTTTGCACAGCACAGGAGTAATATGACTTGAACGAAAAGTCCTAGTCAACAACCATGCTGCAGCGTTCTGCACCAGCTGCACTATTCGAGGGAATTGTCAAAGTACATATTCTCCTAACACTATCTGAAAACCAAAATTTAGATCCCAACCAACATGGTTTTACAAAAACAAGATCTTTCCAAACAAATCTACTACAGTTTTACGAAAAAGTGGGTAAGGCTTTGGATGAAGGGAGCTCAGTGGACGTGGTATAATTAGACTTCTCAAAAGCTTTTGCTAAGCTTCCACATCCCAAGTTAATTGAAGCACTTTATGAACAAAATATACAGACAAATATTATAAATTGGATAAGAGCATGGTTGGAAAACAGAAGGCAGAGGGTCACAGTGAATGGTGTATTATCAGAGAGGAGTTTGCTGTCAAGTGGAGTCCCACAGGGGTCAGTGTTGGGACCCTGTCTGTTTAACTTGTATATATCCACTTTACAGTGCAAAATAGACAATATCTGTATCACAAAATGTGCTGACAATTGCCGAGTGGGAAGTGTTATTAAATCACTAGAAGATAAAAAAAAACTGCAAAATTGTCTTAATTACATTGACCAATGGACAGGAAAATATAGGCTTAAACTGAATGGGGATACGTGCATAGTTCTTCATATGGGTAAGAGTAACTCAGGGTATGAGTACAGGATAGGTACAGATATACTTAAAGCATCTACGGCAGAGAGAGATCTGGGTATTATTATAAAAAATGACCTCACATTTGGAGCCTATTGTGATCAGATAATAAGTAGAGCTAATAGCATACTAAACTTTATTCTAAGACATATTGAGAGCAGAAGCAGAGAGAGGTTTAATGCCACTCTATGGGTCATTGGTGAGAACACAACTTGAATATTGCTCTCAAGTGTGGGCACCATATAAGAGGGGGGATACCAAAAGAGTGGAAAACTTGCAGAGAAGAGCTAATAGAGCAATTAAAGGCTTAGAATATATATCACATGAGGAGAGGATGAGGACATTAAATCTTTACCATTAGCATACAGACATTGGAGAGGAGATATGATATTAATATATAAAGTATTGCAGGATCCTAAGCTTAGACTAGACCTAGGGCTTGAAGTTAAACAAAAGAGATACAGTACCAGAACTCATAACCTACAGATAGATCCACAAATGTGGAGACTGCTTAAGCAGAAATATTGGTTTAGTCAAAGGGTAGCACCCCACTGAAATACACTTCCAAAAGTAGTAGTAGACAGTCCTTCATTAGAATGTTTTAAAGAAAGACTGGGCACCTATAGCCAAAATAAAATCTATGAGTACTAATTATAGAAGTTTTATGTAAAATGGGTATATATCAAGAAAATGGACAAAAGTCCAAATGATCCTTTGTTTTACTATGATACTATGATATCAACCCCCAGAAGCCCCAGGTAGAGGGAGTTGCAGTACCCAGCAACAGCCTAAATAAATACATATAAAACATTTTTATATTAAAACACTGACACTTTTGTAAACACACAAACCCGCAACAGGGCATTGGTTGCTCTAAAATGAATGCCCTTCCAAAGTACCTTCAAACTCACTCAGCCTTTTTTATTAAACTCACATATCCTACCTGTGAGTTGTGGGTTTTGCAAGGAGGATGCTTACCAGCAGTTGTAGCCACTCAAAACTGAAATTTATTGAAGCTGGACAACTTAGTTGCAAACTTTATGTGACAAATAAAATAAAATAAACATCAAAACCAAAACAATAATATGCTGGACACTAGGAGGTGCTAGTGAACCATACTTCTGAGGTTAGAACATGTCTGTACCTCACCAAGCTATCTGACTAACTGAGAAAAAAACATGCCTTATATACTTGAAGAAGCATGTGACCTTCATAACTCCTCCCCTTTTTCATTCTAAGTTTAAATTAACAAAGAACAATGAAGTATTTTAATATAGTATCATAAAGAAACATTTTTAACAATGTTTACATACTTCACATCATTTATTTATACAAAAATAATGAAAATAACAAATTAATTCCAAGGACTATAGGATTAGCTCCTCCCCTCTGTGTTGTACCTTTAAATAAAGATGGAAACGAGCCGGCCAGCACTATAGTACAGCACAGGGGAACAGAAGCTATGCTGCAGCTCAAGACAAAAGAAAAGGTACAGCCACCCTAAAAGACTTTTTAGAATCAATTCTATGACTTTATTGCTTTATGTTTATCTTCCTCAAATGCCAAATAATTAAAGACAAACACAACAACATAAGTTTGTTTTTTAAAGTAAGCTTTTGGGGGAGTTACCTGTACTATGCTTTGTCATGTGTAACTGGGTGCTTATTAGCTCTTATATTACCTTTTAGTACCATAAATTCTTTATTATAGATACAACAGATATTTAAATACAAATTTATATGGCTGAGAATACTTTATTTATACCTTAAGATACAAGCCGTTTACTACTTTAAACTAGGCACACCCAGCAGCAAAGCTTTGCGGTAATTAACAGTATTCCGACACTGCTGAGGGTGTTTTTATTTATTTAACCTTTCTTTTCCCTGAACTGTGGACAATCGTAAAGCAAGGGGGGAAGTCCTGAAGTAAAACATATGCTTTTGTTTCAGGGTTAAGTGGGCTTAGCGATAACCAGGAAGTGCTCGGTCTCATTGTGAGGATTTCAGCTGCAATGATGGCTCGAACTATCAAGCAGGAAGACAGCTACTTTACCTGGTTACCACTTTTGTAGTCCTTTACATTCTTTTACTTTAAAACTAAAGGAGGTTCATTTAGAGCAAGCAGGCTCAACTTATTTAAAAGGACATACTAGTGCCAAACATTCTTTTACTATTTCTTTCTTTTTCTCTCGACTGCACAAACGCCAGAAAGAGAGGGGGGGTTAAAACCAGGAAGCAGATTGCCTGGTGCTACAACAACTCAGCCCACCAACATAATATGTTTATTTGAACAACACACTAGCACAAAACAAGCACTTTTATAAAACATAAGGGTACCAGCACGGAAAACTTTGCAGAAACCACCTCTCACACATATGGGTTTTTTAATAACTAGAACTAAATACTTTTTATTTATATTTATGGCGTACAATGGGGGGAGAACCAAGTGATGACAACTGAAACAAACAAATGCATGAATGTTTAAATATCTATATACCAGACAGGGAATATGATAGGGATAGAAAGAACGTTATATAGGTGGCCTGCCTATATACGTGTAGGTGGACAGGTTGAAAAAGAGGAGAATAAGCTTGAAAAGGTCTGTTGCAACAGACTTAAAAAAAATTATGTCTGGTATATTATGTCATCCATCACATTCCTCCCTACTCAAGAAGAAACCAATGGGTTGCCAAAATACCATTGTTTTTCTTCTTTTTTTTTTCAGATCAGATCTCCCCTTTTTTTTTTGACTGAAAGAGGAGATGGAGCTTTAGCCCTCCCTTTCCCAAAGCTCCACTCCAGAGTCTCATTAAATATGACAATTATTTTTCCAAAATGAAAGATATTAGTCATTACTTTCTTTTACTCCAGAGTCTGATATTAATTTTAGATTATTGTCCGCACAATAGTGTGACAAATAGTCAGCATTATAATGTTTCTTTCCTAATCTGTGTGTTGAATCTCAAACTTATAGGGTTGAAGAGTCAAATACCATCACATGATGCAAGGGTTTTTATCTTTCATAATGTGCAGCCAACATAATGGGTTATGGTCTGTAATAATCAGAAATGTTCTATCCCATAAATAAAATGTTAACGCATTTATTGCCCAACGAATAGCTAAACATTCTTTCTCAATCATTGAGTATTTATTTTCTCTTAGGTGCAGCTTTCTGCTAATAAATATAATGGGGTGTTCTTCCTCCCCATCAAGTTGGGATAGAACAGCCCCAATGCCCTGATTTGATGCATCAGTTTTGAACTATAAAGGGCTTCTGAAAATCTGGGCTGTGTAAGATGGGTTGGGAACATAACTTGTCTTTTAGTAAGGTAAATGCCTTTTCACATTGCATAGTCCATTGAACATTTTCTGGTTTGCTTTTCTTTGTTAATTCAATCAATGGACTAGCTATGTCTGAAAAATTAACTACAAATCATTGGTAATAACTGGCTAATCCTAAAAAGGCTCTTACTTGTTTCTTTGTTTGTGGTTGAGAGCTGTTTGCAATAGCATCTATTTTACCAATTTCAGGCTTCACTTTCCTTTCCCAATTATGAAACCTAAATATTTGGTTTCTTGCATGACGAGTGAACATTTATTTGGGTTTATGGTTAATCCTGCATTCTTTATGGCTGTTAATACATTTTGTAGGTGGGTCATATGATCTTCCCAAGATGAACTAAAGATAATGACGACATCCAAATATGCAACACTATAGTCCATGTGGGGGTGTAACAAGTGGTCCATACATCACTGAAAGGTTGCTGGGGCACCATGCAGACCAAAGGGCATTTTGGTGAATTGAAATAATCCCAATGGGGTATTGAAGGCTGTCTTATCTTGGGAGTCTGAATCTAAGGGGATCTGCCAGTATCCCTTTGACAAGTCCAAGGTACTTATGTACTGAGCATTACCTAATCGGTCGATAATATCGTCAATTCAGAGCATTGGATACCCATCGAATTGAGATATTGCACTGAGTTTGCAGAAATCTAGACAGACCCTTACACCTCCCTCCTTTTTGTTTACAACCACCATAGGAAAACTCCAGGGACTCATGGAAGGTCTGATTACCCCTAGCTGTTGCATCTTTTTAATTTCCTTAATCACATCTTCTCTTAAGCTTTCAGGTAATCTGTAGGGTTTTTGTCTGATAGGTTTATTGGTATTCACCTCTATATGATGTTCAATTCCCTTGACCCTCCCAGGTGTTGGTGTGAAGGTATTCTGAAAAGCACTTAAAATGTCTTTTAGTTCCTGCTTTTGTTCAGCATCTAACTCATCATTTATTGTTACATCTTTCATCTCACCTTTAACATCTAGTCATTCATAGGCTAGTTCTAATTCACTTTTAGCTACCTCAGGATGTACAGATAAAGCTGGTTTACTTCTATGATGCCATAGTTTCAATAGGTTGGCATGATATATTTTCAACATTTGCCTTTTCTTTGGACAGATGATCTCATAGTTTACTGGACCAACCTGTCTGTGAATTGTATAGGGCCCCTGCCATTTCATCAACAGCTTATTCTCTGTACATGGTAACAAAAGAAGAACTTTATCCCCGGGTTGGAATGACTTAGTCCCTACTCCTTTGTCATAGTACTGTTTTTGGGATATCTGATGTTCTATATTGCTTTGTTGGGCCTTCTTAGCATACTTTGTTAGTTTTTTACGTAATGCAGTAACGTATTCCAAAGTAGTCAGGGGTACGGTGTCTTGTTTTGTTCCTTCCCAGCTTTCCTTCACTATATCTAACACTCCCCTAGGATTTTTCCCAAACAATAACTCAAAAGGGGAGTATCCTGTTGAAGCCTGAGGGACCTTGTGATAGGCAAACATTAGGTATGGCAAGTACTTATCCCAATATTTTCCTTCATCATTCGTAAACTTTTTTAACATGTGTTTTAATGTTTTATTAAAACATTCCAATCCATCAGATTGTGGATGATAAGGAGATGTATAAATAGAATGCACACCTAAGGTCTGATAGAGGTGTTGCAATACCTGGGAACAAAAATTACTGCCTCTATCTGTTAATATTTCTCTAAGTATGCCCATCCTGGAAAATACTTTCACTAATTCCTCAGCTACCTTTTCAGCTGTAACTGTATGCATAGGTATAGCTTCAGGGTACTTTGTAAAGTAGTCACAAATAACTAAGATAAAGCAATTTCCCTTTGCACTTTTGGGTAGGGATCCCACTATATCCATTGCAATACGATCAAATTGAGAGCCTACTAAAGGTAAACGCTGTAGGGGCACCTTATCTTTTCTTAGCACAAGGTTTACTTTCTGACACTGCTCACTTGACTTACAATACTCAGCTATATGATCACATATACCTGGCCAGAATAATCTGTACAGCAATCTCTGCAATGTACGTTATTTTCCTTGATGGCCAGCTATAGGAATATCATGTGCAAGAGCCAATAACTGTTCCCTATAAATAGTGGGTACTAATAGTTGTAACACAGATTCCCCAGTTTTTGGATTCACACATTTCCTGTATAATAGTCCCCTGTGTAACACCAGTTTATGTTCCTTGTTCTGTTCATTGCCCACCTGTAATAAGAAAGGTTTTAAGGAACTGTCTTTCATTTGTGCTACACCAAAATCTGTCCATATATTCAAGTGCCTTAATTCAACAATATGTTTAGAGTCTCTGTAAGTTTGTTGACACATCTGTTTATCTTGGCGTTTTTCCCATCTAGACTTTCTCATCTTGCCAGGAAGCTCAAACAAATCTTATTCAAATGGGAAAGAGTGCTGTAAGTCAGTACCCCCCTCTCTTGAGCTCTGGTAGTTATTGCACCCATGTTTGTAGCAGCTGCTAATAACTGTGAAAAGTCTGAGTGCTCATGCCCTATTATAACTGGTACTGGTATGTGGGAAACCACACCAACCCCCATGTTTCTGGTGACTGACTGGACTTGGACCTCAGCTTGTTGCATAGGGTATGTATGAGTGTCACCATGGATACATATTACATGCGTTTGGTTTTGAGACCCAGGAACATTAGGTAACATATTAGCTTTAACTAAGGTTTGCCAACTGCCAGAATCTAGTAGCCTAACCATGTCTTTTCCATTTACTTTAACAGGTGTGATATACTGTCCCCAATTGGCCAGGACCAAATGAGTAGGGCTGGTTTACTTCCTTGGGCAAAACCTAGCAATATGTCCTTTCCCTTGACAAAAATGACATATAATCTCAGAATTAGGGGGTTTGACAGTATTTGTGTTTTTAACAGCTCCACTAGATATGGTTGTAGTAGCTGATGAAGATCTTACCATGGGATGGGTTGCACCAGCTCCAGAGTATCCCTTATTCCTATTCAGCCTTGCAGTCAGGTAGTCTTCTACTAGTTGTACTGCCTTCTTAGCAGACTCTGGGTGGTGTTCCCGAACCCACATCTGGATGTCCTGGGATAGAATGCGCACAAATTGTTCAAGAACAATGGCCTCCAACAGCTGCTCTTTTGTATTGGTGGTAGGTTGCAACCATTTACAACATAAGTCTTTTAATCTTATGTAGGCCTCCTGTGGGGTATCTGAAGACTGGAATCTTAAAGTTTGAAATCTCTGCCTATATGTTTCCAGGTATATGTCATAGTGCTTCAAAATAGCCTCCTTTACAGCATCATAATTCTCACTCATTGTACTGTCCACATGACCATATGCTAGCTGAGCTTTTCCTGTTAAATAAGGTGCAAGATGAATCACCCATTGTCCTCAAGGCCACTGACAAGCTCACACTATGCGCTCGAATGTAGTCAAGTAGGTTTCTATGTCATCATCTGCTTCACTTAATTTTGTGAGTTTTATGTCATTGGGGTTATCTCCTGTTGGAGGTGGTCTACCAACACCTAAAGCTTGGATAGCTTTTAAAGTATTGGCCCACCGGGCCTCATTTCTTTGCATATCCCATTCCCTCTGTTTTCCAAGGCTATTTGTTGAATGTATAGCCATTGAAGCAAATCTTGGGCATCTCCAGTACAGGGTCCTTTTTCCACCTCCTCCTCTTCACCATCTTCAGTGGCACCATCAATTGCACCAACTTCTTCAGTTTTTGTGGTTTTATATCTGACATCTGGTAGGCTGGCCATCAGGGGTTGTCCTAATTTCTCTGCCATTGTTCGGGTCAGCACACCAACAGGTATTTCCTTCAGGGACATCTACAACCTCCTCAAATACTCTGGGCAGTATTATCAATATCCCACCACTGCCACCACATGTGAGGTGTGGGTTTTGCAAGGAGGACGCTTACCAGCAGTTGTAGCCACTCAAAACTGAAATTTATTGAAGCTGGACAACTTAGTTGCAAACTTTATGTGACAAATAAAATAAAATAAACATCAAAATCAAAACAATAATATGCTGGACACTAGGAGGTGCTAGTGTACCATCCTTCTGAGGTCAGAACACGTCTGTACCTCACCAAGCTATCTGGCTAACTGAGAAAAAACATGCCTTATATACTTGAAGAAGCATGTGACCTTCATAACGCCTTCCCTTTTTCATTCTAAGTTTAAATTAACAAAGAGCAATGAATTATTTTTAATATAGTATCATAAAGAAACATTTTTAACAATGTTTACATACTTCACATCATTTATTTATACAAAAATAATGAAAAATAACAAATTAATTCCAAGGACTACAGGATTAGCTCTGCCCCCTCTGTGTTGTACCCTTAAATAAAGATGGAAACCAGCCAGCCAGCACTATAGTACAGCACAGAGGAACAGAAGCTATGCTGCAGCTCAAGACAAAAGAAAAGATATAGCCACCCTAAAAGACTTTTTAGAATCAATTCTATGACTTTATTGGTTTATGTTTATCTCCCTCAAATGCCAAATACTTAAAGACAAACACAACAACATAAGTTTGTTTGTTAAAGTAAGCTTTCGGGGGGGAGGGGTTAACCTATACTATGCTTTGTCATGTGTAACTGGGTGCTTATTAGCTCTTATATTACCTTTTAGTACCATAATTATTTATTATAGATACAACAGCTGTTTAAATGCAAATTTATATGGCTGAGAATACTTTATTTACTCCTTAGGGTACAAGCCGTTTACTACTTTACACTAGGCACACCCAGCAGCAAAGCTTTTCGGTAATTAACGCTATTCCAACGCTACTAAGGGTGTTTTTATTTATTTAACCCTTCTTTTCCCTGAACTGTGGACACTCATAAAGCAAGGGTAGAAGTTCTGAAGTAAAACATATGCTTTTGTTTCAGGGTTAAGCAGGCTTAGTGATAACCAGGAAGTGCTCGGTCTCATTGTGAGGATTTCAGCTGCAATGACGGCTCGCACTATTGAGCAGGAAGACAGCTACTTTACCTGATTACCGCTTTTGTAGTCCTTTTACATTCTTTTACTTTAAAACCAAAGGAGGTTCATTTAAAAGGACATGCTAGCGCTGAGCATTCTTTTATTATTTCTTGCTTTTTCTCTCGACTGCACAAACGCCAGAAAGAGAAGAGGGGATTAAAACCAGGAAGCTGATTGCCTGGCACTACAACAACTCAGCCCACCAACACAATATGTTTATTTGAACAACACACTAGTGCAGAACAAGTGCTTTTATAAAACATAAGGGTACCAGCACAGAAAACTTTGCAGAAACCACCCCTCACACATAAGGGTTTTTTAATAACTAGAACTAAATCCTTTTTTTATTTATATTTATGGTGTACAATGGGGGGAGAACCAAGTGATGACAACTTAAACAAACAAATGCATGAATGTTTAAATATCTATATACCAGACAGGGAATATGATAGGGATAGAAAGAACATTATATAGGTGGCCTGCCTATATACGTGTAGGTGGACAAGTGGAAAAAGAGGAGAACAAGCTAGAAAAGGGCTGTTGCAACAGACTTAAAAAATGATGTCTGGTATATTATGTCATCCATTACAATACCAAACAGCAACCTAACTGAAGAAAAATAAAAACTTTTTCCATTTTTGAGCACACAAATGTACTCCAGGGTATGGATTTCTTGAGAATTAATGCATTTAACCAGTGCTTCAAAGTCACATGCCATTGACCTCATGTTTTCTGATCCACCCAGGGCATGCATTAATTCTTTTAAAATGAATGCTCTGTTGTGGGTTATCGTCTGCATACTGTATACAACAGGTGTGAAAATACATTTGTCAAGATAAACTTATTTTTGGCAACATGGGCATGATAAATGAAGTTTGTTACTGAGCATGCTCTTAATTGTACTCAACTCATTTCTGCCATTCTAAGCATGTTCAGAAATGTATCCTTACTAGAGATGCAGCAAAATTAAATTTCACTGGCAAAGTTAACATGAAGTGGCCCCTTCACGTTGTCACTGTGCTACGTGGAGTGGCCAAAAGGAAAGGCTCACTTTGCCTTGTAATTATTACTTTGCGTTGTCATTCCACCTAAATGCGAAGTAAGGCAGAGTGGAAACAATATTGGCAGCCTCCCAGTGCCCCCCCACACACAGTCACCAGAATTAATCTGCATCCCCAAAATGCTACTGTCTTGTGTCCAGAAAACTCCCCAGTGCTGACGAAGTGAAATGAGAGCATAACAAGAAATACAAAGTCTCCCAGATCTAATGGCATTCTCAGTCATGTGTGCAGTGGATGTGATCACATCATGCACAGTCACCAGAATTAATTTGCATCCCCAAAATGCTACTATATTGTGTCCAGAAAATTCCCCCAGTGCTGGCAAAGTGAAATGAAATGGTAACAAAAAATGCAAAGTCTCCCAGAATTAATGGTGCACTCTGTCATGTAAGCAATAGCCACACACAGTCACTAGAATTGATTTGCATCCCCAAAATGCTACTGTCTTGTGTGCAGAAAATTCCCCAGTGCTGACGAAGTGAAATGAGAGTGTACCAAGAAATGCAAAGTCTCCCACAATTAGTGGTGCACTCCGCTGTATGAGCAGTGGCCTCATGCAGTCACCAGAATTAATGTGCATCCCCAAAATGCTATTGACTCGTGTCCAGAACATTGCCCAGTGCTGACAAGTGAAATGAGAGTGTAACAAGAAATGCAAAGCCTCACATAATTAATGGTGTACTGCAAAAGCACAGACAAATTAAGATTGTGCTGTGCCCTCAAGAGATGCAGAGTCAGACGCAAAGGCACAACAACACCTAACCAGTGCTCACAAGTCACAAATCCAAATCTGGAAAAGAACACCTTTTGCTGGTTGGGGGGATAGTGCAGGGCAGTAACAGTCCATTACCAGTAAAGATGCCACAAAGTAGTATAGAAAATTCATGCAGGTGCAGTGGATAGCAGGTTCACACTGCTGCAATTACTCTGTCACAATAAAAGTTTTCTGATTTAATGGTACACATCGCACACACACTCACACACACACGCTGCAAGTATTGTGTAGAAAATTGAAAACCTTTAGCAATATATAAACAAATGTTTTAAACAAACTGAAATTATACACTGCTGCACCAGTACAATCAACAAAAAAAAGTCAACAATTATTGAAAATATTACTATGTGTACATTAACACAGTTATATAAGAAAAATATAACCAAAACAGAAAGACTGCCTTTTTCTTCCAGTTAATCTACCTGCACCACAGATACGCCCCTCCCCCAAAGCACACTTTACAGAACACAGACTGACTGTTCTAAATTAACATTCAAAACCATATGTTCAGTGCACCTGGGCTTGCAGCATTAGCAGCCCTTTCAGAATCCGGCACCCAGTGTTTAAAATGTGTCATACACTCTTCTACAAGTATTTGGTTCATCTATCAAATATTTACTGATGCCTAGAGAATGCAGTAACATCTACTGTGTAACAATTGTGCTGCCTGCATTGGGAGAACTCTGACTGAATCTAGACAAAGAAAGCTTGACTTTTGGATACAAGGGTAAGCGTTGCAGCACACTCGGTACTGGAAATGGACAGAAGTCACTAGGAGAACCCACCACCTGTCATGAAGTATTAGATATACATAACAGCGGTCTTCCAGGGTCCTTCCATTTACACCACTGAGTATACTGATTTGCCTGATTTACCACAAACTTGCCATCTTTGCACTGCCTTTATCCACTTCATAAAAGGTAAATTCTAATAACGAAGCTGGGTTGAATTTTGCCAAGGACAGCTGGGTACTGTTTTGTGACTATAATAATCTAAGGGAACTGTTTTATGGGAATCATGGAAGTGAAACATTTTCCACCATGAAGAGTTAGACATTTAACAGCATAAGGACTTACATGCATTCAAAACAAATTGACTCAGTATATTTATAATCTGACATACTTTTAATTATAGTTATACTTATTCAGAATGGTACATAGATTATTTGTACAATAAGTGAAGGCATATAGTCATTAGATTTTTTTTACTTTGCCTTGAGTACTGTATATTATTTTATATTGCACAATAATATGTTTTGCTGCTGCAAAAATGAAAACATGAAGAATAAAAACTGAATGTGATTCTCCCCTCTCCTGACTATATTCTTCTCTGCCCCAAAATAAGATAAGGAATAAATCTGGAAAAATAACAGGGGCAGTAGAAAGACAAAAAGGACTAGAACAGAACAGAAGATAGACCCAAAACAATGACAAATGGATAAGTTCCTGGTAAATTTATCCTTCACGCCAACAGAGGGTAGTGCATCCTCCAGGAACAAAGTGGCAGTTTCTTTTGAAAGTTCAGTAGCCAGGTAAAAGGTTTCATTACAGTCCATCCTTCACATTTAAATTTGGACGAATGCAAGAAAATACAATATGATTATAAAGAAATCTCTAGCTCTTGTCCATTTCACTGTAAATCATGTTTGCACCCTAATCATAGGACAAAAAGTTTAACCACACATTTGGATGACTTTTATGTTGATTTATGGGGGTTTTAAATATCAACTGCAATAAAAAAAATGGGGACAAGAATACAAATAAAAAGAAGAATATCTCAAAAACAAAACTGAATATTGGCAACATGAAATGCACTGCATTGGCTTCAGCGGTAAATGAACTGGGGACAATGATTATGGCCTGAAGTAGTTGATTAATGACCTGACTAGGAGCCCTAATTATATACCACATCATACTTCTTCTAATACAGTGGCCAATAAAATTCATTAGATATATCTCCCGATCTTTCTCAATTAAAGATTACAAAAGAACAGTAATGGGGAGGAAATGCCTCCATATGATTTAATTGATACAGCAGTTACAATATTGAGTATGTATCTTTTAAAATTTATACAGACCCCTTATAATGCCCATGTGGCTATATTGAAAAATATAGGGGTGCTTAAAAAAGAAATATAATACCTGAGGGCTATTAACTTGGAGAATGAGGATTGTTATTAAAAAATTAATATAAGAGAGATTGCATGCTTAAAATGCTGATCAGCATATTTGTAGTGTCTGAAATAGAAGAATTTATGAAGATCAGAGATTGTGAAATATAATAGAAGAATCCAAGCTAATCTTCAACTCCTCCCCTCCACTCTGAGACCCAGAAACAGTTGATGAAGCTTTCTCATTACTGGAAAGTGTGAGCAAGTTAAAAACTAAAATATGGCCAAGAAAAATAAGAAAGAGGGGAAAAATATGACTTAATGAGTAATTAAAGAATAATTAAACTGAGACCAAAATAAATTGAGAGAAACTCAAATTAAAGCCCCAGGATCCTTTAATTGACCTGGGATATCCAGTATCATAGATAATAGTGCCTCCGAGTCCAATCTAATAAATGCAACTTCTCTAGATGAAACTGTTGCCAGTCAACCCAAAGTAAGCCTCAAAATACTATTTTGCTACCTGACACAAGGTTGAATCAAGTACAGATCCAAATAAATTCACCCCAGTGATGGACTAACCAATCACAAGGGATATTGGGGGAGGGGCTTCTCATTCTATTAAAATAATGTCTCCTTTCCTTCACGGTATTGAACATAGTGGAAATGGGATGATTCTTGAGTTCTAGTTATAATGCTTTTGTAACTAAATACAGTATCCTGTGGGGTCAAAAAGAATCACATTTTTACTACAGAAGCAAGGTTCAAAATCTTTTGCACCTATAGAGTATTGAAAATGCAACATTTGATATCTATCATCAACTAAATGATGTTGCAGGGTACACTGTTACTACTTTTGTGGACAAACCGGAAAATGGCATTTCATATCTGCAGTAGCAGATTTGCAGTGGAACCATTCATGACAAATATGACTCATAATGCTGACAAAATTGATCAATTGATCAGGTAATAGGAATTAGTGGTCCAGTATGCCATCCATAAGAATAGTACCATTAAAGAAGCAGTGCAACAAAAACATTATTCCAAAAAGCTAATTTTCTGCTATAGTTATGAAAAATAATGGCAGAACTGTTTATCTGGGTTTTCTGGATGATTCCTGTGCTTTGTACTGTACAGCTGAATTTTTGTCTGGACTCATACTCTCCTCGGGTCCTCAATATTATTTCTATGCAAAAATAAGGCAGCCATCTTTTTTTCTTGAGAAATAATTATTTTAGAACTTTCATAAAATTCTTAAATGATAATGAAAACTAAAACTTTTACCACCAAAATAAACTGGAAGACATCTGGCATTGATTAAGAAGAAAAAAGGTGGGGTTAAATTTTGACCCATTTTTGTTGCACTGCTGCTTTAAAGAAGCCCAGATCCAATTCTGTCATTATTTGGCTGGGAAATTCCACATGATGAACATATAGGGACTACAAAAAATAATTAGTATTTTTCTGCCTAGAGCATTTGATATTGATTTGGGCAGAGATAATATTACGTGGACTTGGCTGACTCCAGTTCACATTAATCCCCCAAATTGATCTGACAATCAAGAATAACGAAATGGCAGAATATATGCTATGGGTCAGTTAGGTTATTTCTCCTATTAGTCTCTATACCCTTCTCCCTGGAAGAATTCACACAACACAGGTCTTGGTGAAATGGCCACAGCCATATGTTTCTTAAATAATTTACACAATATTGGAGGGGCATGCACAGCTAGAAGGTTTCATCAATCACCTCAGGCCTCTGCACCCCTTCCGCAGAAGGGTCTTACCCACTGTGCAGACCAAGGGAATGAAGTACCTTGCTGAGTTGATACCCAAACATCAGGAATGTTGAGGTCATGTGGCCCCATGGCAAGTGGCAACCCTTGTCTGGTCACACTACTCTGGCAAGTGAGCCCAATGAGGATAGATGGTAATCCCCCAAATGGGGAAAACAGGCTTGATTTTTTTTGTTTAGTTAATATGCTTTATTCACCCCCAGGCCAGCCTGCATCCACCCCACCTCTACTCCAAGCCCCATCACCCAGGACCTACCATCCATGGTGTTCCCCTGGCTTACCCCCAGCTGGGGCCTTTTGGGAGGGCCTGGTTGACCCCTCATTGGAACCTGAGGCTCAGTGTCTGGGAAGAGCTTCTCTGATGTTCCAACCTGGCTTACCCCCAGGGTGGGGCCTACAGGGGGTCCTAGCTATCTCCCCATCAGAACTTGAGGCTCAGTGTCCAGGGAGTGCCACAAGGTGGTGTTGTGGGACCTGTGGGACAAGGCAGGTGGCATACTGCATGGCCCATTTTCTCATGTTTTAGTCAGGAGGCATGGTGTACAGTGATGTTCATGGCAGCTATTTGACATCTGCCCTGCCTCCCTCCTTCAGCAAGCTCCAGCAGTAAGTTTCCCTGGCCTGCAGTAGGAGTCCATTGAGCACTGTAAGCTAACCCACTCTACCCCCTAGAGAAGAAGAGAAGTGCCTGGGATGCTCAATCCTCCTCCCTCCAACTGGCCTTCTGACTACCAGGTCCATTCCCAAACCCACGCATCAGCATGGCAAGCAAAGCACTACTGCTGTGCTTACAGGCCATGATGCAGCTCGATTCTTGAAGATTGGCACAAGCTGTGCTAATGCCAGCTTGTGCTAGTACTCACTGGACCTGGGACCCAGCACCTAATTCACATATGGGAGGACTCCTGGTGCTAAACACACACCAGTTGTGGCAGCCACTCCTCTGCATTACACATTTGGTGCACAGGATTAATTTGGCACAGGGTGTAACAGGGTGGCATGGATCACCAACCCCACTGCACAACACAGGGGCATGTAAAAGTCTTAGGAATCCAATGCAGGCTACTGTGTCAGAGGAGGGGCAGGTGGCAGGGGGATGAGGCTGTGCTCAGGACCTGCACAGTGCTGCCAACAGGCACGCCTGCTGCAGGTCCAGTAGGCAGACAGGGCATACATCAGAGGTGTGGGTGACACCATTCCTGGTGTGGTCTGCACTCAGCTGCAGGGCTGTGATATTGTGCAGTGCTGATTGCCCAGTTTCCCATTTCTCCAGGCACTGGGACAATCCCTGCTCCCACCCTACACTGTCTGTGGGGGTGGCCGAGGGCCATTAGACCATCTGTTGGGTGGTCTAAGTCCAAGTTGGTCCTGCTGGCTGCTGCAATCCCATTTAAGGGGATGTGATAGCCAGTGACTGCCAAAAACCTTGTAACTCCCTGGCATGCCCCAGACTTCAGTGCATGCCTGGCATATGGCAGGTCTGGCACAGGGTGTCTCTTATTTGCTGCAGTCAGCCTTCAAGAATTGGAAACTCCACAAGTTTGATGAAAGGTGCCCTTTGCATTAATTCTGTTTGATGCAGGCACCTTGCATCAAAATTGGAGTTTTGTGAATAGAGCTCCAGGTCTTACAGCCCCACAGGGAGAAGAAATTGAGGAGAGCTGCTGGTTTCATATATTTTTAATACCTCACTCTCTGCTCCCTCCAGATGCCTCCCACCCTGTGGGTGGCCCCAGTGATTCCTCCCCCGGAAGTGATGCCATGGCTACTCCCCCAACCCCTCAGTGGAACCTCACCTGTCTGTCTAAGGCAAAGACTATCTCAGATCCTTTCTTCCTCCACCTTCCATGCTCTGGATGGGTCTTCCCTCGAGATCTGCACCTCCTACAGATATCTTAGCATCTGGCTTGACCAGCACCTTGATGTCTCTGTGCACATTGATGCCAAAAGATGTTAATCCCATTTCTGGGACAAAAATTAGGAGGCACTCAAGAATAAAATTTGCAGACCGTCTTTTCATATTCCAATAATTCTTTTATTCCATAAAAATGGCAAGCCTCAACATTTCACCTAGCAAGTAGGCTTTATCAAGAGATGCCCTTCTAAATAAATATACAAATATATATAATTAGATGACTGTCCACAACCACATATATAAAAAAATCCATAAACAAAATACTAATAAAAAATATAAACAAACACTGATGCTACTTACTTGTTTTTATATTTATAACTCTAGGATTTCCTTATTCAGTCATTTTCTGAAATCACAATCCTAAAAAATATATATATTAAATATTGAGTCCTTAATCTTATCATACGTCTGTAAGTATTCTCAAATAAAAATTGAGTGTTAAATGTGAGACCAAAAAACCCATCACCAATCACCACAGCTTAGTGAGCCAAATGCTAAATGATTAAATACATATCCATTTATACCTGTGTCTTCTGAAGGATTTATATAACTTATTTTTTTACTTCTTGCAACCTTATACTTTAATAAATTCACCATATGCTTCTTTTCATTCAATTCATGGCTATAATCAAACAAGGGGAACCATTCATAAACATTTCATAATCATACATTAACAACATCAACTTAAAAGATCTGAAAATTTGATGTGTTAACATCGTGAATATTTCAATATTTCTTTACGAATAAGAAAGAAAAAAGATTCTCTCCTGTTTGCAATTTAACACCACATGTAGTGCAGCACTTTTATGTTTACTTCCCATAGAGTTTTTTTCTGGTTACACATTGTTAAAAATCATTTAGGACCTTACTGGTTCT
Organism: Neoceratodus forsteri; assembly: GCA_016271365.2. Lineage (NCBI taxonomy): Eukaryota > Metazoa > Chordata > Ceratodontiformes > Ceratodontidae > Neoceratodus > Neoceratodus forsteri. Next base: position 355,641,040 of record CM057454.1, on the reverse strand, counting down.
CAAATGGAGACTTCATGATCATATATTTGCAACATCATCCTTAAAGGTTTTAAATCTTACATATTAACCTAATAAACACTTCATTATTTCCTTACAAAAAAGAGATAAATTTCATATTTATAATTTAGCGCCACATACGCTAAAACACTTTCATATTTACTTTCAGAAAACATTTTACTGTCACATGCTGTTAAAAGTCATGAGGCACATCAATGGTTTTTTCTAAAGAATAGAAACATCATATACTCCGAGATTTCAGAATTCCAAAGATTTATCCCAACACAGATAAATATAATGTAAACCCATCTCAACATGCATATGTTTGTCCCTAATTACTTCAACTAGTCACGCATTATCATTCATTACAAGTGCGTAATTCCCAAAGACTTTTAAAATCACTCGCTACTATGTGTCATTCGATGCATGTATATTTCTAACCTTGATTCATCATATGCCTTAAAGACTCCTGAAGTTTCCTTTTGTATCTCTACACAAGCCAAAAAAAGGGAAAGTAATAAACCCATCTCTATTAACTTCAATTCTATGTTTGTCCTTAATGACTACAGTCACACACTTCCTGCTAGTCATCATAAATGTAAACATAAACCTAAATGCCCATTTCCCTCTTATAGCAAACATTGCAAGTTGTGAATGTATGTTCATCCTAGTGGACTTATAATATGTAAATCTCGGAATACTTACTCATGATATACGGATTTTCAAAACCCTTTAACATTATAATTCTAAACAAATTATCACTTGCTGGTGTTACCGATACATTTCACATCTCAAGAATCAACTGCATTAGAGATTTTCCCTAATTTCCAGGCAAGGCAGCAATAAAATTACAAAATAACAAAAAGTTTACTAGAAAGTCAGACCTTGTCATGCTCCTTCTGTCTGTGTCAGACGCCAAACCACATATCATCTAGGTTTTTTGGCCATCGCTCTTGTAGACCTTATAAAGCGCTCTATTTATGATGTAATCTCTTGTTTCTCTTAAAGACATAGTGCCAGAAAGATTTTAACTTGACCTTATATCTCGCTATGTATTAGTTAAATACACTCCTATCTGTCATTTTTATCATATCATACAAATAACGTTATTCCAAACATCACCTAGTATTTTATTTTGAAGGATCATATATTAAGATCTTCATATATTCATACTATATTTTTCATTTGTTATTTTTATGAATCAGAAGAGGAAAAAAAGGTTTATTCATCTCATACATCCTAAAGAGACACAAAATAAGGGGGAAAGGAAGGGAAGGGAGGAAGGGAGGAAAAAGGGGACAAGGGTGGATGAAAAAAGTGGAGAAGCGGAGAAAAAGGGGGGATGGAAAAAGGGGTTGACTTGAAAAGGGAGATAAGAGAAAAGTGGATGGGGAGGAAGGGGAAAGGGAAGGAAAAAGGAAAGGGAAAGAGGGTGTAAAAGGAAGAAGGGGAAGGGAAAGGGAAGGAGGAAGGAAGGGAGGAAGGGAAGATGGAGAGGAGAGGGAGAAAAGGAGAGGGAAGAAAAGAGGGAGGAAGGGGAGAAAAGAAAAAGAGGGGGGGGAGGGGAGGGGAAGGGAAGAAGATATGCCTACAAAATTCTTTTTTATCTATGACAGCAATTCCAATTGATTTATTTATTCAAACCTATTCTCGGTTCCAAAGCTCTCATCTCATATATCCACTTGGTCTCTGTTTTTTCCACTATTTTATTAAAGTCTCCTCCTCTGACAGGTGGATTTATTGCCTCAATTCCCCAGAACCTTAAAGAAGCACCTGTATGCCCTGCTTCTAAAAAGTGATCTACTACTGGGGTTGACTTTTTGTTTCTAATATTTGATTTATGTTCCTGAATGCATTGTTTCAGAGGTCTAATTGTCTTTCCTATATAAATTTTATCACAAGTACACTGCAAAACATAAACTACTCCCACAGTGTCACAAGTAATAAATTGTTTAATGTCATATTCCTTATTTGTACATGGATGTATAATTTTTGGTTTTTTGCTAGTGTGTCCACAAACTGAGCATCTGCCACATGGCACCATGCCTGGTTGTAGAGGACCTAATAATAACTGTCTGTTCTCATTTACCTTTCCCTGCAAATGGTCTGTATGTACCAGCCTATCTTTTAGGGTAGGTACCTTCCTTTCAGCTATTCTAGGTGGTGTTTGGAACACATTATTCTCCATTGGATAATCTTTCAAAATAGACCAATGTTTGTATATCACCTCTCTTATTTCTCTCATTTTATGATTATGTTTAATACTGAAAACTATCTGCCTATCTGTTAATCTTCTTCTATTTCCACTCAATGCCTCTGTTTGTGTAATGTTTTGTACACGTCCCCTTGTTTGATGTAAGTTATTTTTATTATATCCGCGTTCTCTAAATCTTTCAGATGCTGTTCTAATTTCATCTTTAAAAGTCTGTTCATTCCCACAGTTCCTGTAAATTCACAGAAACTGTGAGAAAGGAATGCTTTCAACTAACAGCTCAGCATGAAAGCTTTGCGCATGTAATATAGTATTTCATGCAGTATCTTTTCGATATAATGTTGTAGTAAGTCCACTCTCTTCCATCAAAACCCTAACATCCAAGTAGGGAATGGAAATTGTACTTGAATCCATTGTAAAATTTAGGTTAATATTACAGGTATTTATATACCTTACAAAAGCCATGAGGTCATCATTTGAACCCAACCATAATATAAACAAATCATCTATATATCTCTTACAAATCTTAATATATTGAAAGAAATGATTGTTCTGTTCATCCAAAATAAAGGTATTCTCGAATTCAGACATATAGGCATTTGCATACCCGGGTGCCATAGTGGCACCCATTGCTGTCCCTTTTGTCTGTCTATAAAATGTTTTTTTCAAACCTGAAATAACTATTTGTGAGAATAAATTCTGTTAACATCAATAGAGTCCCAGTCTTAGGATATGCTCCTGACTCTCTATGGTCCAAAAATGTCGCCATTATTCCCTCCTGATGAGGTATAGAGGTATATAAATCCGAGACATCCAGTGTTACTAAAATTGCAGATTTCCCTTCCTCCTGTGTGAGTTTGATTTCTTTCAAAATGTTTATAAAATGAGAAGTGTCCCTAACATATGTTAGTATTTCTTCCACCAAAGGTTGTAAATGATAAATAACAAAATCAGACAAAGGTTCGAATATACTCAAAATCCCAGATACTATGGGACGCCCTCATGAATCTATTTGATTTTTTTGTATTTTTGGTAATGTATAAAAAAACGGAGTTCTTGGAACTTTTTGCACTAACAATTCTTCTTCCCATTCTTTTAGAAAGTTACAAAGTACTAATTCTTTCATCAATCCCAATAATTCCCTCTTTATGGCATCCAGAGGATCAAAATCCAACTCTAGATAGTTTGTTGTATTTTCAAGAAGCCTGAAACATATAATTTTATAATGTTCATAATCAAGAACAACAATGCCACCCCCTTTGTCTGCTGATTTTATTATTATGCTCTGATCATTTTTCAAAACATTTAGAAATTGCCTTTCCACTTGCAATAAATTATCATGTATAGACAATCTGTCTGTCTCAGTTTTAAATAACTCATAAATTCCTCTTTTCACTGTATCCACATAAGTTTCTACAGCAGGACAACATCCAACTGGAAGATTATATGTAGATTTGACCATCAAAGCACTCTTAATATCTTGCTTGTAATCTGTTACTTGTAATTGATTACTGAATTGAGCTTTAAGACGTAATGACCTGAAAAATAATTGTAAGTCACACTCTAATTCAAATAAGTTCAAAGCTGTGGTTGGTGCAAATGAAAGACCCCTAGCTAGTATTCCAATCTCTATGTCATTTAAATATCTTTTACATAAATTGAAAACAGGAACTGCTTTTGATAATATCTCTGCTTGGGGTGGGTGTCTCCTCGTCCTCTGCCTGTTCCTAATCCTCCTCCTATACCGATTCGTCCCTGCTCTACACCCTCTTCTATTCCATTCCTATTCCTCATGGCATACCTTGGTTCCCTTTGTTCCTCCATCCTTGATTGACCCAATGAGTCTGTGTTCTCTATTTTCTGTGTAGAAAAATGTTCTCTCATATGTATTTCTGAGATCTATTACCTATATCTGCTGTATGTGTTATTCTGTTAGATGATCTTTCTAGTTCCTGCTGTGTTTTAGTAGTAGAATGTATATTACCACTTGTTCTACTATAGCTGCTATCACTTTCAGACCCACTCTCTTCTTGTCTGCTCTTCTATGTCCAATTTGTCCTTAAATTATTCCTCATATGTGTAACCACTCTATTTTCTTTATAATAATTTGTATCCCGATTGAACTTCTTTAATTTTTGTTGTCTGAGATTTCTTTCATATGTGTCTATCTTTTGTTTAATTTGTTCTATGACCTTATTAAACTCTTCTAGTTGTAATTTGAGTTTTAAAGCCTCCTTATTAAGATTTATTTGCTCAGTTAGTGTTCCCCTTTCCTCTATTATAGCCTCAATTAATGCATAAATAAAGTCAACTGAGCATCTTGTTCTTATCCCATCCCATTTCATATCCAGTTTGGATGATTTTATTCCTATATTGTGTTCCACATATACTCTAAGACCTCTCGGTATTAATTTATGTGTTAAATACTGTCCTAAAGTGATAGCATGCCAGTCTAGGTGTCAGTCTCTGAATTCCTGATTTTCAATTCTATGAACAGCTTGTTTTGCATTATCAAATGTACCTGATGAAAAGTCTCTATCTCCTCTGATCTGTCCTAGCAACTTTTCTTTCTCAGCATCCGAAAAAGTTGCAAAATGATATTTGGCATTAGCACCTGCCCCAATCTCATTAAACATATCCATCTTAAACAATTCAAAAAAAAGGTATTTGTTTTCTTTTTATCAGTTATCAAATACAATACAAATAGCACCAGTGGGTTTATATATAATTATAATATTTTCATATACTATAACATCAATAAACCTATATAGGTTTTTCTTAAAATATTTATTTTTAAACTCTTAGAAAAAGTCCAACTTCTGTGGTTCAGATGCAGCACATCTCTGTCATCAAAGCACACTTATATTTAAGAAGAGATCGAGAAGGTTATGAAGAACACTTCTTATATCTCTGAGCTGCCATTCCCAATGTGTTGTTTTACAAAAAGATGGTTTTGTCCCAGAAATGATTAATCATCTTGTAAACAACATGAGTTGCAACCTAGAGATATAAGAAGTGTTCATTTCCTTAAACCCTTCTCAGTTCCCCTTCTTAAACATATTGATGCTATCCACAAAAATCTTTTCCCCAACTGCGTGCCCTGTACCAAAATCGTGGCTGCATCCCACTGCTGGCCCACCATGCTATTGTGCAAAAAATGATTCTCCCTATCTTTGACTATGGTGATGTTGTTTACAGCTGTGCCCCTAGATCCACCTTAGCCAGACTGGACCCCTCTTCCACTCCTTCTGTCACTTTGCCCTTGACTGCCACCCCACTACCCACCACTGCATTTTCTACCAGACCCTTGGCCACCCCTCATTACAAGTCTGCCAACTCTGCCACTGTGGCAGCACTACAACAAAATTCTGGGCCCAGTCCCTTCCTCAGTACCTCACTGGGACTAGAAATCCCTTTTTCAGGGGTGATCGGGGAAGGGGGGGATACAGATTGTAAGCAACTGAAATTGAAACAGATTAAGCTGTTGGTGGCATTTTTAGTAAATAGGGGAAATTTGGCCAGGACACCGGGGAAATCCCGTACTCTTTTTGATAAGTGTCATGGGATCTTTAACATCCACCTGAACTACCACCAATCCAGGCAGATGGGACCTCAGCTTAACGTCTCATCTGAAAGACTGTACCTCAGAAGTACAGCATCCCCCTCATCCTGTACTACAGTGTCAGTATTGAGTTATTAACCCAAGTGCCAGATGTGGAAACTGAACCCACAGCCCTCTGATCTCCTGGTCTTAGAGGTGAGTGTGCTACCTTCTGAGCCACTGACACTATTATAATTGCAATGATATATCAATAATTCATAGGTGTTAAATCAAAAGGTGAATGATAGATATTTTCACGGTTTGTACATTTGAAGTTTATCAAGAAATGGAGAGGACAATTGAATGCCAAATCTACATAATGCAGAAAGTAACCTGAGTCATGTGCAGTGGTGATCATATAAAATTTTGGAAGTGCTGAGATATACCTTGGGGTACCACTGAGGCACTCAAGTTCACGTGGTGATTGTCTTTATCAAAAATAGTATAGTATAAGTTCCATTGTAATGATACTTTAGATAATGTTACTCTTCCCTTAGGAATCCAGTAACAGGTAAACAAGACACCTTGTAACTGGAAATATTTTAAATGTAATTTAGCTCGTAATGACAAAGCTTCCAGAACACCTGGGCAAGAATGGCTTTTGCAACACAATAGTCATAAAAAGTTAGCATATCACGGGAAGGTATAAGTGCCATAAATGATAAAGCTTTCATTTTATTTAGCTAGGTATGCCAGTCATAAGGACATAAATCCTATATATATATATATTCTATGCAAAAAACTTCATTAATGCATCAGTTAGGGTTCTTCTACAGTGAAAAAGTGAGAAAATTTGATTTTAGTGTTCCCACCCTTTAAACCACACCCCCACCCCGCCCCCACCAGTAGGCATTGGGGTGTGCATTGAGGTCATCAGCCCTAACTCTAACCCCATCCCATGTGTAAACAAGCTGAGGTGGTGCAGTGTAGGAGAATGGGGTGCGAGTTAGGGCTGATTACCCCAACGCACACCCCAATGCCTGTTGGTGGGGTGGGGTGCAGGATGGGAACCCTGAAATCAACTTTCCTCACTTTTTTCACAGTAGAAGAACTCTAACTGATGCATTAACAAAGTTTTTGTATAGAATTCATACTTTTAAAGAAAGATTAGAAAAGTAGAGTTGGAGTTGTGGGAGTGCAGGCCTTTGGCCTCATGCTCCCCACTCAACTTGTAAGTGTCAGGCCACATTACACACCCAATGACTAAAAAGTACATTGACAATAGCAAGGGCAGCCACCAAACAAATATTAATCTAGTAGAACAATAGAAAACGCAGTCCATAAAATGTAAACTGCGCCACACAATATCTCTGCAAAAAAAAATTGTCTGACACATAAACTCTGCTACTAACATCTACAGCACATGCTGTTAATACCCTCCAAATTTCAAGTAAAAAGACCAAACTGTGTCCAAAATATAACATGTAAAAAATTGAAATTTTCATTCATCAGAGTAGCACAGTTCTGCACCTGTTGACATTTAAAGCACACAATGACTGAAAACTACATCCATGACACTAAGGCTAGGCACCCTATAAATTTCAAGCCACCAGCACAATCCAAAACACTGTCCACAACACATAAAGTGCGTCACACAATATCTCCACAAAAAAATTTTCTCCAACATGTAAACACCTTAATTCACATCTAAACGACATGTCTTAAATACCCTCCAAATTTCAAGCAAAAAGACCAAACCTTTTCTGAGATAGTCAATGTTAAAGCTTGGTAAAAGTTCCCTATCTATTCCATTATAAAAAAAATCTGCCCATCTTGTCCCCCCCACGATCAAAGATGCCGATCAAAGAATCTCATGATCAAAGAATTTGCAGGCTCATGATCAAAGAATTTGTAGGCTCATGAACAAAGAAGAAAAAAATGCTATAAAACAAAAAATTGAAGTAATTGCAGTAAACCACCACCATGCAATAATAATAATAATTTCTGAGCTCCTCTTTGCATTAGAGCTGCTAATACACACAGTCAGCAGCTGGCTGTGGAGGTGAGAGGTAGACTGTGCCAGTCGCCAGCTGGGGAAAGGTGGGGGGGTGCTGGGTTGGCTGGCATGGCTGGGAGAGGGGTGGGGAGCCACTAGACTACCAGGGAATTGGAGATCAGAATGTATTTTATAATGATTGGGGGGGCTGCTAGACTACCAGGAATATGAGCAACAATATTAATTTTATACAGATTGGGGGGCCACTAGACTACCAGGGATACAAAAATCATTATTAATTTAATGCACATTTGGGGGGCATTAGACTACCAGGGATATACAGAACACTATCAATTTTATACAGATGGGGGAACACTAGACTACCACGGATAAGGAAAACATTATTTTTTTGTACAGATCAGGGGGACCGCTAGACTAACAGGGATATACAAAACATTATTTACTGGATACACATTAAGGGGGCTGCTAGACTACCAGGGATACAGACATCATTATTTGTTGGCTACACATTGGGGGGGCCAGCTAGACTAGCAGGGCTATACAGAACATTATTTTTTTATGCACATCGGGGGGGCCCCTAGACTACCAGGGATATTGACAACAGTATTGATTTTATTCAGATTGGGCAGAACGAAGCCCCCTGAGCAAATTCCACCCTCATTTAACTACCTAGGGCACCCCTAGGCTGAGAAAAGTGATTTTTAAATCTGGCCATTTTGTCCCTTGCTTGCAATGCGTGATCGCGATCAAAGACTCTCGCAATCAAAGAATTTGCAGGCTCGCGATCAAAGATCATTAGCAATCCATGAATTAAGATTTTAAAAGCTTATAACTCTACTTTTTACTGACTTGGATAAAACCAAAGGCATGGCTTAATAGATCGGAGTCCCCTGAGTAAAACCCATCCAAGTTTTACTTCAGAAGTGACCCCTGAGCCGAGATATTTGTGTTTTTCTGATCAAAAACTTAAAAACAAGATGGTGGACATCGCGATCAAAGAATTTATAAAATTCTCAGGGACCAAGATTCTTAAACTGCAAGCCTGAAAATTCTTTGATCACCAGGTGGGACAAGATGGCCAGAGCCCCATTCTTTGTTCGCAAAACATACATATAAATGTTCCCATTGACTTATAATGGGAACTTAAAAGCGGCATAATGTTTGAATGCCTTAATATTTTTTCACCAAACAAAAAGCGGCATGTTCAACCACCAAAGCTCTTCCAAACTAGTCATCTCTCAGAGCAGCATACCACACAATGGAGTGCAGGGCCACATCCAAAATCCCAAAAGCTGCCTCCAAAAATAGATAATTTTGCATTATTCAGCATTTTTGTATGCAAAGACCGTAAGTCCAACCAAAACACAAATTAGCAGATCAAGAGATCTACCATGCCCCAATGCACATTCCAAATTTCAGGCAAATCCATTGAACGGCTCCAAAGTTATTAACGTGCAAAATTTTGAGTTTAACATAGAAGTGACAACTGAACCCCAACTATAGTGGTGCAACTGTGCCACTATAATATATATATATATATATATATATATATATATATATATATATCACACACACACATATATACTGTATTTTGCCATATCCCCAGCAATAATCTCTATAGGTGGATTCACGAGAATTCTAAGAGTCTCATCTGAAGAAAGTATATTACTTGAAAGGTAATAACTAATGCAGGTTTCTCTCATGTGGGTGTATTTAAACCATTTTGACAATATATGTGATAGTGTTTCAAAAACATTTTCTCCCCAGTCACCATACAATTTATAAATAGTTACAGTTTCTTTACTTTTATGGAATCTGAACTGCAGTACCTTAGTAGGGTACATTTCCAACCTAAATTTCAAAAATATACACATATCTTCTCTATCAGATACTGTAGAATGGTGAGATATGGTTCTAGGGTATGATTTATTTTGTTATGTGCATACCAGCCATACAATTTTAGGGTTCAGATTTTCATTATATCCAAACTAAAAGAAACTTGCTTTTTTTTAATTAATATTGCATAATCATTAACTGTGTTTGTTTTTTTAAGGGAATCTGTTCAGAGATGTTCTAGCTTCAGTAAGCTCAAAGTGTTTGTTATGTCATCTAACCAAAATGAGGGAGAATTATTTGTATTGATAACCTAGTTTACCTTTTCTTCCAGACATTTCTTGATCAGTGTTTTTAGATCTGCATTAATGTATTTTATTACATATGTCATTTTTCTGGATAGCGCCAGATATTTCATTCTAGCCCTACCTAGTTCTCCTCTCACTATCTCTGCTACTGTAGAACCAGAGGTCTGTAGACTTGATCAATATAATTGTATAAATGGCTTTTCCATTTAATCAATTTTCCTATCAAACCAGATTTCAGCCATATACAAGGCCACACTATTCATTTTCACCTCGACTGCAGGAAGTGCTGGGAGGAGTGAGTGGCCTCCATATTTTGCATTAAACCTTAACAAAGCATTTTTAGTTGAGTAAGTTTGTTTACTGCATAGGTGTTATGTTTTTCCCCAATGTCTATTGTTGGAGATGATAAGCTGCAGGTAACAGTAAGTGGGGACATTAACCAAAGGTTTAATATTGAGGTGACATGGTGCTATTTTTCACTTGACCTTTCTTTTGCTGTAAATCAAAATGTGGCTTTTTTAGTATTAATACATAAGCCATTTTTGTCACAATACTCCTCTAAATGAGAAATTTTTTTTTTCTGACCTACTGGAGTGACTGAAAAGAAAATTAAATTGTCTACACATTAATGCCATCACAGGAGTGCCTTTTACAGTATGTGAATGATTTAGTTCAGTTAAGAAGAGGGTTGGTAAATAATTTATGAACAAACTGAAAAGTTATGAGGCTAAAATACATCCCAGCATATCACCCATGTTAGATTCAAAGGGATCTGAAGTATTACCCTCCAGGTTATATCTGATACTGGTCCAGTTTTCAGAATTAAGATTTATAATAACCGTTAGAATAGTGTGATCCAATTTTAAGGCAAGTTTTTTTTTTCCCAGAGGAATAATCTACTGTATATACTCCATCAAAAGCTCCCTTGAAATTGATAAAGCAAAATACACAGGGACATGTTTTTTTTCAGATAGTACAGTATTTGTTCTATATGCTTCAAGATGAAGCGCTGATCTACTGTTGAATGACTTTTCTGAATCCTGCTTCATTTGGATTTAATATGCCCTCTTTCTCCAGCCAGAGAGATTTCTTCTGGCTAGTTTAACCATTGCAAAGATTTTGCCCACACAGTCAATGAGACTTATGGGTCTGTAATTTTCTGGAGAAGCAGGATTTCCTTTTTAAGGCTACATGGAAAAGCCATGCTGTTTTTTTGCTATGACGTAGATTAGAAGAGGGGCTTACAGGACAGCTATTGTGTGTAATTACTCAGTGATTAGTCATTGCCACAGCATTAGTTTACCACTGCCTTCCCCTCTGTTAGACCTCACAACCCCCTCTCCCCTCTTGCAGGGGCACTGAAGAAATAGTTCTGTAGAGTTTTTAAAAACAAAGGACATGATCACCAGTGTCAAAGTTTATTCTGCTGTCAGTTGATTATTTGAATGGCACTAGGACCCTGGGGAACTCTAAGCCAAAGGCAGATGTTGTTAAATTTCTGGTCATGAAGTGTTAGATTAAAGTGAAATGCTGCAGACTGAGGAATAAACTGCTAAACTACTTGTAGATTGTTTACACAGCTCCAGGTAAATTCACAGATTACTGTTTATACATATTGACATAGTTTACTTTAATGATTCAAAACATCATCAAAGGGAGGCAGTATAGTGCAGTGGTTTAAGGCTCTGAGCTGCAAATTTGATGACATCCAGCAGACCAGACCTGGGTTTGAAACCCACAGCTTTCACTTTCATACTGTGTGACCCTGAGCAAGTCACTTAACTTCCCTGTGCTCCCAGGTCGTGCCTGTAAAAAAGCTTCCAGCTTAGTGTGCTAATCCTGGTTAAACACAGCTAAAAAAATGTTTGTCTTTCAAATGTTTAGTAATGTAATCCTCTGCTTTCTCAAACCTTTTCACAGTAGAGTAATGCATATTTTCCTTTCATGATTCAGAACAAGTTTGTCTTCCAAATTTTTAATAATGTAATCCCGTTTTCTCAAAACTTTTTACAACAAAGAACTGCATGAAACAAATACCTTTCAATACAGTTTTCAGTAATAATTGTTCAGATATTAAAAGGACAGTGCTAGGGTGGTGATGGTGATTCAGGGATGATGTACTTTTCAGGGAATGCAGAGGGGAGATGATGTGTTGGTGGGATTAGAAGGAAAAAAGATTGAGGGTTCCAGCAGTGGTCTGTAGGCTGGGACAGACCTTGAGGGAACAGGCTGCAAAATGAGGTGTGGGTACTGGAAAGCAAATACATAGGGGTGGTCAGTACTAGTGGATCCAGCTATGTAACTAGGTAGCACCCACAACCTCATTAGTCTAGCAAAAATTGGTTTAAACCTAATCTTAGCTTTAAATGGTAATATTTTGCATTTTGGGGAAGAGTTTCCCCCTTGAAAAAATTCTAGATGTGCCCCTGGTGATCAGCAGTGCAGAAAAATACCACAATTCTGTCCACAACATCTGCTTTGCATGGTGCAGAACAATACACAACTGCCCACAACTAGATAAGACACCTCGGCTGGAGAACACTTGCCTCCTTGAAAAAATTTTAGATGCACCACTGTTGATCAGCAGTGCAGAAAAGTACAAGAAATCTGTGTGCAAAATCTGCTGTATGTGGTGCAGAACAATTCACAACTGCCTGTAAGTCAGGTAAGACACCTCACTTCTGCTGGTTTCACACAACTACTACCTCATCACCCTTTTGATAATGCAGCCATCCTGTAAAACTGGTAGAGGTGTCTTACCATAGCTGCAGGTGGTTGTAAACTGTGTTGCTTCTAATAAAGTTGATGTTGCATACACAACTGTGATGCCTAAGACTTGATATTTTACATCGGGCAGTTTGTGTGGTGAAGCTGTGAGTGCTGTTCCTTTGAGAGCATAAAAGTAGCCTAGCAGGCTGTTGCCCCCTTGTATAAACTCTAGATGCACCCCTGGTGGTCAGCAGTGCAGAGAAGTACCACAACTCTGTGTGCAAAATCTGCGTTATTCTTTTTTCAGTTAAATGTTTTATTGTATCCAAACATAAAACAAAACAGACATACACTATTACAAATACAGTAGATGTTTATACAGGATCACTTGATGTTGACATATTGGATATAACCATAATGTATCATTGTCCCTTCTTGGTAACCATACAGGCTGCACTAATAATTGTATAATTGACATTGTTTAAAGGATATATGCCTCTTTTATGATATCAAGTACTGGTATGTAGATTGGTGTCAACTCCTTAATCCACATCTATACATAATTAACTCATAAAAAAAATGAAAGAAAAAAAAAAGAATACAAAGGGAGTACACCCTGGGATATATACTGTGAATACCTATGAAAGCTCAGGTCCTAATGCACAGTGTAAAATAGACAAAATAGATGCACCTACCTCACTTTTCCCATAACATGCAACCATAGGGAGGTATCACCACATATAAGACACGGCTTCATTGAATATAATAGTCACACCTTCTTATGGCCGCTTCGTACACTACTTCTGGGGGAAAAAGACTACAGAGTAAACATAGTGATATATACATTATCTGTTCCTACTGTGGAGTATATCTACTGATAATAAACAGTATTCTACATTTATACGGGTAAAGAGGGTATGTTGGTTACCATTACTCAGACTGTACAATTAACACTTGATAGATATTCACATACAAGTCTTGACCTATATTAAACCTATAGAACAGAAATTACCTCAATATGGGTAACTATGTACACTAAATCCTGCAAATATAAACAACATTGCACATTACTGACACTATAGACCTTTATATCCATAGATTCACAATACAGTGTTCATAGATAGCCTTAGTTCAAACAATAAGTGGTGACAGATGGATATGAGAAGACTGATCAACCGATACCGGCTCTGGCTGATAAATATGCCATGAAGGGGGCCCAGCAAGGAGAAAAGTATTCCATCTTCCCCATAGCCATATGTGTCTGCCTATCCATCTCATATACAGAGGAGAGCAAAGTCAGAATCACCTTGAGACTGGGCAGTGCAGTGTTTTGCCAGTTTTGTAGAATTAGTCATTTAACCGGCATGCTAAATAAGAGTAGCCACCTAAGTTTCTGGTGTTTAAGGGGGGGAACCCCACACCACAGACCTAACAGCATAAGGGAAGGATCAGCTGGAACCTGACATTTAAGTATTGTGCTGGCCACATGTATCACTTCCTCCCAAAGATCATGTATTCGGGGACATTGCCAAAGAATATGAAATAAATCCCCCCCCAGGCTGGAGAAACCACCAGCACATATCATGCGTAAGGATTTGCATTTTCTTTAATATAGCAGGTGTCCTATACCAAGAATGTAAAATTGTATTATGTATAAGTCTACTCTGGGTATCTTTATGAATTTTTAACCCAACCCGCCAGCACTGTTTCCACTGTGTCTCTGATATTTGTATATTTAGGCCTTTTTCCCACTTTAACTTGGATTTTATGTTGGTGGAAGGTAGCAAGTCCCTCAGTACAGCATATATCGTAGTTGCAACTTTATTGGGTAGGTGAAGCCACCTTTCTAAGTATGAGTCACAGGCTGGGAGAGCTTTACCCTGATTTAGGAGAGGTTTAAGACTATCACGCAGTTGCAAGTATTTCCAAAAATCTGATTTACCCAGGTTCCATCTGGATTGCAAGTTCTGGTACGTATCTACCACAAAGGAACTGGGTCCCAGTATATCCTTAAGAAATATAATCCCTTTTCCTTGCCAGGAGGGCCAAGACACCATGGAGCCACCAATAGTTATGTTAGGGTTGTTCCACAGGGGCACATATGTGAGGGGAAGAGTCGAGTGTTTTATTTTTGTTTGTAAAATCTTCCAATATGTGATTGAGGACCCTATAGTGGGAATGCATTGTGTATTCCTGATCCGAGGAGGAGCAGAGAAAAGAAACTGCTGTAGGGCTGTTACTGTACATCAGTTTGAGCCTTAGCCACTGAGGAGAGTCAATATTATGGGGCTGGAACCATTTCAGTGTCTGTGCTCCTTGAAAAGCTATCTTGTAGCCTTCAATCTATGGAAGGTTCCATCCTCCCTGCAATGAATGAGTCCGGAGTTGATTTCTACTGAAACGAGGTCTAACTGGTCCCCATAAGAAGGAAATAATCATTGTGTCTATTTTCTTGAACCAATAATTTGGGAGAAAAAGGGGAATATGAGCAAGCACATAAAAAAATCTCGGGGCAAGGGACATCTTAAAAGCGGCTATCTTACCTGCCATGGTTAGATGAAGCTTATTTATTCGCTCTATTTCAAGTTTATAACTGGCCAGAAGGGGGCACAGGTTATTATCCCACTACTTCGCTAAGTTACTCCCAACCTTGATTCCCAGATATTTGATCGTGTGCTAGGACCATTTAAGTCCAAACTGTGCCACCATGTGAGATTTACACTGCGTGTTGAAAGGGAGTATTTCAGTTTTGGATTGATTTATTTTTAACCCTGAAATGGATGAAAAGGAGTCCAGAATTTCTAGAAGGTGGGGTAGGGACTCGTTAACATCTCTTAGTAATGCCAACAGATCATCAGCATACAGCAGGGATGAGACAGAGACCTGCCCCCTGCCAATACCAGTGATTTGTGTATTCTGTCTGATTGCAGCTGCTAATGGTTCAATAGCAATGATGAACAGCAGAGGAGAGTGCAGGCACCCTTGACATGTACCTCTGTATAAAGGAAATGGTTCAGAGAGAACCGAATTTGTGAGGACTTTTGCATTGGGTGATGTGTAAATGGAGGAGACAGCCGCTATAAAGCTGGATCCGAACCCCATGTGGTATAGAACTTCCTGCAAGTAGTCCCACTTCACTGAGTCAAATGCCTTTTCAAAATCAATGGCAACAGCAGCAGATGCCCTTAATATATCCTGATTCACTATGTGAATAAGATTAATAAGTGTTCTAATATGGTCAGTGCTATATCTACGTTTTACAAAACCGACCTGTGACGGGTGAATCAGAGAAGGTAGGACCAAGGCCAGTCTGTGTGCAAGCACTTTAGCAAAGACCTTGCTGTCAGAATTTATTAAGGATATGGGGCGATAACTAGCCAGATCATCAGGGGATTTACCTTTTTTGGAATCACTGAGATGACAGCCTCCCTTAATGTGGGGGGTAGTATACCTTTATCCTTGGTCTCTTTAAAGACCTTACAAAGCAAGGGAGAAATCAGATGGGCTAATAGTTGCAGAAAGTCCACAGGGAACTCATCACTGCCAGGGGCTTTCCCTGTTTTTAAAGCCATCAAGGAGGCCACAACCTCTGCATGGGTTAGGGGTTTCTTAAGGGCTGCGGCTTATTCTGGAGCCAACTTCGGTAGTCTCACCATGTTTAAAAATGATGATATATCCAAGCAGGGATTGGTTCTGGTTGACTTATATAATTAAGAATAAAATTCCTTCATAATGTCATTCACTTCTTGTGGATTCGTTTTCACTACTCCTGTGGCTGGATCTTTTAACCCCCCCCTATGTATCTATTTCCTTGCTGTTTCCACAGCTGATATGCCAGAATTTTTCTGTTTTTTTCACCCCCCTCCCAGTATGTATGTTTTAGTCTAATAAGTGCCAAATCTGCAGCCCTGGAGAGAAGTTTGTTTAACCTGGTTCTTATCTCCAGAACTTTCCGACCCCATAAGGACTTGGAGGAGGGGTGGTGTTGAGCCTTAAAAGTTTTTTCAGCTTTGAGCAGGTCTTCCTCCAATTGTACCCTTTCCCTTTCCCTGTTTTTCCTCCTGTAGGAGGCATATCCTATAATTTTCCCACGCATGGTGGCTTTAAAGGCCTCCCAGGTATTTCGGGCAGAAGTGTCCTCAACAGGGTTTTCCTTAAGAAAGTTTATAGTCTCTGATTCAGCCCATTTTCTGAAATTAGGTTCATGTAGAAGTAATGGATCAAGTCTCCAGGAAGGGGATCTTCGAGACGTGGGGCCCCAGGATATAACTACCTGTACTGGGGCATGGTCTGAGATTACCATGGGGAGAATAACTGAGTTTCTAACTAGGCCTGTAAGAGTATGGGAAATAAGCCAGTAATCTAATCTACTATAAGTAGCATGGACCCCAGAGTAGTAGGAGTAGTCCCGGACAGAGGGGTGCACTAAGCGCCATATGTCCACCAGTTGATACTCAGTGCTTAGGCGTTGAATGGCCAAGGCTCCCCTAGTGTGAGATTCTTTGCCTAGATCACTCCTGTCCAGAGTGGGAACAAGTGTAAGATTAAAATCCCCCCCACATAATAATGGGAATATCTTTTTCTATCATTGTGTCTAATTTAGAATTCAACAATAAAAAGAAAAAAGGGTCATCCACGTTCGGGGCGTAAATGTTTACCACCAAAAGGTGGCCCTCGGGGGTGTCAAGCAAGGCTAATACCCATCGTCCCTGAGAGTCTGTCTTCTTCTTAACCACCACCCATGGAAGCAATTTGTGGAACAGGATTGCTATGCCTCTTTTCTTTGTGGAAGCACAGGAATGCAGTTCCATACCCACCCAGTCCTTGACTAAGTATTTACAGTCCTTTTCTGCAAGTTTAGTTTCTTGCACTAAGGCCACCTGAGTTTTAAGTCTCTTAAGATGGGAGAATACCTGCTTCCTTTTAGAGGGGGAATTTAACCCTCTTACATTCCAAGTTATAAAGGAGATATCACCCATTGGGATGGATATAACAAATTCTTTTAAGGGGATATGAAGGGATAAACTCATTCAGCCATCGTGCCTTCTCTTCAGGTCCAGTCTGTAACCCTACAAGCATAATACAGGGTATACTAAAGTTTAACACCACACATCTGTTTTGCAACGTTGTAGAAATAGTCTGGAATATAACAATTTTTAACACAATAAAACTGTTTACACGTGGTGCACACCAGTGCGCTTTGGAGATAAACGATGACTCGGGCAAAGGAGTCAAAGTCCTCTCAGGCCTCATCATTCCACCTACAGTGGGGAGGTGGTCTTGGGTGTTATCCAGGACTTATTGCCCCTAAGAGCACCCATTCCTCGGGAATCAAGTCATCTAATGCAGCCCCATGTCCGATTTCACTAACAGCTCTCAGGCAGGCTTACCAAATAGAATGTTGACCCCTTACATAGTTGCAATGCCCATGGGAGGGGGGGAATTCTCTGCTCCGGCCTTATCAACGTTCAAGTGCAGTCATAAAGACTCGCTGAGTAATGGAGCTGCCTCCACCACATGTCCTCCTCAGGGCAGAGGACTCCCAGGAGTATTTATTACTATAAGGGCCATACTTGGGCTATCAGGATCTGAACCAGCTGTATAAGACACCGTCTGGTGTCATAAAGGCCTAAAATGACCAAATAGTCCACAAGGAGTGTCGTATCAAACAGGCTACACATACCACTAGCTTCTCCCTCCCAGTTCACTTCATACCCCAGAACTATACAGAGTACACATAGATACTTATCTAATACTGGCTCTGTGCATCCAAGGAAGGCAGACTTTCAATACTAAGTTCAGGCAGGCATGCACATTGATCTAATCTGTTTTCACCACAGTTGCTCATAGGTGGTTCCTGACTAGAGTCCTTAGGTGCAGGTACCACTGACACAGGATCACCGACAGGGTATTCAGCCTTCAAAGCCTCTTGAAGCATTTCCTCTTTGGGGTATTCAGGAAATTCATCTCGTAGAACGGGGGCGAGTTTCCCAAATCTATTAGGGGAAAGGAACTGAGAGTCAAAATCCACTGTGGGGGCCTTTGAGCTTGACAATAGATCAGAGTCCTTTCCCTGCACAATTGATAGGATGAATTCTTTTTGGATGGATCTCATTCTGTTGACGTTTCCATGTGCGTGCTGGGAATGGAGTACTCTGGCCTTGGAATTGGAACCCATTTGGGCGAGATGGGGGTAAGCAGGCACCATCTAGCGGTTCGTTGTTGCTGTGACTCTTCTCCAGTAAAGTAGAATCCATGGATATGTTGTCTGTCCTGACATCTCCATACCTTCTATTTTTTAAGTGCTCAGATAAACTACTCGGAGTAGAGAATGAGAGAAAAATGCCATTCTCTTCAATCTGCATAATCGCAGGATAACGAAGTGAGAATTTAATGCCCCTTTCATGCAAGATACGTTTGGCCTCAGAATATTCCTTCCGTCAAGCTGCCAGGTCCCAGGAGTAGTTTTGAAAAATCATTATTTTATGCTCCCTCCAGTAAATAGCACCAAGCTCCCGAGCACGAGATGTGACCCACTCCTTGTCAACAAAATTTAGTATTTGTACTATGAGTGGTCTCGGCCTATCACCTGGCTTCAGTTTAGGGGCAAGAGTTCTATGCGCTCACTCAGTTGTGAAGCTAGGGGGAAGATTATGCTTCAGCAGGTCTGGGAAAATATCATATAGAAAGTCAACAGGGTTGCCTTGTTCTACACCCTCCGGGAACCCTAGCAATCGTCAGTTATTTTGCCTAGTGCGGTTTTATAGGTCATCAACCTTAGCCTGCAGTGCTTGAATTGATCTCTCCTGAGCCCTCATTGTGGCAGAAAGTTCATCTATTGCATCAGAGTTTTCTTTAATTTTATGCTCGGTTATGTCTAGTCGGGAGTCCAACCTGTTAATCGCTGCTGTCGTATTTTTTGCAGCCAGTGTTACTTCTGCCATTTGCTTTAAGAGTGCGGCGAACATCTCCTGGGTCTGCTGCGCACTAGGGCCCGCGGCTTTTCCCGGCCCACTGCATCTCGACATGGCCAGTTGTCACAACAAGAACTCCTCAGTCCGTCGTGTGAGCCAAAAAGTTTTGCTATATCCTGATAGCCCAGCCTTTCCGGTTAAGTTTTAAGCTGTTAGACGTCCTGAAATGGGTAGAGACATGGAATGTAGCTCTGATAATGACCCCGGGATATGGAGTGTTCACAGTAGGCGGCCATCATGTCGGGAGCCAAGCCACGCCCCCTGCAAAATCTGCTTTATATGGTGTAGAACAATTCACAACTGCCCATAACTCAGGTAAGACTCATCACCTCTACTGGTTTTGCAGGACTGTTGCCTGATCACCCTCTTGATGATGCAATCATCCTGTAAACCTGGTTGAGATGTCTTACCAGGTCCATAGCTGTGGGTGGTTGTAAATTGTTTCATTTCTAATAAAGTTGATGTTGCACACAGAATTGTGATGCCTGAGACTTAATATTTTACATTGGGCAGATTGCGAGGTGAAGCTGAGATTGCTGTCCCTTTGAGTGCATAAAAGTAGCCTAGCACCTAGATACTCAATTAGGTAAGCTACAGTAGCTGAGTTTTTGAATGCACATTCAGAGTACCCCCATGGCACCCACAACAGGATTTATGCCAGCCACTGTGAAGTGACAGGTGGGGCTAATAGCAGACAGGGCCAATTCCACCATTGGGGTTACCCTGAAGCCAGAGGGCTGGGTGTGCAACACCAGATGGGGAAAAAAACTGTTTTTAAAAAATAAAGTCAGGAGGGAAGGGGACCCACCATCGACATATTGGTCACAAAACTATGGAGGCTTAGGTGAGTTTAGAGATATCCTTGACTTCTGGCACACAGTGCCAGGGAACCAAACCTATTTAACAAAAAAAAAAGATTGTGGTGGACCGTGAGAAATGATTGCATTGGGAGGAGGGTGAATGACTTAAGAACTTACATTAGGCTACCCAGGGAACTTTTGGGGCATTTACATTTTTTAGGCCCAAACACAGAGTCTTGAGAATCTACAGGGGCTAGCCAACCCTCCCAGTTGCCTTGTAGTGTTGTTCTGCTGGGGATGCCTAATGTCTGCATTTTCAGCCTTCCCCTCTCTTTGGTCAAAGCACAGCCATTGCATTTGGAGGTAGGTGGGGTACCATGAACCAGCACTGAACTGCTAGCAGCTGGGAATCAGTGACCATCATGACCTCAGTCTATCACATGGTCTCTGCTTAGAGCACGGTTGGGGGCAGTGAAGTGCTGCATGCCATAGTACTGAGCTGTTGCCCCTCACATAGCGATACCCACAATAGGGTGTTAACAAATTGGATGAAGGCAATCAGTGTGCAGGAAAACAGGAAATAGCAAGATGCCTGCCCGGCAATTGCATTCTGAACCTTGTTGGTCGAACTGCATGTTGGTCCCATTGCAGGGGGGCTTCATCCCTGCACCCCCTTAAATAAATATAAACATCCACAGCTGGCATTTAAGGGGATGGACCTCAGTTCGGGCCCCACTTTCCTGTCTACCCACAATTGCCACTGTATTGAAGTCCCAGTCACTCAGATTGTAGTCTCCCATAGTGCCTCACCTACATTCCTTTGCCCTAAGTCCTATATGCACCTGATGGTATATGTCTTCCATGTAGGATGTTGCTCCTTTCATATCTACCCTTAAAAAGCTTTTTTTATCATTTCAGGTTCCTTTCTTTTCCCATTTCAACAGCTGCATCAGAGGGTGGCACACACAAAGGCTAAACCTCCCTTTGCCACAGTGTGAATGTGAAAGGACTGACAACAGTAGAACTATATTTACAGGTATGTAGATTGATCTATTACAGCTACTTACTTTAGTTCTTTTAAAGGTAAACTGAAAATGTTTAAATGGGTTAGTTACAGGCTGCCTTGATAGCCCAGAGGCACTGCACCATGAGGTCAACCTGAATTTGAGAATTAGCCTGAGTCTCCAATTGTTGGCAGCATGGGGAGAGAGGATTTGCCTTCCAACTCCCATAGTAACCCCAATAGTTACCTAAAAAGGTCATCAGATGCATGGGAGATTTGAAGGTTTCAGGGAGGCAGGTGAAGAGGAAGCTGCAGTGAGTGCTGGATGCGCAGTTGGTGTAGATAGGTTTATAAGGGAGAGGATTTTGTATTTTCAGTGTTGAAAATGGGGGGAGGTGCTTGATCATCTGGTTGAAGTCTGCTCTGCACTGAGACATATTGGCCAGTACTCCAGCAAGGCAGCATTCATTGAGTCTGTCTGTCATCAATGGAGTGTAGGCAAGAAAGGATATTAAGTTTTTCTGATGGGATGATTTGATCAGCTGATTGTGTCAGAGAACATTACTGGAGGTTATGGGGGGTAGCAAAGATTACTGCAGAAAGTTGCTGCTTTATTTTTTAATCCTTTATCACCATACATAAGGCAAATCAACAAATCAAAACTAAAGAAAAAAACACTATGGTTCTCAAAAGAAGTGGCGGGGAACGTAAGGGAGAAAAAGATAGCATTCAGGAAGTATAAGGAAACAGAAGGAGCAGGACAGAGAACTGTACCAGTTAAAACAGAAGGAAGCGGGTAAGGCAGTCAGAATAGCAAATGCCCAAACCGAGGAAAAGATAGCCAACTCAGTTGAGAAGGGGGATAAAACCTTTTATAGGTACATTAGGGAGCTAAGAAAGACTAAGGCAGGGATACTGAGGCTGAACAAAGAGGAAGGTGGTTGGGCAGAGAGCGATAGTGAAAAAGCAGGGATACTGAATGAATACTTCTGCTCAGTATTCACAATGGAAAAGCAGGAGAAATACCTAATCCGGTCAATAGGAGCACTCTGGATACGGGGGTTGATTTTAGTCCTTTCACAGAAGAAAGGGTTCTGAAAGAATTCTTACATCTGAAGGTGGATAAAGCAATGGGGCCTGATGGGATTCACCTCAGAATTCTAAAAGAACTAAGGGAAAAACTAGTAACACCACTGACTACCCTTTTTAATAAATTATGGGAGTATGGTGTGGTACCTGAAGACTGGAGGAGGGTGGATGTGATTCCCCTTCACAAAAGTGGGAGCAAGACAGAGGCAAGAAACTACAGACCTGTCGGTTTGACCTCAGTGGTAGGGAAAATGATAGAATCACTTCAGAAGGAAAGAATTGCTGAGTACCTAGAGGCCAGTGGGGCACAGGACCCAAGGCAGCATGGATTCACAGTGGGAAAGTCATGTCAGACAAATCTAATAGAGTTCTTTGACTGGGTGACCAAAGCAGTAGACCGGGGAGGGGCTGTGGACATGGCCTACCTAGACTTTAGCAAGACATTTGACACAGTTCCACACAAAAGATTAATAAACAAATTATCCAGCCTGGGAGTGGGTCCCAGGGTAGACTGTGTAAAATACTGGTTGGACAACAGGACACAGCGAGTAATAGTAAATGGAGTCCACAGTGAAGAAAGGAGAGTTACTAGTGGGGTACCGAAGGGTTCAGTACTGGCGCTGGTCCTTTTTAATGTCTTTATAAGTGACATTACAGAGGGACTGGAAGGAAAAGTATGTCTCTTTGCAGATGACACAAAGATCTGCAATAGGGTTGATACACAAGGTGGGGTGGAAAGGATGAAAAGGGACTTGGAAAGGTTGGAAGAATGGTCAAATGTATGGCAGCTTATATTCAATGCAAAGAAGTGCAAAGTAATGCACCTGGGAAACAAAAACACAGGGAAAGAGTACACAATGGGGTGAGATACTGACAACAACAAAAATGGAAAAGGACCTGGGGGTAGTCATATCAGACAACCTAAAGGTGGGCCAGCAATGTGAGAAGGCAGTAAGGAGGACTGGGAGGATACTGGGATGCAAGGGAGAGGCATCACCAGTAGAAAACAGGAAGTTGTTGACCCTCTGTACAGACAATTGGTAAGACCACGTCTGGAGTACTGTGTACAGTTCTGGAGACCCCAGCTCCACAAAGACAAAGACAGGGTGGAGGCTGTCCAGAGAAGGGCAACCAAAATGATGCAGGGTCTGCATCAGAAGACATATGAAGAAAGACTAAAGGAACTAAAGATGTATAGCCTCGAGGAAAGGACAGAGAGGGGGGATATGATAGAACTTTCAAATACCTCAAGGGAATCAACAAAGTCCAAGAGGGTAGCATCTTTTAGAAAAGAGATGTGCAAAAACAAGGGGGCACAATTTAAAGGTAGAGAAGGCACAACTCAGAGGTAATGTGAAGAAGTATTTCTTCACAGAGAGGGTTGTGGATACATGGAACAGCCTTCCTGAGGAGCTCATAGAGTTAAAAGCAGTGGGGGAATTCAAGAATGCATGGGACAGACATAAGGCACTTCTAGTAGGGGGTAGGAGGAAGTACGCTGTTGGTTAACTAGGATCTGGAGCTTGTCCATTAGGTAGGGAAATGGGCAGACTAGGTGGGCCAAGCGGTCCTTATCTGCCATCAAATTCTATGTTTCTATAATTTCTATGTATCTCTGTTGCTCTTACCCTGACATTAAAGAGCAGCTCTGCTTTCAGTACATGATTTATCATGAATAAGATCCAGCTGTTTACAGTTCACTGGAAACTAATTTTTTTTAATTGTCAATGTTCCTTTCCAAAATTTTCAGTACATCTTGACAGTCTATTTGAAAAGTCTGTATAGAAAACATTTGCCTCTCCCCTGTTACCCTCACAGTGCCTTCAGTTTTTAGTGTTCACCATGGCAGAAGGTGATATCACAAACAGCAACGGTGTGGTTAGCAGGGGAGAGTAAGATACATTTTGAAAGACTAAGTGAAAAAAGTGCTGCATTACCTACAATATTTAGTACACCAGTGGCATAAGGGAAAAATAACTGGAAAAAAAAGTTAAAACACAATTGGTATAAATCTGATGTTTCTTAATTTTTTATTATAGTAGAGAGATTGGACAGGATTTTCAAACCTGCCGAGTTGCCGCAAGCCCACTG
Source organism: Neoceratodus forsteri (assembly GCA_016271365.2). Classification (NCBI taxonomy): domain Eukaryota; kingdom Metazoa; phylum Chordata; order Ceratodontiformes; family Ceratodontidae; genus Neoceratodus; species Neoceratodus forsteri. The sequence continues at coordinate 355,616,466 of CM057454.1, read as the reverse complement.
GTGCACCGAACGTAAGGCGCATGGAGCTTGTGGCAGTCTCCAGTCAGCAGTCAGGATTTCTATCCCTTGTGCCGACTGCAGGTCCTTATACCACATATTTTTGGTCTAGCCTGCACCACATCCCAGAACCAAATGCATGGGACATGCGGCGGACATTTGGCACAAGCCGCCATAATTCAGGGAAACGGTCGCAATTGCACCTGGTATTGGAAAATCCGGTGCTGTTACAGCAGTGGGATTCAGTGCATCATCAATTTCAGAGTCCCCTGGTGCAGGGCTTGTAGCACACCCTGCGCCGTCATTTGAAAAGCCTACCCATGCTCTTTAACTATCTTTTCAACTTACTCCTATGCTGTATAGTACCCTTTGTATCTCTCTGCTCCCTATCCCTACTCACACTACTATAAGTACCTCATACTTACCTAGTTTTACCTTTATTTCCATATGTCTGGCCAGATGTTGGCTGTCTACCTTTCAGATAAGTACTGTATCTTGCTTAATTCTGACTATTATAATCTCTCCATTTGGATCATAGACCCTTTGCATCTCTGGAACCAACTCTGTGCACTGTGACTTGTACAGAGCAGGTAAGTCATATTAAAGTTAGAGGTCAAAACTGAGTTTTGCATCCTCTAGCCAGCAGGGCTAGTGACTGGGGAAACTCCCCTCAGAATTTTCCACTGTCCCAGATGATGTACTTACCGAACTGTTACCCTCTCCAGCACATGCCTTCAGGGCTACCTAAAGGAAACTCTTAATGGCTGCATACAAAATCTACTAACATTCGCTAGTGGGATGGTGACAGTTTTTACCCCAGCAAAGGAGGTGGGGCTAGTGTCAGGGGCTGGGGAACTAGTGTCTGGGGAAGAGAGGTACTAGTGTTTGGGACTTTGGAAGGTGGGTAAGCAGCAGTCAGGAGCTTTGGAGGGAGAGAGGGGCTAGTGTTATGGCACATGGAGTGAACGTGTAGAAGGAAGGGTGTATGCATACCTCTGGTGTCTGAGTAGGTGGTGTCCAGGAGGACCTTGCAGAGAAGGTGTGCAACAAGGGTGTGGGTGATTCTCAAATGGCTAGGGAGGAAGTGGTGTGGCTTCTGGTAGTCATGGGAAAGGAGGGAGGTTATATCCACAAAGATTATAAAATGGGGTACCTAGAGAGGGATGGGTGTTCAGATGGACTGTGGTGAAAGTGGCAAGGACTGGTGTGGCTAGGTTGTGTCAGGAAGTGAAGGGAGGGGGTTATTGTCTGGGGTGATGGGGGCTGTAGAACATTTGGGGACTGTGCAGAGTGTACATTTAAGAGGGCTACTGTCATGGAAGCTGTAAGGGAAACATGTTAGTGTGAGGTGCTTTGGAAGGAAGGGGCTAGTGTCAGAGGGGTCTGTGGAGGGAGGGGAGACTAGTGTCTTGGTTAGAAGAAGGAGGTGTAGCTAGTGTCTGAGCTGTAGGCTAGTTAACTATACAGATTGGGGGCATACAAAATTCCATTTATTCTCAAGAAAATGTGTTCTATTTGTAAAGCATCTAGAGTATCTTACCAGTTGTTGTTGTTTTATTTATTTATCGAAGTGTATCTGTTTAACAGGCTTTGGTATAACAAATTGTCCAGTGATATATATATATATAGATATATATATATATATATATATCTATTTAACAGGCTTTGATACAACAAATTGTCCAGTGATATTTATATCTATATCTATATATATATATGTATCTGTATCTATATATATCTATACATATATATACATATATATATATATATATATATATATATATATATATATATATATATATATATATATATATATATGCACCTTTCTGGGGTTATATCACCTGCATTTTGGGAATGTGTCATTAAATGCTCACTGAAACGATTAACTCAAGCCAGTGCATCCCTTTATGAAAAAATGCCAGTGGCCTGGGGGTCAACTTGGTCCATTCAGGTCAGTTATACAATTTATAAATTTGTTAGCAGTTTTAATGCTACCATTCAGTGGTGTAGATGTCAAAGATACTTGGGTTGATGTGTATGCCAATGTCTGACTAGACTACACTCTGTATTAAAAGAAATAGATGGGCATGAACATGAGGGGAAAATAGCAACTGGTAGGCCAGAATGGTGCCCCAATTTCTTCAGGCCCTGCAACACCAAGAAGTACCATATTATCACCAGCCACCTATCAACAGCTTCCACCATCCCAGGGACTAAATTTGGACCTTCATAACAGCCACTGATTCCCTCCATGGGGGGGAGGCAGGAGGGAAAGGTTCATCATCCCATCCCCATCCCCCTTCCATAGACTCTCATCAGCCATGGTAACCCCTAAAGACTCTCTACCAGTTTGATCTGGAGTCCTGTTGATGGTGAAGGGGAGTATAACAGCTGGGGCCTGATAGTCAAATGTCTGTCCAGGTGCAGATCTTAGTTTATCAGAACAAACTGGGTTTTGCACCAATGTCCTATATTTAAAAGCCATTATGCGGTGCCAAACTAAGTGACTGTTCGGGGGGGGGTGATTAGTCCAAACTGTGTGGGGTGGTCTTCAGTGAATTGACTGAAGGACTATGTTGTGACTTTTGGGGTGGGGACTGTGGCTGTAACTGCCTGTGGAGAGTATCATCCATGTGACTTTAGGGGTATGGAGGCAGTGTTGCCATGGTGGTGGGGGTAGTGCTGTGACCGTTGAGAATAGGGATCTGTCTGTGACTGTCAGGGGTAGGTGCCCAGTGTTGTGACATACAGTGGAAGGTTTCAGTCATGTGACTCTCAGAGGTGGGTATAGTGCTGTAACTGTAGGGGTGGAAGAGTCAGTCCTGTGACGGTCAGTGATCAGTGATGTGGCTATAGTGTAGGTAGTGTAGAATGGTGTGCAATGGAAAAGGTGATGCATTAGCAAAACAGCCAGCTTGTAATAAGAAAAGAAAAGAAAGTTCAGCACTAATAGTCAGTGCAAGATTTAGTTTCTGGCAATATGCTGGTGTGCACCCACAAGCTCCAGTGTTTCAACAATGCAGCTGAGGTCCTGGAATCCTGCTCAGCTATTATCTACGCTGATGACCTGACCTGACCATCTACACTAGTTCTTCTAATATTGCCTGCATAAACACATCACTTACTTCAGACTTCAGTAAGGTCTTAGACTGGCTACTAGACCATAAGCTTGTACTAAATGAAAAGAAAATGAAAGCCATGTTCCTAGGTTCTGCACCAAAGATTAAGACCTGTTCTAGTTTGCTTGAGGTTCTTCACCCAGGAGGATTTCCACTTGAAAATGTTACTTCCTTCAAGTACCTTGGGATCTTCCTGGACCAGTCCCTGGATTTTAATCTTCACATTCAGTCCTCATGCAAAGCTGTAAACTCAAAACTAGGATTAGCTTACAAAAAGAGCTACATGCTTACACCCTCAGCCAAATTAGCAATTGCCTGAGGTATTCTGCTCCCAACCCTTACTTATGGTGCCTCTATTTTTACCTCTGCCCATAAAACCTCACTACTAAAATGGGATGTAACTTATAACAATATATGCCGATTTGCCTCTTCGTCACCTCGACTCAAACATCACTGCCTTCTTTATAAGGATCTGAATTGGCTCTCACCCTCTGCCAGTAGACAATACTACCTTGGATCACTAATGGACTCGATCATCTGGGAAAAAAAAACATCCCAGCTGGCACCGTTGCTGGTCCCTTAACCATCCTCCCATGGCCTGCGATCAGCTGACAAATCCTTGCTCTATGTTCCAAGATGTCAGATGACTAAAGGCACAGGGGCCTTCCAATTCTCTGCCCCCAGGCTATGGAATGCTCTTCCACTCAATCTCCAGCTGTCTCATTCTCACTTTGGATTTAAAAGTGAATATCGTCGTTACCTATCCTTAGCTGATGCTTGTACATGCTTTGACACAACCTGAAGCTCCTGAGACTTACCAGTAATGTCACCCTGCTCTGATCCAGCTCCAAGACTGTCTCCTCTTCCCCTCCCCATATTTTTCCTTCTCTTTGTAAATAACTTCTTGTCTACTAGCTCTCTTTCTTCTTGAACCTTGTTGCTGACCATCTACTGTTGTTTTGCCAATTACCACCCCTGACCTTCCTTCTGTCAGTCTTTCTTGTTATGTTTGAACATTCCTTACATTTCTCTCTATATAACCTTACTATCTTTTTAACCCTTTCACTCCACAGGTTGGGTCCATGGTTTCTGCACTTATTATATATCTTACTGCCATTATCTGTATAATGCTTGCCATTATTTTTTGTTGTTTCTATCCATTGTATTTTTGTAGCACTGCTGTACTATTCCTCTATTTGTATTATTGTACCCATGTTGCTGTTGTTCAACTGTTGTCCTTTTGTTGTACTCTCCTGGGTCGTGCCCGAAAATAGTCATTTTATGGTTAGTGCACCTACCCGGTTAACAAAAACTAAATAAATAAAATAAAAATAAATGAATAAACCCTTCAATGGGCCTTCCTCGGGGGTGGGTCTGAAAAATACAAATGTGCATCTCATTAATACAGATCTCTTAAAGTGTTATACACCACACACTAAAAACAATGTGCGTGTCAAGCTGAAAAAACATGAGTAACTTGGTTATGAACATTCCATTATTCTGCTATTTGTGTTTTGTTTTTGATGCTCACGGTAAACAGTTCATGATATTAGTACACTACTTAAATTAAACATGCCTATATATCTGTTACTTGATTTAATTCTGTAACTTTCTATCTAAAGCAATATTCTTTTCTTACCTTTTACGCTATACTATACCCCTTTTGTATCTCTATCCTCTCTATTGTATCCACTACTGAATTTACTCTATATTAATCTTTTTCTCTTTACTTCCACAGTCTCATAGGATGTGAACTCCTTCCCCATCAGGTAAGTATAAAAATGTATCTAACCTTCCTTATCCTTCCTAATAACTATCTAAGAACTGTGGATCCTTATTCTACAGACCTAAGAAACAACATCTCTTTAAGACTTCTCCCTCTGGCTCCACAGTACCCTGGTATGAAATCCTGTACATATTATCTATACTTGGCAGGTTTGCTGTAACCCCGGTTATGGGACAGTTGTGTATATGTGTTAAGATCATACATACTGCATCGCTCCCCCCCCATAAACACTTTTGCCTTGCTAGTTGACCCATGCAGGCTGTCAGCCCTGTCCCCACCTCCCCTGTCTGCCACTTCCCTGTTTCAGACCACTGAGTCTAAAGTTCCCCATGGATTGTCCCCCACCATGATGAGGACAGGAAGGGGAGAGCCATCCTCCTCCCCAGCCAGTCACTCACATCTAGAACTGAACCAGTTATCCAGGTGGTACAGTAGTATGTGACTGAGGTAGGTGGGTAGCCTGTGCTAGCCATTTCCACTTTCCAACTCCCATTGGATTACTGCCTTCATCTGGGGGAAGCAAAGGTTGAATCAGCATGCCTTCCCACCCAGGGACAGGACAGCTATCTGAGTTAACACTTAGTCTTCTCTCTGACCCTCAGCAACCTGAGCATGTTCCTGAGCTCGGGTCACTGATATAGCGGGAGTCAAGGCATATGGTGCCTCATCCCTCCATACCACTGGACCAGACCAACCTTGTACTGCAGCAAGGGAATTATTTATTAACATGGCAGGTGATCAGAGAATGATGGAGCCACTGCACACCAGGGAATGATTTTTTATTAATGGGCCCATCAGTCAGAGGGTGGAATGTACTTGTGGACACCAGAGAATGTGTTAACTTTAACAGGGCCATCAATCACAGGGGACTATTGTTATTGGCAGGCAGTTTGAAAGAAATATTGAGCTGCTTGAGGTTTAATTAAACCAATTTCCCTGTAGATGGCTCCTCATCTCCATAAAATAGCATTATGCAGCCTTGTTGGCTCTGACCAGAGTTTGTTTATGAATTGCAACTACAATACTGCCTTTCCACTCTAATGGAATGAAATTTTCCATTATTATTTTTGTTGAAGAATATAGCAAGCAGATTTCACTGCCACTCAATTTGAGTTGAATATACATAATGTGGTATTTTATCAGAAACAGCTGCTTTAGCTGCCTTTGTTTGTTTGATTGCTATGAAGATTTAATGCATAGTTTTATATAAAGAGACTGGTGATATCTGCAGCACTGGGAGAAATTGTTGCTGACTATTAATGTTCTGTTTATAAAAACATGATTTTCTGGTAATAATTAATCCAGGTCATGGGAATACCATGTGCAGAATATTTAAGTAACATTTACCAGTTCCTTTTGCTACAATCAACCAGATCTGTTTGGTGTTCTTTGTTTGTGTGACTTAAAACATTCTTCCCATTGTTTCATCTGAAGAATTGCCTCTGGGCTTGCAAAAATCTTTTATATTCTTTCCAGTAATTCTTAAGAAGTGTAAATTTTCCCTGGAAGGGAATGTCTAGCAAATCTGATGAATTTTGATAATGAGGCCTTAAATCTTTTTCAATTATCATTAAACCAAATAACATGTTCTTTATTAGTCACTGGACATTACAGAAGTGGAATAATTCCTTCACAAGTGTCCTTAAAAAATGTGTGAGAGTCTGCAATTTCTCTGTAGTTTCGTGTCATAATGTTTCATGTCTTAATGAAATGTTTTTCAGTTGGGCAGAAGGGTGAATCTGGTTCCTCCATCAGTGGGGCTCACCTCTCTGGTCTAGCATTCCCGCACTTGGTTCTCCCCAAGGAGATCCCCCATGGGTTGCCTCCCCTGCCATGACAGGGCCAGGGAGAGGATCATTGAGTCCCCCCCCCGGTTAGCCAGCATCCAGATTCTGGGGGACCAGCACTGGTGCAGCTGGACCATCATGGAGCCTGTCACCTCCATTTCATTGTTTTCCCCCAGGGCACATGAACATGCAATGGGCAAATGGCTGGACTCCACCTCCATGAAGGTAACCTCACACCCTCGATGTGGGACCCACCCCATTGTGGCAGTGCATCTGTGCCAACACCCAGCCACTGCTTGGTGTCAGTCTACAACACACAGCAATGTCCTCCCTCACTAAGGAAGGAGAGCTGTCTATGAATGCTCTAACCTTCCTCACCCTTGATGACCACTGAGCAGCCCGAGTCCATTTCTGAACTTGGGTCACCAGCATGGCTCGAGGTGTGACATCCCGCACCTCAACCCTCAGTGCCACTGGGTCGGCCAAACTGACTAATTTTTAATGTAGTTTAAAATAGTACCATTCTACTGTTTTGCAGCTCTGTTTGTGGCATGTGAAGATTGTCTTTACATGAGAAGAATGATAAATATCAGTTTAATTTTAAGTAGTGAGGAAAATGATCACTCTCAGATCTTGGAATGGCCACGAGAGATTTGCCAATGAAGCATTAATATATAATCAACCACTCTAGCTTCCTAAGCTGAAGAATACATATATTGAGTTGGACAGTCCCCTTTTAATGTGCCATTAAGTAGTGTCAGTCCCTTTTTCCAACAAAAAATGTAGAAGTCTTCTGCCACTTCCATTTAAAAATTTGTTCAGTGACATTCTATTCTATGTTTCAGTCTAAGTTTGTAAATGGAGCAAGAGTATCCACCACATCATTAAAATCTATTACAATTACTCCTGCTTCTGGAATTAACCTGATTATGTTCTGGATTTCAGATTCAAAAATCTACCATAAGTCTTCACTATAGCTGACTATGTTTTTTTGGTGGAACATGGAAGTTGCAGATGTACAGTAATTCAGTATTCTATTGCACTGGAACAATAAAGAATGTTGAGGGTTATCAATACTTGTTTATTCATTATAATTTCTTCTAATTTTTACTAAAATTGTTAGACCTCCTATCAGTCTTCCCCAAGTGGCTACCTATTCTGCCTTCACTGAGGTACACAAAGAACCTTCCAAAAAAAAAACTCTTCCATAGCCTAACTTTCTTGAAGGCATATGTTACTATATTGGGATAAGAATTTTTTGAATTGCAAATCTACAGAATTTTTAGAGAAGCCTGCTATATTCAAAGAGAGAATAGAATAAAATTTGTGTAATTCCCCTATCTCACTTTCCACAAAACTATCTTATTCTTGTTCTGATATATGTGGCTCATAGAGTCAGTCATTTACCAAATGGTGGATGATTAGGGAGCATTTAAACAGCTGTCCATTTGTACCTAGGTTTGGAGGTAATTCGTTTGGACTTTAACCATAAATGTATAAAAGTAATACATATTAAACATATATGTGTACAAGTAATACATGTAAGGGGCAAATCATTAAAACTGTTTTTTATAAATATTTACATGCTACCTGAAAATTAAGCAGGATACCTATAAAACATGTTGAGACTATTATAGAAATTCCTGAAAATATTACAGTACATACAACTACAATGATTGTAAAATCATATTAATAGGTGATTTTAACTCACAAGTTGTGTACAGATGGAATGGCATTTTGACAATGACAATTCATTTTGTGATCTTTCTTAGATAAGACAGTAAACTCCCATGGGAAGAAACATACACAAATAATGGAAGAAAATTGTTTTTATTTACTGAATGGAAGAACGTGTGGTGACAAATAGGGGAATTGTACTTATTTGAGACCCCAGGGCAGTTCTACTATTGATTTTATCTTGTGTAACCTTAACACTTTATATTATGTCAGGGGTTTAGAAATAATACTGTGACCAAAAACAGAACATCTTCCATTAAAGCTGATTTATAATACCAGAACAGATAATGTCTTAGAATTAAGATCAAGTGAGAATACCCCTGCAATACCCATTGTTAATCAAATATTAATCGAATGGAAAAATGAGATATCAGAAGAATTTTTATTGTTATAAGGATCACTTTTATTATTGGAACTGAGGAATTAAATATCAGAACAAATGAATACACCTTTCAAATAGTGTAACAAACTGAATACAGCTTTAGCTATATGTTTATACAGGAATGTAAGGAATAACAAAAATCTGGAATCTTGGTTTAATGACAGATTCAAGAAAGCCACAAGAAATTTAAATCTTTTCCTTAGGCTGGTTAGACAAAATAAAACCAAAAATAATATAACAGCAAATAAAAATGGGAACATTAACAAAAAAAAAAAATCATAGAGGAAGAAAAGACTAAATTCCAGTCTAAAAGGTGAAGTGACATTAAAAGGAACAGTGGAATAAAAAAAAAACTATTCTGGAATTTGGTGTCCAAAGGTCATGGCTATTTTTCAAGCTCTTTACATTCATTTTTCTTGCTGGAAGCATGGGAAACTCAGTTTAAAAATTAATTTCACCGTCAAATTGAATAAGCAAGACATGGTGTTGAGCAAGATGTAAAAACAAAATTGAAAGTTTAAATAAACCATTGCCTTTTAACATTTCCATTGAACAAATATTTCAAGTAATTATAACAACTAAGAAAAATAAAGCTCCAGGTCTGGACAAAATAGTAGGTGATACATATCAAATTCCATTAGAGTGGTGGCTTCCATCTTTTTACCACTTGTTCAATTTATTTCCTCAGACTAGAACCTTCCTCTTTTCTTGGTTAGGTAGTATAATATCTCCTATCTATAAAAATGTCTGCTTAAAATATCCTCTAATGTATCATCCTATAAGTTGGTTAGGTACTTCATGAAAATCTTCATTAAAATAATATTGAATACTCTCACAAGCATAAATATATATTATTTCACATGTTTCTATTATGTTCAACCTATTGTTGTGCCAATGTTTCACCAGTGAAACTTGTACTTTTTCAAGGCAAAAGGACAGGGGCAGTTAGAGTCCAATTCTAAAACAGCCCTTACAGTGGCAAAAGTTGTGGTGCTGCAGGGCTGTGACAAATTCTGGGTGCATCAGGGAACCTGTGCCCAATTTTATAAAAGTGGGGGTCCCTGTGCCAAAGACCCAATAGTTGCTGCAGCTGCATACTTGTGACAAACATGTGGTGCACCTGCAAAGTTAGACACAGGGATCTGACCCCCAACCCGGTGCAACAGGAGATGATCTGCGAGGGTGTGAGGCATGGTGAATATGCCTGACAGGAGGTGGCTGGCACCAAAAGGAGCATGGGGTGCCTTAGAGGACATCAGGACTATGGTGGCACAGACAGGGTGGTGAGGTGGCACTCTGCAGGGGTTCTGCTGTCAACAGCAGACAGCTGATTGGACCTCTTAGTGAGGGGTTGGCAGGGACAGACTGTGACCTGACCCCAGGTGGGCATAGCCCAGGCACCTTCCCCATAGGTGCCAAAATTTCACATCCAGTAGGCTGGAAGCAGTCTGCCACAACGCGGGGGACTGGGTATGAGGTGACTATTGCAGTGCCTGAAGAACATTCCCCTCCACCACTGGCAGCCCTCACTCTGCAGTCGCTGCTTCCTGCCTCCATGTTGTGGGATTGTGGTACCCATGGGCAGGTGCCAGACTGTGCCTACCTGGGGCCATGTCATGGTCCATCCCTGCCAACCCCCCACTAACAGGTCTGATTGGCTGTCTGCCATTGCCAATGGCACCATCTCACCACGCTGTAATTTTTGCCATAGTCATGATTCCTCTTGGCCCTGATCCCATCCTGACAGGTCCCCCACAATCACCACAGTGTCTGACAGTGACACATAGCTCTTAGACCACCTCCTGGCTGGTCTAAGCAGAGCCCCCTGTTACATCCCCAGTGGGGCTTGCAAGATTCCAAAAAAGGGAATGGAGCAGCCTCACCATGGTGCAGTCCCAATTGTGATCTGGTGCAAGGGCATTTTTGCCACAAGGGTGGTGCAGGGCAGCTTGGAAGTAGGGCATCCCAATTTTGACACAGCTTGCATTCAAAAATTGGGATTGCCACAACCTTTGATGCAAGATGCCACTTGCATCATACCAATCTGGTACAGGCACCTTATGTCAGAGAAGTCCCTTTTAAAATCAGGCCCTTGGTTTTCAGTCACTTTTGGCAACCTCATACAAATTGTCCATAAGTCTTCTACAACATATATGTATATATATATATATATATATATATATATATGTGTGTGTGTGTGTGTGTGTGTATATATATATATATATATATATATATATATATATATATATATATATATATACCACAGTAGTGCCCGTATATTAGGGTTAATGAGACTGTTTAATGTTACAGGGCAATTTTTGGACCTTAACTTTGTAATGGTTGAAGTGATTTCTGTGAAATTTTGCATGCATAATCATTCTGGGTAGATGTATGTGGGAAATTTTGTCTTAATAGCTTTAGCTGTTTCCAAGATACGGAGTGTTAAAAATAGAGGATTTGGGGGTTTTGGCACTTTTTTGTCCACCTGTATCTAGGAATTGGCTTTAGCTTCTGGGCTGAAATTGTCAGGGTAGAAAGCATTGGCCTCAGAGATGTGCCTTTGGAAGGTTTGGTGAAAATAAAATTAGTCCAGTCCAAAGTTATTAAATCTTGAATTTCCCATTATTTCCTATGGGAAAAACATAGACGCAAAAGTGAGTGATTTTCGCACACTGTCATCCAGTTTTACATATGTTGCACCATAATAACCTTGTAACCTTCCAATGGATTTGCTCAAAATTTGGCATGCAGCAACCTACGGTACAGTTCTCTTGTTTGACAAATTTGGTTTGAATCCCTTTTGTGCTTTCCGAGATACACAGTGTTGAAGAAAACAGGTTTTTGAGGTTGTTGCTGTTTGATTGATGGAGTGTTTACTGTTAAAGGGCAATTTTTTTGGTCTTAATTACTTTGTAATGGTTGAAGTGATTTCTATGCAATTTGGCATGCATACTCACCCTGGGCAGGTGTTTGTATGCAGGATATTTTGTCTCAATAGATTTAGCCATTTCTGAGCCAGATAGTGTTAAAAATAAAGACGGTTTCTTATCTGACTAAATCTGCCTATTTGTAATTATCAATCCATTTTCAAACTGCAACAACTGGGGCACTCTAAACTAAGGATTCTAAAAATAGTTGTATTTTAGTGAATAAATTTAGAACTTGGTAAAAAATTGACCACATACCTGAGCACCCTGTGTAAAGTGTTCAGTCCTGCAACATGGCAAATCCTCAACAACCTCAGACGTGGGAGCAGCCCTCGATCGAGGTGATGTTTGGCCAGCTTATAGCAAAAATGTCCCAAGTAACCATAGTGATGAACCAGAACACCCAGGTCATGCAGAACCATGAGGCCAAGATGTGCCACACGAAGTGTTGAGTCAGCATGACTGAGCTTAAAGCGTAGGACCTGACAGAGGCCCTACAGAAGCAGCAGGACACAATCCAGTTAAGGGGCAAAAGTGATGACCTCATGAATCGGGGTCATCGCAACTATCTGAACTTTGTGGGATTCCCAGAGTGGGTCGAGGGGCATGACACGGAGGGTTTCCTGCAGCCAGCCCTTACAGAAATGCTGAATATGGATCCTTCTCGAACATTCCATATGGAGCGTGCGCACCGCTCACCCGCCCCCATGCTTAAGGCCCAGGACTGGTTCCAACCTATAATAGCCAGATTCACTGACTACAGGGAGAAGGAGAAGGTTCTGACCAAGGTCAGGGAGCTGCAACAGGTCCTGTGGCACTTGAACAGAATCAGTATTTTCCAGGATTTTTCAAAGGAGTTATCTTACAGGCCCAGGTCCTTTACTGCTGCAAGGCACACCATGCACAAGATCAGGCTCCTGTTCTCTCTCTCTGCACTACCCAGCCACAATGCGAGTAGTGTATAACGAGGTGCTGGTGACTTTTGACAATCCAGAAGTCCTGAGTGACTTTCTCCAGTGAAACTAGTCCAAGGAAGCTAACTCCTGTACACAGCATCACCCTCCCGCTAAGGCTCCATCTGAGGAATTGGACTGGCACTCCCCAATCCGTGTTAACAGGGCCGGGGAGTGGCAGGATTCCAGAGACACACAGTGGGAACTTCCCCCAAAGGCCAACCACAAGTAGCGCACCTCAGAGCATGGCCATTCAGAATCCATGGATGGCACCCTGATGGAATTTTTGGCTCCTGATCCTGTGCAGGGGTTCCCTACCTCCAACTGCTTTGAAGCCCTGCATCCCAGTTCCCAGGAGCAGCACTTGAATACCTCCAGTGAACCCAGGAATCAACTGCACACTACACTGCTCAGACCTGAATATTTGGCCAGCTCTGACCCCCCCAGCCCAGAAGATCAACAGCAGATCAAGCTCACCAGTGATACAACATCTGAAGACCTCCTATGTGGTGTCTTCAAGCTCCGGTGATCCTGCTCACTCTCCAGGCTGGCCAGCCCAGGCCCAGACACCAACAAAGATGCCTAGCGTAGATCCAGCGGCATGGTTAGATAAGTAACCCCTTCTCTTTTTGCTGCTTTTCGTGGGTAAAATTGTTGGTTTGTCAGGCCGGGGGTTTTGCTGGGGGTCTGACTCAGTGGCTGTGGAGGGTCAACCTAACTATCTCTTTTATAAATGACCCAATCCATGCTGCTCAAGTTTTGGGACTACTGGGACTTCCCCCTTCCCCCAGCCTAGCCAAGGTTCCTGGCAACTGTGGTCACAGTTAAAATGCTCCACTCCCATACCGGGAGGGATTTGCAGAGGCTCTACACACCGTAATGCTGGACTGTTTGGAGGTATGAGGTTTGCTGTACACCCGAGGTTGTTATAGGGCTGTCAGAGTCCCTCCCTTTTCCTGTGACTTTAACTTTAATAATGGTTGCATGGTTTTGAGGCCCGTTGCCCTCGGGTAAGTTATTGGGGGGTGTTGATGCTTGATGTTTGGGCTTTGATAGGGAGAACCTGTGGAGGTGTGGGGCCATCCAGGATACTTGGCAAAAGTCTGTCTTGCTCTGGCATGGAGATTGTTGTCTGGGCCTGTGTCCCAAGATCACTCTGACCAGGTTTGAGGTCAGCAATCTTGGCATGATAGCCGAGGGCAGTGAGTCCAGAGAGGAGGCATTGGGACTTAGCTCTCCTGGTATCTGATGATTCATTTCTGGCCCCCCACTCCTTGCCTCCCTCACCCGTCACCAGTCACCAACTCTATTTATTACCCCATGCCATTAGGAACACACTGGCTGCCCCACCAATACAAGACAGTTCTCAGCCCATCTGGCACTGCATGGCACACTGATGTCCTTTCAGGCTGCCCCCTTCTCTGCCTCTGCTCTATGGCAAGAGCACCCCCCTCCTCCCCTGGCCTCCATGTAACTTCCCAGTTTGGTTTATACTTGAGTTCTTTGTTTACCCTCTAGGGCTTTCAGTGAGCTATAATTCTCACAGACAGTGTCACTGAGGTGACAAATTCATCTCTCTGGGGGTCTAGCCTCCCCCAGTTACCCCCAGCAACCCAAAGGGCTTTACAGTCACTAGACTGCACCCTGGGAATAGAGGATGACCTTCAGCAGATTCCTGCTGCCAATGGGAAGCCTCTATCTCCCCATTATGTACGAATGGTTGTACAAAATGTATATAGTTTGTATTTGTGTCAAAGCTATTTGTATTTTCAGACAACACACACAGAGCTAACGCTAGAAAATAGGCTATGGGCAGTTTTTAACTCCTGGGTGGGGCCACCTCACTATCTCCCTTCATGCCAAGATTACAACCACTGCAGCTTGCTCCCTCTGGGGCCGCTACCCTGTTCCCAACCTCAGGGTATACATTGCATATATCTTCTTTTTAATTACCAGCTTATAATTCTAAATGGGTGACAAAACATGTCTGACGTGGAATGTCAGGGGGCTTAAGACCTCCAACAAAAGGAAGCAGGTTTTACTATACCTTAGGAGGTTAGGAGAAGAGGTTGCTTTCCTACAGGAGACCAAGCTTACTGGGGGGACCATGAAAGATGGGAGAGGGAGTGGGTGGGCCAGGCCATCCATGCCTCAGCCCACACCAGAAATTGAGGGATAGCCATACTGCTTCACAAAGCTCTGCACTGGAAACTTGTGCATAAAGGTGAGTGACCTGGAGGGGAGATGGGTAACTGCACTTATGGATTTGGTGGAGGCCCCCTTATATTGGGGGATGTTTATGCCCCCAACAAGGACTCACCCTCCTTTTTTTACAAAGTGGCTCAGGTTCTCTGCACTCTCTTCAAATGATACCCAGTGTTAATTGGGGGGATTTTAATCTCATATTAGACCTAATCCTGGACAGATTCCCCTCCAATATTGAGCCCCACTCCAGTGCAGTTTTGGCACTCGTCTAACTGCAACAGGACATGGCTCTCACTGATATCTGGAGGATTTTCCACCCATCCCAGTTGGACTACACTTTCCACTCCCCAGTGCACAGCTCCCACAGTTGTATAAACTTTTGGCTTACCTCCTCTAGTATCACTAGGAACTCCACTGACTCCACCATTCAGCCATTGGTAATATCAGACCATGCCCCAGTGTGACTATCCTTTACCTGAGGCCCCCTCACCTCCTTGGCCTGGAGGTTGGACTCCTTACTTCTTCAAATTCCTGATTTTCACCCCTGGCTCCAAGGAGAGGCCACGGATTTCTTTCAAAATAAATCTGTCACAGATAACTCTGCTGGCACCACCTGGAAGGCTTTCAAAGACACCCTGGGGGGGTGATTATGGGTTTCACCCACAAGCACTGAAAGAGGAGGGAATGTCAGCTTAAGTCACTAGAAAAACAGCTTCAGGATGCAAAGGAGTCATACAAGGCCCTTCCGAACCCCTCGCTCCAGTCAAGTCAGTGCGCCAGGTGACCACGTTAAGGATGCAGGTGAATGAGCACCTCTCCAGTAAAGCTGAAATCTCTATCATTTGACTTAAACATAAGTACTGGGATGGGGTGAAGGGGGCATGGTCCTGGCATACTGCTCAAAAAAACAGCAGGCAGAGCAGCATATAGCCACCCTGGTGGGTAAGGGAGGCATAACTCATAGCTTGACTGAAGGGATTAATTAAATAATGGCCAATGTTTGCTTCTCGCTATATAAACCCTCTACACAGCTCAACCCTGAAGGTGTTCTCCCCTTCCTGAACTCCCTTCATCTTCCCAAAATCTCTGAGCAACCTTCCATGGCCCTGGATGCCCCAATTACGGTTGAAGAAATAGCCTTTACATTACTGTCCCTTAAGAAGAGGAAGGCCCCCAGAGATGATGGGTTCCACCTGGAGATTTACCAGCCTCTTCAATCCACTGTTGTCCCTATCCTTCAACAGATGTTCACTGAGGCTCTGCAGTGCCCCCCCCCCATTCAGGGAGGCGATAATCGGCATCCTACCCACAAAAGGGAATGGCCCCCTGAAAGCTGCCAATTACCACTCCATCTCTTTACTGAATGTGAATAGTAAGGTGTTGGGCAAATTACTAGCCAAAAGACTTAACCCTTTCCTCCCCAATCTGATTCACTCCTCCCAGGTCGGGTTTGTCAAGAGTCATTTCAGTGCGGACCACGTCAGGTCACTGGTAAACTTAATCCATAAGGCCAAGTCACTCTCTACATCGGTGGCGGTGATAGCAATAGATTTTAAGAAGGTCTTTGACTCCCTGGAGTGGGACTTCTTCCAGCAGGTGGAGTGCATCATGGGACTGAGAGTGGGTTTTAGGTCCTGGATCGGGGCTATTTACTCATCCCCTGTTACAAAGGTACTAACTAACTCCATGTTGTCCTCCCCTTTCCTTTAGGCAGGGGTACACACCAAGGCTCCCCTATCCTCACTTCTTTTTGTTCTGGTGGTGGAACCCCTTGCCATAGCTATCAGGCAGAACATACACAAAGGGTTTCACTGCGGGAGGTGACATACCCTATCCTCATGTACACAGACAGCCTTCTACTTCCTCTGACTGATATTGTCACAGCTCTTCCACCCCTTCTGAGTACCCTCTCAGACTTCACCACCTTCTCGGGGCTTCAGCTCAATCAGTCTAAGACTGAGGTCCTTCCCCTCAACACTAACTGTTCCCCCACTATGGCTGCACAACATGGCCTTTGATGGTCACTGAGGGAATTACATATCTTGGTATCAGTATCACCTCCGACCTTGCCAGACTCTGGGAGATGTATCTGAAACTGCTATTCACATCCATTGGGATGGAACTAGACAGATGGAGGGCTCTCCATCTTACTCTGGGGGTAAAATCTCCACAATTAAAATGGTTACTGCCCCCAAGATTATGTACTTCCCATCACACATCTCCCTGAAACTTCCACAAATTTGGTATACCAAGCTAGACACTTTGTTGGGAGCCTTTATATGGGAAGGAAGGAGGCCTAGTTACAGTAGGAATAAGTTGCAGGCCCACTGAACAGAAGGTAGGTGGGGTCACCCAAGGTTTGAGGGTCATAAATGGACCTTCCAGGCTGCCCAGAAGCTAAAGTGGTTTGCAGGCTCTGGGCAAGATGCTCCCCAATGGCTGGGTATGGAGAGAGAAAGGCTTGTGGGTTGGCCCATCTAACTTTGTTGTTGTATAATTGCCCCCCAGGGGTATCCAAGCTCTCCTGACAATAGGCCTTTCCCTGGAATACTGGGGCAAATTACATAAAAAGCTTAGCACCAACCTGGCCCCCCTGAGTTTTACTCCATTGTGGGTAATAGTGAGATTACCATCAATAAGAAACCCATCACCTGGACCACTTGGGCTGCCTCAGGTCTGTCTCTCCTGCAGGATTTATACACCCCAGATTACAACACCTTGGACTCCTTTGAGGGGTTGTGTACCCACCATGGGATTCGCCTTAAGGACTTCTGGTGTTTCCTTAAAATCAGGAGTGCTGTCATAGAGTTTATCCACAAGCGCCCCTCAGGCATGCCTGTCTCCCAACTGGAGACCTGGCTCTGACTGGAGAAGGGTCAGACCAGCTGCATATATGTGGCCCTCTGGATCACTCTCCCCTCCCAATCTTTGGCTTACAAACTTAAGTGGGAACAGGCACTGCAGATCCAGATCATCACAACCCAGGAACGGAAGTCCTGATTATTGATTGCCCACACAGCTTATGCTGATGCTAGAAGTCAGTTAATACAGACCAAGATCCTGCACTCATGGTACAAGACACCTGTGGTCCTTAAGAAGGTTAAGCGGACTCAGGATGACCTTTGCTGGAGGTGCCAGGAGAACCAAGGGGACCTGATCCACATATTTTCGCACTGCAGGTCGATTCAGCCACTGTGGTGAGTGGTATGCATGATGGGGTCAGAAATACTACAGAAACCCATACCAATGACCCCAGAGGTGCTGATATTAGGAATTAATTCCTCAGTCCCCCATCTGCAATTCTCAGAGCTAAAACCTCTGGCAAACTTAAGTATGCAGGTAAAGAGACTCCTACTGTGCAAGTGGAGAACCCAGGAGATCCCTTCAGTCCCAGAGGTGCTCAACTGCCTTGTACAGTTTGCTAACTGGTCCAGAATGTTGCATACAGTGGCTGAAACCCTCCCTAAGTACATAAACTTAGGGCAACTCTTTTTTCTGTATTTGAAACCTAGAGAGGGAATAGGCTGATTCTGCCTTATGTTACCTGTTACCTATTGTCCTTTGAAGCTGGTCCAGTGGGATCCCCACATGTTCCAGTACTGTCCCAGGAGAAAGTATTAAGGCATGATAAAGCATGTTGTCTTGTGTGTGTACATCCAATATCTGAGAAGTCTAGATAGTATGTTTTGTGTGTGTTCTTTGTTCTGTTGTAGGTCCGGTCCAAAGATAGCTGGCCCTGGATTCCCTAGGACTCCATATGGGTCCATAATCCTGAGCTATCCCCATAGAAAGCCCAGGGAAGTCCTGTTACATCACTGTCTGTTGGCAATAGCTACAGCTAGTTTGGTCTCTTCTACAGTTATTCCTTAGGGCGAATGTTGTAAGCCCACCTGGGGAGACCTCGGTTTGGCTCAGGACCCTGCTGGCGCTCCTTAAGTATTACAATGTTATTTAGTTGACATGATTCTACAACTCACTGTACAACTCTATAACTTTTCGTGTACTGTATCAACACGTTCTTTTCCAATGTACTATTTTAAAGTTAAAATGATAAAAACCTTTAACCACAAAAAAAAAAGGTTTGGGTTTTTTGGCACTTGTTTTGTCCACCTGTATCTAGGAAATGGCTTTCGCTTCTGAGCTGAAATTTTCAGGGTAGAAAGCCATGGTCTCAGAGATGTGCCTTTTGAAGGTTTGGTGAAAAACATTTTAATCCATTCCAAAATTATTAAATCTTGAATTTCCCATTATTTCCTATGGGGAAAAAAATAGATTTAGAAGTGAAAGTGATTTTCTCACACTGTAATCCAGTTTTGCATACTTTGCACCTTAATAACTTTGCAACCTGCCAATGGATTTGCAGGAAATTTGGAATGCATCACCCTAGGTTTGAATCCCTTGTGTGGTTTCTGAGATACACAGTGTTTAAAAATACAGGTTTTTGAGGATTTTGCTGTTTTTGGTTTTTTTTGTGTACACCTGTATCTCAGAAATGGCTTTATCTTCTCAGCTGAAATTTTCAGGGTAGAAAGCATTGGCCTCACAGATGTGCCATTTGAAGATTTGGTGAAAAATATTAATCTATTCCAAAGTTATTCAGGTTTGCATTTCCCATTATTTCCTATGGGCAAAAAATAGATTTTTAGCACGAGGAAGGATCACATTTTTCAGGAGCAGCTGCGATGAGGGATTCTAGGTCAAACATAATATGCTGCCAGCCATGTTGTTTCTCCACTTAGTGAGAGAAATGAATGAAGTATATTTTTTACAAGAGGTATAATTATTGACCTTCCAATACTGTGGCACACTGGGGAGCCCACCCCCAGTGTACCAAAAGCATTATTTTTTTAAAATGCTGTTTCCAACACCAGGATGCCCACCCCTAGTATTGCATGCTTCCCCAGCCCATTCTAATATTAATTATGTTTGCCAACATTAGGATGCCCAATCCCTGTGTCAGCATTTCAAGCTCCCCCTAAGCACTATGTGACACTGGTGAGCCCACTCTTTCGATGTCCTCAAACATATGTTTTATATATTTGTTGACAGGGCAGGTGCCGTATCCCAGTGTCGGCACTAGAAACCTGCACATCCCACCCCCCAGCCAGTGTAGGGACACTGGGGAGCCCACTCCCACTGTCCTTATATGTCTCCCACCCTAAAAGCTGCACCAGCCATGCCAGTGCCAGTTTAGGGACACTGGGGAGCCCACCCCCAGTGTCTCAATATGTCTTCCCCCCTGAAAGCCACACCCCCTCTGCCAGTGCCAGTGTAGAGACACTGGGGAGCCCACTCCCAATTTCCAGATATGTCTTCCCCACTGAAAGGCAGCCCCCATCAGTGTCAGTCTAGGGACACTGGGGAGCCTACTCCCAGTGTCCCCAAAACCCATTTAATAATGTCATGTATAGAAGAAAACTGTCCCCAACATCTTTTTGTTTTTTATACCTGAAAAAAAGAAAACAGTCCACCGTCATCCCCAAAGTCTCTCTCTCCTCCATCCCCACCCTCCCACTGAGCACCCACTCCCCACACCCCCCTCACTCTATACTTACCCCTGAAAGTCAGCACTGTCATTTTCTGTGGACTGGGGCATGTCTGCTCTCTTCAAAGCCTAACCATGAACTCAAGAATCAAGGTAAGCTCCATATAATGGCAGTCAAAGGTGTTTTGAACTTATGTTGATATCTAAGCCATTTTTAGGTATTATTGCACCAAATTTTCGACAAGGGCTTTTTGGGACTTCGCCTCATGAACACTGACACTGTCATTTCATTACTCAGCCTCAAAAGGTGATTTTGTAGTCCATGCCCGGAATCAACTTTTGGGACTGATCAACAAAATGTCAGTGTCAGTGTTCAAGAGGTAGGGTCCAAAAAAGTACATGTTGAATGTGAAAAAATTCTGAAAAATGGCTGCATTATGAGCGTGCTTTGCACAGTTTCTATGCAGATGCATAACTTTAGTGATTTACAGTATTTTGACTCCAAATTTTCAACATTGACATTTTTTCACATCACCTCATGACTACTACAGCTGTCATCTTTCACATCCTGCCCGATAGGTGGTTTCACATCTGTGGCACAGAATGGCACAGTTGATGAGTGAAATCACCTTTTGGTACCAGTGAATGAAATGACAGTGGTAGTGTTCATGAGGTGGGGTCCCAAAAAGGCCATTTTGAAAATTTGGTGAAAAAACTCCTAACAATGGCTGAGTTTATCTGAAAAAATAAGGAAATTCATTGCAAAATCTTCATTTAATGTGCCATAAGGACTGATTGGTTAAAAGTAGGGAAATGCAAAGTTAGGATTCCCAAGCATAAGGCCCCACTCCTACTGCACATGCAGGAACAGGCATGAGGGACACTTAGGCTTCCCAACTCCAACACCCAACCCACACCCTTGGCTTCCAATCATAAGACCTCACTCCCACCCTCATGCAGGAACAAGTGTGAAGGGTGTACCTTGGCATTTTGAACCCTAATGCTTATCCCATTCTCTTATTCTGTACCCATGTTACCTTACTTAGTCTTAGCCAAAAGTCAGTCTGGGTGCTGCAATGTTATCCTATGGGAAAAATCTCAACTTCAAGATGGCATATCTATGGAACTAATTAACTTTTCAACACCTAAATAGTATAATTCACACCTCTGGGGCATCCACTTTATACCCTGCAAATTTCAAGTCAAAAGACCAAACTATTTATTTACAGTGCAGTGGCAAAACTTTTAAAATCCTAGTTCACGAGGCATCAAAATCATCATTCACAAGTAATCCTTGATCATCAGATTTTGGCCATATGGTCCCTAAGTCACGAACAGGGATTTTGTCACCATGGGAAAGAGGAATGGCTCACAAATGAGGATTTTGACCGCTCACAAATGAGGACTTGAAAAACTAATCCCCTTTTGTGAGTTGACAAAATCCCCATTTGCAAGCCAATCCCGTTTTGTGAGCTGTTGAAATCCCCATTCGAGAGCCAATCCTCATTTGTGAGAATGGCCATCTGGTTGGGAAATGACAATCAAGGATTTTGTTAGCTCATGCAAGGTGATTGCTTGCAAATGGGGATTTTGTCAGCTTATGAAAGGGGATTTTGTCAGCTCATGAAAGGGGGATTCAAAAACCCAGTCACCTTTCATGAGATGATAAAATCCCCATTCATGAGAAAATCCTCTTTTACAAGCTGATAAAATCCCTGTTCACAAGCCAGTCCTCATTCATGAGAATGGCCATCTTGTCCCTAAGTCATGATCAAGGATTTTGCTACCTTGTGAAAGAGGATCATCTCTTGAAAGAGGATTTTGTCAGCTCGCAAATGATGATCAGAAGGGAGTCACGAATGATGAATTTCAAAATTTTAAATGCCCATTTGTTTGTCCACAATGAAATAAACTAAAAGTATAAGTTTGTAGAGGTCATCACCCTGAACAGAACCCATGCCTTACTGCAAAAAGAAGTCACCCGTGGAGGAAGCTATAATATTTTGTTTAGGAGAAAAAATGAAAAAAGATGGCAGCTTCCAAACAAATATTTTTTCTCATGAATGGGAATTTTTTAAATCCCCATTTGTGAGGTGAAAAAATCCTTGAACATGAGCCAAATCCCCTTTCACAAAACATACATATAAATCTTGGAGTGAACTGAGCATTCTCAGAACCCAAAAATTAAAAGTGAAATAACTTTGGAAAAGATTAATATTTTTTCACCAAACCAATGCTGGATTGTTCTTTGTCCAAAACTCTTTCTACTCTGAAGTTTTCAGAGCAAAATACCAAATGGTGTGACCGCAGTGTGATGGACATAAATCAGCAAAAAAAGTGCCAAAAAAGGTAAAAAAAAAGCATTTTTCAGTGCTTCACTGCATAGAAGCCGTACGTCCGACCAAAACACAACTTGGCAAGTCAAATGATCTACCATAGGAGACTGTGCATGCCAAATTTTGTGCACACCTGTTGAACAGCTGCAAAGTTATCAACGTGCAAAATTTGGAGTTTAACATTAAACTGCTTATTCAACCCTAATTATACTGGTGCGACTGCTCCAGTATAATATATATATTATGGTGGCATGGTAGTGCCACCATAGTTAGGGTTGAATACCCCATTTAAGGTTAAATGATGAGATTTTACACCTTAATAACTTTGCCATGGTTGAACAGATTTGCCTGAAATACAGCAGGTACACAGCATTAGCATAGATCTTGGGACCTACCAAGGTTCGTACCAGTTGGATATAAGGTTGTGGAGTTATTAAGCGACATTCCAGAGTGCATTTATGCTTTTTTGCGCATTCTTTGCTTACGCCTGCAGGTTGCACAGTTTGTGCAACTGGTCCGAAAACATCAGGGAATGTGCAGCGTGGGTCCCCAATGTGCTTTATGAAGATTTCGTGAAAAAATATTGAACGGTTCCAAAGTTATTCAAAAAACAAGTCTCCCATTTCAGTCAATGGGAAAAGTAAAAAAATTCAACAGTGTCACAAATGCCATTTTTAGTATCACAGATGACCCCAGTAGTGTCGCAAATCCGCCATTTTGTTTTCAGTTACTGATCACATAAATGCTTGGCATTTAAAATTGGGACCCTCTAGGGACACAATTCTTTTTGTGTTTACCTAGTCAAGCCCTGAGGATGCTAGGCATGTCTTTATTTTGGGGTTAAACACTCCAGAAACATATTTTTAAAATTTTTGTGAAAAGCAGTGTTGCAAAGTAGTGTTGCACCTGCAACACTTTCATGATTTTTTTTTGCGAAAGTGTCATATTTTGCGACACTACTATTCAACATAATGGGGAAAATAACAGGAATTCTTTGCCACACTGCTGCAAAAGACTGGTTTGGTCTTTTGGGCTGACAATTAGAGTGGGGAGAGCCAATATCGCACAGATCTGCCTTTCAGTGGTTTGGTGACAAAATATTGCCTGGATAAAAAGTTACATCACTCTGAACTTGACACTTTTTCCCATAGACTAACATTGTGGCATCCACCACACCTTTCAGGGATGGTATCTCAGAAACGCTTCGAGATATGGACTTTTCATCATGAAAATGCTTAGCTCTAGGGGGCTAAGCATTAAGTGCAAAGCTAGCCAAGAAAGTGAAAATAAATGTTTTTTCTATGTCATATGGTTCCTGAGATATAAGCAATTTAGTATTAGAAGTGCTCACTTTCTACTCTGAGCCCCATTACCATGCATATAATTACAGTTAGGAGTTTCACGGCATCAGCCATGCAATCCCCCCCGACCAGGTACTGCATCCTAAGTGGAGACCACAGGAAAATGAAGGCTATGGAAAACAACAGTACACCACCCTGACTGCAGTAAAACACAAGTTAGGACAGTTTTGAGTTGCATGGACTCAGCCTGGCAATGCCCCCCTCACAGGCCAGGCACTGCATCCTGAGCGGAGATGCACAGGAAAATGAAGGCTATGGATATCAATGGGACACCATCCTGATTGCAGGAACACACAAGTTAGGACAGTTAGGAGTTGCACGGTGTCAGCCAGGCAATGCCCCCCAGACCAGGTACTGCATCCTGAATGGAGACCCATTGCAAAACTGAGGCCATGGATGTCAACAGTACACCACCCTGATTGCAGGAACACACAAGTTAGGACAGTTTGGAGTTGCATGGCATCAGCTAGGCAATGCCCTCCCCCAAATAGGCCAGGTACTACATCCTGAGTGGAGAAGCACAGGAAAACGAAGGCTATGGAGATGAACAGTGCACCACCCTGATTTCAGGAACACACAAGATAAGACAGTTAGGAGTTGCACGGTGTCAGCCAGGCAGTGCCCCCCCCAGACCAGGTACTGCAGCCTGAGTGGAGACCCATTGCAAAACTAAGGCCATGGACATCAATGGTACACTGCCCTCATTGAAGTAACACACAGGTTAGGACAGTTTGGAGTTGCATGGCATCAGCCAGGCAATGCCCCCCCAACCGGCCAGGTACTGCATCCTGGGTGGTGATCCATAGGAAAACAAAGGCTAGGGACATCACTGAAACACCTCCCTGATTGCAGGAACACACAAGTTAGGACAGTTTTGAGTTGCATATTGTTATTCAGGCAATGCCCCCTCACACCATGTACTGCCTCTTGAGTGGAGACCCACAGGAAAATGAAGGCTATGGATATCAACGGCACACCTCCCTGATTGCAGGAACACACAAGTTAGGACAGTTTGGAGTTGCATGGCATCAGCCAGGCAATGTCCCCTCCCAACACACACAGGTCTGGTACTGCATCCTGAGTAGAGACACACAGGAAAATGAAGGCTGTGGAGATCAACAGTATACCACCCTGACTGCAGGAACACACAAGTTAGGACAGGAGTTGCACTGTGTCAGCCAAGCAATGCCCCCCCACCACAGACTAGGTATTGCATACTGAGTGGAGACCCATGGCAAAACTGAGGCCATGGACATCAATGGTACACCTCCCTGGTTGCAGGAACACACAACTTAGGACAGTTTGGAGTTGCATGGTATCAGGCAGGCAATGCCCCCCCTACAGGCCAGGTACCGCATCCTGAGTGGAGACCCACAGGAAAACAAAGGCTATGGACATCAATGGCACACCTCCCTGATTGTAGGAACACACAAGTTAGGACAGTGAGGAGTTTCATGGTGTCAGCCATGCAATTCCCCTCCCAAGACCAGGTACTGCATCCTGAGTGGATATCCATTGTAAAACTGAGGCTATGAACATCAATGGTACATCACCCTGATTGCAGAAACTCACAAGTTGGGATAGTTGGAGTTGCATGGCGTCAGCCAGGCAATGCCCCCCCCCCACCAGACCAGGTACTGCATCCTGAGTGGAGACCCACAGCAAAACTGAGGGTATGGACATCAGTGGTGCTCCTTCTTGATTGCAGGTGTGCACAAGTTAGAACAGTTAGGAGTTGCACAGCCTCAGCCAGGAAATGCCCCCCTTCCCCTACTAGGTAGTGAATGCTGAGTGGAGAGTCACAGCAAAAAGGAAGCCCTTGGACAGCAACAGTACTCCTCTCTGGTTGCAGGAAGACACAAGTTAGGACAGTTTGGAGTTGTACGGTGTGAGCCAGACAATGCCCCCTCCACCTCCCAGACCAGGTACTGCATGCTGAGTGGAGAGCTACAGAAAAACTGAGGCCATGGACATCAACGGTACACCTACCTCATTGGAGGTGCACACAAGTTAGGACAGGTAGAAGTTGCACAGTCTCCAACAGGCAATGCCCCCCCAGACCAGGCAGTGAATGCTGAGTAGAGAGTGACAGGGAAAGGAAGCCCATGAACATCAACTGTACTCTTCTCTGGTTGCAGGAAGACACAAGTTAGGACAGTTTGGAGTTGTACGGTGTGAGCCAGACAATGCCCCCTCCACCTCCCAGACCAGGTACTGCATGCTGAGTGGACAGCTATAGAAAAACTGAGGCCATGGACATCAGCAGTACACCTACTGTACCTCATTGGAGGTGCACACAAGTTAGGATGGGTTGAAGTTGCATGGTCTCAAACAGGCAATGCCCACCCAGACCAGGCAGTGAATGCTGAGTAGAGAGTGACAGGGAAAGAAGCCCATGAACATCAATGGTACATGTCTGCAGGAAGATACAAGTTAGGACAGTTTGGAGTTACATGGCATCAGCCAGGCAAAGCTCTTTCCTGACCAGGTACTGCATACTGCGTGGAAACCCATAAAAAAACTGAGGTCATGGACATCAACAGTTCACCTCCCTCATTGCAGCTGTGCACAAGCTAGGCCAGTTAGGAGTTGTACAGCCTCAGGCAGGCAATGCCCCCCCCAACTAGGTAGTGAATGCTGAGTGGAGAGTCCCTGGAAAAGGAAACCCATTGACATCAACAGTACACCTTCCTGGTTGGAGGCACACAAGTTAGGACAGTTTGGAGTTGCACAGCGTCAGCCAGGCAATGCCCCCACAGACCACGTATTGCATGCTGAGTGGAGATCCACAGTAAAATGAAGGCTATGGACATCAATGGCACAGCTGCCTGATTACAGGAACACACAAGTTATGACAGTTTGGAGTTGCACGGTGTCAGCCAGGCAAGGTGCCCCCCCAGACCAGGTACTGCATGCTGAGTGGAGACCCACAGCAAAACTGAGGCCATGAACATAAATTGTACATCTCCCTGACTGCAGGTGTACACAGGTTAGGACAGTTAGGCATTGCATAGCCTTAACCAGGCAATGCCCCCCCCATCCCTGACCAGGTATTGAATGCTGAGTAGAAAGTCACAGGAATAAGAAGCCCATGGACATCAACGGTAGACTTCCCTGGTTGCAGGAACATACAAGTTAGGACAGTTTGGAGTTGCACAGCATCAGCCAGGCAATGCCCCCACAGACCATGTACTGCATCCTGAGTGGAGAACCACAGTAAAACAAAGGTTATGGACATCAATGATACACCTCCCTGATTACAGGAACACACAAGTTATGACAGTTAGGAGTTTTACAGCATCAGCCAGGCTATGCCTCCTCCCCCGTCCTAGACCAGGTACTGCATCCTGAGTGGAGACGTACAGCAAAACTGAGCCAATGGACATCAGCTGTATACCTCCTTGATTGGAGGTGTACACAAGATAGGACAGTTTGGTATTGTATGGAGTCAGCCCCCCCAGACCAGGTACTGCATCCTGAGTGGAAAGGCACAGCAAAACAAAGCCCATGGAAATTTACGGTACAGCTCCCTGACTGCAGTTACACACAGGTTAGAGCACTGAGGAGTTGCACGTGCTCATCCAGGCAATGTCTCCCCCTTACTGCAGGCCAGGTACTGCAACTGAGTGGAAAGGTACAGCAAAACTAAAGCCATGGACATCAACTGTACACCTCCTTGATTCAGTAACTGTAGAGTTAAGCAATAAGGCATGACAAGGCGTGGGTTATTGGGGGATTTACCAACGCCTTGTGTGGTGTGTCATGAGGATCAGCTGAGTGACTTAACCACACAAGAAGTGGATAAATCCCCCAATAGCACACATCCTGGAGTGCCTTATTGTGATAATACAATGGACCCATGTGTAAAATAAATTTTAAATGTGTTTAAGTATGTTTTTTATAAATGCCATTTCTCAGCTGTGGGTTATTACAGGATATACCAGGGTCATGTGACGTGTTTTGACCAGTGAGGTTACAGGATTTTCATACCCTATTGAATCATAGGATATAACATGTACAGTATTAATGGTCTGTTTAGCAGATTCGGACAACTGTATGTATTTCTGTTACACTTACGTTCAGCACTGGTGTCAGGCTCCTCC
Organism: Neoceratodus forsteri; assembly: GCA_016271365.2. Classification (NCBI taxonomy): domain Eukaryota; kingdom Metazoa; phylum Chordata; order Ceratodontiformes; family Ceratodontidae; genus Neoceratodus; species Neoceratodus forsteri. Next base: position 355,588,288 of record CM057454.1, on the reverse strand, counting down.
TTCACCTGCTTTTCTGTCCCTGTGGCAACAGTCTCCCTGACCACTAGAGAATACATAAATAGATTACTTAATACAGATCATGTCAATATGTCCATGGAAATCAACACTTTTATTATCTGCCATATCTATTCATGTGTAATAATTCGGGGATGCCACTATGTGCTACAGTTAATAGTGTGCCTGTTGACAACTTGTAGTTGTGAGATAAAATCAATGGTAAAACAAAGTATGTACTACTGTACATCCTCAGTACATAAGCACTTGTGAAATACAGGCATGAACATTGATTATATACGTCTCTGATACCAGATGTGTACAAGATAGGAGACTGAATTGTACTGTCTCACACAGGCAATGTAATCATACCCCTCCTGATAGTACAAGTACAGTCATGGACATCAATGGTATACAGTATTGATTACAGCTGTATAGAAGTGAGAACACTGAGGAGTTACACAGGCAGAGTTAGGCAATGATGTGTCACTACTTTTTGTACAATTCCAGAACATGTGCTGTTTGCTGAGTGCAGAGGCACAGTCCAACAAAAGCCATAAATATGATCAGTATATGTGCATGGTGTTAGCTTCGCACAAGTTAGGACACTGAGGACTTGTAGAGATAAAGCAAGCTAATGACCCACAATAAAACTGAGGTCATGTACATCAATGATACACCGCTCTGATAGGAGGTGCACACAGATTGACAGTTATGAGTTACACGGGCTAAGCAAGGTAATGTAGTCAAGTTAGGAGACTAAGCAGTTGGATGTTCTGAGGCAGACAATACCCCCCCCCAAAAAAGCAGGTACTGCAGCCTGAGTGTAGTGCTACAACAAAAGTTCTGTCAAGGACATGTATGGTGCAGACATTTGCACAGTTAGGAGTTCCCTGGTGTCAGCCAGGCTATGACCCCCTCACCACTGAACAGGTGCTGTGTCTTGAGTAGAGAGCCACAGGAAAACTACAGCCATGGATATTACCAGTATACCTTGCTGATTGCAGATCTACACAAATTTGCACACTTAGGAGTTGTATGGGGTCAGCAAGAGTATGTACCCTGACCCCCACAATGAGGTTCTGCATCCTGAGTGGAGAATCAGAGCAAAACTATAGCCTTACACAGCAATCTTACAGCACCTGAGTGCTTGCAGAGGATCAACCATGTCATGCCCACCAAGTACCGAGAACAGCTATTCAAATCATTTCAGTAGGATTGTCTAACCTTCTGACTCGACAAAGATGACACTGTCAGAGTCAGAGTATTCCGCCTCCACATCCTCACCATGTGCTGGTACTACCTCTACATGCGCCTTTGATGTCCTATGAATTAAAGATAATAATAATATTTCTTGAGTGTGGTATGTGTCTCTTCAGTTATTTAATACAGATTTGTTTCAACAATGGTACTATTGTCTGCTACTTAAGACCCACCTAGATGAGGTACAGCATCCTGAGTGGAGACCCACAGCAAAACTGAGGCCATGGACATCAGTGATACAAGTACGTGATTACAAGTGTGCACAAGTTAGGAGACTTAGGAGTTGCACGGCCTCAGCCAGGCAATGCCCCCCCAGACCAGGTATTTTATCCTGAGTGGAGACCCATTGTACAACTGAGGCCATGAACATCAATGGTACATCACCCTGGTTGCAGGAACACACAAGTTAGGACAGTTTGGAGTTGCATGGCGTCAGCCAGGCAATGCCCCCCTCACAGAACAGGTAGTGAATCCTGAGTGGAGAGTCACAGGAAAAGGAAGACCATGGACATCAATGGTACCCCACCCTGGTTGCAGAAACCCAAAAGTTAGGACAATTTGAAGTTGCATGGTGTCAGCCAAGTAATGCCCTCCCCTCACAGGTGAGGTACTGCATCCTGAGGGAAGACCCACAGGAAAGTGAAGGCTATAGACATCAACAGTACACCACCCTGATTGCAGGAACACACAAGCTAGGACAGTTAGGAGTTTCACAGCATCAGCCATGCAATGCCCCCCCCAGACCAGGTACTGCATCCTGAATGGAGACCCATTGTAAAACTAAGGCTAAAGACATCAATGGTACACCACCCTGATTGCAGGAACACATAAGTTAGGACAATCTGGAGTTGCATGGCATCAGTCAGGCAATGCCACCCCCCCCCACAGGCCAGGTACTGCATCCTGAGTGAAAATATACAGGAAAATGAAGGCTATGGAGATCAATGGTACACCATCCTGATTGCAAGAACACACAAGTTAGGACAGTTAGGAATTGCACGGCATCAGCCAGGCAATGCCCCTCCTCCCAGACCAGGTACTGCATCCTGAATGGAGACCCATTGCAAAACTGAGGCCATGGACTTCAATGGTACACCACCCTAGTTGCAGGAACACACAAGTTAGGACAGTTTGAAGTTGCATGGTGTCAGCCAGGCAATGCCCCCCTCACAGGCCAGGTACTGCATCCTGAGTGGAGATGCACAGGAAAACGAAGGCTATGGAGATCAACAGTACACCATTCTGATTGCAGGAACATACAAGTTAGTACAGTTAGGAGTTGCACGGTGTCAGCCAGGCAATGCCCCTCCCCCCAGACCAGATACTGCATCCTGAGTGGAGACCCACAGCAAAACTGAGGCCATGGACATCAACAATACAAGTACATGATTATAAGTATATACAAGGTAGGACACTTAGGAGTTGCATGGCCTCAGTCAGGCAATGCCCCCTCGACCAGGTACTGTATCCTGGGTGGAAACCCATTGTAAAACTGAGGCCATGGACTTTAATAGTACATCACCCTGGTTGCAGGAACACACAAGTTTGGACAGTTTGGAGTTGCATGGCATCAGCCAGGCAATGCCCCCCCCCACAGAACAAGTAGTGAATCCTGAGTGGAGAGTCACAGGAAAAGGAAGCCCATGGGCATCAATGGTACAGCACCCTGGTTGCAGGAACACACAAGTTAGCACAGATTGGAGTTGCACGGTGTCAGCCAGGAAATGCCCCCCCCCACAGGCGAGGTACTGCATTGAGAGTGGGGACGCACAAGAAAATGAAGGCTATGGACATCAGTGGTACACCTGCCAGATTGAGGAATAGACAAGGTAGAACAGTTAGCAGTTGCATGGTGTCAGCCATGCAATGCCCCCCCCCACAAACAGGAACTGCATCCTGAGTGGAGACCCACAGGAAAATGAATGCTATGGACATCAACAGCACACCTCACTGATTGCAGGAACACACAGGTTAGAACAGTTAGGACCTGCACAGTGTCAGTCAAGCAATGCACACCCCCCAACCAGGTATTGCATATTGAGTGGAGACCCATTGTAAAACTGAGGCCATGGACATCAATGGTACACCACCCTGGTTGCAGGAACACACAACTTAGTACAGTTTGGCATAGCATGGCATCAGCCAGGCAATACCCCCCTCACAACAGGCCAGGTACTGCATCCTGAGTGGAGATGAACAGGAAAACGAAGGCTATGGACATCAATGATAGACCTCCCTGATTGCAGGAACACACAAGTTATGACAGTTAGGAGTTACACGGCATCAGCCTGGCAATGCCCCCCTCAGACCAGATACTGCATCCTGAGTGGAGTTGCACAGGAAAATGAAGGCTATGGACATCAATGGTACACCACCCTGATTGCAGGAACATATAAGTTAGGGCAGTTAGGAGTTGCACGGTGTCAGCCAGGCAATGTCCCCCCCCAGACCAGGTACTGCATCCTAAGTGGAGACCCATTGAAAAACTAAGGCCATGGACATCAACAGTACACCACCCTGGTTTCAGGAACACACAAGTTAGGACAGTTTGGAGTTGCATGGTGTCAGCCAGGCAATGCCCCCCCCACACAGGACAGGTACTGCATCCTGAGTGCAGACTCATAGCAAAACTGAGGCCATGGAAATTTAGGGCACAGCTCTCTGATTGCAGTTACACACAAGTCAGCATTATTTTTTACACTCTGTATTACAACAAACCATTGCATTATGGCAATAATGCCCTTCAAGCTGTGTGGTGTAGTGGTAAAACATGACGCCTCAGGTATTGGATGTACTCAGCCTGTGGTCTCGTACCCAACCACCTGAGGTGTGATGTTATCCCAGCACAATACACACCTTGTTAGTCATTATTGTTTAAATATATATTGTGCTGAGTAAGAAATGGCTTCTTTACTCACAATGTTGTAGGCGCTCCCCCGCAGCAGGCTTGCCAGCAGCATCCCACATCCCATACGCAAGGTAGTACCAGCCAGCATCATTCTACGGTATCTCCCCTCAGTTCTTTTTTTTTATTCAACATACTTTATTGTGTTTCCAGCAAACAGGATACAGAACAGGAATAACATTCACATTGTACAATTTGCATTATAAAGCAAAGTTGGCTAAAGAAAAACAACAAAGTAATAAACCAAGAAAGAGGAAAGCTAGAAAACAAAGGAAGCTAAACTTAACTATTAATCTCACCCTCCCCTCCCCCAATCACCCACCCAATTCCAAGTGTTTTCTTAAGAAAAAAAAGAAAGGAAGGGGGGATACCAACTTATCACTCATTGAAAACATTGCATGTAATATATTTAAGGGTTCCACATGGATAACAAAGCTTCTAGGGGGGCCCCATAAAGACAGATACGATTGAGTCCTATCCTGCATAGATGCAATATGCTTCTCCAGTTGTAGTGCTAGTAGTACTTACAGTAGCTATACCATTCTACAACTGGAGGCAAGGTTGCTTCTGTCCAGTGTCACATGATAATGAGCTTGGCGATGGAGGCAACTAGAGCTAGGTGGGCTTTCCTGAATTTGGGAGTGCCTGGACCTCTTGGTTCTTAAGGACGTAGAATCGCTGGCTCAACAGCTTCCACTTCTGCTTTTACTTCTGTGAGTTTTTGTTTTTGACTCTAAAACACATATGCAGATGTGTATTAATGCACCTCCATGTTACATCCAACTTCCTGTTGGTGCTGCGCATCAGCACTTTTGCATTAACCTTAGCCTGAGCTGCCTCAACCAGGCAGCACATCTCCCTCAGACTCCAAAGATGCATTTTTTGTTGAGCCGAAATGAATACAGAGACAGACAATAGTACATTAATGTCTTATATTGTTATGTGTGTGTGCTTGTGTTCTGTTCAGCTTTTTAACTTCGCATGTGCAGGCAGCATCATTATTACGATTGTACAATTGTTATAAAAAGTAATGCCATATGACAACAGTGATACTTACTGTAGATTACATCACACGAGGAACACACTACTACCTCCATGATGTCATGTTTGAACTGTGCTGTATAGGCATACTCAAGCCATATACCTAGATATTAATACTACATCTTGCTAACAGAAGCTGTGTGCATGTCACAATTCTCAGCATGTTCATGCATCTAAGTTTATGTAGTAGTGTGAAAATGAGATAGCATGTGTTTGTGTTGCGTGTGTTTTGTATGCAGCTTTTCTATTTTTTGACCAAGGTTTTGTGGCTCTTAGAAGAGCCTTTTTTAAAAGATATCTGTTTTAACAGTCTGACATTTTTAGAGGACTGTGAGGATTCCATCTCGATGTCTCCCAGGAAAAGGCAATTGCCAGCATGAGAGAAGTGCACGCCGTCTGGTAGGTATAGAAAATCATTACACTACTTAATTTCAGGGTGACATACGGTGTGCATCCCAGACATGCGCAGATATCCAGATATTTGTATGTTTACCTTTCTTTGTGCTCTGTCAAGCAGGTACATGTGCTGTTCTGCTTGCCAGAACCTACGCTCTGTAATAGCAGAAAAAATTATCTTACAGGCAGGTAACATACCCATAAAAGAAGCAAGGTCCAATTTTGCTTCTGACACTAAATCTACCCATCATTTGGTGCCCAAATCATTGCCTCTGAGGTGAATCAGCAGTATGTCTGGTCGAGCTTGAGTCCTCAGAAGTCTGTGCATTGTTGGCATGAGATGCTCCCACCTCATGCCTCCCCTGCCAAACCACTAAACAGAGCAATTTGGAAGCTGCAGGTCTTTCCCAAAATTACTCCTTTGAGCATACGCTGAAGCTCGTCATACTATGCTGCTGCCGACAACCCACACAGTCCATTTGCTGTTTTCTGCCATTCTGAGGTTTTAAGCTGAGAAGTGGACAGAGAGCTACCAAAAAAATCAGTGTGTCTCCTGCAGTGTCTAGTCACTACTGAATATGAAAGTGAAATTTCCCTCTGTCCTTCAACATTGCTTTGGTGGGCTGTCCCAAAACACAGTGATTTAGAAAGTAATTGGTTAATGTTTTCTCATAGTTAACCAATTCAGTGGATGCATGCAGTACAACTACACTGAATGGCTGCAGCTCCTGTCAACCAGAAATGTTGGAAGATTTCTAGGTGGGAAAATGCTACATTTTCATAGGCTAGCTCAAACAATCACAAGTACACAGATATGTATTATTGGTTGTCTCTTGTGTTATGATACACATGCTGCTTGCTTTCTGCCTCCATTTGCAGCTGTATCTGTGCTAGTAAGTATTGACACTCTGACTTTAAACAGTAATAACTTCTTTTTACAACATTATAAGTTATTTAGATTGTCATAGTCAACTAGAGCAGTAAAAAACATTTTGTTTAATGCTATTTTTGTGGTGCTAACAGTTTTAATAATGCTAGAAAAATTGTATAGTAAATGTGATGTACTTACACAGAGTAAAGCAGGCTGCTCAGTGTTTTCCTAAGATGGCTGCTATGTCCTTCTTGTTCAGTCTTCAGCACTTGTGATTGGTTGCCTAACATGGCCTGATCAATGTTATGTTCCATTGGTGTGAGTGTCTGTCACTCAAATACAAAGCGGTGTCTGACTAGCTTAGCCTTAAAGAGGGTGTTTTTTTAATGTGATTATTCGACACTTTCGTGCTCACAACACTATTATTCAACACTTTCATGCTGACGACACTATTTTGTGATACTATATTCAACAGTATCATTCTGACTACACCAAATTTTGCGACACTTTCGTGCTCATGACACCATATTTTGTGACAGTGTAGTACATTCGACACTACATTTTGAAAAGGTTGAAAAAAACTATTTTTGGAAAAAAATACTGTGGATACTTAAAATTGTGACAATACTTTACTTTTGACATGTTTAGATATCTTTTCTCATGTTATAAATGAGCTTCTGTTCTGTGATATTTGAAAACATTGTATATTGGGTTCACTGGTGTCCAGCTGTGAGAAGCATTATCTGTGCAATGTTTTGTAAGCAGTACTATTTATTCTTGTAACATGAGACATGAACAGTGTGTGTGACTATGTAATGTCAGGAAAAAAGTCAGTTCACCACTAAATATTTGTTTTTTTCTATTTCTCATACAGGTGCCTGATACTTATGTAACATTGTCCCATGCTACTGTGAATTTCCAGAGAAGAAAGATGCCCTATAAACAGAGACAGAGTTCTATGCAGCAATGAAACAGGTATCTTAGTAGTTCACTGTTGCTTAAGAGTGGTCCAAAAAGCACACATGGCACATCAAGATGTAAACTGAATCAGCATTCCACTCAAGGAGTTACTTCACAGGTTGCACGCTCCTCAGAAACAGTACGTACTTGCTCAACTACAAGGCAAAAATGCAGAGCCCAGCAACAGTTGTGGAAATCTTGCAGACGGAACACTAATGTTGCAAAGGCAACCATAAAGAAGCGTACTAAGCAGCGGCATAAAGGCATGGCTGCTGATGGTCATCTGAGGAAGCAAAAGTATTTTCGATCACTAGCTTCTAAAGCTAAGATTATTGCTGCTGTGATGAGACGTGAGCACAAAAAACTAGAGTCATCTCTCTTTGATGAAATTATGTCTCAGAGTCCGTACATTTGTTAATACAGCACTGTTTGTTCTTCAACGCTTGTGGCGTAAGATGGCTCATGTACTTGAGCAGTTCAGGAAAGTTGTGTATGAGATTAAGATGAGGCTACAACGCTATCCTGTCTTGAACCAACACAATTTCTGTGATGTTTTCACAAGTAGCTGGCTGCACACACAGCACTCAGAGGTGTATTTCTGGGAGGAGTCATATTACTCACAGAAAAAAGACAGCAACTTCTGCATTGATGAGTCCAATAAACTGTGTAATGTGCTGAGTGTGTGTGATGATGTTTCAATGGAGTCAGATGATGAGTGTGAGGCAACTACTCAGCCTCATAAGCATCACTGTCTGTCATGGAAGTGTGATGCGACTTTCAATTGAAGGCAATCGTCATTTGACAAAGTCGATCACTTTATCAATCTGTTTGTCATTACTGATCGTGAAGACAGACATAAACTATTTGAGACTATAGACCTTTGTTAGATCTGTCCATATACTGGACTTTTGGGTCATTCGCTTGCATGTCTAGATAGTGGTGTTTGCGACAGTGTATTTCACCACATGCGGATACTGGGAGTGCATCAATCAGGTATGTAAGACTTTGTGTACAGGGTCTACAAGGTGTGATGAGTTGTTGTGCAGTATACCTGTCTGAATGAGTTACTGCAGTCTGGTGACATGCATGGCGCCATGACATTTCTGAAACAGCTGCGACATGTCAGCAGTGTCACAGATAATGTGATTGATAAGTCATCAATTGCTGATGGAAATTCTGTCTCTGTCTTAGAAACTGATATTCTCAAGCAGTTTGGGAAATCGATTTCCAAATTTGAGTTGGCAAAAAACAAATGGTCACAGTGAACCTGGAAACCTTGTCACTGTACAATAACATGTGGTTTTGACAGTCAGCATTTCTGCTGTTAAAGTGTGACTTCCAGTTAGACCCAATCATCGTGATGTGTGAGCATTGTTTCTCCAAAGGTGAAGGCTAACATTCTGCCACCAAGGTCACTCTTGAACAATATGGAGGCACATGTTACACCTGCTGAGATTGCCAGATTGAATATGTTTGAACGGATTCTTATTCAGACTATGAAACCATTTCAAACTATTCTACGTCTGAATACAAAAACACGGAACATTCCACAAAAATAACTCATTAGGTCTCTTAAGGGTTCTGTTATGTATCTTCCACTTCCTCTGCAGGAAAATGTGGAGGCAATCTCCATTGAGAACACTTTGGTGATTCTTGTCAACTGTGTTCCAACAAAGTCAAAGGTCATTTGGCAGGATGTTGTCAATGTAGAGAAAGAGAAGCTTGCTCTTACTTATTTGAAGAGCAACAATGCTTTTTATGCAGACCTTGACATTGATTGCATGACTGGTACGTTTGTTGAACATGATGTGTTGGATACCACAAAACCAATCATTGAGAAGGTCAATGTAGAGACAAACAAGAATGTGTATGAACAGTACACAATTCACCCACTGCATGGCAGAGATCCAGTAGGGGACAACATTGATCTGTACCTAATGAAACAGGTGGAAGGTGAGCATGTCAGCATTTAGGAGGCAACATTGGAAGCACGCTGTTTTCCAGATTTATTCCACAAAGGGTCAGGTGGATGCCTAGATGAAACAGAAGTGCATGAACAAGGTGCCGAGTACCGCACTAGTCATGTGCTCAGTAAGGATGGCAAATTCAGACGCAACATACAATACCTGTTTCATCTCCTCTGGGAGAGTGAGCTTAGCATACTGTCTGCATCTATTACACATACTATATGGCTCACAACTCCACTTAATGGAATCACTGCCGCACAGTTTTTGCAGAAATTAAAGCAAAAGGATGAAAATGTGCAAGTCAATTTGTCTTCCATCCTGTCAAGTCTACGTGGCATCAAAGAATACTGGTATCACAGACACTCTGAGGTGCGAGAGTGTGGTGCAGCCATATGGTTTATCACACTCAGCTGTGCCGAGTATACCTAGGAGGAGGTCATTGAACTCTTGAAGTGGGTAAATTGTGATGTAGAGGGCATTTCATCAATGACTCTCGGAGAAATGTTCTCACTTGATCCAGTGTCTGTGACTAGGCATTTTCTCAAGCGATTCCTTGATATTCTGACTTTCATTTTGTCAAAGGACAATCTGCCTCTTGGTGTTATGGAGCATTACTTCTGGAGGATGGAATATCAGGCACGAGGTGCTCCTCATATTCATATGTTACTGTGGATCATGGATGCCCCACACATAGGCAAACATGAAGCAGCACAAGTGCTAGCATTCATTAAGCAATACATCACTTGCTGCATACCAGACAAGTATGACAGTCCTACACTGTGGAAGTTGGTGCAGAAGTTTCAATGCCATATTTGTGCGAAATACTGCCACCAGGTAGTGAAGAACAAATCTGATTAGTACACAAGATGTCGTTTCGGATTTCCCAGGCCTGTCTGTCAGGATGGTTGCATGAAAGAACTGTTTTCAGCTATGTGACACCATTTGAAGGCAAAATCAACTAAGAGGGTATATGAGTTACCCCGAGATGAGAATGAGGTGTACATCAATGACTACAACCCCACTCTTCTTCTAATGTGGCAAGCACACACAGATGTTCAGTTTGTGGCTGACAACTCATTGTCTCTGGTTCGGTATGTCACTTCGTACATCACCAAATATGAACAGACTAGCTTGCAAGATCTTTGGGAAGATATTGGTAGTTCAAGCAAGTCACTGACATTTCAACTGTGGTCACTGGGATTGAAGACCCTATCACACAGAGTCGTAAGCTGGTAGCGAAGATGACTGAGTGACTCTCTGAACTGAAGTTGGATGTTTCACACACAGCTGGCCTGGAAGCAGTTCTTAGTTTGTAAGAATGTGCATGTCATGCTACGGCGTAATCTTGATGTTGAGCATGGCATGGTAAATGGTGCCATGGGTCACATCATAGACTTTGTTTAAAATGTTCAGAAGATGTTTATCGAGGTACATGTTGTCCACTTTGACAACATGGAACAGCCTGTGCAGACTGATCATACCTATGTCAAGTTCCAGATATTTAAGGATATCTATGTCAACAGGAAACAGTTCCCAATATGTGTTGCATATGCTGCTTCAATTCACAAGTCTCAGGGCTTGAGTTTGGATTCAGCAATGGTGGAAATAGGAACAGACATTTTCAAAGATGGCATGAGCTACGTTGCACTTTCACGCATCCGCAGTCTTTCTGGATTGCACATCATAACACTCGCACCTCAGAAGATACACGCTGACAAGTGATGTATTGTCGAGTACAACAGATTATGTACTCTGTATCAGCCACAGATGTCTCTAATACCACTACCTATGTATGTGGTTGTCTCACATCCCACAGTCACAGCTTCACCTGGCAACAAGAGAAAACAAGCTGCCACAACTGAATCAACTGTGCAGAGTACTAAGAAGGTCAGAATATCAAATGCAGATACAGAGCCAGCTGTTGCTCAGAAGTCACTTGGTATGGCTGTTGTCCCAGTGTTTGATAACAGTACTAGAGTAAACCGCCATGCTAATTCAGCTATGCAAGCTTTTCTCCACATGCCACACTTTGTGCAGGCAATATCAGCTTCACAAGACACTCCCTTATCAAAGGCATTGAAGGAAGTTGTCAGTGTAGCTTCTGATCAGTCAAACAATGCGCAGTCACTGACACCTCTATGGCAGGTGTTAGGTACATATAATGGATGCAGTACATTTGCTGCTAACATGCTGCAGGATGCCAGTGAGTTTATGATGGCCATCATAAACAGCTTGGATGAAGAGGGGATTCCAATGTGTCAGTACTTCATTGTGTCATATGTTACCAGATATATATGTATACCATGTGATCATTCAGAGTGAGAAACCTCTGAAGACATGCTTTGGGTTTCTATGTTTATGCCTCGGACTCAAAGTGTCAAGTTCCGGCAGCTATTTACCAATTCTGAAAGTGGTCACTTGTGTGTAAGGTGTGGAGGTACATGTACTCCATTCATACGTCTCAGGACTTCATCTCAATATCTTATGCTTGAATTGCATAGATTTTACTCTAATGGGCTCAGAGTTGACACACCTATCACGGGTATCACAGCTGGTAGAATTGTATTTAACCAAGCAGTGTTTGACACTCAGGCTGTGATCAACCACTATGGCCAGTCTGTACTTTCTGGACATTACACTTGTTTGTTGAGGTACAGAACTGGCTGGGTTGAATGCAATGACTCAACAAACACTTTCAAACAGAGACTACCGCGACACTTAAAAAAATGCATACATGGTGATATTGAAGAACTACTAAAATCTTCATGCATCAGAGGAATAGTCACACAAAATGTAACATTACTTGCTGTCCATTTTGTTACAGAGTGAGTTCTGGTAGATAAACATTTTTTTATGCAAATCTGTCTTCAATATTACACTGTTAACATATCACATGGTTTACATGCATATGTTTACTCTATCTGACTTATAAGATTGTTGCGTTGATCAGTGACACAGTGATCTTCAATTGGCACCAACTGTCTTCGCAATCACTAGAGAAACCACACTTAGATGTCTAAGGAATACTTTGAAATGTCAAAAGAGATATTCCTATATGGTTGTCCTCTTCTGTCATTGTCTTTTCTTATGAGTATGTCGTATGCAGCCATAACAAGTACTAGCTGACACACTTGCCAACTGTGTGCCTCTACTAAGGCACAATACTTATCCATGTGATAAACAAAACTGTGTAGCACATGTCTTTTTAAAGATCTGCCTGAATCATGACATTATTTGGCTCTTTCATGACTAAAAGATATCCTGGTGTTTGTGCCACTTCTGTGTTAGGACAATTGAACACTGTTTTTACATGATCTGCTGACCTGTACTTAAGAGTACAATACTCTGAAATACACGTCACTCAGTGACATGTTGAATATCATCAGGTGTGGCTTGTGTTTCTTTTTTTTGTCCGATTGTGTCTTCACTGAATACCACCATATTGTGCCGCAGCAGTGTTTGTACTATCCCTGTTTTCTTGACCCACATCTGTGTTGGACATATGTATATATGATTATTAATACAGTGTTTGATCACAGTTAGTACTGTTAGGTTTTAAGAAGTTGTATTAATTACTAATTAAATGAATTGATTAAACATGTTTCATATTTCACTGTTTTACAGTATTTGATTCACAAGTATTTAAAGGTATTGTTAATATATTTATTAATATTACATAGATATTTAGTATAACTTTTCTAGTTTGTAGTAATTTCATATAGGCATCATTAATAGTAAAGTAGAGTGTTGTGGTAGCTATTTGTTTATTATCAGGAGGTAACATTTTCTGAATAAGAAATTATTTGATGTAATATTTATAGCATTCTGTGAAACAATTACTTTTTAGTAACTACAAGTTTTTAGTGATGTGGACACTTCATTAGTTCACTATTAATGTTGATTATAGCCTTGATCATTTCCACTGATATATATAGAACCTGTCACCATATGCCATTTGATTTTGGTTTGTGTAATAAGTAAATTAAATGTATGTATAGAATAGTAAACTATTGTAAATCAGACACTTCCACTGATAACAACAGATTTTTTATGTTCTTGATAATATTTCTTGATCACCTCTATTGAGGGGTCAGGTGGGAATTTTCCAAATGCACCCATATATCTATGTCTTTATCATGTATATGTGTGTGTGTGTATATATATATATATATATATATATATATATATATATATATATATATATATATATATGTGTGTGTATGTCTACATATATTGTACATATATTACTATTCAATGTTTTAAAATAGCTTTCAGATGTATCTTTTTTTAGAGAGCATTATTTGTTTGTGCTGCTATTATTTAAACACTTGGCATCTGGTTTTTCACCCACCCCAGGAACATTCACGCTATCGGTCACACAATGACAATAACATCATTACTGTTTGGTGCATGTAAGCAGTGTACAGCGAGTACTGTGGTAGCTGAGTTCATGTGTTGTGTGCTACTGTCACATCTTACTGATGAAGTACCTGTCATACTGTTTTACACATACTTTAAACTTTGGTGTGATACTTTTTAACGATTGTTTTGTGAGACTAATTTTGTATACCAATTGGAATTTTAATTCAGCCTTTTTTATCAACTTTTAATTGGACAATAAAACTTTTTTTAAGCCTTATCTACCTGAGGTGTGTCTTTTATTATATGTTAAGTTACAGTGCTAATATGTACAATATATTGGTGTTGGTATATTGCTGCATAGAAAGAAAGTGCAAGGCATTCATCTGTGCAGATTTTCTACTTAGCACAGTACATGTGCTATTGGTCCATGTGGCACACATATTAATATGCTATTCCATTAATTTATCATTTCATTTTCATGTGAAAGGTGTAGTACATGAACTATTGCTGCATGAATAGTATAAGACAAGTACATGTGAAGAACATTCATTCACAAATCTGGACTGTCTTGTACGGTATGGGCTGCACGCCACTTGGCTCTTGCTCTGCACCAATGGGCGTGCAGCCCTACTAGAGCAGTCAGTTGGTGGGTGGTGGGGCAGCAGGCGGGTGGGATGCTGCTGCCCACCGCCGCGGGGAGCGGGTGGTGGGGCTTCGTGGGTGGGTGGGGTGGGGACACTAGGTCACCAGGGATGTGTTTGGGGTGTGTGTATAATTACTCCAGCCAGCGATCTGGCTTCTCGGTCCACTGGACCACCGGGATATGTTCGGGGAGGGTGTGTGTGTATAATTACTCCAGCCCGTGATCGGGCTTCTCGGTCCACTGGACCACCAGGGGTATGTTTGGGGAGACACTTTGTTGCCCGCGATTAGGCTGGTGGGGGGGAATTAAAGCTATGCCCGCGATCGGGCCAGTGGGGGTAGTGGTGGGGATTTTACACTCTTTTGCCTGTGATCGGGCTGCAGGGGGGGCACAGGGTGGGTTGAGGGCCAGCCACAGGTGGCAGCTGCTGTGTTGCACCCTGCAATGTGGCAGCTCACCTGTGGGTGGCCCTCGACTAGATCCTTTTTTTTTGGCTCAAAGTTGTGCAGGCGCAGGTTGGGGGTTGCTCCTGCACAACTCTGCACAGCCCGGCTGAATATCGGGCTGTGCAGTTTATGCATGGTTCCTCCCACTCCAGTTCAGCATGCATTCATTTGCATTGCGCTGTTGCTCAGCATGTTTTCAGTGGCGCAACTGCCTCCTGCTGAATATCGCAGAATGGAGCAATTTCAGACTTGCGCAGGTGCAACCCTATTGCACATGGCGCAACCCTTTTGAATATCTGGCCCAGTGAATGCAAAGAATGTATGCATAATAATGGGCCATGGAGCAGAAAATGAGCACTTAGAATACTAAATTGCTTATATCTCAGGAACAGTACGATATAGAAAAACAATTAAAATTTCATATAAATTATGACTTTCCTGGCTAGTTTTGCACTTAGCCCCCTAGTGGAGGGCTAAGTGTTTTTCTGAAGAAAAATCCATATCTCGAAGCATTTCCGAGATACAGGCCCCAAAAGGCACGGCGGATGCCGCAATGTTAGTCTATGGGAAAAAGTGTCAAATTCAGAGCACTGTTACTTTTCATATGTGCAATATTTTGTCACCAAGCCACAAAAAGGCACATCTGTGGGATGTTGGCTTTCTTCCCTCCAAATTTCAGCCCAAAAGACCAAACCATTGTTTTGCAGCAGGGTGGCAAAGAATTCCTGCTATCTTGGGCATAGTGTCGCAAAATAGTGTCACAAATCATGACACTTTCGCAAATGAAATCACAAAAGTGTCATGAGTGCAACACTACTTTGCATCACTACTTTTTTTTTTTAATTTCAAAAACATATTTCTGGCATGTTTAACCGCCCAAAGAAGACATTGCTAGCATCCTCAGGATCTGACTAAGTGAACACAAAAATAATTGTGTCCCTAGAGGGTCCCAAATTTAAATGCCAAGCATTTCTGTGACCACTAACTAAAAAGAAAATGGCTGACTCACAACACTACGGGGGTAATTTGCAACACTAGAAACTGCATTTGCAACACTGTTGAACTTTTTGTTAACATTTTCCATTGACTATAATGGGAAATTTGTTTTCTGAATAACTTTTGAACCGTTTAATATTTGTTCACTAAATCTTTGAAAGGCACATTGGGGACCCCGGCCACATGATTCCTGAAGTTTTCAGACCAGTCACATAAACCGTGAGACCTGTAGGCGTGAGCAAAGAATATGCAAAAAAGCGTAAATGCACTACAGAATGTTGCTTTATAACTCCGCAACCGTATAACCGACCATTACAAAACTTTGCAGATCCAGAGACCTATGGTACTGCTCCGTGCTTGCCAAATTTCAGGTGAATCTGTCATACAGTGGCAAGGTTATTAAGATGCAAAATTTCACACTTTAACCTTTAATGGGGTACGCAACCCTAACTATAGTGGCACTACCATGCCACTATAATGTATATTATAGAGGTGTAGTTGCACCCCTATAGTTAGGGTTGAGTAGGCACTTTAATATTAAACCCCAATTTTTGCACATTAATAACTTTGCAACTATGTAATGGATTTGCACAAGATTTGGAATGTGTGGTCTCGTACAGTAGATCTCTTGATTTACCAACTTGCGTTTCGGTTGAATGTACAGTTTGTGCACAGCAAAGCACTGAAAATGCATTTTTTGCCACTTTTGACATGTTTTTTGCCCATCATGCTGCAACCACACTGTGTGGTCTTTTGGTCTGACATTTTGAACACAGGAAGAGTTTGGGTCAAAGAACAATCCAGCATTGGTTTAGTTAAAAAATATCAATCCATTCCAAAGTTATTTCATTTTCAGTGCTCTGTTCACTTCAAGATTTATATGTATGTTTTGCGAAAGAGGATTGGGCTCATGGTCAAGGATTTTGTCAGCTCACAAATGAGGGTTTAAAAAATCTTTGTCCATCAGCAAAAATTCCTTGTCTGCGAGCTGCCATCTTGTTTTCATTCCCCCCACAAACAAAATGTTGTAGCTTCCTCCACGGATGACTTCTTGTTGTAATAAGGCATAGGTTTTGTTCAGGGTGACACCTTCTACAAACCCATACCTTTGATTTGCTTGGTTTTGTCCAAAAAACAGCCACTTCAAATTTAAAAATTCTTTGTCTGTGACTTGCTTCCGATCCCCTTTCACGAGCTAACAAAATCCCAGTCTGTGAGCCAATCCTGTTTCGTGAGGTAGCAAAATCCTTAACCATCCCTTAGGGACCAGATGACCTTTCTCAAGGACAAGGCTTGACTGATGGTCAAGAATTTTGTTGCCTTGCAAAAGAGGATAGACTGGCGGACTGGGATTTTGTCAGCTCACAAAAGGGTATTTTTTTTTAATCCTCTTTCATGAGTTGACAAAATCGAAGTCTGCAAGCTGTCAAAATCCTAGTTTACCACCCTATCCTCTTTTGTGAGGTAACAAAATCCTTAATTTTTTTAAATCAAGTTTTTTTTATTTTACAATTACAGAGCAAGTTGCACAATCCACAGTATGGTAACATGTTACATACAACTTACTCGCCCACCCATTCACCCCCCCCATGCCCTCCTATGTCATATACAGTCAACCATGAAAGACAGATATAATAGAATATGGCCTGTCAGTGATACATTCCATGTTCTATTTAGTCATAAATACAGGTATACAGCCTTATGGGACCAGTAGTACAGTTTGGCTGCTATATTAAGTAGAGAGTGTGTAAGGTCTTCCATGTCTTTGAATATATTGGAAGGCAATTATTTACGCTGGCTCCCATTTTCTCCACATTCAAACTGAATAGAAGTTCCCGATGCCACTCAAGATATGTTAACGGTAGATCATCAAGCCAGTGCCTCAATACAACTTTTTTAAGAGAGGAGGAAATGGCGGCCACGTAGTATTTCCTAGCCTTCACCTCTATTCTGGTGTAGTCACTGATTAAGCAAATTTCTGGTGTGAAGTAGTCTTCGATGCCATGTAAGGGGTCTGCTTTGTGTTTAATCTTATAGCATAAGGCCTTCACTGATGGGCAGTCCCAAAAAATGCGTCAGAGGGTGCCTTGCTACAGATGGCATCTGTTACAATTGGGAGAGGAGATTCTGCCTGTTTTGTGAAGTTTGGCAGGGGTCCAGAATAAGTTGTTCAAAAACTGAAATTGTGTCAGCCTAAGTCTGTCCTGTGTGATATATTTGTAAGTGTTTTGCCAAATAGTGGGCCAATTGGCTATTCATTCTGGGAGCTGTTCATTCCAGTATTTGAGGCTCTCTATCTTATCAGTGTATACTTGATCAAAAAGAAGGGATTATAGTCTGGAAA
Organism: Neoceratodus forsteri; assembly: GCA_016271365.2. Lineage (NCBI taxonomy): Eukaryota > Metazoa > Chordata > Ceratodontiformes > Ceratodontidae > Neoceratodus > Neoceratodus forsteri. Next base: position 355,570,100 of record CM057454.1, on the reverse strand, counting down.
TTGAATGTGGCTCCCATACTGTTTTGGATAAGGATTCAAAAGATTCCACTGGAATAAGTCCTATCTGGGGCTTCCCCTGCATTGGCCTAAAAAGTGTCTAATCTGATGTACTTTAAATACTTGATGAGGGCCAATCAGAAACTGTGTGTGAAGTGACTGCACTGAGCTACATACCCCTTCCCTTAGTAGATCTCTCATATGTGTTTTCCTTAGCAATGGCATCCATGTATCAGTGATCACTTTACCCCCTATTTTCAAATTTGGGTTATGACACAGAGGCTAGTTGTGGTCTCTACAGGGAAAGTATTTTAGTAAAGCACATATCTGGGCATGAATTTTCAGAGAAAGAGCTATAGGAGTAGATGCCAGCACTCTGGGAAGATTTTTTTGATTGCAATATAGTAATGCAACTGGATCAAGGCAAGCCACTTTAATCAGCTCAATTTCAATTGTCATCCATGAGGGGACATAGATTAAGTTCCTTTCCTCTTCTGGTGACAACAACCACTTCAAATATTTACCAGTTGCACTGGCCCAATAGTACATACCAAAATGAGGCAGTCGCAGTCCCCCCTTAAATTTCAGGGCAGCTAGTTTTTGATAGGCCCTGTGTGGCACTTTCCCCTACCAAATGAAGTCTAATATGATTGAGTGAAGCTTGGAAAACCATTTTAGTGGAAGCCAGTAATTAAGCATGTTAATGGGGTAGAACACTCTGGGGAGGACATTCATTTGAACTAAATTTATGCGGCCCCAGAGTGACAAAGGGAGATTCTGCCATCTACCCAGGTTCTGCTTGATTTCTTGTGTGACTGTATCCAAATTAAGTTAAATTATCTTATATTCACTTCTAGTCAAGATAATGCTAGGTATTTCAATGTGTTCTGGCTCCATTGAAGCCCCAATTCAGAAATATTGTTTTTTTGTAATTTCCTATTTAGTGGGAAGACTGTAGTTTTCCCTATATTGATTTTGTAGTTTGAGAGTTTGCTATACTCTTCTATGATTTCCAAAACTACCCGGAAAAGACTCTTGGGGATGCTGGAGATGCAGAAGTATGTCATCTGCATATGCGGAAACTTTCAGGTCTTGAGAGCCAATCTGTATTCCTCGCACTCTGAGGTTAAGCCTAAACTTGCAAAGCAGTGGTTCTAGATATATATTGAAAAGAAAAGGAGATAATGGGTAATCCTGTCTTGTACCTGAAGAGAGCGGAAAGGAAAGAGAGAAGAGCCCATTGCAGTAGATCCGGGCGGTTGGGTGGTTGTACAGGGATGAAATCCACTTAATATATAGGGGGGGGGGGGGGACTCAAGTCTAGACATAACCTGAAACAGATATGGCCAGTTCACTCTATCAAATGCCTTCTCCGCATCCAGGGACAACAGGCCAAAAGTGGAATCAGAATCCCTGGACACGGAGAAGACATGAGACAGTTTTCGAAGATGATCCGAGGATGTTCTCCCTTTCATGAATCCCACCTGATCTGAGTGAATAATATAAGGCATGACATTGTTTAATCGAGTTGCCAATATTTTGGGTAATATTTTCACATCACAATTAATCAGGGATATGGGATGATAATTATTGACTCTATCTGGGTCTTTCCCTGGTTTGGGGATTACTATTACAAGGGCTTCAAGTAACTGATTATCTATAATGTCAGAATCTAGTATGCACTGGAAAAGCCTCTTCAGTCCAGGAACCAACTGTTGAGCAAAGCATTTAAAGACATTTGGACAGAACCCATCTAGACCCAGTGCTTTGTCTAGAGACAAAGATTGGATGGCCTCCAGTATGTCTGTTTCAGATACAAGAGAGATCAACCCTTCCTTTAGCTCTGGTGGAATTACCAGAATTGGAGTAGCATTCAAGTATTCCTTAACTACCGTGACAGTGGGTTGAGAGTGCATAGGACTATATAATTCTCTGTAATAGGTTTCAAATTCTTGGATTATGTCAGCCAGAAGTAATTTAGTCGAGTTGTCTCTTTGAGATCTGATACATTTTATAATTTTGGAGGATTCTGTCACCTTGAATCTCAAAGCTAGGAGATGGCCAGCTTTTTCCCCTTGACCCAGATAGGTCGCTTTTGTTTTAAGAATAGCTTGTTTGGTTTTATCTCTAAGAAGATCATTGTATTGACTGGTGAGGCTGGTTAATCTTAATCTGACTTCTTCTGGGGTAGAGGGGGGAAAGATTTTTTTCAATTTGTCTGATTTGGTTTAATAAATCTAGGGTAGTTGCTTCCCTTCTCTTCTTTTAGTCACTGCAATTTGATAACCCCCCCCTTAGTACACATTTGAGGACCCCCCACTCTATATCTCCTCTCTCTGTAGAGTTAAAATTATCCTTAAAATATAATTCTATTGTTTCCTAAATGCCATCTGTAATCTGTCTAGATTTGAGTAACTGATTATTTAACTTCTAAATGGATTGTTTGGGAAGATTGTGGGTAAGCCCTAATTCACATGTGACTAAGGAATGGTCTGAAATGGTATTAGATTCAATTACACAGTCAGACAAAGTTGTGAGAAGAGAGTTACTCACTAAAAAATAATCAATTTGTGATCTGGACTCATGGACTTGTGAGGTAAATGTATATTCTTTGTGGGTGGGATGTAAGATCCTCCACGGGTCACTAAGTCTCAGCTGATCCATCGCATCTCGAATCGCTCTCTGAGCAGGAGACAAGTCCTTTGGCCTCTTTCACTCTTTGTCCAGATCAAAAGAGAAAGGTAGGTTCCAATCACCTCCTAGAACAATAGGGAGATTTACAAAGAGGGACAGTGTGTTTAATAATTGCACAAAACACTCTGGTGAGTCTTGATTAGGACCATATACACTGCCCAATACTATTTTTGTTCTATCTAAGAGCCTCACTACTAAAACATAATGCCCCATGGAGTCTGTTATAGTTTGCTCACACTGAAAAGGAGTGTTCCTTGCAATTAAAATAGCAACTCCTTGACTGGCTGAGCTGTTGCCAGGCATAAATACTTGCCCTATAAATTGCCTTCTAAACCTCCTAAACAAATTAGCTTCAGATGATAACATGTGTGTTTCCTGTAGGTAGATCACATTTCCCTTTAATAGTCGTATACGTCTTATTATCTTATACCTATTAGTTTTATTTCTGGAGCCTTTCAGATTCCACGAGATTCATGCATAGCTACCCATTCTGGTTTTCTGGTGTTCGGTGACTATCTCTATTTAGAGTCAAAGCTATTCCTGAGCCCTTGTGTACCACTGTGATTGCCCTCTGATGATGCCACTGTTCCAGTATTGGTCTGTATGCAAGCCTTATCTCTCCCTCCCACCTGTGTCTGTCCATTCCTGTTACCCCCCATTTAAATCCCGATATTGAGTTGTATCTCCACATATCCCCATTGTTGTACCAGGTCACATGAGTGACAAAAAAAGAAAGAGTTACCAGTGAAAAGACAAAGTTTGCTGTGATCCAAAAAACAAGCCCCTCCCTCCCAACAAAAACTGTTCACAGCTCGTGATCTGCAGGTCTAGGACTGCTTGCCCACCCTTGCTCCATACCCTACCTCCCTTCACTTTCCATAATTAGCAACACACTATTACAAAATAGAAGAATTAACATAAATAATTTTTAAACAATGCTCTCCTGGCCGAGGTCTTCTATTGCCCCCTGAATAGAGTATGCTTCATTTTAGTGTTATTAAAATGAAAGTACTAATATCTGTCTTCAGATATAAAGTGCTCTTGCAGGACTCTAAGGCCCTGTTATTCAGATGCAGAAATGAAATTGTTCATATAAAATTTTTAACAGTAGTAACCACATGCATTCTCTGCCAAAACATGTGTCTCAGTTGGGAACATCATTACCCATTCCCATTACAGCCTGGCATCTTTCCAACACAATTTAACATCTAAGAAAACCATAATCCCATACATCATAAATAGGTAAATAGACCATGTGCCTGAAAACTCCAACTAACAAAGGGACAGTGAAGTCAGTATAAATTATGGAACATCTGTATGAAATCCCAGCAACCCGCCAATTTCAATGCTGTCCAAAAGAATTTGTCATATTGAGAGTTTATTCTTAGAAGCCATCCCGAATCAGACAGAAAATAAATGTGTACTTCTTATTTCAGAGTTATTAGTATGGTGTTTGTCAATCACCGAGTTTACATCCGAGTGAAACTAAGAAGTAATTATCCCCAGCATGTACTGCCTTGGAGATACACGGTGTGTTGATGCCGTCTAGTGGACTCAGAGTGTCTCAGTTTTCAGCTTGTAAAGAAATTTGTCCTCTAATGATACATGGGTGCTGAGCAAGTTGTGAAAGAGATATAGTAGCCAACAATATTGATTAGTTTACCCAATGCCTTTAGTACTTGGGTAGATTAGGATCCTTTACATCGCTGAGATAAATCTTAGATGAATGACAGTAGTTTCAGATAAATGATCCTTTTGCTAGTTAGCACCTAGCATTACTCCTGTTAGATTAAGCCAAACACTCCAGACTGGGAACTTATACTCAGTCAGCGGTCCTTGAATAATTTGGGCAGAGCTGCTTTTAAGCCATCTGCTGCAGAGTCTGAATCTTCATAACTATGCCATGCTCCAGCTAGAAATACTTGTAAATGAGCCAGGTATCCCATTCGGAACCAGATACTGGCGGTGATCAGCTTTACCACCAACGGATGCTAGGCAGCCCTTCTTTGGTGTACAGAAACGGGGAGATATTGCACTATACGAATTATGGCCCCTTCCCGTTTGAGCTCTTGAATTTCTTTGATTTTCACCAACAGGTGCTGTCTTTCTAGGTAATTCAAAAAATGGAAGATGAAGGGCCTGGATGATGCCCCAGTTGGAGGCATTGCTCTTAGTGGTCTGTAAGCTTGTTTGATCATATAGTTAGGACCAAAAGGAGAAGGTCCTGCCAATTTGGTGAGTAATTTCTGGGTGAAGAGAATTGGGTCCGTGCCCTCTTCTGTCTCCTGGAGCCTGATCAGGACAGCATTGTTCCGCCTGCTCCACCCTTCAAGATTTTCAATCTTGTTTTCCATTCTGTTAATTCTTTGCTTGAGTGTACTATCTCCGGTGCCTGCTTGTCCATTCATTTCTCCAGGGAAATCACGCGGGCATCAGTGCCACTAGCTGTCCTGGAAAGGTCTTCTATTGAGATCGTTACTGCCTTAAATTCTTCCGTTAGAGCATATAGTTCATCTCTGAATGGTTTAAACTCCGCGAGGAACCTGGATAGAGTAAGAGGTTCATGTTCCAATGTGTTTGGGTCCATTTCTGGGCCACCAATGGAGGGTGAAGTCTTGGATTTTTTTGCGTCCTTGACAGATCGCGAATGGGGATTGATCCAATGATCAGAGATTTTGCTACCTCACAAACTAGGAATTTTTAAACTTTTAAAATCTTTCCCAATGCATTGTAAATTTATGGTTTGGTCTTTTGACTTGAAATTTGCCGGGAATTAAGGGGATGCCCTAGAGATGTGCATTATTCTATTTAGGTGTTGGAACGTTAAGTGGTTCCATAGGTATGCCATCATGAAGTTGTGATTTTTTCCCATAGGATAACACTGTGGTGCCCATAGCGCTTTTCAGCACCCATATCTTGTAAATGATGTGGGATATGAATTTTATTTGATTATATCTCGTGTGGACATCTTGCTGTCATGATTATGACACTTGAATTTTTTCCTAGCTGCTACGGTTCCCAAGATATTGGCAAATTACTGTTGTGAGGGTTCCTTGCCCTATAGGGCTGCTGTATGGCTCTGAAGCTATGTGTAAGAGGGCCTTCGCTCCCACAAATGCATATCATTATGCAGAAATGAGCAGCTTGGTGGGAGCGTGGTGCCCAAAGTGCCCCTCGCTCTCACCAACACATGGTATTTACTACTTATATTACACTTTTCCAAAAAGTAAGGAAATTCATTGCAAAAAACTTTGTTTACTGCATCAGTTAGGGTTAAAGCAACAAAAGAGGGACAATGAGACATTAGGATTAAGCCCCTAACCCCCACCCACCACTCCCCCATTCTCCACAGACCAACAGAAGCCAGGGTGTACCATGGGGTCATGAGGCCTCTCACCCCATTCTCCTTTACTTTATCATGTCAACCTGTTTACATCTGGAATGAGGAGAGAGTTGGGCCTTGTGATTTCATGGCACACCCTGGCATCTGTTGGTCTGTGGAGGATGGGGGATGAGGTGGTGGGGGAATTAGGGGCTCAACCCTAACATTTAATTTCCCTACATTTGTCACTTTAACCCTAACTGATGCATTAAACAAAGTTTTTTATATCTATAGATATATATGTATATGTATATATAGATATATATATATATTAGAGCAAAAAACTCCATTTAATGCATTAGTTAGGGTTGTTCCACAGCGACAAAAGTGAGGAAATTCGCTGTTAGGGTTGAAAACCCCCCTTGGACCCCCCCCAACCGGCATTGGGGTGTGCATTGGGATCGTCAGCCCTAACTCTCACCCCATGACATGTGTAAAGCACCAGAAGTACAGGAGAATGGGGTGAGAGTTGGGACCCGATCCCAATGCACTAATACGGTTGGGGTACAAGGGTCCAGGAGGTTTCAACCCTAACAGCGAATTTCCTCACTTTTGTCGCTGTGGAACAACCCTAACTAATGCATTAAACGGAGTTTTTTGCCTCTAATTTCCCTTCTTTTTGAGAATGATAACGAGAAATAGTGAATGTAATGCAGCGGCGGGAGCGCGGGGCCCAAAATGCTAACAGTGGAGCACATGGTAACACAAGCGTGAATGAGAACAGAAAGGGTAACGCACATGGTGGAGTAGACGGGAACGGTCTGCCACGTGATGTGTTGTCACATAGTAACATGGTGCCTGCAAACAGAAATGTCAATGGGCATGGTGACGTAAAGTGAAACAGAAAGATAAACAGTACTGTAGACAGAAATGGCAAAAAATAACAGAAACGCAAGTGCAAATGAAAATGCAAGGATAACGCACATGGTGGCACAGACGTCAACGGTAAGTGAAATGGGTACGGAACCACAAGCGGAAAGGGCAACAGTAACAGTAATGTAAGCGCACAGGCTGGTTTTCCCCAAAACCTGCATAGAGAAAGACAGTGAGTACAAATAATGTATGCATAATAATGAGTATCGGCACAGAAAATGTGAACTTGGAATACTAAATACGTTATATCTCAGGAACCGTACGACGTCGAAAAAAAATTAAAAAGTCATATTATTTATAACTGTCCTGGCTAATTTAGTACTTAGCTCCCATTAGGGGGGTAAGGAGTTTTCTGACAAAAGTCTGTATCGCACCGTTTCGAGATCGGGCCCTGAGTCGCAGCGGTACGCCGTAATGTTATCCTATGGGAAAAAAAAAAAGTTCGGACACCATAACTTTGCATCTCTGTAATGTTTTTTCACCAAACCACTGAAAGGCACATCTGTGTGCTGTTGGCTGTCTTCCCTCCAAATTTCTGGAAAAAAAACCAAACCGTTATTTTGCAGCAGGGATCCAAAGGATTTCTGTAATGCGTCGGGCGCCGTAATGTTATCCTATGGGAAAAACTGTCAAATTTGGAGTGCCGTAACTTTGCTGCCATGTAATATTTTTTCACCAAAACCACTGAAAGACACATCTGTGGGCTGTTGGCTGTCTTCCTTCCAAATTTCAGGAAAAAAGACCAAACTGTTATTTTGCAGCAGGGTGCCAAAGGATTTCTGTAATGCGTCGGGTGCCGTAATGTTATCCTAAGGGAAAAACTGTAAACTTTGGAGTGCCATAACTTTGCCACCGTGTAATATTTTTTCAATACAACAGTAAAAGACACATCTGTGAGATGTCGGCTCCGTTCCTTCCAAATTTCAGCCCAAAACTCCCAACGGTTCTTTTGCAGCGCAGTGCCAAAGAATCGCTGTCACTTTCCCACAGATGGAAAATTACTGTCGCAATTTGCGAAAGCTTTCAAAAAAAAGTTAGACACTTTCATGAGCACGAAAGTAATTTGCGAAAGTACTTTTTCCAGAAATTTGAAAACCATATTTCTGGGGTGTTTTACCACAAAATAAAGACATGGCAAGCATCCTCAGGGTCCGACTATGTGAATACAAAAAGAATTAGGTTGCTAGAGGGTCCCAAATTTAAATGCCAACCACTTCTCTGATCACCAACTGAAAATAAAATGGCTGATTTGCGAAAGTAACAGGCCCATTTGCGAAAGTAAAAATGCATTTGCGACACTGTCGAACTTTTTGTTAACTTTTCTCATTGACTTATAATGGGAAACTGTTTTTTGAATAACTTTTGAATGAAATCTTCAAAAGGCACATCGGGGACCCCGGCCGGACGTTCCCTGAAGATTTAGGGCTGGTCGCGCAAACCGTACGACCCGTAGGCACGACCGTAGAATTCCAGAAAAAGCATAAACGTGTGCACAGATCATGCTTAATAACTCTGCAGCTGTATAGCTGACTGGTACGAAACTTGGCAGATCCCAAGGCCTATGGTTCTTGATCATGTATTCCAAATTTCAGGCAAATCCGTCAAATGGTTGCAAAGTTATTAAGGTGCAAAGTTTTGGGGTTTAACATAGAAATGGCTCCTCAACCCTAACTATAGTGGCACTACCGTGCCACTATAATATATATATATATATATATATATGGTATTCGTTCCATCTTGGTCCTTCTGGATCTCTCTGCGGCATTTGATATTGTTGATCATGGAGTTCTTTTGGAGTGCCTGCGGGTTATCTGTGGGCTATCTGGTTTAGTCCTCAGTTGGTTTAGATCATTCCTCGGTGGGACTCAGAGGTGGTGTCTGGGATTTGTTCTCGACATCACTCTCCCTGTATCTATAGAGGTGCCACAAGGAGCTCTATTTTAGCACCCATGTTATTTTTGCGGTCTATATGCTGCCATTGGGAGTGATTATTAGGTGGTACGGCTTGAGTTTTCACTGCTATGCAGATGATACTCAGCTGTACATGTCCTTTGTGCCTGACCAAGGTGATGCTGTCTCGGTCTTTAATAACTGTCTTACCGAGATTCAGGACTGGATGACTGTGAGTTGGTTGTGGTTAAACCCAGAAAAAACTGAGGTGTTGGTGGTGGACCCAGGCCATCGAGGGGTAGGTTTGTTGACTGGGTCACCCTCAGGTCTTTGGCTTGGGGGGACCCAGCTAACGACCTCAGACTGGGTGTGGAACTTGGGCATTATATTTGACGATTGTCTGACCCTCAAACATAAGGTGTCAGCTGTTGTCAAGACCTCATCTTACCATCTGAGGAATATAGCCCGAGTGAAACATCTGGTTCCCATTGATGACCTTCCAACATTGGTCCATGCCTTCGTTACCTCCCGCTTGGACTACTGCAACTCCCTGTACCTAGGGCTACCGGGGATGGATATTCGCTGTCTGCAGCTGGTGCAGAATAAGGCGGCCAGGCTTTTGACTGGTACATCAAGGGCCAGTCATATAACACCTGTCCTCCGTGGACTGCACTGGCTGCCGATTCAATGGCAAATCACCTCCAAGGTCGGTTTGCTGAGCTATAAGGTCCTACATGATCAGGGACCTAGTTACCTGCAAGATCTCCTTCGTCCTTACTGTCCTTTCGGTTGGCTCCAATCTGCTGCTGAGGGATTGCTAGAGATTCCCAGGGTTCGTTTAAAGACATCTGGGACAAGATCATTTAGTTTTATGGCTCCAACCCTGTGGAATTCTCTACTTCATCGGGTGAAAGAGTGCCTGACTGTCCAAAGCTTTAAATCAGCTTTGAAGATATATTTGCTTAACCTGGCATATCCGGATTTTTAAATATATTTATGGATTGTTCTTAGGATTTTAAGTTTCATGTATTGATTTGTTGTAAAAGCACCTTGGTTTTGGAAAGGCGCATTTTAGAAATAAAGTATTCATTCATTCATTCATATATGCCACATCTCTACTGTTGTAATTTGTGACACTACTGCATCAAAAAATGCAATTTCTTTGCCACACCACTGCATCTAAATGGTTGGGGCATTTTGGCTGAAATTTGCAGGGTGACAAGTCCTGACCCCACAGATGTGTCTTTAGATGATTTGGTAATAAAATTTAAAAGGGTTACAAAGTAACAGCATCTGAAGTTGACAAATGTCCCGTAAGATAACATTGCAGTGCCCGTGGCACATTTCAGCACCCGTATCTTGAAAACGAAGTGACGTACAGATTTTTCACCACCCACAGCTCACATCTTGTGAGAAAGTTTAAAAGTCATAGATTACACCTGCACTGGAATTTTTTTCATAGGTTGTACAGTTACTGAGATATTGCCAAATTAGTGTTTCAATGGTTCTTTTCAGTACTATATGGCTGCTGTATGGCTCTCTACTTATGTGTAAGTGACAGAGCAGGGCCCAGAGGGCTCATGCTACCACATACACATACCATTACACAAAAATGGGGAGTATGAGGGGAGCCACAACCACATATCATTTACTAGTTACATTACGCTTTCTCAAAAAGAAGGGAAATTCATTGCAAAAATGTTGTTAATGCATCAGTTAGGGTTGATAGCATAGCAACAAAAGTATGGAAATGTGATGATAGGGTTACTCCCCTACACCCCACCTCCACCTACACTCACCAACAGACATTGGGGTGTGCCATGGGGTCATCAAGGCCTAACTCTTGCTCCATTCTCCTATGCTGTAGCATGTCAGCTTGTTTACACATGGAATGGAGTGAGAGTTGGGCCTGAAAACCCCATGGCAAACCCTGACGTCTGTTGGTGAGTGGAGGAATGGGGTGAGGTAGGGGGCAACCCTAACATCACATTTCCATACATTTGTCACTTTGGCATCAACCCTAACTGATGCATTAATTAAGTTTTATATAATGGCAGCACGGTAGTGCTGCCATAGTTAGGGTTGAGGAGCCATTTACATGTTAAACCCAAAATGTTGCACCTTAATAACTTTGCAACTGTTTGACAGATTTGCCTACAATTTGGAATACCCAATCAAGACCCATATGCCTTGGGATCTGCCAAGTTTTGTACCAGTCAGCTATACAACTGCGGAGTTATTAAGTGTGATCTGCGCATGCGTTTATGCTTTTTTGGAATTCTACAGTCGCACCTACAGGTCACACGGTTTGCACAACCGGTATGAAATCTTTAGGGAACATGCAGCCAGGGTCCCTTTCAAAGATTTTGGGAAAAAAAATTAAACGGTTCAAAAGTTATTCAAAATACAAGTTCCCATTATAAGTCAATGGGAAAAGTTAACAAAAAGTTCGACAGTGTCACAAATGCAGTTTTTACTTTCGCAAATGGCCCTTTTACTGTCACAAATCTGCCATTTTGTTTTCAGTTGGTGATCAGAAAAATGCTTGGCATTTAAATTTGGGACCCTTTAGCAACCTAATTCTTTTTGCATTCACATAGTCGGACCCTGAGGATGCTAGCCGTGTCTTTATTTTGGGGTAAAACACCCCAGAAATATGTTTTTCACATTTATGGAAAAAGTACTTTCACAAAGTACTTTCGCACTTGCGACACTGTCAAATGAATTTGCGAAAGCTTTCACAAATTGCAACAGTACTTTTCTAGGCTGTGGGAAAATGACAGCAATTCTTTGACACCCTGGTGCAAAAGAACGGTTTGTAGTTTTGTACTGAAATTTGGAGGGAATGCAGCCGACATCCCACAGATGTGCCTTTCAGTGTTGCACTGAAAAATTATTACACATCAGCAAAGTTATGGTACTCCAAAGTTGATGCTTTTTCCCATAGGATAACATTACAGCATACAATGCATTGCAGCAATCATTTGGCGCCCTGCTGCAAAATAACGGTTTGGTATTTTGGACTGAGATTTTGAGGGAAGACAGCCAACATCCCACAGATGTGCCTTTCAGTGGTTTGGTGAAAAAATATTACAGGGAGGCAAAGTTATGGCACTCCGAATTTCTGTTTTTTTCCCATAGGATAACATTACATTGTTAGCCGCACCTTTTAGGGCCTGTATCTTGGACACGGTGAGAGATATGGAACTTTCATCAGAAAACAGTGCTAAACTAGCCAGGAAAGTAATAATTCATATGACTTTTAAATTTTTTTTCTATGTCGTACGGTTCCTGAGATATAAGCAATTTACTATTCCAAGTCCTCATTTTCTGTTCCGAGAGTCATTATTTTGCATACATTCTTTGTACTCGCTGTCTTTCTCTATGCAGCTTTTGAGGAAAACCAGCCTGTGTGCTTACATTACTGTTACCATTACTGTTTCCGCTTGTGGTTCTGTACCCGTTTCACTTACTGTTCACGTCTACACTGCCATGTGCGTTACCCTTTGCGTTTTCATTTGTGGTTGCATTTGCGTTGTTTTTAACATTTCTGTCTACAGTACTGTTTCTCTTTCTGTTTCGCTTTGTGTCACCATGCACATTACGATTTGCATTTTCAGGCACAATGATACTATGTGACAAGACATCACATGGCAGGAGCGCGGGGCCCTCAGGACCCCACACTCCCACTGCCGCATTACATTCGCTATTTCTCATTATCATTCTCAAAAAGAAGGGAAATTAGAGGCAAAAAACTCCATTTAATGCATTAGTTAGGGTTGTTCCACAGCGACAAAAGTGAGGAAATTCGGTGTTAGGGTTGAAAACCCCCCTTGAACCCCCCAGCCTTCCCCCCAACCAGAATCAGGGTGCACGTTGGGGTCATCGGTCCTAACTCTCACCCCATTCTCATATTCCTCAGCTTCTTTCCACAAGTGATGAGGTAAGAGTTAGGGCTGACGACTCTAACGCCGCACTCCCATTCCGCTGAGGGTGGCTGGAGGGCAAAGGGTTTCAACCCCAACATCGAATTTATTCACTTTGTCGCTGTGGAACAACCCTAACTGATGCATTACAGAGTTTTTTGCCTCTATATATATATATATATATATTATGGTAGCTCGGGTAGTGCTACCATAGTTAGGGCTGAGGAGCCATTTACATGTTAAACCCAAAATTTTGTACCTTAATAACTTTGCAACCATTTGATGGATTAGCCTGAAATTTGGAATACACGATAAAGAACCATACGCCTTGGGATCTGCCAAGTTTTGTAATGGTCAGATACACGGCTGTGGAGTTATTAAGTGTGATCTGCGCTTGCATTTATGTTTTGTCTGGAATTCTACGGTCACACCTACAGGTCACACGGTTTGTGGGACCGGCCCAAAATCTTCAGGGAACATGCGGCCAGGGTCCCCAATGTGCCTTTCAAAGATTTCATGAAAAAATATTAAACGGTTCAAAAGGTTATTCAAAAAACAATTTCCCATTATAAGTCAATGGGAAAAGTTAACAAAAAGTTCTACAGTGTCGCAAATGCATTTTTACTTTCGCAAATGGCCCTCTTACTTTCGCAGATCCACCATCTTGTTTTCAGTTAGTAATCAGAAAAATGCTTGCCATTTAAATTTGGGACCCTCTAGCAACCTGATTCTTTTTGTATTCACCTAGTCGGAGCCTGAGGATGCTAGCCATGTCTTTATTTTGGGGTAAAACACCCCAGAAATATGTTTTCTAAATTTCTGGAAAAAGTACTTTCGCAAAGTACTTTCGTGCTCTCAAAAGTGTCACAAATTTTTGTGAAAGCTTTTGCAAATTGCGACAGTACTTTTCTGAGCTGTGGGGAAATGACAGCAATTCTTTGGCACCCCGCTGCAAAAGAACGGTTGGGAGTTTTGGGCTGAAACTTGAAGGGAACACAGCCAGCATCTCACAGATGTGCCTTTCAGTGTTGTGTTGAAAAAGTATTATATGGCAGCAAAGTTACAGCACTCCAAATTTGACATTTTTTTCCCCATAGGATAACATTACGGTGCCCGACGCATTACAGGAATACTTTGGCACCCTGCTGCAAAATAACAGTTTGGTCTTTTTTCCTGAAATTTGAAGGGAAGACAGCCAACAGCCCACAATATGTGCCTTTCAGTGGTTTGGTGAAAAATATTACAGGAGGAAAAGTTATGGCACTCCAACTTCTTTTTTCCCATAGGATAACATTACAGCGTCACTCGCGCTTTTTCAGGGCCCGTATCTCGAAATGGTGCGAGATAACGGACTTTCGTCGGAGTATAAACTAGTCAGGAAAGTCGAAATCATATGACTTTTACATTTTTTCATGTAGTACGGTTCCTGAGATATAACCTATTTAGTATTCCAAGTCCTCATTTTCTGCTCTGATACCCATTATTATGCATACATTCTTTGTACTCACTGTCTTTCTCTATGCAGGTTTTGGGGAAAACCAGCCTGTGCACTACATTACTGTTACGTATCTCTTTCCGCTTGCAGTTCCGCACTCGTTTACTTACCGTTGGACGCTCATACGCCGCGTGCATTATCCCTTATGCTTTCATTTGCGCTTGTGTTTCTGTTATTTTTTGCCATTTGTGTCTACAGTACTATTTCTCTTCTGTTTCAGTTTGCATCACCATGCCCATTGACATTTCTGTTTGCAGGCACCATGTTACTATGTGACAACACATCACGTGGCAGACCGTTCCAGTCTACGCCACCTTGTGCGTTACCCTTTCTGTTCTCATTCGCACTTGCGTTACCATGTGCACCACTGTTAGCACTTCTGTTTGTGTTGCTATTCCTGTTACTATGCCACAAGACATCACATGGCGGAGCCGGCCCTTCCCACGCTGCATTACATTCACTATTTCTCATTATCATTCTCAAAAGAAGGAATAGAGGCAAAAACTCCATTTAATGCATTAGTTAGGGTTGTTCCACAGCGACAAAAGTGAGGAAATTGTGTTGAGTTAAAACCCCTTGACCCCCACCCCCCCCACCAGCATTGGGGTGTGCATTGTGGGTCGGTCCTAACTTCACCCCATTCTCCTATACTTCTGCTGCTTTACACATGTGATGGGGTGAGAGTTAGGCTGATGACCCCAATGCGCAACCCAAGCCGGGTTGGGGTGGGCTGGGGTCCAAGGGGATTTCAACCCTAACACTGAATTTCCTCACTTTTGTTGCTGTGGAACAACCCTAACTAATGCATTAAACAGAGTTTTTTGCCTCTAATATATATATACATACATATGTATACACACACACATATACACACACATACACTCCTATCTTTTATGAGGTTTGCAGGCCCAGCACAGGCTCTCCACTTAAGCAGTGAAGGAGCCATGCTGTAGATGTAAAACCTCTGCAATCCTTGCAAGTATGGTAAACTGTTATTTATTCTAGACTTTCATTTTATGTGTTATGCACGTTATCCAGTATAGGGATCACCCTGTATAGATAGTGGTGTAGGTAACCAGGCCTAAACCTGTCTATACGAGTTGGGTTTCATACCATTTGGTATGTGTTAATGTTCACACTAATATTAATTCCAGCTGCATCATTAACATGAGGTGTCTAGGGCTGGACAAAATTAGCAAATTCTGATTTCATGGAATTTTCTTGAAATTCTGCAAATTGTCTGAAATGTGAAATTTCCCAAAATTCTTTAATTGGTCGCAACTCAGGCTGTCTTGTAGCTAGAGATCTAAACTTTGGAATAGATACTGTTTGGAGGAGACCCTAAAAGGATAGTACATTTCATGACATTTGGATGAGGAGAAGGAAACTTATAAGGGTTCAAAATCTGGCAATTTATGGGTATACACTTAAAATTTGGCATGCATACCAAAGTAAATATGTCCTGGAATCTAATTAAGCTGGATATATGTGGTTTAGTAGGTTAAAATGTATTGTGGATACTTAATAAATTACTAATTGGCACAATATGGTAAAAAAACTCATGTGTGCATAATGGATACTATTAACAGAATTCGACTTGTGTAATTTCACTTTCACAAAGCACTTACCTCCACTGACTCACCTTACCTGCTCTAGCATCATGGTCTTGCAATATCCCTCCAACACTTCTATGACAGTGATGCCCAGCATCATGCTCCATCATGACTCATGATATATGGACATTTCTGTCACAATTGCCTAGGTCACAACTAGTTGTAAGGCTTAGCATCACTTGGTGCCACTGTTTTCAAATAGTAAAAATATGCATTGTTATCTATAAGGTTGTTAAAGAGTCAGCAGGTGGCATTGTACAGAAATACTGCTGCACGTGCATGTGCTACCAGAAGACATTAACTCAGTGAGTTCTAGTGGTTAGCTGGTATATTGCAAGAAGACGAGCTAGCACACCGTGATGTCCATGACTATTCTTCATGGTTCAATCAATCAAATCTTTATTTATCCAGGTGAACACCATTGAGCATAGCTTATTTACAAGATGGACCTGGTTAGCACAGGAACACAGGATATACAATATATGAGCTTCATCACTCAAGATAGTGATCTGACATCTGGCACCACTATACATTTACTTTGGAGCCATGAATTCTGCCTTATTGTCACTTTACCCAGCTTTTACCTTCCTCTACAATGGCAACTCAAGTGTATACCTGGGCAAAATGTATGGACATGGCTTCAACAAAAATATCACAACATTCCATAATTTCACAGAAGCTCATGGAATTCAGCTTTAATTACTGATGTTATTTTGTAATCTTTGCTTGCTTATAACTTGGCCAGCCTTTGATCAAGAGATTAGAGAGTTGACACAGACAGCCTCTTTTTTTTTCTGAATTGTTTTTTCTCCTGGCCAGTAGCTCATCTCTCAGGGATATACCCTGATCAGGCTGAAACCAGCCATCATTCAGTGGGCTACCATTTTTTACTCTACCACATTTTTTCCCTCCTACCTCACCTGGTGGAGGCAAAGCCTCTGTCAGCCTTGCACAGCAACAGCTTCCCCTGTGGCAGGAGTAAGATGTCCGGCCCAGCAGCATGGGTCACTGTGTTGGTACAGTCCACTGACAGCCCTCCATAACTGAGATGCACTGTCAAGCTGCAGCTGTCTTGGCTATGGCCTGCCTCCCAACACAACTTCCTGGTCTCGCTTTTGAACTTGGGTTGTCAGCATGACAGCACAATGCTGTGCTATTGTGCCATGGGGATAGCCTCAAAGCCTAATATTTAGGGTCAATGAACATAAAATTAGTGATATTCCATGTTCTAGTTTTAAACTTATAGGGGCTTCAAATTCTACAATGTACATAATTGTGAAATGTAATTTTAAAAATTCCAAACATTTGGAGGCTTATAACTGAGTCACTTTTAAAGATACAGATTTGCAAGTTGGCACACTTCTATACTGACCTTGGTAAAGGCATCATACCAAAATTGCAGCAGTTGGAACAAATACATTTTAAATTAGATGAAAATAACTGAAATCACAATTTTGGCACAATTTGATGAACTTTTCATGGAAATTTTGAGAACTTTCATGGAAGAAAAATCAGAATTTTGCCTGAATCTGGTGGTGTAAGACAAATTTCACCCAGCCCTAGAGGTGACCAATATGTGTAATCCTGTTTTTATGTGATAGTTTGTGTTGTTCTCAGAGCTTTTTCTTTTTTTCTTTTGTTTTTGGATAATTTGTTAGTTTTCTACTTTTGTGTAATGTTATAACAGTTGATGGTTTTAAAAGCAATATAAAATCTTTTTAGCTGAACAATGAAACCAATTTGAACTGGAGTCATTGAGCAGAGGAGCACAGATTATATTTTGTACTTTTTTCATTTTGTAACTTTTTACCATTTCTATCACAAAACCACTAAAACACCTGATGTGACATAGGCTGAAATACAGAAACATAGAAGGTGATAGTAGATAAGGACTGTGTAGCCCACCTACTGTAGTCTGCCCCTTTTCCTTACCTATCTTAAGCAAGGTCACGATTTTCTGTGGCAAACTGGATCTAAAGTCTGTGCTAAGTCCCCCTGTTGCCACAGAACATCTGCAGCATTAGTTTTCTATTTCTGTGGAAATTTTGCTGCGACAGTTGGGGGCTTCAGTGGCAGTCCACAAACACACACACACACATACACACACAAACATCCATATAGGGGAAAATGTTAGTTTTTGGGCTGGAGAATGCAAACCAGAGTAGGCTGTCAATTAACTGCTGAGTTTTTAATATTAGATGGTAAAAAAAACCCACCCCATCCATCTCATCCCCAACCTCCCACCCCAGTCTGAGAGTTCTCAGGGCCACCACATTTGAATGAGCAATATTTTTAGCAGCTACCACACTGCACAGTAATCCTCATCCTCCTAGTTTTACCACTAGACCAGAATGCCAGTTTTTGGTACTGGGTGAATATGTTGTATGCTTAATAGCGTATGACACAAGCACTAAACATAAACAGTGCTATACATGACTTTGAGAGGATGCACTACCCCTAATGGTTCTGTGTGCAGTACTGCACCCTCTCACTGTCCCAGGCAGAGGATAAGACCTCTGTCGGGACAGGCTTCCACTGAGCAGCTGCTGTGGCTTGATAAGATGAGCCACTAGCAGCAAGAGATGGAAGCAGAGCATCTGGGACTGGGTTTGATTCCCAGTCCTAGACACATAGTAATTTTTTTTCACACTTTGTGTGATATTCATTGAACCCCCCCCCCCGGAGTTAGGAATCTTAGTTGGGGGGGTTCGGGGTGCAGCTCCCATAATGGGGGGTGACTTATGCAGCATGCTAGTAATTGCGCTGTATTGGCAGTGCACTTTATGCATGCAGCATAATGTCTTGTGACATTATGACCCCATGCCCCAGTTTTTCATTCCAGTTATGCTTTGTACAGCTGTGCTCAAAGCACTTCTGGGACATGAAACCAGAATTCAGGCCTGGCAGTGAAATTAGAAGAATGTGAATTGCAGCACAGTATGGGACCTGATAAAAATGTTTCTACTTCAAATAAAGGGCCTCAAGTAGATTCTCAGGGTGGGGTAGAGAGGCTTGTGGAGCTGATTTGGATGGGGGAACTTACCTATTTTGATTTTAAGGTAAAGCCCTAGCATACAAACTAATGGTTAGTGGCTGTTCCAAAATGCTTTTCAGATTTTTGTTTTAAAATTTCATGGAATTCCTAAAAGCATTCTGCAGAATTTAATATAAACCACAAAACAGGTTTCTAGGATTTATATGATCCATGGAATAACCACAGTTTATATGTTCCCTGGAACCTTTTCCTTGGTCAGAGTCAACGTAAACTGCGGATTTGTTTTACTCACAGTTTTTACTGACTCTTCATTTTTTTAAATTTATGTTTTATTACTTCATTCACTAGCCCCCATCAGTCCATCTACACAAGCTCAGCCCTGCCACACACCCCAGGATTTACCTCACTCCTGAACACCCTCATCCTACCCCCCCAGCAGAAACTGAATGGTAGAACAGGAGCAAGAGTGCAGGGTCAGCAATGTGGGAGTGGACATCATTGTGTGGTGGTTGAACCTACAGTTTCCTATTTTCTCCCTGTGAGGCATGTTGTGCAATGACGCTGGGGTGGCATGCCAAATATCTGACACACCTCCCAAATGTAGTCTGTCCCAGCAGTCATAGCCCAGGCTACCATGAGGAGTTACTCAAATACCAGTGACTTCCCCTCCCTCCCCTCCAGAATAGGAGAGCAGTCCATAGGATGCTTGATTATCCTCCCCCTGGTCTGCCCTCTAACTTCCCAGGCTCATTCCCAAACCCAGGTCTTCAGTGTTGTGAGTGGTACTGCTGTGCTGACAGTCCAGCTGAATACTGACTCTTCAGTATAAACTGTGGAGTAATAGTCTGCATTTCATGTAAAATGAGGAATGATATTTCGTAGTTCATGTAAACTGTGGAGTAATATTCTGCAGTTCATGTAAACCACAGAATAATATTCTGTGGATTTTCCACAGTTTACATTCAATTCTGTGGCAGTCTCCACAGCCGTGAAATCATAGAAAAATCAGGGCCTTGATCAAAAAAGAAAGAAAATGCAAGTTTCATTTTTTTAAATTTTCAACTCTTTATTAAACTTTTATATTGACATACAAAGAAATGTAGTTGACAAAAAAATACAGAAGAAAAATATACAGTATATTAATCAACAAATAAATAATATTTAAGAACCTTCACCATGCTAAATGCTAAAAGAAATATTATACTAACAGACAAAAAAACTACCCCAAAAGAAAGAAAAACCCTTCCACAAAGGAGACCTAATTATATCAAACAAGTAATATACATATATATATATATATATATATATATATATATATATAAAAGAGACACAAAATTAAACCCAATCGTATATAGTTGATCAAGAGTTATTTCCTCATTAACAGAAATCAGTGGGGAACAGAGGTAAGTACAACAGTGAAGATACTGTTAAGTAAATATAGTAAATGGGGAAACTAGAACTTAAATAAGTATAGTCAAAGGTGCCAGAACTAAATCATATAGATATAATTGCTTCATAAAGTGTACCCCATTTCGTAGTGAAGGCAGGTAGATTATGCTTCAAATTAGCATTCATTTGTTTGCATTCACTTGCGCTCATGCACAAGGAATGTTTTGGAACAGTATGACTTTTTGGAGGTGTGTGACCCTTCTGTCCAATGCAGTGCTCTGTGTAGCGGGCATGACCATACCACACCAATGGATGTGTGAGCTGTCTATGACAGCGGTTTGGCTGCAATGGTCTTCAGTTCAAAGAAAACCACCACTGCAATCAGCGGTGCTAACATGTGTGTATTTATCATATTGACATCACCCTTTTCCCTCTGGCTGCTAATTAAATTCCTCCCGCTTCCTCCTTCTGCTGCTGTCCTCACTGCTCCCTCATTATTGCCCCCCCCCAAACACATTGTATGTGCCAACCGGGAGCCCAATCCCCATCAGCCCCAGGCCCCTCCCAACAAACACTCAGGTGACATGCTGGGAGCCAACCCCAGTGTGTTCATTGTCCCTGTAAGTGGGAAAACCATCCTGGGATGTCTTGTTTTTTTTTACCTATGAAAACAGAAAATGGTCCCTCTCTGTCTCTGGTGCCCTTCCCCCAACCCAGATCCACCCTTTGTGCACCCCACATCCCCACACCCCCCACCTCATATTTACCTCTGGAGCCTGGTATGATGATCTTTGGTGGAGTGTGAACATGTCTGCACCCTTCAAAGCTGACCATGAATCTAAGAAGTGCCGGTAAGCTGTATAATGGCATCAATGGGTTTTTTTCAACTTAGTGGCTATCTCAACCATTTTTATAAATTTTGGCACCAACATTTTCAACATGGGGTTCTTGGGGCCCCACCTCATGAATTCAGTCACTGTCATGGGGTTATTCGGTCCCAAAAGGTGATTTCATGGTCACTTCTCAGAATCACCTTTTGGGACCAGTTAATGAAATGACAGTGTCACTGTTCATGAGGTGGGCTCCTAAGAAGCCTATGTTTCAAATTTGTTGAAAAATTCCAAAAAATGAGTGTGTTACAAGCATGCATGGCGCAGTTTCCACGCACTCTCATAACTTTCTGAATTTGTAATATTGTACTCCAGATTTTCAACAGTGGCATTTTTTCATACCTCCTTCTGAACAGTACAATTGTTATTTTTCACATCCTGGCCAAAATGTGTTTTTGCACATCCAGCACACAATGGTGCAGTCACTGTGAGAAATCAATGTTTGGGACAGATTATGAAAAGCACAGTGATACTGTTCATGAGCAGAGGTCCCAAATTGCCTATGCTGAAAATTTGGTGACAAAAGTCCACAAAATGACTATGTTATGAGTGTGCATTGTGCAGTTTCCATGCTCACTTATAACTTCTAGAATCTGTAATATTTTCACTTCAGATTTTCACCATTCCTATTTTTGCACACCTACTTATGAACAAGTACAGCAGTAATTTTTCACATACTGCCCGAAATGTGTTTTCGCACATCTGGCGCACAATGGCATGGTTGCTGTGGGAAATCAACATTTTGGGACAGATTAAGAAAATCATAGTGACACTGTTTATGAGCAGAGGTCACAAAATGCCTATGTTGAAAATTTGATGAAAGAAGTCCATGTAATGACTGTGTTACAAGTGTGCATTACGCAGTTTCCATGTATGCTCATAAATTCAAGAATTTTTAATATTTTCACTCCAGATTTTCAACATTGCCATCTCTTCACACCTCCTTATGAATGGTACAGCTATCATTTTTCACATCCTACCCAGCTGTGTTTTCACACATGTGGTGCAGAATGGTTCGCTCATTGTGAGAAATTATGTTCAGGGCAAATTTGCAAAATCACAGGGCCACTGTTCATGAGCAGAGGTCACAAATGCTTTTATGAGGGTGGGGGGTCACAAAAAGGCCATGTTGAAAATTTGAAATGCATATACCAGCAAATTCCCAGGGTGTTAAGGTTTCTACTGTAACAACCCACCCTGTACATACTGACAGGCATCAGGGGTGTGCCTTTGGATTGCCGACTGTAATGCTCATGCCATTCCACCCCCACCCCTACCCCCATCACGCAGCCAGTGACAGGCATAGAGGTATGCCTTGGACTCTTTGGCCCCAGAGTTCACCCCATTTTCCTATACTGCACCCATTTCATGTATTTCCTTATGGAATGGGGTGACTGTAAAGCCAAACACCCCAAGGCACATCTCAACACTTGTCGGTGTCTGCAGGATATGGTGAGGTGAAATGGAGTGAGCATTATGGGCAATGACCCAAAGGCATACCCCAATGCCTGTCCATCTCTGCAGGGTGGGGGTGGGGTTCACTTCAGTACTTCACTGCCATTCCTATTCTGCATTTGTCTAACTCATGCACTTCCAATGATAATGCCAGCAAGCAAGCAAACATTTGTCATTGACAAATGCTTGTTAGACATGCCAGTGTTACAGCAGTTGACCAGTACATTTGAAGTACCATAAGTGCCAAATACTACTGCAAATACCTGCAAGCGAACATGCAACATTGACAAATGCTTGTCTAATCTAAGGTTAAGTAACAGTTCCTGCCACCATTCATTGAAAGAAGGAATACTTTGGTATTTCCAATGTTTTAGAATGACTTTTTTAGCTGATAAGGCTATAATGGTTATATGATATTTAAGCTCTACTGAGCCTAAACTGCTAAAATCACATATCTGGCCTGATATATTGGCCAACAACAGCTTAATCTGGTTCAAGGTCAGTTGACATTCATCTGTATCCCCATCCCCCAGGTCATGCCTGAAAATAGGCAGGATTTGTCTAGTGCACTTACCCGGTCAACAAAAACTAAATAAAAAAAACTCCCAGCTTACTATTCAAATTATTTTTAATTCTTAACCAGAGAGTTTTAACAAGTTGACAGCCCCAAAACATATGGAGAAGAGTACCCACAGTCCTACCAGATCTAATACATTTAATCAGGAGGCAGTGTAGCGCAGTGGTTTAAAGCTCTGCGCTGCATACTTGGAGACCTGGGTTTGAATCCCATAGCCCCCACTTGCATACTGTGTGAACCTGAGCAAGTCACTTAACTTCCTTGTGCTCCCAGGTTGCACCTGTAAACAGAAGGCAGGAACCCAAATTTAAAGTATTTAACAAGGGTCCAGTATATACTATGTAGTATTTTTATTTGGATTAGTCTTAAATTATTGTTTGAAACTTACTCATATAATTCTGTTCAAATTGTAGACCAATTCACTTCCAAAAAAGGTGATAAATTGTTCCAATAGTTAGAGATTAAAAGTAACTCAGGTGATTTAAGAGATAAAAGAAGATGGTACAGCTGGGAAACTGAATGTAGTTTAGTACTTCTTTTAAAGATCTCTACTATAAAGGGTCAAAGTGTGCTAATAAAGCCTGTTTTAGAGGAAATAGCTTAATAAAACATCCTTTGCCCAACTTAAATTTATTTATAATCTCCTCTAGAAGGAGAATATGTCCCTCTGAGAGGAATAATTCAACTAAAAGATTATTAAGGGAAGCAAACTACTTTTTAAGAAAGAGCTTTTTATTTAGCATAAAATTATAGTTGTTAGGCAGAGGCTGATTAATATAATTAACTAAATTAAGATTCACATTTTTATACATTTGTTTGTGAATTCTGAATGAAACTCCAATTATAGAATTTTTTCAAGGCTGGAGGTAAAGTTCTTGAATTTAATGTATAGTACCGAAAAGGTGGAAATATTACATTTTTCCAACATCAGACCTTCTAAGATATTCCATATTAGTTGACAAGAAGGCATTTCATTACATGAACCCATCCAACTCAAATATTTATTTGCATGACTAGCCATATAGTAGAGAGTGAAACTGGGGATTTTACAACCACCTTGCTGTTTGGTAAGGGTCAAATTATTAAATACTAATCTGGGGGATTTATCAAGCCATAAGAACTTCACTAAAAGTGAATGTAAGCTGTTAAATCATGAAAGGGTTAAAAATAAACTCAACATGTTTAAGGGATAAAATAGTCTTGGAAAAATATTCACTTTGATAGTGCTGATTCTGCCAATAAATGAAAGAAGAAGTTTCTTCCATCTCTCTAAATCATGTTTAATGATGGAAATGATTTTATTAAAATTGAGCGATCTCATCAAATAGTTGTCTTGAGAGAGATATAGACCGAAGTATTTTAAGGGATTGAGTGGCCATGAAAAATCAAATTTAAGGACCTCCTCTTTAGAGATGTTATTATTTAGAGGCATTACGAACATACGAACATACGAAATTTGCCAGCAGATAAAGGCCTAGAGGTCTATCAAGTCTGCTCAAATGTACAGCTAGCACCCCATCCCATCCCCCTTTGAAGCAGTCCACTGTTCTACTGGATACCACTTCTGCAGGTAATGAATTCCACCCAGCCACCACCCTCTCTGTAAAAAAGTTTTTACAACAGTTTTCGTCATGTTTAGTTTGTAATTAGAGACTCTACTAAAACATTTTCATTTTTTGTACCTAAACTCTGCCCACCCCAATCCACCACCCCTGTAAACCCCACCAAATTGAATGCCAAAGCACAACTCAGATTTTGAACATATGTTTTAATATTATGAATCACATAGTACAATGAATACAGTTACAAATCATGATGAATACTGCACTTGTGTGTTGTGAAACACAAGGCAACTGGATGGAGGCCTGGGACCCTGTTTGTATCTGTATGCTACTCACAAAACAGTTGCATTATCACATACATTGCACTAGACATGTAGAGACCATTGTGAGTAGCCCTGTATGCCACTTCTAAAGCAGCTTCATAATCCACATTGCCCCAGATCTGTAGAGAACTTGTGAGTAGCCTACAGTATTGTCCCACATATTGCCCCAGACCTGCAGCAGACTTTCTGAGGTTGCAGCAATGTTACACACAGTGCCCTAGGCCTGTATCCTGTGCCTGGTGTCTCACAACATACAGTAGAAGTGCAATGCTAGCAATTGGATGTTATTGTGTTCCCTGCTCTATGCTATTTTTTTCAGTATGATATTAAAACATGCAGTATGTTTAAAACTTGACTTGTACTTTAGCATTCAATTCAGTGGAGTTAACAGGATGAGCAAATGAGAGTGGGCAGAGTTAGGGTTCAAAAATCCTAATGTTGCTTTTACTTACTGTACTTTTGTGACTTTAATAATAAACCATAACTTGTGCATTATATGTTTTTTTTTTTTTTTGCAATGAATTTTCTGTCTTCTTAAGTTAGGCAGTAATAGTACCATACTTTGCATATGGCACCAGCTGCAGATGAATGATAACACATATTGTACCAGACCTGTAGCTGACTTTTTGAAGTGGTCTGAAAAAGCTGCAACATAACACATATTTTGTGACAGACATGTAGCAGACTTTGTGAAGCAGCTGTATTATAATGTATGATGTGCCAGACCTATAACTTACTTTGCACATGGCCCTACAAATCCATCTATATTTTGTCCATGTTGAGACTCTGGTGTGGAGGGCTGGGGCACATGCTGGTGACCCAGGTTTGGGAACAACCTCAGTTTTCTGGGAGTTTACTGGTGGGGGTAGAGGATTGAGCCTCCCAGGGATTGCTGTCCTCTTCCAGGGATGGGTGGCTAAGCTGTCTCAGTCTTTGACTGCCAATAAGTGAAGGCCAGGGGGGGTAGTACAGGTTCTGAGTGACTTTAATGGGTGGAAAAAAAAGGCAGATGTGCCCAATGAGGTAGTCATCCTGCAAATTTCATGCTAAACAACAAACAACAGACAGGGTGAACTATGTCTCCATGTGCATTTGCCTTCACCAAGGCTTCATCAGAGGGACTTCATTGGATCAGGATGTGGTTCCGCAATGCACGTGCACCTCTATGTGCACACTTTTGCATGCCAATGCAGTCAAAGGAATGGGGAGAAAACAAAAAAATTGTGCCAGGCAGGTTTAATGAAGCCCCTCCTACTCTTCCTCTGTCCGCACCACCATTCAGTCCCTCAAGCATGTTTGCATTGTGCACCATAAGAGAGGACAGCCCTCACTCCTCTGGCCCCACCATTAGGGGAATCCACCAGAAATTTAAGCCGTGGGTCAATGAGAGGTGGTAGCTGGTTGTGGGGAGCAGGGATGGGGCTGAGCAGCCACCCGCTTGACTCCAGGGAGAAAAGCAACATGAA
The DNA here is from genome assembly GCA_016271365.2 of Neoceratodus forsteri. Lineage (NCBI taxonomy): Eukaryota > Metazoa > Chordata > Ceratodontiformes > Ceratodontidae > Neoceratodus > Neoceratodus forsteri. The sequence continues at coordinate 355,543,573 of CM057454.1, read as the reverse complement.
ATAAAAGAAAATGAAAGGTGATGTAACATATATCAGTTTCATGAGTAACAAAACAGTGCCTTTTTTCATGACACTCAGCAACCTAAATTCATTAATATTTAAAAAAGTGAAGAATTAACCTTACACCACACATTATTTACCACACATGTTTCAGATTCAGCTTCCAACAGATTTCCTTAATTTTGATGTGCAAAGTTTTCACTTGTTTCCCCCACTTTTGTCACTTGCAATCTTATCTAGATTTTTCTGTTTTGAGCCAAAGGTACAGAAGTGAATGCTGCATCTCACAAAAGTGTGTTTGCAAGTCGCAAAAACAGGTTCACAATTCACAAAAGCAGGGCCTGTTTCATGACATGCAGCAATCTAATTTCATTAATGATTTAATTTTTTTTGCAAAAAAAATTATTTAATGAAACAATCTGAAACCCTACACTATCGATCACAAAAATTTCAGACGTAACTTCCAGCACATTTTCTTGTTTTTGATGGGCAAAATTTCTCTTGTTTCTCCCACTTTCATTACTACTAAAATCCATGAAACTTTGAGTTACAGCTCATGAATATGGATTCTGAGTAACAAAAATGATGTACTTCAGTTTTGCAAAGATCCAGCTATGAAAATATTGTGAAACCATGACTGCGCATATATGAAAACAATATTTTTTCTTACAAATTTAATAATTTTAAATTTACAAGTTTTTCAGAAAAAACAGCTATCAAAGAATCATTCTCAGGCCAAACTGTACTATAACGAACCTGAAAGTTTTATGTGTCAACTTGCGCCTGTTTTTATGCTATCAGTGAGCAAGCAATAGGTCTTAACATACTGTATTTTTTTAATTCAACACCTTTATTTGTTTTATTATAAAATACAACCAACTTACAAACATGTAATTTGCCAGTCATAATCTGTAATCGGATAACCTATACAAAAAAAAGTAAACCCCTTGACCCCCTAGCCCCCCTCCCCCACCATGACCCCCCTACAGCTTCCCACCTCCCGTGGAGTGTGCCAACTGAAATTAGTCCGATTGGTAAGGAAAACAAATAAGTATACCACCAGCATACAGGATACAGAAAAAAAGGGGTGGAGACATAGGAGATCTGACAATTAGTGCAAATATAAAGCATACAGTTTGCCCCATCTTTTGCTAAAAGCTTTCATATTGTTATGAGAGCTAGCCACCAGTCTTTCAGTCTGGAAGTAGGATGTTATATCATTTAGCCATTCAGTGTATGATATAGTCAGTTGGTCCATCCAGTGTTTAAGAACCAGCTTCTTAACCACAATTGAAATTAAAGCCATTTGAAATTTATGTTCTTAAACAGCAATGTTAGAGAACATACCCAAGATACATATCTCTATGATGAAGAGATCCTCCAAATCTAATAAAGGGTCTAGTTTAGCCTTAATTGTTTGCCATAAAGGGGCTACTTTTTCACATTGCCAAAATATATGTATTAAGTTCCCTTCATTTATACTGCACCTGGTACAGATGGGGGCTGGAAGTCTACCCAATTTAGCTAGCTTGACTGGTGTGTAATACCTATTGTTTAAAATGTGATATTGGGTGAGTCTGAGTCTATCTTGGGTATGATATTTATGAAGATCTGCCCTGATTTGCCCCCATATGGGGTTGATATCTGGTAGAAGAGAAGACCAGACTTTGGAACCAGAAAAGGGCGCTGGGAACTTGAGATCCAGAAGGTAGTAGTATATCTTGGAGACCCCATGGGGTTTGTTAGCATACTCTTGTACCTGATCTAGAATGGGCCTAAACTGGGGGTCTTTAAGTATGGTACCAAAAAGAGAACAGATTAAATGTCTCAAGTGGAATACTTTGAAAATCTCTTTCTGAGGTACAGTATCTTAAATCTGACCATGAGTTCTGAAGAGGAAAGAAGAATATTATGAGAGAACAAGTTTTCTACTAATGTTCCATGTAGTTGTGGGAACCAGTCTGAGGAAATCTGCAGTCTTCCTATCCTAATATTGGGATTATGGAGAAGGGGTTGCCTGAGATCTATTTTAGGAGAAATCTTGAAGTAAGCCCAACGCTAGGTCAATACTTTAAGCGTGATACCAATAACCGAGTTTTGCAATGAGAATGGTAATGCTGACTTGGTAATGTGGAAAATAGCAGGTGATTTGAGGTTATGGAACTCTATTAGCTGTATTTTGAGCTGAAGCCATGCAGCTAACTGTTCTTCCTCCCTGGTAGAAAGCCATTGACCCACCTTAACAAGGTGACTGGCCCAATAATACATAAGAAAATTAGGGAGGTGAAGACCACCCATTTCTTTGGGTAAACTAAGTTTTAGAAAGTAACATCTGGGAAGCTTATCCTGCCAAATAAATTTGTTAGTACATGAGTGGATGTGTTGAAAAAAGGAGATTGGTAGCCATAGATTCAATAGACTTAAGGGGTAGAAGAGACGGGGCAGTATATTTATTTTAATGGTGTTAATCTGGCCCCATAAAGAGAGAGAGAGTTTTGACCACTGTTGGAGGCCTTGTTGGATATTTACCAGTAGATCATTAAAGTTAAGTTTCTTTAGCCACCCTGGGTCTCTGGAAAGGTATATACCTGGGTATTTAATCAAATGTGGAGACCATTTAATCCCAAATTGAGTAATGTCCCTCTATAGGTATAATTGTTTAGGGGGAAGATTTCTGTTTTTGATAGGTTCAGCTTGTAATTAGAAAGGAGTCTGTATTGTGTGATGATGTCTAAGACATGTGCCAGAGATGTATTTGGATATTCCAGGTGAAGAAGTATGTTGTCAGCATATACTGAGAGAGTCAAACGTTGCTGTGAAACCGAGATGCCCTGTATTTGAGAGGAACGTTTGAGGTTGAGAAGAAAAGACTGTAAGTATAAGTTAAAGAGGAAAGGGGATGGGGCAGCCCTGTCTGGTACCTGTGTGCAGAATGAAGCGTGAAGAAAAAACTCCATTGCAGTAAATTTTTGCTGAAGGAGACATGTATACCGACTGTATCCACTGGATAAAAGAAGTGGGAAATCCCATTTTCTCCAGGGTTAGCCATAGAAACTTCCAACTAACTCTGTCAAATGTATTTTTGACATCAAGCAAGATTAAGGCCATAGGGGTCTGAGAAGCTTGGGTCGTATGGAAAATATGTGAGAGAGTTCTAAGGTGATCCACTGGTGAGCGGCCCTGTACAAATCCCACTTGCTCAGGACTCAGTAAATGGGACCAAACCTTTTTAATCTGAAGGGATTGGATTTTACTCAATACTTTAGTACTGCAGTTTAAAAGAGAGATTGGATGGTAGCTGGCAGGGTCCGTGTGTGGTTTATCTGGCTTAAGAAGTAAAATTATTGTAACTTCTAACAGTGAAAGATCCAAAGTGTCAGCCTTAAACATATATTCGTATAAATTAAGAAGAAGTGGGGATAATTCCTTACAGAAAGATTTATAGAAGTTGGAAGGAAAGCCATCAGACCCCGGAGCCTTATCAAGTGTAAGCCCCATAATCACCTCCTCCACCTCCTCCAATGTAGTAGGGGAAGACAGATAAGACCGGTGTTGATCTTGTAAACAGGGAAAGTCTGGTTCCTCCAAGTATTTCCTAATGTTTAAGGAAGATGACATAGAGGTACTTTTGCTATAGAGTGTACTATAGAAAGTTTCAAATATGTGGGCTATGTCCCTAGGTGAGGTTTTTATAGTACCATCCCATGACTGTAAAGAGGGATCTAATCTTCAGCTTTCTATTTTACGTAGACGTACAGCCAGCAATCTGTCCACCTTTTCTCCTTGGTAAATATATTTAGATTTGGATTTTAATATGGCATATTCTGCGTTTTCCCTTAAAAAGTCCATGTCTTCATTTCTTAAAGTTAAGAGAGTTTCCAGGGAGTTTGGTGTAGAAGATGAGGATAAAGAATTTTCGGCATCTCTAATCCGAGCTAATAGGAGAATCGCTCTTGTCTCTCTTGGTTTTTTCCTTCTGGATGCTACTTCAATAAATTCCCCATGGAGGAAACATTTCAGAGTGCACCATATGATGTCTTCTCTGGATGTAGAACCTTTATTAGTGGCCATAAAGTTGAGGATTAGGGTTTTAATATGAGAAACTGTATGTTCATCTTTGAGAAGCTGAGTATTTAGCCTCCATGCAGAGTCTCATTGAAAGTCTGAGACAGGAGAAATCGACACCTATGCCACTGAGTGGTCCAATAAGACTATTGGTTTGAGGCCTACTTAGTGAAGGCCAGATAAGAGAGAGAGACTGGTTAACACAAAGTCTATTCGGGACCAAGATTGATGCACATGGGAGTAAAAGGAAAAAAGGTGGTGTGAGGGGTTAAGAAGGCGCCAGGGATCACATAAACCAAGATGGCTCATGAAATCCACTAGGGCCCTTTGGGAGGTGGATAAAGGTTCTAATAGCAAATAGGATCTGTCCCAGTCCTGGGATGGTGGAATGTTCCAGTCGCCTCCTAAAAGTAATGGAGAGGGCAGAAATCTGGTTATCTTATTGTCTAAAACTATTAAAAGTCTGGGTTCCCCCCAGCTGGACCAAAAATGGAGCCTAACACTACTAGAGTTATTAAGGAGGCCTTTTACTAATATAAATTTACCACATGGATCCATTAGGCTCTCTTCTGCTTGGAACGAAATGTGTACTTTTATCAAGATGGCTATTCCCTGGCTTGATGAAGACCCACCTGCAGCAAAAATTTGGGAAAACCCCTGTCAACATAATCAGGTTGCTTCATTGGTTAACAAATGGGTTTCTTGGATCATTACAATATCTAAATTTAGTAAGACACAGTTTTTAAGTACTTGGTATCTCTTTGCTATGTCTCTAACACCTCTGACATTCCACGTGACAATTTTAAGAGGATTGTTAGCCATTATCCAGTTTTAAAAGATAAGGGCACACATAGAAAGCTAACTGAGAAAAATACTTTGAAAAGCACACTCCAAACCTTCCCCCTTCTCATCTGCCCCCCAGAAAAACTGTTCCTGCTATGAAACTGTATCGTCCCCTGATAATACATACAGTATGGACTCTTAACAGGAATGATACTAACATTAATGACATGTTTTTAACCACAATGATAGTTAATCCCAGGAGAAGCATCCAGTTAGAAGAACACCCCCCATTACCCCCCAGAACCCCCATTAACTATATACAACAGGTCCCCACATAGTAGTAAAAAAAACCTTAATCCCCTTGAAAAGTCAGCTGGAGACCGAACCCCATTGGCCATATTTAGGTGGAAATATATCCAGTCACAATGATTCCTATTTTGAATGGGAGACCCAAGCTCCAACCTGAAAGAGTGACTAGTCAGCCACCCTTTGACCTCATACCTCATAAGGCTCCCTTGAAATACGCTGTTCCCCCCCACTTTATGCAGCTCTCCCTGAACCTGCACCAGACTGGAGCATCCCCTTCCCCCAGCCCCCTGCCATCCACGTTCCATCAGTAAGGATGTACAATGTCCTGATGCTGACTTTTAAGATTGGTGAGGAAAGAACTGGGAAGAGAGATCAGAGATCCTGCCTCCCTAAAACAACCATACTCTATTATTGGCCTGCTAAGGAAGCCCTATCTCATACCTAAAACAAAAGATCCCACCCAGCAGCATAGATGGGAAAATTATATTTTGACTTACCCCTTTGTGGCTGGCTACTTCAAATAACCTTTATCAAGAACCCCCAGCATAATTGAAAAACATAGGGTGGCAACCCATTTTGGAGCTGATAACTATCACACAGCCTCTCGATAGCCTTAGACTCAAAAAAACAAGGAAATGAAAGGGGGGCACTATATTGGTAGGACCAGAAGAGGTCCGTTCCAAAAGGTGCATCACAGAAATGCCCACCCAGTGAAGATTCCTACCCTCACAATACAGAAGCAGCCTGTAACACTATGAGGAGAAGATCGTGTCTACTAGGTGACATTGAGGCCTACTCAGCCCTCCCAACCCTACTGTCAAGGGCAAGACATCCCCCCCCCCTCAGTGTCAGGTAAAATGATACAACTATTTAACCAACATTAGGAGAGTATTCTCCATTTAAACAAATGAAATTCAAGTTAGTTCTCCTAGAAGTCAGCCAACTTTGAAAAGATTGGGAAGCTTGTTTGTGAGTTCAGTAGATGCCTGTTCTGGAGAGTCAAAGGAGTGCCAGGTGCCTTCGACTGCCGCTTGCAGCTTGGCAGGGTACAGCATTATTAAGCGGCTGCCTGCCACTATCAGCTTACTGACAATTGGATGAAACACTGACCTTTTTTGGCGAGTCTCGAAAGGGAGATCTTGTGCAATTCGTATTTTGGAACTGCCCCAGGTTATTGATTGTAGCTCTTTGTATTTCATTAATATGGGCTGTTTCTCCAGAAAACTGAGGAATTTGATGTTGATTGCCTGGGGAGGGTACCACGTGGAGGTTTTGGTATGAGGGAGCGTTGAGCTCTTTCAATGTGGTATTGTGGATTTAATGGTGAGGGTCCCACAATCTTATCCAGAAATTTCTGCAGGAAAGGAATGATGTTGGCTCGTTCTTCGGCCTCAGGCAGACCGATGATCAGCATGTTGTTTCTCCTGCATCTCCCCTCCAGGTCCTCCGTTTTAAGCTGCAGTTTGTGCAACTGTTGGCAGAGTTGGACAATCTCAAGATCAGTTTTGTGTTTCCACCTCTCCAAGGACGTGGTTTGGGCCTCTGAGTTGCCCATCCTAGTTGTAAGGCTGTTAAATTCCCCCTGGATGATCTTCAGCCCCATGGAGACATCTGCTAAGGTTTCCTTGAAGGATAATAACTCTTGAAGAAAATGGTCTTCCATCAGAGGAATCGCAGGAGGGATAGAAGCAGCAGTTTTATTAGCACTCCCTGATCCTTGATTTCTTGACTTTTTGGGAGTTTTCTCCAGGGTGGAGGGTGGAGTGTGTTTGATACTGACCTGCCTCATTTCAGCCTCCATCGCCATGGTGTAGCTATTTGCGATGTAGGATCAAGCCAGAAAATGATCGCTGAAGGCAGGGGTGTAGCAGAAGTAAGACTGGCTGTAAGTCAACATTTAGTCTTTCTAAAAGTTGTGAAAAAAGGACTCTGCAGAAGGTGGTACGCAGGAGCTCCAGTATATTGTTGCTTCTAGGTGTTCAGCATAATGTGACTCCCCCATTAACATACTGTATTTGTATGTCTGCAACCTTCTAGAACTTTCAAACTGCCCAGTCACTATCAAATTTACTTATCCAGAGATCCAGGCACTGACTATGCACATGTTGAACTTTAGGTTATATTTTTTTACACTCACATCAGCAGTCTCAAGCCTCCTCCCATCCAACCCAGATAAACATTGGAAATCACCAGAAGTGGGTGCCCAGCCCCACTGTCACTATCCCCTCCACCCACCTGACCCAGCTTGAAAATGAATGACCAGCAGCAGGTGCCCAACACCACCACCAGTATTATCTCTCATGCTGACTTAGCTGGTGATTGAATGAAAGGTATTGGATGCAGAAGCTCCCCCACCAGTTTTCTCCCTCATGCCCAACCCAGCTGAGCATTAAAATTAATGGTGTTGGGTGTCAATTCCACTCTTGATATCCCCCCACCTGATCCAGCTTCCAAGTATAATAAGCAAGAGTGGATGTTCAACTCCACTGCCGGTCCCACTCCTAATTGCCTAGTTTTGAATGTTTTAGAGTCACTCACATCAACAGTTTCAAGTTCTCCACTTGACCCAGCTGTGTATTGGGAATTACTGGTGGTGGGTGCCCAAACCTGCTACTGTTATTCCTCCCTCTCACCCAAACCTAATGGTGATTGAATGACTGATGGGGGTATCCAACCCTGAAACTAGTATTCCTCCCTCCTGCCAGACTCAGATGTGTATTGAAATTACCAGTAGGGGTGGGCCCAAGCCTACCTTTGATATCCTCCTACCAACCCAGCTTTTAAACATAAATGACCAACACCCAGTTCCCAATCCCACCACTGGTACACCCTCCCTCTTGGCCACCTGATATAAAAAAACAAACACCCTCACCACCCTCTTGTACCCATGCCACCCTCCCCTTCCACTAGTGTCAATCTCCAGTACTTTGTGGCAGAAACTCAGTGTCCCTCAACCTTAAAAACTAAGTCCAGCAATGCTTGTACTGTACATGTGCATCAATTTTGTTTTCAGTTTTTTTCATAATTTTGGGGATCATAATTTGGCCAGTTATGGTAATTTTAAGCTCAAAATATCAAGGCTGCCAAGTAGCTACCCTGCTGCACAACCACAAAAGTATCACCGAGTCAATGCAACTTGAAATGTGATTTGAGCATTGAACCCCAAAATTCATTTCAGGTTGGATTTGCAAGATCCCTCTTAGCTGGTCTGAGGTGGGTGGCCACTTTGCTATCATACAAAGTTGGGTTTAAAATGGTGAAAACTGACCAAGATAAAACTAAAAGTAAAAACAGTCAAAAAAGTCTAGGCACATACATTTAAGGAATGAAATTTTTTTGGGGAACAGTTTTTCTTAATTTTTCTAAGTACTGAAATATGGTACTGCTCATGTAACTAGTCTTAGCCATTTTTTGAGCATTGTTTACTCATATCTGGGTCACCTTTGGTCATTTTGAGCCCACATTTTAAGGGTGGACAAGTTGCCATCCCACCTCATGACCACACAAGTTTAACCTTGTCAATGCAACCTGAAAAGTTTTAGAGTTGGCTCATTTGGGGTTGGACTTACAGGATCCTCAAAAGGATAAAATCACTCTATGCAAGCAGTTCTGTGTCATTTACTTTGCGTGATAAGACAATGCTTCTATTAGGGTATTGCCAACACTGTGTTATTTGATCATTCAAGCCCTGAGGACACCACACCACAAATTTACTAAGGTTCCAGGAGCTTTGGACCCTAATTATTCATTTCCCTACTTTGTAAAGTTTGTCCTTTAACCTTAATAGATGCATTACATGCAATTTATTGCAATTAGTTTCTTTATTTTAATTAATTAATTAATTAAATGATTTTATTTATTGCATTTTAGCAGGGAAGTGGACTGTACAAAGATCAATTTTCAGCCATGCCTGGGGAAAAGGGGATATAATAGGTTAAGAATACATCAACAGATTACAAAACATAGATTAAAACCATCACAATTGCAAATAATATAATATGTAAATTTTATTCATTCATTTTAAATAGCTACATATATGACCTGGTTTTGTAACAACAAAATCAAACTAAATCAAAACAACTGCAAATCAAGTGTCCTCATATGTTCCATCAAATTTCTCTTGAAATGACTAGGTTTAGTATTAAAATCCAACACCTTTTCAGTGAAATTGTTTACATACATCAGTCCAAAATATGAAAAAAAACTCAGTTATTTTTAATTTAATCCAAATCTCACTGTATTGTTTTATTGATGTCTTTCTTAATAACTTAGTTTTTTGCACTTTCACAGATTTGTTGTTTAGTTCCATCAGTGTTCCTGTGTTCATAATTCTGCTTATGAAAGTTAGAATTGAATTTAAGATTCAAAGGGCAGGATTCACAAAAAAAAAAAATGGAAATTGCTGCACAAAAGTTTGCGCAGCACTTCATAGTTGCGCTGAAGGGCAATCGTGCTTTTCATAGTCAAATAGTGCAGTGCACTATCTGACTGTGAACAGGGTCTGGTGGGGGCAGCACAAACACAGGAAAAGCACTGGGATACCCAGTAGTGCTTCTCCCACAGCCAGCCAGGAAAATGGACCCGCAGTCAATAGCGCTCATGCACCAAAGTTTTATTCTCAAAATTAGCCATGCAAATAAGCCCATTGGGCATGCAAGGCACTAGTGGCCATTAGCATGCCCATTGTGGACTCATTTGCATTACATTAGTGTGGCATTGCACAGCCCCCCCACCAGCTCATGCCACACGCAGTCGCAGTCCCCAAGTGTAATGCTGCCCCTCCGATCACCGACCTCAAAAGGGAAAAAAAACCTTTCCATAATGTAGTGGTCCCTCCCCCCTCCCTGATCTTCAACCAGATAATAAAAATAAATACTATCATAGTGTTGAATCCCTCTGAGGTCCAGATCTCCCAACTGAAATGAAAAAAAAACTTTCCCCATAATGTAGGGTCCCTCCCCATTCCCTGATCTCCCACCTGAAATAAAAAAAAAAAACACTTTTTCCATTATGTAGGGTCCCTCTCCATTCCCCAATTTCCCAACCCAAAATGAAAAAAAAACCTTTTCCATAGTGTAGGGTCCTTCCCCTCTTCCTGACCTCCTACCCAAAATGAAAAAAAAACTTTTTCCATAGTGTAAGGTCCTTCCCCATTTCTCAATCTCCCACCTGATAATGAAAAGCCTTTTTGCATAATGTAGTGGTCCCTCACCCTCTCCTCAGTCACCAGTCACCATCCCCAAATGAACATAATCTATTCCCTGATAGTCTAGGGTCCCTTCCCCCACCCTCCACTCTGTCAAGTGTGACTCACTATCCCGCTCCCCTATCCCAGTCTTTGGTCAGCGACCAGCACAGCCCTCCTCTCACCACTGCAGCTGGCCTCTGACCGAGCCCTCTTGGAGCATGTACTGTATACAGTACAGGTCCTGACCAGTCACAGTCAAGGAGCCATACTATATACAGTATGTGCTCCAAGAGGGCTCAGTTGGAGACCAGACATGGCGGTGAGAGAAGTGCTATGCTAGTCACTGACCAAAGATTGGGATGGGGAAGTGGGGTGGTGAGTCACACTTGATGTGGTGGAGGGACCCCTAGACTACCAGGGAATAGGTTATGCTCATTTGGGGATGGCAATCGGTGGCTGGAGAACAGGGAGGAACCACTACACTATGGAAAAAGGTTTTTCAATATTGGGTGGGAGATCAGGGAATGGGGAGGAACCATACACTATAGAAAAGGTTTTTTTCTTTCATCTCAGGTGGGAGATCGGGGAACAGGGAGGGACTCTACACTAAGTAAAAAGTTTTTTTTTTTCATTTCAGATGAGAGATTGGAGGATGGAGAAGGACTCTACACTATGAAGAAATGTTTTTTCATATCAGGTGAGAGATCAGGGAATGGAGAGGTCTCTTCATTTGTACTGCAGCCCCCCTCATTACTTTGCCCAGGTGCAAACCCAGTTTGCGAAGGCAAATTGGGCTTTGTGAATACCAACTCTGGGCAAAACCATTTGCCGCAGGCAAACTGGGGTTGCTCCCAGGCAAAGATTTATGAATCTGGTCCCATGTTTTGGGAAAAAAATTCTAAAGTCCCGGTAAAAGTCACAGTGATGTTTCTTTTTTCCTGTTTCTGTAGCAAATTGAATTAGACTATTAAAAGTAACCTCATAGTTCCTAAGACTTACTTCGGGTAAGCTGTACAAAAATAAGGAATTCTATTCTAATGCAGGAAGGAGAACTTGCTTTGTGATGGCTCTTTTAACATCATTTGTCAAACTTATTATTTCTGTACAAAAACCCAATTTTGTTATTTACTTTCTTTGTAATGTTTGTTATGTGGTTGCCATAAGACATAGTTTGATCTTGCATTACTCCCTAATAATTGAAACATGCTACTTCCTTAAGTTTGTACCATTTGTTCCTTTAACTCTTACATCATTTCCTGTACCCTCTAGGTTTTGTCATGTACCAAAAACCATTACTTTAGTTTTCTTTTTGTTTAGTAATAGTTTATTATCAAAAAACATGTTTGTAGTGCATTATACAGATGTTGTACTTTTTCCTGTAGGTCCACTCCTGTTTCACTGGCACAGTAAAGAACTGTGTCATCTGCATACATTTTACTTTTTGAAAAGCATATATAACTGATATCTTTAGCATTAACCTTTCTTACACCACATGATAAAAGCTGAACATCAGAAAACTAAACAAAACATGGCAATGTTCCTGACAAATCAGAGATACCCTCCACCCACCAGTCTCCATCCCCATAGCACAGTAAGCATAATCCCTGGCATCTAGGGCTCCCTCCCACCCAGTCAACCCCATCCACCACAACAGTTGGTGCCACCAAGCTGATATGGCAACAAGCATAGCCCTTCACTCATGTCCTAGGCCAGCAGCTATATAATAAAGCAGGGAGTGCATGCCCTATACAAAGCGCAGGATGTGTATCCTCTGTACTGTATATCTTTTCTGAGAATTTAGTCAGGCTTGACTATTAGTGAGTGAGAGTTGTCAGCTCAGCATTGCTGCAATGACTTGAGTGATTTGATTTCATAATAAATATAATTTAAATTTAATATCAGAAATCTTTCTGTGAGGAACGCAGGCTAAGGTCCCTCCACGGCCACTTAAGCAAATTCAAGTTCACCAGTTCTGTGTGGATGCATGACTGTGTACTGAAGACATTTTTTTTAAGTCTGTAGCTTTTCTGCCCATGAAGAAATATAAAAAATATTTTTTTCTGAGAATTTACTAGTCAGACTTGTTTATAAGTGAATGAGACTTGACAGTTCAGCAGTGCTACAGAGGCTTGAGTGATCATATTTCATAATAATGTAATTTAAATTCCTGTGAGGAATTCAAACATAACAGATAGAGGACATAGTACCAAAAAACATAGTTGGTCCAGCAGCCCTGCAACCTGCAGCAGGTATAGAGCCACAAACAGCAGGAGAGGGTGAGCATACCACAGAGCAACAGTCAGGCACATTTGCTGAACAAAATTATGTATTATCCCATCAAAGTCTGCAGTCCCCATCAGCACCAGTATGGCATCAGCTGGCATCAGGTAAAAGTAAAAGTACCATTCAGAGTGCTAGTAGTGCTGCTAGGAGGACATTGACATTAATTGCCACTGATACTACCAATGTGAATGTGTCAGCTTCATCCCTTGAAACTGACATCAGTACCACTGGGACAGGGACATTCTCCTTAAAAACCAACAGTGCTCTGATCCACCACCTATCCACTCTGACTACTAGCATCCCAACTTCTGCTGCAACAGTGGCCCTGTCAGCCACTCCTGCTACTGTGGCTGAGACCACTCCTACCACTGTGAATCAGACCACTCCTGCCACTGTGACCCAAATCACTCCTGTCACTATGACCCAGACCAGATTTGCCACTGTAACCATGGTGACCACCAATACTGCTATGGTGACACCAGATACTATTACAACTGTGGCTCCAGCCAGTTGCACAACTACTTCCAGTACTGTGTCCACCCCCACTATGACAGCTCTTGTTTCTCTGCCTATCTACAGTACTGTATAACTTGCTACTGCAGATGAGGATGAGGTGCACTCATCCATGTCTGAGTACTTTCCACCAGGAAATTTGTCCACTGACACATCATCTGAGGATCCTAACCTAAGCAGTTTTGATGATGAGGCAGTGTATGGGGAGTAAATTGAGAGTCATAAATCAAGAACATTGGGTGGCCAAAAAACCTTGACCTGCTGAGGTCTCAGTGGCAGGAGAAAGAAAGATATATCTCCTCCACCCCTAAAAAAACTCGGCAAGCTACCCTTTAGCACTTTTGTTCAGCAGGCTCCATCCCAGCCTGAACAGCCAAGTAGAGCAGATGCAGGGCACCAGTGGTGCCAGGGAAAAACCACAGATGCAGATCCAAATAAGAAAGGCTAGTGGGGACCAAAAGAGTGGTGTTGGTAGTGGTGACACTTGTTGCATAAGTAGTGTTAGGAGCAGTAAGAGCATAGTATGGTTGTTTTTCACATTACTAAAAAAAAGATAACAGAAAGGCAGTGTACACACTGTATAGTACAACTACCGGGGAGGTACTGGGTTGACCATTGATGTCACAGAAGCAGATCTGGTGCTGTGAAGGATCTCAGAGGAGCCAGTGTGCAGAGCCTTCTACACACTCTAACATTATTTAAAAAAGGTATGCCATCATTATCATATTGATTAGAAGCCTTGGAAATATAGTTCACAATGAATGAAAACACCCATTCCCCAATATCTCTTTTTTTTTTTCTTTTGTCTGTTTTAGAATTTTCAAGCAGACTGCAGAAACTGAGAATTCAGAACTATTAATCCAGACCTCCGTGTTGCTCCTGATCAGTAACAGTAATGAGAGGGCCTCCGGACCTCGAGACTCTGCTGGTCTGATGAGAAGCTTTGAGCTTGGAGGAGCCTGGGTCCACTCCAGTTAAAATCTTAGAGGAATAATCAGTCCATCAGACTGAAGGCTACACTTGACACCCCAAACACTGAGAACAAGTTGTGATCACCAACTATGGACTTCAGAGATGCCAGAGTTCCGAATACTGAAGCATGCCTGGAGAATGCTGTGAATTTTAGAGAACATCAAAGCTCTCAGGATAAGTACTGCACTGCCCTGTGTAAACCGAGAAAGCACAGTTACATGAACATCCCTCAGAATTAGGAAAGAATTGGCTCTCTAGGGGAAAAGACTAGTATAAAAACTAACTTCAATTGACTTTCAAACATCAGCTTGTTAACTGTTCCTATACACCTTGAATTGTTACTGGATATTGGATACAGTGTATGTTTTGACAAGTTGTGAGCGGACTATGAATGTGATAGGACCATGCTGAGTGTGATGCAGTCTATTTTAATTTGTTTATATTTAAAATGATATTTGAAGTGATTCTGTGTTGAACAGGGCTGCACTTTACATTGGGGCAGTACTTTTAGCTCAATTGTCATGTCTCTGCTTATTTTCTGTAATTCACAGCTTGGTAGTAGTACTATAGCACTACAACACTATAGCTCCTCACTCTAATAGTGTTAATGGGACCCACTTGCATTATTTATCCTAACCACCCTTTTTTCTTGTTTTTTTCTCTATTTTGCGATATAGCCCAGTACCGCTATGGAGGTGAGCTTCTAAAGTTTCTCAATTACTAATTATTCTGTGTGGGTCTTAGGTCAATGCAGTAGGCCTGATCTTTGCCCCCAAGAAAAGGAGAGCAGTTCACCTATGTGCAGAAGTTCTCAAGTAGTACTCAAACTCTGGATGGCTTCTGATATGATTGTATGATTTTTTGGTTCAAGCTCTTGAATATACTTAGAGCTTTTTTTTTTGCACAAACTTGTAAGCTAATTGTGTCTGTTTCTGTGGCCACAAATTATTTTGTATGTTCTGCGTGTTCAGATAGTTGGGATATTTTCCTTTTACTGTGGTTCATTTTGCTGTTTACTCTGACTTTTAAAATATTTCATTCAAGTACTTATTTTAAATTTTACTACGTGAACAATTCTGAGCAAATTTTTATTTCGGAGCATTTGATGCATCTGATTCACTTCCTGCTAAATTATTTTACCCGGTTTTACTCTTTGTTTTTTACCTTGATTTGACCTATGAGGAAAATTAATTCTAAGCATTTACTTATTTGTATGAGGTGGTCACACTATCTATATCCTGGTCTAAGGCAGTGTTAGCTTATAAACATCAACTGCCTCTCAACTAGTTTTCAATTATGTACTGTATCTATCTACAAGATATTTATTATTAAGTATATTTTATACTACGCTTATCAATGGGTCTCATTAAGCTAAACTGCATCTTATCTATTTTATTAATTTTATTAATTTTATCAGCTCAGTCAGGGATTCTGCTTTTTGCTTACTCTTTGTCTGAAGGTGCTATTTAGGAAACTCGGTTGCATTAATCTACATCTGTTTATTATTCCAATGCTCTATTTTTTTATACCATTTAACCTATAACCAAGACACATAAGCAACCTACACTTGAGCTAGTAACTGTTTAAATTAATTGTACTCTGACTGAGTTGTGTTCCTGTTGTGTTGCTCAGTCCCCCAGGTCATGTATACCAGAAGTGGTAAGGAGCTCAGATAAGAAAAGGGCAATAATACTGAAGTACCCAATACACCAAATAAGGTTATTAGGAAAAATAAGAAATAAGAATGGGTGTGTCTTCTCACAGGGGATCCCCATCACCTCCTTGACTCCCAATGGTTAAGATAAACTATTTAACCTAGCACAACACATACATAAGGAAGTTTTGACTGACAAAAGGAGGGGGTCCCAACCTAACTAATAATTCAGTTGTCCCCTTCTCTCTATCCATTTCCCACTGCCCAGTGGAAATGGGGGGCAGTGAACTCAAGTAACCACTCTCATATACCCCCCCCCAGGAAACAGAGCTTAGGGAGAAAGAGGACCTTGTCAATACAATATCTAAATTAACATTGGTACCGACAATAACATCTCTAATCAGACTTAATCAAGACACTCAAGCCAAAATAACTGATTACCTTGTTCATTTAAAAAATCATTCACTTGTTGGCTCTGAGGAAATAATTAAAGTTTCTCCCACTGCAGGAGGGAGGAGGAAGTGACCACTTCAAATGATCCCCTAAGCCCTCCTGCCAGTAAACGTAGAGAGTGACGAGATGTATTTTTATCCCTCAAAACTTGACCTCTTTAGCCCTCTGGACCTAACAAAAGATATGAATTGTACAATCTCCCAATCGGAGGATTCAGATATTTTGGATGGGTCTCATGCCAAAGTATTTGAGAAACTTGATAAGGAAGTTGAAAAAATGTATCTTGATCCTGAATTCTTAGCCCAGTGCTCTGATACCATTTCTAAGTACACTATCAAAACCCTAGCACACCCAATTATGACCAACATAGTCTTTCTAGAGGCTTTTAATGATCTCAAACATTTCATAGAGGACTTAACTTCCGTATTCTTAGAAAAATTCACTGGGCCTGAACAAAGAATAGAATGCTTGGAAATTGACTTACATGAGAAAAACAAACCAGAAAACCTTTCCTTTTCCACTATAATCATTCCCAATTCACCCATACCTAAAGGGAAGAAAAAACAGGTAACTCAGAAAAAAACTAACAATAAAACTGGGAAAAAAAGAGGTAGAAAATGCAAGGGATCTATTAATAATCTTAACTCGCCTTTGGTTGAGAATCCAAAAAAGAGGCTCCTCTTTCCTCCCTTCTCTGAACCTTCTGACATAGCCCTAACAAACTCTGGAAATGCCCAGAGGAAAGTAGAAAGTAACACTACTTTCGCAAAGAATAAAGAATTGGATGTTAATGCTCTGGTTACAGTGAAGCAAAAGACCACTATAAAGACAGGATCTATCAATAGTTCCCTGATTAATAAAACAGCACCTACAGTCCTTAATGACCATACAGAAGTTCTGATGGTCCCTGACTCACAGACGACTCCCTCTCCCCAATACCCAAATCAATTAATAATAACTGGTAAAGAAGTACTTTTTAAAATAGAGAATATGTTTACCAAATCTTATGAGACTCAAGAGACTCTCATGGAATTAATAACCCACCATTTCAGAGCTGAATTGGAACTCCCCTTGGTGGCAAGTTCTATTATATTTGTCCATAGAGACTGGTCAAATCCAGCACACCTAGTCTATGTACTAATTTCTAGCATGGATATAGTTAAAAATATATGGGTTAAACAACAATTCCTTAACTCTAGACCTTACTGTCTCTTCTTCAGTTACTTGACCCACAATTTGGAAAACATACTTATGGTGGGGATAAACTCCCCAAATTGCTCTCTTCTGATACATTTCTTCAACTTTAGCATCTGTCATCTGCAATTTTGATACCCAGCAACAACCAAATGTACTTTCTATCTTTGGGATAGATTGTTTAGTGGGAGAAAATCTGAGCATCTTGCCATCATATGTAAGGGTAATTTTGGCTTCTACTTTGAACCTAGATATTTCTCTCTCTGTCTCAGGACATTTAGTCAGGGCCCATACAGGGACCTATGGGCTCCAAATAGATTGTTCCATTTTTTCACAGAAATTATTTTACACTTTACTCAAAAATAGCTATAAGCTTGATGCTGCAAATCTACATCTGGTTTCCTTCTCAGAATTGGAGCAGCTGAACAAACATATCCCAGAGACTGAACAGTCTCTGTGACTATCACATTTCTCAAACTTATCAAATACTGCTGCCTCTGTTCACAATCTCTCCTCTTCCTCAGAGAGGATGCCAACATGCCTGTTTGGAACATTACTGGATTGGGGAATAAATTAGTGGACCCTCAATGGATTAACTTTGTTCAGAATTATGAGATCCTTGTGTTTCAAGAAACTTGGGCCACTTAACAACCTTACATAAATGGTTATGCATCCTATTGTATATCAGCCACTAAGGTTAAACTGCATGGTAGACCTAAGGGGGGCCATTCCACCCTAGTCAAAATTAGAACTGGCCTTAAGGTCCTGGATCCTCTTGCTCCATCCCAGGAATTCCTTCTCACTGTATTAAGATGGGACTCTCTAACATACTTGATAGTTAACATTTATATTCCCTGAAAATTCCACATAAACTCACCCTACAGTATCTGGGCCAAATTAACATCTGAGATAGATAGTATGACACTTAAGTTTCACATTGACACTGTCTTGTTGACCAGAGATTTCAATTTAAGAATCATACAGTTCAATTATTTGCCTGTTTTACAGAAACAAATCTACTTAGGGAATTTAGGCATCAGGAATTCTTCTGACAAAGTTATGAATGATGCAGAACAGTGTTTTTAAGAGTTTATCATGAATAACAATTTGCTGATAGTAAATGGTAGGGTAAATGGTGATCAGGAGGGTGCACTTTCTTTTTTGCCTCAAGGGCAAAGTGTTATTGATTTTCTCCTGTGTTCCCCCCATAGTTATGAATAAATCAAAAAGTTGGCAGTATATATGAGACCGGAAGGTGATCATGCCGCATTACTACTCTCAGTCAATGCAACTTGTAATATGCCATTCCCTGATAACTCGACTAAAATCTTAGCCTCACTTGTCCTTACAGGTAAATCTAAATTAACTGTTAATACTAAGTCAAGGGAATTGGTTACAGAACTAATTTACTCCCCTACTTTTTCTGCCATTTTTGCTTCAGTAGATGATCACCCTAATGTACAGTCCACCTGCAAACATTTAGAGATGTGCTATCAGCAAATTAGCCTCAAAATATATTCCACAAATGACAAATCCAATTACAATACCTGGTTTGATGCAGAGTGCATAAAAGAAAGTGTAGGCTAGGGAAACTAATCAGGAACACTAAAAAGAAGCCCTCTAAAGATAAATTTGCATAACTAAATAAATCACGAAAACAGTATAAAAAATGTTTGATCTCAAAAAAATCTGAATTTGCACTAAAACAGTGGGACCTTATGTATCAGGTTATAGACTCTAAAGACACTAAGTCATTCTTGACAATGGTGATGAAGGGTGTAAAGTCATATCTCCCTTCTAAGCCCATATATATCTCTAAGGAAACATAGGGCTCACACTATAAATCCCTATTTAATAAAGACTATTTTGTAGTGGTAAAAAATGCATCTCTTCCATGGACATCTGTCCTAAGTTTTCACCCTTTGGTCATAACCATGTGTGATGTAGAGTGTGCCATAATCCAACTTACTAATAATAAGGCCCCTGGTCCTGACA
The DNA here is from genome assembly GCA_016271365.2 of Neoceratodus forsteri. Classification (NCBI taxonomy): domain Eukaryota; kingdom Metazoa; phylum Chordata; order Ceratodontiformes; family Ceratodontidae; genus Neoceratodus; species Neoceratodus forsteri. Next base: position 355,524,164 of record CM057454.1, on the reverse strand, counting down.
CCATTCTAGGCAAAATATATAAAGATCACATGAATTATTGGGAGCCTTTCCTTACGTATTTTTTTAATACCTGTTTCAAGGAAATATTTATTCCCCCATCTTGGTCTAAAAATATAAATGTTCCTTCCCTTCCATAAAAAGGACTCATATCAACTTCCCTCCAATTATCATCCAATTAATTTGCTAGACATCAGTGGCAAAATATTTTCCAGAATATTATTAATAAAACTTCAACTTTAGACAGAATCTGTTTCTCCTCTATCAAAACATCAAGCAGGATTTTGCCAAGGTTTTTCAACTATTGACAACATATATATCTTAACCCACCTTTTGGAAAAGTGCAGATTGTATAAGAAAATAAAGCTTTATGCTCTCTTCATAGATTTTTCTGTGACATTCGATTCTGTGGTCAGAGAAAAATTATGGGACATACTATCCAAAAGAGGACTTCTGCTTAATTTAATCATTCTGATTTATTACTTAAAAATACCACCACTGCCATAAGACATGACAATAGTGGCAACCTTTCAGAGTACTTTAAAACATCATTAGGAGTAAAACGGGGCTGTCTTTTAGCTCCTCTCCTCTTTACTATTTATATCAACTCATTGCTTTATTTTGACACTTCCTTAGCTATGGACTCTCCAAAAATAAACAATGACAATATGACAATGGCAATAACATACTTACTTATGCTAATGACGTGATCCTATTCTCACTTTCGCCTGTAGGTCTTCAACGCAAGATAAATCAACAGAAATCTAAAGGTGACTTTATAGAATTAAAAATTAATATTAAAAAAACTAAAAGTATGTTTTTGGGGCACACACATCATTACTAAAGCTTTATCTAGATAAAGATCCTATTGAAGTTGTATCTTCATACACATAAACAGCTTAATCTGGTTCAAGGTCAGTTGGCATTCATCTATATCCCCCTCCCCGGGTCTTGCCTGAAAATAGGCAGGATTTGTCTAGTGCACTTACCCGGTCAACAAAAGCTAAATAAATAAATGAAAACATACCTTGGAGTCAAATTCATGTCTAACGGCCTTTGAACACACCACTGCAATGAACAAATATCAAATGTCAGACTCGCTGCTAAAGCCTTAATACATTTAAACTTTAAATGAAGTGGGTGTACAGTGGCACCTGCACTAACTGCAGCTGAAGCTAAGATAAACCCAATTATATTATATAGGGCTGAAGTTTGGGGAACCAAACATTTTTCCAATTTAGAAATCCCTCTTTCCCTTTTTTACAAATCTTTGTTGCATGTACCTTTTTCTACCACTAATCCCATGGTCAGGGCTGAGCTAGTTAGACTCCTCCTGGCCACTTTAGTTTATCTTTGTTTGGTCACCTATTGGCTCAAAGTGATCAACAATTCATTTAATCATATCCTCAATACTTGTCTCTCTGAGAAAATAAGCTGATTTAAGCAGCGGTTTTCATCCACATGATTAAAAGCCCTTATGTCTATTCTAGCAAAAGCCTCAGTATTCCACCTTTGGGCTGATTCACAGAGAGGTATCAAGATTTATCCTTTATTCAAAACTCTATTTATACAAAAACTGTTTTCAGTTGCTCAGTCAAAAACAAATGGAGCAAGTAAGAGTTCAAAAACAAGCCCCTTGGTGCAACATCAATAAAATTGATTCTGTTATGGAGGAATATTTAAAATTACCACTCGCTCCTAACACAAGGAAAGCTATCACCTGGGCTAGATTAGGTTTAATATCTTCAAAATATGCCTACTTCAATAAATCACATCCTGAAGGGCCTCCGCAGGGCACGTGAAGATGTAACAAGGGTTTTCAAGAAACCCTTTACCACATTATAATACAGTACCTCCTTTATAACCACTCACAGCAATTATTTTAAAAGATTTTCTCATTAAATATGACAACCTGGATTATTATCTGCTATTTATTCTCATGCACCCTATGACTAAAGAGGACGCTGAATTCATTTCCAAATTTCTTATTTCTGTGATAAACTACAAAAGAAAATGTTTCCTTATTCATCAAACCTCGTGTTCTATAACTCACTATATTTCAGTATCAATTTGTATTACAGTAATGCTGACATGTTTATCTAGAGCTACTTTTTTTTTATAGAAACCGTATGTATTGTCAATTTTTATATTATGTGTATTTTATTTCTTTTGTATGACTGTAATGTCCAACATTTTTTAAATGTTTTGGAAGAACAATAAATCTTGACTTGACTAGTACAACTATCTGCAGGAAGAAATATCTGTCAAATTTAACACCCACTTCCTTAATGAACCACCTAAAGGTAAAACATCCCCAGGTTTTTAAAGTGTCAGGGTCTGTGCCTGTGGTTTCATCAGACCAATCATGTGGTGGTGATGCTGGCAGTGGTTCTGGTAGCAGTGGCAATGTCACAGAATGTTCTGCCTCAAAAATGCTGCTGCATCTGCTACTGCTACCACTCTATATACCTCAACACCAAAGAGGCCTTCACACACCCCTAGCACTTCTGCCAGGCACCAGTCCCCTGCTATTTGCACACCATCTAGCAAGCATGGAATATCCCCCCCCATCCATGGTCAGTGCCAAAAGTAGAAGCATTTCTGGCCAGAACTAAGCAACAGTCATCCCATCCAGCTGCTCAGCACATCACATAGCTCATAGGTGAAATAATGGCATTGGATCTGCCACCCCTTTCACTTGTGGAAGACACTAGCAGAGTTCTGCAGCACTTGCAACCATGGTACCAGCTCCTACCACATTCCACATTTTCACGCACTATGATGCCAAAGCTACATGATGGTGATGATGGCAATTGTCACGCTACTCTCAGAGTCTGTGGTTGGAATTTTCCATTGTACCTGAGACATCTGGAGCAGTACAAACTCCACACATGCATATCTCTCCTTGAATGCACACTTGTATGTGCAAAATCCTATGTCTCTCATTGTGGATTCCTCCTTCTCTTCCTGTGTCACTGGCTCTTCCTTCATCCTTCAACAACCTGGCAGTCACTCCAGGCCGGCAGTTCTAAATGTTCGGCTAATTGAGACAGATCACATATTACTAAACATCCTGGCATTCATTCAAGACATGCTGCAGTCATGGACAGTTGGTACCAATCTACATGTTTTTTTCATCACGGATAATGGAGCAAATATTGTGAAAGCAGTTGCTGATGGAAGTTTTGTTAGCATTTGTTGCTTTGCCCACACCTTCAATCTAATGTTTACATTTGTGCCATGTCACCGTACTGAGGCTAACAAGACCGTCTCTACAGCACGTTTCATTAGTGCTCATTTTCCTCACTCTATAAAAACAACTAAACAACTAAGAGAAGTGCAACAATGTCTTAGTCTGTCTCAACCTCGCTTGATGCAGGATTTCAGTACCAAATGGAATTCATCATATCTGATGTTGTCTAGACTGCTAGAACAGAAGCACGCACTTCATCACATGGAAATGGAATGTGACATTGGGGGTGTTTTTGGCCACCATGAGTGGTCACTGGTTGACCCCACGGTGAGAGTATATGGGCCATTTGAGAGGAGCACCCATGATCTAAATGCAACCACTGCCACTCTGAGTCAGGTGATCCCAGCAGTGCATACACTGAAAGCATCATGTAAAGATATGTAGAGGTAAAGAGGGAAATTCCAGATGGGGCAGCTGTGCTTGTTGAGTAGCTGCAAGCTGAACTGGATGCAAGGTTTACAAAAGTGCTGGATAGTCACAACCACATTTTTGCAGCCATGCTGGATCCACAGTTCAAAAGTGATATCCTTCACATAGTTATGGATAGCCACAGAGTGATTCATTTTCAACAAGGGCTGTGTGATGAGCTAACTGTTTACATGTGGGAACTGGTGATGCTGGCAGCTGATGCTGAAAGTGATGACAGAGAGGTAATTCCTTCTGGCAGGTCTGGCTCCACTGGTGGAGATGGGGAAGAAATACCTGTTACTGGCAATAGCACTGATGGCAGCAAGTGGGCACTGCTCAGCACATCTTTACATCATGAGCAACAGAAGAAGACACAGTTGCAGCCTTTTTCTCTGGAAAATATCATGAATAGCTATTTTGCAAAGACTCTTGAACCATTGCAGGTTGGTCTCTTACGGCACTGGGCTCAGAAGATGCATCCATCCCTTCACTTGGCACAACTGGCTGTGAGATGTATCAGTTGCTCCAAATGAGTGTGCCACCCAAGAAGATGTTAAGCACAGCTGGTGATGTTGTTGAGCCTCGTTGCTCAACACCAGACTCTGAACATGTCCAACAGCTAGTTTTCATCAAGCTTAACTTGCCATTACTTGGGAGTATGAGTTACCCCCATGAAAATAGAAATATATTCTCCCAAGTCTGATTTTGCTGACTGCTTTTCTTCATAAAGTTAACTTGCATATTTTCCCCTATGCTTCGTTCCTGCAGTGTTTAATGCATGCACCTTTATTATAATATAATTAAATATTTTAACTTTCTCTGAACCAGATATAACTTTTCTTCTTGTTCTAATGCATGTTATTATCATGTATCTTAGCAACAGCAAGGATGCTGAACAATAACACAGCTAAAACAGCCCAAAGGTAAATCAAACCCAAGTGGGTGCTAATAACATGCTTCTCATGTTATAACTTCATAACAATGAGGCTGTGAAATTGTGTGCATAGCACAGTGCACTGATCACCACCCCACTTTTGCATAAAGCCTACAAAAGCAACATTCCCAAAATCTTCTTGCTAATCAGTTCCTATATCACCCCAATGATAGTCAGATATGGCTTGTTTAGGGGACTGTTTTTTGCTGATTTCATCATTTTGCTATCCCTTTCTTTTTTTTAACTCTCTCTTTATTTGCCTATCCTCAGCCTGCCACCCCGACCTATCAAGGGAGACATGGCAGACATCCCACTGTCTGACACCCTGGCCAGAATGGACCCCGAAACCCCATGGAACCGTGGTTTACCCCCTGGGTGGGGATGAGGTGGGGGTGCTGACACCTCAAAACTTTCCTTGTGTCAGTCTGGGTCCATCAGGTGGGTGCAGGCACATTGTGGGCACATCTCTTGAATCCCCATCTCCCCAGCAGTGGCAGGCTCTTTTCTCATTTTCTCCACCAGCACATAGTGCATGCCCTGATGTCATGGTGCATATGCACCAATGTCCACCACACGTTGTGACTGGCTCCTTCCTGCAGTAGCAGGACTCATCATACCCCAAGCCTCCGCTCGGGTTCAGGTGAGCTGCAGGCTGTGGTCCCCTCCCTCCCCCCAGAGAAGGAGAGCAGTCATGGGACACTGAAGCCTTCTCCACCGGCTGGCCCTTTGGCGACCCGAGTCCACTCCCGAACCCTGGTCTCTTGCGTCACAAGTGGAAATCCAACCACTGTGCCAAAGGGCCGGCCTTTGCTATCCCTTTCTTGCTTGCATGTATTTATCTGAAAAATAAAAAGGCTACTTGTTTTCATTGCACCTTTAAAATCCTTTAATTTCATTTTCCTTTTTCGTACATCCACTTTGTTCAGCTGCCACCACCCAGCACCCAGCTTACTCTAGGACACTGCAGCAGTCCCACAGGTAGACACTGTCTGTGCTCCTACTTCTCAAGAAAGGAGCCATCCATGGGACACACCATCTTCTCTCCCCTGGCTGACCCCTGAATGATCAAGGTTCATTCGAAAACTCAGTTCGTCAGTGTACAGTACAAGTCACATTAAACTGTTCCTTTAGCTCACTGCTCTGGCATTGTTTTTTGTGCTGACAATGCAGTGGCAATTCGAAATGCTTAAAATGCAAACTCTTTTTCAACTAATCATCAGCTCATATGCAATCCACATGCAATACACTTTCAGCCACTGTAAACTCCCTTCAGCTCCCATTCACTGGTCATGCAAAGCATTTTCAAATGCATTTGCAATGCAGTAGTTACTGGCATTCAGTTTATACAGCAAATGGCCCTAAATCCCTTTAATAAGTTCATACAGTACTGTAGTGTATAGTAGTTGTCATTTTAAATTGGAAAAATTAATTAGTTCCCGTTTTTACACTGTGGGAGTTTTCCTCCCTTTTTCTATTTTTTATCCCGAATACAGCAAATACTGTAGCAGCGGTTTTCTTCAGCTGCTGCAGTGTCAAAATACAGCGATCTCACAGGAGAATCTGAAAGCAGTCTGCATCTTCTGTGCCTCCTATTTAGTTTAACCCCTCACCAGCAGTAAGCTCTATTTTTGTGTCTCAGTTTGCATTGAATTCTGCTGTATTTAGTTCAGTTGTGAAGAGGTTAAATCACAGCACTTGAGCACTTAGATAATGAAAATCACAGATGGCACACATTACTGGAGGGTTTCACAGCAGTCTCTTGGCTTCCTATTTCCTTTCATACACAGCGCTCCAGCAGTCATGTAAATGTTTTCACACAGTATTGTAATTTTTAAAGCCTTATTACCTGTAGTAAGCATACTTTATAGCAGGTAAAAGTGTTTGGACTACTAGAAAAGGAGGTACACAACTGAAAAGCACTACAAATACCGTACAGTACACACAGCAAGGACTGCAGGGAAGATTTATTGGGCTAGAGGGAGCAATACATTACATTCTATAATAGATCAAGTCTCCTGCAGCATGTCATTATGTCTCATGGGCAATGGCACTGTATTTATTTGTTTTTACAGGACATGGAATACTTTTAACTTACTAAAATAAACGGCAGCAAGTGCAGTCCTCTGAGGCGGGGAAAGCAACATGGAGGCGGGGGCGGGATTTTCAGTCTGAATGCAGGATCGCTGTTGGGTAGAACTGGGTCAGAGCTTCTTCACGGATTGGGTATAATGAAGTGTCAGTCAAGTTATATTGCACAATGCAGTACTGAAATCGGGCTCCAACTCAGTTCTTAGCATTTTTAAAGGGCTGCTTAATGTGTTGCAATGAGTTAATAAAAATTTCCAGACAGCTGGAAATGTACAGTACAGTAAGATTAAACTGAATAACAGCTAAAGACAAACCATTAGGAAACTTTTATTAATTCATTGCAGTGAGTAGTGCACACATTAAGCAACTCACTGAAAAATGCTAAACCAGTAAGTTGGATGGAGGAACAGTTTAATGTGACTTGTACTGTAGTTAGCAGTATTAAAGGTACTGTAGCACTATGGGGCTAGCTATTTCTTTTCATGTTAAGAAACCAAAACATTGTTTTTTTTATTTATTTTCCCCTCCTGTTGTCCACCAGGAATATACCCTCGAATCAGATACAGATGTATCCTAAAAACAGACAGGGATACACTCTGCCCTGTAATCAGACAGGGAATGAGATATATCAGTTCAGGCTGTAGGAGCCATCATTCAGATAGCAGGGAGGTTTTTCAGTTAGGGGCCCATTACACTACACAGCACTTGCCCAGCGCTGCTCCTCCTGAATTTGGTCCAGCAGAGCAGCCACATAAAGGGATAGCAAAATGATGACAACAGTACAAATACTCCCTTAACAAGCACTATCGACGAAATGTTGGAGTAAATATTTGTGGTTTAATATAAAAAATGTATCAACTTGATATTGAAAGTGTTCTGTATGTTTTGACTTCGATCTTCTTTATCATTATGCAAAAATTAGGAGGAATTGGCACCAGAGCTAAGACTAATTCTTGCTTGCAGAGCAAAAATAGGCTTGGCCTAGTATAGTACAACTATTTTTTTTTACTTTTAAGGAAATAAGACACGTTCCTAGCAGTTCTCCTGAGAAACACTAAAAATTTTAATTATCACACAAAAGTGTTAAAAAAGTACCCTCTCCCCCAGCTTGGGATTAAGAAAAGGAACAAAACTGTCAAGACTTCTGCTTTTTTTGGCTAAACAAACTCATGGAAGTAGAGTGATATTTCACAATATATAATTGCAAGTAAGAAAGGTATAGCAAAATGATGGCAGCAGTAACACTCCCCTGAACATGCCCAATTGGCCAAGCTGTGATTGATTGCTTTTGCTTGCAGAGTAGAAGCAGGCCAAGTATTTAGCAAAAAAAAAAAAATTCCTAGCAGTTCTCCTGAGAAAAACTAAAGATTATCATACAATCATGTGCAGATTCTTTCTCTGCAGCAGCTCAAGTCATCTGTCTCTCCTTCCTGACATGTCTGCAGGTGCTGGGTCACATGACCTGCCTTCTCTGAGCTTCCAAAGTAGCCTCTGACTGGACAGGAAGTCTCATGAAATCGTGTAGTCTCACTGCCAGTTCCAGTGGCTGAATAACAAATAGTAAAGCATGAATAATGAAAAACTGTGATCCCTAAATGTGGATGCTTGTTGCGAATAGTTGAAAAAGGTATTCGTACTCCCTTAATATCATTATTTGGTGAGAATGTTTAAAATAGTATATTCATATTCAATGTTTATCAACTACAAGATTTAATTTAAATATTATATTCCTAGTAGAGCTGTGCAGAATGTAAAATGCCTCTGACAAAATTCAGGTGGAATTACCATTCTGGTTCCATGAAATTTCACAAAATTTCCATACAAATTCTATGAAATTCTGCATGTATTTAAATTTCAGTTATTTCTGTCTGATTTTAAAACAATTAATTTCAATGTTACCAGATTTGACAGGCACACAGGATAATACCATATGTATAAGCATATTAAGTGTCATATTGCTAGCTTTAAGGGATGAGTTATAGGTTACAAAACATTTCATCAAAATTGTGTAGTCTATATGGGATGGGTTGACATAGGTGGGACACAGATGATGGGGGGACAGATGGTCTGTGTAAGGAATTTAGGGGAGGTTGCTGTGGATGCAGAAGTAGGAAGGGAGTGAGATAAGAGAAGGGTGAGTAGGAGAGGGTTTCCTTGGGGAAATATGGAGGAGGAGGGTGAATTGGAGAGACAGGGAAGAGAGAGTCCAACTGGGGCTGAAGAGGTAGAGGGTAGTGGAGAAAGGGGAGATGATGATAGGCAGGCATAGGTTGTAGCAGAGGAGGGAAGAGGTAGCAGTAAGGGGGCGTAGGGCTGGAGAAACAGGAAAGGGTAGCGCCAGCAGGAGATGGGATGAGGGAAGGGTTGCGGCAGGGTCAGAGAACTAGGGAATTCAATAATGAAGGGTAACAGATGGACTAAGAAGATGGGTGAACAGCAAGTTAGGGGAGTGGTGTTCCTCCCAAGAATGACAACAGAACGCATATGCTTGATGGTGAGCCCACTCACATAAGGGATGGGAGGAAGCCACATGTGGTAGTTCATCTAAGTACTATAACACCCACCTACACACTATGTTCAACTATCTGGGAGATGGAATCTGACTAACTGCAAGGAAGGCTAGTCACAGGGCTGACAGACATTAATCTGGGGGTATGACTCTCTTACCATAACAACAGTGGTATATGAATTACCACAGAGGCAGAAAATATCTTCAAATTAGAGCCAATTAATTTAGCAATCTGTGAATAACTATTACTTTTTTTACTCAAAAAATTGATCTGTTAGTAACTAGAAAAATGGCTGTGCAGCCTAAACAGTAAATTAACATTCACACAAAAATGAATATTAGTATTTTCTTCCCCTGACAAAAAATCTAGAATTTGTTGCAACACATTTTTCACCCCACCCCAAGATAAACAGTAAAAAGTCCCAAAATAATTTCAAGTCTCTTTTGAAAAGCCACAGTCTCAGGTACCTTAAACTAAAATAGGTATAGTCCTTAAAGAATAAATTCCTTTGTTTTTCTGTCCTGGCCAGAAATTGATGAGAAATCCTCTGCTGATGTCCAGTGATGGCTGTGCTGCTTCTTAGTTATCGCAGCTCCTGTTTCCTCAGCTGCTCTTCTGGTCCTCTTCAGTCGTCTGTCGAACTGATGAACCCTCCCTACAAACTTTAGCTAAAAAATAAACTCTTTGCAGGTCTTGACTGCTATCTTGCAACTTGGCTCCTGCTCCTCTTTCTTTGCTTGATCTATCAGGTCCTAAAACTTTCTGGAACTCAATTACTATACTGCTTTCCTAGCTGGACAACTTTTCTTTTACTTTGGCAATGATAGCCCCTTAGCTAACTAACCTATCACTTTAAAACTTAGTTTCCATTTTTTTCTTGCTTTTTTTTTTCTTGAAGTGAGGGACTAAGCCCTGCCACTACACTGCTACTTGATAGTCAGAGAATAGAGATGGAGAGAACAAAAGGTTAAGCTACATTACTGAACACTCCAGCTCACCCTTCTTGTACCTGATTGGAGCATTTGGTGCTGAGGTCACTGGCAGCCAATCAGGAGAGAGCTTGAGCCCCTTTCAAATAGGAGGAACTTTTTTTGAACAAGCCCTGTCCCACTGCTGTTGTGTCCCTCCCCGATCACCATTCCCTTCTTTTCCTTTTATCTTTTATTTCATCTAGCTGGTCCCACCTTCTGCTGACATTGTCCTAGTGAACATCAGATCCAGCCAACAGACCTTACACAACATGGCATGCCTGGAGCTGGCTATGAGGACTGCTTGCCCCACTGCCAAGGTTACCATTTTATTTTTATAGATATATTTAATTTATTTATATATGTATGCCCTTCTGGGCTTTTGCAGCTGTCTGCTTACATCCTCTCATTGCTTGTTTCTGTCTCCCCCGTTCACAAAACAAAAGGACACTGCCCACCATTAGCCTTCACTAACCACTTGACTACTAAATAAAATACTGGCAACTCAGCCACCTTTGTGGACAAAGTGGTTTTAGCTGAGTTCTCTCCCCCAAATCACTTCAATTTCTTTACAGTTGTGGCAGACGACCTCTCCCGAGGACTACCCCTTGGCACCTTGCACTTAGATAAGTCCCTCTATTTTGCATTATATCTGGTGGGTTGACTTTAATGAGGTGGCCACACCCGTTACATTCCCCTCCTCCAAGCATCAACAAAGTTGACAAGACTGCCAATGGCAGGCTTAAACATGGAAGTAGCAACTCTTTACAGTACATACATTAACAATTCACTGTTTACAAACTAATATTCCATTTTAATGGCATGACTGTTTAAGCACTATGATTAAGGCTTATACTTCTCCCCCATAGTTCCCCCGTTGTGCAGTACCCTTGCTCTATACCTAGTCTTCCCTGGGTCCCTACTGTTTTGGTTCTCCTCCTTGCCAGTTGAAGGAGCATGAGACAAATTGGTGTCTCCCCCCCATTCAGTGTTAGGGTGTGTGTGTCCTCTCCTATCCCTGAACTTCCTAAGGTCTGAGATGTGATGTACCCTGTTGCTCTGTCCAGTGGCATGTTCCCCCAGTCCATACAGTGTGTAACATCTGAAAACCTCTTGGTAATAATGTAGGGCCCTTCCCATGGTCAAGCTAGCCTTGTACAGAAGCCATCTACCTTGCTGGATTGCATGTGTCATTTCAAGAGCATTGTGTCCACCATTTCAAAAGTGACACACCTTCTTTTCTGATCATAATACTTTTCCTGGTGAACATGGCTCAGCATTTTAGTATGTCCTTCTTGCTCTGTCACCACCTCAGGGATTTGTTGTAAAACTTCCTGGAGTTGAGACTTTGCTATGGTTTCAGCATTTCCTCCCACCTTGGTAGCACTGCAGATTAGCGAAGCTGCATTACATAAGATTTGTGCTGGTTCTAGCTGTAAGATGGTGGCAACCTGTTCAGTGGTTTCTTCTTCCAGTAACTGCCATAAGGCTGGCCTAAGAATTGAGTTTTTGTCTGAAGTTAGGGCTGCTGAATCCTATGGTGTGGACACAGTCCTGCCACAGACATCACTTGTTAGTTCTAAGTCACTGATAATGTCTATACCCCGTATCACATCTGCCACAGAATGATTAAAGATGAGGGCATGGCCCTGCCACTTCTTTCTGACTGCACTAATTTCTACCTCAACATGTCCCCATGGATGATAGACCTCTTCTGAAGCAAGCCTGATTTCCACCTCTGTTCCTTTTTGGTACCAAGTCCATGCCTCCAGGTAATTCTTCCATGCTTTGCGTGAGACAATGGTGTAGGTTGCTCCTGTGTTGACCAGATCTTGCACTGGCATCCCTGCCAGCATAACTGTGAGGGATAACAACTGTGCCTTCCCTTTTTCTTTTGGACTTTCTGCTTCCCCTGTGACTGCTGCAGTTTCTTGTGGACTTACAATGGTAGCCAAGTTGGCTCCCTCCACTGGCCTTGTAACATGCACAATGTTAGCTGCTGGTACTGCTGGAAATTCAAGAGGACAGTTGTAACAGATGATTTGGGCAGTTACACTTGAAACACCTCTTTTTTCCTGATGCTGGTGCCACTCTCTAACCTTGGTTTGGCTGTGGCTGCCTGGTTTGGCCACTTCTGCCCTCTGGTGACCAGTATGGAGGTCCCATTGGTTGGGCCCAACTGTTGAATGGCTCAATCCATGATGGCTTTTTGTACCAGTTCAGACTGTCTACCAATTCTTGGGCCTTTTGGATCAGCTCCTCAACAGTCAGGGATTTGGTTTTGCAGTTCAGGTTCTAAGGTGCTTGTGATGAACTCCACTCCCTCCTCTTCTCATGCTCCAGGGTATAGACGTTGGTACACCTCCCATTTGTCCGGGATAAAGTCATTAAGTTTATCTCTTGGCTGTTGGAGACAATCTAGCTCCCTCCTGAGATGCTGCCTGTTGTGGATTCTGTCGAAATGTTCTAAGAAGTGCCGCTTGCACAGCTTCCAGTTTCGAATCTGAGTGCTCTTGTGCCACCACCACTTGCTGGCATGTCCTTGCAAAGCACCTTCCCAGTGCTGTAGCCAGTTCTCTTCAGGGATATTAGCGTAACAGAGTACTGACTCAAATCCTCTCAAAAAGTCTCTGGGGTGCTCTTTTAAGTCACCAGCAAAAGAAGGTACAGTATATTATTTCCCGTTCATGGCGTGAAGATGGGGACAATGGATGGTGCAGCATTGTCTCGCCACTGTCTATATTTACTTTGAATGGGGTCAACATACTCCTTTCCTGCATCTCTCTCTGTCTTCCTGGAGTAGACATGGGATATGAGTCCCATGTCCTCTGTACTTGTGGTTCTCTACCTCTTCCTCTGTTCTCTATTGCTGCACTGAGATATTCCATACTGGGGACAAGCTTAGTGACATACTTTCCAGCCTATCCATTCTCTCTCCAACTTGTCTGTCCTCTTCTTGGCTCTCTGTTACACTTGGTGTTGCCCATCTGTAACCTCTTCCAGCTGGTGAAGCTTGAATCTTCAGGGGACCTCTACTAGCATCGAGCCCCAACATGTTCCTCCATGGTTCAGAGGAATTGTTGGAGCCCACCTGATCCACAATACACCATGCTATTGAACACTGGCTGTGTTCCCCCTCTAATTGTCAAAAAACTTCATGCTGCTCATACATGTCTGAGGAACCCTGGGCCATTGAGTTCTGAACATGTTTGAAACAATATCTAGTATTTTTACAAATTACATTTCTGCTTTCCCTTTTTTTGCACTTTTTTTTGTTTAAAATGCCCACACTTTTTGGCTTAACCTGCTGTTACACTTTAAAATATCTGCCCCACATTATGACACCAATTATAACACCTGTCTGCACACTGCTTTCTCCTCTTTAGAAAAAAAATGACCAGCACTCCAGACTGTAATTCAAAAAAGAGTTATTTTTTTACTGAAAAAACTTTTTTCTCGCTTACATACAGATAAACTCCAAGTGTGCATACAATGGCTTAAAGCAGACAATGTTTTCAATTTAAGCATCGACACAGAATCTCGACCTCTATGTTATGAACTATAAACCCCTTCTTAGGCAGTGTGACCACAACCCAAAAACTCAGTGATTAAATACAACATATAAACCAAGTGAAATAATTTAAACTCAAGTGGTATCACCATAATTATTTAAGTACTATTCATTAACAAAATGAACCATTAAAGGATATGGATGGATAACAAGTCTGCTACAAGTGCAGCTCTCATTAGTGTAAATGGATCTGGAAATGAGCCCTTTTATGGGCTCGAAAGATAAATTACCTTCCACCTCCAAAACACTGCGGCAATAGAGAGCAGTCTAAACTGGAACCCATTCACATACTAATTAAAAACTATATATGTATTTAAACAATCACCAATATATTATAACACTATAATAAAAAATAATTTTATATTAAAACTTTCCCACTAGTAATTTCATAAATTCCAAAAGAAATGTAAAATGCAGTGTTGCTATTAACATCAATTATTTTTCAAAAAAAAATGTTTCCACATAGTAATTTGATGGTTTGGTGAATAAAAGGCTTCCAGTCCATATGCTCATTAAAGCCATTTGGCTTCAAAGATCTCAGCTTGAGGATCCACATTGACTCAGTTTGATCTAGCATTATTGCCCTACCCCCCCCCACAGCCTAGGGAAGGGAACATGATCAAACCCCATATACCTGAATATATGAGTTCCTATATCTGTCACTTCTGCAATGTGTTTCCCCATAGGGTGTGCCATGTCTAAATGATGTATTGCTCTGTGGTGTTCCTGTATCCTTTCTTTAAGTTTACGAGATGTCTGTCCCACATAACCTTTCTACATGAGCACCACATGGCATACACGACAAACTTAGTATCACAAGTGATGAAATGTGTGATTGGTATAGTTCTAATTTACAACCTATTGGTAAAATGTCCTTTCCTGCAACATCATTTTTACAGGTTTTGCATCTTTTGCAGGGGCAGAAGCCCAAATTCTTCTGCTCCAGCCAAGTGTGACTAGTTTCCCCTTTATACTTACTTGAAGTTAATAAATCCCTCAGTCACTTATCTCTCCTAAAAGTGACAAGAGCACCAGATTTTGAGATCCCCTTCAAATATGTGTCCAATCCTACTAACGGACAGTGCTTTTTTATTACTGCCCTTAGATCCATAGACATGAGCCTGTATGTGTTTACAAAGGCCACTCTGTCTGCACAATTCTCTTGTTTTTGTACTTCAATAAATCAACCCTTTCAATCTCTCTCACTTTAGCTAATGCATCCTGTAAAGTTTTTTCATTGTACCCCCTTAAGCGCAATCATTCAAATAAATTATCCTTCACTTCACAGAAATCATTCCCACTTGTACAGTTGCACTTCAGTCAAATTAATTGTCCATAAGGGAGCCTTTCAATTGTACTCTTGGGATGTGCACTATGTGAATGTAAAATGCTATTTTCCACCATATTTTTTCTAAATATTCTAGTTTGCATATATGGCCTTCTTTTCCAATCAGGGTCAGATCTGAATAATTAATTGAACTTTTATCCTGTACTGCAAAGAATTTCAAGCCCACGTTATTATTATTCAGGTAGCCCAAGAAATCATTCATTTCTGCTAACTCCCCCAAACAAATATAAGATCATCCATGTATCGCTTATATAGCACAATTTTACTGAAAAAATGATTTACTGCAGGGTCCTGAATTGCACCACCCTCCCACCAACCCATAAATAGGTTTGCAAAGGATGGCGCAACAGAGGACCCGATCACTGTGCCAACTTCCTGTTTGCAGAACTCACCATTAAACATAAAGAAATTAGATTCTAAAATTAGTTTCAAAGCTCTAGTTATAAACTCTGTGGGGTAATTCACAGCTGATTTTGATAGCATATCCCTTACTGCCTCTTTTCCCAGTGTGTGCCCAATACAGGTGTATAATGTGGTGAATGGTCAAATGAATGGCAGCTTAGATTCAATGCAAAGAAGTGCAAAGTAATGCACCTGGGAAACAAAAACCCAGGGGAAGTGTACACAATGGGGGTGAGATACTGACAACAACAAAAAATGGAAAGGGACGTGGGGTTAGTTATGTCAGATGACCTAAAGGTGGGCAAGGAATGTGAGAAGGCAGTTAGCAGGGCTGGGTGGATACTGACATGCATAGGGAGAGGCATCACCAGTAGAAAACAGGAAGTTGTTATCCCTCTGAACAGACAATTGGTGAGACCACATCTGGAGTACTGCATGCAGTTCTGGAGACTCCATCTCTGCAAAGACATAGACAGAGTCGAGGCTATCCAGAGGAGGGCAACCAAAATGGTGCAGAGTCTGCACCAGAAGACATATGAAGAACGACTAAAGGGACTTAATATGTATAGCCTCAAGGAAAGGAGGGAGAGGGGGTACATTATAGAAACTTTCAAGTATCTCAAGGGACTCAACAAAGTTCAAGAGGGTAGCATATTTCAGAAAAAGAGATGTGGAGGAACAATGGGGCACAATTTGAAGATAGAGGGGGGGAAGGCTCAGAGGTAATGTGAGGAAGTATTTTTTCATGGAGATAATTGTAGATGAATGGAACAGCCTTCCTGAGGAGGTCGTTGAGTCAAAAGCAGTGGGGGAATTCAAGAATGCATAGGATAGACATAAGGCAATTCTAGTGGGGGATAGGAGGCAGTAGGCTGTTGGTTAACTAGGATCTGCAGCTTATCCATTAGGTAAGGAAATGGGCAGACTAGGTGGGCCAAGTGGTCCGTATCTGCCGTAAAATTCTGTTTCTATGGTATCCACTGTGAGCCACAAGTAGGATTTAGCCCAAACTAATCCATCAAGTGTCTTCAGGACAGATGTAGTGTCCTCCAAATACAATTTTAAATTCTAAACTTCACCTTCTTGGTGTGAGACAGATTTGGCAGAGTGACACCGGCATTCACATCTATACTTATCTTTCTAAGCTGTTAAAAGTGACTGGGGCATTTATTTTTACTAAGTGTGTGAGGGTTCTCCACTTATTGGCATTATTCTAGTTGTGGAGTGTGTTTTTTACACTGTGTCTCAGAATCTAAACCGCAGCTTGAACAGCTGACTGGAGCAGCATGGAACATTAGTGGCAATATACTATTGAATATACAGCTTGTTTGCTGTTGGGGAGACTATATGCTTGCTAAAGGGGTCAGGTGATCTCATCCTTATTTCCGGGCTATTGGGGATTTAAGTTGCTCCATGCAAGCGGAGTGAGCATGGTGCAGGCTAGAGCATGTCTGCAGTGCGCAAAGACGCGTGCAACGACACGTGCATCCTCGCGCATGTTACACGTGTTAAGCAGTGTAAGTAGGGCAAGTTGAGGGTAAGGTTTGGAGCATGCCCACTGTTACACAGTTGTTGTGGTATTGAGTACCAAGGGCAAGTTTTATTTTATTTGTTGTATTGTCTGTACTTGTCTAATACGTGGGCTGAAAATGTCAAGCACTATTAAAACTTTGAAGGGGGATATTGGATTCAAATGTTCCTGTTGCTTGATGTATAGCCTAATGTTAGTTCCTGTGCCACAGTCACCGTATAAATGTATTAAATGCATTTAATATGAGACTCTGCTTAAAGAGTTAGCTGGATTCTATAATAGTTCCAGGTGCCTTGAATTTACACAGCACATCCCTGTCTCTGGAGGTGTCGAAAATATTTTATCTATTTCAAAACAACCCTCAAATAAAGTTTCTCATGTGGTTATACCAACCCCTGAATACATTGTCACCCCTTCTCCCCTGAAAATGACTCAAAATACTGAAAACACATCCACAGTATGCAGGGAAAGCAATATTAGTATCAGTAAATCCACCTCACTTTGTCAATCTTCCACTTTAATGGGTGAAGGCAGTAAGAGGAAGAGAACCTCTGATGATGATTCTTGCCTTTTGAATGATGAAGGATGGTATGAAATTCAGAGTAAGAGAGCAACCAAGAAAGGAAGGAAAGCTGAACATTTTGTTTTACCTCTCTTAAACAGTTTCGATCCCCTTAGCCTATGTGATCAGGATATGGAAGTCAATAATGGTGTTTTAAACAGGGTGGATGTGAATAATGACCACCAGCTGGTACACACAGTTGTACAGAAGAGAAAATCTAGTGACATAAGTAATACAACTAACGAGGCCCATGGTCCCTTTATTGGTGATATCAAAGTTAATGATCAATTGGTTGAGGAAGATAGGCCTGATAAGGGACCACAAAATTCCATCAATTTTACTATCTCTCAAAATTGTATGGCATTTTCAGATCCTAAGGGCTTAAACCATCTTGAGAGTGATGTCAAAAAACAATATTACATCTTGAGAGACTCAATCACACGATTTATAGATCGTTATTCTACTAGAGGAAATAAATATATAGATATGGTAAATGAGTTTAATCAATTCTTCTGTTTGGTGTACTCTAATAAGGATAATAATCCTTTACAGAATATTGGTGTTATCCTATTGATGAAATAAAAATAACTAGGGATCAAATACGATGTAAATTAAATCAGATAAAAATAAATACCTCACCTGGACTAGACTTACTGCACCCACGTGTCTTAAAGGCTATTGGATGGTGGCTGGTCGAGCCACTATATGTCCTCTACAATAAATCTCTACTTACAGGGGAGGTTCCAGATGATTGGAAACAAGCTTTAGTGGTCCCTATTTATAAAAAGGGAGACCATGGTAGTATGACAAACTACTGACCTATTAGTCTGACCTGCATTCTAGGCAAAATCATGGAGTCTATTGTAAAGGACATACTTACATCAGATTTAAAAATAAAAGGATTTGTTGATGACACACAACATGGTTTTAAGCCCTAAAGATCTTGCCTTACTGCAAATCTCTGTTTCTATGAAATAGTCAGTAAATTGCTAGAGGACAAAAAGGCAGTGGATATTATATTCTTAGACCTCTGTAAAGCCTTTGATAATGTTCCACATGTAACCCTCATTAAAAAAATGAGAAACCTAGGGATAAATACTGTAGATTTATAACTAAATGGGTTCAAGAATGGCTGATGAACAGAGAACAAACTGTTAGAATTAGAGGGTTTACATCTGTCTGGGGTAGGGTCACTAGTGGGGTTCCTCAGGGCTCAGTTCTGGGCCCGTTATTATTTTCTGTTTTTGTTTCTGATCTTGACAAGGATATCAAGGGACACTCAGTTAACTTTGCTGATGATACAAAAATTGCTTTAGACATTAGCACAAAGGAGGGTTATTCTGACCTCTGTTGTGACCTTCAGTTAATGGAATCCTGGGCTATTATTAATGTCATGATGTTTAACCTAGACAAGAGTGTAGTTGTGCATTTGGGTAACAATAACCCATGCTACAACTATATGTTAAACATCACACAATTACAGTCTGTGGAATACGAAAAAGATCTGGGGGTTTTGATATCAAAGGACTTGAAATTCAGCAGTCATTGCACTGAATTAATAAAAAAGTCCAATAAACTTATTGGCTATATTAGACGTTCAATTACTTAAAGAAATAGGGATTGTATAATTCCCTTGTATAGGGCCTACGTAAGACCCATCTTGGATTATTGTTCCCCACTGTGGAGACCCTTTCTATGTGGGGATGTCAGAAGAGTGGAGGGGGTCCAGAAGAGAGTTACTAAGATGGTTCAGGGGCTTCATAGGGCAGATTATGACTATAAATTACATTCTTTAAATCTTTACTCCCTCAAGCTCAGGAGAAAAAGAGGTGATCTTCTACTAATGTTTAAAATTATAAGGGACCCAATACTATTTGCTGATCTGGGCTTCATCCAACATCAAAGAGTCTTTTCTCTAAGAAGTCACAGTTATCAACTAGGACTTATTTACCCGAAAACTCAGTTAAGAAGGAATTTTTTCACCCAATGAGTATGGAACTCCTTACCAAGAGAAATTGTGGAAGTTGATTCTTATAATTCCTTCAAATTTAAACTTGATAGATTCCTTTGAATGCAGGTAATGGGGATTGATGCCTACTATGGCAAGAGATGTACATTCTTTGGATTTGGCCTTCTGTACATCTATACCTCCTAGTATGACTCCTAGTATTCTGAAAAATGCTGTCCAAGAACTCAGCCAGTGGCTCCAGTAAGCTGCCATAGCCCAAAATTATTGGACGACCTGGAGGGGCAATTGAACTCTTATGCACTTTAAGCAAATAGTAAAAAACAGATATTCTGGGGTGGTCATCTTCAAAAAATAATATTCTGTACCATTAATCCATCCTTCATCAATGGACTCTAATAAAAAGGGATCCAGTTCTAATTTAAAGTCTTTCAAATGGTTACAAGATATCTTTGTATATGTTTTCCCATCATTAAGCTGTCTAAAAGCTTCTGCCATATAATCACTATCAAGAATTACAACATCCCCCCTTTGTCAGAGGACTTTATAATAATGTCTTTCATCTGCTGTAACTCTGTTATCACTACCCGTTCACCCGGAGACAAATTGTCCCAATGTTTTTTAGAGTTTGAGCCTTTAATTATTTCTGCCATGTCTTTTCAAACTGCCTTTTGAACGATCTTTAATACATCACTACCTGGACTTGGGGTCATAAAGGTGGATTTTTTTTAACTAATGGTCTCTCGAACTCTTTAACCATAGTCCCTGATGATTCATCTGTTTGGGAGCTCGTCAAGAGGTCTATATCTGTCCCTTGTTATAGGTTTGTGAGTTCAATTTCAGTAATTGTATCGAGCAATGGAAATCCCCCACCCCCCATTGAATCATTAGTGGACACATTAATCTCATCTGCTTCATATAAATCACTGTCTGTACCCTCTACGCCAGCAAACTGCTTTTTTAGGTTCAATTTCCTAAAGAAATAAAATAAATCTCTATAAACCTCAAATTCATCTATCTTTTGGCAGGGGACAAATGACAGACCATATGACAATACATTTAATTGATCACTTGTTAATGTCCTTGAAGACAGATTCAAGACTGTTACTGTATGTTCTGCTCTAATTGAACACAGTCATTAGAAGTCCCTGTATGTATTACTGATTTTCTTCTTCCTCCTTTACTCCTTCTGTGCTTTTTTTCTTGTTTGGGGGGACTGATTGTATGTTTACATTACTTGGTGTTGACTGAGAGCTTGAAAATCATATGCTGCAAGATGATGAAGGGGCAGTAGCATTTGAATTTCTATGTTTATTATTGTTTGATCTCCCTCATGACCTTTATCTTCCTCTTGAGAAGGATCTTGAATAATTATCCCACTTATAAATCTTGCCATTCATAGTAGTCCCTTTCATATCTGAGTAACTTAGTTTTCTTTCTGTCAATCAACTCTACTTCCCATTTTTGGGCTTTATTGGTAAGTTTCTGATCTAGTTCTTTCACCAGTGGTAAATCCATGAATGCATTCAAATCCTGGTGTAAACTGTCAATCTCTTTCAAGACCTCTTCTCTATTATGTTCATCTTCCATAATTTGTAGTTTTACCAATTCCACTAAACCACTGTTAAGGATATCATCCCACTTACTGTGAAAAAATTTTTTCTCGAGGTCATAAGCAGGCAGCTTAGTAAGTCTCAAGCCTTGAGGCACCCACTTCTTTTCCAAATATGTTTTTAAAGAAACAATGTTGAGATGCAGAGTGACTTCCTTAATGACTGCTTTGTCTAATTTGTGAGAAATGTCATGCACAGTACCTTATTCTGAAGTGTTTAATGTTGAAGCACCACCACAAGTACTGGTTCATAAATCTATACTTGATGTCTTTGTGGCCAAGCTAGTACTCAAGAGTAAGAACACCATATCTCCTTCAAAAAAGAAAATATTTTTTTCAGCAAATTGCCACTTCAGGGTGGCATTTGTTCTTTAATAGTGATGGTTTGTGGGGCTCCTCTCTTAAGTTACCAGCCATGTACTCTCAGCCTTCAGGCCCAACAGAGCTTCCAACACAATACTTGACAAGCAGGCAAAAGGAAGAATGAAGCTCACATAGAAAGAGTGGGTGCTGGAAAATAAACATTAACTTCTTTACAAAAAAATGACCAGCATTCCAGACTGTAATTCAAAAAAAATTTTTTTTTTTACTGAAAAACGTTTTTTCTCACACTTACATGCAAATAAACTCCAAGTGTGCATACAATGGCCTAAAGCAGATGATGTTTTCAATTTAAGCATCCACACAGAATCTCAACCTCTGTGCTTTGGGGCTCCAACCCCTTTCTTAGGAGGTGTGATCACAACCCAAAAACTTAGTGATTAAATACAACATATAAACCAGGTGAAATAATTTTAACTCAAATGGTATCACCATAATTATTCAAGTATTATTCATTGACAAAATGAATCAATAAAGGATGTGAATGGATAACAGAAGTTTGCTACAAATGCAGCTCTCATTAGTGTGAATGGATCTGGAAATGAGCGCTTTTATGGGCTGTAAAGGTAAATTACCTTCCACCTCCACAAAACACTGCAGCGATGGAAAGCAGTCTAAACTGGAACCCTTCCACATCTTAATTAAAAACTATCTATGTTTTTAAACAATCACCAATTTACTATACCACTATAGTAAAAAAAATAATTTTATATTAAAACTTTCCCACCAGTCATTTCATAAATTCCAAAAAAAATGTAAAATGCAGTTTTGCTATTACATCAATTATTTTTCAAAAAAAAATTATTTCCACATAGTAATTCAATGGTTTGGTGAATAAAAGGCTTCCAATCTATGTACTCGTTAAAGCCATTTGGCTTCAAAGATCTCAATTTGAAGATCCACATTGACTCCCCTTGATCTAGCATTAATGCCCTACTCCCCCCAGCCTAGGGAAGGGAACATGATCAAACCCCATATACCTGAATATATGAGTTCCTATATCTGTCACTTCTGTAATGTGTTTCCCCATAGGGTGTGCCATGTCTAAATGATGTATTGCTCTGTGGTGTTCCTGTATCCTTTCTTTAAGTTTACGAGATGTCTGTCCCACATAAACCTTTCTACATGAGCACCACATGGCATACACGACAAATTTAGTATCACAAGTGATGAAATGTGTGATTGGTATAGTTCTAATTCCCAACCCATTGGGGTTTACAAATTCCTTTCCTGCAACAGCATTTTTACAGGTTTTACATATTTTGCAGAGGTAGAAGCCCAAAGGCTTCTGCACCAGCCAAGTGTGACTAGCTTCCCCTTTATACACACCCAAAGTTAATAAATCCCTCAGTCTCTTACCGCTCCTAAAAGTGACAAAAGGGCCAGATTTTGAGATCTCCTTCAAATCTTTGTCCAGTCCTAGTAAAGGCCAGTGCATTTTTATAACTGCCCTTAGATCCATAGACATGAGCCCATATGTGTTTACAAAGGCCACTCTGTCTGCACCATTCTCTTGTTTTTTGTACTTCAATAAATCAGCCCTTTCAACCTCTCTCACTTTAGCTAATGCATCCTGTAAAATTTTTTTCATTGTAACCCCTTAAGTACAATCTTTCAAATAAATTATCCTTCACTTCACATAAATCATTCTCACCCATACAGTTGCACTTCAGTCAAATCAATTGTCCATAAGGGAGGCTTTGATTGTATGCTTGGGATGTGCACTGTGTGTATGTAAAAAGCTTTTTTTTTGCCATAATTTTTCTAAATGTTCTAGATTGCACTATATGGCCTTTCTTTCCAATCAGAGTCAGATCTAAATAATTAATTTACCTTTTATCCTGTACTGCAGAGAATTTCAAACCCACATTATTATTATGTAGCTGGTCCAAGAAATTATTCATTTCTTCTACCCCCTTCCAAACAAATATAAGATCATCCATGTATCACTTACACCTACCTGGGAGATGAAATCCTGCTGGCTACAAGGAAGGCTAGTCACAGGGATGGCAGACATTAATTTGGGGTATGACTCCCTTACCATAACAACAGCGCTATATGAATTATCACAGAGATGGACAATCTCTTCAAATAAAAGCCAGTTTATTTAGCAATCTGTGAATAACTATTACGTTTTTACTTCAGCAATGGCTCTATTAGTAACTAGAAAAATGGCTGCACAGCCTAAACAGTAGAATAAAATTTGCACAAAAATGAATGTAAGTATTTCTTCCCCTGGCAAAAAAAATCTAGAATGTGTTGCAACACACACTTTCCACCCAACCCCCAAGATAAACAGTAAAATGTCCCAAAATCATTTCAAGTATCTTTTTTAGAGTCACAGCCTCAGGTACCTTAACCCAGAATAGATGTAGTCCTTGAAGAATGAATTCCTTTGTTGTGCTGCCCTGGCCAGGGATTGCTGAGAAATTCTCTGCTGATGTCCAGTGATTGCTCCTTTGCTTCTCAGTTCTCACAGCTCCTGGTTTCCTCAGCTACTCCTCTGGTCCTCTTCGGTCCTCTGTTGAACAGGTGAACTCTCCCTACAAACTTTAGCTAGAAAATAACAAACACTTTGCAGTTCTTGACTGCTATCTTGCAACTTGGCTCCTGCTCTTCCTTCTTTGCTTGGTTTATCAGGTCCTAAAACTTTCTTGAACTCAATTACTATACTGCTTTCCTAGCTAGACAACTTTTCTTTTACTTTGGAAATGATAGCCCCTTAGCTAACTAAACTATCACTTTAAAACTTAGTTTTCATTGTTTTCTTGCTTTTTTCTTGAAATGAGTGGCTAAGCCCTGCTACTACACTGCTAGTTGCCAGCTCAGAGAATCGAGAGAGAGAGAGAGAGAGAGAGAACAAAAGGTTGATCTACACTACTGAACACTCCAGCTCACCCTTCTTGTACTTGATTGGAGTATTTGGTGCTGAAGTCACTGGCAGTCAATTAGGAGAGAGTTTGAGCCCCTTTCAAATAGGAGGAACTTTTGTGAACAAGTTCTGTCCCACTGCTGTTGTGCCCCTCCCTGATCACCACTCCCTTCTTTTCCTTTTATCTTTTGTTTCATCTAGCTGGTCCCACCTCCTGCTGACATTGTCCTAGTGACATCAGATCCAGCCAACAGACCTTACACAACATAACCTGCCTGAAGCTGGCTATGAGGACTGCTTGCCCCACTGCCAAGGTTGCCATTTTATTTTTATAGATATATTTTATTTATTTATATATTTTTGCCTCTCTGAGCTTTTGCTGCTGTCTGCTTACATCCTCTCTTTGCTTGTTTCTGTCTCCCCCCATTCACAAAGCAAAAGGGCACTAGCCCACCACTAACCTTCACTAGCCACTTGGCTACTAAATAAAATATTGACCACTCAGCCACCATTGTGGGCAAAGGGGTTTTAGCTGAGTCCCCTCCCCCAAACCACTTCCATTTCTTTACAGGTGTGGCAGACAACCTCTCCTGAGGACTACCCCTTGGCACCCAGCACTCAGATAAGTCCCTCTATTTTGCATTATATCTGGTGGGTGGGTTGACTGTAATGAGGTGGCCACACCCGTTACAGTACCAATGACCTTGCTGGATGTGAGATAGGGACAGTGCAGGAGAGGTTCAGGGCAGTAGGGCAGGTCTGTAGGGAAAGGCAAGGTTGGAAGCCTACTTGGAAGTACTGCTGGTGCCTACAGCCTGCACAGCTAGGAAAAGCAGGAGAAGGGAATTTAATGGCTGGTTGAGGGAATGGTGTGGGAGGAGGGATTTGGATACCTAGGGAACTGGGAGGAGATCTAATAAATAAAACTCTGTATGCACCTGATAGGTTGCATCTAAGCTGGGGAGGATAAAGGATACTCTTGGAATGGATTAGATACTATATAAGCAGGACCTTGAATTTAAACTGATGGGGGCCAAAAAGGGTCATGGTATCCAGGCTCTCTTGGAAGAGGTGAAGGCAGGCTCCTCCAGGATGAAACAAGGAGGGGTTAATAAGAAGAGGGAGTAAGGAGAGTGGAAGGCAGCATAGACTGGGGATTTCTGACTGGGGCATGACTGGGTAAAAAGCATTGGGTGGTCAGGAAATGGGGAGAGTAAGGAGAACAGAAGAGGGTTGGAGTGAAGAAAAGTGATTGGGAGGACCACAGGAAAAAGAGGTAAAGTACAAGCAATCAAGCAGAGGAGAGGCACTGGGTCAGAAAATAGAGGGGAATCAGGAGTGGTAAAAGATGATGTCCCTCAGTGCTAGAAGTCTCTGGAACAAAATGGATGAGCTGCAGAACATGACAACAGAGGGGAAGGTGGATCTGACAGAGGTCCCTGAGACATGGGTTTCCCCAAATCACAACTGGAATCTCTCCATTCCAGGGTATACTCTATATAGATGGGACAGGGAGAAAGGAAAGGTGGGGTGGCACTCTACATCAGGGAGGGCATTACTGCCAACAGAGAAGAATTAAGGGAAGGGAAGGTAGAGGCAGTGTGGGTACAGATCCAAATGGCAACGTAAAGGAAATTGAGGCTGGGTGTACTTTACAAGACACCAAATCAGGTCGAGGACAAGGAAGGGGAATTGGGAACCATGGTCAGGATGGCAACAAATAGAGGCGAGATGGTGGTAATAGGGGACTTAATTAAGGATCCTGGTTCAGGGGGTGACTGAATCTATGTAAGGAGTCATCCTAGATCTGGTATTAACCACTGGGGAACACATCAGGGACATCATGGTAGAGGAGCCATTGGGGAGCAGTGACCACTTAATGGTCCAGTTCTGAGTGGATACAGGTAAGGAAACAACAGATACTAAGACAAAAGAGCTGTACTTCAGAAAGGTCAATTATAGCAAGAAGGGAATGATACTGAAATGATACCTAGCTATCTTTAAGAGTGGTATGGGGATGGATCAAAAGTGGTGTAATGGGTGAGGGAAGCCACTGACCCTGACCACACTCAAAATGGCTTAGTTGGGTCAGGGCACAGGTCCACCTAGCTACTACTTGGAGGGAAAAAAATGAATTTTGACTACACCAACCACCCGGAGGTGGATTTGTTAGGTGACATCTGGCCAGCAGATGTCAGGGAATTTAGGGAAAGGGGGCCCAGGCCAAGTAGCCACAAGCTGAAACATACAAGGAGAGGCATGAAGCTGACTCAAATGCAAACAAGGCAAAATGTTATTCAACACTCCTAAAACAACAACAACACACTAAATATCTACACACTAAAATGATCTATAACATTACTAAACTATTACTATGGCTATACTTAACTCTATGCTAAAGATAAATTGCTACTAAGACCCTACATTCTATACTTCAAATCAATCATTCCTATGGCTCTACATTCTATACTTTAAATAAATTACTCTTATGGCTCTAAATTTGTTCTATGCTGTAAACAAGACATAACAAAGCTTTGTAGTTCATATTGGAAGCCAGCCACCATTGCATGAGTCTTTTGGAGAAAGAAATGGAACTGGTTGGGGAACACTGCTGTCCAGGACAAGAAGAACACCAAACAAAGAATATAGGACTGAAGAACTCTTCCAAGGCTATGAGAATCATCTGCTGCAGGTCTCCAACAGACCACTGGGACAGGTCACCTCTCCAGGAACAAGTCAGACAAACATCACCCAGCCACAACCCCTCCATGGGCTGTCGGGATGCCAGGAGGAACAGGACAAAGCAGGATCTGCAGAAGGAACTGACAAGGACAAAACAGCTGGTCTGGGAAACAGGGATGGGACACAATGGAACCACGCTCATGCAGGGGTGGTGGCACAATAAAACCATTTTTAAAAACCTTGTGGTGGTCATTATTTCAGGCACAACTTTCTGCACACTACGTTCATACAGTTCAGGCAACTACAGGTTGCATAACACAGTATTTGGGGCATTTGGGCAGTTTCTTGATGGCATACACACATTGGGCAACCACAATTCACCATGGGGCCCAAAACTTCACACAGTCTCTTAAAGGCATTTTTGTTTAGGAAATTCAACTCAGGGGCACTGTTTCTCAGTGGCCATCTCTTGATGACACCCAGACATTGGGACAGTGAGCAATTCCATTACAGGAGCCCCCAAAACATTAGACAGTCTTTCATACATTTGCATAGGCTGTTCATGGGTGTACTGTCCCTTTAAATATGGCCTTGTCAGGAGTCACGTGATGCAGAGCACCTAGAAGCAGCACTACTCTGGAGCTCCTGCATACTGACCGCTATTAATTCATTTTTTCACCCTACTACCACTAAAGGTTACTATCCAAATACTGGTTCTATGCTACTTCAACAGTTTGGCCTCTGGTGGTTGCTCTTTTATTGGTTTGTAGCAACGTACTCGGCTTTACAGTGGATATGGAAGCTGAAATGAAGCAGGCCGACATTAAACATTCTCCGCAGCCCACTCCTGAGAAATCGTCCAAGAAATCCAAACATCAAAGTTTGGGGAATATTCCCAAACAAAGCTCCTCTGGCTCTTCAGCGATTCCACTAACTGAGGATCGCTTCCTCCAGGAATTGCTGCCATTGAAAGAAACCCTGGAAGATACCTCTGCAGAGCTAAAGTCTATCCGTGGGGACTTCAGCTCATTATCATCATGAATGGGAGACTCAGAGGTGAGAACCTCCTCTCTGGAGAAGTGGAGAGAGAAACTCGATCCAGAAATTGTTCACCTGAGACATCAGGTTAGCAAACTCCAATTGAAAATGGAAGACTTGGAGGGAAGAAGTAGAAGGAATAACGTGTTGATCTTAGGCCTACCTGAATCGGAGGAGGGAGCCGATACTATTGCCTTCTTACAGAAATTTTTCACCAAAATTGTTGGTCCTTCCCCCCTCAACCCACAGTATCACATTGAGCGTAACCACCATTCCCTGAGACCAAAACCCCCTCCTGGGGCATCTCCAAGGCCGATAATTGTGAAATTCTTAAGCTTTTTAGAAAAACAGTATGTGATATCTAAATTGAAGGAGTTCCAAGCCATTCTGTGGGGAAACTCCAAGCTGAGGATAGCCCAAGACCTCCCTTTTGAAATGCATCAGAAAAGATCTTCTCTCCATCCTACTGTTAGCAAGCTGATTGCTGCAGGAATACATTTCAAAATGAGTTACCTCACCATGTTACAGGTGGCAATTGATGGTGTTTGGCACTCCTATGAATCCCCAAAGCACAGGCAGCCACAGATCTCGCTTCCAAATTACCTAACTAGTTTAAGTCAGGATGAACTTTTGTTGCAGCTACCTGAGGACTATTGGACTTTTGTGCCTGTTGGGGTTATTTCTGTACCTGTTTGATGTCTCCCTTCTTTTCTCTTTTCACCCCTTGGGGGTTGGCTGAGCGGGGTGGAAGGCTGTTGTGAGGCCTAGTGGGCCTGATTTCAGTTCAGTGGAGTGTCTGTGCACTCCAGTGGGGGGGACCTTTGGTTTAGGGAATGTTTCCGCACGTTGCTAGCTGGGGTGAACCAGCTGGTCCCATCGGTTTTTAGGTTCCCCTGTCACTCCTCACTTCCTCGGAGTCGGGAAGGTCCCAGGGAAGGAGATAAATGCAGCAATTGGTTGGAAGCTTTGGAGAATCCACCCTCCTGATTGTCGAATCATTTGGGTAAGTGGGCCTTTTAATGAATCTACCTGAATTAACAGCCTTTTCCGGAAGTAGTGGATTTGCTAGGGCTGCATGGTAACTAATGCTGAATCTCAGTTTTGGGGAATTCACAATTTATCCCCACTTATAAAGCCCTTACTATGTTGAGCATTACTACTCTAATTTAGGGCTAGCGTTTGCAGTTTTCTTAAAGGTATTGGTGGGTAGGGGGGCTTCGGGATGGAGCGAGCTCGGGGAGAGCTGCTTTACGGACCAGGGAAGGGGAGGAAAAGCATATTTCTTGAGAGGTAGTGTGACCAGAGAGTGTTTCGATTTTATTGGTTATACCTTCCAGAATCAGATTATGGAATTTTAGTTCAGATGGGGCATTTCAACTCAGTTTTTGCCTCTCTTGGGATTGCAGCCTATTGGGGTTGGTCCTCGATATCAACTATAAAGAACCCCAAATTTGTTCCCTTATTCACTCGGGGACCTTTTGTACATAGTTTGAGGGGTTTAGGGAGGAAGGGGGGTGTTATTGTTCTGATGCCTTTCCCGCAGGATGTTCTGTCCGAGTTCATAATAGGATGCTTTATATTACTCACGTTTTTATCAATATACAAACTCTGCGAATCTTTTCGGGGAGGGCCGTCTTTCTTTACTAATATTTTCTCACAGGGGCTGACGGGGATGGGGTGGGACTGGATTGTTCGTTTTGGGATTCTTTGATTGGCTAACCACATTGAGAGGTTTATGGGGGGGGTTGGTTACTGTCCCGATCTCTTCCCCTATGGTTACATGGTTTGAGTTTATTTCTGGATGGTTAGGATTATCTACCCTTTTAGTAACTCGATCATTTTATGAATTTCTTTGGGAAGGGAAACTTTTGCTTACTAACTTTTTTCTACAGGGGTTGTTGGGGATGGGGGGTTGGGATTGGAGTGTGCCTTTTGGGATGGTCTGATTGGTTAGAGGTACATACTTCCTTTTCTTTTAACAAAAAGATACATGACAATGATGCCAATTAAAATTGCAACGTGGAATGTCAGAGGTGCCAGAGATCTGTCCAAAAGATATCAGGTTCTCAAAAATTGCACCCTTTTAAATATTGACATTCTTTTGATGCAGGAAACACATCTCAAGGCTTCAGAAGCCAATGGACTACGCCGGCAGGGTTTCTCTCAAATTTTTGTGTCTTGTGGGTCATCATCTAGCAGAGGTATGGCTATATTGGTTAAAAGACACATATCATTTGTGGCAGAGGAATGTCTAACAGATCAAGAAGGCAGATTTATTGTTGTTAAAGGTATACTCAATAATGTCAGGGTGGTGTTAGGGGCAATTTATGGTCCAGTAGGAGGAAATCCGGATTTCCTCATGAGCTTGGCCGACAAATTGAGTGGACTTCTGCCCTCCTTGCTAATTCTAGGGGGTGACTGGAATATTGCTCCTTCACAAGACCTAGATAAAATCTATAGGCCATTAAAACCCCTTTCCCCTCCACAACTTGCCCTGAGGGATTTTATGGACTTATTGGGTTTATGTGACCCATGGCATTTGCTCAATCCCTCTGGTTGGCTCTTTTCCTTTTACTCTCAAGTCCACCGGTCATGGTCCAGAATTGATTTCATTTTAATCAGCAGCACTCTTCTGGCTGGTACTCACCAGACAGGAATTGAACGAATTGTCATATCTGATCATTCCGTGGCATGGATTTTGATTTCCCCCGATCCGCACTTTCAAAGGGACACCTCATGGAAATTAAACACACAACTCCTAAAAGAGGAACAAATAATTTCTCACATTAAATCGCTAATCTCTTCCTTTATAGATTTCAACACGGGTTCTACATGAAGGGATGACTTGATTTGGTGTTCTTTTAAATGTTTCATCAGGGGAGAGTTCATTAAGCTAGCTTCCAAAAGGAAAAAAACAGAGAGAGGCTAGAGTTATTTCATTGTCGAATCAAATAAGGATGGCTGAAAATAAGTTATCCTCTTCATCTTCCCAATCCGATCTGGAAGCCTTACTGAAGCTTAGGAACGAATATGCGGAATTGTTAAGGGATAAGGCAGAATACGCCATCCTTAAAACCAAAGCTTGTTATTTTGATCAAGGCGAGAAATCAGGTAGAATGCTAGCCCTTCAACTGCGGGAAGTAGAAAGCTCAAGACTGATTCCTGCACTGTATTCCCTCGATGGCTCTATTAAAACCTCCCCTTGGGATATTTCCCAGGTCTTTGAATCCTTTTACAGGGACCTATATACAGTAGTAAGGGTACTTCTCAACCCTCCCATTCCTGTATTGAACAATTTCTGGATAACCTTAATTTCTCTTCCCTGCAGGCCCACCAGTGCAAGATTCTGGCCTCTTCTATTACCCTGGTTGAAGTGGAGGAGGCGCTTAACGGGTTAGCACTGGATAAATCCCCAGGTCCTGATGGTTTCCCCTCCAATATCTATAAAGACTTTTGTAAGGAGATAGCTCTTCTTCTCTTGAAACTATTTGCTTATATGTTCACCTCAGACCCCCTAGACCCTACTTTGTTGGAAGCCACAATAGTTCTGATTCTGAAACCAGACAAACCCCAGAGGGAGCCTGCCAGTTACTGTCCAATTTCATTACTAAATTATGACATTAAAATTTTAACTAAAATCCTATCTCTTAGAATTAAACAGATTTGGTCTCATTTGCTGAGTCCCGAACAGGTGGGGTTTGTTCAAGGCAGATCTTCTGCCGACCATCTGTGAACCCTCTCACATATTTTTCAGGTTGCCCAAGATTCCCAGACTCCCATGGCTTTAATCTCATTAGATGCAGGAAAAAGCTTTTGATAGAGTAAACTGGGAATTTCTATGGGCTACTCTTAAGAGAATTGGCTTTCCAGAAACCTTTATTCAATGGATTCAGATGGTATACAAGTCACTCACTGCTAGAATTTATTGTAATGGGGTTTTCTCTTCTCGGTTCCCCCTGTTCACTGGTACTCGGCAAGGTTGCCCCCTGTCTCCCTTTTTGTTTAATTTATATCTGGAACCCCTGTTACTTAGTATTAAGAACTCACCCCAGGTCACAGGTTGTTTAGTATACCAGCAATCTCTGACCCTCTCAGTTTATGCAGATGATATTCTTTTACATTTGGCCAATCCGGAATTCTCACTAACACATGCACTACAAATTATTGATTAGTTTGGTCAAGTGGCTAACTATAAGTTGAATTTATCCAAATCAGTTATATTCCCATTAAATGCTCTCACGCTTCATGCCAACTTTACTCATTTTGGTATGAGATGGTCTCCCTCCTCATTCAAATATTTAGGCATACATCTCACTAGAGACCCAGAGGCTCTCAGGAGACTTAATCTGGATGATTTGGTGATGAAGATACAGCAGGATTTCCAAAGATGGGTCAACCTCCCATTGTCTTTATGGGGTCGCATCAGTATTATAAAAATGAATGTACTGCCCCGTATTTTCTACCCTTTAAAT
This sequence comes from Neoceratodus forsteri, assembly GCA_016271365.2. Taxonomy (NCBI): domain Eukaryota; kingdom Metazoa; phylum Chordata; order Ceratodontiformes; family Ceratodontidae; genus Neoceratodus; species Neoceratodus forsteri. The sequence continues at coordinate 355,491,569 of CM057454.1, read as the reverse complement.
TTACTGAACATCTGGCTCCCAATGTCCTATTTTCAGCAGCTCCACTCTGCTCTCTCTAAATTCATTTGGCAGGGCAAACATCCTAGATGGGCCTTCTTAAAACTTAATTTACCCAAGGAGAGAGGTGGACTCCGCCTCCCCAATTTTATGTTATATTATTGGACTAGTCATCTGTCCAAAATGGGGAGATGGTTCAAGGCCATGCCTGATGCATATCTTCCTATTTGGCTACAGCTGGAGAAAAGGCTTTTGGATATGCATAGTCTCTATTCACCCAGAGTTTTTTATTACACTATCTCTGCATTACCTACTCTTTTACAAAATTTGGCTATAGGGGTCTCCATAAAGGTTCTGACCCAATGTTGGAACTTCTTTAACATTTCATCCAAAAAGGATACAGTGCAACCTCTCATCTTAAACCCTAACATCAAAATAGGTGGTTCTCTGCTGTCCCTAGACTGGCTTCCTCGGTTACGGGATATTCTAGTGGAAAGCCTGTTTTCTCAGGATTCCCTTCTCTCCTCAACTGACATAATAGCTAAACGGAATATTCCTCAGAAATATATATTTAAGGTTTTTCAGCTGAGACATCTTATGGTCTCTATTTTTGCGACCACATTTATGTTGTCCCAAGTCAGGCCCTTTTTAGATCAGATACAGGAATATGCAAATAAGCCCCATGGAATCTACAGGATTTATTCCATTCTATTGGATATAGAATACCCTAATGCCCTTATTGGTTCTAAAATTTGGGTGTCTCTTCTGCCAGATTCCCCCTTGATTTGGAGTCAGATTTGGGTGGACATGCATAGATATCTCACTCAAGATAGGCACAGACTTACACAGTATCATATCTTAAATAATCTGTATTATACACCAGTTAAGTTGGCCAAACTGGGCAGACTACCTTTGACTAACTGTACACGGTGTGGTGCAGCTGAAGGGAACCTGATACACATTTTTTGGCATTGTGAAAAGGTGGTTCCATTATGGAACACAATTCAATCCAATTTAGATCCCCTTCTGGGACTGGGTGAGCTGTTCATCATAGAAATATGTATCCTAGGGATGTTCTCCAATATTAGAGTTCGGGACCTCAGGTTTCATATGGCTCTAATTTCTATAGCATTCAAAAGGCTCGTTCTCAAGCACTGGATGGACCAATTGGTCATATCATATGCTGAATGGATAAAAGAAATGTCTCTTTGTTTTAATACTGAAAGGTTAATAGCAAGCTCCCGGAATCGTATAGCCTCTTTCAATCAGAAATGGGGTAAATTATATGCTTTATATTTGAATTAAGATCCATGTAATACATGCCTCTGACTGTTTCAGTTTGTTTTATCCTCCTTTTGAAGCCTGTTATTGTTAGAATATTATTTGCTCTTTTGTATCTCTTCGTTACGTTGTTTCTAATAAGGCACACTCCAGGGAAGGGGAGTGGAGAGGGTAGTGGGGGGGTGGAGGGGTGGTTGGGCATAGCAGTATGTTATTTTATTTTTTTTTTGGTTGTATTTGATCCAGTGACATGCTGGTGTCATGTCACCATTAATCTATCTTTGTTGTTATTGTAGCGTGGTTCATTTTCCTTTTATGTCAGATACTTTGTTTCATAACATAAACCAATAAAGATGTTGAATTTCAAAAAAAAAAAAATAAATCTGGTCTTGTGGTGCCACTATACAGATTTAATTCAAAACATTTGTATAGCCCCTGCCTCTTCTCTCACTGTCTTAATAACCTCTTGCTTTACTCCACCCCTGGGTGGTTCCAGAAGTGGTGATTGCCCACCCCCACTGTCCTTGGCTTAACGGAGCCTTTCAATTTACTCTGCCCCTTGGACGGTCCATTACTGGGGCCTTACCTTCCCACACAGTCACTGGTTCAATGGAGCCTTCCTTGATGCTATGCCCCATGGGCAGTCCATTTCTGGAGCCTTGCCTACCCCCACAGTCACTGGCTCAACAGAGCCTTCTCCTCACTCCGCCCTGTGGGTGGTACGTTTCTAGAGCCTTGCTCAGCTCAACAGCTGCTTCTTCTGCTGGCACCTGAAAGCTCCCAAAGTCATTTTTTTTCCATTTGTTTATTTAAAATAAAAAGTCTCTCTGCACTTTTTGGTGGCCAGCACCCAGATATGGTGCTGCTGCCACTCAACCTGCTGCCCTCATGGACTTTCTGGTCTGGGACTGCTGGAAGGGAGCATGGAGAGGCCTGGGCCTACCTCTTCCCATAGGTCTCCTTGGATACTGCTGCTCCTGCTGTCTGGAGGGGACAGCCTGGACTCATTGCCCCTCCCGACAGGACCTCTACTGCTGCTGACCTGGGCCATTGATGGGGAGCCTGGAGAAGGAGCTGCTGACCTGCTGGATCAAAAAGGACTCAGGAGAGACACAGGAACTTATGGTAATTCCCTCCCTACAGGCTGTGCCCCAGCCAGCCGATCGCTCCCCCTCACTCTTGCTGCAGCCCCCTAGCTGCTCCAATTGAAGACTGAATGGGTTTTGCCATTCAAACAGGCTGAGGATTCTGTCTTGCAGTCCTCATGAGCCCATCCCTGCCTACCTGCCCTCACAACTGTTAGCCATGAGTGGAGGTTCCTGGAGCAACATAACTGGGAGGGAAGGGATCTGTGGAAACAAAGCAGGCAGGGTAACAGAAACAAGCAGAAAAATAAACATTTAAACAAATTCACATGCTCAACAGAGACTTTATGGTTCTGGTGTGGGCACCTTCCCTGGGGGCACCTATCCCCTCTGGGGAACATTTATGCTGGGGCTGGGGCACCTATCCACTGGGCACCTAATCACCAACTTAAGTCCTGGACCACCTGGATGCCCATTTTTGGAGGGCACCAGGAACTCTGGAGCACTACAGTGGACAGTGATCGGAGAAGGGATAGAGACTGTCACCAACACCTACTTTAGGCAGAAGGGGAAACCTCCTAAGTCAGGAGACTAAGCTGGTTTGATAGGGAGGTGAGCCAGGCAGTGAAGGAAAAGAGGACCCTGTATAGGATGTTTAGGAAGTCCCAAAGGAATGAACATGGTGGAGGGGCCTGCTTGTAGAAAGTCTGGGGAGGCTAGTAGGGTGGTCAACAAGGCTAGGAAAGAGCTCCAAACCACAGAGCAGATAAAGGAGGGAGAGAAAGCCCTCTTCAGATATATCAGTGAAAACAGAGTCAGAAAGGTAGGCATAGTAAAAATAAAAATGTGGTAGGGTTGGGTGGAAGAAAGTAAAGAGAAGGCAGAGATATGGAACAAATACTTGTGCTCCATCTTTACTAAGGAAAAGGATAGTCCACTGCTGCAAGGAAAGATGGGGGAGTGGGTAGGAAGGGAAGCATGGCTAAGGAGTGGATAACTGTTGAGAGGGATAAGAAAGGGCTCGTGTTTCTGAAGCTAAGCAAATACCTGTATCCAGATGGCATGAATCCAAGGGTGCTGAGGGAGCTGGTGGTGGAGCTGGCAAGTCCACTGGTAGATGTTTAACAGCTCACTAGATACAGAGGTGGCACCACAGGAATGGAGCATATGTGGTATTGTTGCAAAACGGTGGTCACAGAACTAACCCTGGAAACTACTGGCCAGTTAGACATATCACCATTGTTGGTAAACTAAAGAAGACCTTTCAGAAGGAAAGACTAGTCAGGTTCCTTGAAGCAAATGGACTGCAAGATGAGAGACAACATAGGTTCATGTCATGGAGATCCTGTATGACCAACCTGATAAGCTTCTTTGGGTAATGAATGCAGCAGGCAAGGGCAAGGAGGTTGACATTCTGTACCAGGATTTCAGCAAGGCTTTCAACTCCGTACCCCACAAGAAGTAGATCAGAAAGTTGGAGGACCTATGGGTGGGAAGCAAATTAATAAGATGGGTGGCAAATGGTCTCTGTGGTAGGGCACAAAGGGTGGTGGGGGAGCTCTCAGGTATGGGGGAGGTCACCTGTGGGGCCCCGCAGGGGTCAGTGTCCAGCCCAATATTGTGTAATGTGTTCATTTATGACAATGAGAATGCCATCAAAGGCAAAATCTGACTCTTTCTTGAGGACATTAAACTCTGTGGTAGGGCGGACACAGATAAATGTGTGCAGGACCTAAAAGAAGATCTAGCAGAGCTGGAACAGTGGTCTGGCATATGGCAGCTCAGGTTCAATGTGAAGAAGTGCAAGGTCATTCAAATAGGAGGAAAGACTCTGAGGACCAAGTAAAGACTACAGGGATCAAGGTCACTGAATCAGAGGAGGAAACAGCTTGGAAGTAGCCATCACCAGTGACCTTAAGAGGGCAATGCAGTGTAGAAAGGCTGTAGCCAAGACAAACAGAATGCTGGTCTGTAATGCTAGAGTGTTCATGAGTACAATGGGGCAGAAGGGAGGAGGTTATACTGGCACTGTACAGATCCTTGGTGCCAATGCACCTGGAATACATCTAATACTGGAGCCTCTACCTTGAAAAGGAGATCAGCAAGTGCAGGGCACTTCAAAATAGGGCAACAAAGATGGTTCAGGGACAGCAGGGCAAGCCAGAACATGCTGAGAGAACGCAACATGTACTCACTCAAAGAGAGGAGGGAGAGAGGGGGCAAGACTGGAAATTTCAAGTACCTGAAAGGTATAAATAACATGGATATCAGGGACCTATTATGTCTCAATGGAAACAAGACTACAAGGAGACATTGCTAGAAGCAGGTGAGGAAGGTTCAAAAAGGAGGTCAGGAGACACTTCTTACCCAGAGTGGGTAGTGTCCCATCTGAGGTTGTCACTTAAATAACGGGGGTCAATACAGAATGGGACAGGGTGAAGGGGAGGATCAAGGTTAGTGGGGAGCTGGGGGGGCCCAGTGCAATCAATGAATCAGGGTCTCTGCAACTAAGCAGACCTAGACAATAAAACCTTCTTCTGCTAGCTATTTAGTATGTCTGTTTGTTTGTATATAGTTAATTTTATCTGCTGTAATTTTTAAATTTCTCCACAGTTTCAAGATTTAAAGAACCCTAAAACACGAATATGCAGTCCAAGTTTTAGTTCCCAAGCCTTAAAGGGGCTGAGTTACAGGCAGACAAGCATTTTGCCAAAATTTTAATTTCAGTTATTTCCATCTTAATTTTAAAAGCATATATTTAAATGTTACCAAATAATAATCATTTACACTACTGCGCCACATTAACTTGCGTGCTGTATTTTGCATTTTTTTTTTATTTCTATTTATAGAGTTTATCCAGCAAAACAGTACACAACATCACAGAACATAACACAGTAGAATCCTTCCAATTATATGCAAGCAATAATACCCAACACGGTGGGCATTATTGGGCTATATTGGACCACGTACTGGCAAAATGAAGCCTAACACTGCAGGCAGATGGTCTTATAGCTCCTGGAAAGTCTGGCATAGCCCATACAGCCCACCCTGAAGGGTATTATTGAGATTAGAAAATGGGTGGCACTTTACATTTTAATAAAATCTCTAAAAAAATGTAAAAAACAATTCTTACAATTTAGTAAAAATGCATTTTATTGTAAAGTTGTCCCTCTATTCAGATAATACAGTACCAGTGGAGGGTGTAAGTGGTGTGTGTGTGTGTGTGTGTGTGTGTGTGTGTGTGTGTGTGTGTGTATGTGTGAGAGACACTTGTGTGGTGCCCCGAAGGTGGAAAAATGGATGTTAACGTGTGCTGGGTGTTATCATCAATAAAAAAAAGGTAAATAAAGCAACTGCATCGATGACACTAGTAACTTGCACACGAATTACTAACACAGGTCCCAAATAGGTGGATTGTGGCACCTGACAAAGAGAGGCGGGAGTCAGAAATAGATTCCAAATACTGCTCAAGATTTTATTCATACAAAACAGGGAAAGGGAACACAGTCACAGGGAACACTTATCCTTACACTCCTGTACGAGGAGAACTTTATATCCAATGACTGTAACAGCTCCGCTTTATGAGAGGTCTACACTCTATACCCTGTATGAGGGTGACTCTATGCAAACTTGCAATAATCAACTGTAACAGCTCCCCTTTATGAGCAGTCTATCTACTGAGATCAGCAGCTCACTATGCAGTTTTCTAATACTACCCTGAGGTGTACCTCTACCTACGGCCTATTGCCTGGAGTACTCCACTTTTAGGAACTCTAAAACATATTACTACAAGACTCTACATCAGTCATAGGAGTCAGTTCGTGCACAGTTGAGTCTTCTTTGTCGTCGAGAAGAAACTGAATTGCAAAATGAGACACAAGGAAAACACTTGGCTGACAGTGTTAGAAACTAAAGGACTGCAGAGAGGATTTTGAACAGGCCATGAGTCTCTCTCAGCCACACCCCACCTCTGTAAGGTTGTCAGAATTTCAGAATAATGCAAAGATTTCCTTGGCTCAAAACCCACCAAAGGTCGCCAGAATTGAAACACAACAAACCCGGCCACAGCCTACTTCTGGACTGCTAGAAAGAGAAGGAGAAGAAGATAATGAACACCCAGTCACAGCCCTCTTCTGGACTGTCAGGACATGAAGAAGATGCTGAACACCCAGCCACAGCCCTCTTCTGGACTGCCAGGAGACAAAGAAGATACTGAGAAGAAAGAAATCTGTGGAACATGAGAGAACAATGGGGGTTCTGAGCACCAAGGCCAGACAAGCCAAGGATTATGTAAAATAAGAAACAGGATGATGATGCAGGATAGTGAAGCAGAAGATCTGGATGGCACCTCGTTATGGACATCAAAACAAGAAAATGGATGGTACCTTTGTACTGGGCCAGGCTGTACACTGGGAAACTGAAGAGCAGAAAATAATAAACAGGACATTGCAACTGAGATGATTGCGGCATGGTTCTTCAAAGATCCATTGCTGGCTGCTTCGGTGATGCACTGAAGATGATTTCTGGAGTACTTGAAGAAGATTGATCTGGATACACGTTGGTGAAAGAATTCTGGAAACTTACTGAAGACTGACTCGAACACCTTGTAACACTGAAATGCTGGCAACAAAGCAATACTTTCTGGCACTTTTACTGTTTGTAGTAATAATACCAATGCAAATAAAGCCTCAGTTCTTGTTGCAGTGGTCAATTACATAGTCTTAATGTCCAGATCACAATAAATATACAGGCAATTCACTTTTCTGGGTGAACAATAGCTCTGGTGGGCCTAACAGGGGTCCCTCTGACTAGATTGGGTTCTTCCTGTTACTGCGATTCTGTATGACTAGCTTGACTCCCTAATTATCTGGGGTCACTAATATTGCTTTACACGTGAAGCTGTTGCTAATTGTCCCCAGAAGGGTTGGATAGCCGGACAAAGCCAAAATATGCGACCATGTGTCACTGGAGATATGCCTCAACCTCTCCAGCAGGTAGTGTTCTGTGTGGGGTGGAACTTGCCTACTATCTGGAGAGTGCAGAAAAAAAAAAGTGTGAGGGTCTTCCAGGAATGTGAGGAGGTTGGCTTTTGTGTATAACTGTGATATTTGTCCAGTGGGTCTACTTGTATCTCTAAGTCAGTCTCTCATCATTGCCTGGTTGCATCCAGGTTATGATCTGAGAGCTGGAGGGAGACTTTGTACAGCTGAGATATAAGGGAAGAAATGTGGTCCCCTTTCAGCATTGTAATGAGATGTTGGTGTGGTAGTGGAATGCATGTTCCTGGTGGCCATTTCCTAAGGTCATTTTTACTGTAATTGGTCACCTGTATATAACAGTAATGATCAGTAGAATGGAAGGAAAAAGTGACTTTCAACTCAGGGAATGGCATGGTATCGCTGCCTCAGAGGAATCAGAATGGGCATAGCAGGCCAGTTTGCTCCCATCTAATATAGATACGGGAACAGCAGGCCGGTTTGCTCCCATCTAATATAGATGTGGTCCAGCTGGTCTGGTAAAAAGGAAGAATTATGGGGAGGAGAGTAACTAGGAAGCAGGTCTCTTGGATCTGTTTCCAAGTGAGGAGGGTCTACCAATATAATAATGTAGTCCACATAAAGGGGTCAGATGATATAAGTGCTGGAGGCCTTTGGGGGATGCCAAGAGGATGGCACGTACTTCTACCATTTCTAAGGTTTTACAGTGATCCTTATAATGTTTGATAGACCAGCATAGTGCAGTCTGCACTTGAGCTGCACTATGGTATAGGTGCAAATTCGCAAGGTAAGCCTTCCCAGGGTTTAGGCAGTTGCAGGGTAGTGAATTTAATCCTGGGGCAGCACACTCCCCATAAATACTGGGAAATCAACCTATCCCTTCTCCAAAAAGAGTAGGGAGGCAAGAGGGCCGGCAAGGTTTGTGCAAAATATTACATTCTAGGGAGTCAAACCATTCTGATACTGTCAGTATGCTATGAAAATGAAAGAGGAATTGTGCACCAGATTCTGAATATTTTTATAAATTGTTGCATTAGGAGATCATAATTAATATGCCCAAGTTGAGGTAAGTCTACAGGCATCATCACTCCTAGGTGTTTAAGAGCTGGAAGTTCCACTGAAAGTTGTATTGTTATTTTATGGTTATGCTGGGGTTATAATGAATCTGCAGAAGCTCAGTTTTTGGCGTATTTAACTTATACCTCGCTTACTGACCAAATTCTGTGAAGACCCACCAAAGAGGTGGTAGTGAGGTTTTGGGGTCCTGAAAATAAATAAGTAGGTTGTTTGTAAATAAAGCCAGCTTTTGATACCTGCTGCCCGAAATATGCCCTGGATGCCTGGGTGCAGTCTGATGACCTGTGCAAGGAGTTCTGGATATAGGGCAAACAATATTGGTGATAGGTGGCAGCCTAGGCAGTGCATATCTTGATAAAATGGAAAGTTATCTGAGAGTTACCCATTAATTTTTACATATGCATTAGGGTCTCAAAAAATGGCCCTGAGAATAAGACAAGTAGAAACTGCACAAAATTTAATTATGGCAAATAAACAATTCCACACCACCAGTTAAAGGCTGTTTTTGAGCATCAAGACTAAGTCACACAAAAGGAGATTTGGAACAGCTGCATGGTGCAAAATGTGCATTGTTCTTTTTATGTTGTCTTGGATCTCTCTTGCCCTGACAAATCCAGTCTGATCTCCATCTGTGACAGTGGGAAGGAGCTTATCCAGACAGCAAGCCAGAATGGTGGCAAAAATGTTATAATCAATATTCAGTACTGAGATTGGCTTATAGGAGGAGCAGCTGGTTCTATGTTCATCGAGTTTTAAGATGGCCAAAATAGTGGCATGGTTCCGGGGGGGGGGGGTGATTCACCTCCATAAACTGCAACACATACTTTCAGTAAAAGGGCAGAAATTAGTACTTTTAATGTCTTAAAAAACTCATTGCTGTCTGCACCAGAACTTTTGCCATTTTTATGTTTGCTTGTATGCATGTGCAAGAAACATAGTGCCATCATCCGAGTTTTCGGAGGTGTGGCAGCCCTCTTCCAATTCAGTCACTGTGTTTGCAGGCATGGACGCAGTTCTACAATGCCTGCTGGAGCTGTCTATGACAGCAGTGCAAAATGCAGTGGAGTACAGTTGAAAGAGGGAGCTACGCTTCAGTGAGCAGCGATAAGATATCGCCTGCTCATGTGTGCTCCTCCTACACACACACACGCACACACATACTGCGTGCTCACCCCCCCACTACCACAGACACACTGTGTAGCCAGCGGGGGTGCCCCATCCCCCGTCAGCTGTGCTGCGCCCCCCCCAAAACAGAGTTCCATATGCCACGCTGGGTGCCCACCCCAGCGTAGCTACACATCATCTAGCCGGCAGGGGTGCCCAGTCCCCCGTCGGCTCCACTGGTTCCCCCCAGACTACAGGGTGCCACGCTGGGAGCCCACCCCAGCATGGCAACAGATGCTATCACCGATGGGGGTGCCCAATCCCCCATTGGCTCCACCCCCCCACCAGCCATCCTTGTGCCATGCTGAGAGCCCACCCCAGTGTGGCAAACATCCAGCGTCATCATTTAAAAAAAAAACAACCTGAAACTGAAAAATGGTCCCTCGCTGTCTCTGCCCCCACCCGCGCCCACCCACTGCACACCCCGCCTCCCCACACCCCTCTCACCCCCATACGTACCTCCAGACTCTGGTGCGATGATCCTTGGTAGACCGGGAACACGTCTGCACTCTTCAAAGCTGACCGCGGACTGAGGAAATGCCGGTAAGCTGTATAATGTGATAGATAGGGTTTTTTCAACTTTGCTGCATATCTCAGGCATTTTTTTGGAATTTTTGCACCAAATTTTCAACATGGGGTTTTTGAGACCCCTTTTCATGAATGATCTCAATGTCATGGCGTTAATCGGGCCCGAAGAGTGATTTCTCAGTCACTGCGCAAAATCACCTTTCGGAACCGAGTAACAAAATGACACTGCCACTGTTCATAAGGTGGGCTCTCAAAAAGCCTATATTGAAAATTTGCTGGAAAAATTCCTAAAAATGACTGTTTTACAAGTGTGCATTGCACAGTTCCTATGCACACTCGTAAGTTCATGAATTTTCAATATTTTCACTGCAGATTTTCAACATTGCCATTTTACCACACCTCCTTATGAGCAGTACAGCTGTCATTTTTCACATCTTCGCAGTCGCTGTGTGAAATCAATGTATGGGACACATTAAGAAAATCACAGTGACACTGTTAATGAGCAGAGGTCTTAAAATGGCTATGTTGAAAATTTGGTGAAAAAATTCCTAAAAATGACTGTTTTACAAGCGCGCATTGCGCAGTTCCTATGCACGCTCATAAGTTTGCGAATTTTCAATATTTTCACTCCAGATTTTCAACATTGCCATCTTATTACACTTCCTTATGAGCAGTACAGCTGTCATTTGTCACATCTTGCCCAAAACATGTTTCCGCCCATGTAGCGCACAATGGTGCAGTTGGTGTGCGCAGTCAATGTTTGGGACAGATTAAGAAAATCACAGTGACACTGTTCATGAGCAGAGGTCTTAAAATGGCTGTGTTGAAAATTTGGTGACAAAAGTCCGTAAAATGATTATGTTACGAGTGAGCATTGCGCAGTTTCCACGCACCCTCCTAAGTTTATGACTTTGTAATATTTTCAGCCCAGATTTTCACCAGTGGCAATTTTCCACACTTCCTTATGAACAGTACAGCTGTAGGGTTACCACCTGTCCCTGTTTTCACAGGACAGTCCTGATTTGGGCAGCTGTGTCCTGCAAAAAAAATATGAAAAATACTACATGTCCTGACTTTGTAGTAGTAAAAATATTTTCTAATTTTCCACTGAATGTTGCAGAAAACTATCATATCTTAACTAAAATACCTTAAAATGATAAGAAACAATAGAAGCAACTAAGAAACTACAATACTTATCCTAAATTCTGATTATATAGAAAAAACACGTCTATTGTACTGGTCGAGGTTATGTACTGTCCTGTGAAAAATCTTGTTTCACAACATGGCCCGAAATGTGTTTTCACACTTTCAGTGCAGAGATGCTTGGTCGCTGTGGGAAATCATTGTTCGGGACAGATAAAGAAGATCACAGTGACACTGTTCATGATCGGAGGTCCCAAAATGCCTGTGTTGACAATCTGCTATACAAAATCCCCAAACTAATTACATTACGGGTGTGTGTTGCACAGTTTCTATGCACGCTCGTGACTTCATCAGTTTTTTTAATATTTTTACTGCAGATTTGCAACATTGCCATTTTTTACACCTCCCCATGAACAGTACAGCTGTCATTTTTCACATCCTGTTCGGAATGTGTTTTTGCACCTGTGGTGCTAAATGCCGTAGTCGCTGTGCATAAGCAGCTTTTGGCTAACAAATTGATATTGCTACTGTTCATGAGGTGGGGGTCACAAAAAAAACATGTTGAAAATTTGGAGTGAAAATACCAACGAATGCCTGAGGTGTTAGGGTTTCCAACCATAACACCCCACCCTGTAGAGAATGACAGGCATCAGGGGTGTGACTTGGGATTCTTGCCTGTAATGCTCATACCATTCCATACTCTGCAGCCAGTGAGAGGCATTAAGGTATGCCTTGGACTCTGGCCCCAAAGTTCACCCCATTCTCCTATACCGCACCCATCTCACAGTATTTCCTGATGGAATGGGGTGCACATAAGGGCCAAAGTCCCCAAGGCACACCGTGACACTTGTCAGTGTCTGCAGGGTAGGGTGTGGTGAAATGGCGTGGCCGTTATGCCTGACTACCCAAAGGCACACCCCAATGCCTGTCACTCTCTGCAGGGTGGTGGTGGGGTTCGCTTCAGTTCAATACTTCACTGCCATTTCTATTATGCAGCTCTGTAACTTCTACACTACCAATGCCAATGCCAGCAAGCAAACGTTCTGCATTGACAAATGCTTGTTAAGATCTCTAATAGTGGTGTCCAGTTCTTCCAGGGAAATGGGAGACATCAAGGTTTGACCCATGTTGTCAGGTAGCTTTGGGAGATTTAATGGCTGAAGACAGTTTGGTCAGATTACTTGTGTAAAGTCTGTTTCAGTAGAGTATAGGTTTTTTATAATATTGCTGGAATGCCTACAAAATCTGAGTGGGTTCTGTGAGGATGTTATTAGAAACAAGGTCTTCAATATGGGTGATGGCATATTGTATATTCTGTCTACGAAGATGGAATGCTAACATTTTTAAAGCCCTGGAACCTCTTTCATAGAAACATTTCCTCCGATATCGGAGAGCTGCTTCTGTCTTAATATTTCAAATTTTTTGTATCTATAATTTTTTCAACTGCTCAACTTGTGGACCTAGGGAGCTGTACCCTTATGCATGAATGGACTGGTTTGTGGTCAGCTGAGTCTGTAAGGTCTGCAGTTTCTCTTGTCTTTGTGTTTTGATGCAGGATGTGTGGTTAATAAGCTTCCCCCATAGAACAGTTTTTATTGTGTCCCATAGTATACTGGCGGATGTCTCTGGACTATCATGGATCTCCAGGATTTGGGTAATTTTGTCTGTGATAAAGGCCTTAGACACTGAGGAGGAGTTTAGTATAAAATCATTAAACTACCATAGTGTGGTCCCCTTGGAGGTGCCTAGATTAGAGTAGGAAGGAGGGAAGGGGGCATGATCAGACAAGAAAATCAGAAGGATCATACATTGGGGCACCACTCTTATATGCACTCCAGAAATGTGCATTAAGTCAATACAGGAATAAATTTTAGGTACGTTTATACTGTAGATACCTGAGCATTGCCATCTGCATCAGCACCCGCTGCTCCTGCCACACTGCTGCCAACTTCTGTTTACATGCTGCAGCTCAGTAGCATTCCAGATCCCATTGTGGCATTGTTGCTGCCCTTCCAGTTGGATGAGAGGTGAGGTGGCATTGGAGTCCTGAGTGCTAGCAGCACATCTTGTTTGAATCTCCAAACAAGAAAGCGCTCATTTAAAGGGATTATTCCATTTGTTTGAGTACTGCAATGCCTATGTACAGATAAAAATGTTTGTCCAGTAAAAGTATTGACTGTCTAACAAGTCAAATAATATGCAGTGAAATGTTAAATTGGCCACAGAGTGACTGCTGCTCCACTTGCTGCTTCCCCTGCCATTGTAAAGCAGGTTTAACCTAAATAACACACCAGTGTTGGGCAAGTTACTTTTAAAAAGTAATCAGTTACAGTTACTAGTTACTTACAAATAAATGTAATCAGTTACAGTTACTTATTACTTTTATATAAAACGTGATTAGTAGCCGGCCCGGGTTGAGGTGCTGGATGCCACCCCCTCACCACACTGGCAACCTAGGTTCGGGAGAGGACACGGGTAATCAGGGTTCGGCAGGGGAGAAAAGGATTGAGCATCAAGAGGACTGCTCTCCTTTCCTGGGCAGGAGGGTGGATGTTGATCCCACTGTCTGGTGACTCCCAGTGGAGACTAGGGGTGTAGCAGCAGTCAGGATCCTTGCAAGGGGGATTAGCCATGGCGGCACTCCTGTGGGCATACACGGGAGTGCACATGCACTGTGCTAGTGTGCATTGCACTGCTGAGCCAATGGGGGACAGAACAAGGAAAAATCCTGGTACCCATTAGGCAATGGTGGGTCCAGTGGTAAGCCCCCATGCCCAATGCCGGGCCTTCCATCTCTCTCTCTGGCACTTCAACTCCTTGGTTGCGCCACTGTATTTCAGATAGAGCATCAGCAGGAGTCAGCAATCCTGCCCCGGAGGGCTCAGAGCCGGGGGGTCGGGTGACTCGGAGATATGGGATAAGATTGGCCCATGTCAGAGAGCAGAGATTGGAGACTTCAGACAGGCAGGAACAGGTCGCACTGTGAGACCATGCCAGAGAGAGTTCAGGTAAACCAGAGATCAGTGGCATAAAGAAAACTGAAAAAAAAATTAATTAGTAACTGTAATGCATATAACATTTCATATTACTTCATATTACTTTTGATAACATGATTGTATTTACTCATCGAACATAGCTATGTGCCCATGAAACCCCAAGAAGTGTATAAAAGAAATAAAACAGATTCTAAAGATGGGCCCAGTGGACATTTATGTGTAGGGCTCCTAGCTGGCTAAATGGCCTCCCCTCAGAAATCCTTGTTGAATCTAAACTTGGCCCCTTCAAGCACAAACTTCACCATCACCTCATTGCTCTTAACAGCTGTGCCTGCCCTCCTTAAGTTATCCTGCCTCTCTTCTTACATTGACCCCTCTCATGGCCCTCACTCTGCCCCCACCTGATGACACCATACTCTCTCACACCATCCTATCCTTGACCCACTCAGTGATAAAAAAAAATCAACCACTCCACTCTCCTTCTTCGATATTCCCACACCACTCCCCCCACCCACACCTCCTTAGGTTTCTTACTCTCCAAGACCTCCTCCCCTCCCCACTTGGGCATCTGCCTGCCTTCCCACTGTTTCTCCCCAATACACACTCATTGTGTTCATCTGTCCCCTCTGTCTCCCTCTCTGTCTGCTCCCCACCCTCCAATTTCATCTTTATTTAACCCCGTCTCCATTTTTCTTTCTTTAGGTGGAGGCCCCTGACAAGGGTGCTCCCAGCCCCGCCAACCCCTTGCTCCATCTCGGTGGCACTCAGCAAGATGCCACCTGAACTCTCCTTCCCGCTGAAATATCCTCGTACAGCCTGCATAATTTTCCAGCCATCCGGATTGGATGATCATGCAGCTTTAGAGCTCCTATTGATCAGTTCCTGGAACCAACTGTAGCTCTGAAGTATGGACTGCTATGGCTCTCCTCTCCTGTTTCTTCTGCCTAATCTTAGCTTGTATTTTCTCCCGTCCACCCTCCCTCACCCTGCCACCTTTTAAATACACTTTGATCCGCCTCTCAACCCTACCTCCCCTTCCACTGGCTACATATTTCAGCAACCTCTCCCTCTTAAAAAGCCACTCCCCTACTACAACTTTTTATTTTTCGCATCACCCCTAGCCACCCCAATCTGCTTTCTCACCCTCGCCCCCTGGCTAACTAGCTCAACCATCCAGTATCTCTTTTCCCCCTTCCTCTTTTTCTCTCCACAACTCTCTAATAGTTTCCCTAGCATCTCCTTCTGTCAAAGCAGCCACCTACCATTACCCTTCAGGGCCATAACCATTCCTTAATTTGGGTTGGCACCTTTTTTACTGTGCACTTATATCCACCACACCCGTCACTATGAAGCCTTTATTCCTCCCCCTATTAGTAGCCATACTGGCAGGCACCCATCTGCTAGCTGACCTCTCTACTTCTATACTATCCCTTGACCAGCTGGATCTTTTCCACTTCACTGAGATTAGCCTCCTCCTGTCCCACCCCCCCAGCTAGGTGGGAGTTAACCCTTCTTGGTACTCTCACACATGCCTTTCTCTCTAACCTTGAGCGTCACCAGCTAGCTTCCTTATTACTCTCACCCTCTTTTTCCCTCCATCTCTCCTGTCCACTGTGCACCTATCACCTCCTACTCTCCTTGCTCTTACTGGCAGGGGACATTGAGTCCAACCCTGGCCCAATGCAATCCATGCTCCCCTTCATGGACGCCACATGGGCTAGCCCACCTGGGTTAAAAATTTCCCATATGAATGTCTGTAGTCTCTCCGCTAAATACCCGACATTGAAGCCTGGGTCTTTCTCTACGATCCCCACATCCTATGCCTCACCAAAACCTGGCTGAAGCCACAGCATCCTGACACCATATTCCAGCTAGCTGGTTGCTCCCTGCTGCTCAAAGACTGACCTGGTAAAAGAAATCGTGGTGGCGCTGACATATTTGTCCAGGAATCCTTCACTGTCATGATTGCCCTATGTTCTGACAATGTCTCCCCAGTAAATGGCTTATCACCAAAGTTACCCTGGGCTCGACCAAAAATATTTTTGGACTGCTTCTACAATCCCCCTGATAGGGGGTGTACAGGGCCTTCGCAGCCTCCTTACTGGCTATGGCTCTCTCTCTCCCCTCCCAGGGAATCCCTCCTTCTTGGTGACTATAACCTCAGTTGGCTTAATGCTCACAAACCTGATTATGCAAATATTCTAAAACAGCACAATCTTGTGCAAATCATCAATCTCCCCACCCTCTTCAACCACCACACCTTCAACCATGCACTCCTTGAGTGGGTGATCACCAATAGTGGAGATAAGGTCACCCAAGCCAGTACGCTGCCTGACTCCGTAAGTGATCACTCCCCTACCTGTGTCATCTAGTCCTCTAAGGCTTCCCACCCTCCTCCCAAGTACCTATCCTTTCACAACATTAAGTGCCCTGACACCTCCCATCTCTTCCGAGGACATTAGGGCCATTAACTGGCAGGACTTCTACGCCTTCTCCAACGTGTCTCTAGCTACCACTCACTTCACCAAAGCTCTCCTGGCCATCCAGGACTGCTACTTTCCTATCACCACTTGGCGTGTCAGAGGTGAGTGCACATGTTGGTTAACCAAAGAACTCCTGACCCTCATGAAGTTGAGGGACAGTAAGTGGTCTACATACAAACTGGCCCCCTCCTCTACCCTGTGGAATGAGTACAGACACCTGCATAATAAATGTAAGCACATGACCAAATCCTTAAAATGAGATTACTTCCACAGACTCCAGAGAGAAAATCTGAGTAATCCTAGAAAATTCTGGGACTCCATTGACTCACTCTTAAATCCCCACACACAAAGCCCAAACATTCACCTGTGATCCCCTTCTGGCCTTATGACGGACCCCTCAGTGGTCACCGAAGCACTTAACACCAAGTTCTCTGACCTATTGGCCCTCCTTTGCAAATTCCTACCCAGCCATCCTAAGCCACAGGACACCTGCACAACCCCTGCATCCTCTCCTTCCACTCCTTGCACCTCCTCCACTCCCACTTGTGTGCCCTCTACCCTGGAACCTGCACCTCCACTTTGCCCTCTAGCTCCCTCCCCTGTGACTCCCCCCCCACCCCCCTTTTTACTTTAAGGCCATATACCCAAATGGTACCTACAAACTCCTAAAGAGGTTACCAAATCGAGACAGCCCTGGCTCTGATGGCCTCTTTCCCATCTTCTTGAAACGTGTCTCCTCTTTGATATCTAAGTCACTCACCTTTGTCTGTAAGCGTGCCCTGTCTGCCTCCACCATGCCTGACTCCTGGAAGTCTGCTAGAGTAGTTCTTATCTTTAAATCCAGTGACCGCCACTTCTCCGACAAATACAAGCCCATATCTATTCTCCCCCACCTAAGTAAACTCCAGGAAAGGGTCATACATCAACAACTATCTGAATACCTCACCAAACACAACCTCATATGCAGCTAACAGTGTGATTTCCACAAGCATCACAGCACATTTACTGCCCTGACTCTTATTACTGACCACATCCTCTCCAACATGGACCGTGGGTACGCCATTGGTACCATCTTTGTTGACCTATCTAAAGTTTTCAATATGGTGAATCATTCCCTCCTCCTCTCTAAACTATCCTTGCTCAGTTGCTCCATTGGGACTACTGCCTGGTTTCGAAGCTACCTCTCTGGACACTCCCAAATGGTGTGTATTGGTACCACCACTTCCCCCTCCACTTCTAGTCACCACAGGAGCTCCCCAGGGCTCCATCCTGGGCACCCTGCTCTTCCCCATATTTGTCAACTCCCTCCACTCCGACAGTTTCACTTGCACTCTCTACTCCACACAAATGAGCTTGTCATTTTCCATAGAGATAAATCCCTCCATTGCATATCCTCCATCCTATCTGAGAATGGTTCCAGGCATAAACATCACGGACAATATATCGTGGCACATTACAAAGCATGCAACACATCGCCGTTTACAATGTCAGCATGTAAAGACATTGCTGACCTAAATACCATGTGCAGTGCACCAGATGAATAGGCATGGTGACCACCGAGTCCCCCATCCCACTGAATGATGGTGCCAGGAACAGTAACAGCAGCCAGCCGCAATGTGATGACTTGCCCCCCCAACCCACTGCCGCCACTGATCGCCTACCTGTGTCCCATGACATGATGTGGTGTACTAAATCCCTAGTGTCTCTAGTGGACCCCCCACTCCACCCCTGCAGATAGATGCCCACCCCACACAAACCAACATACCCGACAGCGGGCAGGTGGCCAGCACAGCCCTTCACTCACCACCACAGCTGGCCACTCAACTGAACAAACTGAATGAGCATGTATACATGTATGCGCTCATTCAGTTTGTTAGTTGAGTGACCAGCCATGGCAGTGAGTGGAGGGCTGTGCTGGCCGCCTGCTCATTATCGGGGTATGTTGAGAGGGTGTAGGGAGTGGGCATCTACCTGCTGTGGTGGAGTGGGTTGGGGGGGTCCACTAGACACCAGGGATTTAGTAAACCACATCATGTCATGGGACACAGGTAGGTGATCAGTGGCGGCGGTGGGTTGGTGGGGACCAGCCATCACATTGCAGCTGGCTGCTGTTACTGTTCCTGGAGCCATCGTTCAGTGGGATGGGGGACTCAGTGGTCACCATGGCTATTCATCCAGTGCACTGACCACGGGGTTTGGATCAGCGATGTCTTTACATGTCAACATTGTAGACGGTGATGTGTTGCCTGCTTTGTAATGTATCACGATATATTGTCCGTGATGTTTATGCCCGGAACCTCCAAGAACTACTGTGCTGATTTTAAGTGGTTCTCATCCAACCTGCTGTTGGTCAATGCTAAAAAAAAACAAGACCATGTTGTTTGGATCTAAACTGTGCCTAGCCAAGACCCTAAACACCAGCTCTACCCTCCTCATATACCCCCCCAATGGCCCTACCCTTGAAAACGTATCTTTCTTCAAGTATCTGGGTGTACTGATTGACCCCTCTTTCTCCTTCAGTGACCACATAAACCATATATTCTGTAGGGTAAATCAGAAGTTGGGCACCTCTCGCTTAAAGCCCTACCTCACCAAGGAGGCTCACCTAGCTATAGTCACGGGGAATCTGCTCCCTGTCTTTAACTATTGCTCCTCAATCTACTCTAGAACCTCTACCACCCTTCAAACTAGACTCTCAGTAGCTTAAAACAATGCTTGCCGCTTTGACCTGTTGGCTCCTTACTCTACACACCACTGTGACTGCTATCATTCACTTGGTTGACTCTCCTTGCAAGGACACTTTGACTTTACCCTTGGCTGTTTTGTGGGTACTGTCCTTAGATGTGACAATGCTTCTCTTCTCTCTAGCCTCTTCGGTTTCAGAACGCCTGCTAGGAATCTCCACTCCTGAACTGCTCTCTCCCTCGAGGTACCTAAATCCAGCACCAATATGGGTGGAAAAGCTCTCTCAGTTGCGGCCCCCTCCATGTGGAATGGACTACCCATCCCTTTCGATCTTCCAAATCTCATCCAATCTTCAAACATAACCTCACATTCTGGCTCCTAGACAAAGATAGTTGTAACTGCCCCACTCGCTAGCATCTCTCCACCCTGCCTGTCTGTATGATTCCATTCTGCTAACTTGCTTCACCTACCCTCACTGCCCCTGTTGGCTATTAGCTATCTTTGTTAACCTTCTCCTGATGTTCTGGGTTTTTTCTATCTAGTGGTCTCTGTTGGCTTACTTTTTTATATATATGTGTGTGTGTATATATATATATATATATATATATATATATATTCTCCAACTTTTCAGCTGCAAATATGTTGTTATTACTCTTAAAAATAATTTTTCTACTTTCCCTTCTCCACCCTCCCTAATGTAAATTTGTTAGCTTACAGTACCTCATGGTCTTGTATATATCTCTTGTATATAGTCTTACTTTTGCCTTACTGTATATATATTTTATAAAGATTGCTGTTTGTATATTTTATGAACATCTGTATACTGTCAAAATTTGTAAGCTTAACATTCCTGTTTTTTGGCTTGTACTTTTCTGCTATTTGTCACGCCTGTATGCATCTATGTTGTGCCACTTGTTGGCCAGGGTCATGCCTGTAAACAGTCCCCAGGATCAGTGCACTTACCTGGTTACCAAAGACTAAATAAATAAATACTCACCGTCCAACACACAAACACCCTGCATCTGCTGCCAGTGCCCTTGGTGATCTTAACCACTCAGCCATATATCCTGACAATGCCAGCCACAACAATCACTTTACATCCCATCCTTACCCCACCACACACACCCCCTGCTGCATCTTCTGCACTTGGCAAACTTTACCACATCTAGCCTGTATTCTTCTCCTGACTATGCAAGAGCCACAACTACCCGTAGAAATTTCGATAATAAAATCCCACCTTCTCTAACCCCCCCATGCTCACACACATGCACCCTGCAGATCTACTGCCCTTTCTTGTCTTGGTGATCTTTTCTCATTTCCCCACAGCTGCCTGAGTCCTAACTTTGCCATTGCCAGTCACAGATCCACCCCGCACAACATACGATAAATTCCACCAGCACACACCTGCTTACCCCAACACATGTCACTCTTTCCCAGAGCTGAACCTTGACTTGCCACTGCTACTGAGGCACAGTTATAATTATAACAAAGTCTGCCATGACTATGATGTCACTGCCAGTATGTCACAACGGAAGTCAGACAGTGTCACAATCAAATTATCACACCACACAACACACTTGTTGCACACCAGTACGTATCCCTTCATTGAGGATTTTCAATGAGATGGGTTGAGTGATGGTGACAGACCTGGCAGGTGAGCGGGTGGACAGATGATCAAGTGGCCTGCTATGGCCTGCTGTGGCAGTTTGGCACATGTGGTGTTGGTGGAAATAGGTCCTGAGCCCTGCCTGCATATGGACTACTTGCCTTTTTCCCCTACAACAGCGATGCTGGCCCCAACTCTTTCGTAGATCACAATGGCTACTATACAGGGCCATAACTGGCGACAAGCAGGGGTGTTGCTAGCTATCTATAAATTGTACATCAACTGGCCAATATGCTGCCCCTCAAAAAATGTAATCAATTCCTACAGCAATTATTAGGTGTGATCAGGGGGTGAGGGGCCACTAGACCACCAGGTATATGCAAGATAGCTACAGGATGGACAATTGGGGGGTAGTGACCATTTGCTGGGATAAGGGCAGGGTTTCATCAGCATTACACAGCACTACAACTGAGACTGTGTAGGACTGCTGAAACCACTGAATATATTGCTGAGTCCAGTATGCATTGGAGATCCCTTATTTGTATAGGTGCTGCGGTATACTTTGTGCAGTCACACTGTGGGATCAGTGCAATGTACCTGGGGCCTTTGAATATAGCTCCCCCAATCAAGCTAGCACTACTTACAGTTAACACAGCACCAAACCTGTTAGTGCCATACTAACTGTTTAAATATGGGAGCCCTAGAGCTGAAAAATGGTGAACAGAATAAAGAACATTTGTAAGTTCACCTTTTTTACATAACTTCATTGTTTTCAATACTTGACCTCCATTTTGTTAAGATAGGTTGAATTTTTTAAATCCCATCCAAAAGGAAATTTTGTGGGGCAACTGCAAAAACATGTTTCCGAGGGGATTTAAAAAATTACATCTGCATTTTCATGAGGTAGGGCAACACAAGGGCTATGCTGAAAATTTAGTTGCCAAAATCTGCAAAAATAACAAAGTTATGAGTACACATTGGAAAAATGTTATGTTTCTTCATAACTTCATTGCTTTTTGACCTTTATTTAACCCCAAATTGTCAATATAGTCTTTTCATAATCCCACCTTATAATCAAGACAGGAGGAAGTTTTTTTAAATCCCATCTGAAAGAGACTTTGCACGACGACTGCAGAAATTCCGGAGGGGATTTCAAAAATGGCATCTATTATGTTCATCAGGTGGCATAATAAAGATGTTATGTTCCACATCTGGGGCCAAAGTCAGCAAAATTCCCAAAGTTATGAGTAAACACTGACAAAATCAATGTTTCTTCACAACTCTGTTGTTTTTTGGGGTTTTTTTGACATTTTGACACTGAATTTTCAACATAGTCTTTTTATTACACTTTACGATCACAGCAGGTGGAATTTTTTAAAATCCTGTTTGAAAGGTGATTTCAAGGAGTGACAGCGAAGACATGTTAGGGAAGGGATTTGAAAAACATTATGCCTGACATCTTCATGAGACTGGGTTATGCTGCAAATTTAAGTCTAAAATCTGCAAAATTAAAGACATGAGTAAATACTGGAAAACATCTTTGTTTTTTCATAACTTTGTTGTTGTTGTTTGAGATTTTGACTCCAGATTTTTAACATTGTCTTTTTATGACCCCCACCTCAAGACATCAAGACTGGTGGAATGTTTCAAATCCTGTCTGAAAGGTGATTTCATGGAATAACTGTAGAAGCATATTTTAGATCTCCCTTGTTCCTGAGGTAGGGAAAAAAACTATGTTGAAAATTTGGGACAAAACTGTTGAAAACTGACAAAGTTATGGAAGTAAAACTTAAAAATGCATTAATAAGCCATTAACCAAACTTACCTTGTTTTCAGTCAGTTCACAGTTGTCATTGGAAGCAGTAGTATGTGCCATGAGTTGGGTACCCAACAACTAGACTTCTGTGGGGGCATTATTTTGGTTTCCAGTGGTGGGGTTGGGTATTAGACTGCCGTACCTTGATAGTGGTTTCTGGTTTCCAGTGGTAGGGTTGACACCCAATGGCCAGACTTTGGTGGTGATGTGGTTTGTTGTGGTTTCCAGTGGCAGGGTTGGGAACCTAACCACTGGATATTTTGTGGGGGTTGAGCACCCTTCTGCTGGACTTTTTAAAATCTGTCTGGGAAGGGAGATAGATATAAGCAGTGGGATTAAGCATCCACCATCGGTTGCAAAACTAGGTCAGGTGGGGGGGATGCTGCTTCACTGCCTGATGGTGGTAATATGGCAGAATGCAGTTGCACTGTGATATGTGTGGCTGCATCCTCTCATATGTGAAAGGTTTTTGCCCATCAGCCAGCAAAGCAGAGTCAGCAACAGCTTTTTTTGCATTGGGTGTTGACTTACACACTTACTTCAGGCTCAGCTTCACTGACTGCACAGCTCACACTTTCTCAGCCCCTACACTACCCAAGCTCCAAATTTTCAACATAGTCATTTTTTCACACTACCTCATAAACAAGAAAGGTATCATTTTTCAAACCCTGACTGAAACATCTTTTTGCACCTGTGGCATAAAATGATGTTTCAACCAGTATTCTATAAATGCCACATGCCATGTTTATAAGGGGGAGTCATAAAACATCTATGTTGAAAATTTGAGGAGAAATTAAAAAAAAACTATTGAGAAATGTGTGCAGTGCTAGCCTTTGGTCTAGTGAGTTGTGCTTTATGATCCTGTGCTGGTCAGCTGAGTGTGTGGCCAAGCTCAGTGAGCCAGTGGGATGGGCCAAGGCAGGGCTGATGGTGCTGTCATGCTGCACAACACTCCCCACCTGGAAAGGGAAGGTGTAGAGTCGCCTGCATTGGCCCAAGTACCATACAGTGAAGAGAACTCTTTTTTTGGCCTAGGGGCCCTGCACCTCTGCACCCATGGCTGCCAGAGGGACCAGTGTATGGCTGACAAAGGGACTCTTTGCTCTGCACATCTGTAGCTACATGGAAGCGTAGGGCCCAGAGGGCCCTGTGTTTCTGCAGCCCATCAGACAGCCCCACAACATTTATGACATCTGTTGCACCACAGAAGTGCAGGCAGACAGACTTTTACCTGGCCCAGAAGACCCTGTGTTCTATATCCATTTGAAGAGACCTCGTAAATGAGGATATGGTTCCTCTATCTCAAAAAGAAAAGAATTGCTTTACAAAAAACTATATTAATGCACCAGTTAGGGTGGATCTTACTGCCACAAAAGTATGGAAATGCCAGCAGATGAAGGCCCTCCACCAAGAGAAGACTCTGTCTGTGCAGCAATGGATATCAAGAATTCATGGGGCTCTCTGGGGGGCTGCAGAAGTACAGGGCCCTCTGGGCCCTACATTTCCATGTTGCCACAGATAAAGATGCATAGGGCAAAGAGTCCATCTCTCAGCCAAAGCATAGGGCACTCTGGCACCCATGGCTGCAGACGTAAAGGGTTCCATGCAAAGGGTTATCTTCACTATATGGTACTTTGACCCATGTGGGCAACCCTGCACCTTCCCTTCCCAAGCTGGAGGGTGGCATCACATGACAGCACCATACCCTAAGCCTCAGCCCATCCAGTGGGCTCATTTAGCTCACCCCATACTTAGCTCACTGGTACAGGATCACAACGCTCTGCTCATAGGGGCAAAGGCTGGCACTACATACACCATTTCTTTATAATTCTTTGTTTTGTTTTTTTGCCAGCCTGCTGGAACAGCGGTAGTGTGTAAACTTGTTACACCAATGCCTTGATTTTGGGAACAGACCCAGAGAGCTGGAGGGCTGGCCGGAGGGAGGAAGATTGAGTGTCCTACTAACTGCTCTTCTCCTATGGGGGAAGGGTGGGGAAGCATCAGGTGTATGTCGGACCTCTGTTGGAGGCTGTTGGGAGCAGCAGCCAGAACTTGCATTGTTGGGAGGTGTGCCAGATGTCAGCACCTATGCGTCATTCTGCATTGCATGCCACACCTCCCCTGGGACTCAACTTTGGAAAATGATACCCCGCAGAATGATGCCCTGCCTCTCGAGCCCTGTGCCACCATCCCGAAGCACTCAGTTGGGAACCGATCTCTAATGCCATTGGGAATGGCCTGGCCCTACAGCTCTTCCCTGGGGGGCAAGCCAGGGAGGAACAGCAGCAGAGTTATCTGCCAGGAACTGGGCTTTAGCTTCAACAGGAATGCACTTACTTGTAGGCCCCACCCTGTGGAACAAGCCAGGGAGGACGATCACTCAAGGTAAGTCTCAGGGATGATGAGTGCCAGGCTGGGGTGGGGGCTAAGCATAAGTCAGGTCCAGTGGCCAAAAAGTATACTAAAAATTAACTTTTTTATTTTGAACTCATATTTGCAAGATAGTCATTTTTTGACTCTCTCCTATAAACATGACATGTGGCATTTATAGAATACTGGCCAAAATGGCATTTCACACCAAAAGTGCGAAAACACGTCTCATCCAGACTTTGAAAAAACTGTCATGTTTATAAGGTGGTCTAATAAAATGGCTGTGTTGAAAGTTTGGTGGCAAAATATTGAAAATTAGCAAAGTTATGAGTGAACATTAAAATATTTCAAACGTTCACCAATAACTTATTTTACTATATTTGTACACCACATTTTCAACATGGTCTTTTTATGACCCCACCTCGTGAACCCAGTAAGTGTAAATGTTCAAATCCCACCTGAAACATAATTTGGCACAGTGACCACAAAATCTTCTTTTGGCATGTAGTGGAAAAATTCCACTTGTCTTGTTCATAAGGTGGGGTCCCAAAAAGGCCATGTTGAAAGTTTGGTGAAAAAAATTGAAAATGAGTGAAGTTATGAGTTAACGTTGAAATATTTCAATGTTCACTCATAACCTGGCCATTTTACCATATTCTTCCACTAAAGCTTCAGTATTGCCTTCTTAATACCCCACCTCTTGAACTCAGTAGGTGAAAGTGTTCAAATCCCTCCAGAAAGTTCATTTCACAGAGAGACTGCAAAATCACCTTTCTGGATGGATTTGAAAATTTTCACCTACCTTGTTCATGAGGTGGGGTCCCAAAAGGTACATGCTGAAAATTTAGTGCAAAAATATTGAGAAATGACAAAGTTATGAGTAAATATTCAAAACCCATTGAAATACATTACACACTTTTCTTGTTTTCTCATATCATAGTCACGATTTCTGGCTGTAAGATGTGTGTTTCATTGGAGAGTGGATCTATACCATGGGACATGTTCAGGTGAGAGATGGTGTGTGTGTGGGTGGGGTTCTAGGGTAGTAGATGCTGAGTGGGGGTAAGCGTGGCGTGGGTGGCAGTGTTGGGCATCAGATTGGCATGGGACCATTTCCTTTTTTACAGGTTTAAGTAAACTAAAAAATTAAAAAAAAAGATCAATGAGGGATGACTTTCTTTTTTTCAGGGGACTTAGCCAACTCTGGGGATTGGCATCCCAGTGTTGAGGTACTGTTCAGCAGCAGCAGTGGTGGGTACACCGTTGCCACCATGCGTATTATGCAAAGGGGCAGATGACCTGGAGGGGAGGGGCAGTCAAGTACTTGGGGGGCACCCCTGTCCACTTATTATATATATTAAATTAACAAACATTGGGAAGAGGCAGTGAGCAACCAGGAGGGGAGGGGGAGAAAGAAGCAGTACCACAGTGTGCCCACAGACCACTAAATAAATATTAATTAGAGAGATAGAGAGAGAGAGAGAGAGAGATAGACAGGCAGAAGATAGATAGATAGATGGCTAGGTAGATAAATAGATAGATAGATAGATAGATAGATAGATAGATAGATAGATAGATAGATAGATAGATAGATAGATAGACAGACAGACAGGCAGACAGACAGAGCTGCACAAGTCAAGAAAAAAACATTGTTTTCTTACAGAGAATGTGGTGAACGTCTCCTGTCGCTAAGCTGGGCACCCAGGATTTTTAGGTGCCCAGAAACCCTATTTGCAGACCCATTTTTCAAGAAACTATCACCAGAATCTAACTGAACAGGTCTGTTTACCTAGATTCAAGTGTTTGTTTTTTGAAAATATATAATTTTTATGTATTTTCAATTTTTTTTATATAAAAAACAAAATGATGGCCATCACAACTGATATTTTTGTTTACCCAATCACTAATTTGCTATAGATAAACCCTCATGATTGATGTTTTTTATTGTTTGTATCGGGGGGTTTACCCAAACCCTACTGAGCATGCTTGGAAAAAATCTTAATATCCTGATAACTCTGGAACTGTTTAATATGTTTTTATGAAACCTTTGAAAGGCACTACCTCAGCACAGGCTGCTTCTGCCTTGAAAGCTTCCTGAATAAATTATTCTTCATATAGGCTTATGTGACAGCAAAAAAGGGTGCCAAGTATAGGAAACAAATCCCCACTTCATCAAAAATAGACACTCTGTGTCTCAGAAGTTGCACAAGATGGCATGACAAAAGTTTTCACATCTTGAGAATGTGCCAGCCAGACTTCACACACCATATTGTGGGCTGTTTCATCAACTACCACTCCAGTATTATATAGAGAATACTGGTTGGGCACCATGTACACCCAGGCTGCACTGCCACTGAGAGGTTTGGATTACAGCAGACCTGGAAGGCAGAGCTGGAGAGGTCCACTGTAATCTGAACCTTGAGCTGGCAGCACAGGCTGGTCAGGCATGGTTTTCTCAACCAGTATTTTTTATAGCGAATAGAGATAAAAAAGAACATATTTTTTAACTGCTTAAACTGTTGTATTCCATGCTTGGCCATTCTGCCCTTGTTATATCTTCTGTCTCACTCTTGTCCATTCTCCTTTTGTGAATTACAAGTGGCAGCTCATAGGGAGAGAGAGAAGCGTTGTTTTTTTTTTAAAAAGAAAAAGATTAAGTTAATGTCCATAGAAAGATTACATTTTTCAAACTTTTGTGGAAAAACAGAGCAAACTAGAGAAGGTTCAAGTTGTTGTGTTCCATTTTGTGGTATCTGTTGGGAGCAGAGTGTTTTACTTTTTCTTTCAGCTCTTCTTTCATTAGAGATGGCTGTGAGGACATTATGTTCACCTGAGTAGAGTGTTGTTGTACCACAGAAGGGTACAACCGTCTTCCATAACCTTTGCACTGTGGTACAATAGCGTTCATCTTAGGAAGAAGATCCATGCAGAACAAGCTTCCTCTCTACACTATGTATATATGTTAAGAAGTTTCAAAATTATAAATCAATATTTTGTAAGAATACTGATAAATAATATTCACAGTTAGAAGATACGAGTGGTTGTTCCTTTAAGGTACAAACATTTCCTGTTCTAGTTATTTGCACTGGTGTGGGTTGCTTCTTTCCTTCAAGTGACATCAGTGTTACATTTTTATCCAGCCCTCTCTTCTCACAATCTTTATTTTGTTAAACCCTCTTTATGGTAGAGAGCCAAACTGAGTAACCCAGTTTTTCAAAGCAATCTACCTATCAGAGGATAAAGGCTGATCTTCTGCTTTATACGGCACATTCTAAGAGTGGAAGGAGAAGGAGGGGGAAGAAAGGCTGAATCAAGTAAGAAGTTTTAGAGACTTGTCAACAGTCAAGTTCAAGTGCTACCAAAACTTTCTGTTTAATGTAACTTGAGATTCAAAACTAATTAAGTAATTTACAGAATTATGTCTAAACAAAATCCTTTACATTTAGCAAAACCATGGCAAAATGAGGGAATAAACTGCAGACTACAATAATAATATTCTGTGCAATATTTTAACTTGTTTCATCGTTTATGTTGTGATACCATAAGGTGAGCCCTGTCGTTTCAAAGTTGAGATATACAATACTGTGGCTGTCATTTACTTGAGAACACTGGGCCTAATTTTCAGTTGCAAAGGACTGTCATGAAATAGGTACAGACTGATTTTATGACAGGCATTGCTTGTGGGCACTGTGAGCTATGCAAAGAAGGGTCGGGCATTTCTGTACCAGTGCACATCAAAGTGCAATGGTGTGTGAAGGGGGTGAAGTTGCCACATAAACAGTGCTGTTCACAATGCCAACTACCACCAGCACATTCATCACTTCCTACTACAGGAAAAACTGGCAGTAGGGGGGATTTGGACAGTTTTGCCAGGTGCAAATTAACATTGGGTGATGAAGATTGTCACATGACTGGTTATAGTTGGGTAGCACAAGGGTGACCAAGGTTGGGGGGGAGTCCCTGTACTACCAATAACATACAAACCATGGGGTTTGGGGTCTCATTAGACTACGAGAGAGGAAGGTGAGGGACATAGGACCTGGCTTCATCAGCAGGCCACAAGCAGCTCTGGGGTACAGGTCATGTGGGGGGAGGGGAACAGGTAATGTGAATGGACTAGCTCATGCCAGACAGTGCATGGTCCTGCACCATGTACTTAAATACATGAGCTGGTATTGTGCATTATTACTGTGTGCAAGCCATGTTTGTGCACGGTAACAAATGGCCAACTTCATTTGCATATTAAGATCTTTGCCCCCAGATATGTGGTTCTCAGGGTAGCAATGTTGTAACATAGAAACATAGAAGTTGACGGCAGATGAGGACCGCAGGACTCATCCAGTCTGCCCATTTCTTTTTCTACCTTATAAATGTGCCATCGGCCTTTGTTCTGTCAGCAGCCTATTCATACTCATCTGTATTGCTCCCTTATGCCTATCCCTTGCCTGTTTGAAGCCCTGCACTGTATTCATAGCCACCACTTCCTGAGGTAGGTTGTTCCATGCATCCACCACCCTTTCTGTGAAAAAGAACTTCCTCACATTCCCACTTAATCGGCCTCCCTCTAATCGCATGCTGTGTCCTCTTGTCCTGCTATTTTTCTTATATTTAAACATGTTAGACTCTTTCACCTTGTTAATGCCCTTAAGGTATTTGAATGTCTCGATCATATCACCTCTCTCCCTCCTTTTCTCAAGGGTATATATATTGAGCTCTGTTAATCTGTCCTCATATGTCTTCTGATGCAGTCCCTGCACCATTTTGGTTGCCCTTATTTATTTTTTTTTTATTTATTTAAGAATCAGTTTACAACCTTTGAGCCAGAGGCTCGTTTCCAAAGGTACTTCGTCACATAAAGACATACATTGCGTTTCGGTTACATAGCAAAGATTTGCAAAAAATCAATAGGCATTCACCAGAGGTGCCACGTCACATAGTGGTCAGACAAATACAATTGGGTACAGGGTACATGTAATTGATAACAGGTATTACACAAGTCGGTATCAAGTGAGCATTCTGGTAGATAAACATTGAAAACAGCTGGCACTGGCCAGGTTAAACCTAGGCATGGTGTACAGGGAAGTGGTGGAGGGGATGGTAGGGTGGAGAGCTGCCCGGGGGGCATTGTCAAGAGAAAGAGGTGGAGGCTATGTTCAGAGACAGGAGCAGTTATGAGTGCTGAAGATGTGGTTCTGAAGTGTGGTTTTGAATGTGGAGATGGTGATGGCATTGGTGATGGTGGCAGGGAGAGAGTTAAACCAGGTTGGGCTCTATAGCTGAAGGACCTCTGGCCACGGCTGGTTCTCGTTCTGGGGACCTTTAGAGTGGTCTTGTAGGAAGACCGTGTTGCAATGGTGGGAGGGCTCTGGTGGATGGATGCCATTACCCCAGGGGGGGAGAGCCCGAGTAGGGTTTTTTTGGTGAGGAGACAGGTCTGGTATCGGAGCCGTTCATCCAGGGTAAGCAGGTTAGCATCGACATATAGCTGACAGGTGTGTATGAGCCTGGGGGCACCAGTAATCAATCTGCATGCTTTATTCAGGCTTCTCTGGACTGCCTCAATTTGGTTAATGTCCTTGTGAAGGTGTGGCCTCCAGTACTGCACGCAGTACTCCAGATGGGGCCTAACCAGTGTCTTGTAAAGATGGATTATTACCTCCCTCTTACGACTTGTGATACCCCTACTAATACACCCTAACATCCCCCTAGCCTTACCTACTGCTTTAGAGGTCTGCTTGCATGATTTCAGGTCATCGGTGATGATGATGCCCAAGTCTCTTTCTTCCTTCATGATTACCAGCAACTCCCCTTGCAGCCTATAGATGGTTTCAGATTTTCTCTTCCCTATGTGCATGATCTTGCACTTCTTTGAATTAAATCCCAGTTGCCACTCTTCTGAGCATTTTGCTAGTTTATCCAGATCTCTTCTCATTCTGCCCACCCCATCTGGATCATCTACTCTGTTGCAGATCTTGGTGTCATCTGCAAACAGACAAGCCTTACCCTCTAGTCCATCTGCAATGTCACTAATGAAGATATTGAAGAGAACTGACCCCAGGACTGATCCCTGAGGTACCCACTTGTGACTTGCATCTCTTCTGACTGTATGCCATTTACCACCACTCTCTATTTTCTGCCCGTCAACCAGTTTGCCACCCAGTTGACCAACTTCTGACCCACCCAAGCCTACCCAGCTTATTTATCAATCTTCTATGTGAAACAGTGTCAAAGCTTTGCTGAAGTCAAGGTAGGTGACATCAACTGCTCCCCTTGGTCCACCACTCTGGTTACCCAGTCAAAGAAATCTATGAGATTAGTTTGACAGGACCTTCCTTTTGTAAACCCATGCTGTCTTGAATCCTGTGCCCCTATGGATTCCAGGTGTTGCACTATCCTTTCCTTGAGGAGTGCCTCCATAATTTTGCCCACTACTGAGGTAAGACTGACTGGTCTGTAGTTCCCTGCCTCCTCCCTGCTACCACTCTTGTGGAGCGGGATCACATGAGCCCTTCTCCAGTCTTCTGGGACCTCTCCTGTGCTCAGAGACTCACCAAATAGTTCTGCTAATGGCTCTGCTAGTTCCACCCTTAGCTCCTTAAGTACCCTGGGATGTATGCCATCAGGTCCCATTGCCTTGTCCACCCTGAGCTTAGCGAGCTCTTGTAGGACCCTTTCTTTTGTGAAGGGAGTAGTGCTCACCTACCCCCCCCCGTGTCCATGGTGCTGAGCTGTGGGCCCTGCCCTACCTTCTCTTCAGTAAATACTGAGCAAAAGTATCCATTTAGGATAGATACTTTTACAGGGTCCTCCTTCTCACATGCTCCCTTTTCTCCTTTGAGCTTAGCAATACCCCCTCTGGACTTTCTCCTTTCACTAATGTATCTATAGAAAGTCTTGTTACCTTCTTTTACTGTTTGTGCTAGTGTTTTCTCAGTTTGGGACTTTGCCTGCCTTACTGTTTTCCCTGCTTCCCTTAGGGCAGTTTGGTATGCCTCCCTATCTTCATCCCGCTATGTGTTCCCTTTTGGCTCTGACCTTTTCTGCTACTGTATTTGAGAACCAAAGTGGTTTCCTTCTTCTTTTGCACTTCCTTTCTAACACAATGGGATGTTGCTTCAAGTATTGCATCCTTAATGCTTGCCCACTTTGCCTGTACCCCCTCACCTGTGTTTCTTTTTGCCAGGGCTAGCTTAACTCTGTTGGCCATCTTATCAAAGTCAGCTCCTCTGAAGTCCCATATTTTTGCCTTAGAATGGGATGATTTAGATGTAGTGGCCAAATTGAACCATACCATGTGATGGTCACTGGCTCCCAGGTGACCTTCTACCTGGAGATCTGTGATCCCTTCCCTGTTAGTCAGTACTAGATCTAGGATAGCCCTGTCTCTTGTGGGTTGTTGTACCAGTTGTTTGAGGCCCTCCCCCTGCAGAGAATCCACCATGTGTCTAGTTCTGGCAGATGTTCCTGCTGGTATTGACCAATCTGTATCCGGCATGTTGAAGTCTCCCATTATCAGAATCTCCTCTTTAGCTGTCATGTTTTGTATATCTTCTAACAGTAATGTGTCTATGTTCTCCCCCTGGTCTGGGGGCCTGTAGACAACCCCAGTTCTTATGGCTGTCCCATTTCCTGTTTCCAGAGTGACCCACAGTTCTTTTGGCTCCTTTTGTGTATTCTGAATTTCTGTAGCTTTGATATTTTCATTGACATACAGGGCCACTCCACCCCCCCCTTTTTGCACCTCGGTCTCTTCTGAACAGTACATAGCCAGGTACTGAAGTCTCCCAAGTGTGGTTACTGGTAAACCACGTCTCACTAATTGCTACTATGTCCAGTTTAGCCTCTGACATTATTGCCTGCAGGTCTGGGATCTTATTTCCCAGGCTGTGAGCATTTGTGTACATGATTTTCCATTGGCCAGATTTCGGTGTGTTATTTGTTGGGTGAGGTTTGGTATTTCCCCTGTGCGTCATATGGGGAGACGGACCTTTTTTCTTACCTGGTGATGCAAATGAACTGCAAACATGCTGAATCCCTGTTTGACCACTAGCTGAGGGGGATGGGGTGTTCTTCCCATTCGACGTATGAGGTGCTGCACCCCTCTCCCCATTTGCTAGTTTAAATATTCTGCAAAGATGTCAAACTTCTGCCCCAATGCACTGACTCCCACCTTAGTGAGATGCAGTCCATCAAATTTAAAGAACTTTTGCTCCCAGAACTGTTGCCAGTTCCCTACAAATCTGTGTCCTTTTTCCTGGCACCAGCCCTTGAGCCACATGTTTAGCTCCCCTATCTCCCCTTCTCTGACCTTCTGTTCATCTGCCCCCCTCTCCCAGACTGGCAGGATCTCAGAGAAGGAGATGCCAGATGAAATGGATGACAGTTTGTCACCCAGCCTGGTCAGGTGTTCCTTGGTCTCCACAACTGATTCGCTGGCGAGATCATTAGTCCCTATGTGTACCAGGACATCAATGTTTTCTCCTGCTTTCTGAACAATTTTAGCAATGCGGTCAGTGTCTCTCCACGCTGATGTACCTGGGAGACATCTGACCATTACCCCTGGCTGGAGATGGGTATCAACTCCCTGAATCATGGAGTTTCCTATGATCAGAAGTTTTTTGGATTTCCTTTTTGCTTTTTTGTTTTGGTTCCTGATTTGGGTGAGTTTTGTTGTGCTAGCTCCTGTGCTGCAGTGTCCTGCTCTGCAGTGTCCTCTGCCCCTTTGTTTGATTTCAGAGATAGAGGCAGATACCTGTTTGTAGTGTTTATATGGTCTTTGGAGGTAATATTTTGGAGAGCACAGAGTGATGGGGCACCCGATTTGCCCCTCCTAACCACCTGCCAACCTCCTGGACCAACTACCCTTTGCCATCGAGGTTCTTCTGTTGGATGTTGGGGAAATGGCAGGTGGTTCTTATAATGTATTTCCTCTTGAATATGAAATTTGAGGTGCGCAATCTCTGCCTATGCTGCCAGGAGCTGAGCCCTAAGATCTCCAATGGCCCAGCATGTAGGACAGTGTCCTAAATCCTGTAAGACTGTCCTTCTGAAAAGTGTTGCACAGTACCTGCAGTTAATGATATCTATTCCAGATAAGTTGCTGGGTTTATAACCTGGTCAGAGTAATTAGAAGGAAGAAAATGTAAGTAATAGTTGAGTTTGTGTTTTGTTTTCATAATAACTTGTTATAACAAGTTAAATTACTAGTGTCCTTGTAAATGAGCTCACCTTGTGGATGCCCCACTGATCCACCCCTTCCTGCTTTGCCACAGGAAATGTCACAACTGTGGTACCCTATAAAAGGAGTGTAGTGTGGGGTGGTTGGGGATGGGGGTGGGTGGCTGGGCCCTTCCCCTGCCAATAAAGAACCACAAATGAAAGAACAAGGAGGTAAGAGCAGAAACAGTCAACAACATATGCAGTAACCCTGAAAGCTTATCCTAATGTTAGATAAAACTGTAAAACCTATAAAGCACCACCTGTAATATTTTCAGAGAAGATATACCCTGTAAGAAACACTTTGCTACAGAGAAAAATAAAGCAGTAACAGAAGATATACCTTGCAAAAGACAATTTGAATCAGAAGATTACAGCAGTAATCTGTTAGCACACACCTATAGGCACATCTTGTAATAATGCAGAAGAAGGCATACCAGCAACAACAATTTTAATCGAGAAAAATAAAGCAATGAAATGTTAGCAACAAACAGTAGCAATCCCTGTGAGTACAAAATAAAAATAACAACACACAGTAAATCTGCTTAGCCTAAAGAAGTCTTAATCCTTTTCCCTTGCTCTGGTAAGGTTCTCTGCTCTGTCTTTTCAAGCAATCTTAGAAGGAAAGAGTTCAGGTGAAGCTAGGTGCCTTGGCCAGCAAACCAAGTCTTCTACCTCCAAGATATCAACTAACCTAACCTTTTAACCATTCTTTCTGTTGGAATTTACTGACAGTTTGCCAGCTCCACCCCCCAGATACACACATAATCCTCTGGAAGAGCTGTGGGAGGAACGCAATTAGCTCCTTCAATGTGAGAAGGAGACTGAAACGCCTCTGAGACAACAAACCTTTTCAACAAAAAAAGAATAAAATAAAACAGTGTTAAACAGTAATTTTGCTTAGCCCAATGATAAAAAAGTCACAAAAATGTAAGCTCCACCTGTAATACAGTAATTTCAGAGAAGATATACCCTGTAAGAAACACTTTGCTCCAGAGAAAAATAAAGCAGTAACAGAAGATATACCTTGCAAAAGACAATTTGAATCAGAAGATTACAGGAGTAATCTGTTAGCACACACCTGTAGGCACACCTTGTAATAATGCAGAAGTAGGTATACCAGCAACAACAATTTGAATCAGAGAAAAATAAAGCAATGAAATGTTAACAACAAACAGTAGCAATCCCTATGACTACAAAATAAAAATAACAACACACAGTAAATCTGCTTAGCCAAAAGAAGTCTTAATCTTTTTCCCTTGCCCTGGTAAGGTTCTCTGCTCTGTCCTTTCAAGCAATCTTAGAAGGAAAGAGCTCAGGTGAAGCCAGGTGCATTGGCCAGCAAACCAAGTCTTCTACCTGTGGGGTGAAAGCAGTGAGGCATAATTTGCACACCATTGTTTTGCCCAAAAAACTGCAGCTGAGAATTAGACCCACAGTTAGAGATGTTGTGAAGGTTTACTTAGCTGATGAAGTTCTGATGAAGTTGCGAATTCCACCTTCACACGTAACTTTGCAAATTACCCACTTCACCACTTTGCATTGAGTTGTCCTGGTACAATGGCACAGTTGCAGGCAAAGTCATTGCGAACTTTCAACTCTGCCAGTGAATTTGCATAACTTCTCCTGAAAAAGTGACACGTCACTTGTCAAAAACTTCATGAAGTCTGCACATTACACTCTGGGAATTTGGCATTAGTTGGAATTAGTTCACAAAGTGAAGTTTGCCATCTTCGCAGATCTCTACCCACTGTTTGGTTTTATACATTCTCCATAAATTTCTAAAATGCAAATAATTTACTTGGAACAAAATTCTGTTTGCAGGAGAAAAATAACTGGGTTAATTATTTTTAGTTTGGACACTGCTGTACAGAATATGTTGGTAGCATACTAAGTCTATACAAAATGAATGGAAGTAGGAAAGAAGAAACAATCTTTCAGCTGTATGAAGAAAGAAAGAAAGAAAGGAAGGAAGGAAGGAAGGAAGGAAGGAAGGAAGGAAGAAGGAAAGAAAGAAAGAAAGAAAGAAAGAAAGAAAGAAAGAAAGAAAGAAAGAAAGAAAGAAAGAAAGGTAGCCAGAGACTAAAAGAAGGCAATACCCTCTCTGAAGTTGCATAGTTCTTCCCACCAATCCACTGTTATAAAAATCTGATTGATACTGGTACCTACTCTTGTAGTGGTGTGCTTCTTTGATGTCGGTACCTTCTGATGTGGCATTGGACATCCCTCATTTGCAGTCTGGCCCATGGCACCACTGCTGTGATAGAAGCCATGTGGCCCAGAACTCTCAAGAATTCCTGTGCCATTCTTACTTGAGCTACCTGGAATTTAATTGTGCACTAAACCAGAGAATCAGCTCTTTCCAGAGGTTTGCACAGTTCTGTGTTCAGTTATGTGCCTACGAACTCCAGAATCTGTCTGGGTTCCACATGTGACTTTTCAAAGTTTAGGAGGAAACCTACCCCCTGCAGGATGCTTCTCACTGTTTGAATTGAGCACACTGCTTCCTCCTTTGTTTTCCCCAAAACTAGCCAGTTGTCTAGGTAAGGAAATGTCCCTATGCCCTGCCTGTGTAGGTGGACTGCTACTACTGTCAATCACTTTGTAAACACTCTAGTCACTGTGGTCAGATCAAAATGCATTAATCTGAATTTAAGCTGGTCATGCCCTACTCTGAACCTCAAAAACGTTCTGTGGCAGGGTCTTATTGGGATGTGGAAATATGTATCCCTTAAGTTCAGTGTCTGTATCAGTGATGGCATAAATGAATGGTGACGTCTTTGCTTACAGTAAAACCTGATTGGCTGAAAGTCAAGCTTTTTTCCCTTATCTGTGTTTAGTTTTATGCTCTGCCAATAACTGTAATAGCAGCCACAGTGGTTCAGCCGAATTGTTTTTGCCAAACCAGACTTTCAGGACCCAAGTTGAAGCCAAAACAAAACTGCATGTGGACCACTTCTCTCACCTCTAATCAAGAGATGCCACTGAAAAAAAAAATTACATTCTCACAATCAGCTGCTGAATAACCACCTCAGGATCAGGGTCAGTCAGTATAAATAAACTCAGAGACCTCCCTGGGTACCAGATATCTTTCCTCAGTGTTCTTTCCTATATCCATAGAGGATGGTGGCATAGCAAGAATCTTTTTAGTGCTATTTTTTAAAGCCCTATGGGTGAGTGTGGGCACTCTTTTGCAAGGAGAGTGCCAGCATGCTTATTAATTCTGCTTGCTCTATGTCAAGTTTTGATTCATTAGAATGTTGATTCAGCATATCAGCCATGTTTCTCAAAACTGCACTATAGGATGAATAGTCCTCATTTAATCTTGGAAACAAACCAAATCCTCCCCAGCAGGGTCTTCTGGGGAACTCAACTCCTCTTCCTCATCCTCCTCAAATAATTCATCTGGAGGGAGACTAGGAGGCACATTGGAGGCAAGTTTTTCAAACCTCTGCATTGTTCTGAGAAATTGCCACATTTGTTGAATGCCTTCCAAGGAGAGCATTTTTTTCTGCTTTGGTACCAGTTCCTCTCTTTGCTTTTCAGATAGAAGAACCACACGATGCTCTTTCTTTTGCTTGCATTTGCCAGCAGTAGTATTTATCTGGTATTCAGAATGTCTTTTTTGTTTTGTTTGGTCTGGCAACAGAACAATCAGCTTTTTCCTGACTTGGCTCCCTATTCTCTTAGGTGCCAAAGACAACTGCTCTTTTCCAGAGGACTTCTTTGTAGCTTTTAAAGTCTCTTCGTGTGCCACAGTCTGCAGAAAAAGAGTCATCTGAAGCGTACTTTCTATCTTCAATAGCACTTTTCTCCATATTTTTATACATAGACTGCTTTAGAGGAGTGCACTCTTGTGAACCTGTTTTGGAGGCTGGTGCAGATGAAGCCTGATGTTTAGCTGCCCTTTTTTTCTGTATTTAGGGCAGAAAACTTTGCAGAGTTAATATTTTCCAAAACTGTGCTCTAGGCTCAAACAATCAAAGAAAAGATTGTTGCCATCTGCTTTGTCAAGCCAACGCATACAGGATATCTTTATAAATCCTGTAGAACTGTTTAAATCTTGTAGGCCCAACCAGTCCATTGGCACAGCAGTAGAGCTACCACTCACG
This sequence comes from Neoceratodus forsteri, assembly GCA_016271365.2. Lineage (NCBI taxonomy): Eukaryota > Metazoa > Chordata > Ceratodontiformes > Ceratodontidae > Neoceratodus > Neoceratodus forsteri. The sequence goes on along the minus strand of CM057454.1, from coordinate 355,453,013 downwards.
ACACTGACAACCCAGTTCAGGAACGAGCCTGGGTCATCTGGAAATTATTTGGGGACAGGAGGATCTAACATTCCAGGGGACATGTTCCTCCTTCTCCTGGAGGAAGGCTGCTGTATCCTGATGCACTGCTGCCACTTGTAGACATGCAGGGGGTAGACCACACAGGACACAGGGAGGGAGCGACACACTGTGCTGCATGTCGTGGGAGTATGCCAATGCATGCTCACATTGGGGAGTATGTCCTGATGCCGGCATCCCTAATGGGCATACCAGTCACAGAACGAAGGGGGGAACTGGACAACACCCTGGCTGGCAGAATTATCACCGACCCTCCACAGACCCTGCACTGGTAACCCAGGTAACTCCCAAAATCTGGATCCTTGATAGATGGTTTGAGGGACTCCCTGCCACCTCACCACAGAAGTCAAATCATGGGGGACTCTGGATGATAAATCCAGGGAGAAGCTGGGTGGTGGGGATGACAGGGTCTGTGGGAAGGAGAGCCAGTCAGCAGCAACTGGTGGATAAACTATAAAATAAAATAAAAAAGTCCTGTAGACCCTGGTTTCTTTTTGGACTTCTTGAAATGCCAATTGGACAGGAAGCAAAAGAAAAAAATGTATTTGAGGTTGTACTGCTGACAAAAGTAGATCCACATTAAAAGTCAGGCCCAGTTTAAACGAAAAACAGTTTTTTTTATTTGGAACTGAAAACCAGTGAAAATTCATGGCTCTCATAGTTCTAGGAACCACAATGAAACTGGTAACAAACAAAACAAATCAATAAAACGAAGATAAACTAATGCTGAGTATCAACTCAAAAACTTTACAAGTAATAAAACAGCTGGCAAAACAAGAACACTGAGCCAAAATGATTGCACTAGCAACTGACCTGTTCAGCAGAGAAATAAGTCTGCCATTGGAACATCAGGGGAAGGGGGAGGGACCAAACTTCAAAGTTTGATTTTTAGCATTCTAAAGGCCCTTTTACACGATTTGTTCTGCATCACTGTGAGTGGTGCAGAGAAACTAGAATGTTAACTTGCTTGCCATGTAAAGCTGAGCTGCACTGCATCCGACGGTAGCGTTCACTGCCCTGGTACCTGCTTTCCTGGGTTCACCACTGCAGTTTTCTATTTTTCACCTAATCCTTCTACTGTATAATCAAAGTGCAGCGTTCACATCGATGCAGTCCAACAAGCAAGTCATGGGCTCTTGGCTGGCCAGAAAACTAAAAAAAAATTCCGGTAGAGTTATGAGACTGCTGCAGGGTGGCTGCATGTATAACCAAAAGGTAGCAGTGCAGATGGAGTGGAGCAAGCAGTTGGAAACCACAGTGCTGTGAGTAAGGGCTCCGTGTAAAAGGGCTTCAAAGTTCTGTCTCTGAGCAACACCTCAGGTCTGAGATGCTGCAGTTTCTATTTATTTAAACAAGTTTTACCAGGTTAGTAAGCAGAGCCCTGGAAAGCTTATTTCCAGTTGCGACTGGTGGGGGAGGGGAGTACAGAGGAATTTACAGGAGTGCATACAACCAGCAAGTACAATATCACAACATCAGAAACAAGTAGTAAATAATGCCCAGCACGTACAAATAACACTGTACAAGAGTCAGAGTATATGGACTTTACGAGCTACAGTAATATCCATGTTAAAAATACACTCTTGTTTCTAGAAAAAAAACCTTTTGTCAATCTAGTTCTCCCCTCCTCCACCAACTCAGTGGGTATAGCATTTATTACTGTTTCCTCTAATACTCATCTAGCCCTCATCTAAAGACATGCTCAGATGACAATACTTTAGATGAAGTCTATTCCACAAATCCATTCCTCTTTCCATAAAATATTGTGTCTGAATGTTCTTCTTACCACTTGTGTCCTTTCATTCTCTAATCTTTTGATGTATTTAGTAGCTTTATCTGAGCAGATGGGGTTATTCCTTTAACCCAGGTGAAACATAGAAGCATAGAAACATAGACTTTGACAGCAGATAAGGACCGCTTGGCCCATCTAGTCTGCCCATTTCCCTACCTATTGGATAAGCTGCAGATCCTAGTTAACTAACAGCCTATTTCTTCCTGGCCCCCCACCAAAATTGCCTTATGTCTGTCCCATGAATTCTTGGTGGTTGTCATATTTCCACTTAATCTGCTTTTTTACAGCGTTGAATAACCCCAGGTCAGACACAGTAGTTTTCCTTGTAGTTTAAATCCTCCTTACCATCTATTTTCTTGCTGCTCTCTTCTGGTGTTCTCAGAAAAGCTTCATCTTTTCTGTACTAAAAAAATAAATAAAATACATATAAAATCAGTAATATTTGTGAGTGGTTAGGGATATGAGGAAGGGGTGTAGAAAAAAGAAAAAAGGGGTATCTTGTTTTTCATTATATCACTTTTTCTATCTCTTATACTAACACTTTCTTTTTTCTCCCATACCCTCTCCCCTTCTTTCTTTTTTCCTACCCCCTCCCTATATCTCTACTCACTGAAATCACATTCTCACTCCTTGCCAAACCCATCCTCTCCCTTTCCATTCTGTTCTCCCTTTATTCTCTCATGCATGACTATGCATCTCTAAATTATGTATCTATTTGTACTATAGTGTTTGTTATACGTTGGTACTTTGCACTAAATGTTTCACTGCACTTTCAGAGCTCTGTATGATACCTGCAGTGGTCACTGCAGCTGAATAATTTTAAATGAACTGCTATGAAGAGTTGGAACCACTAGGAGGCACTGCACCTTGACAAAGCATCTGAAGACGCACAAAACATTGGTGGTTGTGGGTACTAGGCTGTTTCTTGTTGCTCTCATCACCATTTTGTTTCCAGAAATAAAGGTAATCATTTTGCAATATTCCTTAATGTGGCAAACCTTTGTGAACTTATGTGTTCCCAGCTGTCTCTCTCTGACTGAACTGCCTTGATATTGGAGGCACCATGTCAGACTTTGAGCAACCTCCTGCCTTTGATTTAATCATCACTGTTTGGGATTTTTCTGTCAGAACTGATATTTTGATCCTAATCATTGCATTATTACTTTGTATACTATACTTTGGTGTTCCTGCTTTCTTATTCATGTATCCCATTCTATTTTATGTCTGTTTGTTTGTTGTTAGTACTATATCCCTTTGAATTTTAAAAACCTGTGTGTGTGCTGGGGGGTGGGGTGCATGGGTTTATACTGCTATCTTTTGTGAAACATACTTGTACATGATACAATATCCTGCATTTTGAACTGATAAACAGTCCTTCCTCAGGTACCTTTTAGACTCAGGTAACAGGCAGTGTGGTTTGCAGCTAGGCACCTGGGTGAAGAACTACACTTCTAGTGTTATACATACTGTTGAAACATGCCTACAAATATGTAAAGAATGCACTGACAAGATCTTTTACTGCTGCAACCAGCACATTCAACCAGTCCTTTTTAGTGCTGCCAAGCAGACATTTTCTGCTGGCATTTCAATTGCAGTCCTGTTGCTAGTGAGCCACATTCCTGACTGTATTAGTTCAGAAGCTGATGCCACTTGGTTCTCGTGTGTGCTTTGCATATTTAGATCTTGTTCCAGCCACCCAAGAGCTGAAATACATGCTTATTCAGGCTGGGTAAAGTGTAGCAGTGCCTTATGTTTCAGTATACAAAGTAATAATTAAGCCTTGGGGAAATACAGTTTGTGTTTCATTACAGCTGCAGTACCCTTTTGTCTTTACTGCCAGGACAGGTGCATGTCGCATTACTTCAGCATAACAGCCAGCAGCCATGACTGAATGTTATGTATTTATGACCATTAACACATACACAGGATTAAAAAATTAAAATGAGAAAGAGTGACTGCTGTGAAATTGCCAAGGTTTCCAGGGGAGTTCTTCAGGAGGACCACAGGACAGTATTCTCTGGCAGAGATCAAATGAGTGTTTGATTGAAGATTTTTTTGTGCAAGATGTTTTCCTCATCATTAAGTAAGCGTCTTCAGAGCAGTAACACTGTGGTTGCTTCCTTGACAGCAAAGTAGAACGCGACTGATATAAATCAGTTGCCATATGTAAATAATTCAGCAAATCGCAGACTGCTGCTATGCATAACCATGGATTATGGGCATTGAATTATTTCATTGTTTAAGAAGAAAAAAATGCTTAAACAAAACTGAAAATAATGTAAAAGGTGATAGTAAGTAAGTAAGTAACATTTTATTCGTAAGCACCTATCTCTAAGCTGCATGGCACTTTACAATATGCAAAAATACCAATTAAGTAAAAGAGATCATAAATCAAAACTAAACAGTACCAATAACAATAGAGTAAAGATCAGTTATATTCAGCCACCAGTGTAGGACAAATCCCAAAAGCCTGCTTGAAGAGATGTGCTTTCAGGACCTGCTTAAAGGCCTCCAGCAAGGAGGCCTCCCTCAAAGACCTAGGAAGCAAATCCCACAGGGCTGGCACAGCAACTGCAAAGTCCCAGTCACTGGATGTCTTTTAACTGAGCCCTGGGAATTGCTAGGAGGCAGTCCTCAGCAGAGCAGAGCAGAGGGAGTGCTGAAGGTGATATGGAGTCAGGAGATCAGTCAGGTAACTTGGGCCCAGACCACATAGGAATTTATATGTGAGAAGACCCACCTTGAAGGAGATTCTCCACTTCACCGGCATCCAGTACAAGTCACACAGTACTAGGGTCATGTGACACGACCTCAGAAGACCAGTCAGTAACCTAGCCACTGCATTCTGCACTAGCTGCAGGCAATGCAGGACTCCTCCACTAACCCTGAGATAGAGAGCATTGCAGTAGTCAAGTCTAGATGTCACAAATGCATGCACTAGTGAAGGCAGGTTGTCCAGCAGGATAAGGGTTTTAATTCTGGTAACATTCTTCAGGTGATAGAAACCACTATGGACAACGGATGACATTTGTGCCTCAAATGTCAATCCATCATCGAAAATAACACCCAGGCTTTTTACCCTTGTGGTGGCTGTCAGCGGGACTGAGTCCAGCATCAAAGTGGGGCTAACCCCAATGGCTTCTCAGTCACCAGTCCCTCCATTTTGTTTTGGTTGAGCAATGACCAACTGGAGGACATACAATCTTAGATCTTGGCCAAGCACGCATTTAGTACCTCTATGGCACCATCAGTATTGGGTGCAAAAGATATATGCAGCTAGGTATCATCTGCTTAGTAGTGGAAATCCACACTGTAACATCAAATGATCTCACCCAGGGGCAGCATGTACACTGCAAACAACATGAGTGAGAGGATCAGACCCTGGGGGATTCTGCATGGCAGGGGCCTTAGGTGAGAGGAAATCCTTCCCAACATAACACTATGTATCCTGTTCATAAGAAAAGACTCAAACCAGTTAATGGCAGTACCAGTGAGCCCACAGAGCCCTCTAAGGTGATTGAGCAGCACAATATGGCCCACAGTGTCAAATGCAGAAGAGAGATCATGGAGAACGAGAATAGACAGCTCTTTTCTAGCTCTTGCCCTGAGAAGGTATTGTGCACCTGCACTAGCACCATTTCAGTACTGTGCCTTGACCTAAAACCAGACTGAAAGGGCTCAAAAATGTCAAAAGCAGTGAGATGAGCCTCTAGCTGCAGCACCAAAATTTTCGTGATAACTTTGCCCAAGGTGGGCAAGTTAGAGATAGGTCTGTAATTTGTCAAGATGTTAGGATTGAGAGATGGATTTTTTTAAGAGGGGTCTCACCAGTACCCCTTTCAAAGTGCTGTGAAAACAACCCTCTGAAAGCGCACACCAGACAAGCTCGGTGAACATTGAGCCAATGGACTCTGCACATCTCACTAGAAGACACATCGGATCAGGAGCCAGTTCACAGAATGTGGGGTGCAGCGATGAGATCACCATGCAGATTTCCTCTACCTCCACTGATCTGAACTAACTTTAGACAGGTGGGATGCAACTTGGAACATCTGATAGACCACTGCAGGAAAACACAGACCCCATTGGATGAATATTGGACCTTATGGAGGACACTCTAACAGAGAAGAACAGAGCAAACTCTTCACACTTAACCACGGAAGCAGCAACCTTACACTGTAAACAGGCTGGATGAAGCAACCTGTCTACAGTCGTAAAGAACTAAGCCTGTCTGCTCTTCTCTGCAGTTATCTACCTGGACAGAAACTCTGCCTTCATATTGGAGATAGCCCATTGATACTCCCTGTTGTGAGGTTTCAAAGCCAGTCTGTCCTTCTCAAATCCAGACTTCAGACAATGACACTCCAACCCATGACATCTAGTCATCATCTCCTTGACAGCCTGCTCAAACCATGGAGGTCCCAAGCCAGAGGCCCTGGGTCCTATACGGACTGGTGTGATGGAGTCCAGTACCAAGGTCATAGCCCTATTATTGACTGTGACCACTTCACCATCTCCTGATGCACAAGCAGCTCTCACCTCAGAGAGGTACATTGTTGTCAATAAGCCCTCTGGGGTCAGTCCCCACAAAGGGCGATAATGGACCATCTCCACAGGGGAGGGATCACTAGGAGGAACCCTGAACAAAAACCTCACTGTGCAATGATCCAACTAAATGGCCGGATCAATCCTGAGATCTTGGATCTCAAGCCCCAGACAGAATATTAGATCCAAGGCATGGACACGGCAGTGAGTCATGGAAGCAAATGGTTGTGCAAGGTCCAGCAACTTCAACATCTGGAGGAAGTCTTGTCCAAACTGCAAGAGTCTGTCATTGACCCAGGCACTGAGGTCACCCAGAATCAGCCATCAGGGTGACTCCAACATCCTCTTGGTGACTAAGTCCATGACTTCCTGTAGAAATTCCCTCTCATACCCAGAAGGTTGGAACACAACAAGGACTCTCCCATATGATTATCTAGATATGCTTAAATTAGGAAGATGTTTAACAGTCATGACATGAACTTGATTTGGGGATATATTTCTATATTTCTTTACTTCTTTCTTTCATTATTTAAAAGTTGTTGACCGGAAGAAGTGCACTGAGTCATAACTTGTTCAAAAGTGTGACCCAGGGGAGTGGTTTCAAGGGGAGAATACTACTACAGTAAAATAACAAAAACAAGGTCCATGTATAAAATGCAGTAGTGGGCAAAAACTGATAAAAGAGTAACAGATTTTCCAATGTACAAAATTTACAGAGGAATAAAAGTACAATGAGCATCAGATGAGCGAAGTGAGTAATAGGATAGGATGAAGGGAGTTAAAAGAGAGGAGAGGAAAGGGTGAACAGTGACAAGTCAGTATTTGCTCCAAACGGAAAGTGTGAAAGGTAGTGGGCCTCCAGAGAAGAAAGAGAGAGAGATAGAGAAAGGTTAGCATATATAGAGAGTAGTGATGGGTAAGAGGCAGGGCATGAAGGGCAAAGCAAGAGGAGTGGAAAAAGGGGACCCAGTCAGGTAAGGGTAGACTTGGGGCCATCACTGAAAGCCACATCCATATAATTGAATACCAGCATGATCATCTTAAGGATCATCTCATGGTATACAGGAAGTGGATGGTAGGATTTGCTATGGGGCAGTGTGCCAAGCTTAAGGTGGAGTTTTTAGTACATGACATTGATGTAGGTAGTAAAACTGAGGTTATGGTCCAACCACACACCAGGCAGCTCACCATTTATGGTTGCAAAGCATGAGTGATGGAACCTTGTTAGTCTCTGTCTAGTTCTAGAAAACATGGAGGCAGCCATTCTGGCATTTAGTGAGAGCTGATTTAAGTGGAAGCAGTGCTGGATATTATCAAAGTTCTACTGAAGTGACAGCTCAAAGCCAAGGACTAAGGCACAAGAAGAAAAGAGTACTGGGCCATATTCTCATGTTTTGCAGATCCAGAAATGGGGTGGGGGGGTGGAAGCCATGATGGACTGTTTGCTAAATAGGGTGAGCTGCCCGAACTTGAAACATTTTTTTTTAACATCTGTTTTTTAATCTACAGAGCTTGCCAGGTCCTCCTTCAGCCATTGTCACTGGTCCACCTTCTGCCATGGCAGTCAGTTCCTGTAACTCCTTTGAGATTGGCCACTGGTCCTCTCCTTGTATAGGTCCTATTCTCAAATTGAGCTGCTTTGCAGGGCCTTGGTGCAGACCAAAATGGGATTTTACTCAACCTTCTCCACAAATAGTCAGTACCCATACCCCCACTAGCTTGGCCATGGATGGTCCAAGGAGTTTAGGGCAATGAGGGGAGCGGTGCAGAGCCTGGCACACAAATTGGTACAACCAATTAGAGGACCCAGCTATAGACCTAATAATCCCCACAGAACACTGAATGGCAGTCCCATGACAGCCCAAGTGCACTATGGGGTATGGCAGCCTGCATTCCCTTAAAATGTTTTTCAATAATAAAAATTGTAAAAATGCCCCCTTTTACCCATAATGTAATATAGAGAATATATGGGTTTCTTAATTTAACTACAAACAAGTCAACTCAAAATCATTTGTACAGTGGATCTGGGTTGAGGTGTGTGTAACAGCTTGTCCTGCCTCCAGCAGGAGTAACTTCTGTACATCTGTCCTGAACAGCCTGCCTAAAGGGTCTCTGGGATGTTACAGAGTATGTTTGCCCATGGACATCCACCATACATGCCTCATCCTGGCCCTTTCCCTGACCATGCATGGAGATTTTTTCTGTGGTGTGTGCACTCAGAGATAAGGAAGGGAACGGGAAGGGGAAATCATTTAACCAGGAAAGGCACACTAAGCTGAATCTTGTTTTCAGGTGCTTCCTGGAAGCAAAAGGAAGTTAAGTGACTTGCTCAGGGTCACACAGTATGCAAGTGGGGGCTGTGGGATTTAAACACAGGTCCCCAGGTTTGCAGCTCAGAGCCCTGAACCACTGCACTATATTGCCTCCTGGTATGAGATGGGGGGAGGTCAGAATGATGTGGAATCCTCTATAACCACAGACCCAGGACCCTTGAGAGAGTGGGGAAGCTGAGGATGATTCCCATGGCCTGGTGCCAAAGAAAGGCCCAGGCCGCCCAGCATACTACTGTACACAGCTGAATAGGGGCCCCAGGGTCTGAACTTTTCCCCTGGGCCCAGAATTCCTCTCACAGGGCCTGCATAGACCCCTTTTCTCACTGTCTATAAAGCCTCTATGTTTACCTACCCACCTAAAGTGAGGCCCAGCTGGTTCCTTTCCCAGAATAACCAGCTGGGAGCAGAATCTGGAGAGAGAGAGAGAGAGAGAGAGAGAGAGAAGGAGGCAAGATCCAAGCAGAGGCTAGGCAGCCCCATAAAGAATGTGAGTATGTGACAGATTATCCACTAGGAACAGTCACTGCTGTTTTTTCTTTAAGGGTATCTTCTTTCAGTCAGGGTACACACAGAATGAATAACACCAAAGTGTGAAGAACAAGCTGATTCTCACACCAAATAGGTACTGTAATATCATAATGAGGTGTGTGAATCAGCAAATCTTCACACATTAGTTCTTTTTTAATTTTTATAATATTTTGGGTAGCATGTTTTTGACTTCACTGTCAGACCCCCCATCTCCTCAGATCAGACGGTCGACCGCCGAGCCTCTGGCAGGTTCAGCCAGCTGCTTCTCTTTCCTCCTTTAATCATAACACTGTTTTTTTAAATGAAAGCAACAGCTCATTAACGCATTGCAACCGGCTCCTACTTAAAGCTGCTCTCGACTGTGTTCTGCACAGTTCAAGTTGTTCTCAACATTCCAGCATTAAGAACAACTTTTTTGAAAACACTGCAATATATTAATACTGCTATATACTAATAATGTACATGACCCCCCAAAGCACCACTCAACCAACCAGTTCAATCCCTGCAGCATGGCACAGCTGCCAAGTCTTCCTGAGTTACCAAGGGCCAAAAACATGGCCGTGCCAGGCATTGTCACATAACACATGCACACACATACCTTAGAGGAGCTAGTATCCATCAAGATGCTCACCTTGCTTCCAGCAGATCTGCTTGATGAGTCTGGCATTGGGATGTGACCCTGAGGCATTAGCTTGGTGAACAGCAAGATAGCTCTTAAACCACTCTGAAGCAGTTTTAAATGGTTTTAAGACTAACATTTGTAGAATGCAGGAAAATAGCTCTTCATTCTGATTGTTATGAAGACCTAGGCAAACACCTTCCTTGCCTCCTACTCCCACCCCATTCTTTCCTGAAAGGGATTGGTCTCAGCCCCTTCTTTTCCACCTCCTTCTCTCTTGGTCCTTCTGAAGCCTACTCCCCATCACTGCCTACTTCCCTCCTGTCGTGCTCTACCTCTGCCTTGTGCAGGCAGGGTCCACAGCATACTGGAGGGGCCAGGCCCCGGCAGACCCTTCTCTTCTCCCTCTCTTCCTTCCTGATGTGCTCTAACTCCCATTGCCTGCAACCTGCTTCCCTCATGTTCATGCTTGACCTCTGTCTAGTGCAGGCAGGGTTCCCAGCATTCTGGAGGGGCCAGGCCCTGGCAGACCCTTCTCCTCCATCCCTTCCCCTCCTCCAAATCCCCCCCTTTCCACTCCTCTGCTCTCTGTCTATATGCCCCTACCCACCCACCTGCTCCCCCCTCCTTCCTAGCCATAGATATTTGCTAACCTCTAATCTCTAATGCACTTATAGTCAACCTTGCACTTTTGTTATTCCTTGTAAATTTTGTTCTATCTGTGTCTCTCCTCACAATCTTGCCCTAGTTCAACCTCCTTGTATTCTATCCAGCCATTGCCTAACTACAAAGCTATGTCCCACCAAGTGTTTGCCAAAGATATTTGTGCTATCATACCTATCTAGTTCAAGACTGTTAGCATTATATCCATCTAGTCCATACCTGTTAGCATTCCTCCTTTTCAGTACTTCCATAATGTCTGCTCATTTTATTGAATGTAATCAAATTGTATATCTATATTGTGTACCAAATCTCTATATACTATCCTCATGTTCCCCACGTGCACCAGAAGGCGAGCAACTTGTTGCTCAGCGTGCCTTCCTGGTGAAACATTTCAATAAATAAATAGCCCTTTAAATTTGCAAGCTCCTTTCGAAGAGGCTGTGATCTCATCCTGAGAAGTAAATCCTTTATGGGGAAACCTGGTCAAAACACTGAGGTGAGTGTCATCACCTGAGATTGAGCTCCTGCCTTCTCATATACCCGTACACCATCTCTGCTCTGCTGAGGAGGGCCTCCTGGTAGTTCCCAGGGCAAGGCTCAAGACTGTGGGGGACTGAGCTTTCGAAGTTCCAGGCCTGGTCCTCTGGAATTCCTTGCCCAGAGCTTTGAGGGAGGCCCCCTTGTGGAGACTATTAAGTGGGGCTTGAAAACTTTTTATTTCAACAGGTATTTTGGGTGAATATTTGACAACTTTGTCACCCTTATAGCATAAATGTATTTGTTAATGTAGTTATTGAAATATTGTGTTATTATATGGTTTTATTTGGGATGTACTAACTGATATGAAGTTTTGAATTACCACTCTGTATTATTGTAATGGCGCCCTGATCCTCCAGGGAAGTGCTGACCCTCCAGGGTAAGCAATAATACCCAACAGGGTGGGCAATATTGGGAAATACTGGACCACGCAGGGGCATAATGAGCCCAACGCCGCAGGCAGAGGACCTTATAGCCCCTGGAAAGTCTGGTATTTCCCAATAATGCCCACCCTGGAGGGTATTATTGCTCTTAGAAATTGGCTTTATTAGTAAGTTTTAATCAAGTGGTAAAAGAAGAGAGGAAATGAATATAAAAAAATGAATAGAATGAGCAGGAAAAAAGTATTGAAGAAGTAGTCCATATTTTTTAAGGATGCCCCAGCTCCTGTTGCTATTCCCCACAGCCATCACCCCCCCCCCCACACACACACACACACACAGACACACATCCACCTGAACAACAAAATTTGTGTGTACTAGAAATCTCCCTAGCAGTCGCTGGGCATCGTTTTTAAGTTCTGTCCCCTTTTTGGAAGATCTTCTTTTTTTTTTATTTGTTTGAGGTTGGAATCTGCGTCTTATAAGCATGCAATCTGAAAGAAGGTGGATAGAAGTGTAGCTGGCATGAGCGACAGCCCCGAGGTAAATTATTTATTTTAAATCAGTAGATTAACTGTGTGAGCACTGTGCTGTGAAGGAGTTCCAACATCTGTTGAAGCACAATGGTAGTGTCAAAATCCTGCTTCTCACTGAGAAGCTGTTCGAAGCAACAGCTTCGTTTTACTTAAAGCGCGGTACTACGAGACAGTGGTCGGAAGAGTGTGGCTGTGAGAAAAACCTATTTCGTCACTCTTCCCAACCGCAGAATAATTGCAGTGTGTATGTTTATTTTTATTAAGGCTTTTATTAAGTGGGAGCCGATACTAAAGTTGCAAGAGTCGGGACCAGTAGTTCTCGCTAAGCGAGAGAAAAACATGGCAGGGATTTCAAATTTAATTAAGTGATTTCAGCCAATGACAATGGGCACCCCTGTACAAGGGTATGTGGTGAGGTGGCACTTGGGCTGGTACTTATTTTTAGCTGAGCATCAATTGAGAAATAAATGCCCAGCTCGGAGGCCATGTCAGCCAATCAGAATTGAGAATTAATTCTTCCCATTTTCTAAATATAAGTAAAGACTACTACTACCACTATTTTTTTATCTCTCCAGTAGGGTTGAGAGATTCTTTATATCCTGCAAAACACATAAGGTCATATGTGTTATGGCTGTCCCTTCTGTTGAACATATTCTCCAGGAGTCCTTGCTGAGAATCAAACTGGTGACTCTCAATCTCAGATTCAAACAACTCTAAACCATCCAGCTAAAATGAATTTCATAATACTTGGAAGGTGAAACTGTGCTTTTTAGCATTCCACTACTATCAGTATCTCACAAATAGAGGGCACTGCTCTTACCATTTCACAGTACTAGAGGATTCTATCACTGCAGCACCCCACATCTAGATGCATTATTCACAGATTGTTTTTCATATAGGCAATCCTACGTTTTTTAAAGCTGCTTGGTGTAGTCAAATGCAGGCTTTAACTAGAGAGTGGTGGATGTGGCCAAATCCAGATTAAATGAACTGTGTTACCTTTTTTGTTGACCCTGAAGAAAACATTCACTAGTGTTCCACCACTCAAGAGGCTTAATGCAATCCAATAGAACATATAGGGATCTATAGTATTGCATAAAAAGTAGCTCACTGCCATCTTTCATTGTGTCTATGTCCCCTTACTGGAGCAGATGAGCAGTATTGCTAGACGAGCACTTTCAGAAATAATAATTAAAAAATAATATTACAGTGACAGGCTGTGCAACTGTGTGAGTAGCAGTAATGCTTTTCACTTGTTTTCCCAGCAGTGCTGAGCTTGCTTTTTGAGTTGATCCATGTGGGTAGGATACAGGAGTCTTGGATTGGAAAGGCATGTTCTCAGATCACTGTTCTCATATTGCTCATTACTGGGGCTTCTTATGTTGGCTGTACCCCTATCCTCCCCTCCTGTGAAGCCCCTCTGTGGCCAACCTTCCAGTCTGGTGCTCAGGTTCCAATCCCCACCACTAGTAAACACCACTGTGTACCACTGCCCCTCTCCCCAATAAGCTGCTCTGTAACCAAATCTCCAGTCTGGCAGATAGATGCTTTTCCCTGCCACTGGTAAACACCACTGTGAGCCTCCACCCACCCCTCACCCCACCTGAGAAGTGGATCCATGGCTAAATCAGCAGTCTAGCAGTACGGGTGCTAGTGCTCACTGATGGTAAATAGCACTGTGTGCTACCTCTCCCTCAAAGTCACTCTGTGGCCAAGTCTCCAGTCTAGCAGTAGGGGTGCTAGTCCTCACCGATGGTAAATAGCACTGTGTGCTACCTCTCCCTCAAAGTCACTCTGTGGCCAAGACTCCAGTCTAGAAGTAGGGGTGCTAGTCCTCACTGATGGTAAATAGCACTGTGTGCTACCTCTCCCTCAAAGTCACTCTGTGTCCAAGACTCCAGTCTAGAAGTTGGGTGCTAGTCCTCACTGATGGTAAATAGCACTGTGTGCTACCTCTCCCTCAAAGTCACTCTGTGGCCAAGTCTCCAGTGTAGCAGTTGGGGTGCTAGTCCTCACTGATGGTAAATAGCACTGTGTGCTACCTCTCCCTCAAAGCCACTCTGTGGCCAAGACTCCAGTCTAGCAGTTGGGTGCCCATTCCCACTTCCAGTCAACACTGATTGGTACTCCCCTCCCTGTGAAGTAGCTCCATGACCAAGTCTTCAGTCCAGCAGTTGGATGCCAATTCCCACTACCAGTAAGCACCACTGTGTACCCCCTCCGAAGCTGTACTAAATCGAAGCTATTCTGGGAGAGGAGTTTTTCTTATTTCAAAAATGCCTGATGGTATAGCTACTGCCACCATCACATCATAGCCAGGTAATTCTTAAAAACTATTGTTATCACTTTGGTTAATCCTTTAAAAAGTACTATTGTTCTCTCTTTATTAAGTTATTAAAGGAGTAGTACACCCTCATTTCTTATAAATGTTATGTGTTTCCTTGTCAACAGAGCACTCTTTTTGTGTAGCTGTTGGGGATATATGTGTTTGCTTTAGTTTGTTATCACTTTTCACACCAGCCCCTGTAACTCGCCCGGGGGTCTCCATTTTCTGGTTGTTGAAATCTCATTGCCCCTCAGAGCTGCATTAGCATATGAGAACATGATGCCACAGCACCCATTTACACTATGTATCTGTATGCTGAAAGTACACGTAACCTGAAAAAACTCTTTAGAAACAAAGGCTGAATGCAGATTAAAAAAAAGCTTGCATTACATTTAAGACAGTTTGTACAGCTAATTGAAACTAAATGTGTGTATTTTACACCTTCTGCAACTTTTTTGTTGAATTCTAAGTAAGCAGACAGGCATACTGTGAAGTGTAAATGGTGCTGTCACATCATGTTCTCATATACTAATGCAGCTATCAGGCACAATGAGATTTCAACAACCAGAAAATGGAGACCCCGAAGCTAGTTACAGGGGCTGGTGTGAACAGTGAAAACAAAATAAAGCATGCACATATCCCCAACAGCTACACGAAAAGAGTTTTGTGTTGACAAGGAAACAAATAACATGTAAGGAATAAGACATGACGGGGTGTGCATTAAACACTTCTAATGCATGACCAGGGGAGTAGTAGATGAGTGTCTTCAGCCCCTGGTCGTGCATTAGAAGTGTCTAATGCACATCCCCAGAGTGTCTTACTGCACTTCTAAATTGGGACTCTCTATTTTATATACATGTAAACATTAAAATAGGTTAAAATAATAAAAGGCACAATTTTTTGCTGAATTTGACATAAAATAGCTCCTTCACCTGCATGAGCTTAATTTTTTTTCTTTTTCTTTTTTTGCTTTAGGACATTTGTCCTACTTTGGCCAACATAGCTGTAGGTCTTTTTTGCATGCTATTGCTGTCTTCAGCCCCCCCCCCCCCACCACCACCACCACAAAACACACATACATCACTAGCATGAACTGTATTGCAAAATGTATTGCTTTTCTGTTCTTTTTTTAATAGAAAATTAAGCTAAGTAGCCACACATCAAGGAGCAAACAATGGAGCCTGTGAGCAAGAGATGTTCAGCAGTGAGGTGGGTGGATCGAGAACAAGTGTGAAAAAAACGAGAGTGCTTACAAGTGTTTTTCTTTAAAAAAAGTGAACAAAACCAATTTAGTAATATTGTGCTCTCACAGCCTTGAGTTAATTCATAAAATGGAGTTGGCTCTTTATGTGTTCACTCTGAACCTCTCCCTGGCCACTCCTTAAATCAATGTGATCACAGGACAGCCCACCAGCACAGCAGTAGCACTACTGCTTGTGACGCCTGTGACCCAAGTTTGGGAACAGGCTCAGGTTGTCAGAGGGTTGGCCGGGGGGAGGAGGCTTGAGCATCCGTAGGACTGCCCATCTCCTCTGGGGGTTGGGGGGGACCTATTGCTCAGTGCATGGCTGACCTCTAATGGCAGCTGGATGTTCAGCATGCCTGAGCAGCATGGAAGTGGTACAGCTTGACAGACACTGGTATAAGCTGTGGCATCAGCACACATCATGTCATCAGGGCGGTGTACATTGAAAAAAACACACCCTTAGTCCGGTGCAACACCAGCAAGAGGACCAGGTAAGATCCTCGCCACTGGCACTAGTGGCTCAAAGAGTAGACTCTGATGAGTTTCCAGTGGTATGGAACTGAGAGGGGCGTGGCTAAGCGGCTCGGCTACTCGCTCCCACTCCATACCCACCTGGGGATTAAACTATGGCTCAGTGGGGGAGTCCCTCTGAGCTTGCAGTTCTGGTGGAGGGTTGGGGTGACAGTGATGCAGACTAGGGTGGGGGGGGAAGAAATATAAAAAAAATCACTGTGATCACCCTCTGTGGCAGCATTGCTCACGTAGATCACTGCTGCCTCCCTATATATACAAGCTAGAAGAATGTGATATGTAGGGTGCAATAAGCTGCAGTATTTCATGGCTTTTTTATTGGGTCCCATACCGTTTAAGTTGCTGGTGGTTAGCAATACCAGTGAGTAAAACACTAAGCCAGGAGGACTGAGCACCGAGGGTAAGGGAAACATATAGCACACACACAATTGCTGATGCAGGATCAAAAAGACCTCAGATGCAGATAGTTTAAACATTTTGAATATTTCTTGCATAGTTCTTTTAGTTTGTGAGCAGCGGTGGAGCAGCTTGGCTGACAGTTGGAGCAAGTCTCATGTGGCGGGCGGGTGGTGGCAGTGGGGGGATGATTAAACAGTTTGTATCAGGCTATGTAGACAAAAAACAGCACTGCACAGAAACAAAAATTAAAGGAGGAATTCAGCTTGTTTTACATCATCATTGTTCAGTTTACTGTTTGCTACTTATGGTTAGCTATCTCAGAGGTTGAACAGTCTCAATGAAAAAGTGGCAGCTGGAGCGATTGAGTAACATCAGGCACTATTGCAGGGGTCAGGATCATGGCTGTTAGAATGGTCATGGCTCAAACACAAGAGCAAATAATCATCTTACAGAAAATGAGTCTCACTGAAAAGACTAACTATGCTGCCAATTTCCCACTGTGTGAGCCACGAGGTGAGGCTTACATGTATAGCTAAGGTGGTGCACTAGTCAGGATGTGTGGGCTACGTGAGATGAAACTATGTAGGCTGTAATTTTTTTAAATTTCTACTGGCTCAAAGATTTCATTGCAGTCCTGTATCCAGCTGGCCAGCACTTGTTTTTAGCTGTGCATTAGACAATTCAAATGCATGGCTCATGACCAATCAGGACACAGGAATTGCCCTTCCTATTTTATAATTACAAGATATAAGGGTGTACTTCTCCTTTAAATAAATACAGCCTTCCACTGAGCAGTCAGTTTATTATTATATTGTACTTACTTGGTTGGGGTTGCTTTCATTTACCCATGGACACTGTTCACCAGGCAATTGCCAAGAGCACTTTACTTCCTCTTTAGAACTTAAGTTGTAATATTATCCTCTAATATCAGCAGTTTACTAGTGGTGTCATAAAGTCTGCAATCATCTCCTGCCTGAGTTGTTACCCATGTAACCCCCTCTATCAAACTGGGTACTTATATGCAGCCCATAGTTCCCATTTCTGCTCTCCCTTTAGCGCCTCCAGGAACGCCTGCATTTCTTTTTCTGTCCCCCAGGTCCTCTTTGTGCCCTTGTGTGCCCCTTTCCACAGTCCCAGTGTTAATTCAGCCCCATGGGGCTCAAGTCTCTAACCGCAGCTTCCCACTGCTAGTGTGGCATCCCTGGTGCCTAAGAGATCATGTCTGCACCAAGCAGTGCCTTTGATCTCCTGACCGCTTGCGTGTTGGTCCTACAGGAGAGTGTTTCGGTGGTCCCAGTGTCCCTATGTAGTAAGGGGGACCCAGTGACCATAGGGAGGGCCATGAGAACCTATTGTTCAGAATATTTAAGAAAATCCACATAATGATTGAGGCTCATAAATATTAATGAGCCGAGAGCCCTGGTCCACATAAATATTCATGAGGGCTGTCTGCTCTCGAGGAAACTGTGTTCTTGACTGCGGATGACAAGAAGGGGCAACGTAAATAAAAATAAATAAATATACCTGCTGTAATGTTTTGGGGGAAATTGTGACAAGGGGAAACGTGTTTAAATAAATAAATAACTTTACTCCTGGCTGCACCAGTAAAATGTTGGAACTCAGAGGACAGCCTACCTGCTGCAAATGCAGAGCCTTAAATATTGGCAGCAGTGACAGGAAAATGGACTGAGCAATCTATTTGATCTATGCAGCGGCAGCAAGTACATATCCAGGGCTATTGAACTGTGGGGTATTTGGGCGATTATTTAATTTATTCTGGCTGCACCAGGACTTTGTTTGAGACTGTATCTGTTCTGCTTAAGGGACTGTATGCTTCAGCAGCCATTACAAAGCAGCACAGCCAATCGGAAAGCTAGAATTTCAAAGCCAGGACTTGTGGGACATTAGAAAAAGCTCATGGGAAACTTTTAAGTACTTGTGAGAAACTGCAGGGACCTAATTTCAGATGCCAAAACAGTAAACCAACTATGCATCAAGTGAGGTTCATGCATAATTCATTTTCTTAATTGACAGGCCCTCCAGCCAATTGGAGGCCAATCACCCAAAAGTGTCAGCCAACCAGAAGCCTCAGAAGAGCCCATAAAAGACTCCGTTTTTCAGCAATTCTCCAGATTTGAGTGGGAACCTCCACGGGGGTGGGGGCTATGGACCCCAGCAATGCAACTGAGCTTGGTGATCCAGTTAATCCTCTCCATCCAGGAGGGGGTGTTTGCCTTCTTTAGCAGTTAAAAGTTAAAGTAATTTAGTTAATGCAGTACCTGCTAGCCTGGGGGTTGCCAGAATGTCCTCCAGGTGCTAGCCCTCCCTTCCATGTCAGGAAAAGATGTGGACCTGCAACTTGATGACATCAAGCCAGCTGTGAGAGAGCTGATTTCACCTCAGTTGTGAGAGAACTGAAGACATCAGGAACTTTGATTGCAAAGATTCTACCATGAGGAGCCTGAGTGAGTACTCTTGTACCCCCCAGTGCAAGAATGAAAGAAAGTACTTAATTGGGGCTGTCTATGCTCAAGTGACTGTGCTATGAAAGCCTGTTCCTTGGTCTGCACCCTGCATCTGCTACACCTAACCTTAGCCCAGTGTGGGTGGACCCCTCTTGAACCTTTTTTGCTGATTGTGACTGTCCAATTGGTTTGCATCTTGCATCTGCTGTGCCTGTCTTGCCCAGTGTAGGTGGACCTGACTGTTCTGGTGGACTCAGGTGAGCCCAGAACATAATATAGATATGCTGATATGTAATGTCTGCTATGGAGCCTACATGACTGGAAGGGGAGCACTCAGTGTGATGGATAGCAATCTGCTTGTTATTATATTGTATCATATTTGTGATATAAATATGTTTCTTCAAATGCCTGCTTGGAAAATATGGCAACTAGCAGAACTGCACCATGGGAGCTGGAATTTCAAAAGTGTGGTAAGGAGAGATGGGCCTCTCAATGACCCAATGGAAAATCTAATTAAGAGCTTCCTTCAGATACCAGGTTATAACAAATTGTAAAACACCCATTTACTGTGAAATCCAAGAAAACAGGCTGTATTCTATGATGTATTAGAAAGAAGCAACTTCTGACTGATACCTGTTAGATTTCACAAATAGGTGACATAGCTCATCAGCAATTTCCTCTGAAGATCAAAGGGGTAACTCTGACCTATCATAAGGTGTCAATAATTAGGAATAATATATATATATATATTAAATTGGAATGTTTAGCAGAGTACTGGGGCATGTGACTGATCAATTAATTCAGTATCCAGGTTTAAGTGACCTCACAGCCAGCAACATTGTGAGCTGTGACATCATAGGGAGGATGGAACTGTAACTGAATATTACCAGATGGCTAGAAGGAAAGAGTGCTTTTGCTTTTTGATACTGGACTCCTGGCAAGACACACTCTCCAGAAAACTTTAGGTGAATCAACCACCACTTTTTATTACTGGAAACTAGGGTAGGAGAAAATATTCAGTATTAAGGCTGTTTTGTTTAAATTGTCCATTTAATTTAAATGACTGTAAACCCAATTTTATATGTTCTGTGTTTGTATTTCATCTACTAATTTTTTTTACTTGTAGTAAACTTTGTTTTCCTTGAAATTCTGCCTGAGTCTTTTTCTCATTTTGAATGTGAATGCTGGGACTGTGGTGATAAGTCTGACAGAACTGTTAAGTGCTTACAGTGTGTTACCATTTTGCACCAAGGTAAGAAAAGTACCTAGGTCTCAACTGAGTCAAAAAGGGGGATTGTGAACCAGGTTAGGTGCCCTCTGGGTTAAGTATTACACTGCATTTCCCCAAAGAGGGTGTAATATTTGATCCTGTTAACTGGGCGTGCTAGCAGAAAAGGGTTCATATTTGACCTCAGGACTCGAGACAGGTAGTTGTTTCGGACCCAAAACAGACCGTAGGGTTACCCTGTTTGTCTCCTATTCACATATTGCAGTTTGAGGTTTAGCACTGTGGGAGCAGAGGGCCTGACCTGCAGAGTGTGTTTGTGACACTCAGTACAGGGGCTCCTCCTGACTTTGCCTGGGAGGTCAAGTATTTTGCTAACTATCCAGTCAAGATGTCCCATGGAGCTGCAAATCTACAGCCAATAGCCAAAAATAGGACTGAGACCACAAGTCTGCAAATGTGACTTCAGTAACCTGGAAATGACTGTTTTTGAAGTAATTTGACCAGGGCAGCTATCCAGGCCCCTGGTGGAAGAAGCTCTACCTTCTTCAATTGTACCAGATGTGTCTGAACTTTAAATGTACTGAGTGAACCAAATCATATAAATGTGATGAACATTCAGAAAGGAATACTTAACTTCCAAACCCGGTGTGACTGATTGGTTGCATCTGACCAATGTTTCAACTGCAGCATGCAGGGCAATCCCTGCACACTCCAGAAATACTGCAAATAGTTTAAAGTTCAAATGTCTTGGAAATCTAATCATAATTTCTTGCTAATCAAGCCAGCCAATGAGCAGTTGCACTGTCCACCAGGCCTGCAACCATTAAGGGACTTTGGTAACTGGGTACCCAGGGTAATTGTGTGGGATTATGGGGTCTCATACTAAAAGCTTTGGGAACTGGTACCAGTTGTGGGTAAATGATAATGGGTTTCCATCTGATTCAAGGTGGCTTAGATAGCCAGGGCTCTGGGTATCCGTGTCTGTCAAATGTGATTGCTTTCTGATTAAAAAACCATGGGTGAGATATTCAGAAATGTGCCAAAGGCATGCGCAACCCCAGAGCAGCACAAGTCAACTGCACAATGGTGCAGTGACTGTGATATTCAGCGGTTGCGCACCACAACATGTGCCAGTGCAACATGGCTGAACATTGTAGGCACTACGCCATGGCGCAGTGAGAGGTGCACCAGGGAGCAACCGGAAATGCACCATAGCACAACCAGGGATGTGCAAGGGGCAGAGGAAGATGCACCAAGACACAGCAGGAACAGCCATAGGCACAGCAGGGAGCCAGGCAAGGGGGGAAGGGGAAGATAGTGTGGGAAGGTGGGGGGCACCAGGCCAGGAACACTGGCAGGGACACAGCCAGCACACAGGTGACCACAGCACATGGAGTGCAGGCATGCAGCTGGTGGGCCTTCCCGGTGGAGGATGCAGGGCACAGGTGGCACTGACATCCAGGGCTGGGCACCCTAGGTGGCCACACACTGGAGGGCATGCAGCTGCCCGGCCAACAACAAACCACACCCTGACACACAGCACCCACCACACACACATATGCCACACAGCCCAAACTGCCAGCCCAGGGCCACTCCAAGGCACAGCTGCTGACTGAGGGGCATGCCACCACCATGCATGCACCACTCAATGACACTGGTGCACCACAAAGCCACCCACCACACCATTGCAGCATGGACCCACTCACCAGCTGCAAAGCAGACACAGACACAGAAGGGTAAACAGGTAATAAATGTAATAGAACAATAGCAACACAGCTGTACAGAAAACAATAAACAAAGGGGAGGGTAGGTGTAGGTGGGAAGGGGCAGGGGACAGGGCTTGTACAAGTGGATGGGTGAAGGTAGGGGAAGGGAGGACAGAGCTGGGAAGGGTGCTGGGGAACATCATGGCTGGCCATGACCTGCTAGCAACTGTCACCTCCCCCTGCGACGGTCCCGTAGCAGAATTTGCCTGGTCTGGTCAGTGATCTCCATCGTATGGGACACTATCAGAATAATCTGCTGCAGCAGCTGGCAGTATAACAGAAGCCTTTAACCCCTCCAGACACCTATGACAGAGGAAGGGACAGGTGATCAGTGCATGTCCAAAGCACCCTAGCCCCCCCTTGTGCAGCGGACAGTGGGAACACACCCCTGGAGTGGCACCCCAGCCACCTGCAGTGGGTGGGCCTATGCCTGCCGCCAACCCGGCAAGCCACATCAGTGCACAGCACTGGAATTTGCTGCCCAAGGGCCACCCAATAGCACAGTGGCAGGCAGGTGGCACAAGTGGTAGCTGGACGCACACCCGGCCCACCAACAGCTGCCACACACATGCAATGGCTGCCCAGTGGCACCATGCACACTGCACCATGTGCCAAACACAGCTGCCATGGCACAAGGCACAGGGGACCAAGGCTGTACCCCCACCTCCGCCCACCCTGCACAACAATGTGGGAATGCACAGTGCCTACCTGCTCACTGTGGCACTGCGCACACTGGTCCTGACACACCATGTCCTCCACCAGCAGCTGATGGGCCCGCAGTGGCCTGTTGTGGACTGCCAGGTGCCCCCACAACCCTGGCTGTCCTCCGGTCTTCAGGTTCTAGGACAGGAACACAGACAGGCACACATCAGAACACAGCCACAGCATGAGCCCACTGTCCTCACCCCCCCCAAGCACAGAGTGCACCCCGGCCTGGCAAGGCCGCAGGGCAGTGGTGCAGCATACCCAGTGATTAGCAATGCCAAGCCACACAGCACACAATGACAGCCCTCCCCAGCATGGCATGCAGCCCTGCCTGCCCCATGGAACAGGGGACATCCACAGATGCAGTCGGACCACACTTACCTGGCCGTGGCATGGCCCCCCCCCCTCTGGACACACACCTGCAGCACCCTCAGTCTCTCCAGGTCCCACCTTCACAGGTCTCCATACTGGTGGTGACACTGCTCCCTGGTATGCTGCACACCAGTGGCCTGGATGAGCCAGTCTGTGATGTCCTGCCACACCTCGGTCCTGGGTCTGTTGAGGGGCTGCTGGCCAAACAGGCTGGCAGCATGGGGCTCCACCTGGGCCACCAGGTTCACCAGCTCGACCTGGCTCCAATTACGGGAATAGGGCACTGCGTGGCATGGCATGGTTCGACAGCAATATAGCAGGCCAAAATGGTGCCAAGTAGCGTACGTGCACAACGTGCTCAGGATGCATGCCTCGCATGGAGATGCACTGCCTGTGGCAATTGTGCATCTCCAGCGATGTGCGGCATGCAGGGCCAGATTAAGGCATAGGCAACATAGGCACAGGCCTAGGCCCAACCTGCCAGGGGACCCCCTCCAATCCCCAACATATATTAACTATTATATACTCTTCTTTTTGCCAGAGCTGCATTTTTTTTGTTTTGTTTTGTAAAGGACTCAGCCACTGAGTAATCTGAGCAAGACAGGGGATTAACTGTGAAATGATTCTCACCTCCCCTGATTAGGTGTTAAGTATAGATGATAGTTTAAGGGGCCCTGGCCAAGGTGACCTTTAAGGTGTGAACAGGACCATTTCCTTTGCTTTGTCTCCCAACCCCACTTACAAACAAGTCTTATTCTTAAATATAATAGGTTAACAGTACAATTCAATGGGTGTGCTTTATATTTCATCTCTTTCCTAAAATTAAGAAATCTTAATGCATTTCAATGGTACAATTAAACATTGTACTCCTTTTTTTTTATTCCATCATCTCACTCATATTGAAATTCTGGCCTTGATATATCTCTGTCTTCAGGGTGAATAAAAATGAATATATTTCCAGGATCCCATCAATAAATCTTGCCATTTATTTATCCTGGCTTACTTACTAATAACAGAAATTTTTGATCCTGGGAATGATATCTTCCAACAATCACTTGCTTTGAAATATGATCTCTAAAGTGCATGATTCCTCTAGTAAATTACCAACTTAATTCCTACACCATGTGAGGACCTAGTCTCTTTTAGAGATGGGTTTTTATCCCACCCCACAAAAGACCCACATACTGGTTCATAATACCTACAGGACAAAGTCCAAAAAGGCAGCCGCTGTGACCTGCCGGGATATGGTGGTGTGCACACAAACAGGGGGCCAGCCTGATGAGGACTGCTATGCTCATCTAGTCTGCCCATAAACCCTATACCTGTATGCAGTCACTGACCCTAAGTGTAGTACTCTGCAGTAACAGTTGAAAACATTCAAACAACTGTAGATGAAATTTCAAAATATTTATTTTATATTCAAGTTCACAGCACAATTTGTGGTCCTACGGTCCAAGGGGTTATCGTAGAGTGCTACCCTGTTCCGGACCTTACCTGATAGGATGAAATGATAACACCCAGACTACAAGCACATTCATGTGTGTAATGGGGGGCCTTTGGAGAAGTGCACATCATAACAATTCATATCCAAATTTTTTTTTTTTTTTAACGGGCCAGTTAGTAATTATGTTCTCTAAATGATCAAAACAGAGACTATTGTTACTTTTCTATACTGATATTATTAATTTCATTACTTTAAAAGCATTTTAGTTAGGTTATTTATGTTTTATGCCACTTTTGTGGCACAGTAAGAATATAGAGAGGGGCATAACCAGCAGAAAATGGAGGTTATGCTGTCTCTGTACAGATCGATGGTGAGGCACCACCTTGAGTACTGTTTCCAGTTTGGGAGGCCACATCTCCAGAAGGACATAGATATGGTGGAGGCAGTACAGAAGAGGGCAGCCAAAATCATGCAGGGCCTGTGTCAGAAGCCCTATGAGGAAAGACTCAATTAATTAAATATGTACTCGCTAGAGAAAAGGAAGGAAAGGATGGGGCATGATAGAAATGTTCAAATACCTTATATGTATTAAAAAGGTACATGAAAGCAGCATTTTACATAGAAAAATATGCTTAAAGACAAGGAGTCACATTATGAAACTGGAGTTGGGAGACTCAAAAGAGATGTGAGGAAAGACTTCTCAAGAAAAGGGTGGTGGACACCTGGAACAGCCTCCCAGTGCAGGTGGTGGGTGCTAAAATAGTAACAAGATTCAAGCATGCATGGGATAGACACAAAGGGGACCTTAGAAATAAGGGAAGAGTGTGAAGACCAAAGAGCGAGTAGGATCTGCAGTGGCACAGTAAGTAGGGAAAAAAGGGCAGACTAGGTGGGCTAAGAGGTCCTTCTCTGACGACTTCTATGTTACTATGTTTCTATTTCTCTGCAAGTTTCTGTAACTGGTATGCAATGGCCAAGGGTGTGGTCACAGCAAAGGGGCACAGTTGTGGTGAAGTGTCATGGCTGTAGTGAGGGGGGTCCCAAATTTCTCTCAGGCCTAGGGCCCCAGGTTGCCTTAATCTGGCCCTGGCGGCATGGGCATGGCCACACCGTCACGTGGGGCAGAGGTCTCTGGGGGACATAGGGCAGGGTGGGGTCAGGGGTCAGCACACGCATTGTGCGCATGAGCACTATTGGGCCCATGATGCATGTTGTGCAATAGGGCCATGAAGGCACCATGCCCCATGGGCCCAATAGCACATGAGTGCCATAAGTCCAATAGCGCCTGAGCATCATGGGCCCTATAGCACCCGAGTGCCATAGGGTCCATGGTGCATAGGGCACGATGGCCCCTATAGCGCACCTCACGCATGCTGCGCAATAGGCAGTAGCATATGACATGGCACATGCACATTGGTGAGTGCGCACTGCACATGTCATGGCATTGCGCAATGACATGCGCCGGAGCAAGTCCATCATGCAATGCGCAAGTGCGTGATAGTCAGCCGTCATAGGCAGATTAGCTCATCAGCCTATCCATGGTGCAATGAGGACATTTGCATGTCATTACAGTTGCACATAAACTCATTTGCATATGATGCGCTATAAAGGTGCCGCACAACAGCACAGGCCATGGACCAGTATAGCAACCATCAGAGGTATGTTGCGCCTGCCAAGGAGACAGCCAGCTCAGCATGCTGGATGGCTGGGGTGGGCACTGCAGATAGTAACCACATGTCCATGTCCACAGGTAGCATCATGTCCGAGCATGAGGAGGGTGAGAAGCATGGGTCTGCCCGGAAGCACAGGCTCTGTTCGAGGCGTACCTTGACAGGGAGCCTTTGCTGAGCGGGGCCACTGGGACACCCCAGGCCAGCACTGTGGCCTGGAAGGAGGTAGCAGAGGCCATGAACCAGAAAGGCAGCCACCAGTGGTCTGCACAGGAGTGCAAGAAAAAGATGGCCACTGACAAGCATCGGATAAAGGAAAAGGTGGTGGCCATTCGGGCTGCAAGGTCAGCCTCAGGTGGGGGCCAGGCTTCCATGCCACAGCTCACGGCACAGGATGTGATGGTGGCAGCCACCATGCAATGTAGTGTGGTTGAGGGTGTGCCGGGCAGTGGTTTCCAGACTGGAGGAGCCCATCACTGCATGCTAGGTATGGCAGGTGGGTGGGCGGGTAGGGGAAGGGCCTGTCAAGATTGCAGCTCTGATGCATCTGTGATCCCTTATAGCATTGGCTCACCAGCATGTGGTGGCAGGGGCACCTGTGGTTGTTGTGGGAGCCCGCCCAGCCCCAGAGGACCAGCCATCCACCTTCACGGGCATCCGGGGGCCCAATAGACTGCAGCACGCCACCCCTGTCCAGCTGGATTTCCCGGGCATGGTGGCAGATGAGGCCTTGGCTGTGTTCCAGTGAGACACCAGCCACAGCATGCTCTGTTCGGAGACATAGATCGGGGCAGGGTCCGACACCGATGCCGATCTGACCATAGTCCTGGATGGTGGGGGGTCATGTCGGAGGGGAGACATGCATACCAAACACCAGCACTAGCAGTGTGGTCAGTGGCCTGTTGGTGGTGGAACAGCTGCCCACCACTGCCCTTGGTACCACCGTGTGCACAGGCACAGTGGTGCAGGGTGGCGGGGCACCCGTACAGGCACTGGCTAGTGCACAGGGGTCGGGAGTGGTAGCAGCAGATGGATGTAGATGTGGGAGACCGGGCACCGCATCCACTGCCAGAGTGCCTGTCATTGCCCAACCCCATGAGGACCCCACTGTGCAGCACCCACCTGAGTGGGGGGCCGTGCAGCATGGCCAAACGACACGGTGGGTGAGGCCACACTCATGGTGCTGAGCCCTTGGCCGAGCACACCTGATTGCTGCAGGTCTCCGTAGAGCAACAGGTGCTGCTCATGGCTGGGGTGCGGGCTCTCCACGCAGAGGTGTGCCAGGCTGCTGAGCAGTGCGAGAGGGGCACCACGCAGGTCATGGAGGCCAATCAATGCCTGCTGGAGGACTTGACCACAGCCCTGGACTACATTGCCAATGCAATCTCAGTCGGCCTTGTCCCACTGACTGCCACAGGGCATGGTCGACTGCCACAGACACCGTAGAGTGCAATGTCCACCCCACAGCCCCAGTGTCGGGTGACTCCAACTGTGCCAATGCTGGGCTCCACTGTGGGCATTACAGGCACACCTTTTGTGGGCCTGTTTGGGAGCCTACAAACCCTGCAAGGACCCGGTCATGGTCCTGCAGTCCCACCCTTGGGGGGTGGTCGCAGACCCCCCCCATGGCTGTTGTGCAGCCTGAGTCTGCTGGGCAGTCGCAGTGCGGCCATCCTGTATCTGTGGTGACCATGTGTCTGTGCGGCAGACCTGATGTGCACACCTCCCTGTCTGCTGTCTGCAGCCATCACTCTGTGTGCACATGGTCATTGTGCATGTGTGCATGGCATGGTCATGGCAGCCGTGTGGTGCGCCACACACTGCCCTTGTGTGCACCTGCCCAGCCACTGGCCCATGTGGTGTGTGCGTGATGATGCCTTCTCAACACTGGTTGTGCATGTGCACCGGTGCCCTGCGTCTGATCCATGCCACGTGCTAGCGCCTGGTCGCGTGCATGCGGGTGCCACTGTGTGGGTGTGTGAGTGTGGGTGTGTGTGTGTGTGATGCTGTGCAATTCCGTGTGGTGTGTTGTTGCGTGTGGCTGTGTGGCACTGCCCTGTCGCTGCCCCACACCTGTGTGTGCATGGCCTTGGCCATGCCCACACATGGCTGTGTGCCCTGCCACTGTGTCGGTTCTGTGCATGGGTGTTTGTCCACCTACCTGCATACACTATAGTGCTCCTGTGCTATTGTGTCTCACTGGTGGCATGTCAGCCGCATGAACTGGGGATCCCTCTGCCTGGGGGGGCTTCCCACCACCTCCCGGCCCGTCGCCCGCATTGTCCCCACTGCTGTTCCCCTCATCGGCCTCGACAGCTATCCTACGGTCAATGGCCATGTTGTGCAGCATGCAGCAGACCAAGAATAGGCCACATGCCTTCGAGGGGCTGTGTTGTAGGGCACAACCAGACCTGTCCAGGCAACTGAACTGTGCTTTCAGCATCCCAAACACATGCTCAATGATGTTCCACTTGCTGGGGTGTGCCTTTTTGTACTGCTCTTCCACTGGAGATGACAGGTGCCGGTAGGGGGTGAGCAGCCAGGGCCTGAGTGAGTAGCCACTGTCACCTGTGTGGGGGGAGAGAGAGAGAGAGGGGGAGAGGGAGAGAGAGTTAGCCCGGTGCTCCTGTCACTGTGCCCCATGCCCCTCACAGACGCACATGGTGGTCCCCCTGCCCTGGCCGCCCCTTCCATGTCCAGCTGTTCCCAGCTGCCTGTGGTCTCACCATACTCACCCACTAGGTGTCCTGTGGGGATGCCCCCACTCTCGAACCTGTGGGACAGTGCTGAGCTGTGCCAGATGAAGGCATCATGTGCTCCCCCAGGGTGTGTGGCACAAATATTGGTAATGTGCCCCCTAGCATCGCACACCACCTGCCAGTTGATGCTGGTGTAGCCCATTCTGTTGATGTAGGCTACCCACTCCATGCCAGGTGGCATGTGCACACCCACATGGGTGCAGTCGATGGCCCCTAGCATGCCAGGCATACGTGCTACCCTGTGGAACCCCTGCATGGTTGCTATATGCTCTGCCTGAGTGCTGGGGAAGTGGATGTGTTCCACGGCATGTGGCAGCAGGGCATTGAGCAATTGTGTGAGGAGCTGTGATGTGGCCAACTGGGTTATGCTTGTGGTGTCATCTGTTGGTCTCTGGAAGGTGCCCATGGCGAGCAGGCACATGACAGCTGTTACCTTTGTCGCCACTGTCAGGGCATGGCTCTGTCTAGTGGGTGCCTGCATCTCCTCACTGCACAGCTCACAGAGCTGCCTCAGAATCACCCAGTTCAAACAATACCAGCCCACGATCTCTGTGTCAGTGTGGCTGTCGAAGCTGATGCGGGGCTGGTAATGTCTGTTATGGGCGTACCACTAACTGGTCCTTCCACGGCCACATTGCTCTGTCTCCTGCCTCCTCATACCCTTCATTATGGCCTCCATCTGGAATGCTGCACTGGTCATGGTCCCTGTTGTCCTGTCACCCCCTGGGCGTCTGGCTCCACTGGCCCCGCCCCCGGCTCTGTGGGGGAGTGCCTGTCACTCGGCAGGGCCCCCTCCTGTGTACCCTGCCCCTGGCTGGGTTCTGCCTGCTGGCTCTGTCACCCACCCCTGTGGGTGCCTATGTTGCTCCCCTTGGGTCCGGTGGCTCTGTTGGGCACCCACTGTCTCCCCCTCCCTCAGTGGGCCTCCTTGTGTGACACACTCCCTCTCACACTCTCTCTCTCTCTCTCTCTCACACTTTCTTTCCCTTTATCCTTCTCTTCCTCTCCCTGTCTCCCTCTTCATCTCTCAGTCGGCTTGTCTGTTTCCCACTGTCTGCTCAGTAGTTGAATATCATGCTGTGCTGCATATTCATGGTTCCGCCCCCTGCCCTTGTGCATGCATATATTTCTATTGTGCATTGGCACACTGCCACTTGCGCTGCTCAGTTGCTCCCGCTGAATATCACTCTATGGTGCATCACCCCCTACTGGCGCCCTTCGTTTCCAGCGGAAGAGCAGTACAAATGAGCCACACTAGCACGTGGAACTACTGAGAGGTAGCCACCTTCCTGTGGTAATATCATGGAAAAGTACCAGTTTTGAGTAAGTTTGGAAACCCAGTCCCCTTAACCTCACACAGGCCCACAAGGCAGAGGTAGTAACTCTAGGAGTAGTGCCACCTGAGGGTTACACCCAGGAGATAGAATTTGGAATAAAGCAAATTCAAACACTGTACTGTGGTTATGCTCCCTTTGGCATTCCAACTACAGAATTAGTTCTCTGCTAAAGAGTTCAGACACCACAAGTCCTACTTTTTAATGTTAAAATTAAAGTTATTTTCAGTGTTCCTATTTAGATTTGTGATACTGTGTGATAGTCATGCTGCTATATGTTGAAAATCTCATATTTTCTCTGGTTCACTGTCATTTCTTGGAACAGGAGAAACCGATTAGCCATGGTTTCTGACTAGCAATCAGGGAACCAAAAGGCTGATTTTAAAAGTTAAACAAAAATAGTTAGCAAGTTGATGTTTTATAAAGAAAAATATAAACTGGAAATTGAAAGTTTTTTCAGTCAGACTGGCATGAGTGACAAGCCTAAAAAGAAAAATGAGCCTACTGGATTTAGAAAATTGTAAATCCTGTGCCACGCTCATGCGCTCCTGTTGAAGGCAGACTACCGTGAGTTTTGGTTTAAGTGTTTAGGTCCAGACCTCAGGTTTGAAAATTGTGATCTCAGAGAAGTGTTTTGCCCTAAAACAAAGAAAAGTAGGACTGCTTTAAGGGCATCATTTTCAGCTCCCCAGTCTGCTTCTGTGTCACTTCAGTGTTCTCAGAACAATGCACAGCCATGGCTGGTGCAGTGGTACAGAGGGCTGAGGCACTGGACCACCACACCTGCTGCAACGTTGGTGACCTGGGTTTGAGACTGAGCTTGGGTCTTTGCGGCCCAACCCTGGGTGGGGGGGGGAGAAGGATTGAGCATCATCCCAGAGGATGTTCTACTCCTCTGTGGAGGGGGGGCATCATGCTCCAGTGCAATACTGCCACCTAGGTGATCACAGGTCACAGTATGCTCAGAGAGGCTTACTGGGTGGGGGACACCAGTGGTGACCCCACTGTATGTGTGTGAGCTTGCACACCATCCTGAAGCTGGCATCCTGGGGAGAACACCATGAGGGAAAATCCCAGACAGAGCAACAATGAGAGGTCTGACCCATAGCAAGCACATACAGGTGACAGAGCCCTCTTTCCATGAACCGGATCCATTCTCCAGCAGGTAAGGGAGGCTTGCCAACCTTGTCATGGTGGGGAAGGCATGGGGAAGAATGGAGACTGAGCCAAGTCCCTGGGATGCCGGGTGACAGGGATGGGGGGGACAGAGCAGGGTAATAGGGCCTGTACCAAAGGAGCATTAACAAATTAACTAAAAAAAGCACAGTCATGGAGGGTGTTACCCTGATGACAGAAAACACACATCAGCAGATTTCTCACCGTCACAGTGATCACTGACTTCAAAGATGCTGAAAAATGCTCAAACAGTTGTCTCTGCCAAAGAAGACAGACAGGACTGCCAAACCACCCTTGGCACAATGAAAAAAGCAGAAGGCATTTGATAGGGGAGATCTGATGCTGTTGATGGCAAAAATAAATTAAAACACAAAAACACTTTTTTCCAGCTATTGCTTTTAACGTCTGAGAAGAAGAAATATAAGGAGAAACACACCATGGTTCCTGTGCCAGAGACAGAGACTGAGCAGCCAGTGGAACAAAGGACTATGTCCTCCCTGAGATATTAAAAATTAGAGATGTGAGCTGGCCCGGTGGCATTGAGCATTGAGGCACGCGATGCCACACCTCGGCTATGCTAGTGACCCGGGTTCGGGAACGAGCCCAGGTTGTCGGGGGTCAACAGGGAGTGGGAGGGTGAGGAGCAGAATTGAGCTGCTGCGAGACAGGTCTTCTCTCCCAGTGAGGGATGAGGGGTTTCTCTGGCTCTTGGCTGCCACCTTGTGGAGGACAGGTGGCAGTTTGGGCAATGGAGAGCCAGTGACAGCCAGGAGTGAGGTGGAAGGGGCCAAGCCAGTACCCGGCTTGCGTGTACGCCTCCACGCACATGCATGTCCGTGTCTACCAGGGGTCCCACGGATCAGGGAGAAAATGCAAAATGACAAATTAAAAAAAAATTAGAGATGCAATGAAGTTTTAATTCACCAGCGAATTTCTGGCAAAGTCGCAAAATCTGCCTCCACAGATCATTTCATGAAGTTTTCCTATTTGATAGAAATTCACAACTTGTAACTTCACCTTACTTTGTCTTTTTATGCAAATTGATCGACACCGATCACTGGGGCCCAATCTTTCCTGGTGTTCATGTCCCTCCTCGCCTTTATCGCTGGGCCCAACAAAGAATAAAATTCCTGATGTATAGTGGCCCCCATCTGGCAATCCCTGGCCCGACATAGAATGAAATTCCCTTGTGTGTAGTGCCCTCCCTCCCCCTGCTGATCACCGGCACCATATAAAATTAAATTCCCTGCTGTCTAGTGGCTCCCACCACCAATTGCCGGCCCAATGTAACATTAATTTCCCTGGTGTCTATTGGTCTGCCCCTCCCCGCCTGCCAATCACCACTCAAATGTAAAAATTAATTTCCCTGGTATCTAGTGGTCCCCTCTTCCCAATCACTGGCCCAATGTAAATCAAAAAGTTTCAATAGTGTCCAGTGGTCCCTCACCCCACCCACACCCATGCTAGATCAAAACACAAAATATATTCCCTGGTGTCTAGCGGTCCCTCCCTCTACCTGCACGCATGCCTAATGTTTCAAAACTTATTCCTTGGTGTCTAGAGGACCCCCCACCCAGGCAGGTAGTGCCCCATCACCCAGCTCCCTCCCACCCTGATCCTGAGCATGTGACTGGCACAGCCCTCTGCTCTCCACTATGCTGGCTGCCCAACTGAGGTGTCAGTGAATGAGTGTGTACTTGTACAAGCACATGCTCTTTCATTGACAGGCCAACTCACAAGTCGCACTAATTCATTCTGTCAGTGGTGCAGACAAGAACGGAGGACTGTTCTGGTCACCTGCATGGGGCCAGGATGGGAGAAATGGCATTGTGGACCCCCATCCTGACCCCCCACCAGCGACTGAAACAGCCCTCTACTCTTGTCTGCTCTATAGACTGAATGAATGAGCTCAAAGGATGAGCACAAGCTGGCAATGAATGAACGTGTGCTTGCACAAGAACACACTCATTCATTAATAGCTCAGTCAGGCAGCTGGCATGGTGGATAGTGGATGGCTGTGCCAGTCGCCTGCTCAGGGTCAGGGTGGGGGTGCAGGTGTGGGACACTACCTGCTGGGGTGGGGGGTCCACTGGACACCAGAGAATACATTTTGAAGCATTGGGGTTAGGTGTGCGTGGGGGAAGGGCCCGCTAGACATCAGGGAAATTAATTTTACACCGGGCCAGCAATTGGTGATTGGCTGGGGGGGACCACTAGACACTAGGGAAGTTAATTTTACATTGGGCCAGCGATCGGTGGGGGGAGCACTAGGCATCAGGGAATGTAATTTCACATCAGGCTAGCTATTGGCTGGGGGGGCACTAGACACCAGGGAATTTAATTTTACATTGGAACAGTGATTGATGGCGGGGTTCCACTAGACACCAGAGAATTTAATTTTACATTGGTCCAGTGATTGGCAGGGGGTGGAGGGACCACTAGACACCAGGGAATTTTATTCTGCGTGGGCTGGCGATCAGCGAGGATGAAGTGGTGAACCACTGACACTAGAGAAAAAATGCTGAGTTTGAACTCCACCCGAAAAGCTGCCAAACTCTGCCAGTGGAGTTCAAAGTCTGCATTTTGAGGAGGGTTTTTTTGGGGTGAATTTGGGACTTTGCACTGCAGATTAAATTTGCGAACTGAGGGAAATCCACTAATTAAATCACAGAGCGGAGTTTCCCAACTTCGCACATCTCTATTAAAAAATGTGACAGACTTTCCAAGCCATGGAGCCTATGGGGAACCCTGACCATTATCCCTGCTCTCCAGGTCCTGATTTCACAGTAATTTCCTGTGAATGTGGTGGAAGAAGAGGAGGAACTGATAGAGCCTTAGATATTCTCTGAACAGGACTTCAGTTCTCTGATATTTAATGAAGATTTTTCCATCTACTGTGTGTTCATGTCCCAAATGGCTGACACTTTGAACCTCCCATGCACTGAAACAGAACTGGACATAGCAGCCCAGCAACTAGGGTGACTAATCGCATTTGCCAGTGATTTTGGAGCCATTATGTGAAATAAATTCTTAACTGTCAATCAATCAATCAGTCAATCAATCGCTTTATTTAACCAGGCATAGACACCATTGAGCAAGCTCATTTTCAAAGTGGTCCTGAACATTAGTACAATACAATACATAGTCACAGATACGGTAAACTCAATAATGTGAAAACATTGTACAGATAAAGGTCAATGTGGCCAGTACATACTGGCCTGACATGATTGTGAGTGAATGCAATTCATAATAACGTTTACAGGAAAAAGAGAAGGGCCAACAAATCCTAGACTGTCACCAGTTTGGTAGTAGTAAACAGGGAGAGGGAAGGCGGGGGAACGTGTGTGTTAAGGGAAAGGATGGGATGAAGAGGGCCAGGATTAGTAAGAGTAGGCTAGAAGTGCTGGCTATCCCCTATAGGGAAGAGTATTAAGCAAGATTCTAGTCGTGGAATTCATGAAAGGGACCAGATGCTAATGGCTCAGAGTCGTTTAAAACAGTTGCAGTTTTTCTTCAAAAGAACGGCCAGCAGAGCTTTAAATGTGAATAGGCCTGGGAGTTAGGAAAGTCT
Organism: Neoceratodus forsteri; assembly: GCA_016271365.2. Classification (NCBI taxonomy): domain Eukaryota; kingdom Metazoa; phylum Chordata; order Ceratodontiformes; family Ceratodontidae; genus Neoceratodus; species Neoceratodus forsteri. The sequence continues at coordinate 355,418,010 of CM057454.1, read as the reverse complement.
TAATGAGCTTTGCATGGTATTCCATAACGATGGGAGTGAAAAATTGATTGCGGCCGAGCCATATGTTGGTTTTCACTCTAGGAATCTGGAAGCAGAGTATAGAGAAATGTCTCAGGCCCTATGATCCCTTGGCCCATTCGAAGAGGCTCAAAATGTATGTAGGAAGATTATCGGAAAGTGTTCTATAAAGCCAAAGGAAAGCATTTCTTTTCCTCCTAGTTGAAAGTGAGGGCCACCCCGATGTCTGGTACAGTAGACAGTGGTGGGTACGTAGGGGTAAGTTGAAGATAACTCTTATGGCCCGGTGGTAGAGAGTGTCGAGTTTGTTGAGCACCGTTGAAGGACAATGATTGTAGAGGAAGTCAGCATAGTCCAGTATGAGTAGGAATGTGGATTGTACTAGTCTCTTTCTAGCTGCTAAGGTAAGCAGATGCTTTATACGATAGAATAAGCCTAACTGCTGCCTTAATTTCTTTGAGACTTCATTCAGGTGGCATAGAAAGTTAAGCTTATTATCCAGCCAGAAACCTAGGTATTTAAAGGTTTCAACTATTTCACGGGGTTCACCTAGAAGCATTATAATCTGGGGATTTTGTGTTGGTCCAGGGACTGCCTTTGGTGAGAGGATCATGGCTTTAGTCTTTTTGGAGTTGAGGAGGAGCTTGTGTCTGATGAAATTATATTGGAGAGTAATGAAGTATTGCTGTAAATTCTCATGGGCCAAGTCCAAGGAGGGATTTGTGGTATACAGTACAGTATCGTCTGCAAATAAATGAACATTAACTGAGCACAGATGAGAGTCCAGGTTATTGATGTAAATTGCAAAAAGGATCGGGCCTAGTATGGAACCTTGGGGAACATCTCTTAGAATGTTTTTTTTGTGGAAACAGATCACCTGCAGCTTTGACTTGTAACCTGAACCATTTGATTGCAGGACTATCAAGTCTGATATTGCTCAGTGCTGTAAGCAAAATGTTGTGGTCCACAGTATTGAAAGCCTTACTGAGATCAAGAAAAAGGCAAACACATGCTTCTTAGAATCCAGGGCAAGTTGCCAATCTGTGGTTACTTTCGCAAGTGCAGATACAGTGCTATGTTTAGCTCTAAAGCTGGATTGCGCAGGGTTTAGCAAGTCATGCGAATCCAGGTGTTCTCTAATTTGGGCATTGACAATTTTTTCAAGAAGTTTTGACAGACTGGATAGTATAGATATAGGCTGGTAATAATTCAGATCGGACAGATCCCCCAACTTGAATACTGGTAGGATGTAGGCAGTTTTCCATAGCATAGGAAGTTCTCCTTGTTTCAGAGAAGTGTTGAATAAGTGGGTAATGGGGACGGTCAAGTAGACATGGCCAAGCTTTAGGAAGTAAGGTTCAATGTTGTCTGCACCTGCACTCTTTTTAGTGTTCAGGGATAGAAGTAGGTCCTCTACTTTTTTAAATGTGACTGTATGGAAGCTGAAAGTGGTAGAATACGGTAGGCTAGGGTTAGGATTAACATTAGAGTTGGCGACAGAGTCACCCTGTGGGTTGATTTTGTTGATAGGTGAGGTGTCAAAAGCTAGCTCTGCTGTGGCAAAGTGATCGTTTAACTGCTCTAGTATATCATCTCTGACTGTGTAGGTGAATCCAGCAGATATGATTTTGGCTGGGAGAGATGTGTCAGCAGAATATCATTTGACCTCTGTGAGGATTTTCCAGAATTTGGCTGAGTTGTTTTTGTTGGCTTCTAGTTCTGCTTGGAAATATCTAGCTTTTTTGGTTCTAATTAGGTTGGTGCAGACATTTCTAGAGATGCAAACTGCTAACCAATCCACCTCCAGGTGTCATTTCCTTGCTCTTTTCCACCAGAAGTCCCTATCCCTGAGTGCTTTCTTCAAGATGGGAAAGAACCAGCCAGGGGGTCTTTTTTTTGATCCGATCAGCCTTGGCGGGTCATGTTTGTCTATTAGTCCCATTAAGAGGCTATGGAAGATATTAAATGCCTCACTAAGGGAAGGGGCTAGATAGAAGTTCTGCCATCTGATGTTACTTAGGTCTTTCAGGAATTTGTTCTGAGAGAACTTTTTCATGTTTCTTTTCAATTTGAATTTGGCAGCCAAATTTATTTGTGGATAGTGTCTGATGCAGGCAGTAGCACAGTGGTCACTTACAGTATATCACTGAAGAACACTCTGGCATGAGAAATGTTATGAGGCTTGTTTACTAACATAAGGTCCAGGAGAGAGCTACGCTCAGGATACTTTCTGTTAGGTCTGGTGTTTGCAGGTTTCATTTGTACCAGACCAACTGCATCACAGAGATCTTTCAGGTTCTTGGAACCGTCATCATTCCAATTCAAACTGAAATCCCCCAACAAGATACACTTCATGTTAGCTGAGTCAGTTAGGCTTTGGAGGTGTGGTAGGAGGGCCAGACCACCAGACCGGGATCGGTAGCAGGCTGCAATGAGGAGTGACTTCTCATCGGTAAGGGATAATTTTAGTGCCAGGCATTCAAATTCTTTAGGCTTCAAGGTGCAATCAACGACCGTGACTAAAAGTTTACTCTTGACATATATTATGACCCCTCCTCCTCTAGATGGTCTATCACAATGGTAAGTATTGTATTCTGGAATGTTAATTGATTTGTCTGGGGTTGAGGGCATGAGCCAGGATTCAGTTATCATGAAGAAATCGGAAATTGCATGTAATGCCCAGGTTTGTATGAGGTCCATTTTCTTCAGCAAGCTGCAAGCACTGATGTGTAGAAAGCTAAGACCTTTGTATTGAGGGAGGTCCACAGGAGTGTCCAGAGGAACGGGTGGTCCTGGGTTTAGTTCAACATTTCCCAAGCAGAGTAGGAGAAGTAGCAGTAATTTTTTTGAGGTAATGTCTTAGTCTGCTAAGTAGTCTTTTGTTGCTTTGTCTTGTGTAGGTTGGTTTAGTGATGGCTATTTTTAGGGTATTGTCGCAATTTGATTAGGATAATGCATAGATAATTGCAATGGCTGATGAGGTTAGGGGCTTTTGTATGTGGTCTCTGGACGATGTCTGGTGTGAGTAGGGGCATGACCATATGGGAGACGTCCCCTTTCTGAGTTGCCATAGATTATTGGGAAGGGGCAGATCTTGGTATTTGTCAAAAGTGACATTTTGGCTTTGGTACAGGTTAGGAACCAATGTTTTTATTGGTGCAAACATTAGGAGTATGAGGCAGCTACATATAAGAGTATATGTGGCATTTTTTATAGAGAATTGACTCCCTAATGCTGATATTGTGGACAGGATTGACAGACCTGTTTGGTAACAACTTCTTTAAGAGGGCAGAGCTGTCTAGGGAATTAGACTGGACAGCAGGCATGGCTTATCTTAATTCATCCCATCAGCAGGAAGAGAGCTGGCCTAGTTCACAGAGCAAGAGCATTTAATAGAGGCCAGAGCCAGGGTGGGTGGTGTGGGAAGAAAATTTCCACAACTTAAAAAAGAGTGAGTGAGCAGGCGGAGGTGCCCAGGTGAGGAAACGGGTAGAAGAAAAGGTGCTGAGAGCGGAGAGACTGTGTAGCCAATTGCAGGCAGGGCTGTAAGGGCAGCAGGCAATCTCTGGAGATCCAGTGGAGTCTCTATCCAATCAGGGCTCCAAAGTATTCCCTGAGGTTAGCGAGCAGGCTTACCCGAATTGGAGGTTCCTCAGCGGGCAGGTGGAGTGCATGCGGCCGGCTGGCTTCTCCAGCCGCGGCAGCAAGGTGTGTGGTAGTAGCCCAATCAGGGGCTGCTGGAGCTGGAAGAAGAAAACAGAATACAAGGGTTTAGATATGAGCAGGCAGAACAAAGAAGTCAAAGTTAGACAAAGGCCAGAAGGGGAGAAGATGGGGCAGACGGCACTGTAATTTAGCTTGGCGCAGCATTTGCCAGACCTATTAGAGCGTGGATTTAGAGTGAGAGAGAGAGAGAGAGAGAGAGAGAGAGCAAACAATTTTCTAAGGAGTTTTTTTTTTTTAAGAAAATTTTCAGCCCAGAGAAAAGCAATCAGAGTTAAAGGCTTTCTCAATACAGAGATCACATAGTATTTAGCATTTTTACAGTAAACTATACATCACATTTCCCCCATCAACAAGCAAATACATTGCAGAAATTCCCTCAACTTAAAAAAGAGTTAGCGGGCGGAGGCGCCCAGGCAAGGAAATGGGTAGAAGAAAAGCTGCTGAGAGCAGAGAGTCTGTGTAGCCAATTGCAGGCAGGGCCATAAAGGCAGCAGCCAATCGCTGGAGATCCCATGGAGTCTCTGTCCAATCAGGGCTCCAAAGTATTCCCCGAGGTTAGTGAGCAGGCTTACCCGAATTGGAGGTTCCTCGGCGGGCAGGTGGAGTGTGTGCAGCCGGCTGGCTTTTCTAGCCACAGCCACAAGGTGTGTGGTGGTAGCCCAATCAGGGGCTGTTGGAGCCAAATTGGAGGCTCCTTGGTGGGCAGGTGAAGTGCGTGTGGCCGGCTGGCTTCTCCAGCCGTGGCCGCAAGGCGTGTGGCGGTAGCCCGATCACTGTCATATACTGTATGTGTTTTAAAACTGCTTTAAAAAAATAACAAAACATTTAACAAAAAAAAATCTCTTTTTGTGTTTTTCTGTTTATACTGTTTGGTTTACTCAGTGGAGGGGAGGTAAAGCATTGTGGGAAGGCAGAGGACCAGCCCTAGACCATTGAATCCTGAGTGCTCGCAGTAGCCCCAGAGTGATTAAAAGTAATAAATACCCCCATTGTTGGCCTCAGTAAGCTGTGGAGTAGTGTTAAGGAGTGGGAAAACGGCTTTATAAGCAGTTTTCTACCACTCACAGAACTGAAAGTATCAACTTGTGGCACTTTCGGTTGGCCAGCATAAGACACATTGGCACCAAGTGAGCATCACTTACCAGCAGCTAGGGTAACTGATGGCAGAGCTCTGCTTGCAGATAATTTTGGACCCAGTGTGCGGAATAAATTCTTAACTGTCCTGTGTATGCTTTAAACTGCTTTTCTCTCCCCTCTGTCTATTCTGTCTTGGTTATTCAGTGGGGGAAGCAAGGCACTGTGGGAAAATAAAGGACCAGCCCAAGACCATTGAATACCGAGTGTAACCAGTAGTCCCAGAGTGATTAAAATGGTTAAGTACTCCCAGTACTGGACTCAGTAAGCTGTGGAGTGGTAGAAAAGAGAGGGAAAACAGCTTTATAAGAAGTTTTCAACCACTCACTAAAGCAAAGTGCTGACCCATGTAATTTCTGGTCAGCCAGCATAAGACACCATTGCCTAACAATCATCAGTGAGTGTGGGGAGAGGTGATGCACAGCAGATGTTACAATGCACATTTTTCAATCAATCCATCAATCAATTTTATTGTGTAGCTTAAAACAAACATTACAAACTTAGACACTATATAACACACAAATACAATAGTATAATACAAGGCAATATATCTACTTCGCATTACAATAAATACACACAGTCTGGATTAAAGTGCATCTGTGCAAATTACATTTCCAAGTTTTACACTCAGTCAAATGACAGTGAGATGTCTTCTAATTTTTTCTGTTACAGAAAGAAATTTTGCTAAACACTCCACTGTCTTTACATCTTCTCTTTGAAATAAAATGTTAGTAAGGAGTGTCTTATTGACTGGATACAGCTCATTCAAAAATTGACTCAACCAATAAGTTCTTTGGGTGTCATACCAAAAGCAAAACTAGAGTATATGTTCTAGATTTTCTTCACCTCCAAAACAGCAATCACAATCTCCTGGCAATACACCACTTTTCTTGTACTGGAACAACAACATGTTATTTGTACATTGTTCAAATTTATATCTAATAAAGGTGGTTCTAACTTTTAGGTCAGTGAGTATTTCCAAACATGGCTTAGATCTGAAATAAAAATGATTTTGTGTGAACCATTTGGAGTAATGTGATGCTTTTATCAACTGCAAGTCCTCGGAGTTCCAATAGTTTATAATTTTTTTTGTAACATATTTTTTATGCTTCATAAAAATTTATATAGTGGGGAGACTACTTTAATTAGATTTTGGTAGTCCCAGACATCTTAACCATATAAAAGCTGAGCATCACGTTTTGCTTTAATTGTTTGAATTAATGGTTTTACAGTTAATCCACAGTATTTTAAATTAAAACCTGCCAGCCCTGCTACTGTCTTTTTGAGTTTCTCTGTCAATGAATCCATTTGCATGGTCCAATAACAGTTTTTTTGAAATGTAATCCCCAGATATATGCAGCTTCAGATCAGCCAAGAAAATCATCTGGAAATACAACTCAGATATTGAAATAAGCTTGATACTGACAAATTCCTTTTTAAGCGAGGATTTTAATAAATTGCCATTAATGGACCAACAATTACTATCACAGCTGCTCAGTTCCTTATTTAATGACATAAGGAATAGTTTGGAACATAAAATCAGTTTTCATCCCTCTGCATTTAGTAAGTGGTTTGATAAGGAGCGTAAGATAATGAAAGGACAGATAAAGAAAGTCTATAAAATTTACAAATATTCTAGGTCCACAAAAAGGATCTTTTTACATTAAATTGCCAAAAAAGATCTTATAAAATTCTAATAAAACAAAACAAAAAAAAAACTTTTTACAAAAAAACGATGGCAATTAATGCTGTATGCAGTTAGACAAAAGGCTCCAAAGAATTTTGGACTCTAGTGGCAAAGGGCTGTAACAATTACAAAACAGAGCTAGACTCCTACATTACAGAGTAGAAATAAACAGAGAAATAGATAGAGCATGTCTTAAACAACACTAGTTCCTGAATGTTAGCCTAACTGTTCCTGTGACAAATTTAACTTTTACTCTGTAACAATTACAGTAATGTGTGTCTGTATCTATTATATGTGACGTGGAACCTTTGTAAAGGAGTCTTCGACTCAAAGGTATTTTCCGAATTCTAAAATAAACAAATAAACAAAATATCTCCACTGTATTTCATGAGAAGAGATACAGTTTAATCAAACCTTAGTCATGAATGCAGCATTTAAACCAATATCAGTATCTGAAATTTATCCTGCTATTCTTATGCTTAAGAAACATAAGGCAGCAGGTCCAGATGGAATTCCAGTGGAGTTTTTTTTTATGTTCACCTATGCTATGGAGCAGATTTCTGGTGACATATTTTAACAAGTGCATTTTGACAAATAATTTTCCAGACATATGGCAAGGAGCTAACATAATACCCTTACATAAAAAAGGAAGCCTTGTTGATCCAATAATATAAAGACCAATACGTTTATTCGATGTTAACTTAAAGATTCTATCTAGAGATATCTTAGAGAGACTAAAAGAGGAGATAGAAAGAACGGGGGAGGGGCTATATATTTATACTGCATCATTTATTTGAAAAATATGTGAAATTAAGAAGCAAAAATTGTATACAGTTTTCATTGACTACTCCTCAGCATTTGATTATCTATCAAGAAATATATTGTGGAACATCTTGCCTGATAGAGGAATAGATACTAATTTGGTGGCCATAATTTTCCAACTATATTCCAATAATTGGGCTAAAATTAGACTTGGGAGTTAGGGAGTTCTATCATCCTCCTTCAAAATCAATAGAGGGGTGAGACATGGGTGCGTGTTGGCATCACTTTTATTCTTTCTCTATATTTCGAAAAAATGTTAGCAGAATGTGAACACATAAACACAGACACTCCAAAATGTTCATCTCTTCCTTGCCCTTTATTGGCATATGCGTATGATCTAGTCCTTTTTCTCCTTCCAAAATGGAACTTCAAAGGAAATTGGACTACATATACAAGAGATCCATGGATCTAAAGCTAAAAAATAATTTAAATAAAACGAAGGTAATAACTGTTAGTACAGGGGGAAAAAAAGATTCCACTTTTTGGACTGTGGGTAAAGAAAAATAGAAAGTGTGCACATTGCGGATGTCTGTCGTGTCAGCCAGGGAGGCAGGGGTGCAGATCAGAATACTTTGAATTCTAACCAAAGAACAGCACACCTACTAGTGCAGCACATGCTGCAGTCAGAAAAAAACAAAACAAAGCTGACCATAAACAAATGAATAGACCACACACCACAAAACTAGTACTCATTCTAAGATGAATGCCATAATCTGATTAATGAAACAGTATCACACACGGGAACACCAAAAATAACCTCTCCCAGGGCAGAAACACAGAAAAGGATGGCAGAAGAAAAAACATAGATCCATCCAGTCTGCCTGAGTTCCCTATTTAGTCCTGGGAGCTACTGCCCCTGCAGAGTCCTAGCCCTCCCCAACCCCCCCCCATTCTCTTCTCAGTTTATGTGAGCCCAAGCAAGCACTATACCCTTAACTCTGTCTCAACCATGCTTGAACCACCAATGTTTTTTTGCACTTACCACTTCAGCTGGTAGACAGTTCCATGGCTCCACCACCCTTCCTGTAAAATAATACTTCCTCATGCCCCTCCTCAACCTCCCTCCTCTTAGTTTTCACTCATGTCCATGTGACTGAGAGCTAGTATTCAAGATAAATAGTTCACAACAGTTCATTCTGTTAATTCCTTTTAGGAACTTGAAGGTATCTATCATATGTACAGTACTGACACTGTAATGCAGCATGAGAGGGGTGCTGCATTTCTGAGGTGCCATCTTTCGGATGAGACGTTAAACCGAGGTCCCATCTGCCTGGATTGGTGGTAGTTCAGGTGGATGTTAAAGATCCCATGGCACTTATCGAAAAGAGTAGGGGAAGTTCCCCGGTGTCCTGGCCAAATTTCCCTCATTCACTAAAAATACCACCAACAGCTTAATCTGGTTCAAGGTCAGTTGGCATTCATCTGTATCCCCCCTCCCCCGGGTCGTGCCTGAAAATAGGCAGGATTTGTCTAGTGCACTTACCCGGTCAACAAAAGCTAAATAAAATAAATAAATATCTGCCCTCTCCCTTCTGGTCTCCAGTGAGTACATGCTCAGTGCATTGAGATGTTCTTCATAGGACCTGCCCTGTTGGCTCTACAGTAAATCAGAATACTTTGAAACCTGTACACCTGAAAAGGTAAATCCTCAGTGCTTGCCATTATTATGTCACAAAATTTAGGAAATTGTGAAATATATAAACTTTTAGCTGGGGACTCCAATACTGCAAACATAGGTGTAGAAATAATTATGGCTGGTGGGATTCCACTGTTTAAATGTGTGACTTATTCAGTATGTACACATAATAAATTGGATAACTACCTAGAGATTAAAAAATGCCCAATGGACCATGTTATTAAAAGAATATAAACTGCACAAAAATGCAATGTAATGCAGGCATGCAGCTACATGCCCCAGTTGTCTGAAAAAACATGTAGCATTCACAAAGGTGAGCACAGCAGGAGGCAAGGCAGAGGCATGGCAAATGGAAGCACGCAGCATGGCATGCAGGGACAACAGGACATCCCAAATATACATGTCCCTGGGCCTTGACCCCACCATATATAGGCATGTGTACCACCCTGTGAACACACAAGGAAGCAGATACCATGATGGAGGAATGTGAAACAGCAGGACGCAGAGACAGAGGTGTGGCAAACTGAGGTGCATAGCATGGTTCACATGGACAACAGGGCATCCCAAACATATGCATCTCTGCCCCTTGATCCCACCACATATGGGCATGTACACCACCCTGTGCACACACAAGGAAGTGAATACTGTGATGAAGGGGTGTGCAACAGCAGCACGCAGAGACAGAGGTGCTACACCTGTGCCAAACATATCTCTGCAAGAGGCTGCACATCACAGCTGGGGATGAGCCAATGGATGTGGATGGATACCACCAGAGCCTGGCCCATGAATGTCATGGGCAGCCAGCTGGCAGACATGGTCTCAGGCATCTGAGACAACTATGGGGTGCTCTATGGAGTGGAGTTACTGAAGACCCCAGCGGAGGTCAAGGCCAGGATATGGCTTGACATCTAGGCCTCTGTCAATGCAGCCAGTCTGGAGGCACAGACACTTGTGGCAATCAAGCACAAATGGCGTGACCTCTGGTCAGCCATGAAACAAAATCTTGCCACCATGGAATGGGCACAGTGTGGCACAGGTAGGGGAACACCCATGCAGGTGCCAACACTATTGCCCATTGATAGGATGGTGGCTGACACCCTCACCAAGATCGACAAACACCGGGAGATGGAAGCATCGACACCATGCTAGTTATGGGGCACAGTTCAAGGGACACAAGGTGAGAGGTATATGACTGAACTGCATAATCACCAGTCCTGTCTCACACCCTGCAGAGCAGGAGACCATGTCCACCACCCATGTGCCACTAGTGACCACCAAGAAGAAAAATACACAAGGGGACACAAACACAGATGGGGCAGTTACGTGGTCCCCACCATGGCTGGCTGAATGCATGCCAATGCCTGTGAATGCACCTGTACATAAACAGACAAGGTTCTCTCATTCTTAGGTACAGAGCAGGGGACACAGGACACAGTGCAGGATATGGATCAGCATTGAGGACACCAACTCAGAGACCCTGCTGGGGACACCAGAGGCCATGCAGAACCTGGCCCAGACACCTGACAGGAGCCAGCAAATGCAGCCCACCCCAAACTAACCCCACAGCCACCACACAGCTGCCATCCAGTGCCATGGGACAGGGCCCTGAGGAGCAGCTGATGCAGCCCTAGATGCCCTGCCATGTAGGATGACATCCCATCCCACATACATGTCCTGAGGACACAGGGGACCAACGTGCCACCCCAAAAAGTCATGCTGACACTGGGGACAAGGGGTCCTCAGCACGCCCAACCCACAGAGTGAGCAAGATGGCACCATGGTCCATCATGCAGACCTTCTATCCAGAACTATGGCAGCTGGAATGGGACCACCTCCAGACCCAGAAGGACAACACTGTTGCCCTGAAGGACCTGACTGTGGAGGTGCATGGGCTGCAGTGTGCCCATGAATGAATCAGAAACTTTCTGGAGTAGATAGCAAACCATCTGCTATCTGAGGCTGGCACAGTCAGCCATGCCATCCCTTGAGCAGTCCAGGATGTGGGTCCAGATGCCACCAAATAGGCACACAGGTCCTGGGGCACAACTGCATACCAACATCCCGCAGACATCAGCATGTGCCCCAATCACTGTGGCACAGAGTACCGGGCCACACCAGCTGCCAACTGCCAACCCCACAGGCTCCAGAACACATGTGCAGGGTGCCAACACTGAGGCATCTGCCATCCCAACAGGGACACAGGAGGCGGGAGTGAGCTTCCCATCCCAGGGCATGGAGCCCACCGGCACACCAGTGGACCCAGGGGACACATAAGGGCAGCTGAGCCTGGTGCCATCTGGAGATGGTGGACCACATGGGGGGGGCAAGGTGAGGGTACAGCCACACCACCAGGTCACATTCTCCTCCACACATCTCAGTGGAAACTGCCAGAAGGCTGTAATGATGCCCGCACACAATGCACAGTGACACTTATGCATCTGTACCCACCTTCAACACAGCCCATGACACAGCTCGACACACACACACTCCTTCCTGGCCCCCTGCAGGATTGCACTGTACACCTATGAACTCTGCCCCCCCCAGGGTGGGGGCCACACACATGAAGCCCAACCCCAGGGTGGGGGCCACACATATAAACTGTACCCCTGATGTGGGGGCCACACACATGAATCCTGCCCTATGAGGTGGAGGAGGCTAATCATTGCTGCCACAGACCCAGACCACTGCTATGGGTACCCGCCGTATCCAGCCCATGACAGCTGGATCACTACGTGACACTCCCCTGACATGTACAGTACTGTGCATCACTCATGGGGCAGGACACCCATTCCATCCCATATGGGCACTCAGGATATATAGACCTCATCACAGTGCCACTAGGATGTACATCCTTGCTCCTGAATGACCCATGCACAAGTGCATGGTGTGCCGCCCGGTCAGACAGTGTCTCAGGACAAGGGTGTTGCCAGTGATCCCCCTCCCAGCACCCTGATGCTCAGGCATGGGCAGCCATTTGCAAACATGCATGTTGTGCAGCATGGCACATGTGGTGATCAATCTGCAGGCCTTCCCAGGAGCCAACATCATCATGCCACAAGTGTGGTCCATGCAACAAAACTGCATCTTCAGCACCCTGATGGTCCTCTTGACAATAGCACGTCTTCCTGTGTGCCTCATTCTATGCCTCCTCCTCTCTGCTGTGTGGTGTCAGGAGCAGCATCATCAGGTATGGTCAGAGTGGGTACTCGCTGTCACCTAGGCATTAGGGACAGAATGGACATGCTATGACTCGTGGCAGTGTGCACAGCTGTGTTGTGTATGTGACATGTCCATACTCTCCCAGCAGCCAACCATGGATACCCCCACAGGCTGCGAGGTGGTGACTCGGCCTGGATCTGTCAAACACGTAAGCATCATAGGTCGACCCAGGGTACTTGGCACACACATATTGGTGATGATACCATCTGTGTCACATACTAACTGGCATTTGAAACTGAAAACCCTTTCCATTCCTGAATGCCTCCTTGTCTGTGGTGGGTGTAATAATGGCCACGTGGGTACAGTCTGTAGCACCCAGGATATTTGGTATGCCATGCATGATGTGGAATGCCTCCTTTATGGCACAGATGTCTGTGTCATATGTGCGGAACCATATGTGGTCATGAACATGTTGGAGTAAGGTGTCCATGACCTGGTGCAAGACCCATGGTGTGGATGACTGACTGACACCAGTGACATCACCTGCAACCCTCTGTAAGGAGCCCATGGCATAGTATAACAGAGCACACAAGGCTTTCATTTCCATGGACATGGCATGTGACTGATGTGTCAGGGCCTGCAGCTGCTTCTGGAGCATGTGGCAGAGCCCTAAGATCGTGCCATGGTCCAGGCAGTACTGCTCACTGTACTGTACCTCACAGAGACAGATCACAGTCATATGGGGTCTGAATATCCTTGGCCTTTGTAATCTCCTCTGAGCCCTCTACCTCTCCCTCTCACCCTTCCACAGCAGGTTATTCATGAGTAGCCCAGGGCACATCCTGCGATCCCTGTGTGACTGCTGCAACTCTCAATCTGACTGCTACTTCTCACTATACACCATGCTGTTTACCATGTGAAGCAGCTTGTGGCCACAGCCACAGGCCCCTCTTCCTGTGGACTGTGACCCAACATGGCACACTGGTGGGCATTGCTGTCCATCATGCCAGTCTGCATCTGAACATGGTGGCTGCAGAAGCTTATCATTATGGTGGTATGTCCATGCCCAAGGTCGGGTGGCTGGGGGTGTACCCCCGCAAATTGTGGCAGGTGTCCGCCACCACTTACACTGATGACCCCCGGAGGTGACCCTCTGGCAGTCAACAGAGCCCAGGGAGGTGAGTGGCTGGGTTCTTCCCTACTGTGTCTACTGTCCTGTCCATGTTCCACAGGTCCTGTACATAGGTGGCAACCATGGTGTGTGTACCTGCTACCTGTTGCACATCCACCTGTGGTGTACACCTTGTGCTGTCAACCATGGGTACCCCTGTGTACTGTGCCCTGTGTGTTGCCCCTACTGGTGATGTCCACATGTGTCCAGGGTCCTTGTGTGCTGTGCTGCTAACCATTTGTGTCTTCACAGGGCTGGAAGTCCTGTGTATTGGAGTAGTGGGCACAGTCAGAGAGGGCTTTGTCACTGGTGGTGATGACGCAATGGCAACAGGTGCCCCCTCAATATTCCCTACCACCTGCCCTGGTGGGAGTATGTGTCAGACATCCACTATAAGGATGAGGTGGGTGAACATGTGGGCCATCAACGAGCCATCATAAGTAAGTTGTGCCGGTGACTTTGGTGCATGTGTGTATCTACTGTTGTCAGCCGTATCCCCATCACTCATGGCAGTATTGGAAGCATATAGAAACATAGAATTTGATGGCAGATAAGGACTGCTTGGCCCACCCAGTCTGCCTTTTTTCCCACCCTACATTGTTATCATAGACCGTACTTGATCTACCAGTTTTTCTCCCTCCCCCTCTTCCTTTCCACTATGATTCCCTTGTGCTTAGCCCATGCATTCTTGAATCCCACCACTGTTTTCACCTCACCACCTCCACTGGAAGACTGTTCCAGGAATCCACCACTCTTTCTGTGAAAAAGTACTTCCTAATATCTCTCCTAACTCTACCCCCTCCAGCTTCATTGCATGTCCCCTTGTTCTTGAGCACCTTTCCTTCTCAAAAATATTTCCCTCTTGTACCTCATGTACCCCTGTGAGGAATTTAAAGATCTCTATCATATCCCCCTCTTCCTCCTCTCTTCCAGGGTATACATATTGAGGTCTTTTAGTCTTTCCTAGTAGGACTCTTAAAGCAGACCTTGTACAATTTTAGTTGCCCTCCTCTAGACAGCCTCCACTCTGTCTATGTGCTTCCAGAGATGTGGTCTCCAGAACTGCACATAGTACTGTTGGTGGGGTCTTACCAGTGATCTATATAGAGGTAACACTGCCTCCTTCTTTCTACTGGTAATACCCCTCCCTATGCACCCCAGCATCCCACTAGCTCTCCCAACTGCCTTGTTGCACTTCCTGGCCACCTTTATGTCATCCAATGCGATTACCCCTAGGTCTCCTTCCTGCTTGGTGGTTGTCAGTACCAATCCACTCATTTTGTACTCTGCCACTGGATTTCTGTGCCCTAAGTGCATTATGTTGCACTTTTTCACTTTGAAACCCAGCTTCCATACCCTTGACCACTCCTCTAGTTTTCTCAGCTCTCTGCTCATCCTTTCCACTCCCCCTGGAGTGTCCACCCTATTACAGATTTTAGTGTCTCCCACAAAGAGGCAGACCTACCTTCCAGCTCCTCTGCAATATCACTTATAAAGACATTAAAGAGAACTGGTTCCAGCACTGATGCCTGATGCACCCCGTTGGTCAAACTCTCTTCCTCAGAGTGAACTCCATGTACAACTACTCTGTCACCTATTCCCTAACCAATTTCTTACCCAGTTTACCACTTTTGGACCCACTCCTAAGCTACTCAGCTTGCTTACTAGTCTCCTATGTGGAACGTGTCGAAAGCCTTACTGAAATCTAAGTTATCCACATCCACTGCTCCACCCTGATCTAACTCCCTTGTCACCCAGTCAAAGAAATCTAACAGATTCATTTGACATGCCCTCCCACTGTGAAACCATGCTGCCTCTGGTCTTGTAACTAGAGATGTAGCTAAGTTTAAATTTGCAGGCGAATTTCTTGTGAATTTACCAAATCCGACCCATGAACCATATCCCAAATTTTTTCTGTTTGACTGGAAATTCTCCATTTGTGACTTCATTTTGCTTTTGTTTTTTTTAAGTGCAAATTGCACTTAAAAAAAACAAAGGGGGGCACTGCGGAGCCTGAGTAAGATGGATGCCTGAGCATGTCGCTCTAGCTCATGAAACAGAATAAAGCTTAAATATATACTTTTCAATGAGAAGTCCAACTTACAACTTTCTGGCAGGCAACAAGAGAGAGGCAAGAATAAAAAGGGTCAGAAAGATAAAGCACAGCCCAAGGGTACAAGATCCAAAACTACAACAGCAGCTCCTGTCACCAGAGCCGCCCTGTAGAAAGCACCCCATACATCAGAAGAACCTGCTGTAGTAGAAACTGCACAGTCTCTGGGGGTCAAAATAAATCAATTAATCCAGTCAGTTTCAGGATTGGCAGATAAATTCAATTCCCTTACAAATTGTGTGGTGGTCCTGGAAACAATGCTTACAATGGTGCAAACCACCATGGTGGAGACTGGCAAACGGGCTGACACAACTTTGGGAACTGCGGCCTCCTTAACTAAGGAAAACTTTCATCTCTGCTCATGGTTTGAAAGCTTAGAAGATCAAGCATAGTCCTCAAATGTTTTCATAATCAGAATGCCTGAAAAGAGTGAGGGAGAGCAACTCTTTTTATTGCTGATGGATTGGATGGCTCAGCTGGTGGGAGAGGAAGTCACTGGTCATCTGATTCATGTTCAGAGAGCTTATCGGGTGACCTCACAAGGCAGGCCAGAGGATTTGGGGGCACCTCGAGCTATGGTTATGATCATGGATGGCATGAGCAGCAAGGATTTGCCTTTTGCTTTAGCATGTCAGAAGGGACCTTTGTTTCAACATGGACAGGCAGTGAGCTTGTATCTGGACTAAAGTTGTACTACTCGCCAAAAAAGAAGAGGTTTGATTGGGTTCGTGCCATGCTTTGGGAAGCAAAGAACCCACATGGTGTAGTGTTCCCGGCTTGTATGCGGATTGTATACAATAGAAGGGTGTTCATTTTTTTGGAACCAGCATATGCACTGAAATGGGCCCAAAAGAACACTAGCATGTCATCGGCCCCTGTGATCCGGCAAGAATTATCCTCAGGAGATGAACTCACTTGAATTTAAAATGTATCTTTCTGCTTCTTCTCTAATATAGGAGTTGTGTGGTGGGTAAGTGGCCCGAACTAGGTAAGGTCTTGATGAGCTAGTTATTAGTTGTTTCTATTAGTTGGGTCAATCACCTAGCCTGGGGTGCTGTAGAGGATCATCCACCATGCAGTATATAAAGTTATTGTTTAAGTAGTATGTTAATAAACTAAAGTATCATCATTCTAATAAACAATCGCTAATGTTTCTTGAACTATTTCAATGCACAGGCAGCTTTACTAGTTTTGAGTACCCAAAAATGGTACTTGACACCGGAGTATACATGATATTTTTTCTGCTCCCCTCTGTGTGTAGAGGGAGAACTTCTGATAGTAATTAAATGACGTTGCTAGTTTGGATAAATATTATGCCACTCATGGGCCAATTCATGCAGCAGTGGATATTCATACTAAGTACTGCCTGAGATATGCTTCAGTTTTTTCCTCCCACGTGTCATATCTGTATTGCACCGACCTTGTCTTTTACATTGCATTTATTAGTGATGTTCACAATTGGTTTTTTCCCCCTATTTTGAATGCTTGGTGTTCAAGGCATTGTAAAAATGTATTCATGTTTAAAATAATAAACATAAAGTAAAAAAAATAAATAAATAAAGCAAGGTAAAGTTACCAAGTGTCAAATTCTCTGATTGAGAGCCTGACTTGCTGGTGTCTAGTGCCCTTCTTCCACCAGTCACTGGCCCCATGAAAAATGAAATTCCCTGATGTCTAGTGGTTCCCCCTGCCAATCATCACCAGATATTAATGTTTTTCTCTGGTGTCTAGTGGCCCCCTGCCCTTTGCCGATCTCTGGCACGTTATAAAATAATGCAGCCCAATCCCTGGCGGCTAGTAGTCCCTCCCGCCACCCAAATCCATGCCTCGTAATGTAAGTTGAAGTATTCAGCCACCCAACTGAGCTGGAATGAATGAGCATGTGCTTGCAGAAGCACACGCTCATTCATTGAGAGCCAGGCCAGATTGCGTTCATTCATTGAGCTGTTTTGGGGGTGCAGAGAAGAGCGGAGGGCTCAATCCCTGGTGGTTAGCAGTCCCTCCCCCCACCCAAATACATGCCCCATAGTATAATTTAGAATATTCCCTTATTCCCTGGTGTTTAGTGGACCCCCCCTTGATGATCGCCGGCATGATATAAACTAAAGTATCTCAATCCCTGGTTGCTAGTGGTCCATCTCCCCACCAGAACCCATGCCTCATAGTAAGTTAAAATATTCCCTGGTGTCTAATTGACCCCCCCCTTGCCGATCATCTGCTCCATATAAAATTAAGTAGCCAAATCCCTGGTGGCTAGTGGTCCCTTCCCCTACCTGAACCAATGCCCCATAGTCGAAGTTAAACTATTCAGTCATCCAACTGAGCTGGAACGATTGAGTGTGTGCTTGTAGAAACACTCATTCATTCATTGACAGCCAGGTCTGATCGCAATCATTCATTGAGCTGTTTTGGGGGTGCAGGCAAGAGTGGAGGGCTGTTCCATTGCTGGGGAAAGGCCGGGAATGGGTGGGGGATGCATCAGATTTTCACAATAATGGCTGCTTAATTCCAAGTTCCCCTGACCCAAAACTTGAAATTTGTGTTTTTAAATTTAAGTATATAATCCATGTCATTTTTCAGTGGCAGAAAAATAGCCAACTTTTATTTTTACAAAATCTGGTTTTGCACAGTTAGTAACATCTTTAATTAAAACATTCTAGTTTGGTAATATTAGTCAGATTGCACAATTATCTAATATCCATAATGTTCGAAGCTTTATTGCTGTCGTAACATTCTCCAATTAATGTTTGAAGTGCTGTCTTCATTTGAGCATGCTCAAAATCCTCCAGTCATTTTCTTCTTCCATGTTATTCTCAGAGCCATTATCAGAATCATAGTCTGTATCAGATTCTGAATCAGATTCTACATCATCTTTTCCAACTGTTGAGATGTTCTCTTGTGCTACAATATCCCTGCAGCTATTTGGTAGAGGAACCTTTGTGCATTGGAGAGGCTGACATTTCTCTTCGATCAGAGTCCAGCCATGGTTCAGTGCTGATGGTGGAACATCAGGTTTGTCATAGCTGAGCAGGATTACACCTGGTAGTTAACTCACTTCCTCTTTAAATCATGTGAATCACAGTCAGGAGGTATTCTCTTGGATGACTTTCTCTTCATTTCGTCCCACTTCGATGTCCAAGCCTCAACTAGCATCTTGCTGATACTATTTTGATAGACAAACCTGATAGTGAACTTTGCCATGTTGTGCAGAATATTTGGTGTCATTGGGAGACTTTCTAACACCTGACAACAACCTATGTGCTGCTTCAGATTTCAGTGCACTTTGAAATACTGACTTCTTTCCATGTCCAAAGAACCCTGAGACTGCATCTGCTCCCATGTGTATATGAAGAGTTACAATGATTTAAGAAACTTCTTTTGAAAACAGTGCCCTGCAGTCATATATATCCTTCTTCCTCTTCAAGTCAAGAACACCATCAACCTGGTGATACATATGTAGCTAGGACTACTACATCAGTGTCTTCTGCATAAGTACAACATCCTTTACTCCATTCTTCCTCAGTTGTGAGAATATATACAGAATTATTGTGTTTGCTTCCATATGGTGACACTAGAACTCTTTAATTTGCACATGTTTATTCTCAGAAGACAGATCCCAACAGTTGCTCCTCAAACAAATATAAATTGGATGGTTGGATGTTGATGTGCAAATGCCCTGAATTCACCCTTCAGGAACTGCCGGATATGTTTTTTGTTGCCTGGATTTTTGAACATGTTGTGGAACTCATTTGAAGCAGCCAGCTTTTATTCTCTCTTGAGATATATATATATATATATATATATATATATATATATATATATATACACACACATATACATATACATATATATTCCATGTCCCTCCTGTGTATGATGTACATGTTGTCCTATGTTCATGCTCACTGTCTTTGATGCTCATCTCCATGTCATATGGATCATTCACAAAGGCGATCTCAGAAGCTTTGGGGTGTTGAGCCAGGACAAGTGCAAACACCTTATGAGCATAATCTACCCGTGTGAAGTCAGTCTCATCATGCTTTTCTCTATCCTCTGCAGAAGGAGTGGCAAGCCTCCAAATTAATCCCATGTTTACCAGGGCAATGTAGCTACTGACGGGGTGTAGAGGAACCAGGTTCAACATTTCAACTAACTTTTATTTTGGCACTTTGACCATAGTTCCATTAGGATTGAATATTGAGAGACATTCCTCTGTCACATGATGTTCCATTACTTGTAACAGATCAAACTTCTCCTTGCACATTTGAGCAAGAGAGATTACTTCTGCCATGGCATTGTTTTCCATTACACTGTTACAATGGTTATTACTCCATCTCTGATAATAGGTTGTCTACTGAAGTTGGACCTTGAGTTTCTGTGAAATGATTTCTTAGTTGAAAACATCCACTACTGAAAAAAATAGCTGACTAGTGTTTCACCATCCTTTGTGCTATTTCAAAGTCTTGGACAAGTTTTTTTGATTCAATCATTCTGGATTGGAGAGTCCTCAGAGTAGGCCTTGTAAGGTCAAAAAGATCACAGTCAAATTCTGTGATACAGCTATTGAGATCCAGTACTGCCTGTTCATCTGCTCTGAGTCGAGTAGTTGAATTCTCACTGTGGCATTGAGAGGTTGTCTTCATGTTTGTGATGGCATGCAGAGAGACTCTAACTCTGTTTATAAAGTTTGCATTTCGAGTGTGTTAGTAGCATCTTCTCATTCTTCAAAATTCTCATCCAGCCAGCTTTCATTTTTGAATCCTTGTTCATTGTCATTTCTATCCATAGATCCAGTGACATGCAAGAGTAGGGGTTTCCTGTCATTGACTGTGCAAATAAACCATCACGCACATATTTAACTTTCTCCTCAGGCAGACAGCTAATCTCTAGCCAGAACTCAACAAGTAATCTTCAATACTTGTCATTGTCATATAGTTGCAGCCATGGCAACATCAATCTGAGTGATGCCGTGAATACCTCCCAATCTTGAGTTCTTAATACATGGATATTCATCATCAGTATTTCAGTCATGTACATGACACTGAGCCAATACGTTGCCATTGAACTATCGGAATTTTCAACAGTTTCAAATGTATTTCTCTATTTATTCAATTTTGGTAACTGGGTAAGGTAAGCCCACTGAGCCCCAAAGGTCCCTTTTTCAGGGGTGACCCAGAGTTAGTTACACAGAAAAGCATTTCACATACAGAGAGAATATATAACAGGTCAGTGCTTGCTGTCATTTCAGGTTACAATCTGGCCAGCACAATGCAGAGTTCGAGTCTTAGTACATGGTGCAGATTAGTCATTCATACATTTGGAATACAGTGGAGTTAGTTAACTTGGCATACAAATAGAACAGTGCACAGTATCTTGCACAGCAAATGAAGAAAATTCTTTATCAGCCTCTAATTCTTCACAGATCATCTTGAGCTCTTCTCATGTGTTTGTGGAGGGTTGTCTTAGTTTTTCCAGCTTTTCTTGTAGCTCTGTATACAAGTGTAGACCATCACCAAGTCCTTTTCAAATTATTCTGTGAGCCAGTACCTTGTACTGTACATCAGTCGAAGACATCTGATGCTTCCCTTATAATGTTTTTCAGACAGTGCTTTGTCAACTGAACCCTCTGTAATGACACTAGCTGCAACAAGAATGTCAGATAAACCAGATCCATTAAATCACTTGGTTGCTGATATGGATGAATACTGCGCATGGAATGGACCTGGGAATGAAAGGATGAGTTCAAACTGTGTAGGATTCTCATTTTTCAACTGAACAATCAGAGCATAGACTGGTTGGTCTCCAACCAGTTGAATGTGAGGCATCAATTTCTTTTTCACTACAGCGACTATGTAACACATCACCTCATGTACTACTGACTTACGGGGTAGCTTGGGAAATGTGGGATAGTAGTATGCCTTGCTCTGTGTAGCCAACTACTGGATATTGGCTTGAAGTCCAGCAAATGTTCCAGTCTTCTGGTTTTCTGCTGGAACCTCTTTTCCATTGCTATCAAGATAAGCCAAAGAATGGATTGTTTCTTGCATCTTTTGGTTCCGAATGCTTTATGTTGTGATATCAACTTCAGTTCGAACTGATAGTAGGCCACATTTGAATGTCTTGTAAGGTTGAACTCTGTGTTGTTCTGCACTGAAATTTTTCATCTTAAGAGGCTTTGCCATGGCCAGTTTAGGATGATTCTCAGTAGAAACTTTAGTAGCAACAACCTCTAATTGAACAAACATCATGTTTGTGCGGTGAGATGTATCTGTTCCGGTCAATGTGTCATCCTGAAAGTCATCACTGTCTAAAATCGCAGTTCCAGAAAATTTGTTGGCAAGCTCTTCAGGACAGCTTCATTCTTCTCAAGCTCAGACTTGGCCCATGTAGCATACTGATTAAGAACATCCTGGTAGCTTATTTTGAGTGATCATTTCTTCATTATGTCTGTAATCTCATGAATTCTAGGCCATGAATCTTCATTGATAACTTGACCTTTAAGGAAGTGTGTTTCCCTGTGATGATTGAAAATAATATTGATGACAAGGCTGCAATCTCTGGATCCTGGCAGGCATCACTGAAATCTCTAACAGCAGGGTTCTATAGCCAGGTGAGAAACTCTGATAACTCAGGATTAGGTTCTTCAGTGTTCTCAAGCTCTTCAGTATGTGGAGGCTAGTTCATGCCTGTATCATGCGATAACTTATCTTTCAAGTGCCTGGCAATGGTAACATAGAAACACAGAAGTTGATGGCAGATAAGGACCGCAAGGCCCATCCAGTCTGCCCATTTTTTCTACTTTATGAATGTGCTGTAGACCTATTCTCTGTCAATAGCCTATCTATTCATACTCATCTGTAGTGTTCCCTTATGCCTATCCCATGCCTATTTGAAGCCTTGCACTGTATTCATATCTACCACTTCCTGAGGTAGGACATTCCATGCATCCATGACCCTTTTTGTGAAAAATAACTTCCTCACATTACCCCTTAATTGGCCTCCTTCTAATCTCATGCTGTGTCCACTTGTCCTGCTATTATTCTTATATTGAAACATGTTAGACTCTTTCACCTTGTTAATGCCCTTAAGATGTTTGAATGTTTTGATCATGTCACATCTCTTCCTACTTTGCTCTAGGGTATACATATTGAACTCCATTAGTGTGTCCTCATATGTTTTCTGATGCAGTCCCTGCACCATTTTGGTTGCCCTTCTCTGGACTGCCTCCATTTTGTTAATGTGCCTCCATTTTGTTAATATTGTTCGTTGCTCACTCCCCACTAGTAGATTGCTGCTTCCACATAATTTCCACCTGCAGATGTGTCAAACCCCAATCCAGCTGCCTCTGAGAGATGACCTGGTGATGATGTCACAGGGTAGTGACTCATTATCTCTGGATGGTTCATCTGAAGACTTGGTTCTTAAAGAGCTAGATTATTCTAGCATCAATCTATCCAGTCAGGTACTGGAAGTTTTAAAGGTGTCCAGAAAACCAGCTACTAGGAAAACTTATTCCTCAAAATGGAAAAGGTTTACAAGTTTGTGCACTTCACAAACACTCTCCATACTGGAGGCAGACTTATCTGTGGTTATGGATTATATGGTTCATTTACAGTCTCTCAAACTAAGGCTATCTACTTTAAAAGTGTATTTAGCAGCTGTCAGTTTATACTGTAAATCCGCAGGCAAATAAAACAATCAGATGCATCACACTCAGTGTTCCAAAGATTTCTCAAGGGTCTGAATCACCTAAATCCCCCAGTGAGGAAGTCATTCGCTCAGTGAGATTTGTACCTATACCTTGCGCAGTTAGTAGAGCCTCCACTGAAACCAAAGGTTCTGCAGATCTTAAGTATTGTATGTTACTTGGGAAATTGTCTTTCTAATGGTTATGACTTCTGCCAGGAGGGTCCGTGAACTTCAAGCTCTCTGTACAGAACCAAGCTTCATTATCTCACATAGAGATCAAGTAGTAGTGAGGACACACAGAACATTCCTCCCCAAAATGATGTCAGAATTCTACTTAAATTAGTAATTTTCTTTACCTGTGTATTTCCCAAAGACTCAAACATTGGTGAGGAAAAGCTCTTTAGCCTGGACGATTAAAGGGCCTTGAACATCTGTCCAGATAGAACAAAAGGGACCAGAATTGATAGCACACAGCTGTTTGTCACTTATGTTGAGGTAGGAAAAAGCAAACCAATAGCTAAGAGGATTATCTCACGTTGGATAGTTTCTTGCATTCAGTTCTGTTATGAAAGGACTGGTAAATAGCCACCTGAAGGCCTAAAAGGACATTGTACAAGGGCTACTTCTGCTACTGTGGCAGCTATGAGGGGCATACTCCTCCAACAGATTTGAAAAAAGCAACCACCTTGTCTACAGTACACATCTTTACAAAACTACATGGGCATTCGATCTGGAATGGATGCCAGGTTTGGGACTGTGGTACTGCAGAACCTTTTTTTCTTGAATTGGTTCTAGGTCCAACCTCTCAAGGTACTGCTAGTAGCCTGCAGACTTTTATGACACCAATACAAAACTCCTGTTAGATGAACAAACAGATTACTCAACAAAGTAATGATGTTTCTGCTAAAGGGTTTACCAGTCAGTCATACAATCCCTACCCTGCCTGCCCTTCTAGAACCTAGTAAAGTAGAGTTCTGAAAAATAATCATTTAATGAATTGTGTTTTATTGTTTGAGTATTTTATTGTTGCAGACGTAAAAGTTTTCACAGTGTTCGAGTGTGGACAGTAGCATTCTTAAAATTCAGTTAATTAAGAATACTGCACTAGCATAGTTTAGTTAGGTGATCACTGCTCCTTTGGCTCTTTAGCAAGAAATCTGCTGCTGGAATACTACAAGGAGCATGAACACACTGCAGGGTTTGAATCTGCATGCATTATAGATTCTGTCTCTGGGGCAACAACTCCATCACAAGATGATTTCAGACTTGTATGACTCACTAGTTAACCTCTTAGAAGAAAAATCATTACTACAATGAATATATGTTTTCTTACATGCCACAGCTACTGATATTGGTAGGCTAAATAATATTTACAACTCCTTCTGCCAAGTTGCCTTATCAGTTCCTCTTAAAATTCATCATTGTGATCTATATGCCCATTTATTTTCCCCCCTAATGATTGAAGGTCTTAGTTTCTCGGGTGTTTGATAAACATCTTTGTGATTCAAACCATTCCTCACTATCTGGATTATAAAAGGACTGGTAAAAGGGAACTTAAGTCCTCTCACCAGGGTCTCCTTGATGTTCCTCTAATTACCTCTTGGATGGGGTCTAAGTTATTTTCCTTTATAGTTCTTTAATATTGGCATTGTCTTCCTTGTTTGCTTAGATCCGCCATGACTTACTTAATTTTCAAAAAATGCTTAAGAGAACAGCTATTGTTAGTACTTTTATCAATGACAATTGTTTAATTTGTATCTTGTATTTATATTTTGTAACCTTTTGTTGTAAATAACTGTTATGTGAGCCTCTCCAGCACAGGTTAAGTTTGCCTGAAAATGGGCCTTTTGCCTTGTATATTTTACCTGGTTAACAAAGAAATAAAGGAGCATTTTGTACTGAGTGTATTGAGTTGTGTATGCAGATGTGTGTGTGTCATTTGGGGGATTTGTCTGTGTTGTGTATATGCTGGAGTCTGTATATTGGGGGTTGTCTGTATGTGTAATGTTTGAAAGCACCTGTATGTATATTGGGAGATTGTTTATATTCATCTACTGGTGAGTGTCTGCGTGTATAGTTGTGTGTGTGTGTTGGGGTCATCTGTGTCTGTACTGGTGTGCATCATGTGTACATGTCTGGCTGTGTATTTGTGTATATTGTTTTGTTTTGTTTTCCTTGTGATCTGCTCGACTACAGAAACAGAGGTAAGGACTTAATTTCTTGTTGACTTTTGCTGTGTTTTTTTAATTTTCGGCAGAGCGCATTGTTTTTAGTTTGTAGTGTTCTTATGTAAAAGATCCCAGATTTGCAATGTGAAGCTCAACTTCAGTGGTACATTTCCGCTTCCAGATGAGTTGTGGGAAATCTGTTTTACCTGTTGAAAGTTGGAGAAACACAGATAGAATATTGCATCAGTGGGATAAAAAGCACAACTTTCAAAGGTGGAAATGGACCTGGGGTGATAATAAATAACAGTTCAAAAGCCTCTTTCCATTGTAGAATGCATATGGGAAAGATATTGTCACAGGATGCTGGCATGCATCAGACAGAGTATTACTAGATACAGCAATGAGGTGATGTTGCCAGTGTGCAGGTCACTGGTTAGACCACACCTGGAGTACTGCGTGCAATTTTGGAAGTCGCACCTGAAAAAGAAAAGGGAGAAGTTAGAGACTAGCAAGCAGATGGCTACAAAAATGATCCAGTGGGTGCAGGGTAAGACTAAAGATTGGACCAAATAAACATGTACTGTCTTGAAGACTGATAGGAAAGGGGAGACATGACAGAAACTAGGGATACTCAGATTTGTTGGAAACCATTCCTTTGGCACCATATCAATATTTCTAGAAATTACGAGTCCAAGTCCAGTTCCACTCCACCTCTGAGTAAGGCATAGGAACCAAACCAGAGATGGAACTGGAAGTTCAGATTCTGCATCGGTCTGCTTCTTCAGCAAACCAACCTCCACCCAGCCCCCAGTAAGCAAGGACAGACTTGGGAGGGTCCCCCCATGCACCACCCTTGCTTTCCTCCCCTTACATTGATGCCACACAGCTGCTGCTGTTGCTGGGCTGGCTGAGGGCCCTGGATACTCAGGCAGCTGAATGGAGACAAAAGGTGGCAGCTAAGATAAGCTCTAGTCTGGCAGACAGGTCCTGACTCCACACGTTGCTCCTCTGCTTCTATCCTACAGGCCGTAAGTGTCCTGCATAAGGCTTCCCTGACTCTCCTAGCCCCAGTAGTCAAAAGTTAGGTTAGTGTAGTATACCCACCCTTCTTACCCTGACTGAGGACCCATTCTTCAATCCCCTTAGTAAAGGCATCTCGTGGTGGCTAACCCCGTGGCTTTCTTTAAGTCAGCAACCATCAGTCCCAGGTCACTCAGGGAGAACTGACTGGGGAGTCTTGGTATTTGAGATATGACAATAGGCCAGAAGGATGGCAATTAAAATACAGAATGGACCAGAACTGGGAGGGAGAGTCCAAGGCTGCACCATGGTGAATCTACAGAGACAGACATAGTTTGTTCAGTTAGTTTGTGCTGCAATAAGGAGATCAATCCCATTCTCCAATTTGGAGTTGGACTTTGCAAATTGTGATCCAGTTTGCCCCATCCAGTTGCAGGCTACGAAGGAGGGAGACAAAGACATGGTAAGGGAAGTTGGGTATACTACACAGACTGAGTCATTGACTACTGGGGCTAGAGGAGTTGGTGGAGGGTTGGACAGGACCCCTATGGGCTGTCAGATAGGAGAGAAGGAGCAACATGTAGATCTGACTGCCAGACTGGAGAAGACCCTTACTGACACCTTTTGTCTCCCTTCATCTGCCTGAGTTTCCAGGACCCCCAGCCAGCCCAGCATCAGCCAAGTGGCATCAAGGTAAGAACCAGGGGAGAGAGAGATCCACAGTACTGGGTGGGGAAATTTTAGGATGTGGAATTCTGTATCTGATAAGTGTTTTCAGAATTCAGATTTTTGGACCTTGAATATCAAAAAGCTGCATTCCAAAAACAAACAGAAAACAAAGTTCAGAATCTGATGAATCCCCTTAGAAGATTTGGAGCACTCCTAAAAGAAACATAGAAATACATGCAGGAAAATAATACGGTGGATTGCACAGAGTTACTTAAGTTAAAGATTAGCACAGTTACTGGGGCACGATCTTAAACTGGAAGGGGGAAATTCAGGAAGGTCATTAAAAAGTATTTCTTCACAAAGAAGGTAGTGGATAAGGGGAACTGTCTATTCAGTAATGTGATCAGTGCTGGGACTATATCAGGTTCAATACCCACTGGGACATTTTCCAGAGGGTAACCAGGAACACAATGAAAGCAGGAGGTGGGGTAGCTCAGAAAAGATATAGTAAATCTATGTATGAAGTTTGGGCATACTCCATGGCTTCAAAGACTTTTTTCTATTACTAATCATCTATGTATCTAGGAAACTATTAGGTCATTGTGTGTGACAGATGGGAGTTCAGGGTCAGCGAGGCTTGTTCCTAGGCTGCTACCCTCATATTATTTGTGATGGGGTGGGGTCTGTTCTTGGCTTTAGACAGTGCTCAAAATTCAAGATGGCAAGCCTTTCTCAAGAATGGGATGAGATTATGCATTTTTTTAGATGTCATTTTTGACAGGCAAAGTACACTAAGCTAGTATAGCCTATTTATAGGTGTATCCTGGTGGGTTGCAGGAACCTGTTTTTCTGACAGGAGGAATGTTGGCCATGACACCAGGGGAACCCCTAGTCTTCATCAATAAGTACTATGGGACCATGGGACCTTTTACTCTTCCACCTGGACAGTGACCAAAGATGGGCAGAAGGTACCATGATTTAACATCTGCATCTGAAGGACAGCACCTCACTAGTGCAGCACCCCCCACACACTGTACTACAGCATCAGTTATGGGTATTACCCCAAGTGCATGGAGCAGGGCTAGAACCCATAAACATCCCATCTTCTAGCCCTAAAGGTAAGTGCCCTACCTACAGAGCCACTGGCACTGTTACTGAGCCACTGACACTGCTATACAGGAGGGATGGAGTCCTATGTACAGTATGTTAATATGTCCCCAGAACCACTCTTTGCTGTATAAGAGTGGTTTCACAAGCATTTGACTTGAGTGAAAACAGCAAAGCAAAACTGGACTGTCCTGGCTCAAGCTGAAGGCAAGTGAAATTACTCTGATACAGCAAAGAGTGGTGACGGGGGACTTATTAATATATTGTTGAAAAAGTGTGATCAAGCACGATCAATAATATAATCTTTTTAAAAACTTCCCTGAACATGACCTTTTCCAGGGCACCTCTGCGTGAGACGTTCTTCACAGAGTAAGAGTGTCTCACACGCAGAGGAAAGGAATGCTCCGATTGGTCAGGAGTTCTGCTTTGATATATAATGTACTGTAATATGAAACTTATCACACTGCTAACATACAGTAACACAGGAAAATGCCTTTCAGCATGTTTAGCTTTTGAATGTGAGCAGTGTATGATTGTTATTGAATGTAACTCCCACACTGAAAAGGAACCCAAAACGGGATGAGTTGTTATAGATTGTTTATAGTTCGGTGGTGGATCAGCGTGAATGTGCATCGATTCCTCATTAATTTTTTTTTTTTTTTTTTGATCATTGCATTTACTGTACACAGGAAACAACAGATTGTGTACCAAATTGTATAGAAAGAATATGGACAAAAATAGTCTTCTGCATTCTTCAAGCTTTCTCAAAAAAGAAACAATAACCAGCATCCCATATGGACTGATGATCCTGGCAAAAAGAAACTGTACAAAGCATGATGACTACCATGAGGCAGCAAAGGATTTGAAAATATTTTGTGAAAGGAGATAGTCAGAAAAAATGATTAGAGGAGCAATGGAAAGGTGTGACATGGACGGCAGACAACTGTTGCTCACGAGAAGGAAAGACCAAAGAAAAGAGGACAGAACTACTCTGCCAATTGACTTTAAGGATGATTTTGGAATGATAAATAATATTGGGTTTAAACACTGGTCAGTACTACAAGCTAACCAGCAGGGGCAGAAGCATTCAAAGAGAAACCTCCTGGTGATCACCAAAAGGGTAAGAAACTTAGGTAGCAGAATTACACACACACTTCATAAAATACCTCCTCAAAGGGGTGCTGTAGTTCTGGACTCCAGACCAATAGTAGGCTTCTATCCATGTGATTCCTCATTAATAAAGCTATTTGGAATGTGGAATTCTGCTAGCAGAATTGGCATGGGCTTGAAATTTTGCTTCTGAAATGCTCTTTAGAATTTCCTTTTATGTTTGCTTATGTGCATGCTCAAAGCGAACAGATTGGTGGTGCTTGGGCAGTGTGGGGAGCTCTGGAGGTGTGTACTGTAAAAGCCAATGGATGTAAAAATGCATACTCAGAAGCTAGTGCTGAGAAGGCTGATGGTGACAGTGTTCAGCTAGCTGATGGGCATAAACTTTGGATTATTCAAAAGATGCAGACCCACCAGTCACATTGATTTTCCACCCATTAGCCACCTAACAGACACCATCATCAGGCTTTGAAGATAAGCATTACACTGCATGTGTGTGTATGTGTGTGTATGGTGTGTGCGCACATGCGTGCGTGAGTGTGTGCATGTGTGTGTGTGTATGTTTCCCACTTTTAGTGCTTTCCCCTATTTACAGAGCCTTTCAAGCCACTAAACGTAGTTGGAGAAAAACACTCAGGCCTAGATATTCAAAAGGGTTGTGCCCCAGTGCGATATTTAAAGGGCAAAAGTGTGCCTGCACAAATCCCGATGCCCCGGGGCGCATCAGTAATGTATGCAGGCACAGGTGGGGGGGCGTGCCCATGCATAAACTGCACAGTCTGATATTCAGCCCGGGCCGTGCAGAGTTATGCAGGTGCAACTCCTACCTGCGCCTGCACAAAGTTGCGCCAAAAAAAAAAGGAACAAGTCGAGGGCCACCCACAGGTGAGCTGCCACATTGCAGGGCGCAACACAGCAGCTGCCACCTGTAGGTGGCCCTCCACTTGTCCCCGCCACACCTGGCGGTGCCCCCCCATGCCCCAATCGCGGGCTGAAGTGACACCCCCCCAGTAGCCTGATCGCGGGCATAATAGTATGCTCCACCCCCATTAGCCTGATCGCGGGCATAATAGTGCTTTCCCCCAATTAGCCTGATCGCGGGCATAATACTATGCTTCCCTCCCCATTAGCCCGATCACAGGCATAATAGTATCTTCCCCCCATCAGCCCGATCACGAGGCATAATAGTGTCTTCCCCATTAGCCCGATCGCGGGCATAACTGAAACATCCCCTCAGCCCGATCGCAGGCATCTGTTCCCCCCAAGTCCAATATCCCTGGTGGTCCAGTGGACCGCGAGTAGCCTGATTGGGGAGGCATCCTCACCCCCACATCCGAAATCATTCATTCACATACCTGGACTGGACTTATGCGGTATAGGCTGCACCATTGGCTCATGCTCTGAACCCAATGGGCGTGCAGCTCCCTGGCAATCGGCGAGCAGTGGGGCAGCAGGCAGGTGGGGTGCTACCGCCCGCCGGCTGGCGAGGGCGGTGGTGGTGGGGCTCCGTGGGCAGGTGGGGTGGGGGCCACTAGATCACCAGGGATTTCCGATGTGGGGGTGAGGATGCCGCCCGCGATCGGGCTACTCACGGTCCACTGGACCACTAGGGATATTGGACTTTGGGGGAACAGATGCCCGCGATCGGGCTGAGGAAGGGCGTTTCAGTTATGCCCTCGATTGGCTAATGGGGAAGCATTCTATTATGCCTGCGATCGGGCTGCTGGGGGCGTTTCAGATTATGCCTGCGATTGAGCTGCAGGGGCGTGGTCCCCTATAGCTGCCTACCTGGCAGGTGCCAGGTATAGAGTAAATGAGATCGGCACACCACCATGTAATGGCATGCAATGTGGTGGTAATTAGATGCAAATGGCACCCCTGTGCCTTGTATAAATTATGGCCCCATTTGCATGTCACCCATTGAATATGGCATGTGCTGTGCATGGCACAATGGAACTAGCACGATCATGCTCCACTACTGACCATGGCGCTGGCGCAGTGGGTGGCAGCCGTAGGCGATATAGCGCAACTCCGTTGAATATCACCCTGGCCACACCCCTGTGTAACTATTTTGAGCTGCACAGGGGCTTGCGCCACAAAATGGCACAGTTTGAATATCTGGGCCTCAGTATAAAAAATGCAAATATATAGAGAATAATGCCTGTGTAGGTGTGTGTTATGAGGATTTTTCTCACTCCCAAGGTGTGTGATAATCCATAAAACCCAAAGTCGAAACTTGAGGGGTTTATGAGATTATCACACACCAATGGTGTGTGAAAAATCCTTAATAACACAGACCTTGCATAGACATTCTTTTTTATAATTGCTGGTGCAAGGAAGTCAATGTTAAAGGAAGTTACTGAAGGAGTTACACTGTAATCCCAGCTGCTGTTACTCAGTCTCCCTTACACACACACGCGCACACACATGCGTGCGCATGCACACACACACAAATTTCAAAAGCAGGATAAATTCTTGGCACCATTTCTTTCTTTTTTTTTTTTTTATTACACTGTGAAAACGTTCGTAGTTAGCCACAGCCTGTTCCAGATTACAGTGGCTGGATCAATCAGATAGATTTTTAAAAAGAGAAAGGCAGGATCAACTAGATCAACTAGATAAACACTGTTAAGAAATACCCTAACGGAAGTGCAGTCTGACTACTCGGTGGCAGAGAAACCACTGCCATGTTTGTTAATGTGTATGGCCCACCTACACATGGAGTAAGAGCCAATGAGGTGGCGCGCTAAAGAAGAGTGACACAAACTGCCGTCATAACCCGTTCTACCAGTTATTATAGAGTTTGAAACATGGCTCTACCCTGTGTATTAAAGGGAGTTACCAGTAATTATAATAGCATTAAATATGTTAACAGCATGTCAATAATAAACAGGAAACACCAGAAATACTGGTAGTTGACTTAAATTACATGTTGTTTATCTTCCCTTTAAAGAGGCCCTGATACCAGATGGATAATTTAGAAAAATATGAGATTTAGACACAATTCAGTTTCTAGTTCATATGTTTTAGCATTTTTTTTATAAATAGAGTTACCCTCCTATCCCTCCCCATCAGCCCTCTTCTGCTGTCAACTCTTGGCCCCACCACCCCACCCCCAGGACTTAACTCTTCTACTTCTCTCCTCATTGTGTGAGTGGGTGCCATAGATGGTGGCGGTGAAGTACCTGCAGGGTCGCAGTGTCATCCTGCTAGTGGAGTTCTTTTCTACCAGTTACTTCCCTTGAGTCAGAGCCAGCAATGTGCAATGGTGCACACAAAGACTGAAGACGCTGCACACTTTTAACACCCATCTCCATTTTTCAATTCTGGTGACTGCTATTGCA
The DNA here is from genome assembly GCA_016271365.2 of Neoceratodus forsteri. Taxonomy (NCBI): domain Eukaryota; kingdom Metazoa; phylum Chordata; order Ceratodontiformes; family Ceratodontidae; genus Neoceratodus; species Neoceratodus forsteri. The sequence goes on along the minus strand of CM057454.1, from coordinate 355,385,440 downwards.
CTACCTAGCATCCGGTAGGTGGCAACCAAGCAGCAGTTCACACTGTCCCCCCTCCCTGAAGGAAGAAAGCCATCAATGGACATGCAACCCTCCTTCCCCTCCGCAAGCCCTCATGCAACCATGGTTCATGCGTGAACTGGTATGGCAAGAAAGCAGCATCCTGCACCTAAGCCCTCCATGCCGCTGGGCCAGCTAAAAGTTTACTGGAGCTCAGATTTCCTTAGACAATATTGAAACATAGTAAAACAGTAACATAGTAATTGCCAGCAGATAAGGACTGCTAGGCCCATCCAGTCTGCCCTTATATCCTACCTTTTTTAGTGGCCACTGACCCTACTTGGTCATCGGCTTTTAGCCTCTCCTTCCCACCTCTAGGGTTCCCTTGTGCCTATCCCATGCATACTTAAATCCTCCCACTGTGCTTGCTCCCACCACCTCCTGGGGCAGGCTATTCCATGCCTCCACCACCCTTTCCATGAAGAAACATTTCCTCACATTTCCCCTTATCCTGCCCCCTTCCAAACTCATATCATGTCCCCTCATTCTAGTACTTCTGCTATACTGAAAGATGTTGCCCACTTGCACCTTGTTTATGCCCTGAAGATACTTGAAGGTTTCAATCATGTCTCCCCATTACCTCCTGTCTTCCAGTGTAGACATATTGAGGTATTTCAATCTCTCCTCATATGTCTTCTGTTGCGAGCCCTGCACCATGTTTGTTGCTCTTCTCTGAACTACCTCCACCCTATGTCCTTACAAAGATGTGGCCTCCAGAACTGTAAGCAGTATTCCAGATGAGGCCTCACCAGTGTTTTATATAGTTGTATCACCACCTCCCTCCTTCTGCTAATGATACCCCTTCCTATGCATCCCAACATGCCACTGGCCCTCCCTACAGCCCTTGTACTCGGCTTGGCCATCTGAGATGATAACACCCATATCCCTTTCTTCCATGGTGACTGTCAGCAGCTCCTCCCCATCCTGTAGCTCTCTACTGGGTTTCTGCATCCCAGGTGAATGATTTTGCATTTCTTCACATTGAACCTCAGTTGTCACTCTTCAGACCATTTTTCCAGCTTTCCTAGGTCCCTCCTCATTTTTTCCATCCCATCTGGAGTATTCACCCTGTTGCGATCTTGTGTCGTCTGCAAACAGGCAAACCTTCCCCTCCAGCCCTTCTGCAATGCTGCTAATGAAGACATTAAAAAGGACTGGCCCCAGGACTGATCCTTCAGGTACCCCACTGATCACCCCCCTCTCCTATGACTGGATCCCATTTACCACCACCCTCTGCTTCCTGCCCCCTAACCAGTTTCTAAGCATAGAAGCTGATGGCAGATAAGGGCTGCATGGCCCATCCAGTCTGCCTTTTTTGTTGCAATGCTTACACTGTAGTCCCTTCCCAGTTTATAGCACTTTATCTTCCATCCCCTTACCTATCCCTTATGACTCAAAAAAACGTACTGGCAGTAGTAAGATTTGAACCCATGCCTCCAAAGAGACTGGAGCCTAAATTCAGCACCTTAGACCGCTCAGCCACACTGCCACTTCTAATATAGGGCCCTATGCACTAACAAGCAGGATTTACATGTGAACTGCATGTAACCCACCCATGCAGCTCTGAAACCCTGCACTGGCATGCACCGACCAGCATTCACAACTGTCAGCTTCCTGTCCACATCCCCACCCATTTGGAGTGTAGCCACATGGTGGAGGATTGTGGCAGAGCAGGGACGGAGCATGGGATGCTGGGGGGCATCCAATGGGATGACCGTCCCAGGTCCCATAGAGGATCACCACCCACATATGGGTGGGAGTTTCTGGGATGGTGCACAGCCCACCTGTGTCAAACACTGGTGTTTGCCCGAAAAGCTATTCCCAGCCCACCCAGGCAGCCCAGTGTGCTGGTACAGCTGTGTGCCAGGGGGATCCTGTTGCTGCTGCACTCAACCATTAACATTTTGGGGGTGCATAAATACTTACAGCAGGGTCCATCCTCATGCAGAATTATCCACTGTGGTACTGCATGCAAGTACCACCATGCATATGCATAGCTTGGACACCTTCACTGGCACATCCCTGTCCTGCCCCTGGCACTGTGCCCCACGGCCATCCAGGGGATCCACAATGCAGGGTGCTGGTATGCCTTTGGTAAATGCCAGCAAGGGTGTAGAGGTCACTGCCACTTGGCATTCAGGAATAGGAATGCCTACATGCTGCCATTAGGTGGCATGCAGGCATTAAGACCCATTAGTGTATAGGGCTGATTGTTTGTTGTCCTGAGGGGAAGTGAACCTGCAACCCATTGTTTTACAATTCTATGCTTTCAAACTCTATACTATTCAGCCAGAAATATATTTTTAAAATTATTTCCTCTTTTCCTTTTATCATTGAAGGAAGTGACATAAGAAGAAAATTAATGTTCCTTGGACTTTGATTTAGCTGCTTGCTACACATGACATCATAATGCCCTGTTTATGACATCATAATTATGAAAGAAGTTGCAGGCTGGATCACAAGATGGCTGCTGTGCTGTTTCATCCCACCAATTGGCTTTATTTCTTTAAAGAGTTTTGAAGTTAAAATTTTGCCCTTACATTTAATTTTGATAACTTTCTGTTGTGATCGCTGTCCAGTATATTTAATACCATTTTGCCAGCTGACAGGAGTTCAAGAAAGTGTTTTGCAAATGCCAAACTGGTAAGCAGCATTTGAACATTAAATACGAAATGATCCATGTACTTCTTTCAGTGAGTGCTGTGACATGGCATAAATGATTTTCTTTGTGAATACAGAAGACTGTAGAAACATAGACAATGATAGTAGAAAAATACCATTGGTCCATCCAGTCTGCCCATAAACCCGGGACCTATTGTCCATACAGGGTTCTAATCCTAACTATCCACCCCATGTTACCCACTCTACTGCTAGCACCCTGAGCAACCACTAAGCCCTTCACTCTGTCCCAGCTGTATTTGAAACCATTGATAGTTCTGGTGTCCACCATATCAACTGGCAGATTGTTCCACTGCTACACCATTCTTTTTGTAAAAGAAAACCTTCTCACTTGCCTCTTGAATCTCTTTCTATCAGTTTCTACTCGTGCCCCATGTTCTTGATCTGCTACTTATGCTAAATACTGTAGTTTCTTGCAGTTTACCTGATCAATTCCTTTCAGGTGCTGTCTTTGTTATGGCGGCATGTAAAGTATTAAATTATAAAGTTTTTTCTCAGTGCTTGAAAGGTACTGAAGTTTGGGTTATAATGTTGGAGATAACATAGAAAAAACATTACATACTTTTGTAGAAATCTGCTATCCCTTCCAACAGCAATCCCAGGATATAGCCTACACCTAGAGCTTGGTCAGCCATCTTTTAAGGTATTGGTAACATGGAGGGTGCAACTATTGGCTGTATCACCAACATACACATGGATTAGCAGTAAGCTACTTAAGTGAAACAATGACCATGCTTGTTAGTAAAAAATGCAAATCACAATGGGTTGTCTATGTCAGGGATACTCTTAACACTATAGGATATACTGTAGTTACTTGTGGAACTGGGCAACACAAGAGGCCGGATTTTGAAAGGGCCATTAGATCAGTGCAAGGTGCGTTAAACATCCACCTTGCATCAAATCCTGATGCACCACATGCTGTGCACCATATTTTACAAGAAAAGCATTATCTGTGGCATAGTCCCCCCCCCAGTGATGCAAAAGGTGCACTGTGTCACAAATATGTCATATGTGGAGAGAATGATGCAAGGAGTCAAAAATGCATGGGGCGAGACTGACTCAAACTGAATCAATAACATGATACAGGAAGTGAGAATGACTCAATCCGAGTAAAAAAGATGATGCAGGTGCTGAGAATGACTCAAGCTGAGTCAAAAAGATGAGTGGTGCATGGAGCAAGAATGACGCAAGCTGTCTCAAAAAGATACTGTATGAGGTGGGAATTTGACTCAAGCTGTGTCAAAAAGAGGATGCCTGGTGTGAGAAATGACTCATGCTGAGTAAAAAAATGCCACAGAAAAACGGCCAAGACAATGGCATGTTAAGGCCCCCCAAATGCTCTAAATTAGATCGGCAGGGAAATATTGTCTTTACAACCAACCCGCGACATAATCTACCCTCACCTTTATGTGCTCCAGTGTCAGTTAGACCAGCTCTGGCTTGTCTAACAACAGCATGCATCTTCAGCGCATTGTCAACAGCTTCCACTTTTGAAAATCAAAAAAGGGAATAGTGAAGCAGTTTTTTTGACGTAAGCCCCATTGTGACATTGTGCACCCATGTTTTTTGATGCAAGGTTGACACAAGCCACTTTAGCATAGGCAGTTCTGCTCTGGACCCAAGCAGCATTAGAAAATCAGAAGTGATACAAGTTCTGATGTAGCTTGCTCCTTGAGTCATTCTTTTCTGACCCAAGCACCTTACATCATTCTTTGACCTTGAACATTGAGCCCAAGGAGTTATATCTGATTCTTAAAGTTCATTAAATTTACAGTAGTTCAAATTAAATTTCAGCTACTAGACATAGATCTTCAAGAGGTCAGATCAAAATTAGAGATCAATAGATTTCATCTTATGTTAAGCTTACTATTAAAAGATAACATTAAATTTACGGTAGTTCAAATTAAATTAAGGCAATTAGACATAGATTTTCAAGAGGCCAGATCCAAATTAGAGATCAATAGAGTTCATATTATGTTAAGCTTACTATTAAAAGCTCCTACCACTGAAAACTATTTAACTACTATAACTTGTCCTAACATAAGGAGAATCTTAACAAAGTTCCATTTTGGGGCCTTTCTGGGTAAAAGTAGGTAAAAGGATCTAATAAAGTACCAGATAGAATCCTAAATGATCAGTGTAGTTGTGGCTATGGTTGCCCTGACGATCTGGAACATATGATTTTAATTTGTCCATATTATAACCCATTAAGAGCTACTGTAAATGGTTAGGCAGATTACTAGAAAAGAAAATGTTGAATAGTCAGTTGTTGGTGTGTTCTTTGTTTAGTGCACAAGATAAGACCATACTGATAAAATTGGAGTATTTTCTGAAAGGAGTTCTAAATCAAAAGAATGATAAATAAACAAGCTTTCATGTGATGCACTTTATACAATAGTATGATGTCTAGACTGGCTTATGCTCCATTGTTATTAATTATATTTTGCCCTTGAGGTGTTGTTTTAGTATTGTACTTTATATGTAAATAATGTGCCTGATTTTAAATATGATATCTGATTGATGAACAACAACATTTATCTAAAAGCAGTTTTAATGGGGCATTCTAGGATGGTGTGCTGGTGCTCACCAAGGATTTGAATCCCAACATAAACAGATAAACAAGGAGGGGGCACTCAGAAAGGAAAAACTGTGGCATTCATAACTCAAAAATCAAGTGAGTTTATTCAGGACACAAGACCCTGAACCATAGTCCCAGTGCTTCAACCTGGTGGGTCTTCCTCAGAGGGCATGTCAATACTGAAGGGCAGACATACTCCACTTACAAAGTGCTCATTTAAAGATACAGACACACTAATAACAATGAATGAATACATGAAGTTATACAAAACATATCTCTCTTTAACCACTAAAAGACCCTGAAGAGGATTTCCAGAGGAATTTTTATCTTTGGAGCTTTGGCCTTCTGTTCCCTGCCTTTTGCTCTGAGAGTTTTGACTTCATTTATTTTTGACAGTGAAAGTGTCCAATAGTAAGTGTTTGAACCTGAAGAGGCTTCTCAGAGGAATTTTATTTTTGGAACCTGGACTCCTGTTCTCCTGCTTTATGTTTGGATTTATGGTCAGAGTGTTTTTATTTTATTCAGTTACTGATAGTGAGAGTGTCAAATTATAATTTTTTCCAGACTCTAGTAGTGAGAGTACCTGAAGGCTGGAACGGGGGGGGGGGAGGAGGGTTATTTTGTGTTACCTATTTTGGAAAAATTCCTAATTTATTTACATCTATTCATCTTGGGAGACGAGAGCTCCCAAGAGGACTGTCCTTTTCTGAGTGGTGGTGAGAGGACTTCTGGACCTGGACATGTTTTCCCTAAATGGTTTTGTGTTTTACTAATGTTTTATGCTTGTTTATATTAATTGTGTTTATTGATATATTTAGTTTTCCTTTAATTGGGGGGAGGGTTAAAAAATGTGTTATTACGTTGTAGAATTTAGTAGGATTGTGTATTGATTTATTATTTTCTTTTGGGTTTTGGTTTTGTTTGAATACATAGATACATAGACAGTGTCAGCAGATAAGGGCCTATGGCCCACCTAGTCTGCCCATTTGAGTTTATAACTTCAGTTTATGTTTTCCTAGAACTCTGTTGCCCCTTACCCCGACGTCCAGAATTCCTTTATGTCTATCCCATGCATTCTTAAATCCCGTGATTGTTTCAGCCCCCACCACTTCTTCGGGCAGGGTGTTCCACTTGTCTACCACCCATTCTGTGAAGAAATTCTTCCTCACATTTCCTCTGAATCATCCTCCCTCCAACTTCTTCCCATGCCCTCTAGTCCTGGAACATCTTTTTCACTTAAAAATAATGTATTCATGCACCCTGTTCCTCCCTGTAAGATACTCGTATGTCTCTAGAATAGTTGGATAGCCTAAGGTGGGTTCCTTGTTTTAAAATGTGCTGGGGCTCTGCCTCCACAGCTCTGTGCTATTCGTACTCCTTCCTTCAAGCCCTCTGCTCCTTTTCTCCTCCCCCACTCCAGTTTACAACTTACCTGCACTGTAGGGCACTGGGTATTATGCGGAGGAATTGAGGAGGGGCATGAGGGCATGAACAGTGAGAGATGAATGAGGGGGGCCATTGCATCAGGGTAATGAGATCCAGGAGACACCCTGGGGTGAAATGGAACCAGGAGCATGGTTCGCCATGTCAGGTTTCCATACCCAAGGGCACTACTGATAATGGTAGGCAGGTGGTCCGGGCTGCCTGGAAAGTTCACCCAACTTGGGCAGTGTTATGCAATGCTAGGTCCATTAAAAACAAGACTACAATTATTGCAAATCTTGTTAAATAGGTGGACCTGGCTTGCATCACCGAGACCTGGCTGGATGAGAATTCTGGCCTCATTTTGGAGGCCCCAGTTCCAGCTGAGTACTCAGTGATACACTGCCCAAGATTGGGTTGCAGCGGAGGGGGGTAGCGATCTGCTTTAAGTTTGAACTTAACCTCACAAATGTGCCAGTGGGGTTGACTGAGTCATTTGAGTGTACCGTGGTGGCAGGTGTAGACTGTAGGATTGTTCTCATCTACCATCCACCAGGTGATGAGAAATGATTCCTCCAGGAAGTTGCAGACTTTGCCATCGACATGGTGTTTCAGTCTGATGGTCCTGGTGACTTTAATGCCTGGGTCAATGACGAAATCTTGCATTTTGGTCAGCACTTCCTCCAGTTGATGACATCTCTGGGCCTCACACAGGTTGTTTCCACTACCACTCATAATCAGGGTCACTCTCTTAACTTAGTCTTCTTCCTGGGGATTGAGACCTCCAACTTGGGGGTAGAACCAGTTGGATGGTTTGATCATTACACTGTGGGGTTTAGTTTTAGCACCCCCCTTTATAGGACAACCCCTGCAGAGATGATTAGGTACCACCCATTGCAAGATATAAATTGTCAAGGCCTAATGGTGGTCCTGGCTCTCTCATTATTCTCAGAGGCAAATAGTGACCCAGAAACCCTCGTGGTGACTTATAATTCAGTCATTATGATGGCTCTGAATGTCATTGCTCCTGTCTGTGTTCATCCACTCTCCCTTCACCCTCGATCCCCATGGTTTGATGAGACTCTAAGGGAGATGCAGCGACTTGGACGAAGGTTGGAGCATTGCTGGCGGACGTCCGCTCTTGATGCTGACTGCCTTAGATTGATGGACCATTATCAAGTCTATCAATCCGAAATCTCCCATAAGAAGGCAGAGTTCCTGTCTGGGGAGATTGCAGCTGCTCAAAATCAACACGCTCAGCTGTTCCAAACTGTGGACAGACTGTGCAACCCAGCCTGTCTACAAATCTGGAACCTTTTCACAAGAAGAGTGCGATGAACTTGCTCGATTTTTTGCAAATAAGGTGGCTGACATCAGATCGGATTTCTGACCAGCACACTCTATGGGTGTTGTGGTAGACCAGTGCAGGTCCGTATATCTTGGTTCTTCTTGGAGTACCTTTGGCCAGCTGGCTTTCACGGATGTCATGCGGATTGTCCAGAGTGCACGCCCTACATGCTGTAGTCTGGATCCGGGACCTACTTCCCTAATTCTGAGTTGTAGTGATGCAATTGGTCTGGTCCTAGCTTGAATAGTGTGGTGCTCCATGGAGCCAGGTGAGTTTCCAAGCTCCCTGAAAGAGGCGGTGGTAACATCACTCTTGATGAAAGCTTCTTTGGACCCAGACTGTCTTGCTAACTACAGACCAATCTCTAACCTTCCCATTGTGGGGAAGGTGATTGAGAAAATAGTGGCCACACAGCTGTAGGACCATTTGACCATCCATGCCATCTATGAATCCCTCCAGTCCAGATTTCAAACGAAGCATAGTACCTAGACAGCATTGGTTAGGGTGCTCAATGAGCTCCTGATGGCTAGAGATGGGAGGAACCATTCCATCTTGGTTCTCCTAGCTCTCTCATCAGCGTTTAACACTGTGGACTATGGAGTACTGCTTGATCACCTGAGGTTCATTTGTGGACCATCGGGTACGGTCCTCGAGTGGTTTACATCGTTTCTCATGGGAAGATCTCAGAGGGTGGTGTCCGGGGTTTTTTCCTCGGACCCAGTCTCTTTATTGTGTGGAGTTCCTCAGGGCTCAGTGCTGTCCCCCATGTTGTTTACAGTGTATATGCTGCCCCTAGGAGACATTGTAAGAAGGTATGGGCTGAGGTTTCACTGCTATGCAGATGATACCCAGCTCTACCTTTCTTTGGCCCCGACCAGGATAGAGCTGTCTCAGTCTCTAATAACTGCCTTGCTGAAATCCAGGAGTGGATGAATACCAGTTGGTTAAAGTTGAACTCTGATAAGACCAAGGTATTTGTTGTGGATCCAGGTCGCCGGATAGAGAGGTTGGGTGGGGGTTCACCCTCTGGCTTATATCTTGGGAGTGAGCCACTCCCAATCTCTGAACAGGTGTGGATCCTGGGGATAATTTTTGATGATGGGCTGACCCTGCATTCTCAGGTGTCAGCTGTCATCAAATCCTCATTTTACCATCTGAGGAATATCTCCAGGATCAGGCACCTTGTTCCATCTGGTAACCTTCCTACTTTGATCCATGCCTTTGTGACCTCATGCTTGGACTACTGCAACTGCCTGTACCTAGGGCTACCTGGGATAGAAATCCACTGCCTGCAGGTAGTGCAGAATGCTGCAGCATGGCAGCTGATGGGATCCTCACAGTCCTGTCATATTTTGCCAGTGCTGCGTGGACTGCACTGGCTGCCAGTTCAGTGACGGATCACCTTTAAGGTCAGTCTTCTGACTTTTAAAGCCCTACATGAACTTGGTCTGAACTATCTGAAAGAGCTCCTGGTTCCTCACTGCCCCAGGCGATCACTCCGCTCAGCCAACAAAGGGTTGGTAGAGATTCTGAGGGTACACTTGAAATCTTCTGGAGCTAGAACATTTATGTATGCTGCCCCTACCCTCTGGAATTCTCTACCCTGTCGGTTATGTGAGCACACAACCATGGAGGGCTTCAAACAAGCACTGAAAACCTGGCTACGGAATCAAGCTTATGGTATTTAACTGATGGAAAACTTTTAAGATTTTATGATTATTTGTTTTTAAGATGTTTTGTTGATTATGTTGTGGTGAAATTTTGTGATTATGTGGTTTTAATTTTGTTTGGTGCCTTGGTTTTGAAAGGCGCCATAAAAATAAAGTTTATTATTATTATTTAGTACAAACTATATCTAACTTTGGCACATGATATCATCATATTGACAAAACTTCTAGGGTGCAAAAATTCAAACAATTCATCAAAAGTGAAAAATAGAGCTAGGTGCATATGCATCATACATTACTTCATCATTTACTAAGGATATTACATTTTGGAAACCGGATTAGATATAATAAATATGCACAATATTCAAATAGATTTCGTTTTTAGTCTTTGAATAAATTGAACATTTTTAACTAATCAATATGTCAGAGCAGCCATGAACTGAAATAATATTTTATAAGTAAGGCCTGAAGTCCACTTCTTCATTCATTCCTCTTGGGACTACTATATCAATATGCAATGTAACTATCCTTTTGATCTCCTTCTGCAGTAATAATTCTTTGTGATAACCTCCCCATTGTAATGGAGGACACATGTTCAATCCCCATAAACCATAATTTGTTTATATTTGAATTATGAAAATATTTAAGTGGAACCCCTGGGCATTTTTCTCATCCTAATTTGGTATTATGAATCACATTATGTGCCAAAGTTAAATATAGTTGTTTGTACTAAATGAACTTTTAGTGGTTAAAGGGAGATATGGCTTGTATAATTTCATGTATTTATTCATTGTTATTAATGTGTCAGTATCTTTACAGTAATGGAGCACTTTATAAGTAGAATATGTATGTTCTTCTGTATTGACATGCTCCCTGAGGAAGATCCATGTTGTCAAAGCACCAAGGCAATTGTTCAGCGTCCTGTGTCCTGAATAAACTCACTTGACTTTTTAAATTATGAGCATCACAATTTTTCCTTCCTGAGTGTCCCCTCCTTGTTTGTCTGTGTATGTTAGGATTCAAATCCATTGTGGGCACCAGCACAGCATCCTAGAGCACCCCACTAAAACTACTTCTGGAATTGAACTTGGAGTGGGAGTGACTGGGCCACAGCTGTGAAACTGCTGTAGCCAGAGGAGTGGAAACGGATGCTGTAGCCTGTTTGGAACTGAAACTGGTGAGTGCAAGGCCTGCAGTATTTTCTTCTTGGCTAATGAAGTACTGAAATCACAAAACTAACAATTATGGCCACTAGATTAAGTCAAACACCAGTGCTTCCAAGATATTCACCTGATAAAAGTAGCACTAATAATAACTGTTTTGAAGATGCTGAAGAAGTCTGACTCAGAAGAGAAAGGACTTGGACAGCGTTATTTGAAAAAGTGGTTATCAATACTCCAGAGACAAACACAGAGTGTTAGGACTTATTGAAGACACTAGAAAAATTAAGAGCACAAGAATTAAACCATTTTAATTTTTATCAAATCACTCTAGAGTATTATTTGGAGTAGGGGCAGAGTCCTTGTGGAATGCACATAGACAAATTCCCCACTTGCAGTTTAGATGAAGAAGATTTCAAAACTGAATGGGAAGGTGCATTTGCTGAATGTACAGATAAACTAATCACTGCCCTGATTAACAGAGATAAGAGACAATTGGAAAGTTTAACAAAAGAAATGGGTTCAACCCAAGAAAAACTAAAAGCCCACAAAGAGTATCTGGACCTTGATAAATTAAATAAGACCTGTACAGGTAAAGTGAACAAAATTGAAAAGGAACTCTTTCAAAGAAAGCAAACTAAACTGGCAAGAGACAAAGGCAATTTTGAAAGGGGAGGAGTGTTTTGCTGGGGAAAGAAATACCTGTGCTATTAATAGAGGGAGGTCACGGAGCGGGGGGGGGGGTCACGAGAAGATCAAAGGCATCAAAGCATGCCAAAATCAGTTTATTTCCAAGAGAGACCTGTGACCTCCACAGAATCAGATAATATTGAACAAATAAATGCTGCACCTGGTGTTAATGATCCTTTTTTCACAAAGAAAAAAATGGCAAAGCAATTAAAAAAAACACCTACAAGTGAAGAACCCAAAGTGGAGAAAGCGCAACTGCCATGAATCTGAGGAGAAAAACATAGCAACTGTAAACCTGGCTAATTTTGAACTACCTACAACTCAGATATCAGTACTGGAAAAAAGTTTGAGCTTCGCTCCAGTGCAAAAATCATATTTTTTCAGAACAAGGATTGATGCCTTTAAACTGATTAGGAATTTAAAATGAACTGTGTTTTTCAATAGAAATAAACCTGTTACTGTTCCAACAAATGATGATCATGGCCAGATCAGTCCAGTAGACTGCTTTGTTGCAGAGGGTAAAATAGAAGATATAGACCTTTTACTTGATGAAATTACATTATAATGAGGTTGTGCTAATAGATGCAGTTGACCTAGGTTCCCATCTGCTGCAATTTAATGCCACAGATGATAGATCTGATGGAGACACTACTGATTTACAGACAACCAATTTCAGACCTAGGTCCAAATGTTGTCCCAATATAGGTAACAGTTCTACAATTACAACTTTTGAGAGATTACTGTTTTTTTCAAATTAAATAAGCTTTATTGATTTTTATGTTATCCTCTTTATACATGTGCATAACAGTTTCAGTCACCAAGAGGAGAGCTAACAGTGAAAAGCTGTATAATAGTTATAGATACAAGGTTTACAAATACTGTTTACATCTAGTATCTTGAGTGTTCCACCCAATGTTCACCATTTTCTAGTATAATAAAATAATATAAAAACCAGAAAAAAATATCATGAAATACCCATTTAGTGCTAAAACTACATAGTGTAATGTAACTGTTCCTCCACCCCTCCCTCCCCATCCCTCCCTTCCCCTCCACCCTATAATTCTCCTCCCCTCGGGTACACTTCAGCTACTCAGATTAATGTGGAGAGTGTCATCTTCTCTTTCAACTGCCCATATTATAAAAAAAATCTATATTGTTAACAAAGTATGCAGAGGGGTCCAAACTTCATTATAATAGTGCAGTCTATCCGACAGCTGAGCTATCATTTTTTCAGCCTGTAGGGCAAATAGAATCGCTTTAATCCATTCAGACCTGGAAGGTACTGCTTGATCAAGCCAATGCCGTAAAATAATTTGTTTTGCACATAGAGATATCATAGCTATATGTTTACACTGCTTCCCTAGTAAAACTGATCCATAATTACCTAAAATACAAATTTCAGCTGTGAACACTTCAGAAAGACCCAACAGGGATCCAAATTATTGTTAATATTTGCCCAAAAAGGTACCACCTTATTACATTCCCATAATATATGTAAAAGGTTACCGGGCACTTCCCCACATCTGGAGCATAAATTTGAAGAAAGCAGCCCCATTTTACATAATTTCACCGGGGTATAATATAAATCATGTATAACAAAAAATTGTAATAATCTGTATCTATCCCACTTCACTACTTGGTATAAGTGTTGCCATATCTTATCCCAAGACCTTTTTCCGGGAGCAGAGATAGGCAATACCTGATCCCACACATATTGTGGATGGTATTTATGGGATTCGCGATGATCTCTCAAACTATGGCAAAAATAGGAAATGAACTTTGATGTAGATGGTGTTGAGAACAATTGTAACACCGGTCCAGCTAAATACAGGTCCCAGGGTCCCACCCCAAAATGTGAATACAACATATGGGACAACTGTAAATACTTAAAAAACAAATTCTGTTGGTATTTGAAACTTACTAAATCAACCACTTTAACTATATTGTTAAAAGGCCAGAATTTCTCATTTAAAGATTTACCACCAATCTTTAAATTGGGGTTTCTGAGAAATGATTGTGAGATGTCCTTCTCTCCACAGAAATCTGAAGCTTAGCATTTATCTTATTATAAACTCGCAGAGTAATCCCAATTGTAGTATCATATAAAGCTCTAGGAATATTCTTAAGAGATACATAACTAAGTGTACTTATATCTATCCTCTGGGAGGCACACAATGATCTTTCAATTTGGAGCCATTGTGGAATATAATTGTGATGATCCTCTATCCACATCCTTCGGCTCCATCTAAATATTCTCGAGCATGTAATTGCATAATAATAAAGAAGAAAATCTGGCAACTGCAGACCACCATTTGCCCTGCTACACTGGAGTTTTGCTATAGCCCTTCTCGGTTTCTTTTTACCCCAAATACAATTTGCTATTACACGATTCACCTGTGAGAACCAAGATTTGGGGAGGAACAGATTAGTCATATATAGAGGGTATAATAACCAGAGAAGTACATTCATTTTTATTACATTAATCTTTCCCCACAAGGAGAGAGGAAGTGTACTCCAACGATTAAGAGCTTTACTAATTTGGGCAAGAGTTTTATCTAGATTGTTATGTTTCATTTGTAAACAGTCTGTAGAAAGGTATATCCCAAAATATTGCATATTATCTCTAACCCATCTTAATCCGAATTGGGATACCTCCACTGAGTAAGAATATTTATTTAGAGGCATCACTTCAGTTTTGGTTATGTTAAGTTTATTATTTGAAAATTTTACAAATTGTTCAATAACAGCTAATGTCAATTTTATTGAAGAAGAAGGATGTAGAATATGAAGAAGGATGTCGTCCGCATACACTGATAGTTTATACTGGTGAGGCCCAACCTTGATACCTTATATTGAAGGGGAAAGATTAATGTAACAAATGAGTGGCTCTAAGTAGAGATTAAATAAAAAAGGGGATAAGGGCATCCTTGTCTGGTGCCCTGTCTTAACTCCACAGCTTTAGAGAGCATTCCATTACAGAGAACACGAGCTGTCGGTCGGGTGTACAAGACCTTCACCCATTGTGTAAATTGATGAGGAATGTTGTATTTGGGCATGAGATAGAACAAGTAGTCCCATGATACCCAATCAAAAGCCTTTTCTGCATTCAGGAACACTAGAGCAGCAGGTACTGAAGAGTCCCTGGATGCAGAAATCAAATGGCTTAACTTCCGCATATGGTCCGCGGAGTGCCTATAGGCCACAAATCCTACCTGTTCTGGGCTTATTAAACCTTGCCACACTTTCCCCAATCTATTGGCTAAAATCTTTGCCAGTATTTTTAGATCAACATTTATCAAAGAAACAGGTCAGTAATTAGTTACCCATAGAGGATCTTTTCCTGGTTTCGGGAGAACTACCACTGTGGTCTCTGTAAGGGAGTAATCTGCAACCCCATGCTCATAGATATAGTTATAAGTTTCTAACAGAATAGGGGCCAACTGGCTTTTGTAGGCCTTATAGAATTATGCGGTATATCCATCCAGACCTGGAGTTTTATTCAGTGGTAATGCATCAATAGCTGAGCATATTTCTGACACCAGGATAGGAGTTTTTAGATACTCCACTTGTTGGTTATCTAAAGAGGGAAGCATTATCCTTTGCAAAAAGTGCTCCACATCTGTAGAGTCAAACGGGGCACCCGACAGGGAATACAGATCAGAATAATATTGTTGAAAACAACAAAGGATATCCTGTGGTGAAGTAACCAAGGAGCCAGCGGCATTGTATATAGAGGGGATTATTCTATCAGCCGCTTGCACTCTTAAATGGAGAGCAAGTAATTTGCCCGCTTTATCTCCTTGGTTGAAGTATCGAATCTTGGATCTCTGTAAAAGATACTCTGCTTTATCCGTCAATAAGGAATTGTATCGATCCCTGAGAATTTCCAAATTAGTAAGGGAGATTTGATCTGGGAAAGAAGGAATTGATAATTCCTCAGCCCTTATTTCCTGGAGAAGACAGGATGTTACCTGTACATTTATTTATTTTTTTTAATAGTAGCTAGTTGAATTATCTCCCCCTTAAGGGTACACTTTAGTGCTCCCCACAGAATATCTAATTTAGACATAGATGGTCTATTGTTTTTGATAAACGCTAAAAGAACATTTTGGAGATGAGAATAAATCTTTTTAGATTTTAACAGCTGGTGATTAAACCTCCATACTTTATCATGGACTATATTAAGACCTGGATCCCAGTGTGACAAAACAGGATGGTGGTCTTAGATAACCTTAGCCAGATATAGACAAGATGAAACCAGAAAGAGGTGCCCAATATCCACCAGAAAGTAGTCTATCCTAGAAAATGAATTATGTGGTATTGAGTGAAAGGAGTATTCTCTTTTGGAGGGAAAAAGAGCCCTCCAAGGATCAATTAATCCCAGAGTATCCATCATTTCCCGAATGGCTACTTGTGCCTGTGAAAGGGTGGGACTACCAAACCCGGACCTGTCTAGTATATTGCAAAAAGCCAGATTCCAGTCACCTCCAAGCAGCATTGGATATTTTGCCCACAGTACCAGACTTTGCATAAAATCTGTAAAAAAAACAGGATTGTCCATTGTCGGCCCATAAACTGAACCCATTACCACTTCGGAGTGACCTATTATTGCCTTGATTATAATAAATCTATGATACCCATCTATTATTGTATCAAGTAGACGGAATGGTAGATGGCGTGATATAAGAATAGCCACCCTGCCGCTACGAGAATTAGGTGCTGTTCTGAAAACTTGTCCCACCCAATTTCTCCTAAAAAGGAGCACCTCGGAGGGAGGTAGATGGGTCTCTTGAAGAAATACTATGTCTGTTTCTAATTTCTGAAAATGCTAAAGTATTTTTGCTCTCTTTGTTGGAGCTTGGGCACCCCTCACATTTCAAGAACATATTTTATATACCACCATATACACTCATCCACTTGAAAATTCCTCCATAAGTAAGTAAGACTATTATCACTTTTTCTCCCCCTTTTAAACTGAATGTGTGTACCGTTATCCCCGTATCCTCTTCCCTATGACCCCTCCCTCTTCCCGCATGTAAACCCCACCGATGTTTAAGAATCTGAATATGAAAAACCCCATATATCACTCCATCTATCCCCCCACCCCATCTCCCTCTCCCCTTCTTTAGCCACAGCCAAATATTAAAAATCCTCTTCCAATGACAATAGAAGTCCACCAACCCTCGAGATTTGCCATATAAAATTAGACCCAACACGATTTGAAAATAAAAAATATACAAGTATTTCAGCTGTATAATTGGCCATAACCAAATAATGAAAACCTTCTTTCGGTTGCACTAACCTTTTATAAACCGTCGGGGTTGGTTCTCTAAGAATAAACACAATAAGATTCAAAATCCAGTAATTTATATAAAAATTAGCTGTGGCGACCCTCCACCCTCTTATATAGCACGTAATGCTTTGCAACCTTTCAACAACTACCCATCGGCTCCCGCTCCAGGAACCAGCCTAATTTAAACAGATTTAAACCATTAACATCAAGAAACCTAAACAGTAGCACATTTCCTGGCTCCAAGAAAAAATGAGCCATTCCTCCTCCTCACCATAATAATAACCCCTTCTTAACCTCCATTTGGCCAGTAAGCACTAGAGCCCTTTTACGATCCTGCACTACTGCAGACACAAGTGGTGTGTTTTGTTTTCAATCCAGTCAAATACAGTAAGAACAACAAAATAGAATCATAACTACAGAGATTGTAACTGTGCAGTCATTCCTTAACATTATGCCACCCTCTGGTGGCCATGGTGTAGTTCCACTTTGTTTCTTCTGTTTAAACTTTTAAAGATTGCCAACTTTAGTAATACCCCCTTTCCTGTCCCTGTATTCTTCATTGAGAGGGAAAAAGATGTGGGAGTAGAGATTGCAGCGCTGGTATAGCCTGTTGTGCAGACTCGTAATTATGCCAAACTCCAGAGACCAATACTGCTAATTTTGATGGATACTGCACTTTATATTTTATGCTTGCAGCTATAAGTTTAGATACCAAAGGATGATATTCCGCCCTATGCTGTCAGACTGTAGCAGGCAGATCCTGTGCAAAACTAAGCTGTTGACCTTCCCACAGCACTTGTTGCATATCCATAGTCTTCCCAAAATATGAACCTTATCTAGGTAATTCAGAAACTTTATTATTAACAGTCGAGGTGGTCAGTCAGGAGCCAGTTTTGGCCTCAATGAACGGTGTGCCCTCTCGATAACATAGATGGTACTATTAGGAGAAGGCCCCGCAATCTTGGTAAACATCTTTTGCAAGAACAGAATAGGTGCCGATCCCTCTGCTTCCTCCGGCAGCCCAAAGATAATGATGTTGTTCCTTTGACTTCGACCTTCTAAATCCTCTAGTTTCCCTTCTATTTTATGAACTCGTTGCCTTAATGAGGTAACTTCTGGTTCCATTGTGGCCTTCCAGCCTTCCAGTGATGATACTCTGGCTGCTGTGTCTGCAATAGTTCTATTGGTGTCTGCCAGCTCCCCACATATATTTTTTTAATTCTGCAGTAATTTCCTGCAGTGCTGCTTTAAAGGGATGTAACTCCTCCATAAATTTTTTTTCTGTAAGAGGTGGTGAAGTAGATGCTGAATTCGATGCAGCCTGTATTTTAGCTACTGCCCTGGTCTGGCTTTTTGGCCTTTTCATCCCTTTCACTGGCGATTGCGGGGAGTATGAGAAGGGGGCTCCTGGCACATCTCTGCTTCCATCGGGAAGGCAGGCCTCATAAACCGCTCTCCAGTAAGTTGCGGTAGCACTTCTCTTTTGCACAAGGTTGGTGCTTCCAGTCATTTCAGCAGTAGACCGATCACTAATTCAAGCACTTTCAGTAGAGCGGTGCTTAAAAAAGATAGCAATTTCCCCCTAAACAGCCACTTTCTGAGCAGGAGCCGATTTAGGTGCTGCTAACCGGCCATGCACATCGCGTGATCTCTGAGAGATTACTGTTATTGGGGATAGAAGAGATTTATGAAAGGAACAAAAATAAAATGTTTAACCTTAAATGGAAAGCGAAAAAAACACTTGATGGCTTAAAACAGCTACAAGAGATTATTATCAAACCCTCCAATAAAGGAGAGAATTTGGTGCTTATGTCTGAAAATTGGTATAAAATGAAGGTGCTGGATTGCTCAGTAATGTTAATGAATATGAGAAAGTTTAGACGGATCCAGCTAGTTTGGTCTTGATTGAATGATTTGACTTTGTTGATTCAGCACTGCATAAAGGGTGGCATCCTAAATCTGAAGCAGATTTCTTAAAGGTAGAATATCCAGTTATGCCCATGCTCTATGCTAAAAATTCACAAGGATCCATTAAATTCACCTTTGAGACCGATTATATTGAGCATTAATTCAGTATCATACAATCTGTGCAAATTGGTAGATTTTTATTTACAGCCATTAGTGTTTTCATTACCATCCTATCGGAAAGACAGCATGCATGTGTTACAGAAACTGGAGAAACATAGAATTTGACGGCAGATAAGGACCGCTTGGCCCACCCAGTCTGTCCATTTCCCTACCTAATGGATAAGCTGCAGATCCTAGTTAACCAGCAGCCTACTTCTTTCTACCCCCACCCCCTAGAATTGCCTTATGACTGTCTCATGCATGCTTGAATTCAACCACTGTTTTTGACTCCACAACTTCCTCCAGAAGGCCGTTCCATGCATCCACAACCCTCTCTGTGAAAAAATACTTCCTTACATTACCTCTGAGTCACCCCCTCTTCAAATTGTGCCCCCTTGTTCTTGCACACCTCTTTTTTGAAAGATGTTACCCTCTTGGACTTTGCTGATTCCCTTGAGGTACTTGAAAGTTTCTATCATGTCCCACCTCTCCCTCCTTTCCTCGAGGCTATACATATTAAGCTCCTTTAGTCTTTCTTCATATATCTTCAGGTGCAGACCCTGCACCATTTTAGTTGCCCTCCTCTGGACAGCTTCCATCCAGTGGAGGGTTTTGTTTAAAAACAGTCACTCGTGGCTAGTGATTGATGTTGTCAGCTTGTACACTTGTATCCCTCAGGAACAAGCAGTGGAAGCTGTAAAGTATAATTTTGAAAAAAATGGGACTGCATATTGACAAAGCAGAGTTCATTTTGTCAGCAGTAGATGTTTTTTTTTTTTCAACTTAATTTTATTATGGAGAAAGGAACATACATTACCAGGCACTGCTGCAGACAACTGCCCAGTTTACATCTATAAGTCACCTTCAATGGGTGGTAAACAACAAGAAGTCCTTAACATAAACAGAATTATGCAGATGTACGTTGATCCTAAGTAATGTAATCTAGAAGTATGAAGTGTCTTCTGAATTTCACAGATCATTTTAAGATGTATATATTTTCCACATTAAACATAACAACCCAAAATGGGGAATATAAAATGTTTTCTGGAACAATGCTTTTGACTCAGCATGAGTCAAAAATAAAAACAACAATAACATTCACATTGGTGCTAGTCTTCTCAGTTATTGACAACACTTTAGAGTTCATATGGCCTATGGGTTAATTCAAGGTAGAGTGAAGAAAGGAAGAGAGAAGATGGCTATGAGAAGATGGCTGTGGGTACATTGACTGGTCCAATGTAATGTTCCCCAATCCTACTCCTAATCTTCCAGGGGCATCTGTGGAGTGACCACTCTTACTCATCTAGTCCATAACTCTAAGTGTTTCTCTGCAATAAGTCTCAATTTTTCTTTCATCCCCTCCATTCTTTCTATATTAGCGACTCTCAAAATCCATGCTTCAAAGGAGGGAGGAGTCTTTTGAAGTCAACTGGCTGTGATTTCATTTTGCGCTGCTAGACATAAAATCCACAGTAGGGCCTGTTGTCTGTGATTACTGATTTTCATGACCCCTAACCCCAGAATCATGGAGTTAAAGTCAAAGGGGATCTCAATTTCACTTATCCTTGTGAGTTGTCTATGTAGCTTAGACCAAAAGTCAGTTATCTTTGGACAGGCCCCGAAGACATGGCAATGTGTCCCCATCTAGCCACATCCTCTTCAACACACATCTGAATTGCCTCTCTTAAAGTGCTTTGTAATCATGGTGGTGTGGGAGAATCATGACATACATTTCCACTTGAACTCCCTGCAACCCAGAGAGGCAGTAGTTCTCCAACACTTTGCCCAGGTAAGTTTCTATTTTTCCTGTGGGATTAAACCTTCTGTGTTATTTTCCCATTTTACCCTCAGATCCTCCAGAGTCTGGTCATCTTTGCCCTGAAGTAGCTTACAGGCACCTAACACTGGTCTGTCCCTACCAACTAGCCCGACGGCCCAGTATATGTAGTTCTCCAGTGATGTCAGAGCTCTGTTCACATTTAATTTCATTTGGTCTGATTATAAATAATGTCTTATTTGGAGGTGTTGTATTTGATGGGGGTGTGTACATTCAAAAATGTGGAACTGTGATGGGGGCTGTGGTAGCAGCCTCATACACGAATCTGTACATGGGGTATTGGGAAGATAAATATATCTTTCAGAATATGGACTGTTGTGATAATATAATTTTTGGGGCTATTTTATTGATCATGTCCTGTGTGTGTCTGGGAAGGGTCTGAGCAAGAGAAGCTATCATTTTTGGAGTTCATTAACACAAACTCCATGAATCTTAAATTTACACATGGCAGCAGTCCAGATACAATACATTGTTTGGATCTCACTCAACAGTTCCTCTCAGACCATTGGATATCATCAACTAATTTTAGAAAACTTACAGCAGGCAATTCATTACTGCACTATCAAAGTCATCACCCTAAGAAGTTAAAGGACTCAATTCTGCATGGCCAGTATCTGAGACTCAGCAGAAACTGTACTGAGGAGGGTAAGTCTGAGCAGAGAAGTGTTTGAATGAACTCAAAGGTTTTTGAATAGGGGCTATGCCTCAGGGGTTTTAGAACAAGCCTTGGAAAAGGTCCATGGGATAGATAGAGTGACATTATTGACACCCAAAAATAGTAACAAACTTATTAGCACTGATGATCCTAGAAGTCTTATTACCTTCTCAACAGAATTGAACCCATTAGTTGAAGTGGGGACATTGGTACGTAAGCTGAGGATGATTCTTAAAGCTGGTAAAACTCTTCGTGCTAATATTCAAGATTTATTTATTTTGTTTTTGTTGACCAGGTAAGTGCACTAGATAAATCCTGCCTATTTTCAGGCACGACCCGGGGGAGGGGGATACAGATGAATGCCAACTGACCTTGAACCAGATTAAACTGTTGGTGGTATTTTTAGTGAATGTGTTAAAGTGCCATGGGATCGTTAACATCCACCTGAACTACCACCAATCCAGGCAGATGGGACCTTAGTTTAATGTCTCATCCGAAAGATAGTTTATCTTCTCTAAGAAGATAGTTCACAAGTCACGTTTAGAAAATGAAGGAGTTTGAGAGATTTTTTAACATCTAGTCACTTTGTGAGTACTAAACAACAGCAGGTCCCTACAGTTTCAAGAAACTGATTACTCCCCCTCCAAAGGGATTCTTTGCTTGCAAAAATTGCAACGTCTGCAAACATGCACAGGAAGGGAAGAGTATTTTAAAGGGAGATCATATTTTGGAAATGAAGGGGTTAATTACATTCAGTTCTCAGTTTGTCATATATGCAGCCTGGTGTCCATGTAAAAAATATTATATAGGAAAAACAGTTAGATCTTTGACAAAAAATAATCCAGGAGCATGCTAGGGCAATAATGAATAAGGATGACAAAAATGCCCTGGGGATCCTCTTTAAATATTTTCATTATTCAAATGTAAATGGATCACAGTTTATGGGCATTGAACATGTGCCCCATTATAACAGGGAGGTAATCACAAGGAATTATTACTGCAGAGGGAGACCAAATGGATAGTTGCATTAGATACAATAGTCCAAAGAGGACTAAATGAAGAAGTGGACTTCAGGCCTTACTTATAAAATATTAGTTCAGTTCATGACTGCTATGACATGTTGATTAGTCAAAAGTGTTGAATTTATTCAAAGACTAAAAACTAAATTTATTTGATATTGTGCATATTTAGTATATCTAATCCAGTTTCCTAAATTTGATACTCTTTGTAAATGATGAAGCAATATATGATGTATATGCACATAGCTCTATGTTTCACTTTTGATGATTTGAATATTTGCACCCTGGAAGTTTTGACAATATGATGATACTATGTGTCAAAGTTAGATATAGTTGTTTTACTAAATGAACTTTTAGTGGTTAAAGGGAGATGTGTTTTGTATAACTTCATGTATTTATTCATTGTTATTAATGTGTCTGTATTTTTAATTGAGCACTTTATAAGTGGGGTATGTCTGTCTTTCTGTATCGATATGCCCCCTGAGAAAGACCCACGTGGTCCAAGCGCTGGGGTTATTGTTTAGCATCTTGTGTCCTGAATAAACTCACTTGGCTTCTTGAATTATGAGCATCACTGTTTTTCCTTGCTGAGCGCCACCTCTTTGACCAACAAAATGTATCTGCCTACATACCTTTCAGGAACTTAAAGGCAGGGCTGGCCTTAGCTAGGTGCAAACTGTGCCCCTGCACCTTGGGGGCCCATACTTTTTTCTTGAGGAAAAAAAAATAATTTAAAACATTTAAAAATGCCTAAATTTTGTTAGAGGTGAAAATATTTACCAGCAAATGAAAGTGGAAGACAACTGGCTCTGTTACTGTTACAAAAGGTGAGGGCAGCATTGCTGCAGTGGAAAAGAGTTGGTTAAGTAAGTGCTAATGGTGTTAATGGCCATACTTTACACCTCCCAGGTTGACTGCTTTCACAAATAAAGGGCTATATTGACAAGAGAGCTTGTTTGTAACCTGGATATGCAGCTGACTCAATGAATGATATGACAAAATGTGTTTCAAAAGTATGTGAGCACTCAAAATGGCTCAAAAACCTGACCAGCACAGAGCAAGACCAGATTTCCTGATAGGGACCATAAACACCTGATCACCAGGTAAAAAAACTGACAGGTGACAACCTTACTGGTGCCCCATGATAATCCTCTCTATTCTCTCTCACTCACACCTCCAGAAAAGTTAAGTTGTTTAACTTGTTTGCAGATCAGAGTATCGGAGGTGTGAGTGTCCAGTGATGATGTCCCTGTCCTTACGGAAATGAATACAGTAGTAGTACCACACTTACTTAAGTTCTTGATCCAGGCTTAGTCAGATTCATTTCCAGTGGTGAAGTCAAATTATTCAGTGCAGTCAATGACACTAATTAAAAGATGTTGGTTAAGCTAGTGGACCTGGTACTGTGTTATTAATACAGGACAGGAGGGTTAGTTAGGTGTAAATGTTGGATGTGGGGGGGCACAAGGAATGAAGTAGTGGGGCCCGGCAGGGGGCTGCACAGGGGCCCAGAATGGTTAAAGCCAGCCCTGCTTAAAGGGTTCTTTCAAATTTCTCCTTTCTTGTCTGGGCTACTGTAACTACATGTACAGTACAAGTCACATTAAAGTGTCTCACCAATGAGTTGGTTTAGCATTTTTTACAGTTCTTAATACAGTGGCAACTCATATTGCATTGTTTTTCAATGCTTACCCAGCTGAAAAGCAATGTTCGTAAAATGTTTTTGCAACTCATTTGGAAGGCACCTGCAGTCCACTCACAATGGAATGCAGAACTGCATTTTAACTCTTAAGAAACAGTTTGTGCAGGGCTTTGTGCTGGATCTAGCAACACTTACGCAACTCATTCAGAAATGCTAGAACAACTAATTGGAGGAACAGTTTAATGTGACTTGTACTGTATAGTGCCTTGAACCAATCCTCATAAGATCTGCCCTGCTGGCCCTGAATCATGTTGGTCACTCTACACTGTAATGTCCTCAGCCTGTCCTTATCTTTCTTTAAGTGAGGACGCCAGAACTGGGCACAGTACTCTAAGTGGGGCTTCACCAGTGATCTATAAAGGAGTAGTAATAAATCCTTCCTTCTGCTGTCAATACCCCTTCCTATATACCCCAGCATTCTGTGTGCCTTACTGTTGGCCATGTTACACTGGTTTGATTGTTTTAGGGAGTCACTGATGATGACCCATAACCATAGTTCTCTTTCCTCAGAGGTCATGTACAGCTTTACCTCCAAATCCAGTACTCTGTCCTCGAGTTCTTGTTCCCTATGTGCATCACCTTGTACTTTTTGGCATTGGGTTTCAACTGCTAAACTCCTGACAACTTCTCTAGCCAATATCTCTGCATCTCCCTAATCCCGCCTCACTGTCTACCCTGCCACAGAGTTTAGTGGGGAAAAAAAATTGAATTTTGTTCTGTTTTTTGCTACTTATAAAAAAAAAACTAAAAGGTATCTATAAATGAAACACCACTCATTTTGTAGATATTTTTGTGCTGAACATTTTTCATGCTCACAGTACCATGCTATCATTTTTTTGTTTTAAAATTATTCACATTTGTTTGTCAAAAAAGTGAACAAAAAGTTTAATTTTCTTCTGTTTTTTTGCTAACTGTAAAAAATCTATATGGTATCTATACATGAAACACCACTCATTTTGTAGATAATTTTGTGTTGAACAATTTTTGTGCTCACAGTACTATGCCATCTTTTTGTGTTTTAAAGTTATTCCCATCAGCCTGTTGTTATTCATCCATCCAAATGTATGCAGATGACACAGTGCTGTACGCCATGGGCCCTTCCACAAGCACAGTGGCTAAACTGCTACAGCAACAATTTCAACACCATCCAGGACTGGTTCTGGTCAAACCAACTATTCCTAAACCCTAAGAAAATTATGCTGCTAACTTTTGGCTCACAGCAAAGACTCTCCCATCAAGCCCCTTGCCTCCCTTTCCAAACCCTGGATGGGACCCTCCAGGAAGCATGCACCAGTTTCAGATACCTAGACATCTGGCTCATATTGATTCCATATATACGAAACTACTCCCTAAACTCAGTGCCCTATATAGGAACAAAAGCTGCCTCCCCTCTCCTGCCAGGCAAGCTATTGTTCAAAAGATGATACTCCCAATACTCGACTATGGTGACATAGTCTATACTACTGCTTCCTCCTCTGCCTTGGACAGCTTTGACACCCTTTTCCACTCTTTCTGTTGCTTTATCCTGAACTGCCCACAAACAACTCACCACTGCACCTTATACAGCTCCCTAGCCCTGCCGTCCCTCCAAGACCGCAGATTAACACACTGTGCTAGGTCTGCAGCCAAATTTCAGTCCCATACCCTTCCCCCTACCTGGCCTCTGTCCTCTCCCCACAACCTCCCCCTGCCTACTCCCTCAGAAGCATGGACCCCAGACTCCTCCACTTTCCCTTTCATGTGCACAACCAAAGGGCAGGCAGCTTTCAAATTCCATATCCCCCAGCTATGGAATGCCTTGCCAGCCGATATAAGACAATCACCCAACCCCTGCCACCTCAATCGCCTACTCAGCACCCACTTCTCCTCCAGCTGCTCATGTTTTAGCTAGTGCCCACTATGTACTTGTATTTTGTGTTTTTGTGTTCTCAGATGGGTTTCTCTGTAACTTTATCCCTTGTATTTTCCCCCTCCTATGTTTCCTGTATCTATCTGCCGATTGTCTGTATGGCGGGTGGCCCCCTCACTGTGCTGTTTAACTACTGTACCTTGTGATTGCACTATTGTCTTGGGACTTGTCCTCCAGGTCGCATCTGGAATCGAGCAACACTGCTCAGTATACCTTCCTGGTTAAACTCATAAATAAATAAATAAATTCCCATTTGAATATGGTTAGTACTGCTTCTGAGGTTGAACATTCTAAATGAATTCTAAAGAGATTTGTGACATAGTAACTGTGTGTATAAATGGTCACTGTATGTGCAAATTTATTTATACATACAGTGACTCAGATAAACGCATTTATCACACTGAATATATGTCCACCCCATTGCATAAATATATATATATATATATATATATATATATATATATATTATACAGGCACAGTAGTGCCAGTATACAGTAGTTAGGATGAAAGGTAACGTCTATGTTAAACCTGACTTCTTGAACATTAATAACTTTGGAACCATTCAACCAATTTGCATAACATTTGACATGCCTAATGTCTAGGGTAGGTCTCTTGATCAACCAAATTTTGTGTGAATCCTGTGTGTGGTTACTGAGATATATAGTGTTGAAAAAAACAAAAAAAATCTGTGTTTTTTTGACGTTTCTTTTTCCAGCTGGATCTCAGAAATGGCTTTAGGTTGTGGTCTGAAAGTTTCAGGGTAGAAAGCCTTTGTCTCACATATGTGCCTTTTGAAGGTTTGGTGAAAAAAATATTAATACATTCAAAAGTTATTAAACTTTAAAGTTTCCCATTATAGCCTCTGGGGAAAAAAATGTACAATCCGAAAGTGAAAGCAGATAAACAGCTCAAAAAAACAGTTTCTTTGCCACTTCATAGCATGAAAATGGTTAGGACTTTTGAGCTGCAATTTGCAGGGTGGCAAGCCCTTGCCCCACAGATGTACTCTTTGCTGGTTTGGTGAAGAAATGCATACTGGTTCCATAGCTACAGCACTTGAACATTGCAAATTTCCCCATCAGATAATATTGTGGTGGTCGTGGTGCCTTTCAGTGGCTATATCTTGAAAACGGTTCGAGATAAAGATTTTTTGCTAAGTGCAGCTTGTACTAAACATGCATTGAGGTGGCTAGGCCATGAATACAACTGCAAAGGAATTTTTCCCAAAGTTCCTATGGTTCCTGAGATATTGCAACTTTTGTAGCACAAGGGTTACCTGGAATGGCTCTAGGTGTGCACTATGTCTCTATACATATGGGTACATGGGAGTGTAGGGCCCATAGTGATCTGCACTCCCACAGTTGGTTACCATTACACAACAATGGGAACACAGGGCCCTACATTATGCAGTAGAGGGAGCGCAGGGCCTTCCAGGACCTGCGCTCTCACACGGAGATGTGATATTAAAATATCAGTATACTTATGTATAGATGGGAGTGCAGGGCCCAGAGTGCCGACAACCCCAAGGCACATCCCAATGCCTGTTGGTGTGTGAAGAGTGGAGGTGGGGGTGGGGGGCAAGGTTGGTAACCCTAACATAAAATTTGTAAACTTTTGTCTCTGTAATGACAACCTGTCCCTAAGAGAAACATTTTAAAATTCATTTGAAATGTATTTTATTCCTCTGCAAGAAAGTAGTCCAACCTTTAAATCTCTTCAAATACAAATAATTTGATTACTCCTTTTTTCTTCTCTTCATGCTGTTTACAAAAGTGCCCTTAGTTTTAAAATTAAGTGAATGTTTTTCATATAAAATCAAGCTAAACTAATTGTAAACTGCATCAGTCATCACATACAGTGCAACATGCTACCTTTTTTTCTGCTTCACCACCACTTTCTAAATACTGCCACTTGGACTTTTCACATCAACCCCAAAACATGCAACGTATTTCTACCCCTCATCCAAACTTACTAACAAATTCTTAACGTGATGCAGATAGCGTCGGTACAGTATTGAATTTGTTTTCAAAACTGTATGGTTGTAGGAAGTCCACTGCAGCAGCAGGAGTCTCCAGAGGCAATGAAGGAAAGAGACCAGTGGGCTGCAGGGGGCAGGTTGCCACTGCTCTACCTTGATGGTGGTGGTGGTGCTGTCCCTCTGCCTGTCTCTTCTCATGGATGAACTCAAGGATGGTAAGTATGACCTGGGTCCATTTAAGGAATAGAAAGTGCAGGCAAAGAGCAGCAATGGCATGATGGGTTTCTGATGGGGCGCAAGGGTTCTGCAGACATGGAGTACATGTCCCAAATCAGCGGCAGAATGCAGCATTTACATCAACTTTTTTTTCTGGTGGTGGGGGTTTATACCGCCTTTTTCCTTCACAGCATTGTGAATACTTTTCTTATTAAATCAAGCTAAACTAATTGTGTACTGACATCCCTCACTAATAGATGGTCAAAATATGGCACCTAATCTTTTTATTTGCCTTGCCAATGCCAATAAAAAAACATCATTTGCACTGATTTTGGTACAGTGCATGAAGAGGAATGGCATGTCAACTATGGGTATGTAGGGGATTAATCAATGGCCATGTATGCCTGGTGAACCAATGGGGTTGCACATTTTCTGCAACCCATTTTATAAGTCCTAAATATTCATAATTAGCATAAATGTCAAGCATAATAAAAATAATGTAAACATAAACTGTAATGTAAACAAAACAACACAGGTTTCAGAAAATCAAGTAAATTGAATAAAACAAATAAACAAAACAAATTTCAGCAAATAAGTAATGCAAATAAATAAGCAGTATTCAACATAATTAATAACATTGTATGCACTATTCTTTTAGCATACTTATAAATATCATGGCCTTTTTACTATGAGAACTTGCAACTCATTAAACTAGTGTCTCAGATTATATCTTTGTATAATAATTGTTTTAAACTTTATAGTATGCAAGAAGGCACTTCCTTATGTCTAAATTCTAGCTTAACTTTATACCAAAGGTTTTGTAGCTAAAAATGCACTATGTTACCACCCCAAATAGCCAAGTAAAAGTACTAAAATTGGAATAATTAAAGGAATACTTTAATGTTTAGTTATCTGTAGGTGTGGTCTTCTACTTTTTAACCTTCAAAATCTTAGTGAGAACTTCTGATTTCGTATGACAAAAGTCCTTCAGTGGCTTGACTTGGCTGTGGTCTTCTGTCTTTTCTCCCTTGAACCTGGAACTGTAGAATCTTCTGACATCAATGAAGCAACGCAGGCTGGATCCTTTTTGCATGACATCATAAATCATCAAAAGTCACTTATCAGGATTTGGTGGGAAAAATCAGACAGCAAGATTTTAGTAGTTCAGAAGGATATATGCATTTAGCTGTCATTTTTCCACAGTTTATAACATGAGAAAACATCTTCCTAAAAATGCTTTCCTCTGTCTGCATCTCCTAAGGAATGGCATCAGGCTGTCTGGAGCTCATTAAGAATGCTTGAAGATAAAATGTCTAGGTGTTGCTTGTTAGATAAACACTCAAGACTCATCTTATTAAAGAGGTTGCAAGATCAACTTACTTTAGACACCACTCTGTAATTCCCAGCCTTAACAGCTTTGATGCTACAGAATTGTGTAAATAGCTCTAACTACAGTTTTCCAACAAAGTTGAAACTTAATCACTGTGCAGGTTCATGTATTGCCAATAATATGTGTGATTTTCAAATACATAGGAGCCTCTGTGCATTTACTATGAATAAAAGTTTCAGTTCAAGAGTCTATTGTATTATAACCTGTATTAGATGTCTGTGCATACCAGGAGATGGGTAGCACAGACAAACACATCTATGTATCATGTCACACTTCCCTAGTAACATCTTTTTTCCTCAGTCTGAAACTTATTCCCTATGTGGAATACCTGCAGTGTCCTTTTCTCAACCAGAGGATACTAGGAAATTTAAACTACAGAAGCATTTTTCCTTAATTCTGAAGCAATGTTTTTCATGTATGCACTAATTTTAATGAGAAGTTATTATGTTTTTTTTGTATGCCTTCCTTAAAGTTCAGACCTTATAAAACACATGATATAACTATTAATAATTAATAAGACTATGATAATATTATAATAATAAAATATGTTTAATCAAATTAGTTTTCTCCCTACATTTCCTCCTTTTGAATAAAAGAAATGCACCCTAAAAATGCATTTTG
Source organism: Neoceratodus forsteri (assembly GCA_016271365.2). Lineage (NCBI taxonomy): Eukaryota > Metazoa > Chordata > Ceratodontiformes > Ceratodontidae > Neoceratodus > Neoceratodus forsteri. The sequence continues at coordinate 355,355,152 of CM057454.1, read as the reverse complement.
TAATTCAAAACTATAATCTTACTATATATGTGTATATAATTTAAGCACTGCAGGGAAAATGAAACAGAAAACATAAAATTGCATCATCATGTGGTAACATGACATCATTAGTGCATGACATTAGCACATATGACATCATCGGGTGTGACATTACAAGGTGTGACATCGCTAGATCACATAATTGGAGATGTACTTTTTGGCATAGAAATATGTGCAGTACTACATGAATAAACATGATTAAACGTGATTACAACTATGTACACTTTCAAATTAACATAATCTTTTACGTTGTTTTAACCATTATACAAATACAACAAATTCTCTTTGTTCATTAGTTTAAAATATCTGTATGACAATTAACATTTTAACTAGACTCTAATTCCTGATCACCACTCATAGATTCATTCAGAACATTTTCCAGTGTTTTGTTGCGATCACGATACTGCCTCAGCTGATTAATATGAACCCATTTAGGTACTGCCTCACCAGTGCTTTTCCACTTTACTTCAATTTGGTATGCTACAGGTGAGATTTTGTCAGTGATCCAAAGGGTCCTGGCCAGCTTGGAAGAAACTTTTTGATCTTGGCTTTATCCCTACTGTAATTAAAGTAAAACACTTTATCACCAATGTGATACTCTTTTGGATTAGTTTTCCTGTCATAATATGACTTAGAAGCCTCAACACTTTTCTCTAAGTTATTTTGAGCAAATGCAAAGGCTTCTCACCAGTGCTGTTTTTAATAAGTTACATATTTATGTGCTGTAGTGGCATGTGCTGAGTTTACATTTCCTGTGGTATACAGGAAATGTAGCGGTCACACCATCTGTTTTCCTGTCATCATTTCAAAAGGAGATATACCTGTATACTTATTAGGAATAGCTCGTGTGGCCATTAATAATAGTGGTAGCTTTACATTCCAATCTTTTCATGAAGAACTGATATATTTCAGTATATACACAATTGTTTGATTGGCTTTTTACACCTGTCCAGATAATTGTGGATGGTGAGAAACATGTAGTTTCCTCTGTACTCCTAGAATGTTCCACATGTTCTCTGTTACCTCTCCTATGAAATAAGGACTTCTATCAGATTCTGCCGCTAATGGTAATCCCCATCGACAAAGCACATGGTTTACTAATAAGAAAGCAATGGTTTCAGCTGTGATATTTGGAGCAGATATACACTCAACCCATTTCGTGAACAGACAGGTAACTGTCAAAAGGTATTGAGATTAATTGTCTCAGGACTGAACTGGTCATTTGGTCTGATCATTGTATGGTGAAGTTCTTGTTTGGGGCCCCCCCCCAGTAGCCCTCTCCCTGCAGAGATGGTCAGCTATCACCCTTTGCGGGGGTTGACCCCTGAGGGTTTTGTGGCAGTGGCTGACCTATCTAGTGTGGATAGTGCATGCATTGGAGGTGTGTGTGTGGTAGTGGATGCCTATTATAAGGCACTTGCTAGTGCGCTTGACTCCCTCGCACCAGTCCGTGAACGACCCAGGTCTTCTCACTTGAGGTCCCCTTGGTATGATAGTGAGCTCAAGGGCATGAAGACCATGGTGTCAGAGATTAGAGTGCTGCTGGTGGACGTCTGGCCTGGAGGTGGACAATCTGGCCCTACGTATGCACTATGGTGCATACCAGGGAGCAATCAACCGTAAAAAGGCAGAATTTCTGTCTAGGGAGATTGCTGCTGGGAGGAACCAACTAACTACGCTCTTTCAGACTGTGGACAGGTTTTACATCCTTCCTGTCTACAGCCAAAGGTAGCTTTTTCTAATGCATTGTGCGAAGAGTTTGCTCGGTTCTTCTCGGACAGGGTGTCTGCCACCAGGCAGGGGGTTCCGCCAGTGGATCAAAGTTTGGCCGACAGTGGTTGCCATGGGCATCCGGAGGGCTCTCTGCCTGGTTGGGGTGAGTTTAGACTGGTGGAGGTAACTGAGGTCACTGAGATTGCTTCCAAACTTTGGCACACCTTTTGAAAACTGGACCCAGTGCCATCTCATTTCTTAATGAGATGTGTTGACTCTACAAGCCCAGTGTTTGCCTTGATTGCCTGGTGTTCCTTGTTAGAGGGGGTCTTTCCTGATGTCTTAAAGGAAAGCATTGGTGAGACCCCTTCTGAAAAAACATCATTGGACCATGAGATCAAGGCAAATTACTGTCCTATCTCCAATCTTCCATTTTTGGGTAAGATTGTGGAGAAAGTGGTGGCGCTTCAGCTTGAGGAGCATCTCGTGGCCCATGATTTATACGAGTTACTCCAGTCTGGGTTTCGTGCGAGGCATAGCACAGAAACTGCACTGGTTCTGGTGCACAATGACCTCCTTAGGGCTTGAGATAGAGGGAAGAGGACAATTCTTGTTCTCCTTGATCTCTCTCTTCAGCGTTTGACACGTTTGACCATCAGGTGTTGCTTGACCGCCTAAGGGAATTCTGCGGACTTGCAGGCATGGTAATTTGCCGGTTTGAGTCCTTTCTATCTAACAGGAGGCAGAGGGTGGTGATGGGGAATTTGTCCTCCTCTCCTGGTCACCTGTCATGTGGGGTTCCCCAGGGCTCGGTCTTGTCACCGATGTTGTTCACCGTGCATATGCTACCCCTAGGAGAGCTCATTACGAAGTACAGTTTGGATTTTCATTGTTATGCCGATGATACCCAGCTGTATTTTTCCTTTGTCGCTGGAACATCTCGTGCAGTGGAGGTGCTAAACAGCTGCCTTGCTGCAATCAATGACTGGATGGCCTCCAGCTGGTTGTGACTGAACCCCGATAAGACCGAGGAACTGGTGGTGGAGTCGAACAGAGGGCGTGATAGGTTGGCCTCTGGTGTGGAGACAGTGCTCTTTCTTGGCTCTGTACCATTGAAGGCCTCCTCTAGGGTGCAGGGTCTTGGCATTATTCTGGACAGTGGATTGACACTTGAGTTTCAGGTGTCTTCCACTGTCTGTACCAGCTTTTATCATCTGAGGAATATCACCAGGATAAAGCCCCTAGTTCTGCCACAGGACCTCCCCTCCTTGGTACATGCCTTTGTGACATCCAGGTTGGACTACTGTAATGTGCTCTATCTCAGGGTCTCTGGGGGTACCCTATGCCGACTACAGCTGGTGCAGAACATGGCGGCGAGGCTGCTGACAGGACAGTCTAAGTACTGTCATATTACTCCAGTCCTGCATCAGCTGCACTGGCTGCCAGTTAGGTGGAGGGTTCTCTTTAAGGTGGGCTTACTCACCTTTAAGGCCCTACACGGCCTGGGCCCTGGCTATCTGAAGGACCTTCTCATTCCTGCTGTCTCAACCTGCCCCCTCCACTCTTCCTTTAGGGGACTTCTTGGGATTCCCAGGATGAGGTTAAAAACAGCTGGTGACAGAACATTTTGTGTCACCGCTCCTGTCCTGTGGAATTCGCTTACTCCAGCCATTAGGAAGGCCCCTTCTGTGGAGGTATTCAAAGCTCACCTTAAGGCCTTCCTGTATAATTGGTCCTTGCTGTTTTAGAACCTATGTTTAGGTTTGCCCTGGCTTTTTAGGCTTTGGTTTTTATTGCCTAAGCTATTGTATATATTTTTGTACTGTGTTCTGTCTGTGATATTGTTATGTTTTTCATTTAATGATGTATAGTATTTATCTTGTAAAAAATGTTCGGCCCCCAGAGCCTCCAGGATGGGCGTCTCTTAAATAAAATTTGCCTTGCCTTGCCTTACCTTGCCTTGCCTTGCCTTGCCTATTGGTTACCCCTTGAAGATCTGGTAACAGGACCAATCCAGTCAACCTGGATGTCTGACCAAGACATAGCAATTTCTTTTGACTGTAATGGTGCTGTATGTCTGGTTGTAGCTGGTTGGAACTTGCAACAGGTTATACACCCTTGTACATACTCTGCAACATCATTGTACATGTAGGGCCAGTAGGCTATCTCTTTTAAGGTTTCATAAGTTTTCCTATCCCCCATGTGCTCCTGATGGTTCCTCATAAGCATGTCACAACATAATTCCCCTGTGGCCTAAAGGAACCACCCATGGGACCTCATGTGGGTTTTTACCAGCTCTTACCAGGAGATCATTCCTTAATTGGAATTTATCCTTCTGGTTACACATAGCTTTCAGGTCATGGCTATTCTGTAGGTCACTGTCAGAAATCATGTTTTCAGTGGGATCCTTGATGAAATGCTAACATTTTTCTACCACTTCATCCTCTTGTTGCATTTTCACTAAATCAGAGTCAGATTTTTCACTATATAAATGTAAAACCTTATTTTCCTTTTTCTGTTGCTTTTGTCTGTGGGTAACCACATCCAGATTAGCTTGGACAGGAGGAACAAAGTTCCATTCTTCTCCACTTAAAGCACTCTTCCTAGCCAGAGCATTTGCTAGTTCATTTCCTGTTTTTTCTGGTCCCTGAATTTTGGAATGTCCTTTTACCTTTTTCCAATAAACAACCAACTTATGTTCCTGAACCAACTGATCTATGGCTAAGATAAGGTCTGCATGCATCACCTTACTGCCTCTTGAATTGAACATACCATTCACCTTCCACCCTGGTAAATGTGTAAGGAAGTCCTGCCTAACATAATCAGAGTCAATACAAATTACAATGTCTTGTAACTTATGTTGTACTGCAGTCTGTACCGCTATATAGGTGGCTGCCAATTCTTCATGTTGGTTAGACTTAGGACTGAGCATGTACTTGATAGGAGTACATGGTACATTATCCTACCATACCACTCCTAAACCAGAACATCGGCCTTCACCTTGCTGGAATGAACAACCATCAACATAGGCTCTAGGCAACACACACATTTTCATCATAGTGGTGGTGCCTGTTATGTTGGTACGCCATATCCAACTCAGGAGATAGGTCAGGGTCTTGTACCAGAGATTGATGTACAGTACAATTATGTATCTCCAAGTCTGCTAACCCTTGAGCTACTGCATTCCTTTTGTTCTTTGCATATCTAACCTCTAGGGGTAGGTCCTGGAGTGCTAAGGTCCAGGCCACAATTCTGCTGCTAGACACATTACCATCCTTAAGTTACTGGCTCCCCAGAAGTGTAAGGGGTTGATGACCCATCTCTATAACAACTTTCTTACCACAAATGTAAGTTTTGAACCATTGTACTGCCCATTCAGTGGAAAACAATGCCTTTTCACAATCTGAAGACTTTTTCTCAACATCACTCAAGGTCTTACTCACATAAGCAATAACATGTTTATCTGAATCATGTTTCTGATATAATACTGCACTGATGCTGCTACTAGTATGTCCTACCTCGAGATAAAAATCCTTATCCATTTGTGGGTAAGCAAGACACGGTGCTTGACTCAGACTATCTTTAAAAGCTTGCATGGCTTTCTCTTGCTCTCCCCTCCACACCCAGGGTTCTGACTTTTCAACAGCCTAGTGAGGGGATAGGCAGTTTCTGCATAGTCCTGGATAAACTGTCTTGTGTAGTTACAGTTCCCTAGGAAACTGCGTAGCTCTTTTAAAGTTTTGGGTTATGAATTTTCTTGACCACCTCAACTTTGGTATGCTGAGGGCATAGACCATCAGGACCAACTTCATGCCCAAGATAGTTTACTTTATCTCTGAACCATTACCCCTTTGGTATGGACAACTTAGCACTAGCGGCCTTTAGCTGGTTTAACACATAGGTTACTTCAGCTAGGTGTTCCTCAAAAGTGTTGCTTTTGATTAGTACATCATCCACATAAACCAGATTTCCTCTACTTTTAGCATCAGGTATGGCCTTGTGCAGAAAGATATTGAAATCTGCTGGTGAATTTAAGTACCCCACAGGACACGTATTCCATGCATACTGTCTCCTTCCAAAGGTAAAAGCCAATTTATATTGCACTTTTGGGTATACTCATAATGTCCAAAATCCATTTGCTATATCTAGGGTAGTAAAATATTTGGCACCCAGTACTTTGGCCAAACTTTGGTCCAAATACATCATGGGCCAGCAAGATAAAGGTACCTGTTGGTTTAACTTTCTATAGTCAATAGTGAGTCTCCACTTTCCCATAGGTTTTACTACAGGCCAAATGGGGGAATTATAAATAGAGTTTACATGTCTTATAATTCCTCACTCCATTAACATGACTGTGCATATATCAGAGCACAACTGCACACCTGCACTTTTACCCCCTCCAAAATCATTTTAGCCATTTTATAAGCTAGATAACCCACTGTATGGTGTGCAGCTGTGATCTGATATACGCATGCCTTGGGTGGTTGAATGCAGTCTGCCTGTGGCCTCATGTGTCACAATGCACACCAAGGTGTGCGTACATCAGAGCGTGACTGCACACCCTACTGTGGGTTATCTATTACATATATATTCATTGCAAAAAACATAATTAATGCATCAGCCCTAACACTCACCCCATTCTCCTATTCTGTTCCATCTCAGCTTCCTTGCATATGGAATGGGGTGAGTGTTAGGGCTGACAACCCCAAGGCACACCCCCAACGGCTGTTGGTGCATGGAGGGTGGGGGTGAGTGGTGACTTAGGGTTGGAAAGCCTAATGCCATATTTTCCTACTTTTGATGTTGGAACCCTAACTGATGTAATAATGAATTTTTGCCAAGAATATATATATATATATATATATATATATATATATATATATATATATATATATATATATTATATATATAGTAGAGGCAAAAACTCTGTTTAATGCATCAGTTAGGTTGTTCCACAGTGACAAAAGTGAGGAAATTCAGTGTTAGGGTTGAAAGCTCCTGGACCCCCAGCCCACCCCCAACCCGCATCTGGGTACACGTTGGGGTTGGCGCTCAACTCTCACCCCATTACATGTGTAAAGAAGCAGAGGTATAGGAGAATGGGGTGAGAGTTAGGACCGATGACCCCAACGTGCACTCCAATGCTGGTTGGGGGGTGGGCTGGGGGGTCCAAGGGGGGCTTTCAACCCTAACACTGAATTTCCTCACTTTTGTCGCTGTGGAACAACCCTAACTGATGCATTAAATTGAGTTTTTTGCCTCTAATGTCCCTTCTTTTTGAGAATGAGGATGATAAATAGTGAATGGAATGTGGTAGAGGGAGCACGGAGCCTGAACCATGTGATGTCTTGTTACATAGTAACAGGAACTGCAAAGCAAATGCAAGTGGCAGTGGTGACACACATGGCAAAGCAAACATCAATGGTAAAGCAAATGTTAATAGAAACGCAAGCGTAAAGTGACGCCGAAGTGAACAGTGATGCAAACAGACACACGAACGCATATGAAAACTCAACTGGTATCACACACAGTGACAACACCGGTATTGTAAATGCAAATGTTAAGTGTTACAGCAACAAGAATGCCAAATGTAACAGAAACAAAAACGTGAACGGAAGTGCACATGTAAATGTGAACAGTAATGCGCACAGGCACAGTACCACAATTGTAAACAGAAATGGTAAAGTTAAGATGAACAATAGCACCAAAGGAAACAGAAACCTAAACACGAATGCAAACGTGTACGTAAACGCAAACCGTAATGCGCACGGTCACGTTACTGCAATTGTAAACGCAAATGGTAATGGTAACAGCAACAATAATTCCAAAGGAAACAGAAATGCAAAAGGAAATACATTTGAAAACACAAACCATAATGTGCATGGGCACAGTAATGCAATAGGAAATGCAAATGGTAACAGTAACAGCAACGAAGATGCAAAATGAAAGACAAACGCAAACACAAATGAAAGGGCTGCCGTAAACACTAATGGCAATGCACACGGTGATGCAAACTGAAATGCAAACACAAACAGTGGTGGAAATGCAAATGTGACGCAGTGCAGGCAAGCGTAAATGAGAACGCAAAGGATAACGCACACGGTGACGTACACGGGAATGGTAACACAAATGGGTATGTAAATACAAGTGGAAACAGTAAAAGTAACAGAAGTGCATACCCTGTTTTTCCCCCAACAGCTGCATTGAGAAACACAGTGTATACAAAGAATGTATGAATAATAATGGGCCTCGGAGCCGAAAATGAGGTGTTGGAATACTAAATTGCTTATATCTCAGTAACCGTACAATGTAGAAAAAAATGTTCACATGATTCTGATTTTTCTGGCTATGTTTCATGACGGAAATTCCGTATCTCGCACCGTTTTCAAGATACGAGCCCAAAAACGCACGGCGTATGCCACCATGTTAGTCTATGGGAAAAAATGCTAACTTCTGAGTACCGTAACTTGGCAGCCATGCAATATTTTTTCACCAAGGCACCAAAAGACACATCTGTGAGATGTTGACTGCCATTCCTCCAAATTTCAGTCCAAAAGACCAAATGGTTCTTTTGCAGCAGGGTGGCAAAGAACTCCTGTCATGTTGGCCATAGTCTGGAAAAGTAGTGTCATAATTTATGACACTTTTCACAAAAACTTGCAAAAGTGTCACAGGTGCGACACTACTTTGTGACACTACTGTTTCCAGAAATTTAAAAAACATATTTCTGGGGTGTTTAACCCCAAAATAAAGACATGGCTAGCATCCTCAGGATTCGACTAGGTGAACACAGAAAGAATTGTGTCCCTAAAGGATCCCAATTTTAAATGGCAAGCATTTTCTGATCACTAACTGAAAACAAAATGGCAGATTTGTGACACTACTAGGGCCATCTGTGACACTAAAAAGTGCATTTGTGACACTTTCAAACTTTTTGTTAACTTCTCCCATTGACTTATAATGGGAAATTGTTTTTTGAATAACTTTTGAACCGTTTATTATTTTTTTGTGAAATCTTCAAAAGGCACACCGGGGACCCTGGCCACACGTTCCCTGAAGTTTTCAGACCGGTCGTGCAAACTATGCAACCTGTAGGTGAGAGCAAATAATTAGCAAAAAACGTAATTGCCATTTGGTTATCTCTTAATAACTCCACCACCGTATACCCAACCAATACAAAAGTTTTCAGATCCCAAGATCCACTATGCCCAATCATGCATACCAAATTTGAGGCAAATCCGTTGAACGGTGGCAAAGTTATTAAGGTGCAAAGTTTCACCCTTTAACCTTAAATGTGCTACTCAATCCTAACTATGGTAGCACTACCATGCTACCATAATAAATATATATACTTACTAATATATATACATATATATATCTATATATATATATATATATATATATATATATATCTATGGGATACATGATGGGCAGGAGTGTCATATGGCAAATATCTTCACTCCTGCAGAGTGAGATATTAAGAGCTCACGAAGCAAGAGTGAAGATATTTGCCATATCACACTCCTGCCCATCATGTGTTCAATTTATACAATAGGGCAGGAGTGTGCATTTTTTGGATATTTGTGTTTTCGCATATGTTATTGCTTCTTTATGTGCTGGTGTTATTTTATTTTGTGGTGTTGATGCATTGTAAGTTTCTAATGTTTTAATGCTGATTGGGTTGTTGATGAATGTTTCGTAAGTTGTAGAATTTTATTGGTTGTTGTTTTTTGTAGTTTTGTGTCCATAGGTTGAGGTTTGTGGTTTCCTATTGGTTTATGCATTGTGCATGTTTCGTAGCGTGTGTTCTAATAGGGTGTTTGGATTTTGTGGGTGTGGTTTTGTGCGGAAGTCCGACGGCATTTCTGAATGGATGTTCGTGATTATGTATCAGTTTTTTGGGTGAGAGAAATAATGTTTTATTTTGTCATTGTGTTTATGTGTTTTATTTCTTTTTATTTTGTGCATTTTTTACTATTATCTGGTTATTTTCACCAGAGGAGTATGTGTACTTTCAGGTCGGTTATCTTCACTGGAACCTGTTCATTTTATGTGATTTATTGTGTTTACTAGTGATTTGCTTGGGTGTTTGTATGTTTATTTATTTTAGTTCATTTATGGTTGGTAATTCCGTTCTGAGTTATGGGGAGAGAGTTGTATTATCATTTATTTTCCAGTTGATGTCACTGTCACTGTCAAAGGTTAGTGGTTGAGTTCTCTTTCATTTGGGAGAGTTGTATTTTCCACCTGTTGGAAGAGAAAAAGTGGTTAGTAGTGATGCAAAGTTGTTTTTGAAGTACATTTAATATATTATGTTTGTAATGTGTACCTTGAATAATGTTGAACGCTATGTTCTTGGCTGATATTGTTGGGTTACTGAAACAAGCAGACATTGAGTCTTGCCATTTAACTGTAGTCAGTTCTTCTGGTGCATGTTTATATGCATTTTTTGAGGTTGATGGTGCAGGCATGTATATATGAGCTGAAGTTGAAGGTGCAGGCTGCTTCATAGTTGTAGAAGTTGTAGGTGTAGTATTGCCTGTGTCAGTAGAAGTTGATGGTTGAGGTTCCGTGTTGCTGCTCAGGATGTTTGAAATATTTTTCTGCTTTTGTTCATTGATTATGGCATAGTCATTTAAGGACTGTAGTTTTTTGTGTCCCGAGATTTGGATAACTTCTGTGGGGCGTATGTTACTGTCCACGAGCTTCTGTACCAGGTGTTTTCGCACAGAGTGATTTGTGAGTTTTTTATCCGTTTCTATTCCAGCAGCAGTGATCATGTTTTTTACTATTTTACCTATACTGTTTATTCCCATTGCTTGGTTTTTGTACCAGGTGATTGGGTAGCAAGCTTTAGGACTGTAATATATTGATAGGAAAAATGGAGCATTATCTGTAATATATTTTTGTGGTCTTTCTTTTTTATATAGTAGGTAGTTAGTTACGGGGCATCTTTCTTTGTCAGGTATTTCATAGGCTGTTGGTTTTAGTATACAGATGTCTTTAGGATTTGCTCCTGTTCTTGTTTTTGTTTGACGTTCGTTTTTGTATTCAATGTATTGTATCCCTGTATCATCAGCTTCAAGTTTGACATCTCCCTGTAGTAGGTGTTTAGCTTCTGTGGAGCCTCGAATTCCAAAGTACAGTGTAACATTTACCCACATGGTATTTAATAATGATAATGGGTTGTCTGGTCTCAGTATGTCTTTCTCATATAGTTTGTTCATCAATGAGTCAGTTAACTCATCTGCTGCATAGGGCTTGTTTCCCTTTCTTTTTTCCTTAAGTATTTTCTGTTTTGATTGTACCACCTGTCGTGTTTGAGGAATTTTTTTGATAGAGAAATTGATTCAGGGTATCATTGTTGTTTTAAGTATCATTCAAAGCTTTGTAGTTTAGCTGTGAGGCTGAGTGGTTCGTATTTCGAACTGTCTTTGCGGTGGCAAGTGATGAAGTATTGGCATAGTATTTGGTCCAGTTGTTGTGGAGGTATTTCATGTATTTGCTTTTGTATTTGCAATTGTTCATTTATGTATTGGTGTAGGTTAGCCGCATCTGTATTTGTTTTCCTTTTTGTGTTGGTATTTTTCATGGAGTTTATGAAGTCATCTATGTCGTCAGGGTTCATTTAAGTTGTAAGTGGTATTTTCTTTGGGTTGGTGTTGGTAGTCTTTGTTTGGTTGTTTTCCAGGTCTAATAGTGGTTCCTGATCTGTTTCGAATTGAGAATAGCTTAGATAAACTTCTTCATTTATGTTTATTGGTGTTTTTGGTTTATTTTTATTAAAGCTTCTTGGTGTTGTGGATTGTTTCATTGCCACTTTTGTTAGTATATTCATGGCTTTCTTTTTAATTTTGCTTTTGGTTTTTTAGGTCGCTATTTTAGATGTTGCTGGTCTTTCTGTTTTAGAACTTCTATTTCACCACAGGGGAACGTGATTTAGTTTGATGCAGGTGTTGCGTTATTCAGGTGAGTGCAATTATGTTGGGGGGGTTCGAAGCTAGTACCAGCTGAGTTTCAAAATTTGAGAGTCAGAGACATATTGTGACATATCAGCTGGTGATAAATTAAGCTGTTACATTGTCAGTCATAGATAAATATACGGTACTTGTGCGCATACGTCAGAGTTGCTTTATTCAACAGTGGTGCTGATACGTGTTTTTTATGTAATGCCTTTATCTTTAACCCCTATTGTATAAATATGTATATATATATATATATATATATATATATATATATATATACACACACACACACACACATATATGCACACTTTTAATATGCAATTTATCTTCAAGTGTGATGGGGCAAGACCATAACTCACTAGTGGCAGAGCCAAGAGTGAGTTATGAAAGTCCTGCCCACTCACAAGTTGTAATAAATTACCTATTTTGAGTTAGGCTATTGTATATTTAATATATACAACAGTAGTGTGTTTCTTATATTTAAATTAATATGTGTGTATTTCTTTTATTTATAATGGGTAAAATGTTGAAATTTACAACATGGCTGTTACTGGAGCCACCTGCCTTTACTTTCTGGTTTTCATACTGAGAGTGCAAACATGCAGGTTACACAATGATGTTCCTGTTTGTGCATTTGGCACCATCAGCTTGTCTCACACGTATTACAACAGATCCATGCGAGGCTGTCAAAAGGTGATATTGGCTGCAAAGTAAAGCAACACATCATCTGAGACTCGCTGTTTGCGTTCTTAGTTTTTATTTAATATATTCTCACAAGATAAACTGTGGATATATTTATCTCTGGTAGAGGAAAGCAACATCATTTATATTATCAGATTACTCTTGTAGCCTATGTCTTTGTTTAAGGTTTCTCTCATTCCAAAGAAAAATATTTATTTCATGCATTTAATGCATTTTAATAAAAAAAAAAGTATTTTCACTTGTTCTTGTCCTTTATTTAAAATAGTCTTAACCACAATTCAGCACTCGAGTTTATCCAATTCACTTGTTACTGATTGTTTTTATCTAGTTTCTAATTTTTGAGATTTGTAGTACATGCTGGTTTAGATAATGTTAGATAAGCTTGCTGTGTAGTACAAAACTGCATGTGCATAGTATAGAACATCAGTAAATTAATTCTTTATCTAAGTCATTCTCACTTGCAGCATATGCTTCTTTTAATAATAAATCTATTTGATACACCAGTACCTATCATGCTGATCCAGTTGAGGGGGCATGAGGCTGGTCTAGAGAGCACTAACTAAATGATGGTTTTAAGTGATAGTGCTATTCTTTTACACTGTATGCCTGTTAGTGAGATTAGTATTACTGAACACAGCACTGCAGACTACCCATATGAACATTTAAAACTCTTACATGTCCAATATTGGAATTAGCAAAAGCAAGTCCCGTGAAAAATATGTGTAGAAGTAAGACCACACTGAAAATGAGATGTGGCAACTCTGATATGTTCTACAGAAGAACACACAGGCGATGTGACATCTCATTCTAAGTTGAGTCCTGCTTTTACTCATTTTTGCATTGCATTTTTCCAGGATAGCACTGCAGAGATGTTATTTCTTGTTTTCAGTGCTGTCTTTATTTTACAATTAAAAAAAAAAAACTTGTATCAAGGAAAGTCCATCCAAGATGGAAATATAACATTTTTCATTTGGGTCCTGATTTTGCCAATTTTTACAATGTATTTATCCAATATAGTCAAGCTGAGATGCAACTTCAGTGGTCCGTCTCCTTTTATGCATTTTGACAATGTATTTTCATAGCATGCACATGATAAGAAGCAATGCATGTTTGCTGTATATTTAGCCCATAAAGTCAAATATCACTGAGTTGCATGAAAAAGACTGGCATCTACAAAGAGTTCCTTTATAATTTTATTATCTGTATATAGCTCGATTGTTAAGAGGCAAAGTATATCACTGGTGTGATGCTGTAGTCTAACGTTACCTACAATCAGTCGTGTGTGTGTGTGTCTACGCGCACGTGCTTGAGGGCATACTCACATGGGCATTCCAGCTATGTGCGTGCACCCATTTTCATTTTCTACAGATGTCTCTATCTCTGCTCCTTCACCCACATTTGTCACCTTTCAGCCTTTTTACTAGGCCCTGTTAATTAGTCCCTACTTGAGGACCCCCAGCTCATTCATTGCCCCTATGCATTTTCATACCCATCATCACCTTTTTGTTTTCCAGATTCTTTTCTTACCTTGCCTACTATCACTTCTGCTCCTAGAGCCTCCCCTATTTTCTTTGTTCACATACTGCATATATCCTTTATTTCCCCTTACCTCTCCACTAACTGCTTTTTTCCTGTTTTAGATAATGTCTGAAGAAGACCTATGGTTGAAAAGTACAGTTATGTAAGAACTTACCGTAACAGTAGATCTTCAAGAGGAGTTTTTGCTGTAGGCCAACACTGGTAGGACTGAAGCCACCAGACACCAGAATCACATAGAAAACTTCTAGTTAGCAGTCTATAACAGGGGACTGCACCCACCAACATCAGCACACTGACATCTGCCTATCCTATAAAGGGGCAGTCCCTCACACCTATCTCAGTGCTCCCACCAGAGACCCTGAACAGGCAACAAAAAGGATAACTGAGGTGGTTCCTTAGAGCCAAGAAAAAATAAAATATAAGAAGAAAAAGTGCTATAGAAAAGAAACTAACAGGCAGAAGGAGGGAGGGAGAGCAAGGCCTGCTGCAAGAGCTCCTCTCGAAGATCTACTGTTATGGTAAGTTCTTACATAACTGTACTATCTTACTTTGAAGGGGCTCATGCATCAGACCAGCACCATTACTACTGAGTCCCAAGCAGTACCAGAACTGACCAGAAAGACAGCCTAGAGGAGCAACTAGGCAACAGCACAGAGCTCAAGAGAGAAGACCCTGAAGGACTGCAAGGCTGAAAGTGGCTCTTCGGCTAGAAGCAATGTCCAGACTATAGTGCCTAATGAAAGTGTGAACAGAGCTCCAAGTGGCAACTGCACAGATGTCTGCAGAAGATACATTTTTGAAGCAAGCTGTGGAGGCAGCCATGCCTCTGGTGGAGTGACCTTTAACTGCTCCGGGCAAGGGCTTGTTGTACTTGTGGTAATAATAAACAATGCAATTCGCCAACCACTTAGACAAGCACTGCTTCAAAACATGTGCTCCCTCTCTCTTGGGAGTGAACAAAACAAACAACTGGTCAGATTTCCAAACAGGCTTGGTGAGGTGGGTATAATACCTCAGCACCCTATGAACATCCAAAGTATGGAGCAAAGCCTCCCCCTGATTAGAATATTCAGGGAAATAAACTGGCAGGTGGATGGATTGGTTCAATGTAAAGTCCAACACCACCTTGGGCAAAAACTTAGGGTTCTAACACAAAGACACCCTGTTTTTCTGGAAACCAAATAAGGCTCTTTACACATCAGAGCCTGAAACTCGGAAATCCTCTGAGCAGAAGTAATAGCAACTAAAAAGAGTGCTTTACATGACAGAAAGCACAGCTTGCAACTTGTGGTCAGTTCAAAGGGAGGCAAAGTGAGTTTTTCCACCATGAAAAGAAGGTCCCATGGAGGGACAGGATCCTGACTGGGAGGCTTCAAATGCAGGATGCCCCACAAGAATGGGTGGGATACCTCTAGCTGGACTACAGATTTGCCCTCAATAGGTGCATGGTATGCAGCGATGGTGGAAAGGTGCACCTTAAGGGAGGAGTACCCCAAGCCTGAGTCCAAAAGGAAGAGTAGATACTCTAGAATCAGATTCTCTGGAAAGGTGAAGGGATTCAGGTGACAAGCACTGGCCCACAGAGAGAGTCGCTTCCACTTTAAGGCATCGATGGCTCAAGTGGAAGGCTTTCTAGCCATCATCAGGACATCAGCAACCCTAAAGGAGACCCCAAAGTAGGCAATAGCTAAGTCTCTAGGAGCCACGCATGTAGATGCAGGGACTTGAGGTCTGGATGGACTAGGGTGCCCTGTTCCTGGGAGAGCAAGCTGGTGCACAATGGCAAGGGCACTGGAGGTTTCACTGCCAGCTGCTGCAGCAAGAAGAATCAAATCTGACATTGCCAAAAGGGGGCTATGAGGATCATCTCTGCCATTCCAACTGAAGCTTGAGTAGAACCCTCTGCAGGAGTGGAAAGGGAGGGAAGGCATACAGGAACCTCCCCTTCCAGTAGAGGGACAATGTGTCACACCAGAAAACTCCAGGCTCTAGATTGAACAATCAGAAAAAGCAGCAGTTTTGCATTGAGTGGGGACACAAAAAGATCCAACTCAGGATGACCCCACCTGTCAAAGAGGTCTTTGACCACTGAGGGCAGAAGTTCCACTCATGAGTCCTCAACCTGGACCAGCTGAGACTGTCAGCCAGGGCATTTTGGATGCCTGGGACATGAATGGTTGAGACTTCCAGGCCATGCTCAGTGGCCCAGTACCAGACATTCATCACCTCCCAACAAAGGGGGTATGAGTGAGTGTCCCCCAGCTTGTTGATGTAGCACACCATGCACATGTTTTCCATCTGTACCAGCAGTGGACTGGGAAGTATGTGGGTCTGGAAGACCAGCAAGGCATAAAGAACCACCCATATCTTCAGCACATTGATGTGGAGACTCTGTTCCACCTTGGACCAGGTCCCCTGGGTCTGGTGATCAGCCAAGTGAGCACCCCAGACAAGACCCAAGGCAGCTGTTGTGAGGATCTGCTGAGGGTACACAGTTCTAAAGGGGATCCCTTTGCAGGAGAAAGGCAGGATTCTGACACCACTCCAAGGTCCTCCTCATCAGATCAGAGACCATGATGGGCTGATCCAGGTCATCCATGCGTTGGCCCCATTGGACTCAAACTCTCATATGTAGGTGGGCTTGAGGGACCACAGCTATGGTTACCACAGTGTGTCCCAATAAGTGCAGGAATGCCGTGGAAGGGATCTGTCGACTGGAGGATGTGAGACAGGCCTGCTCTATCAGGCACTCCTCACTGTCCTCTGGTAGGAAAGCCCTGACCTGAGAGGTATCCAGAGTTGCCACAATATACAGAAGGTGCTGGAATGGGGAAAGACAAGACTCTGGCAGATTGACTGTGATTCTCAAAGCCTAGAAAAGCTGAAAGGTGCATGCCAGGGTCCAAAGCAGGAGATCTCAGGATTGGACTCAGGTCCCCTGTCTTCTCAGAAATGAGGAAAGCATGTGAGTAAAACCCCCATCCTCTTTGAGAAGGAGGGATGGGCTCTATGGCCTTTTGTGCAGGAGAACCTCAGTCTCTTCCCGAATGAGGGACAGGTGGGCTGAAGGATAATGGGAGGGCAAGGGAGGGTGATCCAGAGGATGATCTAGAAATTCTAAGGTGTGACTGTGCTCTATGAACTGGAGCACCCACTGTTCTGTGGTCACTGCTCACTACCCATTGAGGTAGAAGGAGAATTGGCCCCAGAACATCTCCCCCAGGGCTTTGGCTGGGGGAGGATTGGGCAATAAGTCAGGCAATGGGCACAGGGGTTGGTAGAATGGGTGTGGGTTCTCAGGGGGCCCTAGGGGCAGCCACTGCAGAGGGGGTATGAGCCCAGCACTTGAGAGAGGCCTTCAACTGCTGGTCTCTGGTGGGCTGACCAGAGGCCTGACAAAAGGACTGATGTTGATTCATCGATGGCTGAGAGTAACAGAGCGAGTGGACTGACCTGAGGGCTTTACTGGACTCCTGCAGTTGGGAGGTGATCTCCTGGGCATCACCCCCAAACAGTACCATGCCCCTAAAGGATGAATCTAAGATGCTGGCTTAAACATCAGAGGCAAAGCCAGATGGTCTAAACCATGAATGACAATAAAGGCAGATGCCAGTCACTGCTTCACACCTGGAGGCATCAATGGCATCATACGCCACCCGCAGTAAGTGGGTGCCAACATCTGAGCCCTACTTCAACAGCTGGGCCAGTTGAGTTTTAGTAAAGTTCTCAGGAAGAGTCTGTACCAAATCACTTACCCTGTCCCAGAGAGCATTCTGGTACTGGACCATATGGGCCAAATAGTTTATGGCCCAAATAGCAAGGGTGGTAGAAGCATACAGAGACAGAAAGAAATGTGTTAAATAAAGGTTTAAGTTTTGTGCCAACTGTTAGGATTAATAGATTTGAAACATTTTTAGATCTGAATAAATTTGTGAGGCTATTGAATTTGAAATGCTTTTCTTATGCAGAAAAAAGAGAGATGAATGAGAATGTACATGTTAACGAGGGAACAACAACAAATGAGGTGGAAATAGAAAAAAGCATGGAGTCAATGGGCACCACCCTCAGAAAAAGATCTATATTTATACCCCCTATGAACGCCACTGTAAATACATTTTATAAGGCATGTTTCCATGATCTGGAAAAATATTATGATAGCAATCAGGAGCAAAAGATTTTTAATAATGTGTCCCAGGTAGAGAGAAAGGCCTTCAGCGGTTTGGCAAAGAATGATATGCTTATGATCAAACCAGCTGACAAGGGTGGAAGCATTGTAGTAATGTATACAGAGGATTACACAAAAGAAGTTATGAGGCAACTTCTGGATAAAGAAACATATAAGCCTCTGGCCAGTGACCCTACGAACATTTACAAAATAGAAATACATTTGTTCATTAAGGGGCTATTTGAAAAAACTGTATCACACAAAAGGATTATGAGTTTTTGGTCACTCCTCATCCCTTAAGATTAGTGTTTTATGTGCTCCCCAAGGTACATAAAACCTTAATAAACCCCCCTAGGTAGGCCTATAATATCAGGCCTTGGCTCATCACGGAACCACTTTCCCAATACATAGATTATTATATCAAACCCTGTGTGGAAAAATTAAGAGCATATTTAGGAGATACAAGGGACATTATTAATTTAACCTCAGAAATATATGGAGGTGAACATACATTACTGGTAAAAATGGATGTCTCCAGTCTTTATACAAATATCCCACATGAATACAGATTAAGGGGCTTAAAGTATTTTTTGGACCAAAGGGAATCAAAAATACCACAAACTGCAATGTTGATAGATATGGCCAAAACAGTACTAGAAAAAAAATGCCTTTAACTACATGGGGAAGCATTTTTTACAAAAATGGGAACAGCCATGGGGGCAACATTTGCTCCCATTTATGTAAAGTTGGCTATGGGGTATTGCGAAAATTAGGTGATTTATTTGGAGAAGAATCCATATAGGGTCAATATTGAATTCTATTGACGGTTCATTGATGATTGTGTGATGATCTGGAATGGAACTGAACAAAATGTATTAGAATTTAAGGAGCATATAGAGAAACAGGAACCGGAATTTAAATTTGAACTTAACTACAATGCCAAACAGATACACTTTCTTGATCTTGTAATTTCTAGAAACAACAATGGTGACCTTTTGATCTCCCTATACAGAAAGCCCACTGACAGAAATACACTTTTAAAAGCAAACAGTTGCCATCCTTGGCACATAATAATCAATATACATAGATACATAGACAGTGTCGGCAGATAAGGGCATGTGGCCCACCCAGTCTGCCCATTTGAGCTTGTAAGTTCAGTTTATGTTTTCTTAGAAGTCTGTTGCGCCTTACCCCTGACCTCCAGAACTCCTTTATGTCTATCCCATGCATTCTTAAATCCTGTGATTGTTTCAGCCCCCACCACTTCCTCTGGCAGAGTGTTCCACTTGTCCACCACCCATTCTGTGAAGAAATTCTTCCTCACGTTTCCTCTGAATCGTCCTCCTCCAACTTCATCCCATGCCCTCTAGTTCTGGAACATCTTTTTCACTTAAAAATAGTGTATTCCTGCATCCTGTTCCTCCCTGTAAGATACTTGTATGTCTCTATCATATCCCCTCTCTCCCTCCTCTCCTCCATGGAGTACATATTCAGTTCCTTCAACCTGTCCTCATAGGACTTGTGATGCAATCCATGTACCATCTTTGTTGCCTTCCTCTGAACCTTCTCTACTCTGTCTATGTCCTTACGTAGGTAAGGTCTCCAGAACTGTACACTGTACTCCAGGTGGGGCCTCACTAGTGTCTTGTATAGTGGAATTATGACCTCTCTTTTCCTGCTGGTGATGCCCCTGCCTGTGCATCCCAGCATCCTATTTGCTTTACCTGCTGCCTTGTCACACTGTTTCCCTACCTTGAGGTCATCAGAGATGATAACCCCAAGATCGCTTTCCTGCTTGGTGCATCCTATATCCTCATCCCCCAACTGATATATAGTGCCAGGGTTTTTGTACCCCATATGCATTATCTTGCACTTCTTTGCATTGAATTTCAACTGCCAAACCCCTGACCAGTCTTCAAGTTTCTATAGGTCCTTCTCATTCTGTCTACACCTTCTGGTGTGTCTACTCTGTTACAGAGCTTTGTGTCATCAGCGAACAGTGAAATTCTGCCTTCTAGGTCCTCGCAATGTCACTGATGAAGATGTTGAATAGGACCGTCCAGCACTGATCCCTGTGGTACCCCACTGGTCACTCTTCCCTCTTTGGAGTGACAGCCATTTACCACCACCCTCTGTGTCCTGCCACCCAGCCAGTTACCTACCCACCACACTACTGTCCTGCCCACACCCATATTCCCCAGTTTGTGAATAGTCTTCTATATGGCACAGTGTCAAAGGCCTTGCTGAAGTCCAGATAGGCCATGTCCATTGCCCTCCCCTGATCCACCTCCCTAGTCACCCACTCAAAAAATTCAATGAGGTTGGTCTAACATGACAACCCCCTGGTGAAGCCATGCTGCCTTGGGTCCTGCAGTCCATTGACAACCAGATGCTCCACCAGTTTCTCCTTCATTAGTGCTTCCATGATCTTCCCCAATACCGAGGTGAGGCTGATTGGTCTGTAGTTTCCCGCTTCCTCTTTGTTCCCACTTTTGTATAAGGGGACTACATCTGCTGTCCTCCAGTCTTTGGGTACCTCCCCTGTTTCCAGTGATCGGCTAAATAGGATAGCCAGAGATTCAGCCACCACCTCTCTTAGCTCTTTAAGGACCCTGGGGTGCACCCCATCTGGCCCCATTGCTTTATCAACTCTTATTACTTCCAGTTCCTTCAGGACCCTTTCTCATGTAAAGGGACTTGTGTCCATTTCTGCACCATTCTCACCCCTTGTACTCCCTTCAGACCCATTACCATCCTCTTCCTCAGTAAAGACAGGCAGAAATACCTGTTCAATATGTCAGCTTTACTGTTGTCATCCTCCACGCAGCCCCATCCTCCACCTTCAGTCTCACTACCCTCCTTTGTCTTTCTTTTTCACTTATGTACCTGTAAAGGTTTTGTCCTCTACCCACTGATTTTGCAATGTGTTCTTCTGTCTGAGCTTTGGCTTCCTTACTGACCTCCCTGTCTCCCTTTGCTTCTCCTGGTACTTCTCTCTATCCCCTTCTGCCTGCGTCTTTTTGTATTGCCTGAATGCAATCTTTTTGGCTTTCACTTTCTTTGCTACCTCTTTGGAAAACCATAATGGTATCCTCTTCCTTTTCCTCTTGCTAACCTGCTTAATACATAATTCTGTTGCTCTTGTAATCCCCATTTTAAATACTGCCCACTGTGCCTCAACCCCTGATTCCTGCCCCATTCCCCTTAATGCCTCTTTCAAGTATCTCCCATTTTCCCAAAGTCTGCCCCTAAAATCCAGGATACATGTTTTGTGTGGTTTGGTTCTGCTCTTTCTGTGATTTCAAACCACAATGACTGGTGGTCACTGTTCCCAGGTGCTCCCCCACTGTTACCCCCATCACACTGTCCCTGTTTGTGAGTACAAGGTCCAGTATTGCCTTCTGCCGAGTTGGTTCCATGACCAGTTGTGTGAGGAAGGCACCCTGAAGGGAGTACAGGATAAATCTGCTCCTAGTTGATGCTGCTGCTGGGATGCTCCAGTCCACGTCTGGAATATTGAAGTCTTCAACCAGTACTACCTCACCCTTGTCTGCCATCCTTTGGATGGCTAGCATCAGCTCCCTATTTGTTTCTTCCTCCTGGGCTGGTGGTCTATAGACCACACCTGTGTGGATGGCTGGCCCCATTTTCCTTTCCAGCTTAACCCACAGTATCTCTCCATTTGTTCATCCTGGATCTCTGTGGCCCTTATGTCATTTTTCACATACAGTGCCACTCCTCCTCCCTTTCTACCTGCCCTGTCTATTTTGAATATGTTGTAGTCAGGTAAGGCCATCTCCCAGTCGTGGTTATCATTACACCAGGTTTCAGTGATGGCCACAATGTCCAGGTCTGACTGCACCATGACAGCCTCCAGATCTTCCATCTTGTTGCTAAGGCTCCTGACATTGGTACACATGGCTTTCCATGATTTGACCTCCCTAGACTATTTCGCTGTTCTACTCCAGCCCCTTCCTTGGTTGTCCTTTATCCCTGGTTCTCCTTGCTGTCTGCTCTTCTGCTGAATTTTGCCCCTTTTCTGCTGATCCACCTCTTGGGCGCTAATCTCCATCTTTTGCACACTGCTTTGTAGAGATAGCCACTCCTCCGGTTCACTGGTTCCACTGCTAGCTGTGGGGGGTGAGCAAGTAGGTACCCTCCTTGCTGGTCTGCCACCCCCCTTTGCTAGTTTAAATGCTTGTCAATGTAGCATTTAAACTTATCATTGAGTGTTGATTCCTCTCCAGGATGGATGCAGGTCATCAGGCTTGAACAAACCTCCATCCTCCAGGTGGGTCCTCAGTCACCAATGAATCCAAACTCTTCCTCACAGCACCAGTTCTTCAACCATGAGTTAAGTTCCTGATGTATGCACCTATGCTCTCCCTTGCCTCTCACAGGTAGTACTTCTGAGAAAGTGACAGAAGTAGCTACTTGCTTGAGACCCCTCCCCAATTTCCTAAACTCTTCCTGAACTTTCTTTGGCTCCCCATTTGCCAGGTCATTAGTACCTAGGTGGATAATGACATCCAGCTCACCCTCCCATCTTGCCTTTCCAGTGATCCCCCAGATCTTCCTTCCATCCCTCCATGCCATGGCACCTGGTAGGCACCTCACCTCCCTGTCCTCCCCCTCCTGTGTTCCTAGCTGGACCCCTCTTATGATGGAGTCCCCCACCAGGATTCGCTTCCTCCTCCTCTGGGGTCCACTGCTCTCCCCGCTGATGTCACCTCCTTGGCTAACCTCCACATCCCTTCCTTCCACTTCTCTGGGTACCTCTATTTGGTGGTCCTCATTTGCCAGTGTGGCATATGAGTTCTTGAGTGGAATAGGATCTGGGATGTGCCTCTGCCTGACTGCTCTAACCCTCTCTGAGCCCACTGTCATCCAAGTGCTCCTCGTTCTTGGTATCCTTTGAGGCAGTTGCATTGGACTGGGTGGTCTCTGGATGGGGTGATGGTACTCCTGATCCAGTTTACTTCTGCTCTGAGTCTGGCTACCTCATCCCACAGTCCAGAGAGATGCATGCAGATAGGGCAGCACCTCAGTGTCCAGAAGGTCTGCTTGACTATGGCTGCCCCACAGCCACTGCATTGCACCACTCCCCACATTATACTGCAGTTTCACTACTTGTCTGTTACTGAAGCTCTCCTAGTTCTCTTTTTATTAATTTACTGTCCTAAAAATCCTGCCACTGATCCTCAGATACTTTTCTTTTTAAAAAAAGAAAATAAACCAATAAATAAATAAATGAGTCAAAACACTTGTCGTGCTGAGGGTGGGCTTCTTCCCCCTTATGCCCCTCCTACTCCACACCCCTTACTATCCTGTGTTTTAGCTCCTGTCAATCAGATTTAACAGGGCATATAATTAAGAGTTGGAGGAAGGGAAGGGAAGGGGTGAAAATTTGCAGCAATTAAAGACAGCAAAGAAATACACCACCACTACATTTTAAATGTTCAACAGCCCAAAAACAATTCTAAGTAAAGACAGCAAATAAATTACAGTGTCACTAAAAGCCCACAATCTAAGTTTAAAAGAAAAATAGCAATTACCGGTTACTGTAAAGCACCAAAAGAACAATTTATGCCCATGAAGCGCAACTGTATTGATGAATTTGAATATGTGGAATTTTCAGATGATCTGTCAGTGAGACTACAGGAAAGGGGCTATGGTAGGGAGGTCATAACTATGGCCAGAGAAGTGGTAAATGATGTGCCCACTGATACACTCCTGAAGGAGAAAGAAAGGAATCCAGTGGAAGGTTCGAAGATGAATTTTGTAACAACATATTCTACAAGTGCAAAAGCAGTTAGGAATATAGTTCATAGAAATTGGACTATTTTAAGGGTCGAACCTAAATTGAGAGACATATCAGATGCTCTCCCTGGAATCACCTATAGAAGAGCTAGTAATATAGTGACAAAGGTGGACCACAGTGTTCAACCTATGGAAAAAAGGGTTGTTTTTTGAGGTCTCCCAATACTGGCAGTACATGCTGCAGATGCTATAAATATTGCCATGTGGTCAGAAAAACAAGGAGTTTTTGGGGGGCCAAAAGATGGAAAAAAGTACAAGACACTTCATTTCATAGCAGGTTATATATTTAGCACAATGTAGTTGTGGTGTATATTCTGTATTTCTTTGAAACTTGGCTTTTTGGACAAATGCCCTTGGGGTAGCCATTGCCTCAGTGCTTGTGCACAGAGATTTTTTGTCTTTTAACCTGATAATATACTTTACTTATAAACGTAAGAACTACAACAACAACAAAAAGGTGCTGCATCATCATATGGTCTGAAAAAACCAAAACTGAAATATCAAATGCATGCTGAAAAGAGAAAATAGAGTTAGAATCAATAATCTTACTTCGAGGGGGCTCTTGCAGCAGGCCAACAAAAGAAAGGACTGAAGCTGCCAGGTGTCAGGACCTCATGGAAAACTCTTAGCTGGCAGTCTATTGCAGGGGATAGCCCCCATTGATGTCAGCACACTGATACCCACCTATCCTATAAAGGGGTGGTCCCCCACACCTACCTCAGTTCTTTCCCACCGTTGACCCGGGCATGTCTGACCTTCATGGATGCCACTTACAGCTGATCGCCATTTTCTGACACCGTGCTTTTTTATTTTCTTTCTTTAGTGATTAAAGCATCGAATTTTCAGTGGTTTTTTTCACCAAGTTTTATGTCTTCTTTTCCAGCCTCATCTTCCAATGGCCTGATCAATTGTGCCTTCGGCAAACAGATTCCTAGTAAGGAAGGCCATTCTGTGTGCCTGCTCTGCACAGGCCCCAGAACTGAGCACATTATCCAGATAAGGCTGAACAAGGGATCTGTACAGGGCAAGATCATCTCTCTCTCTCTTGCTACAGATCCCTCTTCCTATGCATCCCAGAATCCCACTTTCCCTCCCCACTACCCTCAAGAGTTGGAGTTTGGGGAGAGAGAGAAAAGTGTGGGTATGCTCCAGTAATACTTAAAAGACTGATGTGGATACATGAGGGCTGGAAGAAGCATTTTTTCAAGTGTGAATATGCCATACTCCTTTATATCTTCCCAGTTTATGCCCTGACTATCCTACTGCAGTAGTGATGTGCTTCCAAATTGCTAACAACAGGCTTTCAGAACTTAACCACTGGATCCCCTCTCTATTTATTTTAATGGGATACAACATTTAGCAACCATCTCTATAAGGCCTGTGAGATTCCCTCCAGCACATCACTGTGTTGTACTACACTGATATTTTGAAATTGTTCATAATTATCACCTCCAGGTCCCTCTCCTCAAACATTTTCTCTACAACTACCCCAAATCTTGTATTCTGATTTTGGGTTGATGACACCTATGTATATTACCTTACACTTTTTTGCATTGAATTTCAACTGTCCTGCCCTTGAGCATTTCTCTAGTCTTCCCAAATTTCACTCGTAGTTCTTACACCCTCTTCACTGTCCACTTTTCCTCAGGTTTTGTGTTATCTGTGAAGAGCCATGCTTTTCCATGAATCCTTTCCCAAATGTTATAAATGAAGATGAAAAAGAGGATCAGTCCTAGGCCCAATCCATGTGGCACCCCACTATTAACCTCCCTGACCCTGAGTATCCCCTACTGAGGACAACCTCTGGGTTCTCCTACTTAGCCAAATTCTTACCATTCCTATCCCTCACCCACAGATTGCTCAGTTTATTGACCAAACATCAATGTGGGGCAGAGTCAAAGGCATTGCTGAAGTCCAGCAGAGTGCATTCTCTTGTCCACCACCTTCATCACTCAGTCAATGAAATCTATTATGTCCATCTGGCATGAACTCCCTTATATGAATCTATGATGCTTGATGTCCAGAAGTCCATTCTCTTCCAGAAAGCCAATAAGCATCTCCTTTATTATGGGCTCAAATAATGTCCCCACTACAAACACCAAGCTGAATGGTCTATAAGTTGCTGTTTCGTCCTATTTCTTCTCTTGCGAAGGGGCACTATATTCATTATCCTTCAATCCCTTTGTACCACCCCAGTTTCCAATGAGCTATTAAACAGATATCAGCATGGTATAGTCAGGACTTGTTGAATCTCTTTCAGCACATGTGGATATAGCCCATCTAGGACCATGGATTTATCCACCTTTAGTCTGTTTAGCCCTTTCAATACCCATCATTCTGTAATCAGCCCAATATTATGCCCTCATTGCCACCCTTTTTGGCCTCAGAGACACATTCTATCATCCCTCACCCTTCTACCTGCTGTGCTCTTAATCCCACCGTTCTAAAGCAGAAATTAAGTAATATTTTTTTCTCACAAAGTTCCAGACCTGTAGCTTGAGGCAGAAGAACTGTGGGGCACAGACCCAGACCTGTAGCTTGGCCTTGGGTTATGAGGATAAGGGATGGTATAGGTGGTGTGGATTAGGGTTGGAAATGTTAATGCCACATTTCACCCCTTTTGTGGCTCTGTAACCCTAACATAGCAATTATACTTAGTACATTAGAGACCCACTCACCCTAACCCTAATATAGACATTCACATAATTTGTTTTTTGTAATGAATGCCTTTACTTTTTGAGAAAGTATAGTGCCAGGCTCAGGAGATGAGTCATAAGACTTTAAATATTTTGTTCATGTATGACTTTAACTGTAGTACAAAATGCATGTGTTGCTTGGGGTTTGGGCATTTTCTCGACTGCTTGTTGTGTTTTGGGGGCTTTAAAAATTTGGCTTATGTAGGATTTTGTACATTTTTGTGATGGTTCTCACAATTTGATATGTAACTCACAACCAAAAAAAAGTTGTGTTTTCACATTGTTCATTTGTGTTCTTGCTTTTTTTTTTGGGGGGGGGTATGAGTTATCAAGCCAACACTATATGTTATGCATACACTGTGCTCACTAAAGTCTGGCTGACTGGCATTTTGACACAATCACAAAAGCTTTTTTCCTAAGCAAAATACAAAGTAATTAATTTGTTGTTTGAAAGTCAGCTCAGGTGCTTCATTAAGACTGTCTTCTGACAAACTGCACAACTAACGAACTTTAGTTTCAAATAATTTTTATGTTTTCAGCTTTAAAGTTTTAGCTTGTGTCGAACTTTAACTCAGGGAAAAAGTCACATTTTTGAGCTTTTTTTTTTTTTCAAATGGTCCATACATTTGTGAACTTTAAAACTTTGTAACTTAAAAACAAAATAACATTTAATTTTAAAACCCTCCAAAACATGTCCCTGGATCAAGCTCTAAAGAACCTGTAAGTTTCATATTTAAATCTGCCGTTTTTTTCACTATCCTTGAGCAAAAATAACTAAATAAGTAAATAGTGGTTATTGTACATAAATTCAGAAACTAATAACTTTTGAGCCACCTACCAATTTTCTCAAAAATTGTCAGACAATTAATCCCAAGGAATGAGACTGATTACCAAATGTCACAGTCCTAGGGCCAAGGATGATCAAGTTCTAAAGTGTCAAAACTCCCTTTTTAACACAAATACTACCTCAAGATAAATAGATAATCTGACCACAAAGGTTTATGCCAAACTAGAGTTCTTATTTAGAAATAATTATTCCTTGCAACATAGGAAAGGAAGTGCACAGCATATACTGTTTCCCCAGATAGATTATGGAGATGCTGCACAGCTGTCTCACCTCATTTAAAGAAACTGAATGCCCCATATAACTCAATCTGTAGGTTTGTGCTTTTATGAGATTAAGAACTACATCATTGCCAACTGTATTTTCAATTACATTGGCTTTCTTTTGCAAACAGGAGATTATTTCATTTCGACCATTCCTTCTTCAAGCAATTGCTTGGTAAACATCCTCCCTATTTAAGCACCTTACAACAGCTTAAATGATCAGCCCATACAAAAATAATTTACTGTAAATACCCAATTCATCAGCAGTTGTAACAAACAAAATATTAAAGACACAGGTTCAGCCAACCATTTTATTTAATTCCCAAGGCAAGACAAGAATTTTTGAAATTTTGATAGGATACTGTTTCCTTAAAAAGCCAGCCATGATAAAACTGAGTTTTTGGAATAACACCATACTGTCAATTAACATAAATATGTGCTTGCTCCACCTAGATATAATTGCAATCTGGAAATATTGCTTATAGCTAAAGAAAGACCTCAGTGAAGCTTTTATTTCTAAAAACTGCTAGAGGCTACCATCTTTATAGCATATCTACAATTATTACAAAAATAAAAACAATTTTAAAAACAGTTAAATAGACAGAACACATTGCAGTAAGGAACTGAAGGGTGTCAGGAATACATACTGTAGCTGCTGGAAATTGTAGAGTGAATTTGTTTTCCAGCTGACAATAACAGCTAAACAAAGACCCAGCTTAGTCATTAAGATCTAGCCAACAAAACCAATTCATTTCTCCAAATATTCTCAAAGATATCAGTAGATATGAATTTGGAATATGGATACAAGGATCAGCTTTAGTTACTATACTATTCTTCATGAAATTATATTATTTACATCTTGGTTTGACGTGTCTTTAGATGCCAAACTTGTGTTGCCAATTGTACAAACTGAAAAGTTTTCTTTTTCTCTGTAATCCTGTGTATCTAACATAATGTATGTAATATACCATACGATATATTTTGTGTTATATTTAATTTATTTTAAATAATAATAATAATAAAATTTATTTAAGCACCTTTCAAATTTCAAGGCACTGTACAATTCACATAAAACAAAGTACAATAAATATAAAATAAAATCAAGAAAATACTGGAAATGCTTTACACCATAGAAAAGTCTTAAGTGCCTGCTTAAAACTCTCCACCATCCTGCACTCCCGAAGCTGATGGGGCAGAGAATTCCAGAGAGTAGGTGCCACAAATCCAGAGGCACGCACACCAGATGACTTCAGATTGACCCTCAGAATCTCCAGCAACCCCTCGTCAGCCAAGTGGAGCTGTGGCAAAGGGATGTAAGGAACCAAGAGCTCTTTCAGGTAATCAGGACTCAAACCGTGTAGGGCTTTGTAAGTCAAAAGACCTACCCTAAAGGTGATCCACCACTGAATAGGCAGCCAATGCAGATCGTGCAGCACAGGGGTAATATGAGATCTTCTAGATGCCCCTGTCAACAAATGCGCTGCCGTGTTCTTCACTAGCTGCAAGTGGTGGATATCAACCCCAGGAAGCCCTAGATAAAGGGTGTTGCAGTAATCAAGGAACAATGTCACAAAAGCATGGACCAAGACAGGTAGGTCGCTGGACAGAACAAGGTGCCTAATCCTAGCGATGTTCCTAAGATGATAAAAGGCCAGCTTGACGACTGCCGAAAACTGATGATGAAGAGAAAGACCATCATCAAGCACCACCCCTAGGTTATGCACCCATTCAGAGGTGAGAATCTGGGCCTCCACAGGACTAAACTGGAAGGGAGCCCAGTCCTTTACCCCTCTGCCCTACAATCCAGGTCCACAACCAAAACCTCAAGTCTTTCCTGGGTTCAACTTTAGACCGCTGGTGTTCATCCAGTCTTGGATTTCTATTAGGCAGCTGTTCAGTACAGAGATAGCACTAACCTGGTCGGGAGCAAAAGACAGGTAGAGCTGGGTATCATCAGCATAGCAATGAAACCTCAGCCCATACCATCTTGCAATGTCTCTGAGGGGTAGCATGTATACTGCAAATAACATGGGAGACAGCACCAAACCCTGAGGAACCCCACAGGGCAGTGAGAAAGCCTCAGAAGAAAATAAACCCGAGACCACTGTCTGCGTTCTACCAGTGAGGAAAGTTGAAAACCACCTGATGACTGTACCAGACAGCCTGCAGATGAACCTCAGACATGATCCACAGTATCAAAAGCTGATGATAAATCCAGGAGAACCAAGATAGAACAGTGTCTCTGATCTCTCACCATCAGAAGATCATTGAGCACCCGAACCAGAGCGGTCTCAGTACTATGCCTCTTACGAAAACCCAATTGGAGAGGTTTGTATAAACCATGGATGGTTAAAGGGTTATCCAGTTGAGCAGCCACAACTTTCTCAATAACCTTCTCCACAAAAGAGAGGTTAGTGATAGATCTGTAGTTTGCTAGGTTCTCCAGGTCTAAAGAAGCTTTCTTCAGAAGGGGGGTCACCACCCCCTCCTTCAGAGAGCTAGGAAACTCACCCGAATCCAGAGAGCACCAGACAATCTGAGCTAAGACCGGGCCAATAATATTGCTACAACCCAAAATCAGGGAAGTAGGGCCAGGGTCTAGACTACAGCACATGAGACACATCTCCTGGACAATCTGCATAATATCTATGAAATCCGGCAGGTCAAAGGTACTCCAGGAAACTTCGGGCACTGCAACAAAGCACCGATCAACAACAACCCCCTCAGAATGAAGTTGGTGGCACAACCGCCTGATGTCAGCCACCTTATTCACAAAGAAGCGAGCGATCTCGTCACAATCATTCTGTGAAAAAACTCGATGGAACTGCTGACAGGCTGGGTTGCACAGCCTGTCAACAGTTCTGAAGAGTTGAGCTGGTCGATTCTGTGAGACAGTGATTTCCCTGGAAAGGAATTCTACCTTCTTATGGGAAATTTCTGTTTCATAGAATTTATAATGTTATAACAAAATAAGGTGGTTGGCATCAGAGCCAGTCTTCCTCCAATGACGCTCTAACCTACACCCCAATCTTCGCAACTCCCTGAGAGCCCCATCAAATCAAGGGGCCCCGGGGTGATGCGGAAGGGGGCAAACATGGATAGGAACAATCAGATCGAGTGCTGAGGATACGGCCCCATTATAGGCCACAACCAACTGCTCAGGGTCTGTGCAACTCTCATCCAACAGCAAGAGGTCAATTACCACCATCAGGTCTTCAGGGACCACATCCCGCAAAGGGCAGTACCTGACCAACTCCACAGGGGCTGACCTACCCAGGGGGGCTGAAAAATTTAACCCAGCTGAGTACTGGTCGGACCAACCGACTGGTTCCACCACCAAGTCAGAGGCGTCGATCCCCAGGAGGAAAACCAAATCAAGAGAGTGACCACACTTGTGAGTAGCTGAGGAAACAACCTGTGTGAAGCCCAGAGATGTCATCACCTGGAGGAAATGTTGACCAAAAAGCGAGGATTTGTTGTCGACCCAGGCATTGAAGTCGCCCAGAACCATCAGTCTGGGTGACTCCAAAGCCATGTCGGTGGTGAAGTCTGCTATTTCCTGTAGGAACAGCTTCTCATCACCTGGTGGACGATAAATGAGAGCTATCCTGCACCCCACACCAGCTACCACAGTACACTCAAATGACCCGGCCTCCTCAACTGGTACACTAGTTAGGCCCAACTCAGTCTTAAAACAGACAGCAACCTCCCCCCCGCGTGGTCCAGTCTCAGGCAATGTACAACCGAGTACGCAATGGGAACAGCTGCCTCTAAAAAAGGGGCAGCATTCCCATCCAACCAGGTCTTGGTAATACAAGCCAGATCTGCCCTAGCAACAAAGTCTCCGATGAGACCAGTCTTGTTGCAGACAGATCTGGCATTGCATAACAGCGCCCGAGTTGGATGAGGTTGATGAGCTGTCCCGACTACTTGCCCTCCTGAAACAGAGGTGCCCTTGACTATGGGAACCAGAACAGAATTGCCATGATCCAGATACCATTTCACCCCAGGGTGTCTTCTGGTCTTAACCACCCTATGGAAGCTTTCCTCCTTTGGGCTCTGTCACAACCCCCACACCCCCGACTCTCCCCCCCGCAAGCAATCCCCAGAGCTCTACAGCGCTGGTAGATAAAAGCATGCAGGGGGTGAGAAGAGAAAGGGCGGAGGGCATGGAAAGTGGAGGCCGAATAGCACAGGACAGAAGTGGCAGGCAGGCAGGCACATTTCACTAAGAATATTAAAACAATGGGGAAAGCACATAAGACACCAAGTTTCCCAAATCACGAAGTGATACAGCAGAACAAGTAAAAGACCCCAAAACAAAATAACTTTAAACAGCAATCCTTACCCTGATAAAACATATAAACTACCCCCTCCCATTATAAGATGGCTTCAAACCCCTAAAGTCTGAATCATCCCTGAAAAGGGATCTTGTGTTCCAGTTGCCTCACCAGATGAACAAAAATAAGCAAAAAATAAACAAAACTAAGCTAAATTTGTATTTATTGCTCTCTCCCTCCTCTTGGAATTGTCTACCAGATAACTAAAGATAAAGCTGCTCTATATCAATGTCGAAAAAATGTTTTATGACAACTTTAATCAAAATTATACATGTGCAGAAGATTGGTTATAGAAATTACCAAATCTACTGTGTGTACTGCAAATACTCCTTTCTGTGCTGTATTCAAACCAAAATGTTTATGGAAAGTACTCTTCTCATGGACATTACTGGCAAAATAAGTGACAAAATAAATAAATAAAGTGAATGAGCTGTGAAGCCTGCACAGGGCCTTTCTTCATGTGAAGAAGGGACTTGTGTAATCCTGAAAGGCTAAATACTGAAACTCGCTGGGTAAATAAAAGTTATCCAGTCACCTGCATTGTCCTTCTGTTTGTACAAGAACTAATACAGCTACTGTAGAACATTTCTGGATAACCACGTATGTATGATTCTTATCTACTCTTATTTACTGTACAAGATCTGCCATAATTCCTAGTAATACTGAAGAACAGAAAATCTACACATAATACAGGCATATTTGGGCATGCATATTGTTTAAAAACATGCTTTGCATATAATAAATGCATATTTAGACATACATATTGTTTAAACACACAATCCACAGATAATGCAGGCACATTTTGACATGCAGATTGAAACTACACACACTGAAGGCAACACTTTCAAAGAAATGCCCCCTGTTTAAAATGAATTTTCACACATCTGCATTTCACAATTTGGATACAGCTATGTGGCCTAAAAGCTTTCACACTTTAGATATAGTTGAGCATAAACTGTGCTAAAAATATATGGAGCTTGCATTACATTGATGCACGCTGCTGCAAACCACAGAAACCGTAACCCATAGCTGCCATAACCCAAGAGCTGTTGAAAAATAAGGCTACCAAGTTCTGTGCATTTGGACGGATGCTAACAGAGGTGAACAGTGGCATTTGCATCACTGTCTTTCCCATTTGAAAATCCTGCCACCTATTTTTATCGATGATGTTATGTGTAATGCAGCTTGATTGAAATAGCTGTGGATATTTAGATATCCTCAGCAATAAAAAGTGGGAATAGCTATTTTTACAGGTATCATTGCAGGGAATGCTTAAATGGGCTCAGACCTGACCGGGGCAATGCTAATGCAAGACTGTAGGTAGTACTCAGAGTACAAACACAAGAGAAATACTGTATCACGTTTAATCACAAAGCAGTCTCCACAAATGAGCTTTAGAATACTGAGAGTGGGAAATGGTGACAAGTGGAGTCACTTGAGGATTGGTACTATGTCTCCTATTCAAGATGTCCATCAATAACCTAGTAAAGGGACCTGTGCAGTCAACACTAAGGCAGCCAGAACAGTTAACATAGAAGAGTAAAGTATAAAGCTACATATGGATCTGGAAATGCAAGGAAGGTAGGAAAAAAGTGAGAGATGTGTATCACAGAGAATATATATCAGACAATGTGCATATGCGCAAGAAATTGGGAAAGAAAATGAGCATTAAATGGAGATAAACAAAAGGTTCTGGTCAGGAGAAGGACATGGAAGTGAAAGTAAATGAATCTATGCTGCACATAAAGCTTGGTACAGTGGAAAGATGCCAGCATGCCTTGAAAGATAAATAGAAGGCAGTTAATGCTTATGCTAGTCTTGAGCAAGGCACGGGTTAGATTGCACCTGGAGTAATGAGTGTAGTACTGACCACTATACTACAGGAAGGGCATAGATGAACTGGAAATGATGCTGGGCAGCGCTAAGCAAATGACACGGTGGGGGTTTGAAGTACTGAGTTATGAACCAAGGCTAGGGAATTTTGGGAAGTTTTCCTTGGGGCAGAAAAAAACCTTTTGGAAGACTTGATACCAGTCTATTAAACTTTGGGTTATTAACAATGATATATGAAAGTAGGATGTAAGTGACCAGATACCCTACACCCTAGACTGTTAAAGAAGTGGCCAGAAGAAATAGTGGAGCCACAAACTGAACTATTCAAACTCATATATCATTGATGAATAGGGAGGTACCAAAAGATTGGAGGAAAGGACTAGTGATACCATTATTAAAGAAAGGAGACTTGGGTGATATGACAAAATAGAGCAGTTGCTTTATTGTCTATTTTGTGTAAAATAATATAATCCTTCATAGAAGAGAGCATAGAAACCAAATTAAAGGACCCGGGGTATATGGATTCAGTGCAGGATGGGTTTGTGCCTGACTGATCTAACATCAACAGCCAAAGGGGATTTGGGTGAGTGCTTTTGGGTAACAATTTTGTTGTTCATGCTTTAGTTCCCAGGAAAAACTAAATTATTCTGTGAGCTGCACAGTCATTAGCTGAGACTTGTAGGCACCAAGCTGTTAGACTTGTAGGTTGCATGGCACAATGTAAGGGGCTAATAATGTAGCAACCATATCCCTAAATGTCCCTCAGCTACTGCTTACAAATGTAACTGGGTTGACATGTGTTTCACTGTTACTACTCCTGCCTTGTGGGCTCAAACAAAGTCGAGGAGCCTGGGTCATTAAACTCCTGATTGGGAGGTCTGAATCCTTGAAAGCTTGACATGCACTGTACCTCCACCCAGAGATGATATTTAAGTGGACCTGGCATCAGAGCAGCATAGCCCCCTGGGATGCAGTACCTCCCCAGCTTCCCATAGGAGCTCTCCACACATGAAATCATGCAACACAATACAACTATACAATACAATGTAATTAATAAGACTCTACTAATACTAGTCCCTATATACTATGCCAACACACCACATAAACCAGGTGCATTGGCATAGCTAAGTCGGAATGCCAAGGAGTAGTGGGCACGTGGCACTCATGACTGGGGTTCGCAGCTGGTACACACCTGATCCCGTACCATGCTGACAGCAACATGCCAGCACTACGCACCATGCACTATAGTGAGTAGTGCAGTGCACCAGGGTGTGTAGGGGGACGACTGGTATGCCAGGGACAGCTCTGCCATAAGTGCCCCTACACGCCCAGCCCCCACACACACTGAACAGCAGAACAGCCCCACAAGCAGCAGACAGTCCTCCCCCCACACACAGCTTGGGCTGGCCCTGACCCTGTACCCCCCTAGCAGACACCCCCACACACACAACAGGATGTTCCCTACCCACCCATTGCTGCATCCTCCCAACCCAGGTCTGCACCGCCATGCCCAAGCAGCCCATCGCCCGACAGTTTCAGCATGGTACCCAGAGGCTCAACCCCCAGCAGCACCCATTCATGGTCCATAGTCCCCACCCTGTGGAGACACCCATCCTGGGTATCACATGGCAGCCCCCACACCCCGAATAGACCCCCTGTCACTGGGGCCCCCCTAGCACCGACAATCCCCAACCTGTACCTGAAGTGTTGGTACCATGAGCCAGATGGCCAGTGGCACAGCCCTCTGCACACCTCCACAGCCACTGGCCATCTGGCCTACACAGGGGCATGCAGTCAATGCATGCCCATGTGTGTCTGACGGCCTGCAGCCGTAGTGGTATGTGGTGAGCTGTGCCACTGGCCATCCAGCTCATGGTACTGACACTTCAGATATGGATTGGAGGTAGTCAGTGCCGGGGGGACACCACTGAACACCACTGTAGGGTTGGGGTTATGGGGTTCAGGGATGGTTTGCATGGGGCAGGTGCACCTGTGTGCAGTGAGTGCATGGAGGGCACCTTGCTACATGAGTGCCAGGTTTGCCTTGAGCTGGGGAGGGTAGTAGCAGGTGGTCCCTGTGCTCCAGGGGCTTGGCCAGGGGTCAAGAGCCCAATGGGGCATTGCCATGTGGGTCCAGGTGTTCGCCAGTGCCATTCACACACCCGGACCCATGCCTAGCTGCACAAGTGATCCACTAGGGACCTAGCTCAGGCATCCAATTGGATTCCTGACTGAGTCTGCTATGCCTCCCCTGGCCACCCTGCATGCATCTGTGTGCCAGGGGGCAGGGCCATGGACAGGTGGTGGTGGTTGGCAGTGAATACTGGCCAGTGCGTACCTGTCCACAGGTGCGGAGCTACGCAGGCAGGATACACGTCTCTGGCACATATTTCCCACCCGTTAGTGCATAGGACCCATTATGCTCACAAGTCAAAATTCAAATAAATAATGAAATGATTTATTGGAGATACTAACACAGTCCTAAGGGGAAAAGGGGAACGGTTAAACACTGTATCTTGTGATGCAACATGAACCTTGGCCAGTGTTAGGTGCCTGATATAGGCTCAGCTCACAAAAGACTACAGTTAGTAGCCCTTATAAAATGGGTATAAAAAATCCAGAAATCTGATTGGCTGAGGAGCTCAGAACCCAGTGCCAATATCCTAGCACAACCACACTGGAAGAAGATCCAGTAACCTCTTCACAATAAAATCAGTACTACCACACATCCCTGACTGCCATCACAAATGTGGCTGTCACCTTTACTCACTAAAAACCTTCAACTAGGCCCTAAAAATAAAACTGCCTTAAATTTAAAAACATAATAATTAAATGTTATTTGCCCTCATAATCCTCTACACACACACACACACACACACACACACACACACACACACACACACACGCATAAGTTAAAAAATGAAGTACTACAGTACCTACAATTTTAATTTATGGTGTTGCTTTGCTGATCATGAAAAATCTCCCTGCTCTGATTGTATCTGAGGCCTTCTGTTGTGTAATAGTGAAAGTAAACATTCTGCCAGTAGAACTGAGCAGAGATTTGAATTCTTGCATTCCACACATAGTAAACATTCTATTTCTTGAATTCGAACCCCAAACAAGTATCTTAAATTGTCTTCTTGGATATTTTGCACTTTAATATCTTTGTATCCATTTAACAGATTTGCATGAAATTTTATGTGCATGATCTTGGGGAGTAGATCTCTTGGCATGCCACATTTTGGTTTAGTTGGATGTGCAGCATCCAAGATCTGGATAGTGAAAAACATTTAAAAATTACCACTTTTTGCTGGTTTTTTTTTTCCTTCATTGTCTAGCATCCAGATGGTTTGGAATTTTGGTCTGAAATGTTCAGGGTAGAAAGGACTTGACCCAAAAATCTGCCTTTCACTGGTTTGGTTAAAAAATATTAATTCATTCCAACAGGGAACAGATAGTCAACTGTTGAGCAAGGTGTGTAACCTTAACCAAAATACATGAACCACTCTATTAGAGCCACAGCTGTGCATCTACTACCTACTGCTGGACTGTAAGCATGGGAAATTATGGCAGTCACGGGGCACAGATCAGAAACTAGCTTGAGAAGCTATTGGAGTGCCTCTGCTGAAGACCAGAAAAAGTGAAGTGGAATCCCGGCACACGTTACGAAAGAAAATCAGCAGATGGAATTTTCAAGCAAGAATCAAGAAATTGAGCCTACAAGCAAGAAACAGAATCCGGAGCCTGAAAATGAGTTCACCAACAATGAGCACAATACACCATCAAGAGGAACTACAGTGCAGGACAACATGCCTTTGAAGGTCATAAATCCTGTATTTCATGGCAATGTGCAAGTTATCAATTTCAACAAGTAAACCTAAAATGTTCCACATTGTAGGGAGTTTTTTTTTTTCTGTTGTTATTTTGACTGCCCCCCAAAAAGTAGTGCATCACACTGTACTAAACTATTTATTATTTTGATCATCCCAGACAGCATAGTTAGGGAGAATTTTTTCTCCTTTTTTAAGAAATTCTCTAGTCTTTATTTAAATAAATGTTACAAAATTGTATAAATGCAAACTACTCATCTGTGTCCTTTTTTTCTAATCATACTCCATTTTATAAGCACAATAAGACACTCCAGGGTGTTGGTTGTTCTGCGATAACCGCACGCCTAGGTGCGAAAGGACACTTGCCCTTCAACCTCATGCCTTACCATGCACCTAGGTGTGCAGTTACCACAGAACAACCAACACCCTGTCATGTCTTATTGCTTACTTGTAAGTCATGGCCAAATAACTGCTTCTCTGGCTATAGTTAACAATACCCATCTAGACACAGTGAGTTAAAACATACAGTGCCCACATCTACCACCACACTTTACATAGTACAATAATTTTACCTCCTTCTCTCCTGACCACCTGTACTCTCTCCCCACTTTTCCCAGTGTTTTTCTTTTAAATACAGTTTGGAAGCTTCTGGTGCTTCACTCAATACCCAGCCATGGAAACGCTGCAGGCTCATTGTCGTTGCCACTAGTTGGTCGGCAATGGTGCACTTACACAAATGAAACAACCTTCGATTTTAAACCCTGAACACAGATGCCATGCAATTGCAAAAATGGATAACCTCCAAATTAGGTATTTGTAAATTCTGTCCCAATGGCAAAAAATTGAAGATCTGGCTGCCAAACTAGTTTCAAGCCCATTCATATTCACAGTTCTGACATTACCAGACTTCCCTCACTCTTCTGGGTTCCTCTTCCTCTCTCTTCCTGCTGGTGCAGGTCTCTATCTGTTGTTTGGTCAGTTGACCTACATAATCTGGTCAGTGATGCATGCTTCACATGCCTCTAGGATGGTCTGTGTTGTTATTTGAAATACTTTTATTGTAAACAGGTCACAGTGGAATGTTTTTGTTACCATTCCAGCTGGGCAAACAGACCAGCTGAAGTGCTACTGCTTTCTATGTCAGTGGCCTGAATTTGGAATGGACTTGGGTTGCTTGGGGCTGCAGTGGAGGGAGGATTAAGTCTCACTTGGACAGCTTGCCTCCCTTGGGCAAGGGGTTTGTGTGACCTGCTGGTTGGCTGCCATGCCACCTGGAGGAATCTTGTTGACAATGCAGTCGGACTATATGCAGGGAAGTGGTCCCACAGCCAGATACGGGGCGGGGGGCACAGAGGCAGTGCACACAGATTACATTATTGCACAAGTGTGACCCCATGGAAGAAAACAGAATAGCTTGACTGTGGCTTGATGATGGACCACTTCCCCACAGGCCCTGCATTGGTGACTGTGCAGCTCTGACTGCTCTTGTGGCAGAGGATACTGGGAGTTCAAGTAAGAACCAGAGATATCATGTGACAGGACTGGGGGAACCAGTCCAGATGGGGGCTGGTTGGCCACTAAGGATATTAATAAAGGATTTAAAAAAAGGAAAAAAAAACTGTTATTAACCCTGATTTCTGGGCCCAAATGAGGTTCAGGAGCTTGTGTTGTTAAAGTCCTGGTTTTGGTGTTTGTATCCAATATTTAAATTATTTTCACAGCGACTTCTCCCAGTGAAAGATTTAAGTGGGTCTGGTGTCAGTATGGTCCTCAGACTTTGTGAAGAAGATCAAGTCCCATCCATCTCTTTCTTCTTGCTAAGAAAAGATCCTGGATTTGCTAGTCCCACGTGGGTTTTCTTGTTCATGGGCAGCCTCCAAAGGGCCCTGCCCCCTCTGCTACTCTACTCTACTGTGCACCACTGAAAGCTGTAGGAACTGCTGTGTAGTAGTAGTAGTAGTAGTTCTTTGTGGCACCTGCCCTAGAGGCTCAGGGTGCCATTACATACAGTGGGGTCTAATTCTAGACAAAAATGTAAAAATGTACTATACTAATACATGATGTAAAATAGCTAATTAATAAGTAAATAACTAAAAGGATATCCAGTGTTAAATGACTACACTGAATACCTACTGAAATAAGTACATTTTCAGGCCCCTTTTAAAGCCCTCCACCGATAGGGCCGCAAGGGAGAACAGCAGGTTCAAGACATGGCTGTGTTGATGGGTCGCAGAAGTAATCACTTCTGCAAGGCTCAGAGCTTCCAAAATGTGAACATTCATCATTCACCCAGTCATTGAAATCACCAAGAATAAGCTATCTTGGTGATTCCAAAACCAGTTCAGTGATGAAAGATGCAATTTCCTGTAGAAACTCCCCCTCATGACCTGGAGGCTGGTACCCAAGGAGGATTCTACAGCCAGCACACAGACCCCCACAGACTGCCACACATTCAAACGACTCGGTGTCTCCCACAGGGTGCGCCAACAGATTCAGATCACATCTAAAACAGATGGTCACCCCAGCCCCTCCCCTGTGGCCTCAATTTCAAAATATCCAGAGTAGTATTCTAATTCTACTGTTTGGTTGTTATTTAATTTGAACAAATCCTTTCCCAGAATCTGCAATGGCCATTCTGGTACAGTGGTGCTCAGCCTAATGTTCCCTCATGTCAGTAAGCATCTTGAGTTATGAACACTCAATAATAGTCAAGGCCATCACTTTGTACTTTCTTATCTTCTTGCAATTTGCCAGCTGACTACTACAGTCCACAAGCTTAAGGGCTTGTGGAGGCAAACCAATGTTCAACACTGTCTCTGTACAATACCATCTGCTGACTCTTTCACAACCAGCAGATGACAATGTGACAGTGACTCCTAGCATTACAACTACAGTAGTTATGACTGAGGACATTGTGACAGCAGTATCTGTGTGTCTTTAATCTTGCTGGAACCTGATGCTGGGCACAGCTGTACCACTTGAGGTATCAGTATCTGTTTTTGCTGGGAATTATTGTGTTTTGTACAGATTTCATGGAGGGCTACTGTGGTCTTAATTTGTTTGGCCATTCCAGAAGACAGCATCTTTTCCCATGTGTGCTGTTTAAATTTCCCCATGGCTATTTGACCTGCATGGGTCATTTATAGCATTTTTCAAGGGAAAGGCACAATATGGGGTAGGTGGCCATCCAGTGATCATAACATCTACATAACAATTGCACTGGTGCTGTTCCCATCAGGGGTTGTGATTCCTGAAGGTGTACCATGATGTGAGCAAGTATTATTGAGCTGCCCAGTATGAGCGACTGAGTAATACCACTGGTTCTGACATCGAGTAGGAAAAGACACTGAAGGGTAGGTTACAGCAAGTGTGGCAGTGAGCTGCACTCACTGTAACAGGATGTAAGGATTTGTTTGGCCAAGTCCTGCTGAGCTGGCCATTTGGCGTAGTGGCTAGAGCTACTGCCATTTGAGCTAGTGGATCTGGGTGCGGGACAGATTTTTGCTAGGGTTTTTTTTGCATGTTGCCTCCAAGTCTGCTCCCCCTGGAGTTGAGAATATATAGATTGCTTCCCGCATAAATTCATTTATTTTTATTGCCATGCATCAGGGAGTAAGTGACTGTTGCTGTTTGCGACGGTCGGTATAATGTTGTTTGCTGTTTTGATGTCGGGTGCATTTGAGGTTGCAGTATGTGATTGACACAGTTAAAGACTTGCCGTTATCACATAAAACCATTCCTGAATGGTAACCTGTTGCTGGAGTCTTAAGCCATTTGGGCTCAATATTTTTTTTTTTATTTAAAAAAAAAAAAAAACTATCAATTTCTCCCATGCTTGCAACTTGTATGGATATTGTGTGATATTCACTAGGGTCTTACCCAGTCATAAAGCTGGGTTTCCTAAATGTTTTTATAACTAGTCTTCAGGTTTCTGTTATATTTGTAGCTGTAATCATCAGAAGGATTCCTACCAATTTGCATACAGTAGTTTGCCTGTGATTCCAGTATTCTGTAATAATGAGATGTAAGGACGCAGAGGGACAGGTCACTGTGGAGTTAAGGTAGTGACACAGGTAAGATATGCCCATAAATGTAATCTTGTTTCCTGTGTTGCACAACAAAAGCTCAATTTTGCTGAGGTTAAGACATATGGAGTGAATAGTCTCTGTGGTGCTGAGCAGGGAGGGACCACTCTGGCATGCTTGTCACCCATGCTCACACCCTGAGCTGGGAGCATTAAGAGCAGAGACCGGTAGTGAGGGCGAAAGACCATCTATGAGGATGTTGTCCTCCTAAGAGTAGAGGGAGATGTGCACTGCTCAGAGAGCTGAACTTGACAGCTGCATGTGGCTACTGCTGGCATGATTGACCACACACTGGTGGGCTGCACCTCAGGGCATTGACATGGTGTACATTATAATCAGTGAGGTGGGAAACAGGTGAAAATGCCTGCCCAGGAAGCCTTCAGTGACACCCTCCCTGTATGGTCCCCCCATGCCACCCAACCCTCATCGACAGCACATCCCCTACCCATCCCCTGGCACCTGGTAACGGTTTTGGTGGCATACTTCATCTGCTCCTCCTTTCCCTCCATTGGGAATGGGGAGGGCACCCTGGAGGGGTAGAACCAACCTGGGCAACACTGGGATTTGAAAGTGAGCACTGTGAGTGAGAGTGACTCCAGCAGAAAGAGACGTGGCACAATGTGGGGCCTGAAAGAGTGAGGCTCCTGGGGGCACATACACTACTCTGAGTGGAGGGTCATATTCAGCAAAACCCCTCAGGGTTCTGTGCTGAGGCTACTGCTATTCCACATTTCCATCAACACAATGTAAGCCGGAATCTACAGCAAGCTACTGAAATTTCCTGATACTCCACAAAACAGGCAAAAAGGTGGCCCCAGACACCGGTTCACAGTACACTCAACCTAAAAATAGTAAACTATGTAGAAAAGGAGCTGGGCACTTGTAAAATCAGCATAAGGAGTCCATATTCACTAAACTTAAAAGGGATTTTTATTTGTGTTAAGGATATCATGGTTAAAAATATGGATAACAGCACAGCATGCCTAAAACAGAAGACACCAATGTTTCATGCCTATAACGGGTGCTTTGTCAAGGTCAAAGCACCCATTATATGCATGAAACTATAAGTCCCCT
Source organism: Neoceratodus forsteri (assembly GCA_016271365.2). Taxonomy (NCBI): domain Eukaryota; kingdom Metazoa; phylum Chordata; order Ceratodontiformes; family Ceratodontidae; genus Neoceratodus; species Neoceratodus forsteri. Next base: position 355,312,244 of record CM057454.1, on the reverse strand, counting down.
AGAAATGGGGGGTTCCTACATAGATACATAGATACATAGATACATAGACAGTGTCGGCAGATAAGGGCCTATGGCCCACCTAGTCTGCCCATTTGAGCCTGTAAGTTCAGTTTGTTTTCCTAGAAGTCTATTTCCCCTTACCCCTGACCTCTAGAATTCCTTTATGTCTATCCCATGCATTCTTAAATCCCGTGATTGTTTCAGCCCCCACCACTTCCTCTGGCAGGGTGTTCCACTTGTCCACCACCCGTTCTGTGAAGAAATTCTTTCTCATGTTTCCTCTGAAACGTCCTCCCTTCAACTTCATCCCATGCCCTCTAGTCCTGAAACATCTTTTTTCGCTTAAAAATAGTGTTTTCCTGCACCCTGTTCCTCCCTGTAAGATACTTGTATGTCTCTATCATATCTCCTCTCTCCCTCCTCTCCTCCAGGGAGTACATGTTCAGTTCCTTCAACCTGTCTTCCTGAAAAGTCTTCCTCGAGCTTACCTAAATGCTCACTGCCAGGCTGGTGTTCTACGTTTTAGCAGTTTAAACGTGATTGCCAGAGAGTGCCTGTATAGCCTCTGTGTACTGTCTCTTTAACACAGCTGCCTGGATTGTAGTCATATGTAATCTGAGAGGGAGCTCTGTTGAAAGATGTAACTATTTGCTGAAAATCATTTAGAGTGATAATGATAATGTAGTTTGTCTAACCTGCCTTCTTTGCAGCAAGGACTGTTTTGTTTATCTCCACTATCTTGGTCCTGGATTGCAAATTGGACCAATCAGTACTGGTGAGACCTAAAATGGAGCCGGACTACAGGAGCTGTCTGGAGTCAAAATCTGTAGGAATTGTAGTTTTGGGCTTTTTGTGCCTTTTTGCACCTGAAGGGGGAGCCTTTGTTGTGACTGACAGGGGGATCAGCCAGCCAAACCTTTTGGATCTTGGGGAATTTCCCAGGCTGCTGCAGCGAGTTTCAGTTTTGAGCTGAGAAGTGAAGAAGTAACAGTGCAAGTGATTTTTGTGCAGCAGTTCTGTGTAGTTTTGCATGGCAGAACTGTGAAAGGGATGAGTTTTGGCCTGCCTGTCTGCCTGCTGTCCCTGAAAGGGAAAATAGAGTTTATTCGGACTGAATCCGAGTTGTAAGGACTATTTAAGCCACTGGACTATGAACAGGCTTTAACCTGAAAAAGACCAAAGATTTGCTGAATGTGATTGGCCTGTCAAGATTTCCAGCTGCTTTTGAATCCCCGCTTTGTGCAGAGACTTTGCAATCATGACCAGAGAGTGGTTTGCCTGGTGCAGTAGAATTTCCTTACATGTAAATGTGCTGTGTATTGAAAGTGGGTCATGATTTGGTTCCCCACTGTGTGAACTGTTGTCTGCTTGCTGATACCATAGAATCCTTTACATGTAGATGTGCTGTGTATTAAAAGTGGGTTGTGATTTGGTTCCTCACTGTGTGAACTGTGTTCTGCTTGCTGGAAGCTTTATCCAGCATAATCGGACTGAAACTGCATTCATCTCCATTCGGCCTGGGCCATGCCACGCTGGCTCTGCCAGACTACCTCACTGCACAGAGAAAGCCACTGGCGAGAGACCTGCCTGGGGATCAGCCTTCTGCTCCACGCTTGAACAGGAACGACACCTCAGCAAATTAAGTGGGCCCTGCTTCTCCTGGCACTCCAAATTAACCACCTGCTGTCTCAATTTTTGTCCAGCCTGTGTCCAGTCTTGGGTATCGTGAATAATCATCAGGGTAGCTCCCTGCAACAACAGCCTAATCTAAAAGTGTGTCATTTGATTGTCTTGTTGTTTTCTTTTCATGAACTGAGCCCTCCAGCTCCAGATTACAAATCGTGTGTGTTGTGCATGTTGTTTTCTTCCATCACAGGGCCCCAACCAGCTGCAACATTTCTGGCTAGCCCACCATTCTCCATCTGGGTACCCAGAGTGTGTGACTGTTTATGGACCCTGAAGTGCATGCATAATTGTTTGATTGATAGAGCCTTTAAGCAAATTAACATGATTACGCCCCTCCCTTGCTCAAGCCCCTTAAATAAATCAGATCTAACTTTTTTTTGCATTTACCCTGACTGTGGTTCCAGTTTGTGCAAGAGTACTATACTGCTGTTATTTTCTGTGTTTAACCTTGTTTTACAGGGGGTCCCCAGGGCCGGGCCAGAGGAAAGCCCTGGTGGTAAGTGCAAACAGTGTGGGTACTTGTGTGGTGTATCAGGAGTTTTGTGAAAGTGATTATTGTATATTGCTCTGGCCACTAGTAAGGAAAGAGGGGGGTTACAGTGTTCTGGAGGGCTGTGCCCAGGTTAGCATGACCACTACCAACCCTGACATCCGGATGGAGGTACCCGTTTCAGAACTCAGACCCCTTAACCTGCTACTAGCCAAGCATGCAGAGGTAGTAGCCCGTGGGATGGCGCCACCTAGAGGTTACATTTTGGAGGCACCACTGGGATTTTGTGCCTTCTAGTGGTCAAAAATTATGAATTATTGTTAAAGATTAATGGCTACCCCAGTAGAAATAGCTGTACAACAGTTGGTGGGGTGGTGTACTGGGCAGGAGATCAACTCCCAAAATGCTCTACTTATACTGGATATTCCCATGGGTACCAGTAAAGATACTGTAGAGGGAGCACTCTCCAAAGTTGAATGTTTAAAAAACCCTGTGGTGGTTGGTTGACAGGCTGATTTGATCACCCAAACTTTCATAGCCTTGGTAGAGTGTAGTGACCTCATGGACAGCTCTAAAGTGCCATAGACTGTTGCCTCAGAAGGAGTTCCAGCTGCCTGGGGAGTGATAACAAAAGACAGTAAAGACCCCGGGGAGGATGAGTTCCCACCATTATCGGAGACTTTTGAGGAGAAATTTGCTAAGTTGTTGCTGGAGGAAGGGAAAACTGTAGAGGGCTTTAAGAAACTATTCCTGCCACCTGGGGATGTTCCTTCCCCAACACCCCCTCCCACTCCAGCACTTGTTACTGCCCAGCCTTCTGTGCCCATGCCAGTGCTGGCTCCTATATCTGTACCTGCCATTAGTCATGACTCCTACCAAAGGCTGAGAATCTTCTTAGACACCCTCCCCATCCCCCAGTGGGAGGATGACTGGGAGACCTGGATAGACTATGTTGTCCCTCTAGTACTTGAATGGCAATGCTCAGAAGCAGAGAAACAAAAGAGGTTGAGTGAGAGCCTCCGAGTTCCTACCCTGGCTACCATCCATGCCAAGTGGGCCAATAACCCCGAAGTAACTGTACAGAACAATCTTGAAGCATTGGAAAATGTGTATGGGAGCCCGGATTCAGATGAGGATCTGTGGTGGAGAGTAAGAAACGCTCAGCAGTATGCAGGGGAGCCAGTGTCTGTGTATATACCTCGGCTTGAAAAGCTACTACAAGAGTGCCTCAGAAAGGGTAGTTTGCTGTCAAATGAATTAGATCAAACTAGGCTGGACAGGATCCTTAAGTCTGCTTCATTTTCAGAATTGTTACTGCTTCAGTTGCGCCTTGCCACCCGACTGGAATCGCCACCCTCCTATGATGAACTAATGAAAGAAATTCGGGGGGTTGAGCAAAGGTGACCCATGGGAGAATTGCATCCATATCTCCTGCTGCTGTGCAAGTGACTGAGAGTGATCAGCCAAGTGAGGCACAGGGGCAACAGTAGGCACTTAACGAACACTCTGAGAATGCAAAGAACTTCCTGCCCTGGGCCCAGCATTGGAATGATGAGCTACTAAAGGAAGTCCAAGAGTTGAAGATGGGTGCCTCTGCAAGGGTTTCCCCAGTGGAACAAGATTCTGGTCCCTTTCAGGATGTGACTGCCATGGGGGTGCACCCTTAGGCATCCGCTACCGAGGGTGACTCCAAGGCTGAGATCACTGGATTGACTGCCACTCAAAAGGATCTGTTAGGACACATTGCGACACTCTCACTGCTGCAAGCAGATACTAGACCCCAATCTCTTACTACTGCTTCAATTCCTTATATGATGTTCTCTCCCAGGATGACCCAGAAGTCTATCATTTGTCACAACTGTGGAAAGGATGGCCATATGAAAAGAGAATACCAATCTCAGAAGGACTTAGAAAGAGTAGTAAACAGACTCAAGGGGAGCTCAAAAAAGCAAATCAACGGCCAAGGGGTGCCAGAAATGACCGCAGTGAGGGTTCGAGAAACCCTAACTCAAATTTCTTTGTGGCTAAATCATCTGTCCAGGCCTCTGCTACTGCCTCTCCAGACTGGTCCAAAACAGTGGGCCTATCAGTGGAGACTATGGTGACTGTGAATGGTATTCATACTCGTGCTGTGCTTGACAGTGGGTCACAAGTGACCATTGTATTCCAGGACTGGTGTGACAAACACTTATCTGATGTGCCTTTGCAATCCCTGGAAGGCCTACATGTGTGGGGCCTGAGTTACAAGTCTTATCCCTACCTAGGGTGTATCTGCCTCTGGTTGTCTTTTCCTGCAACTGTAACAGGTGTAGAGGAGCTAGTAGAGACACTGGCCCTAGTGTGTCCCCCCACCAGACTGTATGATGGGGTCCCCCTGTTAACTGGGACAAACACCCATCTGTTTGGGAGACAGGTGCAACTCTGTCACGAGAAACAAGGAAGATGGACTGGGAGGGCCTGAAAATTCTGGCTCTGATCAAGAGGGCCTATGATTTGCAACAGAAACCCAAGGAAGTAGACCAGGATGAACCGGTGGGGATCGTGTGGAAGAAGGATCCTGATTAAATGGTACTGGCCCCTAATGCCCAGTGTACCATTCAATGGGAGGTCCACCTCCAGAAAGATGTCAAGAACAAAATACTGATGTTGGATGTGCCAGGTGATGGAAAATTGCCAGAAGGATTATTGGTCAAGCCCAGCATCTTACCTGCTCATGCCCATGCCTATGCATGACGAGTGATGGTCCAGATTTATAATGTTTCAGATTGGGAGATCCAGGTGAACAGAGGGTACACCTTAGCTATTGTACCTTGCACAGACACTGCAGTATTGCCTAGCAACAAGCATCCTGGTGAGAAGGAGAGAGTGACCCCAGACTTGTTTGATTTTGGTGACTCCCTGTTGCCAGCTGAATGGAAGGCTAGAATTAGCAAGAGACTTGCCCAGACAGACCAAGTATTTTCATTGAAGGAATGGGACGTGGGATGTGTCCAGGGTGTGGAGCATCACATACGTCTGCACGATGAACAGCCATTTCGAGAGAGGTCCTGATGCCTAGTCCCAGCAGACATAGATGATGTGAGAAGACACCTGCAGGAAATGCTCGCTGCTGGCATGATACAAGAATCCAGGAGCCCATACACCTCTCCCATTGTGGTTGTGCATAAGAAGAATGGGTCTGTGAGGATGTGTGTTGATTATCGAACCCTGGAACCGGTGGACCATCCCAGACCAATACACTATGCCTCATATACAAGATGCTCTGGACTGCTTGAATGGGAGCAAATGGTTCTCGGTGTTGGATCTTCGCAGCAGATACTACCAGATCCTGATAGCCCCGGAAGACCATGAGAAAACAGCCTTCATCTGTTCATTGGGGTTCTACGAGTTTCTGAGGATGCCACAGGGGATATCGGGCACCCCGGCCACCTTTCAGTGACTGATGGAACGTGCAGTGGGAGATATGAATTTGCTGGAATGCCTGGTGTACTTGGACAATGTCATTGTGTTTTGGAGCACCTTAGAGGAGCATGAGAACTGACTGTTTAAAGTCCTAGACCGACTGAAAGACTTCGGCCTCAAGCTGTCCATTGACACGTGCCAGTTTTTCCAAACCTCCGTGAAGTATGTGGGGCACATAGTATCTACAAAAGGGATAGAGACTGATCCCAGTAAGGTTGAAGCACTGACTACTTGGCCCCAGCCCCATAATCTGAAAGAACTACAATGTTTCCTGGCGTTCTGTTGCTACTACCGCAGATTCATAAAAGACTATTCCAAGGTGATTTGCCCACTTTTGAATCTTACCCAGGGTTACCCTCCTTCCAATCATAAATACAAAAAGGGTCCATAAAAGAACCAGAAAAAGTATACTTCCACCCAGGTGAACTCTTCAGGCCCCGCTGGACGCCCGACTGTGAAGCAGCCTTCCATGAGATCATATTCCAGCTCACCCATGCCCCATCCTCACCTATGCTGACCCCACCAAACCCTATGTGCTGCATACAGACGCTAGTCTGCAGGGTCTAGGAGTGGTGCTGTATCAAGACCATGAGGATGGCCTGAGACCAGTAACTTTCACCAGTAGGAGCATGACCCCGTCTGAACGAAACTACCCTGTGCATAAGTTGGAGTTCCTTGTGCTAAAATGGGTCATCGTTGACCAGTTTCATGAATACCTCTATGGGGCAAAGATATTGGTGAAGACTGACAATAACTCATCGACCTATGTACAGACTTCAGCTAAGTTAGACACCACTGAGCACCGATGACTTTCTGCATCAGCAACCTATGATTATGCTGTCAAATACAGATCGAGCCTGAACCATATTGACGCTGACACCCTATCATGAAGGTCCACTTCCAAGAGTAATTGGATCAGGCTGTTTAAACCTGACATTTGAGCATTGTGCCAAAAGTTTGATACAGATGAACAGATGTCTGCAGACACAGTGGACTGTTTAGTAGATTGCTTGGGCCCTTCTGACACCTGCATACCAGCTGCTTATTGCCACTTCTCTGTTCTAGATATTAGTGCACTACCTCAATATGACTATGACGACATTCAGCGTGGTCAATCCCAAGAACCTATGATTCAGCCAGCAATTGATGCCCTGCTTGTGGGGAAAGATGTGTCTAAGTTACATTCCACTGACTTGCAAACTGCTTTATTGTTTAAAGAAGGCCCCAGATTGAAGTTGCTCAATCAGTTGTTGTATAGAGAGACAGTAGATCACAGTGGCAAAGTAGACAAGCAACAATTGGTCCAGCCCACGGCCTTTAAAGATTTGGTACTGAGGTCCCTCCACAATCACAAGGGGCAGCTCAGTATTGACAGAACCCTTGACCTGGTACGATCTCGCTTCTACTGGCCCAAAATGGGGGCAGATGTTGAGCACCATGTAAAGACTTGTAGTCGCTGCCTGCAAAGAAAAGGCCTGCCTCAGAGGGCGGCCCCCCCTTGTTAATATTACTACCAGCACCCCCATGGAACTAGTCTGCATAGACTTCTTGTGTTTAGAACCTGATCAGCGGAACATTGGCAATGTGTTAGTGGATACGGATCATTTCACATGGTATGCACAAGCTTTTCCCACCAAAGATCAAAAGGCATCTACCGTGGCCAAGGTGTTAGTGAAACATTTCTTCGTCCACTATGGTGGCCCCCAGCAGATTCATTCTGATCAAGGCAGAGACTTTGAGAGTTGGCTAATCAAAGAAATGCTCTCTCTATGGGGGGTGCGAAAGTCAAGAACCACCCCCTATCACCCGCAGGGAGACCCTCAACCAGAATGTTTTACCCGCACCCTTTTAGATATGCTGGGCACCCTCCACCCAAAAGACAAGCATAAATGGAGCCAGCAGATTAGCACCTTGGTACACGCATACAATTGCATGAAAAATGATGCTACTGGGTTCTCTCCCTACTGCCTCATGTTCGGGAGAGAGGCCCGACTGCCAGTTGGTGTCTGTTTTGGGGTCTCTCCAGATGGGGTCCAAGCCGAAAACTACTTGCAATATGTACAAAAACTGAAACCTCAATTGAACCATGCCTATCAACTGGCCCAGACAATGACCACCAAGAGAAATCTAGCCAACGAAGAGAGGCATGATAAAAAAGTAAAGTCTCAAGGGCTTCGACCTGGAGACCGTGTGTTGTTACGCAATTTGGGACTGCATGGTAAACACAAAATTGTTGATTGGTGGCACCATCTTCCCCATGTAGTAGTTGGAAAGTTGGATGATTCACCTGTGTACAAGGTTTTCCCAGAGAATAGCTCCAAAGCTGTCAAGACCATGCACCGTAACCACTTGCTACCTATAGGCCAAGTCATGATTGAGGCTGAACCCCCAGAAATTGAGCCCCCTGGGCCGGTGACTCATGCTGCTGCAAGAAAGAGACAGAGTCAACCTACCCCAGTGGTCACAGATTTAAGGTTTCCTCCACAGCAAGCCCAGAATGATAGTGACTGTCAGTCCATTTCTGACGAAAGTGAATACGACCATGCCTATTACCCCTCTTAAGAACTGAGTCAGCTGTTTCAAGGTAACCCCCTGATAAATTATGGGGATGAAGCTGGGCCTTCTGGACTGCCTTACCCCACAGCTTTATCCTTGGAGCCAGTGCTCCAAGAAAGTGAAATGCAAAGTATCACATCTGAAGATGTTAAGTCTCTGTGTATTGTGGAACTGTATGATTTGCCTGAAGGAGATGAGGGTTTGAGTCTTTCTGGTGAGATATCAGAACTTGAAGAACACTATGAGAGTACTGACCACCCCCCTTCAGTGCCTCAAAGCTTGATTGTGCCTGAGCCTTCGCAAAATGAGTCAAGTGTTGTAGAAACAGAGCCTACAGAGCAAGGAGCTGACAGTGCCCCAAGTTTGGATGTTCCCACCCAGGCAGAGGCACCCCTCACAAGTGACAAGAGTCCCCAGACCAGTGCTGAGAGTACAGAGACTGTAGTTGACCCCCTCAGAAAGACTGGCCAAGCTGTCAAGCCAGTAATATGCCTAGTTATGATTCTCCCAGGAGGCCAGTGGATTTGCCTGTCAATGTGGTGTGCAAAGGTGTTTATGTCTCACCAAGCTCACTGCCCAAATTGAGCTTGACAGCCAATTCCAGGTTACTTGTCTTTCCCTCTCACCACGGTACCCCTGCCCCCTCTAGCCCCAAGTTAGCTGATAGGGAAGGGGCCCCTCTTGCATTGTTTAAGGTACTAGAAGTTATTACCTGACTCAGTATAGTAATGTTCAATTTACCTGTGTGAAATATGCACAATGTGTTGTCAGAATGGATATAGTATCATGAAGTCTAGTGAATATGTATAGTAAAGTTATAAATTTATGTTAACTGATACATGATGGTACAGACTTGACACAGACGCCAAGTCTTCTCCAGGCAGGGAAAGGTGTAACCCCCCCTACAAATGGGGTTCCTGAAAAATCTTCCTCGAGCTTGCCTAAATGCTCACTGCCAGGCTGGTGTCCTGCGTTTTAGCAGTTTAAATGTGATTGCCAGAGAGTACCTGTATAGCCTCTGTGTACTGTCTCTTTAAGAGCTGCCTGGATTGCAGTCATAAGTAATCTGAGAGGGAGTTCTGTTGAAAGATGTAACTATTTGCTGAAAATCATTTAGAGTGATAATGATAATGTAGTTTGTCTAACCTGCCTTCTTTGCAGCAAGGACTGTTTTGTTTATCTCCACTATCTTGGTCCTGGACAGCAAATTGGGCCAGTCAGTACTGGTGGAACCTAAAATGGAGCCGGACTACAGGAGCTGTCTGGAGTCAAAATCTGTAGGAATTGTAGTTTTGGGCTTTTTGCGCCTTTTTGCACCTGAAGGGGGAGCCTTTGTTGTGACTGACAGGAGGATCAGTCATCTGAACCTTTTGGATCTTGGGGAATTTCTCAGGCTGCTGCAGCTAGTTTAAGTTTTGAGTTGAGAAATGAAGAAGTAACAGCTCAAGTAATTCTTGAGCAGCAGTTCTGTGTAGTTTTGCATGGAAGAACTGTGAAAGGGATTTTTTTATCCTGCCTATGTGCCTGCTGTCCCTGAGAGGGAAAATAGAGTTTATTCGGACTGAATTTGAGTTGTGAGGACTATTTAAGTCACTGGACTGTGACCAGGCTTTAACCTGAAGAAGGCTGAAGATTTATTGAATGCGATCGACCTGCCAGGATTTCCAGCTGCTTTTGAATCCCCGGTTTGTGCAGAGAATTTGCTATCGTGACTGGAGAGTGGTTTGCCTGGTACAGTAGAATTTCCTTACATGTAAATGTACTGTGTATTGAAAGTGGGTCGTGATTTGGTTCCCCACTGTGTGAACTGTGTTCTGCTTGCTGGTACCGTAGAATCCTTTACATGTAGATGTGCTGTGTATTGAAAGTGGGTCGTCATTTGGTTCCCCACTGTGTGAACTGTGTTCTGCTTGCTGGAAGATTTATCCAGCCTAATTGGACTGAATCCGCATTCATATCCATTTTGCCTGGGCCATGCCACACTGGCCCTGCCAGACTACCCCACTGCACAGAGAAAGCCACCAATGAGAGACCTGCCTGGGGATCAGCCCCTTGCTCCACGCTTGAACAGAAACTACGCCTCAGCGAATCATGTGGGCCCTGCTTCTCCTGGCACTCCAGATTAACCACCTGCTGTCTCGATTTTCTTCCAGCATGTGTCCAGTCTTGGGTATCATGATTAATCATCAGGGTAGCGCTCTGCAACAGCAGCCTAATCTAAATGTGTGTCATTTGATTGTCTGTTGTTTTCTTTTCACAAACTGAGCCCTCCGGCTCCGGATTACACATAGTGTGTGTTGTGCATGTTGTTTTCTTCCATCACAGGGCCCCAACCAGCTGCAACGTTCCTGGCTAGCCAACCATTCTCCATCTGGGTACCCAGAGTGTGTGACTGTTTATGGACCCTGACGTGCATGCATAACTGTTTGACTTGATAGAGCCTTTAAGCAAGTTAACCTGATTATGCCCTTCCCTTGTTCAAGCCCCTTAAATAAATCAGAACTAACTTTTTTTTGCATTTACTCTGACTGTGGTTCCAGTTTGTGCAATAATACTGTACTACTGTTATTTTCTGTGTATTACCTTGTTTTATAGGGGGTTCCAGGGCCAGGCCAGAGGAAAGCTCTGGTGGTAAGTGCAAACCGTGTGGGTACTTGCATGGTGTATCAGGGGTATTGTGAAAGTGATTATTGTGTATTGTTCCGGCCACTAGTAAGGAAAGAGGGGCGTTACAGTGTCCCAGAGGACTGTGCCAGGTTAGCTTGACCACTACCAACCCTGACCTCCGTGTGGAGGCACCTGTTTCAGAATTCAGACCCCTTAACCTACTACTAACCAAGCAGGCAGGGGTAGTAGCCCTTGGGATAGCGCCACCTAAGGGTTACAAAACATTTGTGTCTTCTGTGTTAGGTGTTCTATACTGTAAGCTGCATTTTTAATCATGATATCCTTAGTACAAATAAAAGTCCTTTTTAAGTTTAGTGATTATGGACTCTTTATGTAGATTTTACAAGTGCCCAGCTCCTTTTCCACATGGTTTAACATTTTCTGATGACACTAAACTGACCAGAGTGCCAGACGCCATTGAGGATGGGAACAAACTTCAGGAGGATCTGAACAAGCTGGGTGAATGATCAGACTCCTGTAGCTGCTGTACTTGTGAAGGATTATTTATTTTTTATTTGGAAAATGTTTCACCAGGAAAGACAACATGAGCTATAAACAGCTAATTTCCAGAAGCATCCTGGGTGTGGGGGTACAAGAATTGGGAGAACAGGCAAACACATAGCAATAACAGAGTAATACAAGTACAATTACAAAAACAAAACAGTGTAGTACAATTACAGAGCAGAAATAACCCAGACCAACCTGCCAGGGTAAACAAAATCATGTTTGGATATAATGTGCATTACAACAACCCAAGAGCAGGTGATCCAGTAGGGTAAAGGTTAGAGGATGGATAACACATTTGAAGTGCTAGAATTAGTAAGCTGAGCACACAATTCAAAGTGTTATTGTATACCCAAGGGAGGGCAATTATAAGGCAAGTGAGGAAGTGGACAGGCAAGGGGTGGATGGTGGGGGATGGAAGAAGGAGAGAGAGGGACAGCCAAGATCTAACCCCTTCTGGATGCTGAGAACCCTGCAAGGGGGACAGGACCAGGCAGAAAGGAAGGGAAGAGAACGGGACCGGTGAGGTAGTAAAGAGAGGGCGGAGGAAGAGGAGGGGAGGAGAGGGATACAGAAGAAGGAAGGTGGTCGGTTGATGGATTTGAAAGTGGGGGAAGGGAGAGGGGGAAGATAAGAGAGAGAGACAATCTATACCCCTTCAGGATGCAGAGAACCCTGCAAGGGGTCAGGATTAAAATGTGTGGGGGGGGAGGAAGAGGGGTAAAAGAGAGGGAGCCAGGCTCTATACCCCTTCAGGATCACAGAGAACCCTGCAAGGGGAACAGGACCAGGAAGAAAAGCAGGAGAGAGAGAAGGAGGGGCAGGGAGGAAGAGGAGTGGAATGTGTCGGATGACTGTTGGGGAGCAGAGGGATAAGGAATAAGGAGGCTAAAGAAAATAAGGGTAAACTAGGAATGGAAAAAGGGAGAGCATCAATGAAGGGGGAGGGGGTACTGGGGGAAGGACAGCAGTAGAGTATCAAAATGGCACAGTAGGTTGTGGTAGGGAGTGGGAGGAGGGGGTATAATAGGTGGCAGCATGTGAAGAAGTAATCAGAGGAAGGGTTCATTTAAAAGACAGGAGGTAAGTCAGAGATAGAGGAATAGGGAATAGTGTGCAAGGGTGGGAATGGTTGCAAAGGGGGCTAGTAACAAGTATAGTTAGGAGAATAGAAGTAAAGTAGAGCTAAAGGATAATGTGCCAGGGTTGGGAGGGTTGAAGTGGGGTTAAGGGAAATGAAATTATGAAGGGCTAAGGAGATTGAAAATGGGGAAGAGGAAAGTCTGGTAGGAGGTGGAAGTGAGTTCCAAAGCTTTGGACAGTGGTAGAAGAAGGAAAACCGAGTTAGAGCTTATAAACTGTGTGGAGATACTGTTGCTTCAGTAGAGGAGAAAAAACCTGGGGTCATAAGCTGGGTTGTAAAAGGCAAGGAACTGAATCATGGCAAGCGTGGGTGTTGTATATAAAATGCTTGAAGTGCATAAAATTGGGAGTGACCACCAGAGCAGGAGACATAATCTTGCCACTTTACAAGGCATTGGTCAGGCTCCAAAACAAACAGGGGCTGCTCCAGGTACAGCTGCATCACACAATAAACTGAACAGGAACCAAAACAACAAAGCAGGCTGAGAACAGCCTTACCAGAAAAAAGTCAAAACACTGACCAAGAAGTAAAGTATACAGATTATGCTATTAAGCACAGGTAGTGTACAAAAGTGGAGACTAGCCTCCAGACATTTTGCACCTAATCCAGGTGCCTATCATGCTCCTCCTGCAGTCCTGGGCTCCTCAGTGCAACACACATTGGTAAATTCCTTAATGTTTGCTTGCAAGTGTATTAGTGAAATTGTTATGCTTAGCAAATGATGCAGGGTAAATTAATTTAGCCAATAACTTAGTTATAAGAACTAATATGATTATGAAGCATGAGGAGTTTTATTTAAAAAAAATATGCATTGTCTGATATGCATTGACCAATGTTCCAAGGCTAAAGATCAAAGAAGTTAGCCCTTTGGTACAATTTTTGTGCCTGATTTTCAGAAATGAGAGAAAAACCTTTCTTTAAAGAGTGTTGGTCACGGGGAGTCCCGTGATGTACTTGGGGTAGATAGACGCTTTCTCCTTCTCTCTGAGTTCCCAGCGAGTATTAATACAATTTTTATTGCAGTTAGCAACCAGAAACAATGTCCATTAAGAGATCTGCACATACTAAAGAGATGGAGACCTCTGCACTTTCATCAGTGGCAGTGGAATTAATTTCTTCTAATGTGATGTCTGGCTAGGGCTAAGCCTTACCACCACTGCCTGCTAGGCCACAGGCTCCATGGAAGCGCCCGACCCCAGATTCTCTGGAGGCTGACCCCGAGCCCAATAAACCAGATCTACTGTTGACAGACAGACACTGTAGGCAAAAGGTTAACCCTCGCTAATGTAGTGAGTGACTTTCAATTATTCAAACCTACCTTAGAGGCATTCCATCGAAGGCTGGGGCATGCAGAAACCAGGATCAGTTCTCTTGAAGATTCACAGACTCAGGAAACCTGAGAGGTGCAGGAGCTAAGAAAATAGATCTCTAAGTTGGAACTCAAGTTCGATGATTTAGAAGCCCGCAGTTGTCGCAACAACTTAGTACTTGCGGGCATTCCAGAAGAAACAGAGGGCACTGACATGCTATCCTTTGAGCAAGGGCTTTTACAGGACATTGCTGGCCCAACCCCTCAAGAAGGGACATATTTCATTGAGAGGGCTTTTCATTCTTTATATCACCAGCCACCACTGAATGGGAAGCCATGGGCCATCATTCTTCAGTGTCTCAACTACCAAGGCACAGTTTGGGTCCAGCAAAAGGCCCACATTAAAAGACCCCTTCTTAGGAACAGCAGACCATTTTTTATGTTTAGTGACACCACTCCTCTGGTTCGATAGCGGCAGACAGCCTGCAAAGAAATTGAACAAGCACTATTTAACATGGGTGTTAAATTTCATATGGACTACCCAGCTCGGCTTGTAGTACAGACAGCGTTAGGAGCACTAGAATTTGCCTCGGCAGACAAAGACAGAGCTGAATTGCCCAAACACTTCCCACAGCTCTTTGTTACTCCTGCACGTTAGATGGCTCTGTGTTGAGTAAAAGATCTCTGAATGCTTACAAAGATGTTTTGAGTGGTTCTCTCAGCGGGAAGATAAACTCTTTGGTAGTCTGACTTAGGCTTTGAACACTGCAGTCCTCTGATAATGGCGGCAGTCCCCTCTAATACTTGTTCATATGCCAACAGTAATTGGACAACTCCGGTCTCTGTTTCCTTTTGTGTAGTTTGAACTTTTGTAAGAGACTTTCCTGTGGACGGTTTAATCCCCAGCAGCATGGAGTCCCAAGGAGATGAATAAGTGACAGTCTTATCGAACTATGATTGACATTAATTCTCTGGAAGTCCACTGTATAGTTGATGTTTCTTTACCAGACTCTTCAGCTTTTCCATTTTTTTTTCTTTTCCTAAACCTATTTGTGGACACTTCAGTCATGGAACCTATACGGACTTTGAAGTGATCACCGGGGCACCACAGAAGCAACCCTTTTAGGGTTTAGGGTGACACAGTCAGTTTTTTTGGGGGGAGGTCTTTGTTTTGTTCTTGTTGGTTTTCTCTTTTAGTTTGCTGTTTGGTGTTTTTTGGGGGGAGGTTTGCTTAATTTTCTGTGGAACCTTGGTTCTTGAGTTTGCTCTTCTCTCCATGAGTTAATTCTTTTCTTTTATGGGGGGTAATAGTTGTTTAATTGCACTTCTGTTGGCTTTCTGCCCTCCTAGTGTTTATTACCGATAGCCAGGACCTGGTAGCGGTAGTGAAGACACATGTTCTGAATCACCATGGTCCAAACAGTGTTTGGTGGCTTTACACCTTTCTCTGGGGTATTTCTCCTACTCCCCCCTTCCACTGTAGGTAGGGGTGAAAAGGAAAGGTTTCTGTATAGGTCTGTTATGTTGGGTGATTATTTTCTTTTTTGGTTATGGGTTTACTTGTCTCAAACAGGTTCACTTCTTGGCTGTTTTGTGTAGGTTCTTTTCACAAATTTATTGACTCATTGGTTGAAGGGTGGTACACAATGAACATACACATCAGGGCTGATTCAGTCTTCTCATTTTTATATGGCAGAAACATAGAAACATAGACTTTGATGGCAGATAAGGACCGCTTGGCCCACCTAGTCTGCCCATTTCTCTACCTGCCGGATAAGCTGCAGATCCTAGTTAACCGACAGCCTATTTCTTCCAACCCCCCACAAAAATTGCCTTATGTCTGTCCCATGCATTCTTAAATTCTCCCGCAGTTTTAGACCCCCACAACCTCCTCAGGAAGGCTGTTCCATGCGTCCACCACCTTCTCTGTGAAAAAATACTTCCTCACATTGTCCCGGAACCGCCGCCCCTCCCCATCTTCAAATTGTGTCCCCTTGTTCTTGCACATCTCTTTTTCTGAAAGATGCTACCCTCTTGGACTTTGTTGAGTCCACTGAGGTACTTACTGTAAAAGTTTCTATCATGCCCCCCCCTTTCCTCAAGGGTATACATATTAAGCTCCTTTAGCCTCTCCTCATACGGCTTCTCTTGCGCAGACCCTGCACCATTTTAGTTGCCCTCCTCTGGACTGCCTCTATTCTGTCTATGTCCTTGTGGAGATGGGGTCTCCAGAACTGGACGCAGTACTCCAGACGGGTACTCACCAACTGTCTGTACAGAGGGATGACAACTTCCTGTTTTCTGCTGGTGATGCCTCTCCCTATACATACCAGTATCCCACCAGCCCTCCCTACTGTCTTCTCACATTGCTTGCTAACCTTAAGGTCATCTGATATGATTACCCCCAGGTCCATTTCCGTTGTTGTTGTTATTACTACCCCCCCCCTTGTGTAATCTTCCCCTGGGTTTTTGTTTCCCAGGTGCATTATTTTGCACTTCTTTGCATTGAATCCAAGCTGCCATACTTCTGACCATTCCTCCAAACTTGCAAAGTCCCTTCTCATCCTTTCCATGCCTCCTTGTGTATCAACTCTGTTGCAGATCTTTGTGTCATCTGCAAAGAGGCATACTTTTCCTTCCAGTCCCTCTGCAATGTCACTTATAAAGACATTAAAAAGGACTGGACCCAGTACTGAACCCTGCGGTATCCCACTAGTAACCCCCTTTCTTCAGAGTGGACTCCATTTACAATTACTTTCTGTGTCCTGTTGTCCAGCCAATGTTTTACCCAGGCTACCACCCTGGGACCCACTTCCAGCCTGGTTAATTTGACTATTACTCTTTTGTGTGGGACTGTGTCAAATGCCTTGCTAAAGTCTAGGTAGGCCATGTCCACAGCCCCTCCCAGGTCTACTACTTTGGTCACCCAGTCAATTAAATCAATTAGATTCATCTGACATGACCTTCCCGCTGTGAACCCATGCTGCCTTGGGTCCTGTGCCCCTCTGGACACTCTAGGTACTCAATGATTCTTTCCTTCAGAAGTTATTCCATCACTTTCTCTACCACAGAGGTCAAACTGACAGGTCTGTAATTTCCTGCCTCTGTCTTGGTCCCACTTTTCTGAAGGGGAATCACATCTGTCTTCCTCCAGTCCTCAGGTACCACACCATCCTCTCATGATTTGTTAAAAAGAGTAGTCAGTGGTTTCACTAATTCTCCCCTTAATTCTTTTAGAATTCTGGGGTGAATTCCATCAGGCCCCATTGCTTTGTCCACCTTCAGTTTTAGGAGTTCTTTCAGAACCCCATCTTCTGTGAAAGGACTGGGATCGACCCCCGCCATTCCAGAGTGCTTCTGTTAATTGGATTAGGCACTTCCCCCTCCTCCTCTTTTGTGAAAACTGAGCAGAAATATTCGTTCAGAATCCTGATTTTTCACTGTCCCTCTCTGCCAACCCACCATCCATTCTATTCAGCCTCACTAATCCTCCCTTTGTCTTTCTACGCTCCCTGATGTACCCATAAAAGGTTTTATCCCCCTTCTTAATCGAGTTGGCTATCTTTTCCTCAGTTTGGGCCTTTGCTATTCTAACTTCCCTCCCTGCTTCCTTCTGCCTTAACTGGTACTTCTCTCTGTCCTGCTCCCTCTGTGTTTCCTTATACTTCCTGAATGCTATCTTTTTCTCCCTGACCTTCCCTGCTACCTCTTTTGAGAACCATAGCGGCTTTTTCTTTAGTTTTGGTTTGTTTATTTGCTTCACACAAAGGCTTGTTGCCTCTGTGATGGCAGTTTTGATGTTTCCCCATTGTTGCTCCACCCTTCCTTCTAGCCTGTTTGCACGTGCTTTTCTAAGGCACTCTCCCATCTTGCCAAAGTCAGCCCTCCTGAAGTCCAGTACCCTCACTTGTGTATGGCTTGACTCTGTAGCTGAGTTTATCATGAACCACACTGTTTGGTGGTCACTTGTTCCCAAATGGCTACCCACTTCTAGATCTGAGATCCTCTCACTGTCCCCATTTGAGAGTATGATGTCTAAGATTGCTCCTTCACGAGTGAGTTTCAAAACTAGCTGTCTGAGGCATGCCATCTGTAGGGCATCGAGAATGGCCCTGTTCTTGGATGTGGCTGCAGTTAACATCTGGCATATTCAGGTCTCCCATCAACAGTATCTCCTCTTTCTCTGCCATCCTAAGAATACCTTCGATCATATTCTTGTCCATTCCTTCCCCCTGCCATGGGGGTCTGTATACAACCCCTGTGCGGATTGTGGTGCCATTTCCAGTCTCTAAGGTGACCCACAGTGCCTCCTCTCCTCCCTGTTTACTCTTTTGTTCAGTTGCTTTTATACCTTCCCATACATAGAGAGCTACTCCTCCCACTCTTCTCCCTTCCCCTTCTTGTCTCTCCTGTAGGTTGTGTACCCTGGTATGTTGACATCCCAGTCATGGTTCTCTGTGTGAAACAACCAAACAACTGAGGAGCTCAAATTCACTATCTGTGAATATTTCGAACTGGTGCAAGAAGGAATCAGAGAAAAATCAATCCAGAACATCAGTTTGAATCAGCAACCCGGACAGTACATACTGTTAACAATGAATCAAAGAGCCGCTTATCGCGAGCCTTCACAGTTTTATTTACACCGTTTCAGCAGCAACATTGGCGGCATTACCGATAAATACTTAAAATTGTCATACCGCGCACGACGCACAGGAATCGCTGACGCCCGCCAACGGCTCTGAGGAAGGCGCTAGCCGAAATGTCAGCTGATTCCCATGCGCCATTACGCATGGGCTGGTTTCTGCTCGGCTGACCCGGTCAGGAATATGTTTACACTAAGATGGTGAAAGAATTTTAAGTATTTATCGAGTAGTCGCCGCCGCACTTTAATGTTTGCTGCATTTTGAAACAGTGTGTGACTAGAATAAAATATGACGATACGGTAAGCCGTGCCTCTTTTGATTCATTTGGTCAACTGACGGGTGTATGTGCAGTCAGGTTTGCTTTTGGTTTCAAAAGCTAGTGTTCTGGATGGTTCTCTGTGTGCCATGTTTCTGTGACTGCTACAATATCCAGGCATCCCACTTCCATCAAGAAGAGCTTCCAACTTCTCATATGTTCCTTACATGAGTGTTTGGGTCCACTTTTTTTTTTCTCTTGTTACTCTCCATTATGGCATTGTACCAATTGACTTGTGTGACCTGGAATATAAAGGGGGGTAATTCGCCTATGAAATGCACTCTAATCCTTAGGCATCTGGCTACATTAAAACCAGATGTTGCAATGCTTCAGGAAACTCATATTCTAACCAGGGATGCACATTTTTTTCTGGCAACTGTGGGTGAGTTAATCCTATGGAGCAGATTATAGCTCCTGTAGAGCTGGGGTGCATGTTTTAGGTCCAGAAATCTCTCCCCTTCCAGATTCTCCATGAACATACATACCCTGAGGGTCATTTACTTTTTTTATATGTCTTAGTGGGCATGCACAAATTCTACTAGGGAATATCTATGATCCCAGTGCTGACACCCCTTGCTTTTTTACCTGTCTTATGCATTTTATTTTACATATAATTTGCTTCCCAAAATTGTTATGGGGGACTGGAATATTACTTTGGATGATACACTGGATAAGTTGGGGGCTGGTCGTAGGGCCTCTCACTGGCTCAGAGACCTTCTAGATCACTGTGGCCTGATAGATATCTGGCATGTTCTCCATCCCTCGGGAAGAGACCATACTTTTTTACTCCCTGACCCATAGTACATACTCCTGGATAGACTTTGCCTTGATTAGCCCATCATATATCCCAGTAACCCGCTGCTGTGAAATACACAGTCAGGTGATCTCTGGCCATATCCCGGCCTCATTGTCTTTAAGTTTAGCTTCTTCCTCAGAGGGTAATAGGTATTGGAGACTGAATAATCACTTTTTAAAAGATGAATGGTGTCTTAATAAAATAAAACAGGTGACATTGGACTACTTTACGATTAACTGTACAGCTGATCAACCTAAGGACATATGTTGGAGTACTTATAAACGTGTTATCAGAGGTGAGCTCATTTGACTGGCACCTTGAGGAAGAAGTAGAGGGAAAAGCAGACACAGGCTTTTGTGACATTCTATTCGTCAATTAAACAGAGGTATTTCCCCTGCCTCCCCTGAGCAGGATTAGTTACTCCTTAATCAAGAATGGGTCAAATACGCTGAACAGGATCACAAGAACAGCTGTATGGGAGTCTGAGCTGGATGTCATTGTCCACCTAGGGACAAATGACTTGGCTCAACATGAGATTAGAGCAGTGCAGAAGGACTTTGTAGAATTGGGGAGGGCCCTAAGACAAGTAGCACACACAGTATCCTTCTTGGAGGTGCTGCCTGTCAATGGCATGAGTGAGGCGAGGGTACTTTGCACCATGCAGTTTAATGAATGGTTGAAAAAATGGTGTGGAGAACAGGGATTTGGCTTCACTGGGGACTGGGGTACCACCTGGAGGGACACCAGCCTATACACTGGCAGGATGGTCTGCATCTGTCCAGGAAGGGAACAAGTCTTTTGAGCAATAGGTTTAAATGCTTCATTGGCAAGCTTTTAAACTAGTCAAGGGGGGAGGCACTGATAAGCAGCAGGAAAATCCCAGCCTCTCCCTACAAAACAGGGCACTAAATGAGAAAAAGACCGAAGTAGAAAGGTCAGTGGGGATGCTGCAACAGAAGGTAAAGCCATCAAAAATGGAGAGCAATGAGTACCAATGCCCGTAGTCTGAGCAACAAGTCCTGAATTAGTGGCCTTGATGGAGGAGGAACACCTGGATATCATGGCAGTCACAGAAACATGGTACACACAAAACCATGACTGGGACATAAACATACCAGGATACACTATCTACAGGAGGGACAGGGAGGGTAAAAGAGGAGGAGAAGCTCTTACATAAGGAAGGAATCAAAGCAACAGAACAAAAGGGAAAACAGGAGGAGGAGAAGAAGCACTGTGGGTAAATTTGGAGACGCAATGGAACCACAATCCGCACAGGGTTAGACAGACTCTTCTCAGGGGAGGAAATGGACAAGGAAATGATAGAAAGTATAACTAGAATGGCAGAAAAAGGGAGATATTGCTGATGGGTAATCTGAATATGCCAGATGTTAACTGGAATGCAGTTGCAGCAGCCACTTCAAGAGTGGGTTATTCTAGATGCCCTACAGGGGCATGCCTTAGATAACTAGTATTGGAGCCCACCAAGAGAGAGCAATCTAGACCTGGTTCTCTCAAGTGGAGATGAAGAGAGGATCACAGATGTAGAAGTGGGTAGCCATCTGGGAACTAGCGACCATCAACAGTATGGTTCACAATAAACACAGCAATAGAGTCAAGTCATACAAAGGCAAAAGTACTGGACTTTAGGAGGGCTGACTTTGCCAAAATGGGTGAGTGCCTAAGGAATGCACTAGCAAATGGTCAGGAAGGAGGGGTGGAAGAACAATGGGGAATAATAAAAACTGCCATCACAGAGGTAACAAGCCTTTGTGTGAAGCAAATAAACAAAATGAAACAATGTAAGAAATCACTATGGTTCTCAAAGGAATTGGCAGTGAAGGTTCAAGAGAAAATGAGAGGATTCGGGAAGTACAAGGAATCACAGAAGGAGCAGGACAGAGAACTGTATCAGTTAAAGCAAAAGGAAGCTGGGAAGGCAGTCAGAACAGCAAAGGCCCAAACCGAGGAAAAGATAGCCAACTTGGTTAAGAAGGGATAAAACCTTTATAGGTACATCAGGGAGCAAAGAAAGACCAAGGGAGGGATAGTGAGGCTTAATAAAGGGAGGGAGGGTGGGCAGAGGGTGACTGTGAAAGGCAGAGATACTAAACAAATATTTTTGCTCAGTATTTACAAAGGAAGAGGGGAGGTACCTAAACAAACAGTAGAAACACTCTGGATGCAGAAGTTGATACCAGCCCATTTACAGAAGAAAGGGTTCTGAAAGAACTTTAAAACTGAAGGTGGACAAAGCAATGGGGCCTGATGGGATTCATCCCTGAATTCTAAAAGAACTAAGGGTAGAACTAGTGACACCACTGACTACCCTCTTTAACAAATCATGGGAGGATGGGGTGGTACCCGAGGAGGAGGAGGGCAGATGTGATTCCCTTCACAAAGTGGGAGCAAGGCAGAAGCAGGAAACTACAGACCTGTTGGTTTAATCTCAGTGGCAGGGAAAATGATGGAATCACTTCTGAAGGAAAGAATTGTCGATTATCTAGAGGCCAGAGGGGCACAGGACCCAAGGCAGCATGGATTCACAGCGGGAAGGTCATGCCAGACCAATCTGATAGATTTCTTTGACTGGGTGACCAAAGTAGTAGATCATGGAGGGGCTGTAGACATGGCCTACCTAGACTTTAGCAAGGCATTTGACACAGTCCCACACAAAAGATTAATATACAAGTTAGCCAGCCTGGGAGTGGGTCCCAAGATAACAGCCTGGGTAAAGAATTGGCTGGAGAATAGGACACGGAGAGTAATAGTAAATGGAGTCCACTCTGAAGAAAGGGGGTTACTAGTGGGCACCGCGGGTTCAGATTAGATTAGTCCTCTTCAATGTCTTTATAAGTGACATTGCAGAGGGACTGAAGGAAAGTATGTCTTTTGCAGATGACACAAAGATCTGCAACAGAATTGATGCACAAGGTGGGGTGGAAAGGATGAGAAGGGCTTGGCAAGGTTAGAGGAATGGTCAAATGTATGGCAGCTTAGATTCAATGCTAAGAAGTGCAAGGTAATGCACCTGGAAAACAAAAACCCAGGGGAAGAGTACACAATGGGGGGGGTGAGATCCTAACAACAACAAAAATGGAAAGGGACCTGGGGGTAGTCATATCAGATGACCTAAAGGTGGGCAAGCAATGTGAGAGGGCAGCAAGGAGGGCTGGGGGGATACTGGGATGCATAGGGAGAGGTATCACCAGTAGAAAACAGGACGTTATTATCCCTTTGTACAGACAGCTGGTCAGACCCCATCTGGAGTATTAGTGCAGTTCTGGAGACCCAATCTCCGCAAAGACATAGACAGGATGGAAGCTGTCCAGAGGAGGGCACCAAAATGGTGCAGGGTCTGCAACTGAAGACATATGAAGAGAGACTTATGAGTTAATATGTATAGACTTGAGGAAAGGAGGAGAGGGGGACATGATAGAAACTTTCAAGTACCTCAAGGAATCAACAAAGTCCAAGAGGGTAGCATCTTTCAAAACAAGAGGTGTGCAAGAACAAGGGGCAGAATTTGAAGATAGAGGGGTCAGCTTAGAGGTAATTTAAGGAAGTATTTTTTCACAGAGAGTTGTGGATGCATGGAGCGACCGGAGGAAGTTGAGGAGTCAAAACAGTGGTGGAATTCAAACATGCATGGGACAGTCATAAGGCAATTCTAGGGGGTGGGGGCAGAAAGAAGTAGGCTGCTGGTTAACTAGGATCTGCAGCTTATCCATTAGGTAGGGAAATGGGCAGACTGGGTGGGCCAAGCGGTCCTTATCTGCCATCAAATTCTATGTTTCTATGTTTCATGGTAAAGCCACATTCTATTTCACTTTTATACAGTGCTTTCCGGGACATTGTGGGAGAGCAAATACAGCTGAAATGTGTTTATTGGAAAAGAGAATTCCCGGCTTATTCTATCTTTTTTGATACAGCTGCACCTTGGGATTATATGCATCGCTATATTAAACTGGATAAGGTAAACCTTATGCAATACAAAATATTGCACAATGCATTTATCATCCCAATAAAGTTGTACAGTTTTGGGCAATGGCCCAGTTCTACATGTCAAGGATGCCATGCACAGGTGGGTACTTTTCGTCATCTTCTATGGGACTTCCCACCAGTGCAGTCCCTCTGGCATCAAATCCAGTCACATTTGGACCTTCTTTTGGATTGCAGGTGGTTTTCACTCTGGAGCTTTGCATTTTAGGTGTGGCACTGAGCAGCTTTGGGGTCCCCAATTATATCATCTAACTCTTACAGCAGTGGTAGCTATGCTGATTATATTGCTCCATTGGACAGATGGGTTCCCCCCAACTTTCCGGGAATGGCATGCCAAAATACTTATTACAGTGGAGCCCACTTAAGTGCACATTGGATAAGAGCACATCCCACTTAAATACACATTTTTTCCATATTCCTACTCTTTCCTAGTCATCCAGTGTTAAATGTACCTCTTAAGTGCATGTGTTAAGTGTTAACTTACATGTAAGTGCTCATTTCAGTTAAATGCACATTTGTTTTTACTTTTCCTATTAATTTTCAGTCCATCCCAGCCTTTAAGTGCACATTTTGTACAGTGCCACCTTAAATAGTTCACCTTAACATCTTAACTGTAGCCGTGGTGCTGTCTAGCATGGCCACTGTAAGAAAATTCATTTCATCAAAAGAAAGGGCTGACTTCAGCCTTCTGTTTAATTTTGAATCCTACACTGAAACACACAAAGCAAAAGAAGATTGCTGATTTTTTTAAGTAGTACTAGGTTGCCAAACAGAGCAGTAATGTCATTTTAACTTGAGCGCATGGTATTTACTAAAAAAAAAAAAAATTCTAGAAATGGTAAAATGTGCCTGGAAGTGATTTTCTGGTTAAATGCACAGCCCACTAAAGTGCACAAAAAACTTCTATCCCGAAGGTGTGCACTTAAAAGGGCTCCACTGTATTCTCAGAATGGAAAAGTCAATGGCGAGTTTACGACATGTCCTTCCCATGTATCAAAATAGATGGGAGAAGTTGTTCAGTCTTCTGCTTATTTCATAAATGTTGTAATTGTTGTATTTAGTGTATATTCCCCCTAAGAACAACCTTCATATGTTCACTGGTTTATACATAATCTAAATGGGTTGGGGGACAGAGAATGTCTTATTTGGAAATGTTTAGTTTCATTTGTCATGCAATTTGTTTTTGCATTCTCTGTATCATATTACTTTATTGGCTTATGAACATCGTATATGGATGCTTCACAGTAGGACTACTCTTTTGTAAATAATGTTCTTTCCACCCTATCTGCTTGATGGTTTCATTGTAACATTTGCTTTGTTTATCTTGTTTTGTTCTGTCTTCTGTACATCAGTTTATGGTTGTTTGTTGCAGTCTTACATTGTTATAAATTTTTTAATAAAGTGGATTCAGTTTAAAAAAAAAGTGTTGGTCACAACTCCAACTTTGCACAGCCAACAACAATTTTTCATGAATATCTTCCCAGCTACTCCAGTAGTTACTTAAACAACCTGAACTGTACAGTCTGATCTTTAACTAGGATGAAGTTAGTATGTGCAGTAAAAGGGTCAAAGATAACTATGTGGTGGAATATCCCCTCCCCCACCCCCATCAGCAACATCATATCTGAAGGCTTTATTTTAAACCACTGCCAACTGTGACAATTTTGAAACCTGGGAGGCATTGTTTGAAACAACCACTGGCTGTGGCAGATTGGGACCCAGAAAGAAATTCTATTAAACACCAGTCGGGCATGGCAGATTTGTGCCTTCAGAGGTCTTTCTTTTTAACTGCCAGCCATGGTGAATTTGAGCATCCAGATGTCTGTCTTTTAAATAACCATAGGCCATGGTAGATTCAGACCCTGGAGGGCTAACTCTTAAACCGTGTTTACATGGCCACTCAGCTTACCATGCTGTCTCACTCTGCTGGTCTCCCAACATTACACAGCACTGCTGGTTTAAGTTCACACAGCCCCTCTCAGTGCTGATGCAAGATGCACTAGTGAGGGGCCATAACTGAGGGGGGCTCTCCTGTGACATCAACGGTGATAGGCACTGACCTCCAGCCAGTCAAAGCACTGACCGCCAACCCCAACAAGCCATGTTACGTCAGAGCTAGCAGCACAGCCAGTTCCTGACGTGGTACTCGTGTACCTATATTATGACTACTGTGATCTACCTATTACCAAGCTTGTACCACCAGTGAATTCCTGTACTACTGGTTGCTTTTTTAATCTAAGCATTATGTACTGTACTGTTTTCTTTTTTTGCTATGATGTATTGCTCTCTTGACAAGGTGCCTTTGTAAATGAGTCTTTGACTCAAAGGTCTGTAAACCGATGATCTAATAAATAAATAAATAAAATACACAGCTGCTTAAGCCGCTCACTCCGTGCTCACTCCGATCAGCATTCCCAACTTAGGAGAGTATATAGGAGCACCATAATGATCAACTACCGATATGTGGTAAGTGTTTACACAGAAGCCTTTGCACCAGCTCAACACAAGTGCTCAGTGCTACAGTGCAAATGCAGCTATGTAAATGAACCTTTAAAAATCCACCAGCCACAGCATTTTTGAACACACGGAGAGCAATCTTTGAAAGCGAAGGGCTCTTGAACTGTTTTTCCTTTAAATCTTTGCAGACTGGGCTATTAATCCCTCACTGTTTTTCTCTGTTCCTTTGCAAATCTGCAGGATGACAACTTTAATTAGGTTCCAAAAGCCAGTGTGAAAGAAACTGCCCAGAGACATCTTATGAATCATGATCCTAGCTATGCAATGCATCATGGGGTTTGTTATGTAAAGCTGAGTTTTGCTTTGTTCTCAGCTAAGTTTCTTTTGGATTTTCCCATGGGTTGGTAGCTTGTACATCAATGTTTGTGTTCTTCCTCCGGTGCTGGTACAGATTAAATCTAAAAGGTAAGTGTGTTCTTCTTTCATGGAGAGACTATAAAACATGTGTGAGAACCAGCTTCCCTTTTATACTGTTAAAAGTATTTTCTTGAATCTGGCCCAGTCACACAGCAGTAGTGCTACACCTTCAATACCAGTAACTCAAGTTCAGGAGCAGGTTTGAATCACTGGGGGTCATCTGGGGGGGATTATCAAGCATCCCAAGGACTTCTCACCTCTCGCTGGGAGGAGAGACATGCCATCTTGGCCTCTGATTGCCCCTAGGTGAAGGCCTGGTGGCAGTGCAAGTTAACAAGTGGCTTGAAGCAAGGGGCCACGCTCTGAAGTGTGTGCATGCCTTGCTTCATGGGGAGCAGAAACTGGAAAGATGGCAACAGCAGGGCTTCATAAAGCCCTGCCAACCCTCTTTCATACACCACCTGACCACCTGGGAAATCTGGATAAATGCATTGGAAGGATGGACCACCCTCTCCTGGCCCCACCATGGGGGGGGCAATCTGCGGGGGACTGAGTCCTCAGTGGTTTAGGAGAGGTGGATGCCAGTCAGGCGGGGAGGAGACAGGGCTGAGAGCCTGCCCACCTGCCCCAGCCAGACAAAAAAAGCTTTGTTGGAAAAAAATTGTATTTTCTTGCTGGATGTCCTACTTATTGCATAAAAACAAATGAACATATTTCCAAACTCCCCCTACTCTTAAGCCTGTCTGAATACACTCTCCAGTAAAAGTTAAAGAAACTGCATATGCATGTTTAGAACCTTTAAGTGCATTTGGAACCAGGCTGATGGAGTTGTTCTTTGCCATAAAGTCCATTTGTTTTTGAGCTGTCACTCATGTCCAAGATACTGTCTGTCAATGTAGTTTTACACAGTCAGGTTGTTCCCTTTTATCACTTTCATTCTACTCTACTACCCAGTCTCGTATTATCCCCTCAGCATATTCACAGTTAATGGAGATTTGTATGTAGTGAATTGGTTAAATGGCTGATCTGTTTTTCCTTTTTTTTTGTATCTTTCTATCCCCCCCCCCCCAAACACCACACTCCTCCTGTTCCCACCTTCTGTTGTTTCATTCTTCTGGATGCTCCTCTGGAACACTTACTTGAACTTTAGATATCCCCAGGCCTACTTATCATCTGTTGCCAAAGCTCCATGACTTGCCCCATAGTGGGGCTTGATAGGCACAGCCTGCACCACTGTTTCTGACCAGAGATATATCTAATCAATTGGAGCTTAGAAAATGAAAATGATAGCAGAAGACCACAGATCCATTGAATCTGCCCATGGGTTTCACAAACCCTCTATGGATCCCGGGACGTAGCTCCCCTACCCAGTTCCAGTATCCTTGTTACCTGTAAGATCCCTTGCCTTATTCCACCCCCTCTTGAAAGCAGCCATGGTCTTTATTCCCACCACCTCAGCAGGCAGTCTGTTCCATGGTTCAATGACCCTTTCTGTGAAGTAGTGTTTTCTTAGATCCCTTTTGAAGCTTCCACCCCAAAGCTTCCATTCATGCCCTCTAGTGGTCAAGCTGTCAACCCTATTAAAAAGTTATGAGTAGGGCATTTTATTAATGTCTCTCAGGAACTTGAATGTCTCAGTCATATCCCCTCTCTCCATCCTAGTCTCCGTAGAGTATATATTCAGTGTCTTTAGGGGCGCCTTCTACAACAGCCCCTGGAGGCCTTGCACCATCTTGGTAACCCATGAGGTGGGTGCATTTGGAAGGGCACCATCCGTAACAGCAACTCCTTCCCGCCACAGTTCCTCATGGTGATGGGGGGGCCCAACCAGATGAGAAGTGGGCAAACTGGGCAACAGGTTGTCGCTATGTGTACACACGCGGGGGATGAGCACGCGTACCGGGGCTGGAGGGGTGAGGGGGGCGGGAGGAGCTGTAGGGGTGGCACTGTGGTGGATGGCCGAGCTGCGTCCTGACATCAGGGGCTGGCTAGTGGTTGGGGTGGGTGAGGTACTGGGTTCAGGTCTGGGCACTGGTGCAATTTTATTGTGACCGGCCCAAACCTTCATTTTTTTACTGCTTTCACCCCCCCCCCGACATGCACCCCCCTGGAGTTGAGAATCCTTAAGTAGGGGGGTGCAGGGTGCGATGCCCCCCCATGAGGGGAGGAGAGGGGTGTGGGTGGGTGCAGCCCCTCCCAAAGAAAGCAGTAGAAAATCTCCTGGCACCGTTGTCCTGTGTGCGGGGTTGTCAGAGTGCCGAAAGTTTTCAAGACTTCTGACTGTGCAAGCATAACGGACGCTTTTAGGTGTTCGCCGTTATCACACAGACCCTCCCATCTTGGTTGCCCATCTCTGCATAACCTCCAGCCTATCCCTGTCCTTCTTTAGGTGAGGCCTCCAGAACTGGACACAGTACTCCAAGTAAGGATTCACCAGTGACCTATACAGCAGGGAAGATCACCTCCTTGTCACTGCTGTCAAATTCACTTCCCATTCAATCTAGCATTTTTTTTGCCTTACTGTAAGCTTTGTTGCATTGGATTGACTGCTTTAGGGTGTCACTTATGATGACCCCTAGATCCCATTCTTCATGTGAGGCATTTAGTTGGACCCCATTTAGCTGATATTCGGTCATTAGGTTCCCTTTTCCCAGATGCGTTACATAGAAACATAGAAACATAGAATTTGACAGCAGATAAGGACCGCTTGGCCCACCCAGTCTGCCCATTTCCCTACTTTGCATTACCTTGCATTTCTTCACATTGAACTTGAGTTGCCAGGTATTGGGCTATCTTTCCAACCTCTGCAGGTCTTTTGCAAGTCCTTCACCGCCTCCATGCTGTCAACCCTCCCTCCTAGCTCAGTGTCATCTGTGAAGAGGGCAATCTTGCTTTGAATGCCTTCACCAGTGTCACTAATAAACATATTAAAAAGGGCTGGACTCAAGATTGAGCCTTGGGGCATCCCACTAGTGACCTCCCCCTCACCTGAATTCAGCTCATTTACTACCACCCTCTGTCATCTGTCCTTCAATCAGTTACCACCCAATAGACTATGCTCTTTGCAGTGCCTAGGCCATCCAACTTTCTTAGCAAGTGCTTGTGTGATACTGAATCAAAGACCTTATAAAATCGAGGTAAAGGAGATCCACTGAGTGGCCCCTGTCCACTTCCTTAGTCACCCAGTCAAAGAATGCAATGGGATTTGTCTGTCATAACCTCCCTGCTACAAACCATGCTGTCTCTTGTCATGAAGACTGTTCCCCTCCAGATAGTCTACCAGGTCCTGCTTAATGTTTCCATTAGCTTCCCAACTACAGATGTATGACTTAGTGCTGTGTAGTTGCCAGCCTCCTCTCTACTCCCTCCCTTGTGGAGAGGTACCACATCTGCACTTCTCCAGTCACATGGCACAAATCCTAATTGCAATGAGCAGTTAAATAAACATGCTAAGGGGTCTGCCAATTCCTCAGCAAGTTCTGCAGCATCCTCGAGTGTAGTCCATCAGGGCCTGGTGCTTTGTCCGCCTTTAGGTGCACCAGTGCCTCTCTGACCCTATCTATGGTAAATGTTTGCATAATCCATTTACAGGAACCCCCTAATGGCAGCCTTGATGCCACTATCTGGAATTGATCCGTCAAGTTACTTGGTGAATACTGAACAGAAGACATTGTTCAGTACATCAGCCTTCAGTTCATCATCTTCAATGATCCTTTCATCATCTAGGAGCTGAATTACCCCACTCCTTTCTTCCTCATCTCCTTAATGTAGCAAAATAATTGTTTGTCCCCCATTTTAATCTCTGCTGTGATCTGAAGCTCAGCAGATACTTTTGCCAATTTCACTGCTCTCTTAGCATTCTTCCTTTCTGAGAGTAGTCATCCCATTCATTATCCCCCAGCGTTGTTTTATATTTGCAGAAGGCTTCTCTTTAGCTTCTAATTGCATCCCTTCCTAGGTAGTGAACCAAATGGATCTCTTGTGTTTGTTCCGTTTCATTACTGACCTTATGCACAGCTTAGTAGCTTCTAGGATGGCTTGTTTAACCTGTCCCCAAATGTCTTCTACCTTCAGCTTTTTGTGGATCCTTGACAGATTTCCCTTGACTAGCAGCTTCATCTTTTCAAAGTTTGCTCCTCTGAAGTTCAAGACCTCAGCCCTGGATTGAGAGTTAACACACTCCTGGGATAGCTTGAACCAGATGGAGTTGTGGTCACTATTCACCGGTAGCTCCCCAACCTTAACAGCACCGATCATTTCTGAGTTAGTGAGGACCACATCGAGGGTGACCCCAAGCCTAGTCAGAGTGTTAACCAGTTGGGTGAGTAGGCAGTCTTGTAAGGCCTCCACCACATTTTGACTCCTTGAGGATCTGACCAACGGGACACCCCAGTCAACGTCTGGCAAGTTTAGGTCACAGACCATCACTGTATCCCCTTTTTGTGTTACACCCCAATCTCTTCTAAAAACATCTCATCCTCTGCTTGACCTGGTGGCCTTTATATGACCGTGAAAAAGATCTTCTTTCCAGATGCCAAGCTGAGTTGCACCCACAGTGATTCTACACTTTTTGCCGATGTTTAGTGACATGGCTCTCATCCCTTCCAGGACATATATCGCCACCACTCCCCCCTGGCCCTTTCATGTCCTGTCTATACAGTGAATACCCAAGGACTGAGAGGTCCCAGTCATAGTTCTCCATAGCCCTTGTTTATGTTATTGCCACCAGGTCCAGTTGGGCCTCTGCCATTACTACCTGCAGGTTGCTCATTTTATTTCCCAAGCTTCTTGCATTGAAGCACACTCCCTTCCAAGTATGAGCAAAATCTCTTTTTTCCCAATCCTTTGGTTTCAGCTTCTTGTTTTTGATTGCTTGGTCCCCTTTGCTTCCTCCCCGAGGTCTGTTTAGTTTCCTAAACTTGCTTGCAGGTTGTAGGGGGGTGGGGATTCTGTGTTTGTGGGGGAGTGCTGGCCAACTTCCCATCTTCCCTGCTGTGACTGATAATTTTCCTAGCCATGAACTCCCCCTCACCTTGTTTAAATGTCCAGCATAGACATCAAATTTCTGTCCAAGCGCACTTACACCTTCATTGGTTAGGTGCAGTCCATCGAATTTGAAGAATTTCCTCTCCCAGAAGTCCTCCCAGGCTCCAATGAAATGATAACCTTTTTTCCATACATTAATCTTGTAACCTCTCATTGAACTACGCAGTTTCTTTGTCTCTGATCCTGTTGGTATGCTCCCCTTGCCCCCTACTGGGAGGACAACAGAAAGAGCAAGGGAGGTCAAACAAGCAGTCAGTTGTTCACTTAACTTGATAAAGCTTTGCTTGGCTTCCTTGACTGTCTGGTTCACCAGGCTGTTAGTTCTGAGATGTATCAGTATTCTGAGTCCTTTGCCCTCTCTGTCCACCATCCTCCCGATACATTCTGTATCCTTGCAAGCAGCAAGGATTTACTACTGATCATTCAGTGGCTTTGGACTAGAAGAAGAACATTTATCATCACAGGCTGCAGCATGGGATTTCTCCACCTTTTGGATCACCTACCACCCAACTGCCAAAGCGAAGGCACACACAGCAAGATCCTGTGGCAGCTGGAATGCAGACATCATATGTAATAAAAACAGTAAATGCCACAGACTGCTATAAGAGTCACTAGCAAAGTGGACTACCTGCATCCACCCCTCTCAGAGTAAGTGTGCATTACCTCCATACTACATCCTGACCCTTCCAATCTGAGGTGGGAGGGTTGGAGTCAAGGTTAGTAACAGAACCAAGATCTTCCACATGGCAGTGCATTGCACAACAAGCTGATACCACTGGGCCAGCTCTATCTGTCATTTTTGAATGTTCTGCATGTGCTTTTCTGTTTTGTTTACTTTCCATTTAGCTCCTGCTATTCTGTTCCTTCTAAGGCTGGCTTCCATCTCCACTGTGCCCCAGTCCTGACATGGCATTAGTTGTTCCTTGGCTCACACTTAAGGTGGGGCCACCTACCTTAACAAGATGATCTAGAAATGGAATTCCCTTTATGAGGAAGGCTTAGGGCTGCTGATGGAGACAGTACTGGAGCCAATCACACAATGATGGAACTGTTTTCCATTTTCTTCTGCATTCATACCTGGCTCCCCGGACACCAACATGCATGTGTCTGGTCACTGACGTTCACATGCATTTTTTTGGCACCACCACTTTGACCTGATGTTTCTTCCTGCTCTGCAACCATGCTGCTATAGGTGCCAAAATGTATTATGCCAGTCGCCTATCAGGCATATCCTAACTGGGCTGCAGGGTTCACTAACATTATGGGGAATGGTGCACCCCACTCCTAGGGGTAAAGCGCACTGCCTTGGGCAAAATTTCCAGCCCTTGCCTAGAAATCTGGTTGCACAAATGTATTCTTTTGTGGCATGCAGTAGTTTGCAAATGCCTTAAAGGAAAACTGTCCAAAACAGTGCTGACAATTACCAGGGCTGCAAAAACACCCGATTAGCATAGCCTATATATTTTAACTATACTGCAGCTAACCTTTGCCGAGTTATTTATTGTGTTTCTTGCCTGTATGGTGGTGTGTTGAACTTTCCTGGCTGTGCCAGTTCAAAAGTGCCGCCGCGCCGGAAGACAGAGCATAACCTTGGAACCCCCCTCTCCCCCCCCCCGATCATCCTCTTGTGTGTCAGAATGCTGCGTTCATGATGGGCAAAGGCACAGTTCCACAGACTAAAACTAAATAAGGTGTCATATAGAGATCCTTGAGTTGTACCTCTAGAAACAATCCCCATTTAAAACAGAGCAGTGTAAGTTAGTTAAATTATTAAGTAAAGTTACAGCTCTGACTTCAGGCATGCGCAGTAGTGCCTAGCACTACTGCGCATGCCTGAACTCGGAGCTTAGGCGCTACTGCACATGCCTGAACTTGGAGCTTAGGCGCTACTGCGCATGCCTGAACTCGGAGCTTAGACGCTACTGCGCATGCCTGAACTCGGAGCTTAGGCGCTACTGCGCATGCCCGAAGTCAGAGCTGGAACTTTACTTAATAATTTAACTAACTTACACTGCTCCATTTTTAATGGGGGTTGTTCCTAGAGGTACAACTCAAGAACCTCTACATGATAGCCTGTTTAATTTTAGTCCGTGGAAATGTGCCTCACTCATCATGAATGAGTGTTCCTGCACACAACAGGAACATCGGGGGTAATTTGCATATCAGTTGCAGCTTTGGCTGCTACCCTCTGTGAGATGGTGCCACCCAGCTGGGAACATAAAATAGGGATTACTAATGAATGCCATGCCCTACAACAGAAATGCCAATGTCTCACTGCAAGTTGGCAGGTGAGTACACACTGGCAGGAAAATGGGGATTATGACAGTTTTCCTTTAATTAGAGCTTCAATTTTGTCTTTTTCATTCTCTGTAAAGGCTGCATATTTCATGTGTTTGCTCTCCTACACAGTGCAGATGGGTCGAACACTGCAGTTTCACAGGTCTGCTGAACTGAACACACTCTCCAGTAAAAGGTAAAGAAACAGCATTTGCATGTTCAGAACATATAGGTGCATTTGGTTCCTCATTCTTGTAAAATAATTTGGGTTAGTGTAAATTTTCAGTCATGTAAGCCAAGGAATAATCAGAATTTAAAGAGGGACTCAAGCCTCTAGCAATGAACTTACAGCTGGTGCCAGTAGAACTCAATGTCACAAACTTTTAATGTGTGTTCCATCCTTTATGGCCAAGGCCACTGTTTTTCAGTTTTTACCAGAAAATCCGGTAAAATTCCGGAATTAGGGCTGCCTGAAAACCAGTAAAAACGAAGATTTCATGGAATCTGGCATTTTCTATCAGATCAGTAAATCTATAAAAAAGTCTGTTTTTCTTTTAATTCCTTCCTGTACTATTTTCAGTTTGCTTTATTTAATGCTCTGTATATCAAGCCTTCTTTAATTCTGATTATTTATGCACATACTAAAAGAATGATAACAGAATCCCGGTAAAATCCGGAAATTAGAGTAACAATCACCAGTGAAATTCCGGAATCTTAAGTCTTGAAAATGGAATTTAATTGTTTTAATCACCGTAAATCAGTGGCTTTGTTTATGGCCAAGGGCATTTACATAAAAAGCAGTATGTTTCCCCCTAAAAGTTCATCTGCACTTCACACATATTCCCTAGCTGACGTTATAGCTGCCTCCTTTTGTGTCATCATAATCATTTCCAGTACATGTGGAGTAGATGCAGCAGCCCTTCTTTATTTATTTAGTTATTTAATTGATTTTGATTTTGTATACAGGATCACTGAGCTCACAGGAAACCTAGAGACCAGGCACTAACTGTACATACTGTATGCATAGACATTACATTACTATAATAACTGGTAAGCATTTTTTCTGTGGCTTCACCCAGTGATTATTTGCTGTAATAACTGGCTGGTTATTGTGGCAAACACATGCTCCATTTGGCACTCTGAACATGAGACCTATTCTTGCAGCCTCACAGCTGCTGTCTCCAATCATTCACGCTGCGGCTGTGAGAACCTCTGCAGAATTGTGCTCCATGTCTCACTTAACACAAAAATGACACTACTCACAAAACCAGTGCCTTTTCTAACTTCACATAAACCAGATTTACCTTCAATGAAAACTTTATAACAAATGCTTTTTCTGCAAAAATGACACAACGCTACATAGAAAAGAAATTGTGATCTCTATGGCAACTAGATCTCATGATCGCAAAGAAAAGAAAACTGGAAGAAAACAGATCAATAAATGCTTAACTTTTTTAGAGTTCCTAATTTTTTTTGAGGCTTTGACTTAAAGAATCTAAATATTAGCACCACTCTTCTTAACACTGTGCAATTCAATCATTCATTATAAACAGTTTAAAAAAACTGCAGTTTCTGAGTGTCCTCAACTCAATTTCTGTTCTGTTCCTGACTTTGCCGTTCATTCATGTTGGCATTCCTAACATGTTGCCTCCTACCATTTCTGTAGAAAAAGTATTTCTTATTACATTTTTATGATTTACAAACCTCTACATCTCATTATTTCCTCTTTAAATGTAGCAACATACAACATTCTCCTGATATTGTGCTATGATAAAGAGGCACAAGTTTGTACTCTGGTGGGAAAAAATTGCTCACCAGAAATGATAAATAAAATGTATGAGATGCAGTACAGCTCAAATTTAATACACACCCTCAGTCTGTGATGCTGATATAAACCCTTTGAAACTTCACTCTGGGGTTTATGTGGCATTACACACATCAGTGTGTATTAAATATAATAATAATGGATGGTGAAGTGTAGCACGAGACTAATGGCTCAAGGTGTGGGATGCTACATAAACCCTGAGGGCAAAGTCCGTGGGGTTTATTACTGCATCCCATACTGAGGGCAACCATTAATTTCAAATTTATGCAAACTTCCCCATCTTTTATTATTTATAATTGCTGGACAGCAATTTTTTTCCAGCCTTCATGTAGTGTCTGTGAGTTCTGACTTTCACACAGACACACACACACACACACACACACACACACTCTGTCACACATAGAAACATAGAAACATAGAAGTTGAAGGCAGATAAGGACCGCAAGGCCCATCCAGTCTGCCCATTCCTTTTTCTACCTTATAAATGTGCCATCGGCCTTTGCTCTGTCAGTGGCCTATCTATTCATACTCATTTGTATTGCTCCCTTATGCCTATCCCATGCCTGTTTGAAGCCCTGAACTGTATTCATAGCCACCACTTCTTGAGGTGAGCCATTCCATGCATCCACCACCTTTTCTGTGAAAAAGAATTTCCTCACATTCCCCTTAATCGGTCCCCTCTAATCTCATGCTGTGTCCTCTCGTCATGCTGTTTTTCTTATATTTAAACATGTTAGACTCTTTCACCTTGTTAATGCCCTTAAGGTGTTTGAATGCCTCGATCATATCACTTCTCCCTCCTTTGCTCAAGGGATACATATTGAGCTCTGTTAATCTGTCCTCATATGTCTTCTGATGCAGTCCCTGCACCATTTTGGTTGCCCTTCTCTGGACTGCCTCAATTTGGTTAATGTCCTTGTGAAGGTGTGGCTCCAATACTGCACGCAGTACTCCAGATGGGGCCTAACTAGTGTCTTGTAAAGAGGATTATTACTCTCCTCTCACGACTTGTGATACCCCTACTAATACAACCTAACCCCCCGAGCCTTACCTACTGCTTTAGAGGTCTGCTTGATGATTTCAGGTCATCAGTGATGATTATGCCCAAGTCTCTTTCTTCCTTTGTGACTGCTAGCAACTCCTCCCAGCCTATAGGTGGCTTCGGGTTTCTTCCCTATGTGCAATTATCTTGCACTTCTTTCATTAAATCCCAGTTGCCACTCTACTGACCATTTTGCTAGTTTATCCAGATCTCTCTCATTCTGCCCACCCCATCTGGATCATCTACTCTGTTGCAGATCTTGGTGTCATCTGCAAACAGACAAGACTTACCTCTAGTCCATCTGCAAGGTCACTAATGAAGATGTTGAAGAGGACTGGCCTCAGGACTGATCCCTGAGGTACTTCACTTGTGACTTGCATCTCTTCTGACTGTATACCATTTACCACCACTCTCTGTTTTCTGCCCGTCAACCAGTTTCGCCACCCAGTTGACCAACTTCTGACCCACCTCGAGCTTACCCAGCTTATTTATCAATCTTCTATGGAACAGTGTCAAAGCTTTTGCTGAAGTCAAGGTAGGCGACATCAACTGCTCTCCTTGGTCCACCACTCTGGTTACCCAGTCAAAGAAATCTATGAGATTAGTTTGACAGGACCTTCCTTTGTAAACCCATGCTGTCTTGGATCCTGTGCCCCTATGGATTCCAGGTGTTGTACTATCCTTTCCTCATGAGTGCCTCCATAATCTTGCCCACTACTGAGGTAAGACTGACTGGTCTGTAGTTCCCTGCCTCCTCCCTGCTACCACTCTTGTGGAGCCGGGATCACATGCCTTCTCCAGTCTTCTGGGACCTCTCCTGTGCTCAGAGACTCACTAAACAGTTCTGCTAATGGCTCTGCTAGTTCCACCTTTAGTTCCTTAAGTACCCTGGGATGTATGCCATCAGGTCCCATTGCCTTATCCACCCTGAGCTTAGCAAGCCTTGTAGGACCCTTTCTTTTGTGAAGGGAGTAGTGCTCACCTTCCTCCCCTGTGTCCATGATGCTGAGCTGTGGGCCCTGCCCTACCTTCTCTTCAGTAAATACTGAGCAAAAGTGTCTATTTAGGATAGATGCCTTTACAGGGTCCTCCTCCTCACATGCTCCTTTTTCTCCTTAAGCTTAGCAATGCCCCCTCTGGACTTTCTCCTTTCACTAATGTATCTATAGAAAGTCTTGTCACCTTCTTTTACTGTTCGTGCTAGTGTTTCCTCAGTTTGGGACTTTGCCTGCCTTACTGCCTTCCCTGCTTCCCTTAGGGCAGTTTGGTATACCTCCCTATCTTCATCCCGCTGTGTTCCCTTATATTTCCTGAAGGCCAGCCTTTTGGTTCTGACCTTTTCACACACACATACACACACGGTGTCTCCATACTTTTGTTTTTTTTTACTTTTGTACAGTTTCAGTTTTTTTAAACTTAGTCTCATATCGCTGTTGCGATGATTGTGCAGTTCCCGATCGGCTCTTGTTGCGTCTCTGTCTGGCGCCACGGGTCTGTTTCATTTTAAGAGCAGGATCAACCAGATAACAGAGAAAAAAAGAAACTGGCAGGAACAACATGATAGTTTTAATAAAGTAGAACTCTGCAGAGTTCAAAGATAGTGTGCTGGGTTCTGGCGGCTTCTCGGTGAGCGACAGATGGAGCCGCCATTTTTTTTTTAAATGTTAAGTCCACCCATGGATGGCACATTAACCAATGAGAGCACATTTTTTCTTTAACTGACATAGCTCGTGCTCACTATAATGGCAAATTATAACTCAGTTAGGCAATGGGAAAAATTGCTGACCAGTTATTATACAATGGCAAGGAAAATTCCTCTATTTTGATTGGTCAGTGTATACCTGGCACAGTGATGATATTACACAATAACATCACTGTATTAAGATCAGGCACACAAATGATCACATCACAGTAAAATTCCTCCCTCCCAACGCAAGTCATTGTGAAGCCGACGATGCCCTGAAGCTGACACGGCTCCCCCCCCCCCACACACACACACACACAAACTTCAGTGCCTGGGTGTCTTGGGAATTCACATAAAAGCTGTCGGCTTCACAACAAAAAGAAAAACAGCTGCCATCTCTTCACTTGAGACGCCGTCTCACGCTAGTAAACGCTCTGGCCGCCATTTCCATACTCCACCACTCTTTTCTTTTCAAGTCCATGGCAATCTTCACCAAAGCCACAACACCAGCCATTCAAATAAAGCACTTCAACAATAAAACCAGAACAGTTCTGTAACTCACATATCTGACTGATGTCCAGTTACGGAGCTTAACACGAAACCAGAAGTATCCAGGTGGCTCTGCTATTTTTTCATTTTTAGTCCATCAGTTTTCACAAGGGAGACAAAAAAAAAAAAAACATTTTTGCCGGGCCCCAGGACAAGCTGGGGAACCACACAGATTCATCTTAGAGCAAAGGTTACCACATAACAACAAGTGTGTGTCTGTGTGTTGGGGGGGGGACACATCTACATGAAACCCACAGTATAAGCAACAGCATCACCTAGTGGACTACTTTTTCTCATATTACCAAAATATGGCTCCAGTTCAAAAAAGAAAAATGTTAAATTTTTTAACTTTTATTATTATTTTAAAACAAGCCATTGTATAATAGCAATAAGACACTCCAGGGTGTATGTTATTGATTAATCATCACTCTAAGGGTGGAAAGCACTCGGCTGCACTTCGTGCTTCAACCCACCCCAGGAGTGATGTTATTAGACAATAACACACACCCTGTCGTGCCTTATTGCTTAATTATATTCTTATAATACACTCCATCCTATACAGTATTCTCTATATATATATAAAATGGGTAAAAAACCTCCTACTGTATGACTGGTGCAAGCACATCTCATGACTGAATTATTCCCTGATGACCGAATGGTTGTACCTTTTTCATGTGTTTTTTTCCCTACATATTAATGTTGCACTCATTTTATAAGTTTGATAATACATTTCTGGATGTTTGATTCCTGTCTGAGGTATGCACTTCTTGGGTGATTAAAGGCACTCAGCTTTGCCTTATGCCTCACAACACACCCAAGGTGTGCATATATCACAGCTTGACTGCACATCCTATCATTTGTTATCGCACACCCTATAATGTATTTTCACTTATTTAGATTACATTCAACAAATGCAGTCATATAGACAGTAGCTCTGTAAATCAGAGTAAAATTACTTGGATAAAAAAAATGCTTTTTGAATTTCCCAAGCAAGGTCCACATTTTCTGCTCTGTTTGTGAATCTAGCCCAAGGTAACTAATTCAGTGAGTTTCCTTAACTGGTTAAAGAAACAAACCAGGCCATACTGAGGCTGGGGATGTCCCCAGAGCTCCATGGAGACAATGGGCCCAATTCTTAAAGCTCCCAGAATGGCACAAGGGCCTTGCACCACAAGGAATGGTACAAAGTGCTGCTTGCTCCAAAAGATGCACCATGAGAGATTCTCAACTATAGCCTGCATCAACCGCAGGCTGTGTGCACTAAAGGGGGCTTGTGCCATCCTTGCAGCACAAAATGGGCTGCAGCATGGCACTAGGGGGCATGCTGCAGATGCAAACTGCGATATCTCCTAATTTGGGATTCTCTAAACCCTCCCAGAGGGTGAAATTCTAAGGGCTGGTCTAAGAGTACCTAGAATTTCAACCTCTGGGAGGGTTAGAGCACTTGCACCACTCTCGGAGCACACCCTGGGTAAGAGAGACCAAGTGCCATGGTCCCCCCATCCCGGGTCCTTTTATTAATATTAATTTTGTCCCTGGAGGTTTAGCAGACCCCCCCAGCCCTGATCTCCTTTTATTACAATTAATCATGTCCCTAGTTGTCTAGCATACCACCTCCAGTCTGATCCCCTTTTATTAAAATTTATCACATCCCTGGTAGTCTAGTAGAAACCCCCCACCCCTGTCCCGTTTATTACAATTGATCACATC
Source organism: Neoceratodus forsteri (assembly GCA_016271365.2). NCBI lineage: Eukaryota > Metazoa > Chordata > Ceratodontiformes > Ceratodontidae > Neoceratodus > Neoceratodus forsteri. The sequence continues at coordinate 355,271,665 of CM057454.1, read as the reverse complement.
CCTGGTGGTCTAACAGACCACCCCCCAGTCCCTATCTCCTATTATTACAATTGATCGTATCCATGGTGGTCTAGCAGACAGCCCCAGCCCTGATCCTCTTTTATTAATGTTAATCATGTCCCTGGTGGTCTAGCAACCCCCCAGCCCCGATCTTCCCATATAACAATACATAGAAACACAGAAACATAGAATTTGATGGCAGAAAAGGACCGCTTGGCCCACCTAGTCTGCCCATTTCTCTACCTAACGGATAAGCTGCAGATCCTAGTTAACCAACAGTCTACTTCTTCCTACCCCCCATTGGAATTGCCTTATGTCTGTCCCATGCATTCTTGAATTCCTCCACTGTTTTTGACTCTACGACCTCCTCAGGAAGGCTGTTCCATGTATCCATAACCCTCTCTGTGCAGAAATACTCCCTCACATTACCTGTGAGACATCCCCCCTCTATCTTCTATCCCCCCTCTATCTAGACATAAGTCTGTGGTGGTCTAGTGGTCCCCACTACCACCCCAGCAGGCAGTGCCTCATCACCCTTCCCCCATCCCATCCCTGAGCTGGCAATGCACTAGCACGCCACTGTCCACCACAGCTGGCTCACTGACTGATGATGAGTGCATACTGCTAGTATGCACCATTGATAGCTCAGTTAGCAGTCGGGCCATAGTGGAGAGAGCCGAGGCTGTGCCAGCCACCAGCCCAGGATGGGACACAGGGGATCAGGTGGGGGGCACTGAATGCTGGGTGGGGCTGGGGACCACTATATCACCAGAGTGTGATATCTATTGTTATATGGGCAGATCAGGCTGGAGGGATCTGCTAGCCACCAGGGACATCCTAGCATGGCAGATGGCCGCTCCGCAACTTGTAGCACACCGTCCAGATGCACCGACTCTTTAGTTGCACAGCCACAGTTACCACAAGTTGCAGAACTTTGCCACCAGGACCCTACCCAATAGAGAATTGGAGTGCAGGATCACTGGCACACCAGCAACTGAAGCAAGCCGCCATTGGCATGACTTGCACTAAGTTTTGAGAATCAGGCCTAATGAGTTTTATAGCTGCTTTGAAGTCTGTCAGTGTCAGAAATGGAAAAAAGTCACTGAGGGAATAGTCACTCCACTTGTGCTATAACATCAAGCATATCTGACAGGGGTCTGGGCATGTTTCCTTGTTATATGTTGCATTTGTACACTTTATTTAATAAGTTTTATGCCTTTTGGGGGTACATTTTACACAGAAGTCCTTCCTCAGTTTGCTCCTGGGTTGGAATCAGACTTCTGATTTCATTTCTGGCACAGAGTTGCTTCGGGTTCCCCTCTTCCCATTTCCACCACCATCTACAGTGTTGTTTTACTGCAGCTTTGTAACTTGACAGCATCTACGGTGAGCAGAGAGCTTGGGTGGTGTTTTCAAAACCGATCAATCCAGTATCTATTCTGCCATATTTCCGAACACATGTGTCCAACTGTTTAGACAGCAACCAAAGTCTGCATAAAGTTGTATCTGAAAATGCAGAATTTGCATCTAAAACTGGTGCGTGCATCATTTTGTTACAAGAATTGTGGAAACTGCTGCAAAAAAGGAGACCTTTTGAAACTAGACTGTCCAATTTGGGATGAGATTGGGAGGACACAGATGCCACCATAACATGCATTACATCTGTATCCAACCCTGTCTGAAAATCATTACTGCTGTGTATTGTACTGTATTTATTTGTTTTACCAGGAAAAAAACTTCATTGAGCAAAGCTCATTTCTCAGGAGGTCCTGGTTAGGACAGGCAAATTAATATAAGCATAGGAACATAGGAACAGAAATATTATAAAGGCACATAAATTCATCATCAGAACCGATACAGTGTACACATGCAACCATGAATCAAAAAATCAAATCAACAATCAGTAGGAAATCAGGGTAACAATTGGAGGTAAAACACTTTGCATAGCTTACAGAGGAATTTTATGTAAAGTAAAGGAAAACAAGTGCAGTATAGGACAACCAACTTATACATAAAGGACTTTTTGATCTCAATTGCATTTAAAGGGGAACAGTCAGAACTAAGAGTCCCACACCCAAGTGTGGGGCTGGTCCGAATTTGCATTTAGTGTGGAGAAACTTTTTTTTTTGTTGCGTACTGTTTACTGCAGTAAAGTAGACTGTATTGTGAGCAATGTGAAAAGGCAGTAAGGAGGGCTGGGGGATACTGGGATGCACAGGGAGAGGTGTCAACAGTAGAAAACAGGAAGTTGTTATCCCTCTGTACAGACTGTTGGCGAGACCCCATCTGGAGTACTGCGTGCAGTTTTGGAGACCCCATTTCCGCAAAGACATAGACAGTGTGGAGGCTGTCCAGAGGAGGGCAATCAAAATGGTGCAGGGTCTGAACCAGAAGACATACGAAGCGAGACTAAAGGAGCTTAATATGTATACCATTGAGGAAAGGAGGGAGAGGGGGAACATGATAGAAACTTTTAAGTACCTCAGTGGAAGCAACAAAATCCAAGAGGGTAGCATCTTTCAGAAAAAGAGATGTACAAGAACAAGGGCACACAATTTGAAGATAGAGGGGGGACGGCTCTGGGGCAATGTGAGGAAGTATTTTTTTCACAGAGAGGGTGGTGGACGCATTAAACAGCCTTCCTGAGGAGGTTGTGGGGTCTAAAACTGTGGGAGAATTTAAGAATGCATGGAACAGACATATGGCAATTCTTGCAGGTGGTAGGAAGAAATAAGCTGTTGGTTAACTAGGATCTGCAGCTTATCATGTAGGTAGGGAAATGATCAGACTAGGTGGGCCAAGCGGTCCTTATCTGCCATCAAATTCTATGTTTCTATGTTTCTATTGGGATGATTAGTTGACTTGCAAGCTAACAATTCCTGTAACTACAAATCCCAGACTCCTCTGCAGCTGACATCAGAGGCAGGCTACAGCAGTGGGAGACTCAATAGCCTGCAGTGCACATTAGAGTTTTTATAAGCTCTGGGGATGATATTCAAAAGTCTGCGTGAGTGCTTCTTGGTGCTTGCTCGTACCAATTGGGTTCTGTGCTGGAGCCCAGTATTCAAAAGGGTCATTTGCATCGACAAACAGGGTTAGTACCTGCACAAACTACAATGGGTGGGGTATGCAAATGAGGGACAGGGACCGGAATATCAGTGCAAGCTGATATTAAGCAGATTTGCACTTCACTAAAGGGTTTAACGTGGTCCTTTTGTGCAGTGCAAATGCAGCCGAACAAAAAACCTCTTACTCCACACAACCCTAGCAGCTGCTGGAGGTAATGCAGCCAACTAGCCAGTTGGCCACTGGGGGAGCACACTCACCCCTGTGGTCCATAACACCCCTCCTCCAATCACCAACCCACAGTAAAAAAAAACACCCTGGTACTAGTGGACCCCCCCCCCGCACCAATCACCAGACTGTAGTAAAAACGAAAACTTTCCTTGTGCTAGTGGTCCCCCCACAGTCACCAGCCTCTAGGAAAACTAAAACTCTCCCTGGTGCTAGTGGTTTCCCTTCCCTCTGATTGCCAGCCGCAGGAAAACTGACAACCCTCCCTGGCATCCAGTGGTCCCCCCAGGCACAGTTCTATGGTACCACTGATTGCAATTCTATAATCCCTGACATCTTGCAGCCCCCCACCACAGCACTGAACTCCCACCCCCCAGTCACCTTACCAGTATTCTTGGTGCCTTGGGTGCACATATGGTAACCGGCACTGCCCTGCTCACACCTCCTTGGCCAGCCACTGTATGCCCAGGAAGGGAGTGTATGACTTATTTATAGAACAGGGCATGTCACCCTGTCCTAAGAGTAAAACATGCACTCCCTGCCTGGTAGTGTTCCCACCACAGCTATCTAACAGAGGGTGCAGCATACCCATGAAAAAATTTTTCAGGGGTAAAAAATTAGTTTTGAGGGTACATCTGTACCCTTTCGAAAAATTTCAGGCCGTATGCATGTTATCTTTAACTTCCACATGTATAATCACCAGAGATGGGGCAGAACTGAAGGGACCTTGGTTTGACATTTCCTCCAAAGGATGGAGCTCCAACCAAGCACACACCCCCCCCCCACGCACACACATGTGTAGCTTGCACAGGATTTGAATCAACAAACATCTAGTCTTCTTGGCCCAGAAAGAGGCAAGAATGAAGCAGTTGAAAAGAAACCAATGCAAGAAGGCAGGCTATTCAGTGAACTAGTTGGGGCAGATATCCTTCCATCCAGCCGCACACCTTGGTAAGTGAAGTGAGGAACTTAGAACTTAGCCACATACAAATGTATGCTCCAATGTGGAAGTGTGTGTGATGTGCATAAGAAAATATTGCCATGAAAAGTGAAGTCACAAGATTCCCTATACTCATCACAGGCTATATTCTAAATAAAGTGCGTTTGCAGTGTTTGTTGTAAAAGGAGTTATTTGCGGCACTGCCTGCACAATGCGACCCCCTCCAGTGACCCAGCAGCAGTGAATAATCTCTGGGCCAGGGCACACGTAGTCACTGCTTCCTTCAAACAAAACAAAAGGTGGCACACAAATCTAATAAAGCATGCCAGTGTTCAGCAGAACTAGTTGTAATTGCTATTGATTTGGAGCCAGGAAAAAAGTCAGAACATACTAGGGGTACTAGTGTATGCTCTAACTTTTTCCTGGCTCCCAATAACCAGCACTTCCAGCTACAGTAGCTCTGCTCTGCACTGGCATGCTTTATTAGATTTTTACACCCCCTTTGGTTTTGTTATTTGTGGTTGCTTCAGTTTGCCTTTGCCTGGTCTGGTGTTTGTTTTCTCTCTCTCTCTCTCTCTTTCTCTCTCTCCCTCTCCCCCCCCCACCACTTCAGTGGCAATGAACTCACTGGATCTGACTGTTGGGCACACTCTCTGGCCATTTCACACTCAGTTACTCTCTCCCTGCCTTGACCTTGTAAAACAAAATAGGGACCCATACCTCCCAGTCCCTAAGGAGGCTCCATCCATCTCAGTGACCATCCAGTAAAGTGAGGGTCTTAGTTAAACTGAGTAGCTGACTCCACTGACCTGCTTTGCTGCTGAGAGGTGCAGTGCTGTCTTCAGTCAGTCCTGCATGGCTCCAGCCTCTGAAAAAAAACCAAAACATCCAGCAAGTGGTATGAGATGCAGTGTCACTGACAGCACCACTCATGCATGCAGTCGCAGAACAGAAGAGTCTTTTGTGTGCAGCATACCCCTTCCATATATAAATGTGCATGAATTTTTTAATTTGTACATGATTTGTGCACATTTATGTGTGAATTGTAACACTGCTGCCTAGACATATAATGGCCAGCTGAGGAGGTGAGAGGAGGGCTGCGCCAGTTGCTGTATGCACACCTGGCACTGAGGATACTGGCAAGGTGATGGGGGGTGGGTGTTCAGTACTGTGTTGGGTGGAGTTGCTAGACATCAGGAATTATGGAGTTGCAACCAGCAGTACCATGGATCAGTGCCCAGAGGGTGGACCATGGGAGAGGAGGAGAGGAGAGGAGAGGAGAGGAGAGGAGAGGAGAGGAGAGGAGAGGAGAGGAGAGGAGAGGAGAATGAAAGGGCATTGTCAACCTCCTTAAGTATTACATTTTCCCAAGTTTAAATAACACATACTGTGATTGCTTACACTCTGCAGAGATTACTGATGTAACTGATTGTTTGATTCTGATTTTTTTTTAAAGTTAAAAACAGACTGCACACCATACTAGTGTTACCACACAAAAACATGATTGTTTACATTTCTTGATCAACTCCCACTGCATCATCTTAGACTTGGGAACACCCTAACACCATCTAGACACTCAAGATACAGTGCAAAGAGAGGAGAATATAGCATCCAGAGTGACTGCACAGTTTTGGGGTGTTTGTCATGTTTGGGAAGTATATAATAAGAGTAGATCAAAGACTCGAAGCAAAACACGGTTGGGTATAATTACACCATTTGCATGTATTCCAGGTCTACTAAGAAAGGAAGCAGATAGAACAACCAGCAACATCAATGAGTTTTAGAGAAGGTAAGCAATCATACAATGTGGGTTTTATCTAGAAATAATATGATGCAAAAAGAGTTGACAGTATCCCTATAAATGGCTCCAAACATAATTTATAAAAAGGAATGTACTGAAAGTATTATGATAGAAGAAAAGGCATAGAAGTTCAGAGAAGAAAGACATAATGCAAACAGCAGCAATGGAAAATATACAGAAAATCTTACAGTGAAGGGGAAAGATTTTACACTTAGCAGAGGAGCATTAAAAGATATATTCCGTTATTACAACAATCAGTATATTGCTTAATCTGGATATGGCAAATGCTGTTTTCTGTTACCATCGCTCTATCACTTGATTGAATATGTGAGGTGAATTGACCAGTGTAGTCCCAATTAAACTCTGCTTTTGGTAACAATAAGTGTTCTTGCTAGAGTGCACCAGTCTTGATTCATTCAAACTGTGTGAATCAGCCTCTAATGTATGTTATCCCTCTCCAAAGTGCTTGTCAACTTCACTGGCCAGCTGACGGCTACATCCCAGCTGAAGGAGAATGTCAAGTGGTATATTTCTGTAAGGACTTGTACCAAACCTGTCTGACTCTCAAATATTCTGGCTTCATAAAATACAAAGGAAACACTCCAAACAGATATACGTGTCAGTTTTATGGGGAAATGGTTATGGAAACTAAGGCTGTGAAACAAAAATGAGTGCTGATTCTGTTTTTTTGTGAGAAAGATATTGGTATTCTAAAAGGTGTTGATGACAGTAAAGCAGTCTATAGAAAAACATTTCATTTCTAGGGAGAAATATAATACCCAAAGATTTTATTTAAAAAAAATGTAAAAATACAAATTAACAAATGGGCACTTCTACAATATTTGTATACAGTTCAGTGTGTGAGAATTCACTACACACCACTAGAGGATCTTCAGAAATTGTTTCATTTATTTGTAACATTACAATAAAGTTATAATTTAATTGCAGGGCGAGTCCTACTGTACATACAGGTCAGATTTTGACAGGCCACATTCTATGGCTTTGACAAAACAGACTTCCAAAGCTGAAGAAAGTGTTGAGTTAAAGTGCTTCATGTGTAGGCTCCCCCTGCAATAAATGGATAACCTTTTTCTTATTCCTAATTATGAATTGTCATTTTTTTATAGCTTCTGGGATTGTGCAACCACATAAACTGAATTTTGCTAAGTTTTCTGTGTGCTATAATTGGCATCATTGGTACATTGAATAGAATCCACTATTCTAAATACATACAGATGTAAGGATTAGAATGTTTTTTTCTCTTATAAAGAGTGAATTGTTCCTCCTAAAAGAGCTATAAAAGGAACACAGTATAGTATCCAAAATACTATCCTCTATGTATCTGAGCTAAGCTTTTAGAACCCTGTTACACTGTGTATAAAGGTAATCTTCTTCCATGCAGAAAACCTCGCTGACAGTGACACTGCTCCAAAATAGATTCCTAGCCACATCTAAAAACTGGGCACTTGATAAAAAAGCAAAAAGAAGTGTTAAAAATATTGCCTTTTGTCAAACTCTATCTCTTCTACAAACTTCACAAATGAAGGAATTGAGCTGTAGGGTAAATTATTATCTTATAAAGTTTGTCCTTTTTGGGGGGCTAAAACCTTCACAACAGACTGAAGTGATAAATAGCCTACAGGTTAGAATAATGAGCTGTGAATGAGCTTAGTACATCCAGCAGATCTGGGTTAGATTCCCACAGACTCCCCTCGCATACTGTATGACTTTGAATAAGTCACGTAATCCACCCAGTGCTCCCAGGCTGACCCTGAAAACAGGCACTTGTGTCTAGTAGGTCTTACCTGGTTACCAGAGAATAAAATGAAAAAGAAATGTGGATCTTCCTCCAAAATGTGAAATAATGTTCAGTAGTTTAAAATAAATAAATTTACTTGTAGTAGAAAAATAGCCATCAATGCACAGTTGCTTCCAAAATTCAAAAGACTTTCAAATGCAAAAATATCTCAAAAGAATAGAGACACATTGGAGAAGTGGGCAGTTGCTCTTCATAATGAATGGTGTGCTTTTTCTTTTCTATATTAAATTTCAAAATTGGCCCTAAATTAAGGCTCAAGAAGGGAGTAAGTGTCCATTGAAAGGAAAAGACTCTTTGAATGCCAACTTGCTTTTTCTGTCTTTGAACAGGTGCTGCTCCCACAGAACCCAGATAATAGTGTTTTCTTCTGAAATGGTGAACAAATTATTGGCTGTTAAGATTAATTGAAGACACACCACTCGTTGTTTCAGGAATAATTTGGGGTCTTACGCAAAAACAATGTCTTGAATTATGCCATTGTACTGGGGTGGGGGCAGGGGGGTTGAGAATTTTGTACATCGCACATTTTAAACATCATCTAGATTTAAATACACATTTTAACTTTGGCCTGGGTTTCAGTGGAAATATATTGAGAATTTAAATATTTTTGTTTCAGCAATTTCTTTGTAGGAAGCAAATTCTGTTAGTCATGTTGGGGCCATTTTATTTCCACAGTTGGCCTCTAGTTCTAGAGTAAGCTGTGAAGCAAAAGCAGAAAAAAATACATTTCACGTTATACCTTTTTTCATAATGTAGAAGGTGTTGATGGATTTTTTTGTGTGTGTATGGGTGGTTAAAATATACTCCTTTGAAATATTTTTAAAAACTTAAAAAAAGCCTTGATTCTCACTGCAAAGTGTGCAAATACCACTTTTATAATTTTCATATTGAGACTTATTAATATGTAATAAACAGATTGAAATTATATTACACCCCCATTGAAAAAGTGACATAGCATCTGTGTTTCATGCATACTTTCTAAATATTGTCTCTGAAATGCAAAGATTTTAATTTTTGCACTGTAGAATGATGTCTTGTATTGGATCGTGGGGGGGCATAAACCTTAATTTTAATTGCCCTTCTGATACAGATTCACAATAGTCATATTTGGTAGAGCTTTTTTAAAGCATCTCTTGTTTTACATCCCAACTTTAATTCAATATTTCTATAACTAGAAGCAAAGAATGGTGCATACTGTAGGCAATTAGAAGCCTTTTTTTTCACTTTCTAACATAACTCTGGGATTATATTTGTTTTTGAGAAAATGCATACCTGTAACCTGACTTAAACTAGCACAATTAGTTTCACACTAGGCACTGTGATTTTGTTACAGTAATTACATTTATACATATGCATGCAAACCTTTTCTTTTTCTTAGATGAGAGCGTCACACATTAAAATTCCAGTACATCTGTGCTAATGCTAGATATAGGCTGCAATCCATTTCGTTTAGTAATATATTTTCACCCCCATCATTACATAAATTCACTTAATTGCCAGCTTGAAATGGCATCAAGAAGTGAGCAGAGCTACCTAGCAATGCAAAAGGTGTCTGTGCATTAATATAAAAGAATGGGATTTTTTTGTATAAGGAAATGGATCTCTCATTTTAACAAAGGTAAATTTAACAAAAACAGGTAATGTGAAAGACAGGTAAAGTATATATTTAGAATCTTTAGATTTTATTCATTTAAAATGAATGTGAGTTGATGGTGACCACATAATTTAATCAGCAAAAATAAATAAACAGCCTAGTGTTTCAAATAAATATGTAATACCTAGGAAACATGCAGGGCAAAATGGACAAATGATAGGGTCATCTTCTGCCATTGATTTTTGATGCTTCTGTGATTCTACTTTATGAAAAAAAAAGTGTTGGCTTACAATCCCATCTGAAAATCTTCAAAACAAATATAGCTTTCATTATATTTCTCTGGATATTACTTAGTTGGAAAAAACTGTCAAAATTTACTAAAAAAGAGAGCCAATGTTTGCAAATGTTTATATTGATCCATATTACAATAGTGCAAACAATTTCTTCTCTTAAAATGAGTTGGAAAATGCCGATCAGCTCCTCTTTTTCTGAAGCAGCATGATGTCATTGGCATTAACAACCACTGGCACCATTAGTGTAGTTTTTGATGATGGTATGGACCCAGGCCAAAAACTCAGGGTTCCTGTTAGTAAAAAGGAAGGAGGGTGAAAAACAAACCTTTTAACTCTCAAAAAAGAAGTTACTTTTGTTTCTTTTCTTTCTTTGTACATTACATTTCATTTTTTTTAAGCAAATTGCAGTTGACAAGCTCTCCCCTTTAACCATTCTATGGTCTTTCATTTAAAAACAAAACAAAAAAGTTTTGTCAGAGAAGCCTAAATGCTCCCTTCTCTACAGTGTTGTTTATGCACTACTTCGGTACATTTCAAAAGCTGAATTACAAGACCCTCTGGAACAACTATGGGCTATTCACCACAGGCCCTATGCCATTGTCTAACTTCTTCTATAATGGTTTAACAAGAGGTAAATGGTATAAAAACACAGGAAAATAGCTAAAAAAAAGCTTAGCTGTAGATGATGCCCATAGATGAAAGCACCTTTCTCAGATCCATGCTGCTATTGTTAGTTTTAGTTTAGTTTCCTCTCAATCAATATCTTACAGGGTACGATTTAATAAGGTTTTATAATCTGCTCAAAAGGGGGGGCTGTGGTATTGTCACTCATCAAAGGGGGCCTTTCAGGTTTCTTTGCTTTCACCTGCTGGGACCCATTTGGTCTCTTTCAAAGAGAAAGGAATGACAAAATGAATACGAAATACTAGCATAAGAGCCCCTCATTCTGTCCAATGGCATAATCAATGGGTACTTGTAATCCCCATTGTACCTCACAGAGGTAGTTGTAAAACAATTAAAACTCCCTTCTCAGGCAAATGATTTTAGTAATTAACCTGAAACAGCCAAGTACTACTGACTGGAAGGAGATAAATATATCTGAGACAGTGATGTAATGGGATACTGCCTTTTCAGAGAAAGTTTACACCTATGTTTTTCAGCACAGCGCTAGACATGGAGAACTGGCTGTTTCATACTTTACTCTCTGGTGTCAAGAGAGAATTCAAAATTGGCTAAAGCAGAGCAGTCACTGGGGTCACGAACAACTTTTAAGCTATAAGGGACATATCTGCTGGAACTGTAAGAAAGTGCATAAAGATGCAGAGCAGTAGCCCTGCCTGCAGCACCAAATGATTTATTTGGTTTATTTCTGCATCCAAATAGGACAGGCTACCTAACATCCTGGTGCCAGTTACTCATCACTACATGATGGGACATCTCCACTTGTCGTGTAAAGTAAGTATGGTGGGGTTTTGGGCTGTCCAACCTACACTTAGAAAACACAATGCAAATTGTTGAAAGTATTCGGTGAAGCAACCTAGCAGGGAGGAAACACAAAGAAGTAATGCAGAGTTGCAGAGCCCCCAGTTCATGCTGACTTTTTTTCTGAAACTCTAGATTGGTTTCCCTGCAAATTATAGTGACCTGCAGTAGATTCATGATGCATTGCTCCAGAATATTACTTTACTCCACAATTCAGGAAGCTTTTTCTCAGTTTTATTGCTAGGGGGAAGGGGGTTACGTTATTCTTGTGGTTTTAATGCACTCTTAATTCAGCACTTCCCTTTAGGACCACCAAAAACAATAACAAAAGTAAAATAAAGCCAAAATGATGCAAATATAGCACAGCAAAACTACTTCATGAATGGCTGTGTGGTAAAATAAAACTTACTAGGGTTACCACCTGTACTGATTTTCACAGGACAGTCCTGATTTGGGCTGCTGTGTCCTGCAAAAAAACATGAGAAATGCTACATTTCCTGACATTGTAGTAGAAAAAAATATTTCTAATTTTCCTCTAAATGTTGCAAAAAACTATAATATCTTAACTAAGATACCTTAAAATGATAAGAAATACTAGAAACAATTAACAAACTACAATAGTTAGTCTTAATTTTGATTATTTAGAGAAAACAAGTCTGTTGCACTGGTCAAGGTTACATATTGTCCTGTGAAAAGCGCCATGCTTCAGTAGGAAATGTCCCACTTTGAGCTTCTTAAAATGTAGTAACCCTATTAACTACTTAGTGCTTCATGAATACTAAATGTTCTGGAATAGTGTCCAATGGTTTCCATAAGAACCTACAAATTGCTCTGTTCTTCTGTATGAGCAGTGCACGACTGTAGGTGCTACAGTACTTCATCGCAGACTGCTCAGTTTCTCTGTGAAATACCGGTATCCTTGTAGTTGGGGGAGCCCTGAGAACTGTAACACCATGACAGTACAATTTTGTTGAACAATTATATATTGTATCATGCCTCTCAGCTGCTTTGCATTTCGCATAACACTATGGGCTGGATATTCAAAAGGGTTGCGCCATGCGCAATAGGGTTGCACCTGCGCAAGTCTGAAATTGCGCCATTCTGCCATATTCAGCAGAAGGCAGTTGTGCCCCCCAAGTCAAGCTGAGCAACCGCGCAATGCTAATGAAGACATGCTCAACCGGAGGGGGAGGAACCATGCATAAACTGCACAGCCCGATATTCAGCGGGCTGTGCAGGAGTGTCTAGCGCAACTCAACCTGCGCCCGCACAACTTTGGAGCCAAAAAAAGGAAAAGTCGAGGGCCACCCCAGGTGAGCTGCCGATTGCAGGGCCAACACAGCAGCTGCCACCTGTGGGTGGCCTCAACCTACTCCCTGTGTCTCTGCAGCCCAATCATGGGCATATAGCAACCCTCCCCAACTGGCCCGATAGTGGGCATAAGTGTAAAATCCCCTCCCCGACTGGCCCGGATCGGGAGCATAAGTTTAAATAAACCCTGCCCCACTAGCCCGATCGCTGGCATAAGTATAACAAAACCCCACCCCACCAGTCCGATCAGGGCAAAAGTGTAAAATAAAACCTAACCCCACCAGCCCGATCGCGGGCAGAAAAGAGTCCAATCCCCAAGAACATATCCCTGGTGGTCCAGTGGACCTGAACCCGATCGCGGGCTGCAAAGTGTTCAAACCCCCAGGACCACCTACCCTGGTGATCTAGTGGCCCCCCACCCGAAGCCCCACCACCCTTCCCCTGTCAGCCGGCGGGGCAGCATCCCACCGCCTGCCGCCCGCCACCACGACTGACTGCTCGGTAGGGCTGCACGCCCATTGGTGCAGAGCAAGAGCCAATGGGCATGTAGCCCATACCGTACAAGGCAGTCCAGATATGTGAATGTTATGATCACAATGTTTGCCTTATACATTTTTAGTGCATTGTAAATGGCCTTTTTTCACCTGTCTTGATTGTAGTATGCCTGCTTTCCCCATTTCAAGTCTGCATTAGCTTTTTATTTAAACTTTAAAATAATTATAAAGAGTGCCCATTTTATTAAGGCTAGCCTTGGGTTTAACAAGTATTCTCAGCTTTTTTTAAACACTCATTTTTTGTTATTGCGATTGCAAGACTAGGATGAAATAGCATGCAACATACATTGCTTCCTGACCTTCTTGGGCAATGGGCGTTCAGAATCAGCTGAGAATACTGATGAAAACCTGGGTGCTGAATTGTCATATTAAAAGGAGTGTGGCTTTTAATAACTGATATTGTGCTAATCATTGGTTTCCAATGATTTCAATCCCAGGCCTTCATGAAAAAGATATTTTTTAGAAAATAAAAAAGCACTTAATATAAATACTTTCAGAGAATAAATACTTATAGAGACTAAATGAATTTATTTGTTTTGTTTAACATTTGTCCTAACCAGGGTCTCCCCATGACATACATTGTCATAGTTTTTAATAGAGGTCCTCCAGAGGCTGCAGCAGATAACAGACAACACAGCTCTGTTATGGTCACTTTTAGAAATTCAACATTGCAAAATTGCATTTATTAGGAAAAGTATACAATATTAAATTATGTAGCTATGACCTGGAATATGTAACAAGCATCTGAATGTGCATCCAGAACTATAGGCATCTGCAGGACTTCTTGAAGTAAAGGAAAAGGTTTGATTTAAAATGTGATAGTTATAGGGCAAGTATACAGTGATTTTCCAGTTTTCTGCAAAACAAAGACAGCTAGTATTTGCAGGAATCAAATCTCATAACATTCCCCAAAAATTGGAAAGCCACAAGATCCCATTCTCTACTACTGAAGGTGTTTGCATGAATACGAGCTCTTTGCCCTAACATTAAACCTGTTTCTGCTGCTTTTTCTGTTCTGAAATCCCAAACCTCACTTTTGTGATATAAGATTTTTTTTTTTTTTGTATTTAGCTATTTGGCTTTGGGCGATATTCCAGTTCCCCTCAATGTCATCCACCACCACCCTCCACCCCAATCATGTGAACAGGGATCCACATGGGGGATTCAAGGGCACAGGTGTCATCATTAATGGCAACTGGTGTACATTTGGTTTTCTTGGTTTTCTCCCTTGCCTGCCCATTCCACCGTCCTGAACACAGGGCAGTGTCTCTGCAGCCCTGGCATGCACATAGTGTACCGTTGTGTAGGAGCAAGCTCCCAGGCCCCCACAAGGGTTGCTAGCAGAGCAAAACCTTGGCATCCTCCCTTCCTGGCAGGGAATGCTGCCATGTGGCTGGGCCGCCCCAGCATCACCCTCCCTAAGCTGCCTGACCAGCTTCAGAGTCTGCTGCTGAACTTGGGTCACCAGTGTAGAAGAACATCAAGCTACCTACTTGGCCATTGGGTGGATCATGACATCAGAATCATTTAAATTGTAGCAAGTTGTGATGTCATAAGCAGAGGATTATGACTTCACCACAGGAATAAGCAACATGAATACAGAAAGTCAAGGTGACAAGACCCACTGTAATGTGGTAACTAAATAGAAAATGGAAGGCCCTGAAATACATATTTGGGGGGAATTGTGTTGAACTGAGTACTGTGAAAACCAGCTTTACTTTGTTGTTGGAAACTAGAAAATACACTTCAAGGTATTCAGGTTGATTATTCCACAGACCTTCACATCAAAGGTTGTAATTTGTCTCCTTTTACCAGGAGAAAAATCTGTTTCATGGCTGAAATGATATTGTGCCATTTCCCATGGGATAGTGTGATTCTGAGATCTCAGAACAGAAGCAGCATGGAAGTGAATAACAACGGGAATGGGACATTTCAAGTTTATCGTCAATAATTAAACATCATCATTTTTGTTACAAGTAAATCGTAAAGGGTAACACAGAACAAAAGACTATAAATTTTATGTTGCAAAAAATCTTCAAGACATACAGGAAAGGGCAACCACTATCTTCCCTTAAGGTCTAGGGTCCCACCAGCCAAGATACCGTTCATAAAAAGCACAGCTTTTGTTGACCTTTGACTTCTAAAATTCAACTGAACTGCAGACCCATTTTTAAATACTAAGGGGTCTTCTAATAGTCACATATACTGATAGTAAATGTTTACTAAATTTAACGTGTGTTTGCATGTATACTTTCTAATGATTAATGTGCTGCACAATGAAGTGTGCATAGCACAGTACAGAGACAATAACCTCTATGGAAGATGGAAACCTAACATCTATTGTGGTTGGTATTTGATATAGCAGGAAACAATAAACTGTAAATGGGTTTACATATATGGCTTAAGGTGAATAATTCAATATCCAGAAGTATTTACATGTGACACATAATTTTCTTTATGTTTTTCGTGACCACAAAAAATGGCAATCAGAATTCCCCCAGCATTACTTTTGAATACTTTATGAGTTTTATTTATTAATTTAAACATATAAATTCTTCATATTTTGAGGCCAACTTCCATAATCTGGACAGTTTATTAGCCTTGGCTGGCGGAGCCTCTGTCTAATGTCATGCCAGGGAAAACAGAGTCCTTCTGCTCCAAACTCAGTACATACATATGAAAAAGCCAGCAGAAGAAGGCCATTTGGTCTATCTAGTCTGCTCATGTTGCAGGGTACACAGCTTGAGCTACTGTCCCTGCCGTCCCTCCCCACTCCTCCCATCCTCCCTACCCATGATCCTCACCTTCCCCCTATGCCTATCCTAGCCTCTCTTAAAGCTGCCCACTGTCTCCAATGAGATGACCTCTTCCAGCAGCACATTCCAAGTGTCCACCACCCTTTCTGTGAAGAAGTGCTTCCTAACCTCCCTCCTAAACCTCCCACCCTCCAGCTTAAGACTGTGCCCCCTCATGTTATGGTTGCAACTCACCTTATCCCTTTTAAGTACTTGAAGGTCCCAATCATGTCCCCTCTCTCTTTCTCTCTCTCTCTCTCCCCTGTCTTCCACGTAGTACATGTTCAGTGCCCTCAACCTATCCTCATATGCCTTACCATGCTGACCCGCTATCATCTTTGTAGCCCTCCTCTGGACCTTCTCCAGCAGGTTAATATCCTTTTTGAAGTGTGGGCACCAGTACTGAACTCCATACTCTAGATGTGGTAGTCCAATAGGAAGTGCTACCTTAAGGGGCTGCACAGGAAGGATAAAAAACAGTCACACCTAACGTGCCCACCACACATGTTCATATCCCAGCACATAAATGGAACAAAAAAGGAGTGGAACGGGTGTAATATTGGCATCTTATGTGTCAGCAGGCTTCCACAGTAGGAAGCAGGAAGCAGGAGACTCTGCCAGTCAACTAAGATAAGGTACCTGTTCACTACTGTGCAACATTCAATGCTGAGAAACATAAACACAGAAACATAGAAGTTGTCGGCAGATAAGGGCCCATAGACCCACTGTGCCTGCCCAGTTACCATAGTTATTGTGACGAAATTAATCTTAATCAGTCCGCTGTCCCCTCCTCTTGTATTTTCGAAATTATTTTGTGTCTGTCCCATGCTCTCTTGAAACCAGTAACCATTTCTGCCTCCACCACTTCTGCTGGCAGACAGTTTCATTTGTCCACCACCCTTTCTGTGAAGTAGTACTTCCTAACATTACCCCTGACCCCCCCCCCAGCTTCATATTGTGCCTCCTAGTCCTTGAGCATCTTTTTCTTTGGAAGACGGTACCAACCAGCACTTTGTTTTTCACTGTGAGGTATTTAGTTTCAGTCATGTTCCCCCTTTCTCTCCTATCTTCCAGTGAATACATTTTTAACTCCCACTGCCTGTCTTCATAGTGTTTATTGTGCAGGTCTCTCACCATTTTGGTTGCCTTCCTCTGTACTGCCTGTACCCTGATTATGCCCTTTTGAAGATGAGTTCTCCAAAACTGGATGCAGTACTCGAGGTGAGGCCTCATCAGTGATCTATACAGTGGGATTATTACCTCCTTCCTTCTGCTAGTGATTCCCCTACCTATGCAGCAAAGCATCCTGCCAGCCTCCCCTGCTGCCTTGTCACAGTGTTTTGTCATCTTCAGGTCATCCAAGATGGTGACCCCCAGGTCTTGTTCCGGCTTGGAGCTTGCAATTTCCTCTCCACCTAGGTGGTAAACTGCCCCCAGGTTTTTGTGCCCCATAAGCATTACCCTGCACTTCTTTACTTTGGGTCCTCCAATCTTTTTAGGTCCCTTTTCATTCTTTCCACACTGTCTAGTGTGTCCACTCTGTTGCAGATTCTTGTGTTATCTGCAAACAGGCATACTTTCCCTTCCAGACTCTCAGCAATGTCGCTGATAGAGACATTGAAGAGGACTGGGCCTAGTACTGATCCCTGGGAAGGACAGAAGGTCAGAGGTAGGCCAAAACTGGGAATGGGGCAACACCCTATCTACGGTAAGAGTATAAAGGGATTTAAACAAGCTACAAGGGAATACAAATAGCAACAGACAAAAAAGGTGAAAAGTAAAAACACCCTATCAGGGGTATGGGAACAGAAGTATTTGCAGGTAACAGAGGGAGAATAGAAGTTGAGAATGCTGGGAGTGGTGCAGTGCAGTAGCTGTGGGGCACCAGTTTTCAAAGAGACCCTTTGGAGACTGCAGTACTGCCCCATCTGCATGCATCTCTCTGAGTTGAGAGAGGAAGTCGCTAGATTCCAGGCTGAGCTGGCTAGGATTCACGGGACCTCTTCCCCCACCCAGGGGCCTCCAAGTCTGCCACCATTATCTCAGAGGATGCCAGTGATGAGGACCATCTGGATTATGGTGGGCTCTGGAAGGGTGGGGGTGGTGGGTCAGAGCACATTCCTCAGCCAATACCACTATGCAATTCCGATACTGCTCTGGTGGGGCA
The DNA here is from genome assembly GCA_016271365.2 of Neoceratodus forsteri. Lineage (NCBI taxonomy): Eukaryota > Metazoa > Chordata > Ceratodontiformes > Ceratodontidae > Neoceratodus > Neoceratodus forsteri. The sequence continues at coordinate 355,253,615 of CM057454.1, read as the reverse complement.
GAACTGCCAGGAAGAGGCACCCATTGTAGTGGCCTGGGAAGCTGTGTGGGTCAACCATAGTGGAGATCACAAGGAGGGTAGTAGAGGACCCCAGCGGAGAAGGAAGCAACTTCTGGTGAGGGACTTGATTGTGAGGGGCATAGATTTGGAAATGGGGAGGGAGAGGGAGGTTAGGTGTCTAAGCTTCACCTTGACCTAGAAGGACAGGAAGCAGATCCTGAGGATTTCTAGGGCAGCCAGACAGGAAGGAGAGCTGGATGTCATAGTACACCTGGAGACTAATGACCTGGCAAAGGAAGGCACTGAGATAGTGCAGGGATAGTTTAGGGATCTAGTAAGGTGTCTAAGACAGGTGGCATGCTCAGTGGCTTCTGCTCAGGTGCTGCCTGTCTACAACAGCGGGCAGAAAGAGATCTCTGCACCAGGAGCTTCAACTCATGGCCTAAAGAACTGTGCACAGAGGAGGGGTTTGGCTACACTGGGGACTTTAATTCCATTTGGGAGGATAATGCCCTATACAGGGGTGGTGGCCCACATCCATCTGGGAGGGGAACCACAGTCTTTAGTGGATGGGACAAATGTTACTTTGATGAACATTTAAACTAGCCTGAGGGTGGTGGAGGAAATCAGGGAGGTAGAAACTGTTCCCCCAAAGGCTGAAGTAGAGAGTAAGGAGAACATGAATAGATAGGAATCCTCAAGGGTGCTAATTGACAAAGGAAGCAGGATGGTAGAGACAAAGGGGAAAGGGAATGGGGGCATTAAAAAAAGAGGATGGAAGGAGTGAGGGCAACAGGGTGAAAAGGGGGGTAACAAGTAGAATGGAAACAAACTGAAAGGCCATGTGTGCAAATCCTAGAACTCTAGAAAATAAGATACCAGACCTAGAGGCCAGCCTAGATATTGTGGCCATTACCAAGTAATGGTGAAATGAAAATCATGACTGGAACATGGCTATACCAGGTTATACTGTGTTCTAGAAGGTGCGGGTGGGAAGGAAAGGATGGGATGTGGTGCTTTACTTAGGGAAACATGAAGGCGGTGGAGATGCAGGGACTACAGGGGGAGGCAGACCCTTTGTATGAATTAAGAATTGTGTAGCTGGAACTGGACTCATTGAACCTACATTCTTATAATTAGTATTGATTTTGCCTTGGGTTCTCCTAGATTGTTTTTGTTGTCATATGATTTATATTATAATTTTAGTGGGGTGGTCTGAGGTGTTTGAGTGGTTTGGTTAGTCTGTATGTTTGTAGTGTAGTTTTATGTGTGTGAGTGTGCCTTGGGTGTGTTCTTTTAGGATTAGGGTGAACAAGGGTAGTGGGTGGGTTCTTTTAGTAGACATTTTTGTTATTTATTTTTATAATGTGTTTGCCTGAGCCTCTGGGTAAAGCTACTTACTCTTCATCCCAGTTATGTGCTCTGCACCCTTTCTGGGATGTCCCCCTACCTGGAGACATTTATAATCGATGCAGGGGATTGAGGATATCCAGGAGGTATCACAGGAGGATTGAGATTAAGGCTGAGAGGAGGGTTGTAGGGGAGATGATTGGGATAGTTCAGACAAGAAGACAGCCCTGGGTGAGAGGAAGATCAGAAAGGGGTGGTAGGTATTTGGTCTCTGTCCCCTGGGTATCCACCAGTTTGAGTGGGAAGGTAGAAAAGGGACTGGCCACCAGTACTCATCCTCTTCAGGTGGTGCTTTGCAATTCCAGCTTGATGAGAAATAAGACTGTGCTTACTGCGGATTTTGTTTCTTGCTCCTCAGTTGACTTGGCATGCTTTATGGAGACCTGGTTCAGCGAAGAGGCTGTCCCAGTTTTGGAGGCAGCGGTGCCGGAGAGTTTCTCAGTAGTGCACTGCCTGAGGAAGGATTGTGGGGAAAGGAGTAACCATTCTGTTTAGAACTGAACTGGGAATGTTGGTGCACCCTATCAGGGCACCTTGACCTTTGAGTGCATGTCCATCCGAGGAGGTCCAGGTGCTGGGTGCAGAGTCCTCCTCATTTATCATCCACCTGGGCATGAGGGGGACTTTCTGCGGGAGATTGTGGAGTTTGTCGCTGACTGGCTGTTTGAGTCGCCGAGGTGGATTATCCTCAGTGATTTTTACACATGGGTCAATGACGAACTATCACATTTTGGACAGGAGTTCCTCCAGAGCATATTAGCTCTGAGTCTAGCATAAGCGGTCGCTACTGGTACCCATCAATGCAGACACACACTAAACTTGGTGTTCCACACAGGGTTCAAGGTTGAGAACCTCAGGATTGACCTTTGTTCAGATCACTGCACTATCAGTTTGGAGTTTAGGGTACCCTTCTGCAGTGCCCCCCCCCTCCCGTGGAGGTCATTAGATACTACCCTTTGAGAGAGTTGACCCCTGAGGTCCTTTTGGTGGTACTTGACAACTCAGGTATATGGGCAGCTTGCACTGAGATAAAAGGGAAGCAGTGGGGGCATGGCCTGCTTAACAGCAAGATGGCAGCTTAAACTCCTAGCTCCATCCTGTTCAGGTACAATCCTTGGGCATCCAATGTGATCTGAGGTCTGACTCTCTCCCCCTCAATGCAGCTGTGTTAAAAATTCCCCCCTCCGACTACTTGAGCCATTTATATCCATTCGGGTTGGCTCCGCTACAATTAAATGCCAGTCCTGTCTACTGCAGGTATAGCCAGCAGTAGGCCGCACAACCTCCAACCTCGGATACCATCCCCATCGCGCTCCTGGCTACCAGACCTATGAGTTCCTACCTGAACTGACAGCAGAGCGATATACGTCCGGAGCAAGGCTCTGGGTACATTGTCTTCAGTGCTATCCTTACTGGAGACTTAAGGGCAGAGCAATGGCGGAATCTTCCACTGCACAAATTCCTACTACCCCTGACTCCTCCCTGGACAGGTCAACTCAGCAGGTACAAGTGAATGACTTGCTGACACAAATTACAAAAATGTTAGAGACCCTGCTGTGTCGGGTCAATGGCATTAGCGCCACCCTATCTGGAAATGTTATGGCAGTTAGAGACCTGGAGGACAGAATGAACATGCTGGAGCAACGCACAGAGGACATAGAGGGGCATCAATATCAGATGTTAAGGTGCCTACATGACCATGAACAGAAGCTAGCAAGGCTGTGGAAGAGGGCCGAGGATAAGGAGAACTGGGGATGCCAGAACAACATCCAAATCCTAGGCATCCCTGAGGGTGTGGAGGGCCATAATATGGAGAAGTTCCTTAATCATCTCCTGCCCAGGCTGTTAGGAGAGCACTGGAGAGGTCCTGTGGAGGTGGAAAGGGCCCACAGACTCTTCTCCAAATCAGACCCTGCACTCTCCCCCGCCCATCATAGCATACATTCTCAGGTACTCAACTAAAGAGCAGCTTTTAAGAGTGGCCAGGGATCTAGGTGATATAACTTGGAGGGCTCTAAGATCTCCTTTTTTGGGACTATTTCCAAGAGGTTGCTTTTAAGTGCAAAGCATTTATACCTGTCAAAACGATTGTGCTCCAACATGGCTTTAAGTACAACTTTAAGCACCTTACCATTTTATATGTGGCCAAAGATGGAAGAGAGACACTTGCCCAATATCCACAGGAGGCTGAGGCCTGGCTGTCTAAATATTGGCCCAATACCCCAGGAAGCTATGGGTCCCAGGAGGGCGTGACTAAGGGAGGAGGAACCAGAATGAAGGGAAGCAGTGGCAAGAGGAACCTCTATCTGGCAGGACTGCGCAGCAAACATTGGTGCCCCCCAGGACAGGCATGAAAAGTTGGCTTAGCTGCTCAGGTTGCCCTGCAGCCCCTGCCCAGCACCACCTAGCACCTTCCCAGTCACCTCCTCTAGATCCTCCGACACGAGACAGTTCGAACACCAAGCTGCTGCCTCTCCCCCAGCCAAACTGCTCAAAGGGGAATACTGCCTCAGAGGAAGATGAATCACTGCATAGTGACGGAAATGCTGAGGATATGGACACTCTTACTCCACTAGATTGGGCGGCTGAAGCAGAACAACTGTCAAGGGAAGAAGTGAATGAGTCTCTGCCTTTCAAACCTGGACTGATTTAATTTGCTGCAGCCACGGCTAAGGGACTCCCTCAAGGATCATCTCAGGACTCCTCCTCACCAGTCCTTGCTCCTTAGGGCCGAATGGGTGAAATAACCTGGACTGGTTTAGAATTTGCATCTACTCTTACTTGTTAAGCTGTAAATGTCCATGTGAGTGTGATTGATAAGGCATGCCCCCCCCCCCCACCTATGACATTTACGGGTCACGATCTGGCCGACTTTAACATGGTGGGGACAGTCACAACCCCCTCCTGAAGGGATAGAAATTGGCATGTGGGATGTTTCCTCTACCCCCCCTTATATATAGCCAGCTGCATTATTGCTCCCACCCATGCCGCGACTACCCCCAGGTAACTATACCAGGCCCTACGAGGCCAAGGAATTTAATGGGGATGGCCGCCTTTACAGATACTTTGTCCAGGTTTTTACTGGCTCTATACTGGTCCATGAGGGTACTGGGTATGCCTAGTCACCTGGGAATTCAATATGTTGTAGACATGTTTTTTCTGCTGGCTAGATAGACAAACCACTTAACCTTTCCCTTATTTACTGGTCGGTGTACTGCTCCTGACAAGTTCCCTACATTCGCTGCAGGGCGTATGCACCCCAGTTCATAGCAGTCGGACCCGCCTTCCATTCTCCCTCATCTCTGCTTTCCACTTGCGCCCCCCCCCCATTTTTTGCCTAGTCTCTTAGGATCACCCACTAGAGTGTACAGACCTGGATAGGGACAGGTCATAGAGTTGTGTTTGACCCTATCTCCACCCCCCTTGGGTGGTGTGAGCCAACATTGTGTGGGACTGCCTTCTTTGGGCGTCTCTAAATGTGTGTATCTCCCCACCCTTAGTGGTTGCACAAGTTACTGGGTTGTTATTAAGTACTGTTGAATACTTTAACGATTAATCTAGGGTTATTGTTCTTTCTGTATTTCACATTTCTTGTTGTGTTTTTTCTCTTAGTGATACAGTTTACTTCATATAGATACTCCTTGTATTGTACTGCATCGCTGACTCTTACTGTAGACCTTCCAGATACTTCCCCTCTGGGTTTGTAGAGTTTTTCACCTGAGTGATGCACATCAGGTTGTATTACCCCCCATTGGGGTTCGCTCTGAGATAGGTAGTCTTATTGCCTTACAAAGTATTGGATATGCCTGCAGACAAAACAAGTACCTTGCAGTGGGTCTCCTGGAATGTTAAAGGGTTGACCCACCCGGTTAAAGGAACAAAAGTACTACAACACTTACACTTTCTTAAGGCGGAGATAGCTCTTCTCCAGGAAACCCACCTCATGGCTAAAATGGTTATGTGGCTTCGCAAGATGTGGGTGGGTGAGGTTCTAGCGAGTACTGCCCTTACCAAAACCAAAGGGGTGGCTATATTAGTGCATAAAGCCTGCCCATGGATGGTAAAGGAGGTCAAAGCTGACACCCAGGGTAGATGGATAATAGCACAGTTCTCCCACATGGGTGGTCACACAATGGTTGGGAATATCTATGGCCCCAACTCGGATTCAGTAGATACCTTGATGGGGCTGGGCCAGGCTCTCACCTACCTTACTAAAGAACACCCCAAATCGCAAATGATACTTGTAGGGGACTTCAATCTTGTCCTGGACATCTTCCTGGACAATAACAAACCTACCCCCCAAACCCACCCTAAAGCCAGTGCAGCTCTACAAGAGTTAACTGAGAAGTGGGGCCTTATTGACCCATGGCAAAGGGACAATCCGGATGGCAGGGATGTCACCTACTTCTCCTCAGTGCACACATCGCACAGCCGCATTGATTTCTGGCTAGCTAATTGCCCAGCCACCTGGGAAATCAGCGACACCAAGATACACAATGTCGTGATTTCTGACCATGTTCCCATCCTTCTAAACTACCTCCCTGTGGGTCAACCCTCTGAAAGCACAAGGTGGAGGTGCAATCCCCTACTGCTACAGGACAAGGAGTTCCAGGTGGCCATTAAGGGAAGGGAATGGGGAAGGGGAAATTGTTTAACCAGGAAGGCACACTAAGCCGGAGCTTGTTTCCAGGTGCAACCTGGGAGCACAAGGAAGTTAAGTGACTTGCTCAGGGTCACACAGTATGCAAGTGGATTAGACAGAAGCTAAACATTATTTCCTGAATAATGCTGGTGGGGAGGTTAGTGCGGGCATGGTGTGGGAGGCTTTCAAGGCTGTGTTCAGAGGTAGAATTATCTCCTTCTCAGCTGCCAAAAATAAAGCTCAGAGGGAGGAACTTTATAACCTGCAGACAGAGCTTACCAAATTGGAAGCCCAGTTCAAGGCATCACCTTCATCCTACAAAGACACTATTTTAGTGGTATCTATCATTGGCCTCAAGTATCAGATCAACTGCATACTGTAGAGGTTGGCTGAGTGGTATCTTATCAGAACCAGGCATAAATATTGGGAAGGGGGGGATAAAGGGGGGTAAGCTTTTAGCTTACCAACTCCAGAAACAACAGGCTGCCTTGAGGATTCATGCATTGAGAGAACCCTCCAGCCACGTTGTCTCCGACCCTAAAGGCATCAATAAGACTGTGAGCCTCTTTTACCAAGCACTCTACCTGTCTCAGGTATTGGTGGACCCTAAACATTTTCCCAAGATCTTACAGGAATTCTGTGCCACTGCAGAATTACCACAGATCTCTCATGAGGCCTTGGAAAGCTTGGAAAAGCCATTTACAGCAGAAGAGTTACGATTGACTCTCCTACAGATGGCCAAAGGGAAAGCTCCAGGGCCCGATGGGATCACAGTAGAGTTGTACCATCTCTTATTAGAGGAAATCTCCTTCGTCCTCTTAGAGGCAATACAGTAATCTCACATGTACAACTCCCCCCCACTATGAGGGAGGCTTTGGTTACCCTGCTTCCCAAAAAAATCCAACGATCCCCTAGATTGTGCCAACTTCCATCCCATCTTACTTTTATCAGTTGATACTAAAATAGTGGCCAAAGTCCTCGCAAATCGCTTGATCTCCATTCTCCCATCCACTGTCCACCCCTCCCAAGTGGGATTCACGAAGGGGAAGTCTGGTGCCGACAACCTCAGACTTGTTCTTGATCTCAAATGGCTGGCCTCGCACTCTGATAAATCTATGGCAGCTGAGGGGGAGGTACATAAAACAAACAGTAGTAACACTCTGGATACAGAAGTTGATACCAGCCCATTTTCAGAAGAAAAGGTTCTGAAAGAACTCATAAAACTGAAGGTGGACAAAGCAATGGGACCTGATGGGATTCATCCCAGAATTCTACAAGAACTAAGGGTAGAACTAGTGACACCACTGACTACCCTTTTTAACAAATCATGGGAGGATGGGGTGGTACCCGAGGACTGGAGGAGGGCAGATGTGATTCCCCTTCACAAAAGTGGGAGCAAGGCAGAAGCAGGAAACTACAGACCTGTTAGTTTAACCTCAGTGATAGGGAAAATGATGGAATCACTTGAAGGAAAGAATTGTCGAGTATCTAGAGGCTAGAGGGCACAGGACCCTAGGCAGCATGGATTCACAGCGGAAGGTCATGCCAGATAAATCTGATAGATTTCTTTGACTGGGTGACCAAAGTAGTAGATCAGGGAGGGGCTGTGGACATGGCCTACCTAGACTTTAGCAAGGCATTTGACACAGTCCCACACAAAAGATTAATATACAAGTTAGCCAGCCTGGGAGTGGGTCCCAAGATGACAGCCTGGGTAAAGAATTGGCTGGAGAATAGGACACAGAGAGTAATAGTAAAATGGAGTCCACTCAGAAGAAAGGAGGGTTACTAGTGGGGTACCGCAGGGTTCAGTATTAGGACCGTCCTCTCAATGTCTTTATAAGTGACATTGGCGGAAGGACTGGAAGGAGTAAGTATGTCTTTTGCAGATGACACTAAGATCTGCAACAGAGTTGATGCACAGGGTGGGGTGGAAAGGATGAGAAGGGACTTGGCAAGGTTAGAGGAATGGTCAAATGTATGGCAGCTTAGATTCAATGCTAAGAAGTGCAAGGTAATGCACCTGGGAAACAAAACCCAGGGAAGAGTACACAATGGGGTGAGATACTAACAACAACAAAAATGGAAAGGGACCTGGGAGTAGTCATATCAGATGACCTAAAGGTGGGCAAGCAATGTGAGAGGGCAGCAAGGAGGGTTGGGGGACTGGGATGCACAGGAGAGGCATCACCAGTAGAAAACAGGAAGTTATTATCCTCTGTACAGACAGCTAGTGAGACCCCATCTGGAGTACTGTGTGCAGTTCTGGAGACCCAATCCAGTAAAGACATAGACAGGATGGAAGCTGTCCAGAGGAGGGCAACTAAAATGGTGCAGGGTCTGCACCGGAAGACATATGAAGAGAGACTTAAGGAGCTTAATATGTATAGCCTCGAGGAAAGGAGGGAGAGGGGGGACATGATAGAAACTTTCAAGTACCTCAAGGGAATCAACAAAGTCCAAGAGGGTAGCATCTTTCAAAAAAAGAGGTGTGCAAGAACAAGAGGGCACAATTTGAAGATAGAGGGGGGGGGGCGGCTCAGAGGTAATTTAAGGAAGTATTTTTTCACAGAGAGGGTTGTGGATGCATGGAACGGCCTTCCGGAGGAGGTTGTGGAGTCAAAATCAGTGGTGGAATTCAAGCATGCATGGGACAGTCATAAGGCAATTCTAGGGTGTGGGGGTAAGAAGAAGTAGGCTGCTGGTTAACTAGGATCTGCAGCTTATCCAGCAGGTAGGGAAATGGGCAGACTGGGTGGGCCAAGCGGTCCTTATCTGCCATCAAATTCTATGTTTCTATGTTTCTCTGTTTCTTGCTATAGACTTTTCCAAAACCTTTGATTCCGTAGAATGGGGGTACCTGCACGAGGTGCTGAAGTGTTATGGCTTTGGACCATACTTCAGGGGATGGGTTTCCACCCTCTACAATGCACCCTTGGCAAGAATACTAACAAACAAGGACATTTCCCTCCCTTTCCAGTTGCATAGAGGCACCCGCCAAGGTTGCCCCCTCTCACTGCTTCTTTTTCTCATTGCGCTTGACCCAAAAACTCATACACTCTCGGGACATCACAGGCATTGAAATTAATGGCCAGTCATATCAAGTCAATGCCTATGAGATGATCTCTTACTGACCCTTGCCCATCCCCTACTCTCCCTACCTAAGGCTCCGGCAACACTGCAGGACTTTACTTATCTATTGGGCCTTATGATCAATCAAAAAAAAACTATTTTGGCCCCCTTGAATAAGGCTTGCACCAAGGATTGCCTGGCTGGAATGGAGATCTCCTGGGCCTCCCAAGAGTTTTTCATATTTGGGAGTAACAATCCCCACTAGGTGGCGGGATTTGGAGAGCATCAATTTCTTGCCCCTCCCAATCTCCCTTACCACAGAGTTCAACAGATGGTGGAAGCTTCACCTCTCCTTACATAGCAAAGTGGAAGATGTTTGGATATTTGCACTTCCCAGAATTTTGTATCTCTTTAATAACCTTCCTATTCAGCTCTCCCCCTGTTTTTTCATTCCCTGGATAAACTGGTCTCATCTCTCATCTGGGAAGTGAAATCCCCTAGATGGAGGAGGATGAAACTGCAGGCACACTGGCCCTCTGGAGGCCTGGGACTCCCATGGTTTCAAAGCTATCAAGTGGCTTATCTAGCTGCACATGCCACCAAGTGGTTTGTCCCCTCTCCTTCCCCTCCCATCTGGGTTAAGCTGGATCAAAGCCTGCTCCAGGATACTCCGCTCTGGTCTCTTCTCGCCTCTCCCTCCTCATCAGCCAGGAGGGCTACACCCATTATGGAAGACAGTAAGGTCTTGAACAAGGTATATGTCCTTGACTCGCACACAATCTAAAGCCAGAGGCCCCTTCATGGGAGTACACCCCCTTGTGGCACAACAAGCAGATTTCTGTTGGTAACCAAATGTTGCATTGGGCCAACTGGGATCTTAGGGGTATTAAGGTTCTCCAAGACCTCCTCACACCCAGCACTACCACTTTGATGACCTTTGAACAGTTAAAAACACGCTATCACCTTCCTAACAAGGATTTCTGGAAGTTTCTGGAAATATGCAGCACCATCCAGGCATACCGAGCCCAAACCGTGGTAGATCAACATAAAGCCACCTCCTGCCAAGAACTGGCTGGTGGCTTCTATGGAACCATACGGGACGCCCAGCCTGACCCCACCGAATCCTGCAAGAGAAAATGGGAAACTGACCTTGTGATGTCTCTTTCTCCCTCCACCTGGAGCTGCTGCCTCAGGCTGGCCCATACCATCTATCAAGGTGCCAAGAGTCAAAATATTAAATTGAAAATCCTATTAAGGTGGTACAGAACCCCGTCGGTCCTGCAAACTATGGGTCTACTACCTCACTCCAACTGTTGGAGGTGTCAACAACCTGATGCTAGAAAGTTAAAAAAAAGGCACCGAAGGAGGTCCAGGGCTCAGGAGGACAAACTGGCTTTGATTACATACTATGGTGAGTATTAAATTGCAATCTCTCGTAAGAAGGCAGAATTCCTGTCCATTGGGATTGTGGCTGGGAAAAATTGACCAGCTCAGCTTTTTCAGGCTGTAGACTGGCTTCTACACTTGGCCTCTCTAGAGCCCATGAAAACTGTGTCATTTTTACAATGTGAGGAGTTTGCTAATTTTTTCTTAGAGAGAGTGTCCTCCATTAGGGCTGGGATCTCCTCTTTTCTGGACAGTCACCATCCAGCAGTGGGGGGACGAGATGTTACATTGGCTGTCAGTGGTTGTGGTGAGTTTCGGCCAGTGATGACAGAGGAGGTCATTAGGATGATTTTGGAACTGCAACATACCTGCTGTGTACTGGACCTGGGCCCGACACAGCTCTTAGTGGACTGTACGCAGCAGCTGGGTCCAGTATTCACTAGGATTTTTGGTTGTTCCTTGTTGGAGAGGGTCTTTCTGGCCAAATTAAAAAGTACACTGGTAAGACCCCTTCTGAAGAAAACAACTTTAAACCCAGACGTCCTAGTGAATTACAGACCTGTCTCTAACCTGCTCTTTCTAAGTAAGGTTATTGAGAGTTCAGTAGTGTTGCAGCTTGGGGCTCACCTTGAGGACTTCAATATCTATGAGCCTCTCCAGTGAAGGTTCCGACTGAGATTCCGCACTAAAACCACTTTGGTCAGGGTGAAAAATGATCTGCTCATGGCGAGGGATAGATGAGAGAGAGAGAAAGATCAATTCTCATACTCTTCGATTTCTTCTCTGCATTTGAAACTGCTGACCATGGGCTGCTTTTGGACCATCTCAGAGAATACATGGGACACACTGTCACAGTGTTGAGCTGGATTGAGTTCTTCCTACAGGGCAGGTCCCAAATGGTGGTGATGGGTAATTTTTCATCGTGCCCAAGGGACTTGCACTGTAGGGTACCCGAGGGATCAGTCCTTTTGCCTATGTTGTTTTCTGTGTGTGTGCTACCCTTGGGCAAGATCATCAGACAGTATAGACGTGGGTTTCACTGCTGTGCAATTGATACTCAGCTCTTTTGGGCTGTAGGCTGGCTTCAACAAATACTTCTATTCAGTATTCACAAAACCAAATAATAGAAACACTCTGGATAGGGGCTTGATACCAGTCCATTCACAGAAGAAAGGGTTCTAAAAGATCTCTTAAAACTGAAGGTGGACAAAGCAATGGGTCTGACAGGATTCATCCCAGAATTCTAAAAGAACTAAGGGGAGAACTAGTGACATCACTGACTACCCCCTATAACAAATCATGGGAGAATAGGGTGATACCTGAGGACTGGAGGAGGGCAGATGAGATTCCACTTTACAAAAGTGTGAGCAAGGCAGAGGCAGGAAACTACAGTCCTGTTAGTTTGACCTCAGTGGTAGGGAAAATTATGGAATCACTTCTGAAGGAAAGAATTGTTGAGTACCTAGAGGCCAGAGGGGCACAGGATTCAAGGCAGTATGGAGTCACAGTGGGAATGTCATGTCAGATGAATCTAATAGATTTCTTTGACTGGATGACCAAAGTAGTAGACCAGGGAGGGGCTGTGGACATGGTCTACCTAGACTTTAACAAGGCATTTGACACAGTCCCACACAAAAGATTAATAAACAAGTTAGCCAGCCTTGGAGTGGGTCCCAAGGTAGTAGCCTGGGTAAAAAATTGGCTGGACAACAGGACACAGAGGGTAATAGTAAACGGAGTACACACTGAAGAAAGGGATTTACTAATGGGGTACCACAGGGTTCAGTACTGGGTCCAGTCCTCTTTAATGTCTTTATAAGTGACATTGCAGAGGGACTAGAAGGAAAAGCATGTCTCTTTGCAGATGACACAAAGATCTGCAACAGGGTCAATACACAAGTTTGGGTGTAAAGGATGAGAAGGGACTTGGCAAGGTTGGCGGAATGGTCAGATGTATGGCAGCTTAGATTCAACACAAAGAAGTGCAAAGTAATGCACCTGGGAAACAAAAATCCAGGGGAAGAGTACACAATGGGGGTTGAGACACTAACAACAACAAAAATGGAAAGGGACCTGGGGGTGGTCATATCAGATGACCTAAAGGTGGGCAAGCAATGCGAGAAGGCATTAAAGAGGGCTGGGGGGGATACTGGGATGCACAGGGAGAGGCATCACCAGTAGAAAACAGGAAGTTGTTATCCCTCTGTACAGACAGTTGGTGAGACCCCATCTGGAATTCTGCGTGCAGTTCTAGAGACCCCATCTCCACAAGGACATAGACAGGATGGAGGTTGTCCAGAGGAGGGCAACTAAAATGGTGCAGGGCCTGCACCAGAAGCCATATGAAGAGAGGCTAAAGGAACTTAATATGTATACCCTCGAGAAAAGGAAGGAGAGGGGGACATGACAGAAACTTTCAAGCATCTCAAGGGAATCAACAAAGTCTAAGAGGGTAGCAACTTTCAGAAAAAGAGATGTACAAGAACAAGGGGGCACAATTTGAAGATGGGGGGACGGCTCAGAGGTAGTGTGAGGGAGTATTTTTTCATGGAGAGGGTTGTGGATGCATAGAATGATCTTCCTGAGGAGGTCGTGGAGTCAAAAACAGTGGGTGAATTCAAGAATGCATGGGACAGACATAAGGCAATTCTAGTGGGGGAGTAGAAGGAAGTAGGCTGTTGGTTAACTAGGATCTGTAGCTTATCCATTAGGTAGGGAAATGGGCAGACTAGGTGGGCCAAGTGGTCCTTAACTGCTGTCAAATTCTATGTCTCTATGTTTCTGTTTTTCGCACCTCAGGTCTGGTGGTGGTAGATATGCTGAATAAATGCTTGGCCAAGATCCAGGACTGGATATCCTCGAGCTGGCTGAGGCTAAATCCTGACAAAACTGAAGTAATGGTGTTTGAGCCGGATAGGAAAGGGGGACGGACAGTGTATAAGGGAGTAGCAAACTTGTGTCTTGGTACCTCTGGTCTTGACACTGTCCAAAAGGTAAGGAATCTAGGCTTCATTGTGGATGAGGGGCTGACATTGGAGGCTCAGGAGTTGGCCATAGTCCGAAGTGGTTCTTACCATGTTAGAAATAATAGCCAGATTCGTACCCTTGTTCCTCATGAACAAGTGCCTTCACTATTGCATGCCTTCATGACATCAAGCCTCAGCTACTGCAACACCCTCTACCTTGGAGTCAGTGGAGGTGCACTACAGTGCCTGCAGTTGGTGCAGAACACTGCTGCATGATTACTGACAGACCTCCCTAGATCAAGTCATATCATGCTTGCATTGCTGGATCTGCACTGGTTGCCGGTCGAGTGGCACATCTCTCATCAGACGATTTATTAACCTACAAGGCCCTGCATGGCTTGGGTCCTGACTACCTGTGTTCTCTTTTGAACCCATACTGTCCCATTCGACCCCTCCGTTCGTCCGATGAGGGCCTCCTGGTAGTTCCCAAAACTCAATTAGAACCATCTGGGGACAGAGCTTCCAGTGCATCTGGACCAAAATTTTGAAACTAAGTACCGAGGGCTCTGTGGGTGGCTTCATTAGTTGACATATTTAAAAAATATCTTAAAACCTCTTTTCCCAGGCATTTGGCTCTGCAATGTTTCTTTAGCTGATCTTAGTAAATTAATTTATTAATGGTTAGTGATTTTACTTATTATGTGTTATGCAGGGCTATAAGGGAGTGCTGATGTTTCTAATTTGCAGTTATGCCCTGGGCCTCCGAGGAAGGGCACCATAAATAAATAAAACTAACATAACATAACATATAATGTAACGTAACATAACATATAACATATCATATACCATAACATAATGTCTATATAAGTGTCATTGCACAGAAGCTGGAAGGGATGGTCTGTCTCTTTGTGGATGACACTAAAATCTGCAATAGGGTGGACACTCTGGGGGGTAAGAAAAGATGAGCAGAGACCAGAGAAAACTGCAGGAGTGGTCAAGGGTATGGCAGCAGGGTTTCAAGGTGAAAAAGGGTACAATCCTGTATTTAAGGCACAGAAACCCAGGGGCAGAGTACAAAATGGGTGGAGTGGTATTGACAACTACCAAACAGCAACGTGTCCTTGGGTAATTGTATCTCGTTATCTAAAGGTAGTGCAACAAGGCAGTCAGAAGGACTAGTGGGATGGTAGAATGCATAGGGAGGATATCATCAGGAGAAAGAGGGAAGTGGTGTTTCCTCTGTATAGATTGCTTGTAAATTCCCACCTAGAGTCAAGTGTCAAGTTCTGGAGACCACATCTAAGGAAGGACATAGAGAGGAGGCAGTCCAGAGGAGTGCTTCTAAAATGGTGCAGGGTCTGCATCAAAAACCCTATGAGGGGAGACTAAAGGGTAAGGGGAAATTGTTTAACCAGGAAGGGCACACAAAGCCAGAGCTTGTTTCCTGGTGCGACTTGGGAGCGCATGGAAGTTAAGTGACTTGCTTAGGGTCACACAGTATGCAAGTGGAAGCTGTAGGATTCAAACGCAGGTCTGGTCTGTTGGATGTCACCAGATTTGCAGCTCAGAGCCTTAGACCACTGCACTATACTGCCTCCTAAAGGAACTCAGTATGTACTGTACACCCTGGTAGAGTGGAGGAAGGGGGATATGATAAAGACCTTTAAATACCTCACAGGGATTAATATGGTACAGGAGGGAAATATTTTTCAGAAAAAAGGGTGCTCAAGAACAAGGGTACATGCTATGAAGCTGGCCCCAGGGGGGGTAGATTCAGGAGAGATGTGAAAAAGTACTTCTTCACAGAAAGAGTGGCGGATTCCTGGAACAGCCTTCCAGTGGAGTTGGTGGGGCAAAAACAGTGGTGGGGTTCAAGAAATGCATGGGATAGGCACAAGGGAGTCACAGTGGAAAGGAAGGGGGAGAGAGAAAGAGCTGTAGATCAAGTAGGGTCTGCGTTGATAACATAGGTAGGGAAAAATGGGCAGACTGTATGGGCCAGGCGGTCCTTATCTGCTATCAAATTCTATGTTTCTGCATTTCTTATCTGATCAGAAGTAAGTGGTTATTAGACAGGTAGCAGGGGAACTATAAAAATGAGTTGTACTTTGAAAAATGTTACCACACTGAAGCACACACAGACCTGTCAGACTCTTTTTTTTTTTCTCTCTTTCATTGTGCCAGGATTCTTTAAAGTTTGTCTCCTGAAATGGCTGCTATCCAGAGACACTGGGAGGTTCATGTTGAAAAGATTAAAAAGTTATTCCACAGAGGGATTTTTTAAAGGCAGAAATTAGTAACATTTGAAAGCTTGAAAGTATCAGTTTTTCTTACTGTATGTTCAGCCTCAAGAATCAGATTTCACATCTTGGGGAGATTTTTAGCAGAGTTTGAAATCTGACTGTGAAAAATCAACTGAAGCAAGAGTCACTGCAGTGCTTTTTTTTTCATAGCTAATAAATGTGGCTCTTGAGTATGTAATGTGTTCGGAACAAATACGTTCAAGTGGTAATTCATCAAAGGTTTGCAGGGGAAAAATACAGATGAAAATGACTACAAATGAACTAGTTCAAAACTTTGTAAAAAGAAAGACAGCAGCTCAGAAAATCCTTGCCCATTTGAAAGCTTCCATTTGTCTCATTTTTCAGCCCCAAATAATAACATTTTTGAGCAGGACAAAAAGCATCAGACTATAGAAGGAGGAGATCATTCTGTGAAGCAATCTATCACTCATCATGACTAAATGCCATGCAAATAAAATGTGTAATAGTGAGACTGTGGTGAAGCAGAGGTCCTGCGTCACTGGCACTGCTGATGGTATTGAACAGTGCTCTTCTGCCACCTAGTGGAAGTTTCCTCTTTCTTCTGTCCCCGAGGTCTGAGATTCCTTTTCAAAGGCATGCATTTCTTTCCTAGCTGTACCCCATTTCGCGTTGCAAATGATTAAATTGTGTATATGTAACAGCCAACTAATATCAAAGGAAGGTGTCCAAGGCAGTCTCTGTTTTAATCAGTACAACAGCCAGCCATGGGATTATTAAACTGTCTACTGTAAGAGGGAAAATACAGTCAAAATCAAGTCGTGTCAAGTCAAACAAAGCAAAGGACCCTCCCTTCTGTTCTTTCTCTTTTACACTGATACACATATTCTACCTCATTCCCATTCCTCTTTTATCCTTTCTTTATTCATTATTTCTTTTATTCTTCCCTTGATCCCTTATTCTGTCATATTCTTTTTTAACTCTTTCTCACTCTTATGGCTCTGTTCTCAAAGCCGTACTTGGGGTGTAGGATCCCTAATGCCAGTCTGCCATATAATGGAGGGTGAAGGAGACCACAATGTCACTAACACCCTGGCTGGCCATTCATAGCCTTCCCAATCAAGTCCAATTCTTTCCACGGGGTTACATGGATGAGCAGGTTGGGGGAGCAGCCATGTTCCGCAGCATGCAAGAAATCACTTTTGTATGACTATCAGGTGGGAGTTCAACTGTTACAACCAGAGGGACATTGTTTTAAACTCTATACAGCTCCCTGGTGCCATGTTGTTTGGGGATGGTACTACCCTGAATGAAGAAAGTCTGTGTCTTTCCTGCCTCTTGCCATGGTGGTCTGTGGGGCATGGGGCTGGCTACTGGGGAACTTTCTGATTTTTAAAACAAACATGCATTCCCTTCAAGATACTGCAGTCCTGGCTGTGGACTTCCATATCCCATGATCCTCTATTGCTGATATGTAGGATATCCACTGTACAGCCAGATCTGTGGCACAGCTCTGCCCCTCGAGTTGCCCCTGTACACCCTGCAGTGCCCTGTACAGTTGTACTGGGGTTTTCAGGACCAATGACTGCAACCAGAGTGCAACATACAAGGGGTGGCTTCACTGTGCACATCTCCTTGTAAAGCCCCCGTATTTTCTTTTTTTACTCAGCCTCATTCATTTTCTCCCTTCCCCCCCACTCTCTATCTCTATCTCTATGGAAACTATAGTAATAGCCTCATTTAAGTGTGACTGATGCATAAATCATAATTAAAGAATGATGTTAAATTATGGCTCAGAGAATCTGCAGAATAGTAAAAAGATGCATTTTAATGGAATCAACTAAATTAAAAAAAATTTTAATACAGAGAGAAATGTGTGTGTATTTTTTTTTTTTTTTTTGAAATCTTAGTATGGCACAAGATAAATAAGTCCCACTGACACAGCATTCTCCATCATAGGCTCAATTACAGGAATCAAGGATTAAACTGGACTGGAACTCAGAGGAGCACAGTTGCCACCTCCTCTTACAATATTGTAGAAGTATTCCTGCTTCTTTCTCACCTTTCCCCATTAAATACAATAGGAGAATTCCACTCCTTAAAGATGTCACAACCCCACACACAAATCTGGATACATATTTGCTCTCCAAAGCATTTCCAATTTAGCCCTTGTACATGATAATGAGACAGTTCTGGAAAAGTGTTAAGGTACTGTACTCTGAATTCTTAAAATAGAAAGGAAATGAAGAAGTGTGCATAGAGATATTCCTATTGCAAACATAAAAGAAGAAAGCTCCCAAGAAACAGGAGACCAAGATGGTAAGAAGAGTTTCTTTTATTAAGAAGAAAGTATCATTTCTTCTGACATGTGTCCTGCAACTTTATTATACTAATGTATTTCCAGATGGCCTGAGGGGGGAAAAAAGAGGACTGAATATCATAAATCAGTTTCCAATAGTTTCCTACAAAAACAAAAACAAAAAAAACAACATTTTTTTCAGCTATAAGGACTTCACAATGGAAATCTGTGTTAGTAGTTTGTATCACTTTTTTTGATATTAAAAAAACTGTTTTACAACGTACAGCTTGCAAATTTATGACTGACACTTTAAAGAGCTTGTATAATACTTACATTTCATGCAGTTCATTTTCTAACAGTTCAACGCAGCACTTCATTGACCAAATTTATGGCATTAAGTTTTTGTAGCTTTTCAAGTCTTTCACAAGCTTATTAAAGGATCACATTAATTTTACCCTATTTATAAACAGGAGATAATTTGTAGTCATTATTTTTTTCATTGTTACAGTACATGTAGACAAAGAGAAACCTTCCATGACCACAAATCTATGATGTTAAGTCAGCTGTTTAACTTTCTTGGAATTTCCTGGCACCAGACATGGTTCAGTTCTCTCATGTTGGCATTTCATACCAGAAAGATGTTCAGCTTTTATTTTATTTATTTATTTGATATATCAGTTTACAACCTTTGAGCCAGAGGCTCATTTCCAAAGGTACCTAGTCACACGTAAGACAGAAAGTAATACAGACAGGGTATAACAGTTACATAGAGCATGTGCTACAGACATTTGTCACAGACATTATTTACAGCATTTACAGTAAGTACGGACTTTTTTTTTACAATATTTGGATGATGATATTTATATCATCACAGCAGAGAGACATTATTAGCTTGAGAAAGCATCTAAACAGAGTAGTCAGTCCTATTCATGGGTTTGGTAATTTTTGATGTAGGTTGCAATCCATAATGGACTTTATCAGAGAATTAGAAAAAGAGAGGGTGAGAGAGTGAAAATGTTAGTTGCAGTTACAGGAGCGGATATTAAAGAGGTGGTTACGAAGAGTTGTTTTGAAGTGGGCAATCTTGGGTGCACTAGTGATGGTGTTTGGGAGAGCATTAAACCATGTGGGGGCCCTGGAGTGGAAAGATCTCTGGGCAAGGGAGGTTTTTACCCTGGGCTCAACCAGGAGTGCTTTCTCTAAGTTGTGGGTGGAGATAGTGGGGGTGGTCAGATGAAGAGAGGCGGAGACCCCAGGGGGAGAGAGTCCAAGCAGTATTTTCTTGGACAGTATGTAGGTCTGGTAGCGGAGCCTTTCGTCGAGATTGAGAAGATTGGCAGAGGTCTAGAGGGAGTAGGTGTGAGTGAGCCTTGGTGCGCCAGTTAGGAGCCTGCAGGCCTTGTTTAGGGAGACCTGGATTTTCTGGAGTGCGGAGTTATCTGCTGCCCCATATACAGGGAGCCCATAGTCCACTAGGGACAGTATTGTTGAGGTGATGGCCAGCCTAAGGGCATGTGGGGGAAGGCAGTCCCTGTGTCAGTAAAGGAGTCCAATCAGGGTGTTTGTTGCAGCAGCAAGGGTGTTTATGTGGTCATGGAAAGTAAGGGCTGAGTCGAGGGTAAGTCCAAGATATTTGTAGTTGGATACCTGTTCAAGGGGGTGCTGGGTGCTGGGGAGGATGCGGAGAGGTGCACTTTTTGCTTTGTTTTGGTGGTGAGAGAAGATCATTGATTTAGTCTTTTTTAGGTTTATGACCAGTCTACGGTCCTTAAACCATATTTCAGCCTGGGAGAAGGCATGTTGGACGGAGTCCTGAAGAGGCGTAGGTTTATGATGTGAAGCAAAGAGCACTGCATCATCTGCATATAGTAAGATTTTTGTGGAGCAGGCCTTTGGTAAGGAGTTTAGGTAGAGGGAGAAAAGAAGTGGCCCCAGGATAGAGCCCTGGGGCACCCCAGAGTGGACAGGTAGTGTGTCAGATAGGGTTCCATTAATTTTGATGCATTGAGACTGGGCAGAAAGGTAACTGGAACACCAGGCTAGGGGGCCTGTGGAGAAACCAAGTTGGTGCAGATAGTCAAGAAGGAGAGGGTGGCAGACCATGTCGAAGGCCTTGGATAGGTCTATGAACACAGCTCCTGCAATGTTACTTTCGTCTAGGGAGGAGTGCAGGAAGTTGGTGAAGTCTAGGAGGGCTGTGGTGGTTCTATGGGCTGAACAGAAGCCATGCTGCCCTGGGCATAGAATGTCATACTTGGCTAGGTATTCTTTAAGTTGGGTGGTAACCACTTTTTCTAACTCTTTAGAGAGGGGGGAAGAATGGAGATGGGCCGATAGTTATTTGGGGAGGCTTTGTCACCACTTTTATGGATGGGGGTAATGACAGCTGTTTTCCAGGCACTAGGGAATTGCCCTAGGCATAGGGATTTGTTGAGCAGGTCCATTAGGGGAACTAGGACTTCGTTGAGGACTAATCGAAGGAGCCTGGCATCTAGGGGGTCATTTATAGAATTATTGCTGCTTAGCGCTTTTTGTAGGTAAGGATGAGCTTTGTGGGTGGATATTTTGCACAGGAGGAAACAAGGATGCTGCAGGGTTGGGGGTTGGGATTGGGGCACAGGGTCAAAGAAACAACTAGGGAGAACACTGCTGAGATCCGAGAAGGTGGTGTTTAGACAGTTTGCTATGGTGAGTGTGTCTGTGGAGGTAGTGCCATTTATGGTGAGCTGGTAGGGAGTTGGGGAGCATGATTTCCCATTGAGTTCTTTGATATTACTCCAGAAGGTTTTCGCAGACCCCCACGTGGTTGTGAGAGTGGATTGGTAGTGGTCTGCTTTGGCCTTACAGATGGCTCGAGTGCACCTATTGCGAGCAGCATTATAGGATTGTCTGTCTGCCATCCTGCCAGATTTTGTGGCTTTGTGCCAGAGATTATCCCTGTCTCTCAACATTTGGAGCAGGGAGGAGGTTATCCAAGGAGCATGTTGCCTTTTGGTGCGGAGTTTGGTGAGTGGCGCATAGGGGTCACAGGCCTTGGTGAAGGCCTGTGTAAACAGGTTGAGTGCAATGTCGACGCTGGGGGCTATATTAATGGGGGACCAATCTATTTGGGTGAGCAGCTGTTTATGTTTTATTAACCCTCCTGGGCGGAGACACCTTCAGAAGGTTGTTTGGGTTATGGGTTTGGGTGTGGAAAAGGTCCATTTGAATAGGATGGGTGAGTGGTCACTTAGGGAGTTAGGAAGTACTTTTATATCCAGGATTTTGTTGGGGCAGTTAGAGATAATGATATCCAGGAGGGTGTGGCTACCAGTAGATGGGTGAAGTCTGGTGGATTGGGTAACTAATTGGACCATGTCAAGGGCTGAGAATGAGTCCTTTGTCGACGCGGCTGAGGGGCCAAGCCAGTTGATATTCAGGTCCCCTACTAGTGTCTGCTCTGCATTGTGTGGTAGGGTAGAGAGGTATTCAGTGAGGGATGAGACGGCAGGCTTTTGGTTCTTAGGGGGTATGTAGGTGACTGTGAGGTATAGTGGGCCCCTGGAGGGGTCGGGGGTTATATTTAGGGTGAGGGCTTGTGCTCTGTTTATGAGTTTTGGGGGTGGGAGCATGTGACCAATAATGTTATTATTGATGTAGCATGCACAGCCACCCCCATGCTTTCCTACCCTATCTTCCCGATATAGGGTATATCCGGATAGTGAGACAAAGGCATCGGGAGTAGATTTGGAGAGCCAGGTCTCCACTAGGGCGATGATGTCAGATTGGTGAAGGGTGGCCCAGCATTGAAGCTCTGCAGATTTCTTTGGCAGGCTGCGTATATTCAGGGAGGCTATGCGGAGTCCAGAGGGTCTGGTAGGTGTAGTGGTGGGGGCAGGGCCTGGATTAGGGTGGATATTACCGGAGAGTAGTAGTAGTAGGATGGCTAAGGCTCTAACCATAGGGCAGCAGGTTGTTATATTTTTGGGAGTACATTTAGAGGGGGTGGTGGATGTAGTGGAGCAGGGGATGGGTAGGGTTTGGAGCAATGGGCAGATGCAGAAGGGGTGGAGCCGGGGGGGGGGCCCGTGTAGGTGCTGGGGTTGGGTCTGCCAGTGGGAGGTGGATGCAGGGGTCCAGTGTGTGATGACAAGGTAGGGGGGATGGCCAATTCTGGAGAGATGCAATGGTGCAGTCCACAAAGGGCATGGGGTGAGGTCTGGCTGATGGGAGGTGAACCCCAGGGTGGTTATAAGGATGAGGCACATAAGGTGGAAGTGAACAGACATGGTGCCTAGAAAGCTTTTGGGGGTAGAACAAAGAGGTTTTGGGGGGGGCCAGAAAGCTGTAAGAACTTTGAGATATGCCACAATACAGTAGCTTTGACTTGTAGGCACAGTGGCAAAGGTAAAGGGTTTGAGACCTGCAGTGGGATAGAGGAGATATTTTAGTTTTATTTTAGGCAGACTATAATGATAGAGGCTTTGAGGGCTTTAGAAAGTAAGCACAAGTTAGCCTGCTTTGCATGGCTCAGCGGTGGTGCTGATGATACTGGTGGGAGGGGTACAGGGTTTATAACCTGCAGTGAATGTGGGAAAATTTATTTTAGCAGACTATGGGGGGGGGGTGAGAGGCTTTGAGAGCCTTGAAAGTGGGGGTAAGAAATAGTCAGACAAGATGGTTGTGTGTGAGGGCTGCTGACTCTGGCTGCTAGGGTGCAGGGTTTGAAGCCTGCTGTGGTAACAAGAATATTATTTTAGCAGACTATGGGGGTTAGAAGCAACTGAATTGATTCTTTGAGGTGGGACCACACATTCTCAATAAACATGTAATTTTTTTTTTCTAATGAATCCTGAACTTTTTCCAGTGTCATAAAATCAGTCAAGTTTGCTGACCACTGAGCAATAGTAGGGAGTCTCCACGCATCCACCTCTAAGCCAGGACTTTCTTCTCAGCTACTAAGGCTGTATTCCACAATGGGGTTGAATTTCTCTTACTTTTAACAAAGGGGCTATCATTTCCCAGCATGATCCCTTTGGGTCCTCTTTTACCTTACTTTTTTAGTACTTTATTCGTGATATTCCCCCTCTTGTGACAAAATGGAGCCACTTTGGAGCATAGGAGGGCCAAATGGATAAAGGATCCCTTCCCCTTTTTACACTTTGGACAATGGTCTAATGCCAATGGGGCACATCTCTTGATCTTACTGGGGGTCTAGTAAATCTGGTGCAGACAATTAAATTGTAGTCCCCTTATTTTGTATAATCTGAAACTGTTGTTTACAAACATAAGCTCTTCTCCCCCTGTCCCCTCTGTCAAGGTGATTCCTAGGTCCCTTCCCCTTTATGCTTTGCTCAGCTGGATTCATCCAATCCTGCTGCTATTTAGAGATTAACAGTCAGAATGTTTTTGTGTTGAGAACTTGTCTTTTTAAAGTGGTAGTGTACTGCCTATAACTAATAGCAACTTTAACAAGTAGTCAGCCATCACTTCTTATATCTAAAGTATATTTTCTGTTATGCTAACTAGATCTTTTACATGACCATACTCGGTGTTTTGTGTGGAACAGCACTCTATGTGGAGGAGGACATAGTCAGTTCTCTTCCTCCATATAAGTCATCAGCGTTGTGACCTCATGGACTGTGATATCGCTGTTAACCAAGAAGAACTAATCTCCTGCTGCTTGACTGGTAACTTGTGACACATGTTACCAATTAGGCAGAATGGCTTGTGATCTCTCCCCTCTTCCATCTTTCTTCTGCCCCCCCCCATTACCTGCCGTGACTTCTGTCTGGGTTCTCAGCTCCCCACAGAGCTTTAGCTCTTGTATACCCTTCCCCTTCCCCCTTCTCCCTCCTCCCTTCTCTCCCCCCTTTCACCTACCCCTCCACCTCCTTCCTTCCTCCCTCCCTACTGGCCTATAACACACCTGTTACTGTCTTGCTCCACCCCTAGAAGGGTTCTCTGCATCCCTAGGGGACTGTCCCATCTAAAACTCTCCTCCCATACACCCTGTCTCACTCCTCCCTTACCTCCCCTCCCCTCTCCCTCATCTTGCATTCATCACCACTCTACCTTCCCCATCTCTGCACCTAATTATCCACTGGTGGGGCTATCGGCACCCAAACTGGGCCGGTAACTGGAATACTTCTTACCTTCCCCTTCTCCCCTTTCTCCCCCCTTCTTCCCCGCTCTTTTTTTTTTTCAGTCTTTTGGTAACCGGTTAAGGCCCACTAGGCACAAGTGCCTGTTTTCAGGGGCGACCTGGGAGCACTGGGTGGTTAAGTGACTTGCTCAGAATCACACAGTATACAAGTGGAGGTTTTGAGACTCAAACTCAGGTCTGGTCTGCTAGATGTACCAAGCTCGTTCACACCTCATTCCTACTCCTCTAACCTCTAGGCTATACTGCCAGCCTCTTCCTCTCCTCCCTTTCATAATCTAGTCCCCACAAGACTAGCCCTAAAATTCAATATAGCACTTGCAGACTATTAGCACTTCTGGAGTACCCTAGCCAACTAGCTCTGGCTGAGAGTCTCCTCTCCAGCTTACTAATATACTAAAATGCCAGCAGAATAGGCCTAACGGTCTTTCGTTTGGTCAGCCCCCACCCTGGGAGCTGACCTTGCTGCCCCCCTCGCCCTCTCTGGCTTCTCCCTTCCCAGTTCTGGATATTCTCACTGCACTGGATTTTGCTTCCAGAACCCTTCCCCTGTACCTGTCCCACCCCCTCTTGAACCCCTCCACTGTCTCTGCCTCCACCAGCCCCTGGGCAGCGATTCCATGACTCCACCACCCTCTCAGTGAAGTAGCACCTCCTCCTTTCTCCCTGAATTCCCCCCAGCTTCCACCCATGCTCTCTAGTTGCCCCCCTCTCCTTCCTTCAAAGCACCCTGACTGCTCCTCCCCTATGTACCCCCTTCATGTACCTGAAGACCTCTATCATGTCCCACCGGTCCCTTCTCTCATCCAATGTGTACATATTTAGCACTTCGAGCCTCTCCCCATAGGTCCTGTCCCCCAAGCCCCAAATCATTTGGGTTACCCTCCTCTGGACCCTCTCCAGGAGTTCAAAGTCCATCTTTAAGTGTGGCCTCCAAAACTGTACGCAGTACTCAAGGTGCGGCCTCACCAAGCAGTTATACAGAGGGAGTATCACTTCCCTCCTTCCGGAGGTGATCCCCCTAGCGATGCATCCCAGCATCCTGTTGGCCTTGGCCGCTGCCCTCCTACAAGTCTCCAAGTTGTTCATCTTGACATCCACTACCACCCCCAGGTCCCTCTCAGCCATCGAGACTTGTAGCATTTCCCCCCTCCCGGGTGTACACTTTGCCTGGATTTTTGGCCTCCAGGTGCAGTACCTTGCATTTCCCTGCATTGAACCTCAGCTTCCACTTTCTAGACCATCTTTCCAGAGCCTCCAGGTCCCCCTGTAGGGCCACCCTTCCCTCCATCCTATCCACCACTGCCCCTAGTTTGAGTCATCCGCAAAGAGACTCATCTCAGTCCTGATACCTGTCCTTATGTCAGAGACATAGGCGTTGAACAGGAGGGGCCCAAGGACTGATCCCTGCGGGACCCCACTAGTGACCCTCCTTGGGGATGAGACTATCCCACCAACTATGACCCTCTGGGTCCGGTCCTGGAGCCAATTGCCTATCCATCTGTTCATCTGGTTCCCCATCTCCATTTCTTCCAACTTATTCAATAGGACCCCGTGAGGAACAGAGTCAAATGCCTTGCTGAAGTCCAGAAAGAGGACGTCCACTGGTCTACCCAAGTCCAAGGCACTCGTCACTCAGTCTTAGAACTCCACAAGGTTTGTCTAACATGATTTCCCCAGGACAAATCCATGCTGTCTATCATCCAGGCACCCTGACTTTTCCAGGTCCTCCTCTAGCCTCTCCTTGGCAATGCCCTCCATCACCTTGCCCACCACCGATGTCAGGCTGATGGGCCTGTAGTTCCCTGCCACCTTACCTTGATCAATTCTTCACAAACACCACTCAGTCATTTCTACCTTCTCAGCCTTGAACCACTTACCATTTGCCTCAATGGCAATATTGTCCCACTATATTGACCTGTTGCATATCATCTGCCCCCTGGTTCTATGCTGTTTGTCTCCACTCTCCCACTGCCTCCACTTGTATGTATGAATGAATTCCACTCTCTTATTGCCAACTCGCTTTTTAATTATATGTGTTCAAATATATATCTTTGTTTTGTAGCAAACTTCTGCATTCAATCATTTTGTTCCCCTACCCCCCAGGTCGCACCGGGAGACGAGCAACTTGTTGTTCAGTGTGCCTTCCTGGTGAAACATTTTAATAAATAAATAAATAACTGATGCAACAATGAGGAAGGCCAAATGCTGATGATATAGTGGGAGGAACAGCACTAGAGATGTCTGCTTCAAGTTACAGCATTGCCTTTCACATCACACCCAATACTATTGTTAGAAACTCATCTAATGATAGCACAGAAAAAGAAATACACTTTTGAAATTAAAAAAGTAATGAGAGACTGCTTTTAAACATGACTATAATGTTCTGCCTGCTATTTTTGGCACTACGAGCTTTTTAAGGCTTCTTCTATTGGAGAGCATATTGGGGGATTGAGAGAGAACTCAGTTCAAGTGATCACTAGGTGCTAGTCCATACTTCTGTTGTAGTTGTAAGCAAGACAGAGGTACCCTTTCTTCATATAGGTCATCTAATGTGCCCTGTCCTGTTTTTTCCCCATTGGTGTAGGGCGACTACCTCCTGCACCCCAGCTAGATTAATAGGACATAGACTCAGGAATATTGCTGTAAAAGCTGATAGGGTTCTTGTGTACTCCATGTTTTGTGGCTCTGAAGCTATATCTGAGCTGTATTCTTCAGGAACAAGTTATGTGATTGGTTCATGCACAACCTGCCATGTGCTGGTGCCAGGCAGTGAGAGAACAGTGGTGTTCCCAACATGTTTTCTTATATTACTAGCCACTGGGAGTGGTCACCTTCTGATCCCCAGTACACTATAAGAACATTAACTGAGCTGCTAAGTAATATGTTTCAAGATTTGGCAATCTCAATCCTTCTTTACTGCATTTCATGGTGAGCATTGCATGCTTCACCCTGGCAGCTCTGCCACTCCATATGAATTTATCACTGCTCTTTCTTAACTAAAGACTCTGGGAACTCAGACAGGCAGGGATTGAAACAAAGAAAGAAGCCTAGTGTGTATCGCCATCTGCACTGTACTCACCCTGCCAATTAATGTTAGCAGGAGGGTTTTCCACCTCTCACAGTCATGCTTAATTTTTTCCAACAATGGGGTGCATTTTAGGCTCCAGAGATGATTAAATTTGCCTGGTATAAAAGCCCTAGTGACTCTGAGAAGTGTCATGAATTACTCTAAGCCTGCCAGCCCAGTGGTGTGGAGGGTTGAGGCAGCATTGCCTTACCTCCTGCCACGCTGGCAACCCATGTTCGCAGTGCGAGTGGGTCGTCAGGGATCAGCCGGGTTGGGAGAGGATCGAGAGTCTGGAGGACAGCTCTCCTCTCCCGGGGAGGGGTGGAATGGAGCCTGCTGCTGGATTGACCTCTAGCGGTGGCTGGGGGCTGGTGCAATGAACCCATACATAGGGGAAGGAGCTCAGCTAGAAGTCCGGCTTGCCGCGTGCAGAAGCGTGCGCAGCTCGGCCATTGGTGTCATTGCACATCTTGGCTCCATGCTCAGGGCAGGGAATAAAATGGAAGAGAAAAGAGCTGATGGTCTCCCTGCCGCACTGGGACTGCTGGTGCCTCATTTGGCAGAGGCTATGGCCAGTGAGTAGCCCGGTGGCGGTGAAGAGGGGGCCGGTGGAAGGGGGCCGGTCGGCAGGGGGATAAAATACAGAACAAAAAAAAAATAGATTACTCTAAGCCCTACCCCCAGGACTTTCAAAGCCATTTCTTCGCATGGCAGCTACTCATAGTTTGCCCAGTTTATTTTATTCTGAGATATTAGGCCATATATTTTGAATGTATCTAGTAGGTGGGGATAGCCTTCTCTGGGACTTGCAAACATAAGATAACATTATCTGTAAAACACAACTTATCAGAGTTTTCTGCTCCATTTTCTCTTCTCAGACTGCCATATTGCTGAAGCAAGGGGATCGGCTGTGAGGAAATAAAAGAGTGGCAAAGGGGCACCCCTTTCAAGTCCTTCTGGGGTGTTTGAAGGGTTTAGAGAGGATGTTGCTTTTCAGTATTTGGGCTTGAGGTTTGTTTTTTTTGTATAAAGTTTGTATACATCTAAACAGGGACAGACCAATATTAAATTCTAAGAGGACTTCAAACATAAATGGGCATTTAACCCAGTTGAAGGCTTTCTCCACATCTAGCTTGAGAAGACACCCTTTTTTTAAGATAATATGCTTTATTAAAAATTTTCAACACATGAACATACAAAATAACCATAACAATATAAGAAATAAGAAGACCATATAACCAAATGAGATGGAACAACTGACAAAAATCATAAAACAAGAACAAAAACAATCCCAAAACAACAATTCCCCCCTCGGAGCACAACGGGTGACATCAGAGAAATCACCAGCGGATGAGCACATTTTCCAGGTATGCAAACTATTGAAAGCAGCTATCTGGATATTAAAGCCTCTAAGGATTACCAATGGTCCCTATATAGCTCTGGTCTATTCAGTCGGTAGGCTATATGCTTTTCAACCACCAAGGCCTGTGAAAGCTCCTGATGCCATTCACAAAGCATTGGTACGGTTATCGAGATTAAAGCCATGTGAGCTTTCCGGGGGCCAAACAGCTCCTGTGGGAAAATACCCACTAGACATATCTGTGGAGTAAAAAAGGGATCTAACCCCAGTCATGGGTCAAGAAAGCCATGGATGGATGCCCAGAAAGGGGCAGCCTTAGGGCAATCCCAAAGAATATGTTTAAGGGAACCGTCCCCCATACCACATTGTGTACACTCCGTTAAGGGCCTGCGTCCCATCTTGAACAACTTCTGGGGAATATAGTAGATGTTGTGCAATATAGGAAATTGCATAAGATGGTATTTGTCTTGCTTAATTAGTTTATATAACTGGCCCCAGTCCTGTTGCCAATCCTTGGGATCAAAGTGTAAATCGAGAGATTGCAGCCAGTAAAAAAAGATCCCCTGCAGGTGGCTCGGGTCATGAGACTGGAGACTAGAATAACATTTGGAAGTAGGATGTGGCTGCCCTGCCAAAGACAGGAAATCTGTGAGAAGAGGGTGTGATAGAGAAATAATACTCAAAGACCCAAAAACACAGAAATCACTTGAGATAATTGGAGGTGTTTGAATGGATGGTAAACTGGAATGGAGTATTGCTGTTGTATAACTCAGGCGGGGAGAACCTTACCATTAGAAAAGAAGGCTCCCAGAGGGGCATGCCAGATGGATTGGTCGGCCTGCTATGCATATGTTTGGATTCCCAACCAGAGGCTGAGTTGGATCCTTATACCAATAAGCCTGCAGGTAGAAACAGATTTGATCAGGGCTTTAAGTGACCACATCAGCGGAGTATTACATAATTGTGGTGGGAGGGATGAAGGAGGGGCAAAAAGGAGACCAGGAAGTTGTAGCCCATATGTTGAGCAGATTTGGGACTCCAGTGATAACCAGAGAGGGGCATAGGCCCCATTCTGGAGAGTGGGTGAAGACTGATAGCATTGAAAGATCTTGCAGCTGTGAAGAGCGCAGCAATATAAGAAAACGTCCGGTATCTGGAGACCCCCTCTCTCTTTAGACAGTGTTAATCTATGCTAGGCCTGGTGAGCAGCCCAGCTTTTCCATAAAAATTCCAAGAGAAGGCTCTGGAGAAGACCCCCTTTTGATGATTTTTGCTGGGACCAGTTCCAGGGTATATTTATTTATTTATGTATGTATTGATTTATTGATTGATTGATTGATTTTTGATACCAGGTAAGATACACTACATACATATGCCAATTTTCAGGCAAGAACTGGGAGAATTACAGACTAACAGAAGGAATAATGACATACAGCAATAACAGTAACAAAAGTTTAGAGCAACATCATCATAAGTTACAATTAACAGACATTAAGAAAAGGCAGTGTTATAACAAAATAGGGTAGTCAGCAAACAGTAATTATCAAAATATACAGAGTGCAACCAACATACAGCATAAAAGGATGAAAATATTTATTTATTTATTTACTTATTTAAAAGAGATTTACCAGGAAAGACATACTGAGCAGTGAAGCTCATTTCCAGGGGTAGAGGGTAAGGGATAAGTACAAACAAGCAGAAGATCAGTAATAACAATACAACAATACACAGTGGCCCAGATATTCAAAAGAGTTGAGCCATGCGCAATAGGGTTGTGCCTGCGCAAGTCCGAAAATGTGCCATTCTGCGATATTCAGCAGGAGGCAGTTGCGCCCCCCCAAATCACGCTGAGCAACAGTGCAATGATAATGAATGCATGCACAACTGAAGAGGGAGGAACCATGCATAAATGGCACAGTGCGATATTTAACAACATGCGCCATGCGCAATAGGGGAGCAAGCGGAAGTTGCGCCATAGCGGAAATGAGCCGAAATAAAAGGGAGCAAGGGAGAGGCGCAAGAACGCTACAGGGAAGCCACATGAGGGCAAAGTCTAGCAGGGAAAACTGGGCAGCAGAGACACACAGAGCAGGCCAGAAAGGGCACCTGGAATCAACAGGCACAGGGAAGGTGTGGGCCACAGTGCAGAAGAGGAGCACACCACACAGCAGTGAGGTCAGCACATGCAGGTGTTCCTGTGCAGGGAAGTAGCAGCCAGGACAGTGGGGAATACAGAAACAGCTGCCGGGGTGAACACAAGCCAGGGACATGGCCAGTGCCACCATCCAGATGGAGGCCGTAATGAGGGGGGGTGAGAAGGTGGGCAGCAGGGGGGCGTGGCCGTGGAAGGGCCTGTCGGCAGTATGCCACCAACAGGCAGTACCGAGCCTGCACCTGCTTCAAGCTGTACAGTGATACTGAGATTGTGGGCCGGTACCGCTTGAATCGGGCAATTCTGAGGCGGCTCTGTGAGCTGTGCAGTGATGTGATGCAGGCACCCACACGACGGAGCCATGCCCTGTCAGTGGAGACGAAAGTGACAGCTTGCATGTGCTTGCTCGCCACAGGTACCTTCCAGAGACCAACTAGGGACACCACAGGCATAACCCAGTCGGCCACGCCACGCCACCTCACCCACTTTCAGCACTGCTGCCACCTGCTGCGAGTACATCCATTTTCCCAGCACACCGCAGAGCGCATAGCAAACATACAGGAGTTCCACAGGGTAGCACATATGCCTGGCATGCTAGGGGCAATAGACTGCACCCATGTGGCCATCCGCACACCACCTGGCCCGAGGGCTGCATATATAAATCGCAAGGGCTATGCCAGCATCAACTGCCAGGTGGTGTGCGATGCCAGGGGGCACATAATCAATGTCTGTGCCACGCACCCTGGGGGAGCACATGATGCCTTCATCTGGCACCAGTCAGCACTGTGCCACAGATTTGAGAGTGGGGATATCCCCACTGGCCACCTAGTGGGTGAGTATACAAACCACATGGACAATCATAGAGCCTGGGGGGGCATGGTCAGAGGTGACATGAGTAGTGGCCTACATGGCCCGGAGCAGGGCGATGCTGATCACCAAACTAACCTCCACCCTCTACACACAGGTGACAGTGGATACCCACTCCGTCCCTGGCTGCTCACACCCTACTGGCAGCCCGCGACCCCATCGCAGCAACGCTACAATGAGGCACACGCCACCACATGTAATGTCATCGGTGGGTGTTCGGATGTTGAAGGCATGTTTCCATTGCCTGGACACCTCCGCAGTGCCCTACAGTACAGCCCTCAAAGGCCTGCTGGCTATTCCTGGCCTGTTGCATCCTGCACAACATGGCCAACGAATGTGATAGCCGTACAGGTCGAAGAGGGGGACAGTGATGGGGATGATGAGGATGCCGGGGACAATGGTGATGGGCAGCCCCCCCTTGGGTGACGGGACCCCCGACTGCTCCGGCTGGCACTGCTACACTGGGACACCATCACGGAGGAGCACTTCAGCCAACCCAGGTAAGTTATGGGGCCATGTGCAACCAACAGTGGCTAAGGCACCACCCACAAACACGCATGGACACACACCAGGAGTGCATGCCATCAAGGAAAGTGGCCGGGCATGGAATCACACACACCACCAGGGATGGGTGAGGTCTAACATGCCACATGGACACACACACACACACACACACAAAACACAACACACCAGACATGGACAAAGGGCAGGAGACACACTGATCCAGAATGCCACCCCAGCCACACACATGTCCACAGACCACCACGCCCACTGCCTGTCCTTGTGCGTGTGTCAGATGCTGAGCACCATTGCGCATCGGTGTACAGTGCAATGCAGGCATCATCATGCACACGCAACTGTGGATGGCAGCCGGGAGTGTGCAGATGGATTGTGTGTCCGCGTGCAGGGCCGGGTACCCACCCGTGCAATGCCCGCTGAATGACACAATGCACACAGGGCAGCACCAGACAGTAGCCATGTTGGGAGACAGGTCAGTCACACCCCACAGTGCCCCGACCACCACGGATGCATGGGTGGCCCCGCCGAGACCCACCAGCAGTGACAGGCTGACCACTGGCCTCATGGGGTGGCACCGATGGTCCCCCAGGGGTTCCACTGCGTGAATGCGACTGTGCTCGTGCAGGGGTCTGCAGCACACCAAACATGCCTGCGCCAGGCGTGCTCGGGATGCCCACAGCTGAACCCAGTGCCAACAAGGAGGGTGTCGCACGACACCGGGAACAGGGGGTGGACAGTGCACTGCGTGGTGTCTGCGAAGCATGGGCACATGACTGTGTGCCCATTGTGGCCATGACAGCAGTGAATGCCTGTGTCTGCCTGTCAATGGCAGCGGTCACATCCTCCCGCAACCAGTCCATCCCTGCCAGGATCAGAGCGTTGTCTCTGCTGCGACACTCCTCTGCCGGCTTCAGAGCCGCATGCAGTGCATCCAACGACGTTGCAAGCCGCATCTGCTGGTTGACTGATGCTTGCAGTATGTGGGTGTGCTCGTCCAAGAAGTCATCTGCCTCCTCAGCATCCTGTCCCTCAGGGTGTGCGTGGCCCTGATGCCCAGCACCCCTTGAGGGTGGGCACTGCACACCAGGACCAGGTCTGGGCATGTCCACAGGCGGTGCACTGACGCCGCACCCTGACCCTGTACCCCCAAACCCATTGGCCGACTGCTGATGCTGCCCCTCTGGCTGCCGCTCACCAGGGCTCACTGGTGCCACCACAGTGGCCGCAACAGTCCCACTGTCCTGTACGCACACTAGTGCTGCCCCACTGGTGCTGACAGGCACAGGCTGGGTCTGTGATGACATGCAGGCCTCTATGGTGGCAGCACCCACAGCCATGGCCACGATGTTACCTGCTGTGTGCCCATCCCATGGCACACACATGTCACTACCCCTGCTATTAGCGACATCATCATCAGTGACGGACCCAGCACCAGCCCGAGTCACAGCATGCTGGCATCTGTGGACGCTGGCACGCTGGGACATGGGCAGGGCCTCCTCCGCACCTGTTCCAACAACATCAGTCTGGACAGCCAGGTGGGCCCACTGTTGCACTGAGCCACGTATACCTGTGGAGGTGGATGGGCCCTCCTCCATCTCCAGCTGACTGTCCTCAGTGGACAGGCCCACCACCGCTGACCCATGCAGACGCTTAGGATCTGTAAGGGAAAACAGTCGCATTACTGCATGTGACCTACCCTGCCCCCCCAATAGACAGACCATGACCTACCATGCAGTGACGGGCTACCACCCATCTGGAAGCCACCACCTGGAACACCCTCAATGGCACAACGTTGCATGCTTCCAGCAACCCTCTCCTCCTGTGGGGTCAGGTGTACCATCTCTGGCTGTCTCCCACCTGTCGCAGCTCATGCTGCCCTGATGGCAGCCACCTTCTCCTTTATCCTCCTCCTGTCTGTGCCCATCTTCTTCTTGCACTCCTGCATGGAGCACTGGTGGCTGCCATGCAGGTTCACTGCACGCGCCACCTCCTCCCATGCAGCAGCACGGGCCTGTGGTGTTCCCTGCCATCCGCTGAGAAGTGGCTCCTGATCCAGGTAGGCCTCAAACAGGGCATCGGTCTCGCCCTTGGTGAAATTAGGCCTCCTCCTCCTCCTCCCACCACTGTGTTCCTCCTCTCCCATAACTCGCTCGGTCATTATTTAGCCTGTGAGAATGAAAGTTGTTACCTGTGACTGTGCAGTCCCATGCATGTCCCAGAATCCACAGTCCACACTCCCAAACAGCATGCAACTCACCAATAGACTGCAGTAGCCGACCATGGCCAGTGCAGCCCAATGTCGCACTTTTATAGTGCAACCAATGCAAATGAGGTGAGGCGCAACTTTAAGTGGATGCAAATTGCAGTGCTGCACCATTGAATGGCTGATTAGCTGATTTGCATATGACGACTGAATATCGCGCTGTTGCAATTTGCGCAATTGTGTTGAACCTGCTGAGCCAAAGGTGCAGTTCTGTGACATGCGGAGTACACACCTCACTGCGCATGCCCGGGTTGCTGACGCAGGCGTCTGCTGTGCTGCTGACATGCTGTGCGTGGGAAGCAATGCAGGGCACAGCTACCATTGTGCCAGTGGCGCTACAGCAATGTTCACCTATATGGCGCTGTGGCACTGGGCCATCATAGGCGCACTGGGGCAACAGCGTGGTACGCCACTACTGGAGGTAGCACACAGGCATCCAATCGCACTACACGCATTGGGTTCCAATGGCGCTGTGCTGTCCATGCGCCAGAGCCCTTTGGCCCTGTGCCCGACCTTGGCCCCTTAGGTGCCATGCATCAGGCAGGGTGCACCACTATCGCGCTGTTTGGTGACAGCGTGATAGGGAATGGCAGCACTGTACCGCGCAGCATCTGCACATGGTGGAGCCGTGCTGCAGAGCACCATTTTGAGCCAACTGAGCAAGTGGAATGGCACAGAGGAGGGCTGCACAGTGGACCCAAGTTGAACTGGCCAACCTAGTGGCCATTGTAGAGCCACTCTATGGCCCACTGTTTGGGAAGGCACCCCTGGACTGGTCCAGGAGCCAGGTGTGGGAGGAGGTGGCCAATGCCCTGGAGGAGGCCACAGGAAGGGGGTGGACAGTGGAGCAGTGCCACCACAGGTATGGCGACCTGCGGAGGAGGGAACCAGACCTGCTTGCCCACCTGCAGTCACTTGCCAGGAGGGGCACAGTGCCACGGCCAGGTAGATGTTATGTCCACACACTTTTATCTTCCATATGGGTATCACGGTTGTATGTGTCCGGAACATGGGGGAGGGACCGTCCGGTGTTGGCTGTGGTGGTGTTATCAGGGTGTGGGGTGGGTGGGTCTGGCTGGGTGGGAGTGCACACACATGGGGGGCAGGGGGACTTTGCTACAGGATTGTACTGATGTTTCTCTCTCCATGTTTGCACCACAGGACCGGAGGAGAGGCGTCTGGCCAGGGAGATGCGGCACCAGGAGGATGACAGGGCCGCTGGGAGGGGCGACGGTCAACAGCGCCTGAGGGACCAGCCTGATGATGGTGAGTGCCATACCTCCATGATTGCTATTGCATGCTGTGTAAAAGGGTGGGCAGCGGGGCATGGCCACCATCCATTGACACCACTGCCATGCACGCAACTTGTTACAGTCAGCACTGTCCAGTGGCACTGCATGTCTGGGAGTGCATCGATGATGGTCCATGCGTGCACCGGGTACATGGCTGTGCCACTGCCTTCACACCACATAGCCATGTCACTAAACGGCCACGGTGGTGCTGTGCATGACTTGGCCGGTGGGTGTGTGCAGTGGTCTGCATGGCTGTATGCGCCTGGGTGGGCAGGTCTTGTGGACGTGATCACTGTGGGTGGTCACACACCATCACAGAGGCATGTCCCACGGCCGTATGTCATGCACAGTGGGTGGGCTGTATGGGGCTGTGCATTCACACCTATTGACTGTGCTTCCTTGTCCTAGGTGTCCGCCAGCTTCAGGAGATAAGGGAGGCATTGCAGGAGATCCTCAATGTGGCCTGGGCTTCTTTGGAGATCCTGCAACAGATTGACCAGCTTGGGGTCCGGAGAAGGCAACGGAGGCAGAGCAGCCAGAGCAGGGAGCGGGGCTCCCATTGATCATCCCTCTGCCCCTGATATCCCCTACCCCCCTGGACCCACACTCACACCCCTTCTTTCCTGTCCCATTTGTTCACCCCTGCCCCTTACCCACTCCCACCTTGCTTGTGGCCCTCCCTTCCAACTTTGTACATAGTTTTGTAAATAGTTCCTTTTGATATGTTTTTTGAATACAAATCTTTTGATATGAATACTGTGGTGGTCTCTGATTTGCCATGGGCTATAGGTGCTCAGCTGCAGTGGTGTGCATGGTGTCAGGGGTGGTGCAGTCATGGGTATGTGTGTGTGTCCGTGGAGAGGTGACTATGGTGTGGGGGTAGCTATCAGTCAGTGTCTGTGGTGTGTGTGTTGTGCCCTGTGCACTGGATGACTGTGTACAGTGGTCCATGGTGCATGCTCTGTGTCCATGGCACCCCTGTCAGCCTGTCCATGGCCTCTACAGCTGACACCCTTGCATGTCTGTGACCTGCATGGTCTGCTGGCATGTCAGTGGTACCACTGTACCCGTCACAGTGCTGGGTTGCCTCCTGTCACTGGTGTTGTGCATGTCTGCCTCGGGTGACACTGTGGCCTCTGCAGTTGTTGTTCCACCTCCATGCTGTGGCTTGTGTGTGTTGCAGGGGATGTGCACCACTGTCTGTGACTTGTGCTCTGGGCAAATGATGGTGGTGTACAGGTCCACAGTGCCTGCGCAGGGTGGCTGGCACTCCTGTGCCATGGAGGACTGCAGGCTGTGTGTACACGGTTTCCATTGGCCCACGCTGTGGGCTTGGTTGCCCCGCTACTGCGTCCTTGTGTTGTGCCCTTGGGTATGGGTGGGTGTTTGCCCATGCATGTGTGGCATCTGGTGTGGTGCATGCTTCCACGCACCACTGTGGGTGTCTGCGCTGGCTGTTGTGGCCAGTGCTTGGTCAGGGTGTGTAATTGGGAGGGTGTGCAGGGTGCTGTACCACTGGTGGTGGTGTCCGGGGCATGCCCTGTCCCGTGTGGGGTACCTCGTGTACCGAAGCATGGTCAGTCTCTCAGCTGTACCCCGGGGGGGATGTGCGTGGTGGCACTGTGTATGCCATCATTGCATCACTGTGTGCTGCCACCTGCTGATGGGTGCTCGTGGTGGGGCTGCCTTGCTTGGTTCTGTGCTGCACAGGATTGCATTGTCACAGTGGGGGTGGTGGCATGCATGGGGTTTCCTGCAGTGGTGGACGCTGCTCCTGGGCAGGGTGTCTGGGGGTCACGGTGCAGGGTGTGTTCTGCATTGGGGGGATGGTGTGGCACGGGGTGGTCAGCCCTCCTTATGTGCCAGTCACAGCTTGCCAGGGGGTGTGATGGGGCACTATGGCCCAGCTGTGGGTTGATTGCTTGTCTCCATGGGCCAGTGGTTATTCCAGCCTTCCCCCAGTTGTACAGTGCATGGGGTGTGGGGGGACGATGTCTGTTCTGCTGTGTGTTCCTCTGCCCATCTGTGGCATGGGTGGTGAGCCCCTACCTCCCTGGTTGTGCAGTTGCATTGCTGCCCTGCTGCTGGGGGGCATCCCTGGTTGCTCTATGGCGATTCTGGACTGCTCAGCTGAACATCCCTTGTTGCGCTATGGCGCATCAGATCTGCTCAGCTTCCCCTCCCTAGTTGTGCTATGGCACAGGTGGTGTGATATTCAGTCATCGGCTGTAGGCGCAGGTTGGCCGACTCAGTTTTTGAATATCACGCCTCTTGCGCATCAGCGCAATGGACGTGCGCTTGCTCCTGCTATTGCACACTTTTTGGGCGCAGTTTGAATATCTGGGCCCATATGTACAATAATATACATTACCAGAGCAAATAATAATGCAGGTTAAACATCAGAAGTGCGAAGTACCCGGCACGCACAAAAAAAGTCATGTCACAAATATAGGAAAGGGTAGGAGAAAGAGTAAGTAGAGGAGGGTGAGAAAGAGAGGCTAGAGGGGGAGTGAAAAGGTTAAGTAGTGGTGGGAGTAAAAGAGAGAGGAGAAGAAGAGAACAGATTATGGTTGGTAGAGTGGGGGAATACAGTGTTGAGGATTAGAAAGGGTGATTACTGTCACAACCCCACTCAGCAGGTCAAGCCCTCTGCTCTCACAGTGCCAACCTCCGAGCACAGTATTATGAACAGGGTAACAGAACAGGGTAACCCTCCTGTCTGTTTTGTGGGTCAAAATCACCTTTGGTCTCCAGTTCTGGAGGGATTCAAACTGTGAACCTTCTGTTAGTGTACCCAAATGTACAGACTCAGATAATTCTGCTCTTCAGGGAATGCCAGATATCTTTCATCAAGGGCACCTAGCCAGGTATAAAAAAATGAACCCTTAAAAACTCTGTGAAAGACCCTAGATAAATTCTTACCTTTTCCCAGTTTGGTATACCATTAAGCTTATGAACAGTGTCTACTTTAACCATATATGCTTCACTCGCAAAAATAAAGAATTTCAAAGGCATACCAGGTAGTCTCTTTAAAATAAGATGTTTACTAAGAAAATGGATAAAAATAGGTAAAATGTAAACACAGAACAATATATCACAACACATACAATCACTTAAAAGAAAAACAAGTAAAAGTACAAATTCCTACCAATATATAGTTAGACTTTCTCTATCTAACATATACCTTCTTACAGTGCTTATAGTTAGATGTTGTTGTTTCAAGAGAGTCCAACAGGAATGTGTCAGTAAGTGGAAATACAGAATACAGTTTAAACCCTGCGTCTCCACCTCTTCTATGATGCCATCTAGCTCCTCCTTCTAGAATATTAAAAGTTATACAACCAGGATGTCTTGTCACTCAGGAGGTAAATTAAATAAGGTGACATCAGCAAAACTCATTTCTCAATATGACTCTTTTATTTTGAGTCCTTCCTTTGATCTAGTGTGGTTTTCCTGCTTCACAAGACATCACAGGAATTTTACAATTCTGCAGTTTTTCTCACTTAGCTGTCATATAGCTTCTTTTACCACCAGTTGAAATTAATTGTTCTTTCCTCTGAAGACATCATAAAATAGATATTTTAGGTCCTGGCTTCAAAGAAGCACAGCTCAACAACAAGGCCATAAAAAGCAACTTTTTTGGAAGTTAATCACATTACAGAGATCTGCTGTTTAACATATCCTGTCCTTTGAACTGAAACCTGAGGAGGGGGGTCATCCCAGGATCACAGGATGTCTCAAGACAGACGATCACACTACATTTTTATTTAAAAAAAAAGTCATAGATCAGTCATGACCAGCTGGCCAAGTGTCACAATCCTCCCCACCTAGACTGAATTTGGGGTCTCTATCCCCTGCATGGGATGAGCTTCCCAAATCAGTTCACTCCCCATAGACACGAGACAAGCCATCTGAGTTTTGATTGGTCGCTCCAGTCCAATGTAAAATTATCATGTCATACCCTTGCAAAGCAAGACTCCATCTTAACAATCTACCATTAGTTTTTCCCATTTGCGTCAGCCAAACCAGGGGTTTGTGGTCAGTTTGTACCACAAAATGCTGCCCATATAAGTATGGCTCTAGCTTCTTTAGGGTCCACACTATGGCAAGACATTCTTTTTCCACAGTAGAGTATGCCTGCTTCCTGGGAAGTAACTTTTTAGTCAGGCACACTACCAGGTGATCTTTCCCTTGGCTGGATGTCTGACTCAGTACTGCCCCAATACCCACATCTGAGGGGTCAGTCTGAACTATAAAGGGTTTGTTATAGTCAGGACTAGTCAATACTGGAGCACTGCACAGTACCTTCTTCAGTCTTGTAAAGGCTTTCTCACAGGCTGCGTCCCAGGTAATTTTCTTTGACATCCTTTTCTTTACCAGGTCAGATAGGGGAGCAGCCAGGGTACTGTAATTGGGTATAAATTTCCTAGAGTACCCTGCTGTCCCCAGAAAACTTCTGACCTGCTTCTGCATTTCTGGTCTGGGCCATACCTAGATCACCTCTATTTTTATTTGGATAGGATGGAGCTGTCCCCGGCCTACCACATGCCCGAGGTGTGCCACTTCTCCCATGGCCACCTAGCACTTCTCAGCTTTTACAGTGAGCCCGGCCCTCTGTATCCTGCCCAGCACTTCCCTAAGGTGGGACAGGTGTTCCTCCCAGCTGGTACTAAAGATGGCAATGTCATCCAGGTAGGCCACGGCATACTCATCAGCACCATTTAACACCTGGTTCACCAACCTTTGGAAAGTGGCCAGGGCGTTCTTCATTCCGAAAGGCATTACTTTAAATTCAAATAAGCCTATCGGAGTGATGAAGGCTGACCTCTCTCTAGCTCTGTCCGTTAACTCTACCTGCCAATACCGCTTGGTCAGGTCAATGGTCGTAAGGTAGATGGCCCCTCCCAACTTGTCCAGGAGTTCATCCGTCTGGGGCATCAGGTGGGCATCTGACTTTGTGACTGCATTCAGTCCATGATAGTCCACACAGAAATAAGTAGAGCCATCTGGCTTCAGCACAAGGACTATGGGTGAGGCCCAGGGGCTGTGGGATCTCTGGATTACCCCTAAATCCAGAATTTCCTCCACTTCCCTCCTAATGTCCTTTTGGACAGCCTCTGACACCCTATATGCTGTCCGCTGTATGGGCATCTGTGTCCCTGTCTCCATATCATGCATCACTAAGGGGGTTAGTCCAGGCTTGGTGCTAAACAGGGGGGCACAGTCTGCTAAAACCTCCCTTACTTCCTGGATCTTGTCAGGGGTCAGCTGTGGAGACAATTTTACTGCCTCCACAGAGGACTCTCACTTGCTTTCTTCCAGCAAGTCCAGAAGGGGGTCTCCTTCATCCCTCCCCTCCCCAGGACTACACACTGCAAACACCATGTCAGCCCTATTAGCATATGGCTTCATCATGTTGACATGGTACATCCTTTCTGTCTCTCTTCTGTCAGATAACTCTGTACTATAGTTCACATCATTTACCTTCCTAACTACTTTGTACGGTCCTGCCTACTCAGCCTGCAGCTTGTCTTTCTGGACCTGAAAAAGGACCATGACTTCCTGACCCACCATGTATGAGCGAGCTCTGGCTCTGCAGTCATACCACACTTTTTGTTTCTATTGGGCAGCTGCCAGGTTGCTCTGGGCTGTCCCCATAAGCTCCTTCAGCCTTTCCCTAAACCTAAGGACGTAATCCACTATGGGAGTGCCCTGGGTGGTGTGCTTGCCTTCCCAGTCCTCCTGGATCAAGTCTAGGAGCCCATGTACCCCAGCATCCATATAAGAGTTCAAAGGGAGAAAATCATGTTGACTCTTTGGGCACCTCCCTGTATGCAAACAACAGGTGGGGAAGGTATTTCTCCCAGTCCCTCCCATGCTGTTCAGCAAACGCCCAGAGCATTGACTTCAGGGTACCATTAAATCTTTTCACAAGCCAATGTATCACCCCACACTTCTCCCACAAACATTTCATCAGGTCCGACATGAAGGAACACCCTCAATCGGTGATAACCTCCTGCAGAAACTCAACACGGGAGAAAATCCCAAGTAAGGCATCTGCCACTTTGTCTGTCCTCAGTGAGGATAGGGCGACTGCCTCTGGGTACCGGGTGGCATAATCCACCACAGTCAGGATGAATCTCTTCCCTGAGGAGCTGGGGGGGTATTTAAAGGCCCCACAATATCCATTCCCACCCTCTGTAATGGCTCCTCCACTATGAGCAATGGAATCAGGGTGGCTTGGGTTTTCTTGCCTGCCTTCCCTATTTCTTGGCACCTGTGACAAGACCTGCAATACTCCTTCACCTGCTGGGTGAAGTTGGGCCAATAGAAATTCTGGGCCAACCGCTGCATAGTTCACGTGATTCCCAGATGACCAGACTAGGGAATATTTTGTACAGTCTTGAGCAAATGCTCACAATACTCCTGGGGAATGACAAGCTGCCTGCCTAGCACCCCCTCCCTCTGTCTGCACAGCCTGAGTATACATCAGTCCATTTTCCCAATAAACTTTATGTTTACCGTCACCTCCTTGAGCTCCATCAGAGTCTGCCCAAGCCCTCAGCTTCTCTAGACTAGTATCACTTCCCAGAGCAGCTGTAAACTCTTTACACATTCCCAAGGTATGGGACAGGTCCCCTTCAGTCTCTAAACTAGGGTCCCTAGCGTTAGTGTCAGGGAACTCAGGATCACTGTCATCCCTAGCCCTATGACAACGGATCACCCCTCCCTCTTTGGAGTAACCCTCTGTAGCTGTGTGGTTGACTGCTACTGGAGAAATTTCTACCCCCCTTTTCATTAGTCTCCATATCAGGAGACACAGGCTGAGGAACCAGCCTCCCAGTGGTTTCCACAATGGCTTCTGTGGGGTTCGGGGAACTACAATTTTCCCTTGCTGCTTGGCTATTGGTAACTGCACACACCATCCCCTGTTGGAGATTGTTGCCAAGGATGATGTCCACTGCTAACATTTTGTCTACAGCCACCTGTTGCACAGTTCCCCCTGTTTCACCCCAGTCCAGGAGAACACTAGCGAGGGGCAATGTTTTCTCATCACCAGTGAACCCTAGTACAGTGACATATTTATCGGGTATAAGCTGACCAGGTTCTACTAGATCCCCTTTTACCAATGTCAGGGATGCCCCTGTGTCCCTTAACCCTTGCATCTGTACACCATTCACCATGACTGGGTGCATGTGTTCCCTCATGTTCACAGGCATGCTTCCAGGGACACACAAACAACCCACTTCTTTCCTAGCCCCCAGTTGTGTATTGCTCAACATTTTGGGACACTGTTGGGCAATATGCCCAGTTTCTTTACACAACCAACATTCATTTCTTTTTCCAGAGAAATCTTTTCTTTGAAACCTGGGCTAACTGGTTTCAGTGGAGGCAGTGAGGGTTTTAGCTGTCCTGAAGGCGCGCTTTTCCCTTTCTGCACAGCCATGCCCGCCCCATTCGCTCTCAGAGAAGGTCTGCTCTTGGCATAGTGGTCCGAGAGTTCAGCAGCCTCTTGCACTGTTTTGGGATCTCGGTACTCTAGCCAGGTTTTCAGCTCTGCTGGGCATGCCCAGAAAAACTGTTCTAACAAAATCACATTTTCAATTTTATCTACCGAGTTTGTTTCAATTCCTTCCCACCAACATTTTAAAAACTGACGTTGTTTCATGGCTAGCTCCTCGTAGCTCATGTCAGGACTTCTCCTAACCTAACAGAATTTAGTTCTGTATGATTCAGCAGTTAATTCAAATTTTTTTAACAGTGCAGCTTTAAGTTTGCTGTAATCATTA
The DNA here is from genome assembly GCA_016271365.2 of Neoceratodus forsteri. NCBI lineage: Eukaryota > Metazoa > Chordata > Ceratodontiformes > Ceratodontidae > Neoceratodus > Neoceratodus forsteri. The sequence continues at coordinate 355,210,124 of CM057454.1, read as the reverse complement.
CTGTCCTCTCTGTCCATTTGACCCAATGCATCCCAAGCTTTCCCGGTAAGTAGCGGGGATATCTGGAAACTCCAGGACTCTCTAGGAATTGTAGCCTGAATACAAACATTTTCAAAGGAATTTAAAAAGGCATCCATATCCTCCCCCTCTTTAAATTTGGCTATCAATTTGGAATTCAATTTGTAACCCAGTCCTGTAGTCCCAGATAAACCCAATCCACTTACCTGTTCTGGTGCTGGTGGTTTGAGTCATAGCATCTCCAGTTCATGTCGCCTCTTGTGCTCACGCTCCTCATGGTCTGTCTCTCACTGTTCATGGTCCCTCTTCTCCTCTTCAGCTCGCTAGCGCTCACGTTCCTCACTGTCAGCCTTCCACTGCTCCCACTCTCTCTTCTCCTGGAACTCCAGCTCCATTCTGTGAACTCAATCTGCAGCCCGAGTACTTCTTGCTCCAGAATACTGGTGACCTTCTCCTGCTGCTGGGGCCCTTCGCTGGCACTGGTCCTGCTGTCTTTCTCACCGGATCTGGACACTGCACTTGCCGCTAGCCCCTCCATGCCCAAGGTTCTGTCTTTTACAGTCACTGTCTGTGACTCGATGCTCTGGGTATCTGTTACCATCAGGGCATCCATGAGGTTCTGCTTGGTGGCTTTCACCTCGTACAGGACTCCTCTGTCCCTGTACAACTGCTTTAAGTAGTCTACAGTGTGCCCACTGTAGTTGGAAGCCATCTTCTTCCCTAACTATGGCTACTCTAACTTGCACTTTAGTAAAAAAATAAAACAGGTAGGAACTTGACTGTAAGCCAAGTGATATAGTTCTGTTTCCTTTTTTTTTAAATAAATCACTGCCTAGTTTTGCAAGTGAGCTGATAGTATTAAGCTGACACACTGAACAATAAAAGCTTGTAGTACCAAAATTATGCACACCACTGCCAACCAATCTGTCACAACCTCACTCAGCAGGTCAGGCCCTCTGCTCCCACAGTGCCAACCTCCAAGTGCAGTATTGTGAACAGGGTAACAGAACAGGGTAACCCTCCTGTCTGTTTTGTGGGTCCGAATCACCTTTGGTCTCAAGTTCTAGAGGGATTCAAACTGTGAACCTTCTGCTAGTGTACCCAAATGTACAGGCTCAGATAATTCTGCTCTTCAGGGAAATGCCAGATATCTTTAGCCAAGGGCACCTAACCAGGTATACAAAATGAACCCTTAAAAACTCTGTGAAAGACCTTAGATAAATTCTTACCTTTTCCCAGTTTGGTATACCATTAAGCTTATGAATAGTGTCAGCTTTAACCATATATGCTTCACAGGCAAAAATAAAGAATTTCAAAGGCATACCAGGTAGTCTCTTTAAAATAAGACGTTTACTAAGAAAATGGATAAAAATAGGTAAAATGTTAACACAGAACAATATATTACAATGCATACAATCACTTAAAAGAAAACAAGTAACAGTACAAATTCCTACCAACATACAGTTAGACTTTCTCTATCTAATGTATATCTTCTTACAGTGCTTATAGTTAGATTTTGTCATTTCAAGAGAGTCCAACAAGAATGTGTCAGTAAGTGGAAATACAGAATACAGTTTAAACCACCCCTTTTATGACACCACCTAGCTCATCCTTCTAGAATATTAAAAATTATACAACCAGGATGTCTTATTACTCAGGAGGTAAATTAAATAAGGTGACATCAGCAAAAACTCATTTCTCAATATGTCTCTTTTATCTTGAGTCTTTCCCTTGATCTAATGTCGTTTTCCTGCTTCTCAAGACATCACAGGAATTTTACAGCTCTGAAGTGTTTCCTCATTTAGCTGTCATATAGCTTCTTTTAGCACTAGTTGAAATGAACTGTTTTTTCCTCTGAAGACATCATAAAATGGATATTTTAGGTCCTGGCTTCAAAGAAGCACAGCTCAACAACAAGGCCATAAAATGTGACTTTTTTGGAAGTTAATCACATTAAAGAGATCTGCTGTTTAAGATATCTTGTCCTTTGAACTGACACCTTGGGGGGGGTGAGTTCATCCCAGGATCACAGGATGTGTCAAGATAGACAATCACACTACATTTTTATTTAAAAAAAATCATAGAGCAATCATAACCAGCTGGCCAAGTGTCACAATTACTGGGGATAGGAGTAAGTGAGAAAGAAGTAAGGGAGTGGGAGGAAATGGTGAAGGGGAAAGGGGGAGAAGTGGGGTGGCTAGAAGCATAGAGGTCAGAGTAGATAAGGAGAAGTGTAGAGCAATGGAAGATAAGGATATTTACAGGAGGGAGTAGTGTAGCCTTGGAGAAGAGAGCGTTTGGAGGTGGCAGAGCTAATTGTTAGTGGAAGGGAGTTTCAAAGATTAGGAAGGTGGAAGAAGAAACCAGACTAGCCAGCTAGGGACTTATGAGAAGGGAGCCAAAGAGAACAATAACCTGAGTTATGGAGAGAGTACTTGGAGAGGGGCATAGGAGAGAGGATAGAGCTGAGGTAAGGAGGGAGCGAAGCCAACCAGAATTTAGAAATAAAGGAGGCACAGTGGATGAGACAGCAGTCATTCAAGGAAGGAAATACACATCAGAGAACCTGATAGGAATGTACAAATAGCACTAGGGCAGCCAGTCTTGAGTTACCTGCATGAATGAGTGCCAGGACAACACAAGGAGCCCTTTAGAACCTTACTGAAAATCTGGTGGCTGGTATTTAAAGTACATCTGAAATTTAGCTTGGCATGATGCCCCTTGACAAATCCAATTTTATCAGATGGGCCAACTCAGGCAAGACCCCTTCAAGTCTAGCCACTTTTACTCTTGCTAGTACTTTGTAGTCTGCATTAAGTAGTAAGATGGGCCTGTAACAGACATAGACTGTAGGGTCCCTGTCTGGTTTAGGCAACACAGTAATGGTGGCCATAGTTAGTGATGGTGGGAAGCTGTTATATTCCAGGCAGTCCCTCATCATATCCATTAGTGGCTCCTTAAGACAGTACCACATTGCTTTGTAAAGGTTATTGGTAGGTCATCTGACCCCAGGGCCTTCCCACTGTTCAGCCTGGTGAACCTCTGACTTCACCAAGGGTGCTTCCAAGCTTTGTTTTTGCTCATCCTGTAACACTGGAAGAGGGATCTTTCCCAGAAGTTGTGCTGGGGTGGCCATGGTATCTCTCATATTAGATATGTATAGAGCTTGGTAAAAGACTCTGAACCTCACCTATTTCCATCAGGTCATGTGTAATATTTCCTGACTCATTTTGTATTTTAGCATCCTGCCTATCTGCTACCTTACATTTTACTTGCCAGCCCAGCATTTTGCTACCTCCATCCCCCTAAAATACGCTTTGGCATCAGTTAGGATAATATTATGTTCCAGCTGGGCTTTTGCTTACATATTTAATTCAATTTTGAGTGAGCACAAGTGGTGTCCTAATTAGTTCAGATGGGGAGGAGATATTATTTTGTACCCTTTCCTGGATTTTGCTTTCCAGTTGTTGCACATTCTTCCCTATGTTTGTGGGTTGCATAGGAGGCTATCGCTCCTCTGAGGTAGGCTTGTACTCATCCCAGCGTATCACTGCTGAAGTGTCCAATTGCTTGGGGCTGTTAACAAAGAATTCTTCAATGACCTTCTGGAGTTGTGCCATAAATACAACAAATGTCCCTGAAGTGCCTTATTGCTTATATAAAATGGGCCCAAAGGTAACTTTTAAAAAACAAACACTCTAAAAGTTTTCAAACCTACAAAATTTATAATAAAATGTTGCTAAATAATGTAAATTAGTCCCTCCACAGATGTTTTTCACCTGTCAGTCATCTGTCTTCTTCATATTCAGTATACTGTGTGATTAAAAGACAAAGAACCTCTGTGCGCAAACACTGAGGCAAGGGTTACCCCAAAGGGCATTTGGCTGGGAAGCCAAGTTTCAAGAAAATACAAAATCACACATGCCCCCACAATGCAAAGCATCATGGGCTGCATACTGTGTGATTGTTTACCATGGAATAAAAGAATTCATAGCTCTGCATTATTTCAGTAGTAGAATGCCCCCCACCCCCCACACACACACACAGAATGGTAACATGGAACACATGAATTAAAATTATTCAGAGTTCCACCAGCATACACACACACACACACAGACACACACACAGGCTCCAAGTGGAGCCAGAACTTCAATTTTATCTGTTGATAGGTGAGGAACAGGGAGTTCTCTGGTAAACTGGAGGGGATAGGAGGGGAATTTTTCATGGTACTCAAAGAAACACCAGCAATGGAAACTCTGAATAGTACTTGATTTTCTAAATTTGTGTATCTGTGTAAGGAGGGGCTCTTGAGTGAAAATAATATTAAATCGTTTACTTACTTTAGTTAATTTAATGGATTTTCATTTTTAGGACCTAGTTCAAGGTTTATATATATGAGTAAAGGAGGCAGCCATGTTTGAGATTAGGAAGCAAGTGGCTTATGAATTATGTGAGTTGTCCCACTTGGCAGGGACTTGTTTTTAACAATTGGTAGTGCTCTCTTAAGGCAATGGCTAGAACCAAGTCTCAGTCAATCAGAACACAGGGATTTCCTTGCCCATTTTATATTGGATGTTGAATCCCCACCTACTGATGCCTTATGAAAAAGGAGGGATCATCTACATTGGGCTCATAGAGCAAGGGTAGAAGGATTCTGTTCTGACCCGATTCCACCTCTGCCACGATGAACATGTCCTGCAGGTCCAGCTTTTTTTGTTACTATTTGAAAATTCAGGTGAGGCCAAAAACAAATAGCTATCCCTCTGGCCTTGGTTGTAAAACAGAAGGCTACCAAGGTACTTCCCCATGCTGTACCTACCTTCTCTCCCTCTTCCTTGAACATGTGCATTTCTTCTAAAAAAATACAGACATTTGTATCATTTTTTATTTCATTTGTCTACTAATACTCTATTATACTCTGTGTTGTTATCATTTAGGATCTGTTTCCAATTAGAGTTACAAAACAAGAAGACATTTAACACAATGGTAGGTTTTTTTCTCAATGTGTCATATTGTTGGTCCGAATATAAACAGTGTAGGCTATATATCCTCAATTGGTATCATGGCTCTCATTTGGTGGGAACTACTGTAATCCAAACCATGTAATTATTGCTCTATAATTGCACAGTATGTAGTCTCCAGCCAAATAACATGTAAACATGAAAACTCCTGGGCCACTGAGGAAGGGACTACATTTTATTTTAGAACAATTTTCACTACAAAGCATCTTGTTTAAATTTTGAATATACAGTAGATCCCATTTTGTAAGTGCAATAAGACACTTCAGGGATATGTATGGCCAATAATAGAAAAGTGTGTTTAAATGTACTCTGCACAAGCACAACTGAGGCATGCAATTGGTGACCCGTAATTACACACCCTGAAGTGTCTGACTGCATAATTATTCTCTCCAAAACTAAGTTTTTCACCCATGTATACATTTTATTGAATCTAAAATGTTACCATTGTTTATTTTCCATACAGAATGTACTTTCCAATATAAAGTAAATTTATAAAGAACTGCTATTCATTATATTCTTATTATAGCAAACAAAAAATATAATGATGTAACAGTGTAGATGAATGGGTTAAATGGGAAGAATTTTTATATAGCTCTTTTCATACACATTGTGCCCCAAAGCACTGTACAAGCAATGAGAGACTGGTTGTGAAGTGATTGTAAGCATGTAGTTAAAGCCATGTCATTCATCAATACCCCACATACAGCCTTGGACTGGTTTTATGGAAATAGGAAGTTTGACAGGACACAGAACACAGGAGCAATCCCCTTTTCTTGCAAAAAGTGCCTTAGGTTCTTTTTTTCCACCTGGCCACCCACCAGGACAGAACCAGAGATGGGCAGAAGGGACCTCGGTTTAAAGTCTTATCCAAGAGAGAGAGAGCATGCCACAACAGTACAGCATGCCCCTATTACTGCACTCAGGTGCCAACACTTATGGTATAAGCCCAAACCCAATGTGGGGAAAAAACACAATCTTTTGACGAAGAGACAGATGTGCTACCAGCTGAGCCATGCTGACACCTTCTTTTGTCTTTTTCCTTAAATTTGGGCATGTGTGTGGCCTAGCCTTTGTAATCTTCCAACTGTATTTCTTTTTTTTATGTAATTTTTTTTAATTTCCTTTTTATGGCCCCTAGTTGATGCTGCCTTTTTCTGACCTGGTATCCTTATATTAATTCTAGAGTGAGGGAGCGCTCCCAACAAATCAGAGTGCTCTTTTCTTTTGCATGTGAGACATTCTTATTCCGTGAACTGTGTCTCACGTGCAGATGTCCTGGAAACAGGCATGCTCCAGGACAGTTGTCTTTTAAATAATACATTATTGATCAAGCTTGATTAATAATATATTAATAAGTCCCCTGTTGACACTCATTGCTGTGTAAGAGTGGTTTCACTTGCATTCTGCTTGAGCCAGAACAGCTCAGCTTCACTTTGCTGTTCTCACTCCAGCTGAATGCACATGAGACCACTCTTATACAGCAATGCATGGCTCAGGGGGACATATTAACATACATCACTGATCAGTTCTGGAACCCAGAGACATCAGTTGAACAGAAGGTTCCAGTACAGGTTTCATTGTAGGGCAGACTTTCAAATGATGTCAGTAGGTTCCGGAACTGATCAGTAATATAAAAATGAATATTAGACGGAAAAAGGCAGCCTCAACAATGGACCCTAAAAAGGTAAAACGAAACATGAGTCATTCAAATCAAGCAAAAGTACAACAGGAAGATTAAGGAGAGAGGAACTGGATGGCTCGGTGGATTGGTAGCAGGATAAGGAGCCTTTCACCTCTAGGTCACTGGTTCAAACCCAGCCCAGGTTGGTGGTAGCCAAAACCTATTATCACCTGAGGGTTGTTCAGTGGTCTATGTGAAATTAGTTGGGATGGTCTCAGTTTAGTTCCAAGTGAGCAGGTGTCCACATTACAAAACCGCCAAAACAACTGGCACTAATTTGCACCCTCAAGGGCAGTCTCACATCACATGAGAGGCCAAAGGTTCAACTGGCACAGAGTCTGAACAAACCTCTAACTTACATTGTGGTTACTCCATGACAAGGCTGAAAAACACTAATGAGGCAAACTGGGGACGCTTTTGCTGTGCTTGCCCATGCTACATCTGTCCTGCTGATAAACAGAAAACTTCATTTTCCAGTGCTGTCCGTCTGGCATCTTCATGAGCACTAATCAATTCACAGTCAGAAAAAGAAAAAAAGAAAGGTTAAGGAAGCTACTACACAGAGGGCCAAATTTCAAATTTAAATTAAAAAAGGTAAAGAAATGTTGGTACTCTTTTTAAGATGAAGGGCCCCACATTGAAAGGTCAGGCTTAGAGCAGAGCAATCTCTTTTGCTAGTGCTATTTTGCATTATGCTCAAAAGGTGGTATAGTCATAAAAGCACAAAGCACACCGTGCATGCACAAAGCACGTACAAGTACACCCCCAGAGTGCAGAGTAAGGCAAGGTAAGGCAAGACACTGACAGGTTTGTGCAGTCATAGAGTATGTGACATCACCCAGCTGGTCAGTGAAGGGAATAACACTGGACAAAGAACAAGCAGCACAAGCACAGAGTATTGGTTAGCATGTCCCAAACCGGTTGGCACTGTGGCACAAATGCACTATATTTGATCGACCCCATGTAAATTAGTCAATTCCCCATTCAAGAGGCTAAGGAGTCATTACCAGCTCATTATGTGATGAGTTCAGTCTTGCTGCTTGGACTGCATAGAGGCTGGGCCAGAGCCCAATATTAACAGATAGCGATTGGAGTGACAGCACAACACAAAACTAAGCAGCACTGTAACAGAGGTGCTTGTGAGTTATGGTTGGAATGCAGTCCGTGCCTTTGAATGATTTATGTTTGTCAGTACATGTATAGTAGTCTTACTTGGGATAATGGTACCAGATCCTCATGACATGTCCATACCAGAACATTAGGGCTATGTGGAATACAGAGTTCCACCAGTGGAATTAGTGCAAAATGGCCATTCCACCTGTGGAATTTCTGTCATACTTTTGAGGTGCACTCTGTGGAATTTTGCTGACTTGCTGTCAGTGAAACTGTATTCTGTAAATCCACATTATTCCACGGATAATCAGTCTGCAAACATTATATTGAATTTCCGTGGAATCATGTGGGTAAAGTTAAATAAAAATGCACCCACTTGCTTCCCAATGTCCAGGATACATCTTCTTGGGAGTCCATAAAGGGGTCTTGTGTGCCAGAATTATCATTTGAAACAGGATTTACCCATTGAGTTTCCCAGAATACAGTTCCATGATTTATCAGTACTGCAAATTGTATTCCACAGCACATTTTTAATGATGTAATGAAAAGCACTGGACCAGTATTCTGTGGATATTCAACACTGATCAGTGTAAACCATGGAATTCTGAGTTTATCAGCAGAAATCTATTCCACAGGTCTGGAACATTATCGTGTGGATAACTTTACACAGAAAGTAAAAGGATGAGAGAGACAGAGAATTTAAAAGTTACAAAACTTGCGGTTTGTGATTTATTTAAGTTGGCTCAGGGCACCAGCAGCACTGCAAAGGGTGTCTCAGTACCCTTCTCATTAGAGGAGACAAGTATCCTGTTGTGTGAGGTGACCCAGAAAGTGGGGTATCTTTTTGTCAGCAAACACCTGGACTACCCCTCGAGAGAGAGAAATTTGGCTGGAATAGTCACCAAGGTGAGCTGTGATGGCGAGAGACCAAAGTGGAGTATAATACAGCTCAACCATTAATTGGGTGATCTCCAAAGGTGGGATACCCATATCCTCAAGGGCCTTGGTGGTGTGGAAACCATGCTGGGCAAACATAAATGGCACCACCAAACTGTTGGTGAGTATTATCATTCTTTTTACTTTTAGTCATATTAAAAATGAAACAGTTGAATATTATATGAAAATGACTTGGTTGTTGCGCTTGTGGTGTACTGAAGCATCTGTCAATGCTAATTAAGAACTTAAAGCTGTTTCTGACTCTGGCTGACAGACTTTGACTGTTGTCCTGTTTTCCAGAACTGCATTGCTAGGACTTGTTCTAAAAGCATATGAAAAGCTAATTTTGTTTTGTATGCATGTGTGGGGTAGGATCATGGGTTTGTAGCATTTGTGGGTCATTGTGACTGTTTTAATATTTGGCTGGTGGGTGGGGGCAGGTTGTCTTGAGAGTGGTAGGTTATTGTGATTGTTTTATAGTTGTTCTGTCTCTATGGGAGTGGATGATTTGGGTTGGGAAGGAGGTTGTATTAGACCACAGTATTATGTGCTACAGAATCAGGGATCATCCCAGCCTTTCCTATTCCTTGGACCAACTGCATCATCATTGGCCCTTCTGTGTTCCTCCAGTCCCTGCGGTAGCTGTTTGTTGCTGCCAGAAGGTGGGAACTGGGAGAAGCCAGGGTCATTGGCACAGGACTGTGTTGTGTTATTGCCCACTGAGGATGTTTTCTGATTGATTTGGGGACTGTACCCTACTTTCTGTGCACTCAGCCCAAAAACTAGCAGGCTGCAGGTGAGCTGCCAAATGACATGCCCAGCTGGTAAAGAGATTGTCAGGTTTTCCCTGAGGGAGGGTGTTTCCCCCCATGGCAATGAGGAAGGTGGTGGTGAAGCCCCTCATGAAGAAGCCATCATTGTACCCTGACATTTTGTCCACCTACAAGCCTGTCTCAAACCTTTCTTTTTTAGGGAAGGTAATCGAGAAGGTAGTGGAGCCATAGTTGGAGTCACAGCGGTAGAAATTTTCTACCTATGAGCCTTTTCGGTCAGGGTGTGAAAAGTTTCTCTTTTTTCTTTTGGTGTATTGAAAAATAATCAGTCATTTTGTTGATTGAACTTTACTTGTTTGTGTCAGCATCTATTCTATTGGTTATTCTGTTGAACTGATGCCACACTTAAAACGTGAAATGAACTCAATATGTGCATTATCCAAATATTGTTTCCTCATTATTCAAGACAAGTGGAGGGCCTTGGAAGGCCAGAAGACAGTAAGAGACATGTGAGAGACAGGTCAAACACCACCCCTCTACTACAGGCCTAAAAAATCAGTCTATGGACTGTTACACAACAGACTTCTTCATGAATCATGTATGTTTCTTTCTTGTACTGTATCTGTCTGCGTGACAGGTTCTGTGTTCTGTCCCAGGGCTTGTGATAACCCCCTACTGAAGTCCCAAAAGGGATTGTTGAGGATTGTGAAGCAGAAGCAGAAAAATAAGCATACTTCAGAACTGACCTTGTATATTAAAAAAGCATATACCTTTATAAGAAAAGTTTTCAGGTAATGTAATAGAAAAGTCACGACTGTCACTACTCCAGCCAATTTCTGACACTGTTTTGGTGGACTACAAGCATTTGAGGTAGAGGAAGAAACTAACCTTCTTTTCAGTAGTACCTTTGTAAGTCCTGCTGTCCTATCCACCTGTGTTATCATTGGCATTATTGGCATTGTAAATCGGCTAGTACATGAATAACAGGCCAGAGACTAGTAGAATATTTTTTACCATACCATACCATATGCTTACTTCATAACAGACTTCACCCATACATGGTGCAAAGCAGCGAGAGATGCAAAAACATAATTCGTTAGTCCAGTGGAAACTTTTTTCATTAAGATATTCTTCGTGGCTCAATTGCCTAAAAATCCCAGTTTCCTGTATGTTTCATCATTTCCGTTATACAGTGTTAAATACAAACATTTCTACTAATACTGAGTATGCGAAACATAAGTTTAAACAGCATTCCTGTAGCTAGAGAGAACTGCTGCTGGCAGCTAGGGAGTACAAAATGCAAAATGGCAATGTCTTTGGTTTTGCATACATATGTTTGTAATTAATAAAAGGTGATGCGATCATGCTTTTAATTATGTTGAAGTTTTCCGGTTCGTGGAGGGAAATCATCATGATAATGGGATGCTATTTAAACTTCCCCTTGCCAACCACACACCTCTCTGAAGAAGTTGTTACAATGCCGAAACATCAGCGGTCACCTGACGCACGTTTGTGCGCTTGCACGTAAGTACACCCTAGCTGCCAGCAGCAGTTCTCCCTAGTTACAGAAATGCTGTTTTAACTTATGTTTGGCGTACTCTGTATTAGTAGAAATGTCTGCTTTTAACATTCCATAATAGAAACAAAGAAACATACAGGAGCCTGGGATTTTTAGGCAATTGAGCCACGAAGAATATCTGAATGAAATTTTCCACTGGACTAATGAATTATGTTTCTGCATTCTTGCCATTTTGTACTATGTACAGGTAAAATCTTTTATGAATTGCACATATGGTATGATTAGAAATATCCTACTAGATTCCATGAGTAAGAGTACTTATAGACTGTTATTCTTTACAGTACGTGTGTAGCATATCCTGGCATGAACTGTATTATTCCTACTATATAGCACCTTTGTAGTTCCCTAGGGATGTCACAGAGTCCAGGGGCTAGACTCACAAAAAGTCGCTCAGCACAACGCAAAAGTCTGTGTTGTGCTTTGTGATTGCCCAGGTGTCAAAGGTGGGTATTTACAGTCAGATAACGCACGTGCACTATTGAACTGTGAATAGGGCCAGGATGAGTCACTGCTAACCCCATTACCGCTACCACTAACCCCATTAGCACTGCCCCAACATGCAGCCTGGAGTTTGATTCCACAATGAACAGCGCAGGTACGCTATTTGGAATTCACAAAAGCAGCCATGTAAATGAGCTCACTGGGCATACAGGGTGCTGTGTGACTATCTGCATGCTCATTATGGGCCCATTTACATAGGCTGCACCAGAGTTTAGCATGTACCACCGCTCCTCACCGATTGCTGGCCCAATTGTAAATAGAAATATATTTCATGATGCTGGTGGTCCCCCCCCCATGATTGCCGTCCTGGATGATAAATATATAACCTTCCCTGGTACTAATGGTCCCCCTCCCCACTGATTCCCAGCCCGAGACTAATGTAATAAGTTTCCCTGGTGGTAATGGTCATTCCCCCATGATCGCTGGCCCAAGAGCTCCGTTAGAAGTGTCACTGGTGCTAGTGGTCCCTTCCACAATGATCACCAGACCAATGTTAACACACATTTCCCTGGTGTCCAGTGGTCCCTCCCTTCACCCAATCCCATGCCCGGTATCTCTAAATTTTGTCTCTGGTGTCAGTGGTCCCCCCCACCTGATCCCATGCCCAAGATAAAGAAAATGTTTCCCTAGTGTCTGGTGGTCCCTCCCCCCACCCGATCCCATGCCCAGTATCTCTAAACATTGTCCCTGGTGTCCAGTGGTTCCTCACCTTAACTGATACCATACCCAAGATAAAGAAAAGGTTTCCCTGGCATCCAGTGGTCCTTCCCCCCACCCAGCTACCCACCCAACTTATGGACACTGTCTCACAGGTGTCAAGTGGTCTCTTCCACCACCCGATCCCTCACCCGATGAGACATATATGTCTCCCAGGTGTACAGTGTAACCTCGCCATCTCAATCCCCTGTATAGTACATGTCAACATTTCTCTGATGTCTAGCAGACCTCCTCCCTATCCCCGATCCACTGTATTGTATATTTAAACCTTTTCCTGGTGCCTAGCGGACACCCCCTCCCACCCTGGGAGGTAGAGCCCCACCACCCCGCTCCCCCCCTAACTCAGCACAAAACCTAGTTTGCTCATGCAAAACTGGGTTTGCGCCTGGGCAAAGTTTTGTAAAACCTGGCCCAGATGAGCACAAACACTGTGGGTTCCATCAGCTATTTCAGTCTAGTACATGAACAATGTTATGTTGCATCTCAATGTTGAATGAAAGGGCACCACAAGAGAGGCACCAACTAGGGTTGCTTGTAATCTGGCAAACAGAATATGATTTGTCGTATTCTGACCTAATTTTCAGATTTAGGATTTGCAGGCTGAAAATCCTAAATCCTAAACTGGATCAGAAAACCTAGATTTACATAGGCATTTAGGATATAGAATTTCAAATCCAAATGATAAAACCCATTTTTAGGTCTTTTTAGATGTGAAACCAAATCTAGATTAGGATTCAGAAATTCCTTAAAATCCTAAATCCTGTAATCAGATTGGAACCAACTGATTCTACACATCCCTAACACGGACCTCAGTGAAGGCAAACATACTGATGCTTGCATTCCATGGTGTTTATAGTATCTTTTTTTCCTTTTGCTTACAGTGACAGAAGGCACAGCATGGCATCTGAGGGACCTGAACACCCGGGCACTGAATCACCTGGAAGGCATTTAGAAAGCATTCCTGGCCCACATTCAGGAGAAGGACCAACAGCTGGCATCACTTCGAGACTAAGGAGGGCCAGTTGCACTGCCAGGCTGCTAGAGTGAGGGGCGAACCACTTACTGGTGCCTTAAATAAATAGAGGACATTAAAGTTCTTCAGGCAGACATGAAAATCCTTAAGAGAGGCCAAAAGGAAATCACTGGTTGGCAGGGGGGCCATTTCGGCTTTCAACAGGGAGGGAAACAACTGGTCAGAGGGGCTATGGGGGTGGATCCAGGTGCTGAAAAACAAAAACAACAATGGCCTGCAATGCGGGGGGGGGTGACTGCCCTCCCACCCTCCTCCAAAATGGCGCCCCTGCTGGTTGGCTGTATCAAATGTATAGTCGGCTTGGACAAGCACCCCACCCACCACAGTTTGAGTAGGGAGTCTAAGAAGTTTGACTCAGCATTTTGCTATTGTAAATATTTTTTAACTGTATTTCAGTCAATTTTTTCATTGCTGTTATTGTTGTTGGTTACTTTTTGTTGTAAGGATTTTTTCTGACATAAAAACAATCTTTTGGAGGTTGCAAAACACTGGGACTAGCAATAAGAGAGATGCCTGCTGAAGCTGTTCGGCTTCATAATTTCAGTTCTGTGCATGTAATGCCACAATATGCCGTTGCCATAGTTTGGTGTTGTGTCATGTCATTGAATGAAGTGTGAAGTACAGACACTTCCCATGAGCACAGATAATTCTAGATCATTCTTAGCACATACCTTCATAATGGTGACATTTTACATAACAGACACAGTGTTTTATATATATATATATTTGGCATCTTCATAACTTTGCAACCGTTTGACGGATTTGCCTGAAATTTGGAATACACAATCAGGACGCATACACCTTGGGATCTGACAAGTTTCGTACTGGTCATATATACGGCTGCGGAGTTATTAAGCATGATCTGTGTGTGCATTTACGCTTTTCTGGAATTTTACTGTCACGCGTACAGGTTGCACGGTTTGTGCAACCAGTCCAAAATCTTCAGGGAAAGTGCAGCTGGGGTCCCTGATGTGCCTTTTAAACATTGCGTGAAAAAATATTAAACGGTTCAAAAGTTATTCAAAAAACAAGTTCCCATTATAAGTCAATGGGAAAAGTTAAAAAGTTCGACAGTGTCGCAAATGCAGTTTTTACTGTCGCAAATGGCCCTTTTACTGTTGCAAATCCACCATTTTGTTTTCAGTTAGTGATCAGAAAAATGCTTGGCATTTAAAATTGGGACCCTCTAGCAACCTAATTCTTTTTGTATTCACCTAGTCGGACCCTGAGGATGCTAGCCATGTCTTTATTTTGGCGTAAAACACCCCAGAAATACGTTTTTAAAATTTCTGGAAAAATTACTGTCACAAAGTACTGTCGCACTTGCAACACTGTCTAATGAATTTGTGAAAGCTTTCGCAAACTTCGACAGTACTTTTCTAGGCTGTGGGAAAATTATAGCAATTCTCTGGCACCCTGCTGCAAAAGAACGGTTTGGTGTTTTGGCATGAAATTTGGAAGAAACACAGCCGACATCTCACAGATGTGCCTTTCAGTATTTTGTTGAAAAAATATTATATGGCGGCAAAGTTGTAGCACTCCAAAGTTGGCGTTTTTTCCCATAGGATAACATTACGGCATCCGACGCATTACAGGAATCCTTTGGTGCCCTGCTGCAAAATAACGGTTTGGTCTTTTGGGCTGAAATTTGGAGGGAGCACAGCCAACATCCCACAGATGTGACTTTTTGTGGTTTGGTGAATAAAATATTACAGGGAGCCAAAGTTATGGCACTCCGAACTTCTCTTTTTTCCCATAGGATAACATTACGGCGTTCGCTGCGCCTTTCAGGGCCCGTATCTCGAAAACGGTGCGAGATACGGACTTTTCGTCAGAAGGGGCCTAAGCATAAAACTAGCCAGGAAAGTCATAAATCATATAACTTTAAAAAAATTTTTCTACGTCGTACAGTTCCTGAGATATACAGTAAGCAATTTAGTATTCCAACTCCTCATTTTCTGCTCCAAGAACCATTATTATGAATACATTCTTTGTACTCACTGTCTTTCTTTATGCAGTTTTTGGGGAAAACCAGCCTGTGCACCTACATTACTGTTACCATTACCATTTTTGCTTGCAGTTCCGTTCCCGTTTCACTTACCGTTCACGTCTACACCACCATGTGCATTACCCTTTGCATTTTCATTTGCGCTTGCTTTTGCGTTGTTTTTAACATTTCTGTCTACACTACTGTTTCTCTTTCTGTTTTGCTTTGCATCACCATGCGCATTACTATTTGTGTTTGCGAGCACAATGTTACTATGTGACAAGACATCATGTGGCGGGAGTATGGGGCCCGAAGGGCCCCACGCTCCTGCCACCGCATTGCATTCACTATTTCTTGTTATCATTCTCAAAAAGAAGGGAAATTAGAGGCAAAAAACTCTGGTTAATGCATAGTTAGGGTTGTTTCACACCGACAAAAGCGAGGAAATTCGATGTTAGGGTCGAAAGCCCCCCTTGGCCCCCCCCCACACCTCCAACCGGCATCGGGGTGCGCATTAGGGTTGTCGGTCTAACTCTCACCCCATTCTCCTACACCTCTGATTCTTTACACATGTGATGGGGTGAGAGTTATGGCCGACAACCGTACTGCGATCCGATGCCGTGGGAAATGGGCGAAAGTGCAAGGGGCTTTCAACCCAACACCAAATTCCTCACTTTTGTCAGTGTGAAACAACTCTAACTAATGCATTAAATGGAGTTTTTGCACTCTAATAAATATATATATTATAGTGGCGCGGTCACGCCACTATAGTTAGGGTTGAGGGCCACTTACATACTAAAGTCAAAAGTTTGGACATTAATAACTTTGGAACCGTTCAATGGATTTGCCTGAAATTTGGTACACATGTTGGGGCACACTAGATCTCTTGATTTGTCAAATTGCGTTTGTGTCGGAGTGCTGGTCTTCGTGTGCGAAAACGCTGAAAAATGCAAAATTATCCATTTTCGAAGGCACCTTTTGGCATTCTTAATGTGGTCCTACACGGCCGTCGTGTGGTATGCCACTCTGAAAGATGGCTTTTTTGAAAGAGCTTTGGTGGATGAACATGCTGCTTTTTGTTTGGTGAAAAAATATTAAGGCTTTCAAAAGTTATGGCACTTTTAAATTCCCATTATAAGTCAATGGGAACATTTATATGTACTGTATATCTTGCGATCAAAGAATGGGGGTTCTGGCCATCTGGTCTCGCCTGGCGATCAAAGAATTTGCAGCCTCGTGGTTCAAGAATCTTTGTTCCCGAGGAATTTTCAAAATTCTTTGACCGCGAGGTCCGCCATCTTGTTTTCAGTTTTCCAATCACACAAACACAAATATCTTGGCTCAGGGGTCACTTCTGAAGTAAAACTTCGATGGGTTTTACTCAGGGGACCCTGATCTATCAAGCCGTGGCTTTGGTTCCATCCAAATCGGTCAAAAAATAGAGTTATAAGGTTTTAAAATCTTAATTTGCGGCTCGCTAACGATCTTTGATCGCGAGCCTGCGAATTCTTTTATCGCGATCTTGCATCGTGACCTAAAACACTAATATCTTGGCTCGGGGTGGGCTAGGGAAACAAATGAGGGCTTGTTTTGCTCAGGAGGGTCATTTCTGTCGAACCATGCCATTGGTTAGGTTCAAATCAGTGAATAAATCGCGTTTCACCCTTTTTTTATTCTTTGATCGTGAGATTTTTTGATCGCTATCTTGCATCGTGAGCAAGGGACGAGATGGCCGAATTTAAAAATCATTTTTCTCAGCCCATGGGTGCCCTAGGAAGTCAAATGAGGGTGGGTTTTACTCTGGGGGCCTTCGTTCTGTCAAACCATGGTGGTGGTTTACTGCAATTCCTCCAATTTTTTGATTTATTACATTTTTTATTCTTTGTTTTCGAGCTTGCAAATTCTTTGATCATAAGGCTGCAAATTCTTTAATCGTGAGATTCTTTGACCACGATCTTGCATCATGAGCGAGGGACAAGATGGCCCAATTTGATATTCAATTTTCTTAGCCAAGGGGTGTCCTAGGAAGTCAAATGAGCATGGGTTTTACTCAGGGGGCTTCATTCTGTTGAACCATGGTGGTGATTTACTGCAATTGCTTCTATTTTTTGAATTATGAAATTTTTTATTCTTTGTTTGCGAGCTTGCAAATTCTTTGATCATGAGGCTGAAAATTCTTTGATCGTGAGATTCTTTGATTGTGATCTTTGATCGCAAAATAGGGACAAGATGGCCAGATTTCTTGTAGTGGAATAGATAGGGAAATTTTGTCAATCTTTGACATTGAATATCTCAGAAATGGTTTGGTCTATTTACTTGAAATTTGGAAGGAAGAAAGGCAACATCCCACAGATGTGCCTTTTAGTGGATTGGTCAAAAAATATTACAGGGTGGCAAAGTTACAGCACTACAAAGTTGGCACTTTTTCCCATAGGATAACATTACGGCATCCGCCATATTACAGGAATTCTTTGCCGCTCTGCTGGAAAATAATGGTTTGGTCTTTTGGGCTGAAATTTGGAGGGAAGAAAGCCAACATCCTACAAATGTGCCTTTTCATGGTTTGGAGAAAAAAATATTACAGGGTGGCAAAGTGACAGTACTCCGAAGTTAATGATTTGTCCATAGGATAACATTATAGTGTCCGTCATGTCTTTCAAGGCCTGTATCTCAAAACGGTCTGAGATGCGGACTTTTTCAAAAAAATGCTGGGGGCTAAGCAAAACTAGCCAGAAAGTAATAATTCATACAAAATTTAATTTTTTTTCCTACGTCATACGGTTCCTGAGATATAAGCAATTTAGTATTCCAAGTCGTACTTTTCTGCTCTGAAGTCAATTATAATGCATACATTCTTTGTTTTCAATTAGTTTTTTCAATGCAGCTTTTGGGGAAAAGAAGGGTGTGTCCTTTTGTTACTGTGACAGCTAGCGTTTCCAGTTGCGCGTCTGTTACCATTCGAATCACCGTTCCCGTCTACACCACCGTGTGCGTAACGGTTTGCATTTTCATATGCGCTTGCATTTCTGTTTCTGTTATCTTTACTGTTGCTGTTACTGTTACCATTTACGTTTACTATTGCGGTACCATGACCGTATGTGTAACAGTTTGCGTTTTCATATGCGCTTGCGTTTCTGTTTTTATTGGCTTTATTGTTGCTGTTACCATAACCATTTGCATTTACAACTGTGGTTCCGTGAGTGTGTGCATTACGGTTTGCATTTTCATACATGCTTGCATTTCTGTTTACTTGGGTGTTATTGTTGGCATTACTGTTACCATTTGCATTTACAATTGTGGTACCGTGAATGTGTGTGTTACCAGTTGCGTTCTGTATGCACTTCTGTTTGATGTCTCCGTGTACGTAACTGTTTGGTTCAGCGTCACTTTATGCTTGTGTTTCTATTAACGTTTGCTTTGCCATTTACGTTTGCTTTGCCATGTGTATTACTGTTGCCGCTTGCATTTGCTTTGCAGTTCCTGTTACTGTGTAACAAGACATCACGTGGAGGGAGGGCCCCGCGCTGCCGCTACTGCATTCCTTTCATTATTTATCATTCTCATTCTCAAAAAGAAGAGAAATTAGAGGCAAAAAACTCCATTTAATGCATCAGTTAGGTTGTTCCACAGCAAAATAAGCTAGAAATTTGAAGTTAGGGTTGAGCCCATGAACCCCCAGCCCACCCCAACCAGCACCGGATGCACATTGAGGCCGTCGGTCCTAACTCTCACCCCATTCTCCTATACCTTAGCTTCTTACATGTGATGGGGTGAGAGTTGGGCCGATGACCTAACGCACACCCTGATGCCGGTTAGGGGTGGGCTGGTCTCAAGGGGCTTTCAACCCAACCCCAAATTTCCTAGATTTTTTTTTGCTGTGGAACAACCATAACTGATGCATTAAATGGAGTTTTTTTGCCTCTAATATATATTAGAGGCAAAAAAATCCATTTAGTGCATTAGTTAGCGTTGTTCCACAGTGACAAAAGTGAGGAAATTCACTGTTAGGGTTGAAAACCCTAACTCCGAATTCACCCCCCCCCAGCACCACACACACACACACAGACACACACACACACACATGCAAGTATGGGGGAGGACCAAGTCAACACAACCAATGACAGACATCCAGCAGCAGGTGACAGAAATAACAAACAACTGTCTAAATGTACTACAAGACATCCCCACCCACCTGACCAGGTACTGCATGCTCAGTGGAGATCAACAGCAAAACTGAGGCCATGTACACCAAACGTACACATCCCTGATTGCAGCTGCACACAACATACCACACTTAGTAGTTACATGGCCTTACCTACGATGCCCACACCAGACCACACCACTTGTGGTGGCCACCTGAGCAATAGAGTTCAGCAAAACCAAGGAGTTGTACAGGTATAATATCTCTGATTATAACAAGGGTTTGAGAAATGCAGCTTTCTAATTGACTGTAAACATTGTAACAGCCTTATGTTTAGTTTTTATTAACATACATGTAGAGCCTAACCATATGATGAACATGGTTTAATGTTGTTTAAAAAACAGTTTTATTATGATAGCAATAAGCCACTCCCAGGTATTGTTAATGGTCAGTTTATCACTGTCTAGCGACATGTGGCACTCGGCTATGCCTCATTCAACATTAAACCCCTACAGGGTGATTAACAGACCATTTAACATAACTGTTGGTCATGCCTTATTGCTTAATTGTCTTTATGAGTAGATACTCTCCCTCTGCTAGGCACTGCAGCAGCTTTGCAACACAGTGTCCCACCCAGTTACACCATACACTGTCTAGTTACTGGAGAATGGCTATGAATATGAACTCATGAAGATGAACAATGTAACTTGATCATTACAGTCATCGAAACCTTAGTGTGATTATAACTGACAGAGTCAGTGATAGAGAATAACCCCTGCTGTCCTAGTACACTTACCCATTGTGAGTTAAATCAATACTAAAAGACATTCTGTTTATATCTACACCATACCTACTTGATTCCTGTTGTACCACAATTAACATAGTTATCACTTTGATAGCATCAGTGACAGAAGTGTGGCAAACCCAAACACTAGGCATACAGCCTGAGTATGAAACAACTGTTAAAAAAAATTACACTGTGTCCATTAGTGGCATAGATCACTCATTGCAACAATTGTAAATGTATTACTATTTGAATAAGTTAGTCATCACAGATGCAATGAGATTGTCTTTATCAGGTACAACATACTCAGTAAGTGCCTACAGGAAAATCTATCCTATATACATCTCCGATACAGGTACGTCATTGTTGGCTCAGTAGTGCTATGATATTTAGAAGTTGATTGGCCTGATCCATGCAATTACACTGTTTCTTGCAAAGAATACTTACTGCATCTTTAGTATTGAAACACACTGAAGGTCTATGTATGCACATCAGCAGTACACCTTCATCAGTAAGAATGCATCTGATACTGGCAGTATGAATTTCACAGCGTTGAACAGGCAGTGCTTTTCCATACGTTTACATCAGCCTCTCTATCTTGAGTAAACCGCTGCAGTAAATGTACTACTATGTAAATCACATACTAAATGTAACACTACTTTTATCTTGAGCATGCTAGTGTCTTGTAGTTAATTTATGTACTTCTCTTAATTAATGTATACTCACTAGTGTTAAAACCTTTCTACAACTGTCATCATGCACCTTCAGCATTTATATTGACTAACGGTACAGTACCAGTTGTGGTGTGGTGTGGAGCATTGGTAGGTAAGGCCATGCAACTACTAATAGTGGTACGTTGTGTGCAGCTGCAGTCAGGGAGTGTACGTTTGGTGTACATGGCCTCAGTTTTGCTGTTGATCTCCACTGAGCATGCAGTACCTGGTCAGGTGGGTGGGATGTCTCATAGTACATTTAGACAATTGTTTGTTATTTCTGTCACCTGCTGCTGGATGTCTGTCATTGGTTGTGTTGACTTGGTCCTCCCCATACTTGCATATGTGTGTGTGTGTGTCTGTGTGTGTGTGGTGCTGGGGGTGAATTGGGTTAGGGTTTTCAACCCTAACAGCGAATTTCCTCACTTTAGTCGCTGTGGAACAACCCTAACTAATGCATTAAACGGAGTTTTTTGCCTCTAATTTCCCTTCTTTTTGAGAATGATAATGAGAAATAGTGAATGTAATGCAGCGGCAGGAGCACGGGGCCCATTGTGGCATAGTAACAGGAAGAGCAACGCAAACAGAAGTGCTAACAGTGGCGCACATGGTAACACAAGCACAAATGACAACAGAAAGGGCAATGCACACGGTGGCATAGACAGGAACAGTCTGCCATGTGATGTGTTGTCACATAGTAACATGGTGCCTGCAAATGGAAATGTCAATGGGCATGGTGACGCAAAGTGAAACAGAAAGAGAAACAATACTGTAGACACAAATGGCAAAATAACAGAAACACAGCGCAAATAGCGCAAAGGATAACGCACATAAGACTACGCTCCGGCCGCGTGATGCAGCAGCGGGGTCACGGGCCCAAAATCTGCCTCCACCACATGATGTCTTGTGGCATAGTAACAGGAACAGCAATGCAAACAGAAACATTAACAGTGGCGCAAAAGGTAACGCAAGCGCGAATGAGAACAGAAAGGGTAACGAACACGGTGGCATAGACGGGAACGGTGTGCCACGTGATGTCTTGTCACATAGTAACATGGGGCCTGCAAACGGAAATGTCAATGGGCATGGTGACGCAAAGTGAAACAGAAAGAGAAACAGTACGGTAGACACAAATGGCAAAAAATAACAGAAAGCATGAAGTGGAAATGAAAGCATAAAGGATGGCCTTGCAGTAGTGGCGTGAGCGTCAACGGTAAGTGAAAAGGTATGGAACCGCAAGTGAAAGAGCAATGGTAACAGTAATGTAAGCGCACAGGTTGGTTTTCCCCAAAAGCTGAATAGAGAAATGACAGTGAGTACAAAGAATGTATGCATAATAATGGATATCGGAGCAGAAAATGAGGACTTGGAATACTAAATAGGTTATATCTCAGGAACCGTACAACGTAGAAAAAAAATTTAAAAGTCGTATGATTTATGACTGTCCTGGCTAGTTTTGCACTTAACCCCCATTAGGGGGCTAAGAATTTTTCTGAAGAAAAGTCCGTATCGCGCACCATTTCTGAGATATGGGCCCTGAAAGGCACGGCGAACGCCGTAATGTTATCCTATGGGAAAAAGAGAAGTTTGGAGTGCCATAACTTTGCCCCCCTGTAATATTTTTTCACCAAACTACTGAAAGGCACATCTGTGGACTGTTGGCTGTCTTCCCTCCAAATTTCAGGAAAAAAGACCAAACCGTTATTTTGCAGCAGGGTGCCAAAGGATTCCTGTAATGCATCGGGCGCCGTAATGTTATCCTATGGGAAAAACTGTCAACTTTGGAGTGCTGTAACTTTGCTGCCATGTAATATTTTTCAATACAACACTGAAAGGCACATCTGTGAGATGTTGGCTGCGTTCCTTCCAAATTTCAGCCCAAAACTCCCAACCGTTCTTTTGCAGTGCAGTGCCAAAGAATTGCTGTCATTTTCCCACAGACTAGAAAATTACTGTGCACTTAAAAGCTTAAACATTTGCAACACTTTCATGAGCACGAAGCATTTCTTATGAAAGCATTCTTTTTCCAGAAATCTGAAAACATATTTCTGGGGTGTTTTACCCAAAATAAAGACATGGCTAGCATCCTCAGGGTCCGCTAGTGAATACAAAAGAATTAGGTTGCTAGAGGGTCCCAAATTTAAATGCCAAGCATTTTTCTAATCACCAACTGAAAACAAAATGGCCGATTTAGAAAGTAACAGGCCCATTTGCAAAAGTAAAAATGCATTTGCGAAAGTGTTGAACTTTTTGTTAACTTTTCCCATTGACTTATAATGGGAAATTGTTTTTGAATAACTTTTGAACCATTTAATATTTTTCACCAAATCTTCAAAAGGCAATTGGGGACCCTGGCTGCACATTCCCTGAAGATTTTGGGCGATCGCCTAAACCGTGCGACCTGTCTGCGACCATTAGAATTCCAGAAAAGTGTAAACCATGCGCAAATCATGCTTAATAACTCCGCAGCCGTGTATCCGACTGGTACAAAACTTGGCAGATGCCAAGGCCTATGGTTCTTGATTGTGTATTCCAAATTTCAGCCAAATCTGTCAAACAGTTGCAAAGTTATTAAGGTGCAAAGTTTTGGGGTTTAACATAGAAATGGCTCCTCAACCCTAACTATATATCTCCATCCTATTGTGGGGGTGGCTGTAGGGTTGCCCTTTTACAGTATTGAGCATATCATGTCAACTGGCAAACAGAACACTTTTACACAGTAATACAATTTCTTGTGCCCAGCAGTTATATCTTTTTCAGTTCTTTGGGACTGCAGCACCCCATGGAGCAGGAGGCACAGGAAGATGGGGAAGCAGCCACAATAGAGTGGCTAGCATATGTAAGTAGTAAGACATGGTGGTGTGGTGACTATCATTGGTTAATTTAGCCCATGCATATAGTGAGGCACGATGCACTTGTGCCGAGTGCCTTCAGCACCTGGAAGTGCATTAATCCATGCCAACAATGACAGAAGCAATCTCCCATCCCTGATCCATGCTTTTGTGACTTCAAGGCTAGATTACTGCAACGCTGTTTACCTAGGGCTGCCGGGGGTTGATCTTCGCTGCTTGCAGCTACTGCAGAATGCAGTCGCCAACTTATTGAATGATCTGCCAAGATCATGTCATATTACTCCTGTGCTGCACTCTCTGCACTAGCTGCCACTTAGGTGACAGAGCACCTTCAAGGTCAGTTTGATGACTTATAAAGCCCTACACGGTCAGGGGACTGGTTACCTGCAAGACCTCCTGTGTTCCCACCACTCCATCCAGCCACTCTGCTCCTCTGAAGTGGGATTTTTGGAGATCCCGAGGGTTCACCTCAAGACCTCGGGTGCTCAGACTTTCTCGTTCAGTGCCCCTATCCTCTGGAATTCCCTCCCTCATTTCATTAGGGAATCCCAATTCTTGGAAATTTTTAAATGGAAACTTCAAACATTTTTATTCAGTCAGGCCTTTTCATCTGACTAAGTAGTCAATCCATTTTAAGTTATCTATAATGTATGTATTCTATGTTTACTTAGTGTTATCTGAGTATTTTTATCTTTTTATGTAAAGCATCTTGAGTTCCAATAAGAAAGTGCACTTGGTAAATAAAGTAATGATGATGATGAATGAACCACCACCCCAGAGTGGCTTGTTGTGTTAATATAATGAGTAGCCATGTGCAAAATAATAGGGAAAAAAAAGAAATAAATAAAAATCACCATTAGTCAGTACAACTGAAAAAATTTCAAAAATAGTTCTTGTAGGTTTCTGCCACTACATGGCTCTGTTGTGATTGTGAGCAACTTGGTCACAATGTGAATTTGGAGTTATAATTCCCAGTTAAAGATCTTTGGGTTGTAAGTTTCCCGTGTTTTATTCGATTGTTGTTTTATCTATATGTTTTGTACCTAACCCTTCCCCCATTTGCTGTCTTATAATGCAATTTATAGCATTTTATTGTGTCCGTTGCCCAGGTCCATTGCCCATGACCATGAGACAGACAGAGCTTGCCACAAAAGAGAGAGGGAGTGCTGAGTGGCCAGCTGCTAAGACATTCTGAGAGAGGGAGAGATGATTCTGAGGCCAGCCACTTGGAAATTGTTAGAGAGGGAGAGAGAAAGAGACAGTGCTCTGTGGCCATCAGCCAGGAGACTGTCAGAGAGACAGAGAGAGAGAGAGAGAGAGAGAGAGAGTGCTCTGCAGTTGACCTCTGGGAAATTTGGAGGAAGAGTGTGCTATGTGACCATCGTCCGGGAGTGTGCAGTTTTGTTTAATGTGTGCTGCCATGGAGACCAGCAGCTCAATGGTTATTTGCAGCAGCAGAAATAATATATATATACACATATATTTTTAAAAGATGAATTTAAAGAAGTGGACAGATGAATCAATGAGTGAGTGGGGGACAGCAAATGGGCGGGGTGGTGGCTGGTGGAAATTACAGATTGAAAAAATTACTGGGAAGATGTGTTGGAAGACATGCTGTGTGGACTACTGATGTAGCATCATATGGAGGCAACTCCACAATGAGAATCTGAGGCCTATGGAAAGAAAAAGAGAAGAGAAACAAAAAGATAAGTAGATGGGTTTACATTTTTTATATGTTTGGGCTGTGTTGGTTTCTTGATGGGTATTTTTTTTATTGTAAATGTGGTAAAATGTAGTAGATTAATTTATGGCTAGGTGGGGCTGTTAATGTGCTTTCCCATACAAACATGGCTGCCAGAATCTTTTCCCAAAAAATTCCGTGAGGCATTGATATCCAGGTGCGATGCATCCTGGTTGTAGGAGGGATTCCTGACAGGGTGGTTGCAACCCCTTAGGACACTGGGTTCTGAACCCTCTCTTCCAATCAAGGCACAGCAAATTCCCTAGCCATTTCATAATTTTATATATATATATATATATATATATATATATATATAATTGCAGCAACAGCAGGAGCTCAACATCAGGTTAATGTAACTGAGGATGTATAGTACATCATCAGTTTTTCTGGAGAGTGCCACGATTTGGAGAGTAGGATGCAGCAGTGCAGGATATATCAGCAGTACAGGTCACAGTAGCAGGCAGCCTCAGCAGATCGATCAGCAAGGCGACCTGCGGATACAATCAAAAAAAATTAGGTCCCATGACAGCAAAGCTCTCACCTCATCTTCCCTCTGTTCTGTCAAGGTCCAAATGACCAGGGTCACCTACGCAAACAAATACAGCCCATTAATAAAAAGCATTATCTAACCTACACTGAGCCTTTTGGGACAGTGCAGTTAAGTAAAACATGCTTCTTGGGGTGCATATTAAACCAACAAGGCATGAATTGGCTAATGGGTGAAAAGTTGTGGCCTTGTGGTAAACAGTGCAGCCCAGTACCACTATCACATAGGGATGTGCAAGAGCTGTAATGTTGCATTATTTCACAAATATCATGAATACCATAGTCGTTGTAACAGGAATATTTGTGTGCCCTTCCCATATTGGGAAGTGTTGGTAACTGGAATTCTTTGCTCATTCTTAAAAATATAGAAACCACATCAACCACCATCATAACAGTACCCTCTACACCCTCCTCCACTCACCCTTGACTATTAAAAAGAATTAGTATCATCTTACTCCCAGCTTCGTAGCACCCAGGCCACCCTCTGACCCCTTCCACCCACATACTCAGTCCATCTCCTTGATGTTCATATTCAATTATCAAAGTAAAACTGAAGAAAGCAATTCCCCCTCCTTTGTAACATCCCCATTCACGCCCACTTCCCCCAGCACAACCCAGTAAAGAGTAAAAGACACTCTGGGCCACACGTCCTTCTGCCATCTAGGCACCCATCCCACCATCCTGCCTCCTTCCTTGACCGTGCACACCTACTTAATAAAGGTGCATGGTAGGAGACTGCCACAACACACCCCTTTCTTCAGCCAGCTGCTGTCTAATAAATGGACATGCTGCCTTGCACACTTGTACCAAGTATGGAGGTCTGCTGTTGACTGATAACCTGTCACTTATTATACATAGCCCAAGAGCACAGCCACTTTTCTTCATTAGATTGCAGCTGGCCAAAGAAGAAGGGCGTGTTCTACCCGTCTCCCAGCATGAGACCTTTATTTAGCTTTTGTGACAGGGGGATGGTGGGATGATTGCCTAGAGGGAGAATGGATGGATGGGGCAAAGGGTGTCTTTCTTCTTTGCTGGGTTGGGCTGGGGAGGAGGGTGTGAATGGGGATGTTACAAAGGAAGGAGAGTGTTTCTTAAGTTTTGCTATGCAATGTAAATGGAATATGAACATCCAGGGGTTAGGCAGTGGGGTATGGAGGGTGGTTTTGATGCCACTAAGGTGTGGGAGGGGATAAGGTAATTATTTTCATTGGTTGGGGATGGGGGAAGTGAACATGGTAGTGTGCTGTAAGGTTGAGTGGAAGCTTTTTGTAATTATTAAAGGTGATAGGAAAAACTTTTTTCCATACCTCCCATTTTCTGTTCTGTGCCAGTAACGTATTTTGATATGCTTTGGCCAATTTTATATGTATAAATACTTCAGCTTTGGGGTGCTCTCAGATCTACATAGAGTTCTACTCTCCTCAGCAGCTTCTGTGCTTTCTTTTCACATCTAAGTCATTCTATGACATCAGTTACACCATTCTATTCTACTGATCTGAATGGCCTGGACTGGTATTAGTAATGTCATGGAATGTTCAGACAACAGTATGAAAAAAAGAGAACAGCAACTGCTGAGGAGAGAGGTGTAGTGTAGTAACAAAAGCAAAAAATTATTATTTTAACCAAAAAACAAAACAAAAGGAATCTGAATATTGGATAGACAGTAAAAGGAAAACAGAATGGCATTTGGAGGCGTTAAAAACTGTTTCCTATCACCTTTAAGCATGACTCAATCTCGAGTACTGTAGTATTTGACTACTAAACACAGAGTATTTTGGAAAAGGTGTACTGTTCTCATGACCCTAATGATAGGATATTTGGGAAGGTTTTCTATGATAATGTTAGGAGAAATGCTGATGTATGAGTTGGCACAAGACGGGTGGCAATGGGCACACAGTTTAAGAACATGAACAGGGATGGATTTCCTGGATATGTGACAAACCTGGGATTGGTGTCTGTCTGCACATAAAGTCATATTACTTGTTTACTGCTGATTTCAATGGTATCTTGTATTTGTTATTGCCTCACTCGCTGTTTTTTAATTCATACTACTACTGCAGCATCCCCCACCCTGGCCAAAACTGGAAATGGGATTTTCTTTTCAAATGCATCTCTGCTTGCTGTACTGGATTGAGTAAATGGCAATAAACACAGAAACAGTTAAAGTAGAAACTAAAATAGAAATATTAAATAATAACAGTCCACATAACAAGAAAAATTACAATATAACACCAGCATCTGAATTTCACGACAAGTGGTCTCTGGAAAGTGTTGCTTATTCTGAATATTGGTGTGGCACAAAGTCAATAACGCAATTCAGCATTGCTGAGCTGAATCTATTTTACGTTGGTTGTACGGGCCAGCTGACCATGCTCAAAATGGTCTTCTGCATTCTCCTCATCAGTGTGATCAAAATCCAGCGCACTCTCCTCCTCCTCTCCTCCTCCTTCACCACCACCTGTGTATATCGTCTGCTCTCCTCACTGTCATCATCAGTAAGCCATGATTATCTTGTAGTCAGATGAGATGTACACATTATTTATTTTATGAATGTTAATATCTCCACGTTTCTGCTTGAAAGACAAGTTTGATGGTCTGTTATGGCCCCTGCTGTGCTAAATGCTCTCTCGGAGCTAGCTAGTGGATAGGAGAGGCATTTGACTGCAACTATTGCCAGTGCAGGTCACATGTCGAATTTATACTGCCAGTATGAAAGGGGTTCTTCAATTAGCAATAGCAGTTCTAGGTCATCCATGCAGGCTTGGACCACTCAGACTGCAGATATCTGGCTTTCTGGCTGCTCAGTCCGCTGGTGTATCTGGATCAGGGTGTCTATCAGCCTCCACTTCTCAACACTGAGAGAGAGAGAGAGAGAGAGAGAGAGAGGGGATGTGTCATGGTCACAGTAAAGCATGATGAAGTCCACCAGTGCCTCATACTGTTCAGTCATTGTAACATGTATAAGGCTGAATTCCACCTTGTGGCCACCTCTTTTTTGGCCAGTGGTGCGGGAACCTGTTTTTGAACTGCATAGCTTTCAGCTGGCTCCTTGCCTTTGTTGAATGATTAAAATAGCTGCACAAATGGCTAGCAGTAGTCAACTTGGTGTCAGTTTCACCATTTTTTTTCATGAAGTCCTAAACAATCAAACTGAGGCAGTGAGCAAAACATAGCACATGGTGGAATGGCCTTCACCAGGTTTCTGCCATTGTCACTGGTAATGAAGTCAACCTTAAGGTTGCTTTCAGGATGTAAGCCACTCCTCAGTTTGATAGTTCAACTCAGACAAAATTTTCAGGCATTGTGTAAAATGGAATCCCTGCCTGACATGCTGAGTGTTACCTGCTGATGCACACCAGCAAGAGGGGGTAGCTCGAGTACAATGGGGAGTCACAGTGCTTGGCACCACACATGTGACAAACGTGCCCAGTGCACTGTTATGCACACGTATGATAAAGCTGTACCAGGCCAGCTACTCCACATACTAAAGAGCAAGATGTACAGATACGCCTCCCAAAGATGCTGCCCAGAACAAAAGTCACTGTAAGGACAACAGAAAAACTGGACACACTCACCGAAGGAGGTGCAACACTAACATTTATTGCAAACAAAACAGACTACAGGCAACAGCACTCCCCATGTGCATTCACCCTACACAGGCTTCATCAGGGAGATGCCCCCCCACCCCAGCTGTGCTTCCTTCAGTGAGTGCATCTGTTTTTCCTTTTATCCCCACTACTCCACATGTCAGTTGTCAAATGCACCATGCAGGGCACCTCGGAATGGGAAAGGGTATACAACATTAAATGCTTTTAGGACAAGGTACAACTATGGGACAGCCCTTGTTTGAAACATTTGTACATGATATGTTCCATTTCAAGGCTGTCCTACTCAGTAAGTGTCTGAAACCAAGAGTTTCCACAAATGAGTAGAAGAGCACATCTGCTGCTAGTATTTGCTAAGCACGCATTTAGTGGTCTTGTCACTTGGTCGTTATGGTGACATTTGCTCTGCTTAGACAGTGTCTGTTGTATGGTTGGTTGTACTAGGGGAGCAGAACCAGATGATGGTGTGCTTTCAGATTGGGCCATACTTTTCTTGCCAGTGCTAGGTCTCATAAGTGGTTGTGCTTTGGGGAAATAGCTAAATACAGCTCTGTGGGAGGGGGGAGGGGGAGCATGTTGTACGTGAACAGAAGAGGTGTTGCTCTTCGTAGTGCTAACACTGATATCAGCTTCACCTACTCCTTCCACCTCAGGCCCTTCAACATGACCAACAACCTACCTTAAACCAAGCTGTGCCTCCCTTTTGTGCTGCTGCCACATTACAAGGTGTTTTGTTTTTAAGTGACTGCACTACTTCACAGTCCAAAGACTGGAACCAGCTTTGTCATGGCTCACTCCAGCTTTGCAAAGCTGAGCTATGGCAAAGCTCTCATGACTGGGATCTACTATGAAAAGGTTCCAGACTAGTGAGGTTTGGGATGCTGCTGCTGCTGCCACTGGCGTCCTTAATTGTTGCCTATTGGGGGGGTCTGTCACCCACTCTACCTATATCACCATGACCACCCATCAGCAATAAGCACTCCACTAGTGCCATCTGCACTGCCATTGCCCTTTGCACTACCCTTGCCATCTGAACTACCCTTTCCCTTTGTCTTGGACATGGGTCTAAAACTGTTACCCTCCTCTTCCACCTCTACCTCCTCCCATCTTTACTGTCTGATGATGAACGAGAATGCAGTTTATGTTTAATTTATTGATTGATTGATTGATTTCTCGGATTACAATACCTATGAGTCAGGGACTCTTTTACACAGGTTCCACATCATAATCAACAGTACAGCACATCCAGGGAACACGAAAGTAGTTCAAGTAACAAAAAAAAATGACATAGTACATGTTGCAGTAGGGGGCTAACAGAAAGTAAATCTAGGTAGCTACTAATAACTAAGAGCTAAGTGATGTCACTGTTGCAGTCAAATGTGAGACTAGTAAGACTGCAGGTAAGTGAGGGCAGCCAGGGGTTGGCTCAGTCAGGTGGCAGAAGTAGCCAGAGTTTGGCTTAGTCGAGAGGGGCAGTCCATTGGGGTCTCATAAGAAAGCAGGCCAAGGGATTGCAGGGCAGGTGGGGGTAACAGGCTGTTGACATTTTAATGCTTTTTTTTCAAGCTTCTTGCTCTGTCTCCCAAATAGTGTCTGCCTTAGAAGCATAGAATTTGTCAGTAGATAAGGACCACTTGGCCCACCCACTCTGCCCATTTTCCCCTGACTATACTGTCACTGTAGACCCTACTTGATCTGTGGCTTACCCCCCTCACTTTCCTACCAAGATTCCTTTGTGCCTATGCCATTCATGCTTGAAGCCCACCACTGTTTTCTCCCCCACCACCTCTGCTGGAAGACTGTTCCAGGCATCCACCACTCTTTCAATGAAGAAATACTTCCTCACATCCCTCTTAAATTCCCTCTTCCAACTTTATTGCATGCCCCCTTGTTCTAGAGCACCTTCACCTCTGAAAATATTCCCCTCCTGTACCTTTTTCACCCCCGTGAGGTACTTATAGGCCTCTATCTTGTCCCCCCCCACTTTCCAGGGTGTACATATTGAGATCCCTCAGTCTCTCCTTATACAGCTCTCAATGCAGACCCCGCACCATTTTAGTTGCCCTTCTCTGGACAGCCTCCACCCTGTCTATGTCTTCAACACAGTACTCCAGGTGGGGTCTCACCAATGTTCTATACAGTGGTAACACCACCTCTCTTCTTTTGCTAGTGATACCCCTCCCTATGCACCCCAGCATCCAGCTGGCCGGTAGGACCCACTGCAGTCTTACATTGCCTTGCCACCACGAGGTAATCCCATATGATTAACCCAAAGGTCCATTTCCTGTTTAGTGACTATCAATATATCTCCCCCCCAAGCTGGTCCACTGGCACAGCGATAGAGTTACCACTCACGGTGCAAATGACCTCAGTTTGGGAATGAGCCCACAGCATCAGAGGGTCGACTGGGGGGAAGAGGACAGATCATCCTATGGACAGCGCTCCTCCCTGGGGAGAGAACACATGCAATTGGCAACATTCTGACCCCTAGTGGTGACTGGGAGTAGATGCACCATGACAGCGTGTGTATATGCAGTAATTGGTGGCACAGTGGACGTTATGTTGGGAGTGAATCACACCTGACATTAACTGGACATCATTGCATGTCCACACTGCCAGGAGGAATCTGCAAGAGAAAAACACCTACAGCAGTACAGCTCAGTTGCCCACTGGTATGGGGGTCGCCTCACCTATTGAAGGCTCATCACAAGATGCTGTTTCACCACTGTGTGCTGTCTGTTCTGTGTTGAA
Organism: Neoceratodus forsteri; assembly: GCA_016271365.2. Lineage (NCBI taxonomy): Eukaryota > Metazoa > Chordata > Ceratodontiformes > Ceratodontidae > Neoceratodus > Neoceratodus forsteri. The sequence continues at coordinate 355,177,632 of CM057454.1, read as the reverse complement.
ACAAGCATGTCCTTCTGACTTGTAGATTACAAGGGTGTTCAGTTTGGAGTCCACTCAAGAATAGTTTGGCTGTGCAGACACTAGGATATGTCACAATAACTGATGTCAAGTAGTCAAAAGATTTTAATTTTTTTAATTTATATTTTTAATAGCAATATTGGTATGTTAAATTATTGTGACAGATCCTTTATCACACACACACACACACACACACACACACACACACACACACACACACACTTTCCTCTGTCCCTTCATCCAGGGTACATCATTAATAACTGGGTCCACAGTTAGGCTTTGTAAATTAAATTTATATATTTTTTTTAAATATATGGCCTTTGCTGATCCTACATGCCACTGAGAATCTCACCATGGCTACTAAGGTCCTTCATCCTAGAGGAGGTTCATACTGCTAGATACTCCTGCCAGGTTTGACTTCCCTAATGGTTGTACCACTACCACAATGTTGGAACGGGCCATTTCTTCCAGTCGACCATTTTAGTGGACAGTGTGGAGTGGAAGAGAATGTTCCTCTCAGTGAAGGGGGTAAGGCAGCGCCATTGCCAATAACAGGCACCCTCATGCCAGCATAATTGCGATGATGCTGTGGCTAGGGTGTGGTGTTAATGATTATTAGCCCTCCCACTAATCAACCCCTGACATTGACTGGACATGATTGCATGTGTGTACTGCCAGGGGGCACCTACAAGAGAAAAAACCCTATAGCAGTACAGCATGATGCCGGACTCTCAGCAAGTGCCACTCCTCCATGTCTCCTGAGGCTACCTGTAACTGGATTAGTATCTCAGTCCACTCTCTTGCTCAGGTGTCCGGAGTGGAGCCCCACCAAGGGGGACAAGCCATGGTCTTCCAGATGGCAGGTGAATCCTGGGGCTGGGGGGGAACCTGAAAGGGGTCCACAGGGAGATATGGGGTGCATACCTGTCTCCCATAGGAGAATAAATAAAGTTACAAAAAAAAAGATACTTCTTCACCCCATTTTATACTCCGCCTCTGGGTTTTTGTGACCTAAGAGTATGATTTTGTATGTTTTCACACTGGAACCCAGCTACCATACCCATGACTGTCACAAACCCACCCAGCAGGTCAGGCCCTCTGCTCCCACAGTGCCAACCTCCGAGCGCTGTCTTGTGAACAGTTAACAGAAACAGGGTAACCCTCCTGTCTGTTTTGTGGGTTCGAATCAAACTTTGGTCTCAAGTCTTGGAGGGATTCAAACTGTGAACCTCTTGCTAGCGTACCCAATGTACAGGCTCAGATAACTCTGCTTTTTGGGGGGGCAGATATCTTTTTGCCTACGGGTACCTAACCAGTCATACAAAATGAATCCTTAAAACTCTATTAAAGACCTCAGACCATATAAGAGTTTAAAGGGGGAAAATCCTGTCGACTCTTGGGGCACCTCCCTGTATGCAAACAACAGGTGGGGAAAGTATTTCTCCCAGTTCCTCCCATGCTGTTCAGCAAACACCCAGAGCATTGACTTTAGGGTACCATTGAATCTTTCCAAAAGCCCATTGGCTTGTGGGTGATACGGTGTCGTGCATCTCTGCACCACCCCACACTTCTTCCATAAACATTTCATCAGATCTGACATGAAGGAACACCCTCATTCGGTGATAACCTCCTGCGGAAACCCAACACAGGAGAAAATCCCAAGTAAGGCATCTGCCACTTTGTCTGTCCTCAGTGAGGATAGGAATATTGCCTCTGGTACTGGGTGGCATAATCCACCACAGTCAGGATGAATCTCTTCCCTGATGAGCTGGGGGTATTTAAAGGCCCCACAATATCCATTCCCATCCTCTGGAATGGCTCCTCCACTATGGACAATGGAATCAGGGTGGCTTGGATTTTCTTGCCGCCTTCCCTATTTCTTGGCACCGGTGACAAGACCTGCAATACTCCTTCACCTGCTGGGTGAAGTTAGGCTAGTAGAAATTCTGAGCCAACCGCTGCGTCGTGTGTGCAATTCCCAGATGACCAGACAAGGGAATATCATGTGCAATCTTGAGCAACTGCTCACGAGACCCCTGGGGAATGACAAGCTGCCTGCCTAGCACCCCTCCTTCTATCTGTACTGCCTGACTATACATAAGTCCATTTTCCCAATAAATCTTATGTCTGCCGTCACCTCCCTGTGCACCATCTGAGTCTGCCCAAGCCCTCAGATTCTCTAGACTAGGGTCACTTCTCTGAGCAGCTGCAAACCCCTCACACATTCCCAAGGCATGGGACAGGTCCCTTTCAGTTGCTAAACTAGGGTCCCTAGCACTAGCGTCAGGGCACTCAGGATCGCTGTCAATCCCAACCCTCTGACAATGGGTCACCCCTCCCTCTTCGGAGTAACCCTCTGTAGCTGTGTGGTTACTTGCTACTGGGGAAATTTCTACCCCCTTTTCATTAGTCTCCCCATCTGGAGACACAAGCTGGGGAACCAGCCTCTCAGCGGTTTCCACAATGGCTTCTGTGGGGTTCAGGGAACTACAATTTTCCCTTGCCGCTTGGCTATGGATAACTACACATACCATCCCCTGTTTGAGATTGTTGCCCAGGATCACATTCACTGCTAACGTTTTGGCTACTGCCACCTGTTGCAAAGTCCCCCCTGTTTCACCCCAGTCCAGGAGAACACTGGTGAAGAGCAATGTTTTCGCCTCACCAATGTACAGTGACGTATTTATTGGGTATAAGCTGACCAGGCTCTACTAGATCCCCCTTTACCAAGGTCAAGGGTGCCCCTGTATCCCTTAACCCTTGCGTCTGTATACCATTCACCATGACTGGGTGCATGTGATCCCTCATGTTCACTGGCATGCTCCCAGGGACACACAAACAACCTACTTCTTTTCTAGTACCATTCTGCGCATTACTGCTCATTCTTTTGGGACATTGTCTGGCAATATGCCCAGTTTCTTTACATAACCAACATTCACTTCTCTTTTCAGAGAAATCTTTTCTCTGAAACCTGGGGCTAACTGGTTTTGGTGGAGTCAGTGAGGGTTTTTGCTGCCCTGAAGGCACGCTTTTCCCTTTCTGCGCTGCCACACCCATCCCATTCGCTCTTAGAGCAGGTCTGCTCTTGGCATAGCGGTCCAAGAGTTCAGCAGCCTCTTGCACTGTTTTGGGGTCTCGGTCCTCCAGCCAGGTTTTCAGCTCTGGTGGGCATGCCCAGAAAAACTGTTCTAACAAAATCACATTTGCAATTTTATCAACAGAGTTTGCTTCAATTCCTTCCAACCAACGTTTTAAAAACTGATGTTGTTTCATGGCTAGCTCCTCGTAGCTCATGTCAGGGCTTCTCCTGAGCTTATGGAATTTAGCTCTGTATGATTCAGCAGTTAATTCAAATTTTTTTAACAGTGCAGCTTTAAGTTTGCTGTAATCATCACTGTCCTCATTGTCCATTTGACCCAATGCATCCCGAGCTTTCCCGGTAAGTAGCGGGGATAGCTGGAAGCTCCAGAACTCCCTAGGAATTTTAGCCTGAATACAAACTTTTTCAAAAGAATTTAAAAAGGCATCCATATCCTCCCCATCTTTAAATTCGGCTATCAATTTGGAATTCAATTTGTAACCCAGTCCTATAGTCCCAGTTAAACCTAAGCCACTTACCTGCTCTGGTGCCGCTGGTCGGAGTTGTAGCTTCTCCAGTTCATGTTGTCTCTGGCGCTCACACTCCTCACGGTCTGTGTCTCTCTGTTCATGGTCCTTCTTCTCCTCTGCAGCTCACTGGCACTCATGCTTCTCATGGTCTGCCTCCCATTGTTCATGGTCCCTCTCCCTCTGGAACTCCAGCTCCATTCTGCGCAACTCAATTTACAGCATGAGTACTTGTGGATTCTGGATACTGGTGACTTTCCCCTGCTGCTGTGACCCTTAACTGACAGTGGCCCTGCTGTCATCCTCACCAGATCTGGACACTGCACTGGCCGCTAGCCCTGCAACATTCAAGGTTTGGTCCCTTACAGTCACTGTCTGTGACTCGGTGCTCTGGGTATCTGCTACCATCAGGACATCCATGAGGTTCTGTTTGTTGGCTTTCACCTCGAACGGGACTCCTCTGTCCCCGCACAACTGCTTTAAGTAGTCTACAGTGTGCCTGCTGTAGTTGGAAGCCATATTCTTCCCTAACTACGGCTACTCTGACTTGCACTTTAGAAAAGAAAATAAACAGGTAGGAACTTGACTGTATTCCAAGTGATATAGTTCTGTCCCCTTTTTAAAAATAAATCACTGCCTTTTTTCTTTCTTTGCAAGTGAGCTGACAGTCTCAAGCTGGCACACTGAACAATAAAAGCTTGTAATACCAAAATTATGCATACCGCTGCCAACCAATCTGTCACAAACCCATTTAGCAGGTCAGGCCCTCTGCTGCCATGGTGCCAACTTCCGAGTGCAGTCTTGTGAACAGTTAACAGAAACAGGGTAACCCTCCTGTCTGTTTTGTGGGTTCAAATCAAACTTTGGTCTCAAGTCTTGGAGGGATTCAAATTGTGAACCTCTTGCTAGCGTGCCCAATGTACAGGCTCCGATAATTCTGCTCTTTGGGGGGGGGCAGATATCTTTTGCCTACATGCATCTAACCAGGCATACAAAATAAACCCTTAAAACTCAATTAAAGACCTCAGAATAAATTCTTACCTTTTCCCAGTTTAGTAAAATCAGTAAGCTTTGTACCGTGTCAACGTTAACCATGTATGCTGCACTTACCAAGAAAAATAATTTTAAAGGCACACCAAGTAGTCTCTAAAGTAGAGGTTTACTTCAAAATAGATAAAAAAATGTAACATGTAAGTACAGAACCATATATCACAAAACATACAAATCACTCAAACAAAACAGGTTTAAAAGTGCAGACCAAATCTCCTACCACAGTACTCTTAGAATTGTCTCTTCTAAGGTATATTCATCTAACAGTGCCTGATGTTGCTTTTTCAGAGTCCAGACATTTTTGTGTAAATGGAAAACAGAATACTGTTTAAAAACTGGCTTTGCCAACCTCTTTGCATGAGGTCACCTAGCTCCTCCCTGTCAGAATATAAAAAAATATACCTATGCAAAACAGGATGTCTTATCAAAGGTAAATTAAAATTCTGTGACCTCAGCAAAACTCTTTTTTTTTTCAAATGACTTTCTTTGATCTATGAACAGCTTCCCCTTTCCAGGACATCAAAGGACTTGTTATGTCTCTCTGGCAGATCTCACGGAGGTGCAACATGCTTTGTATCACCATGTGAATTTTACTGTGTTTCCTCTGAACATTAAAAAGTTTATGATCTATCTTGGCAGTTGGCAAGCTGCAATTCATCACATAAAAAGGATATCCTAAATTTTAAGTCTCTACTAGCCTGTAATTATCTCTTGGCCTTCCAGGTCATACGTTGTAGCTAAAACCTGGGAGGGGGGTGTCATTCCACAGGCTGTCAGCATCTCTCATGAGAGACATTCAATAACACACTGTCTCCCATAGGAAAATAAATAGAGTTACAAAAAAAAAGAAACTTCTTCACCCCATTTTATACTCCGCCTCTGGGTTTTTGTGACCTAGGTGCATGATTTTGCATGTTTTCACACTGGAACCCAGCTGCCATACCCTTGACCACTCCTCAAGTTTTCATAGGTCTATACACATTCTCTCCATATCCCTCCTGAGTGCCTATCCTACTGCACATTTTAGTGTCATCTGCAATGAGGCATACCTTCCCTTCCAGCTCTTCTGCAATGTCACCTATAAAGGCATTAAAGAGACCTGGTCCCGGTACTGAGCCCTGAGATACCCAGTTGTCACTCTCCCTTCCCCAGAGTGAATGCCATTTATCACCACCCTCTGTTGCCTTTCCATCATCCAATTTTGTACCCAGTTTGCTACTGTACCTTGGGACCCACCCCCAGACTGTCCAGTTTCCTTATGAACCTCATATGTGGTACAGTGTTAAAGGCCTTGCTGAAGTCTAAGTAGGCCACATCCACAGCCCCACTCCTGATCTATTTCCCAGAGTGGAGGCTGTCCAGAGCAGGGCAACTAAAATGGTACGGGGGCTGCATTGAAAGCTGTATGAGGAGAGACTGCGGGATCTCAAAGAAATCAATCAGATTCGTATGACTTGACCTCCCTCCATGAACCCATGCTGCCTCGGGTCTTGTAACCCGCTGGATTCAAAATACTTCCCTAGCCTATCCATTAAAAGTGACTCCATTAACTTCCCCACCACTAATGTCAGACTAACCAGCCTATAGTTGCCAGACTACACCCTGCTGCTGCTTTTATGAAGCAGGACTACATCTGCCCTCCTCTAGTCCTTTGGAACCACTCATGTTTCCAATGATTGTTGAATAGAGCAGTCAGTGGTGCAGCCACCAGTACCTCATTCCCTCAGTACCCTTGAATATATCCTGTCCAGTCCCATAGCTTTATCCACTTTCAGATTCACAAGTCCTCTCAGAACTCTTTCCTTTGTGAATGGACTTGTGTCTACTTTCCTTCCTCAGTGTTTCTGCTGTTTTTATGTTGTCCAATCTTCTCTTTTTCCACTGTGAAGATGGAATAGAAGTATCTGCTCAGGATATCTGCTTTTCATTATCGTTCTCTGCAGTTACCCCCTACCTTTCTTAACCTCACAATCCCTCCCTTTGTCTACCTCATCACTTTTGTACCTAAAAAGGTCTTGTCCCCCTTTATTGCCCCTTTGACTATCCTTTCCTCAGTTTGCATCTTTGTGCCCCTTATCACCTTCTCTGCTTCTCTCTGTTTTTCCCGGTTCACCTCACTATCCTCTTCCTTATGCATCTTTTCGTAGCTCCTGAATGCTACACTTGTAGCCTTAATCTTTGCAGCCACTTCCCTCAAGAACCATAGTGGTCTCTTTTTTCTCCTGTTCTTGCTCAATTCTTTTGTACAGAGGTTTGTTGCCTTCACTATACCATCCCTTAATTTGGCCCAGCTGTCCTTCACCTACCCAGGCACTTCCCCCCACTAGTCATCTCTGAGGCATGCGCCTCCTACAAATGTAGAGATTACAGTGCCACCTCCTAAACATTTCCAATTTAACCACTGGTTAAACCACACTGTACAGTGGTCACTGGTCCCCAGGTGGCATCCCACCTTGACTTCTGCAATACTGTCCCTGTTTGTGAGTGCTAGGTCCAGTATTGCCCTATCATGAGTGGGCTACCTGATTAGTTGCTGGAGAAATGCCTCCTGAAGGGAATCTTGGATGTCTCTGCTTCTAGCTGCGGCTGTAGTTGAGAGGCTCCAATCTACATCCCACAGTTTGAAGTCCCTCACCAGCAGCACCTACCCTTTTCTGCCATTGTGTTGATGATTTTCCCCATTGTCCTATCCAGTTCATCCTCCTGTGCTGGAGGTCTGTATATCACCCCAGAGCAAATGGGGCATCACCAGCAGGAAAAGGGAGGTCATAATTCCACTATACAAGACACTAGTGAGGCCGCACCTGGAGTACACTGTGCAGTTCTGGAGACCTTACCTACGTAAGGACATAGACAGAGTAGAGAAGGTTCAGAGGAGGGCAACAAAGATGGTGCATGGATTGCATCACAAGTCCTATGAGGACAGGTTGAAGGCACTGAACATGTACTCCCTGGAGGAGAGGAGGGAGAGAGGGGATATGATAGAGACATACAAGTATCTTACAGGGAGGAACAGGGTGCAGGAATGCACTATTTTAAGCAAAAAGATGTTCCAGGACTAGAGGGCATGGGATGAAGTTGGAGGAGGACGATTCAGAGGAAGCGTGAGGAAGAATTTCTTCACCGACAGGTGGTGGACAAGTGGAACACCCTGCCAGAGGAAGTGGTGGGGGCTGAAACAATCACGGGATTTAAGAATGCATGGGATAGACATAAAGGAATTCTGGAGGTCAGGGGTAAGGGGCAACAGACTTCCTGGAAAACATAAACTGAACTTACAAACTTAAATGGGCAGACTGGGTGGGCCATAGGCCCTTCTCTGCCGACACTGTCTATGTATGTCTATGTATGTATGTATCTATGTAACTCCAGTCTCCAGGGTGACCCACAGTACCTCCAGCCCCTCCTTCCCCCTGTATCCTTTGCATTTCCACTGCCTTGATACCCTCCCTTACAAACAATACAACCCCTCCTCCTATCCTCCCCTCCCTATCTTTTCTAAACTGAGTGTAGCCTGATATGGCCATGTCTCAGTCATGGCTACATATGCACCATGACACAGTAATGGCCACAATATCCAGGTCTGCTTCCACAATGATGGCCTCTAGGTCTGGAATTCTAGTTCCAAGACTCCTTGCATTTGCACACGTGGCCCTCCATACCTTGCTTCCACTCTGCCTGCAACCCCCTTCCTCCTCTTGTGCCCCACCTCATTTTCCCTTTTTTTTTTGCAACTTTTGTTCCTGTCCCCCTTGTTCTCTGCTTCTCTGTTGTTCCCATTAACCTGCTTCCTAGGGGATTTTCCTCCCCTCACATTCTCTCTTCCTACTGCTTAAGTCTGTGAGGGGGGCAGTTTATACTTCCCTTTGTCTTTCTGTCATCCCTTTCTGCTAGTTTAAATGCTCATCAAAATAACATTTAAACCATCCACTGAGGACTGTGATTCCCCTCCTAGACAGATGTAGGCAATCACTCCTATATAGGCCCTCATCCCTCCAGGTTGGTCCCCAGTTCCCAATGTAGCCAAACCCTTCTTCTCTGCACCATTCCTTAAACCACGAGTTAAAGATGTTGGTGTGGAGTACCCTATCTTTCCCTCAGCCATAGACAAGCAGCACCTCGGCAAAAGGCACTGTGTGTTCCACTTGCATTAGGCTCCTCCTCCTCAGTTCACTGAACTCTCCCTGCACAATCGAGTCCCATCCCTAGCTAGGTCATTAGACCCCAGGTGGTCAACAACATCCAACCCCTCCTTAAGGTGCCGCCCAAGCGATCCTTAGGATCAGCTGTCCATCCCCCTGAACCATGGCACCAGGTAGGCACCTTACCTCCCCCCCTTCCTGTTCCCAAATCTACCCCCAACAATTGAATCCCCCACCAGAAGCTGCTTCCTCCTCTTCTGGGGTCCTCTGTCTCCTAGATTGGGGCTTACCATATGGAGGACCCCATGTCCTTCCTTGTCACTTCTTTGGGTGCCTCCTACCAGCAGTACTGTCCAATCACCAAATGGTAAAGGAATATTGTAGTGGCATAAGATGGGGAATGTGCCCCTGTACTGACAATCCCACCCTCCTGGAGTCCACCATGGTCCAGCCAGCCATCCTTCTCCTAGGCAATCTCAGAGACAATGGCAGTAGACTTGGGGGCACCTGGATGGGGGAAGAGGTTCTCTGGATCCTAGCAAGCTCATTCTGGAGGCCAGCAACCTCCTCTCTCAGTGGAGACAGATGCGTACAGGTGGGGCAGCACCTTTGTCTCCAGAGGTTCTACAAGATCAGAGCAAAATTCACCACTGTTCAGATCAATGTCACACTGCTCCTCCATTTCCTGAGCTTGCTTACTTTTACTTGCCTTCTCCTCACTAGTCTTGCTCACATTCTTTACATCCACTGCTATCTCCTCAGTGGTCAATGCCGGCAAACACTCCTCCTCCTCTAGAATATTTTGCTGCTCTTGAGTTTGACGCTCATCTACAATAGTCCAACACCCCAATTCCTCCTCCAGTGCAGATAATCCACCTTGTGACTGTGACAGCTGGAGATCCCATAAATAATGGGACCTTGGGATTATCATATCTGATTACCTCAAAGTGGCAGGACAGTGTGACAAGAAGGTGGCTAGGGCAAGTGGTATACTGGGATACATAAGAAGAAGTATCTCCAGCAGGAGGAGGGAGGTGGTGTTGCCACTATAATGCTTGCTTATGAGACTCCTCCTGAAGTATAGTGTCCAGTTCTGGAGGCCCCACCTTAGAAAGGACATAGACAGGGTGGAGGCAGTCCAGAGGAAGGCAACTAAAATGGTACAGAGGTTGCAGCAAAAGCCCTATGAGGGGAGACTGAGGAATCTCAACAGGTACACCCTAGAAGAGAGGATAGGGGACATGATATAGAACTTCATGTACCTAACAGGGGTGAAAAGGGTGTAGGAGGGGAGTCTCTTTCAAATGAAAAAGAGCACCAGGACCAAAGGACATGTGATGAAGCTGGGGGGAAGGGGTTAAGAGGGATATAAGGAAGTGCTACTTCATTGAAAGAGAAGCATGTATAGGATAGACATAGGGGAATACTAGTAAATATGCATGGAGGGTAGGGTGCCAGAGACGAGTTAGGGTCTGCAGAGACAGACTAGGCAGGGACAATCTGGTTAGACTGGGTGGGCAAAGCTGTTCTTTTCTGCTGACAAATTCTATGTTTCTATTGGGGTCTGCTGCTCCACCCAGTCCCATCACTCACCATCCCCAGGACTTACCTTCCACTCCTTGTTCTTCCATGGATAACCCCCAATGGTAAGGGCTGCCAGGGGCTATCCCTTACCCCTGGACAGAGTTGAAGGTTCAGTGTGGGAGCAAGATTCCAGTTGGAGGTGCGGGGCCCGCAGCGGGCTACACATTGCATTCCATATGGTATGTTTTTTTCCCACTTTTCTCCACACCCGGAAACATTGTGGAGGTGGTGCGTTTGATGCAGAATGTGGCAGAGTGATGGCATCCCTTCCCTTACCACTAAGTAAGAGGTAACCTGCACTGCCACCCAAAGTCTCTTAGATGACAATACTGTAGCAGAGACCAGGAACCCTCCCTCCCTTGAGAAGACAAGTGTCTGCTCTCCCAGCAGATGGGAGGCTCAGCCATCCTGCCCTGGCCAGCCTTCTAATGCTGCCTGTTTCAAATTGGGGGCTCCCTCCCAGTACCACAGACAGCTTCTATGTGTTGTGGTCACCAGCTAGTGGGGATTCAGGAGCATTCGATTGACTCTTCCTGGGGGAAAATGCTCATTTTCATGTGGCTAAAGCGAGGAGCGTTTCCCCAGATGTCATAGTGGAAGCCTTGGAAGAAGAGGGTGCAGGAGGAAAACTGAGGCAAGGAGGTGACAGGGAGCACAGCCATGTGCCCAGCTCCCTTCCACCAGCTACCAGCTATCCCAGTGGCAGAGAGAGGGTCAGGGGTCTCAGAAAACCATCAGGATATCCCCTAGGGCCCAGGGGGTCCCTGCCTGGGCCCCCATCCGGCAGTAGCACACTGGCTCTGTCTGCTAAGTCAGAGCCTGCATCTGGAGCTGAGCCAAAGATTTTGAAACCTAGCAGGTTTGGCTCCAGGTCTGTTGCTGCACCAGTAGTGGCCAGAGAGAGTACTGATGACCACAAAGAGTTGGAGGAGCTGCAGAAGGAAAAATTAATTGGCAGAAAGTTCCTGTTCCAGGATTATGAAGTGTGTAGAGCAATCCCCAGGCCTTATCATTATTCGGTGATCACCGTGGCGGACTGTACCCCACAGCTCCCGGTCCGGGCCAAGACTCTTCAGACCCATATGGACAGGTTAAACCCAGTTACCCACTGAACATTATGTACAGAAAGGAGATATGGTTGCAAATTGGGCAAGCCAGGAGGACCACTGTAAGAGACCTGCCAGAATGGAGCCAGGCAGAGAGATGGGTTTGCAGGAGGCTGGGTGTGGAGTATTCCCATATGAACTATCCATATGTACCTGAGAGGATACAGGACATTATCAAGGAGATGAGCAAGGAGTGGATCTTCACAGAACAGATGGAATGTTTGAAGAGTCACCCTGGAGGAGGAGTCCCATCTCAACAGTTGATCCAGCAGGCTCGGACAATGTGCCACACAGGGACTTGGTCTGGTCTGACCCTATTTAAAAACTTTGCTTTGGTCCAGGACTTGGCTGGGACTTGGACTAAGTATTACATTCTGGACCAAGAATCTTTAGGGGATGTAACCACCAAACCAGACCCAGAGTATTATTTCCCACCAGGAGGGGGGGGCCCGCAACTTATGATTCCTGGAAAACAGACTCATGAACTGCACCAGGACAGTTGCTCTATGGAGCAGGACATGGTGACTGTATATAGTTTTCTTATAAGAAAGAAAAATGGGACTTTATATTTATTATTGAAAAAACATTTTTAAAGATCATGAACAATTACTGGTGTGGAAGCTGGTGGAGAGTGGTGTGAGGATGTGAGAGTAAGTGAGAGAGTGAGTCGGGGGATTGTACACAGATTAACCTGTTTCTGTTTGGTGGGAGGTATATTGGGGTTTTGTTAAAATTGCAGAACTACCTCAGTACTGTTTTGAAAGGTTTGATGGTAAAATTTAATCACTAAGAAAGCAATGAATAGGATTGTCAATTGACAAAGAAATAATGTAGGTTTTTCTAAAATGTTATGATTACCTCCTGGAGCAAATAAGTTTTAGTTAGTAAGCTGTACTTGGCCTTAGTGAGGCAGGTTGGGTGGTGCTTGTGGCCAGATATGGTGTGTTTACTCTCAGAGGGCAGTGGAGTGCGCATACCCAGTTTGATGGGAGGAAACCATCACTGGACCCTTGTCATCATTCCCAGGAGGGAAGGATTTCCTGGGTGGGGGAATAGTGCAAGCCCCCTCTCCCCAAAGGGGCTTATGCTCCCATTAAGGACCCTCTTTCACCTCCTATCCACCCCCCAGAACTAGGGAAATTTATTAGTATTCTAGGGGGGTTAATCCCTTCTGGATGCCTCAAGGTGGCAGCAGAGGGCAGGTTAGGAAAGATATATAAGGAGTGGACACAGGATGTTCAGGGCCTTTTCCCACCCAGGCACTAGGCCTGGGGCTGAAGGAGGGCGGCTGGATGAGCAGGAGAGGCAGGCAAGGAGAGAGCTCATTGGTCCGGGTTGGGCCCATGAGGGAACCCCCCCTGAAGTTGGCAGACAGGGACAGCCTCTGCAGTGATGTGGCATTGAAGAGCTGGGAAGAGAACTCTGATGGGAGGATGGCCAACCAGGTATCTGCATCATCGGGATAGGGAGGCTTAGGTGGTAGGAGAATGCCAGGATAGGCAGGAGCCTGTGTGATCCCAGTTAGGGAGTGTCTGGGCTGCCAGGGCTGTGGGGACAGTGGCAGAGTTCCCACAGGGGAGAGACCAGTGGCAAGGGTCCTCTTCCATACCAGGAGTGGCAGGGCAGCTCAGGTGTGGAGGGAGCCAGGATTGTCCCTCACCATATAGAGGGATCTGCATGGAGGGGCAGGTCCTGGAGCGCTGGCACCTATGGACCGGGCAGGTCACAGGTCTTAGGACAGGCCTTGGGGGGCAAGTCTCAGCTGGAGCTTAGTTCAAGCCCAGGATGTGATGGCAGGGATGTGGGGGGGGGGAGGCTGGGACCATTCCTAGATGGTCATCTGGGAGCCTAGTGAAGAGAAAGGGTGCCATGGCAGAGGAGATGGCTGCTCGGAGGGCCTGAGTGGTGGCAGGACTCAGGACCCTCTCATGGCAGAGCAGCCCAGAAGGAGCAGATTGGACACTGGAGCAGGGCTAGGATTGAGGGCCTCAGCACCAGTGGCCATAGTCAAGGGGGCCTGTGCAGGAAGTGCTTGGTGCACTGGTAGGTTCAGATTCCATTTGGGAGGAGAGTGTATGGGTTACTGGACCTGGGTCAGAGAGAAAAAATCCTGGTACCCCTCGAGATTTGGGCTAAGGTCCAGGGGCCAGGTGGGGGAAGCAGTATGCTTCTCCATGCCAGAGATAGGGCAGCCAACCAGTGCCAGAACAGACCAGACAGAGAGAGGATGAGGAAAGGGTAACCCAGTAAAGGAAAAGAAAAAAGTTTGGGCTTACCAGCACCAGTGAGCCAGGAGCCTGTTGATGCTTAAGGGAAAGATCTGCTTGGGTAGACCATCCAAGATTCAAGGGTGAAATTATCCTGCTTATACTGCCTGCATAACCACTTAGTCTGCTCAAAAGGTCCGGCATTGGGTGAACTGTAGAAAGTTTAAATAGCCCCATGGAGCTGCTTTATTTATTTGATGAAGTATGGGACCCCTGTGCACATGAAATCATTTGGAATACGGTTGCTAAAATAAAGAAGCTGTTTGGGAAGAAACTTGGTAGGAATTTTTCCTTTATTTAAATTGAAAGGGGGAAAAATGAAATGAAAACTCCTTGTATTTATTTTGTGTCATAATCTGTAATTCCAGGTGACCATCATGCTTTGGCACCTTGCGCACCTTCCACCATTGGTTCCCTGCTGCTGTGACGTGCTAGCTCTCCATTCTTAAGGGAGAGTGGGACTTGTGGCTCGTACTCTAACCATTGACTTTGACTGCTGGAGGGTAGGCGTGGGAGACCTGTGCCTGGTAGGTCCCCCCCCTCGCGCTCCGAGGCCCCGATCCGAGTAGAGGTACCGGTTTGCTTCCCTAGCTCCAGCGGGCCTCCTCGGCTGTAAACTAAGTAAGCTGCCCCTGCAGGAGACTGGTCCCCCGAGAGTCCTCACCACCTGCACTGGACACCGCAGGTATTCTGACCTGTGAGAAAGGAATCCAGCGTATTTGCTTTAAATCCCTGAAAGGATCAAAAACCCTGCCTGTTTCAAACTGAACTTTGGCACCTTGTGCACCTTCCACCATTGGTTTCCTGCTGCTGTGATGCGCTAGCTCTCCACTCTTAAGGGAGAGTGGGACTTGTGGCTCATACTCTAACCATTGACTTTGCCTGCTGGAGGGGAGGCGTGGGAGACCTGTGCCTGGTAGGTTCCCCCCCTCGCGTTCCGAGTCCCCGATCCGAGTAGAGGTGCCGGTTTGCTTCCCTAGCTCCGGAGGGCCTCTTGGCTGTAAACTAAGCAAGCTGCCCCTGCCGTTGCAGGAGACTGATCCCTGAGTGTCTTTTCGGCCCGCCCACCCACCCCGCTTCCCTCCTCCTGGGCCTGGTTCACCCTATCAGGTCGTTGGGGGAGGTTCTGCTTAAACGTAAGAGGCATATTCTGCTCAAAAAATACATAGCGAGAGCTTTCACTTTGCTATTATCCTGAGCAGCTTTTTGACGTATTCTGCCTAAAACGTTCCTTGCTACTCATTGATCTAAGTGCTGTGTTCCTTCTCCCTATTCGACATATATTGTTAACAGTACTTAAGTGCTGTGTTCTTTCTTCCCCACTCGCCATATATTGTAATTTGTGCCTTGGTTGCTTCTTTTCGTTACAGCCTCTAGCTCCCCTCTGGTTACACTCTGTTCCCTGCCGACTGGGCTTAAACAAAAGTACTCCCTAGTCCTCGGCACTGAGGTGGCCCAGGAATCTGCAAGTTACTACTATGGGAATGGAGTCCCCTACAGCACCGAGGGGTGGTGTACTGCCTCCCCCTCCTAGCTCTGCCATCCTTGCTGGTCTCTTACTGGGGCTAGTTCTCCTCCAAGTGGTCACTGTCCCCTCACTGACAATACTGGGCTACTGTGAGAAGTCACTCTCCTACAAGGTGCCTGACTTCACCTTCTCCAATCTCCTAGCGTATACTAAGACACCCTGCTGTCTTACATGCTGCCTGGACCTCAGATTCCTACTGTACCCCACCCGGATAAGGAGATGCCTAGCCAGCAAGCCCTTGACCAGCAGGACCACCAACAGGTGGCATCTCCTCTGGCTCTTCCTGGTGATACTACTCCTGGCTGGAGACATAGAATCTAATCCTGGCCCTAACTACCAGGCCTCCTCAATCCCCCCAGAATGGGGGCTGGGCAAGGGTCTAATAGTTGCTCATCTTAATATACGCAGTCTGCTGCCCAGCCTTGATGAGTTAGTCACATGGGTCACACTCTACAAGCCAGATATTCTTGGCGTTACTGAGACCTGGCTAAAATCCTCAATCCCTGACTCAGTCTGTGCGCTCCCCGGCTACATGTTCATACGACTGGACAGATCTCGGAATAAGCGGTGAGGTGGCATCCTGATATATTTCAGGAGCCATCTTAAAGTATCCCTAGTGACACATCAGCCATCCCCCCTGTCCCCTTGTGAGCTGCTTCATGTTATGCTCTTACTTGGGAACACTAAGAAACTACATGTGGTATGTACCTATAATCCCCCAAAGGGCGGGCTCCCAGGTCTTACCCACCTCTTGGACACCATATGTCACAGCATTGGTGATAACGAACTTGTAATCTTGGGTGATGTAAACCTTAACTGGGCTGGTGGCAACGCAAAGCAGTTTGAGCCTCTACTTGCTAACCTTACCCTGACACAACTTGTACAGGAGCCAACCAGAAGGTCGGCCAACGGATCCTCCAGCTCCCTACTGGACTGGATCCTGTCAAATCATCCTGAAAGGATATCCTCTGCCGGAATCCTATCTGACTCTATCTCTGATCATTCTCTGGTCTACAGTGTGTGGAAAATCCCTTCCCCAAAAATTCCCCATAAAATCATTCACATCAGGAACTTCTCTAGGTTTGATCCGGATGCTTTCCGGGAGGATCTAAGGCTCACTGACTGGTCAGGGGTGCTTGGAGCCTCTGATCCCTCAACAGGTGCTACCCACTTTCTCACCACCTTCGGTGCCCTGCAAGACAAGCATGCCCCTACCGTTAGCCAGAGGGTAAGGGGGTCCGCCACATAATGGTTGCATGGGAGTCTCCTAGCCCTCTTGCGGGCTAGAGACAAGTGCTGGGCCCACTTCAAAAGCTCCCTTGATCAGACCATTTTTCAACAATATAGAAATCTCAGAAATGAGTGTAAAAAAGCTATCAGGGTAGCAAAACGTAACTTCTGCAAGTCCGCCCTACTTAGCTCTGCCAAAGATCCAAGACGGTTTTGGAGAAACCTAAAAACTCTTGTCAGTGGCCCCTCTAACTCAGGAGTATCCAACATGATTATTGGAGGGGTCTCCTGTAACAATCCCCACACAATTGCCAATGCCCTCAATTCTCACTTCTCTGACCTATCGGCACTCTCATCACTCTTCCCTCCCGATGAGTGTACTACTTGTCCCTCTCCCCCTACATGACAGGAGGCTCACCCCTCCCGACCATCATTCTGTCTTAGGGCAGTTTCAGACAAGGAGATGCTGAGTCTCCTCCCCGGCCTCTCCCAGCACTCCAGTCCTGGCCCTGACAACCTGGAGCCTAAGCTTCTGAAACTAGGTGCCTCTTACATTGCCTCCCCAGTAGCCCACATCCTTAACCTGTCCCTTGCTTCAGGGGTTATTCCTGACATCTGGAAGGTGGCCAGGATTGTCCCTGTACTGAAGCAGAGCAATCCCAAAGTTCCGGACAACTATCGTCCAATCGCCATCCTATCTGCTCTCAGCAAGCTCCTTGAAAAAGTTGTGGCCGAGCAACTTTTGGAGTACATACAGGTCCATGAGCTGCTGTCCCCAGCCCAGCATGGTTTTCACAAGGGGCACAGCATGACCACAGTCCTGGTCTCTGTCTCTACCAGCATCAGAGCAGCCATGGACCAGGGGAAACTGTCTGGAGCGATATTCATTGACTTGTCCAAAGCCTTTGACCTTGTAGACCACGCGTTGCTCTGTACTTAGATGCGGTCCCTTGGTCTGTCCCCCCTGCTATGAACTGGCTAACTGGCTACCTGCATGGCAGAACACAGTAGACCAGATTCAACAAAGTCCACTCTGATCCCTCACCAGTGACCTCTGGCGTCCCCCAGGGTTCTGTCTTGGGACCCCTGCTCTTCTCCTTTTTTGTTATCCAACTCCCAGCTGCAGTAACTAACTGCAGTGCCACTCTTTATGCGGATGACCTGGTTATCATGGCCCACTCTCAGGACATTGCGACTCTTAACCAGCACCTATCTGAGGACTTTAACAACATCCAGGCCTGGATAACCAAACACAAACTGGTTCTCAATCTGAAAAAAATGCAGGCTATGTTATTTGGATCAGCAGCCAAGATCAAAGCCTCACCTGCCCCTTTGGGTATCAATTGTCCGGACGGAACTTCCCTCCCAATTGTGAACTCCGTCAAATACCTTGGGGTGATGCTTGACCCTCAACTCGACCTGTGGACTCATATATTAAATGTCTGCAGAACAGTGCACTGCAAACTGGGGCTGGCCTACAGGGCCAAATATAACCTGACACCTGCAGCTCGTCTGGCTCTTGCCAGAGGTGTAATACTTCCTTCCCTTAGTTACGGTCTACACCTATTTGCTCGAACCTCCAAAACTCATCTTACTTGGTGGCACATGACGTACAACAATATCTGCCACTTTGCTCTGGCCACCCCCCATCTCACCCATCATTGTGAGCTTTATGACAAACTTAGCTGGCTCTCTCCAACTAATTACCTGGACTTTGGGCTGGGATGCCTCATGGGTAAAGTGATTAGAACTGGCACCCCACTGGGGCTGGCTCAGCTTCTCTCACCTGCCGACCTCTCCTCCTACCCTCTCAGGTCCCAGGTTCTTGGGATGCTAAAAGTACCCCTTACCCGAACCCTCAAGGGGGACAGGGACTTTGCTGTATGTGCTCCTAGGCTCTGGAACTCCTTTCCTGTACAGGTTCGCTTGGCCCCCTCCCATCAGTGCTTTCGAAAATCCCTGTGGGGGTTTCTGAAGCTGGCCTCAGCGTGTGAGTGTCCCAAGCCTCCCTAGTACTATGTTCCTAGCAATTGGACCTATGTGCTCTTCTGAGGTCCTGCTAATGATACTTTGCTCACCCCTATGATTCAATTTCTCACCAAGGCACTTGACTGAGCTATATTTGTCTAAGTCTAAATAACTGGAGACTCTTTGTACTTTACCACTGTTTGACATGGGAGTTACTACATGCCTAACTGCTTTTTGTGACACATCATATAATGTTATTCAATGTATTCCTTTACTTTGCTGTTCTGTTCTGATGTTTCCGTATTACCTGCTGTACTCTCCTGGGTCGTTCCTGAAAATAGGCATAATACTTGTCTAGTGTACTTACCCGGTTAACAAAAGCTAAATAAATAAATGCTGAACTGGGATCGAGGGGCTCAGGAGCTCAGAAGAGACAGGAGGCTGCAGGTTTGGAGGTCCTGCACCTGGCAGCTAGAGGTTTTTGGTGAATCCAGTTCATGGAGGTAGAGATCGAGAGTGCACTTTGATGAAGCTTTCGAGAGGTAGGACAATTTTTTCTCTATCTTCATGTCAGGTGCACTAGCTCAGAGTTGTTTCGCATTATGGTAATCCTTCCTCTCCCCCCCAGAACACCTGAGATGATAAAAGTATGCCCCTAGATGAGGGAGGAAGGGGGTTACAAAAGTAAAACCAGAAAAAAAATTTGTAATTCAAAAACACCCACACCACAACACAGGTTCTTCTACTGTTTTTAAGATGGTTAGAAACTGAAGAGCAGCTCCTTCCCTCACAATGGTATTCAGATTCTGCAGCAAGCAAAAGTAGTAACACAGTACAAGTCCCTGTGGAAATGCAGCACCATATGATCTCACAAAATACCACCATGTGATCTCAGGAAGTTCTGTGGAACAGAAATCCAAGGAACGGCATGATCCATAGAAAAAATCCCCAATTTGCAGAAACTGACATTCAGCAAATTGAAAAAATTTATACGTTAGCAATCACTAACCCAAACCACGACCACACTAGGCCTCAGGAAGGAGAAAAACACTAAAGGGGTGTGTTTCTGACTTACTAGGACCACCTTATTCCATTCTAGGAAAGTAAAATGGTTATGGAATTCATCTATCTGTGAATGCGTAATACTGCATAGTGCAGTCCATGGAATTACATTTTGCCTATGGCCAGAACGACAGATTCCATGGAACATAATGTAATAATGACTGCATAATTTCATAATTCCGCTACTGACTGAATTCCACAGAATTTGTCAGAAGTCTTTGAAATTTCACAGAATTCCATTCTGCTGGAATCTGAAAATTCCACACAGCCCTACAGAACATCCCAAATAATTGGCCTGACCTGCAGTTACACTTGTATCCTAATTGCAGGGGAGGACAGCCACATTCTAACTTATGCCTGTATTTTTTCATGCATATTCACAGGCCGCCCTGACGTGCTAGTGGTTATGGCACATGCATTCCAGCTGGAGGACTGCAGGTTCAGTCCTGAGCTCTGTGGTCAGAATCAGAAATGGTTAGATCTGGAAGAGCAGTCCTATTGGCACCATCTCCTCTCTGGGAGGGGTGCCTGTAGTTCCCCTGGAACAGTTGCCCTCTGGTGGCCCAGGGGGACAGGAAGTTGTTCCATGTGGAACCAGGCTAAGTTCTGCCTTCATCTGGAATTTTGGGTCCAGACAAGGGTGTCAATTGGTGGGGGAGTAGGGAGGTGCAAACACCAAGCCCCTCCTCTGATGTCCAGTGGAGTCACAACAGGACAAACAATATTCCCCAGTAGCAACAGGTGCTGCCTTTCTGAGTCATTCAAACCTATGAGCAGCAGCAGTCTGAGAAGAGAAGCAGCCCAGTGCATCTGCTCTGTGCTGTGGTGTCATTCGGGGTGGTCGGGGAGGCAGCCATTGTGAATGATCCTGACTCCTAATTTTTTTGCTTTGGTTTTGTCATCTGTACTGCCTGCTGGGCACCATCTGGATGTCCCTCCCCAGCCCAGCGACCCACCATTTCTGAGACTTACTGAAACACCCACGATTTTCCCCTTGTGGTGGGGTCATGGGGCTTGCCCTCACCCCATGAGGCAAGATCCAGTGGTGCCTAGTCAGTGGTGCTAGGCCTGCAGGAGGGCCGTTCACTATCTTGCTTCAACAGGTTATATTCCTCCATTTACTTGTGCCCCCAAAGACATCGACGTGTAATGACATGTAGCGCTCAAGGTCCCAAACCCTGCTGTGTCACTCATCTGCCAAGACACCTAGCCTCTGCTAAGTGTGAGGCACACTGCGTGAGGTGCAACCCACCCACCCTGGCATAGGAAAGCAGTCCTCTGGGTGCTCAGTCCTCGCACCCCAGCCAACACACAGCGTCTCAAGTCCAATCACAAACCAAGATCAACAGTATGGGAGAAAGTAGTGCTACCACCGTGCCACCAGGTTAGCTCAATTCCCAATTTTTTGGCTGCACCCAGCTCAGGACTATCTGACTTCCAGGACTTTTTGGTGTAGCATGTGTGTCAGTCTGGGCCCATGCTGATTTAAATCCAAATTCTGTTTTGAAATTTCTGCAGCTATGGCAATCTGATTTATTCTGCTTAACTCTTTGACTTTGTGCACTAGTGGTTGTTTACACTCTCTCTCTGTCCTAATAGATATGAGCCTGTCAGGAACAGAGAGTGAAGAATAAATAATCATAAGACCTGTCAGTGCACAGGCAGTGGATCTACAGGGCATATATGAGGACACAGCAGCATCTATTAGGTGCAGACCAAAGACTAAAGGCAACTTCACAGAGGGGTTTCAGGAGCCCCCAGAGTTGGGAGGTAACACTAAAACTATTCTAATCAATCTTGAAAAGCAATATTAAAAAAAAGATTTAAACAACAACACTGTAACATTGAAAAAATATCAGGAACAGAATTGGGCCCCACGAGGACTGAGGACGGGCAAAGCACCCTCATTGGGAGGTTTAAACGATATATACTAGAAACTCTGGGAATTGGCCACAGGGGATTGCTCTATCAAATTCATAAATAATTTAATCAAGCAGGACAATGAGAGCCACCAAAAAATCTTCACTGATATCCTGTCCATAGAGACAGTCCTATTACAATTTTGGGATACAAGTGAATTCAAATCTAGGTACCCCAAAACTAAAAGTCAAATTACTGGCTCATGCAAGACATTTATTGCTCACAAGCAGTGCAGTTTCTCAGGGATCAGCCAGGACTACACTGATAATTGTGGCTGTAAGTAGGATAGGCCAAGATCCGAAAGTAGAGGTAGTCCTAGCTAACAGTTTAATAGATCTACTAGACACAGGAGGGCCAGAGGTGCCTCCAGAGGTTGGCAACAGCACAGGTATTCGACACACATAGAATCCCAAGGAGCAGTTGCAGAACTCCCTATCCTGTCTCTTTCTTCTTTTTTTTTTTAGAATATGCAAAACAACAGAAAAGCACAAAAAGCAGCAGAATGAGACTGCATCAAAAAAAAAATAAAGGAAAAAATGAAAAAGAAGAAGGGGTCAGAGGGGCCAATGACAATGACCCATTTGGCCAGTGTAGTCACACCCCTACCCAAACACTCTGAGGGAGACTACCACCAGTTATTGAACATCTTTGGTCAACATCTGACTGAGGTATGATTACAAGTTCTGCAAAAGGGGCTTTCATTTGTCCCAGAACCAGCTGGGAACAAGTTTGATGTCTTTGTTGGTTGCAAAGATTCATTCGCAAAATTAATTTAAAAAATTATTCTTCAATAGCTGGCCTTTCAGCACAGCAGTAGTGCTACTGCTCCAGACGCTGGTGACCTGGGATTGGAAACAAGCTCAGGTCATCAGGAGCCAATCAGAGGAGGAGAACTGAGCATCCCAGGGGACACTCTCCTCCTCCAGGGAGGAAGGGTAGTCAGCTCCATTGCTCTACTGCCACCTGGGCGGCCACAGTGGCAGTGCAGTTGGGAGTGGCTCGTGGGTGGGAAAACATCAGTTGGTGCTGTACCATGCATGCTTGCATGCACACATGCTTGTGGGCCTTGTGCACCCTTGCCACCGAAGTCTAGGGCAATGGGAAGAAAAAATGTTGAAAACATCCTGACTGGCTGGATGACACGTGATGCCCACAGGCCCCACAGTTGGCTACTAAGGTGCCACTTACTTTGCACAGGATCTGTTCTGTGGTGGAAATTAGAGGAGTTTCCACTGTCTTTGCCAGAGGAGGTTAAGCTCTAGGGGAAAAACGGTGGTGAAGGTAAGACCTGGAGGATGCCAGGGTAATGGAGCTGGGGTGGCCAAGCAAGTGGGGAATGACTGGAGACTAATGGGCAAAAACACTATTAATTTAAAAAAAAAACTCAAAGAAAAGAAACAAGTGTAAGCACCCCCAAGTATGGGTGCTTACTATTCAGCCCTTGCTCCTCCCCTTTCTCCTTTTTTGGCTGTGGGGCTGGTGGCCTGCCTGCAGTTTGGGTGGAGCTATTTTGGGAGGTTTTTGGCACCTTTTATGAGGAGGAAGAGGACCGGCAGGAAGAGTAGGTCATGAGTCTGGGGCCAGGGTGGCCTGTGCCTTCTCTGGCCCACCCAGGATCCTTAAACGGGCAGTGTGGAGTCAGTCATCCAGACAACAGTGCAGTGGATAGGCTGGTAGAGAGATTGGTGAGTCAAGTGGCTGGCAGGTGCTCAACCCCAGTAGTCACCACTATGGCAAGAGGACAGCCTATGGATTCTGAAATGGAGTGGCCCCACAGCTACATTAGGGAAGCCATAGCCCGGGGACTGAAAGGTGGACCCATCATGTGAACTGCGGCACTTGGCAAGTCAGCAGTGGGTAAAGACAAACAGTATGCCATGTTCCTGCTCTTGGGGCAGTGCAATGGTGAGAGGCCATGCTGCAATGATGGTGGTGGTGGTGGTGGCAGCCTGCTTTCCCCTTTTCACTGCAGCAGGACCTAGTTGCATGAGGGTCAGTATGTGTTATAGCCAGGGAAAGTGGAATCTGCATTGTTCTGGCAAAACTTGAGCCCGCATTCCATCTGTGTTGCTGCCATCAAATTTGGAGGTCCAATTCAGCTTCCTGGACTACCCTGGTTTGATAATCTCAGATTGCCAAGTATGTTCCGTGGCCTTGTGTCACTGAAATTATGCTACCTCAGAAGCTATGTGGCTTGTGCCCCACTGCTCCATGGAGTGAAAGTTTCTATTTTACTACAAGAATTTAATTTGTTTCTATTTTTGCTGCATCATTAGTGTGGACATTGGACCTAATTGATGAATTGTTTGCCAACTTATAACCACCTACTTGCCCCCTGTAGTTGCCATTGCCCCATGGTCGATGCACTCCTCTGCCTGATCTACAATCAAGCATGAAGTCTGAACCCAGGTAATCGTGTTTCTATCCAAGTCTACTGTGACTGCTGTCTGTGTTGCCAAGCCCCCCTCCCTTTAACATGGTACCCCTAGACACGGAGGGGGGGGCTTACATATGCAATACAACACTTTCAACCTCACCCACAGGACAATACAAACCACCCAATGTTTATGCCACTGGGAACTTAAAGAGGGGTCTCACCGGAAGATCTGTTAGTTCTGGGCAAGGACCTTTTTTTAATCTACATCTTGGAACCCAGAGGAGCTTTTTGATGAAGCTGTACAAATCACCGAAGTGGAAGAGGAGCAGATTCTGAACACTATTCAACCCTTAATAATTTCATTCAAAAATGAGATAAAAATGATTACCCTCGACTAATTGTACATGGTGTGGCGCAGCTGATGGGAACCTGATTCACATTCTATGGCACTGCGACAAAGTGGCTCCATTATGGAACACAATTCAAACCAATCTCGACCCCCTTCTGGGGCTGGGAGAGCTGTTTACTATTGAAATATGCATCTTAGGGATGTTGTCTAATATTAGGGTCCGGGAGCGTAGGTATCATATGGCTTTAATTTCTATAGCAGTCAAAAGGCTGGTTCTTAAACATTGGAAGGACCAATTGGTAATATCATATGCTGAATGGGTGAAAGAAATGTCTCTTTGTTTTAATACTGAAAGGTTAATTGCTAGCTCCTGTAATTGTATAGCCTCCTTCAACCAGAAATGGGTTAAACTATATGCTTTATATCTGAATTAAGGCCTATGTACTGTGTGCCTCTGTCTGTTTTGGTATGTATCACTCTCTGTTGATGCTCTTTCATTGGTGATGTAGTTCCACTATTTGATATTTCCTTGTCACGTTATTTTCTTTTCATAAGGCCTCCGGGCTGGTGGGGATGGATATTTTAGGTTATCCTTTTCTAGTATTTGATTCTGTATAAGTCTGATGTCATGTTACCTTTTGTTGGATTCTGGTTGTCAGTGTAACCCTGTTCATCCTTACCCTTGTTATATCTTGTGTGTTTGATATAATCTAATAAAGATGTAGAATTTAAAAAAAAAAAAATGAGATAAAAATATTAGGAAGGCTTTTAGACCTGGTTCAAATTTTAACCGTAGTAGAGTTATAAGAGTTCCAGAGCCACAAAAGCCCTCAAAAACAGGTTGGACCTGAAACCTCTTGCTATACTTTGCATGCCACCAATTCTGGAAAGAAGAGACCCCCCCAGTACCATAATCAAGAGGCCTGCTATGTCATAACTATTGTTCAAGTTGTGAAGTACGTTGAAATAAGTACGACATGAACGAAAAATATGAGAAAAATCTGGAAAATAAATTTTGTCAAATATGATCTAGAACCTTCAGTATTGCTCAGATCATTCTAAAATTTGTACCAGTTATACACGCAAGGACTATTTACATAAAGCAAGTCTCACTGTCATCATGTCTTTACAGTATGGACCAGTATATGCAATTTTTGTAGGAAAATATTTCCAAAATGGTTGATTTTTCAGCTAAATTTTTGAATAGAATTCATGGCGTTTCCTCTGACAAAGTAATCATTGCATTTATATTACATTATACCCAAATTTCTATGTTCTACCATGTTTCTGCTTTCATTTAAAAGAAACCTGACTCAAATATCATGATTTATGACTGAGATATTCCATTTTTTGTATTCATACCACTAAATGGAGGCGGTCACCATCCTATCCAGCATTTGTCAGTTTTGGCCATATATGCATTTCTAGTTTGATTTTGGCATGGATTGAAATCCTATATAGGAGTTTTGTGATATTAGTAATCTGCCTATATAGGGAATACTCCTAATGTAATCAAATTGATGCTTTGTGCCAAGTATTTATAATGTGTATTTTTGTATTTCAGATTTATGACTGATCAACTATGGAGCTAGCATTCCAAGTCGGAACAAAAGATGTTGACCAAGCACAAATTACTCCCACTGCCTCATTTGTCAGCAAGATGCAAAACATGGCTCTTTACAAAGACTGTTAGAACTTGGATATCCTGCCTTCTTGTATGCAATTCAAAACCGTGATGATGATGTCGCATTCTGACTGGAAAAGGACGTGTTATGTAAAGATGAATTCCTAGCAAAGACCCCAGTAATGCATGCAGGATGTCGCAATGCATACACCAACAAAAAAACTGTTGAACAAAAAGTTTCAGAGCAGGACACTGAGCAACCTTGCCAAGCATCTAGATTAGGGAGGCGAGGGAGTCCCTGCTCCAACAGGGCCCCCTGCAACAGACTCCGCTCTCCTTTCCCCTCAATTCAGCTCTGATCCAGGGTAGAGGCGCCGGCTCGCTTGCTTCGCCAGGTGGACCTCCCCCGGCACCTCCAAACTGTTTCACAAGCCTGGGACTGCTCGCAACAAAAGGACTACAGTCAACACTTACCAGAGAGGTGCTGCTGCTGTTTTGGGCAGGCTTTGTTCTTCATGGGGATGCACAGATATCGGGGGTAATTTCTCGCCAGGAGCACAAAGACCGCAAGTATTTGGCAGCAAGTTTGAAAGCTGCACTTGCGCTTGATTGGCTCCACCGACCTCCGTGACATCCTGACTGCCAGACAAAAGGCTGCATCTCAAGCCCTGCGGCTCACACTTGCCAAGCATCTAGACTAGGGAGGTGAGAGAGTCCCTGCTCCAACAGGGCCCCCCCCCGCAACAGACTCCACTCTCCTTTCCTCGCAATTCAGCTCCGATCCAGGGTAGAGGCGCCGGCTCGCTTGCATCGCTGGGTGGACCTCCCCCGGCACCTCTGAACTGTTTCACAAGCCTGAGACTGCTCACAACAAAAGGACTACAGTCAACACTTACCAGAGAGGTGCTGCTGCTGCTGTTTTGGGCAGGCTTTGTTCTTTGTGGGGACGCACAGCTATCGGGAGTAAAATTTCCGCCCACCCACCCGTTCCTCCTCCCATTAAATACTCATTAAGCCCCTCCCACCAACCCAGGGGCTGGCTAATGTACATTCCATCCTGGTTGACTCTGTGCTAGACTACCCTTTTACTGAAGATATCTTTACTACGTGCAATGAGATGTTACATCCTGATGTTACTAAGTGCTAGCAATAACTTATTCTAGTGAATGTACCTCTATTAAGTGCAATGTGTGGTTACATCCTGCCATTACTAAGAGTTAGCAATACTTATTTCTAGAGCTTGTGACTATTTTATTTACTGTCCTGGTGCATGTGGTAAACTTGGAGTCTAAAACAGCATCCTGCTGCATTTAGAGTTAACGTCAGCTCAATTTCTGCATGTTTAGTAAACCTTGAGACCAAGGCAGCTATCTGTTGTTTTTCTCCTTTTTAGGGGTAACCAGGTAATTTACCAGTGCTTCCTGTACCAGTTGTGAGGTGACCAACTAGTCACGAGTCACCTCCCTCAGCCATCTTGGCCCTCTTCTCCTCCCCCAGCCGCCTGACCCTTCACTGTTGCCCTGGGTGGACTAATCTAGGGTACATCACCTAACTCACCCCCACGTCTGCTGCCTGTGCTCGCCACAGACCTAAGTCCAGTCCTGTTGGACCTCCCCCCTTGTGGCCACTAAACATGCCACCGCTGACTGGTTGCTCTGGGGCCTCAGTCCAATCCCATGGACTGCAGGCTGTCAGGTCCTCCCTGAAGTCCCCTCCCACCTGGCTATCTGTCAAAGGTATGAAGCTGGTGCACCTGAATATTTGAAGTTTACTACCTAACATAGCAGAGCTTACAGCTTGGGTGGCCCATTACAACCCTGATATCATGGAGGTCTCGGAAACCTGGCTGAAGCCACACATCCCGGACTCTGCATGCACCCTTCCGGGCTACAACCTCCTCAGGCAGGACAGAGTCAGGAACAAGAGAGGGGGTGGAGTGCTCCTGTACTACAAGACTCACTTAAATGTACCTATTATAGGGCATACCACTCTCCCACCCCTTTCTGTTGAGTCCTTACATGCTCTACTCCTGCTTGGCAATACCAAAAAGATACACTTGGTATGTGCTTACAATCCACCCAAGGGGGGTGTGCTAGGGCTCTCCTCTCTCCTTAATAGTCTCAGTCCCATTGTTGGCTCAAACAAGCTGTTGGTCCTGGGGGACTTCAACCTAAACTGGGTGGGCCACAATGTCCAGCAATATGAGTCCTTGCTGGTAGGTCTCTCCCTCAGCCAACTCATTAAGGAACCCATGAGGCTCTCCTCACGAGGTGACAAGGGATCTCTCATCGATTGGGTGCTGAGTAACAGACCAGACAGATTCGTCTCCAGTGGCACCCTCCCTGATATCATCTTGGATCATTCTCCCACCTATTGCATTTGGGGTATCTTCACTCCTAAAATTCCTTGCAAAGTGATCCAGATGAGGGACTTCTCCAAACTTAACGTAGAAGACTACCTCTCAGACCTGCAACAAACAGACTGGTCTCAGGTCACTGCCGTGAACGACCCCTCTGTGGTCCTTGACAATTTTCTTGCTGTCTTTACCCCCCTGCAAGGCAAGCATGCGCCCCTCACAAAAAGGTGGGTAAGGGGCACAGTCACAAAGTGGCTTCATGGCAATCTTTTCTCCCTCATGAAGTACAGGGACAAGTGCTGGGCTCGCTACAAGGCCTCCCTCTCCAGTACTGACCTCCAAGAGTACAGACGAGTGAGAAACACTTGCAAAAGAGCCATTCGCTCTGCCAAGAGTGAATATTGTCAATCTGCCCTACTCTCCTCAGCCAGAAACTTGAGGAGCTTCTGGAAGAACATCAAAAACTTGGTCGGTGGGTCCGCTAGAGCTCAGGTCTCTGACATGCACATTGGTGGGGTAAACTGCAATAACCCCCTTAAGATTGCCAATGCCTTCAACTCCCTGTTCTCCAATCTGCCTGCTCTCTCCTTCCTCCCCCACGTCTCCAAAACTTAGGACTCTACCCCAGTCGGTGCAATCCCTCAACCTCCCTTCTACCTCAGGGTAATCTCCATCCTGGAGACCCAGAACTTCTTGATGGTCTCCTCCCTCACACTGGTGCCGGGCATGACAGCCTTGGGCCTAACCTACTCAGACTTGGGGCTTCCATACTTGCCCACCCTATCACCCACATTTTCAATAGATCCCTTCTGTCAGGCACCATCCCTGACACTTGGAAGGTGGCCAAAGTCATCCCTGTTCACAAACAGGGAGACCCCAAGGATCTCAGAAACTATCGACCGATAGTGATACTGTCAGCGATCAGCAAGCTTCTCGAAAGGGTGGTTGCCTAGCAGGTCTCCCATTACCTGCAGACCTATGATTTACTTTCCCCTGCACAACATGGCTTCCAGAAAGGGCATACTACATCCACTGCCCTAGCGGTTGTCTCCTCTGAGATCAGATCTGCTGCTGATCAAGGCAAACTGACTGAAGCCATCTTCGTGGACCTCTCAAAAGCCTTCGACCGTGTTGACCACTCACTCCTGCGCTCCTCTCTCCAGTCTCTGGGCTTCTCCCACCCCGCCCTTGCCTGGATCAGCAGCTACCTCTTGGGCAGACATCAGTACACCTTGTTCAACAAGGCCCTGTCAAAGCCTACCCTGGTCAACTGTGGGGTCCCTCAGGGCTCTGTCCTTGGGCCCCTCCTATTTTCCCTCTTTATTAATCAGCTGCCCTCGGCCCCGGCTCACAGACGTTCTACTCTGTACACTGATGACTTAGTCATTCTGTTCAGCTCCCAGGACAGCTCTGACATCAACACCAAGCTCAACTCTGACTTCAACCAAATCCGATCCTGGCTGGAGGCCCACAAGCTTGCTATCAACTTGCAGAAAACTCAAACCATACTCTTCGGCTCCACAGCCAAATTAAAAGTGGTCCCGTCCCCTCTAAGGATCTCATGTGCTGATGGATCCTTCCTACATGATGCTGAATCTGTCAAGTACCTGGCGGTGACACTTGATCCACAACTAGACTGCACTCTGCACATTCGCAATGCCTGCAAGGGCCTCAAACAGTAAGTTGGGCCTTGCGTACCAGAACAAAAAGTTGCCTCACCCCGGCGGCACGTCTTGCCCTAGCCAGAGGAGTCCTCTTACCCACGCTCTCCTATGGCCTTATCTCCTTTTCCCTCTCTACAAAAAACAATCTCTCCAAATGGGATATGGCATACAATAATGTATGTCGCTTTGCATTCTCTGCCCCTCGCCTCACCCATCGCTGCCAGCTCTATTCCCAGCTGGAGTGGCTTCCACCAGAAAAGCACCGGTCCTTCGTCCTAGGCAACTTCATTGACAAGGTTATCAGAATAGCCACCCATACCTGCCTACCCTCCATACCCCCTTCCTCCTCCTACCACCTAAGGACCAGTGACTCCCATGTCCTCCTGGTTCCCTAAAACATGCACCCAAATGGGTGACCGGGCCTTCACTACTCTTGCCCCTAGACTATGGAACTCCCTTCCATCGAGCACTTGCTCCTCCACCTCCCATTCCTGCTTTAAAGCTTCCCTCTGGGGCTTCCTCAAATCTGTCGCTACCTGCCTCTGCATTTAATGTACCCCTGCCGCATGTCCCACTGATTCCTGACTGCTTTAGGGTTAGGGTCTCCTGACCTTCCCTACCAGTGAAACATACTGTGATCAAAGAACAGATTGTGATGGATCCTCCCTGGCTCTACTGTATCAAATGGTGCACATGCCATTTGTTCTAGTCCTTCAGGTTATTCACTGGCCTCTCCTATCCCTCTTTGAAATCTGCTTGACGTACTCCATAACCCCTAGCCTACAAAGCTGTGTTGCCTGTTAAACTCAGCTGACTGCCTGCCTCCTTTGTACTGTGATTTATCTTCCTCCCACTGGCTAGGTAAATGTCCCCCGAAGTTGCTGCATTGACCATTTTCATGACTGTTGCTCTTACTTGTACCTGCTCTTATTGTTTGCCTGTTGTACCTGAATGTATCTCTGTAATCTTGAATGTATCTTTGTAATCTCCCAGGTCGCACCTGAAAATAGGCACGTGGTTGTCTAGTGTGCTTACCTGGTAAACAAAAGCAAATAAAAAAATAAATAAAAATAACCAGATCCATCTCACTTGGTCACGTGATCTTCAATCAACAGCCTATTTGATTAAAAGAGTAAATGTTTTGTGGGTGAAAAGGAGTGGGATAAGAGGGAGAACAGGAAACTGTTGATGATTGCAACTGTTGATAATCAAAAATCCATGTGGCAAAAAAGCCAAAGAACTCAATAACAGTACCATGTTACATAAGTTGCAAGGGTTTGGGGATGCATGCTTAGATCTGATAGCGCATGATTTTCAATACCATAGATCATGTCCTAATAACTATATAAATAGAAGAACAGTCATGGAAGGTGATGACATCTATGATGTAGGGTTCTGTTGGCTAATTTTTCAAATTGGTTGGCCAATGTTTGACAATAGAAGTGTCTTCTATATTGCTAAACTTCATGACAGATATTGCCAGTGGCTAGATCATGGTGTAGATGATGCAGCATCCTACAGATCAGCAAGTCTGAAAAGATGCCTACTGCCATACTACAGTAACCCCAGTGGCTGTAGTGTAGGATAACCATAGTTCATCAGAAAGGTACATCAAGTCTCCTGTGTTCAGTACAGTTGAATGTTGGACAGTTGCTGTCTGAAGTCGCCAAGTTAAAGCAAACTATGGAAGAATCAGAATATACAGAAGAACTTGAAGACAAACCCGATAACACTCAGACTCAAATGGATGCAAATACTGTATGTTCAGTTACAATGCAGCAAAATCAATAAGGTCTGAACTGACAGAGTTTGGCAGAGAAGAATGTCAAAGGATTACATCAGCTAAAGAGTGCACATTACAAGACCAAGATGTGTGTGAAACAAACCTGGATGTATCTTATGAAGCAGATGCAAAACATATAGGTACTACTCTCTACAATCACGGGACTTGGATGCTTACCGATACTACTCCAGAAGTAGGTGATGTGAGAGTTCATTTAAACCCAAAACTCAACACGAGCGAGTACTGAATCTTGGACAAGACATATGCACAGTCCTTGCTGATGTTCTAACACCAAAACATGTTGGTACTGCCCTACACTTACTAAAGGCCACCTGAAGCAAGGAGACCATAACCATGCTAAATAGATTTGGAATGTTGTGGGACGTTGCCTACAACAATGTCTGTTGATTTGTGCTATCTGCTCCTCATCTTTAGCACCACTGTACTCTCTACTCTGACCTCCACTGGTTGTCTCCTTCCTCGTGTCAGGCTTATTCATTAGGTTGTCTGACTGACAACATTATTCATTCTTCTGTCCCCTCCACACTCGCTGCTATGCTCACCCCCATGGACTGCCCTCGTTCCCTTCATTCCATGTCTTTAGCTCTGTTATCTGTCCCAAAATGCTGTACCAGGATGGGTGAACTTGCCTTCTCCTTCTATGCCCCCAAATTTTGGAACTCTCTCCCACTTAATCTCAGGCACTCCAAATCCCACCTCACTTTCAAGAAAGGCCTCTCCAATTACCTCGCCTCCCCAATTACCTCACCTTCCTTGACACTTGCAAATGTCCCTAGCCTCATGAGTCACACAAATCTACCATTGTCCTGCACTTAAATTTCCCTGTAGCCTCTTGATTCCTCCCATCCCCACTCTTCCTCAGCTGCAGCTACGTACTTTGTTCTCTGTCTCTGCCTGGGAATTTTCTCCTTGCTGACTTACCAACAGCACTGTCATGTTTTGTACATTATTAGCAGTAAATTGTGCCTTTTTGTCTGTTTTGTTCTTATTATACTGTGTGATACGTACCTCTTCTATGTACTATGTAACTTGCACCTGTGCATAACTGTTTGGAATCTCCTATTGTACAACACTGTAAATGTATTTGTTTTTTACCTGTTCCTTGATTTGTACTCACCCAGGTCATGCCTGAAAATAGGCAGTTCTGTCTAGTGCACTTACCCGGTTACCAAAAGCAAATAAATAAAATAAATAAATAGCATTAGCTACCAAGATGCCAA
Source organism: Neoceratodus forsteri (assembly GCA_016271365.2). Classification (NCBI taxonomy): domain Eukaryota; kingdom Metazoa; phylum Chordata; order Ceratodontiformes; family Ceratodontidae; genus Neoceratodus; species Neoceratodus forsteri. Next base: position 355,144,757 of record CM057454.1, on the reverse strand, counting down.
ATGTTATATTGCTACCATGGCAGCAACTGCTGATGAGCGGAAAGCTCAAGATGGGGTTTTCATATCCATGAATCTGAAGTCAAGTCAATTCACACAGTGTACAATTGACAACCTAGACTTCCATGAGAGTACAAAGGATGGTAAAACTATGTATGGAACATCGCATGCAATATATCAGTATGCTGATGAAGGTGAGGGTCAACAGGCAATGGCTGTTAGGGTGCCCCTAGTAAAAAAACATGAGTCTTCTTACACATATCTTCAACAATTTCAAGCAGTTAAAAGCAATCTCACCCTCAAAGACTGCCAGAAGAGTCGTTCACTTGCTGGCATGGCAATAGCACCACAGCAGACCAGAGAACCACTTCATCCTGTAGACTGGCTTTGGCATTTAGTGAATATGTGTATCACACTTTATTTAAATGTCATAGAACAATCAAAACCTGTTACATGGTCCTCCTTTTATAAATTAGTTACCCAACAGGAGGTATAGGTGACTGTAATTGGGTAAAGGGCCTTTCTTTCCAGAACCTCCTGTAAACCCTGACGTGGTTGAAGCATCAGTTCAGTATTGTGTGAAGGTCACTCAGAAAATTGGACAGGAATTAATTCTATGAGATTGCTCTTTGCCTTGAGAAAAAGAAGCCGGAGGAGTGTGGCAAAGTCATCCTTCGTATGGGTGGCTTCCACATTGCATTGAATTTCTTAGGGACAATTGGGTATTTAATGAAAGAAATTGGAATACAGGATCTCCTTGTTGAAGTCGCTGTTTGCCTCTGTGGAACTGCCAACAAAAACATGTCAGGCAAAGACTATTATGCTATGCTGAGAGCCCCATAGGCTAGTTCATGCTGCCATGTATGAGCTACACTGGAATGCATTTGAAAGTTGGCTCACTGGTGAATATGACAAAGACATGGCATGTATGACATTGCTCTCAGAAAGTGTTCAAAGACTAAGAGATGCCATGGATGCCAAGGATGCACAAAATGCAAATGATTCATACGTCCAAACAACTAGGCTACTGGAAGAAGTAGACACGTTAATGAACAAGTTCCATGAGACAAAGTGCAAATCCCCAACAACAAGGCTCTGGTTTATGTACAGAACATGATTCAGATTCTGAATTGCTATATCTATGCTGAGCGAGCTGGATACTGGGAGCAGCACCTGGCTGTAGTTGAGAAAATGCTTCCATATCTTGTGGATGCTGGTCATGACAAATATGTTTCCTGCATTCCCCATTACCTGTGCTGAGTAAATCAGAGCCACTCAGGGAGAGCTAGGTCGAATCCATTTTGGGTTAAATTCTTCTCATCTTGTTCCCTTACCTGGTCACATTTATGGAATAATATCTACAAGTTAATCCCCCTTAACAATTTGAGGTTAATTCACTTTAAAATTCTTCACAACGCATATCTAACTCCCTGGAGACTACATAAAATGGGACTCATACAGTCTAACTTGTGTCATAAATGCAATGAACACATTGGATCATTGGATCATCTGCTTTGGTCTTGTCAGCATTCACAAGTGCTCTGGCAGGGAATAAAACATAATATATTAGACAGGTTAGTCCAGGAATATGAGTTTAACCTGCACACTTGTATTCTAGGTGACTATTCATCTGGTCATTTGATGAAAAGTCCATAATAGCCCTTACTGGGGCTACAGCCACTCAACTGCTACTTAAACATTGGGCAGACCAATCTACTCCCACTTTTAAAGAGTGGAAGGCTCAGTTTAGACATACTCTAAATTTAATCCGTATTATATCCTACTTTCATGGCAAACAAGCCTCCTTCTTAAAATGATGGAAGAGTCTTTTAGATTCAGTCGCCAACCTTTGATACACTACAAAGTATAATTACTTGATCACAGCTCTTGAGTCTTTAATGACTTTAATCATCATTTGCTAACTTATTTTTTAATCTAGGCCTCTTAACTGTTAAGGATTTTACTATGTTTGCTTGCACCATATGCAAGAAACATATTGCCACCATATGAGTTTTCGTAGGTGTGGCACCCCCGCATCCAATGCCCTCAGCGTTTTTGCAGGCACGGCTGCACCGCACCAATGAATGTCCCAGCTGTCTATGACAGCAGTTCAGATTGCAATGGCATACAGTTGAAAGCAAATTACCGCTACAATCAGCTGTGGTAACGTGTAGGTAATTTGCATACTGCTCTGCCGTCAGCAGTATGTAAAATTGACTCCGTCACCACGCTGATGTAGCGGTGGTTGTATACCCATGCCTCCCCTTCATTGTGTGCCGAGAGTGCCCAATCCTCCTCGGCTCATCACACCCCCCCAAGCACACTGTATGTTCAACAGGGGTGCCCAATCTCCATTGGCTCCAGTGCCCCCTCCCCAAAAAAATAAACTTCCAGGTGCCATGCTGGGAGCCCACCCCAGCGTGGCAGAAGTCCAGCGTCCTCATGTGCCCCCCCACACTGTATGGCCAATGGGGGTGCCCAATCCCTGTTGGCTTCACTGCCTCCTAAAACTTCCAGGTACCATGCTGGGAGCCCACTCCAGCATGGCAAAAGTCCCACGTCGTCCATGTAAAATAAAAAAAAACCTGTAACAAAATAAAATGGTAGCTTGTTGACTCTCTTGCCCCCCTCCCACAACCCGCACCCACACTCTGCATACCCCTACTCCCTACAGACATCCCTCACCCCATATTTACCTCCAGAGGCTGGCACAAAAATCTTCGTTAGAGAGGGAATACGTCTGCACTCTTCAAAGCCGACTGCGAACTGAAGAAATGCTGGTGAGCTGTATAATGGCATAAATAGGCTTTTTTTTCAACTTTGGTGCATATCTTGGTCATTTTTTTGGATTTTTGCACCAAATGTTCAACATGGGGTTCTTGGGACCCCATCTCATGAATTCAGTGACTGTCATTTGGTTATTCGGTATCGAAAGGTGATTTTGCAGTCACTGCATGGAATCACCTTTCAGGACTGATTAATGAAATGGCAGTGTCACTGTTCATGAGGTGGGATCTCAAAAAGCCTATGTTGCAAATTTGGTGAAAAAATTCCCAAAAATTATTGTGTTATGAACGTGTGTTGCACAGTTTCCACGCACACTTGCAAATTCGTGAATTTGTCATATTTTCACTCCAGATTTTCAACACTGGCATGTTTTCACACCTCCTTATGAACAGTACAGCTGTCATTTTTCACATCATGGATAAAACGTGTTTTTGCACTTTCAGCGCAGAATAGCGTGGTCACTGTGGGAAATCCATGTTCGGGACAGATTAAGAAAATCACAGTGACACTGCTCATGAGCAGAGGTCCTAAAATGCCTATGTTGAAAATTTGGTCATAAAAGTCCACAATATGACTGTGTTACAAGCGTGCATTGCAAAGTTTCCACGCGTCCTTGTAACTTCACAATTTTGTAATATTTTCACTCCAGATTTTCAACATTGGTATTTATCCACACATCCTTATGAAGAGTACAGCTCTCATTTTTCACATCCTGGCCAAAATGTAATTTCGCACTTCCAGCGCAGAATAGCACAGTCACTGTAGGAAGTCAGTGTTCAGGACAGATTAAGAAAATCACAATAACACTGTTCATGAGTGGAGGTCCCAAAATGCCTATATTGAAAATCTGGTGAAAAAATTCCCCCAAATAATTGCATTACGGGTGTGCATTGCGCAGTTTGTATGCACGCTCGTGACTTCACCAGTTTTTTTATATTTTCTCTCCAGATTTTCAACATTACCATTTTTTTACACCTCCTCATGAATAGTACATCTGTCATTTTTCACATCATGTTGGAAATGTGTTTTCACTCCTGTGGCGTTAATGGCATAGTCACTGTGCAAAACCACCTTTTGGCAAATAAACTGATAGTGTCACTGTTCATGTGGTGGGGTCACAAAAAGCCCATGCTGAAAACTTAGAGTAAAAATACTAAGACACGCCCAGGGCCTGAGGGTTTATCACCATAATGCCCTACCCTGTAGGGACTGACAGGCATCAGGGGTGTAACTTGGAATTGTCGACAGTAATGCTCACACCATTCCACCCCCACTCCTGCAGCCAGTGACAGGCATCAAGGTGCACCTTTGACTCTTTGGCCCCAGAGTTCACCCCATTCTCCTATACTGCACCCATTTCAGCATATTTCCTTATGGAATAAGGTGAGTGTAAACCCCAAACACCCCAAGGCACACCTCAACACTTGTTAGTGTCTGCAGGGTAGGGTGGGGTGAAATGTCGTGACCGTTATGGGTGATGACCCAAAGGCACACCCCAATGCCTGTCCATCTCTGCAGGGTGGAGGTGGAGTTGGCATCAGTTCAATCCATCACTGCCATTCCAATACTGCATCGGTCTAACTCCTGCACTTCCACTACTAATGCCAGCAAGCAAACATTCAGCATTGACAAATGCTTGTTGACTTTCTTATGATCCTGTTAAGTTTTTCTAAGAGGGTAGCTCTTACTTATTTTAATTTTAATTTTAGTGTGGGTGTTGTGACTCAATATTTTTATGTTATATATTTTTAGTTATAAAGGCATTGTAATTTAGTCCCAGAGATATTGCTCCCAGGTGGGGTGGGGAAGGAAGGTGAGACAGGGAGGATAAGGGGACTATAGTTGTTCTATTGTTTGTGGATAAGATTTTATTTCAGTGTCTTAATGTTTGCTGTTTCTTGTATTTATTTGAAAATTTCAATAAAGAAGAGAGTTTAAAAAAAAACGGGAAGAGCTAGATGCTCCAGTGACAACAACCTATATCCATAAAAAGAGCAGTCATGACACTCACCCTTAACAAAATGTTTTGGAGTCACGAGTAGAGTATTTCTCAGAATTCATTTGACATTTATTCCACATTAAAGTGCTCAGTGCAAGTGCAAAAAATACATACAGCCACTGTGGGGGAGCAGCCACAAAACACCTGACATTTCGCCAGAATCAGCTTTATCAAAGGTAATGCCCTCTAGGGGATGAGATCTTTTATAGCAACCAAAAGGGGGTCACATGTTTCAACTTTGGTCTTATTGGTCATATACTACGATCATTGTCTCAAAAGTGTTTACTAAAGTGCAATACAAGTGTAACATACAGTACTTAAATTATACACATACAAAACCACCTAAAGTGCAAATTTCTAAACATTTTATCTAATACACCATACATTATCTGTACTTTTTCTGCAGTATCACCTTTTTTGAAAGATTTCTAATTGTACTTTGTATAGTATATCTTAAAGCATTTCAAAAGACAGAAAAAATGCACACTCATATAAATGTGTACACACATGCACACATGTGCAAACTGTTTAGGCCCGGTTCCTAATGGGGTCAGAACCACACAGTGTATTGTAAGCTTTCAATGGACTATAAGTCCTACCTCTTCTTTGTAACCCTGTGTTATAGTCTGGGGTAGAGATGCAGCAAATTTAAAATCTGCTAGCGAAGTGAATGCGAGTGGCCACTTCGTGTTGGCACTTCGCTACACAGAGTGCCCCATAGGAAAGGCTCACTTTGCCTTGTTATTATTACTTCGCATTGTCATTCCACCTTAAATGTGAAGTAAGGCGGAGTGATAACAATATTGTCAGCTTCCCACCCACACAGTCACCAGAATGAATGTGCATCCCCAAAGTGCTACTGTCTTGTGTCCAGAAAACTCCCCAGTACTGATGAAGTGAAATGAGACTGTAACAAGAAATGCAAAGTCTCCCAGAATTAATGACGCACTCAGTCATGCATGCAGTGGTCAGGTCACACACAGAGTCACCAGAATTAATGTGCATCCCCAAAATGCTACTGTCTTGTGTCCAGAAAATTCCCTACTGCTGACAAAGTGAAATGAGAGCGTAACAAGAAATGCAGTCTTCCAGCATTAATGGTGCCATGCAAACACACAGACAGATTAAGATTGCACTGCACACTCAAGGGATGCATACGAAAAGGCACAACATCACCTAACTAGTGCACACAAGTCACAAAGCCAAATCTGGAAAGGAATACATTTTGCCAGTTGGGGGATTAGTGCATGACAGTAACAATCCACTACCAGTAAAGATACCACAAAGCAGTATAAAAAATTCATGCAGGTGCGGTGGATAGCAGGTTCACATTGCTGCAATTACTCTGTAACACAATAAAAGGTGTATGATTTAATGGCACACATCACACACACACTCACACGCACACTCAAATAATGCATAGCAAATTTAAAACCTTTAGTAATTTAACCAAATGTTTTAAACATACAAATTGTACACTGCCGCACCATAACAATCAACAAAAAAAGTAAAGTATTACTAAAAATATTACTGTGTGTACATTAACACAGTTATACAAGAAAAATACAACCAAAACAGAAATCCTGCCTTTTTCTCCCAGTTAATCTACCTACACCACAAATACGCCCCTCCCCCAGAGCACAGTTCACAGTTCACAGACTGACTGTTCTAAATTAACATTCAAAATCCACACACAACAATAAACACTCGATGATATAATCACAGAATTGTTTCCTACAATCGATGTACTAAATTTTGAGCAAAAAATATTACTCAAAAAGGCATTTTAAATAGCTTTTAGAGGTTTTGAATTGCAGAGCTCTGAGAGCAAACTGTCTCCAGCTACCACTACACACACACTACCCAGGCCAGAACTGAGGCTGTGCCGAACAAGCTAGAGCCCATGTGACCTGCAATCCCATGAATAACTGCAGAATTTCAACTGGAGCTCAATTACAGGGTGAAGTGAGGTGAATTACATTGATTTCAATGTACTTCACCTTAAATTTGGTGGAGAAGTGGTTTGGAGAAGGCTGAATAATGCAAAGTCATTGGTTTCAATGGATTTTGCGTTCCTCATTATGAAGCGAAGTACTCTGCTTCACATTGTGGAGTTCTCCGCAGATACCCCATTACTCAGTGAATCACTTCACGGTGCAAATTGGGGCCACTTCGTCCACACCACTACTTACAGTACTGTAACTCACATACTGTACGGGAAGGAACGCGAATGCCTATGGCTGTACTTCCACGATGAGCTGTAGCACAAAACTCCCCGACTTAAAAACACTTATTAATGAGAACAATGGTGGAGTGGTGAAGCCTGCAGAGATACTACAGAACATGCTTACAATACATCCAAGTAACTAGTAAAAAAATTAATGTTGTGATTCATGACATGATCGTGAATCGTGATTTGTGACTGTGATGATGAAGAACATGATTCGATGTCGACAGTGTGAGATAACTAATATTTATTGTATTTATTTAGTTTTGTATTGGGAACGCGAATGCCTACAGCTGTTCTTCCCCGATGAGCTGTAGCACAAAACTCCCCAACTTAAAAACACGTATTAATGAGTACATGGTGGGGTGTTGAAGCCTGGAGAGATACTACTAAACAGGCTTACAATACATCCAAGTAGCTAGTAAAAAAAATAATGTTGTGATTCGTGATGTGATCATGAATAGTGATTTGTGACTGCATTTGTGACCGTGATGAAGAACGTGATTTGTATCATGAGTGACTCGCGATGATGGTCCTGACATAAAAACTCATATTAATGAGTACAATGTTCATGCAGAATTATGCACCACACCTGTCCAGTACTCTGAAGGGAAGCCAAAGAAACAACTGTGACTTAAATTGCAGGTGGAGATTGGGCCCTAAAGAGATGCAAATGCACAGACAGATTAAGATTGTGCTGCACACTGAACAGATGCAGACTCAAAGGCACAACACCTAACCAGTGCTCACCATCAGAAATTCAATTCTGGAAAAGAATACCTTTGCCGGTTGGGGTGGGCCGGGAGAGGGGGCGGTGTACTGCACTGCCGCAGTAACAGTCACTAGTATTAGTACCAATAAAGATACCTCATAGAAGTACAAAAATCACACCGCTGCAGTGGATAGCAGGTTCGCATTGCTGAAATTATTATGTGGCACAATAAAAGGTGTCTGATTTGATGACGCATGTCACACACATACTCACACACACATTAAGCAATGCGTAGCAAATTGAAAACTTCAGTAATATAACCACATATTTTAAACAAACTAAAATTATGCACTGCTGCACCAAAACAATCAGCAAAAAAATGGCAAGAATTATTGAAAATATTACTGTGTGCACATTAACACAGTTAAACAAGAAAAATATCACCAAAACAGAAAGCACTCTTTTTCTCCAAGTTAATTTACCTATGCCACAGATACGCCCTTCCCCCAAAGCACACTTCCACTGTCTCTCAGTACACAGACTGAATGTTGTACATTAACATTCAAAACCCACACACAAACAATAAATACTCGATGATATGAGCACAGGATCATTTCCTATAATAGATGAACTAAAGTTTCAGCAAAAAAAAGACCCAAAAAGGCTTTTTTAACAGCTTTTAGAAGGTTTTAATCGCAGAGAGCTCTCAGAGCAGATTGCCTCCTACAGCTTCCTACACACACTACCCCAAACTGAGGCTGTACAGAACAATCTAGAGCCCATGTGACCTGAAATCCCATGAATCACTGCAAAATTCGCCTTTGGAGCTTAAAAACAAGGCGATGTGAGGCGAATTACATTGTTTTCAATGTACTTCACCTTAAGAATTGGTGGAGTAGTGGTTTGGGAAGGCAGAGTAACACGAAGTCATTGTTTTCAATGGACTTCGCGTTACCCATTATAACGCGAAGTACTCCGCTTCGCGATGCAGAGCACTCCACGAATTCGCCTTCACTCCGCGAGGAGCAATCCAGATCAAGTTCTCATTATAAGACATATGTAAGGAAAAAGAAAGTCTTGGACGCAAACAAGCTTGTTTGAGTCCATAGCTGGAGAAAAGTTGTCTAAGCTGTACATTCCAAAAGGGGAGGGCTGTACTTGGCAGTGCATATGATTTCTTCATGTATGGCCTAAGGAGAAAAAAGGGCAAACACATGTTAAGTCAGAAGCAGGGAGAGGGGTGAAAAAGGCTTACTTAGTTATCACAAAGAAGAGGTTCTAATTCAGACTGATCATTCAGTCCCTTTTCTGTAATACTTGCACCCGTCATATAAATCCAATAATTCCCCTGCTTGCTCAACATATTCTCTCTGTCACCTCCTCGTGATCCAAGGCACACCTGCTCCAGTCCTGTAAACTTTATTTTATGGTCTAGTTTGTTTGTCACACTAGCCATATGTGCTGTCAATACATATTCCATACTATCATTTTGTACTGCCCTTACATAATACACTCCACATGAACAATTCACCAGGTACACAATGTACTTAGTATCACTATTAATAAAATGTTTCATGTGGATAGTGCTACCATCATAGGGGTTCTGTACCTCAGTGCATTCATTTATGTATTCACAGTACTTGCACAAAATTTTGTCTGTTCTTACAGTGTCAGATCATGGAAGATCAAAGAAACAGTGTATAACAATTGGAAGGTACTCAGAGTTGATCCTTGATTATGGGAAACAGCAGAAGTCCCCCCGAGAATGGCATACAGGAGAGCCAAGAATACAGGGGACCATTTGGTACATTCAGAGCAGCCGGCAGATAAGCCTACAAGTTGACCCTATTAGGAACCGGGCCTAAACAGTTTGCACATATATGCATGTGTGCACACATTTATATGAGTGTGCATTTTTTCTGATTTTTTTAAATCCTTTAAAATATACCATACAAGATACAATTAGAAATCTTTCAAAAAAGTTGATTTTGCAGAAAAAGTACAGATAATGTATGGTGTATTAGATAAAATGTTTAGAAATTTCCACTTTAGGTGGTTTTGTATGTGTATAATTGAAGTACTGTTACACTTGTATTGCACTTTAGTAAACACTTTTGAGACAATGATAGTAGTATATGACCAGTAAGGCCAAAGTTGGAACACGTGACCTCCTTTTGGTTGCTGTAAAAGATCTCTACCCCAAGTGGGCATTACCTTTGATAAAGTCAATTCTGGTGAAACGTCAGGTGTTTTGTGGCTGCTCCCCCACAGTGGCTGTATGTAATTTCTGGACCTTGCACTGAGCACTTTAATGTGGAATAAATGTTAAATGAATTCTGAGGAAATACTCTACTCATGACTCCAGAACATTTTGTTAAGGGTGAGTGCCATGACTGCTCTTTTTCTGGATTCCCCATTACCTGTCCACTATGAAAGACCTGCCAACCACAGCACCAGACATCACTGAAGCATTCAGATTTGGCAGATTCACCATGTAACATGCAGTTGGTAAGTTTAATGGTGTGTGGACTGATATGACACTCGAGCAGGCGTATGACAAAGATGTCAAGACCCAGCTTTTCCATGGCATAACTCGGCAGCCTGCCACTATGGAGAAAATACTTGCATTCATTACCAGCACTGACAGCAATCTCTGAACCAAGGTGATGGCTCACCTTCACGGCACTGATGATCACAAACACTATGGAGACTCTGAATATACAGAACAGAAGGACAGTACAGAAATTAAAACAATGATGAACGTGGTCACTGGCATAATGATCAATCCATTCACTTGTGATACCAGTGATTTTCTGAACATTTCTACTGGTCAAAAGGCCACATATAATGACTTCATTGAAGCCAAGGAAAAAGGCATTGCAGCCTTAACCGCAGCACATCAGAGTGGTAGTGAAAAAGTTAAAATTGTAAAGCTTCAGACATTCACAAATAAAGCCAAAACACCATCACACATTCAGAAAGTGAAAGAGGTCTATGAAAAGGAGAGCAATGTGGTAAGGAACTTGTACTTTATTCGAGATCTGGATGATGACAAAAAGGTAGAACCCTTCAGTCACGAATGGACAAAATATCCCTCGGCTATGCCATGTGCAAAGGCAACAAAGCTGATTACCTGGCTGCCCTAAAATGTTCTCTTGGTGAACTCTGTCCAGAAGAAAGTAACTTGCCGTCTTCAGATGAACATACTGTACTAGTTGTTGATGCAGTGGCATTTGTTCAATAATACAAAAGCCTTGACAGCTGTACATTTGGGGACCCATATTCAAAAGTCCCTGGCTGCATCTCACAAGTGCCTGCGCCACGCAACTGAGATATGCCGGCACAAAATAATGGCATATTCAGAAGATGCACCATGAGATGTGATCACGCATGACTGGCTGAATATCACAGACATGTGCGATCACACAGTGGGAGATGCATGGAGTGGCAGGTGACCTGAGCCCTATGCAGAGCATAGGGAAATGCACAATAGGTGGACACATACACAGTGTGCAAAATTGCAATATTCAGCTGGAATATGCAAATGGCCTCATTGCACATTCTGAGCCCAATTCCCACATGCACAGCTCATTATTGGAATGTATTCAGGCCATGTGCATACCCCAGGCATGCGCAGTTCCAGCTTTGCAGAGCTGCCCCACCACCCCACAAAGGTGAACTGGAGGTACTGCAGCCTAGCAGGCAGGTGTGATGGAATGTTTGTGTGTGTGTGTGTGTGTGGGGGGGGTTGACTGCAGTGGCCTGGGTACAGTGCCACTACCAATAGCCATGTACAGGATCAGACTGAGGTACAGGGGGCCCACCTGGCAGTGGCCACAGGGACCCACCTGGACAAGCAACAGGGGAGGGCACAGGTTGACACAGTCTGATCAGTATACCACATGCATGTGATACACCAACTCTGTATGCAGCGTACAGTCACCTGCAGTGCCCCCCCATATGAAAGGAACATAGTGATTACTGCAAGGAATGGCAGTGTGAAGGTGGTGACCAGGTACCCAAGTGGGTGGGTCCCACCTGTGTGCACCTGTAGTGTACCACCGTGGGTGGGTGCCACAGGTCAGTCCCTGGCCCATGCCAGGCTGCCATTCATACCACCAGGCTACCAGGATACCATTGTCCCAGACATCACTATGGGTGCATGCCACTACTGGGTGGCACCCTGCAGGCCACATGGGTGCAGGCCGTGGCCCCTGGTACATTTGCTGCAGTGTGGCCATCTGCTCCGCTTGTGTGTTAGGGGGACACATAACGGCACTGGCATATAGCAGCTGGGTGTCTATGTCCTGGGTGTAGTGTGGAGGATGGCTCTCTGGGCAGTGCCCATGGTATTTTGGCACCTGTGGCTTTGGGTACTTCCATCCTGGCATGACTGCTGTGTATGGTTGCCTGGAGCACATCCTTGTAAGCCTCCAAGGGCTGTCTCAGGATGGCCTGTCTGCAGTTCAGTGGCCTTCCTGTGGGTGGTTGGCTGATTTAGGCCATCCTTTTGTCTGCCTAACTTTGCATGGCACATTTCTGGGATGTGCAGCAGATGCATAGCACATTTTGGCTGACTATACAGATGCATGGCATATTCATGTACCCGCCCACTTTTTTTGCATTGCATACATTATTTCTGTGTGATCGCACATTCAGAAATGAGTGACACAGATCACCCTTTCGAATATCACACTTCAGTGCATTTTCTGAGATGCACTGTGCATCTCCATTTTGGGCTGTGCATCTCCCTTGAATATGTGGGCCTTGGTGACTTGCAGGAGAAGTGTATAGATACACTACTTTGAATAAAGCCAGAGAGCTGCAACTTCAAAAACACTGTTGGGCATAGATATGATGTTAGTCCATCAGTAAGTCTGAAAGGTGAGGAGTGAGAAAAACACGAAAAGTTTCATTGCACAAATAGCAGGGCATATGAACCTCAGGAATCCCTGCCCATCCCCTATTGGAAAGACTTCATTGCCAACTCCCAAAACAAGGCCAGTCTCCAAGATTTCTAGGGAGGTACTTGAGTAAAGTACAACACTCAACTGCCAGAGGGATGCAGATTGATTCTTGGTGGATTGTTCAAGGACCCAGGTTATTCTGTTCTTCTCTCAAAAAATGACGTGGTAGTAATTCCTGAATTGCCATGTGCAAAACATGAAGAAATACAGTAGATACAAGAATTATCTCTTAGAAGGCAGCCACGCCCAAGCAGCAGATGGAGATGGGACTCAGAGAAGTACATTTTAACTGTATTGTTGGATTCTGTGCTGACTTGTGGGGAAGTGTAATGCAGTAGAAATGCTGCATTGTGAGTGTAATCTGTTTGGGCGACTAGGGGAGGTGGGAGGAAACTGACAGAGGGAGGAAGAGGAAGAACAAAGGCAGACGCCAAGAACTACATGACTCGAAGAAGACCAGTCGGGCTGCAGAGCACTATGCTTATTACCCAAGGGGCCAAGCGACTCACCACATGAGTGACCCAGACATGTGAGTGGCACAACACAGGAGTGTGGCGTCTGACTAAGTGGCATCTGCAGAGCATCAGCAGGGAAGACAGCAGGCAGCAGGCCATGCTGGACAGCAATAAACAAGGGGGGGTACTAGGAGGAAGCAGGGAAAAGATTCAAAAGCAATGTGGACACATGGGAACCCAGGCATCATATTGTCAGCGAGGGGGGGGATAGAGATGAGGGGCTGCATGGAAGAGGGGCAGCCATATTCATTGTGAGACTGTGGAGGGAAAGGGGTGTCCAGTGTGTAGACAACTAGGCCAACTTAGGCAGGAATTAGGAAGATTGCGATGACAGCTGGGATTGGGGATGAGAAGTGCAGGGGGGTGTCGGAGGGGGCCTTCAGAGGTAAGAAGGGATCAGCCAAATACCATGCCAGCTAGATATAGACCAGAGTGGGGAAGAGAGAAAAAGGGGCCAGGAGTAGCAGCTCCTCAAAGTCCAGGGTGTGTGGGGTTGGGAATGTGTGGAGGTAGAAAGGGGAAAGGAAAGGAATGAGAGAGCGGTCAAGGGAATGGAGGAGCAGGATGGGCCACTAGGGGAGGGTTTAGGCAGGGGGGTGAGGACTGTCAACAGGTTTTCAGAATGGGCCAGCTTGGGGAAGCAGGAGGTGGGGCGACAGCATAGAACATTAAAAGGGGAGGGGGGAACTTATGGTAAGAGGAGAAGGAAGCGATCATTTAGGAAGGAAGGGCACAAAGGGAGGAGATGGGGAAGGCAGGGAAGGAGGGTGTGATGGTAAGGTTCCACTAAGGTGCGAAGACAGAGACGAGACTAGGGCAAATGGAGTGGAGGACAGGCCTAAGTGTGGAGCAGAGGGGAGAGGTGAATACAAGAGTGGTGGATAGGATAGGCCAGATAGAAATCATGAAGTGGCAGGAAGGGGGAGATCAAAGGAGAGGGAAATGAGGGCAGGAAAGCACGAGAGGAGGGTGGCAGGCAGCAGGGGACCAGACCCCCTAGTTCAGGGATCCAAGGGGGGACACCAAGGGGAAAGAGTAGGGGAATGGTGAAAGGGTAGTTATCCAGGGAGATTCCATACTGAAGGAAGTAAGATGGGGGGGAGGGAGCAAAAAAAAGTCATGCTTGGGTGGCGTGTATGCCAGGAATGACAGCAGGGAGGGTGGGACGGTTTATTCCAAAGTGTGTTGGGAAGGGATGGGATAAGCCCCTACTGGGTCATAATGTCGTATGCTTACTAGTGTATGGCATTATGTGCAAACCCCGGACCTGTTAAGCTCTCCATGTTGGACCCCAGTTAGAATCTTAAGTGGGGGAGTCTGGGGGGCCAGCCCCCCCCGTAATGGAGTGTGTGGAGACGGAGCCCCCCACAGACCAAGGAAAATAAAGAAATCGAGCAACACAATTCAGTCGCACGGCAGAATGCCATGCAACATTTTTACCGTGTGCCAGATAAGCCTCACATAGTGATGCACCTCGGTACAAATGATCTGGAGGGGAGTAGACTAGAGGACATACAAGACAGGTTCAAAGAGGTGGAAAGAATATGCACGCAGGTGGGGAGAACTGTAGCATTCTCTGGTGTTCTCCCAGTACCTAAGGAGAGCTCCTCTAGGAAACAGAGAATCGAAGAATTCAATAATTGGTTGGGTGGTTGATGTGGAACTATGGGATTCAGGCTAATTGGTGGGTGGGGGAGCACATGGGATAGGAAAGAACTATATGCACAGGATAGGCTGCATCTAAGTAAGGAGGTCTTGGGGATCCTGAAACAGGAGCTAGAATAATACATCAGGATCAAAATTAATTTAAACTGAGAAGGGGGGGGTGGCACCAGGGGGATGCAAGTGGCAATCACCAAAAAAGGGAGACTGAAAGGCCCCCCCCCCCCCCCAGGAAAACAGGAGTGAGGAGAGGGGAGTCATACAGGAGGCAATAGGAGGGGGGGACTGGAAAAGGAGGGCAGGAGACATGGTAGAGAGTAGTATCCTTGAACGCAAGGAGCTTGGCAAATAAGTTAACTGAGTTCCAGGCAATGGTGGCAGAGAGGGAGGCTGTCTCAAAAACTTGGGCCACAAAATACCATGACTGGGACCTCACAATCCCCAGATACAAGGTATACTGGAAAGACAGACAGGGAGGGAAAGGTGGAGGGCTAGTTCTGTATGTGAGGGAAAGGATACTGTGTACCAGGGAGGAAGGGGAAGAGGAGGAGCCAGAAGTGTTATTGGTTCAACTCCAAAACCCCAAGGGAAGGAAGATTACATTGGGGATGGTATAAAGACCGCCCTCACAGAATGAGGACACTGACAGGGAGTTGGGGGAGCAAATCCAAAAGATCAGTGGCCAGGGGAGCACTGTCATAGTGGGTGACTTCAATCTGCCTGGGGTTGACTGGAGCACCACAGCTACCTCTAACACAAAAGAACAGGTAATGCAGGAGGCTATACAGGAGAGCTACCAAGTGCAGAGTGTGATGGAGCCAACCAGGGAGGGTAACATAGTGGATCTTGTGTCAGTTAATGGGGACCAGGTCCAGGATGTCATTGTGCAGGCCTCTCTAGCAGGTAGCAGTCACCGCACAGTGTGGTTCTCCCATCACACCGGCAAGGAGGCAGGCAGGACCAGGAAGAGAGTGGTGGATTTCAGTAAGGCAAATTTTGCCAGGATGGCCAGCATCCTGGAGGAGCATCTTGCTGCAATCCTTCCAGGGATGGATACAGAACAGAAGTTGCCCATCATAAGGAAGAGCCTAACAGAGGCAACTGACATATGTGCCAAGACTCAGAGCAAACAGTCCAGATCTGAAAAACCAAACTGGCTCAGCAGGGAGGTGGCAGAGAAGGTGAGGGAGAAGAGGCTGGCCTTCAACAGGTACAAATAGACTGGGAGGAAAGAGGACAAGGGGAAGTGTACAAAGAAATCCAGTGAGATGAGTAGGGCGGTCAGGGCAGCTAAAGCTGCAAGGGAGCTGAGACTGGCGCAGAGGAACAAGGAGGGGGGAAAAGACTTTCTTCAAGTACATACAAGAGAAGAGGAGCCGTAAGAATGAGATTGTCCAGATCAAGCGGGAAGGGGGGTGGGCAGAAAATGGGGAAGATCAGGCAGAATCTGTCAGTGAGTACTTCTGTTCTATGTTTACTAATGAAAAGGATGGGCCCATACCACAAAGGTAAGGAGGGGCAGGCAAAGGGGGTGCAGAGGTGACAAATGAGGTCATCCAGGTGGATAGAGTTTTAACAGGACTGAAAGCCCTGAGAGTGGACAAAGCCCTAGGACCAGACGGAGTACATCCAAGAGTCCTGAAGGAATTGGCAGAGGTATTGGCAGGCCCATTGGCAGACCAGTTTAACACCTCGCTGGAGATGGGAATGCGTGCCCAGGAACTGGAGGATAGCCCACGTGTTGCCCCTTCACAAAAGTGGTCCTAAAGATGAGCCAGGTAACTGTAGACCGGTAAGCTTGACATCCATTAGGATTGCAAGGCATCAAGCCTTCTTGGTAAGAGAGGTTGTAGCTGGTTATTCAGTCTGCTATGCAATCATCTGTACATTTGGACCTGATGCCATGAGATTGTGCTCACATAACCTCACTGCAACAAGCACACACTGGCTAATCAGAGTACAGCAAATTTTCTTGCCATTGTATAATACTGTATAACACAGAGAGGGCATAGCCATTCCAGAATAAAATGAAAATGGAACCAATAAAACTTCCAGGGTGGTAGCCTAGGTAAAAAATTGGCTGAACAACAGGACATAGAGGGCAATAGTAAATGGAGTCCACTCCAAAGAAAGGGTGGTTACTATTGGGGTACCACAGAGTTCAGCATTGGGTCTGGTCCTTTCTATTGTCTTTATAAGTGACATTACGGAGGGACTGAAAGGAAAAGTATGCCTCTTTACAGACGACACAAAGATCTGCAACAGGATCGATACACAAGAGGGGAGGAAAGGATGAGAAGGGACTTGGCAAGGTTGGAGGAATGGTCAAAAGTATAGCAGCTTAGATTCAAAAGTGCAAAGTAATGTACCTGGGAAACAAAAACCCAAGGGAAGAGTACACAATGGGGGGGTATTAACAACAACAAAAATGGAAGGGACCTGGGGAAGTCATATCAGATGACCTAAAGTTAAGAAAGCAATGTGAGAAGGTAGTAAGGATGACTGGGGGAATACTGGGATGTATAGGGAGAGGCATCACCAGTAGAAAACAGAAAGTTGTTATCCCTCTGTACAGACAGTTGGTGAAACCCCATCTGGAGCACTGTATGCATTTCTGGAGACCCTATCTCCACAAGGACATAGACAGGATGGAGACAGTCCAGAGGAGGGCATCTAAAATGGAGCAGGATCTGCAACAGAAGCCATATGAAGAGAGACTAAAGGAGCTTAATATGTATACCTTTGAGGAAAGTAGGGAGAGGAGGGACAAGATAGAAATTTTCAAGTACCTCAAGGGTATCAACAAAGTAAAAGATGGCGGCATCTTTCAGAAAAAGAGATGTGCAAGAACAAGGGGACACAATTTGAAGATAGAGGGGGGATGGCTCTGGGGCAATGTGAGGATGTATTTTTTCACAGATGTGGATGCATGGAAAGGCCTTCCTAAGGAGGTCGTGGGGTCAAAAACAGTGGGGGAATTCAAGAATGCATTGGACAGATATACGGCAATTCTGGTGCGGGTTAGGAAGAAGTAGGCTGTTGGTTAACTAGGATCTGCAGCTTTGCCAATAGGTAGGGAAATGGGCAGACTAGATGGGCCAAGCAGTCCTTATCTGCCATCAAAGTCTATGTTTCTATGTTTCTGTGTTTCATTGTGGGGAAGTTAATGGAGACCATTCTCAAGGAGAGATTGATAATCTTTCTGGAGGAAAATGGTCTCCAGGATGAAAAGCAGCATGGGTTTGTCGTGGGTAGATCCTGTCAGACAAACCTAATTGACTTTTTTTGATTGGGTCACAAGGGCGGTTGATGGGGGCAATGCTGTGGCTGTCCTGTACCTGGACTTTAGTAAGGCCTTTGACTCAGTGTCCCACAGGAGGTTGGTGGGCAAGCTGAGGAACCTGGGTGTCGGGGACAAGCAAGCACGTTGATTTACGAGCTGGCTGTAGAATAGACAGCACAGGGTTATTGTGAGGGGGAGGAGTTCCAAACCAAGGCCCCTGATCAGTGGGGTTTCACAGGGCTCGGCACTAGGCCCAGTTTTATTTAGCATCTGTATCTGGGACATAGCCAATGGGATCAAGAGTAAAATCAGCCTGTTCATTGATGACACTAAGATATATGTGACAGTGGACAGTGAGGAAAGAAGGCAAGAATTCAGGAAAGATCTGGCAAAGCTAGAGCAATGCTTGGGAATGGCAGTTGGGGTTGGGGAAGTGCAAAGTCATGCACCTTGGAATCAGAAGCCTCAAGTTCACCTACTGGCTGGGGGGAGTGCAGGTGTCTGTTTCTGAGGCAGAGAAAGACCTAAGGGTAATAGTCACAGGGGATATGAAGGTATCAGCACAGTGCCAGAGGACAATGGCTAGGGCCAATCAAATGCTGGGGTGCATAGCCAGGGGAATCATCTCCAAGAAAGAGGAGATCATCCTGCCACTGTACAGATCACTGGAAAGGCCACACATGGAGTTCAGTGTACAGATCTGGTGCCCATACCTAAAAAAGGACATTAGATCACTAGAGGGGGTGTAGCATAGGGTGACTAAGATGATCCAGGGGCTGGGAGAGCTACCCTATGAGGAGAGAGTGAGGGAGCTCAACATGTATTCCCTAGAGGATAGAAGGGAGAGGGGGGACATGATAGAGACCTTCAAATACTTAAAAGACATAAAAATGGCTAAGTTGGGGGGATTATTCTGCTTAAAGGGAGGGAGGGAGTGTCACGAGAGGACACAGTCTGAAGTTAGAAGGGGGAAGATTCGGGAGGGAAATGAGGAGGCATTGCTTTACAGAAAGGGTGGTAATAGGTTGGAACAAACTACCGGAAGGCTTATGTTGAGGACAGTGGACAGTTTTAAAGAGGGTGGGGTGGGATAGAGTCAAAGGGAGGGTATGTACAGATAAGAACAGAGGCAGGAATAATGATGGGGATGATGGGCTGGGAAAGGGGGGGCAGCTGCAGTGAAAGGATACTGTGAGCTGCACACTCGGGCAGACTTGACAGATCTTTGTGCCTTTTTCTGCCGGTGCTTTCATATGTTCATATGTACATATCTCCAATATTGCATATTGTGTAAACACACTTGGATACCAGAGAGTATTAGTAGCAACCAGGGACACTGATGTGATCGTAATGTACATCTACAATAGCACTCAGATGGCTGTTCTGGAAGAGCTATGGGTTCAGAAGATGGGTGCGTACCTGACATGCCATTCAGTAGCAGCTTCTCTTAGCACTATGTGCAACATGGATGCATCACAGCTCACATGAGTTGTTCTTAGTGCTTACATCTTAGGTGGCTGTGATCCTGTCAGTTATCTCTTCAGAAGAGGAAAGAAACCTGCCCTAAAAGTTGCTCTTGAAAATGCAGTCAACCTTCATGCATTAGCAGATTCTGGCAAACCTGGAGTAAGTCTAGATGTCACTGATGAGGTCATTTCAACAGCGCATGAGTTCTTCATGAAATTATATTTTAGAGACGAGTTCAGTGGTGACCTGGATGCACTCTGAGCTCACCTGTATGGGACAACAAAGGGTGAGCTACGGACTCTGCCACCAACAGATGATGCCTTTAGACTTCACATGCTGCATGCTCTGCACCAGATAGTGGTCAGTAAAAGGGCTCACGAGTCAAATCCTGTGCTTCCTGACCCTACATTGTTTGGTCGAACTCTTCAAGAAGGCAGGCTAGTCTTGCGTATGATGACAAAGGAACCAAAGCCAAAAGTGGCCATGCAAACCAAATACTGCAAATGCAAAAGAAACATGCCAACAATGCTACATTTGTGCTATGACAAATGTCAAATGTGTTATTGCATGTGTAACCCCTAGGTGGCACTATCCCAAGGGCTACTACCCCTACCTGCTTGGCTAGTTGCAGGTTAAGGGGCCTGGGTACTGAAATGGGTGCTTCCACCCGGAGGTCAGGGTTGTTAGTGGTCAAGCTAACCCAGGTACAGCCCTCCAGGACACTGTAACACCCCTCTTTCCCTTCTAGTGGCCTGAACAATATACAGTAATCACTTTTACAATAACCTTTGTCACCATGCAATTCCCCACACTGTTTGCACTTACTACCAGGGCTGGTTCCACCAGTTCGACCCTGGAGACCCCCTGCAAAACAAGGTTAGGCACAGCAAACAACAACAGTACAGTGTTTTTGATACAAACTGGAATCACAGTCAGATTAAATGCAAAAAGATTTAGATCTGATTTATTAAGGGGGCTTGAACAAGGGAGGGGCATAATCAGGTTGATTGGCTTAAAGGCTGGATTAATCAGACAGCCATGCATGCACTTCAGAGTCCCTACACAGTCACACACTCTGGGTACCCAGGTGGGGGTAAGATGGGCTAGCCTGGAACATTGCCCGGGATAGGCCGGCATCGCAGCTGGTTGGGGCCCTGTGATGTAAGAAAGAAACATGCACAACCACACACAATTTGTAATCAGGGGCCAGATGGCTCAGATCGTGACAAGAAAGCAACAAGTGAATTAGATGACAACACTTTTGATTTAGCTGATGTTGCAGGGAGCTACCCTGGTGTTTACTCATGGTACCCAGTACAGAACACAGGAGAGACAAAATTGAGACTGCAGGTTGATGAGCTAGAGTGCCAGGAGAAGCAGGGCCCACACAAATCACAGCGGCGTCGTTCCTGTTCAAGGCATTGAGCAGGGGGCTGGTCCCCAGGCAGGTCTCTCGTTGATGGTTTTCTCTGTGGCATGAGTCATTTGGCTGGGCCAGTGTGGCAAGATCCCATGCCAAGTGGAGATGAATGTGGATTCAGTCCGTTGGGGCTGGATGCAGCCTCCAGCAAGCAGAGCACAGTTTGGCTTGCTGTGGGGAACCAAATCGCGACCCACTAGCAGCACACAGCACATTTATAGTAAAGATTCACCACTGCACCAGGCAGATGGCAGTCCAGCTGCAATTACAGAGTCCACGTGCCAAACCAGAATTCCCGCTGCAATTGAAAGTCCTGACAGGCCGATCGTGTTCAGCAAATTGTCGGTCTTCTTCAGGTAGTGAGCCTGGTCACCATTTAGTGGCTTTAATTCCCCTCCAGTTCGGATTCAGTCCACAATGTTCACAACTTCCCTCTAAGGTACAACAGGCAGGCAGGCAGGCCAATAATCAGCCCTTCCACGGTTCTCCCACGCGATCCACGTAGGAGCTTGACTATCTCGAGCTGTTTACTCTTTCACTTCCCAACTCAGACTGACTGTAGCTGCAAGCAGCCTGGGACTTTCCCCAGGATCCAAAAGGTTCAGTTGGCTGATCTGTCTGTCAGTCAGTTCAAGGGCTCCCCCTCCAGGTCCATTTGGGGGCCAAAACCTCGAAACTACAATTCCTGCAAAGTTTTGCTCCCACAAGACCCCTGGGGACAGGCTCCATTTTAGAGTCCCCAAAGGTACTGATTGGCCCATTCTGGCAGTCCAGGACCAAGATGGTGGTGATAAACAGAACTGTCCATGCTGCAAAGAAGGCAGGTTAAACAAACTACAATATCATTACTATTCTAATAGACAATCAGCAAATATGTACAGCTCCTGACAGAGCTCCCTCTGCGCAACTAGCGATGGCAGAACAGAGTGATTATCTGGCAGCTCGGGTGGGACTCAAGCACAGAAATGCTCAGCCCCTCCCAGATCAAATAAGCACCACGTTATTGGCAGCTCTTAATGAGACAGGGTGCAGAGGCATTAAGGCACTCTCACACAAACACTTTTAAAACGCTAAGACACAGGATACCAGCCTGGCAGTGGGCATTTAGGTACACCCAAGGAAGACTTTCGGAAACCCCCATTTGTAGGGGGGTTACACATGTATGTGCATTACTGACCCCATGAAATGCAGTCAAGTTCAAATGAGTCTGACTTTGGAAGACAGTGATAGCGACAGTGATTAAGAGAGATTGAAGGTCACATCTGTATAAGACTGGTGAAAGTCATGAACTTGATGTTTAGTATAGTGATAATCTCATGTAACTGAATAAGTAGCCATTATCAATGTAATACTGAACATGAAATTCTACAGCCTTAGATCATTGACTAATAAGTTTTATATATATGCAGTTAACTACAGTAAATCTTAATTAATCATAATTATTTCCTTCATTCTAAACTATACTCTTTGGATAGAATTTGTAATTTTAGCACTGTTAAGTGTGATACATCCTTGTTTTGATTATTTCCTTACATCAAAGAAACAAAATAAAAAGTGTTTTGTGCATAGATCAATGTTTTATTTACCCGTATGTCTACAAATTTTGACCGAGTCCATTTGGGGGTATGGGTACACAAAATGGAATATCTCAGTCATGAATTATGATATTTGAGTCAGGTTTCTTTTAAATGAAAGCAGAAACATTGTAGAAGATGGAAATGTAGTATCACTGTAACATAAATGCAATGATTACTTTGTCAGAGGAAATGCAATGAAGTCTATTCAAAAATTTAGCTGAAAAATCATCAATTTTGGAAATATTTTCCTACAATAATTGCATAAACTGGTCCTTACTGTAAAAACATGATGACAATGAGACATATGTTATGTGAGTAGCCTCAATTTGCATAACTGGTACAAATTTTAGACTGATCTGAGCAATATTGAAGGTTCTAGATCATATTTGGTAAAATTTCCACTTTTCCAGATTTTTCTCTTATTTTTCATTCACGTCGTACTTAGTGAATTTCACAACATGTACAAGAGCTGTGACAGAGCAGACCTCTTGATTATGGTACCAGCGGGTCTCTTCTTTCCAAAACGTATGGCCTGCAAAGTCTAGCAAGAGATGTCAGGTCCAGCCCCATTCACTAACCCTGGATCCTTGACTCAATCCCCATGGTTTGATGGGTCTTTGAGGGAGATGTGGCAACTAGGACGAAGGTTAGAGCGTTGCTGGCAGAAATCTGCCCTTGATGCCGATCACCTTAGATTGATGGACCATTATCAAGTCTATCAATCTGCAATCACCCTTAAGAAGGCAGAATTCCTGTCTGGGGAGATTGCAGCTACTCAGAATCGACCAGCTCAGCTGTTTTGAACTGTAGACAGACTGTGCAACCTAGCCTGTCTACAAGTCCGAAAAGCCTTTTCGCAAGTAGAGTGCTATGAACTTGTTTGATTCTTTGTGACTAAGGTGGCTGACATCAGGGCAGTACTCCAACCAGCACACTCTATGGGCGTTGCTTTGGATCAGCATGAGGCCACTCCTTCTCAGCTTTCCTGGAGTACCTTTGACCGTCCTGAGTTCATGGATGTCATGCGGATTGTCCAGGGTGCACTCCATACATGCTGTAGTTTGGATCCAGGACTAACCTCCCTGATTCTGGGTTGTATTGATTCCATCAGTCCGGTCCTAGCACAGATAGTCTGGTGCTCTTTGGAAACAGGTGAGTTTCCTAGCTCCCTGAAAAAGGCGCTGGTAACACCCCTCTTGAAGAAAGCTTCTTTGGACCCAGACTGCCATGCAAACTATAGACCAATCTCTAACCTCCCCTTTTTAGGGAAGGTGATTGAGAAAGTAGTGGCCGTACAGCTGGAGAACCATTTGACCATCCATGACATCTATGAACCCCTCCAGTCCAGTTTTCGAAAGAGACATAGTACTGAGACAGCGCTGGTTCGGGTGCTCAATGATCTCCTGATGGCTAGAGATCAGAAGAGCCGTCCCATCTTGGTTCTTCTGGATCTCTCATTAGCGTTTGGCACTGTGGACCATGGGGTTCTACTTGGTCACCTGAGGTTCATCTGTGGACTGTGGGGTACAGTCCTCAGGTGGTTTACATCGTTCCTCATGGGAAGAACTCAGAGAGTGGTGTCCGGGGTTCATTCCTCAGACCCAGTTCCTCTGTCATGTGGGGTTCCTCAGAATTCAGTGTTGTCCCCCATGTTGTTCACAGTGTATATGCTGCCCCTCGGAGAAATTGTAAGAAGGTATGGGCTGAGGTTTCACTGCTATGCTGATGATACCCAGCTCTACCTTTCTTTTGCACCTGATCAGGATGGAGCTTTCTCGGTCTTTAAAAGCTGTCTTACAGAAATCCAGGAGTGGATGTATTCCAGTTGGCTGAAGTTGAACTTGGAAAAGACTGAGGTACTGGTTGTGGATCCGGCACGCCAGATAGGGGGGTTGGGGACCTGGTTCACCCACAAGACTTTTTCTTGGGGTCTTATCACTCCCAACCTCTGAACAGGTGTGAAACCTGGGGGTAATTTTTGATGAAGGGCTGACCCTGCACGCGCAGGTGTTGGCCATCATCAAATCCTCTTTTTACTATCTGAGGAATATCTCCAGGATTTAGCACCTTGTTCCGTCCAGTGATCTTCTTACGCTGATCCATGCCTTTGTGTCCTCATGCTTAGATTACTGCAACTCCCTTTATCTGGGGCTACCAGGGGTGGAAATCCATTGCCTGCAGTTAGTGCAGAACGCAGCGGCCCGGCTTTTGACGCCAACTCCCTGGTCCTGTCATATTTTGCCGGTGCTGCACAAACTGCACTGGCTGCTGGTACGGTGATGGACCACTTTCAAAGCCGGTCTTCTGACTTTTAAAGCCCTACACGGACTGGGCCAGGACTACCTGAAAGAGCTTCTGGTTCCTTACTGCCCTGAGCAATCTCTCCGCTCAGCCGATGAGGGGTTGCTAGAGATTTCAAGGGTGTGTTTGAAATCTTCTGGGGCCCGAGCATTTATGCATGCAGCCCCAACCCTTTGGAATTCTCTACCCCGTGGGTATGGGGGTGCACAACCGTGGAGGGATTCAAGTGAGCTTTAAAAACATACTTATGGCACCAAGCATTTGGTGAATGACTGTTTAATGGTTTTAGTTATGTTATATGATTAATGTTGCTGAGATGTCTGACATGTGATTTTAAATTTTGTTAAGCACCTTGATATTTGAAAGGCGCCATAAAAATGAACATATTATTATTATTATTATTATGACAAATGAGGTTAATAAGCTATTAACATTGGCATGCGGTAGGAAGGTTGGTAAATTTACAACTGCAGAAAAGCAACTGGAAATCAAACCTGCTGATAAGGGGGTCAATGGTTGTGATGTTGAAACAATTCTATCTTGAGGAAGTATACCATCAATTGGAAGACACTAATAGTTATCAGTTGTAGGATAGTTTCCCCTCTGCTGTTTTTGAAAAGAGGGTAAGTGCCCATTTACAACAAGCACTCACATGTGGATGGCTCAATAGATAGGAGTCTGAGTATTACGGACTCACTGTCCAACCACACTGGCTTTTTATATTCTCCGTAAGATCCACAAGTACACTCAGCATCCCCTATGAGTTCCAATATTAGGGTTCTGTTAAGATTTGCTGATGGTTTACTTACAACACTAGTTACTTTTCAGTCTTCCTACCTGAAGGGCACCACAGAGATTCTGAGGGTCCTTGATGAATTTGAGTGGCAAGTAGCTAACATTTGGCTGGCAGCTGATGTAGTATCTTTGTATACTTGCAATTGAGACACTGAGGTATACTTTCAATCAATATAAGGTTCCAGCTAATGTGCCAACTGAATTTATTTTAATTACCCTAAACCTGATCCTCTAGCACAACTATTTAATGTTTAACTCTCATTACTAAACATAAAAACATAGAACTTGATGGTAGATAAGGGCCACTTGGCCCACCCAGTCTACCAATTTTTTTCTGTTTTTCCTTTTTTGTTTGTTTTTTGTTTTTTTAACCTTTAGTCTTGCTGCAGACGCTATTTGGTCTACAGCTCTTTTTCCTCCACCTCCCTTACCTCTACAATTCCCTTGTGCCTATCCTAGGCATTTCTAAACTCAACCACTGTTTGCACACCCACCACTTCCACTGGAAGACTGTTCCAGGGATCCACCACTCTTTCTGTGAAGAAGTACTTTCTCACATCTCCTGAATCTACCCCTTCCAGTTTCATAGTATGTCCCCTTGTTCTAGAGTACCTTTTTTTCTGAAAAATACTCCCCTCCTGAACCCTGCTTATCCCTGTGAGGAATTTAATGGTCTCTATCATATTCTCTCTCTCTCTCTCTCTCTCTCCTCTGTTCCAGGGTGTACAAATTGAGGTCCTTTAGCCTCTCCTCATAAGGCTATTGATACAGACCCTGCACCATTTTAGTTACCCTCCTCTTGACCACCTCCACTCTGTCTATGTCCTTCCTGAATTCTGGACTCCAGAACTGGACACAGTACTCAAGGTGGGGTCTTACCAGTGATCTATACAGAGGCAACACCACCTCCCATTTTCTACTGGTGATACCCCCCCCATGCACCCTAGCATTGCACTAGCCATCCTGACTGTCTTATCACACTGTCTGGCCACCTTTAGATCATTCGATATAAGTACCCCCCAGGTCACTTTCCTGATTAGTCATTGTCAATAACACTCCACCCATTTTGTACTCTGCCCCTGAGTTTCTGTGCCCCAAGTTAATTATTTTGCACTTTTTTGCATTAAATCCTAGTTGCCATACCCTTGACTACTCCTTCAATTTTCTCAGATCCCTGCTCATGTGCCCCCCCCCACAAGTGTCCACACAGTTGCAGATTTTTGTATCATTCACAAAGAGGCAGATCTTTCCTCCTACCTCATCTGCTATGTCACTTATGAAGACATTAAAGAGGGCTGGTCCCAGCATTGCCTCCTGAGATACCCCACTGGTCACCCTCCCTTGCTTGGAGCAAACTCCATTTACAACCACCTTCTGTCTCTTATATCCTAACCAATTTCTTACCCAGGTTACCATCTTGTTGCCCACACCAAGCTACTCAGTTTGCTTACTAGTCTCCTGTGTGGAACAGAGTTGAAAGCCTTACTGAAGTCTAGGTAGGCCACGTCCACTGCTCCACCCTGATCTAATTTCTTGGTCACTCAGTCAAAGAAATCTATCAGATTTGTTTGGCATGACCTTCCCATTGTGAATCCATGCAGCTTCAGATCTTGTAACCTGCTGGATTCCAGATATTCCTTTAGCAGTGTTTCCATAAATTTTCCTACAGCCAATGTCAGGCTGACAGGCCTATAATTGCCAGCCTCTTCCCTACTGCCATGTTTGTGAAGTGGGACTACATCTGCCCTCCTCCAGTCCTCCGGGACCGTTCCAATCTCCAGTGGTTTGTTGAGCAGGTCTGTCAGAGATAAAGCCAGTACCTTCCTGAGCTCCCTCAACACCCTTGGATGCATCCCGTTGGACCCCATAGCTTTGTCCACTTTCAGGTTAGTGAATGGATTTTAGAACTCTCTCGTCAGAAAAAGGACTGGTGTCCACTTTCCTCCTATCAAAACTAATGCTGCTTTTTTGCAGTTTCTCCCTTTCCCCTTCTACTGTGAACACTGAGCAGGACTATTTGTTCAAGATAGCTGCCTTTTCCTGGTCCCCCTCTGTACAGCCCCCCCCCCCCTTTTTAACCTTACAATCCCTCCCTTTGTCTTTCTTTTTTCACTTACATGCCTAAACATGTCTTGTCCACTTTCAATACTGCCTGAGCTATTCTTTCTTCAGTTTGTGCCTTTGTGCTCCTTACTGCTTTTCATGCTTCTCTCTGTTTCCCTGATACAATTCCCGATCCTAATACCTCTGCATCTCCTTGTACTTTTTTGAATGCAACCTTTTTATCCTTTACCTTTTTCTCTACCTCTTTCGAGGACCATAGTGGTCTCCTCTTCCTCTTGCTTTTTCTCACCTGCTTGATGCAGAGGTTTGTTGCCTTTATTATGCCCCCTTATAATTTGGCCAATTGTTCCTCCACCCCCCCCAGGTCATCCACCCTTCACCAGGTCATCCCTGACGCATTCAGTCATCTTTATGAAATCTACCCTTCTGAACTCCAAGAGCCTCGTGCTCATGTGGTTTGATTCCGCAGCTGTCCTTATGCTGAACCACACTGTTCAGTGATCACTGGTCTCCATCTGGTCTCCCACCTTGACGTCTGCAATACTGTCCCTGTCAGTGAGAACCGGACCCAGTATTGCCCCATCATGAGTGGGTTCATTGAGTAGTTGTCTTAGGGACACCCTGCAGGGAGTCTGGAATGTCTTGGTGTCTAACTGATGCTGCACTTTGGAGGCTCCAATCTACATCTGGCAGATTGAAGTCCTCCACCAGCTGCACCTCCCCCATTTCAGCCATTTTGCCAATTGCCTCCAATAGTACCTTATCCCACTCCTCCCCCATGCCAGAAGTCTGTAGATCACACCTGTGACCACCCTGACTCAAGGTGACCCACCGTACCTCCACCCTCCCCAAACATACTATGTATCTCAGTTACTTTTATAAAAATAATGTAACCTACTGGGAATTGAACCCAGATCCTTGGAACACCATCCCGCTGCTCTTTACATACTACTTACAGATCTTTAGGACTACAATTGTGGCATTCATGATGCCCACCTATGGCAACATCTTCTGGAGAGGTGGTAGAATTATACCATTTATGACCCCAGGAGCAACCCCTTTTTTGACAGGATCAGGTACTGGGATAAATATATAGATGACATTCTATGTGTCATGTATGCTGTTAAGAACCATGCTGCATACAGGTTGAAGGTAAGATAGCAACTACTTTATTAACAAGAGGTTCCTCTGGGTAGTCACATAATAAACTACATAGGCTGGCTTAGTTACAGCACCACCTATCACCACACCTCCCCTTTTGGGATAAGTACACACTTCTACAGAAGTTCAAGCAGTCTTAAAATAACAAAGAAAAGTAAAACAATACATATCCCCATAATGCAAAGCATCTTGGGAAGTACATGTAAATCATCATGAAAGACTAGTTCCACATCAAGCAGGAGGACACGGTGCCAAATTGCCTCCCCCACACTATGCAAAGGCTGGAAACAGAAGACACAGACATATGCTTTGACCTGCACAGGACACACACATTAGTGTGTCTTGTCTGCAACACCCCAGGGAAGGATGAACCAGTCTTAGTTATGTCTCATTGGTTTGGGCTACAGTAGAACCCAAAATAGGAATGCAATCAAAAGTCAAAGAACCTCAGCACAAAAGCATAGAGGCAAGGGCCACCTAGAAAGGGCATGGTCAAAAAACCAGACTTCAGGGAAAGGTGAAACAGTACATATCGTCATAATAATGCAAAGTATCACAGGAAGTACATGCAAATCACCATGAAAGAGCCCATACTAGTTCCACTTCAAGCAAGACTGCATGGTGCCAAATGGCCTCCCACACATTCGCAAAGGTTGAAAACAGAAGACACAGCCACATGCATCATCTTACTCAGAACTCATCAGTGTGCCTCATCTGCAGCAGTCAAGGAAAGGATGAATTAGTCACAATTTGGTCTCACTGGTTTAGACCATGGTGGAACTCACAATAGGAAAGCAATCCAAAAGTCAAAGAACCTCAGCATAAAAGCATTGAGGTAAGGGCCAACCAGAAAGGGCACTGGCAACAAAGCCAGGCTTCAAGGAAATGTAAAACTACACATCCAAATGCAAAGTATCATGGGAAGTACATGCAAAACACATTGAAACAGTCCAGACTGGTTCTGCTTCAAGCAAGAGTGCATGGTGCCAAATGACCTCCCACATGCTCTGCAAAGGCTGAAAACAGAAGACACAGACAGGAACCTTGTCTTGCAGAGGACTCATCAGTGTGCCAGCCCAGAGAAGGGTGAACCAGTCATAGTTTGATCTTACTGGTTTGGGTCATGGTGGAGTTCAAAGAGGAAAGTAATCCAAAATTCAAAGAGCCTCAGCACATAAGCACCAAGGCAAGGGCTCTGGAAACAAAGTCAAACTTCAAGGAACTTTTTCCTTGAAGTCTGGCTTTGTTGCTAGTGCCTTTTCTGGGTGACCCTTGCCTTGGTGCTTTTGTGCTGAGGTTCTTTGACTTTTGGATTGTTTGTAATAACAGCTTAATATGGTACTTTAATTTTTAAATTATAGTTTAATGTTTATGTTATTGATATCATTAGCTATCATTGAAGGTCAGGGTAGACTGCCCAAACACTTCTTTCTAAGTGGGAGAATTATTCTGCTCTGGGTCACTTGCCATGAAATTTGTTTAACACATTCACTCCTTTTTATTTTCAAGTCCAGTCTTTGAGGTTGTATTGCTATCTGTCCAGATCAGACCGTGACACTGCATCTCATGGCTGCTCGTTCTGTGGCTGGTCTGTGTTTTGGCAACCTCTGCTGTGGTCTCAGTAATGGTACAAGACTTTCTAGTGGTACCAGCTGTATCTTTTTTGGTGGATCTTCTAGTCATTCGACTGGTGGATCCCCTAGAGGCAGTGACAGTTCATATTCTTCTGATCCCTGCCAATCTCCTTCTCTGGAATGAAGGCAAAAAAAGTGGTTCCTGTTGCAGTTCAACTGTTCCGATGGACTCTTCTGAAGATAGGAATGAGGTGACAGCTGTTTTGGGACCTGTGCTGAAATCCTCATGTCCAGAAACCAAACTCATTCTCCTGGCTGAAGCTGTAGCAAAGTACGGGCTCTGTGTCTTAAGTTATTTATTTATTTAAAGTTTGATGACCAGGTAGGCCCGCTGAGACACACAAGTCCCTTTTTCAGGGGCGACCCTCATATGTCATAGGATTGTTTACATTAGAAGCACGAAAACTGCTCATGGTCTTGGATTTTTCTTTGGTCTGAAAGTTTTGGATACAAAAGAGATGGCAAAATAGGAATGTTTGTTCTTAGTTTTTGACCCATCAGCAGTTCTGCCAGACTCTAGCCATTGGCAAAGTGGTATGGCTCGGTAGACAAGTAAAGCTTTGAATGGATCATTAGCTTTCTTGAGAAGTCTCTTTACTGGAAGGCTATGCCTGTAGTTCAATGGGGCAGAGCAACTAACCACACCACTACTCGGGCCATATACGGGCCACTTCTCATCATTCCTCCCTTGTTCATTCTTTCTGTTGTGGCCAGAGACTCTTCCCTCCTCTTTTCCCCTCCCGCTTCCCTGTGCATGTCTCCATTGTCCTTTCCTTTCTCGTTTACTGCTGCCTCTGGCTGCCCAGCTGTATTCCCATTTGTGTTGCATTCTGTGTGCTCTGCTTTGCCTGTGTCTGTTTGTTGTTTTCCCTCCCAACTCCCCCTCCATGCTTCTTGCCCCATTGTTTGTCTTTTTTCCCACTCCCTCCATGGCTGCCATTCCCTCACATTTTTTTATTTGTTTGTTCCCCCTCCCCTCTTTTTCCCATTTCTGCTTCTCTATCTGATCCCTTCTGCTTTGTACTGTCCTCATTTCACCTGCCACTTGCCTGCGTCTGCTCTGTCCTGCCTCCCGCTTGCATTTGATGTGTCTCTCACCCCCTTCCTGTCCTGTCTTTGTATCTTTGGGGTGATCTCTTGCTCGCCCACCTAGCTCTCGGGAGCTCCTCTTCCTTTTTGGGGTTGTTCTCCCCTTCCGTATGGCTTTCCTTCCAAATGGCTTACAGGACTCTTCTGCTTTGTTATTATACTTCTGCATTCTGCTTACCATGTTTCTGCCTAGCTCCACTTAGCAGCCCTGTCAGTTCCTTCATGTTGTGATGTGTTGTGACTGCTCTGGAGTCTGTGCATTGCTTCATGCTGCTCTCATGGGAGGGAAGGGGGGGTATTCCAATTGTGAGTGTTCTCTCAATGCACACTGCTTTACTCCTGTTCAACTATATGCCCCGTCCATGCTGCTTGTGGGTAGCTCCATGGCCCTAGTTCACTAGCCAACTGTGCTCTTCTGAGGTTTTCTGTAGATCACATTATTTACCCATGTCAGCCCAGTAACAGCCCTCAGCCCAGCCCCATCTGCTGGTAATTAATCAAATTATTTTATCTTACTGGTTTAATTAGCTGTTTGGTGTCCCTGTGCCTCATTTGTGGCTTCTTTGTTTTACCCATGGCTGGGAACTGCATTGTTGCAGTGGGCATTGTGACTACAGGCAGTGAAAGCAGCGTTATAATTATCATATATTTAATCGGTCGCTGGCTCATCCGGGCCTTTGCCTGCTGCTCTGCATAGCCTTCATAGCATTAACGCATTCATCTTTTCAAGTCAATCTTCCCTAACAGTCAGTCGCTGGCACCGTCCCTCGCACTCATGCCACTACATCTGGTTTTCTACGACCCTTACCGTAGCAGCCTTCATGGTCATACCAGCCTTCTTGGGATTCATGCAATCAGCATATCAAGTCTACTCATCTTGAACCTCCATTCATATCAGCTTGGCAGCCTCCTCCTCCTACCTAACTGTTGGCTGCGGGCTTCACCTGGCCTTACCATTTCTCACACTCGTAATATTCAATGCACTCCTAATTTGGCTTTGTAATGGACCTGGTTGGCATGCATTCCTGTGGTTACAAAAATGCTATCTGCCATAAATAGACCCACATGAGGGTCCACATTGCTCAGTCTGAACTACGTACAGGTCTCTCCATCATCAGCAATCATCCAAACATGACCCACATGCGGGTCCCATGCTACATTATGACTAAGTTCTCTCCACATTTTGGAGACATGCAAACCATGTCCATTACTTCTAAGACTCAGGGCTAGCCCCGTGGCCAATGGTCTCTCTCTCTCTCTCTGCAACCCTGAAGTCCACATCTTGAGCATGCAAAGCTCAAGGTGGGGGTCCTTCTCATCTGGTACCATAGTGAGATTGTCCTCGCTCCAGGTGGACCTTCAGTCATCAACCACACTAACAGCACCTCTAGATGTTGCATTTAAGACTTTAGTGGTGATGCTCTCACAGGAAGGGTCCCTTTAGCTACCCAAGGGGTTCGGAGGCACCCTTTAAGCTATGAGTCCTACAACTGCCGCTGGTTCACCCAGTTTGTTCTTAGATCAGTAGGTCAGATGAGCACCTTGGTGGTCATTACTCTCCTCCTCTCACTTTGGAGGTTGGCACCGAGTACCCCATGTTGCAGAGATCGCTCACAGCCCTCCATGGCATTCCCATTAGAAGGACAGAGTGAGAGTGTTCCCCCCAAGAAATTGGAATTCACCTCTGGATTGGTCTACTAAATTGCAGTAGCAGAGTCATCACTAAACAAAAATGTCCTGAAGCCTGGTAGGAAGGCGACCTTCGCCTTGGATCCCCAGAGATTTCCTCCTCAAAGGGTTTTTTTACTCTCCTCTATGCCAGTGGTTCATAATACCTAGATAAGTGTAGTAACATTCCCTAGGTCATGTACTTAGGTTTCCACTGTTGAATGGAGTCAGGTGGTGTCCCTATAATTGTCCCTTCTCTCCGTCATAGCTGTTCCCTCTCTCTTTAAGAAGTCATGCCTCCAAGCCTTACATTCAGACCTACAAGCAGGTCACTATTCATCCGTTATCTCCTGCCTACTCTACTCAAGTCTCTGACCACGCCACCAAGCAACCTACGTACAGGTCTTCGATCTTGGTAAGTGTTCAGCAACTCACATGCACTGCTTGACACTCTTTTTTTGGGTTCTTAAGGTACCTTTAGCCAAGGGAATCATTCCCGTGGTACCTGTAGGGATGGAACCCTCCTCTAGGGTTCCTTGCCTTTGTACCCCTACAGTGTGATATATTCCATGGATAGAGAGGCGAACAGCCAAAGATTATCTACATTACACAAGCATAACACTATACCAAGTTGAATAGGCACATTGAACTGCTGGTACTGCTCTTTTGGCTTCTCCATTACCTTGTGAATTTATTGGACTACTTTTGAGCTGTACAATGCCATAGTCATTTAGCAAAATTGTGAAAGGCTGAACAACTGTAACTGTGGGCCATTGTCTGATACTAGAGTCTTGTGCACTCTGTGGTGATCAAAAATTGCTTTCAAGTGTCCGATAACTTTGAGTTATAGTGGTAAAGTTCAGATGAACAACTTCAAGGTACTTTGAATGATAGTCCACAATTGTGGAGAATCTTTTACTTTTCAGGTTGAAGAGATCTGTAGCAACTTTTTGCTGTGGTCCATCTGGAAATTTAGACAAAATCAATGCTTCCACTTGATTGCTAAGCAGTTTGGTACAGACTTTGTACTTGTTGATCAGGGTTGTTAGTTGTGCACCATGCCCGACCACCACACAGTCTGCTGTGCTCTCTTGTGACATTTTTCTGTGCTTTGGTTTCCTTCATGGGGTGGTTTCAGTGCAGCATCCTGTAGAAATTGAGGAATCACTATTCTGGTTCCTTTCAGAAGTAAGCCGTCTTGAACTGTCAAGATGTGTTGTTCATTCCAGAACAGTTTGTTAGTGTCTATCCTTGAACTACTGGAAGCCAAACATGTTGACAAAATTTAATGACTTGTTGGCATACATGATCTTTCTGTAGTTGTTGTCTGATTTGCTCATGATTGCTGTCTGATGCTGGAAGGGTGTCTTGTATTTGAGTGAGATAGATATTTATGTCTTCCACAAGGTCTGCGTCTCCTTCTGTAGGTTGTCCTTCCAGAGGCACTCTCAACAGGTGGCAGGGCATCAGGAGTAAGGAAAGACTTTCCCAGAATAAAAACAATGGAGTAGGCATATCTCATCAGTCCTATGTTGAACCGCTGAATCCTCCAAGAAGGACATCTAGGCTTCTGGAGCCCAACAATCATACTAGAGGTTTGTGATCTGTCTCAAGAATTAAGTGTGCTCCCACAAGATAACAATTAAAGGATTCACATGCCTACACTAGGGCAAGTATCTGTTTTTCAATGGGTGGATAGTGCTGTTCTGTTGGCATTAGTGGTCATGAGGCATACCCAGCAAGTTTCAGGTAGCCTTCATGCTTTTGCATCTGAACTCCTCCCAGTCTGAAGGATGATGTGCCTGCTGCAACCTTTGTTGGGCTTGAACAAGGCTAGGGTAGGTGGTGCTGCAAGTTTCTGCTTTGAGAGCTGTAAACCCTTGCTGTGGAGTAGGGCACCAAATCCACTGGTTCACCTGTGACTGAAGTTCTCATAGGGCTTTTGTTTTCTCTACTAAGGTGGGTATGAACTTCCCCAGTTCATTGACCATTCACAGGAAACCTCAAACTTTGGACACATCTGTGGAACTTGTCATCCTCTGTATGGCTGCTAACTTCTCTGGATTGAGCTGTATACCTTTGTCCAAGATGATTTTTCCAAGGAACCGAACTTTGGTTTTCCAAACCTCACATTTCTTTGCACTCAGTGTGAGCCTTGCAATTTGAACCATTCTTAGAACTACAGAGAGTCTCTGGTCATTCACCTCTCTTGTGCAACCAAAGACAAGTATACCATCCATGTGGCACACACACCCCTCCAAGTCTTCCAGGACTTGACACATTCTGTGTTGGAAGTGCTCGGGCAGACAAGATGCCAAAGGGCAATCTTGAAAAGCAATAGTGTCCAGAGGGTGCAATACATGTGGTTAGTTTCCCTGATGCCTTTGGCAGATGTATCTGCCAAAATCCTGTACTGGCATCAAGTTTGGTGAAGATAATTGTTTCTCCCCGCAGCCCCAGCATCTGTTCCACTGAGGGAAGGATGAATTTCTCTCATCTGACTGTCTCATTCAGCTTGGTAAGGTCAACACAGATCCTTACAGTGCCATCTGGCTTTGTGATTACTACCATTTATGCACACCAGTCTGTTGGTCTCTCAGTCTTGGGGACAACTCCCAGATTCTCCTTTCTGGAAAGTTCAACTTTGACCTTGAGCATCAGTGGGACTGGGATCCTTCTAGGTGCTATCAGTGAAAATGGTATGACTCGTGGTGTAAGCTGAATGTGGTTCTCTTCTTTGACTTCTAAGCAATTGAATAATGTTGGGAGCTTTTTACTCCACTCACTTTGTTTCACACTATTGAGTCTGGCAAGAAGATGTAGTTTCTCAGTTAAGGTATGGAGGTTCTTCACAATGTAAATGTCTTCTTGACTTGCACGTTTGCCTTTATTTACAGTGGTAGATACATACCCCGCACACATCCAGGGTGAATCTTCCTGGCCCCATCAAGATTTAACTAGTGGCCCCCAAAGGTGTGCAGTGTTTGCCCCACAGTTTCTTGTAAAATATTCTGGCATGGCTGTGACATCTGAACCTGTGTCTGTCTTGAACTTTGTTGGCATTTTGTTGATAAGAAAGAACAATTACTTACCATAACAGAAGATCTTTGAGAGAATCTCCTCTGTTGAGCCACATTATGAAACTGTAAGCCATCAGTGTCAGGATCACTGGGAAATGTTTACTGTCTAAGGCCGCCCACATCAGCATGCCTCATTGATGCCTATATAATATTGGCGTCCTCAGCATGCCTCAGTTCCCAGCCAGAGACAAGCTTAGAGGATATCAGATCAGAAGGGACTGAAACAACCAGAATCAAACAAGGCACACACCAGAGGATATAGAAACCTCAGTAAAGATGATGAACTAGGCTTCAGAGCAAGATCAGCAAAAGGGGGAAAGGAGGGAGACAGAGATGTGGTTCAATGAAGGAGATTCTCTTGAAGGTGTACTGTTACAGTAAGTAACTATTCCATCTTCTTTGAGAACATATCCCTCCACTGAGCACATCATGGAATGATTCCCAAGCATTAACAAGCACTGAGGGACAAAAAAATTGTTCATTACCATATTGGGAGGTAGGCAGGATCTAAGGATCCTGATTAAAGAGGCCTTCCAGAACTGTAAGTTCTACAAAAGACAATGTCCAGATTGTGGTGTTTCGTAAATGTATGAACAGTACTCTAAGTGGCAGCATCACATATGTCAGCAGTGGACACACTGTGAAAACAAGCCATGGAAAATGATGGAATCACTTCTGAAAGAAAGAATTGTTGAGTACCTAGAGGCCAGCAGGGCACAGGACCCAAGGCAGCATGGATTCACAGTGGGAAGGTCATGTCAGATGAATCTAATAGATTTCTTTGACTGAGTGACCAAAGTGGTAGACCAGGGAGGGGCTGTGGACATGGCCTAACTAAACTTTAGCAAGGCATTTGATACAGTCCTACACAAAAGATTAATAAACAAGTTAGCCAGCCTGGGAGTGGGTCCCAGGGTGGTAGTCTGGGTAGAAACTTGGCTGCACAACAGGACACAGAAAGTAATAGTAAATGGAGTCCACTTTGAAGAAAGGGTGGTTACTAGCGGGGTACTGCAGGGTTCAGTACTGGGACCGGACCTTTTCAATGTCTTTATAAGTGACTTTACAGAGGAACTAGAAGGAAAAGTATGTCTCTTTGCAGATGACACAAGGATCTGCAACAGGGTTGATACCCAAGGGGGGTGGAAAGGATAAGAAGGGACTTGGTAAGGTTGGAAGAATGGTCAAAAGTATGGCAGCTTAGATTCAATGCAAAGAAGTGCAAAGTAATGCACCTGGGAAACAAAAACCCAAGGGAAGAGTACACAATGTGTGGGGGAGGTACTAACAATAGCAAAAATGGAAAGGGACCTGGGGTAGTCATATCAGATGACCTAAAGGTAAGCAAGCAATGTGAGAAGGCAGTAAGGAGGGCTGTGGGGATACTGGGATGTATAGGGAGAGGCATCACCGTTAGAAAACAGGAAGTTGCTATCCCTCTGAGAGACAGTTGGTGAGACCACATCTGGAGTACTGCATGCAGTTCTGGAGTCCCCATCTCTGCAAGGACATTGACAGGATAGAGGCAGTCCAGAGTAGAGCAATTAAAATGGTGCAGGGTCTGCACCAGATGCCATACAAAGAGAGACTAAAGGAGCCTAATATGTATACCCTTGAGGAAAGGAGGAAGAGGGGGGGCATAATAGAAACTTTCAAGTACCCCAAGGGTATCAACAAAGTCCAAGAGGGTAGCATCTTTCAGAAAAAGAGATGTGCAAGAACAAGGGGGCACAATTTGAAGATAGAGGTAGAATGGCTCAGGGGCAATGTGAGGAAATATTTTTTCATGGAGAGGGTGGTGGATGCATTGAACAGCCTTCCTGAGAAGGCCGTGGGGTCAAAAACAGTGAGGGAATTTAAGAATGCATGGGATAGACGTAAGGCAATTCTGGTGGGGGTTAGAAAGAAGTAGGCTGTTGGCTAACTAGGATCTGCAGCTTATCCAATAGGTAGGGAAATGGACAGATTAGGTGGGCCAAGCGGTCCTTATCTGCCATCAAAGTCTATGTTTCTATGGACGGTAGCTACCCTGCAGGTTGAGTGAGGACAGACAGGACCGAGAAATTATTTACTGTGCTTCTGGCAACAGAAAGTATTACAGCAGTCCAGTCATTTGGCCAGACCCTGCTTAGAAATGGTAGCACCCACCATTTGGGGGACGAAAGCTACAAAGAGTTGTGAGGATTTTCTACAATCCTTAGCATGATCCATGTACAAACACAGCATTCTGTGGACACCCAGCGTATGTAAATGATATTTCCCACTATCCGTGGGAGTCAAAAATAAACAGAAAGGTCAATCGTCTGATTTCGTTTTCTTTCAGACATGACCTTTGATAGAAAACAAAGATTAGTACATAGTCTAATACCATCCTTGTGAAAAATAAGAAAAAGTGGATCTGGAACCAGAGCCTGCAACTCAGAAATGCTAAAGTTTTAAAAGAATCCAGCACTTCAGACAAAATGCAGTGACAGATTATTATTTATTTATTTATTTATTTAAGGTCTAGGAATTACAACCCTTTGAGTCAGGGACTCATTTGCAAAGGCTCCACGTCATACAAGAAATAGATTAGAACAAAGTACAATATGTGATTTACAACTGAGACATCAACTTTGTGAACAAAGAAAGACAGTTACATACAGAGATTAAAAGATTTAATGATTCAAATAAGAATCAGAACTTACAAGGGTAATATAAATGGCACAGAAAAGCTCAGTGTGCGATTTTATAGCTTCCACACATACTCTGCCTCTGTGCTTTGGGGCAACAACCCCTTCCTTAGGAGGCAACTCAGAAATGCATCTAGCAGATATCATAGCCACTAGGAACATTGTCTTTCAAGACTGGAAAAGCAGCTCACAAGTAGCAGCAGGCTCAAAGGGAGGTACAGGAAGGGTCTCTAGGACTGAATTAAAGTCCTACTTTTGAACAGAATCATGGACCTGGGGGTTAGAGACAGGATGCCTCCAAGGAACCCATGGGAAACATCAAACTGGGCCATGGTTTATGACACCATGAAATTCTGACACTGGCAAAGTGGACCTTAATAAAGGAATACCCGAGACCTGAGTCTTTAAGAGGTAGTCATGTGCTAGATTAACTGGACACCTAAAGGGATCCAGAAAACTAGCAGAACTCCAGACTGTAAAATGTTTTCATTTTAGTGAGTAGGTGTACTGTGTAGATGGCTTTTTAGCCGCTAATTGAACAGTAGCAACTGCCAAGGAAACCCAGAAGTAAGAGAGCTCTATGTCCTCAGGAAACAGGTATAGAGGAGCAGAGACCACAGATCCAGATGCACCAGAGTACCTTACCCATGTGTCAGAAGTCCCACTCACAGAGGGAGTGAGACAGGGTTTCCACTACTAATTACTGAAGAATAGGGAACCAAATTTGTCTGGGCCAGTATGGGGCCACAAGAATCAGGGTGGCCAGCTCAGCCGGCAGCATGACCAGATCCCTCTGTATTAGAGGGAATGGGGGAAAGGTTTATATGAACCTTCCTTTCAAAGGGAGGGACAATGCATCTCTCCAGAAAACTCCAGACCCTGAGTGAGCGAGCATAAACAGGGCAGTTTTTCATTGTACGGAGACACATAAAGGCCTATATCTGGGTGACCCCATTTTACAAAGAGGTCATCCACCATGGAACCTAAGAGTTCCCACTTGTGGCAGGATGCCTGGGACTGGCTGATGTGATGAGCCAGAGCATTCAGGGTTTTCGGGAGGAACACTGCTGGCAGAAACATGTCGCGTTCTATCACCCAATGCCAAACTCTCATTACCTCTCCACAGAGAGGATACCACTGGACTCTGCCCTGTCACTTAATGTAGTCCATCACTATAGTATTGTCTGTATGGATTAGCAGCTGATGTCCAAGAAGGAAGTTGGTGAAGGCCTGTAGGCCATGCAGAACAGCCCTCATTTCCAGAGTGTTGCTGTGCAAAACTGAATCAAATCAATTGGGTCTGAGTTCTGAAGGGGCCCAGATGGGCACCCCATTCATAACCTAAGGCATCTATCATCATCACCAGGAGTGGTTAAGGATGGAGCAACCAGGACCACATCTCAAGGCTGGAGTGGTCCACCCACCAGAGCAAGGAGTAACATAGTGGAATTACAGGTATTAGACACTGCAACTCACTGGAATGCTGTGCCCACTGTGCCCACAGGAACCACTGTGGGATTCTCATGTGCAGTCGTGCCAGAGGGACAGTCAGTATGGCAGCAGCCATAAGGCTGATGAGCCATAGCAGGCATCTGTGAAATGCAAAGTCACTGGAAGAGATCAGCTGAGCCTGAGCCATCAGTGCATAGCAGTCTGAGGACAGAAATGCCCGAACCAGCTCCATGTCCAGGACAACCCCTATGCATTGTAGGCACTGACACAGAGTGAGGACTGACTGGTCAAATAGCTGTCTGGTCTGAATCAGGGTATGAAGTATGGCCTCCCACAATGGGGCCTTCAGAAGCCAGTCAGCTATATATGAGAAGACATAGAGGCTTTCCCTGTGGAGGGCAGTTGCCACTGCAGCAAAAACTTCACTAAAGACATACGGTGCAGAATACAAACTAAAGGGCAAGACACAAAACTGACAGTGTGAGCCCTGCAGCATGACTCACAAGTATTTGCAATGTGACTTGTGGATCTTCACATAAAGGCATGCATTCTTCATCTCCAGAGCAACTATCTAATCCCCCTTCAATAAGGGGGGTGGGTTAACCACAGAGAGACAATTCGGAACCTTTTGTTTTGGATGACTAGATTCTGTCCTCAAAGGTCAGGTATGGGCCCTAAATCCACAGTCCATTTTGGTATCAGGG
This sequence comes from Neoceratodus forsteri, assembly GCA_016271365.2. Classification (NCBI taxonomy): domain Eukaryota; kingdom Metazoa; phylum Chordata; order Ceratodontiformes; family Ceratodontidae; genus Neoceratodus; species Neoceratodus forsteri. The sequence continues at coordinate 355,103,524 of CM057454.1, read as the reverse complement.
ATTTCTGGGAATAATAGCTCAAGTTTCTGTCCTGAAACTGGGCCATACTCTAGAGTGCTGTAGCGAAGGAGGGTTTGAACCTCCTCCAGTAGGGGGCAAGATGTCCTGGAGGGTACCTCTTCGGCAAAGGAGAGATCACTACAGGAACAGACAGGATCTCTAAGGCCCTCATAGCATGAACAACTTGACTCAAGCTGGCAAAGGAGAGATGCTGGTTACACTAGTACTACGTTTTTCTACACTTAAGTTATGTGTTCCAACCTTTACAATTGGAAACTTGTGCTTATAGTGTATTTTTTCAGTTACTTTGATGCAATCAGTGCAATCCAGTGAAATAAAACATTACTTATCTACCCATTTCACTGGGAGGTTTAAATGTGTTAAACTCTGTTACCTTTTTCTTCGTGTTTTTATTTTTTTAACATTGGTTCTGGGTAGTATGGGCTCCTTGGATTAGAGAATGACTCTTACTGTGCTTGGATACTTGGAATAAAGGTTGCCTTTGAATACCTAGTGTCCAAAAAATAGGTAGATTACCCCAATAGGTATGCCAGACTCTGATAAAGAGAAAACACCGGCATAGAGGCCATACTATTAGAGACCTTTCCAGGAAACAGCTGTATGTACATATTACTGAATCTTCCTTTTTTTGGCTGAATTTACTTTTATGGATTGCCCTGATTGATTAGCTCAAACAGTTGCTTTACAATTGATAGAGACATGGATCCCTTTTAGAATGTGGGACACAGTCTGGCTTTGCCCTCATGGGAAATTAAGAGTCTGTGACTCCCATAAACATAAAATCAAGTATAAAGCCAAGCCCAGCATAAAATAGGTTATGCCCAAGAAAGGATTGTTGTGATCAGTTTGAAACTCAAATACAATTTTCTTTATGTTGGCTCACATATGCGCAGCCAACATATTGTGGTAGTAGCAGATTTGGAGGCGCTGTCACTGTTGGGTGAATGCAGGGCATGCAGCAGTAGGTGCGTTTCTTATTCCCCAATCAGCCTGCATGCCGGCACCACACCATGCATAGTTAATGTGGCGATCACATCAAATGAAAAGTCCACTGCAAAGCGAGAAAAGTTCATCATATGTAGCAGACCTCTCGATGTGCTTTCCCTGGTGGTAAAAAAAGATTAACATGGCGGCACACTGCCTGCCATACTGCCGACTTCGGGGGTGCCCAATCCCCTGTCATGCCCTGCCCCAATGTGTGCCGGCGAGGCCCACTCCCTGTCGGCATAATCACCCATTTGTTATGTGCCAAGGGGTGCCCAATCCCTCAGCTCTTGCCCCCGCTTTCATTGTTTGCCAATGGGGTGCCCACTCCCATCGGCTACAACATCCACCCCCAAAAACACTTAGGTGGCACACTGTAAGCCCACCCCAGCGTACAACGTCTTTCTGAAAAATAAAAACCGTCCCAACAGTTTTTTTATTTTTAAACCCTGTGAAAAAAGAAAACAGTCCCTCGCCATCTCCCTGCCCCCCTCCCACAACCCGCACCCACCCACTGCGCACCCTGCCTCCCCACACCCTCCTCACCCCATGCTTACCTCCAGAGTCTGGAGCGATGATCTTCTGTGGACTGGGAGCATGTCTGCACTCTTCAAAGCCGACCACAAACTGAGGAAATGCCAGTAAGCTGTATAATGGAATAAATAGGGTTTTTTTCAACTTTGATGCATATCTCAGGCATTTTTTGGAATTTTGGCACCAAATTTTCAACATGGGGTTTTTGGGACCGCTCCTCATGAGTTCTGGCACTTTCATGACGTTAATCGGCCCCAGAAATGACAGTGCCAGTGTTCATGCGGTGGGCTCTCAAAAAGTTCTCAAAAAGCGTATGTTGCAAATCTGGTGGGAAAAAATCCCAAAAATTACTGTTTTATGAGTGTGCATTGCGCAGTTTCCACGCACTATCGTAACTTCATGAATCTGTAATATTTTCACTCCAGATTTTCAAAACTGCCATTTTCCACACCTCCTTATGAACAGTAGAGCTGTCATTTTGCATATCCTAACCAAAATGTGTTTTCGCATGTCCGGCATAGAATAGTGCGGTCACTGCGCGAAATCAGTTTTCAGGACAGTTTAAGGAAATGACGGTGACACTGTTTATGAGCAGAAGTCCTAAAATGCCTATGTTGAAAATTTGGTGACAAAATTCCATAAAATGACTGTGTTACAAGCATGCGTTGCAAAGTTTCCACGCACCCTTGTACCTTCTCAAATTTGCAGTATTTTCATGCCACATTTTCAACACTGCCATTTTTTCACACCTTCTTATGAACAGTACAGCTGTCATTTTTCACATCCTGCCCTAAATATGTTTTTGCACCTGTGGAGCACAATGGCGTGGTCACTGTGCGAAATCAACGTTTCAGACACATTAACAGAATCACACTGCCACTGTTCATGAGGGGAGGTCCCAAAATGCCTATGTTAAAGATGTGGTTAAAAAAATCCCCAAAATAATTGGTTTACTGACATGTGTTGCACAGTTTCTATGCATGCTCATACCGTCACCAATTTTTCATATTTTCACTCCAGATTTTCAACGTTGCCATTTTTTTGCATCTCCTCATGAACAATACAGTTGTCATTTTCCACATCCTGCCCAAAATGTGTTTTCATCCCTGTGTCACCAAATGGCATAGCCACTGTGCAAAACCACCTTTCAGCTAACAAACTGATAGTGCCGCTTTTCATGAGGTGGGCTCACAAAAAGCCCAAGTTGAAAATTTGGAGTGAAAATACCAACACACGCCTATGGTGTTAGGGTTTCCAACTGTAGCACCCCATCCTGTAGAGACTGACAGACATTAGGGGGTGTGACTTGGGACCATCGGCTGTAATGCTCACGCCATTCCACCCCCATCCCTACCCTGCAGCCAGTGACAGGCATTGTGGTGTGTCTTGCACTGTTCAACCACAATGTTCACCTCATTCTCCTATACTGCACCCACCTCAGCGTATTTCCTTATGGAATGGGGTAAGTATAATGGCCAAAGACCCCAAAGCACACCACAACACTTGTCAGTGTCTACAGGGCAGGGTGAGGTACAATGCCATGACCGTTATAGCTGACGACCCAAAGGCACACCCCAATGCCTGTTGGTCTCTACAGGGTGGGGGTAGGGTTGGTGTCACTTCAATACTTCACTGCCATTCTTATTATGCATCTCTAACTCCAGCACTACCAATGCCAATGCCAGCGAGACAACATTCAGCATTGACAAATGCTTGTTTTCACTTGTCCCTACATTGTTACTTTTTGGCATTTATTAGTAGTAGAGTGCAGTGAACCCCTGTCCCCCTCCTCTTACAAATCTGTATTTTTAGTTGTTTATTCTGATGGATGGAAAATGTATGAGGCTAGTACACTTTGTGTGAGTTTTGTTGTGTTCAAGTGTCAAAACTGGGCAAGCCAAATGCCAGTTCATTCTGCAATTAAAATACATCTCACAGTATGACTTAATAAAAATGATCATGGCAAGTCTAAAACCAGTCTTTCATGCAGAATGCAAACACTATGCAAACTTAAAACAAATTTGGCTATGGTGTAATATAAAATGATTTCTGAGTGAATCTTGCAATTTTCTAGAAAAGGAAGCTCTCTTTGGAGTTATTGTGATTGTTTATAACGTATATTGCTAGACAAGTTTATTTCTTTTATTCTTTGCTTTTTTATTAATTTTGTTCTAGTAGTTCTCTTGTGCTTTTTATGATAATGTTATCATTTCTTTTGTTGTACTTTGTTGGTGTATTTTGCTTTTGTCCTTTCTTAAATAAAAAGAATCCCCTTTCTCTTTTTGAGAAGTGCCATATGATCTTTAACATCCATCTGAACAACCACCAAAATGGATAGGTTAGATACTGGTTCATTGGCTCATCCAAAACACTAAACATGAAAGCTCTTGATTGGCTGACAGCCATCACAAGCACATTATTCGCTTTTTATTAATTATTTATTTTTTGTTTATTACTTATTGTTTATTGACGTGTAATGAATGCAAACAATTAATCCAACAGCATCTTGAAACTTTCCTGCTGCTTCCATCACCGTCAAATATTTTCTCCATTCTCCTGCCTGCTGTTTCTACTTTCCATAACCATCATCTCTCCTCCCATTCCTGCCCCCTTCCCCAGAAAGGCTGACTCTGCACTCTTTCTGCCCACTGCCTCTAGTGTCTGCATCTGCATCTCTGCACCTTTTGTTTACCCCAAGGATACTTACAAATGTGTATTGGTGGACTGAGCACTCTCCCTCAGCAGTCTGAACCAGAATTGTGCTGCAGCTGTGATACATGGCTTGTGCCTGCTCATGGGCAGTGGCCACCATGCTCCACTGTTCACCAGCCTGTCATCTTACTGGGCTTCAAAACCAGTTTCTCAGAGAAGGTTTATTTTCAAAATAGATAAAATGTAACCAGAAACATTTGTTGGGGCCATTACAGTTGGGCCAATTGTCAGAAAGAAGAACCCAAATTAAGAAGTGCAGATCTGCTTACTTTTGTGCCTAAGGTATCAACTCACTCTTAGACAACATCGAATGTTTGGTGACTAGAGTGGAGTGCTTGTGCATATGTTAACATTTTGGCCTTTCTCTATTCCCACCCTTAGTAAGAGGCCAGCAGCGATTAGGGAATAGAAGGTCCTGCATCAAGGGTGAGTAGAGTGCCTGGGGCAGAATGGTGGAGAACAAAAAACTCTGAGCATGGATTGTTGGGAGGAGCTGGTTTATATGCCTGGGGCAAATTCGCCTGGGGCAAATTTGTGGAATGTCTGGAACCGTTTTGCAATGGTTCACGTCATTCCTTACCGGGAGATCACAGAGAGTTGTGTCGGGGATTTTTTCCTCTGACCCAATTCCTTTGTTGTGTGGAGTGCCCCAGGGATCCGTGCTGTCGCCCATGTTGTTTGCAGTGTATATGCTGCCCTCGAGGTATCATTAGACGATATGGGCTGAGGTTTCACTGCTATGCTGATGATACCCAGCTCTATCTGTCTTTGCACCGACCAGGATGGAGCTCTCTCGGTGTTTAACAACTGTCTGGGGAGATCCAAGACTGGATGGATTCTAGTTGGCTAAAGTTGAACTCGGAGAAAACAGAGGTGCTGGTAGTGGACCCTGGTGGTCGGGTGGTGAGGCGAGTGTCGGTGCTCCATCTGGAATTGTCCTTGGTAGAGTATCTATGCCGTCCTCAGAATGGGTGCGTAGCCTTGGGTTTATTCTTGACGAAAGGCTGACTCTCAAAGCTCAGGTGTCAGCCGTTGTCAAGATTTCCTTTCATCATCTTAGGAATATTGCCAGGGTTAGGCATCTTGTTCCGTCTGACTCCCTGCCTACTCTGGTTCACGCTTTTGTATCCTCATGCTTAGATTATTGCAACGCCCTGTACTTTGGGCTTTCTGGGGTTGAAATCCGTCGCCTACAGCTGGTGCAGAACGCTGCAGCCTGGGTTCTGACTGGGACAAGTCAGTTCTGTCATATCACTCCCGTGCTGCGTGAACTGCACTGGCTGCCTGTGCGGTGGCGGATCACCTTTAAAGTCATTTTGCTGACTTTTAAAGCCCTTCACGACCAGGGTCCAGTCTATCTGAAAGACCTCCTGGTTCCTTACTGCCCTGACCGATCACTCCGCTCGGCCGACATGGGGTTGTTAGAGATCCCAAGAGTGAGTTTAAAATCTTCTGGCAGCAGAGCATTTTCACATGCTGCACCCACTCTTTGGAACTCTCTACCATGTTGGTTACGGCAGTGCACCTCCGTGGAACTTTTCAAGAGGGATTTGAAAACCTATTTGTGGAGTATGGCTTTTTTAGACAATTAAGTTATTTATTAATGCTTGGATTTTATTATTAAATACTTTACTTCGTTGTATGTTGATTTTATGTACATGTTCTGTTTTTATGTAGTGTTTTGAACTGTTTTTAAAGTTGTTCAGCACCTTGATACACTGAAAGGTGCTATACAAATAAAATTATTATTATTATTATTATTATTATTATTATTATTATTATTATTATTATATGTGGAATGTAGGCAGAGTTATTCCCCTATGTTAAATCTTGGGTCAGCCCTCCCATTCAATGTTTGGTGAATAGAATAGAGTGCTTCTGCATACGTTAACTTTTTGGCCTTTCTCAATTCCCACTCTCAATAGGGGGATGGCAGTGATAAGGGAATAAAAGGCTCAAAAAGACAACCTCCTCCAATTCCTGAAGAATGTGGACAGTAGCACACAGGAGAGGAAAAAAACACTGTGGAGGAAACCTCTGAGGACCCATGGCTATTGACCTGCCCGTCCACTAGGCATACCAAGAGGGGATAATCTTAATGCCTGATTATTTTCATTGTTTAAAATATGAAAATGCTCTATGTGGATCTTCTGTGTTGGTGAAGGAGCAGGATATTGACTTGATGCTTCTTATACTGTTTCAAAGACTTTAAGAGTAATGGACTTGGATAGCAGTCATAAGAATGTTTTTCGGTGCTGAGGATGATGTGGTAGACATTGCTGGATGATAATTAGAGTCAGAAGGTATGAAGAAGATACTGACAAGTCAGTGAGTAGGTTATATAACTTTCTCACTGAAAGGAGAATACTGGCAGACTAGAGCAGCGAATGCTCACGCTCAGATGGCTCATATTATCAGGTGGTTCAATTTCAAGCAGATATACAATACCACTGGCAACTCACAGCAGAGGATGGATGAATAATTTAAGGAAGTTGACACAGTACGTAGTTGAAGTCTAGAGCTTTTGTGGTTCCAGTAGAGAAGCACATGGATGGCCGGCAATTGAAAAGAATAGAGCAAGCATATGGAAGGCAATGGATTGTACATCCAAAGCTAGGCTGAGTGAAAATGCAAACTGCGAGAGGCAATGTTTATTAAAACTCTGTTGTGAATGTTGTGGGAAGAATCTGACTCTGATAATGCAACATCAAAGCAGGAACTGAATGAAACCAAGTTGGTTATGTAGAGGATCTCTGATAAGCTGAGAAGCACCAGTCATAAACTTAGTTATGCAGTTTTCTACACTGAAAATAAAGCAAGATACTGAGGCATGGGATTAGACAGAAACTTGACACAGAGGATGGGTATGGTATGAAGAACAAAGGATGTTGCACCTTAAAATTCCATAGGGCCCCCCAAAATATACAGATCCATGAAAGTAGACAGGAGGATAGCAGAGGCTTCTCAATACTGCTTTGGATGCATAGGCTATGAAGGGTATGGCAAGGCTGGCATACATCAGCTAAGTCCAGGGGAGCATTCTGGGCTGCTTTAGTCCCATTATGGTATCCAGTGAACACAGCAACCATGAGTAAGTGATTGCAAAAGGGGTAACTCAATCACGGTGTCTGTGTTCTGGGCTACCTGGCAGGGTAGTGATGGAACATGGGGGTAGGCGACTACAGCGACAGGATGCATGTGTATATACATGTGCAGGGGGAGGGCCCAGTCCGCACGACGGGTGGAAGGGGAGGGAGGGTATGTGGGGTGTAGTGCAGCGGTCGGCTGTTGAGCTGGCCATGTGGCATGGTGGGTAGGGTGGCAGGCTGCGGTTGGGAGGGTGCCATGTTCAGTTCTGGGCCGGGTTTGTTTTTTGCATCAGGCTATTTTTTTTATTAAGTTTTACAACCCTAATGACATGCACTCCCCTAGAGTTGAGAATCCTTAAGTGGGGGGGATATGGGAAGGGGGCACTTCCCCCTGCATATCCCAGAATCTCATTGCTGTTTTTGTGATCACTGCAAGTGTACATCACCGTTATTTATTTTTGGCGATGTACACTCACCCAAACGGTGATCATGATTCGGTGATCACCTCCGATTATAGAACCAAATTGTAGTACAGCATGTGTCAAAGACATCATAAGATTGGAGCTTTGAATGAAACTGACTGAGGGGCATCCTTTGAGACCGTCTTTGAGCTGAAGCATGGAGGAGGAAGTCTGTGGGACTCCTCTGAAGATTTTGTTTGACTAGAGGAGAGTAAGAAGATGTCCAAGGGACTTCCCTGAAGACTGTCTTGGGGTGAAGTGTGCAGGAAGTTCAAGGCTTTGCTGAAGACTTTCTTCAAGAACAAGAGTGAAGGAAGGGGTGTGAGGGCTTCCCTGATATTGTCTTGAGTTGAAGCGTGCAGGAAGAAGTCCATGGGGCTTCCCTGAAGACCTTCTTCAAGTAAAGGCATGAAGGAAGACATCCAAGGGGGTTCCCTGAAGACCATCTTCAAGTTGACGAATGATGAATGAAAGCAGAGACTCCCATCCTAGCAGATGTAGGATGCCTATCTTCACTCGTAGACCTCCTGGAAAAATGAGTTAAATAGATGGTGCTTTGAGGGCTGTTGGTGAGGGCTGCAAAGAGAAAGAAAGAAGCTGCTGGCATTGCCAATCATGTAGATAGAGTGCAGGCTACTGATGATGAGGCAAAGGAGGCTGACTAGACTCATTATAACTCAGAGATGTGAAAGCCAAAGTCATTTCCATTATTATTAGGAGATGTAGATGAGGTGAGGGAGAAACAAGTAGAACTCAGCATTGGCATGGCAAGAGCTGCAGCTTCATGGAAGAAGTTAGGTGAGGTTACCAGGCATATGAAAAGCTCAGTCAATCAGTGAATCAGATAATGCACCACCTGAAGGAGCTGATGATGAGTAAGTAAAATAGTAGTCCAAGTAAAGGCATAATGGGGCCTGAGATATGATTGTAGTGGATCCATAGCAGCTAGGAGAATAATGGATACTTCTATTGGTAAATGCATTCAGATGGATTCCTTAATGAATCTGACTTTGATGCACTGGGAGTATTGAGTGAGCAGAACTGGAGAAGAAGCAAAAGGGGAGGCTACTGCAGCATAACTGAATATGATCATTAGGTTCAAGTTACTGGTGATGAGACAAACCTAACAATATGAATTAAAAAAACAACATGTTCATGTGAGGGCCTTCTGGTTATTGTCCTTGACGTAGAGACAGGCAGGCTAGAATTCTTCACTATAAACTTAAGGTAACATGGGAGACAGAAGTAATAAATTAGGTAACTTGGAGATTAGCATGTCTGCATTTTACGGTAATAATTCTTGTCCAGCAACAATATGCACTTAAAAATGGGCCCCAAGTGCTGAAGGTGTCCCTTTAAGAGAATAGGGATTAACAAGGTCCATGGAATAGACTGAGGCTCACAGTAATTTTAAGTGCAGTAGGCAGCTAATTGCACATTCAGTTATTTAGAGTCTGTAGGATTTGTGCATTTTATTTTTCTTTTAACTGGGTTCTGAGTAATAGATACTGATTGCAACGCTACCTTATAGAACTGTTTATGGAGTCACTACCAAGAAGGTAAAGTAGGTTTGGGCATCATCTGAGAGATCCAGTCCAGTAGAGAATTGAAGATTGTGTAAATTGGTGCTTGTAGAAGACTTAATGAACAGTCATACGTGCGCTCGGTCGCATTACTTTGGTTCCAGAAGGAAACAGATTGATAGCCCGAGTGCTGCTGCCGTGGAGTACTCTAATGTCCCCAGGTGCTCGAATAGGAGCAAATCACCAAGAGGCAGCTGAAAGTCTGTTTAAGTGTGGTTCTGAAACCCCATCTGATGATTGCCTCTAATAATGTTACGGGTTGTACAGACTAAAAGTTCTATACCAAACAGCTCTAGAGCAGATAACTGCAATAAATATAAAACATGCTGACATGCCCTATTAAACATTAAGTTAAAGCCTCGTTGTTAATAAGCATTGGATGGATAGTGGTCTGCCCTCAATGATTAAGTAAATAGAGAGAAATAGGGATGAGAACTTGCATATCCAGTGCTGTCCACCATGAAGTGGGTAATTTAAAGAGCCTTAACTAACTGGTGGTTGCAGTGTGGAGTGAAGGTTAAGCCCTGAATTATTCAACTAGATGACTTGGAATAGTCCAAAGTGGAAGGATGGCAGCCTAGTGTATCAGATAAGAAATAATGATACCCTGCTCAATGTTTGTCAGACTGTTGCAGAAGAAGCACTGGAACTGGTAGAGAGTGGATTCCTGCCAAAGGCTGCAGGTCTCAAATGTAGCACCTGTAGGTGTTAACAGGTTGATGCAGGCTGGGTCACGAACTTAGAAGCAGGCAGAGGAAAGGAGCGGTGGCCCTAAAGAACAGAAAAAGGAAAGCCCAAAAAGAAGCACAAAGGACCAGAGATGAGGAGCAAAAACACAGACAAAGAGGTGGGAAAGGGACAACAGAAACCCACAGACAAGAGGAAGTGCAGGGAGGAACCGGCGGGGGAGGCAAGAATGCCAGACAGATGAAGAAATGGGGGGTACCAGGTACAGAATGAATGAAAAACATATGGGAGATGAGAAGGCACACAACGAGGAACACAGTGTAGTGCAATGCCGAAAGGACACAAACACAGGAAAGATCAGGGGAGAGGAATGAAGACAAGCAGAAAAAAAGGAAGGGAGAAGGGAAGCAGAGCGCACAGCCACAAGGACCACACAGCCACCCAGGTGCAAACAAAAAAAGGCAGATCGTGAATTGCTGTGAGGGGTTAGCTTATATGTAGAATGTGGGCAGAGCTATTCCCTCACATGGAATCTTGGACTTCAGCCCTTCCATTAAAATGTGGGGCATCACTTACATCCAGTACAATGATACCTTATTCACCAAAGATCTGGACAATGTAAATGCACTGAACTGTCATTTCACTAAGTTCATCATCAACATCCCATGCAACCAAGCTCAAAATAAGTGAGACTGATTGAAGCTACTACCCATCATTTGAAACATTCACAGACATCTTTTCATGTCATGGGCATCACTGAGATGAAGTTCAGAATTATGAGGATAAAGAGGGAAGGGGTGGGCAGAAAATGGTGACGATCAGGCGGAGGCACTAAATGAGCACTTTTGCTCTGTCTTCACTAGGGAACAGGACAGGTCTACAGTACAGGGAATTATTGGGGGGTGCCTTAGGGGTTGGGAGGAATACAATGGGGAGATTGGGGTTGACAGGGTCTTAAGGGGTCTGAGGGAACTGTGGGTGGACAAGGCACTTGGTCCAGATGGAGTACACCAGAGGGTCCCGAGAGAGCTGGCAGAGGTACTAGCAGTCCCTCTGATGGACCTGTGTAATGCCTTGCTGGAGAAGGGGTGTGTGCTGCAGGACTGGAGGACTGCACATGTGGTACCACTCCACAAGAGTGTTCCCAGGGATGAGCCAGGGAACTACAGGCTGGTCAACCTAACTTCCATAGTGGGCAAGTTGATGGATACCATTCTAAAGGAAAGGCTGGTGTTCTTCCTTGATGTAAATGGTCTCCAGCATGACAGGCAGCATGGGTTTGTCAGGGGGAGATCCTGTCAAACAAACATGATAGACTTCTTTGACTAGGTTACAAGGACACTGGACAGGGTGTAGAAAGTGGACGTTCTGTACCTGGGCTTCAGCAAGGCTTTTGATTTAGTGCCACATGGCAGGCTGATCAGCAAGCTGAGGGACCTGGGAATAGGAGATAAACTGTTGGGATAGGTCGAGAGCTGGCTGTGGGACAGGAACCAGAGAGTGGTGGGGGGGTAGTATCCAAACCTAGGCCTTTAATCAGTGGGGTCCCACAGGGTTCAGTATATGGACCTGTGCTGTTCAATATCTTTATTGGTGACAAAGCAGAGGGTGCCAAAACTAAGATCTACCTTTTTGCAGATGATACCAAGCTCTGTAGGAGGGTGGACACAGTGGAGGGAAGACAAGAATTAAAGGAAGATCTGGCTAGGCAACAGAAATGGTCAGGCATCTGGAAGTTGGGATTCAATGCCAAGAAATGCAAGGTCATTCACCAGGGAGCCGAGAACCTAGGGACCAGCTACTGGCTGAGGAGAGTACAGGTGACCATCTTAGAGATGGAAAATGACCTTGGAGTGTTAGTCAGAGGTGACATGAAGCACTCTGCCCAGTGCCGAAAGGCAGCAGCCAAAGCAATTAAAATGCTGGGCTGCATTGCCAGAGGAATCACCTCTATGAGGGAGGAAGTTATTCTGCCACTGTACAGGTCTCTGGTGAGACCACACCTGGAGTACTGTGTACAGTTCTGGTGCCCTTATCTGAAGAATGATATCAGTCTACTGAAGGGGATCCAGCCGAGGGCAACCAAGAAGATCCAGGGCATGGGCTTCAAAACATATGAGGAGAGGCAGATGGAGCTCAGCATGTACTCCCTGGAGGATAGAAGAGAAAGGGAGGGACATGACAGAAATATTCAAGTACCTGAAAGGTATAAACAGGGTTGGATCTGAAGGCATTTTCAGTTTAAGAAAGGAGGGTGCTACAATGGGGCACAGCTTGAAGCTGGTGGAAGGTAGATTTTTGAAGGAAATATAGAGACACTTCTTAATTGAAAGGGTGGTGACAGGGTGGAACAGGTTACGGAGGAGGTAGTTACAGCTAATACAGTAGCCAGTTTTGAGGATGGGATGGAGGATACGGGTTTTCCACATGCGCGGAAAACGGAGATTAAAACAGATTCCTGATTGGCTGGCGGTATTTCGGTGCCAAAACGGAATTAGCATTTATTCACAGAGTGTCCGTGAACTGCAGCCTTTAAAAGCAGAACACAGTGTACTTTGCTCTTCTTGTTACTCGCTTGCCTTCCCTGACACTGTTTGCTTACATAAAGATTCTAAAGTCAGCATCGGACTCCTCAGTCTCATCCTAGCAGACTAGTAAGTTTACCAGAAGGTGCATTTATTGTATACCTAATTTTGTGATTCCGATTGCTGTTTAAGTGTGGAGCTTTTTACCCAGTCGCAGCTGCGGATCTCTATTATTTCTCTCTGTGACCTATTCTCCATACAGCTAACGCAATGAAACCAGGAAAATGAGTTTAAAAGTGTTTTTTTTTCCAAAAAGGGTCCCCCAGTGCATTCAGTACTATTCTGGTTATGCTCTTCATTTTTGAGAGGGTGGGAGGGCAGCTGCAACACACCTACTCCTACCAAACCTTGTCCGTGGACTGTAAGTATGCCCAGAAGTTGCATACTATTTTTATTTTCATTTCTGCAATGCAGATCCTGCCGGTGATTCACCCACAGCAATTGAGGCAGCCGACGATCGATCTCTATTGTGACCCATGCTAATATTTTACAATTCCTGGCCATCACAAGTAAGTCATCACTTTTTGGGGGGGGGGGTCGCGACTGGACCAAGAAAATGACCGATGCCATTTTATGGCATTTGTTGCTTACATGGATTACATTAATCAAAACAGTCACATCTGTTTTAACTACATCTGATGAGGTGAACGCTTTTATTATGTTTTACTTCCACCTAATCTTGCACCCAAATACAGTACCCTACTGGCCATTTGTGTGTGTTGGGGGGGAGTGCTGCCCATGTGTCCTGGGTGGATGTACTGGCCATGTGTATTTGGGGTGGTTGCTATTGCTTTCTGTGTGTCTGGGGGGGGATTTGCTGGATGTGGCTGGGTGGTTGTGGGTATTTACTGACTGTGTGACTGTGGGTATTTGCTTGCTAGGTGGCTGTGGGTATTTGTTGGCTGGGTGTATTTACTTGCTGGGTGGCTGTGGGTATTTGCTGGCTGGGGATATTTGGCTGGGTGGCTTGGGGTTGTGGTTCGTTGTTTTGGCTGGTGGGTACAGTCTGTGTTTGGGGTGGGGGAGGACAGTGTTGTGGTGGTTTGCTGGCAGTGTTCCTGGGGAAGCTGTTCATATTGGTGCGGCTGGTCCATGTTTGCCGCTATGCAGGGGACAGTCTGTTTTGTGGGGTAGGGGCCAGGCTTGATGGGGAAAAGTGTTTGGGCAGCTTTGTCTGGGTGGGGAGAGTGGCCGTGCCTGTCTGTCAGGGTGGGGAGAGTGGCCGTGCCTGTCTGTCAGGGTGGGGAGAGTGGCCATGCCTGTCCGTTGGGGTGGGGAGAGTGGCTGTGCTTGTCTGTTGGGGTAGGGAGAGTGGTCGTACTTGTCCGAGGTGGGGGAAGTGGCTGTGCTGGTCCGTCGGGGTGGGGAGAGTGGTCGTGCAGATCCATCGGGGTGGAGAGTGACCTCCTGATGAAGTCATATGTAGACTTGAAGCACTGGGGTTAGTGCTGTTGGTTCAATAACTGACTTTTTGAGTCTATTATTTATCACTTTGCATTGCAGAGTGTTACCCTATTGCCATTTTTGTCTTCCTTCTTGGAGTGCACCCACTTGTTGTCCTGTGCGCAGGTTCGGGGTGGGGAGAGTGGCCTGGTTCTGTGTGTGGCTGTGCTAACTTGCCTTGCCAGGACTGTGCTGCTAACCTGCCCTACTATCTTCCTTGTGCTGCTGACCTGACCATTCTGCTTCTTTGTGCTGCTGTTGACCTGATGCGTTGTCATCTGCTTCTATAGGACAACTGCCTTTTAAGTGCCTTTCATAGCTTGGTAAGTGTTTTTAATTTTTTTGATACTCCTGCTGCTGTTTGAATGGGGAAGATGGTTGGTGGATGGATGGGCTGGGCAAACTGGTACACATGCTGAAAAAATGGTTCTGGCCTCTGGTGATGGTGAGGGGAGGTGCCGAGGGGCACAGAACCATTTTTTCCCACATGTATGCCAGTCTGCTGGGTCAATGCCATGCTACTGTGGTTGATCGCTGATGGTCGGTGGTGGGACAGGCTAGGCAGACTGGTTCACATACTGAAGAAATGGTTCTTATCTCTGGTGATGGTGAGGGGAGGTGCTGATGGGCACAGAACCATTTTTTACCACAGGTATGCCAGTCCGCTGGGTCCATGCCATGCTCCTGTGGTTTGCTGCTGATGGTCTGTGGTGGGATGGGATGGGTGGACTGGTACATGTGCTGGAAAAAATGGTTCTGGCCTCTGATGATGGGTCCGCATTACTTTTGCTACTATTGCACCTGAGGGATGGGGGCTGTAGTGCTGCTGCTACCATCACATCCTGAACCTAAAATAACTTTAAATTGGTACTAGAATGGATGGATGTACAATAGTGGATGTCAAAATTGCTAAAATGCATGTTAATGCAGTTAAAAATTGTTAAATAAAGTACACAAAACCAAACACCGATAAAACGGATTTTGGCTTGGCAGACACCGGTGACAATACCGGTTTTTACAATGTGCAAAATGGAATTTGCCCTTTCTCAATCACGGTAAACCAGTGTCCCTGGCAGATGGGGAACAGGGTGAAAACAAATTGGAACAGGGAATCAGTACTGTGAAGGGGGAGGGTAAGGGGGGGAAGTGGATGGAAGAGGAGTAGAGAAGGGGGTCAGCTCCAGGGATCTAAACTGAGCTGCACACTCAAGCAGACTTGATAGACCATTATGGCCTGTTTCTGATGGCAATTTCATATGTTTGTATGTATGTTTGTATGTATTGAACCCAAGATATTAAGAATGACAGCAGATTCTTCAAGACTTTAATAACAACCCTCCTCAATGTATCTCTTGGCTCTGGGCAGATTCCATTAGTCTGGAGGACAGCCATTGTAACACTGCTTCACAAGTCTGGAACACCTTCAGACTTCAGCAAATATTAACCAATTCCTGTCCTGTCAACTGTCAACAAGCTCCTAGAGAAACTTGTTTCTAACTGATTGATTTCATACATTCACAATAACGAGATTCTCACAGAAGTGCAGTCTGTATTCAAATCCAGGCACTCCATAAGTACAGCTTTACTGATGCTAACTAATGTCCTGGCATCATTCTTAGCTGAAAGGGCCTCTAGTCTGATACTTTTATCAATACTGGTTTTTGCTGATTATTGTATTAAACTGTGCCTTGGTTCACAGGAAGGTACATTTTAATATCTATCTATCTATCTATCTATCTATCTATCTATCTATCTATCTATCTATCTATCTATCTCTATCTACCTGTCTACCTATCTACCTATATATCTGTCTTCAGTAGTGGCCACATAGCTGGTGCAGTTTTAATAGATCTCACCAAGGCCTTCAATACCATAAACCACAATATCCTCTTCTGTAAATCACTCCAAATGGGACTTTATTATGATTCCGTATCATGGTTTAGGGACTGCCTCACATGTCAGTGTCATGTAATTAAAATCAATGGAGCAACCTCATCATCAGAAATGCTCAGTATACGTGTCCCCCAAAGCTCAATATTGGGACCCCTTGTATTCAGCTTATTCATTAATGGTCTCCCCATTGTCTGCAGCTCTGTTGATGACACTGTCATCTAGTAAAGCCAAATATTGTGCAGAACTCAACAGCTCACTACAAGCAGTCTTTGACAGTACCAACAGCTGGATGAATTAAAATGACTTCCTGTTAAACAGCACTAAAATAGAACTCATATTATTTTCCTGCAAAATGATTCCAAATGACTTCATAAAAATCTTTCCACAGTCCCCCCTCCAGAAAATGATAAATCTTCAAGTACCTTCAGGTATAGCTGGACCTAATTTATCTTTCCATGAACACATCATTAAGGCAGTACAACGCATACATCAAAAAGTTGGCTTCTTGGATCGCAGCCAAATATGCTTACATTTCATTACCAGAAATGTTACTCCCCCAATCATCCTGCCCACTTGGGATATGGAAGTAAAGTGTACACGATGACAGTGCTTCATTGTTGCATACAGCTGAAGTTCCTTTCACTAGTGTATGTAGATTTGCACTGGGATGTAACAAACTAAACCACCACTTTCACACTATACAATAGCCCTGGACTTCTGTCTTCTGATAAGAGACAGGAACTCAAGTGGGCCTCTCTAATTTAAAATATATATGTGGACTACACCCTGGATACTCTGGCAACTTGTTAACAAAGTCTAGCCAAAACTGCCATCTCTGGTCACTTTCTAATCACTTCTTTCTTGTGCCAAGAAAACATAATGTTGTTGGTGACAAAGTCATTTCCATTGCTGTTCCAGTCAGTTGGAGCTCCCTACCAGTCAATAGAATCTAGGAATATCACGGTTTTCAAGTGAACCTTACTTACTCACCTACATAACACAACTCATGCACCTATGAGCTGCTGAGCATAAGCTAGGTGACTTTAACAAATGAGTTTCAATTGGTTGAGAGGTACTTTTAGCTGGGCTGTTATCCCAGCACAACAGCCCAGTTCAAAGTACCTCCAGTTAAAAAAGGCTCAACTCTCACCTCCAGAGACATCTGCTGACCTGCAGGGCTGAAGATGCCCACATCAAACATGTCTGCCCCAACATTATCTGCCACATCTATTTGCCACTCTGCTTCCATTACAGCCTCTGTTGGCAGTGCCACTCCCCACTCCTGGCTTCTGCAGAACCCCCCCCCCCCCCATCATGGAACATGCTCCCAACTGTTTTCAGTTTCAATTCTTTATTGATCAACAAAAGTATTTTCACATATAGTAGCTAACTAGAATGATAGCATTATATATATATATATATATATATATATATATATATATATATATATATATATATATAGTGGCGCAGTAGCACCACTATAGTTAGGGTTGAGTAAGCATTTTAATGTTAAACCCCAAATTTTGCACTTTAATAACTTTGCAACTGTTCAACAGATTTGCACAAAATTTGGTATGTGCAGTCCCGTGGGGTAGATCTGCTGAAGTACCAAGTTTTGTTTTGATCGGATATGTGGTTTTCGTGCAGCGCATAGTGAAAAAGTGTGTTGTTTGCTTTTTTTTTGCCATTTTTTTGCCACACCATTTGGAATTTTGGCCTGAAATGTTCAGGGTAGAAAGAGGTTGCCCCAAGGAACAAGCTAGCAATGGTTTGGTGAAAACATATTAATCCATTCCGAAGTTATTCAACTTTGAAATTTCGGGTTCTGAGCTTGCTCAGTTCAGTCTTTTGGATAGGGGTATTTTTTGCAAGCATAGATTTTCCTCACAAACAAGGATTTTGACAGCTCACAAACAAGGATTTAAAAAATCCTTGTTCGTGAGAAAAAAATCCTTGTTCGTGAGCCGCCATCTTATTTTTCAATTTTACTGACAAATAAAACATTACAACTTGCCCCAGGGGTGTCTTATGTGGACATTAAAGTATGGGTTTTATTCAGGGCAACACCCTCTACATACCTATGGATTTGGTTTCCTTTAATTTTGTCAAAAAAATGCATTTTAAAATGTTAAAATCCTTGTTCGCCACTCGCTTTGATCCTTGTTCGTGAGGTGTCAAAATCCTTGTTCGTGAGAAAAGGACCAGATGGTCCTATCTCACAAACAAGGATTTCTCACGAACAAGGATTTTGACACCTCATGAAAGGATTCAGCTTGTGAATAAGGATTTTGACACCTCACGAACAAGGATTGTAAAAAAGAATCCTTTTTCTTGAGATGTCAAATTCTTGTTCGTGAGGTGTCAAAATCCTTGTTCATGAGAAATCCTTGTTTGTGAAGCGTCAAAATCCTTGTTCATGAGATCAGGACCAGATGTCCCAATCTCATGAATGAGGATTTCTCACAAACAAGGATTTTTATACCTCACGAACAAGGATTTGGCTTGCGAACAAGAATTTTGACACCTCACAAACAAGGATTATAGAAAGGAATCCTTGTTCGTGAGGTGTCAAAATCCTTGTTTGTGAGGTGTTAAAATCCTTGTTCATGAGGGAACAACCAGATGACCCTATCTCATGAACAAGGATTTCTCACAAACCAGGATTTTGATACTGCATGAACAAGTATTCGGCTCGTGAACAAGGATTTTGACACCTCACGAACAGGGATTTTTAAAGGTTGCTATTTCTTTACCAGTTCACTGCGAAGAAATGGTTAGGACTTTTGGCTTGAAATTTGTAGGGTACAAAGGGATTGTCCCACAGATGTGACTTATGCTGGTTTGGTGTAAAAACTAACATTGGTTCCATAGTTCCATATGGCATTCCGAAGTTGATAAATCTCCCATAGGATAACATTGTGGTGAATGCAGCTCCTTTCAGTGGCTATATCTCAAAAACGGTTCAAGATACAGATTTTTTGCTAAGTGCATTAAGCACATGTGCAGATTGCCAGTCCATCATTGCAACTGCAGTGGAATTTTTTCCAAGGTTGCTATGGTTACTGAGATATTGCACCATTTGCAGCACAAGGGTTACTTGGAATGTATCTAGGCCTGCACTGCATCTCTAGAATTATAGATAGGTGGGAATGCAGGGCCCGGAGAGACCTGTGCTCCCACATATGGATGCCATTATGCAGTAATGGGACTGCTGGGTCATCTGTTATGCAATACTGGGAGTGCAGGGCCCCCACAGGCAGATGACAGTTAAATAGCACTAAAATAGAACTCATATTATTTTCCTGCAAAATGACTCCAAATGACTTCATAAAAATCTGTCCACAATCCCCTCTCCAGAAAATGTATAAATCTTCAAGTACCTTCTGATATAGCTGGACCCTAATTTCCCTACTTTTGTTGCTTTAACCCTAACTGATGCATTAACAAACCTTTTTGCAATTTATTTCCTTACTTTTTGAGATAGTATAATAGTATTCTTATTTTATGGTGGGAGCCCAGGGTCCTTCAGACCCTGTTCTCCCATCCCTCCATTGAGATAGCATAACAGTATTCTTATTTTACAGTGGAAGTGTGGGGTCCTTTATACCCTGTGCTCCCATCCCTCCATTGTGATAATATAACAGTATCCATATTTTATGGTGGGTCCTAGCCCCCTATTGAGATAGTATAACAGTATCCTTATTGTATGATGGGAGCACAGGGACATTTGGACCCTGTGTTCCCATCCCTCCATTGAAATAGTATAACAGTATCCTTATTTTACAGTCGGAGTTCAGGGTCTTTCAGACCCTGCAACCCCATACCTCAATTGAGATAGTATAACTGTATCCTTATTTTAAGGTGGGAGCGCAGGGTCCTTTGAACCCTGCATGCCCATCCCTCCATAGATGCATATATGCATGTAGCTGTGAAAGCACAGGGACCTCTGGCCTCTGCGCTTCCAGTTTTAGTATAGCAGTCATCAAATTGTCACCATACCCATGTTATTACCCCACCTCACGTTCCCATTGCAGAGACTTTTTAAATCCCTGCCAAAACGTAACTCTGCACAAGCGAAATGCCAATCCACAGTACAGGTGTAAAAACACATTTTGGACAGGATTTGAAAAATAACAGATGTGACATACATGAGGTGATGTAATAACAAGGTTATGTTGCAAATTTGTGCTTAAAATATTTAACATTTCCAAAGTTACTAGCAAGTGTAGCAAAATTGTGACAAATAGTCATAACTCTGATTTTTAATAATTTTGACCCCACATTTTCAACATAGCCTTCTTATGACCTCACTGCATGTGCCCAGTACAGAAAATTATCAAATCCACAAGCAAATGTAATTCTGGGAAACAGCAAAGCCATGCTGTGCCGCAAGTGTGAAAACACATTTTGGCTAGGATTTGAAAAATGACAGCCATCACATTCATGAGGTGGGGTAATAGCAAGGCTATGTTGAAAATATGGAGTGCAAATATAGAACATTTACAAAATTGTAAGCATGTGTAGTGAGATTGCAACAAACCAATAACACAGCCATTTATTAAAATTTTTACCCCAGATTTTCAACATGGCCTCTTGGGGACCCAACCTCATGAACAATATGACTGTCATTATGCAAATCCCACCAGAAAGGTGATTTCGCCAACTGACTGCGAAATTACCTTTTCAGTAGGAGTTGCCTAATGACAGTTATATTGTTCATGAGGTGGGGTTCCCAAAACACCATGTTGAGAATTTGGGGTCAAAAGGGAGAAAAACATCTGAGTGATGCATGAAAGTTGAAAATCCTCCATTGAAATACTTTGACGTGCATTTACCTTAGTTCATTTTGCAGGTGCCGGTTCCAGCAGCAAGACTTGTCTTTGATCGCCACAGCAGGTCTTGAACACAGGACCTCCTGAGGTGAGTGAAGGTCAGTGGAGATGTCAGGGGTGTGTGGGGAAGATGCTCTGCAGTGGGAGGTCGGATTGGGGCACAGGCATGATCAGCAATGGACTTTTTTTTTCAAGAAAAGAAAAACAAGATAACGAGGGATGGTTTTCTTATTTGTAGGTAGAAAAAAAGCAAACAAAAAAAATGGAGGGCAGAGGGCATCCCACTGACCACCAATGAAAAGCAATGACCAGTGGAGTGTACCACTGGACACCAGGGATAAATCAAGGATGCAAATAAGCCCCACCCCACTCCCAAAATAAAGAAAAAAAATGGGGTGCAGGGCTAGTGAAAAATAAAATGAATGTTATATATATATATATATATATATATATATGAAAATTGGGGGGTATTTTAAAATAAAAAAAAATATTGTGATTGAAGGAGGGGGTCCCACAAGACAACAGGGAATATAAGCAAGCGGGAAAAAAACAGAAAAACTATTTTTTTAATGAGGAGATGGCCCCAAAAACCACAAGTACAGGGAAAAAATCCTTATTTGTCAACCGATTTCTGTGTTTGCCATCCCAATTTTTCACTGGCGAACAAGAAAATCACCTGACAGACAAGGATTCCCAGTCTAGCCATCTGGTCTGAAATTTTCACGAGCAGATGGCTGGACCAGGAATCCTTGTTCATCAGAACAATTCCTTGTTCTCAACGCTTTGTTCATCATGTCAACAAAGAAACTGGCTTTTGAACAAGGATTCCCAGTCTGGCCATCTGGTCTGAAATTTTCATGACCAGATGGCCACACCAGGCATCCTTGTTCATCAGAATAATTCCTTGTTCATGAGTGTTTGCTCATCAGGTGATCAAGAAAATCAGCTGATGAACAAGGATTTCCAAGTCTGGCCTTCCAGTGGTGAAAGTCTCAGACCAGATCAAAAATCCTTGCTCATCAGCTGATTTCCTTGTTCACCTGATGAACAAAGACTCAAGAACAAGGAATTTAGTGAGTGACGAACAAGGATTTAAAACAATAAATAACACATTTTCCAGGGCCATACAAACATCAGAAAGCACAAAGCAGAGCTCATGAACTCACGATGAGCAGAAATCACACTTTAATGTGTGAATGAGACATCTCTGGGCAGAGTTATGATGGTTTTTTCATAGGAAAATCAAAAAACAAGATGGCAGCTGACAAGCAAGGAATTTTTTATGGCGAATGAGGACTAGCCCCTGGCGAACAAGGAATTTCCCCTCATGAACAAGGATCCTTGTTTGTACCATGCAGCTAACCTGAAAAATAAAAATTCCATAGAAAATAATGGGCACTTAAAAATGCTATAACTTATGAACAGATTAATATTTTTTCACCAAATAAATGCTGGCCTGTTCTGTGACCCAAGCACTTTCTACCATAAAAACGTGAGACCTAAATTCCATACCATCTCTGCGCAGCGTGATGAGAAAAAAAATGCAAAAAGTGGTGAATTTTAAGGGTTTTTTCTCTATCCGGATCTCGGAATCTGCAAATCCAACCAGAATGAAACTTGGCACATCAAGAAATGTACCCCAGGAGACCATGCATGTAACATTTTATGGGCACAGGGCCATAATGTAGACATTACAAGCGCAACAATATACCACTGACAGTGCAGCGCGTTATATTATAACATGATTGCGGAATGTCTTTTAGAGGCTCTACTCCCGCACCCCCCATTATAGAGGCTGCACCCAAACCCCCAACCTAAATAACCAACTCAGGGGGTTAACAGTTAATCGCACAAAGTGCAAAAATGAAAAATGTCACACGTCTGGGATCGGGACTCGAAACCTGGTCCCAGACATACTGCCTACCTCCCTTGCTGCCTGTGGCTCATCTCATCAAGCCACAGCAGCTGCTCATAGGCCCCTCCTCCCAGAAGAGGTCTTATGCTCTGCCTGGGAAGAGTGAGAGGGTGCACTACTGTGCATACACCCTCTCATGGTTTTGCACCTTCTCACTCTTCCCTATTGTGCTGTTCCTGTTGCATGGTTTTGATGTGCACCATCAAGTGTGTGAGATAGTGACCCTGTAGGCATTTTATGTAAATCTGTTGAAATGTTGCAAAGTTATTAAAGTGCAAAATGTCAGGTTTAACATAGAAACTGCTGCTCAACCCTAACTACAGTGGCGCTACCATACCACTATATATATACATATTAGGGGTATAATAGTAACCCTATAATTAGGTTTCAAAGGTCATTTCTATGTTAATCCCCAAATGATGCACTTTAATAACTTCACAACTGTTTGACCAATTCATATGAAATTATGCATGCACTATCGGGGACTAAAAATCTCTGGATTTGGCAAGTTTCATTCCAGTCGTATGTGGGGGTGCAGAGATACAGAATGTCAAAAATTATGTAAATTACCATTTTGTGTAAATTCTTTGTCAGCTTGGGGATTTGGCCTGAAATATTTAGGGTATATCGGGATTGGATCACAGATGTGCCTTTTGAAGGTTTGGTGAAAAAATATTCATCTGTTCAAAAGTTATTAAAGTTTCAATTTTCTTATTATTTCCTATGGGAAAAATGATATGTGCCATATGAAACAACTCATTTGCTGCCATGAAAGCAATTTTTATTGTCGCAAATGTGGACTGTAGTGCTGAGATTCTGCCATCTTGTTTTCAGTTAGTGAGGCAAACAAATTTAAATATTTCAAAAAATACTTGCATTTGGTAAACACCAACAGTTGTGTTTACCTAATCGGGGCCCAAGGAATCAGATTCTGTGGTCAGTTTGCCCCCAAAATGCCCCAAAATATGTAAATTTTGTCCACGGATGTATTTGTGCCATAAATTGTAGCAGTTGTTTCGCAAAACAAGGGGAGATGGTGCCACAAACTGTGGCTAAAATCCCACTGTTTTGCAAAAACAAGGATGGGTGTATCGCGTGAACAGCTGCTGCAATTTGCAGCACAGATATGGCCTCAGAAACAAATGACACGTCTACACATTTTTAGGCCAAACTAACCTCAGAATCTGATTCCTCAGCCCCCATTTATGTAAACACCTATTGGTGTTTACTTAATTCAAGTATTATTTCAGATATAAAGACTTCCAAGGGGAAGGGGATGAGGCATGAGAAGAGCATCATAAATAATGCCTTGTTCAATGCCGAACGTTGGCTGTTTTACAGTAAAACCCACCACAGCCCATTGCTTTACTTAGTAGCCAACATCAGGGGGGCCCAATCCCCATGTCAGCATTTAGACATCCCCCCCAGTAGTGTGGGACACTGAGGAGTCCACCCCAAGTGTCCTGAAATAGTTTAATTACTGTTTTTTGTAAAATCTGACACTGGGATGCTCACCCCCCGGTGTCGGACCCCCTCCGAAGCTCATTGTTTTAATTATAGGTGCCGACATTGGGGAGCCAATCCCCATGTCAGCATTCTCAAGTCCCCCCACGCAGTGTGAGACACTAGGGGGCCCTCTCCCAGTGTCCTGAAATATTTGTTTATTTGTACTCTGTAAAATAAAAACAGTCCCCCGATGTCTTTTCGGTTTTTAAGCCTGAGAAAAGAAAACGGTCCCTCATCATCCCCGCCATCTCCTTCCCCCATCCTGACCCTCCTACTGAGTACCCACCACCCCACACCACACCCTTGCCCTATATTTACCACCAGAGATCATCAGCTGTCATCTTCTGTGGACTGGGACATGTCTGCACTCTTCAAAGCCGAATCGTGAACTGAGGAATCACGGTAAGTGCCATTTAATGTATTTCAATGGTGTTTTGAACTTATGTTGATAACTTTGACATTTCTTAGACTTTTTGCACTAACTCTTCAACATGCCTTTTTGGGACCCCACCTCATGAACACTGCGACTGTCGTTCATTATTGGGCTCGGAAGGTGATTTTAGGTCACTGGCTAAATCACCTTTCGAGCCTGAATTAACGAAATTTCACCACCAGTGTTCATGAGGTGGGGTCTCAAAAGAGACATGTAAAATTTGGTGAAAAGAAATCCTAAAAATGTCCAAGTTATGTGCGTTCGTTGAAATTCTTCTATGCACACACATAACTTTGGTAACTTTCAATATTTTTCCACCAAATTTTCAACATAGTCATTTTTTCACACCACCTCATGAACAGTACAGCTATCATTTTTCACATCCTGCCTGAAATGTGTTTTTGCACCTGTGGTATGGAATGGTGTTTTGGCATGGATTTTAAAATTTTCACCTACAGGGTTGATGAGGTGGGGTCATAAGAAGAGTATGTTGAAAATTTGGGGTCAAAATATGAAAAGAATGCCAAACTTATGACAATTAGTTGCAATTTCACTATGCTCACTTGTAACTTCAGAAATGTTAAATATTTTTACCCCAGATTTTCAACATCACCTTCTTATTACCCCACCTCATGTATATCACAGCTATCATTTATAAAATCCTGCCCAAAATGTGTTTTGGCACCTGTGGCATGGAATGGCATTGCAGTTGCACAGAATTATGTTTTAACATGGATTTGACAATTTTTCTGTACTGGGGTACATGAGGTGGGGGTAATAAGATGGCTATGCTGACAATATGGTCACTGTTTTCCTAGAAATGGAAGCACAAGGCCCAGAGGGCCCTGTGTTTCCACACCTACATACATATGCGCATCTATGGAGGGATGGGAGTGCAGGGCCTGGAGGTCCCTGTGCTTCCACAGAAAAATAAGGATATGATTATGCTGTCTGAAAAACTAAGGAAATTCATTGCAAACAATTTCATTAATGCATCAGTTAGGGTTCTTATTAAAGTGACAAAAGCAGGGAAATGTGGTGTTAGGGTTTCCAACCATAACACCCCACCCTCACCCTGCAGACACTGACAGGCATCTAGGGTGTGCTTTGAGGTCGATGGCCATAACGCTCATTCCACTCTCCTATACTGTGCTCATCTCAGCTTGTTTACTTATAGAATGGGGAGAGTGTTAGGGTCGATGACCCCAAAGCAAATCCCTGACACCAGTCAGTGTCTTCAGTGTGGGGGGTGGGGGGTTAGGGTTGGAAACCCTATCTCCCATATCTTAACAGCACATAGGACACTTGTTTTAATTTTGGTATTAACCATTAATAAGCCCTTTATAGTCCCTTTTCCCAGTTTTGAATTAAATCTTTTAAAGGCATTAAATACTGCATTTGATCTATTTTTTAACTGTTTCAGTTAAGCTGACCATGAAAAATTGTCTGAAAATCTCAGTCCTAGAAAGTCATAATATCTTGTTGTTACTATTTTTTGGTTATTTATATATAGTTTAGGAATCTTCTTGGATTACTGAAAACCACCATATTAGTTCTTCCTCCATTTATGATCAGATTATCAGCATTACACAATGACACAAAGTGATTAAATTTTCTTTGCAGGCCCAATAAAGAGGTTGACATTAATACAATGTCATCGGCATAAGCCAAACAACTATCATAAGTATTACATATTATCAGAGAATGAAAATCTGTTTTATGTAGCTGGATTATGATAAACTTAATCTATATGTTAAACAGAGTGGGTGCTAATAAACATCCCTGTCTTACTCCCAGATTAGTCTTAGTTCTGGATGTTAAATTACCAAAGTGATCAAATTGTACCTGTATCCAGGTGTAGTATGTAATCTGATCAAAGTGTCAAATAAAAAGGGGTCTATACCAAGATCCTGTAATTTCTGCCAAAGAACTGTATGACTAATGCTGTCAAATGCAGCTTTTAAATCTACAAAGCAACAGTATAACTTTGCTTTTTTGATCCATTTAAATTAGATGGTTCAAAACATAACAATGTTGTATTGCATCAAAAGCTATTCTGGGACTCATCTAGCAGACAATTATCATAAATCCAATTTTCTAATCACTGCAAAATTATTTTAGAAACTATTTTCTGGGATGCATCAATAAGGCTAATCGGACGATACATACTGGGATCGTTTTGTTGATTTTTTTTATGAATAGGATATATAATGCTCCCTTTCCGGCTATCCAGAAAAAGCTCCCAACTGGACATTTACATTTTAATGCTACTTAATGCAAGTGCAGCCTTTTTCTTATCTACAAGGCCCTAATCTGGCTTTTTAAGTTAACTGCCACCAGACACTGTCATACTGCCATTCGTGATCCCTGCTTCTCGCGCTCACAGATTAACTCGACTGGCACCCTGCAGCTGCTATCCTGCTCCTCTCTCCCAACTTCTGAAATACTGGCTCCTTCTTTCTGCTCCTATGTTCAGGTTCTGTGCTTTTCCTGTTGAAGCTGCCACCACAAACTGCCATTTATTTTTTCTCCCGCACTCTGCTCCTGATTTCCCTCCTAAAGGATCACCTAGTCCCTTCTGCCACCTAAAACCTTCATTCTGCTGACACTCTCCTTTTCCAGCTCTGTGTAGGGTTACCACCTTTTAAGAAGCCCAAAGTGGGACATTTCTTACTGAAACATGATTTTTCATAGGATAGTACGTACCCTCGACCAACACAACAGGCTTCTTTTCTCTATATAATCAGAATTAAGGCTAAGTATTGTAGTTTCTTAGTTTCTTCTATTGTTTTCTTATCATTTTAAGGTAGTTTCATCATAATGCAAGTAGTGATGGACTGCACCCAGATCAACTATAAAACAGGACCAAAACCCTAATCTACTGGATCCTAGTCACACATCCAGAGAGATTAATGGAGGTCTCGATGCAGCAAGACACCATCAGTGATGGCATGCCCCATGTACAGTGACACCAACTCAGCAAACTACAACCCTGTCAGCAAAATCGACACTTTGCTGACAGGTCACTGTGTTGGTGTGCCCAAGACAGGGGCATACTGTCTCCTGGGCCTGCACCCCACCCCGAATCAACTCCGACTGGAGTTGATAATCCTAAAGATGGGGGGGCATGAGGCAGGGGCAGAGCCCCTGCATGGGGTTGGGGGGTGAAGCCTCCTGATAAAAAAAATGGACCTGGAGACACACAGGAATCATGTAAACTGCAACTTGCAGTCAACATGATTCCTGTCGGCGAGATGCCAGTCGACAAAAGAGTTGTCAAACCAGCATCATAGAGCCATCAGTGACCACTCACCAGTCCAATGCACAGTCCAATGGACAGCCAAGTACCCTAAGCCTCCTCCAAAAACCACTATAAACAGAGTATTACATAAAGGCACAATCAGTGCCTTAAAGGCTCACTTGTCAGAGGTTGACTGGAGTTATCTGAAAACCAACCCAGATATTAACAAGGCCCTCACATACCTTGTAACTCAATTCACAGACAACTGCAACAAATTTTCCCCCCTAAAGAAGCACACGATATGAGGTACCTCAGATGGATGGATTACCCTGGCACTCCTTGCCCTCATGCACGGCAGGGATAACCTCTGGTGTCGTGCAAAGGACACTGGTTCACCAGATGACCTACAGAAATACAAAGAAGCTCATAATATGTGAACCAGGGAGATGAGACAGGCTAAAGTGGCATTTTACAAAGACCAGCAAAAGAACTACTGGAACAATGGAAATAAATTCTGGGATAACCTAAAAGACCTCCTTGTAAATAATGACTAATCTTCTCCGACAGTGCTCAACACTAATGGGGATGACACCACTGACCCAGCTGAAATTACAAATGCTTTCAACACAGCCTTCTCGGACTTGAGCACAGTCCTTCCTCCTGATACTGCACCTGTGGGCAGCGCTGGTGAAAACCGGGTTGATGTAACCCACCTGGTCCCAACAATGACCTCCTCAAATTCTACTTCAAACATGTCACCAACAAGGAAGCTCTCAGATATGTAAAAAGGGTACTGGGAAAAATGAGAGTGGGGAGTGATTCAATGGATATGAAGTTGCTGGCCCTGACACTCAAAGAACTTGCATTTCTATTGACTAAGATATTCAACCTCTCGCTGCAATACTCCCAGTTCCCAGATCTCTAGAGAGCAGCGATAGTAACCCATGTACACAAAACTGTGAACTACACCAACATAGTCAACTATCAGCCTATGTCAATCCTCTCTCTCTCTCTCTCTCTCTCTCTCTCTCTCCCCAAGGCTTTGGAAAGAGTAGTCTCAGATCAACTCGTCTTCTGCCTAAAGAAGTATGAATTAATATGTAAACAGCAGCATGGCTTCAGGAAGCTACACAGCACTAGTACTGCACTACTAGATTACACCAAGCACCTGCATGAGTCCCTTGACAAAGGTCATCTAGTTGGAGCCACCTACATAGATCTGACCAAAGCTTTTGACCTCATGAACCACTTAATACTGCTTGACAAGCTCTCCTCCCTGTGCCTCTCCTCCGAAACCTCAGCCTGGGTTCCACTGCTACCTCACATGATGCACTCAGAGGGTAAAGATTGATGGAGTTCTTGCGAGCGCTAATGGTGTCTCAGTTGATGTCTCTCAAGGGTCAATACTTGGCCCTATCCTCTTTAGCCTGTTTATAAACAGACTCCCTGAAGTCTGCCCTCTCTCAAAGGTGCTCTTATATGCTGATGATGCGGTGGTCTTCAATAGCAGTCCACATCATGAGAAACTCTCCAGAGATCTACAAAGTTGCTTCCACTCTCTGAGGATTGGTTCAGAGCCAATAAACTGGTCCTAAACTATAAGAAGACAAAGACCATGTTGCTTGCTGGTCCACATCTGAAAAAAAGGCCCTTCCCCTTACCATACATAATGCACACGGAACTACCCTGGACCAGGTTGACTCCATCAGGTAAATAATGAAAAGTCAGCATTCAGAAGGTCAGTGGAATATATTAATTTTACTATGCTTTGATCAAAAAGCTACAACATGTCTGGCCCGGTGGCACTGAGAGTTAAGCACTGGATGCCACACTTCGCACCACACCAGGGACCCAGGTTCGGGAATGAGCCTGGGCCGCTGGGGGTCGGCAGGGGAGAGAGAGGATTGAGCATCTGGAGGACTGCTCTCCTCTCTCTGGGGGGAGCCAGGCTCTGCCTGGCACCGCAGCGACCCCCGGTGGTTACCGGAGGCACTGCAATGCTTAGGGGCACACTAGCGAGGGGGACACGGAACTGCGGCAGGCGTGTCTGGCACCATTGCACATCTGAGTTCCACTGTGGAGGGTGGAAAGGGTGGAAAGGGGGACCATAACCAAGAAAATCCTCGCTCCCGGAGATAGGTGATGGCACCACCCCTGCAGCCGCATTCCATTGGCTGGACTCATCCAGCTCCTGGGCTGAGCCCAGCCTGGCCCAAATTTCCAGATAGAGCACCCTGGGAGGATAGGGCGGCCCCACCTCGGGAGGGCTCAGAGCCAAGGGGATAGCCAGGCTGGTGCCAGGAACCTGGAGAGTTTCAGGCCCAGAGGTAGAGCTGAGGAGAGTGGATGCCTGAGAGAGTTCTCCAGGGTTCAGTGAAGCTAGAAAAAAAAGAGCTAAAAAAAAAAGCTACAGTGGTGCTGAGGGCTGAGGTGCTGGCGCCTTACCTCACGCTATGTCAGCAACCCAAGTTTGGGAATGAGCATGGCCTGCTGGGGGTTGGCAGGGATGGAGATGGATCGAGTGTCCGATGGACTGCTCTCCATCTCCGGGGTGGGGGGTAATCAGCGGCCGGTGTATGCCTGACCCCTGGCGGAGGCTGGGGCTCAGTGACACGGAGCCGCTACGGTCTGGATACGGACACAGCAGACGCATGATGTGGGTGTGCACAGGAGAGTGCATAACCCCATCGCCAGTGTCATTGCATGCTGTGCAGCTGTAGAGGCACAAGGAAAAATAGAAAAAAACTCCCAGCAGATGATGGGGGAGCTTGCAGGCCCAACACCTGGCCAGCCATGGCACAAAATACAGGATCCAGTCTTGGTAGTGGAGGTCCCCCTCCACCAACCCCACCAGGGGGTAAGCCCTGGGAGCACTAGTTCCGGTTGGTGGAAGCCATGGTGATGGGGCTGGGGCTCCCCCAGAGTGAGATGGCTGTTGGAGCAAGAGGAGAATAAATAATCACAAAAAAAAAAGCTACAACATGCATAGCCAGTAAAAATACCATAATGCATAAAAATGTAAATTGCAGTCAAGTCCAAATGCAGTGTCTGAGCAGCCTGGTGCTTCGAAGTAACAAGACCTCTTCATCAGGGGATTCCTTCAAGTACCAGGGTGTCACCCTGGATGACAGCCTTTCATTCTCTACACATGTTGACAACATCACAGATCTGGCCAATAGAAAGTTAGGAGCACTCTGCAAGCAACACCTCAACTTCACTCAAGAGGCTAGATGCCTGGCAGTCTCCAGTACGATCCTACCACTCATCGACTATGGTCTCGCAGTGTATGGGGCAGCTTGTGACACTACCCTCTCCAGAGTAAGGATGGCACTCAACAAAGCCTGTCCATATCGCCAGCCAGGCAGACAGGCTACACATAGCTCATTGTGCAGCGCTGAATAAATGGCTACCACTTCAGGACAGGCTAAAATAACAGTCCTGTCTGATGGCAAAAAAAGCTCTTTTGGGCCTCACCCCCACTGAAATTAAAGATCTCTTCTGTCCAGTCACAAACCAATATTCCACCATAGTATGTCTGGACAAGCCATTGAAGTCCCCTTCTGAAAAACAAGACTGGGTAGGTGCTCTTTTGCAGTCCATGCTTGCCAATGACTTAATGAGCTCCCGGAATCCCTAGTGGAACTTTCCAAAATTGCACACTTTAGGAAATCCTTAAAAGAAGAACTCACTATGAAATCAATCTGCTGCTGCTTTTAATTGACTTCTGTCCAGTATACTATCTTTATCTTGTGTGTATACAATACTGGCACTTGCAAACTTGTCCCCCTGGGACAGCTATGCTAGTGTGTTTATTTATTTATTTATTGAAAAGTTTCACAGTAAGGACACACTGAACAACAAGTTGCTTGTCTCATGTTGCATCTGGGGGAGGGAGAACAGTGGAAAAATTTGCATACAGTACATACAACTACATACAACCAGTCAACAGTAATACAGCTTAAGTGATGAAGTAGACATAGTACCAAATTAAAAGATTGCTGTAGTACCATATAATTAAACAGCTTAAGTTAAGTGCGATAGGAAAAGTACAGGCAATGTATCATACATTAAGCATCTTTAAATTAAGTGCATTAGAGAAAGTACTGTCATTGACAGTTAAAGAACAGGTTAGTGCAGCCCAAAAGAGGGTCAGCAACTCAGAGGGGGTAAGATGTGGCAGTAGAAGATTATACAGAGCAGGAGAGTGGAGCAGGAAGGGAAACAGCAGAGGGATTAGCTGCAGGTACAGTTTACTGAGAGGAAGTTAATTAGGGATGAAGAGGTGGAGTGGGGGGAGGAAGATAAGTGGATTTGAGGGGGGAGGGTGTTCCATAACTTAAGGAGGTGGTGCGAGAAGGCCGACTGGCCTATATTAGTTGTGCAATGAGGAATTACCAAGAGTCGGGAATTATATGACCTAAGGGAATGATCCGGAGGTGGCTGTGTGGATAATAAGGAAGAGAGATAAGGGGGGAGTATCCCAAACCAATATTTAGACACAAATTTGGCACAGTGTAGAAGGCAGCAATTTTCTAAGGAAGAAAAGGACAGAGAGTGGTAGAGGTTGCAGTGGTAGGTGAAAAAGGGGGAGTCCAGGGCAAAGCGACAGAAGGAGTTAAAAAGGGTGTCCCGTCTGGCTAAGGAAGACTTGGGAGCAGCACTGTAGACTACATTGCAGAAGACGAAAATAGGTAGAATCATCTTTTGGACAAGTTCCTGCCTTGCCATAAGTGGGAGGCAGATACGGTTCCTGCATAATGCGCCAAGCTTGGGGCAGTTTCTTCAGGATGGCATCCACATGTCCAGAGAAGCTGAGATGTTGGTCAAGCCAAACCCCCAAGTACCTAAAAGTTGAGGTGTCCTCAAGGACTGTCCCATCAATAGTATGGAAGGAGGGCAGTGAGGGGAACCTAGAGAGTCTCTGCCTAGTGCCAAAGGTCATGGAGACTGTTTTCTTGGCATTGAGGGAGAGTTGATGGGAGATGAACCAGTGCTGAACTTTATTGAAGTCGAGCTGCAGTCTGGATTCTACATCAACAGGGGACAGGCCAGATGTGAAAATGACCATGTCATCGGTGTACATGTGGATAGAAGAGGATGAGCAGACTGAGGGAAGGTCATTTAGGAATACGTAAATTAAGATGGGTCCAAAAACAGACCCCTGGGGTACACCGGTGTTGATAGGGAGAGGTGGGGAAGTTGCGTCCACAATAGTGGTGGAATGATTCTTCTGGAAGCCGGACTGGAACAGAGTGAAAAAGTTAGAGTCATCAAGGTAGGAAGAGAGCTGTGATAGAACCAGATGCTCTTGGAGCTTAGCAAGGGTAGGTAGGAGAGAGATGGGGCAGTAGTTAGAGGGAATAGAGGGGTCACCACCCTTTGGCAAAGGGAGTATAGTGGTGTATTTCCAAACAGAAGGGATGGTAGTTATATCAAAGGAATGATTAAGGTGAGCTGAAAGTGGAGTCACAATACCTGGAGCAGATAAGTACAGTAACTCAGTATCCAGACCATTAGAGGAGCTGCCTTTAGAGGGGTTTAGAGCGTAGAGTGCATCCAAAGTATCAAAGGGTGATATATCAGTGAAGGAGAAGGAGAGGGGAGAGGTGGGTCATCTGTGCGAGGAGGTGGTGCCAACTGGTGTGGGAGACAGTAAGGAAGAAGGGAGAGCTGAAGCACAGGAGGTGAAATAGGAGTTAAATTTGGCTGCAACGTTAGGATTATCAGTAACCTGTTTGTTGTTAATCATAAGGAGAGGTGGGGGGGAGAGGAGTGGATCACTTTCCAGAATTTGGATGGCCTATTAATATTAGAATGGAATGTAGCGCAGAAATATTCTGATTTAGCTAACCAAATGGCTTTGGTGCACTTATTGCACAGAGAGCAGTAGATGTCATAGTCACGACGGTGACTTGTGGCTTTATGCTTCCTCCAAGCTTGGTCGTGGGCTCTTTAACACACCAGGAGTTCTGAGGTGATCCATGTGTGGTGTTTACCCCTAACCCTGGAGCATCGCAGTGGGGCATGTTTATTCCAGCACTCTAAAACTTTAACCTGAAAATACCCATAAGCATCGTCAATGGAGTGAGTGAGGTAATGGGTTCCCAGTTAATTTGGGCCAGGTCTTGTAAGAAAGGGACGAGGTTCAGTGATTTATACAAATGGTATTGGACAGTTTTGGGGGGCCTTAGTCTTATGAATTTTGCGAATGATATATATGTCATGTCGTAATCATGCAAGGCATCTGGTAATAGTCTAGATTTGACAACTCTTCGGGGGTGAGAGGTGAGGGCCCAGTCAATTAGGGAGTGATTACCTGTTTTAGGATTCATATGGGTTGGTTCTACAATGAGCTGGGACAGGTTGTGGGTGTTGATATCATGAACTTTACTGATGGAGAGGGACAGCCAGTTCTGGTTGAAATCACCCATGATGTATGCTTCACCTGAGGGCATGAGAGAGATTATGCAACTAATGAGCTCTGTGACAGTGGAGGAGGGGAGACCAGGGCGACAGTAGGCACCAGCAATATAGATAGGTATAGAGAAAGGGAGGGTTAATTTTAGGATGAGAACCTCATATGCTTTGGGGACTGCTGTAGCAAGGATGGTGGTGAAATGTATGTCTGAGGAGACATAAATGGCCATACCACCAGCTCTAGTGGGTCTGTCTTGGTGGCAAATAGAGAACTCAGAAACAGAGAGAGTATGATCGCCCACTTTGCTGTTTAGCCATGTCTCGGAAACAATAATAATATCAGGGGAAAGGGAGGCAGTAAGTGGCTGAAGGAGGTCTATTTTAGGGAGGAGACTATGAATATTTAAGTGTAGTATTTTTAAACCCCTGGGTAAGGCAATGGGGTTTAATAGGGATGGGTCAGCAGTGATGTGGGTGGCTGCAGGGCAAGGCCCGGGGTTGGGTTTGATGTTCCCTGAGGATAGCAGCAGGAGGACGATGATTAAGAAGTAAATTTTATCACTCCTATACCAGGGTGGAGAAATAATCAGGGCAGTAGTAAGGGGGGTGGGAGGGAGGCGGTTGGAATTTTAGCAAGTGAATCAGGGTGAGGAAAGAGGGCTTGGGTAGGAGGGTGGCACAAGGCCGGAAGGGACAGTGCTTCCAGTTTATGAGGATAGGAGAAGGGGTCACTACGAGGTTATGAAGAGGGATGATGAGCAAGTTGGGGGGCTAGCGTCAGGCCTGGTAGGAGGCAGAGCAGGAGTGATCATGAGGATGGGGAGATAGAGTGTAATTAGGAGGGTCAAAGGTAATCTAAGAGAGGAAGGAGAGAACAGAAGAGGAGACATGGCAAGTGAATGAGCTGGAGGAGGTATTAGAATAAAGGAGGGGAGATTGACTGCTACTAGAGTCACCTAACAATCTAATGACAGAATTGGGAAGAAGGTACTTAAGAGAGAAAAGGGGCAGCTTTATAGGAATCAAGTCACTTATTGCTAGCAGAAGTTAATGACCAGTGGATACCTTCTAAAGATATACAGGAGCACTAGTGTGGGAGGAAGGGGCTGAGCCTGAAATTGCCTTCGGGGGGGAGCGATATGGTACGATTGGATGACAGTGCTTAAGGGTGGAGTCCGTTGTTAAGCTAGGGGATTTAAAGAGTGCCGGGGTGGGGGTAGGGGGTTCAGGTGAAAATTTTAGCTAACTGTGGTAAAGAAATTATAAATCCGAGGCAGAAAAAAATAGCAGTCACAAAGGAGCGTGGGTGAGCCAATCAGCTATGCCCTGCAGCTGCAGTATCCAATTGGGGAAGTGTAGAGTGAGGGCGCCCAAATTTGAAACTTGGCACCTCAGCAGGGACCATACCTGAAGCTGGGATCCTTGCGGCAGTTGCTGGCAGGGGAGGCAGGCAGCGGCAGCAAAGAGAGCCGCACCACTGAGATCAAGTGCCCAGTCAGGGAAGAGGAGCTGTGAAGGGAAAAAAAAACAGAGAGGGGTATTAATTAATACACAAGCTAAGGGAGGGGGTTGCCAGGGTCTGCTCAGACAGTAGGCCAGGGCAGATTAAGAATTAAATGGGGGGCAGGCACAAGTAGCAGATAAAAGAGCAGCAGGGAACCAGAGACAGCGGGGAGAGAGAAGAATTAGCCTTAAATGGGGAAGGGGGGACGGTCTGTTACAGGTGGAAGCAAGAGGGAGCAGGGGGTTAGGGCAAGTCAGTGCCCAGCACTAGAGGGAGGAATGGAAAAAAGGTAACAGGGACGGGGCAGAGCACAAGAAAGCACAGAAATAAACAGTTAGGTTGTTTAAGTACATACTAATCAAGCAAGACAGTTCGGCAATGAAGTTTCACACTAAACTGTACAAAAAGCAATAACCGAAGTAATGCAAAAGCCTGGCCCTGATAAATTCTAAATTACACTGTTTTTTTAACAGAGGGCTGGGTTAACACAGACTAAAACTAATCAAGTCAAACGCCCAGCAGTAAAATTACTTAGCCAAAAGAAAGGATTGGGCAATGATTTAGCAAAGCATTACAGTTACAAAATTTGAGCTTACTGCAGTAAACAAATTATAAATCCAAGGCAGAAAAAAAAAGCAGTGACAGAGGAGCGTGGGTGAGCCAGTCAGATGTGCCCAGCAGCTGCAGCATCCAGTCAAGGAAGTGTTTGAAACTTGGCACCTCGGCAGGGACCATACCTGAAGCTGGGATCCTTGTGGCAGTTGCTGGCAGGGGAGGCGGGCGGCGGCAGCAAAGAGAGCTGCACCTCCGAGATCAAGCTCCCGGTCATGGGTCAGGAGCTGAAGCTGGGATCCTTACGGCATTTGCTGGCAGGGGAGGCAGGTGGTGGCAGCAAAGAGAGCCACACCTCTGAGATCAAGCACCCAGTCAGGGGGCAGGAGCTGTGTGTATATTACCTTTACTGCTAATTTATTGTTGCTTGTACCTGACCAGGCTCTCCCTGAGCTGGTGAATGTATGTTGGGTTTCTCATTCCTTGCACAGTGGAGCCCACATATAATGGACACCCTTATAACAGACACCCGCTTATAACAGATGGATCCACCTTGACAAAAGCTATGTCTGTAATGTTAAAAATCTTATTTATATAATACTCTGCAGCCCCGTATAGCGGACACTGAGCTACTCTGTACCCCTGTTACATTCTGCAAACTACTTGCTAATTATCACCTGATTATTCAGCTGGTTTGTCTGGCACTATAAGCATACCACTCACCTCACCTCATGACTGATACCTGACACTTTACTCCAGGGGATTACTCCTGATACTTTCTGATGCCCCAGCCAGCACAGGTACATACGAACGTATGAAAAAACCAGCAGAAGCAGGCCTTATGCTCTATGGAGTCTGCTCAATTGTGCAGCTAGCCCCTCAACTTGCAGCTGCCCCACCCTCCTACCCTTTTTCATCACAACCCCCCCTCACCCTGTCCCAACCCCTCTTAAAGCCGCCCACCGTTCTACAGGATACCATCTCCTCGGGCACAGCATTCCACCTGTCCATCACTTGTTCAGTGAAAAAAAGTCTCCTGATTTCCCTCTTGAATCTTCCCCCCTCCAACCTCAGTTGATACCCTCTCGTATCTCTCCCTCTTCTAAGCTGGAAAATCCCTTCTATATTAGTCTTATTTATCCCCTTAAGGTATTTAAAGATTTCAATCATACCCCCCCATCCTTCCTCTCCTCCAGAGAGTACATGTTTAGCTCACCCAGTCTATCCCCATAGGACTTTTCCTCCAATCCCTGGATCATCTCAGTCGCCCTACATTTCACCCCTCCAACAATTGCATCCTGTCGCTATATTTGCAGACCCCCCAATCCGGTCGCCCTCCCTGTCTGGTAGTCCTGTGCACAGGTGCTGTGATTGAGCCACTCTTTTTGAAAGTGCTCAATCGCGGTCGCCATAATCATAGGCTACCCTTTTGTCCCATACAATTGGCTAAAGGGAGATTTTCTAGAGGCAGTAGAGAAGCTTACCTGGAGCTACAGAGGCACAGTTTAGGATCTGGGAGGTAAGATTTTATTTATTTATTTATTAGAGTCATACCTCTCAACTGTACCACATTACGAGGAACGTTCCTCATTTTACTTCTCAAAAGGTCCCTGTTCCACATTGTGAGGACTTGTTCCACATTCAAAGTCAACATTTTAAAGCAAAAATCCATAGTAAATGATGCAAAAAATATATTATTCAATTCATAACAGACTTTCTGAACATAAATGCAACATATTAATAGTGTTTAGAGCTTCATAGGTAAAGATTTGATGAAGTGTTCCACATTTTGCCCATTTGTTCCACATTTTGACAGGCAATGTTCCACATCTGGAGGACAAAAGGTTGAGAGGTATGATTAGAGTCTTGGTAAAAACACCTTTGAGATGGAAGCTCTATTATAAAAGTTCCACAACAAACAGAAGAAGACAATACATTTCATAATGGCAGATAGGTGGGGGAAGGATCTTTATTCCGCAAGGACTTGTCTGTGAGACAGCCTAATAGGTATTCTCTCTTTTTTAATTTTAATTCTTTCTTTTTCACTAATTTAAGTATTTTTTTACAATAATTTATTACTAGTGTTTGAAATTATCCTTTTCATGACCACAGTAAGGCACTCCAAAGGGGTGTGTTATGGTGGGATAATGGCCCTTCTTGAGTAGTGAAAGCATTTAGTTTTGCCTCATGCTTATCCCATACGAGGCTGGCCATTATCCCACCACAACACACCACTGTTATGTCTGATTGCTCAGTTATCACAAACTGCTCTCACATAATCCCTTAGTCTTGCATTCCTACCCCTAACTACTTTCAATCCTCCAAAACTGCATTTCTGTGCACTCATATTTACACTGTGACTCAAAAGTATTGCATCGTTTCATAGACACAAGTCTCATTTAGTGCATCTCAGAATATATAAAAAGGTATCATTTGTGAAATAGTGTATTTATGTTTTTTTCTCTCCATGATAGGACTAATACAGCTACCCCATTTTGTTGTCATATATAGTGCTTCAAATTTATGTGTACTGTACCAGTGCAACTTTTTTCCATGTAATCTATCTGTAATAACTTTGCTGCTATATCAGTCCTCTGGGACCCTCTTGATAAATAGATGTTGCACCAAAATGAGACTATCATAGTGTGCTCAATTCTAAATAAATAAATGAATGTACTAACTCAGTGTGTTTTAATAGTAGGAAAAATTCTACAGCTTTAAAAAGTGGTTTGTGGGCACATGTAATTAAATGGCTGTAGCTTGGAATCTGGAATGGTACAAGTCCTATAGGGTTGCAGTATGTGAAGCACGCTTGGCAGCTATAAGAGGGCTTCCATATTATGCAGCTTCCCTCCCCCCTCCTCCCCCCATTGACCTGTATAGGATGAAAAATGAAGAAATTACTTATCAAGCATTAAACAGGTTCTCTGTTACCTGTAAAAAAACACAGTTAGCATCGTCAGATTCCAGTTACCCCACATTCTAACATAAAATAACATTTTAAGTCATACTGTTCATGAAACATACGAGCAAGACCATCAAAACATGACCCTTGAAACTTAATTTTGCTCTTATGCCATTCAGGAGCTGTAATCCTCCACAAGAGTGTCTTAATTCATTTAAATAAAATGTTTGATAGTATGTATTCTAATTGTTTTGTTGTGCATCAGGATTTTCAGCCCTTAACATAGCCTTTTCAAATGCATGCCAGCTAATCAGAATGCTTCATGTCCGACCATTGTTTTACAATGTTTTCATTTAGTAATTGGTAATTAGTTATTGCTGCAGTATTTTATTACTGCTTACCAACCGTCACTCAAATTGTAATGGCAGGACAGGCAATGCAACTTGTATTTTTATAGCACACTATCCTGAAGGTGAAAGATACTTTACAATGAAACAGCTGGGTTGAAACAATTTCAAACAGAACTAACAAGCAAGATGCATCAAACTCTAAATATAGTAGCCCAGAAATTAAAAAGAAAAATACTGCACAATCCTCAGATCTCCAGTGCCGGAAATGCTCAGGCTGGAAAGACCAAGTTAAGCAAATTCATTTCTAACTCCCTCTTAAAAATCTCCACCAAAGGACCATCATAAAACTAACCAGGAAGTGAGTTCCAGGTGATACTAGCAGCAACTGCAAATGCTCTGCCCTTGGCATCTTTCAGATGAGGGACAGTGAGTAGACTGCCTGCAGAAGGGATGGGAGAGTCTCATGTAATGGACAATCACATGCGATCATCTGTACCAAAACCACAAGATCAAAATGTGGTCTAATTACTGAGGAACAACAGTATGGGGCAGCAACAACAATTGTGCTAAGAAATGAGTTCTGAAATGTATGATCTGAATCAGCCTTGAATCCTTAACCCCTGAGTAAAAAGACTGCATATGAACTATTAATCTAGTGAGGAGAGGGATTACTTGTGTGACATCGTGCGCATTCCTGATACCTGGAGTAAACAGAGGATTTATTTTGTTTATCTATTTTATTTATGACTTTGGTAACTGGGTAGGTGCACTGATCCAGAGAACCATTTTCAGTCATGACACGGGCCATAAAGTGGCAAAAAACAATACGGAGACAATAGTACATATAGGGTACAATAATCGCACACCCCAAACATTTGGTGGTGATGAAAGAAAATATACAGTGGGTAAATCTAGATTAATATTATGACAGCAGACATAGTCAAATATGAGCTCTAATGAGACAGTGCAAAAATTCATACAATAGCAGTGTACAATTTCATGGCCCTATTTCATACAGGTGAAGCGACAATAACTGTGCAGTTTCAGACAAGCAACATTTTCATTGTTCAGTCTGGAAATACTGTATAATAGAGGAATTAAGGTAGGTCAGGAAATGTTTCAAGGGTGGGGGGAAGATTTGGGTAAAGGGAAAGGCAGTGGCGATAGAGGAGATGGGTAGGCAAGGTAGGGTAAGGGAAAGACAGAGGAGAGAAAAGAGGGGTAGACAAAGGTAGAGCAGTAGAGGAAGGCTGTGTATGCTTAATGTGTTTCTTAGGGGGCTCCCAGGGAGCTGTAACATACTGATAACCTTAGACACAAGACATGCCCTGGGCCATGCTCACCCCTATCCAGACAGACAAGACACTTGACAGGATTGCAAAGTGGGGTTCCATCTGGGATTGGAACTGATATGGAACTGGATTAATTATGTCAAGTAATGTGAACTGGAGGAAGAAAAGTGGCTTTGCATCTGTACAGACAGACATGGGGACAGAAACAGAGATCGGAATGAGTGTATTCATAAGTATTGTGAGTTGGTGGGAAGATTCCATGTTGTGTAACAAGGAAGTAAAGAATGCAGACCTGGAAAATGGTGGCACAGATGAAAGTGGAAGCCACATGGCCAAGCAGTCTACACCTGGCCTGTTGCCTGCTGCGAATGTTAGATGGGCCAGTGGGAGGTATGACTGAATGTTCGGGGTGTGTGATTATTGTACCCTATATGTACTATTGTCTGGTTCCACCATGCCATGGTGACAGGAATGTCAGCGACCACCCCTACAGCGACACATGGTTGCCGACATCCCTGACACTGCCAACTCCATTCTCTGACCAGAAAATGAACCGACACTGGATCACTGTTCATGTGGGGAGGCTAGTGCCCCCACATCCCCCCATGTGGGGGACTCTGCCCCTTGCCCACTGGACTTAAGGATTCCAACTCCGTGGGGGGTGAATCTTGGGGGAGAGAACTCCAGAGTTGATGACTTGGTCATTGCTCTGGCAACCCGGTTGACACTGCAGGTGTTGGCAGTTGCTGTCGCTGTAACAATGGTATGCCCTATTGTCTCTGTATTGTTTTTTACTACCTTGTGGCCCAGGTATGACTGAAAACGGTCCTCTGGGTAAGTAGTTCATCTAGATAATCTAGATTTACCCACTGTATATTTTCTGTCATGTGCAGTTGGTGGTCAGGCTAATTATGATTACGCCAAGTTATGGGACCAA
Source organism: Neoceratodus forsteri (assembly GCA_016271365.2). Taxonomy (NCBI): domain Eukaryota; kingdom Metazoa; phylum Chordata; order Ceratodontiformes; family Ceratodontidae; genus Neoceratodus; species Neoceratodus forsteri. Next base: position 355,061,648 of record CM057454.1, on the reverse strand, counting down.
GAACCTCTTAAAATGATGGCATGAAGACGGAATGTGCAGTTTACATGATAAATACAGATCAGGAATACCAGTGCTTAAAAGTGCATGACATCAAACACGGACACATACAAATATGACCAAGGGTCATGTCAAACTTGCACCCAAGTACTTACTGACCTTTGACCTACTAGCGTGCTAATTAAAAATTACGGGCAGCAACAGGAATATGTAAAAATGGACATGGGAAATAGCAATGCAAATGTTGAATATGTGGCTAAGGTTACAAGTGGTGCTGAAACTGATAATGTTCAGCTGAAAAGCCCTTTTTGTGTGATGGAACTAAGCAGTGTCGTATCGGTAGTACCCAAAACAGTCATAGTCAAGCTCAATAGTATGGGGGGGGTGGCGCATGTACAGCCCATGAGACCAGGTGGTGATGTACAGGTTATTGGGGGTGGGCTACTGTACAGCCAACTGGGATAGGCGATAGAGGAACAGATCATCGGGGGGTGCTGTATAGCCAACTGGAGTAGGCAGTGGGGTACAGGTCACTGGGAGGGGCTGCTGTACAGGTAATTGGAGCAGGCGGTGGGCTACAAGTCACTGGAGGGGCTGCTGTACTGCCAATTGCACTAGGCTGAAGTGTACCGGTCACCGGGAGGGCTGCTATGCAGCCAATTGGAGTAGGCAGTGTGGTACAGCTCACCAGAGGGGTTGCTGTGCAGCCAGTTGGCATAGGTGGTGGGGTACAGGTCACCAGGAGGATGCTGTACTGTCAATGTGACTAGGCAGTGGTGTACAGGTCAAGAGGGGGCTGCTGTTTTGCCACTGGGACTGGGGAGTGCAAGGAACTACAGTGGTGCAGTCATTAATATGTTTACTTGTGGAACCCATTATGTAAGTGCAAGACAGCACTCTGAGGTGTGCTCTATCGCCATATACTGTAGGTGCCCCCAGGTGCTAAAGGCACTCAGCCCAATCACCTTGTGGCTCATACCGTATCTGGGGCATGCTCTTCTCAGGTAATATTCCACGCCTCAGAGTGTCCAATTGCATACCTATCACAGGGATTGTCACAGATATTACCTACAATGGTTAAATACTGACCTGCCTTAGGCACTGTCCATGGCCAATATGTTAAGTCCCACTCTGAATGGTGCTTGAGTGGATGATTATGTCTACAGCCAGGGGACATTTTTCATACAACACACATACTATATACAACAATGTGACCATTGTATGTACGCAGCCCCAGGCAATAGCCTAAGGCACCTGCTGGGCATATATTCCCAGACACATCTCTCATGTTGGTGTGTTTGTAGTCATTTGGTTGCTTGTCAGTTATAGACATTCACCTCGGCATCCTTGCTGCTCTTATGACTGCTGGATGGAATGTCAGATGAGCCAGTGGGATGTATGGCTGAGTGGCTGGTGTTCTCCATGACTGGCTGGTAAGCTGACTGCCTTGCAGCCTGGCTGACAGTCTTTCTGGAGGTCTGGCTGGATGCAGAAACCGCCTTTGGCACGTGTCAGTTGCTGTGCTGCCTGTTGGTTTGTTTTTTGAGTGGATCTGTTGTCTAATCAGGTGATGTGGTTGAGGACCAGCTAGGCTCTGGCATGATGTTCAGCTGCTACAATCATTGCCCTTGCATTCACCTCTACAGGTATGGCAGCTGGATTGCCATCATCATCCCCATCACCCTGGCCAGCATCCACCTCAAGCATGTGTATCCTGTGTGCAGTGGCGATGTTATGCAGGATGCTGCATGCCAGGAATCTCTTGCATGACATTATGGATATGTATTGCAGTACCCCCCAATCTGTTGAGGCACCTAAATCACATCTTTAGGAGTCCAAATGTCCTCTTGATTGCTGAGCATGTTGTAGCATGTGCCTCATTGTACCTTCTGTTGCCCTCTGTTTGTGGATGTCTTATTAGCGTCATCAGCTATCCACTGTCACCTGTGAAAGTAGAATGCATTGATGAGCCATGGTGGCATGTATGTATACAGTCAACCATGCACTACTACAGTGGCCAAGCAGTCTACACATGGCCTGTTGCCAGACCGTGCAGTCCTGCATGTGGTGGTTCCATCACCGCCACCACCACCACTACCACCCATGGCCTCTCTTCTGCCCAACCCCATATCCACCACATGGTATACATGCTGTACATATGAATGTGACCCCTATCACTTTGTTTGTTATACTGTCACATGTGCATAACAGACTACTTATCTATATCACTGTACTGCACACACTCTGTGGCTGCACAGGATGTGGCCACAGCTCACTTGTGGCTCACATCACCAGCATGACATGTGCACATTACTGGGCGTGACTGTGATGCCTGTGTATCCAGCTTTGCAGGGTTGTACTATATAAGTGTATATGGGTCATGCACCTACCTATAAGCCATTCATCCTGTATGTCTCCATGTTCCAATGCCTCACACAATCCACTGTGCTTGTATATGTATCCAACATGACATGATCCAGGGTACTGGGTAACTACATCTAGGATGTGATATTGGCTGTTACATATCACTTGTATATTCATAGAATGGTACCCCTTCCTGCTAACATAGGCATACTCATCAGCTGTCAGTGCCTTTATGGCAATATGTGTGCAGTCTATTGCACCCAGTACACATAGAAAGGGTACAATGGTGTAGAACCCATTCTTCACTGCCTATTGCTGCTATGCATTTTGTGGGGATGTGATGGACCACTGTGTTCTATGTAGCAGTGCCTCCAGGAATTATTTGAGGCACTTGGACACCGAGGACTATGATATTCCAAGGGTGTCACCTATTGGTGTCTGGAAGGTCCTAGCAGCCAGGAAACAGAGTGCAGCACTGACCTTCACCACCACTGGTACAGCATGGGCTATGTGTGTTCTGCTCTGCAGGTCTCCTCTGCAGAGCTCTGCGATTGCTTCCTTCTTGAGCCAGTATCGTGCTACACACTGGTTATCCGTCAGTTTATTATGTGACATCCACCTCCAGTATACCCTTGCAGTATATCTCCCATGAGGTTTCTGCTGTATTTGTGGCCTTCCCTGCCAGCTAGTTGCTGGGCTCATCTCCATTGCCTTGCAAAGGCCAACAAGATGCCCATTAGGATTGCTGCTCCTGGCATGTTGTGCTCCTGCAGTCGCACCTCAGACGTGACTAAGCTCTGCCTGCATGCTGTGGACCTATTTATATGCTCTAGTTTCACTTAGACCAGCTCTGGCTGGTCTAACAGACACATGCAATGTCAGAAACAAAGGTAGCATCCACATTCTTTGAACATTCTAAACAGGGAGATGGTGCATCATTTATTTGACACAGACATCCTTTCTGACATGATGCAGGCAGTTTTTTGAAGCAAGCATGGCATAGGCCAGCTTGGCCCAAGTAGACCTGATTTTTGACACGAACCCTGTTAGAAAACAAGAATTGTCACAACCATTGGTGCATCCTGTCCCTTGGGTCTTTTTTTTATGCAAGCACTGTGTGTCGTTCTATGCCCTTTGAAAATCTGGTGCCTTGGCACCATGTAAGACCTATATAAGGCTTCATATAAGCCTTCAAACTACCAATGCTACTTTTAAAAACAAGTCTTAAATCATATTACATTGCTGATTCTGTTTGTAAATGTTTTGGTTATGTATCCTACGATGTAATATGTATATCCAATGTATGTAACTATTTATTGTCTGAATTTGTATTTTGTGTATTGTATGTAATCTTGGGTCCCCTGTGAAAATGGGAATTTATTCCTATGGGTTTTCACCCAATCAACTAATTAAAAAAAAAATTAACAATTTGATTTATTAAATGTGCGGAAAAAGAGATAACTGACAGGTGAGGAGGGAGTACTTTTTACTATTAGTTGTAACAAAAGAAAATACCAGTTTTTAAATGCTGGAGACTGTGTGGCAGGATAGGTAATCATTTGCATATCTTTTGGGGGCTGTCCAGTGCTCACCCCATATTGGCAGGAGATACAGGAAGCAGTCTACAATATCACAAAAGTGTGGTTCCCATTGTCTGGGTAGGAGTGGGTTCTGGCCCTGCCCACTATAACACACCAAGCCGCAGAGACCAGGAAAATGTTATTGACCATGGCAGTTGTAGCTCTGAAGTGTGTTACTGGGAGGTGGCTGACACCAGGCCCTCCAAATTTGGAAGAATGGGTCCACAAGATGAAAGAAGTGGTCCTAATGAAATCGACTACTGCAAAACTTTGATTAAGTTGGGACAAACATGTAGATAGATGGAGGGGTTGGGAAGAATGGCTGATAAGTGGGGCAGGCAGCGAGTAAGGTTACATGTTAGAACTCCTTCGGGGCAGTCCATGACCTGAAGACTATGGCAGAGGAGTGCACATGATAACTGTGGGATTAGGGGCACAATTTGGGGGTAGCACAGCACAACCGGGGGCCATGTTGATGAGACCCGGGCTTGGAGACCTTGAATGGTGGGTCCCCAGCCTATGTTAAGAGTTTCCCAGTTTTCTCTTTATTTGGGTGAACTCAGTGTGTAAGGGGGAAGTTAATGTGTATCAATTCTTCCAGGGACACAAGAAGAGGACTTGCTTAATATAAGCAGAGCTGCTTAGATATAGTGGTTAAAATGGTGCATCCTTTTTAATATCATATAGTGGTTAAAATGGAGCATCCTTTTTAATATCAGTGGCACTGCCCTGTCAGTTAGTACAGAAGTCTGGAGAGCTAATGAATGTTTAGTAAATGTCAACACCTCTCATTGTCATGGATTAATTCAGAGATTTTATGTATTATTGATGATCAGTTATGATTGTAATAAGATATCTTAATAAAGCTGAGTTAAAAAAAAATACCAGTTTTAACTAACAAAGTTTTTGTTTTTAAATTGCGTCTCAGTGTAACCATTTTATAAGCACAATAAGACACTCCAGGTTATTGGTTGTCTGGGGTTAATACAGCTGGGCATGCTTTAACCCAAGATAGCCAATGTCCTTTTGTGTGTTATTGCTTTACATAACCTGACAATTCCACTTGTATGAAATTTGGATGTGCTGTATGCAATTTTCAGATGTATATGCATATTTTTCTTCAGTCCAATAGCATTCCTTATTATATGCTCTTTATTTTATTTTTTAATTTTTTGTAGTTGTAATCATAACACATTTTGATTGTATTCAGCCTTTTTCCTTTTTACTAGAAAACTGAACTGTTTCGCCTTTGATTCAGCTGCTTGCTCAGTGCGGCAGAGGGCCATTGTGATGTTAACAAGTACTTTGGGAGCTGCTCTTCCATTTGTTAAAGTGTGACATTGTGACACACAGACTATAGAAATAACATGCTGATGACATCAAAATTATAAACATATTTTTCACATTTCAACAGTTTGTAATGTATGTTATTTGCACAGTTTGCATGTCAAAATGAATGAATATATATATATATATATATATATATACATATTTACCATCCCCCATCTCTCGTTCCGAGGATCTGCCCCCCTGCATGCCGCCCCTCTCTGCCCAGGCTTACCCCCCCCAACAGACAATGGTCTCTAGGATCATACTAATACTAAGGATCATAGTAAGGAAAACGAGGAGCAAGGAATCTATAAGCTCATGGGTGCGCCTATACTATCAAAATGTAACTAAATTAGTAATAATTAAGTGTCACTTCTGTGAGTAAGAATGCTTACAACCCCCCCCAGGTGGACACAGATCGCAGTGGGAGTGGCGGCAGGCAAGGCATTAAGGACAGGGGGTGACATTTTTTGTGGTTTCTGTGGAGATCCTTGGGGGAGGGGGATGTGCAATGATGGCTAGAATCCACCCCACTCCCTAACGTGTGGTGCCTGCAGTGGTGGTACCCCCAGCCTCCACCAGAGATCCACAGAGCACTGGACACCCGGAGAAGAAGAGCAGTCCCTGGGACACGCAACTCTTCTCCCCCCAGCTGGCCCTCTGACTTCCCAAGTTTGTCACCAAACCTGGGACGACAGTGCCGCAAGCGGAAGCCTTGCTGCTGTGCCTACAGGCCAGCTACTTTTTTTTACTTTGCAGAATTTATTTAGTTTTAGTTTTTATTTCTCATAAATCCCTTTTGGAATGTGTCTATTTTCAAAGTGTTTAGAGTCAGGTACACACAAAAAGAATTATACAAATAAATAGTAGTAGACACAGTAACAATAATGCAAGTGTAGTGTTGGAAGTTTTTTAAACATTACAAGACAATTTGTATGGAGAGCAGTATAAAAATGGTACATTGTCAGATTACAACAGATGTTCAATGGTAGCAAGTGCATGTTCCAGAGGGAGTGAACATGGACAACAGCTGGACTTTAAACAGTTCAGGATTGTGGCACTCTTAATGTGTCCATCAGTTCATTCGAATGATTTGCAAAACAATATGAGAAGCAGTTTTGTCCCAGCGTAGTTCTCCTCTGATGTAGCAGTAGAGAGTGACGTGCCATGCCCTTGATGCCATCTTTATTGTCCACATAACAGAGCATAGACTGTAGACCCAGGAACAGCAGGCCTTGTAGCATTTTATGGCCTATGACCAAAATGTGATGGCGCAACCTTGAGCTGAGGTTTAACCAGTTCAAGCTACAGTACAATACAGAACACAGGTGTTGGTATCATTTTTAAGGTCTAGTGTAAAGCGGGCCCTTAACTCGGGACATTCTTTACACTAGCAGATAATTTCCATACAGATATGCAACCATTGCCTTAGATGTTAAAAGCCAGGATTTCAGGCATCTAGTTCCCCACTGGCAGACTGCAGTGTAGACAGATTCCAGACTACCCCCTTTTAGTTTGCAGGCTACCTCAAAGAAAATGTCTCAGGGGCACAATGTACGTGGGCATAAAAGCACATGTTCCCCAGACCCTACCCTTCTCCCAGGTGGAGGCGAGTTCTGAATGGAAACTCCAGCATACTGCTAGGTTCCTCTCTGCATAATCGGTCAGTTTCACTTCTCAATCTCAGTTCTAATTACTGTGTAGCCCCTTAACCCTGGGGCCACAATTTAAAAGCAGAATTAACATTTAGGCACAGTGACTCAGCTAGTCACTGCATTGTTAAGGGTTTAGAATGAAGAACTTACACAGGCTAAAAAAGGAAAAAGTGAGTTTGTCAAAGGGAGGACTAGACAGAGAGTCCCCCACAGAGAGGGAGTATGATACAACAGCTTTCATATGGAGAGGAGGAAAAATTCTTTGAGGAAGGAAAAATACAGACCACAAGTGAAGCAGTGAAGGCCTTTAACCCATGAAAGAAAGCCCCTGCTGTGGTGCAAATTCAGAGAGAGAGAAAGAGAAAAAAAAAGAGAGGGATGAGTGAGAAAGCAGAGCAATCTAAAGCAAGGATAGACGGGGACAAGGTTTATCTATGCCGATGCGACAACATCGTTGTCGATGTTTGTCATAGTGAGATCCCTAATGTCGACAGGTAAAATTTCGCCTGTCTGACATTGGAGTGTTTCACTCCCAAACCCCCCATGCGGAGGGCTGTGCCCCCAACCCCCCCCCCAATGATTATCAATGCCAAGTCAGAGTTGATTTGAAGGGGGAGCACACTTGGCAAAAGGTGACATTTGGCCCTTGGGTCCCCCACAGTGGCAATTTCTAAACATGTCGAAATTGTCGCTGTGGCAGATTTTGACATAGGGGTTTTGATGTTTGGTCAGTACACCAGGGGACAAAAGCATGTAAGCCTTTGTGCGGCCTATGGATAGGTTTTTCTATCACCTGTGGGGCACAATGCCCCTTGTCTAAAGAGGCAGTGGGTTCATTCTTATGTAGGGACCCAGGACCAGGTTTTTCACCTACCCAAAAGGAGAAGAAGCCCTCTGAGTCACAGTGGACTATTAAACCAAAAGTTTACTGGACAGCAGCCCCACAGTACTGAGCTGTGTACAGACCTTAACCCTTAGGCTGCTACCGACAGGCATAATTGTCATGAAAATCTATACTTTCTGCTGACTCCATGGCACTGAACAATAAGTGTTCGCCCGGCACGCTGGCAACCCAGGGTCATGCCCTGAGCCTGGACATCAGGAGCAGAGTTCAGCAGGGAGGGAATTACCAGTGTCCTATGGACACTTCCCACCTGGGGTGGTGGGATGGTCCTGGACCACATGTTAGTGGCTCCTCATGGTGGCTAATGGCTGGTGTTCATGGAGGTGTGAAGTTTTGACACTTTGCTGAATGTCCCCCCCCCACACACACACACACAAATGCCACCATGGTTGGGCCTGTACATGGGAGGGGGGTGGTTGGGATGAAAAACGGGAAAATACAGTCACTCAGCCAACCGGATGATGGCATCTGTTCCCCTCTCACCTCAAAGCCTGGACATGTCTGTGCTAACCCTCAGCATGTGTCCAGCATAGAAGGAAGCCTTTGGGCAAGCCTCCTGTCCTGGTTGTGCCCAGGAGGGGGGGGCCCCCTGGTGAAGGGATACATTGGGTCACCCAGGCCATGGCAGCACTGAGAGCAGCAGGATGGTGACAGGAACTGACAGCAGGACCCTTAGCCACCCAAAGGAGTTTTCAGCCAAGGGCTTGGAGGAGCATAAAGAAATAATACAAAAGGAAAAAAAACTTAAACGTACGAGATCTTCTGGCAGCCTGAGGGTAAGTTTTGTCCCCTTGCCTGCAAAACACAGGGACCATGAGAAGCTTACTCAGTCATGAAAAGGTAAAGCAAAAGAGATTGGTAAAAGCTGCTAAAAGACAGGTAAGCCTCAGAAGACTGTGTTGCAAGACCATATGCATTTACAGCTGGTGAGGTATGTACTGTAGCACCCATGGAAATGAGATGCTGAGAATGGTGTAAAGAAGGGGCATAAGATAAATTATAGTTTTGCTTGACTCAGAAAATCTTGTGAGGACATTCCTGTTCTTCAAAAGATTTCATATCTGTTTGGGTGCCTCAAGAAACTCTTGAATCCATAAATATGAAAAAAGATGATCCAGCTTCATGGTGCCAAGTGGTAAAGCACCAACTCAACATTCTGGCAACCCAGTTTGCACCCCAAGTCCAGGATACCAGGAACAGAGGTCAGCAGGACAGTGACAGAGCATCTGCATAGATGCTCTCCTCCTGGGGAGGGTTCAGCAGTGTCCACTCTTTGAGCTGCTCATGGTGGTAGTCATACAGTAGGAAAGTAAGTAAGGTTTTATTTATTAAGCACCCTTTCCCTGAGGCTCAGGGTGCTGTACAGGGTGCAGACAGTACAACATAAGACACCATTCATACCAATTCTAACAAGCAATGTTAAATGTTGGCTTGCTGTCATTGGCACTGGTAGTGCAGAAATTAGAAATGCAAAATAGAAATGGCAGTGAAGTATTAAAGTAACACCAACACCCCCCCAGCAGAGACTAAAAGGCATTGGGAGTGTGGCTTTGGATATACTTTAACGCCTACGCCATTCCACCTCACCCCACCCCACTCTGCAGACAGCGACAGATGTCGGGGTGTGCATTGGGGTCTTCGGCCCTTATGCTCACCATATGCCATAAAGAAATAGGCTGAGATGGGTGCAATATAGGAGAATGGGGTGAATGTTAGAGTGACAGAACCCAAGGCATACCTCAATGTCTGTCCGTGGCTGTAGGGTGGGGGTAGAATTCTACAAACATTATGGCTGACGAACCCAAGTTACATCCACAACACCTGTCAGTCTCTACAGGGTGGGTGTATGGCTGGAAATCTTAATGCCCCAGGTGTTTATTGGTATTTTCACTCCAAATTTTCAACAATGGCTTTTTGGGACCCCCACCTCATGAACAGTGGTGCTATCATTTCGTTACTCAATCCTGAAAGGTGATTTCGCACAGCAGCTGCGCCATTGGGAGCCACAAGTACAGAAACACATTTCAGGCAGGATGCAAAAAATGACAGCGGCACTGTTCATGAGGAGGTGTAAAAAAATGGCAATGTTGAAAATCTGGAGAGAAAATATGAAAAATGTGCAAACTTATGAGCATGTGTAGATACTGTGCAATGCATGCCCTTAATGCAGTCATTTTTGGGATTTTGTTTACCAGATTTTCAACCTGGACATTTTGAGACCTCTCCTCATGAACAGTAACACTGTCATTTTGTTACTCTGTCCCGAAAGTTGATTTCGCACAGTGACCATGCCTATTGTGCACCACAGGTGCGAAAACATGTTTTGGGCAGGACAGCAATACTGCTCATAAGGAGGTGTGTAAAAATGGCAATGATGAAAATCTGGAGTGAAAATATAAAAAGTTGGTGAAGTTATGAATGTGCGTAGAAACTGCGCAACACACACTGGTAGCGCAGTCATTTTTTGGCATTTTTTCACCAAATTTGCAACATGGACTTTTTGGGACCTCTCCTTATGAACACTGTCACTGTGATTTTCTTAATCTGTCCCAAACATTGATTTCCCACAGCAACCACACTATCTCCCAAGTGGTAACACAGCCGACCAGATACAACCCCTCTACTGGCACACACACACAGACACCGTCATTTCCAATCGACCCCATAAAATCACAGACATCTCTGTCCTACCTAACGCCCTCAGCGACCACTCCCCAGCGATCTTCTCATGGTCCGGTAGGCTGCCCAAACACCCACCAAGAGTCACAATCTGACGACGCCTCTGCCCTGGTAGCATCTCAAAATTCAAACAAAATCTCACCCACTGGGACTGATCCCCACTACGCCTTGCCACCAGCATCGATGTTGCGCTTGAGTACTTCACCAACTCTTTCAACTTGGCCTGTGACACCTTTGCCCCCCTCTCAAAGATGCACTCTAAACAGCTAAACAGCACAATACACCACGGATTACCCCATCCCTCCTCACACAACTGAGGAATAGAGACAATCTATGGCACAGAGCCACAGATTCAGGCAAACCAGCTGATAAACAGGCATACTGAACCCAGCGTAACAAGTGCACCTGGGCCATTCGCAAGGCAAAAGCTGAATACTATAGGGTCGACCGTAACTGCCTCATGGGGATCATCCCATATGTTTTGGGAGAATATAAAAATTATAAATGGCAAAGCCCCACTTCCCTCCTTCAGCTCAGTGTAAATGGCTCCATCACCACTGATACAAGGTGTATAGCAGACAGCCTCAATACTACTTTTACTGACCTAAGCTCGGTGCTTGCCAAAAATTTCTTCAACCCAATACCTGCCCCCCAACCACCCACTCTCTCAAGCGCCCCTTTCTACTTTAGGACAATCTCTCCACAAGAAGCCAAGCTTTACTTTGCCAAATCCCTCAACAGGTCCAGCCCCAAAAAATGACCTCTTGGATATAAGGCTCCTATGCCTGGCACTTGATGAGCTACGTCTTCCCTTGACTGACCTGCTAAACCGCTCCCTCTGCCTCAGGCAGTTCCCCAGTGCCTGGAAGACTGCAGTAATAACACCCATCAACAAGGTGGGGATAACTTGTCCCCTGAGAACTACAGACCAATCTCCATCCCTCCCCCCTCTCCAAAGTCCTGGAAAAGGTAGTGGCAGACCAACTTGCTGACTACCTCATAACCCATGACCTGCTCTGCAAGGAACAGTGCAGTTTCTGCTCAGGCTACAGCACCACCACAGCACTCCTAGAATTCTTTCATTTCCTCCACACCGCACTCAACAAGGGCCAGCTGGAAGGTGCCATGTTCATCGACCTCTCCAAGGCCTTTGATACAATCAGTCACCCCCTCCTGCTTGACTCCTTCCTACAAGTGGGTTTCTCTCAAGGCCCCTTAGCTTGGTTCACAAGCTACCAAGCCTCCAGGGCAAAATGTATTAAGATCAACACGATGTCTGGTACCCACCCCGTCCACTCAGGAGTCCCATAGGGCTCCATCCTGGGGCCAATACTCTTCAGTCTGTTTATCAATGCTCTGCCTAACTCATGTACCAGCAAGGTCCTACTCTAAGCAGATGATGCCATCCTCTGTGCCTCCCACTCCAACCCCTCCAGTCTGCAGGCCTCCCTATAGCTCTCCTTCAGTCAAACCAAACACTGGTTCTTGGACCACAGACTGGTCATTAACCTGAACAAAACTAAAACCATGATTTTTGCCCACCACCAAAATAAACTTAAAAACTCCCCCTTCCAGATCCTCTCCAGCACCCTCCATCCCCTCAAACATGTCACCTCCCATAAATACTTGGGCATAACCTTTGACCGAGCTCTCACCTTCCAGACCCACATAGACGCTCTCACATCCTCAACCAACGCACGTACTGGCCTCCTCCACCACCACAAAGACAGCCTGCCACCAGAAGCTCTCTGGCTAGCTATCACCTCCTTGATCCTGTCCTTAATTGAATATGGCCTGTTGATCTATGCAACTGCTGACACCACCGCACTCAGCAAGATAAAAGTATCCATCAATAAAGCATGCAGGCTCCTGTCAGGTGTCAACCGGCTAACTCACACCTGCACCCTCTACTCCCTTACCCAGATGCTCAATCTTGAGGAAAGGCTCCAATACCAGTTATGCCTCACAGTAAAAAAGACCCTCCTTGGGCTAATGCTGCCTGGAGTCTCATCATCTCTCCACCCCTCAGCCCCTTCCATTGCCACATGCAGCACTGATAAATCTTCTCTAGCAGTCCCCAGGGTGAGGACCTCCCTAGCCCAGATGTCTTTCTCCTACAGGGCACCATCCTGGTTCAACTCCCTCCCTGTGGCTGTCACCAGTCTGCCTAAAATTGATGCTTTCATAGTCGCCCTCAGGAACCACATTCTCGCAGCCCACACCTGTAGGTACCCTCAGCAGTGAGCTGCTAACCTGAGCTGTATTTATGTCCTAGTTAGATCCAGTGACAAAATCTTACTATCTAGACTGCCTCTGTAAATATTCCTTTGGTACTATTTCTGTAGCAATGTGACCCTATGCTTAGCTACACCACTGTATAGGCTTCTTTTCAGGCTCACTGCCTCTCCTGTATATTCCGCTTTTATGCACTTAGAATATTATTATTATGTATACACTGTTATAACAGCTGTAACTCATGAACTGCGCTATGTAACAATGCCAATTCTTGGGGTTCGTGGCTTACTGCCGAATCTAATGGACGTCTGAGCCCTGTACTCTCCGAATCCCCACCATAATTCCTGATTAATCCGTTTCATTTCTGCTTTTTTTCATGCGAGTGCAGCCATCAGTACCTTTGTAGAACTCACCCGTTGGATGCTCCTTTTCCTTTTCTTTCTCCTACTGATGTGAAAGCAGCTGATACACCCATCGCTCGCACTTCAGTCTGTGGCCTAGTCATCGCCGAGATGGAGTCCGCCCTACCATCCTCACAGCAGGAGAGCAATCTGGCGGAGATTCAGCAAATGTTTGCTGAAATTCTTCATCGTATGGACAACCTGGATGTGGCTACAAAAAAAAATAAGTCTGATATTGTGGAACTCTCACAACGGGCTTGCATCTCCGAACATAAACTCGCGGAGGTGGAAGATGGTTAGCGCAAGGCTGGGGCAAAAATACAAGAGCAAGATCGAATGATTCATTTATTATGGACCAGAGTGGAGGATTTAGAGAACTGCAGTCGTTGAAACAACTTGAGGTTCATGGGCTTCCCAGAAGGAAGCAAAGGGAGCGACGCCATCTTATACCTGCAAAATGAGTTACCCTCACTACTAGACTGGCACTGCGATGCTCCTCCTGAGATAGACTGAGCCCACAGAACACTGGCCTCCCACCCAGCTCCCGGAGATCGCCCTTGCACCATTCTGGCTTGTTTTCTCTGGTTTCAAGACCGGGACTGTATTACCAGACTGGCCCGCAAAAAAAAGAGCTCATCTGGAGAGGGCATAAAATCCAAATCTTTGCTGACTACTCCCAGGAGCTAACAACATGCCACAGGGCTTTCACAGCTGCACGCAGAGCCTGCGCTGAACTGGGGTTGGAATATTCTCTATGTTATCCTGCCTCCTTAAGGATTATGTTGAATGGTTCTCTGCGGTTATTTGACAATCCATCAGCCGCCGAAAAGTTTCTGGCAGCCCATGCCCCCAAGCTGAACTGGGGTACGTTAAAAGAAACTCGTAAGTCTGAGGCCTGATCTGTGGGGCCTATCCCGATGGAGATCTCATTGCAACAGCCAACTGTTTCACCTCCTTCACCCGCCACACATAGTGCTCCACAACCTCGGATCCCGGCCCGCTCTGTATCTCAAAAATCTCCCGAGAGCAAGAAAAAGAAATGGAGGAGAGCCCAGATTGAAGGGGCACCCAACTTCAATCTCAGAGCTGTAGTGCGAGCCCTGACTCAATCGCTTCACACTCCTCCATAACACCCGACATGAGCAACAATCAATACAAGGCCTTGATGGATTTCCCGATGGACGGCTCACTGCAAGACCCCCCCTTTGCCCCCCAGGCAATCTCACCACAGGGACAATAAATCCCACACAGTAAGGGCCCTTTCCTGGGCAGAAGATATAGAGCCTGCATCTCCTGGGTCCCACATCTCCACTAAGGCTACGTCTTCTGAACTGTCACCTGTCTGTTTGGTGACCACTTCCCCCTCCACTTCTGCTTCGGTGGGGTGAATAGGATGAGATATGTCTATTTGGTGGTAACTGTTACTCCAGCTCCTTATGAAAGGTGTCCACCGACAAGTCCTCTTTTTCCTGCTTGATGGACAGTACACTTAAAATACATGTTTTGCTCAGGTAATCTGTTTATTTACATGTGTACCTTGGCTCCTAGATGAACTTTTAGGTTGGACAAGGGCCTGAGGAGTTTGAATAATGCTGTGGTCCCTGCTTGGGCCCCACTCCATGCTTACTCAGTCAGCCTTTTTTTATATTCAGGCAGGCTATGCAAGGCGACCACGCAATACGGGAGGTTCTGTGGGAACCCCTTGCTGTTACCTCAGTGGCCCCCTTTTGCTATCCATCCCTTGGAGGGAATTTTAGGGCTGGGGGGCTGGCACTGTGGTTGATCCATGTGCTTACATCTTCAGATGTCAGTTCAGCATGCAGTGTATGCAGAAATGTCTTCTTTGCTTTTCTGGGTAGGTGGGGATGACTTATAGACAGACTACAGGATATTCCAGTGTCCTATCTGTTGCGTCATAAGTAACCAATATCCACCTCCCAGCGACCTCTGCTGGCATCTGGACCATGAGTGGGCCGATGCATGTAGCGGAAGCTGGTCTCACAAAGGGAAGTGCTTTTGAGGTGGGGGGGAGAGAGGGACATTCGTGTTTGTTGTTTGATATTGTTACTGTTATTGGTTGTTTTTTCTTTTCAGGCACAATATTGTGATAATAGGAAATGTGCATGGTTGTATAAAGTTAGGAGTTTTGGCACTCTGGTCTTTGAGATGACAATTATACTTCATGTGAGGTTATTACAGGGAGATTTTAACTGCCATATGGGTTATAGCCCCTTGTCTTGGTGTTTCCTGCTGTCTACCCTCTCAGCCATGATTTATCCTAGACCAGATGGAGACTAGGCTCATCTCCTGGAATGTCAGGGGCCTTAATTCACCCTTCAAATGCAAAAACGCCTTGCTTCACCTGAAAAAGTTAAGACAGAAGGTAGTTTTTCTGCAAGAGACAAAACTATCTTCAGGTGAAGCCAAAAAGCTCCGCCAAGGGTGGGTGGCAGAAGAACTCCACAGTGTGTCTGGCTCCCATAAATAGGGAGCATCGATACTACTACTACATAAAAACCTAGGGTGGAAATTTAAACAGCATGCCAAGATAAGGAGGGGAGATGGATCATGGCTGAAATGGAGACACCGGGGGGCCCTTTAGTCCTGACCAATCTCTATGCCCCTAATCAGGACTGCCCCTACCTTTTTCACTCAGTTAACCAGGCTCTTACAGACTTTAACACAAATAAGGTTCCAGTCCTATTAGGAGGTGATTTTAGCTTGGATCATGTCCATTCTCTGGATAGAAGTAATAAAGCCCCTAAGCCTCACAGGCAAGCTAAGAAAGCCCTTCAGAGGCTAATGGTGGAGCATGGCCTGCTGGATGCATGGATGGTTTTGCACCCTGGGATGCATGACTACTCATGTTTTTTGCAGTACCATGGTACATCCAGCAGAACAGACCTTTGGTTGATCTCCTCGGGGCTTTATGACAGAGTTGTTACCTCTCATATTCACCCAATTTACGTTTCAGACCATGCCCCTTTGGACTTACTGCTTAAACTATGGTTGGACCCCCCTCAATCACCTTCCTGGCGTTTGGACCCCTCCTACTTGAAGATCCAGAATTTAAGCAGTAGTTAGGCCCTGAAATAATGGATTATTGGACTAATAACGACAATAGGGAAGTTTCTGATATGACCCTCTGGGAAGCCTTCAAGGCGACTATAAGAGGCAGAATAATTGTATTTGCAATGGCTAGGAGACACCGCTGTGAGGCTGACTAGAGGGCCTTGGAGAAACAATTAACCCTCTTAGAAGCCCAATATAAATCCCTTACATCTGGGGCTCCCTCAGCGCCTCTGCTTGTACAACTGGCTAGCACCAGAATTTCACAGGACGCCCACTTAACCCAACAAGCTGAACTGAACCTCAGGCGGATGTGCCATGCTTACTGGGAGGGGGCGAAAAGGCCAGCAAACTCCTGGCATACTGCCTTAAACAGCAACAAATGTCCAGGAGAATACATGCTTTAACAGACAGTAGAGGTACCCCATGTTACTCTGGCAAGTGTGTGAATTAGATTATGACGCAGTTCTACGAGCAGCTTTGTGCCTCTCCACACCCCCCAGATCCACTCAAAATTCAGGGCTTCCTTGACTCTCTACCTATTCTCAAACATCTCCCAACTGATTCCAATTTACTAGAAGTCCCTATTGGGCCGGAAGAAGTGGAAAAGGCTATCAAGTCCATAAATCTCTGCAAAGCCCCAGGAATGGATGGGCTGCCCATTGATTTTTATAGAGTCCAGGGAGTTAACTTGGCCCCCTATCTGGTCAGGGCTTTCCAACCTTCCCTGCACACAGGGCATCTCCCCACTCAATGAGGGAAGCAACCATCACAGTTCTCCCCAAAAAGAGAAAGGACCTACTTTCACCAAGCAGTTATTGCCCCATTTCCCTCATTAATGCAGACACCAAGATTTTAGCCATGGTCCTAGCCACCAGGCTTGAACCTCTCCTCCCAGGTCTCATGCACCCCTTCCAAGTGGGGTTTGTTAAAGGCCGTCTAGGGTCTGATCATTATCGAACTCTGTTTTCCATAATGCACTACACCAAACAGTCCGGGAAATTCTCTGTAGCCCTAGCCATTGATTTTGAAAAGGCATTAGACTCTGTTGAATGGCCATTCCTTTTTTCATACTTATTCCTCAATGGGAGTGGGACCAGGATTTCTTTCCTGGATACAACTGCTTTATGCCTCTCCCCTGGCCAGGGGCGTAGGTGGGGGGGTGTTTAGGGTGTTCAAATACCCCCCAAAAAAATGACCGCAAAAATTAATTTTAAATTAGTACAGAGCGAGCACGGGGCGTGCTGTTCCTTTAAATTTCTGCTTTAGCGCCACGCCGCCCGACTGCTGGTTGCTGTAACAAAGCAAGCTAGGTGCATCTGTGGGTACCCAGCCGCCCGGCCGGGTATAGAGTAGTCTACGGGGGGGGTCGGGTGAATCACAGTCCTTCTCCTCTGCTCCACCTCTCAGCTGTGCAGACACTCAGGGGCGTCATTAGGGGACGGGGATCCGATTTAAAAAAAAAAAAAAACTTTTTTTTTGCCTCCTCATGGAGTCTGTGTGGTATACCTGGAGGCTAGTGCTGTAGTCCGATGTCTCATCCCCCATCCCCCCTGCAACCCCGAGTCCCCGACACATCCATCCTGTTTCCTGTTGTCATGGCTTGTGAGAGGAGACGACTGTCAGTGGGACTGACTGGGTCACCTGACTGGATGGTGAGAGCAGACTGCAGTAAAACCGGCAGGAACCCACAAGAAGATGAGGAGAGAGTGCGACGGAGCCAGAGGCTAGAGCGCGAGACCGGAAGATTTTTTTAAGTGTTTTAATAGGAAATTGGAATTTATTGGCAGCAGTTTACACTGGGCGTCGGGTGAGGCGAGTGAGCGGAGACAGTGCGGACCTGCAGTGCGCCGAGTCGAGATTCAGAAGCAGTGCCAGTAGCAAAGCAAGCATTTTGTTTTTGCCAAGAGAGTAAGAGACCGAGTGAGGTCAGACTTCAGAGGGCAGTCCAGGCCAGCAGAAGCAGACCCGAAGCCATAAGGTAAGGAAGACAGAACTGGAGGATCATGCAGACATGCCATATAGTTTGTACATCAACTTCTTAACTGTATTGTACAATGAATCATTGTACAATACAGTTAAGAAGAAGTGTTGATGTACAAACTGAATAATAAAAACCAGCCAAAGATGAAAATGTGAAGTCTTGTGTGAATTTCTGATTTAAATTCCTAGTAACTTCAGAGGCAGGCAGTAGCTATCCTTTTGTAAAGTAAAAATGTTCTTGGTGAATAGTGATTTGTGAGGGCCTTGTTCCATGACTGTAGGCTGTTTACAAAATGAGCTTAAATGATTAAATAAATGGGGATTTTGTAATGCAGTGAGTCTGATATTGCCCATGCTTCATGCACTGTTTAATTTTGTTTTTATCTGCTTCTGCTTGTGTGTTTGTGCATGTGTGTTTCCTTGTTAACATAAAAAGCCAGAAGACTAGAGGAACACATGTCTGCCCTGAGATGCCCTACAATGTATAACCAATATTTCCCTCAGAGTGGTCCCTGTCTTTTACACAGTCTCATTCCTAACGAAACTGTGTAAAAGACAGGGACCACTCTGAGGGAAATATTGGCTATACATTGTAGGGCAACCTAGGGCAGACATAGTCCTTTAGTATAAAATGGAATTTCATTCATCATTATAGTTAATGCTGACATCATATTCAGCATCAAAGGGCAATCTTAACGGCCTTAAAGATTACCCTTGTGCTTTGAGACCCCAGATATATGTCAGCATTGGCTATATTGATGTGTAGACTATTCCATTTGTCCACCACTCTTTCTGTGAAAAAATACTTCCTAATGCTCTTGTTGAATCCCAACCCCCAACAGCTTGAGATTGTGCCCCCTGGTAGATGAACTTTTCCTCAGTTTGAAAAACTCTTGTCCTGTGTGTTTGCCCCACACCCCCAGGCCTCAGCTGCTGCTCCGTGCTGTTGGAGGGGATCAAGGGATGTTGTTTTTAAACCCTCTGCCCTCCGTCATCGGTGCAACCCACGATCTGTGCTACAGGAAGCCAATTGGATCCACCTGGTGTGAGTTTGTTGTCTCCCCTCTCCACTGGTGTGCTGTTGTTGTCTGAGGAAATCGAGGCCAGGAGGTCATGGTGACTCTCACTCCTTCAGTTGCCACTGCAGGCCCTGACATGCCGATGATCCTGGTTGGAAAGATGTGCAGTCAGATGTCCCCTGGCTTACTTTACTACAGTTTACTCGGGTCCTGTGTTTCAGGGAGATCTCAGCAGGCAAAGGCTCTCCCCCAATCCCCATGTAGTTTTCTGACCTTTTGACCATTTGTGCATGAGTGGGGGGGCTTCAGAGGCAAGGTTTTGGACCACAGTGGATTGGTTGAGCCTCCATGTGAGTAGCCAGGATTTGAACAGCCAGTCTTTGCTATAGGTGAGAGACGGATCCCGACTGGCAGAGATGTGTGAGTGTGGGCCCTGCTACATGGTGGGGGCAAAGTCTGTCACCATCAGGCAGCTTAGATGTTCTCTGGGCCCTTTGGGGGGGGAGTCTGTGCCTTGGTGAGTGTTCTGTTCTCTGGAACCTCAGACATGCACTGCTGGGGGATGGGGTTACAGTCTGTAGCCACTAAATCATGTTCAGCAACTCTGGGGACAGTGGTCACATTGGGGGGGCAAATAGGGCACCATGACAGAAAACATGAGGGAGTTTAGATGGTGACCTGGTGCTCATGGCATAATATTCCACCATAATCTGTGTACATGGTGGTACAATGCCTTGTTACCAGGCAGCATTACTAACACAGCAGGTAGAACCACGGTGGTTGATCACACTGTTAGATA
Organism: Neoceratodus forsteri; assembly: GCA_016271365.2. Taxonomy (NCBI): domain Eukaryota; kingdom Metazoa; phylum Chordata; order Ceratodontiformes; family Ceratodontidae; genus Neoceratodus; species Neoceratodus forsteri. The sequence continues at coordinate 355,041,634 of CM057454.1, read as the reverse complement.
ACCAGTTGTCCACAACCATTGGAGGTTCTGTAGACTTATGACAGTCACCGTCTCCCACAACCCTGATTCCATGTGAAAAAAAGTTTCTCATGAAATTAGGGGTGGAGAACATGTAACAAGTGTGTGTGAACTTCAAATTCACCACAGAACATGTACACACCCCAGAGTTCTGGGAGCCCGGCCCCCAGACCCCCGGCCTTTATCTGTCCTTTTTCACAAATGTCATATTTAAACACCCCCCAAAATAGAATTCTGGCTATGCCCCTGCCCCTGGCTAGGGTAGTGATGAACGGTATGCTGTCTCCACCATTTCAATTGCAGAAAGGTACGTGACAAGGTTGCCCCCTTTCTCCCTTGCTGTTTATTCTGGCAATTGAACCCCTGGCCATTGCGCTTAGGGAATCTCAAACTCTTCCTGGAGTAAATGTGGGGGATATCAACCTTATAACTTTCCTATATGCCGATGATCTCCTTTTCACCACAGAATGTACCCCCCAGGTGATTCAATCTATCCTTCATATCCTATCAGAGTTCGCCAAGGTGTCTAGTCTCAAGGTAAACCAGTCCAAAACAGAAGTCCTTCCCTTGAACTCTCTACCCTCTAGCACAGATTTTGCTGCCCTTGGCCTTAAGTGGTCTCCTAATGGTATTAAATATTTAGGTATTTTTCTGCATCCCAACTTGTCAAAAATGCTTACAGTTAATTTTTCTAACGTGGTGGAGTCTCTTAAACAGGATATGGATCGCGGAAGGCCTTGCAGCTCTCTCTTGCAGGTAAAATGGACTCCATCAAGATGATGGCCGCCCCTAGGATTTTATATCTGTTGGCCCTTCTCCCTATGTCCATCCCACAGAAATTGCTTCAAAAACTGGAAGCATTGTTGGGTAACGTCCTGTGGGAAGGATCCCGACCTTGATACAGTAAACTTAAGCTCCACCAGCACTGGAGTAGGGGTGGGTGGGGACTCCCTTGATTACAAGGTTATCACATGGCCTTCACCTCAGCCCAAACCACCAAATGATTTTCCAGGGTTGGGCATACCTCCTCCATCTGGCTCATATTGAAGGCATCATTGCTCCAGGCACCTGTCCTGGCAGTGGCCCTGTACAGTAAAATAAATATATACCCTAACCTCCCTCCTCCCATCCTGCAGTCAATTCAATATTGGCAATGAGTTCTACTCCACCTAGGCATGACCCGGACCCTTGGAAATATATGCCCCTATGGAATAACTGAGCCCTGGAAGTGGGTAAAAGTGTAATCCACTGGAAAATAGGGGAGGTTCATGGTATTTCCCAAGTACAAGATCTTTTGCTCCCAAAAATAGCACCATTGATACCTTCGAGGCACTACAAGCTAGATACCACCTCCCGCCAACTCATTTCTGGAGATACTTCCAAATCAGGGATGCCATATTGCATCTACCTAATTCCCCCACAAATAAAGGGCTGCAACAAACCCCACACCCACTAAGTATATGGCAGTATCTCTCCAGACACATAGCTAGTGATATTTATAGTGCCCTCAGGGATGCCTAAACAGAACCCACTCAGTTAGCTAGGGCTCAATGACAGAAAGATCTCCAGTACCCCATTTCTGAGGACCAGTGGGGCCACACATGGGCAAGAGTACATTTGGCTTGTCGAGACGGGTGTACCCACCTTATTATGAACAAAACTCTTCATAGATGGTACAGAGACCTGGCTAAACTTAAAAGAATGGGATTAATTCAGGTTGATACTTGCTGGAGATGTAGTAATCTAGGGGCCCACTTGTTCCATATATTATGGGACTGCCCCAACCTCCAACACTTCTGGGCATCAATCCAAGATTTGTGTAGTCAGATATTTCCTCAAATAGTCTCTGACCCCCTTCCCCTTCTTTTAGGTTGTGCTCGACCTACTTCTCCCAAGTACAGCCCGGGGGCCCAATGGGTCACTACAGTAGGGGCCCTAGCTAAAAGACTTGTCTTAATGAAATGGAGGTTCCCAGATGTCCCCACTTTCTGTAAATTTCATTTTGAATTAACCCAAGGGGCCTTATTCGAGAGACTCTCTAGTTTCATGGAAGGCGCTTTGGTTCAGTTCGAGAAACGCTGGCAGCCCTACTTACAATCTAAGTACTGTCATAACTCCCATCCCCAGGCTGGTACCTAACCCTTTTCGGTTCCCCTGATTCTGCTGCCCTTCCCCTCCCCTCCCCTCCATGAGGGTGTAAGTTTTACCTGTTCCGCCTTCCACCAGGGTCATATTTGAATCTCAAGATCAGTTTGCCTTTGGTTTTTTGAATGTTTTTTTTTCCTTTGTATATAGTTAATAATATCTCATGCCTGATTTGGGACGCATCATGGTCATATCCTAGGTCTACTTGGGCCTCAAGGCTCTGGTTATTGTTTTTTCATCATTAGCTACTACCTCCTGGCCTTCCCCCGTTATTTTCTTTTTTTGGGGGGGCAGGCAGACCCATCTAGATCTTGAAAATCTTTGTAACCTGCTACTACCATATGTACTGTTTCATATAACCTTCAGGATGATATATGTTATGTTCTGCGGTACTTTCTTTTTTTTTTCTCCTTCATATGTATTTCATTTCCTTGCTCCTTCTGTCTTTACCAAATGTTGCGGTATGGTTCAGAACATTGCCATTCTGTCATGTGTACATGGATATGTCCTGATACATAATAATAATAATAAAAATCTTAAACTACAAAAAAAAATGCAAATTCTTATGTTATATTTTGAATATATGTACTTGTAATTAATGTGTTTCCCTTATGTGTACTATGATGTGGAGCCTTTGGAAATGAGTCTCTGACTCAAAGGATTGTAATTCCGATCTCTGACAAATAAATAAAAAAAAAAATTGTGCCCCAGATGTGCGAAAACACATTTCAGGAAGGATGTGAAAAATTACAGCTGCACTGTTCATAATGAGGTGTGAAAACATGGCAATGTCGAAAATCTGAAGTGAAAATATAAAAAATTCTCAAAGTTATGAGCATGCGTGGAAACTGCGCAATGCACGCTTGTAACACAGTCATTTTTTGGAATTGTTTTACCAAACTTGCAACACAGGCTTTTTGAGAGCCCACCTCATGAACAGTGGCACTGTCATTTCGTTACTCAGTCCCAAAAGGTGATTCCATGCAATGACTGCGAAACCACCTTTCGGGACTGAATAATGAAATGATAGTGACTGATTTCATGAGGTGGGGTCCCAAGAATCACATGTTGAAAATTTGGAACCAAAAGTTGAAAAAATGGCCAAGATGTCCACCTAAGTTGAAACCTCCCCATTGATGCCATTATACAGCTTACCGTGATTTTCTTCAGTTCGCGGTCGGCTTTTGAAGAGTCCAGACATCTCCCATTCCCCTGAAGATCATCGCGTCAGGCCTCCAGAGGAAGTATGAGGTGATGGGGTTGTAGGGAGAATTAGAGTGCATAGAAGAGGTGGAGTGCGGGTTGAGGCGTCATGACCATGAGGACCATTTCTGTGTTTCAGGAAAAACACTGAGCGTCAGCGGAAAGTTTTTTTTTTTTTTTAGGTTTGACATATTTGGGCACACTGATGGGCTCCCAGTGTGCCACTTGTGTTTTTTTGGGGGGGTCTGAAGCCGACGGGGATTGAGCACCCCATCAGCAAAGAAAGTGTGTCTGTGTTTGGGGGGGGCATGATGCCGAGGGGGATTGGGCACCCCCCTCGGCCGACAAATGAAACTATGGGGACATTATGCCAATGGGGATTGGGCATCCCCATCGACAAACAAATTGAACTGGGGAGGGGGCATGCCAACAGGGGGAATGGGCACCCCCAAAGTCAACTTTCTAGAAATTGTAAGAGGTGAACAGCAGGAGCCACCACCATGCTTATTGAAATATTTCACCAGGAATGGCATGTAATGGAGGCATGTCAGATCTGCCACTGCAATGACGAGCCTATCTCTCATTGCAGTGGCAGATTTTTTGTTCAAGTTGGTGGCAATCTCTGAAACTGCTGTCATTGGCAGCATGGTCACTGGTTGGTGGCTGAGGGACACACTGGCTAAATCATTCCATGGATTCACCACAACACTGATACACCTTTGAAAGCGCTAGAACAGTGCTACGACCACAAAATGTTGCTTGCACATGCGTGTGCAAGCCAACATGAAACACAACATATATAAAATAAGTGTAATATCATTAAATAAATACTAAAATCTGCAGACAATACAATGGGAGAAGTCTCAATAGACTCCAAATGCCTCCCTGAACAGATGTGCCTTCAGGCCCCACTTAAAGGCCTTCAAAGAGAGGGCCCTCCTTCAAGGACAGGGCTGATCCTGCAATCTTGAATGAACAATCCCCTGAGGATTTAAGCTTGGCCCTGGGAACCACTAGGAGGTATGCCTCAGAGGAGCGGAAAGAGCACAAGGTATGATAAGGTGTCAAGAGGTCACAAAGGTAGTCAGGGCCCAGTCCTTATAGGGCTTTATAGGTCAGAAGACTGACTTTGATGGCGATTCTCCACCTCACCGTCAGCTATTGCAGATCCTGAAGGACTGGGTCCCCTGACTAGACCTAGGAAGGCCTGTCAGCAACCTAGCTGATGCATTCTGCACTAGCTACAGGTAACACAGGACCTCTCCACTGACCCCAAGGTAAAGGGGCGTTATAATAATCAATTCTGGAGGTTACAAAGGCATGTACTAGTGATATGGCAAAAGCCACTCTGGACAACGGACAACACCTGAGCCTCAAATGTCAGTCTATCATCCAGAATGACCACCAGATTTTTCACCTTAGCAGAGGCAGTTAGATGGGAGGAGACCAGCATTACACCAGTTACCTCCCAGCTGCCTCTGCACCCTGCTGGCAGCCAGGCTCAGTCACCAGCACCTCTGTCTTATCCAGGTTGAGCCTCAGTCAGTTGGAGGGCATCTAGTCCTGGATCTCAGCCAAACATGCATTCAATACCTCAACTGCACCATACATCTTGGGGGCAAGTGACATACACAGCTGGGTGTCATCTGTGTAGCAGTGAAACCCCTTCCCATAACATCTGATGATCTCTCCAGGGAAAGTATGTACACTTCGAACAATATGGGTGAGAGGATCAAGCAATGAGGAACTCCACATGGCAAGGGTTTGGGTAACAAGGAGAAGTTCTCCATCACCACCCTCTGTGTCCTGCCAGTGAGAAGAGACTTGAACCAGTAGATGACAGTGCCAGTGAGTCCACAGAGTTCCCTTATGTGATCCAACAACACACCATGGTACACAATGTCAAAAGCTGAAGAGAGATTGAGGAGAATGAGAATTGACCATTCTCCTTCATCTTTAGCCCTCAGCAGATCAAAATGTACCCTAACTAGCACAGTTTCATTACTATGTCTGGACCTAAATACTGACTGGAGAGGCTCATAGATGTCAACGGCTATGAGATGAGTCAGCCTGTTGGCGCTGAGGGTTGAGGCACTGGACGCCACATCTTATGTCACACCAGCAACCTAGATTCAGGAGCGAGCCTGAGTCACCAGGGGTCGGCCGGTGGGAGGAGAAGGTTTGAGCATCTGACAACAGTTCACCTTCTCTGGGGGGGGGAATGAGGGCTCAGGCAACAGTATACTTCCTGGTGGCAGACAGGGGGTATTGCGCCAACAGTCCTCTGCATAAGTGGGTGGTGGAACACAGCAGGCATTGGTGTGGTGCATATGGGAGCATGTGCACCTCCTGGATGTCGCTGCACGTCTGTGCTCATCATTCGGAGGGAACCAAGCACCAGAACAAGGAAAAGCTGCAATGTCTGGGATGACAACATCTCTTGGTAGTCTCACACCCGCCACCAGATCCTGCCCTCCTGGTCCCAACCACTTCCGATCTTTGCCTTCACCTGCTAGCTATAGGATTTCAGGTAAGGAAGTGCTGAGGAGCAGAAGGCAGCCCGACCTCAGGAGGCACAAGCTGGGGGGTGTCCTGCAGGTGTGTTGTGGGTGGTTTCCCAGGTAGGGAGGTCATGGCAGGGTGGAAACAGCTGGGAGACAACTAAGGAAGTCTGCAAAAGTTGGAGACGAGAGGGAAAAAGATGGATCTGCCTCAAGGGAACATGGGTCACAAAAACATGAAATTCAGCCAGCTCAGTAGTGTGGGATGATGGCCTGCATGCTTCCAAGCCCCTGTGCCACCAGAACCTAGTTGACAGTGTGCATGCTCCCCAGCCCTGGACTTGAGGAGTCTAACGTTCCTCATCAACTTCTTTGTCAGCTGTGGAGGGTTGGCGTGCCACTGGAATGGATAGTCCTGGAACCCAGAAACCAGTTGCAACCCTGGAATTCAAGGGGCATGTGTTGATGACAGCAGAGTTCAGTGAGTAGAGGTACAAACTGTTCAGAAAACCAGAAGGAGAAAAGTACTGGGAGCCATGGAAAGAATGTCAAAATATAACACAAAAAAGGAAAATGACTAAAGAACACAGGGTGACCCCTTCTTATCCCACCCTTGATGGCACCAGACAGGCACTGCAGTGGTAAACACTGAGCATTTTCCCTTGCAAAGGAGGGATCAAGCACTCCAGAACCTAACTGTCAATTAAGGTGCACCTAGAGGTGACCACCCATCCAGCAACCCACACTCCGCAGAATTAGAAATACTGTAGCTGGCATATCGCTTCCATTCAGCTTAAGTTCTACAGATTTCCCAGAGCCAGCAGCAGAGAGGCTGTTAGGTTTCCTCCTCTCTGAATTTCCTTGTCAAAGAATATCCAGAATTTCCAGTATCTACTGTAAGTACCAGCAGTGAAATCTTACTGAAATAGATTTTACTTGTTGTCAACAATGCCCTACAGAGCACGATTATCCCTGACCCCAGGAGACTTCTTTGCTTATTTACAGGTACACTGATTATTGGAGAAACAAGGACACCTATCCTTCAATGTTCTGTCCAGATCCTGAGGGGAAGAGGTCCTCCTTTACATTGGGCAGACAGCCAAACTCATACAGCAGTTCTACAGTATGCTGCTGGGTGTGTACAAGACCCAATAAGACTAGTTTTTTCAAAGTTGGAAAGGTATTTGGGGGACCCAAGCTGTGCTTGGGATGACTGGGATATGGTGTTGAAGGGAATAATGTCCTGCTCTGTAAACAATAGACTCAGACAGATTTACTTTAACTTTCCTCACAAAACATACTATACCCCACCCCATCACCCACCAGATAGATCCCTTAGAGCCAGGTACCTGCCCCAGATGTAAGGGGACTTAAAGCACCTTCCTTCACATGATATGGCTCTGTCCACATGTTTAGCCCTTCTAGGCAGAAATTACAGACACCCTGGCAAGAACCTTGGGTACCCCCTTACATCCACAGCCAAGGGGATCCACTAGGATTACCCCCAAGGGGACAGTAAGGGTTGACAGTGGGCAAGAAAGTGATTGCACAATACTGGAACTAAGATAAACCCCTATCATACTAAACTAGGTATCTCTATTGTTAGATTGTATTAAGATTTTAAAATCACAATATTCTGTCTTGAATAAACTTCCTGAATATGACAAAATGTGAAGCCCACCAGAGACATCTCTAGAGGTCCCTTGGTTCCCTAATTACTAAGTGCCTGGGATTTGTTGATGGTGTGATACCATTTATAAGACTGTGCGCCCAAGCTAGGTCTAGTTAAAGAGATGTTCTGTAATGGTGTTTGACCCAGGGATGGCCCTTCTGTTATACAACCCGGACTTACCATGTCTATTAATTTGGGAGCTGCCAACAACTCCTGGCTGTCTGTAAGCAACATCTCTATATCTCCTACTAAATGAATTGGATTACTGCTCATTCTGCTTGCCAATCAACAGGTTTTACAAAACAAAAAAACAGCAGCAATACCTTACAGTGCAGATCTTTTAATTCATTTTGATGTTTGGGAGAATGGTATGTGATCAGTACTCAAAAGTCTCAACAGGAGTACCTATTGGGATGACCCTTTCTCCCAACAGGGACCTAAGTAGAAACTACCTCTTCACTGATAAGACTAAGGTTTTTCTTCTTCAAGAAAAAATCGTGTCCAAGGGAAGAGAGAGATATACAGGCAGTGCATCTCTCTGTGGGACTCTTTTCAGAATAATGACTCTTGAAGCACTGAAGCTCAGCACATGTGTTGTCCCAGACAGTGCCTCTCTCGTTAGTGGCAGTGCCTTACACAGACAGATGAGCCAGAGGAAAACTAAATACCTATTCTGTGACCCTGTGGGGATCCCCCCCCTCCAATTGTTGAACTCAGCAATGGCTTCAAAGAATGAACTAAACCTCTCAGGGTCCCTATGAAGGAGGGTTAGCCGCCCTTCCACTAGCTGCAGCTTGCACAGACAGGAACCCCAATGAGGCATGTGTGCTACTTTGGGCCAGTCCACAGTGATGGAAAGGAAAAATGGGGGATCCAGAACAAAACACAATTGATAAAATGTATATTTGTGATCAGCATGCAATTGAGCCTTCAACAATTTACTAGAGACCTCAATCATTCATTCACCTAGGGCCTAGTGGGTGACTGTACATTTATTGTGGCTACAACTTCTCACCCACAACAAACAACAGTTTACTGTACATAACAGAGTGTCATATATCTCATCTTACAGCTGCTCGTGACACTTAGAAGGTCAGACACCCTTAAACTAATGGCACCTAAAAGGGGGAAAACAATAAACAATTCTGTAGCAATATCTCTTAAGCATTACAGACCACTTTCTTGATTTCCTGTAGGAAAAATAGTAGAGAGCAGTAAAATGCAAATGACTGTAAGTGGCATACTTTGCCTTGATAGTTGACACCTGGCAAAAAAAAAGGCATGAACGAAAAAATTACTCACCTTAGTAATTATGTTTCTTCTAATGGAGTCTTGCTGTATTCTGACTATTGCAGTTAGCCCCAGCACTCAAACTGCCCCAGAGAGTAGAGGGGTTAATTTCTATGCAAAGCATAGAACATTGAGCTCAAGCTCAGTTCAAACCTCTGTCTGCTGCACTTTGAAGTGCAACTGTCAGATTCTCACAAGCTAATAGTAACTAACTACTATGTGGAAATTGTAAAATTTTTACTAGCCAAATGGCAACCAAATATTTTTGATCCCCAAAAGACTCAAGTCAAGAGATCCAAAATCAAACACCAGGTAGTGAACAACTTAAGACTGTTAAATTAATAATATAACCCACTCCCCTCTCTAAAAGGAGGGAGTACCCAAATGCAGCCCACTTTCCAAAAACAGGTTCTGAGAGGGGAGGAAGGGAGGGAGGGAGGTCAGAATACAGCAAGACTCCATTAGAAGAAACATAATTACTAAGGTGAGTAATTTTTTCTTCAAACAAAATGAAGTCTTACTGTATTCTGACTATGCAGTACCTCCATGGAGGAGGGAATCAAACCTACCTTGGGAATAGGCTCTGCAGTACTGCTGTACCAAACCGAGCATCACTCCTAGCCTGGATGTCCAGGGAGTAATGCTTGGTAAATGTATGGACTGTTTTCCAGGTGACTGCTTTACATATCTCTAGCAAAGGAATATCCCTGGCCACAACCAGGGAAGCAGCTGGACCTCTAGTCGAATGAGCCCTCAGGCCTGAGGGAGGTATTTTGCCTAGCTTCTCAGAGCAGAATTAAATACAAGAGACAATCCACCTGGCAATAGTTCTCTTAGTAGCAGGTTTACCCTTCCCCACCTCACCATAACTGAGAAACAACTGAAGGGAGACAAACCTGTGAGCCTTAGTACGCTCAATGTAGTAATTAAGGGCTCATTTAACATCCAAACTGTGTAAACTTCTTTCTCCTGAAGAAGAATGATCAGTGAAGAACACAGGGAAAGACATAGATTGGTTCAGATGAAAATCTGAAACCACTTTAGGTAAAAACCTCCTAAATAGTTCTAAGGACCACCTTATCTCTATGGAATGAGATAAAATCAGACTCCACTGACAGAGCTTGCAATTCACTGATACGCCTGGCAGAGGTAATAGCTACCAGGAACACAGTTTTCCAAGTCAAGTACTTAAGCTCTGCTGAAGACAGAGGCTCAAAAGGGGGTTGCATAAGCTGAGCAATGCAAACATTAAGATCCCAAGTGGGGTAGGATCCCTAAAGGGGGGATTGGTATGGAGCAATCCCTTGAAAAATTTACAGAATACAGGGTGAGATGACAGTGAGGAAGGCTTTCCTGCTGACAGGAAAGCAGAAACAGCTGACAAATGTACTTTGAGAGCAGCTGGTCTGAGGCCTAGGCCATTAAGATGAACCATATAATCCAGAACTGTAGTCAGTTATGCAATGCCTGGGGATATATGCTTCTTGGAACACCAAATGCTGAATCTTTTCCATTTGGAGTTGTAAGTTTTTCTCCTGGCAGGCTCTCAAGAGGCTTTGAGAATATCCAGAACCCCTTGGGACAGATGCAAATCTGCATATTCTAACTCTTCAAGAGCCATGCCTTGAGATTGAGAGACCGAAGCTTGGGGTACCAGATCCTCCCCTGAGAGGAGGTTAACAGGCTGTAATTCCTGAGAAGAGACAGGGGAAGATGGACTGCTAGGGACAGCAACAGGGGGTACCAAGGCTGCCTGGCCCAGTCAGGAGCAATCAGAATCACATTGCAAAGTTGTGACCTTACCTTGACCAGAACCTTGAACAGTAGAGGAAAGGGAGGGAAGGCATATAGAAATTTCCCTTCCCAGTTCAAAATCAGAGCATCCAGAGGGATTGAGCCCAAGACTGGGGGTCTGCAACAAAACAGACTAAGTTGGTGATTGTCTGAGGCTGCAAAGAGATCTATCTCTAGAATGCCCCACCTTGAAAAAATCACTTTCAACACCAGAGGGCCCAGGGACCATTCGTGATGGCCCTGGGAGATCCTGCTCAATGCATCTGCTAGCACATTGTCCTTCCCTGGAAGGTGGACTACTATAAGAGAGGTCTGCAGAGAATAAGCTAGGGACCACAATTTCATGGCTTCCATGCACCAGGCCATGGACCGAGTGCCTCCCTGCTTGTTGATGTACCACATGGTGGTGGGGTTGTCTATCCTGACCTGAACCACCTTGTTCTGCACTGACTGAGAGAAAGCTTGCAGGGCCAGAAATGCTGCCCTAAGTTCCAAGAGATTGATATGAAGAAGGGATTCCTGAGGGGACCACAGTCCCTTGGCTGTGAGAGCCCCCAGATGGGCTCCCCACCCCAATAGAGAAGCATCCATAGTTAGGACCACAGAGTGAGACTGAGTGATGAATGGGACTCCTTGCCTGAGGATACCCTGATCCTGCCACCATTGGAGAGCCTGGATCAGAGTCTGGGTCACTGGAACTAGTTTGGTTAGAGAATCTTTCTTCTGAGACCAAAAGGCCCTCAGGTGAAACTGAATGTCCCTCATCTGAAATCTGGCCCCTTGGACCACTGCTGTAAAAGCTGCCATGTGGCCCATAAGTTGAAGGAAGTGCCTTGCTGGCTGAGAGACCAGAAAGTGGAATGAAGAAGCCAGCTCTACAATAGCCCTTGCCCTTTCCAGGGAAAGAAAAGCTCTTGCTTTGATTGTATCCAACTCTGCTCCTATGAAGGTGAGGAGCTGTACATGCTCAAGAACTGACTTGGGAAGATTGAGAAGGAATCCTAGAGAAGTGAGCACTTGCTGAGTCACTTGAAGGGTGACTTGACTTGATCTGGGGACTGACCCACAATGAGCCAGTCATCTAGGTATGAAAATATGGAAATATTTTTCCTTCTTAAAAAAGGCCACTACTACTGCTAGGCATTTTGTGAATACCCTTAGAGCTGATGTCAGGTCGAAGGGCATAGCTTTGAACTGATAATGGCCTGAAGGCAATTCAAACCTGAGGTACTTTCTGTGGGAGCACCTGATGGTAATGTGAAATGTTAGGAGAATGGAATTATTCTTCACACAGGGCTTAAAGAGCCCTACATGAAGAAACATAGGACTGACCCTAGGAGTCCTATGTTGAGCAGCAGATATGTGGGGCAGAGAACAAGACCTGTAGGCAGCAGACCCATGGGGCAGGGCCCCAACCCTTTAGCTTGAAGCAGCAAATTGTTGTGTATGGCCCTAGATCTGTAGTCTGGGCTTGGGTCATTAGGTTAGGGACCAGAGGAGGGGAATAGGTGTTAGGGTTGAAAAAACACTATTGTGATATTTTCCTCTTTTATGGCTAAGGAACTCAAACCAATGCATTATTGTAGTTTCCTGGAAAGAATATATTATATATATTTAAATAGCTATAGATATACATAGGTATATATTTATGCAATAGGCATGGACACAAAAGCCATTAAATAAATGCGAATGTTTGAGCTACTGTGTACATAAATGTCCTTTACATACACAGTAGATACATCAGCATTTATGTACATAGTAGCTACATCATCTTACGTTTTGCATATAGCAGCTATGTCACTGTCACCCTCCTCCCTTGGCACTATTCCTCACTACCAATACAGCTGCAGCATTTACCAGGCCCCCTGATGAAGCTTTAGTTGGAAGGTGAAGCACTGGGGTAAACTGTCTTGTTGAGTCAGCTCAGACCATTTACATGTATGCATGTATGCTTACTTTTGAACTAAAAAATAAACATTTAAAGGATACCTAAACAACATTTTGACAACGAATTATTCAAAAATCTGACTTCATAGGGCACTAAAGGAAAGGTTGTTGTATTCACTAATGCTAAAACTACATTTATATAATTTACCTAAATGCGGTTGCAACACATTTGAAAAATGTAAACTCAGCCTTCCAATTTCAAAAAAACTGCCTTACCTGCTTCCTAAAATGGCTGCCAAATGTGTTAACTCATTGCCTCCACAGGAGCTCTCTGAAGTTGCACCACTTGTCTCCTGTATACTGTTAACAGTAAATCCTGGGCCTTTCTAAGCAAAATCAAGCTATAGTCAGCAAGCCACAAACAAATCATAATAGCTCAATAACTGTAAGCGCTAGACACAAAGTATGAGTGGCAAAGTCATTCAACACAAAATTACCTTTCTTATGGTGGTATGCAAATAATAATATGTAATTTAGTTTTTTTTCTATGCTGGTTGAAACAGCAAACAAAAATATTTTTTTCACTAAAACAGGCAACATAAGCCATACACACCATACCATAAACAAATGTGAATAACTCCTGAAGTATACATGATATACACAAAATATCAGTGGCAAAGTTGTTCAGCACAAAATTACCTTTCCAATGGTAGTATGCAAATAATAATATGTAATTTTGTGTTTTTCTATGCTGGTTGAATTACCTTGATTACCTTTCCAACGGTGCTATGCAGTCAAATATATATTATATTCTGTTATACTATATATTAAAATATATAAATGACTTCTCCAGACGTTGCAAGGGCACACTGGGAGTCAGTAGACGACTTCTGCAGGCGTCCTCAGGACACACCAGTGTATTTTACTGACGACTACAGGTGTCAGCTAGGAGACAAAGAGTTAAGTGATGACATCATTGGAGCCAGAGTCACAGAGCTATATGACTCTCTATAGTGTTAACTAGTTCTTTTTTCCCTTTGGATAGAATTGTTTCACCAAAATGGTCAAAACTATGTGCGTTATTTTGATCAATACAAATGTTAGGCTATGGTTCTGTTCATTCTGTTTACTTTAATATGCTGAAATTGTGTTTTAATCCAACTGACTTTCTCTTTGGCAAACCACAGTGCAGTACAAATCTTAAATAGCCTGGTGGTCTAGTGGTTATGGCAGATCCAGGATGTTACAATGGGGGTGCTGGGGTGATATGCATACTTGATATGCACTTTTTAACATTTTTATTAAACCTCTATATTGTCCATTATTATTCTTTTTTAGAATGTTTGTGACAGAACCTACAAATGTAATCCATAGTTTGAATGTAAACATTTGTACAATCAATAAATCGGACTTCTTCAACAAAGTGAAATGCAGCAGCAGCAAGCAAGTAAGTTACAATGGGGGGAGGGTGCAGTCGCACCCTTCACCACCCCCTAGATACACCTCTTGTTTGTAGCAAAAGTTCTTGTGTAGTCCAATGCCAGAGTTCATACTTTCTTGGAAATCAAAATTATGCTCGTCTTGTCTTCTTTTTCCATAGGAAATAATAAGAAAAACAAGAATACTTAGCATTTATATTGTGCTTTTCATACACATTGCATCTCAAAGTGCTTTACACGCAATGCTAGCCTGGTAGTGAAGTGACTGAATGTGTAGTGGCAGTCATTTGACACATTAATATCCATACACAGCCTTAGACAATTGCATGAACCGGTTTTATGGGAATGGGAATGTTGGCCAGGACAATGGGGTCAGATAGTGATCATGGTGCTGGCATGCCCACATCTTATATTTAAACTAGCCAAGGAGGGAGGCACTGAAAAGGAGAAGGGAAATCCTAGCCCTCTCAAAAACAAAATCAGGGTAATTAGTGAGGGAAACACCAAGATAGAGCAGTCAATAGGGAGAACGGCTAGGGTAAATGGCTGGGGTAAATGGAGAAAAAGACAAAGGCAGTAAGGACAGGGATGGGGCAAAAAGAAATAAAGCCATAAAAAAATGGAGGGTAATGAGTACCAATGCCCGTAGTCTAGGTAAAAAGCTCCCTGAAATGGTGGCCTTGATGGAAGAGGGATGCCTGGATATCATGGCAGTCACAGAAACATGGTACGCAAAGAACCATGACTGGGTTGTCAACATACCAGGGTACACAATCTACAGGAGGGACAGGGAGGGAAGAAGAGGAGGAGGAGTAGCTCTCTATGTAAGGGAAAGGATCAAAGCACCAAAACTAAAGGGTAAACAGGGAGGAGAGAAGGTACTGTGGGTCACCCTGGAGACTGGAAATGGCTCCACAATCTGCACAGGGGTTGTATAAAGACCCCCATCTCAGGGGAAGGAAATGGACAAGGAAATGATAGAAGGCATCCTTGGGATGGCAGAGAAAGGGAAGATATTGCTGATGGGTGGCCTGAATATGCCAGATGTTAACTGGAGTATCTTTGCTGCAGCCACATCCAAGAGCAGAGCAATTCTCAATGCCCTACAGGGGGCATGCCTCAGACAACTACTTATGGAACCCACTCGGGAGGGAACAATCTTAGACCTGGTACTCTCAAATGGGGATGGAGAGAGAATCTCTGATCTTGAAGTGGGTAGCCATCTGGGAACAAGCGACCACCAAACAGTGTGGTTCACGATAAACTTAGCTGTAGGGTCAAGCCACACTAAAGTGAAGGTACTGAACTTCAGGAGAGCTAATTTTGTCAAAATGGGAGAGTGCCTTAGAAAAGCACTAGCAAACAGGCAAGAAGGTGGGGTGGAGCAGCAATGGGGACACATCAAAACCGCCATCGCAGAGGCAACAAACCTTTGTGTGAAGCAAATAAACAAATCAAAATGAAAGAAAAAACCACTATGGATTTCGAAAGAAGTGGCAGGGAAAGTAAGGGAGAAAAAGATAGCATTCAGGAAGTATAAGGAATCACAGAAGGAGCATGACAGAGAACTGTACTAGTTAAAGCAGAAGGAAGCGGGGAAGGCAGTCAGAACAGCAAAGGCCCAAACCGAGGAAAAGATAGCCAACTCTGTTAAGAAGGGGATAAAACCTTTTACAGGCACATTAGGGAACAAAGAAAGACTAAGGCAGGGATACTGAGGCTGAATAAAGAGGAAAGTGGTTGGGCAGAGAGCAGAAGTGAAAAAGCAGGGAGACTGAACGAATACTTCTGCTCAGTATTCACAATGGAAAAGCAGGGGGAGATACCTAATCCAGTCAATAGAAGCACTCTGGATGGGGGGGGAGGTTGATATTAGTCCTTTCTCAGAAGAAAGGGTTCTGAAAGAACTTTTAAAACTGAAAGTGGATAAAGCAATGGGGCCTGATGGGATTCACCCCAGAATTCTAAAAGAACTAAGGGAAGAACTAGTAACACCACTGATTACTCTTTTTAATAAGTTATGGGAGGATGGTGTGGTACCTGAGAACTGGAGGAGGGTGGATGTGATTCCCCTTCACAAAAGTGGGAGCAAGACAGGCAGGAAACTACAGACCTGTCAGTTTGACCTCAGTGGTAGGGAAAATGATGGAATCACTTCTGAAGGAAAGAATTGTTGAGTACCTGGAGGCCAGTGGGACACAGGGTCATAGGCAGAATGGATTCACAGTGGGAAGGTCATGTCAGACAAATCTAATTGATTTCTTTGACTGGGTGACCAAAGTAGTAGACCAAGGAGGGGCTGTGGACATGACCTACCTAGACTTTAGCAAGGCTTTTGACACAGTCTCACACAAAGGATTAATAAACAAATTAGCTAGCCAGAGAGTGGGTCCCATGGTGGTAGCCTGGGTAAAACACTGGCTGGACAACAGGACACAGCGGGTAATAGTAAATGGAGTCCACAGTGAAGAAAGGTGGGTTACTAGTGGTATACCACAGGGTTCAGTACTGGGGCCAGTCCTTTTTAATGTCTTTATAAGTGACATTGCAGAGGGACTGGAAGGGAAAGTATGTCTCTTTGCAGATGACACAAAGATCTGCAACAGGGTTGATATGCAAGGAGGGGTGGAAAGGATGAAAAGGGACTTGGAAAGGTTAGAGGAATGGTCAAATGTATGGCAGTTTAGATTCAACGCAAAGAAGTGCAAAGTAATGCACCTGGGAAACAAAACCCCAGGGGAAGAGTGCACAATTGGGAGTGAGATACTGACAACAACAAAAATGGAAAGGGATCTGGGGGTATTCATATCAGATGACCTAAAGGTGGGTCAGCAATATGAGAAGGCAGTAAGGAGGGCTGGGGGGATACTGGGATGCACAGGGAGAGGCATCACCAGTAGAAAACAGGAAGTTGTTGGCCTTCTGTACAGACAGTTGGTAAGACCCCATCTGGAGTACTGTGTACAGTTCTGGAAACCCCATCTCCACAAAGACCTAGACAGGGTGGAGGCTGTCCAGAGGAGGGCAACCAAAATGGTGCAGGGTCTATACCAGAAGACATATGAAGAAAGACTAAAGGAGCTTAAGATGTATAGCCTCAGGGAAAGGAGGGAGAGGGGGGACATGATAGAAACTTTCAAATACCTCAAGGGAATCAACAAAGTCCAAGAAGGTAGCATCTTTCAGAAAAAGAGATGTGCAAGAACAAGTGGGCACAATTTAAAGATAGAGGGGATGGCTCAGAGATATGATCAGAGAGTGAGGAAGTATTTCTTCCCAGAGAGGGTTGTGGATGCATGAAACAGCCTTCCTGAGGAGGTCGTCAAAAACAGTGGGGGAATTCAAGAATGCATGGGACAGACATAAGGCAATTGTGGTGTGGGGGTAGGAGGAAGTAGGCTGTTGGTTAACTAGGATCTGCAGCTTATCCGTTAGGTAGGGAAATGGGCAGACTAGATGGGCCAAGCGGTCCTTATCTGCCGTCAAATTCTACATTTCTATGTTATTTCTCACAGTGAACTGCTTATAGTTCTCCTTTTCTGTCTTCCCCCTTCTCTGAATATAGCAGTACCTTGTAGGAGTGGCCTTCTCAGTCCCCTTCTGGTATTCATTCTTCACTCCTTCTCCCCACACCAACAACTGATGAGCTCATCACTCTTCTGCATCATGAATGCAGGTAGTACAGTCCCTGGGTTTTTTGACATATCAAAAATAAACAAATATTTCCAGTAAGTCAGGCTGGTAGCAGCAGGGAACAAGGGGAAAGATGGGCTTTCCTATCCTTAAAAGATCTAGGCTACCTTTGATTAGGCACTATTAAATGGTGGGTGTGCACATCATTATACATGTCATTTAGTAGTGCCTAATTATAGGTGGCTCACATCTTATATGGGAATGAAAGCCTATTTTTCCCCTTTGTGCCCTGCAGCTATCAGCCTGGCTCACCAGAAGATCATGTTTATTTTGAATATGTAAAAATAACATGGGAGACTGTACTAACCGCATTTATGATGTAGAAGGGTAGTGAGCTCACCAGATTTTGGTGTGCGGAGCAGGTGAGAAGAAAAAATGCCAGAGCAGGACTGAAGAGGTCATTCCAGCAGGGTACAACTATATAGGTTAGGGGAAGACAGGAAGGGGAACACTGAGCAGATCATTGTGAGATGAGACGTGGGGCTGCCAGCACCATGACCACTACCGGACTGTAGATGAGAGCAGCCAGCGATGACAAATACTCAGAGTGGCAGGGCTGCACCTAAACTGTTACTTGAATTCAGTGTAGGGAGATTACCCTCAGGTGGGGGGGGGATGTTGATGTTTGTTAGGACAGTATTGAGGGAACTGTGTATAGCTCATTCAAGATGCGGAAGGGTGGTGGCCAGCCAGCTTGCATTGTGGAGTAGAGGACAGAAAAGTACTGGAAAAGAATTGCCAGGAACTGTCCTGCAGGGTTCTTCAGATCACAGATAAAGGAGTAGACCGACACTGGAAGTTGGGTGGATTCGCTCAAGGCATTAGTATGCTTCTCCTGTTAATAATGTTGTTCTCCATGGTAAGTGCAGCCCTTATGAGGGCATGAACAGTAGTTTTTCTGGTGGGTCCTGATGCATATTGCTTCGGCCTCCAGAAAGACCTAGTTGTTCGTTAATGAGACGGGGAACACAACAGGGGGACTTACATACTGCCTTCACTGCACAGAAGGGTGGTGATGCATTCAATGTTTACTGTGGGAGCAGAAGTCAAACACTGAGAAAGTGGACTGAAGAATGAGTTGGGTGGCATTTTTTAACAGTGCCAGCTGATGAAGCGTATCAGTATAGGTCTGCACAACTCTCCGAGGTACAAGATTACAACCTGAGGTGTGAAAATTCTCTTCATGAGACCGCAAGATCATACGTGGCCCCATGCAGTACTAAGGACAGAGTATGGATGGTGGGGTGTTCAACAGAAGGCAGGCTAGGTGCAAGGTGTTCACATGGAAAAAGACTAAAACAGAAACTTATTTGTGGATTACCAGGAAAGTATGAGCTTTGGAATTGGACCAGACCTGTACTTTGCTACAAATTTCAGGGCATCACATAACCACTAGATCATCAGGTATTCAAAGTGTTGTACTGTCCTGCGGTTTGCCAAAGAAAAAGTAATCTGGATTACAAAACATTTTCAGCAAGTTAAAGTAAACAAAATGAACAAAATCATAGCCTACTGTGTACTGATCAAAATAACACATGGTGTTGATCATTCTGGTGAAATAATTCAAAAGAAAGGGGGAAAGAATAACTAGTTAGCACTATAGGGAGCCATGTGGATTTCTGCCTCTGGCTCCAATGTTGTCGTCATGACTCAACACTTAACATACTTGGAAGACATTTTAAGGAGCAAGCAAGGCTGTTTTTTGAAAGTGACAGGCTGATGTTTACATTTTTCAAAAACTATGAAACTGCATTTATGTTATTTACATAAATGCAGTTCTAGCATAAACAGCAGCCTTTACTTTACCTCACGATGAAGCCAGATTTTGGAGTTTGCAGTTTTAAAAAATAGCTTGTTTAGGTACTCTTTAAAAGAGACTTCAGTGGTCCTGTCATACTTTTCTACATGCTTGAAGTGCATTCCACTTTGGGAACTGCAGTATTAACCAGCTCCCCACAGAAGCACCCTGACTTAAACACTGCCATTCCTCCCTGCAGCATATTTCTAAACTGCCATTTCTCTCTGCAGCATATTTCTAAACTGCCATTTCTCCCTGCAACATATTTCTAAACTGCCATTCCTCCCTGCAGCATATTTCTAAACTGCCATTCCTCCCTGCAGCATATTTATAAACTGCCATTTCTCTATGCAGCATATTTCTAAACTGCCATTCCTCCCTGCAGCATATTTCTAAATAGCCTACAAAGAATGGAACAAGAAAAAAAATAAACCTTTGCTCTTTTCCTTTTAATCCCTAACTCCTGGTGCATGCTGAAGCCTTTGTTTGCACCCCCCTCCACCAGCGCCCTTCTCTCTACCTTCCTACCCCCCATCAGCTTCTCAACTCCAGTGTAATGTGAAAGCACAACTGTCTAGACATCCTTTTGATGCTTAAAAGAAATAAACCTTTTATCCTCTGTCGATAAAAATTGTCTCGTTCCATCTACTAACTTCTGCAGCCGATCGCTCTTTGCTGTGCTGCTCCAATGAATCGCTCTCGCACCACCACCACCACCAGATCATTACAGTGCTGCAAGATAATGATGCCATCATTATTTTTAAATAAAAAAAAGAATCTGTAAATCAAAGCTCTGTAATTAACCGAGCAGATGCTTGCACTCCTCTCGATCCTGCTTAAGCCCACTGCCATATTGCCCTGATTTTTCCAAACACAAAGTTAATCTACCAATCACTAAAGAAATCTACACAATGTTGCAATGTCATTAACATACTGAGATGCCAGCAGAGTAGACCCAAAGATCTAGCTAGTCTGTTCAAAGATCAGCACCTGGTAGATGCATCCTTCACTGCTCTCCCCTCCCTCACTCCTTCCCCCATCGAGGGTGCATCTCCAGGTCCAGCATTGCTCAGTTTAATCTTCCCCAATACCTATACCAACCCCTTTTGAAGTCCACCACCTTTTTTAATTCCACCAGTTCCCCTGGCAACACATTCCATGGCTCCACCACCCTCTCAGTGAAGTAACATCTCCTAGTCTCAGCCCCGAGCTTCCCCCCTACCAGCCTCAGATGATGCCCCCTGGTGGCCCCTGCCTCCAGCAGCTTGAAAATCCTATCAGGGCATGCCCTATTTACCCCCTTAAGGTATTTAAAGACCTCAATCATATCACCTTTGTCCCTCCTCTCCTACAGGGAGTACAAGCTAAGCTCCCTGAGTCTCTCCTCATAGGTCTTTTCCAACAGCCCCTGTATCATCCTGGTCACCCTCGTCTGGACCTTTTCAAGGAGTGCAATGTGCTTGACCAAGTGCGGTCGCCAAACCTGCACACAGTACTCAGAGTGTGGTCTAACCATGTAGTTATACAGAGGGAGAATCACCTCCCTCTTCCTAGAAGTCATCCATCTTGCAATGCACCCCAGCATTTTATTTGCTTTGGCCGCTGCCCTCCTGCACTGTTCCGAGTTATTCATTTTGGCATCCACTACCACCCCCAGGTCCTTCTCCCCATCTGTAAGCTGCAGTTTCTCCCCTCCCAGAAAGTAATCTTGAGATGAGCTTCTAAGCCCCAAGTGGAGAACCCTACACTTCTTAGCATTAAACTTCAGTCTCAAGTTGCGAGACCACTCCTCAAGGGTCTCCAGGTCCTCTTGAAGGGTACTTCTGCCCTCCACGCAATCCACCACCACCCCCAACTTGGAGTCATCAGCAAAGAGGCTCATCTCACTCCCGATACCTCTTCTGATGTCAGAGATGTAAGTATTAAACAGGAGTGGGCCCAGCACCGACCCTTGTGGAACCCCACTGATGACCCTCCTAGGAAAGGAGAACACCCCCCCAACCATCACCCTCTGCCACCACCCAGTTAGCCAGTTTCCTATCCACCCAACCATCGTCTTCCCTAACCCCATTCCCTCCAACTTATCCCTCAGCCTGGGGTGTGGCACCAAGTTAAAAGCCTTGCTGAAGTCTAGAAAGAGGACATCCACTGGCCTACTCTGGTCCAATGCCCTAGTTACCCAATCATAGAACTCCACAAGGTTAGTCTGACATGATCTGCCATGCACAAAGCCATGCTGGTGATCTTCCAAATGGCCCCCGCCCCCAGGAACTCATTCAGCCTCTTCTTCAATATGGCTTCCATCATTTTTCCCACCATGGACATCAGGCTGACAGGCCTGTAATTGCCTGGCTCCTCCCAATGCCCACCTTTATGGATGGGCACGATGTGAGCCATCCTCCAGTCCTGAGGCACACACCCCATCTCTAGGAAGAAGTTAAAGATGTCCGCCAGGGGAGCCGCCAGTATGTCCGCCATTTCCTTTAGCACCCTGGGATGCAGGCTGTCCGGTCCCGGTGCCTTATCTGTTTTTAGGGACCTGAGGGCATCCAATACCCTACCAGCAGGAATTTCTCCATCCGTTACCTCCCCCCCTTCTTCAAAACTGACCCCCTCCCCCCATGAGGTGCCCCCTCTTCTTCAACTCTAACCCCACTCCCCCGATAAGGTGCTATCCCACCATCGTCTCTAGTGTAGACCGAGGTAAAGTAATCATCTAGTACCTCAGCCGGCTCCCTGGCCTCCTCAGTCCACCCTCTTCCTATCCTCAGCCTGCTAATCTGCCCCTTCACTTTTCTGCTTTCCCTGATATACCTAAAGAACCTTTTATCACCTCCCCAATCCTCTGAGCCAACTTCTGTTCTGCCCTAGCCTTGGCCAATCTCACCTCCCTGGTCACCCTTTTGGATATATTATCGCACTCTTCCTTATCCCTAACCCCTTGCATTCGCTTGTATCATCTGTAAGCCCCCCTCTTCTCCCTTACCACTTTCTGTACCTCCCTGATCCACCGGCATGGTTTCCTGGCACCCCCAGCCTTGCGTCTGACCTTAGTGCAGGCCCTAGTAGCTTTCAGAAGCCCTCTTTTAATAACTTCCCATCTGCTGTCTGTGTCCATGCCTGTACTGATCCCATGTAAATGCTCCCTGAGGATCCCCTCTATACCCTTGAAGTCTGTGCCTCTGAAGTTGATTACTACTGTTTTAGTATCATTTTCCTCTCCCCCAAGTTCAGAGAAAACCAGACTGAGGCATGATCGCTCCCTGCCAGAGGGTCCCTGACCTTGAGATTCCTAACCAGGTCACAGTCTGATAGGACCACATCCAGGATACAACTGTCCCTTGTTGGAACCGCCACCAGCTGGGACAGGAATGCATCCTGGAAGATGTCCAGCAGGCGCTGTTCTTTGGCTGACATGGATGATGTAGTTCTCCAATCTGCCCCTGGTAAGTTAAGGTCCCCCAGCACCACCGTCCTTCCTTCCCCCTGACCACAATGATCTCTGAGATTCTCCACCAAGCCTTCCTCCAGATCATCTGCCTGCAAGAGCAGCCTATATACCACCCCAACTTAACCCTCTTACCCCCCGGTGCTTGCAAGGTAACCCATACTGCCTCAACTTGCCCCAGGCTGCATTCACCCTACATCCATCAATGCTGTTATTAAGATGAATGCTACCCCCCTCCCCTACCCACATTTCTGTCCTTTCTGTACACCAAGTACCCCACCAGGTTGAGTTCCCAGTCATGCCTCGGCATGGCCCACATTTCTGTAACTGCCACTACGTCCACCTCCTTATCAGTTAGCAAAGCCTGCAGCTCAGGCATCTTATTGCACATGCTCCTGGTGTTCGTCAGGACCACTCTCCATCCCTTTCTCCTGCCCTCAATTGCCCCTCAGTCCCCGACCCCCCAGCTGCTTGCCTGCCCCCATCCCCTATCACACAGTCGGAGACCCCTGCTGGGCACCTCCTGTCCACTTCTGGGGGGAGGGCGCACATTGGCCTCCAGCCCCAATCCCCCATCCAAACAAGTTTAAACCCCACCTTTACTCGATGAATTTGGGCAATTTCAGCTTTAGAATCTCTTTCCCTCCCAAATTCAGATGGAGCCTGTCCCTAGCATATAGTCTTTTGTCTTCCCAAGTTGCACCCCAGTACCCCACTAACCCATTCCCGCTCGTTTCACACCATGATCTCAGTCATTCATTAACATCTCTGATTTTCTGTTTGCTACCCACACTGGTTCTAGGCACTGGTAGGAGCACAGAAAAGGAGACTGAGCACCCCACAGTGTGACACAATCTGGCTAGCTCCCGGAACCTTGCCTGGATCTCAAGCACACTGTTCCTCTCAATTTTATTCATGCCCAAGTGCACTAAAATGTCAGGGGACCCCCCTACAGTCCTTCACTAGAGTGCAAACTAGGTGCTTTGCCTCGTGCACAGTCAGGCCAGATGTACTCTGATGGCTCAGCCCTCCCCCCTTCCCACCTAATACTCCTTATCATGGAATGCACCAGCAGGAGCACCCTGACATCCTCCTTATCCTTTGACCCCTCCCCTGCATCATGTGCCCCCCCTCGCTACTACTTCCTTTCGTCTGGCCCCTCCAACTATTTTCTTTCCCCAAGCTGTCATACTCCCCCTTTTTAGATTCTGCCTCCTATCCACCCTGTCCCCGCCCAAGTCACCGCCCTCCCTGACTCCATCCGGGCCTACCCCCTTGGCTTCACCTTGCACTTGTGGCCCTCCATAACCACAGGTGCTCCTGGTGCTACCCTCACCTTGCCCTGTTCCCTATTCCCCCCATACTGGGTCTCTGCTGTCCCCTTTCCCCCTGGGCATATTGCTCCCTCCTTACCACCTCATCATCTTCCCCTGCCTTCTGCTCCCAGACCCCAGATCTGCAACTAGAGCTAACTCCAGCTCCTTCCTTAGTACCAGGACCATCCCTCCCTACCCTTCCTCCCTTACCTCATCGTTAACTCTCCTTCCACTGCTGACTGTATCACCCACCCTTCCATTGCTGACTGCTTCCCCCTCATCCTCTAGGGGCCTCTCCTTGCTGGAGTCCCCCAATGATGAGTACCTGTTCAAGACTGGAATCTCTTCAATTTTCTGCAGACCAGAGTTCCCCTCCTGTGAGGCAAGTCCCCTTGCCATGGACCTATGAGTTCATGTTGCCCAGATGCCTGTAGAACCCACCCATTTCTCTCCCCAGCCCTAACCCAGCCACAGTCCCCCTAAATCCTTCCCTCTTATCTGCCCCCAGGGCCAGTCATCCATAGCATGGGTTCTGTTGGTTCCCCCTACTAATACACCCACATTTGCAGCCCCCTTCCCACCACCCATAGCTCCTTCGCTCTGCCCTCCACTGCTCTGTCCCCTGCACAGTCCCCT
Source organism: Neoceratodus forsteri (assembly GCA_016271365.2). NCBI lineage: Eukaryota > Metazoa > Chordata > Ceratodontiformes > Ceratodontidae > Neoceratodus > Neoceratodus forsteri. The sequence goes on along the minus strand of CM057454.1, from coordinate 355,016,794 downwards.
GGCCCCTTTCCCCCGTGCCTGCCCCTAGGGTCAGTCCACTCTAGCATCAGGTCTGTTGGTCCCCCATCCTTCTCTCTCTCTCTCACTCCCTCTACCCCCACATTTGCTGACAGTCTCCCAACCCCAGATTCAAGCCCCCCTGTCCTTGTGTACCTACCCTCCACCCAACTGTGGGACTCACTCCCACCCCAAGATGCTTGTCTCCCTGTCCTTATATTCATAGCCTTCACCCAACTGTCCAGGGCACACTGGAGTCTGTGTAGCTCAGTTTCCAATCCCATTAACCTAGTACAAATAGAACAGTGCCCTAGCCTCCACAGGGTACTCATGGCCACTGCAGCTACACAGCCACTGCAACCCACCAACCTGGTCTTCCCCCAACCTATACCCAGCCAACCCCCCCCCATCCACTCATGACCCATCTCAGCCCAGCCTCTCTACCTGGCACCCTATGCCTCCCCCCACCCTATACCAATTTCCCCACTCTACCCCAACTGCTTCTAGCCATCCTGTCCCTACATTTCACCCGAGTCCTTAGCAACCACTGTAGCAACTGGCAACACTCAAGGAACAATAGCACTTTTTCACAAAGTACGCCAACGGATTTCTATAATTAAAAAAAATAAACTAAATCAAAACAACCCACAAGGTCCCTGCCTATTGCATAAATTAAATATGCAACACTGACCTTGTGGAATAAATGTTTTATTTTCACTCATGTTGTTTGTCCTTGGGGAAAATCACTCATGGCTTACACCACTTGTGAGGCAACCCAAGGTCAAACAACACTTGTGAAAATAAATAATTTATTCCACAGGTCCCTGTTGCATAACCCTAATTCAGTATAATATACAGGTGTAGTAGCACCTGTACGTTAGGGCTGAGAAGCACTTTAATGTTAAACCCCAATTGTGCACCTTAATAATCTGCCCCCATTCATCTGATTTGTCCGATACTTAGAAGACTTGAAGTCAGTACCAGGCTTCTGGATCCTGAAAATAGCATGACAGGTTGGGGGGGAGGGGGGCAAAAGTTACAGAGGTGCAAAAATGGTAAAAAAGACAAGTAAGTTGTAACTTTTTTGCTCACCTGTAACTCCAAAATGGTTTTGTTTTGAAACGTAAACTCACAGGTTTGATAGAGTTTTTGCTAAAGTACACACTTTTGTAGGTTTATTTATTTTTTTGAATTTTTTTTAAATTAATTGTTTAAAATCATCTCTCATGCTCAGTCCAGAAATGAACATTTTACAATTAACTGTATTTTTGCAAAAGCATTCTTTCAAGCTGCTTTCATCAACCAAGATTCACAGTTTATGAAAACAGTGTGAAAGATATCCCTTTCCATCACACTGCTTTCGTACAATAATATAGTCCTTTATAGAACTGTAGTTTTAAACCAGCAGCAGCTGCTCAATGCCACCACCAGTATCCCCTTCCTGCCTGACCCAGATATTTTATTTTTTATTTAAAACTGGTGACAGTTGCTCAGTGCGATGCTGGTGTTTTTTCTTCTGCCCAACCCATGCATTTGGCAATTGGCAGCAAGTGCCCAACCCCTCTGTTGTTAGTTATTTTGATTTTCTTACACCAGGGTGCCCATGGTTCATAAGTTGGGGTCATAAGAAGAGTAAATTTCGGGTCAAAATATGAAAACAAAAAACAAAGTTATAAATGTACAGTACAGTACGTTAAACATTTTCAACATCCTGTCATAACTTTGGTCATTTTCAATATTTTGACACTTAATTTTCAACATAGTCATGTTTTCACACTGCCTCATAAACGTGACTGGTATCATTTTTCAAATCCTGGCCACAATGTGTTTTCACAGATGTGTCATAAAAAGACAGTTCAGCCAGTATTTTATTAATGATACCTGTCATGTTCAGAAGGGAGATTATAAAAACACAATGTTGAATTTTTTTTTCCGGGGCGGGCAAAATGGCAAAAAAAAAGTAAGTATAAAGAAACATTTTGTGCAGTGCTGGCTGTTGGCCCAATGGGTAGGGTGTTGTGTTCCTGCATGCCAATTAGCTGAGTTCAGGGGTGAACTCAGTGAGCCAGTTGGATGGGTCAAGGCTGGGGGTGGATGGTGCTGCATGAACAAGTAACCGTACAGTGAAGATAAATTTCCTGCTGGGATACTTCCCAGAGACCCTGCATCTCTACATCCATAGCTCCATGGAAGCACAAAGCCGAGAGGGTCCTGCACTTTCACAGCCTGGTGGACTCTTGGCACTGCATATCTATATCTGTAGCCACCCAGACAGTCCCACAGAAAAAAACAAACCCTAAACCATTGTTCTGTTCATTTGGATTAAGTTAATATCGCTTAGTACCACAAATATATTCCTGGTGCTCAACAGTGAGTATTTAAAAGTCTTGTTATCTAGATTCACACTTTGAATATAGTCTATCAGCACAAACAGGTAGCCCATAGATTATTTGCATCCATAGCCGCATGGAAGTGTAGGGCCTGTAGGGCCTTGTGCTTCCACAGCAAGATGGGAACTTCCCTTGGTACAAGCAACTGCATCCTTCAAAATTGCTTTCGGTCAAACTGCCTACTGTATTGCTTAAAGCTGAACCAGCCTAAAATTCCATGGTGATTTGCATATACATCCCATTATGGAGGAGTATGTGTGATTTTGCATTTTTTGAAACTTTGCTTTATTGCCAGTGCCCTTTGGAATAACCATTGCCGCACGGAGGTTCTTTGTCTTAATTAATAAGTCATCTAAACAAAGGGGTTGTTTGACACAAATAGACTGTAGACGTGTGAACAAGGGGGCTACCCGTAAACTGCACAGGATGTGCATTAGTGCATAACTGGTTCCAGTTGACTGTAGCTTTATTGGCTGTCTATAGCTGAGCTGAGGCGCCAAGCAGGCAGCTTCCGTCTGTGCCACCCATCACAGTAGAATTCACAGACAGTGAACATGGCATTGGATAAATTTGTCATCAGAACAAATAAGAGTGCTGAAGAAGAACCAGAACCAGGCCCATCTATAGTTAGATCAGTGCCGCCGTCAAAGGACGTAAACACCAAAGGATCTTACCATCCTGTAAACGTTAACTTTCCAAGAGATGAAAATGGCACGTCTTTTCAGACTGAGTTGTATAAATGCTTCGACTGGCTCGAATACTCACCCAAATAAGATGTGGCGTTCTGTTTCACTTGTCACATGTTTAATCTCCATGATTTGAAGGAAACGTCTTTTACAACTACAGGATTCTGAAATTGGAAACAAGCTTTGGGAGAGAAAGCTAAAGGTTTCAAGCAGCATTATATAACCATCACACACAGGGGAATGATGCACAGGGGAAATGCCGGACCTCGCCCAACAACTAACACACCAAAATCTGGCCAATAGAAAAATCATGTACACAAATGCTAGCAGTCTGAGAAACAAGATCCCAGATCTGCAGGCAATAATGACAGAGTCTAAACTGGACATAGTAGCCATTAATGAGACATGGATTAACAGTAACTACACATGGGAGACTTCAGTACCTCGCTGTGTACTGTTCAGAAGAGACCGAGGTGCAAAAAGGGGGGGTGGAGTGGCCCTTTATGTCAATGAAAATATCAAAGTTACAGAAATTCAGAATACACATAAGGAGCCAGAAGAACTGTGAGTCACCCTGAAAACAGGAAATGGGACAGCCATACGAACCGGGGTTGTGTACAGGCCTCTAGACCAGGGGGAGGATAATGACACATTACTGTTAGAAGATATACAAAACATGACAGCTAAAGGGGAGGTTCTGATAATGGAAGACTTCAACATGCTAGATACATTCTAAAGCCAAATGAATTGTTTTTCATGCTGTTTTTAGCTGATCACCTTAAAGTGTAACTCTGTCCAGCCAGCTTTTTGCCAAATGTACTGTTTTAGGCTGTTCTTGCTGTGCACCTTAAGAGACACTATGGTTGCATTTTAATTCTGTGCCAAATGAATGTCTAATTTATGTCATTTTGAAGAACACTTTAATGAGATAAAAAATGCTAGCACCTTATGCTTAAAATATTTGGTTCTGTGCACTTAAATTACTCCCCTTAAGAAATTTGCAGACTGCCTTCCACTGTCGCTAACTCCTATTACTTGCTATTTGCACTGTGTAAACAAGACAGTCCACGTTAGCTTAGAGTTTAGTCTCTCTTAAGCAGTTTACTGAATTACCTTGATTTTAGACCCTGTTAATTCCCGAAGCCTTTCCAGTTAGTATCTGTACTGAAACCACACTGTCCCCGAGTCACTCTGTTTAAACTGAAATGTTGGCACTATTCCTGTTCAGCATGCTCCGCGTCATCTGCCCTGCCACCCCCACCACCACCCTTGGTGGACTCAGTCTTTTATAGCTGCTACCACATCAGTCTAACCCTATCAGGTGCTTTCCCCATTTACAGATTATCTCCACTTGCCTCTAGCGGCCGCTAGCCCCTAAACCTGCACTGTCAGCCTAGACTCCTCTCTGCAGTTCCTACGCTTGCCCCTAGTGGCTGGTACTGCAACTACACTCAACAGTACTCCTAACATTGGCCGAGTCAAATGTGGACACTTCAATTATTATGCCTTCTCCTACAAACAATCCTCTTCTTGGGGCCTGCCCCCCCATTAACACTTTTGATGACGACCACTCCCCTCCTGCCAAAATATCATACACTCTCCCAGTTCCCCTGGAGTCACCCCCACCCTTCCCCACATATACCACCCCAATACTAACTGTTGTCCTGACCCCTCTCCCATTCTTCCCATCATCTCTCCCCCTCATCCACCCCTTCCTACCCTCACTACCTTTCCACCCCCTCTGCTCCACTCCCACCTCCTCAACCTGGAGGCTCTACTACGATGCTTGAACCTCTGTGCCCCACCCTCCAAACGTTGCTCAAGTGCATCCAAACTCTCCCCTCTCCTCACATACTCTGTCCTCCTCCTGCTCCTGGCAGGTGACATACACCCTACCCTGGTCCGTCAGTGTCCAGGCAAACCCAAACTCACCCCCGCCCAAACAGGCCTGCCCTCTTGCCTCTCCCCCGACTCACTCCCTAAAGGCCTCCACATTTTCCATCTCAATGCCAGGAACCTCCTCCCCAAATTGGATGCCCTTACAGTTTGGGTCACCCAGTACCAGCCCGACATTCTCTGCATCATGGAATCATGGCTGTCCGCCAAAATACCTAACTCCTCTATTGCCATCCCTGATTACAACTTATTCCACCAGGATCGAGGCAAGCGAGGAGGTGTCGTGGCACTATACATCAGGCAAGTCGTCCAGTGCTCTATCATCTTCAGTGAATCTTGCCACTCCTCCCACGAATCCATTGTCATGCACCTATCCTTTCTCTCTTCCACCCCTCTCTACACTGGAGCTCTTTACGTTCCACCAAAGACCTAACCCGACTCACTCGTTGATGCCATCTCGTCGCTCTCTTCCAGAACATCAAGCGAAGAACTTGTGCTTTTAGACGACTTCAATCTTGACTGGCTCTCCTCCTACACCAAACTCACCACCCTAAAAATTGAAGCCCTGTACCTCTCTCAACTTATCCGAGAACCTACCCGCCTAAACCTTCGGTCTTATAACCACACCCTTCTGGACTGGATCTTATCTACCCATCCCTACCGTATATCTACTTCAGGTATTTTCTCCGATGCCCTTAGCGACCACTGCATTACTTACTGTGCCCTCAAAATCCACTCCCCGCTCTCACATCCCAAATTCATCTGGTCTCACCCACTACACCTCCTAAATGAATATGTCCTGCAGCGTGACCTCTCAAATGCAGACTGGCTACCAGTCTTTTCTGCGTCAGATGTAGACATTGCTCTATCCCAGTTCTGCGATATCTTCCAGAGTATCTGGGACCTACATGCCCCCCTCAGAAAAGTCAGGGTAAAATGCTTCTACCACCCCTGGATTACACCCGACCTTATCACCCTGTGTCATTCCAGGGACAAAGCATGGAGTCTCTACAAAGCCTCCCAGGCTTCACGAGATCTACTATCTTGCAGACATCTTAGAAACAAATGTACTAAGCCCATTCGGCTGTCCAAAACTTCTTACTTTAAAGCGCACTTCACGCAAAATCAAAACCCCCACACATCCTTCTGGAAAATGATTATCTCCCTTCTGTACCCACCTACTAAACAAGCATGTCCGGGCCTTAATATTGACGAGTGTACTGTCTCTGATCCTGCTTCTGTGGCTGAGCTCCTCAACAAATTCTTCATCTTTTGTGCTCTCCCAAACTCCCTCCCTCCCCCAATTTAGCAGATCCTTTATCCCCATACTCTGGCTTCCTCTTTCCACCCTTCACATAGCTGGAAGTGTACAAAGCACTTTCCTCCCTCAGCACTCCCTCAGCATTACCAAATCTAGTCCCGATGGTATTCACCCCAAACTACTCCAAATCTCTGCCTCCACTATGGGGCCCCCCCGACTCACATACTAAATCTCTCTTTATACACAGCCACTGTCCCAAAAGCCTGGAAACTGGCCAAAATCATCCCTCTGTACAAAGGTGGTGATCCCTCCCTCCCGGGAAATTACAGGCCTATTTCACTCCTCCCTGCCCTCACCAAAGTCCAGGAATCACTCATATTGTCAAAACTATCAGTCTTTCTCTCTTCCAACAGCTCCCTCTCCCCCTTACTGTCTGGTTATAGAAAAGACCACTCCACCATCACCACCCTCCTAAGTGTAAGCAACTCCATCCTCTCTACAATGGACAACAGCCAAACCACTACCACTACCACTATACTCATTGACCTGGCCAAAGCCTTTGACTCTGTCTCCCACCCACTGTTTCTCCATAAACTCAGTTCTTTTGGCATCACCCAACCTGCTATCGCCTGGTTCCACTCATATCTCTATAAATGACAACAATCTGTTCAAATAGGCGATACCATCTCCACTCCTCTCCCTATCATATCAGGTATCCCCCAAGGCTCCATACTTGGTCCCATCCTATTCTCTCTCTTCATTATTAAGCAATAAAACTGTCACCATGGTCTTTGGGTCCAGGCAAAAGCTTGCAACGCTCCCTGCCCCCCAGTGATCACCACCCTGGATGGCTCTCCTCTGGAGCTAGTCCCAACTTTCAAGTACCTGGGTGTTTGGCTGGACAACCACCTTAACTTCTCCACCCATGTTGAGGCCATCTGCTCCAAACTCCGGCCTAAACTCGCTGTCCTCTACCGCCATAAAGACAGCCTGCCTATCCCCACCCGTTGCAAGCTCATACATAAAATAATCTTACCCGTCATAGAATATGCTGACATTCTCTACAGAATGGCCCCAGCATCCTCTCTCTCCAGATTAGATATCCTTCTCAACTCCTTCTGCTGCTCCGCCACTGCCTCCCCCCATTCACTCACCACTGCCTACTCTACACCGTACTTACCCTTGCTCCACTCTCCCACAGGAGAGCCATGCACAGCACCTCGTTCATAGCTAAATTTTAGTTTGAGTCCTTTCCCCCCACCTCACTTCTCTCCTCACACCAGCTACCTCTCTAAACTACCCCTTCATTACAGGGACCCTCGCACTTTTCACCTGCCCCGACCACACACTCTCACCAGTCAAGCTACCTTTTCTCACCATCTCCCCCTTCTCTGGAATAATCTCCCTTCCAAACTCTGCCTGGCCCCTTCTCGTTCCACCTTCTCTCAACTCCTCAGGCTCCTACCCTCCCCAAATTGCCCAAAATGCACCAATGCTCCCAGCTTGCTCCTGAGACCACTTACAGACACTACTCACGTACCCTAGCCCCTGACAGTAGCCTTGCTCTATCTTGCCCATTTTACCCTGTACGCTCACAAATTTGTGTACTTTGGCTAAGGTACTGCATTACTTTTTGTAAAATTGTCTGTACAGACTGTTTGTTTCTGTATTTTTCACCATGTGTTACTCTTTTCTCCTGACTGTATACTCTGTACCCAGGTAGCACTTGAGAATGAGCCTCAGCTCAGTGTGCCTTTCCCGGTCATCAACATTTTAAATAAAAAAATTAAAAAAATAAAAGATACAGATTGGTCAATACCAGCAGGAACACATCTGCCAGAACTAGACACATGGTGGATTCCCTGCAGGGGGAGGGACTCAATCAACTGGTACAACAACCCACAACAGACAGGGCTATCCTAGATCTAGTACTGACTAACAGGGAAAGGATCACAGATCTCCAGGTAGAAGGTCACCTGGGGGCCAGTGACCATTACATGGTATGGTTCAATTTGGCCACTAGAACTAAATCATCCCATTCCAAGGCAAAAATATGTGACTTCAGAGGAGCTGACTTTGATAAGATGGCCAACAGAGTTAAGATAGCCCTGGCAAAAAGAAATACAGGTGAGGGGGGTACAGGCAAAGTGGGCAAGCATTAAAGATGCAATACTTCAAGCAACATCCCATTGTGTTAGAGAGAAAAGGAAGGGCAAAAGAAGAAGGAAATCACTTTGGTTCTCAAAAACAGTAGCAGAAAAGGTCAGAGCCAAAAGGCTGGCCTTCAGGAAATATAAGGGAAAGCAGCAGGGTGAAGATAGAGAGGCATACCAAACTTTCCTGAGGGAAGCAGGGAAGGCAGTAAGGCAGGCAAAGGCCCAAACCGAAGAAGCACTGGCACAAACAGTAAAAAAAGGTGACAAGACTTTCTATAGATACATTAGTGAAAGGAGAAAGTCCAGAGGGGTATTGCTAAGATCAAAGGGGATAAGGGGGGATGTGAGGAGGAGAACCATGTAAAAGAATCTATCCTAAATAGATATTTCTGCTCAGTATTTACTGAAGAGATGGTAGGGCAGGGACCACAGCTCAGCACCATGGACACAGGGGGGAGGGAGGTGTGCACTAGTCCCTTCACAAAAGAAAGGGTCATACAAGAGCTTGATAAGCTCAGGGTGGACAAAGCAATGGGATCTGGTGGCATACATCCCAGGGTACTAAAGGAGCTAAGGTTAGAACTAGCAGAGCCATGATCAGAACTGTTTAGTGAGTCTCTGAACACAGGAGAGGTCCCAGAAGACTGGAGAAGAGCTCATGTGATCCCGCTCCACAAGATTGGTAGCAGGGAGGAGGCAAGGAACTACAGATCAGTCAGTCTTACCTCGGTAGTTGGCAAGATTACAGAGGCACTCATTAAGGAAAGGATAGTACAATAACTGGAATCCATAGGAGCATAGGATCCAAGACAGCATGGGTTTACAAAAGGAAGGTCCTGTCAAACTAATCTCATAGATTTCTTTGACTGGGCAATCAGAGTGGTGGACCAAGGGGGAGCAGCTGATTTCGCCTACCTTGACTTCAGCAAAGCTTTCGATACTGTTCCACATAGAAGATTGACTAATAAGCTGGGTAGGGTCGGGGTGGGTCAGAAGTTGGTCAACTGGGTGGAAAACTGGTTGACAGGCAGAAAACAGAGAGTGGTGGTAAATGGTATACAGTCAGAAGAGATGCAAGTCACAAGTGGGGTACCTCGGGGATCAGTCCTGGTTCCAGTCCTCTTCAATGTCTTCATCAGTGACATTGCAGAAGGACTGGAGGGGAAGGTTGTCTGTTTGCAGATGACACCAAGGTCTGCAACAGAGTAGATGATCCAGGTGGGGCGGCCAGAATAAGAAGAGATCTGGATAAACTAGCAAAAAGGTCAGAAGAGTGGCAACTGGAGTTTAATGCAAAGAAGTGCAAGATCATGCACAAAGGGAAGAGAAACCCTGAAGCCACCTATAGGCTGGGAGGGGAGTTGCTGGCAGTTGCAAGAGAAGAAAGAGACTTGGGCATCATCATCACCGATGACTTGAAATCATCCAAGCAGACCACTAAAGCAGTAGGTAAGACTAGAGGGACGTTGGGGTATATTAGTAGGGGTATCACAAGTCAGAAGAGGGAGGTAATAATCCCTCTTTACCAGACACTGGTTAGGCCCCATCTGGAGTACTGCCTGCAGTACTGGCAGCCACACCTTTGCAAGGACATTAACCAAATTGAGGCAGTCCAGAGAAGGGCAACCGAAATGTTGCAGGGACTGTATCAGCAAACATATGAGGACAGATTAACAGAGCTCAATATGTATACCTTAGAGCAAAGGAGTGAGAGAGGTGATATGATCGAAACATTCAAACACCTTAAAGGGATTAACAAGGTGAAAGAGTCTAACATGTTTCAATATAAGAAAAATAGCAGGACAAGAGGACACAGCATGAGATTACAGGGAGGCCGATTAAGGGGTAATGTGAGGAAGTTATTTTTCACAGAAAGGGCGGTGGATGCATGGAATGGCCTACCTCAGGAAGTGGTGGATATTAATACAGTGCAGGACTTCAAACAGGCATGTGATAGGCATAAGGGAGCAATACAGATGAGTATGAATAGATAGACCATTGACAGAGCAAAGGCCGATGGCACATTCATAAGGCAGAAAAAGAAATGGGCATACTGGATGGGCCTAGCTGTCCTTATCTGCTGTCAACTTCTATGTTTCTATGTCACATCAAAATGAATTGAACAAAATAAACATGTTGAAGCTGATAAAAGCATTTCAACCATGTATTCAAGAGATATTTTGGAGGATAACGGTACTATACAAAATCTATTGTTGAAGTTGTTCAATTTCTTGCTTTAAATGAGCTCACATTCCATGGTGATGATAAAGAAATGTCTGAAGGGCTATTTATCAGAATGTTTCAGTATATCCTGAAAAAGGATGCCAAACTCACAAAACTTTATGAGTGAATGCAAAAAAAATGTTACATATTTGTCTCCAGCTATTAAAAATGAAATTATTGAGACTATGGCACAGCTAGTAAAGGAAAGTGTGGCTGAACACATACAAAACGCCAATGTAGGCTAGTACGCTTTACTTGAGGATGGAACTAGAGAGTCTAGAAACACTGAAAATATTTCCATTGGAATCAGATATGTAAAGGAAGGTAAAGTACATGAGTCCCTGTTAGATATGCCATCTCTTGGTCCTGATCAGTTGGACGCTAAATCAATGGCTGATAAAACATCAACTAGCTTGTCAGATGCTAAACTTGACACCAACAAGATGTTAGCTTAGTGTTATGATGGTGCAAATGTCATGCAAGGGGAAAAAGGTGGTGTTCAAGTGCAAATACAATGTAAACTGGGCCACAAAATTCCATAGGTGCATTGTTACGATCACCGTGTACATTTGGGGATTATTCACACGACAGCATCAGTTCCTATACTCGATCAATATTTCGACCAATGAGATTCCCTTTATGTATTTTTTCATCAGAAAAAAGTGTCTGCAGTGTACCAGGGCAAGCACCTGAAGCATCTTTTCAAGCAGAGATGGTCAGGACACTACAAAACAACTAAGACCATCATTCTGGAATACAAAGAAATTGTGGAGACTCTAAAGAAAATTTCATCAAGCATTGGCATGGATAGTAATTTGGTAGCTGAAGCCAGGGGATATCTGGCTACTGTTTTGCATATCAGAATCATATTTTCTGCCATTTTAATGAACTTTATTCATGGAATTATTCAATCTGTTGATAAAATACTTCAATCACATGCAACAGGATTGATGACTGCAACAGAATTGATTGACATTGTGTACCAGGAAATTTCTAATCTTAGGGAAAATGACAAATTTTGACAACTGTAAAGATAAGGCAGAATCACTGCTTGACAAGGACTCAAATCCATCGTCACCCAGACCCACCAAACCCAAAAGACTTTGCAAAAGGTCATCTCAAATAGAGGATTCCATGGTTACAGAGACTTTGGGCCAAGGAAGGGGAGAGGAAGATATTAAAATTAAAATTCAATCTGCGTACTTTACCATGATTGACCAAGTCTTGCATGAAATGGATCTGTAATTCAAAAGCAATAATTGCTTATTCTCACTCTGTGATCAGTTCTGTCTCAGCTTTAAAATATGATTACTTGTTACTAGATGCCCTCAAGCCTGTCAAGGAACTTGGGATTCACCTTCCTTCGAAAAAGGAGATAATTGTTGTGAACAGGTTTTGGAAAAACAAGTCAACAGAGCAGTCAACCTCAGCTCTTCTAAAGGCACTATATTCTCAAAGAGAAGTATTTCCATCAACATACGGACTAATAGCTACTCTGTCATCGTTTGGTTGCTCTACTGCCATGTGTGAATCTTCATTTTTGACTCTTTCAAGGATTGATTGACCATACAGGTGAATCATGCTTCAGCGACGTCAAGATAATTTAACTCTTCTTGCTTTTGAGAAAAAGCGGGCCATGAATACGGACATGGACAAATTCTTGCATTGCTTTTCTGAGAAGTCTCATCGGATTTAGCTGTTCTTGACATCCTGACAAGCATATTTTGTTTCGGACGACTGCTCATCTTAAATGAAAGGTAAGTGCATCTTTTATAGACACTTCAAAAAGGTGCAGTGCTGGCACCCAGGCAAATCAAGCCAGTGCTCTTCACAAAGGGACGACTACTCCCATAATGAACAAGAACCAAAGAAAGTGAAGGCACACGAGCTGCAAATTTTCAAATGCTTTTATAGATGTAAATAAGCACCACAGGCAGTACAATAAATGTATTGGTAGATATAATTTTACTACCACTGATTACAAGTTTAGAATGAAAAAAATAATGCAGCTCAACGACAATAGTACATGGAGAGGTACAGACCCAGCGCTTCGACTCTCAACCAGTCTTCCTAAGGGGTTTGATTCTTTTATAGACTGCTAATCTTTTAGGGACTGATCTTGTGTACACAGCATTTTTTTTTTTTATAAAATATACTTTTCTCTGTCGTCAAAGTTGTTAAACACTTTAATATTTTTTAGCAAGACAGTGAAATACCTGTTGCATTATTGTAACATGATACACATATAAAACTTGGCCCTGCCCCCCCAGGACCTTTTAACCCCCCCCCCTACTGTCAGAGTTTGATTCCCTTGTTGCATCAAGACAGTGCAGTTTCTACTCACCTGTACTAGAGTGTTCAGGAAAGAGAACAGGAAGGGTCCCTGACTGATTTGGGTGGAATTCTGAAACCACCTTAGGTAAGAATTTCCTATTGTTTCTAAGGACTACCTTATCTCTTCGGAACATTATGTAGTTTGGATCTGTACACTGGGCTTGCAGCTTGTTTACCCTCCTGGCAGATGCCATTGCTACTAGGACAACTGTTTTCCATGTGACATATTTTAGGCTTGTTGTGGCCATAGGCTTGAATGGAGATTCCATCAGCTGGGCCAGGCAGATGTTTACGAACATATGAACATACAAACATATGGAATTTGCCAGCAGATAAAGGCCTAGAGGTCTATCAAGTCTGCTTGAATGTGCAGCTAACACCCCTTATTCTGCAGCTGCCCCTCCCTTCCACCGTTCCCCTCCATTGGCCCTCCCCCTTGTCCTGTCCCATCCCCTTTTGAAGTAGTCCACTGTTCTACTGGATACCACTTCTACAGATAACGCATTCCACCCAGCTACCACACTCTCTGTAAAAAAGTGTCTCCTCATTTCCCTCCTGAACCTTCCTCCCTCCAGTCTCATATCATGATCCCTGGTGTCCTTCCCTTCCCTTACTTTGAACAGCCCCATTGTACCTGTCTTGTTTATTCCTTTCATGTACTTAAAGGTGTCAATCATGTCCCCCCCGTCCCTCCTCTCCTCTAGCGGGTACATGTTCAACTCCCTCAGCATCCTCTCGTATGGTAAGTCCCCAAGTCCCTTGATCATCTTTGTCACCCTGTGCTGCACCCCCCTCCAGTAACTTAATGTCCCTCTTCAGATACAGGCACCAGTACTGCACACAGTACTCCAGGTGCAGTCTAACTAATGACCTATACAGTGGCAGAATGACCTCCTCCCTCCTCGAGGATATACCCCTTGCAATGCAACCCAGCATTTTGTTGGCCTTTGCTGCTGCCTTCCTACATCGTACTGAGTTGTTCATTGACCCTGTAATGAGCACCCCCAGATCCTTCTCCTCCTCCTGTGTCTGAGCTAGCTGCACTCCCCCCAGCAGATAAACCCTCCTTGGGTTCTTCACCTCAAAATGCAGCACCTTGCACTTTTTGGCATTAAACCCCAGTTGATAGGTGCCTGATCAGGTTTCAAGCTTGCCAGATCATCCTCTAACCCCTGCCATCCCCCAGGTCATCCACCACCACTCCCATCTTGGTATCACCAGCAAACAGACTGATCTTGCTCTTGATGTCCAATGATATGTCTGCAATGAATATCCCAAATAACACTGGTTCCAACACCGAGCCCTGTAGAACACCACTCATCACTATCCTTGGGTGTGAGAGCTCCCCACCCACCACCACCCTCTGTTGCCTCCCCTGAAGCCAGTTCCCTACCCATCTCACCAGCTTTGCACCTGCCCCTGTGCCTTCTAACTTACTTCTCAGCCTCCCATGCGGCACCAAGATGAATGCCTTACTGAAGTCCAGATATAAGACATCCACTGCATGGCCCCTGTCCAGTTGCCTAGTTACCCAGTCATAGAACTCCACCAGGTTGGTTGGCAGGATCTGCCATGCATGAAGCCATGCTATATGCTGTCCTGTAGTGCTTTGGCCTCTAGGAGTGCCACCAGCCTCTCCTTCAGGATAGTCTCCATCAGCTTACCCACGATGGATGTGAGGCTCACCGGTCTGTAGTTCCCCAGTTCATCCTTGGGGCCACTCTTGTGGAGGGGCACCACATGAGCCATCCTCCAATCCTGAGGTACACACTTTGAGTGTAGTGAGGCATTAAATAGGTCTGCCAAAGGTCCCACAAGGACCTCTGCCAGCTCCTTCAGTACCTTGGTGTGGATGCCATCTGCGCCTGGCACCTTGTCCACCCTCAGTGCCTTCAAACCCTCCTGAACTCTTCCCTCCATGATTTCCCCATCTGTCACCCCCTCACCCCCCTGTTTCTGCCATTCCTCCCACTTGGGTATCACTCCCCTCTTCTCCTTGGTAAATATTGAGCAGAAGTAATCATTTAACACTTCTGCCTTATCGCACTCTGCTTCTACCCAACCCCCCTCCTTCCTAATCCTTACTATGTGGTCCTTACAGCTCCTTTTCTCCCTGATGTAGCTAAAGAAGTCTTTCTCCCCCTTCTTAATGCCTTGTGCCAGCCTGAGCTCTGTAGATGTTTAAGTTTCATAGGGGAACTGGTTCCCTCACAGGAGGGTGCATGTGGTTGAGACCTCTGAAAAAACTTTTAAAAACAGGTTGTGAAGTCTAAGACATGTCTAAGCCTGTTGATGTGTTAATCACACAGCTGCCAAGTGCACTTTAAGGGTTGAAGGTCTGCGACCTAAAGACTGTAGGTGTAGCAGGTAGTCCATAACAGTTGACAGCCCATTCTACATTGGAATTATCTTTCTGGGGTACTCCAGTATGAGAATCTCTTTCATTTAGAGGAATGTACTTTTCTTGTGGCTGGTTTTATGGAAAACTTCAAAACTTAAAGCACTTCTTCTGACAGATTCAGACTAGAAGACTCAAGCTCTACAAGAACCATGCCCATCAGGTGCAGTGTTCTGAGATCTGGAAGGGTTATCTTGCCCTGGGACAAAGTCAACAAGTTGCATCTCAGTGGCAGGTTGACTGGAGTCCTGCAGGACAGGGTCAGCAGCACTGAGTACCATGCTTGCCTGGCCCAGTTTGGGACTACCAGGATCATTACTGGCGGTTCTCTCTTGAGCTTCAAGAGCACCATCTGTGTGAGTGAGAATGGTGGGAAGGCATAAAGGAAGTACCCTGTCCAGGTAAGGGGTAGGGCATCCTCTGGGACTGTGCCCCTGGCTGGTGGCTTGCAACACAACTTTGGTAGCTAATTGTTCTCCCAAAAGGTGAACAGATCTATTTCTGAAGTACCCCATCTTCTGAATAATGATGCCAGCACTTGTTGGTTCAGAGCCCACTCATGGTTTCCCTAATGGAGTCTGTTTAGGGAGTCTGCCAGCACATTGTCCTTGCCTGGCATGTGTACTGCAGAAATCTGTATGTCCAAGGAGTAAGTTAGGTCCCAGATACTCATAGCTCCTGTGCAGTTTTGAGGATCTTGTTCTTCCCTGTATGTTATGTAGTATATTGCTGTGGTATTGCCTATCCATTTTTGGACTTACTGACCGTGTACCTGGGAGGAAAATAACTTCTTTGCCAGCAGCACTGCCTTGAGCTCAAGGAGGGTGCTGTAACTGGGAGAAGGAGAACTGCATTGCCAGCAATACTACCCTGAGCTGAATGAGGTTTATATGTTCCTGAGTCTCCTGATGACTCCAGATGCCACTTACTGTGAGCTCCTCTAAGTGGGCACCCTAACCTAAGAGTGAGGTCTCTATTGTGAGAACATTGGTGGAAGATTGCTGGAGCAATGTAATGCCCTCTCTGAAGTAGATTTCCTGCTTCCACTACTCCAATGCTTGCAAAAGCATTTTGTGACTAGCACTACTTGAGACAGAGTGTCTGACCTTTGGGAATAGTAGCCTCTTAAATTATACTATACATCCCTCATCTGGAATCTGGCCCATGGCATCACAGCTGTGTATGAAGTCATGTGTCCTAACAGCTGTAGCAAATCCCTTCCAGGTCTTGGCTGGCCTAGCATGAATGATTCTGCACTGGCACTGAGATTTAATACCCTGTCCTGTGGGGGAAAGGCCTATCTCTGCAGGGTATCCAGTTCTGGTACGATGAAGTCCAGGACCTGTACTTGCTCTGTCTTGGACTTCTGCATGTTTATTAGAAACCCCCGTTTTCCCAAGGTACTTCTTACCAGCCGTATGGAGCACATTGCTTTCTTTTTTTGTGTTTGTTTGTTGCTTTCTCCCTGAGACAAGTTAGTCATGCAGGTAAGAGAAACCCACCATATCTTATCTTCTTAGGTGGGCTGTCATGATGGCCAAGAGTTTTGTGGACACCCTTGGTGCTGAGGTGAGGCTAAAGGGTAGGGCTATAAGCTGGTATTGGCAGTTTCCTAGCCTGAACCTGAGATACTTTCTGTGGATGGGTCTGACTAGTATATGGAAGTAGGTATTCTTCAGATCCAGTGATCCCAGCCAATCTCATGACTGCAACAACAGTATTACTGTGCCCAGCATGACCGTCTTCATTTTTTCTTTCTTGATGTGTCTGTTCAGGTACCTAAAACCTAGAATGTGTCACCATTCCCCATTTTTCTTGTGGATTATGCAGTACCTTGGAGAAGAGGCTCTTGCCCTGCTGTGATGGGGGGGGCATTTTCTACTGCTTTTGCTTGAAGAACTTACTTCCAGTTCTAACAGAATCCTTTCTGTTGGTGAGTGAGTTGAAATGTTTTTGGTCTCTGCCATTTGTAAAACCTTTGGAATTGCAGGAACAATCTCTGACCCACTACTTCCAGGACCCACTTTTGACTGTGGTGATTTTTTCCCATTCCATCCTGAAAGTACTGGGTCAGCCTTCTTCCCACTGGAAATTGTTGACCACTAACCTGGGCAAAACTGTCTGGGGTTCTGTTCTGGCTGTGGCTTAGGGGCTGGAGTTGCAGCATGTATTGATCCCCTTCTGCCCCTACCCCTATATAGCACCCTCTCTGTGGCTGATACTTGTTGTCAGGGTAGGGCCTGGGATAGTAACCTCTGCCCCACCTCCCCTTCCATAAGGCTTGTGGGAAATGGAGGCCTTTTCTTTCTCAGTAGAGTTTTTGTAAGAGGCTCTGTACTCATCTATTTTTGTTTTCATATATGCTTCTGTTTTGTCACCAAATTGGGAGTTTTCCCTCAAAGAGGAAATCAGTTGCTTTCACCTGGATGTCCTGTGTAAGGATGGAGGTCTTTAGCCAAACAGACCTCCTCAGTGGCATTGCATGAGCCAAGACTCTTGATGCAGAATCATTGGGATCTACAGCAATGTAAAACTGGTATTCTGTGGGATCCAGGGCTGATTTTCATTGCTGCTATATCCTGTTACTTCACCATCTACTTGATCACTCAAAGCTAGTACTGAGTTCCACAGTGCTTTCTGGTACTGATTTGAGTAGGCCAGATAAGCTGCCTGTTTTAGGAACAAGAAAGCAGTCATGTACACTTTTTAGCCATGGTATCCAGCTTCCAGGAATCCTTTTCTGGGTGTTGTGCAGAGACAGGCACCTTAGCCTTCTCACAGGCAGCCACCTGTACCACTCCTTTGTGATTAGGGTGGGCATACAGGAATTCCACCTCCTACTTGTCTTACCAATGCCAGTTGCTGAACGAGGTGCCAACACGATTTTTGATGTGACTTTTTTAAGGCACTTGTGGATGAAAACCATTACATTCCTTGTAGAAGCTAACTATATCATGTCCACGAACTCCACTTCCTCTTCATCCTCCTTTATTTCACGAGATGGGATGGTGAGGATATCCACCATTTGTTTGATGAAAGACGAGTAAGAGCTATAATCCTCAGTAACTCTAGGAGGGGAACCAAACTCCTAACCAGGGGAAACATCAGGTTCTGTAGGTCCACCCCCTCCTCCTCCTCTTTATAATACACATCCCCCTCCTGAACAGGCTACTGGTCTGTAACCAGAGCCTTGGGAAGGGAAGCAGGCACATTGAATAAGTTCCCCATATCCTGGAAGGCCTGGAAAAACTACTATACCTTTGTCATGCCATTTGTTGAGGGCATATGATGCTGTTGAGGACATTTGATTTTCTTTACAGGAGGAGTGGCAGGGATATGTTTTCCTTTTTGCTTTTTCGTGGCAGATATTGGCTCCATCAGCTTCTTTGAGGCTGTTTTTGTTTTTTGCCATCATAGGAATCATGGTTCCCCCCTTCAGACACTTTACTATCTTTACCATCCTTTCCATGCCTTTCAGATGGCTGAGCAACTTTATCTTATCTTATCTTATCTTATCTTATCGTATCTGTCCCATTGAGAGGTACTGCTATGTATGAGAAGAAGTACCCTCCAATGTGTGCTTTTCACCAGCATTGGGACCTCCCTCTGAGCATTTATTGTGCTTTAGTGACATAGAGGAAGACTGAAAAGCCATACATTCTTCTCTTTTTGAAGCCTTTTTATTTATTTATTTATTTATTTTTTTTTTTTTTTTTACAAAGTTCAAAATGTTTAAAATCATGATCTGACCAGAGGCACTTTAAGCAAAGCTCATGGCAGTCTGCCCTTGTCAAGAGCTGAATTAAAACTTGTGGGCCCTGTCCTCTTTTTAGGCCTATCAGCCATGCTAAACACTGATACAGCCTAAGAGTACCCAGCCACAAAAAGCAGCAAACGAAATAAACTTTTAAATAAAAATTATGTAAACCACTTTTAAAATGTTTGGAAAATAAAGCAATTTAGAAGCTTTTGCACAGAAAACATTTGGTTCCCATAGGCAGGAACTGCCTTCTCTGGTTCCTGGGAACTGATCAGTGGGTGGAGAAAATGCTAAAAATAGAAATGTATGAATAAAAACACCCTAACACAAAATAATAAAAAAACTAGCTTCAAACAAAACAACAAACACATATATAAAATAAATAAAATATGTGACCAGAAGGTTGGAGACGACTTTGGGGAGGACTGCTCTCTTCAAATGGAGAAACAAATCTGGCATTAAACCAGTGGAGGGAGCATGACCACAGTGCAGAATTTAAACTTGTTTTCCAAGTTCTAAAAATTATTAGCATTAAATTCTATCTCTGGAGAATCCCACTCTGGCTGAACGATGTACTTTTGTAAGGCATCATTGGTGGATTTCTATTGTTTGAAATAATTTGTTCCAGAGCAATACCAGAGACAAAAGAAATGACAGATAAAACTTTGCTCAATTTGGAAGTGACCGCATTTCTTGCCAGTAACTTATGAGTCCCCAAATACAGATATCAATGCAGCAATCTATTGTCAACTAAGAAACCAACGGGCTCTTCATAAAATAAAAAAAAACCTTGTTGCAACATCTACTACTGCCTGTTCATTAGCAGCTTGGCTGACTAAACAGGTAATGCCTGAAATCTGGTCAGTTTTTAAAATCAAGAAAATATATTTGCCATTGATCTTTAAGCCAGATGGTGGGGAGGAGGTAGTAAGAACCCTCTCTGTTTTGGCTTCCCTAGAGATACTATTGGGATTACCTATGTGGTGAACAATGGGGGTATACTGACTGGCCCAACTTTGTTTCTGACAGCTGACTGGCCATTTATTAATAAATTAAATACTATACTTGATGGCCATTTTAAAACCAAAAACAAATAGGAATATAAATATTGTGGCTGTGTTTCTCCAGAAAGCTACTAACAAGTTGGGGAAAAAATTCTAGAAACCCATAAAATTATACTTTTTCAAAAAAACAAACACTGGAATCTACTGTAGCTAAATTGGTTCCATTTAGTTAGATTCATGAGTATGATGAAAAATGACCCAGAAGTATGAAAAGTCTTAGGTTGCCTATTTTTGTGTTTCGATTCAAGAATTTTTAGGTCACAAGAAAGAATGAACAAAGAATTCTTGGTTCACAACATAAGAATTTGAAATTCTTCAAAATTAAGAATTTTGCATTCGTGAACGAATAATTTTTAGGTCATTACAAAACAGAGAACAAAGAATTCTTGGCCCTTTGCATAATTATTTGTACTTAGTGCCCAAAATCAACTGTTAGTGAAGAATGTTTAGGTCATTGAAGCAGTAACCAAAATTACAGGCTTGCTTCATAAAAATGTGGACCTGGTACTTCAAATCAACTGTTAAGTTATAACAGGCATTTTTAAACATTATTTTTCACCAAATTTTCAACAATTTTATTTTTTAATGCTCTTAGCCAAATACAGTGGTGAAGAAGTGTCACTTCCCCTACTAAATGTGTATTTTGCTGTAACACCATGAAAACAATTTAAAAGGTCAGATTGCAAGTCCATCACTCCTGTGGATGTCATGGAAGCTTAAAATTTAAGTTCTGAGAATTTGGGATATAAGACTGAAAAATGGGATCTGCATTGCTGTCCCATTGTGCTGGTTCACATGCAATGCTGGACTACAGGATTTGCAACGGGTCCGAAGAGCTATACATAAATACTGAAGATGAACACAATACGCAGGTAAGGGATTTGTGTGGGGACGAAGTGTGCATAAATGGAATGGCCCACGTGTACATTGAGCTAAAGTATATAAGGGCCTGTGCTT
Organism: Neoceratodus forsteri; assembly: GCA_016271365.2. Classification (NCBI taxonomy): domain Eukaryota; kingdom Metazoa; phylum Chordata; order Ceratodontiformes; family Ceratodontidae; genus Neoceratodus; species Neoceratodus forsteri. The sequence continues at coordinate 354,995,672 of CM057454.1, read as the reverse complement.
CTGCAGCCAGAAGTGGGTGTGTATATCTTGCATTGTGCATGTGTACCTGTACCTGAACCTGTATCTGTATCTGTATCTGTATCTGTGGCTGCAGAAGCTCTGACCCCACAGTGCCCTGCACTTCTGCAGACAGAAGCAGTCCTATAATTTGAGTATTGTGAATTTATATCTGTGGCTGCACATTCACACTGCAAAACATACACACCCTCTTTTGCAGTCACACTGTTACATTTCTAAATAGCACTAATGGAGTATTTTTTTTTAAATGCAGCATGCTGTTTTGAATGCATATTTCTGAAGGTACCATGCAATAGGGTCTGTAAACCCCCCAGACCCTTTATATGCTCACGATGCTGTAGAGCATAATTATTTGCTTCTGCGATGTTTGTCATAGTCTGAGAACACATATGGGCTTTAAATACTGTTTTCCCCTGGTCAAAACAAATAAAATCTGCTGCAACATTCTTCTTTCATGCTGTCTCTTTCCTTCGCTATCGCTAGAGTTCTGTCATTCCTCTACTCAAAGTTTGGCCACCTATGAGTAGTCTTGCTGTCCTCTTCTTTCTTTTCCAGCTCATTTTCCTTAGTATTTAAGCCCTAGTGTTCAAGGAAGCTCCGCTCTTGCAGCACTTGTCACTTTTAGTGAATTTCTGCACGAACATGCGCATGATCATGCTGCGCAACTGTGCGATCATGCGAATGTGCGAAAACACTAAAAAATTGTCTGAAGTGAGCGTTCTCGCTATTTTGAGAACCTATAAGCAGGTTCTACTGTTTAAAGTTACTACTTTTCACTGCTTGTATTTTTTTTTGCTTCCCAAATAAAAAGAAGCTCAAAATAGGCTGTGCTTAAAATGCTAATAGGGACTCTCATGCAATGTAGCGTCTGTTGCAGCCTGAAACTCAAAGTTCAAGTAAATAAATGCTTTCAAACCCCTCTCAAGTGCCTTTACAAAGTTTAAGCTGTGCAAGATGGGTTGTAAAAATGGAATAGGTATACAAATAACAAAACAAGGGGAGTTAAAAACAAAGGTTCCTACTTTTGTGTGAGAAATTAAGGATGTAGTTCTTACTTGCATGTAGCTTTCAATCCTTCTCTCTGTCCATCTTCCTATAGAGCTGGCCGGCCCTTGTTTCCCCCTTTTTATGACACAGGTTTGAGGGAGGAGCTTGGAAAAGATTTGGTAGAGGAAAAATTCCTCAAAACATGGCAAAATCTTCTCTTAGAATATCAGAAATGAATAAAACTAAGGTGTGCATGACTGACATATATTTCAAGATAGATTATAAACTAAACTTGTGTTATAATTAAGATGTAAACTGTTTTGGGAGGAGTTATCCAAGTCATGTGCTCATTGTACCTGTATAAAGGGAGTGAATGTGAAGTACTAAATCAGAGTGTGGTAGGAAGGCAACCCTACCAGATGCCTAGCCTGATCCTAGGTGCTGTTTGGCAGGAATCCTGTGTTAAGTTATGATTTCCTGTGCACCATTTCTTTTATTTTATGTTTACGTTAGTTTTATTTTCTTCTGCTTATAATACATCTGGAAGTATTGGATCCTGACTGTTTTCTGGGCTTTATTGGACACCCCACATGCACATACCACATCTGTGTTATGATATTTATTCCATCTGGAAACAATTGTATGTTGTTTGTCTTTCCTGATGATGGCTGGCTTAGGTTGCTTGTGTGGTCTTATCTTTTTGCTGCTTGTGGGAGGGGAGTTAGAACAGGAAACAATAACATTACATTTCCATACTTTTGTAGTTGAATCTTAACTGGTACATTAACATGGGGTGTCCGTTTTTTTTGTAATGAATACACACACACACACACATGCATGCACGCGTACACACACACACTCGAGATAGAGAGAAATGCACATTAATCACTGGAAATATAAATTTCAACATAACAAGTGATAGCTTTGATAATGACAACACCATTAACAGAATATCATGGGAGCTTATACTAGTTTTGTTAAGGGGTTGGTCGGAATCCAATTCTTAGATTCGGATATAGTCGGATTCAGTTTTTTTTGTTTTTATTCCTTTTTTCTGCATTTAGATTTTGAGATTTTGAGGCCAAAAATAATAATTCCCTCCAAAAAATCCTGTTGCACATGAAACCCACCTGCTCAGTACCATAATACATTTAGTCCTAACTAGACCCTGTAAGCCCGTTCTTCCTCCACTCTTGCTTTTCCCAGGCACCCCTTTCCTTCTGTTGCTGCTGCTGGAGTATTATCTCTGTCTGCTCCTGCTGAGGGCTCCCATCCACTGTACTCTATTGCTTGCTGCCATTCCCAATGTCATGATGCCACCTGTCACAAACACAGACATTTTTATTAAAAAAAAAATCTCAAAAGCAGCCCAAAGTCACTGCCACCAAGTCCTTGCTCCCCTTACTGGACAAGACCCTGCTCCTGACTAGCCTCAAACCACTGCCCCAGACCAATTGTAGATGTCATTGTCCTGTGATGAATTTTAAAGGTCAAATGCACCACTTTTTCCATATTTTTAATAAGAACTTGAATTCAAATGAATTCAAATCCCTGTCTCATGATTAATCTTTCTTGAAAATTCCATGCTGCTTGGTTTTGCAGTTTTCTATTAATCAGCATTTGTTAATGTGCTCTGCAGTAACTGAAAACAGTGAATATTGTTCTGTCCCTATCAGTGAGTGATGACATCATATTGGTCTAGCCTGCTGCTTCGGCAATTAAGTCCCTGATTGACTGAAGAGGCTGGAGTACTTTAAAGTCAGAGCAGTCTGTAGAGCTAATTGCTTTCACACCAAGGTGTTTATTAACCCATCTGGTTTGTGTTTATATAGATTGGCTTAAAATCTATTATTCTGTTCTCATAAAAAGTTTATCATTTTGAGTTTCATTGCTGAACTGATGTGGTATAAATGTTTGTGAGAAATCACCATGTCTGTATTATAGCTATCAGTTCTGTCTTATCAAAATTCTGCATTGTTTACTGGCTATATGACACAGGGTAATTTAATGGATATAAAATAAATTACATTTTGTTAATTCATAGAAGTAGTGTATCTTTGATGTAACCTCCATAAATATGTTCATGTGAGATCAATTCTGATTTATGTCAGATTGACAAAGAGGTTTCTGCCACACAGTGTTATTTCAGGAACATGTACTGTATGAACACACAAAATTCAGTTCTTTGAGGGTCTCTGTGTGAAAATACATCATGTACAGTATGTGTATAACTAGAAATACCATATGGCATCCTGATGCCCCTGTCTTCTGCCCGACAGTTGAGGCAGCAGCACTCTGCTGCCCCATTTTCCCTGCCCGACAATCCCCCTGTCTCCTTCCCCCATTTGAGGCTGCTGCACCCCACTACACACCATCTTCTCCACACAGTCAAAGTTGCTGCACCTTGCTGCCTCCTGAATAAACAGCTAAGGCTATTGTACCCTGCTTTCCTCTGCCCCCCTACACAGTCAGGGCCAATGTACCCTGTTGCCCCCATTCCTGTCTCCACAGTCAGATCTGCTGTGCTCTGCTAAGGACTAGAATCCCTGGTCCACTGCCTTCACAGTTCTGGCTGCTGCACCATGCTGCCCCAGGCCACCAAAGATTGGGTATTTGCTGCACCTGCTATCCACTTGCATTGTCCCAACAGGGCAAGGCAGCTGCACCATGTGGACTCTGTCCCACAGTCAGTGCTGCCATACCCTGATGCCCCCCTGTGTCCTGCCACACAGTCAAGGCTTCTACACCATGCTGTCCTCTGTCTCTGCCACCACATCCAAGGCTGCTGCACCTGTCTACAAAGCCAAGGCTGTTGTGGCCTGCTGTGCCCTAGAGCCCCATGCTTCCACAGTTAGGGCTGCTGCCCTATGCTGCCACTTGCTATAAGACAAGACAGGACAAGTGCTGCACCCATCCCCTGCCACCACAGTTGGGGAAGTTTCTCCCTGTTGCCCCATGCCACCAGAGTCAGATCCTTTACTACACCCTCCTGCCCATGTCCCTTGTCCCAAACAGGTGAGTCTGCTGCATCCTGTTCCACATTTTAAACTGCTTTACCCTGATTCGTCCCCTGTCTCTTGCCTGAACAGTCAGGGCTGCTGCACCCTGCTACCCTCTGTCCCCCATCCTATATCACAAGATGAAAGTACAGCATTTTTTGTGTTTTTTCCTTTTGAGTAGTTTGGGTAGTGTACCAAAGGATATGACACTAGAGGCAGAAGCAGCATGGTGCAACATCCCTAACTGTGGAGGCAAGAGGATCTATGGTGCATAGCAGAGCACAGTAGTGGCAGGGAACAGAGGATAACATGATGCAGAAGCCTTCACTGTGAGGCAGAACACAGTGGGGCATTAGGGTATAACAGCCCTGACTGCGAGATGGGGTGCATGTGGTGCAGCAGCCTTGCCCATTCAGGGCAATGGAAGTGGCTAGCAGGGTGCAACAAAAGCCCCATCTTTGGTGACCTGGAGCAGCATGGTGCAGCAGCCCCATGGAGGTGGAGACCCTGGGACCCTATGGTTTCGCAAAGCACTGCAGCCCTGGCTGTGGATATATGAACAGGGGGTAACATGATGCATTGGCCCTGACTGTGGGGGTGGGAAACAGAGGGAAGCAGGGTGCAGCAGCCTCAACTGAGGGGAAGAAGACAGGGGTATCAGGATGCCATATAGTATTTCTAGTTATACACATACAGTAAATTATGTATTTTCTCACAGAAACTCTCAAAGAACTGAATTTTGTATGTTCATATAGTTCATGTTCCTGAAATAGCAGAGTGTGGCAGAAACCTCTTTGTCAATCTGACATGAAACAAAATTGTTCTCACATGAACATATTTATGGAGGCTGCATCAAAGGCACACTACTTCAACGAGTTAACAAAATGTAGTTTTTTTTTTATATCCATTAAACTACCGTGTCATATAGCCAGTAAACAATGCAGAATTTTGATGAGACAGAACTGATAACTGTAGTACAGATATGGTGATTTTCCAAACATTCATGCCAGTTCAGTTCAGCAATGACACTAAAAATGATCAACTTTTTATGAGAGCAGAATGATTGATGTTAAGCTAATCTATCTAAACACAAACCAGATGGGTTAATAAACACCTTGGAGTGAAAACAATTAGCTCTACAGAGTGCTCTGACTTTGAAATGCTTCAGCCTCTTCAGTCAATCAGGGACTTATTTGCTGAAGCAGCAGACTACTAGACCAATAGGATGTCATCACTCACCGACAGGGACAGAAAAATCTTCACTGTTTTCAGTTACTGCAGAACACATTAACAAATGCTGATTTAAAGAAAACTACAAAACCAAACAGCATGAAATTGTCAGGAAACACTAATCATGACACAGGGATTTGAATTTCATGTGAATTCAAACTTTTATTAAAAATATGGAAAACATGGTGCATTTGATCTTTAATGGAAAATTAAAGTCCCTATATGTTTCTCTTCTGGCAGACAGCCACTAGCCAGCCATCCAGACTGTCTGAGGTTAGTAGCCATTCAATGATCCTCGCTGTCCCTGTGTGACCTAGATACATGGTGACTGACCTGAATAACACCATTTGTTTCACCCACAATGCCATGTACTTACTGAGTAAAGCTTCTTGTGGGGAAAGCCAGGGTGTTGTACAGGTTAACCACCATTTTCCCAGGTCACTCAGGAGCAGGGAGGATCATTAGACAGCTACTGGCCTCAGTGCTGTCTTGAATGGCTGGCTAGTACCTCGTAACTAGTAAGGGGAAGAGAGAGGCTTTGCTTTCATTTTCTTTTAAAATGCATCATGGTTGAAGAGAAAAAAAATATTCAGGCTAACCACTCGATTTCATATGGTGCATAAAAAGTTTTCTCATTTTTCTTCTTATTTTCAATTATTTTTATTTTGGTTTCAAAATTGCCTTTTCAAATCATAATCTAACATTTCAAGATTATATAAATTTTTTCTTCAGGAATACAGGCTATAATAAAATAAAATTGCACTCATCAAATAAATTCATCATTTCTGTTCTATCAAAACATTTACATTTTTCTGATTGTTAGGTTCAGACTATTAACAGAGTGGATAAATCTCATAGTTACCTTAATTTATAGCACCATGTTCATGCACCTTATTCACATGTCCATTCATATTACATACTTTATTTTCTTTGTATACAAACGCATATAAAATAACCATCATTATTCAATTCACAACCATTAAAAAAAGGAAAAATGCTGTGTTTTATTTTTTTATATAACATTTATTTGAATATAGGAGGTATGTATACATTGATTTCAAGGCATAAAAATGGTAACTGCATTTTAAGATTTTGTATATGAACAGTCCAAGTCCTTAATGTATCATTCCAGTATTAACAATTCCATCGACATTACAAAATTCAGGGCCAGATTTTCAAAACTTTGTGCCGGGCAAAAAACATTTGCGCAGATTTAGCGTGGGATTAGTGCAGGTCTGCTATATTCAAAAGGCCAAATAGCGTGGGCAAACTGCATTAGTGCCAGGCAAAATCATAATGTATGCAAGGCGCAAACTGACATGAATACAGGTGCAATGCTATATTCAGCAACTAGCGCTGCACTAAGTGGTTTTGTGTGACTTAGCGCGACATTTAGCGCAGTGCACATTACCACCCAGGAAAAGCTTGTCTTAACCCCGGGCAATCAGCTTTGCGCAGTGTTTGCGTGGCTTTTGTGCAACTTTGTGGGACCCTAACAAATAAATGTGATACATAGACAAAGCCAAACATAGAGGAAACATGCTGCTAACTGATGGCATCACAACGATGCCATCATCTGCCACCAATACCAGCCATGCCAAGCAGTAAGTGGTGACCCTGCTGCCAGTGGACAGCATGGCAGTGTGTCCATACAGCACACACCTGTGGACCACTCTTCTGTGGACACCAACAGATGGCAAGCACACACATGCAGCACTGTGGGCATGGAGGATGTTGAGGGGAGAGTGTATGGGTGGCCAGGCTATGCCACAGACCAGGTGTGGCCACACGGCTGAGACACATCATGCAGTGCACATGGACCAGTATTGGGAATACCCCAATACCAGTGTGCCTTTCTGATAATATACCCCCCCCCGGCCACATACTGCACAGCTGTACAACTGACAGAGCACACAAAGCCAGACATGTATATGTCACTGTGAGCATCCCATGCCAGAGGTGCAGCATCTGTGGGTCACACAACAGTGTAACAGTAATGTCCACTGTCAGTAAACACCTGCAGGTTGGGCCTCTCACTGTGTAAAGTGCAGTCATCATCACTGCCCTACACACCATAGGCAGTGCTGTGCCACACACTACTGGCTCCCTTGCTACTGTAGTGTCTGCTGTGCACTGTAGCATAACCTACAGTGTGACAGTTGCATGCAGAACCACCACCATCTGTGCCTATGCCACGTTGTCCAAGTACAGCTGCAGGCAGCAGCACATGTGAAAGTACAGTGTTCAAAACTGTATAATATTCCCCAAACTGTTTGCACAGCGCTAACACATTTGCTCGGGTTTAACACAGGGATAAACCATTTGCCCAGTGCAAACTACATGCAAATCAGGGCATAATGAGATGTTTATTTGGATGTTTGCCCAGAGATTACCTAAGTAGGCTCATTTGCATGTCACTTTTGAATATGGCAAAGTTCATCGCCGGGCAAATGTGTTTGCACTGGGCTAATGGTTTAGCCCTGCACTAAATCCATGCAAATGTATTAGCGCTGCGCAAACAGTTTGGGGAATATTATACAGTTTTGAACACTGTACTTTCACATACGCTGCTGCCTGCAGCTGTACTAGGTCCACGCATTTGCTGGCACACACATTGGCCACATAGTTCATCTCTACCTACCTTCACATCACTATGCACTGCGTTGCTGTTGTGGTTTGCACTTCCTGGTTGCCATATACAGAGCTGTCTTATCCCAGGGCTAAGTTTGCCCTGCACTCCCAGCCCAGTTTGCTCGGCCTCATTCCCATGCTATATTCAGAAGCTGTTTGCCCTGGGCTATTCCTTTTGAATATGGCTTGCTTTGTGCTCCGGGCTAAGTTTGCCCACCGGGCAGTGCTAATTTAGCCCCGGGGGAAAGTTTTCAATATCTGGCCCTCAGTTTCTAATAAAAACTTACCCCATTTTTGTCAAAACATAAAATAAGGATGCCTCTGGCTTCATTTTTTAAGCTTTGCCTTATTTAGGTAATTTGTTGTTAAGACAAAGCACTTATCATTCATTCATGTTTTAAAGTTCATAAAGTTTTAAAATGCTTGCTGCTTTAAAAGGCATTCACCTACTTAAATGCCCCAAACTGTTTCTATATCCAGTGCCTTCGCCTTAATATTTATGGTTTTTTCTATCTGTGGGGACAAAGCATTTGTTATTTTTACATGGGTTTTATCTTTTATTTATTTCCAAACCACTTGCTACTTTGAATAGCACTCACCTATTTAAATGCCTCAAACTGTGAGTGTTTTTTCAGACACGCTTTCTAAATCTTTGTGGATTGCTGTAAACTAACAAAACACTTTGGGCTGGATATTCAAACTGCGCCATTCATAGGCGCAAGCCCTTGCGCTGCGCAAAATAGTTGCGCAGGGGTATGTCCGGGTGATATTCAAAGGAGTTGCCATTGAGCAACCCTTTAATATCACCCCCAGCCACAGTTATTGTGCATGGCGCAGTGAACTTGTGCCACCGCAAGTTGACAGAGTGGAGCATTCAACTTGCAGTGGCGCAAGTACCATTGCGCCATGTGCAAAATCCCGATATTCAAAAAGGTGACATGCAAATGAGCTATAATTCATGCAAGGCGAGGGGGGCCATTTGCATCTGATTATGGTTCCATTTGCATGCCATTAGCATGCAGGTGCTCCGATCCCGAGGACTTGAGCTGGCGCCTGCCAGGCATCAGCCGCCGGGACCGACGCCTCCCTGCAGCCCGATCACAAAACAGTGAATCTCACCCCTCACTGGCCTGATCGCTGGCATGGTTTAATTTCCCCCAACAGCCCGATCGCTGGGCAGCAATGTGTCTCCCCCACCCCGAACGTATCCCTGGTGGTCCAGTGGACCGAAGCCCGATCGTGAGGTAGTGTAGAATCACCTCCCAAATTCAGCCCTGGTGGTTCAGTGGCACATCCCAAATGCGGATGTAAATGCTGCACAAATCCTCCAACATTGCCCTGGTGGCTAGTGTCCCCCATCCCCACCCACCCCACGAAGTCCCACCACCGCCCTCCACAGCCGGCGGGCGGCAGCATCCTCCCACCACCTGCCACCTTGCAGCCTGCTGACGACAGTCAGCAGATGCTCATATGGAGAGAAAGAGTTACCGGGCGCAGCTCATACGCATGACAGTCCAGTTTTGTGAATGAATCATTCACAAATCTGATTCTTTCATGTACGGTATGGGCTGCACGCCCATTGGCTCTTTCTCTGCACCACGGGCATGCAGTCTCACCGGGCTGTCAGTCAGCTGGCGGGCGGCAGCAGGCGGAGGGATGCTGCCGCCCGCCGGCTGTGGGTGGGAGCGGGTGGTGGTGGGGACTGTGGGTGGGTGGGGAGGGGGGACACTAGCCACCAGGGCAATGTTGGGGAATTGCAGCATTTACATCCCGCGATCAGGATGTGCCACTAGACCACCAGGGCTGAATCTGGAGGGGGATTCTACACTACTGCCCGATCAGGCTTTTTGTCCACTGGACCACCAGGGATGATTTCGGGAGGGGTTTATATAACTACTGCCCACGATTGGGCTTTGGTCCACTGGACCACCAGGGATACGCTCGGGAGAGCACATTGCTGCCCGCGATCGGGCTGGTGGGGGATTAAACTGGCGCCCACGACCGGGCTAGTGGGGGTGGTGGGATTTTACAGCTCTGCTGCCCGCGATCAGCTGCCGCGGGGAGGCATTAGGACTGGGTTGTGGGCTAGCCACAGGTGGCAGCTGCTGTGTTGTGCCCTGCAATGCAGCAGCTCACCTGTGGGTGGCCCTCAACTTAAGCCTTTTTTTTTTTTACTCAAAGTTGTGCAGGCGCAGGTTGGGGGTTGCACCTGCACAACTCTGCACAGCCCTGCTGAATATCGGGCTGTGCAGTTTATGCATGGTTCCTCCCCCTCCAGTTCAGCATGCATTCATTTGCATTGCACTGTTGCTCAGCATGTTTTCTGTGGTGCAACTGCCTCCTGCTGAATGTGGCAGAATGGAGCAAGTTCGGACTTGCGCAGGCTCAACCCTATTGCGCATGGTGCAACCCTTTTGAATATCCGGCCCTTTATTTTTACCTTATCTTTTTAAATGAAATGTCTTTTCTAAACTACAGTATCTCTTTCAAAAGCAGTGCAATATGTTTAAACCACTCATACCTGTTGCTAAAGTTTCTTCTCATGAGATGCGTCATTTCTCTAGTGTCCTTACTTCTCCATTAGGGATTTTTGGAAGTTACTTCCTCCGTCTTCTTGGAGGTTCAAGTGCACATTGGGCTGGTCAGGTGGGATATATGTCACAGTCGTGTGACTGATCTCTGTGTCCTGAAGCCAGGACACCCTTTCCTGCCCAGTCTGTTTGAAACAGAAACCTCTCCAAAAGCACGCAGGTGTGTGCATTGAGAAGTCTATGCACTGTGCGCTTACAACTTGTAGTGCTAAATGTATGTTATTTGTTTCATGTGTCACATAAGGAATTTTAAACTCAATCATCAATCCTGATCTCAATCCAAGAGATAGATACTGTCTATTTTTTCAGTGTGGAGAAGTCAGAAGAAAGAGCATCCACTCACACCCTGGAGTGGGGGGGGGGGCAAAGGCAAGCAAAACTTTTATTGCTGATAGTGTAGTTTATGTTGATGTTACAAAATACATGTACTTGTTAATCTTTGAATATCTGTTGCTGTTTACTTGTACTGTCTTGTTTAAAAAATGTCTATATTATTTGTATAACATTTTTTGTATGTTTTCTGTAACCACTTGTCATTTGTGAAAACGGGCAGTAATGTTCATCTTGCTCACAAGTATAAAAAATAAAATGAAATGAAATATTATGGAAGCCCATGAACTCAGGACATCAAAGACCACTATATGGCTCAATATGTATGTTTTTATTAAAATGTATTTTAATCAATTTTACATGAATCCAGTCCATTTGAGTTCCTCAAGGAGGCCATGTCTGGGGTTGAAAGTATTAAGTCTACTGTATCAATCCACCAAGCCTCCCTTTAAAGTAATAACTTTTTCCTGTCCCCTCCTCTTTCAGGTTTTAGTGCTGTCTCACATCCTATGGTACATAAGCTACTGATAGTATGTTTAGCTGTGTTAAAGTGATGAGCTACTGCTGACTTTTCATCCATATTCCTTATTGCACTTTTGTGTTCACTTATTCTTTGTTTTAAAGGTCTAGTTGTTTTCTCAACATAAATTAGACCGCATGGACATTTAATCATGTACACTACATATGATGTGTCACGTGATTAGTGTTTGTATTTTAAACTTTTCATTTCTGATTGTGTTAAAAAATTTTCAACTTTTATAGCTCCTGAACAGAGCATGCACCTTCCACAGCTAAAAAGGTCCTTGCTCATGTGTCCCCATATAACATTTATTGGGGTCAGAGGTTTCCAGTGCTGAGTTTTGCTCAGCCTCTGTTTCAAATTTGCAGCTTTTATGTTGCTTGCACGCATGTGCAAGAAACATAGTGCCATCATCGGAGATTTCGGAGGTGTGTCACCTCCTCCTCCAATTCAGTCCGGCTGAGCCAGGCGTGGCTCCCCAGAAAGCCACGATTGAGCCGTTCATAACACGCCCAAAATGCAGTGGGCATACAGCTGAAAGGGGAGTTACACCTCAGTGCGAGCAGCGATAAGAAGCATAGCTCCCCACACGCAGGCATGCAGTGCCCCCACACGCACTGTATAGCCGACGTGGTGCCCAATCCCTGTCGGCTGAGCTGCGCCGTCCCCCCCAGAGGTGCCACGCTGGGAGCCCACCCCAGCTGCAAGCAGTAGTCTTGGCCGACGGGGTGCCCTAATCCCTCATTGGCTGAACGCCTCTGCCCTTGTGCCATGCTGGGAGCCCACCCCAGCGTGGCAAACATCCCACAACGCTTTTTTTAAAACCTGTAAAATAAAATGGTCCTGCTGCACGCCTCCCGACACCCCTCCCACAACCCGCACCCACCCACTGCGCACTCCAGCCTCCCACACCCCCCACCCCACACTTAACTCCGACTCTGGTGTGACGATCTTGGTGGACCAGGAACACGCCTGCACTCTTCAAAGCCGACTCGCGAACTGAGGAAATGCCGGTAAGCTGTATAATGGCCTAGATAGGGGTTTCAACTTTGTTGCATATCTCAGGAAATTTTGGAATTTTGCACCAATTATCAACAAGGTTTTAGACTCTTTCATGAATGATGTCACTGCCATGGCTTTATTTGGGCCCAAAGGGTGATTTCGCGCAGTGACTGCACAGTGACTGCGAAATCACCCATCGGGCCCAAATACCACCATGACAGTTACATCATTCATGAGAAGGGGTTCCAAAAACCCCATGTTGAAAATTTGGTGCCAAAATTCCAAAAAATGACTGTTTTACGAGCGTGCATTGCGCAGTTCCTACGTAGGCTCGTAAGTTCGCGAAATTTCAATATTTTCACTCCAGATTTTCAACTTTGCCATTTTACCACACCTTCTTATGAGTAGTACAGCTGTCATTTTTCACATCTCACCCAAAATGTGTTTCTGCCCATGTAGCGCAGAATGGCAGTCGGTGTGCGAAATCAATGTACGGGACAAATTAAGAAAATCACAGTGACACTGTTCATGAGCAGAGGTCTTAAAATGGCTATGTTGAAAATTTGGTGAAAAAATTCCTAAAAATGACTGTTTTACGAGCCTGCGTTGCGCAGTTCCTACGCACGCTTGTAAGGTCACGAATTTTCAATATTTTCACTCCAGATTTCCAACATTGCCATTTTATCACACCTTCTTATGAGTAGTATAGCTGCCATTTTTCACATCTCACCCAAAACGTGTTTCTGCCCATGTAGCACACAATGGCGCAGTCGGTGTGTGAGATCAATGTACGGGACAAATTAAGAAAATCACAGTGACAGTGTTCATGAGCTCAGGTGTTAAAATGGCTATGTTGAAAATTTGGTGAAAAAATTCCAAAAAATGACTGTTTTACGAACGTGCGTTGTACAGTTCCTATGCACGCTCGTAAGTTCGCGAATTTTCAATATTTTCACTCCAGATTTCCAACATTGCCATTTTGCCACACCTTCTTATGAGTAGTACAGCTGTCATTTTTCACATCTCACCCAAAACGTGTTTCTGCCCATGTAGCGCACAATGGCGCAGTCGGTGTGCAAAATCAATGTACAGGACAAATTAAGAAAAGCACAGTGACACTGTTCATGAGCAGAGGTCTTAAAATGGCTATGTTGAAAATTTGGTGAAAAATTTCCCTTCAGATGTTCTGCAATATTACTAATGAAGACATTGAACAGAACTGGCCCCAGGACCGATCCCTGCAGCACCCCACTGGTCGCCCCCCTCTCCCTAGACTGCATACCATTTACCACCACTCTCTGCCTCCTATCTGTTAGCCAGTTTCTAACCCAGTTTACCACCCTTTCCCCCCATGTCCAGCCTACCCAGCTACTTTATCAGTCTCCTATATGGGATGGTGTCAAAGGCTTTGCTGAAATCAAGGTAAGCGTTGTCTGCTGCCCCACCCTGATTCACTTCCTTTGTCACCCAGTCAAATAAATCAACCAGATTTATCTGACATGATGTCCCCACTGTGAATCCATGTTGTCTATGGTCCTGGGTTCCGATGGCATCTAGATGCCCCACTATCCTTTCTTTAAGCAGTGTCTCCATGATCTTCCCCACTACTGAGGTGAGGCTGAATGGCCTATTGTTCCCTGCATCCTCCCTGCTGCCGGACTTGTGTAGAGGGACCACATGTGCCCTCCTCCAATTCACACATGTTGAATGACTCAGTGAACATGGCTGCCAGAGGTACTGCTATCTCCCTTCACAGTTCTGTTAATATCCTTGGGCGTATGCCATCTGGTTCCATCGCTTTGTCTACCTTCAATTTAGTGAGTTCCTGCAGGACTCTTTTGTCCACCTCTTCACCCCCTTGGCAACTGCTGTACTGCTGTAGCCCTTGCCCCTCCCACTCTTCTGTGAATACTGAGCGGAAAGACACAGTGGATGTCTTGGGAGGAAGGCATGAAACTGTCACTTCCAAATACCTAAACAGCACATACAAGCAAGCAACATTCGGCATTGACAAATGCTTGTTTTGGTAGTTACCCAAGGTTTTGACCCAAAGCTTTGTCTTTTCTTTCTGTGCTTTGAAGTACAAACCAATTATTCAACACCGCATTTTTCATTTTATTAAATGGCTAACAATATGTTATACTCATTGAAATTCTGTTTGTTTTCATGGTTTTATCAGTTTTATTTTTGAATAAATCTTGTCTATTTTTTTCCATCTGCCTTATATGCTGCCTGTCTTAATGTTCTCTCATCATAACCTCTGGCTCTGAATTTATTTATTAATTTAGTTTTATTAGTCTCATATTTTATGCTATCTCCACTGTTATTTTACACAGCAACAGCTGACTATACAGCATACTTTCTATATGTTTCCTTGGAAGAAAGCTTTTGGCCTGTAATAATGTATTTTTGTCTATACGTTTTACAAATAAATCAGTGGTTAACATATTGTTCTCTTTGATTATCAATACATCCAAATATGATATTCGTGTCTCTTCATATTCCATAGTAAATTTCAGTATTTGCTGACAGTTGTTCATGTAATCAAAGAAACTTTTTAAGTCTGTCTCATTACTATTCCATATAAGAAATATATCATCGAAAAATCTTTTCCACAGTAATATTTTATTTTTTTACTTATTGGACATATCCTCATAAATGCATTTCTTTTCATATTCTATCATAAAAATATTTGCATACAGAGGGGCCATGCTTGACCCCATAGCTGTTCCTTGTATTTGTCTATACGTGTTATCCTCTAATTTGAAATAGTTATTTTCTAAAACAAATTGAGCTAATTTTATCATGAATTTGTCAGGTGGTTTTAAGATCTCCCTTTCCCATAATGCTTTTTGTAGTGCTTCTAAGTCTTCTTTGTGTGGAATAGAGGTACAGAGATGTTTAACATCAATGGTTACCAATAGCTTGTTTGTTAAATCAATGTTCTGTTTGTTAAACTCTTCTAGTGTCTGGATCAAGTGTTTCAAGTGTTTCAAGTCTTTCAGATAAACTTCAGATGTTTCTACTAATGTTTTACATTCAGAGTCTACATGAACAGATAATGGCTCAGGTACAGATTCTTGACCCGATATAATGGGTCTTCTTGGTGGATTTCTAAGGTCTTTGTGTATCTTTGGCAATATGTAAAATAATGGAATTTCTGGAGATTTATTAAATGGTGTTTCTCCTAAGCACTCAGATATCCACTTTCTATCTATTGCTCCTTCAATTATGTTGTGTATTTTTGTATTTAGTTGGTCAAACAGAATATATGGACCTTTTTCTTAATTTATTAAATCATTTAGTTATGAATAACGTTCTTTCTGATAGTCTTCTATATTCATCACAACAATGCCACCCCCTTATCAGCATTTTTAATGATAATTGAACTTTCCTTTTCTAGATTTTTTAGTGATTCATATTCCCCTTTTAACAAATTATAATGTTGTTGTTCCTTCTCACTTTGTTTAATTATCATTTCTACTTCTTTCCTAATCAAATCGCTATACGTTTGAATTTTGGCTGAAATTGGGCCTGGTGGTAAAAAAGTAGATTTTACCCCTAAAGACTCTTTTAACTGACTATTTTTATTTTTTCACTTGTTGTGGTTTTGTCTTCTATCTGTTCCCTATGATCAAAAAATATCTCACTCTTAGTTTTCTAAGAAATTTCTTAATGTCTAATTTTAACTCAAAGCCATTCAGCTTTTCATTGATACAAAAACCCAGAGAGGCTTTGCTTTAGTTTTCTTTTTAAATGCATCATGGGACATTGACATCTCTGATCGGACTGGGTCTGGGGGTCAGAAACGAGTCAGGAATGGCTCCGGGGCCTTGTCTGTGGGAGGGGAGACTTAATTGTAGAGGGCTTTGGGCTGTGTTTAACTAAATACGCTCCCCAAGGTTCTACATACCTGCTTGCTAAACATAACTGCCAGGAGGAAGGAGTGCTGTGTGACTGGACTTCTCTGCTGGGACTAAAGAAGTAGAACTTTTCTACTGGGACCTTCAATTTAGGGTAAAAAAAAAACACAAACAAAAAAATAACTTAATGTGTTTGTCTGCGTTAGCTGAAGTGAATGGTTATCTGAGCAATTATCTCAGATAACTGAGCAGTCATCTAGGTGTAAATCTCAGGTGGCTGAAGGGGATTGTTATCTGTGCAATTTAATTACATGTAGAAAGATCTATTAAGTAGGGGGAGTGACTTATCTAGAAGGAAGCTAGATTTAAACACTGCCCTAGATAGATTCTGCCAGAGGCTTGGCAGAGAACACCAGGAGGAAGGAATGTTGTGTGACTGGACTTCTCTGCTGGGACTATATTACCCTCCTTCCCTCCCCTCCACCCTCCCACCCAAAGTTTTACTTTTATAGGCACAGGATTTGACTGACAACAGGAACTTCCTGTTTGGCAGCAGGAAGTGAGTGATCACAGAGCCACCAAAGACTCACCATCCTAGAAGGGCAAGAGTAGCTCTCTGCCCCCCCCAGCTGCTGGAGGTCTGCCTCTGAACAAGTAAGGGGTCTACTGAGAAATATAGGATCCTCTTGTCTCAGAACAGGACAATCAGGAGCTTAAAGGGCATAAAGGCAGTAAGTAGGTAGGGAGAGAAGAAAAAAAAAAACAGAGGAAAGAGTAAGGATTCCAAACAACAGTGAAGCTGCCAGAAGTAAGACATGATGGGAGTGGTGCAGTGCAGTGGCTGTGGAGCAGCAGTCTTCCGGGAGATGTTCTGGAGGATGCAGTGTTGTCCCATCTGAAGGTACCTCTCTGGGCTGAGGGAGGAGGTTGCTTATCTCCAGGCTGAGATGGCCAGGATTTGTGGGACCACTTCTTCCATCCAGGGACCAACAGGGCCACTGCCATTGCCTCAGAGGTTGCCAAGAAAGAGGAGCGGTTGGACCACAGTGGGCTTAGGGAGGGTGAGGGTGGTGGAAAAGAGGTACATCCCTCCAGTTGTACCTCTCCACAATTCCTATGCCATTCTGGCAAAGTGTGGTTCCTCTATGGAGGCACCCACAGTGGAGACCAAGGAGGATGCTGGCAACCTCCACAAGGGAGACCCACAGGAGGGTGGCATGGGACCCCACAGGGAAAGGAAACAACTCCTAGTGGGGGACTCCATTGTTAGGAAGGTAGAACTGTGGGAGGAATGGGAGAGGGAGGTGAGGTGCCTGCCTGGCACCATGGCTTGAAAGGACAGGGAGTAAATCCTCAGGCTCGCCGGAACAGCTACACAGGGGAGGGAGCTGGATGTCATTGTCCACCTAGGGACAAATGACCTGGCTAAGAAAGGGATCAGAGCAGTGTAGGAAGAGTTTCTGGAGTTGGGAAGGGGCCTTAGACAAGTAACCTTCTCAGAGGTACTGTCTGTCTATGGCGTAGGAGAGGCTATGGTGCTCCACGCCATGGGATTCAATCAGTGGTTAAAAAACTGGTACAGAGCTCAGTGATTTGGCTTCATTGGGGACTGGGGGTCCACCTGGAGTGATGCCGGCCTATACTGGCATGATGGTCTGCATCTGTCCAGGAGGGGGAACCAGGATCCTAGGTGATAGGTTTAAATGCTTCATGAGCAAGCATTTGAACTAGCCAAGGGGGGAGGCACTGGAAAGGAACAGGGGAAATCCTTTCCCCCTAAAAAAGTCAGGGTAGTAGGTGAGGTAAACACCAAGACAGAGATGTCAATAGGGAGAAGGGCAGTGATAAATGGAGAAAGTGACAATTGCAATAAGGACAGGGATGAGGCAAAAAGGAGTAAGGCCATCAGGAAATGGAGGGTAATGAGTACCAATGACCGTAGTCTGGGCAACAAGCTCCCTGAACTGGTGGCCTTGATGGAAGAGGGATGCCAGGATATTTTAGCAGTCACAGAAACATGGTACACAGAGAACCATGACTGGGATGTTAACATACCAGGGTACATAACCTACAGGAGAGACAGGGAGGGGAGAAGAGGGGGAGGAGTAGCTCTCTATGTAAAGGAAGGGATAAAAGTAACTGAACAAAAGAGTAAATAGGGAGAAGAGGAGGCACTGTGTGTCACCTTAGAGACTGGCAATGGCACCACAATCCGCACAGGGGTTGTATACAGACCCCCATGTCAGGGGAAGGGAATGGACAAGGATATGATAGAAGGCATTCTTAGGATGGCAGAGAAAGGGGAGATACTGTTGATGAGAGACCTGAATATGTCAGACGTTAACTGAAGCACATTTGCTGCAGCCAAATCCAAGAGTAGGGCCATTCTCAATGCCCTACAGGTAGCATGCCTCAAGCAGCTAGTTTCGGAACCCACTAATGAGGGAGCAATCTTAGACCTTGTACTCTCAAATGGGGACAGTGAGAGGATCTCAGATCTAGAAGTGGGTTGCCATCTGGGAACAAGTGACCATCAAACAGTGTGGTTCACGTTAAACACAGCTACAGAGTCAAGCCATGCAAAAGTGAGGGTACTGGACTTCAGGAGGGCTGACTTTGGCAAGATGAGAGAGTGCCTTAGAAATGCACTAGCAAACCGGATAGAAGAAGGGGTGGAGCAACAATGAGGAAACATCAAAACTACCATCACTGAGGCAACAAGCTTTTGTGTGAAGCAAATAAACAAATCAAAATGAAAGAAAAAGCCACTATGGTTCTCAAAAGAAGTGGCAAGGAAAGTCAGGGAGAAAAAGATAGCATTCAGGAAGTATAAGGAAATACAGAAGGAGCAGGACAGAGAGCTGTGCCAGTTAAGGCAGAAGAAAGCAGGGAGGGAAGTCAGACTAACAAAGGCCCAAACTGAGAAAAAGATAGCCAACTCAGTTAAGAAGGGGGATAAAACATTTTATAGGTACATCAGGGAGCGTAACAAGACAAAGGGAGGGATAGTGAGGCTGAATAGAATAGACGGTGGGTGGGCAGAGAGGGACAGTGAAAAAGCAGGGATACTGAATGAATATTTCTGCTCAATATTCACAAAAGAAGAGGAGGGGGAGGTGCCTAATCCAATTAACAGAAGCACTCTTGATAGGGGAGTCGATCCCAGTCCTTTCACAGAAGAAAGGGTTCTGAAAGAACCCCTAAAACTGAAGGTGGACAAAGCAATGGGGCCTGATGGAATTCACCCCAGAATTCTAAAAGAATTAAGGGGAGAACTAGTGAAACCACTGACTACCCTTTTTAACAAATTGTGGGAGGATGGTGGTACCTGAGGACTGGAGGAAAGTGGATGTGATTCCCCTTCACAAAAGTGGGACCAAGACAGAGGCAGGAAACTACAGACCTGTCAGTTTGACCTCTGTGGTAGGGAAAGTGATGGAATCACTTCTGAAGGAAAGAATTGTTGAGTACCTAGAGGCCAGTGGGGCACAGGACATAAGGCAGCATGGGTTCACAGTGGGAAGGTCATGTCAGATGAATCTAATTGATTTCTTTGACTGGGTGACCAAAGTAGTAGACCAGGGAGGGGCTGTGGACATGGCCTACCTAGACTTTAGCAAGGCATTTGAGACAGTCCCACACAAAAAACTAATTGTCAAATTAACCAGCCTGGGAGTGGGTCCCAGGGTGTTAGCCTAGGTAAAACATTGGCTGGACAACAGGACACACGAGGTAATTGTAAATGGAGTCCACTCTGAAGAAAGAGGAGCTACTAGTGGGGTACTGCAGGGTTCAGTACTGGGTCCAGTCCTTTTTAATGTCTTCATAAGTGACATTGCAGAGGGACTGGAAGGAAAAGTATGCCTCTTTGCAGATGACACAAAGATCTGCAACAGGGTTGATACACAAGGAGGCGTGGAAGGATGAGAAGGGACTTGGCAAGGTTGGAGGAATGGTCAGAAGTATGGCAGCTTGGATTCAGTGAAAAGAAGTGCAAAATAATGCACCTGGGAAACAAAAACCCAGGGAAAATTACACAATGTGGGGGGAGGTAGTAACAACAACAAAAATGGAAAAGGACCTGGGGGTAATCATATCAGATGACCTTAAGGTTTGCAAGCAATGTGAGAAGGCAGTAGGGATGGCTGGGGGTACACTGGGATGTATAGGGAGAGGCATCCCCAGCAGAAAACAGGAAGTTGTTATCCCTCTGTACAGACAGTTGATGAGACCCCATCTGGAGTACTGCATCCAGTTCTGGAGACCCCATCTCCACAAGGACTTAGACAGGATTGAGGCAGTCCAGAGGAGGGCAACTAAAATGGTGCATGGTCTGCAAGAGAAGCCATACAAGGAGAGACTAAAGGAGCTTAATATGCATACCCTTGAGGAAAGGAGGGAGAGGGGGGACATGATAGAAACTTTTAAGTACCTCAGTGGAATCAACAAAGTCCAAGAGGGTAGTATCTTTCAGAAAAAGAGATATGCAAGAACAAGGGGACACAATTTAAAGATGGGGGGCAGTTCAGGGGCAATGTGAGGAAGTATTTTTTCACAGAGAGGGTGGTGGATGCATGGAACAGCCTTCCTGAGGAGGTTGTGGGGTCTAAAACTGTGGGAGAATTCAAGAATACATGGGACAGACATAAGGCAATTCTTGTGGGGGGGTAAGAAGAAATAGGCTGTTGGTTTACTAGGATCTGTAGGTAGGGAAATGGGCAGACTAGGTGGGCCAAGCTGTCCTCATCTGCCTTCAAAGTCTATGTTTCTATGTTTCTGTGTTTCTTCACTGCAGCCCCACCTCTGGCCATTTATTAATATTGGGCATCCATCCTACCTCTGGTAAGCTCAGGGACTCAGGATGCTTAAATTAAGGATTGTAACCATTCCCTGAAATTAACTGCATATTCCAAGTCAACCCATTGCATATTTGATTTGTACAATACCACTTTAAAATTAGCCATTTTAAAGAAATGTTTAACATAATTTTCTGTCTAGACATCTCATATCATTTTCCTAAGCTGTGGTCCTCTCTTCCCCGTCTAGCCACTCAGCCTCATCCTTCGCCTTCTTCAAGTCACTTCTTTGTGTCTTCTCTAATCCCAACAGCAACTGTTCCTTACCCTTGTGTATCCCACCTCCCTGTTTTGTTGATGCCCCCGACAAACTCCCTTCCCCCGCTTGAAAAATGTCCTCCTTCCCAGGCTTATCTGCTCCTAATTACCTGCTGCATCTCAACATGTTTTGCACCTGTACCTACCCTAGTGCACTGGCATTTATAATCTACCACATCTTTGCAATCTGGGTATTACTTTTCTCCCTGATCCAGTGCTGCTACCAGTACTATATTACACTTATACCTAAATTTGCACTGTTTCTTCTTGAATTTTGTTTGCCTTGAATGCTTGCCTGCATATAATGACTGCACAACTTTTTACCCGGTCAACAAAATTCCACTTTTATTTTTTGTAATGTATGTTTTTTTATTAGTATTATTATACCTGTTATTTTTGCTTGTGTACCCTGTATTGTTTACTCCCCTCCCTCTTCCACCCAGGATGCATCTGAAAATAAGCTGTTACCAACTCAGTATGTCTCTCCTGGTAAAACTCTTGAAATAAATAAATTAGGCTTCCAAGGCACAGATGCTTTGGATGTTGTGATGCTTCATGTGGTTAAAGGTATTCATCCTTCCAATCCACCCATCAGTGCCTCCTTAATTATTTGTTTTTTAGTTTCATGTATATATATATATATATATACTGTATATATATATATATATATATATATATATATATATATATATATACACACACACATATATATAAATATATTTTTCTTTGCAAAAAACTAAGTTTATGCATTAGTTAGGGTTGAAGATAAAGTGACAAAGTAGGGAAATATAACATTAGGATTTCCAACCCGAACACCCCACCACCCACCCTGTACACACCAACGGGTATCATGGGGGTGCCTTGAGGTCATCAGCCATAATGCTCACCCCATTCCATAAGTAAATAAGCTGAGATGGGCACAGTATAGGAGAATGGGGTGAGCATTATGGTTGATGACCCCAAGGCACACCCCCAATGCCTGTTGGTGTGTACAGTGTGGGGGTGGTGTGTTAGGGTTGGAAACCCTAACAT
This sequence comes from Neoceratodus forsteri, assembly GCA_016271365.2. NCBI lineage: Eukaryota > Metazoa > Chordata > Ceratodontiformes > Ceratodontidae > Neoceratodus > Neoceratodus forsteri. The sequence goes on along the minus strand of CM057454.1, from coordinate 354,973,355 downwards.
CATATTTCCCTACTTTTTCACTTTATTCTCAACCCTAACTGATGCATTAACATAGTATTTTTGCAAAGAATTTCCTTACTTTTAGAGACAGTATAAATGTACCCTCATTTGCCTGTGGGAACACAGTGTCCTTTGGGCCCTGCTATCCTATCCCTCCCTCGATGTGGATCCTCATTTTCCTGTGAGAGCGCAGGGCTCTCTGGGCCCTGAGCTCCAATCCCTCCATTGATGTATACATGTATGTTGCTTGGGATGTGCAGGGCCCTCTGGCCCTGTGCTTGAATTTGTAACAAAACAGCAACCAAATTGTCAGCACAGTCTTCTTATTACCCCACCTGATGAACTCGGCACCATCACTACATCATTACATGCCACAGGTGTGAAAACACAGTTTGGGCATGATTTGAATAATGGCAGCTGTCATGTTCATAATGTGGTGTAAAAAATTGCTATGCTGAAAATTAGGGGTAGAAATATGTTAAATTACCAAAGTTATGAGCAAGTGTAGGATACTCATAACTTTGCCATTGTTACACATTTTGACCCCAAATTTTCAACATAGCCTTCTGATGACCCCGCCTCATGAAAAAGGGCAGTGAACATTTTCAAATCCCACCTGAAAGGTGATTTCACAAAGTGACTTCAAAATCACCTTTTGGGCCAGATTTGCATAATTTCACCAACATTGTCCCCAAAAGGCTATGTTGAAAATTTGCTGTCAAAGTATCCAAAAAATGGCAAAGTTATGTACCAGAGTTGAAAATCCTATTGAAATATATTGAACTGCACTTACCTTAGTTTCTCATATAGCAGTTGGTATTTCCAGCAGCAAGAAGTGTCTTGGATCAGAGAGTGGATATTCACCATGGGACCTGTTCAGGTGAGTGAGAGTGTGTGGGGGTGGGTGGGGAGTGCAGAATGGTGGATGCTGAGTGGAAGGTTGGGTGGGAGGGGTGGATCACCAGTGGACAGGTTTCTTTTTTACTGGTTGTAGCAAAAGAAAAAACCTTTATTACAGGCAGGACAGCAATCGGGGGGGGGCACTAGACACCTAGAAAAGACAATACTATGATCCCTTAGTCCCTTTATGTTACAAAGATATAAGCTTTAGCCATGTCATTTTAAGAGAGAAGCTTATCATAATTATACATATAAGTTATTTATATTCCAAAGGCATTACCCCAAAAGTTAACAGCCCAGTCGCACACATAATTAAATTGCCTGACCACTTCAGTTTTATTATATAACAGTGCTCACCGCCTCAAAAACAAATGCCCCCCCCAAATCCTCCTCATACCCCCCATTTCCAGGCCACCAAAATTCCCTCAAAAAATCCACCCCAACCCTTCCCCCATACAGCTGTGAAGAGGGCTGTAAAGGAAGGCAGTGAAGTGAAGGTAACTTAACCCTGGTGTTGAAATAGTGACAGTGCAGAGAACCACTCAACAAGTGCTTTTAATCATCATAGTAGGTGGCCATGCATAATGTGTAATGATGAGTGAAGCATGCAACCCTGAAAAGTGCAGTAAAGTTTTAATGTAAATCTAAGCGCAAACACTGGGAAGAGAAAAAAATAACATTCATGATGCTTATATTTAAAGTAGAGAAAAAGTATAATAACCAACAATCAATGAAAAAATTGTGTCAAAAAAATTGCATCCACTCCAGATCTCTCTCACCAGATTCCCTGATCACCATTTCATATGCTTCTCATTATACTCAAACATTGGGTTCCATTCTTATCACAGCATCAACATTAAAAAAAGTTCTTCCTTTTCAACTTTTTAAATGGGATGGCACCACCCCCCTGTCAATCCATTTCCAGTGCATATGGTACATCAGCTAAGTTAGGAGATAGGCATAGATCTGGGCATGTTTAGTGCCAATATGGTCAGACAGGACTACCCAGGCTCCACTGGGTTCCCAATCTGCATCTTTTTTATAACTAAATATGATGCTTTAATAACTTGTTGATGCCAGCTAGATAAACTATAGAGTGGAGGGGGGGGGAGCCTAATCCTGATAGACCTTATTGCATCAACAACACATTCATAAGAAATGTAATTGATTGGAGCACAGATAATAAGTGGGTAGTCAAGGTAAGTACTGAAAACAGTGTAATGAGAGAGGGAAGCGAGGTCAGAGTTGGGTCCAGGTCTGGAGATAATAATAACCAGTTAAAGGATAGTTCATCACATTCGTGTGTGGTATTGCAGAATAAATAAGGCGCACTCATAATTTTTACAAACTGAGGTGAGAAAAAAGTAAGTGCCTCAGCTGAGGCACTTACTTCTTTCTCACCTCTGTTTGTATGTGTTCCATAAATCTGCACACTGCACTCCTGTGTGATTGTTAAAAGCATTCATAATTTTGTAGTCAGATCCAGAGCTGAGATATACATCAAATCCTGTTCCTTGAATCATCCGTCATTCTGTCATTCCCTTGTTAATTTGGGATTTGTCCTCCAGAGTAAATACTATTCTGGGGGTAATCCCCGGTAGTGGAAACAGCAAGAATGTAGGTTAAAGATGACGTGACATATCCTTTAGCAAGGTCTTTTGTAGAATGGTTGGTTTGTACTTCGCCAGGTCTATTCTGTGAAAATCGCTGATGGGTAAAGTCTCTGGGATAGAATTGCTGGGGATTGAATACCTGGTCAGATCTAACATCTGGTTAATTAATAATTTTGTACACTTCCTCCAGCTCCAAGCAGTATCTAATTTTTCCTAAATACAAGAATCTCAATTTTGACTGTAGTAAAAATGTGTATTTATGCTTCTTTTTCTTAATTTAGCCCTTGGCAAATGCTTTTCATTATGTTGCTTGCACGCATGTGCAAGAAACATAGTGCCATCATCCGAGTTTTCGGAGGTGTGACACCCGTCTTCCAATGCAGTCAGTGTGTTTGCAGGCGCAGCCCCAGTTCCCCAATCACTGCTGCAGCTGTCTATGACAGCATTGAAAATGCAGTGGCATACAGTTGAAAGGAGAGCTCCACTTCAGTGAGCAGAGCTCCCCTCCACACACACACACACGCACACGCACGCACACTGCGTGCCTATGCGCCTCCCTCCCTCACACTGTACGTGCCGATGTGTGCCCAATCCTGCCAGCTCCACGCCCCTGTGGCATCCAGGTGCCACGCTGGGAGCCCACCCCAGTGTGGCAAAGTGATGTTATGACCGACGGGGGTGCCCAATCCCCCGTTGGCTCCTGCCCCCCACCAACATCCTTCCAGCTGCCACGCTGGGAGCCCACCCCAGTGTGGCAAATGTCCCTCATAGTCTTAGGAAATAAAAATACCTTTAAATACAAAAACTGTCCCTCGGCGCTTCTCCCTGGCCCCTTCCACAACCCGCACCCACCCACTGTGCACCCTGCCTCCCCACACCCCACACACCCCATACTTACCTCCGGAGCATCGACGATCTTCAGCAGACCGAACATGTCTGCACTCTTCAAAGCCGACTCTGGAACTGAGGAAATGCCAGTAAGCTGTATAATGGGCTAGATAGGGTTTTTTCAACTTTATTGCATATCTCAGGCATTTTTGGGAATTTTGGGCCCAAATTTTCAACATGGGGTTTTTGGGACCCCTCCTCATGAATTTTTGCACTGCCATGGCGTTAATTGGGCCCAAAGGGTGATTTCATGGTCACTGCATGAAATCACCTTTCGGGAGTGATTACTGAAACGACACTGCCAGTGTTGATATGGTGGGCTCTCAAAAAGTCTATGTTGAAAATTTAGTGAAAAAATTCCTAAAAATGACTGTTTTACGAGCGTGCGTTGCACAGTTCCTACGCACGCTCATAAGTTCACAAATTTTCAATATTTTCACTCCAGATTTTCAACATTACCATTTTACCACACCTCCTTTTGAGCAGTATAGCTGTCATTTTTCATCTCATCCAAAACGTGTTTCCGCCCATATGTAGTGCACAATGGTGCAGTTGGTGTGTGCAATCAATGTATATGGGACACATTAAGAAAATCACAGTGACACTGTTCATGAGTGAAGATGCTTAAAATGGCTATGTTGAAAATTTGGTGAAAAATCCCTAAAGTGACTGTTTTACGAGCGCAGCGCAGTAGTTCCACGACGCTCGTAAGTTCGCGAATTTTCAATATTTTCACTCCAGATTTTCAACATTACCATTTTACCACACCTCCTTATGAGCAGTATAGCTGTCATTTTTCACATCTTGCCCAAAACGTGTTTCCGCCCATGTAGCGCACAATGGCGCAGTCGGTGTGCGAAATCAATGTATGGAACATATTACAAAAATCACAGTGACACTGTTCATGAGCAGAGGTCTTAAAACAGCAGTGCAACAAAAATGGGCTAAAATTTTACCCTACCTTTTTTTCATCCTAATTGATGCCAGATGTCTTCCAGTTTATTTCGATGGTGAAATTTTCAGTTTTCATTATCATTTTAGAATTTTATGAATGTTTTAAGGTAATTATTTCTCAAGAAAAAAATATGGCCACCTCATTTTTGCATAGAAATAATACTGAGGACCTGAGGAGGATAAGAGTCCAGACAAAAATGCAAATGCACAGTACACAGCATAGGAAGCATTCAAAAAACCCAAATCAACAGTTCTGCCAATATTTTTTATAACCACGGCAGAAAATTAGCTTTTTGGAATAACTTTTTTCGTTGCATTGCTGCTTTAAAATGGCAATGTTGAAAATTTGGTGAAAAAATTCATAAAATGACTGTTTCTGACGATGTGCCTGCGCAATTCCTCCCTTGCGCTCGTAAGTTCACATTTTTAATATTTGCATTCTAGATTTTCAACATTGCCATTTTACCACACCTCCTTATGAGCAGTACAGCTGTCATTTTCACATGTCACCCAAAATGTGTTCGCGGCATGTAGTACAATGGCATATCAGTGTGTGCAATCAATGTTTGGGACAGATTAAGAAAATCACAGTGACACTGTTCATGAGCAGAGATCTTAAAATGGCTATGTTGAAAATTTGGTGAAAAAATTCCCTTCAGATGTTCTGCAATATTACTAATGAAGACATTGAACAGACCTGGCCCCAGGACCGTTTCCTGCAGCACCCCACTGGTCGCCCCCTCTTCCTAGACTGCATACCATTTACCACCACTCTCTGCCTCCTGTCTGTTAGCCAGTTTCTAACCCAGTTTACCACCCTTTCCCCATGCCCAGCCTACCCAGCTAGTTTATCAGCCTCCTATATGGGATGGTGTCAAAGGCGTTGCTGAAATCAAGGTAAGCGTTGTCCACTGCCCCACCCTGATTCACTTCCTTTGTCACCCAGTCAAAGAAATCAACCAGATTTATCTGACATTATGTCCCCACTGTGAATCCATGTTGTCTATGGTCCTGGGCTCCGATGGCATCTAGCTGCCCCACTATCCTTTCTTTAAGCAATGTCTCCATGATCTTCCCTACTACTGAGGTGAGGCTGAACGGCCTATTGTTCCCTGCCTCCTCCCTGCTGCCAGACTTGTGTAGAGGGACCACATGTGCCCTCCTCCAGTTCACTCATGTTGAATTACTCAGTGAACATGGCTGCCAGAGGTACTGCTATCTCTCTTCGCAGTTCTGTTAATATCCTTGGGCGTATGCCATCTGGTTCCATCGCTTGTCTGCCTTCAATTTAGTGAGCTCCTGCAGGACTCTCTTGCCTTTGAATGGACTATTGTCCACCTCTTCACCCCCTTGGCAACTGCTGTACTGCTGTGGCCCTTGCCCCTCCCACTCTTCTCTGAATACTGAACGGAAAGACACAGTGGATGTCTTGGGAGGAAGGCATGGAACTATCACTTCCAAATACCTAAATAGCACATACAAGCAAGCAACATTCGGCATTGACAAATGCTTGTTTTTTAATAGTTTCAGTACTAAAGTCTGGATATATTGCAAATACCCATGGCTAAGAGACCACACTTCATCCTTGCTTTCTGTAGGATCCTCTCCCAATCCTGGAACCTGTGGGGTTTTAAATATACAAACCGGGGGGGGGGACTGTACAGAGGTTTAGGGCCTCCTCCACTGTAAGTTCAGTCAAGACAAATTAGTTCCTCTGGGTACTTCAGTCCCATAGCTTCCAATATGAGTATTTCAAAAAGAGGGGAAAGGATCCCCATGGCTTCCTGTGCCCTCAGGGAATTTGGCAAACTTAAGGTAAGCCGCCTGATTCTGTCTTCTTGTTAATTAATTTTCTAGGTCAGTAGTTTTTAGCTGATTTGCATGTTCTGCTACTGTGCCTGCATTATTAAAGGTGAGTGAGTATCTTCAACAGGTTTTACTTGTTCTGCTAGCTCCACAGTACACAGGGTAAAAGAGTGTAATTTTTTGTTTATAGTGGCAACTGCAGAGTTAATATCAGCCATGGAAGATTTGATCACCTCAAAGCCCGATTTAATATCTTGCTCAAGAAAGAGCAATGATTTAGTGATTTAGTTACAAAGTCCAGGGATGCAGTCGGAGGATTTCCCTATTTAGTAGCCAAGTTTTCAATAATTTGTGGAGCAGAGGCTAATGTTTTATGAGGATTTTCCTCGGTTGTCATTTTATCTATACTTAAATTGATCTTTGGTGGTATTGTTTCCACTGTACTGTTTCAATTCTCCCCTTTAAAATGTGTTTTTTTCAGACAGGTGAATCAGGAAGTGGAGAGAGAGCATGAATTGGGGTGGTTGAAATTAAAAATGTCTCGGGGGGGAGGAATGTTGGTGCAGTATTTACCAAAGAGGCAAAATCAGCTGCTAAGGCAGGTATGGTTACCTGTGCAAGATCGTTAGTGGAGTCCCCAGAAGATTGTGCCATTGCCATGGTCAGAAGAGAAATTTCCTGGGGTGCTAGAGTGCTGCCAGGTCTGGGTGGAGAGAACAGTGGTCCCAGAATCTGTGGGGTAATATTCAAATGCAGAAGCATCTGTGTTGTTGCTGAAGTAAACCGTTGTAAGACACAGGGGCAGCAGTAGAAATCTCTTGACTGTGTGTGAAATCATAGCAGGTTCTTCAAGCAGATGGAAAATGTTCCCAGATGTCTTTGGTGCATCTTATGAACTTGGACAAGACAGCGGGACCACACCGAAAACTAAAAGGAGCATTTTAGCCCAACAGTGACAGTCCGATAGTGGTGAAATGAGAAAATATATTTAATTTATTAATTAATTTCTTATCGCAATACAGAGTTAGGTAGGGATTACTTAAGGGGAACATGGTAATCAAGCAGTGGACTGTTGCCTCAGATAGTGCACAGCCGATTTCTTTGATCACACTAGTGGAGCAGCGCTGCAGAGTCTCAGAGTGTTCTTTGTCCAGGCAGTCTGCTTTCTCAAACATTTATTGTAAGTGCAGAATCCACCTAAAGGGGTCCCGATGAGCCAAACACAGTGTCAGTTTTTTGAATAATCAAAGGTACTATGCTGTTTAAAAAAGCACAGTTAACTCCCCCAATTGTTTTTTGCATTTGCCATCACTCATTCTCGATGGGGGGGGTCACCACTAGACATTAGAGAAATGAACCATGTGAGACAGTGATCAAAAACAGATTTTCCCTCCACGAAAAATAATTTTTTTTTGTGACTCATAATACGAACAAAGATTCTTCTTCATATCATGCGTTTCAAAAAAATATTTTTGATATTAAAAAAATAACATTGCAAGGGCATTTCTCCAACAGCGAAGTGCAGATTACACCTAACAGGGTCCCAATCAGCCAGATACATGTGTTGGTCTCTCTCCAGGATGACGCTTTTGTAGCTTTTGAAATGTATTTTTTTTTATGAAGAAAAAAACAGAAACAAGATGGCAGCAAATGAAAAACGAATTTTCCCATATAAAACAGGATTCCTTTTTCATTTCATACAGCTGTCTTTTAGTGCTTACTGAGCATGCTTAGAAACAATTTTTTCAATTTTTTTAAATGCAATAACTTGCAAATGGCTTATTATTTTTTCACCAGGCTACCAAAAGGCACATCTGTGGGACAGTTCCTTTCTGACCTGTACATTTCAGACCAAGATTCCAAACCATCTGGGCTGTACACAAGTTCAAAGAAAAATCCCTGCAAAGTCAATGAGCGAAAAAAATGCTTTTTTCACCTCTCTGGAACTCAGAAACCACACACCCAACCAGAATGTAACTTATCACATCCAGAGACCTACCCTGGGCAACAGTGCATGCAAATTTTCCTGCAAATCCATAGAACGGTTGCAAAGTTATTAAAGTGCAAACTTTCGAGTTTAACATTGAGGTGCCTACTCAACACCGACTATAGGGGGTGCAACTGCGCCCCTATAATATATATAAATAAATGCATGAAATTGGGCATGCATATTCTCTTGGGGTAGTTCTCTTTACATGCCAAGTTTCATTTAAATCCAATCTGTCATTTTTGAGATATCGAGTGGCAAAAAATCCTAAATTTACAAGTTTTGCAGTGTTGTTTCCTTCAGGCATATCTCCAACATGGTTTTATGTAGTGGTCTGAAATCTTCAGGGTAGAAAACCTTTGGATCACAGATGTGCCTTTTTAAGGTTTGGTGAAAAAATATTAATCCATTCAAAAGTTATAAAACTTTTAATTTTCCTTTATTTTCTATGGGAAAAGCTAAGTGTCCCACACGAAAGCAAGGTTGTTTTCGCATATATGGTATGTGAGAAACATCAAACATTCAGTTGCGGCCAACAGCATTGATAAATATTCAAAAAGCAGAGCGTAACTGTGGTGCAGAGGACAGAGCACAGGGATGGGGAATCCAGGGTCCTGAGTTCGACACCAGACTCTCTATACTTTTGCTCCCTACAAAGAGGGTGAAAAATATAGAGTCTGGAAACCAGAACTCTGAGTATCCCATTCCAGTTCCTTGTCCTCTGCACCAGATGGAAAAGGTGTGACGGTGGCATTTCAAACCCTGATGCTCACCCCATTCCAAGACTAAGTAAGCTAAGATGGGTACAGAATAAGAGAATGGGGTGAGTATTAGGGTTCAAAATGCCAAGGTACTGCCAGCCTGGTGGCACTGAGGGTTGAGGCACTGGATGCCACACCTTGCACCACACCTCGGACCACACTGGTGATCCAGGTTTGGGAACGGACTCGGGACATCAGGGGTCGGTTGGGGAGGAGGTGGATTGAGTGTCCCAGGGACTGCTCTCCTCTTCTGGGGATGGTGGGGACACCCATGCATGTGCTGACTCCTAGCAGTGGCTGGGGGCTAGGGCAAGTCACGTAGCAAGAAAAGGGTCGGCATGGCAAGACATCTGATGTGTGGTGTGTGGGAGCGCGTACCACTTTGTCACTGGCATCATTGCACATCCATGCTGTGGGAAGGGACTTCGGGGCAAAATCTCAGCTGAATCCTCTGGTTTTTATGAAGGCCTGGCCACAGCGCTGCACTGGTTACTCCCAAGGAGTTTCCTCTGGCCCTGAAACCTTGATCTTCTATGATTGGGGTCTGCAAAGTGGCCTAGAGAGAGGGAGAAGGCAAGGAGGTGTAGCTTGGGCACAACATCCAGTGCAGGAGCCATTAGCTGAGACCTGACAAAGGGCACCATAGGAAACACCCCAGCTGAAGAGGTAGGCAGAAAAAAAACAAAAAAAAAAATGCCAAGGCGTACTTTTTCCTGCATGCAGGGTGGGGGTGGCGTATTAGAGTTGGAAGCCGAGGAAGGGGTTGGGTATAGGGATTGGGACCCTTAAGTTCCACTCATACCTGTTCCTGCATGCACAGTGGGGTCTTAGACTTGGGAATCCTAAGGTTGTATTTACCTATTTTTGACACTTCAACCGTAATGGTGCATTAACAGAATTTTTTGGCAATGAATAGATATATATATATATATATATATATATATATATATATATATATATACACACACATATATATATATCTATATCTATATCTTCTGCTGGCACCCTTTGCAAACTGTGTGAGAGGCCTTTCGGCACCATGCATTTCTGCTTAAAGTTGAACCAGCATAATATTCTGTGGTGATTTGCATATGCAGCCCATGATGCTTTGCATTGTGGGGTATGTGTGATTTTGTATTTCTTTGAAACTTGGCTTCCCAGCCAAATGCCCTTTGGGGTAGCCATTGCCTCAGTGCTTGCACACAGAGGTTCTTTGTCATATATATATATATATATATATGTATGTGTATGTGTGTGTGTGTATATGTGTGTATGTATGAGTATGTATGTATGTATGTGTATGTATGTATGCAGGTATATGTATGCATATAGATGTGTGTGTGTGTGTATGTATGTGTGTAGAGTCATAGCAAAAAACTCTGTTAATGTATCAGTTAGGGTTAATAGCACAGCAACAAAGGTTTGGAAATGTGATGTTAGGGTTATACCCCTACCACCCCACCCCACTCCCTCTCCACACATCAATGGATGTCGGGGTGTGCCCACCGTGGCATACACCAACATCTGTTGGTGTGTGGAGGGGTTGGGGTGGTAGGGATGTAACCCTAACATCACATTTCCAAACCTTTGTCACTGTGCTATTAACCCTAACTGATTGATGCATTAATGGAGTTTTTTGCAATGAATTTCCCTTCTTTTTGAGAACGTGTAAGGTAACTGGTAACTGATATGTGTTAGTGGGAATGTGGGCCCTCCGGGCTCTGGGCTCCCTTCACATTGCCCATTTTTTGTGTAATGGTATGTGTATATGGGAGTGTGGGCCCTCCATGCCCTGCGCTCCCACTCAAACATAACTACAGAGCCATACAGCAGGCCTATAGGGCAAGGAACCCTTGTAACAGTAATTTGGCAATATCTCAGCAACCGCAGCAGCTATGAAAAAAAATTAAGTGCTGTTGTAATCATGAGAGCATAACCTCCACACAAGATGGTCAACAACATCCATATCTTGTACCATTTACAAGATACAGGCACCAAAATATGCTGAGAAGGCACACTTGGAACACATTTTTGCCAATATCTTTGTAACTGTAGCAAATAGGAAAAATATTCCACTGCAGGTGTAATCTATGATTTTCAAACTTGTTTTTGCAACTTTGAAGCTGATCTAAGCTGTGGGTAGTGAAAAATCCATATCTCACTTCGTTTTCACGATAAGAGCACCGAAAGGCGTCACAGGCGCCACAGTGTTATCCTATGTGAAATTTTGCAACTTTGGAACACTGTAACTTAGGGCCTGTTGAATGTTGTGGTACCAAACCTCCAAAAGGCACATCTGTGGGACCAGGGCTTGCCACCCTGCAAATTTCAGCCCAAAAGCCCCAACCGTTGTGTTGCAGGGGGATGGCAAAGATTTGCAGTTTTTGGACAAATTACTTTCGCAAATTGTGACAGTTTTGCAAAAAATAGCACAACACTTTTGTGTTTGTGAAAGTCTCGTGGCCACTTCTGCCACAATTTGCTGAAGTACTGGGGCTCCAAGTTTTAAAACGGCATTTCTGGGTGGGGGGTCCCCCCAAAAAAGATTAGGCAGTCATCCTCAGGACCCAACTAGGTAAACCCAACAGTCAGTGTTTACCTAGGAGGTCCCAAATTTAAACACCAGGCATTTTTCCTCTCTCACAAACTGAAAACAAGATGGCCACCTCACGAAAGTGCAAGGGACATTTGCAAAAATAAAATGCACTGGCGGCAGCTTTCAAGAGACAAATATATTTTTTTCCCATTGAGTATAATGGGAAACTTGTTTTTTGAATAACTTTTTGAACAGTTTAATATTTTTTCACCAAATCTTTGAAAGTCACATCAGTGACCCACACTGCATCTTTCCTGAAGATTATAGACCAAACAGAGAAATCATGCAAGCTGTAGGAGCGAGCAAAGTAACGTGCAAAAAGTACATTTTTTTGCTTTTTTTGGGGGGGGCATTCTGCAGCTCCGCAACCACTCATCTGACCATAACACAACTTGCCAGATCCAGAGATAAATGGTACCAGACTGTGCATGCAAAATGTCAGGCAAATCGGTCATATGGTGAAAAAGTTATTAATGTGCAAAATTTGTGGTTTAACATTAAACCACTTACTCAACCCTAACTATACTGCCTCTACCATGGCAGTATAATATATATGCACACATAGGAAATGATAGCAGATAAAGTCCCATCGGCCCATGCAGTTTTCCCACCCTTTCTAATTACTCTGCACTGCCCCTAGTGGCCATCACTCTCCTTTGCCACCCCCCCCATCTAACTAACCCATTATGCCTATCCCATCTCTGCTTGAAGCTGCTCACTGATTAGGCCTGTACCACATCCTCTGGCAGCTTATATCACTTCTCCACCACTCTTTCTGTGAAAAGTGCTTACAGATATCCCTTTTGAATCTCCCATCTGTGAGTTTTTGTGAGTTCCCCCTCACCCCTGTATTTGAGCTCAAGGAGAAAAGTTCCTTGGTATCCACCCTAATTATCCCATACATGAAGCTGTTTGTCTCAAGCATGTTGCCCCTTACTGTCCTTTTCCCAAGGGGGTGCTTAATCAAGTTTTGCAGCCTCTCCTCATATCACACCAGAGAAATGAACCATATGGGACTGCGATCAGAAACAGATTTTCCTGTCATGAAAAAGGATCTTTTTTCAACAAAGATTCTTCTTCGTATCATGCATTACAAAAAAATAACATTTCAAGGGCATTTCTCTAACAGTGAAGTGCAGATTACACCTAACAGGGTCCCAATCAGCCAGACACATGTGTTGGTCTCTCTACATACAATGTCGCTTTTCTAGTTTTTTGAATTTTTTTTTAAGAAAATAATGAAAACAAGATGGTAAAAGAAAAAGGAATTTTCCCGTACAAAACAGGATTCCTTTTTCATTTCATACAGCTATCTCTTAGTGCTTTCTGAGCATGCTCAGAAACTATTTTTTCTAAATTTTTAAAAAGCAATAACTTACAAATGTTACTTCAAGAATAGTCAAGCACTCACCAGTACATAAAATATAAGACGCTGCTCTCTGAGAATTGTTTGAAATGCCCAAAATATTTATTTAGAGTGCCACACACACCTTGACGCGTTTCAGATCTCCCATACACAAAATGGTGTCATAACAGTGCATCCATATGTGTTAAATACAAAGAGCCAGATATTCAAAACTTTGCCCCGGGGCAAAATTAGCACTGCCCGGCGGGCAAACTTAGCCCGGAGCACAGAGCAAGCTATATTCAAAAGGAATAGCCCAGGGCAAACAGCTTCTGAATATAGCATGGGAATGAGACTGGGCAAACTGGGCTGGGAGTGCAGGGCAAACTTAGCCCTGGAATAAGACAGCTCTGAATATGGCAACCAGGAAGTGCAAACTACAACAGCAACACAGTGCACAGCGATGTGAAAGTAGGTAGAGTGAACTATGTGGCCAATGTGTGTGCAGCAAATCGTGGACCCAGTACAGCTGCAGGCAGCAGTGTATGTGAAAGTAACAGTGTGCAAAACTGTAAAATATTCCCTGAACTGTTAGCGCAGAGCTAACACGTTTGCACGGGTTTAGTGCAGAGCTAAACCGTTAGCCCGGAGCAAACACGTTTGCCCGGCGCTAAACTTTGCCATATTCAAAAGTGACATTCAAATGAGCCTACTTAAGTAGTCTATGGGCAAACATCCAGATTAGCATCTCATTATGACCTGATTTGCTTGCAGTTTGCACTGGGCTAACTGTTTAGCCCTGCGCTAAACCCGCGCAAACGTGTTAGCGCTGCGCAAACAGCTTGGGGAATATTATACAGTTTTGAACACTACTTCCACATGCACTGCTGCCTGCAGCTGTACTGGGACAACACAGCATAGGCACAGATGGTGGTGGTGCTGCATGCAACTGTCACATTGTAGGTCATGCTACAGTGCACAGCAGAAACTACAGTAGCAAGGGGGCCAGTAGTGTGTGGACACAGCATTGCCTATGGTGTGTAGGGCAGTGATGATGACTGCACTATACACAGTGAGAGGCCCAACCTGCAGGTGTTTACTGACAGTGGACATTACTGTTACGCTGTTGTGTGACCCACAGATGCTGTACCTGTGGCATGGGATGCTCACAGTGACATGTACATTTCTGGCTTTGTGTGCTGTGGCAGTTGTACAGCTGTGCGGTATGTGGCGGGGGCATATATTATCCGGCAAGGCACACTGGTGTTGGGGTATTCTCAATACTGGCCCATGTGCACTGCATGATGTGTCCCAGCCTTGCGGCCACACCTGGTGTGGCACAGCCTCGCCACCCATACATACTCCCTCAACATCCTCCATGCCCACAGTGCTGCATGTGTGTGCTGGCATCTGTTGGTGTCCACAGAAGTGTGGTCCGCAGGTATGTGCTGTATGGCCACACTGCCATGCTGTCCATTGGCAGCAGGGTCACCACTTACTGCCTGGCATGGCTGGGACTGGTGGCAGATGATGGCATCATTGTGATGCAATCAGTTAGCAGCATGCTTCCTTTATGTTTGGCTTTATCTATGTGTCATATTTCTTTGTTAGGGTCGGGCAAAACCTGCGCTAAACCCGCGCAAACACCACGCAAAGCCATATAGTGTCACGCAAAGCTGATTGCCCAGGGTTAAGACAAGCTTTTTCTGGGCGGGAATGTACACCGCGCTAAGTGTGCGCTAAGTCGCTAAAACCATTAGCGGCGCTAGTCGCTGAATATAGCATTGCGCCTGTATTCATGTCAGTTTGCCCCTTGCATACATTATAATTTTGCCCAGTGCTAATGCAGTTTGCCCGCACTATTTGGCCTTTTGAATATAGCAGACCCGCGCTAACCCGCGCTAAACCTGCGCAAACGGTTTTTGCCCGGCGCAAAGTTTTGAATATCTGGCCCAAAATATCTAATAAGTGATATTAAATTATGTTTATGTATTCTATTTTCTATGTATTAAAATAAATATCTTTTTAATATATTTTGTATTTAACACATATGGATGCACTGTTATGACGTCATTTTGTGTATGTGCATATAAGGCGACCTGTTTTTAACATTGCTAGCATTTTGATAAAGGATTGAGATCCGAAACATGTCAAGGTGTTGTGTGTGGCACTCTAAATAAATATTTTAGGCATTTCGATTAATTCTCAGAGAGCAGCCTCTTATATTATATGTGGTGGTGAGTGCTTGACTATTCTTGAAGTAATGTGACTGTTGTGTTAATAGCACCCCCAACCAAGTGCGTTTAATCTGTTTTTGGATATTCAACTTATAAATGTCTTATTATTTTTTCACCAGACTACCAAAAGGCACATCTATGGAAGTCTCTTTCTGACCTGAAAGTTTCAGACAAAGATTCTAAATCGGCTGGGCTGTAGGCAAGTTCAAAGAAAAATTCCAGCAAAGTCAATGAGTGAAAAAATGCTTTTTTCACCTCTCCAGAACTCGGAAACCGTATACCCAACCAGAACACAACTTGCCATATCCAGAGATCTGCCCTGGGCAACAGTGCATGCAAATTTTCATGCAAATTTATAGAAGGGTTGCAAAGTTATTAAAGTACAAAATTTTGATTTTAACATTGAAGTCCCTACTCAACCCTAACTATAGGGGCACACGCATGCCTAAAGATAGATATATATGTAGATAGATATATAGATATTTTAGGAGGCAGAATAGTGTAGTGGTTAAGGGCACTGAGCTGCAAACCTGGAGACCCCACTTGCATACGGTGTGATCCTGAGCAAGTCACTTAAATTCCTAGTGCTCCCAGGTTGCACCTGGAAACAAGTTCTGGCTTAGTGTGCGTTTCCTGGTTAAACAATTTCCCCTTCCTTCTCATATATGTGTGTGTGTGTGTGTGTGTGTATATATATATATATATATATTATAGTGGCATGGTAGTGCCACTATACTCAGGGTTGAGTACCCCATTTAAGGTTAAATCTGAAATTTGGCAGCTTAATAAGTTTGCCACCGTATGACGCATTTGCCTGAAATTTGGAATGCACAGTCTGGTACCGTAGATCTCTGGATCTGCCAAATAATATGAGATTTTAATTTTTTTTCTACATCGTATGGTTCCCGAGATATAAGCAATTTAGTATTCCAAGTGTTCATTTTCTGCTCCAAGGCCCATTACTATGCATACATTCTTTGTATTCACTGTGCTTCTGAATGCACCTTTTGGGGAAAAAAATGTATGCGTTTCCGTTACTGTTACAGTTAGTGTTTCCACTTGCATTTCTGTAACTGTTTGCGTTAGCATTCCCATTTACGTCACCATGTGTGTTACCCTTTGTGTTTGCGTTTGCGCTTGCGTTTGCGTTACTGTTAACATTTGCGTTTCCATTACTGTTTTTGTTTGCGTTTCCTTTTGCGTCACTGTGTGCATTACCATTTGTGTTTGCATATGCACTTTCATTTGCTTTTCCATTTGTGTTTCCTTTGGCGTCATCATTGGTGTTACCGTAAGCGTTTGCGTTTCCAATTGCGTTACCGTTACTGTCTGCATGTTCGTCACCATTTGCGTTTCTGTTGGCCTTAGCATTTGCATTTTTGGTACCATTTCGATTGTCGATTTTGTTACTGTTTCCTTCTGCATCGCCATTGCCGTTACCGTTTGCATTTCTGTTCGTGTTTCTGTAACTGTTTGCATTTTCATTACCATTTGCGTTTCCATTAGCATTTGCATTACTGTTTTCATTAATGGTTGTGTTTCTGTTGCCATGAGCATTTGCATTTTTGGTACCATTTCCATTGTCGATTCTGTTACTGTTTCCTTCTGCATCGCCATTGCCATTACCATTTGCATTTCTGTTCGTGTTTCTGTAACTGTTTGCATTTTCATTACCATTTGCGTTTCCATTAGCATTTGCATTACTGTTTTCATTAATGGTTGTGTTTCTGTTGCCATGAGCATTTGCGTTACTGTTTGCATTACCATTTCTGTCTTCATTAACGTTTGTGTTTGCATTTCTCTTACAGTTTGCGTTATCGTTTACGTTTGTGTCGCCATGTGCGTTACCATTTGCGCTTGCGTTTGTGTTACAGTTAGCAGTACTATTTTATTTTACCTCACTGTTTCCATCATCGTTTGCGTTACCATTACCGTTTGTGTTTTGCGTTTGCATACTGTGGTGCAAAATATAATGTTTCAGCTATTTTTCTGCACTGTCTTCCACTACACATAGCACAGCTACTGTGTGATTGATTGGTCCGAAAGTTGGCAGGTAGAAAGACACTTATTCAGGGAACATGGCAGTTTTTGTTTGGTGAAATAATGGTGTTCCATTCCAGAGTTATGGCCATTTGAAGTTGGCCCACTTCGCAGTCTGCTATTTTAGTGCATTTTCAGCCATTACCAATTTTTATGTTGCTTGCACGCATGTGCAAGAAACATAGTGCCATCATCGGAGATTTCGGAGGTGTGTCACCTCCTCCTCCAATTCAGTCAGTGAGCTGGCAGGCGCGGCCCCTGTAAGCCAATGCATTTTGGAGCTGTCTATGACACGCTCCAAAATGCAGTAACACTCAGATTGAAAAGGGAGCTACGCTTCAGTGAGCAGAGATAAGTGTAGCTCCCCCGACGCAGGCGGCGCGTGCTCTCAGCACAAGTTGTGTAGCCGACGGGTGCCCAACCCCGCCGGGCTGAGCTGCTTCTCTCCCCTTGTAGGTGCCACTCTGGGAGCCCACCCCAGAGTGGCAATCAGTCCATAGGCCGACGGGTGCCCAACTCCGCCGGCTGAATGCCCCCCCAACCACTGCCACACCGGGAGCCCACCCCAGCATGGCAAATGGTCCCACGACATCTTTTTTATTTTTACCCTGAAAACGAAACAGTCTCATGGAGCGCCTCCTGGCCCCCACAACCCGCACCCACCCATGCGCACCCAGCCTCCCACACCCCCTCACCCCATACTTACCTCCGGACTCCGGGCGGACGATCTTCGGTGGACCGGGAACACATCTGCACTCTTCAAAGCCGACCGCAAACTGAGGAAATGCGGTAAGCTGTATAATGGCCTAGAGGGGTTTCAACTGTTGCATATCTCAGGCATTTTTGGTAATTTTGCACCAAATTTTCAACATGGGGTTTTGGGACCCTTCTCATGAATGATGTCACTGTCATGGTGTTATTCTGGCCCGAAGGGTGATTTCGCGCAGTGACTGTGCAGTGACTGTGAAATCACCCTTCAGGCCAGAATACCACCATGACAGTGACATCACTCATGAGAAGGGGTCCCAAAAACCCCATGTTGAAAATTTCGTGCCAAAATTCCAATAAATGACTGTTTTACGAGCGTGCGTTGCGCAGTCCCTACGCAGGCTCGTAAGTTCGCAAATTTTCAATATTTTCACTCCAGATTTTCAACATTGCCATTTTACCACACCTTCTTATGAGTAGTATAGCTGTCATTTTCACATCTCACCCAAAATGTGTTTTCACCCATGTAGTGCAGAATGGCACAGTCGGTGTGTGAAATCAATGTATGGGACAAATTAAGAAAATCACAGTGACACTGTTCATGAGCAGAGGTCTTAAAATGGCTATGTTGAAAATTGGTGAAAAAAATTCCTAAAATGACTTCTGTTTTACGGTGTGTGTTGCGCAGTTCCTACGCAGGCTCGTAAGTTCGCAAATTTTCAATATTTTCACTCCAGATTTTCAACATTGCCATTTTACCACACCTCCTTATGAGCAGTACAGCTGTCATTTTTCACATCCTGCCCAAAATGTGTTTCCGCCCATGTAGCGCACAATGGCGCAGTTGGTGTGCAAACTCAATGTATGGGACACATTAACAAAATCACAGTGACACTGTTCATGAGCAGAGGTCTTAAAATGGCTATGTTGAAAATTTGGTGAAAAAATTCCTAAAAATGACTGTTTTACGAGCGTGTGTTGCGCAGTTCCTACGCACGCTCGTAAGTTCGCAAATTTTCAATATTTGCACTCCAACGACTTCCAAATACCTAAACAGCACATAGAAGCAAGCAACATTCGGCATTGACAAATGCTTGTTATTTCAGTCGGTCATACAGTTTTTGCACATCGAAGTGACAAAAAATCACATGGTGGGCCCCGCACTCCCGCCATGACATTCCATTCAGTATTTATAGTGCACATTATCAAAATGAAGGGAAATTCATGGCAAAAAAATCCGTTTGATGCACAAAAGCGAGGAAATTCGGTGTTAGGGTTGAAAACCCTAACTGTGCATTCCCCCCCACCCCCACCACACACACACATACATGCAAGTAGGGGAAGGACCAAGGCAATACAACCAATTGCACACAACCAGCAGCAGGTAACAGGAATAACATACAACTATGTAAACCACACACCCATGCTCCTATCGGGCTGTGGCATGGTGTTGTCACTGCTAACTCTCATCCCGGACATTCCACGCACCGCTAAACACATATCACTACAGACAACTGGACATCTTGGGCCACACGCTGCCACCAACACATAACACAGACTACACATATTGTATTTTGGGGTTTGCAAGATCCAAAACAGGATTTTGCACATTCCCTGAAATACTTTTGAAAATCACTTTCGCAAATGCAAAAGTGTCGTGCTATGACACTTTCGTGTTTTCAAAAGTATTTTGTGAAAGTATGCTCCTAATGACTGCACATCTTTGCCATCATCCTGCAAGCAAACGGTTGGGTCCTTTGGGCTGAAATTTGCTGGGTGGCAAGACCTGGTCCCACAGATGTGCTTTTTGCTGCTATTGTGCTAAAATACTTAAGGATTACAAAGTTACACTGTTCCAAAATTGAGCAATTTGCCATAGTCCAACATTGCGGCGCCCATGATGCCTTTCGCCACCCATATGTTGAAAACGAAGTGAGGTACACCATTTTCGTTACTGCCAGCTTGGTTCACCTTTATGTGAACTAACCTCGAAGAACAACTTTGTAAATAATGTATGATATCTGAAGTTGGATTTCTCCACTTCCTACAATAACACAGGTATACACCTCCTGCTGCATGTGTGTGATTGGTTGTGTTGCCTTGGTCCTTCCCCTACTTGAGCGTGTGAGTGCGTGTGGTGGGGTGGGGGGATGAGCAGTTAGGGTTTTCAACCCTAACACTGAATTTTCTCATTTTTGCCGCTGTGGAACAACCCTAACTGATGCATTAAACTTAGTTTTTGCCATGAATATATATATATATATATATATATATATATATACACACACACACACATATGCATAGAAAATGATGGCAGAAACAGTCCCATTGGCCCATGTAGTTTTCCCACCCTAACTACTCTGCACTGACCTTAGTGGCCATCACTCCCAGGTTTTTCAGCCTTGCATCATATGTCTTTTCCCTAGTCCATGGACCATCTTGGTTGCCCTGCACTCTTTTGCTGCCACCTTATTATAGTCTCTCCACAGGTGTGTACTTCAGTGCCATGCACAGCATTCCAGGTGTGGTTGCACCAGTGACCTATACAATGGGAGGATTACCTATGACTTCTACTGCTTATCCCCTTTCCTGTGCAACCCAGCATCTTCTTTGCCTTACCTGCAGCTATATTACAATGTACTGTTATTTTTAGGCTGTCTGACATCATGAACCCTAAATCCTTTCCCTCCAAACCACTAGGCCATCTTCGCTTTACATTTTTTTTTAGCACTGAAGCCCAGCAGCCAGTTCTTTGACCTGCTCTCCAATCTGCCCAGCTCCTCTCTGAGTTTCTTTGTCCTTTCCTCTGTGTCCACCCTTGTGCAGATGTTTGTGTCATCTGCAAAGAGGCATATCATGCCCTTGATTTCCTTGCCCAACTGAGTGGGGAACATTCAGAGATGCTGCAGATTGGGCAGCAGGCTGATCATCTCATGAAGGGAGATACCAGGGGGCCGCCAATCAGTTGATACACTTTTCACTTCTCCACAGTACAAGAAGAAGCCCATGAGCAGGCCCTGCTTTGGTTTCCCCATGAGCATGCATGATCTTTGTGGTGCACAACTTTGCTCCAGATTCCCACTTGTATGACTTTAGGAGATCTGATCTGAGAAAATCATAATGAAGATCAGGAAGTCACTATTCTAGGATGATGGGGGAGTCTTGGATCCCAATGGAACAACAAGGATCCCTGCAGGAGGTTCCACTGACTAAGCAGGAGGATGATCATCCACAGCCCTAAGCAGGCCAACATTATTGTAAAATCTCATTTAATGGGTGGTGGCAGAAGCTGCAAGGCCTAGAGCAGGTCCAATGATTTTTAAAGTCCCACTAGAGAAAGGAAGAATGACACTGCAGCACTTTCTTTGAGTTCCCTTGCCATAAAAGGTCAAAGTGACACTGTTGCACATTGTAGGCCTCTCCCCTGTTCTTCATCACTGGAGCGGAGACAAGACACCAATGCCCTGGGGTTCTTCATCTTCATCTCCTCCCTCTAGCATGAGGTAGAAGTTTGCTGTGGCCCACAGTGGGCCTTTTCAGTCATCTCCTCTGTTGGAGTGGATAAGAGAGATACCAAGGTCTGCAACAGGCCTTTTTCTTTTTCTCCCTACTGAAGTGTGGGACAGACACCAAAGCCCTTTGCTGGCCTTTCCCTTAACTTCCTCCTAAGTGGGTGAGAGAGAGGTGCTGGTCCTAACTGTGCTGCAGGAAGGAACCAAAAGGGGCCCTGCCTGGCATACTGAAAAAAGAACAGTTGGATGCCCAAGTTTCAAGCAGGGACCCAAGATAGCAGACAAAAATATTGGGGTATCACAGTGGTATGTCTGGTGCCCAGTCAAAGTGATTGAAAGCCCAGTAGCCAATGAAGAAACTTAATATGTAGCTAACCAGTGATATCTCTTTGCAGACATGCTTAACATCAAGATGTTATGATATCTTGATCTTAGATATGTGATTCACAAGCTATCACTTGTTATTTTATAATTCTTATCCTCTCGTGTTGTAGACAGGAAAACAGATACAATAGATAGATAGGTAGCTAGATAGACAGACAGACAGACAGATTTTATTTATGTTAAAATTGGTAACCAGGAGAGGCACACTGAGCCAAGGCTCATTTCCAGTTGCAACCCGGGGGAGGGGAATAGTGGAAGAACAGTAGCACAATACATAGTTGCAAATGTTTAAACAACATTTGTTGAAAAAATTAGTACAAAATTAGAATAAATACAAAAAGTTGTATGTGCAGAGAATAAAGTGTGGTACAGCTCAGTAAGAACACCTAGCAAGTGCATATTCAGAAGTGGCAGCAATTCTTGGTGAATAAGAACCCTATTGACAACTGGCAATTGACCAGAGGGGCACGTTATTGCCCGACCTCTTAATGGAGGGAGAAAACTGGAGTGGTGTGGAAGTTAACCCAAGGCAGGAACAGGGACTCTGCCGGCTGCTTACCAGGATGGTTAAGGCTTGGCCGTGGAGGTATCAAAAGGAAGGGTAACAGGAATAAGTAGGGAAGATTTGAAGTTTCAGCCGGTGACTAATGGAGCCAGAGGATGGGGCGAGGTGGAGGAAGGAGGGCAGTTCATTCCAGAGCGAGGGAAGTCAAGGAAGGAGGGCAGTTCATTCCAGAGCGAGGGAAGTCAAGGAAGGAGGGCAGTTCATTCCAGAGCGAGGGAAGTCAAGGAAGGAGGGCAGTTCATTCCAGAGCGAGGGAAGTCAAGGAAGGAGGGCAGTTCATTCCAGAGCGAGGGAAGTCAATTGGAGAAGGCAGATTGCCCAGCAGAGGACTGGGGGTGAGGAGTGGAAAAAGTATGATGGACCTTGAAAAGGAGGGAGCAGGAAGCAGGGAGGAGCTGTATAAGGAGAGAGAATAGATAAAAGGGAAGGGAACCAAACCAGTATTTGGATATGTAGGAGGTACAGTGGATCGGGCAATGAGAAGGCAGAGGGAGGAAGGATAGGGATAAATACAGTGAACAATGGTGGGGGGGGGAGTTTGTAGCAAAACAGCACAAATAGATAAGGATATGCAATGACAACACAGAATATGCTATTTATCTTCATCAGTGAAGGGGCAGAATCATGTTACGAAATTCCTGTTCATTCAGTCGTGAATGATGATATTTATGCATACATTATACATTGCAGTCATTGATCAGCAGTGTCAGAGGCTCAGTAGGTAGCACACTCGCCTCTGAGACCGGGGAGATCAGAGGGCTGTGGGTTCAGTTCCCACATCTGGCACTTGGGTTAATATCCCAGTACTGACACTGTAGTGCAGCAAGAGAGGGGTGCTGCACTTCTGAGGTGCCGTCTTTCAGATGAGACGTTAAACCGAGGTCCCATCTGCCTGGATTGGTGGTAGTTCAGGTGGATGTTAAAGATCCCATGGCACTTATCGAAAAGAGTAGGGGAATTTCCCCGGTGTCCTGGCCAAATTTCCCTCATTCACTAAAAATACCACCAACAGCTTAATCTGGTTCAAGGTCAGTTGGCATTCATCTGTATCCCCCTCCCCCGGGTCGTGCCTGAAAATAGGCAGGATTTGTCTAGTGCACTTACCCGGTCAACAAAAGCTAAATAAATAAATAAATAAAATGATAGTTCTGTTTATGCATAGTTAATTGTTTCTGTTTGATTTTACTGCTCTGTTTTGAGTGCAGTAGAGCCTATTATGAAGTCATCATGCACTGTACAAGCTGTCCTCACATTTGTTAAGTTTTCCTCTGTGATCTATTTAAGGTGGAAATGACATGCTGATGTCCTATCTAAAGAGCAAATACCATGCTTATTTTCCTTTTGGTTATAGCTAAACAGAAATAATTTATTTATTTGTTCAACTCACACATATATGGTATAGGTAAGGGATAACAAGACAGGGTGTGCAGTCATACTTCAATATATTCATGTCATGAGTGTGTTGTGCACCCCCCAAAGAAGTGTTTATATTGGATTATGATAGCACCCCCTGAGTGTGGTGACCCACTTATAAAATGGATCAAATTATAAATAAATGTATAGAAATATAAAGGAAGCAGTTAACAATTGGGTCATAAGAGATTATAACATGGCTGCTCATCGGCCAATCAGACCACTGAAATCACTAAATAATCTGGGACCCATTTTTATGTTTGCTTGTGTGCATGCACACCACGCATGTGCAAGAAACATCTTGGGACAGTATGACATTTTAGAGTTGTGCGAGTGTTCTGCCCAATGCAGTTGATGCTTTATGGGGCTCAGCCTTCAGGCACCAATGAATTGGTAAGCTGTCTATGACAGCAATTTGAGAGACGTGATCTTCATTAGAAAGAAAAGTGCCGCTCTAATCAGGGATGGTTGCGAGTTGACGCTTTATGGGGCTCATCTCTCAGGCACCAATGAATCGGTGAGCTGTCTATGACAGCAGTTTGAGCAAGAGGACCACAATTGAAAGAAATCTGCTGCTGCAATATGGGACAGTCTCATAATTGCAGCAGGACCTTCCCCCTCCCTCGCAACCAGGCACACAGACATACCTTCTCTCTGTTGGCAACAACTGACAGTACTCCAGCCATGCACATTACAGTGCACAGTAATGCACATGACCGGAGTTACGGTTCTAGTCGGCTCCTGCCGCCGAGCACTCTGTCCCCCTTGCTCCAAGAGCAACTTGTTTGTTCAGTGTGCCTTTCCTGGTGAACCATTTCAATAAATAAATAAATGAGCTGTGGCATGGCTTTCCAAATTGGTGGCTCCTGATGCCTGCCACACACTCCCCAGAAAGCTGACATCAGGGTGCCCAATTCCCGTGTTGGCATGTATCCCCCCTCCCCCCATTAATGTGACACACTGGGAGCCCACCCCAGTGTGCCAAAATAATTTTTTATGTTTCCAACACTGGGATGCCCACTCCCGGTGTCCGATGACCCCTCCCCCACACCCGCTCGAATATTTCAAGTGTCAACCAGGGTGCCCAGTCCCCATGTTGGCATGCCCCACACACACACACACATGCACATTATTGTGGCACACTGGGAGTCCACCTCAGTGTGCCTAAATGTATTTAATTTTTGGTAACCTGTAAAATAAAGAAAACTGTTCCCGAAGTCTTTTTTTTTCTTTCACCTGTAAAAAAGAAAACGGTCCCTCGTCGTCTCCCCATTCCCCCTCCCTCCCTCTGCGGACACTCCACCCCACACACACCCTTACCCACCTCCAGAGGTCAGGAGCAGCGATCTTCTAAGGTTCGGGACACTTCTGCACTTTTCAAAGCCAACCGGAAAACTGAAGAAATGACGATAAGCTGTATAATGGGAGTCAATGGGGGGTTTCAACTTTTATTTATTTAGTTTTTGTTGACTGGTTAAGTGCACTAGACAAATTCTGCCTATTTTCAGGCATGACCCAGGGAAGGGGGATACAGATGAATGCCAACTGACCTTGAACCAGATTAAGCTGTTGGTGGTATTTTTTTATAGTGAATGGAGGAATTTGGCCAGGACACGGGAAACTTCCCTACTCTTTTCGATAAGTGCCATGGGATCTTTAACATCCACCTGAACAAGCAGATGGGACCTCAGTTTAATGTCTCATCTGAAAGACAGAACCTCAGGAGTGCAGCACCCCCCTCATGCTGCACTACAGTGTCAGCATTGGGATATTAACCCAAGTGCCTGGTATGGGGATAGAACCCACAGCCTTCTGATCTCCTGGCCTCAGAGGCAAGTGTGTTACCTACTGAGCCACTGACACTGATGAACTTAGGTTGATATCTCAGCTATTTTTAGGAATTTTGGCCCAAAATTTTCAACATGGGGTTCTTGGGACCCCACCTTGTGAACACTCTCCCTGTCATTTGGTTACTTGGTTCCAAAAGGTGATTTCGCAATTGCTGAGCGGAATCACCTTTCAGGGCTGATTAACAAAATGACAGTGCCACTGTTTATGAGGTGGGGTCCCAAAAAACCTATGTCGCAAATTTGGTGAAAAAATTCCAAAAAATTATTGCATTACGAGCATGTGTTTCACAGTTTCTATGCATGCTCATAACTTCGCCAATTTTGAATGTTTTCATTCCAGATTTTCAACATTGCCATGTTTTCACACCTTCTTATGAACAGTATAGCTGTCATTTTTCACATCTATCCTGAAATGTGTTTTCGCACCTGTGGCGCAGAATGGCGCGGTAACTGGGGAATTCAACTTTCGGGACAGATTAACAAAATCGCAGTGGTACTGTTCATGAGGAGAGATCCAAAAATGCCCATGTTGAAAATTTGGTGAAGAAATTCAAAAAATGATTGAGTTACAAGCGTGCGTTGTGCAGTTTCTAAGCACTCATAACTTCACCAATTTTTCATATTTTCACTACAGATTTTTAACATCGCCATTTTGTCACACCTCCTCATGAATGGTATAGCTGTCATTTTTCACACCTTTCCTAAAATGTGTTTTCATACCTATGGTGCCAAATGGCACTGTCGCTGTGCGAAATCACCTTTCGGGATTGAGTAACAAAATGATAGTGCCATTGCTCATGAGAAGGGGATCCCAAAAAAGCCCATGTTGAAAATTTGGAGTTAAAATACCAACAAACGCCCAGGGCATTAGGGTTTCCAACCACAATGCCCCACCCTGTAGAGACTGACAGGCGTCGGTGGTGTGACTTGGGGTCATCAGCCATAATGCTCACACCATTCCACCCCCACCCCCACCCTGCAGCCAGTGACAGGCATTGAGGTGTGCCTTGGGGTCTTCAGCCATAGCATTCACCCCATTCTCCTATACTTCACCCATCTCGGCTTATTTCCTTATGCAATGGGGTGAGCGTAAGGGCTGAAGACCCCAAGGCACACTGCAACACTTGTCGGTGTCTGCAGGGTGAAGTGAGGTGGAATGGCATGAGCATTATGGCTGATGACCCAAAGACACACCCAAACACCTGTCACTCTCTGCAGGGTGGGGGTGGGGGTTGGCGTTAGTTTAATACTTCACTGCCATTCCTATTATCCATCTCTCTAACTCCTGCACTATCAATGCCAATACCAGCAAGCAAACATTTGACATTGACAAATGCTTGTTTAAATGTTGTTACATAAAGCGTTGCACTGCAATCATCATATTTTTCTCCAAATGTTTGAATAAGAGTCTTAACCTTGTACAGTGATTTCATGAGTGTGTTATGAAGATTTTATCCTGACTAGTTGGGATAAACGTAATTAGCATAGTATATTATGTTACATATTTACACCAACATTTGAATAGGTATCCCTATCAAATTACCTCCTTTCTGAAGACTTGACAGTTTCTGTTTGAGTATAGCTGTTAAGATGTGAATGCAGATCTGACCCTTTTTGGATATTATCATCAAGCATTGTGGAAGTTGCTCTTCTACTGGTTAAACTACTTTATAAAATGACAAGAAAAAATCTAGAAATTTCATTGGCTGAGACATCACCTGACTGTGCATTAAATCTCTATAAATGCACAGTCAGGTACCAAATCTGTTTCCGCCCCCAAAAACCTATTTAGATCCATTTTATAAGTGTAATAAGCCCCTCCAGGGTGTGCATTAGAGGATTTTAATGTACTTCCCAGGGGCATAAGGACACTCATCCTTCAACCTTGTGCCTTACTACACCACCTGGGGCATGCAATAAAATTCTATAATGCACACCCTGCCATGGCTTATTACTTATACAACCCATGGGATACTATTTTGTGGATTACGTGACACGTGGTTTACACAGAAATATTTTTTGGAATCCTGCAGAATTAAACATGAAATTCTGAAATACATTTCAGAAGTGGAATTGCCATTCTAAATGAATTCTGCCAGTGAAATTCCACACAGTCCTACCTGTGACATGAGCTGTACTGCTAGCATGCTGCTGGTGTGCAAACTGTGAAGATAATTAAGTTTACAGTGTCTCCACAGTTGGTGGCAATGCATTTATTTTTGCAGTTTGTGTCATAAGACTGGATATTCATATCACTGTAAAACAATTCCCACAGTTTTTGGTTTTTTTTTATAAATATATACCGTATTTCACCATTTCGAAGCAGCCCTGGAATAAAAACTGCAGCACAACATTAACTTTATTTTTTATTGGTGAACAGGAGGTCATTATTGGAAATTATCCCATTTGACAAAAAATTTCATGGTGAATATTCCACTGCTTGCACAGTCCCATTGGTGCCATCACCATTGGTGTCCATACACATGTACACAGACGACACTGCCCTATTTGTCTTTGGTTCTTCGCCAGCTGAGGTAGTATCCAAACTCCAACCTGATTTTGAATCAGTCCAGAAATTATTTCAGTCAAATCAGTTATCTCTAAATTTATTTATTTATGAATCTGCCAGCAGAAACAGACCACCTGGTCTATCAATGTCTGCCCAAGTGTGCAGCTAGCACCCTAGTTTGCAACTGCCTATTTATTTATTTATTGACCATACTTGAAAGACCTTTGAGTCATGGACTCACTTACAAAGGTTCCACGTCGGGCAACATACAGTGAGACAAAGAATACAGGAATTGTTGAACAAAAGCATAGGAATACAGTAGTGTACAGTAAATATAAAAATTGCATGAACAGGTTGGCAAGGAACACATATACAGGCATTGGCATATATATAAACAAACATAGATTTGTTATGCAGAGAAGGTTACAAATTTGGTTTAACAGTAACACCTAGGAGTAGCCGGGTTAGACTGCACAGGCTAAGCTGACGAGCTCAACAGGGACAAATGCCCAAAAGACGGTCTCTGTGTGCTTTGGCACTAGACCAAGGCTCTCTAAATTCCCATCCCTCCCTTCCTTCCACACCCTAAATGGTATCCTAATTGACACCGTACCTACCTTCAATTATCTTGGCATCTAGCTTAACCGTCTCCTCCATTTCTCCCATCACATCAACGCCATTCATAAAAAGTTCCACACTAAACTGGGTGTCCTCTTTAGACATAAGAGCTGTATCTGCCTCCACGCTCACTGAGACATCCTTACCAAGATGATTCTCTCCATCTTTGACTGCGACGATATTGTCTATGGTGCTGCCCCTAAACCCACCCTGGTCAAACTGGATCCCCTCTTCCACTCCTTCTGCTGCTTTGCTCTTAACTGCCCTACCCGCACCCACCACTGTACTCTCTACTCTGCTCTTTCCCTTCCTTTCCTGGAAGATTGCCTTCTGTCCCACTGCACCTCCTTTACTTCCAAACTCTGGCTATCCTACCTACCCCCCATATCTCGACTCCCTACTCTCTCCATCCACCCTCTCCTCCTACTCCCTCCAAAACATTGGGTATCGCTCCCTCATGCTCCCTTCCAATATAACTCTCACTGTCAATCAGCCTTCTCTTTCTGCTTTCCTAAACTCTGGACTTCTCTCCCCTTAAACATTCGCTTAGCCTCTTCAAAACCTTCACTAATCTCTCTTCTCTGCTCCTACACCTCTCCCTCCTGCCACTGTCCTTAAGTCTACGCTGACCTTCCCTCTGTTCCCCTGGGTCCAAACTACTGTGACTGTATTTTGTACTTATTTTATTCACCTACTTGAACATTGAATGAACTCAGGTTACTTAACTGCTACCACTGCATATTGCACTTATTGTATATACCTACATATTTCTGTTACACTCTGTATATTTAATCCACTTCTGTACTCATTGTATTTCTCTGTATGTCAGCCTGTGTCATTGTATATTTCTTTTTAGAATGTGCTTATGCTTTCCCTTTCCCCTTTTCCCCAGGACACATCTGGAAATGAGCTATATTGTGCTCAGTATGTTTTTTTCCTGGTGAAATGCTTTAATAAATAAATATATCAAGAGAGTTATGAAAGGGGTACAGAAGGAAAATAGTAAAATTAAAAAAAGCAGGAAAAGTATCACCATATGTACTGGTTTTTGGTCTAATGTCTAATTATACTTGTATCTGTATGTGTGTATATGCTGCATCCAGACCTTTAATAAAGCCGAGTTTAAAAAAAAGACTACTATCAGCAAGGACTGGCATTGACTATAATTGTTATTCAATGAGTGACCAGACTAACTAACCAATTAGTGATAAACCCTGGCTTATAAACAGTAAAACATGATATATTTGTGAGTTACTTGAGTTAGTTCTTTTTTGGTAACTTATTTATGCTAGAATAAAATTTTTTCTCACTGATGTTTAATTAAGAATATTCAATGATAGATTTGATATTTAGTGGTCGATGGAAAGGCCTAGTCAGCTTACAATACCATAGATTTATTGTACTGTAAATGCAAGTTATATCAACAACAACTGCACACATGGTGACTGTGGATGTTCAGTACCTTAGACATTGAAGTGCTGTTTAGAGGCCCACCTACAGTACAGTGGTTTTACTAATTCAGTGATGTTTCACTAGCAGACTGACATGTATAAAGTTAATAAGGGAGCTGACTAACAAGTTCATTAACAATTCTCCTTCCTCCAAGACAGTGGCAGTGAAATTATTTTCTCCCGCTACTACTGTACGCTCCCTCTGGAAGGCTGAGGGTGAGACAAAACAGGCCTGCTTCCTGAATGACCCCGTTGTTCACAAAGTGTGAGTACTCAATAAAAATAAAATATTATAATCCGTGCAAAACCTCTTGTACTGTCATTTCTTTTCCTGCTGAATGGCTTACATTCACCATGTTTAAAAATCAGATGTTACACCAACATTTTTAAATGAGCCACTGTTTCTCACCTGCAACCTTTGTCACTTTCAGAATACATGTAATTTGTAGCTGCAGAAACTGTGCACCTGTCATGAAGCTGGTTTGAATTAAATATTTTGGTGCTATGCAGTAGTTATACAGTACAATGCTGTTACTTATCTGGAACTGCCTTCCATATGTGGAAGTGGTGTCAGCAGCTCAGCAGGTTGCACACTCACCTCTGAGACTGGAAGATTGGAAGGCTGTGGGTTCCATCTTCACACCAGGCACTTGGGTTAAATCCCAGTACTGACACTGGTGCAGCATGAGAGAGGAGCTGCACTCCTAAGGTGCTATCTTTTTGATGAGATGTTAAACCGAGGTCCAGTCTGCCTATTCTAGTGGTTGTTCAGGTGGACTTTAAAGATCCTATGGTAGTCATCGAAAAGAGTAGGGGAATTGTCCTGGTGTACTGGCTAAAAATACCACCAACAGCTTATCATGGTTCAAAGTCAGTTGGCTTCCATCTGTATCCCTCCTCCCTGGGAATGAGGCTGAAAATAGGCAGAGCTATATAGTCCTCCTTTCCCAGTCAATAAAAACTAAATAAATAAATGCCTTCTTATCTTTTGGAAGTTTAACATGTCTATTGTTGTCAATACGTTAGTGGTGTAACTGCTGCTGTAACCCCATCCCCCAACACTTGACAGCTCTCTTAGGAACTAGGTGATGCATTTCAATGGGGCTATGTCTGTGCAGCAAATGTTGAATAAATGCAAAATAAATTATCAGTGATTTCCATAAAAGACCCATTAAAACTATTCTCATAAACTTGAAACAAGAATATTTATTTGTATTTTAACATGAAAGGCACACTGAGCTGTAACAGCTCATTTCCAGGTGTGTCCTGGGGGTAGGTTACATGAACCTGTCTTGTTGCCAGGGGAACCACTGGCCATGTCACCAGAGAAACTCCCCCCCCTACTTTCCTACTTTGATAAGTGCCATAGGATCTGTAACTTCTTCCTTGACAGTGACTGGAGATGGGCAAAAGGGACCTCAGCTTAGCATCTCATCCAAAGGACAGCACCTCAACAGTGCAGCACCCACCTTGTACTGCACTATTGTGTCACCCAAGTACCAGGTGTGGGGCTAGAATCCACAAACTTCCAATATTCCGACCCCAGAGGCAAACGTATTTCCTACTGAGCCACTGGCACTAATATGAATTTTGTATATGATGAGACGCAGAGTTTGTTTCTTGGTTGATTTTTTTAAATATACAAAATAAAAAATTGTTGCACTGATAGTGACCTACAGGTGGTAAAGAATTGTGAAATGCATTCAAATTGCAAACGCAAACAAACAAAAAAACACCAGCAACCCACTTGTGGTCCAAACCAAGTTGTTAGGCCAAATGCCCTTCATTAGCTGTTTAGTTAGATAGTAATGAGGTTGATTAGATTTCAACAAATTCTTTGCAAGTATAACCTCATTGAGGTGCAAACCTGAGTTTTTAAGAAGCAGCAACATATGTCACTGACAGGTTTGTATCTTCATTTAAAGATTGCAGTTATAAAAAGAAAACAGACCCCTCTCCCCACAGTTATGTTCATCTAATGTTAAGGTCTACAAACTTGGTACAGAGTATTCAGACAAAAATGTAATAAATGTCTTGTTTTCTAGACATTCAGCTACCTCCTTCCCCCACCCTACTTTGGTTCAACCTTGCAGTGGTTTGACAACATGCATTAAATGACAGTCCAGTCATAAGGATTCATGTAGGTCACTCATTGCTTACTTCACTGATTAGTGTGTTGTTTTTTTCTTAAAGTGAATACCTGTACAGTCTCCCCAACTTCTAATTCAGCCTTTGAAATAAGGTTCCGCCTGTCACAATGTACACTTTACTTCCCCTTTGATAAGGTCAGTTTGCACAAAAGAACAAAGCACACATGAGTAATACATTACTCAAACACTTGTATACATACATCTATTTTTCTTACCAGGTCTCACTGTTCAGAAAGGTACAGACATGGCACCATGATAAAAAGGGTCATTTAAAAGACTTTTCCGAGGCTCTGTACTGTGAAGGATTGAATTTTCACTTGAATGCCTGCACTTTCACATCTTTTTCTTCACAGAAATATTCTTTTTGAATGGCAGACTGCAATTGGTGTTTTTTTTTAATGTCGTTGACCAGGAATATATAACATGTAGGCCACATTTATCCCAGTGGGGGAGCAGAGCTAACCAAAAAGCACTAGTCTGTTATTGTGGAGGTTATGCAACTCTTAAGGTGCAGGGCTAAACATCTAAATATGAGCTTCCTATTCAGTCATGTGCAAATCGGTTGTATGATGAAGCACTGGGGTTTGATAGTGTACTACAGCAGGTGCTGCTTTTTATGGTAACTCCCTCCAGCAGCATAAAGTCCACAGAGGGAAAATTTTTCATTCCATTTTTGCACATCTATTCATGTGGCTTCTTTGTTCCAGAAGTGTGGACTGAAGGTCAGGGCGCTAGAACAGAAACAGAAAAGAGAAGGACAGAAAATGACCTGAACAGCCAACCCATCTAGTCTGTCCCAAGATTTGCCTACTCGGAATCTTACTAAGGTTTAATTATTTCCCACATCCTCCCCTCTCCTTTCTACATGAGTCCATCTTATAACTCCCATTAATGCATCTCAGCTTCTGTTGAACCTTGATATTGTCTTTGTCTCCAAGACCTTGTCTGGAAGTTTGTTTCACCCACCCCCAGCCATTATGTGAAATAATACCTTCTGCTGTATCCAAGCCCCACATTATGTGCAATACTTTGTGTTGTAGTCCCGTAACTTACTCTCTATCTGGGTGGACTTGAAGTACTCCTTTTTGTGATTGTCTATTGTTGTGTCCTAGCCTCACAATAACCAGGAGTCTGTGCTACCACCCTAGCTGTAATCTCATGTGACTAATATTCTACTGCTCCATACTGGGGGCCCTATCAATTTGGAAATTGCTTGTTATTTTGTTTTGCATGTAAATTGCTTTATTTCATCTGGCAACTACCTGTATTGCTTCACTACCATCCCTGACTGAAACTTACTACAGTGTTATTTAGCTTAATCTGCTATGCAGCCTTTACAGTTGACCCCCTGCTTTAGTCTTACAGCATGGTTTCTTATAGTATGCCTGTTTGCGGACGACACCAAGATCTGCAACAGAGATGACACACCGGAAGGGGTGAAAAGAATGAAAAAGGATCTAAGCTTATTGGAAGAATGGTCAGGTGTATGGCAGTTAGTTTCAATGCCAAAAAATGCAAAATAATGCACCTGGGTCACAGGAATCCAAGAGGTGTGTACAGGGTGGGGGGTGGGTTCTAGCCACCACAAGCAAGAGACAGAGACCTGGGGATCATCATATCAGATGACCTAAAGAGAACCAAGCAGTGTGAAAAAGCGGTGGGGAGGCAAACAATGCTTGGATGTATACGTAGGTGCATAACCAGCAGAAAGAAAGAAAGAAAGAGGCGGTGATGCCACTGTACAGGTCATTGGTGAGGCCTCATCTGGAGTACTGCATCCAGTTCTGGAGACCTCATCTCAGGAAAGACATAGACAGGATGGAGGCAGTCTAAAGAAGGGTGATGAAAATGTTACATGGGCTGCACCAGAAGCAGTATGAGGAAAGACTCTGGGACCTTAATATCTATTCATTAGAGAAGAGGAGAGAGAGGGGAATATGACAGAGATATTCAAGTACCTTAGGGGTATAAACAGGGTACAGGAGGGAAG
This sequence comes from Neoceratodus forsteri, assembly GCA_016271365.2. Taxonomy (NCBI): domain Eukaryota; kingdom Metazoa; phylum Chordata; order Ceratodontiformes; family Ceratodontidae; genus Neoceratodus; species Neoceratodus forsteri. The sequence continues at coordinate 354,939,078 of CM057454.1, read as the reverse complement.
CATATTTCAGAAGATGCATTGCACAATGACAAGGGGACATGATATGAGGCTGGAGGGAGGAAGGTTCAGGGGAATGTCAGGAAGTACTTTTTCACAGAAAGGGTGGTAGATCAGTGGAACAGCCTTCCAGTGGAGGTGGTGGGGGCTAAATAATACAGGGTTTTAAGAGTGCATGGAATAGACATAAGGGTACGCTGGAGATGGGCAGAAAAGGCATGCAGTAGTTCAAATCGAATCTGGGCTGTCAATACTGAGCAGGAAAATGACAGACTAGGTGGGCCGTATGGTCCTTATCTGCTGTCAGATTCTATGTTTCTATGTTTCTATGGTGCACATACTGGGAGCTAGTTATTGTCATGCATATTCCCCATCTCACTACATGGATAATCTAACTCCTACTGTCCTAGTACATGTTAACTCTCACTCCAAACAAAGCCTGAGTCCTAGTGTTCCTTCCAATTTCTCTTTTGATTCTATAACCAAAGGAGCACTTGTTCACCCAGATTACAGTGACGCAGCTGGTGTTACCTTACTGCAGTTTACTAGGAAAATGTGCTTAATATGCAAAAAAGCTAAATACATAATCAAAGTAACCTCCAACTCTTACTCAGTGTGCTATGTTCTCCAACTGTTGCTCCTACTTCTTATTCTTGATGGTAATGTGAACTCCAACCCAGGTCCAACTGTGCTTCTTTCATCCTACAGGGGCTACTTGGACATAACCCAGGTCAGTACTGGAGAACTTATGTCTAAGCTAGACACATTTAAGTTATGTGTTACCAACTCTCAATCTGAAGTTGTGGCAGTTGCAGAGACCTGGCTTACTAACAGGATCCACAACAAAGAGACTGAAATTGACTCTCATGCCTTATTTCAGGAGGACACAGCTTTAAGAAAGGGTGGTGGTTGCCTGCTGTACTGTATACTAAATCCTATCTAATAGTTAACAAGCTACTCACCAGGTTCAAAGCCTCAACTTGTGCACTCCTTGCCCTAAATATAAAACTAGCGTTAAAAGGCGAAAAGAACCTAAACTTCCTAGTGGTGTACAGCCTGCCTAAAAATGTTCCTAGATATGTTGATTACTTTTTCAGCACAATTATGGGAGGGCTTGCCCATGGTTCATTGTGGGAGATAGCTCCTCCCACAACCTCTACATAAGCCCTCCTCTAACACACCTCCCTTGCTTAGGGAGTGTTTTTTCATTGAGCTCCTGTGTGGCTTGTGTGGCTACTACCTCGTCTTGCTGCTATTCTGGTTTGTTTTTCACCCTCCCTCCTTCCCTCCTGTGTTTACTGTTGTTTTTCATGCCTTATCTGGTCTCCTCCATCTCTCGTCCTGCTGTTTTTCTTGTTGGAGCCCCTGCCTTCTCCCTTTGTCCCATTTTGGGTTTTGGGTTTTTTTTGGGCCTTCCTGCACCTAGCACTCGATTCGCCTCCCCTTTTCCTGTCCTGTGTGTTCTCCTAGTGCTGCTTCCCCTTCCAGCTCCTACCTGATTCAGTCTGTGATAGTTTCCCCTCTTCCCGGCTCCATTCTACTCATTCCTCATTGTCCTACCTCCGTCTTAGCCATGCTCCTCTGTCTGTTTGGCCTGCTTGGATCCAACACTACCCAGGACCAGCTACCAGGCAGGGTTTCTTATCTCCCCTTCTTCTGTCTCAGAACTGCCACACGGCCCCACTTCCACTCTCCCTCTATGTCTCCTGTGGTCTATAGTGCCCCCAACCATTGACGTAATGATAAAGGAAATTCGATATACATAGTGGTCTCATTGTATTTAAAATGTAACCTCACAATGTTTCATCCTAGCAGATTGCAACCACAGAGAAATACCTTGGAATTGCTAGTGACAGATCTACAAATGCATTGACATGCATGCAGTTGTTCAACTTATATGAATACTTGTTTGTAGACTGATTCACAATCAGGTGTCATGGTTTCCCAATTGTCTCCAAGTATTTAATGGCAGCTACAACAATTGTTTTTCATTACATGTTTAATAAAGTGGCATGTTTTTGGCACATTTTCACATGTATGACTGTGTATATATTTGCATCTCTATAGTGGCTGGTTAACTCTGAAGGCATGCAGCTAGGCAAGACATAAGAACAATTTTTGTAACTTTGCCTGTGGCCATAATGGTCGGTCATACAGCAGTTTTTGCACTCAGTGGGGCGTGGGACACGTAGCAGCACACTGCACCTATGAACCTGAACTGCGACTGGAGTTTTCTGTCTCTCAGATCAGTCAGGCACCATAGCCAATTTTTTTCCTACCACTGCCTACCAGTGTCCATAAAGTCCCGTGTCAGTTATTTTATTTTGCCTTTCATATTCCATTACCTCACACTGCTATCTCCGTCAGGGGAAGGGGGACAGGCAGCTATGGTTGCAAACTACTATACTGGCTGCTGCAACCCATTTGGAGACTCACTCTAACCTATGCTACCTGGATCTTGCATTCTCCACCTGGCACTGCTCCAGTTTACCTTAATTATATCTAAAACACTATAAACAACTTTCTCCTTGCACTACATCCTGAGCTTCTTCTATTCATTCCACCATCCATCTACACCAAAATGTCTTGTTATGTGTTGCCATTCTGCCTATTACCTCCATGCCTACTATTTCGTCTACTATTTCTTTTAATGTTTTATACTTGCTCCTTCACATCTCTACTCTCTTTGCAGCAGTGTTGTGCATTGGCGAGCCCATACCAGCAGTATTCTGGTCTCCATCCCAAACTCATACTTTCTGAGGTGCTGAGTGGAGGTAGGCTTCCCTTGTCTACCAGGGATAGAATTCTGTTACAATCTACCTCCTACTACTTCCCAGCCTGACAGGGATGGGAGCCATGTCTACAATCTACAGACTGCTACTATACATTCTCTACCTCATACCAGTTGCAGTTTCCCTTCGGGAATGGAACTTCATCCTACTTACCACTTCGACATTCTCAGCACGGGGTCATAATGTCGCAAGACATTATGTCTCATGGCAAAATCGCGCTCTGCCATGAGGCATATGTCTTTTTTCTGTGCTCCCGGACCCCCCCCCCCGGCTAAAGATTCTCATCTCTGGGGGGGACCAACTCTGGGAGAGCACAAAAGTGTGCAAAAATAAAAGATTCTGGGACTGGGAATCAAGCCCGGTCCCAGACGCAGCACCTGGGTTCCTGCTGCTGTGGCTCAGTCCTGTGAGCCACGGCAACTGCTCAGCGGAACCCTCTCCCAGCAGAGGTCATATCCTCTGCCAGGGAGAGCACTACTGGTGCAATACCGCATACAGCAGTATACGTGGCATTGTACCAGTAGCGGTTACGGACTATGCTGTAGTCATTTAGCCATATTGTCATATGCTCTTAAGCGTGCGACATTATGACCCGGTAGGGACATTCTCCATCCCTATCTCTGCTGGATAGCATCGAGTGAAGGTACCCAGCTACCAGGGGTTTAGAGCTGTGTTTCCAGTCTACAGATTTCTACCATACCTTTTCTACCTTATGCCAGTTGCTGCTTCCCTTCGGGAATGGAACTCTCACACTCTGCATACCATAATCATGCTACATATGCTGCTTCAGGTCACTACTGTTCAACTCTGCTATCTGGCGTTTGTCTGAGTCTACAGTCTTCTGCTTCATTTTATGAACATATGAATGTGCCAGCAGAAACAGACAACCTGGTCTATCTAAGTCTTCTCGAGTGTGCAGTTAGCACCCCTAGTTTACAGCTGCCCCATCCCCCCTCCCATTTGTCATCCCACTGCCACCCCGCCTCCCCACCCTCACTCTCCCTGTTCCTGTCCCATGCACTTTTGAAACTGTTCACAGATTTACATGATACCACTCATTCTGGTAGGGCATTCCATTTTGCTACCACTCTCTGTGAAATAGTGTCTCCTCGTTTCCTTTCTAAATCTTCCCCCCTCTATTCTTAATGTATACCCCCAGTGACCCTACCCCTCCTTAACTTAAAGACCCCATCTGCCTCATCCTTATTGATTCCTCTCAGATACTTGAATGTCTCTATCTTGTCCCCCCTGTCCCTTCTATCCTCCAGGGTGTACATATTCAGGTCTCTCAGCCTGCTGTCATAGTCTGCCCCTTCCATTCCACATATCATCTTTGTTGCCCTCCTCTGCACCCCCTCCAGTAGCCTGATATCACGCTTTAGGTATGGCCTCCAAAACTGCACACAATACTCTAAGTGCGGCCTTACCAGTGACCTGTAGAGGGGCAAGATCACCTCTCTTTGCCTGGATGAAAACCCACTCTCTATGTACCCCAGCATTTTGTTCACTTTTGCAGCTGCTCTCCTGCACTGGGCAGTGTTGTCCATGGTCCCTGTTATCATTACCCCTGGGTCCATCTCTTCCTCAGTGATCCCCAGCTTAACCCCTCCCAGCCAGTATTCTCTCCTTGGGTTCTTCACCCCAAAGTGCATAACCTTACACTTCTTTGCATTGAACCCCAGCTGCCATCTCTCTGACCACTCCTGTAGCTTGTTTAGGTCCCTCTGCAGCTGCTTCCATCCCTCCTCTCCATTCACCACTGCTCCAATTTTGGTGTCGTCAGCGAACAGACTTATCTTGCTCACCACCCTATGTGCAATGTCTGATATGAAGAGCCCGAACAATACTGGCCCCAACACAGAGCCCTGTGGTACCCCACTCATCACCGGCCTTGGAGTTGAGAACTCGCCTCTCACCACCACCAGTTGTAGCCTCCCACTCAGCCAGCTTGTAATCCAGTTCATCTTTTTTGCCCCTTTCCCTACACCAGTTAGCTTCCACCCCAGCCACCCATGAGGGACAGAATCAAAGGCCTTGCTAAAGTCCAAGTAAAGAACATCCACTGCATGACCCTTATCCAGCTCGCCTGTCACCCAGTCATAACATTGTATCAGGTTGGTTTTACAAGACTTCCCTGAAACAACCCATGCTGCCTCACATCCTGGAGGCCATTGTCCTCCAGGTATGACACCAGTCTTTCTTTAGTATTGTCTCCATGAGTTTGCACACTATGGAGGTGAGACTAACCGGGCATTAATTACGTGGTTCATCCCTTGGTCCACTTTTGTGTAATGGCAATACATGTGCCATCCTCCAGTCCAGGGCACACATCCCAACTCCTGTGAGGTGCTGTACAGATCCACCAGTGGCTCCGCAAATGCCTCCGCCATCTCCCTCAGCACCCTAGGGTGGATACCATCCAGCCCTGGTGCCTTGTCTACCTTCAGTGCCCTCAGTCCCTCTAAGACTCTACTTGCCTCAATTCTTCCATCTGTTGCCTCTTCTCCCCCTGTCCCCACCCTCCCTGCCCATGGTGGTAGCGGTCCCCCTTTTCTTCTGTGAACACTTTGGAAAGTATTCATTCAGTGCTTCTGCCTGCTTCTCACCCTTTTCCATCCACTCCCAACCCCTTTTTATCCTCACTATTGACTCCTTGCACTTCCTTTTCTCCCTGACGTATCTGAAAAAGTATTTCTCCCCCCCACCCCGTTAATTCCCTGCGCTAATCTCAGCTCCCTCTGGGCCTTGGCTTCTCTCACTTTTCTGGTCACCTCCCTGGACCATCTTGCATACTCCTCCCTGTCCACTTCCTTCCCTGTCCTTCTATACCTCTGGTGCACCTCTCATTTTGCTCTCACCACCTCCACTACCCCGCTGTTCAACCAGCATGGTTTTCTTGCTCTGCTCCTCTTACTCCGTGTCTTGGTGCAGGTTTCAGTTGCCTCTGTAATCCCCCTTTTAATAATATCCCATTTCTGCACTGCATCCATCTCCTGCCATATGCCCTCTAGTTTCCCTTTCAGTACTTTCTGCATCCTCCCAAAGTCTGCCCCCCTGAAGTTTACTACCTGAGTAACTGATTTCTCTGGCTCCCTGCACATTGTGATATTAAACCACACCGTTTGGTGATTGCTGTCGGCCAGTGGTTCCTCCACCTTTATTTCCCTTACTGCCTCCCCATTCAACAACACCAGATCTAAAATGTTCTTTAACCTAGTAGGTACACTAACCAACTCTGTCAGGAGACCCTCCTGGATTTCATCCAGGAGCACTTGCTCCCTAGCACTGGAGGTGACTGGAATGCTCCAGTCAATCCCCGGCAAGTTGAAATCCCCCACGATGACCACCTTCCCTTTTCTACATACCTTTCTGATTTGTCTTGCTAATTCCCTGTCAAGCTTTTCAGACTGGGACGGTGTCCTGTATACCACCCCAAACCTCAGTTTCCTACCCCTTGAGTCTGGAAGCTGCAGCCAGATTGCCTCAGTTCTCCTTTCTTCCCCTCGTCCCTAGTGTATTTGATTCCGTTCCTCACATAGACTGTCACCCCACTGCCCCTCCCTTCCTTCCTTACAGTCCTTCCTGTATACTTTGTATCCTGGGATTGCCAGATCCCAGTCCTGGTGCTCAGTTTCCCATGTTTCTGTGACAGCTGCAATATCCACCCGCCACTCTGCTAAGAGTGCCTGTAACTCAGCAGATTTGTTGCCTAAGCTTATTGCATTCAGCGAGACCACCCTCCATCCTGCCCCCTTCCCTTCATTGGCCTCCATTTCCTTCCAACTACTCCCTCCTTTTTCGGCCACCCGAGTCCTTCCCTGCTAGCCTAGGGGGTAGGCTGTGACTCCACGCTATCAAATATATGTTCTCAGCCCGATGCCCGGCTGCTGTTCCCTTCAGGAACAGGACTTTGCCCTACTTGCTTCTCCATCATACCTTGTCTGCAGCCTAGACTCATCATCCTATCTGCTGACTTCCACATCTGGGAGCCTGACTCCGACATGCACTGTCTCCACTATTGCATCTCCACCGATGTGGACTGCCATTCAAGTACAGATCTCAAACCTCGTTCTCATTGTTCTGCATTTCCTAACCGCATCCAGTCTGGATCTTCCTGCCTCGTTTGTCCCTTCTGGATGCATGTCCCTCCATTCCGCTGCTTCACATGTGTTTTTCTCCACCTGCTACCCAATGTCTTTACCCTTCTGGACTTGGACCTCCTACTGCTGAGCTGTCTCCAATTCTCCTTGCCACAGCTGTTCTTCCAGCCTCACCATTCAAGCACTACAGAGACTTCCTTGCCTGGTCCATGGCCCTAGCTCACATGACTGTGTCCGCCATCTGCTTTTCTCCCTAATGCAGGTTGCTGCTTCCCTTCCAGAAAGGGCCTTTTCACTCTTCCAGCCTTCCACCTCTCAGCTCTGCCTGCAACTTGGACTGCGGAACCAGGACCTCATCAACTGGTTTGCCTCCATCCTGCTGGTTTGCCACTTCCCTTCCACTGCAGGACCCGTCTGCTTTGAATGATTCCATTCATCATCCCATTCTTCCATGGACCCTCGTTATCCAGCCCCTTTGGCCTCCTTTTCCCTCATCCTATGGTCCTGCTGGCTTGTTCAATCCCTATCTCACTCCAGGTCAACTACCTCATGGACTTTCTTGTTGCAGGTCCCCAGTCCGGCTGCTGTAGGGAGTTGTTTTCTTTTGCAGATTTGGGACCTTGTCCTTTGTTGCTCCAGCGCTTTCCATCATTTTCTAATCATTTCCAGCCTTTATCTGATGTGGGACTTCTGTTGCTCATGGAGCTTGGCTTGGCTCCTTGGCCTTCCATGGATCATCATCTGATACCTTGCATCGGCTTTCTGACGCTTTGCTGTTGTTTCCCATGGAACTGACCCAGTCCCGTACCTTCCTGCTCTGGATGTCATCCGGCTTTGCCTAGCCCATAGCTTCCTCTGCTTCCTGCTTCAGTTCCTCAGGATCCACTCTAGACTTCCTTCCCATTTTGGATGGCTGCCTTCTTATCTTCGCCTTGCTGGCTTGGGGCTTCATACTGTTTGCTATGGCTGTTTTGGGCCTTGTAATCTACCTGCGACCAGTACTCCTACCCAGTCATCTGCTCTTTCATATGATCCATCCCCTACTTCTACTGCAGCCCTTCTAACAGTACCCTTCCACTACTCATTCGATCATTAAATAACTATTCTGGAGTAATACTACTGCCAGCAAACATCCCTTGGCTCACATGCCTCATAGACTCTTATGTTATCATAGAGTATTATACTGCCACTTCAGTTCTTCACAATCATTCGTGGACTCCCATTCACCTGGATAATATGAAAAGCTCCTCCATCTCTATTGGATATGCCCTCCGATCCCTGTCCATCCAATCACCATGACTTCCTTGGATGCCTCGTGTTGTTGGCCATCCTTATACATGGAAAGGACTTAAATCCTTCTGTTATACTCAGACTTCATAATCAGCATCACTTCTACAGATACCGGAAAACACAAGAGAACCTATTCAACTATGGACATCATCCATTTTACCTTTGCCACCTCTTATTTCAGCAATGACTCTGATGACCAAGTTACTTGGCTCCTACTTCCCAACAGTCATTGCTAGTTTTAGGAATTGCACAGATATTGTCCAGAATATTGATTTCAGGTCTCTACCTGATACAAATGGTTAAGAGTTGTACCCATACAAACTACCGAACAGGCTCCAGTATGCTGATTGATTGGGTATTGACGACCCACCCGGAGCGACTGAAGGATGTACAGGTACTACCTGACACCCTCAGCGACCACTCATCTATCCAATGTGGGTGGTCGACTAAACAGGCCAAACCTCCCCCAAGAATGGTGAGGAACAGAGTTATTAAAAAAAAGCTTGATGGCTGACTTCAGTAAACACCTTAAAGCAATAGACTGGAGCTTCCTTGACTCATGCTCCTCAGTAGACACAGCCCTACAGCTCTTCCTCAAACACTTCAATGCAGCAGCTGATAAGTAAAAAGTTGTTTAAGGGGTGTAGCATGGATTGGGTCACGCCTCAACTACTAAGTATGATGAGACAAAGGGACCTGCTCTGGAGCAGTGCTAGGGCCACTGGGTCAGCAACAGATGTCTAATCATACAAGATGGCCTGCAACAAGTGCACCGGGGCAATCAGACAGGCCAAGGCTTCCTACCACAGGAACCAACAATCACAATGTTGGGGTGATGGGAAGAAATGTTGGGCCTCAATGAAAAACCTCACTGCAATAGGTGACAGATTCCCCCTCCCATGCTTCACCACCGTGATGAGGTCAAACTTGATGATGACTCTATGGCCAAAATTTTCAACAAGGCCTTCACTGATTACAGCATAGTCCTCTGCCCTAAGCTAGCTACCTACCCTGAGGGAGATCAAGACACAGACTGCCTGTCCTCCCACCCCAATGATAGGACCTGCCCAGTCTTCTACTTTAGACGGGTCTGCATCGGCGACACAAGAAAATATGAAGAAAGAGTCCTGTGCAAAACAAGAATGGGATGCGATGTGATTAACATGAAACTAATCTCCATTGCCCTAACTGAGGTCATAGGACCTATCTCCAAGCTGTACAATCTGTCTCTACGCCTACCCACTTTCCCTTCCATCTGGAAAACTGCTATGGTCACACCAATGCACAAAGGGGGTGACCAGTCACTAGTAACCAACTACAGACCCATTTCAGTCTTATCCCCGTTATCTAAAGCACTGGAAAGAATCATTGCCGACCAGCTTATGGAACATCTACATAAATACGACCTCCTCTCCCCCCAACAGCATGGCTTCCGCAAGCAGCAGAGCCCTAACACTGCACTAATTGATTTCGCTGGATATGTGCACGACGTACTCAACCAAGGCAACCTAGTTGGGGCAATCTTTATCGACCTAACCAAGGCCTTCAACCTCATAGATCACCAGCTGCTGCTACACAGGCTACGTGGCCTAGGGCTGTCTCCCATCACGGTCAAATGATTTTCCAGCTACTTAACTGAGCAGTCTCAGAAAGTAAAGATCAATGGTTCAATCTCTGACTCCTGCAAGGTAACAGTAAGGGTCCCCAAGGGGTCCATACTGGGTCCACTCTTGTTCAGCCTCTTTGTCAACAATCTCCCTTATGCATGCCCCACTGCCAAGATCCTACTGTATGCAGATGACACAGCTGTATTCTCCCACAACTCCTGCCAAGTAGCCCTCACTAGGAACTTGCAGTACAACCTCAACTTGCTAGAGGATTGGCTCAAACATAGTCTGCTAGTGCTTAATAGCAAAAAGACCAAGACTGTGCTCTTTGCCATGTGACAAAAGAAGAGATCTGTTACACCCATCTCAATTACCTGCAGCCCTCACTCCACTCTGGAACAGGTGACCTCATTCTGTTATCTTGGCATAAACTTTGATGAGACCATGTTGTTCAACAATCACATTCACAATATTACCACCACTGCCAACAGGAAGCTTGGAGCACTATATAAGCTCTGGTATGGGAATGTAATATATGGTGCTGCTTCTGACTCTAGCCTGGTCAGAGTTCAAATGACCCTCAATAAAGCCGCTAGATTTGTGTTTGGTGCAGATCACCTAACACATACTTGTGATCTGTACATTAGGACACATTGGCTCCCACTTATGGATCGCATTAAACTCCATGCCTGCCTGCTGGGGAAGAAGGCCCTCCTTGGCCTTGCACCCTATTCCCTACAAGCCGTATTCTGCCCTGCACCCTCAGGGCACACCACTAGAAGTGTCATCAAGCAAGCACTAGCAGTGCCATATAGAAGGACCGCATTGGGGATGTGAGCCTTTGCAGTAAGGGCTACTATCTGGATAAATGAGCTCCCGCTTACAACCACAGGTTTCGTACGCCTTGGCCCCTTCAAGTCTGAACTCAGAAAAGTCTTCTCCCACCCTAGTCACTGCTTCTGCCACTCCTAACCATGCTATGTTGATATGCAGGGTGCCTAGGCACAGAGAGACCCAATCCTACCCACCCACCTACCTACCTACCTACCAACCTTCATACCTAACAGCATTCTTCCATCCTTCTACACCTACCCCTTTCCAACTGCTCCTAATTCCACTCCTAGCACCCTATCTGATCCCACCTACAACACTCTCTTAGTTTCTCCCTACCTATCTTCCACTTCCCCACTACGTCTGCATCTACACTCCATGACTGATGCTCTTCGGTGCTCCCTTAGGTATTGACATTGCTGTTATGCAGTTGGTTTAAAACCCTCTATCAAGGATGTACTTGGGCTCTAGAACTTACATTTGCTAGTATTTTGTGTACATACAATGTTTCATGTGACATTTTTGCAGTGTATTATATGATATTTGTCTATCTTGTCCTCACTACTGATTACTCAGTGCTCTTGGATATGTGTTGCCTTGGATTATGTGTTGCCTAGGCCAGTTTTTCCCCTTTCAACTGTTTACTTCTTGCTCTAACTTGACAAGGCTTTATTTAGCTGCCACCGTCTACCCTACTTATGTTTTCCCTTCCTTGTATGACGTGAATCCTTTGTAAATGAGCTTTTAGCTCAAAGGTTGTAATTCTGATTGTTCAATCAATAAATAAATAAAATGTTTGACATGGGATCTACAGCTAGCTGATTACCGACTCTACGCCATCCAAACTGCGATTTCACTCCTGGACATCACTATTCCTTATACTATTAAAAGTACCTTTTCACCTAGTACCTTCAGCCGGGTCAACCGCTCTCTAGCGGACCCTTCAACCTCTTCTTTTTGAAGTACCTTTGATAGTCTCTACAACAGATCATCACTGAGAACTGGCTTTCCTGAATTTTATCTGGCGATCCGTAACATCCAAGACAAATTCACCAACTCATCCTTGCATCCCAACAGGTATTAATCAGCTGTAGCACTAAAATCCTATGACATCCTGCACTAATCGATCTCACTACCAACCCAGCCTACAGGCTCTTCCTCTCATCTGTCCCAAGCTTCCTTCATATACTTCAGCATCAGGATTACCCATAATCTTAACCACCTATGCCATCACAGTGCATCTCCTAAATGATCACATCTCAGAAACACCCACACTTACTTCAGGCAGCATACCAGCAGAGGATTTGAGCATAACATCATGACCATCATGACCAAAGAAGACATCTATTCCTCATACTGAATTTGCAGTCATTTCTCATATATATTAGGCTACCATCTGGATGGCTCTGCAAATCTTCTTCTAGTGCTTTACTAATCATTTATGGCATTACACTCATCAGGCACTCAAAATCTCCTCTACTCATTTTACTCTGGGATGCTCACCTAGTGACTTATCGTTCACTAATAGAGTCTTTACCTCCAGACTATCTTGAACATCAAACCTTTTACAAATTGGAGCAGTCACCCATAACTGTACAAATCATCACAACTCCCACAGTGTACTTTCTGATCTTATATCAATTAAATCTTGCTCTCCTGACTCATTACGCCCTACAGTACCTTGGACATGCATCCCTTATCACTTCGGAAACATGGTATGTATTAGCCCTTCTTTATCTGGATCTGCTTTACACATAGGATTTATCATTCCTGTGGAAAAGATGTACCCTTCATCTTCAGGATCATGATTCAGGTTGTATCATCCTTGGATCAAGAATGAACCGTCATCTCCAGGGCACTCAATGACTCTTCTACAAATTCTACTCTATGGATGTTTCCTTAGCGACTCCTCATTCAATATAGAGTTCTTAGCCTCCGGACCATACCCTTACATTCAAACCTCTCTCAAGTTGGATCATTCACTAATGACGTTTTCTACCATTGTATTTCCACCATTCCCAGTTTAGTACCTTATCGACCCTGTCATGGTCCCTCTGCCTATTACAATTCCGTTGGACAAGCATCATTCATCATCTTGGAAACTTGGACTTCCTTCGGCCTCCTTCACTTGGATTTACTTCATACTTAGGATTCTATCTCTCATCCAGAACAGACCTGTTCTTCAACTTCAGGATCTCTATGAGATCTGCATCATCCATGGACTGAGGATGGATTATCATCTTTCCAAGCAACTCCAACCTCAAATTAGCTATGGTTACTAGAACCTAGATCCTTCTCCATTTAGCATGCCCAGAGGATGGGCAGACCTCTGACCATGGGTCCTCAGAGGTTTCCTCCACCTGGGGGGTTTTCCTCTCCTGAGTGTCAGGCGGTCATACTCTCCGTAAGCTGGAGGAGTTATCTTTTTGGGTCTTCTATTCTCTACAAATTACTACCTACATACCTACTATTCAAGGGTGGGAATAGAGTAAAGCCACAAAAAGTACTACAAGTTACACAAGCACTATATACCCCATCTCTTCTCATTGCTATTCCACAAACATTGAAAGGGAGGGCTTGCCTGAGGTTCAATGTGGGGAATAGCTCCTCCCACAACCTCTACTTAAGCCCTCCTCTAACACACCTCCCTTGCTTAGGGAATGTTTTTTCATCCAACACCGTCCCCTTTTCCTCCTTCTCCGGCGCTCTTCTCATCCTTGCTCATGGGTCTTCCGTTCCCTTCAAATTACTACCTACAGTACATACCTACTACTCAATGGTGGGAAGAGAATAAAGCCACAAAAAGTACTACAAGTTACACAAGCACTATATACCCCATCTCTCCTCATTGCTATTCCACAAACATTGAACAGATTTGAACAGTTAGCATGAATGGATTGTGGTTGGTGATTTCAGTTGTAACTGGTTAGCCTGTAAAAACAAGAACTTTAGAGACAAAATTGCTATGGTTTACCTCATGAAAACTATCTTGGAACCTGCCAGAGTAAACTATAAAACCAGGGCTACATCCCTTCTTGATGGGATCCTGGTCAGAGACCATGATAAAGTAACTTTTGCTAAAGTCCTACCTGACTTCCTAAGTGACCGCTCAAAGTGTCACCTGCAGATGTTCTGCCAAAGTCTGCAAAAATGAACCAACTATAACATCCACATAAGTATTCTGCATGCAAAAGTCCCCCTGTTTTAAAGCTCTTCTGCAGCACACGTATTGGCATTTTCTAACCCAAAGCCAGGATGTTAACTTAGCCATCAGCTACTTCGTTCAGCAGTTCAGTAGGGTCTGTGACATTGTTGCTCCCAGCAGACACATTGTTATGAAGAAACAGTTACAGGAATGGTTCACTCCTGTTATTGGGCCCTATGCATGAAAGTGTGGAAACTGCATGGCAAACTGGCAGAAATGCAGTGCACAGCTCTGCAGCATGCAAGGCACCTGTGGAACACAGTATGCACAATTGGCCATGCAAGACATGTAAACTCAGGAGGCGGGATGACAGGGGATGTATATCAGCCTGCACAGCACACACAACTGGGGCAAGGATATGTGGACCTTCCCCTTGACCCCACCATATAAGGGCATGTGCACCACACCGTGCATCGTTGTGGAAGTGAGTAGCATTTAGGAGCAGAATGCGGAGACCATGGAGGATAGTGACAGAAGTGCTAAGAAGCCCACACCGTGACTGGCACAGCTTGATGGAGCAGCTCATGCAGGTGGATAGTGCCACAGATGTGTCCGCACTCAAGGTGGCACACTTCCTATGCACCAAATTTCACCAGTGACCAAGTGGCGTCCATGGTCAGCGACATTTGGATGCACTATGTCAACCTGTATGGGGCACAATCCCTGTCCACAGCCCCAGAGGTAAAGGCATGACTGTGGCTAGACATTCAGGCTGCCATGAAAGCCACCGAACCAGAAGCTCAGACACTGGCATCCATAAAACACAAGGACTGGACCTGTGCGCAGTGGTAAAAAGAAAACTTGCCGTGGGCACAGGGGCATACCAGGATACAGGAGGCGGGTCACCCAGCAGCAACATGCCACTGACACTACTCAAGAGGATGGTGGAGGACACCCACACAGAGGTCAGTGTCCATGGGGAGGTTGAAGGCATAGACACCCTGGAAGGTACGTATGCACCGGCATGTTATGGGTACCCTAGGGAAGTTGCTTCATTTAAGGACTAAGAGCCTTGTGTTCCACCCCAGAGACACAGGCACTGATGGACGCACAACCGCAGGGGCAACATCACACAGCCAGGACACAACAGCACAGAATGTGGGATGAATTCTATGACCATCTGGAGGAGGAAGGCACAGGTGGGCCACCGGTGCACCTGCACCCCAGCAATGGCCAAATACAAGGGCCCCATCACAGCCAGCCTATCAACCCTATGTCCCCCACAGATACTGAGCTAGAGACAGAGACACAGCAGAAGTCAGAGATGGATCTTGAAAGCACACAGGTGGCCCAGGTCAAGAGGACACAGCAACCTTTTGAGATGGTGGACAGAAGTCACAGCAGCCAGGTGTGCCAGCATGCCCTAGGACAATAGGCATGGACCACCGAGGACAGGGCTTTGAGCAGGACCACATCCAGTGGTACAGAACAGGCATGCCAAGATGCCATGGCCAGGGGAAGAATGACACCAAGAAGCCCTGTGGACAGTGGTGATGAAGGCCCATCAACACAGGCCATGGGCGGCCCATGTATGGTGCTCACCTGTGGTATCATGGCAGCACAGTACAGGGAGCAAAGAAATCCAGCACTCACCAAAGCTGTATTAAAAACGCTGCTCTCATATTTGTAAAGGTGCCAAAAACTTTATGCCAGGTGCCTAAAAAATGCCTTGATGTGTTTCAGACTGAATGACCATGTCCGTTATCAAAAGTCTTTTGATAAAGGACATTCAATTTGAAACACGTCAAGGCATTTTTTAGGCACTTGGAATAAAGTTTTTGGCACCTTTACAAACAAGAAAGTGGCATTTTTAATACAGATTTGGTGAGTGCTGAATTTTTTTGCTTTGTGATTTTACTGATCTTTACCCATAGTACCCCAGCCTTGTGCAGGTATCTCACTGTGCTACTTACAGTACAGGGAGCTGGGGTAGCTGGAGCAGGACAGACTAGAGGTGCAGCAATGTAACATGGAGGTGCTGGTGGTCCTGACCGGGGAGGTGCGGGCCATGCAACGTGGGATCGATCTGCTAGCTGATCTTCATAAGAGGCTCGTGGACCACCCGGTCAGATGGGAGGTGACACATGGCTGGTCTACCCATACCCCTCACCACATGGCAAATGCCCACACCCAGGTGTCTCCCACCGTGGTGGCCACCAACTGGGAACAGGACACCTAACTCTGGGACATGGAGAGCTCCCTGGTGGAAGGGCCCCAGGGTGCATGCACAGCCCACATGCACACCACCAGTATGCAAAGTGGGGAGTCAAAGGGGCATGACGCAGTCAACACACAGGAGGATGTGAACATCCACCATGACAGCCACAGCACTGCAAACAATGATGCTCTGGAGGAGCAGCAGAAGGTGCCCACCTCTGTGGGCAGTCGCCAACAGGGCAAATTCCATCCACATGCACCAGTCAGGAGACTGGGCACATAGTCCTCAGCATGTCTACAAGCAAAGCCCTACAACACACAAGGGCAGTGAAAGTGCATAAGCACCAATCACTTGACATGTGTAGCACATGCATGATGTGTACATACCTTGCACACGGCACATGCCACACCACCATGTGCACAGTCCCTCTGTACAGCCACCCCACAGACACAGAACTCTGATGCACAATGCCCTAGCACTATACCAATGGATACACACACATAGGACCATGATGCCCTGTGGTGCCACACACACACCCTGTTACACAGCTTGACAGCCCCTGCCACACAACCATTATGGCGTACACTGCCACACTATCACTGGCACACCAAACGCTGAGCAGTACAGCAGCCACCGCCATAGCAACACTCCCAACATGCCCCCCAGCAGGGCACCCAACATGCCCCCCTTCATAGCAACATCCCATCAAGCCTCCCCCATTGTAGGACACCTGACATGCCCCCACCAACCTCCCAACACAGCATGTCGTGCCATGTGCCACACCCCCTGTCCTAGCCAGGTACACAGGCCCCCACATCTGTCCCACCCGCAGATGGGTGCATTCAATGCATGGTGTCATCACTGTGCACCCGACACCCATGTCAGCTGGAGCACACACAAGCCATGACACTGTGCTGTCCACACCACCTGCACACACAGATGTCCACACATAATTATGTGCACAATGGTGCTGCTGAACAAGACACACAGCCATCGGTCTTGACGCTGTGTAGGTGCACATCACTACCACCGGATCATGTCCTGTACCAATGCATTGTGAGCTGCATGCCCTCTCAGTGTCTCCTGTCCCCTGGATGGCCTCCCATCATCCTCCTCCAGTCATGCATCCTGCTGGTGGCCCATTGGCATGGGTACATTACAACACAGGGTGATATTATGGAGCATGGCACATACAATGAACACCTTTCACTCCCTTCCCGGTGACAACAGCACTATTTCCCCAGTATGATCCAGACACCGGAACTGCATCTTCAGTAGGCCAATAGTCCTCTCAATGATGTTCCTTGTCTTCTTGTGGGCATGCTTGTATGCCTCCTCTGCTGTGCTGTTCAGTGCCAGGATAGGTGTCATCAGGTATGGGCACAGTGGGTATCTGCTGTGACCTGTGCAAGGGGCAGAACAAGCAGACAATTAAGTGCATGCAGCATGCGGCATCATGGTGCCACACACATTGCCCCCCTATACTCACCCAACAGCCAGTCATCCAGCTAACTGGCATATAGCAGGACTGCAAGATGTGATACATCCAGTATGTATGTATTGTGGTGTGAGCCAGGGAACTTTGCACACACATTTGTGAATATACCACCCGCATAACACATGACCTGACAGTTCACATTGTGGAAGCCCTTTCTGATTCTGTATGTCTCCTCATACACATATGGTGACAGTATTCCAATATGGGTGCAGTCTATTGTGCCATATATGTTTGGAATGCAATGCATGGCAGAGAAGACCTGTTTCGTGGCATGGACTTTAGTGTTGGATGCAGGGAAACTGATGTGCTCCTGCACATGGACCAACAGGGCATCTATCACCTGCACCAATGCCCGTGATACAGAGGACTGACGTACACCAATGGCATCATCAGACAGCTGCTTGAATGACCCTGTTGCATAGTATGACAGGGCATGTGACTTGATCTTCACAGTCATCGCCCTGGACTGCCATGTCCGTGATGCAACATTGTCATGAACTATGTCATGCAGCAGTTTGATTGTGGCCCAGTCGAACCTGAAGTGTTGGAAGCTGTGTGTGTCCTACAGCATGGCTGCAGCCAGATGTGGTCTGAAGACCCTTGACCATGGTCCAACACGCCTCCACTGCTCAGTCTCCATGTCGAGCAGGTGTATGTTCATCAGAAGGCCAGAACACATCCTCCCCCACCACTACTGATACCTGTGTACCTGGACATGTACTGCCTCAGCCCCTTTATGTGGCCCAGGACACCTGTGTGTACCTTTAAGAGGGCATGGAAGGGGGCCCTAAGTGTGTTGACATTACCTGTGCAGCATCATGTGGACACACAGCAGTGTGAGATGATGGAGATGGCCACAGCTGAGGGGAGCTCCGTTGTGTCCATGCCACAAATCAGGCATCTGGAGTGGTACCTCAAGAAACTCTGGAGGGTGTCTGAGGACTGCTGCAGTGGGGGCAAAACTTTGGAGCCTGGATGCACTGACACGGGTATGTACCTGGCATGCAGGGGTGCTGTGGGGCATTGGGGGTGTGCATTCTCCATGGTGCTGATGGTTGTTTGCCATCTTGTCCCTCACAGGATTATCTAGGCCTCCCTCACAAGCTAGTCCTGACATGTGTGGAGCAGCCGGATGGAGCCCCCTGTGTCATGTGGACACCACCACATTGGAAGAGATGGCAGCAGGCCAACCTAGACTACCTGTCCCTGAGGATGGGCACTGATGATGTGATGTACAAGTTGGACTTCTGTGTGATGCAGCTGGTGGTGGTGCCATCCAAGGTAGGTTCAGCATCCTGTGACATATCTGTGTTGGACTCCATTGCCATATTCAACCCTGATATGTTCCCCTGTCATGCCTCTTCTCACTGTGGTAACTTCCTTTGCAGTGCTACAGGGAACCCCCTCTGATGCCTCATGTTGCTACCTCAGCCCTGGTCGGACACATCACTGTCAAGCTACAATGGGGACTCCCAGGAGGAGGAGGAGGAGAGCTATGGTGTGTGCCACCAGATGGAGCATAGCTGTATGTGCCTCAGGAACATGATGCACCTACAAATGTGTTGACTGTATGTCACTGCCTGTTGGACTTCTGTTATGTAGGATGCGGTTACTTACGCATTTGGATTTTGCAATCTACCTGTGTGGCTGCAACCTTTCCTACGTACATGTGTTTGAGAATAAAGCTTTTCATTGTGAATACCTGTGTGGTCATTGTATCTTGCACAGCAGGCGGTAGGCTGGGGTGGTTGGGTGGGGTACTGGGGGTGGGGGCTCTGGGATGTGGAGGTAGCCTCCTGGGGGGGCAGATGGGAGGGCTGTGCAGTTGTCCCACATGTGTGCCATATGTGGAATGGCAGGTGTTCCCTTGCTGGTTCACACGTTGGCAGGTGTTGCACATTTCTCGGGGGCTGTCTGCCTGGGCTGGGCACTGTGCTGTACATAGCATATATGCCCCTGTGTCACAGTGCACCATCCAGGTGTTACATGTCAGGACCATTGTCCTGTGTCCCTTGTGTGTGCCCATGGCAGTGCGCATCACAGCAATGTCTCAACCATGCCATCCCATGGCATACTGGTCAACCTAGGGGGCACTGCCCCAGGTCCCCCAGATCTATAGGTCCACCCATGCCCGCTGTGTCTGCATCCATCTGCAGGGTATGCATCACATCGTCTCGACTGGTGTCGGATGTGAGGGTACCATGCTACGCTGGGTCCCATTGGTGGTGGTGGCATCACCTGAGCCTCAGAGGGGAATGCCTTCATATGTGTGCACTGCCCTGCCTTACCAGCTTGCCATGATTGGCCCCACACACATCCTCTGACCATAGCACATGGTGTGTTTGTGTGACTGGGTACTGGGTTTGGTGTGCATGGTGTGGGGTCATTGTTGCAGCAGTCCTGGTCTTTGTAGCCAGCTGCTTCTACTACACCCCATCAGTTTGCACACCCCTCAGCACATGTTTAATGGTGCATCCCCATTGTTGGTTGTCTCACTATGTGCACTGGTCCACATCCCAGTTTCTGGGTTGGACAGGCGCGTGGTGTTACTGCTATGGGGTAACATGGTACAGCTGTGCTGCTCTGTGAGCTTGGTTACCTGCCATGCTGCACAGACATCTATGGGCAGCCCTCCAACTGCCATAAGCCACATGCCTGGCTATTGTACTTGGACTTGGGCATGCGTGTATGGGGGTGCCACACATGGTACGGTTCGGCCATGCCCCGTGTATGCACCTTGCACAGCAGCCATGCTGCTGCACATGGGTTGCCTACATGTACACCCACACATGCTTCGTGCATGCCTCTCTGGTGTGCCGTGTGCACAAATCGCATGTACTGTATGCAGCAATTTTTTTTGAACTTACCAGATATTTTTATTGGTATTTCATATACATTATACAATACATATCTCTGTATACAACCTTTCACATTCAGACAGAGCATATCCCTAGGTTAGATATTAATAATACATTGTCAATATATATCATTTAATGTGAGGGTGACTTGATTAATTTAAGTCCATCATAGCCATGTGCTATGTAAACATAGAACAGTTCCTTGTTTCTGTTGATTGATTGATTGTCCACATAGATCAGTTCTGAACACGAAAATGTCCACTTTTCACTCTCACTGTGTTGCTACTTAAAAGAGCTGGTATTATGCCCAGAGACTCAGTTGACCCTAAGGTAGCATACTCATATCACATACTATAATTAACATATCATTTAAACAATGATAGTAAAAAAAAAAGAAGAAAAGGATCAAGGAAAGAAAGGCCATCAAGCATAATAAAAATAATTGCATGACTTGTTTTGTGCAAAGTTGTGGTCTTATAATTTTAAGATTATATATTGTGGGATCCATACCAAGTTGATTCCCTATTAAAGGTCCTTTACCATATCACCTAATAGGAGGCTGGCGTCCTGGTTGCTTTAGTTATGCTGTCTCCAATCGACAGCTGCACTGGGGGGGGGGGGAGGCGGCTGTGGTGGCAGTCCTCCTCATCCGCTTCTTATTACCATGGAAGTATATACTGCTCTAGCACCAGAGTGCCAGTACGATTTTCTATAAAATCATAGTAAGGTAACCATCTGGAGTTAAACTTATCTGTCATCAACCTCAGACGTGCTGTAGCTCCTTCTGCCTCCTTAACATGGTTTACATTATTTACCCACTGAGATAAAGTTGGGGGATCTGTGGTGAGCCAGTGCTGTTTAATGGTCTTTGAGGCTGCTGCTATCAGAATGTAAAATAAGTACTTTTGGGTGTTCAACCTCATCTCAGGTGGTGGGAGGCCTAATACTACATGCTCCGGACCCACATTTCCCTCCAGATGAAATATCTCTTTAATAGCCTGAGTTATCTCATTCCAATAATTAGCAAGGGATGGGCACCTCCAAGGTATATGGGTAATTGAGCCCCTTTCCCCACAATTCCTCCTACAACCATCAGAGGGGGGTATTGTATAGTATTGGGAAACTGTTGGGCTTATAAAAAATCTGCTCACCACTTTCCAGTGGTGTTCCCTCCATATAGGGGAGTTGGATGTCTTGCTCACCCCCAGACAAATCCTACCCCATTCCCTCTCTGACAACTTTATGTCCAGCTCATCTTCCCACTTTCTTTCTATACATTGAGTCTGTAAAATACCCTCTCCCTCCTGTAACACCTTATAGATATAGGAAGTGAACCCTCTCAGCTCTCTGGTTTGTGCTTTCCGATATGTTCCTACCAAGGGCGATATTTTGAAGCTGGATAGGGCTGTCAGGCCTACCCTTGTCTCAATGTAGTGTCTACATTGCAAATATTTGTAAAAATCTTGCTTGGGAAGGTTGAACTCTTGTTGCAGATCTGTGAAACTTTTCAGGACATTCCCCTGTAAAAATTGGGTAAGATGAGTCAATCCTTGTCTTTTCCAGTTTAAAAACTACTTCCTTTTTTATTCAGGGGGAAATGAGGCAAATATGCTAAGGGTATGTAAGGCCATACTGGTGTCGGGATTTCCCATTTCTGTTGTGTCCAGAGCCAAGATTCTAGGGTATGTTTAGTCCACCTATTTTTAATTCTATTTAGGTCTGATCTAAGAGCTAGCCATACCAAATAATTGAGTGGTGTCTCTGGAAATGCAATATGCTCCATCTCAACCTAACTAACCCTATGGCCCGGGGATATCATGTGCAGTATTGGTAGAGTCTGGGCTGCCAGATAGTAGTTATAGAAATGCAGGACCACCAGGCCTCCCCTATCTCTGTCCTCTGACAACAACTCCCATCTCTTTCTGGGACGTCGACCAGCCCAAATAAATGTGCTCAGTCTCTGTCTCAACTCCTTTCACTCCCCTCATGTGAATGGGATTGGGAGATTCATGAACAGAAACAAATATATGGGTAATATGTTCATCTTAACTGTTTCAACTCTGTTATAAAGAGTCAGTGGCATGTCTTGCCAACGGTTCAAGTCCGCAAAGACCTGCTGTTTGAGTGCTCCATAGTTGAACGCATGTAACTTTGAAAGTTTAGTGGGTATCTGTATTCCCAGATATCTTATCTTATCCTTGGCCATAGAGAAGGGTGAACTCCAGCTGACCTTCTGGCCTCCTCCTCCCCCTTTCCTTATCATCAGCATCTCAGATTTTGTCTCGTTCACCTTAAATCCTGATATTCTTCCAAACCTGCTCAGGAGTTACAAAAGTGGAGGGAGAGACATCTCTGGATTATTTACATAAATTAAGGTGCCATCTGCGTACAGCGAAACTTTATTCATCACCCCATTTACTTTAATCCCCTCTATGTTATTATCTTGCCTTATAGCTTGGACCAAAGGCTAATACTTAGGGCAAACAGCAGCGGGGACAGGGGGCAGCCCTGCCTCGTGCCCTGACTAACCTTAAAAATCTCTGACACTGTCCCATTCACCCTAACCCTAGCGGATGGGTTTTGATAAGCTAGCATGGTCCATTTTAGGAAATTACTTCCTATTCCCATATGTAATAATATTTATTTCATATAAACCCAATTGATATGATCAAACACTTTCTCTGCGTCGAGAAAAAGCACTGCTTGGGGAGTATTTGTTTCTACCTGGGCTGTTATTATGTTTAATAATCTTCTTATATTGTCTGAGAGGTGGCAGTGTGGTATGAAGCCGACTTGATCAGGGTGAACAAGACGTTCAATGCACCGTTGAAGCCTGTTGGCCATTATTTTAGTTAGAAACCTAAAATCTTGGTTCAATAACGAAATTGGCCTATACGAGTCGCATGCATCAGCCGGTTTCCCTACCTTGGGAATGACTGAAATCAGGGCCTCCGTCCACAATTGTGGAAGCTGCTCCTCTTCTAGGATAGAGTTCATAATCAATTTCAGCTTAGGCACTAACAGCTTCTTAAACGTCCTATAAAACTCTATTGGATACCCGTCGGGGCCCGGGGATTTACCAGCTGGTAATTTATTGATCACTGAATATAATTCTTGTTTAGTAATGGGAGCGGAAAGGGCATTCTGATCCTCTATGGTGAGCTTGGGGAGGGACAGTGTCCGGAGGAACTCCTCCATTTCCTGTACCACCACATGCGGTTGTTTGGTTTGACTATACAATTTCTAATAAAACAGTCGGAATTGCACTACGATATCTAAGGGCTTTGTCCACTTCTGACTAGGATGGTCTCTATTCCTGATACTTTGTATACATCTAGTAGCTTGTGCCTTTCTAAGCCGGATAGCTAACAACTTCGATGCCCTAGCCCCCCCTTCATAGTACTTTTGGTTAGAAAACCTTAAAATGCCCTCTACCTTTATATTATCAAAAGCCTGCAGAGCTTCTCGAGCCTTATTTAACTCACCTAACACTTTTGCGTTTATAAGGTTGGCCTTATGCTTCTCTTCCCATGTCTCTATTGTTTGAGTTAATTCTATCCTTTTTTTATTGTTACTCCTCTTTTTATTTGAGGCGTAGCTTATTATTTGCCCCCTTACTACCGCCTTCATCATGTCCCACCAAATCAGAAGTGATGCATCAGCTATAGGAGAGTCTGATTCCAGATCTTTCAATGTACGAGAAATATGTTGTTGAAATACTTTATCATTCAACAAAGAGGTGTTCAGCCTCCAAACCGTTTTCCTGCCTATACTACCCCAGGATACCTGCATACCTATTGTGGCATGATCTGATAATATTATGGGGAATATAGTAGAGGAGGTACACCGGAAAAGGTCTGATTTCAACATCCCAATCATGTCTATCCATAAGTAGGACCTCTGAGCTGGAGAATAATATGTGTAATCTCACTCTGATCCATGCATAGATCTCCACACATCCAGGAAACCACTATCCTCCAACAACAGCTTCAGTTTCCTAGTTGCTATTCTATTAGTGGAAGTCTGCCCCGATGAACGATCCAAGGTGGGACGCAGCACAGGATTAAAGTCCCCTCCCAGGACTATCTGTCCTCCCATCAGCCCCCCTATTTTGAGACGTAGATCTTCAAAAAACTTCTCTGTGCCTACATTGGGTACATATACATTTATCAAATGGATCAATTGGTCCTGAATGCTACCCGTTACCCTAATAAATCTATCTGAGGCAGCTGTCTCCACCTCCTGAATCTGAAATGGGCAATCCCTTTTGAAGAGGACCACCACCCCAGCTTTTTTTGCTGTTTCATGTGATGCCGCCTCCACCCGACCCACCCATGCTCGCCGGAGTTTGTTGTGCTCCGCTGCACTTAAGTGTGTTTCTTGTAATAGGGCTATGTCGCACTTTAAATGTTTTAACTCAACTAACAATCTAGTGTGCTTAATTGGCAAGTTAATGCCCTTGACATTGTAAGATATGATGTTTAGTTGTGTCATCTTAACACCATTCGTCGTGCTACTGTCCCTTTGACATAACACCCACAACGGTCCCTTCCGTTTAGCAATCCACAACGCCAGCTCTCCCTTACATTCATTTCTGGTTCACAAAACTTTGCACTGTCATGAATGTTTATAAAGTCATAAATAAAAAAATAATGTGGCATATTGACCAATATCATACAACTGAACAACAACTTGTTCCCTAATAACCCGGGAACTCTCATAGAACACTTCAATCAACTCTGTTTAAACTTCCAAGGAAATGCTGACCTGTTATGGCTAGCTGTAAATCTTAGCCACCTCCCAGTTGTCTAGT
Source organism: Neoceratodus forsteri (assembly GCA_016271365.2). Lineage (NCBI taxonomy): Eukaryota > Metazoa > Chordata > Ceratodontiformes > Ceratodontidae > Neoceratodus > Neoceratodus forsteri. The sequence continues at coordinate 354,913,929 of CM057454.1, read as the reverse complement.
GGAGGTTGTGGCTGTACACGCTCTCCGTGCGTGGACCTTGCCACTAAAAAATGACGTCAGCCTATTTAACCGCATACCCATTGTACCCCCCCATCCCGTATTCCCTGGAGCCGCAGTTCATAACTATGACCTCCTCAGAGCCCTCGCAGTGTTTTCCAGTTACCATGGCATCTGGACTCTCACTCTGTGTAGAGCTGTTCAATCAAGTCTCCCCCTACTGTTCGGCTGACTTTACACTTCCCGCTCCAATCATCCCAGCACGTGAAAGCAGGCACCCATTCCCCTAACCATCTAGTTGCCCATTACGAGAGCCCCAATAGTCCCTTATTTCCACTCCCATGATTTCCCTTGGTTGTCCAATAATCTACTCTGGAGGCATCAGCGCTCCCATCCACCCTGGCCATCGCCCCCCTCTCATTTGTAATCCAAATATATTTGGAAACCGAAAGAAAAAGTGATTATCTGCCTAACCCCTCCACTGCCATTACTTTCAGTCCAGTCTCTGTAGTGGGTCTGTAACCGGAATCCAACCCACCAGAAAAAAAAAAAACCTGTTCATCTGCCTATAAGGTGCAAACCGTGGTCATAAGGTGACCTGTTGGCCCTCACCACTCAGATATTTGGTGAGGGTTCCCGCGTTCTAACCATACATCCTGCCATGTTGCAAGGGCTTCCCTGTCAACTCATGCATGGTGGGATGAGGCCCAGACGATGTCAAAAAGTCCTGACCTCCCCACTTCCCAATACATGATTATTTTAGGCAGCCAGTTGCAATTACTAGACCCATTCGCATAGTACAGTTGAAAGAGGGGAAACCAGTGTATCCCCAGTTACTTACCTCCCCAATACAATCGGCTCATTGTTACTATTCCATACCCCATTGACTAGATTCCAAAAGCTTTTTACCTTTAACCCCTGGCCCTCTGTGGATGAGGGAGGGAGGCAGGACCATCAGAAAAAAATATATAACTTAGTCCCAGCTTAATAAAGTTCATGACTTATCTCCTCTCTGAGCCATCTTCTGTGGGGTCGTGTTATTATCTTGTTCTCTTCGGTCAGCTCGCTTCAGCAATTTGTTAACATTGTGGACAGCCTCCAGTGGGATGGATCCCGGTAAACCTCTTTTTCTGTTGACTACTCTCGATCGAATTGACCATGCCTCAGTTCGAAGTTTTTTCTCCAGAATTTCTATTTCCATATCTGGTACTGGAATGTCCAGTTCCTTTAAGAGTGGGATCGCTTCGACCAGGAAGGGGAAAATTTTTATTCCAGAGTCCAGGTGTATTTTTAATTTGGCCGGGTAAAGGATCTGTGCTCGTATGTCTTTTCGGACCTTCAGTTCCTTCACAATGGCTCTGGCCCTCTGCCTCTCCGCTTGTAATGCGCTCGAGAAATCCTGATCAAAAAATATAGATGCATCGTGGCACTTTAGATTTCTGAGTCTCCATGCCTCTTTCAGTAGCCAGTCTTTGCTTTGATAGTACATGGTAGCGCTGTTAGGCCCTCCAAGGCCTCTCCCAGTACCAACTGCTTCATTTTGCTAACTGCTGCGTTCGTCTTTGCATTTTTCAGCTTCGATGATTTCCCCGCCATATCAGATTGTTGTAGGTGCTTTTAAAATAATCAGTAGACCGCAGAATATACGTATAATCTTTCTCTTTTCCTGGGGTCGTGGAGGAGCACCTCGGGCTAGCGTGCAGTCATATTCGTGATGTCACCGGAAGCCTGTATGCACCTATGTGCACAAGTTGCAAGCACACACCACACTGCCATGATGCATTGGGTTCATTAAGAATAAGTTTCTGGAGAGAGATAGACTTTGAAATCTCTACAAGGATATTGGCCAGCAAACTTGCCTACAAAAATATAAAGAGTTGCAAAACTCCATAAAAATTCAAATTCTGATTGCCAAAGCAGAGTTTTACAAGTCTCAGCAAAAAACCTACTAAACCACACTAAAAACACTCTGGGACAATATCAGTGGTCTCCTGCGGAACTCCAAGAAATACCTGCCATATACTGTTACATAAAATGATTTTGTTATTGGTAGAAACAAGAATATGACCAACATGTTTAGCAAAACCCTTAGTCATTTAACTGACTACATTCCTGACCCTAGCAAGATCACTATTCCGCCTGTGAACATTTTCTGCAAGACCAACCAACCTAAATTCTACTTTAAACAGCTTACTTGGTGAGAGGTACATGACTACCTCATCAGGCTTAAGGTAAAGTACAGGCTGGGTATCGACAATTAATCTTTATCCTTAAGAACTGGTGAATTTCACATTTGGAAGAGGGCAAGTGTAGTTCTAGTATTTAAGGGTGGAGATACTAATGTCCTTACAAACTACCTCGCAATCTCTATCCTCTCCCCATTGTCCAAGGCTATTGAGAGGACAGTGAATGACCAGCTTGTTGAATTTCTCAGCAAACATGAGCTCCAGGCTAAGAAGCAGCATGGTACACTGCTCTGCTTGAAGTTACTGAACTCCTATATGGTGCCTTGCACAGAGAGTAGCTGGCGGCTTCCATATATGTAGATCTGATGAAGGCCCTCAACCTAGCTGACCATGCGTTACTCTGTAAAATATTACTAATGCTAGGTTTTTCTACAGATACTGTCAGCTTGTTCAGTGAACTCCTGTCTTGTAGAATCTAAAATGGGAAGAGTAAGGGTGTACTGTCTGATGATAGGGCTGTTTCTGTTGAAGTTCCCCAGGGGTTAATTCTAGGCCCCTTGCTGTGTAACCTGTCTCTTAACCAACTACCATCTGTCTGCCAATTGGCAAACATCGTTCTTTATACTGATAATGCCATAACCTTTGCAAGTAACAAAGACCCAGACAATTTGCGCCAGAGTCTACAACATGACTTTAACTCAGTTCAGTCCTCCTTCTCACAAAATCTCCTAGTCTTAAATGAAAAGAAAACCAAGCACATGTTATTTGGCACACACTGTAAACTTGATTCCTCCCCAGTACAAATCATTTATACTTCCTCTGGTACCTCACTTGAGCAGGTGAACAAATTTAAGTACTCAGGAATGTTACTTGACAGTATGCGGCCACAAGCCTGTGGAATGTTCTCCCTGGTTATATCAGAGATTACCCAGCACTTCATATATTCAAAGGGCAGCTGAAAACTTTTTTATTTATGCAGGCTTCTCCTCAGAATTAGATATGGTTCTACTGATAATTTAAACTGATTGCTTTTAATTGAAAATAGGAATTATATGTCTGTATTTATCTGCATTGTATGTTAGTATTTTATAAATGTTTTAGAATTGTATGTAAAGCATATTGAATCACAATGAGAATTGCGCTATACTAAATAAAACTTGAATGAATGAATGAATGAATGCTGTCATTCACTGTTCACATAGGTCACTTGACTATGGTAGTTAACACCTGGACTGGCTTTTTGTACCAAAACAGGAAAATTTCCCTCCCAAAGTAAACTCCTAGTCCAGTGTGTTATCCTTAGCATTACTGATTATTGCATAGCGGTTTGTGGCTCAGCAAGTGACAATGAGCTGTCCAGGACTAAAGGTCTCTTGAGCAGGGCCTGCCATTTTGCACTGGACCTCAAGCTTGACTCCCACACCTGTTTCCTGTACGATGCCTCTGGATGGCTAAACTTCAACTTACTCAAGCAATTCCACTCCATGGTTATAGGCAAAAGAAGCATTGCTTGGGCTACTTTTCCCTGGGCTGCAGTCTGTCTTCAGGCTCATTTTGAGAACAAATACTCCACCAGGGGTATGGCATGTAACTCTCTAGTGCTGCCTCTCAGGAAAACTGCGCTAGGTCAGAATTCCTTCTCCTTCAGGTTTTCCAAAGTCTGGAATGCCTCAGCAGACTTGTTAAGGGACTGTAACTCTGTTTCATCCTTCAAAAAGCTTTTAACTGGTGTACTTGCTGCCTCTAGCACCTGCAATTTCTTCTACTGTATCATGACTCTTGACAATGTATCCCTTAAACTGATATGCAAGGCTCTACGTTTGTAATTGTGTGCTGTGCACTACCTCATAATGTATGTGTGTATGTTAATATGTTTTGAATTTATATTCTTTGTAAATAGGTACTTGCCTAAAGGATTTTCTGTGCAATAAAAACTAAACTAATGTTTTTATTTGCTTTTGGTAACCAGGTGAGTGTGCTAGGCATAGCAATGCCTATTTTCAGGCACGACCCGGGAGAAGACAGTTTAAACATACAAAATGAGCATACATGTGACACAGCACATGATATTGGTGAAACACAGTGAGGATGTAAGCAGCAACATACAGCTGAAACAGTTAATTCAAAGAGTAGGTCACATTGGAATATTAGAGGAAGTGTTACAATAGAGGCAAAACTGGAATACACTTAGGTAAAATACACAACTAGAGTTAAACAGTAAGTGGGACAGGCATTTGCAATGAAAGGTTTATACACAGCAAAGTACAGTAAGTGCCAAACTGAGGATGAGAGAGGGAGAGGAAGAGAGAGTGAAGGGTGAGGGGAGAAAGAGGAGGGGATGAGAGATGAGTAGATAGGGAGGTGGGGAAAAAGGCATAGAAGAGGAAGGTAGTATAATGAAAGAGAGGAGGAGATGATGTAGTCTACGGTGGATTAAAGCAGGTATATTGGCTGATTGTTTGTAGATGTTCCTGGTGCCGTGTTTTAAAGCTAGCATGGGTAGGTGCTCCACGAATATTTGGAGGTAACGAGTTCCAGTATTTTGGGACCATATGTGCAAAAGCGCGTGAACCCATGTTAGTTTTACATCTGGGAATGTGGAAGGGGGCTAGGTCCGCAGATCGGAGCTCATAGGAGAGAGGGTGAGAGTGGTGCAGACAGGCGAGTGATGATGGAATGCCAGTGCGGACAGTGTTATCTATAAGTGACCCAAGGGATTGGAGCCGATGGCCAGAGGGGCAAGGCCAGTTTAGGTCAGAATAGAGTTGGCAATGGTGTGTGAAAGGAGGGGGATGCAGAGGCATAACGGCAGATATTGTTATAGGTGGTGTCCCACTTGTGGAGGGAGGATTTCGAGGCAGATAGATACGTGACTGATCCATAAGCCAGGGTGGGGACCAGAAAGCCTTGAGCCACAGCTAGTCTAGCCAAAGGGGTAAGGGCATAGCTGGTGCAGTAGGCACCACCTAATCTTGCATTAACAGATTTACAGGTGTTAGTTATGTGTAAGTCAAAGTTAAGGGATTCATCCAGCGTGATGCCCAGGTATTTGAAGGATTTGGTGCTGATAAGTGTGGAGCCATCAGCACAGGTGATTTATAGGGCATCAGGGTTTACTTTAAGTTTGGCGAGTGATCCAAAGAGCATAGAGTGAGTCTTGCTAATGTTAAGAACGAGTTTGTTCTCTGTTAGCCACGACTGAATAGCCGAGAAGTCAGAGTCAAGAGTTTGGTTGACGTCAAGTGAGTTCCTTGCATTGTGATAAATCACTAGGTTATCTGCATAAAGCAGGGTTGAGCAGGTTGAAGCAAGCAGCGGGATGTCATTTATGAAAATGGAGAAGAGCAAGGGGCCAAGTATGGAGCCCTGGGGCACTCCAACATGAATAGATGAGGGATCAGAAGAGGCTGAATTGAAAACAACGGTCTGCTTCCTACCGGACAGGTAACTGTCAAACCAGGCTACTACATTTTTGACCCTCCCCCACACACACACATTGAGCTTAAGTATGTGAACCATGGTGGACCAACCGTTTCACAGATTAAATAAACTTGCTGATTCCACACTATAAAACCCTTTCATTAAGTTGAATGTCACTGTTGTGGCCCTCTTTCCATTCTATCTGCCAGTGATTACATGATTATTCAGTCTTTTCTCTTACAGTAAGAATTGCCTTGTTGTCCATAGATCATCTTTGTTGCCCTTTTCTGCACTGTCTCTAATCTATTCATATCCTTTTTATGTTGTCTTACGCGTGCAGCACAGACAACATATTGTAGTTGCTTCAGTGGAGAAGTGGGTTCCAGAGGTGCAGTCCTGCAGCAGCCAATGGCACCACTGCTTTTTGTGGCCAGGTTCTGTGGCACCAATGGCATAGCATGCTGTCTATGACAGCTGATGAGAAATGTGCCACCACCTTGAAAAGAAATTAGCCGCTGCAATCAGGGAGCACCATGGGGCGGTCCCTGATTGCATCAGCCAATTACTGCTTGCCTCGTCTGATGTCCCCGTCAAGCAACATGGCGGCGGCTTCCCCGTCAGCTTCTCATAGTCCCCACAGAAGCCAAGGAATAGCTGCCACCTTACACAGTCCCTCTGAAAGCCGACGGGGGTGCCCAATCGCCCTGTCAGCATGCCCCCTTCTAAGTTAATTTGCCAATGGGGGTGCCCAGTCCCCGTCGGCATAATGTACCCCCCATTTCTTGTGTGCCGTGGGTGTGCCCAATCCCACTCAGCTCATGTGACCCCTCCCAACTTTGTATGGCCGGAGGGGGTGCCCAATCCCCCGTTGGCTACAGCCCCCCCAAAAAAACACTCAGGTGGCATGCTGGGAGCCCACCCCAGCGTGTCAAATGTCCCTGTAAAGAAAAAAAAGTCCTGTGATTTTTTTTTTTTTAACCTGTAAAACAGAAAAGGGTCCCTCGTTGAGTCTGGTGGCCCCTCCCCCAACCCACACCTACCCTCTGCGCACCCTGCCTCCCCACACTACCCCTCACCCTATACTTACCTCCGGAGCCCAACGCAATGATCTTCAGTGGACCGAGAACATGTCTGCACTCTTCAAAGACGACCGCGAACTGAAGAAATGCCAGTAAGTGGTATAATGGTATAAATAGTTTTTTTTCAACTTATGTGGATATCTCAGCCATTTTTTTGACTTTTTCCACCAAATTTTCAACATGGGGTTTTTGGAACCCCTCCTCATGAATTCAGTCACTGTCATAGCATTACTCGGTCCCAAAAGTGATTTTGCAGTCACTGCGCAGAATCACCTTTCAGGACTGAGTAACGAAATGACAGTGTTGCTGTTCATGAGGTGGTCTCCCAAAAAGTCTATGTTGCAAATTTGTGAAAAAATTCCAAAAATGACCGTGTTACGAGCGTGCATTGCTCAGTTTCAACATGCACTCGTAACTTTGCCAATTTGTAATATTTTCACTCCAGATTTTCAACATTGGCATTTTGTCACACCTCCTTATGAACAATGCAGCTGTTGTTTTTCACATCCTGGCCGAAATGTGTTTTCGCCCTACCAGTGCAGAATAACGCGGTCAATGTGGGAAATCAGTGTTCGGGACAGAGTATGAAAATCACAGTGACACTGTTCATAAGCAGATGTCCTAAAATGCATATGTTGAAAATCTGGTGGCAAAAATCCATAAAATGACTGTGTTACAAGTATGCGTTGTGCAGTTTCCATGCGCTCTCGTAACTTCGACAGTTTGTAATATTTGCCCTCAACATTTTCAACATTGTCAATTTTGCATACGTCTTTATGAACAGTACAGCTGACATTTCTCAGATCCTGCCCGAAATGTGTTTTCGCACAAGTGGCGCACTGTGGCACGGTCGCTGTGAGAAATCAACGATCAGGACAGATGAAGAAAATCATAGTGACAGTGTTCATGAGCAGAGGTCCCAAATGCCTATGTTGAAAATTTGGTGAAATAATTCCACTAAATGACTGTGTTACAAGTGTGCATTGTGCAGTTTCTACGTATGCTCGTAAATTCAAGCATTTTTAATATTTTCACTCAAGATTTTCAACACTGCCATCTCTTCACACCTACCTATGAATGGTACAGCTGTCATTTTTCACATCCTGCCTGAATGGTGTTTTCCCACATCTGGCACAGAATGGCACGGTCGCTGTGAAAAATCAACGTTCGGGATAGATTAACAAAATCACAGTGCCACTATTCATGAGCAGAGGTCCCAAATACTTTCATAAGGTGGGGGGCACAAAAATGCTGTGTTGCAAATTTGTAGTGCAAATACCAACAAACGGACAGGACATTAGGGTTTTTAACCATAACGTCCCACCCTGTACAGACTGACAGGCATCAGGAGTGTGTCCTTGCATTGCTGGCTGTCATGCTCACGCCATACCATCCCCCCCACCCTCAAGTCACTGACAGGCATCGGGGTATGCCTTGGACTCTTCGGCCCTACAGGTCACCCCATTCTCCTATGCTGCACCCATTTCAGCCTCTGTCCATATGAAATGGGGTGACTGTAAAGCTGAACACCCCAAGGCACACCTCAGCACTTGTTGGTGTCTACAGGATAGGGTGAGGTAAAATGCCATGAGTGTTATGGCCGAATGGGGTGAGTGTAAGGCCCGAGGACTCCAAAGCACAACACGATATTTGTCGCACTGCAGGGTAGGGTGAGTTGAAATGCCATGAACATTATGGACGCTGCCCAAAGGCACACCTCAGTGCCTGTCTGTCTCTGTAGGGTGATGTGGGGTTTGACATCACGTTCATACTTCACTGCCATTCCTATTATGTATTTGTTCAACTTCTGCACTACCGATGCCAATGTCAGCAAGACAACATTCGGCATTGACAAATGCTTGTTTAGATATGGACTCCAAAACTGCATACAGTACTCCAGGTGCAGCCTGACAAGTGATCGATGTGGAGGCAGTTGTACCTCCCATTTTCTGCTAGTAATCCCTCTCCCTATACACCTCAGCAACTTCTTAGCTCTCCTGTATGCCTTATTACACTGATAAGATAGTTTAAAGTTATTTGTTATCATCATCCCCAGGTCTCTCCTCTCTACCTCTATGCTTTCTACTGGCATCCCATCAATACAGTAAACTTTTTCCAGATTCTTCACCCCTTTATGCATCACCTTGCACTCTTTGGCATTGACTTTCACCTGCTAAATACTGGATCATTTCTCCAGTCTTCTTACATCTTGTCTTATGCTGTAAATCCCTTCTTTAACCTTAACCGTCACAGAGAGCTTATCATATGCAAATAAACTTACCTGGCCCTGAATACCCTTACAGATGTCCCAGATGTACATATTGAACAGCAGTGGTCCTTAGACCAAACCCTGCAATACCCCACTAGTCACTGTCCCATCTTCAGAGAATTTACTGTTCAGGCACACCCTCTGAGTTCAATTAATCAGCCAGTTTTTGATCCGACCAATTATTCCACCCCCTAGTCCTAGTTGGTTCATCTTCCTAGCTAGCCTCATATGTGGTACTAAGTCAACTGCCTTGCTAAAATCTAGATATACCACATCCACTGCCTGACTCCTGCCTGCTATCTGTGTCATTACAGTATAGTAAACAAGCATTTGTCAATGCTGAGTGTTTTCTTGCTTGTAATTGCTGTTTAGGTGTTTTGCATTGATAGTGCAGAGGCTAAAATTAACAAAGTCATAACCCAAGTTTGGCCTCAAATTTTCAACAAAGTATTTTTATTACCTCACCTTACAATTAACACAAGTAACATATTTTAATTCTGTCCAAAAGGTGATTTCATGGAGCGACTGCGAAAACATGTTTTGGAGGGGATTTAAAAAAAATTACAACTGCCATGTTCATGAGATAGTGTAAACAAAAGGCTAAGTTGAAAATTTGGGGTACAACATCTGGAAAAATAGCAAAGTTATGAGTAAACGTTGAAGAATTTCAAGGTTTCTTCGTAACTTTGCTGTTTTCTTGAGATTTTGAGCCCATAGCCTTTTTATTACCCCTCTTTATGATCAAGACCAGTGGAACTTTTTAAATCCTGTCTGAGATTTGATTTCACACAGCAACTACAAAAACACATTTAGGAGAAATTTGAAAAATTACACCTACCTGTTTTATGAGGTGGGGTAAAAAAGATATGTTGTAAATGTGGGGTCAAAATCTGAAAACATAGCAAAGCTATGAGTAAATGCTGAAGAATTTCAAAGTGTCTTCATAACTTTGCAGTTTTCTTGAGATTTTGACCCTGAATGTTAATAATAGTCTTTTTATTATCCCACATTATGATCAAAACAGGTGGGATTTTTTAAATCCTGTTGAAAATGTGATTTCACAGAGCAACTGTGAAAACACATTTGGAGGGATTTGAAAAATGTCACCTACCCAGTTCATGAGGTGGGGAAAAAAGACTATGTTGAAAATATGGGCACAAATATCAAAAAATGACAAAGTTATGTATACAACGTTCAAAATACATTAACAAGCCATAAACCAAACTTATTTTGCTTTAATCACTTCCAGATCAGGCTCCAGAGCAGCAAAATATGTTGGAGGAAGCAGAAGGACATGCGTGGACTGGATAGGTAAGTAAGGATAGAGTGTGGGCTGGGTGGGTGCTGGGGGGGCTGGGGAGTGTGGGGATGAAGTCGTCACTGGACCATCTTCTTCTTTTCAGGAGTAGCCAGGAAATGGGGCACCGGGGAAAGCTACCAGGAGTGAGGCTTTCTAAACTGCAGAGTATGGGATTGTTTGTTTACAGATGGGGCACCGTGGAAAGTGATCAGGAGGTGGGTGATTTAAACTGCTTAGGCTAAATTGTTTGTTTACAGACAGGGCTCCAGGGGAAGCAATCAGGAGGTGGGCGGAAGGGGGTTAAACTGAAGAAGGGGGGTTTTTGTTCTCAGATGGGCCACTGCAGAAGCAGTTGGGAGGAGGAAGGCTAAATGACAGAGGGTAGGATTGTCTTCTCCAGATGAAGCACCAGGGGAAGACATTGGATTGGGGGGAGGATGAGAAGCAGGGTGATTTTGACCCTACCCAGCTGGCTGCTGGGCAGAATGTTGTACATGAAAGCATGCAGCTGCACTCGGATAGGTGAGGTTGTATCCATTCAGCTACACAAAGTTTCTGCTCATAAGACAGGCTGAACACCATCACACTCAGCCTGCTCCTGGTTGGGATGTCACTGGTGAGCCTCCTGCAGCCTGGGTTTCATTTAATGCTACATGGATACACCTTAGCAACCGTTAAATTCCCCAAGTACCTACAACATGTTTGCTTTGCGCATGAACACAAGCAAACATATAATGTCTATTAAGTTGGTTTGACATGACTCATCCTGTGGAAAATCCATGCTGGCTCCTATCCGTTAATTCATTTTCATCTAAGAATGCAACTATCTCCTCCTCTTTGATAAATACCTCCAATGATCTTCACTGTTTATGTTAGACTCACCAGCCTATAGTAATCCAAATTTTCACTTCCACTCCCTTTCTGTAGTGGAACCACAATAGCCTCCTGCCAATCTATGGGTACTTCACCTGTTGCTATTGATATTCCATATAGGACTGATAGCAGTTCTGCAGTACCTACCTTATTTCCCATAACACTCTAGGATGAATCCTGTCAGGGCCTGATAAGTTAATGATTTTTAGATTTCTCAGTCCCATCAGTATCTGTTCCCTTGTAATTCCTTCCATCTGAAACTGTTCCATATATCATTTCCTCCTGCTGTTTAGGATTGGGCTGCTTTCCCAACTGCAAACACCAAACAAAAATATTCATTTAGTATTCCTGCTTTCAATAAATAATCATCTTTACTAACCTCTTCTTTCCTTATCCTTTTTTTGCAGTCCCTTGCCTTCCTTTTTTTCACTAATGCATTTGAAGAAAGTTTTGTCATTTTCCTTTACCTTTCTGCAGCCTTAACTCTGGCTTTGCCTTAGCCTCCCTAATAATTGTTTTGCTTATACCCAGTTTGTACTTATAGAGTACATATCTCTATTCATTTCACTCTGCTCTTTCTGATAAATCCTGAATGCATGTTATTTTTTTCTTAATAGCCTGTTTTACCTGACTGCCAAACCATATTGGTTCCTAAATTTCTTTGGGTATCTAATCTCTTATCTGCTGATGTGGTGTAGAGCTTGTGTAATGTATCTCTGACTTATTCTCTGTTATTTCCACTCAGTTAGAGGTGGCATTGGTAGAGACCTGTGGTTAAAGGAAATGGGAGTTCCTGTAAGGCCCAGAAAACTCAGGAGAATGCAGAGTTGGAGGGAAGGGGTGGAGGTAGGAGAAATGGCTAGAGCCCTGAGGTGTGGCTCCAACTGGTTTAAGTAGTGGCTGGGGAACGTGGTTGATCAGCTGACCACTGAACCCCAGCAAGCTTCCAATTCATTGGTCGTCTGATCTCTGATGTGTTGATGTGATATAGTGCTTATGTAATGTACCTTTGGGTTCCACCAAGTCACAATGGCAACAATGCTGTTGAAGGACTTTACATTGACACTTCCATGCTGATGGCAATCACATCACCGTGAAACAGTGCCAACACCGGGAGTCACCGTATTGGTACAGCACTCTGACAACCCATTCAACACTGTGGATGTTGAACGTGTTGTTGTTGTTGTTGTTGTACTGGATTCGCTGTCAGGGGTTCACTGTTCTAATGGTATATGGTACCTTTGGCTTATTCTCTGTTATTTCTACCTAGTTGAAGGTGTAATAGGCAGAGACCTATGGCTAAAGGAAATGGATGTTCCCAGGTAAGAAGACAAACAGGTCAGGAGAATGAAACTTCAGGACCCCCTCCAACTCATGAAATTATTGTATTCCTTGGTACAGAGGAGAGGAAAAAAAAGTGGTGAAAACTCTGGAGACCCAAGGCCTCAGGTATGCCTTCTCTCTGGGCACCACAAACAATGAACATCTTACTGCTCTGGCTGACAATGTGAGAAGGCTCCAGGATGCTGTAATCATGTTTTGAGTTATTCTGGGGTTACTGATGCAATAAAGGTTTCACCTGAGAAGGTAGAAGGCTGCCAAAGCCAATGAGGAATACTAGCGACTCTTGGCTTATGGCTGACAAGTCATTGATGTTGAACAGCAGATCCCTCAAGGGGCTTAGTTAGAGACAAGGCAAAACCAAATGGGGCAAAGCTTCTTAAGACCCATCCTGCTGCCTGCTGTTGTTAGTGGCCATTGCCAGCAGCACAATGTCATAATAGGCAGAAGCGTACAAAGCCTCTGATGGCAGAGCACAGGTGACTTCTTGAACAAGAGCATGTGCAAGTGCTCAACAGATATAGGACTGATGTCTGATGTCAGTGGTCATTTACTTGCAGTACAAAGCTTTATGAGGCAAAAGCAAACTGTGCTCTTGGAGCAGATAGCAGGGAACAGCTTGACAGATGCAAGGCCAATGGCTGTTTCTTGATGGTGATGTTACCAGCAGTATGAAGCCATAGGAAGAGAGAGCATACTGTATCTTGGAGACAAGAGTGGAGATATCTCAACAGAAGGAGGGCTGCTGTCTGTTATTATTGCTGGCCATTGCCCATGGCCTGAGCCACAGGAGGCGAAAGCAAACTTTGTCCTTGACAGCTGAGCATAGGTGAGCCTTAACAGATGGATGGCTGATGCTTGTTGCTGTTGGTGTGAGTTGCCTGCAGTATGAAGCCATAGGAGGTGAAAGCATACTGCAGTCTTGGAGGCAGAGAGCAGGTGACAGCCTGACTAACAGAAGGCTGACAGCTGTTTCTTGTTTGTGGCATTGCCAGCAGTACCAAGCCATGGGAGGCTAAGCATACTGCATCCTCAAAGCAAGAGTGAAGAATGCCCAGCTGAAGGATGGCTGCTGTCGATTGTTGCCGGTGGGTGTTTGCCAGCAGTACAAAGCTATATGGAGTGAAAGCATATGGCGCTCCTGGAGGAAGACAGCAGATCACAGCTTGACTGGCAGAAGGCCAATGCCTATTTCTTGCTAGTGCAATGCCAGCAGGATTAAGCCATAGGAGACAAAAGTATTCTGAGTCTTCGAGAAAACAGGGGAAGAAGTCAGAGTGTGGGATGGCTGCTGTCTGTTGTCATTACTTTGAGTAGCTCAAGGTACGAATCCATAGCAGGCAAAGCTTACTATGTCTGTAATGAAAAAATGTAGGTGAGGCTCAGTGGATAGAGGACTGATGCTTGCTGTTGTTGTCGATAAGCATGTGCCAGCAGTGTAAAGCCATAGAGGGTGAAAGCTTATTGTGCTTTTTGGGGTAGCTAGCAGATGACAGCTTGGCTGAAGGACAGTTGATGCCTGTTTCTTGTTAGTGGCTTTGCTTTCAGTACAGAGTCAAAGGAAGGGAAGGCGTACTCTGCTATTGGGGCAGAGTGGGCCGAGCCCAACTGACAGAAGGCTGCTGCCTGTTTGTAGATGATGGGCATTGTACAGCTGCTGGGTGTGAGGCCAGCATCGTCCAGTGTCAGGTAGATCCTAAGGGTAGTAGGTACAGTAGACTAGAAGGTCAGATTAAGATTACCTGGATGGAGGCAGTTGAAGAAACTGGTTTGTGACTTCAAGTTGAGCACTATGGAAATTCTGTCTCCACAGTGTGGTCTGGGGGGGGGGCAGAGCATCAGGATGGCTGCAACGCTGCTCCTCTCCTTGCAGGAGCTCTGACTGTGAAGTCTGTTTGCAAACTTTATAGTGTAAATACACCGCATGCTTGATTTATTTTAAAAAGAATGAATGAAACTTATGTTCAAATCGTATTTAGACTTTTATACTGGAATAGAAATGGTTGAAACACTATTTCATTGTTCCATTTATGTATACTTCAGCTGCGAGTACGCTGTGAGTGAGCTATTGAACAGTTTCTCAGGTATTGTCTCAGGCATTTATCCTGTAGCAGATTTTCCTTTTTCCTGCTTGGGCTATGAATTAGTTGAATGAATCTTTAGCTGCTATGCCAAGGCTCTGTACACCTGATAAAAACTCTTCGGACAGTGGGGAACTGCTTTTAAAATAGGCCACAGTCATTTTTGCTCTGCGGTTTGTGCTCCCCATGTGTGCTGATTTTAGCCAGCATGCTGATAGGGTATTATTGCTTTTGTGGAAGCTACATTAAGCACAGCGATGGTGCAGTGTTTAAAATTCTCTAGGAAATAGTTACGGCACCCCTGAGACCCTCTGCAGTTGTCATGCTATACATTTTATATCGTGGCTGGTTTTGTTGGAAGAAGTACGTCCATAAAAAAAGAGTTGAGGCACCTGAGAGAGGATGTCCAGGAGAGGAAAAGGAGATATCCAGGATGGCTGTAGCATCTTTTTGGTGCTGACAGGCCAATTTTAGCTTAGAAAAGGTATGCTAACATTACCTCGAGGGCTTGTTTATTAAGGGCTAGGGTATGGTAACCCCAAAGTTACTGCACTCAGTGGAGCATTTCTTTCTGTCTTAATTTACAGGTTCAGGTTTGGCTGCTCTCAGAGTTGGAAAAGGAACCACATGTAGATAAAGCTCCAGGTCAGAGTGAAGATGGATGAAAGACATAAGAAAGCCTGCAAGAGACTTGTGAGAGATGTTTTCTCTTTGTTAAAAAGATGTTGCTTCAGCAACCATCTCAGCGACAGGGGGTGGCTGACTTTGGGGTATTTCCCTTAAAAGGTACTGCTTTATTTCTCCTTTTTCAGAGACACTTTTTAGCGACCCTTTGTGACTGACAAATGAGTTGAAGGTACTCTCTGGAAATGCCACATTTTATTATTTATTCTATTTTGTTTGCAATGGAGTCCTGTATGGCAACTGCACATTGAGACCAATCGGACTCCTATTTGTGGAGCTAAACACCTCAGAATATATCGCCTGAGGAAGGCTTAAAATTATATTTCTTGAATAAATGCACTGATTTCAAGGTAAGAGATGCACCAGACCCTGCCCATTCTTGTTCACTATGATTAACGAAACTCTTTAAGAGTAAATTTAGAACAGGTGCCTTTGAACAGGACTGGAGTTTGGTATGTGTATTTAATTATTTAAAAATGTGTGCTATACCTGGTTAAAAAACAACTAAATAAAATAAAAATAAAAATAAAAATTAAATGAGACAGGACATATTTTCAACTCCTAAGTATTAAAGTGTTCACTTATTTAATATCGAAGATGAGTCGTCAATTCTGGACTCCCAGGGACGGAGTCGATTGATAAATTTTAAATATTTACCAGTTACCCTTGTTTATCACTCGCTGGCAGTGGCTGGCAAACTCCATTATTCACACATGTGAATAATGAACTGTAAATGATGGAGTTTACCTGAGCACCTTCACTGAACCCTGTGCCCACCTATCCACTGCCAGCCGAGAAGCTCCACAGCCGCCTACCCTTGCGCTGCCATCCCACTCGCACTGCAACCAGAAAACCATCAAACCATGAGCAGCTTTCTCATCAGGCCACAGGGAAAAACATTTACAGACAGAGGTATCTGAAATAAATCACCACCCTGGACTGGGGTTCAGGGAAACTGGATTTGGAGGTGGGAGGTTCTGGCAGAGGGAGGGAATCTCGCAGGCAGGCACAAGATGTCCAGGGAACTTGAAGAGCTTCCAATGCTGCTCGATGGCTCCTCTTCTTCTCCTTCCCCCTCTCTCTCTCTCTCTCTCTCATATGTGGCTTCAGGGAACACTGCCACCACTAAGGAACCAGAACTTTTACTTAAAATAAAAAAAGGGGCTGGAAAATGGGGACTCAACGGACTCTAATGATCCACTGCTCTCATGACTGCCTGGCTGAACAAACTAGAAGATCGGAGACAGAGCGCAGACATGCAGCACAGCTTGCCTTACTCCACCGGTAAGTTTACTTCACATCCCTGTCGTGCAAAAAAAACAGTAAATATAAAAAATAAAACATGAAGAAGTGAGGTTTAATGGGGATTTTATGCACACCCTCAGTGTGTGATGCCCATATAAACTCCTCAGGCTTCACCCTCCGGGTTTATGGGGCATCACACTCCATGGGTGTGCATAAAATCCCCACAAACCACACTTCTCATGCATTATTCTATATATGCTTGAGGTCAAAATTTTTGTTTATTGGCTGTGACTTGGTTGCTCTGGAATATTGGGCCCAACGATTACTAGCAGCATTTTTTGTTTGCACACTCAGTTAAATGTAAACTATTTGACCATGCCAAATAATTGTATGGATCTTTGAAATTAAAACAGGATTGCTTGTTCGAGCTGATTTGAGGACTTCAGCATCAGTGGAGCCTTGAACAATTGTTTATAAATGAATGGACTCCTGACTATATTGGAGCCACAACCCTGCTCAATTGAGTTCAGTTACATTAATGTTCTGTATTAATGGTGTGGAAAAGATGATATTTAACTCTGATATGTGTTAGAAACTGCCTGTTAGATATCTTATTTTTTATTTAGTCTTAGTTTGTTTTCCGGGGCTATAAATTAATTATTACATGAGCATGTTTGAGTTTAATACTTGTATTGAATGTTATTGGACACTGTTCAATACTAATTCCAGTTTTGGTTAAACTTATTATCAATTAAGAAATACAGCTGCTTAATTAATAATTTTTGTACTATGGTGAGCAATATTGGCTGCATTGCAGCATTTACTTTTGCAAACAGTATGTATCTAAGGACCGTAACTGGTCTTATGAAATTTGACAGAACATTTAAATAATAGCTTTGGGAGAGAGTATAGCTTTTTGGGCAATGAATACCTGCACAGCGTACTGAGTTGGAAACTGGAGGTTGCGATATAATGATGCAAAATTAGGGCATGGTCAAATCTTTGCTGGTATTTGAGTGGAAGGAAGTTTCTAAGAAAATTCTTCCATGTGACCAACCGGTGATGAGGGACAGTTAAGGGCCCAGATAAAGAAAAGCTGCCCAAATTAAGGGATAGCAAATATTTGGACCTAATCTCAGGTGTCACTACTGGGTGGGAACTGGGGAGTTATTGGAACTCTGGCTCCCACTAGCTGGCAATTACATTTGGTGAAGCCCTGTATGGAGCATGCAACTATTGCTCCTCGGAATCCTCCGAAGGGCTGAGTACTGCATTTTAGTGTTGCTCAGATAGTGCTTTTGTGGATACTACCACTATCTATCAGATAGTGCTAGTATCCTGACTTGTATCCTACCCGATATTCTGCCAACGATAGATGCAGGATCTGGGGCCAGATAGTGATGGATCCAGGTTAGGATACAGGTATCCTAGTTAGGATCCACAGATCGTAGGGCAGGCCAGATAGTGATGGATGCTGGTTAGGATCTAGGTATCCTAGATCTTAACCAGGAAGCAGGAGAAAACATTGATGTCCTGGTACACATAGGGACTAACGATCTCGCCAGGCAGTCAGTTTTGGAGACCAAGGAACCAAGGACCAAGGAACACCTAACCAGGCTGGGAGACAAAGTGTCATCCATTTAGTCCAGCATCTCCTTCTCTGAGATTCTGCCAGTCTGGGAGAGGAGGGCAGATGGATGGAAGGTCAGAGAAAGGGAGATAGGGGAGCTAAACATGAGGCTCAAGGGCTGATGCCAGGAAAACAGACACAAATTTGTAGGTAACTGGCAACAGTTTGGGGAGCAAAAGTTCTTGAAATTTGATGAACTGCATCTGACTAAGAAAGGAGTTAGTGCATTGGGGCAGAAGTTGACGTCTTTGCAGAATATTTAAACTAGCAAATGGGGAGAGGGGTGCAGCACCCGATACATCGAATGGGAAGAACACCTCTTCCCCCTCAGTTAGTGATCATACAGGAGTTTAGCAAGTTTGTAGTTCATTTGCATCACCAGGTCCGGCTCCCCATATGATGCGCAGGGGAAAAGCCAGACCTTGCACAACAACTAACACACTGAAATCTGGCCAATGGAAAATCATGTACACAAATGCCTGCAGTCTGGGAAACAAGATCCTAGACCTGCAGGCAACAATGGCAGAGGCTAAACTGGATATAGTAGCCATTAACGAGACATGGTTCACCAGTAACCACACTTGGGAGACTTCAGTACCTGGCTATGTACAGTTCAGAAGAGACCGAGATGTGAAACGGGGGATGGTGTAGCCCCTTATGTCAATGAAAATATTAAAGCTACAGAAATTCAGAATACACATAAGAAGCCAGAAGAACTGTGGATCACCCTGGAAATAGGAAATGGGACAGTCATATGAACTGGCGTTGTCTACAGGCTTCCAGACTGGGGGAGGGCATAGACACATTATTGTTGGAAGATATACAAAACATGACACCTAAAGGGGAGGTTCTGATAATGGGAGATTTCAACATGCCAGATACAGATTGGTCAATACCAGCAGGAACATCCGCCAGAACTAGATACATAGTGGATTCCCTGAAAGGGAAGGGCCTCAAACAACTGGTACAACAACCCACAAGAGACAGGGCTATCCTAGATCTAGTACGGACTAATAGGGAAAGGATCACAGATCTCCAGGCATAAGGTCACCTGGGGGCTAGTGAACATCACATTGTATGGTTCAATTTGGCCACTAGAACTAAATCATCCCATTCCAATGCAAAAAAATGGGACTTCAGAGGAGCTGACTTTGATAAAATGGCCAACAGAGTTAAGCTAGCCCTAGCAAGAAGAAATACAGGTGAGGGGATACAGGCAAAGTGGACAAGCATTAAGGATGCAATACTTGAAGCAACATCCCATTGTGTTAGAGAGAAAAGCAAGAGCAAATGAAGGAGGGAACTACCCTGGTTCTCAAAAACAGTAGCACAAAAGGTCAGAGCCAAACCTTCAGAAAATATAAGGGAATGCAGCAGGACGAAGATAGGGAGGCATACCAAACTTCCCTAAGGGAAGCAAAGAAGGTAGTAAGGCAGGCAAAGGCCCAAACCGAGGAAACACTAGCATGAACAGTAAAAGAAGGGGGCAAGACTTTCTATAGATACATTAGTGAAAGAAGCAAGTCCAGAGGGGGTATTGCTATGCTCAAAGGGGATAAGGGGAAGTGTGTGGAGGAGGACCAAGGAAAAGCATCTATCCCAAATAGATACTTCTGCTCAGTATTTACTGAGGAGAAGGTAGGGCAAGGCCCACAGCTCAGCACCATGTACACAGGGGGAGGGAGGTGTGCACTAGTCCCTTCACAAAAGAAAGGGTCCTACAACAGCTCACTAAGCTCAGGGTGGACAAGGCAACGGGACCTGATGGCATACATCCCAGGGTACTAAAGGAGCTAAGGGTGGAACTAGCAGAGCCATTATCAGAACTGTTTTGTGAGTCTCTGAGTACAGGAGAGGTCTCAGAAGACTGGAAAAGGGCTCATGTGATCCTGCTGCACAAGAGTGGTAGCAGGGAGGAGGCAGGGAATTACAGACCAGTCAGTCTTACCTCAGTAGTGGGCAAGATTATGGAGGCACTCCTTAAAGAATGGATAGTGCAACACCTGGAATCCATAGGAGCACAGGATCCAAGACAGCATGGGTTTACAACAGGAAGGTCCTGTCAAACTAATCTCATAGATTTCTTTGACTGGGTAACTAGAGTGGTGGACCAAGGGGGTGCAGTTGATGTCATCTACCTTGACTTGGGCAAAGCTTTCGATACTGTTCCACATAGAAGATTGATTAATAACCTGGGTAGGCTCAGGATGGGTCAGAAGTTGGTCAACTGGGTGGCAAATTGGTTGGCAGGCAGAAAACAGAGAGTGGTGGTAAACGGTATACAGTTAGAAGAGATGCAAGTCACAAGTGGGGTACCTCAGGGATCAGTCCTGGGGCCAGTCCTCTTCAAGATCTTCATCGGTGACATTGCAGATGGACTGGAGGGTAAGGTTTGTCCATTTGCAGATGACACCAAGGTCTGCAACAGAGTAGATGATCCAGATGGGGTGGGCAGAATGAGAAGAGATCTGGATAAACTGGCAAAATGGTCGGAAGAGTGCAACTGGGGTTTAATGCAAAGAAGTGCAAGATTGTGCACATAGGGAAGAGAAACCCTGCAGCCACCTATAGGTTGGGAGGGGAGTTGCTGGCAATCACAAGGGGAGAAAGAGACTTGGGCATCATCATCACAGATGACCTGAAATAATCCAAGCAGACCACTAAAGCAGTAGGTAAGGCTAGAGGGATGTTGGGGTGTATTAGGAAGGGTATCGCAAGTCATAAGAGGAAAGTAATAATCCCTCTTTACAAGATACATGTTAGGCCCCATCTGGAGTACTGCATGCAGTACTGGAGGCTGCACCTGCACAAGGACATTAACAAAATGGAGGCAGTCCAGAGAAGGGCAACCAAAATGGTGCAGGGACTGCATCAGAAAACATATGAGGACAGATTAATGGAGCTCAGTATGTATACCCTAGAGCAAAGGAGGGAGAGAGGTGATACGATCGAAACATTCAAACACCTTAAGGGCATTAACAAGGTAAAAGAGTCTATGTTTCAATATAAGAAAAATAGCAGGACAAGAGGACACAGCATGAGATTAGAGGGAGGTCGATTAAGGGGGAATGTGAGGAAGTTCTTTTTCACAGAAAGGGTGGTGGATGCATGGAATGGTCTACCTCAGGAAGTGGTGGACATGAATACAGTGCAGGGCTTCAAACAGGCATGGGATAGGCATAAGGGAGCAATTCAGATTAGTATGACTAGATAGGCCATTGACAGAGTACAGGCCTATGGTACATTCATAAGGTAGAAAAAAATGGGCAGACTGGATGGGCCTTACGTCCTTATCTGCCGTCAACCTGTATGTTTCTATGTTTCTATCTATAGGCATGAGTGTGCCCCTATAGTTAGGGTTTAGTAGGGACTTCAATGTTAAAATCAAAATTTTGCACTGTAATAACTTTGCAACCATTCCACAAATTTGCATGAAAATTTGCATACACTGTTGCCCAGGGTAGATCTATGGATATAGCAAGTTATGTTCTATGTTTCTATGTTTCTAGTTGGTAGGATCCATGGTCAGATAGCACTACTATCCCACCACAGCAACTATCTGGCCAAATTGGAGGTATCTGTTGGTATCCTGATTTCTAGGATACTATCTGAGCAACTACTGCATTTTGATGTTTTTAGATACTGAAGGAGTTCCATTACCTTTCCTAATAATGATTTCTATCTGACCTTCCCTCCATTTTAATGGAATGTATACTGTATCTATATAGGCTATGTGACAAATTCTGGAACTAGCTCCCAGAATTACGCCTGGTCCCTTGAAAAGTGGGGAAGTTTTGTCAAATGCTTCCTCCCTTTGGGCCATTTTTAAACGAAATAATTGCTTGGAGAAATGGCTATTTTTAGATTATTTTATTAAAGAATTTCACATGTATATTTACTGAATTTTATGATTACTGGATGATTGTAAAATGTTCTGTCTCTGTGTTTCGAAATGACTTTTAGTCAAATGAATAAAACTTTTGAACTTGAACTTTTGTCTCCACAATGCTGCACTGAGCAGAACAGGTTGCAGGTCATGCGGGAACAAACTGAAAGCAGTGAACCACAAAGATAGGATGCCCTTGGGTGGCAATAAGGGCATGGCTAGATTGCAAACTACAGAGGTCAATGAAATTATGAACACAACCAGCTTCCCTGGAACTGTACTGTATATGGTTCAGAGTTCTGAGAGAGAGGTGTGAGGCCAGAGAGAGGCTGATCTCCTTGGTAGTGGGTGCGGGAAGTCTGGGTGACAGCACTGGGTGGAGATGCCACAGCCAGGGCCAGAATAGGTGATGGCATTGGGTGAAAGGGACACAGCCAGAAGTCAGGAACAGAGGATGAGTCCAGGTACAGTAGTAGAGGCAGTAATACCTGTGGTACTGGTACAGGCTTCGGAGTAATGACAGTACAGGTTCAGAAGGAGGCAGATGAGGTAGGGAGACACAATTCTTGCCACAGTAGCTCAGAGTAGGACCTTTTGTATGCTGAGTAGCTGTCTTATGGTAATGCTGAGGAATTCACCAAACTATTCAGAGCTGAATTCTACACTGGATAGGTAACAAATGCTGGGTGGATGCGCCACAGTCAGAGGTCAGTATGGTTGATGGCACTGGGTGGAGGGGCCAGAGGTCAGGATGGTTGATGGCACTGGGTGGAGGGGCCACAGCCAGAGGGCAATATGGGGGGTGGCACTAGGTAAAAAGGCCACAGGCAGAAGTCAGGAACAGAGGAGATAGGAGTGCCCACGGTGCCTCTATGAGGTTCACAGTGGTGCAATAGTAGAGATAGCAGGAGGTAGCTAAGGCAGTGAAACACTCTTCTTGCTACAGCAGCTCAGAGAACAGCCAGTAGGATGTTGATTGGCTGTTTTATGGCACCTCGCCAAACAGCTGTCTTGTTAGATGACAGCACTGGGTGAGGGGGCCACAACCAGAAGTCAGGATGGTTAACAGTACTGGGTGAAGGAGCCATAGCCAGAGGTTAAGATGAGTGACAGCACTGGATGGAGGGACCACAACCAGAGGTCAGAATGTGTGATGGCACTGGCTGGAGGGGCCACAGCTAGAGGTCAGTAAGAGTAGCAGCACTGGCTGGAGGAGCCACACCCAGAGGTCTGGATTGGTGATGGCACTGAGTGGAGGGGCCACAGCCAGAGGACAAATGAGTATTGGCACTGGGTGGAGGGGCCACAGCCAGAAGTCAGGAGTTGAGGTCTAGAAGGTCAATGTAATATGAGGCAACTGCTAGACGTCATAGTATGGCAAGAGTCCCTATGGTGCCTAAAATGGCTTAGCAGCAATGAAACTGTAGAAGAAGCAGAAGGTTCCTGAAGCAGGGAGATGTGAATCTTAAAGGCAGAAGCTGAAGGCAGGACTAGTGAGAGACAGTGATCTGAAGGTTGATGTTACTACATTTAATTGAAATATAGCCTGTAAGGGGTACAAGGCTATGAACTCAACTGCATTTGCACATCTCTGGAGAGAAGCACATTAGGGCTGGTTGCCATGGTTACAAGGGAATTGTGTGTCCATGGGTGTCTGCCTGCTTATTAGCCCAGAGCACAGATGGAAGGTGGAGGAGCCACCTATGTTCCCTGGCACATCTCTAAATAACACAGTAGAGGCTAGGAAGCAAGCGAAGTGCTCCTTGGAGAAAATACACCGCATGAGGTTGCATTTTAAATATATTTAGTGCTGTTTGTGATTTTAAATTGCAGTCTTGCTCTCCCTGGGGCAGGAAGTGGGTAAATCTGCACTTCCTGTGGGGTTGGCATAAAGCTTGCACCTCAAACAAATGGGAGCGAGTGGGAGTGGGGCGAGCATGCAGGTTTCACGTACAGAGACACATGTAGAGACACACACATCTGTGTGTATCTGCTGTGTCTGCTGCGGATGCCAGGGACAGGAGCCAGGCTCCAAGAAGGAGGAATAAGAGAACAAACGAGTGGTAGCTGTAAGAAAATCATTTGCCTGATTAAGTCGGTGGCTGGAACAAAGTCAGAATGCCACAAGGTAGAGGTAAAGCTAAAAAGGTGCAAAAGCAATGTATACAATGTAAAATGTACACTGAGGGGGATAAGGTGCAACAGTTCAGATGCAATAAGTGTCTGCTGGTGGAAACACTACAGGAGGAAATTAAAATGTTACTGGGGAGACTGGAAGTGAAAAAAGAGATGAGAATTGGACAAATGTATAGATTCAATGTCAGAAAATCTTACAGCGCAAGGGAAAGTATAACAAGTAGCACGCCTAGCTGTATACTAGGAAGGAAGAAATCTGTATCTAACAAAAAGGATAAGGGATTGCTGTTTGAAGTGAACAACAAAAAACTAAAAAAAAGGAAGGGGAATATACATCAGTGAGCCCCTATAACTTTTCAATAAGTATGAAACCTTAAGTAAAACACCTGAAGCAGGGACAGACAGCAGCAAAGAAGTAAGAGATGAGAATGTGAGTGAGGAATCAGTAAATTTAGGACAATTAAAGGAGCCACACCAGTCTGAAAACATTAAAGATAATAAGACATTGCAAGCTGAAGCAGCTGACAGTATGTGCCAAAGGACAATAAAACAAAGACATATTCTTGTAATTGGGGATTCAGTTACAAGGGGAACTGATGAGACAGTTTGCAAGAACAAAAAAATGTATATGACAGTCAGTACGTTACCTGGAGTGAAAGTGACAGATTTAGAAAAATTACTGGATGGCCTAATGGAAAACACACATGAACCCTTGGTTATACTACATGTGGGGACTTACGACACAGGAAAAAATAAAGTAGAAATTATACAGGAATGCTTTATGAATATAATAGATATAATCCAAACAAGGGAGGGTGATCTCATAATTTCAGGGATTTCGCCAATGCACGGACCAAATGAATACAAAAGTTGGGCCATAAATCAAATGAATAGATGGCTACGCTCCTTTTGTGTGGACAGACATATCAGATTTTATGGATAATACCAAGACATTTCAAAACAAAACTATTTTCAAACATGACGGGCTGCGCCTAAATAGAGCAGGAACTAGAATACTAGGTACCAAAATAAATAAGGTGATACAGTTTCATTTAAACTGGGAAGAGAGGGGCAGGAACTTACAGACATGAGGGTACTAGGAAATAAATGTGAGGGTTGGAATGTAGTATTATTAAATGCAAGGAGCTTATCAAACAAATTTGATGAATTCCAGTACATGTTAAAATCTAGCAGTATTGATATAGCACTGGTGACCGAAACCTGGTGGGAAGAAACAGTTCCTTGGGAAAAGAACATCACAGGATATAAATTATATTCTAGATCTAGACCCCATAGGAGAGGAAGGGGGTTTGCTATATATATAAAAGACACTATAAACAGTGAGCAGGAAATGATACACTTGGAGAATGTGGAAATGTTATAAATAAAAATAGTGCATAAGGCTCAATCCAAAACTAGATTGGGATTGGTGCATAGGCCTCCATCTATGACTAAAGAGGAGGATGACCTTCTCTTGGGCTATATTTCCAACTTAGGCCTGGCAGAAGATATACTTTTGGCAGGGGACTTCAATATGCTTGAAATAGACTGGTTGGGATTAAGGGGGGAAACCAGCATTGAAAGGAAATTCCTTGAAGCAGTTGACCAAATGGGGATGGAACAGAGAGTGATATCAGCAACCAGGGGTCAAAACATCTTGGATTTGGTCCTGACTAACATGGGGGATAAAATAAGTAATATTACGGTTGATAGTCCCTTAGGAAATAGTGATCACAGCAAAGTGTTATTTAGGATGACAGGGAAATCAAGTGCAAAGTGTGTCACAGGCCTGACACATAAGCTTAATTTTAATAAGGCAAACTTTCCTGGTTTAAAAGCAGAAATGGCTGCCAGGAACTGGGAAACTGAGTTTTCTAATCAAAGGATGTGGGAAACTTTGATTATGAAAATCATGAGGGAAGTGCAAAAATATATACCAAGCATGTGTAAATATGATAAGAATAATAACAGCAAGGGAAGGTTTAATTTTAGAATTAAAAAAATGGCTAGAGAGAAGAACAAAATCTCTAAGCGAGTAAACAAAAATAATAACCAGGAGGGATGGTTCGTGTATAGGGGAAAGGTTAGGCAGCTAAAGAAGGAAATAAAAAAAGGCCAAAGGAGATTATGAATTTAGTCTGGCTATAAGAGTGAGGGACAATCACAAAGCATTTTATACATATATAAATGGTAAAACAAAAGTACACAACAATGTAGGTCCTTACATCAATGCACTGGGTGAACGTGTGACTAATGCTAAGGAATTGGCAGATATGCAGAATTCATATTTCTGTTCAGTATTCAATAAAAACACTGTCACAGGAACTGAGAATAAATTAAGTTCTCAGGCAGGTCAAGTATTAATAGATCCTACCGATGTATTAAATAGACTGGAAAATATCAACATTAACAAATCCCTAGGGCCAGATGAGCTACACCCCAGAGTGCTTAGGGAATTGGCAGTGAGCCTGGCTCCACCATTAACTCACTTATTTCAAAAATCCTTGGACCAGGGAATAGTGGTGCAGGGTTGGAAGGAAGCAATAGTGGTACCCTTATTGAAGAAAGGCCCTACTACAAAGCCTGAGAATTTCAGACCAGTTAATTTAACTTCTATAGTGGGGAAATTATTTGAAGTAATTTTGAAAGATCATATTTTATCCCACTTGACCTTACATAAATTAACAGATCCAACCCAACATGGTTTTACGAAAACAAGATCATGCCAGATGAACATACTAACCTTCTATGAAAAAGCAAATAAGGCTTTAGACACAGTGAATGCAGTGGACATCATATTCTTGGATTTTTCCAAAGCGTACGACAAATAACCACATAAGGCATTAGTAGAGGTACTGACCAGCACAAAGTTACCTATAAATATAGTGAAATGGGTGGAGGCATGGTTGAGTTATAGAAGGCAGAGGGTTACAGTCAGAGGGGTATTGTCGGATTGGGAGGAAGTCACGAGTGGAGTCCCGCAGGGTTCAGTTTTAGGCCCATGTTTATTTAATTTGTATGTCTCCTCAATTAAGTGCAGTTTCCCCAACGTTTGGTTGAGTAAGTCTGCAGATGACTGCAGGATTGGGGGTATTGTGAACAGTATAGAGGACCAGAACAATGTACAGAAGACATTAGATATGCTGATACAGTGGATAGTTCAGTATAAGCTAGAACTTAATTCAAACAATTGTGCAGTAATGCACTTGGGAAACAGGAACAGCAAATTTGAGTACAATCTGGGAGAAGTTCAGCTCCATCAGACTGTGAAGGAAAGAGATCTGAGGGTTAGAGTAATTGGAGACTTACAATTCGGTACACATTGTAGTCTTAATTTCAGAAAGGCTAACCAGGCATTAAATTACATACTATGACGTATTGGCAGCAGAGACGGTAGGGTGATTCTGCCCCTGTACCAGTTATTGGTGACTCCGCGTCTCGAGTACTGTGCCCAGGTTTGGTCCCCAAACAGAAAAGCTGACATTAGAAGACTGGAGGGAGTGCAACATAGGGCCACAAAGAGAATTACAGGCCAGGGACATGTATCATACCAGGAGAGACTACACGATTTAGGATTCTACACATTGCAATATCATAGAATAAGGGGAGATATGTGTATGATATACAGAGCCCTTCAGGATGAATAGGTAAGGGAAGATTTGGGACTTAGGATAAGAAAGAACTAACTGTATGAAACCAAAAGTCACAAATTACAATTAGAACAGGAAAAGTGGAACACCTTGAAGCAGAAAAACTGGTTTAGGAAGAGAGGGGTTCAGATTTGGAACTGTTTACCAAGAAAAGCGGTACTGAGTAAAACAATGGACTCTTTCAAACTTGGTTTAGATAAGTTCTACAGAAATAAAAACACTATAATATAGATTAAACAAGGCAAGCATTAAGGACACAAGTCTAGTAGCTCGAAAAGACCTATGAGACCTATGAGACCTATAGTGACAGTCTGCTGCTTAGTTTGATTCCCCACAATGCTGAGGAACCTCCTCTCCCCCCCATGTTCAGTGTCTAACCATTAGCTTGCGGCATCAGAGGGCTTTAAAAGTCTAGCCACAGTTCTACTTCCAGGAAGCTTCTAGTAGTAGTTCTTTTCTAACTCCCAGAGCGTGTTATTTACTAAGTGAAAAATCAATGGTATGCACTCATTGTGGTAGATAGTACCACTGTACAAGCAGCACAGACAGATCTGACAGGAACCCTGGTTTTGGCTACGTACATGTCCAAAAGGCTCTCTTAGCAGTAGCAAAATAAAGGAATGCTAGGAAAACCCTTCCTAGCAGATTGTTTTTTCCTGTTTGCAAATCTGTTTTTTATGTTGCTTACACGCATGTGCAAGAAACATAGTGCCATCATTGGAGATTTCGGAGGTGTGTCACCTCCTCCTCAATTCAATCAGTGAGCTGGCAGGCGCGGCCCCTGTAAGCCAATGCATTTTGGAGCTGTCTATGACATGCTCAAAATGCAAGTGCTTTCTGATTGAGGCGCTATGCTGCATGAGCAGCGATAAAAGCGTAGCTCCCCCACCGCAGGCGTGCGCGTGCCTCGTTGTATAGCCGATGGGGTGCCCAATCCCCATCGGCTGGAGCCGCGCCGCCCCAGTAGTAGGTGCCACGCTGGGAGCCAACCCCAGCGTGGCAAGCGTCACCCCGGCTGATGGGGTACCCAATCCCTGTGGGTTGAAGCGCTCCCGTCCTTGTGCCACGCAGGAGCCCACCCAGCGTGGCAAGCGTCCCTGACATCTTTTTTTTTAAAACCTGTAAAACAAAAGCGGTCCCACAGCGCATCTCCCGGACACCCCTCCCACAAACCGCACCCACCACTGCGCACCAGCCTCCCCACACGCTCCCTCACCCCATACTTACCTCTGGACTCCGGTGTGACGATCTTGATGGACCGGGAACACGTCTGCACTCTTCAAGCCGACCGTGAACTGAGGAAATGCCGGTAAGCAGTATAATGGGCTAGATAGGGGAGTTTCAATTTTGTTGCATATCTCAGGCATTTTTGGGAATTTTTGCACCAAATTTTCAACATGGGGTTTTTAGGACCCTTTCTCATGAATGATTTCACTGTCATGACTTTGGGCTTTATTCGGGCCCAAAGGGTGATTTCGCGCAGTGACTGCGCAGTGACTGCGAAATCAAACTTCGGGCCTGAATACTGCCATGACAGTTACATCATTCATGAGAAGGGTTCCCAAAAACCCCATGTTGAAAATTTGGTGCCAAAATTCCAAAAAATGACTGTTTTACGAGCGTGCGTTGAGCAGTTCCTACACAGGCTCGTAAGTTCGCGAAATTTCAATATTTTCACTCCAGATTTTCAACATTGCCATTTTACCACACCTTCTTATAAGCAGTATAGCTGTCATTTCACATCTCACCAAAATGTGTTTCCATGCTATGCGCAGAATGGCGAAAGTCGGTGTGCAAAATCAATGTACGGGACAAATTAAGAAAATCACAGTGACACTATTCATGAGCAGAGGTCTTAAAATGGCTATGTTGAAAATTTGGTGAAAAAATTCCTAAAATGACTGTTTCTGGCGTCGTTGCTTCAGTTCCTCATGCCTTTCGTAAAGATCGCCAAATTTCAATATTTTTACTCCAGATTTCCAAAATTGCCATTTTATCACACTTCTTATGAGTAGTACAGCTGCCATTTTCACATCTCTCCAAAACATGATTCTGCCCATGTAGCACACAATGGCGCAGTCGGTGTGTGAGAGATCAATGTACAGGACAAATTAAGAAAATCACAGTGACACTGTTCATGAGCTCAGGTGTTAAAATGGCTATGTTGAAATTTGGTGAAAAATTCAAAAATGACTGTTTTATTTAGTGTGCTTGTACAGTTCCTTATGCACGCCATGAAGTTCGCGAATTTTATTATTTTCACTCCAGATTTCCAAATTGCCATTTTGCCACACCTTCTTATAAATAGTACAGCTGTCATTTTTCACATCTCACCCAAAATGTGCTTCCACCCATGTAGCGCACAATGGCGCAGTCAGTGTGTGAAATCAATGTACGGGATAAATTAAGAAAATCACAGTGACAGTGTTCATGAGCAAAGGTCTTAAAATGACTATATTGAAAATTTGGTGAAAAAATTCCAAAAATGACTGTTTCACGGCGTCGTTGTACATTTCATCAGCTATCGTAAGTTTGTGAATTTTCAATATTTTCCTCCAGATTTTCAACATGCCATTTTACCACATCTTCTTATGAGTAGTACAGCTGTCATTTTTCACATCTCACCCAAAACGTGTTTCCTCCCATGTAGCGCACAATGGCGCAGTCGGTGTGCGAAATCAATGTACTGGATAAATTAAGAAAATCACAGTGACACTGTTCATGAGCAGAGGTCTTAAAATGGCTATGTTGAAAATTTGGTGAAAAAATTCCCTTCAGATGTTCTGCAATATTACTAATGAAGACATTGAACAGAACTATCCCCAGGACCAATCCCTGCAGCACCCCACTGGTCGCCCCCTCTCCCTAGACTGCATACCATTTACCACCACTCTCTGCCTCCTGTCTGTTAGCCAGTTTCTAACCCAGTTTACCATCCTTTCCCCAATGTCCAGCCTACCCAGCTAGTTTATCAGCCTCCTATATGGGATGGTGTCAAAGGCTTTGCTGAAATCAAGGTAAGCGTTGTCCGCTGCCCCACCCTGATTCACTTCCTTTGTCACCAGTCAAATAAATCAACCAGATTTATCTGACATGATGTCCCCACTGTGAATCCATGTTGTCTATGGTCCTGGGTTCCGATGGCATCTAGATGCCCCACTATCCTTTCTTTAAGCAATGTCTCCATGATCTTCCCCACTACTGAGGTGAGGCTGAATGGCCTATTGTTCCTGCCTCCTCCCTGCTGCCGGACTTGTGTAGAGGGACCACATGTGCCCTCCTCCAATTCACTCATGTTGAATGACTCAGTGAACATGGCTGCCAGAGGTACTGCTATCTCCCTTCGCAGTTCTGTTAATATCCTTGGGCGTATGCCATCTGGTTCCATCGCTTTGTCTACCTTCAATTTAGTGAGCTCCTGCAGGACTCTTTTGTCCACCTCTTCACCCCCTTGGCAACTGCTGTACTGCTGTGGCCCTTGCCCCTCCCACTCTTCTGTGAATACTGAGCGGAAAGACACAGTGGATGTCTTGGGAGGAAGGCATGAAACTGTCACTCCAAATACCTAAACAGCACATACAAGCAAGCAACATTCGGCATTGACAAATGCTTGTTTTGACTGTGATGTGGGCCTGCTGGAATGCATTTATACAGCCTGATGGCATGGATGCAGACATGGACTGACTGAATGATGACTACTGCAAGAACAAATGATACTGTATATTGAAATGGACTGGAGGACTGCTGCAAGGAATGACTGCTATGATTAAGAGAACTAAATGACGTGGTACTGAAAATATGAATGCATATTAAAGGCCACTATTAGTAACATTCAGTCATGAGCAAGAAAGCAGGAAGCTGTATTAGAACCATGACTGTGGTGCCAGTACTGAAACAAACTAAGGCTGACTGAAATGAGTGACTGAGTACAAGTGGTTGCAGCAGTCTGCCTGAACCAAGTGAAGATAATTAAACAGTGGAACTGAAGTCAGAAGTTTGCAAGTGGCTTGGTACAAACAGAAGGTAGACACAGTAAGAAAACATAAGCGAAATACAACAGAAGGATATACGTAGTACATAGAAATGAGTCAGCACACCAAAAACAAAACTGAAAGTAAACACAGGAGTCAAACAAGGGCATGAAAGCAACATGAGTGACTTCCCTAGTGAAAAGCAGGAAGCAAGCTGCTACAGACAGGAAGACAGAAGACAAAATACATTCCAAACAGAACCTGGGGGCACAAACCAAAAGAAAGTCCAAAAGCGTGATGAAAAGCAGTTAGCACAGGTGAAGGCACCAACACAGCACAAAATCAAGTGGGAACAAACCAAGACCACAGCAAGTGAGATGGAAGAGCAAGGTAAGAGGCAAAATGCAAAACAAGAAACTGAGCAGGAGCAGGCAAATATGCACGGCTATGACAACCAGAAAAGAAACCGGCTAGAGCCCTGACGTGTTGCTCCAGCTGGTTTAAGCAGTGGCTGGGGGGAGTTGTCAATCAGCTGACCTCTGAACTGCAGCAAACTACCAATTCTTGGATTTTCTTATTATCCTGACACATACATCAGTTCCCTTTAAAATAGCCTACTTTAATGCTGCCTACTTTCCTTGACCCCATCAATCCCTTTAAAGACTTTCAGTTGTTTGTTTATTTTTACCTTCATTGTTCTGAAATCCTTTATTTTTATGTCCAGAATCCTTGTGTCAGTGGTCACTTGATGTGACCCAAGCCTCATACTGAATCTCATCATGAAATGGTCACTCTGACCAACCAAGGCCTCTACCCTAACAATGTACTGATAGGACAGCACCAGGTTAAGTAACACCTCCCCCTTTGTGGCAACAGTTACCCACTGTGTAACAAAACAGCCCTGTGAGGCGTCCACAAATCCACACCTCCTCTGTTTCTTAGTTACCTGTGTCTCCCAATCTATGTCTGGAAGGTTGAAGTCACAGCTAGCACTGTTCCTTCCTGTCCTGCTGATTTCCTTATCCCACTCTCCAGAGCTTCATCCTTTTTCAACAATAGATCTGGTTCTCTGTACACTACCCCTATCCTGTGTTTCCTCCCCACTCTTTCCATCACTTGGAGCCACAGTGACTCTTCTTTCTCTTTCTTGATTAACGCAGCCTCCAGCACCCTAATATCTTCCCTCACTTACACGGCCACTCCTCCCCTTTCCTGTCATCCATGCCCTTCCTGAAGAACTTGTACCCCGGGACATTTAGCTCTCAGCTGATTTATTTGGATTAGCCCAAGTTTCTGTAATGGGCACTTTGTCTATCTTCTTACCTGGACTTCAAGCATGTCTGCACAGCACTTTCCATTTGTCCTCCCCTTCCCTTCTAGGATTCCTTCCTCTTATCTCCTCTGCCTTATTCCTTGCCTTTCCCTTTTTTCCCATATTACATTAGTTGTTCCTACCATACTGCTAGGTTGCGGTCAGGGCATTTGGCAACTTAAACTGAACCAATCCTATTCCCTACACCCTATTGCAGCCCTCCCCTCATCTAGTTAAAACTCCCAATGTAAAGGACTAACTTCTGTCCCATCACACTAATGCCCCCTCTGCTCAGATGTAAATGTTCGCTTCAGAATAGAATAGAGTAGAGTAGAGTAGAGTAGAGTAGAATAGAACAGAACAGAACAGAACAGAACAGAACAGAATAGAATAGGAGTAGAATTTTGGATTTACATAACATCCTTCTCTCATTAAATTAAATATAATTACTAATATTGAGAAAAAGGGTTTACCCTAGAGGTGTGTAAATAGCAGATAGTATTTTCTGAATACCATGAATAATGCACTATTCGTTTTCTGGATCCGAATAATCAATAGTGTCACTATTCATGCATATTCCAATTTGCAAAATACAGTATTAAAAAAAACAAAAAAACAGAAACAGCCCCAACCCTATACCCTGTAAAATATGCAATCCCCTTCCCCCCACCCTCTGTTTGAATCCATCCCCCCTCCCCTAAAGTATCCACAATTTTCAATACAATTAGCAATAGGAAAAAAACCTCCCATGACAGGTTGCCAGTACAACCCACCCATCACCCGGCCAGCCACCATCTTTCAACACTTATTTGCATTAAAGGAACTATGTTTACCATCCACGCACACAGTCAACAACCCCCTAGAATCCAAGAACCAGTGAGAGGCGAGTGTAAGGTGGAACAAGGTGACTGACACAACCCATCCACCTCCAGAGCCAGCTGCCTTCTTCTAAATGAAAGTGCTCATGCGCTTGCTCAAAGTAAAACTAGTGTATAGTACCAAGACTTGTGGCACCTGGTCAGGGATGCAGAAATGCCAGGACACCAAGTCCAGTACTCACCATCGACATAAAGGTCACACGCCACAACACCATCCCATCTGCCATGTATTGCAGCCCATTGCCATCCAGTTAGAGGGACATGTACTTCGGGTATACCAGCTGCCAATGTCAGTGACAACGGGGTGGTGTACACACCATTCAGGGTGCCCCATTTGGCTGCTCCACCCTCATCAGCTCCAGGTTTTGTGGATGGCCCTGGTGGTCCTGTGTGGGAAGTAAAATGGAATGTCAGGTTAGGCTCATGCACAGCTGCAACACCCCACAGTGCCCCCATCATAAGCAACAGTCATGGTACTCACCCTCCCATGTCCCTGCACACACCACAGGGTCCCACCACCAAGGTTGTTGGAGTAGTTGTCCTCTGACACCCTCCATAGTCTCATGGGGAATCGCCACAAATGTACAGCAGCAGCAGTTGCCATATTTTAAGCCAGCGATGTCCACAATGTACAGTGAATGACAGCACGGGCACGTGTGCCTGCATGTGTCCACCACCAGTATTGGGCAGAAGCATGCCTGTCCCTGGCCAAGGGTATTCAGACCATGGCTGTATGCTGCCATGCTGCAAGGGACACACTGCACAGAGAGATTCTGGTTACCATTGGCCATGATCGAATGGCTGTGTGACATGGTCCATGATGACATTGCCCCGCGGATATGCCAGTTCAAGGCAATGACAGTGGAGACAAAGATGCTGTGTGTCCTGGTATACCATGCAACAGGGTCATTCCAGAGGGTGACCAGCAAAGCAGTCAGTGTTCCCCACTCATCAGTGTCATGGGCCATGGCACAAGTCACTAATGCCCTGCTGGCACATGTGCACACCCACATCAGGTTCCTGACAGGGGATGCAGATATATGACACATAAAACAGGCCTTCTATGACATGCATGCATGGCTAATGTGCACAATGCAATTGACTGCACCCATATAGCCATACTGTTACCGCCCATGCAGGAGGGGGCATACAGGAACAGAAAGGGGTTCCACAGCATGAACTGCAAGGTCGTGTGTGACGCGGGTGGATTGTTCACCAATGTATGTGCAAAGTACCTGGGATCGTGCCATGATGCATACATTCTGGACACATCACACCTTGGTGCCATGCTCCATGCAGGGTGCATCGACAGCTGGCTGTTGGGTGAGTATAGTAGTGGTGACATGTGTAGCACCCCTGTATTGTGGCATGTTTACCCTTATGTGACACGGCACTTTGTTCCCCACACAGGTGACAGCAGATACCCACTGCAGCCATACTTAATAACACCAATCCTGGCACCCACCTGTGCAGCAGACGAGGCCTACAACCATGTGCATAGGAATACATGGAACATTGTTGAAAGGACCATTGGCCAGTTGATTATGCAGTTCCGGTGCCC
The DNA here is from genome assembly GCA_016271365.2 of Neoceratodus forsteri. Taxonomy (NCBI): domain Eukaryota; kingdom Metazoa; phylum Chordata; order Ceratodontiformes; family Ceratodontidae; genus Neoceratodus; species Neoceratodus forsteri. The sequence goes on along the minus strand of CM057454.1, from coordinate 354,878,430 downwards.
AGACCATACCGGGGGACAATCATGCTGTCCCCATGAAAGGCCTGCAGGGTGTTCATCGTGTGCGCCATGCTACATTACATGACCCTTCATTGTAATGTGCTCATACTAGGGCCACAACAGCAGGACAGACCCCCTGAAGATGTGATGAAGGCATGCCATGGTCAAGAGACAGTGGGCAGCCATGTAGCCAGGGCGGCCCTTGTTCAGGGCATGTTCCAACAGTAGTATGGTATCCTGGCATGACCCTGGGACAGACTATCATAGGGTTATGCATGGTCACATATGGTCCTGCTCCCGCTACGCATGTCCAGTAATGTCCGTGCATGATGTTGTCCTCATGGCAGATTCCCATGTGTGTGCTGCATCTGGTGAGGGTGGTCGGTGCTTGATGATGATGCCCAGCACTGAGCACACCCTTCGGGGGATAGGCACCTGTCCAGCATGTAGGGGTCTGTGGCTCATGTGGCTTGCTGTGCTCTGTAGGGTACTGCATGGCAGTGGGTGTGTCAAGCAGTGGTGGCCATGTCTGGGTTACTGCCCTGGGGAGTGCATGTGTCACTCACATCAGCTGCCTGGCCATGCACCACTGTGGTGTATTGTGCTGTTCAGGGTGTGTGGCATGTGCCATCCCGTGGGTACATACTGTGTGGGTGGGCCATGTGCAGGGGAGAGTTTGTGTTCAGTGTGTGCCTGTGCTGTACATTAGGGGATTCTGTGTTCTGTGCAGTGTCACTGTCCATCTGAGTCATTAGGCTTTGCCTGCAGCCGGGTGGAGGTATGTGTGCCCTGCCTCCAGACAGGGGTCTGTTGTCTGGAGGAACCTCGGTGGCACCTGCTGCCATGTTTCCACTCTGTGTGCTTGTCCTGTGTGGCATCATCATCCTCAGGGCCACGGCTGTCAGCCTGACTTGCCATATCCCCCTCTGTGCTCTTGGTGCATTGTCCCTGCGCTCCCATGCTGTGTGTACCATCTGTGTGTATGGGTGCTGGTACTGAGTCCTGGGACTCAGCCACCTGGGTGCTGTCTGAGTCATATGGTTGTGTCCCTGCATCATGCTGTGGGCTGGTCATGCCAGTTGATGCCTGTGTGTGGACGTGTCCTTCACAGGCGGTGTCTGGCTCATGCTGTCCTGCAAGGTGTTCAACCAGCCACTCATGGGCATCAGCAATGCGTTCAATGCCATGATGCATGCCACATACCTCAGTAGTCAGGGATACCAGCACCTCCATGTTGCATTGCTGTGTCTCTAGCCTGTCCACTTCCAACTGGTGCAGCTCCCTATACCGGTCAGACATGGTAGTGTGGATGCATGCTGTCTGTCTCTATCCTGGTGGCCGCCACAATGGCCCTTCATCTCCACTGTCCTCGGTGACCAGTGGTGCATGCCCAGCAGGGGCTGTGTCCTTCAAGCACCACCATTCCCGCACAGGTTGAGCTGTCCTGCTGCTGACCCCACCATGGCTCTGCCGTACATGGTCCCCAAGGGTGTGCAGGTGTTCAATGCTGTCGTGCCCTCCTTTCTGCTCAGTGGCTGTCTCCTGTGTTCCCTCATCCACCACCTCAAGTGTTCTGTCCACCTCCATGTCAGTCTCCATCTGGGTCTCCATCTCATGCTCTATACCTGTGGGGGAGAGGGGGCATGTTAGACTGACTATGCAGGTGTCTTGGGGTTGACACACACAAGGGTGCATGGAGGCATTGTGACATACCTGAGCCATCCTCCACCTGCCTGGCATCATTATATGCTTCCTGCATTACAGGCGTGTCCTGGCTTTATGTTTCTGTCACCTGTGTCCTGCGTCCCTCACTGGATGGGTCTGTGGGTGGAACACATGGATGTTAGTCATTGCAGCCGCTGCACATTGGTACCCATGCCCATCCACCACCTGTGTACCTTCCATGGTATCCACCCTTTCCATCTCTCCATGGATGCCGACATCTGTGAGGGTGGCCACCACTATCCTCTCCACCGGTGTCAGTTGGCTATATTCACTGGGTAAACCACCTCCAGTGGCTATGCATGCCTGTGCAGCTGTGGTGACCTTCTTTTTCACTGCGACACACATGTCACACCATTTATGTTTGATTGGTGTCAGTGTCCGTGCCTTCAGACCAGTGGCATTGACTGTGCTCTGGATTTCAAGCCATAGCCATGCCTTAGCCTCTGGGGCTATGCTCAGGGACTGTGCCGCGTACAGCTGTTGGTAGTGTGTTTGGATCTCCATGACCATGGTTGCCACCTGGACCACTGTGAAGACTGGGGCATGGGGATGGGCCTTGCCTCATGTCCTCACATGGCCGTGGCACTGGCTGCCTGCATGGCCTGCCCATTTGGGCTGCTACAGTGATGGGCTGTGCCTGTCCGCATCTCTTCCGTTCTCTGACATTCCCTGCACAGTCATCCCTTGCACCCTATTCACTTCTGTGCCATTGCAGGGGGTGGAGATCTTGATCCTATATGGTGGGGTCAAAGGGTGGTTCTGTGTATCTCTGGCATGCCTTTGTGTGCTGCATGGACTGTTATGCATCCCCCATCCCTCCTCCTGCATCCGTGTGGCATGCTTGGGCTTTCGTGCATGCCATGTTGTAGGGGTGCCATGCATGCCGCATGGCTGTGCACCACTGTTACAACACTTTCAGGTATACTTTCCACACCTTTGTGCATTGGCCCCAATATCCACAGGAGGGATAGCAACAAGTTGATACATTTCTTCTCTTAAAAAAGGAATACAAAGGTGCTTCCTCAGTTAGTACTACATAGGGGTACATACAGTACATATGCATGAAAACACCCAAAGAGCTTAATAATAGGCATATACGGCTCGTAGCTTATTGCAATAACGATCTGATATTCCTGTTTTTCAAATGGGCCTCTGGCCTCCAGTATCCCTCATAAGCTAATTAACAAATTAAGATGAGAACTACTGCCCAATGGAGCATTGTTATGAGTTAAAAAAATGTATAAAATGTACAATAAATCTCTATAAAACAACATATATAACAGGCATGGTACTAAAGGAATAATGCATGACAGGGTGTGTGTCGTGCTGGGATAACACCATGCCTGGGGGGTTGGGCACAAGGCCACAGGCTGAGTGCATCCAATGCCCCAGGCATGGTGTTATCCCAAACGACACACATCCTGGAGTGCATTATTCCTATTATACAATGGCTCGTTGTTATACTGAATAAAAAAAATAATTTTAAAGATGTTTTTGTATGGAAAAATATTTTTTGTTTTTAAGAGAAGATGAAACAATCAATCGAAAGCTCAATAAAATAATCAATCAAAAGCTCAATCAAATGCTCATCTACATAGGTTCACAGTGATGAGAGTAGACCTGTGGCATCGTGCTGGGATAATTCCATGGGTCCAGCCCCAAACTGACCAATCACAGTCCAAGATTCTTTTTTACCATTGTATAATAAACATCAATACCCAATACAATAAAGGCATTACTATTTGATGCTGATCTAAGGGATAAACTGGTGCATGTATTCATAAAAGTTCACAGTATCAATCAGAGCATGAGATAGGTCAAAGTGTGCCTCACCCTACAGTTAATAATAAGACAGTTTATAAGCTGCTTGTTTTAATAACATATTCACCACTTGTGTCTCTTCAATTCTGTCTAACTCTTCCCTCCCCTCACCCTCTGCCCCATCCCAGCCAACCTTCATGTTTCTTTCTCCTTTGCCATACTCTTTTTAACTGCCTCTTCAAGACTCTGCTAGCTCTTAGTCCTTTTAAAGGACACAGCCCTGATGGGATTGACACCAAATTCCTTTATCTGTCTGCCGCTGGTATAGCAACCCTTATCCCTTACATTCTCAACTGTTCCTTCCTCTAGGCTGCTGTGACTGATGCATTGAAGAAGGCTACAGTAATCCACCTTCCTAAAGGGAGCAACCCATCTTTTTCTGGAAACACCCATCTTTTTCTGGAAACAATCACCCTGTCTCTCCTGTTAGCATAGGTTAAGCTGCAAGAATACCTGGTTCTCTCCCAGTTCTCCACTTTCTAGATTCTTCTTCCTTCCTCACCCTGTACCAGTCTGGGTTCATGAATACTCACTCCACTGCCTCCTCCCTCTGGCTCACTGATTCCATTCTGGCAGGGATGGATCAGTGTCTGATCACCTCTGCCATCTTTGTTGACCTGGCCAGAGCTTTTGACACTGTCACCCAATCCATTTTCCTGGGTAAGCTTAATAGCGCAGGACTCTGTGATCACTCAGTTAGATGGCTCAGCTCTTATCTAGCTCATTCAACCAGAGGAGGTCATTTTGAATAATGTTAAACATAGAACGTTTTGACTCATATTGCATATTTGGTATGGGAGTGAGCAAGATAAAGGGTAGGTCTCAAGCAGTTTGCATTGGTGAACCCTTTCCCCTTTACTCCTTCTTTGTTCAGGTGTTTATGAAGGCTTTGTCCTTGGTCCTAGCCCATTCTCAATATTTCTCAATGATCTCCCCAAAGCTTCTATGCAGATGACACTGTCCTGTTGGTCTCTGGCCCCTTTCCTGTGACCTGGCTGTTTAGATTCAGCAGGATCATAAAAACATCCTACTCTGGTTCTGCTCCATCAGGCAGCATTTGGCCAGAATCCAGTCCCACTCTGCTTTCCAGACCCTGGATGATACCAGAGTTGATGAGGTTGCTTCCTTCATGTACCTTAGGGTTAGGCTATATTACCATCTCAATCTCTCCTGCCATATGTCTGCCATCCTTTAAAAATTCTACACTAAGCTTGCTGTGCTCTACAGGAACAAATCATGTGTCCCACTCCCCACTCAGAGTGAGATTGTCGTGAAGATGGTCCTCCCAGTCATTAAATACAGGGATGTTTTGTATGGTGCAGCACCAAAATCCACCTTTGCCAGACTGGACCCCCTGTTTTACTCCTGCCACTTTACCCCAGATTGTGCCCCTTGTATTCACTACTGCTCCCTCTACATAGCCCTCCAACTTCCATCTCTTGAACCTAGGCACCTCTCCCAATGTTCGTCTTTTATCTTGATATTCTGGTTTGGGTCTCTTACCCCTCATCTTAGCTCCACCCTCTCTCCTACCTACTCCTTCCACATTTCTGACACACACCATGCACATTAAGCCATCTGCAGATCGATCTGCATTTGTCTTCAGATTTTCCCTAACTCTAGTTCAACCCCCCCACGCTATTTACTCTGCCTCTTCTCCTACAACTCTGAAAACCCTCCTCCATGATCTCATGTCCCATACCTGCAACTGTAACTGACTCTTTTTGATATTTCTACCTCCATTAAGATTCTCAAGATAGCTCATCCTCTAAATCCTAGGTTATGCACATGGTTGCCCAATCTGCACAGTTATTAGTGTGATACCCACTACCACTGCAGGCTCCCTACACAGGTAACTTAGTGTTTTGCCCTCTATTTATTTATTTATTGAAACATATTAGAATTAATACCTTTGAGTCAGAGACTCCTTTACAAAGGCTCCATGTCAGGGAAAACAATACAAGAGCGTACAGTGTCAGACATTACAATATAAACAGAGGTGTGGGGAGTATCACACTTTACAATTGATACAAAGTAAGTATATACAGGCAAATGTGGTACAGGATATTTACAATGGTCAGAAGCAATGCAGTACAGTGGCAAGAAGCATTGTACAGTAGCTACGGGGGTGAGCATACAATACAGCAGATTGTTACATATAAGTAATTACAAGAAGGTGTAAACAGTGCAACCCAGTGAGTGACAGCTAGTCTGGGGCCTGGTCAGACAGAGGGCAGGGACAAGTACCCTGGGAGCAGGACCAAGCGGGTCCATTGTCATAGCACAGTATAAATCGTGGGGGGGTCAGTGCCAGTCATAGGTTGGTGTCCTGTGAGATATGGTGACGGAGAAGGGATTTGAACAGTCCCAGGGTAGGAGTCCTGAGGATTGGATTGGGAAGTGAATTCAGCCAACAGGGAGCACGGTACCTGAAAGTTCTTTGACCCATGGAGGTCCTACAGAGGGGAACCTGGTAGGGGATTTTCTCTGTGCGGAGTATGCACCTGGGGTTGATAGGCAGGGGAAGCAGTGCCATAAGAGCAGTGGGAGTGAGGCCAGCTGTGATTTTCTTGGCAAGAAGACAGGTCTGGTACTTTAGGTGATTATCAAAAGTTAGTCAATTTGTGCTGGCATAGAGTATGCAGGTGTGTGTGAGCCGGTCACATCCAGTGGTCAGCCTGCAGGCTTTATTCAGGGAGGCCCTAATTTTGTTGAGGGAGGTGTTGTTGGCAGCATCATAGATAATGATCCCATAGTCTATGAGAGACAAGACAGAGGAGGAGATGGCTAGTTGTGGGCTTCTGGGGGGAGACAGTGCTTGTAATGGTGGAGCAGACCGACACACACATTGACAGCTGTACTGAGTCAATGGATATGCTCGTGGTAGGTTAGCGCTGAGTCTACGGTAACACCTAAGTATTTGAAAGTTGAGACTTGTTCCAGGGTTTTGTTGTGGGACTTGCGGATGAGCAGGGAGTGGTTGCCAAACTTATTTTGTGCATGGGCAAACAGCATGGACTTTGCTTTTTTATAGTTTTGGACAAGCCTATGGTCAGCAAACCAGGACTCAGCCTCGCTAAATGACTTTTGGAGGGCTGATTGGAGAGTGGCAGGGTTGGTGTGGGTGCTAAATAACACCGCATCATCTGCATATAATAGGCAGGGCCCTGAGTTTTCCAAGATTCCGTGGGTGCAGCAAACCACGGAAATATCCGCGGAATTTGCCATCACCCGCGGAATTCGCAGCCACCCGAGGAACAAACGTCCTTTGCCGACGGGGGTGCCCAATCCCCCGTTGGCTTCACTGCCCCCCCAAATGTTTGCATGCCATGCTGGGAGCCCCCTCCAGCATGCCAAAACTTCATTTGCTGACAGGGGTGCCCAATCCCCCATTGACTTCACTGTCCCCCTAAGCTGTCTGGTGCCACACTGGGAGCCCACTCCCACGTGGCAAAAGCTTCATTTGCCAATGGGGATGCCCAATCCCTTGTCGGCTTCACCGTCCCCCCCAAACTGCCAGGTGCCATGCTGGGAGCCCACCCCAGCGTGGCAAAGATCCCTCCTGGTTGTGAATAAAAAAAACCTGGAAACAAAAAAACCTTCTATCGTTGATTCTTTTGCCCCCTCCCCAACCCGCACCCACCCTCTGCATACCCACCTCCCCACACCCCACCTCAACCCATACTTACCTCGGAGCCCAGCACAATGATCTTGGTGGACCGAACAACGTCTGCACTTTTAAAAAGCTGACTCGAACTGAAGAAATGCAGGTAAGCTGTATAATGGCATAAATGGATTTTTCAACTTTAGTGCATATCTCAGCCATTTCTGAGAATATTTGCACCAAATTTTCAACATGGGGTTTTGGGGCCCCACCTCATGAACTGTGACACTGTTATTTGGTTAAATCGGTCCCGAAGGTGGTTCCTCGGTCACTGCGTGGAACCACCTTTCTAAAATGATAACACAATGACAGTGTCACAGTTCATGGCTCTAAAAACCCCGTTAAAATTTGGTAATGTGTCCCAAAATGAGTTTTATGATCATGCTCGTAACTTGAGCATTTTAATATTTTCACTCCAGATTTTCAGTATTGCCATTTTACCATACCTCCTTATGAACAGTACAACTGTCATTTTTCACATCTCACCTGAAATGTGTTTTCACACATGTAGCGCACAATGGCGTGGTCTGTGTGTGAAATCAATGTTCCAGACAGATTAATAAAATCACAGTGATACTGTTCATGAGCAGAGGTCTTGAACTCGTTATGTTGAAAATTTGGTGACAAACGCCCATAAAATGACTGTGTTACGAGCATGCATTGTGTCAGATATGGCAAAAAAAAAAAAAAAAGGAAAAAAATTCAGGGTTAAAATGTGCCTCAGAATTGCCGCAGAAATTGGAGTTGAGTGCCGCAGAAGTTCTGTGGCAAATGAGAACCCTGCTGCAGAACTTTGCTCTGATGTGCCACAGAAAAATCGGGGCCCTGATAATAGGATATTCCCTGTACAGGCCTTGGGCATGGAGTTAAGGAATAGAGTGAATAGTAGAGGGCCAAGGATTGACTTCTGGGGAACACCAGATGTAACTTGAAGGGGGGACAACTTGGTTTGTGCTAGTCTGACTCTCTGGGTTCTGCCAGACAGGTAGTTCAAAAACCAGGCAGTGGCATCCTGTGAGAAAACTATTTGAGTTAGTGTGGTTAGGAGAAGTGAGTTGTGGATGGTGTCAAATGCTTTGGAGAGATCTATGTAGATGGCGCCAGCAATTTGACCTGTGTCGAGGGCCGCATGAATGGTGTTGGTATATTCCCAAAGCACGGTCATGGTGCTGTGGCTTTTATGGAAGCCATACTGTTCAGGACAGAGAAGACTGTGTTGGGTAAGGTAGTCTGGGATTTGGATGGCCACTATCTTCTCAATAACTTTGGAGAGAGAGGGTAGAATTGAAATGAGTCAATAATGTCCAGGCAGGATCCGGCCACCACTCTTCAGGATTGGAGTGATGAGGGCAGTTTTCCAGATGGATGGGAATTGTCCCAGGGCAAGGGAGCGGTTCAGCAGGGTAGTGAGGGGGTAGAGTACTTCTGAGAGTGTCAGCCTTAGTAGATTAAGATCAAGTGAGTCATTGCTGAACCTAGACTTCCTAAGTGCCCTTAGCAAGAGGGGGGCAGCCTTGCACTGGGAGATAACTTTGAAATGGAAAGGGGGCACTTGGGTGGGAGGCGGGTAGTAGTGGGGGCAAAACAATTGGCAGGGACCATGCTGCTGAGGTCCGAGAATGAGGAGTTCAGTGCATTTGCTATTATTTCGGGGTCCGTGGAGATACCACTATTGACCAACATCTGGAGGGGCAGTAGAGGTTTTTCCACTAAGTTTTTTGAGGGAGTCCCAAAATGTGCACCCTGTGCCCCAAGAGGCGGTGAGTACAGCTCGATAGTACTCAGCCTTTGCCTGTCAGACCTGCCAAGTGCAGTGGTTCCTGACCTCCCGGTAGTGTTGCCTACCAGTGGGTCTCCCAGTCTCCAGGGCTATATGCCAGAGATTGCATTAGGTCTAGCAGGGGTTGTGACATCCACGGGGTGTCAGCTCCCTTTATGACCCATTTGCAGTAGGGTGCAAATAGGTCACAGGTGACGTTGAGAGAGCTGATGAAGTATTCCAGAGCTGAGTCAATATCAGGTGAGGCAGCAATGGGAGACCAGTCCCATCTGATGAGGAGGTGTTTCAGGAGTTGTAGTTTGCCTGGCCTGAGGCATCGCTGAAAAATAACTTTGGGGGGGATTATTTTTAGCCAGATATGACCAGCATCCGAGAACTGGTGCATGGTCACTCAGTGCGTTAAGATAGTACAGAGATCTGGGTGAATTTGTGGGGGTGATTTGAAAGAATTAGATTGATGAGGGTTGAGGTACCAGTTCTTGGGTTATGACAGGTGGTAGAAGGCATAATTTGTGACAGACTGAGGGCAGCAGCAGCATCCCTTTGGGGGTGGAGGTGTCTGCTAGCCAATTGATATTAAAATCACCCAGGGCAATATTTTCTGCCTTGTCTGGGTGTTGCTGGAGATGGGTCAGAACTGACTGAAATGCACTATTTTGGTTCCTGGGTGGGATGTATACAGAAGAGATAAAGAGAGGGGCCCTGGAGGAGGCAACACTGACTTGGAGGGAGAGGACCTGGGCACCGTGATCAAGAGCTGGGGATGGCAGAGTGAGACCTTGGAGGGTGTCACAGAGGTAAATTGCACATCCTTCCCCTTTTTTTTAAGTCTGTCAGCACGAAATATAGCTTTTCCTGGGAGAGCAATGGTGGAGTCTGGGGTATAGTTATTTAGCCAAGTTTCCACCACTGAGATGATGTCTGGTTGTTGTTTGACAACCCATTCTTGAAAATTGTCAAATTTCTTTAGTAGACAACAAATGTTAAGGGAGACTATACAGAGTTCCTCAGGTGTAGCCTGATTAGTCACAGGGAAGGGGGTTGGGCAGGGTTAGGATGGATGTTGCCAGAGATCAGGAGTGGTAGTAGTAGTAATAGCCGCAGGGAAGCAAACTTCAAAGTTTTAAATGCCCTGGAGTGTTCCCTGGCAGGACAGACGGAGAGCAGTACACAAGCAGGGATGGGCACGTCCCTTAAGAAGGGAAAAGCAAGGCAGAGCAGTGATCATTGGGGGGCAAGGGCCAGTCTGCAGTAGATAGGGATGGGCACAGAGACCCTGGGGTTCCTATCAGTCATAGTGGAGATGGGGGGGACGTCCATGGGTGGAGAGTCAGGTCCGCTGAAACAGACCCTGGGGTGAATAGGCAGGGCCTCAAGATGGAATAGGTCAGAGGGGCATCTACCTTGATAATAATGCAGAGTAAGAAAAGTGGCAGGGGACGACAGTGACTGGAGGCAATGATGAGTGTGGTCATGACTAGGTTAGTACGGTGAGCTTGGGGGGGTAAGGAGAAAAGATGCATAGGGTAATGGTGTACTAACCCCATGGCACAGTGGAATGGTCATGGACTTTAGTGCCAAGGGTCCAAGGTTCAAATCTAGTAGGGGGAACCTTAAGTACACAGGCAGCGAGAGGGCGATATCTCAAACAGGAAGACAGTGAGAACTAGGAAAGTAGAGTGCTGTGAGCTATGGTAGAGTGGCAGATGTTGAAGGAAAGTAAGTGTTTGGGTGTGTGCAGCAGTGACTTCTAGTGGTCACTGCATATAACATGCAGATGGAAAAACAGACACTTAGAAAATAGAGGGGCTGACAGAAAATAGAGGGGCAGACAAGTCACGTGACCTATCAGGAGAGAAAATAGAGTGGCAGACAAGTCACGTGACCTATTAGGAGCAATAAAGGGAGAGCCAGGCTTGGGTGGAAGGGTGGCTGGGGAAGGTGGGGCAGTCGAGACATAGCGTCAATGAGCTAACACCCCTAACAAAAGTTGTGCAGTGGGGTAGGTCTGTAGTTACCTCTTGTGCCTCTCGGGACCGGGCTCTGCTGGACATAGTGCTGCAGAAGGCAGCTGGTTGCTGTGCTGGGGGTGGGGGATCATGGGAGGCCTTTTTCACCTCTCAGGTCCAGGTTCTGCTGGACAAAGTGCTGCAGAAGGCAGCTGGTTTCTCTAATGCGCCTCCCCTGAATTTATTATCTATCTTGTTGTTTACAGTTTTTCACTGTTGCTGTTGTACTCTTTTTGCACTATCCTTGTTATGTTTTTTGTTTCTTTTTGCCTTGTTTTCCATTGTTTGAGATTAATTTGCTGCATATTACCTTACCACTGGTTTCTAAGTATGTTTTCTATGCACTTTTACTGTATTTGGGGTAGGATTAAGGCATAGGCCAACAAAGCCCAGGCCTAAGGCCCCAGCCTGCTAGGTGACTCCCAGTCTTGAGTGGATCATCCTGGCTACAGAAAGTAGGCTCAGCCAGTCTAACTTGGAATTATTACTGTCTTGTCCATGTCGGACAAATCTCTGTAACAAATAATGCTTATCCAGCACCTATTAATGCCTCATTAACAAATGTACACCTCTTAGTTACATATCTGGCCATGTCTTCCAGCTGGAGAGAAAATCTGATTTGTCTGAAGCTGCTGTGGTTCCAGGTTCAACACAATAGATTTTCAGACACTCTTAAAAGATAAGCCCTATTTTCTAGCTACAGTAGTCAGTCTGAGGGAGACATTAGCATGGCTGCTGCAGCTGCTTTATTAATTTCTTCCTACTTGCTGTTACCTGTTCAGAGCTTGCATCAGGCACCTTGATTCCCAACAGCTGCTGGGGTACCCAACTTAAAGGGCCCTAAGTTTGACCCAATGCAAGGTTTCAGTCTTCAAAATTGAAATTTTTGTAAATTATTTTGATATCTTATTGCGCCATGTTGAAACAACAAACAAGGGAAATCAATGAGCTGGGCAGAAACTTTCAAAATGGTATCACAATGACATGAAGATGCACACCACAGTAGAGGGGTTGGGGGACCCCATGACTAACTTTGCAGAGAGCCTGCAAAAACATAAGGCCTCCTTTGTCCCATCCCGCATAATTTAAACTCCATTGTGTCCCTGGTTATCTTCTTGTTCCAACTTCCTCCACAGATTCTTTATACTTTTAGAGGTATTATTTATTATTAACATTTTAGGTTTATATGGGGAACGTACATGGCTTACACTCACCTATGAAGGGTAATAGTTCTCTGTCTGATGTGGATAAAATCATGGATTTAAGAGACTGGACAAATCTGAAGGATATAAGTAGGTGGCTACTGCTGCTCTTGTAAAAATAATTGAAGTGCATACTGTTATATTTTTATGTTTCTTTAATATACTATATGGCTTTGTATTTAAGTTTTTGTTTACTGAGTACTAGTCCATGTTGCTTAAAAGTTCACTTGTACTATTAAAAATGCAGGTCAAACAAAGTCTGCCTAAATTTGAAAACCTCCTGTGCCTCTTGCACTGTCATGACAACAAATAACCATGCTGTAAAAGGAATGAATCAAGGCTGAAATTGATTGACTGGGATAATGGATGAGGAGGAGCTACCACAAGGTGAGTAGGATCTGCAGGGAAAGGCTTGGAAATTGTTTAGTGCATTACCATATATTTTTCAGAAAACTAGTGTTGGTTCTTGGTCTGTTTGTACCAGATCCTTACACCAAGAACTGAGCAGAACTGGTGGGAATGATGATAATAAGTAGGTCATGGGATTGGAGGTGCAGACTGGGAACAGGACTGAAGCTGAGAGGGGCAAAGGTCAGAAACTCAGTGGAACAGGGCTGGCCTGTTGGCGCAGTGGTAGGGGTGTGGCTCATGATGCTGACGACCCATATTTAACTACTATGGCTATCCTTAGTTCTCAACCAGAAAACAATCCATTATTTATTTATTTAGCGTTTGTTAACCAGGTAAGTACACTAGATAAACACATGCCTATTTTCAGGTACGACCCGGGAGAGTACAGGAAATCAAAGAACATACAGAGTACAATTTGAAGCAAGTCGGGCAGATACACAGATGTCAGGAGAAGCATTACATACACAGTAAGATATCTCGGGTCACGACAGTAATCATAGTCAATATGCTAAGGTACAGCGTCACTGACACAATGTCACCAACAATATATACTGTATACAAAATTTACACATTTGCAAGATACATGGAATGAATGCACTCAAGTATAAATGATACAGTACCACGAATTCAGTAACATTTGGCCCCTCCAGCAGAGATCACAAACCAAAGATTGTGCAGCTTTCAGAGGTGTTTTGGTAACTGGTGTGACACAGATCATACTAAAACGGTCCACATTTGACTATTGAGTTAGACACTGCACTTTAAAATTATTGTACTGATTACCTAGCTTCAGCTTCACACAGTCTCTCTCACATATCCATCATAGCACTGGCATGTGGCTGAAACCAGGGGACTGATATGAGAATCAAGAAAAAAAATGTAGCCTTGGAACTATAAGATTTTGATGACTGCCATTCCTAAACTGCTGATTGTGGCTTTTTGCTGGGATGTATGTTTTTTTAATACTACATTTTCTTTCATTTTTGTATTTGTCACATGATCAGGGTCAGAGGGAGCTTCTGGGAACAACACAGGCAGAAGTGGGGAGAAAGCAGAGAGGCAGGCAGGCAGCATCTAAGGTATGGAAAGCCATGTCCACCAATGCAAGGAGTCTGGGTAATAACATTCCAGACATGGAGGCCTTCATGCAGGAAGATAGCCTGGATTTGGTGGCCATAATGGAGTCATGGTGCACTCACAGCCATGACTGGGATATGGCCATACTGGGATACTCTCTATTCAGGAGAGACAGGGAAGGGAACAAGGTTGTATTAGAAGTGAGGGAGGGAATCAAAGCTATGGACATACAGTACATGGGCACCTGGAGAAAAAGAAAGGACTGGAGGTGCTGTTTGTCATGCTGGAGCCAAGACATGGGGCTGTGATATGCATCCCCTATGGCGAAACCCCTACAGTGACATACGTCACTACCGACAACAGTGACATGTCACTGTTGAACTTGTGCCCAGGACCCGGAACACTTTCCCCTGTCCTGCACCCCCTCCCCAAGCCAACCCTGACTTGGAGTTGGTATCTTTGGATACGGGGGTGCTCGGGTGGCTTCACCCCCAAAGAAAAAACATACCCTACTGTGTGCAGCTAACTGCGAACTGCAAATCATAGTCAACAGGGAGGCTGGCACTGTGATGCCGGTCAATGTGTTTTTTGTTGACTCAGCATCATACAGCCTGGGGCTGTTATCCATATAGGGGTGGTATACAGACCTACAGCACAGGGAGAGGAGTTGGATAAGGCCCCTGTAGAAGACATCATCAGGATGGCAAATAATGGGAAGATGCTGCTAGTTGGTGACTTTAATTTGCCAACTGAAGCTTCAGCAAGGAGCAGGGCCATCCTTGATTAACTACAAGAGGTTTTGCTCAGGCAGCTAGTCAATAAACTCACTAGGGATGGGGCAGTGCTTTTGACCTTGTGCTTACAGACAGGGACAGCATTGCAGACATCACAGTGGGTAGTCCCCTAGGTACCAGTGATTACCATTCAGAGTGATTTGACATTAAGATGGGAGCAGAGGCAATCCCCATGAGGATGAGGGTCCTGGACATTAGGAGGGTGGATTTAAAAGAAATGGAAGACTGCCTCAGAAACTGCATAGTGGAGGGTAGATTGCCAGTGAGGAGCAGAAGAATAGTGTGGAAAAGTAAGGGAGGGCATAATTAAGGCAACCAGCATCTGCATAAAGGAAGTGAGTAAAAGCAGAAGGAAAAAGAAACCATTATGACACTTTAGGGGAGTGACCAGAGTGGTGAAATGGGATGTTTGATGACCGAGAACCCAGACTGTTAATCCCAGAATTCCATGTGTACTGTTGCGATGAATTGGAGGTAGTACTTAGCCATGTGTTGAAACCGCATTGCTTCTTCATTCAGCAGACTGTCAAAGAGCTGAGAGACCTTATGAAGGGGATGAATGATGAATACAATTTGAGTTTACTTGAGACTGGTGACATCGTCCTTAGTGAGGGATCCCATGTCTATGTCTGGTCCCCCCCCCCCAAATCAAGAAGCCCTTGCAATATCAACACACAACAAGGGTCAGAAAAACAAGTGGCCAGAAACAAAAAAAGCCAAAAAAACTCAAACAAGGACAATCAGGCAAACGTAAGAAAAAAAACAAGAAGGGACCATGGGGGAAAGGGAGGAAAAGCAAACCAGATATCCAATGAGGAAAACACAGAAATAAATATCATTAATCTCTCAAGCCTCACATTGACTGAAAGCCAGATTAAATTACTCATGAGAGGCTTGTCTTTTGTGCCAACCCCCCAAGTAGACATCTTTAACTTTCGAGTTGATATATATAAGTTTATAAGAAAATTTAAGTTACACCTATTCTTTAAAAATCAAGACCAGGTTTGCTGGCAAAAAGCACCTTGCTTCACCTGAGTTCTTTTCTTCTAGAGTTGCTTGAAAGAACAGAGCAAGGAGCAACATTATCAGAGCAAGAAAAAACATTAAGGCGTCTTTTGGCTAAGAAAATTTACTGTTGTGTTACAATTTTATTTTGTGCTTACAGGTTGTACTTATGGGTTTTGTTACTATTTTTTTGCTTATAGATTACTGCTTTATTGTTCTCTGATTCAAATTTTTTTGCAGGGTATATTTTCTGCTAAATTGTCACAGGGTGCGCCTACAGATTTGCTACTGTTTTGTGCTTACAGATTACTGCTTTATTTTCTCTGATTCAGATTTTTTTTTGCAGGGTATATTTTCTGTTAAATTACAGGTTGTGTCTACATGTTTTTGTTACTGTGTTGTGCTTACAGGCTTTACAGTTTATTGCTTTATTTTTCTCTGATTGAAATTGATCTTTGCAGGGTGTATTCTCTGCTAAATTATTACAGGGTGAGCTTACAGGTTGATGCTCCTTTGTGCTTCCAGATTACTGCTTTATTTTTCTCTGATTCAAAGTGTTTTTGCAAAAGGTATATTTTCTGCTAAATTATTGTGCAGGTAATCTTGCTGAAAGAAAGAAAGAAAGGAAAACACTCACCAGAGTGGTGGGTCAGAGTTGTAGCTGATTGTTTCTGGAGGGCATGAGCTTGGTCCCACCCTGCCCCTCACCCCGCCTGCCCCAAGTGCATCATTTCCTTTATACCAGGGGTTCTGATATCACTTCCCTAAAAGGGAAAAGGTCATACACCTGTCATAACCTTAATAGCCCAGCACGCTGTGTAGGGGCTAAATGCATGCACACACTCTCAAATACTAACAAACAAAAACAGGAAGAAAGAGAGAGAGAGAGACATGTGGGGAGTGGTACAGTGCACTGGATGTGGGGTGGCAGTCTTCTGGGGGATGTCCTGGAGGCTGCAATGTGGCCCTATTTGCAGGCACCTCTCTGGTCTGAGGAAGGAGGTTGCACATCTCCAAGCCAACCTGGAGAGGATTTAGGAAACCTCCTGCCCCAGCCAGGGACCACCAGAGCCACTGCCACTTCCTCAGAGGTTGCCAAGAAAGAGGAGAGGTTGGACCACGGTGGGCTCAGGGAGGGTGAGGGTGCTGGATCAGATGTGCAACCTTCCAGTTGTACCTCTCCACAATTCATACACTGTTCCGGTGGAGCATGGTTCCTCAATGGAGGCACCCACAGTGGAGAACAAGGAGGATGCTGTGAACCTCCTCAAAGGAGACCCAGAGGAGGGTGGCACAAGATCCCACAGGGGAAGGAAACAACTCCTAGTGGGGGACTCAGTCATTAGGAGGGTAGAACTGGGGGAGGGAGGGGAGAGGGAGGGAGGTAAAGTGCCTGCCCGGTGCCATGGCTGGAAGGGACAGGAAGTGAATCCTCAGAACTGAGGGAGCAGCTGCATGGGAGAGGGAGCTGGATGTCATTGTCCACCTTGGGACAAATGACCTGCCTGGGAATGGGATCAGATCAGTGCAGGAGAGGTTTGTGGAGTTGGGGAGAAGCTTTAGACAAGTAGCACACATGGTAACCTTTTTGGAGGTGCTGCCTGTCTATGGCATGGATGAGGTGAGGGTACCCTACACCATGAGATTCAATTAATGGTTGGAAAACTGGTGCGGAGCTCAGGGTTTTGGCTTCTTTGGGGATTGGGGGTCCACCTGGAGGGATGCAGGCCTATACTGGTATAACAGTCTGTGTCTGTCCAGGCAGGGAACCAGGATCCTAGGTGATAGGTTTAAATGCTTCATGGGCAAGCATTGAAACTAGCCAAGGGGGGAGACACTGAAAAGGAGCAGGAAAATCCCAGCCCCCCACAACACAGGGTAGTTAACAAGGTAAACACCAAAACAGAGAAGTTGATAGGGAGCAGGACAGGGGTAAATGGAGAAAAAGGCAGTAAGGACAGGGAGGGGGCTAAAAGGGGTAAGGCCATCAAAAAATGGATGGCGATGAGTACCAGTGCCTGTAGTCTGGGTAACAAGCTCCCTGAACTAGTGGCCTTGATGGAATAGGGATGCCTGGATATCATGGCAGTCACAGAAACATGATACATGAAGAACTATGACTGGGAAGTCAACATACCAGAGTACACAATCTACAAGAGGGACAGGGAGGGTAAAAGAGGAGGAGGAGGAGTAGCTCTCTACATAGAGGAAGGGATCAAAACAGTGGACCTAAAGGGTAAACAGCGAGGAAAGCAGGCACAGTGGGTCACCCTGGAGACAGGAAATGGCACCACAATCCACACGGGGTTTGTATGCAGCCCCCATTTCAGGGGGAGGAAATGGACAAGGAAATGATAGAAGGCACACTTAGAACATCAGAAAAAGGGGAGATATTGTTGATGGGGGACCTGAATATGCCAGATGTTAGCTGGAGCACTTTTGCTGAAGCCACATCCAAGAGCAGGATCATTCTCAATGCCCTACAGGGGGCATGCCTCAGACAGCTAGTGTTGGAACCCACTCAGGAGGGAGCAATCTTAGACCTGGTACTCTCAAATGGGGATGCAGAGAGGATCTCAGATTTAGAAGTGGGTAGCCATCTGGGAACAAGCGACCACCAAACAGTATAGATCAGGATAAACACAACTGCAGAGTCAAGCCATACAAAAGTGAGGGTACTGGACTTTAGGAGGGCTGACTTTGTCAAAATGGGAGAGTGCCTCAGAAAAGCACTAGCAACTAGGAAAGAGGGGTGGAGGAACAATGGGGAAACATCAAAACTGTCATCACAGAGGCAACAAACCTTTGCGTGAAGCAAATAAACAAATCCAAACAAAACAAAAGAAAAAAATACTATGATTCTCAAAAGCGGTGATGGGGAAGGTTAGGGAGAAAAAGATAGCATTCAGGAAGTATAAGGAAACACAGAAGGAGCAGGACAGAGAACTATACCAGTTAAAGCAGAAGGAAGCAGAAAAGGCAGTCAGAATAGCAAAGGCCCAAACCAAAGAAAACAACAAATCAGGGGAGGATGATGTGGTACCTGAGGATTGGAGGAGGGTGGATGTGATTTCCCTTCACAAAAGTGGGAGCAAGGCAGATACAGACCTGTTAGTTTGACCTCAGTGGTAGGGAAAATGATGGAATCACTTCTGAAAGAAAGAATTCTTGAGTACCTAGAGGCCAATGGGGCACAGGACTCAAGGCAGCATGGATTCAGAGCAGAAGGTCATGTCAAACAAATCTCTTAGATTTCTTTGACTGGGTGACCAAAGTAGTAGACCAGGAAGGGGCTGTGGACATGGCATATCTAAACTTTAGCAAGGCATTTGACACAGTCCCACACAAAAGATTAATAAACAAGTTAGCCAGCCTGGGAGTGGGTCCCAGGGTGGTAGCCTGGGTAAAAAACTGGCTGGACAACAGGACACAGAGGGTAATAGTAAATGGAGCCTTGGGCTGTTATCCATACAGGGGTGGTATACAGACCTACAGCACAGGGAGAGGAGTTGGATAAGGCCCCTGTAGAAGACATCATCAGGATGGCAAATAAGGGGAAGATGCTGCTAGTTGGTGACTTTAATTTGCCATCTGCAGCTTCAGCAAGGAGCAGGGCCATCCGTGACTCCCTACAAGGGGCTTTGCTCAAGCAGCTAGTCAATGAATCCATTAGGGGGATGAGGCAGTGCTTGACCTTGTGCTTGTAAACAGGGACAGCATTGCAGACATCACAGTGAGCAGTCCCCGAGGTACCAGTGATTATCATTCAGAGTGGTTTATTATTAAGATGGGCACAGAGGCAAACCACATGAGGATGAAGGTCCTGGACATTAGGAGGGTGGATTAAAAAAAAAAGGGAGACTGCCTAAGAAACTGCATAGTGTGGTGTGGATTGCCAGGGAGGAGTAGAGGAACAGTGGGGGAAAAATAAGGGAGGGCATAAAATTAAGGCAACCAGCAACTGCATGAAGGAAGTGAGTAAAAGCAGAAGGAAAAAGAAACAATTATGACACTTTAGGGGAGTGACCACACTGGTGAAGGAAAAAAAGGGTGGCATGCAGGAGATATAAGGAAGCAAAAAGGAAGAAAGGAAGGAAAATAGGGAGGTATACCAGGTAAAACAAAGGTAAGCAGGTGTAACCCCTAGGTGGCACTACCCCAAAGGCTACTACCCCATCCTGCTTGACTAGTTGCATGTTAAGGGGCCTGGGTACTGAAATGGGTGCTTACACCCAGAGGTAAAGGTTGTTAGTAGCAAAGCTAACCTGGGTATAGCCCTCCGGGACACTGTAACCCCCCCCCTTTCCCTTCTAGTGGCCTGAACGATGTACAGTAATCACTTTCACAGTCACCCTTGTTCACCATACAATTTCCCACACCGTTTGCACTTACCACCTGGGCTGGTTCCACCAGTTCGACCCTGGAGACCCCTGCAAAACAAGGTTAGGCACAGCAGACAACAACAGTACAGTGCTTTCAGTACAAACTGGAACCTCAGTCAAGTTAAATGCAAAAAGAGTTAGATCTGTTTTATTCAGGGGGCTTTAACAAGGGAGGGACATAATCAGGTTGATTGGTTTAATGGCTAGAATAATCAGACAGTCATGCATACACTTCAGAGTCCCTACACAGTCACACACTCTGGGTACCCAGGTGGAAATAAGATGGGCTAGCCTGAAGCATTGCCTGGGGTAGGACAGCATCACAGCTGGTTGGGGCCCTGTGATGGAAGAAAGAAACATGCACAACACACACTATTTGTAATCCGGAGCCAGAGGGCTCAGTGCATGAAGAAAAAGACAACAAGTCAATCAGATGACAACACTTTAGATTTAGCTGTTATTGCAGGCAGCTACCTTGGTGTTTACTCACAATACCCAATACAGGACACAGGCAGGACAAAATTGAGACTGCAGATGGTTGAGCTGGAGTGCCAGGAGAAGCAGGGCCCACATGAATCACTGAGGCATCATTCCTGTTCAAAGCGTTGAGCAGGGGGCTGATCCCCAGGCAGGTCTCTTGTCAATGGTTTTCTCTGTGGCGTGAGTAAGCTGACTGGGCCAGTATGTCAAGGCCCAGGCCAGATGGAGATGACTACGGATTCAGTCTGATGGGGCTGAATGCAGATTCCAGCAAGCAAGGCACAGTTCAACAGGCAGTGGGGAAAAATTTCGACCCACTAGTGGCACACAGCACATTTATAGTAAGGGAATCACCACTGTATTAGGTGGACGGCAGTCCAGTCACAATCACAGGATCTCTGCGCAAAACCAGGAATTCCACGGTATCTGAGGGTCCTGACAGGCCAAACACATTCAGCAAATCTTCAGTCTTCTTCAGGTTACAAGCCTGGTCACAGTTCAGTGACTTTATTCTTTCTCCAATTCGGATTCAGTCCGAAAAGTCCACCACTTTCCTCTCAGGAACAGAAGACAGGCAGACTGAAACTTAACCCTTCCACAGGCCTGCCATGTGAACTACGTAGGAGCTGCTGCTCGACTGTCTCGAGCTGGTCACCCTTCAAACTCTAACTCCAGACTCACTCTCTGCCGCAAGCTGCCTGCGAATTTCCTCAAGATCCAAGAGATTCGGTTCGCTGTTCTGTCTGTCTGTCAACACACTGGCTCCCCATCCAGGTCCAATTGGGCACCAAAGTCTCAAAACTACAATTTCTACACAGTTTTGTTCCCACAAGACCCCTGGGGACAGGCTCTATTTTAGAGTCCCCAAAGGTATTGATTGGCCCATTCTGGCAGTCCAGGACCAAGATGATGGTTATAAACAGAACTGTCCATGCTGCAAAAAAGGCAGGTTAGACAAATTACAATATCATTACTATTCTAACAGATAATCAGCAAATATGTACAGCTTCTGACAGAGCTCCTCTGAGCAAATAGCGATAACAGAATGGAGCAATTATCTGGCAGCCCAGGTGGGACTTGAGCTTAGAAACACTCAGCCCCCACCCAGATCAATTATAAACTGCGATATAGGCAGCTCTTAAGAAGACAATACACAGAGGCTGCAACAGCACTCACAGGCACTAACGCTTGAACTGCTAAGACTCGGGACACCAGCCTGGCAGTGGGCATTTACGTACAGTACATCCAAGGAAGATTTTTCGGGAGCCCCCATTTCTAGGAGGGTTACACAAGTAAGCAGTGAGGGAGGCAAAGGCACAGACAGAGGAAATGATAGCCAAAGGGGCAGCAAATGGTGATAAGACTTTCTTCAGGTAGGTAATTGAGAAGAGGAAAGGAACTGTAGGGACAGTGAGGATAAGGAGGTCAACAGATGTGCACTGTGCAAGGGGACCAAGAAAAAGCAGACAACCTGAACAGGTACTTCACTGCTCGGTCTTCACGGTGGAGAGAGGGGTGGATGAAGCACCAGGAAGAAGCAGGAACAAAGGGGGGGAGATGGACTCAAGTCCATTTTCAGAGGAACGAGTCCTGAAGAGACACACAGCTCTAAAGGATAACAAGGCTATGGGACTCGATGGGATACACACCAGGCTACTAAAAGAACTCAGGAAGGTGTTAGCTGCCCTGCTGACAGCCTTATTCAATAGCTGACTGGAATCAGGCATGGTTCTGGAGGACAGGAAGAGAGAAGATATGGTCCATCCACATAAGAACAGCAGCATTGAAGAGGTTAGCAACTGTAAGCCAGTGACCCTCACCTCAGTGGTGGGGTTATTAATGGAACCACTGAGAAAGGAAACAGTGGTTTAGTATCTTGAATCCAGTGGGG
Organism: Neoceratodus forsteri; assembly: GCA_016271365.2. NCBI lineage: Eukaryota > Metazoa > Chordata > Ceratodontiformes > Ceratodontidae > Neoceratodus > Neoceratodus forsteri. The sequence goes on along the minus strand of CM057454.1, from coordinate 354,856,192 downwards.
TGCTAGACCAAATGCAGCATGAATTCATGGGGGAGGGGGGTCATGCAAGATGCATATGACTGATTTCTTTGACTAGATGATGACAAGGGGACTATATCACAAGACAGTGGACATGGCCTATCTAAACTATCTGGACTTTAACAAGGCATTCAACACTATGCCACACAGGAAACTGATTAAGCAATTGAGTAGCCTAGGACTGAGATACAAAGAGGTGAACTGAATGAGAAACTGATTAATGAATAGGCAACATTCACTCTGATGATAGAAGAGTGACCAGCAGGGTGTTGTGGAGCTCAGTACTGGGAATGGTCTTCTTCAATGTCTTCATAAGTGACATTGCAGATGAACTGGAAGGGAAAGCATACCTTTTTGCAGCTGATACTTAAATTTGTAATAGGTTGCACAATCAAAAGGGAGTAGCAAGATATGTTGGGAAACTCGAGGAGCAGTCAAGAATATGGCAGCTGAAGTTCAATGCCAAAAAGTGCAGAATTATGCAATTAGGGCATAGGAACCTAGGAACAAAGTATAGGAGTAAATGTTCCTTAAAAATTGTTTACCTACTAATTTTGTATGCAAGTGTTTTAACTGATTTTTTTTTTGTGGGGTATAACTGGACGCTTGTGAAAATGGGCAGCTTTTGCTTACAGTTCCTTTCCAGTATAATAAATAAATTAAAACTGAAACTGGGATACCGACAGGGAGCTCCAGTCCCTCCCTCGGAGGGACTCGTCCTCCAACTTGATCCAATAGTCGGGTCATCATAGACCCTGTCGGCTCTTAATTTTTGATGTTTTGCCCTCGGGCCCACAACAGTGCAATGGGTACAGCAGCTATATCCACCTTCACGGAGGAAGCCTAACGCCTTGAATGTGGACCCTTCTCATTCTTTGTGGCACACCTGTGCTGATGACCAGCCACCGCTGGGTGTCAGTCTACAGCATGCCGTGCAATCCCTTTCCCTCAAGGAAGAAGAGTGGTCTACAGATGCTCAATCCTTCCTCACCCCGCTGACCCCCGAGCAACCCAAGTCTGTTCCCACACTCGGGTTGCCGGCATTGCATGAGGAGTGGCATCCAGCATCTCAACCTTCAGTGCCACCAGGCTGGCCATTCTAACTGATTTTTAATAGTACACATTTTATGTAAATGTTTGCTGTATTATGTACCTTTGTGTTATGTATTTTTTTTTGTTTATTGCAACTGGATGCTTGTGAAAATGAGCATTTTGCTCACAATCCTTTCAGTATAAAATTAAAATTAAGTGAAACAAGAATGGGGGGTACTATCAGTCACAAAGCAGGAAAGGGACCTTTGGGTTATCATTTTTGACGACTTCAAAGTACCAAGGCAGTGTGACAAAGCAGTGGGTAGGGCCAGTGTGATGCCGGGATGCACTGAGAGAGCTATCTCCAGCAGAAGGGAGGTGGTGTTGCCACAGTATAGCTCATGAGTGAGACCCCACGTGGAGTATTGTGTCCAGTTCTGGCAGTCTTAACTCAGAAAGGACATAGACAGAGTAGAGGTAGTCCAGAGGAGGGCAACTAAAATGGTGCAGTGGTTGCACCAAAAGTCTTATGGGGAGAGATTGAGGAATATCAACATGTACACCTTGGAGACGAGGATAGCAAGAGGAGACATGACAAAGACCTACAAGTACCTTATGGGGGTGAACAGGGTGCAGAAGCAGTGTCTGCTTCGAATGAGGAAGATCACCAGGACCAGAGTTCATGCGATGAAGCTGAAGAAGGGAAGTTTAAGAGGGATGTGAGGAAGTACTACTTCACTGAAAGAGTTTTAGATGCCTGGAATAGACTGCCAGTAGAAGTGGTGGAAAAGAAAACAGTGGGGTGTTTCAAGCATGCATGGAACAGACATCAGGGAATATTAGGAAATAGGCAGGAAGGAAGTAGGGAGGATTGCTGGAGACCAGTTACGGTCTGCAGAGACAGACAAGGCTGGGACCATCTGGGCAGACTGAGTGGGCCAAAGGTCCTTTTCTACCAACAAATTCTGTAATTCTGTGACAAATTCTATGGCTACAGAGCCATATAGTCTTTATCATATAGCAGCCATAGCACCAGTATGTAGCTGAAACCAAGGAATATACAGTATATGAGAATTAAATAAAAAATTCCACCTTGGAAATATTTGGTTGTTTTTGGTGGTTGCCATTCCTATGTTCCCGATTGTGGTTTATTACAGTAATTTATTTATTTTGCTTGGTGGTCCTATTGCTGCAGATGGTGAGTGAGATTTGTTTGTGTACTACCACTCATGGGTTCTTAATTTTTGTATTGTAGATAAAGTAATTAAGAAAGCAGAAACATGGAATCAGCAGCTGTACATAAGTATCTCATTGGACCCCACAAACATACACATGCCAGGGAGCAACAAATAAGAGACAGAAATACTGAAGAAGGTTCTGAAGGATGACACATTTCTTTACAATCTCAAACAAAGTGTGTGTTTAATCCTTAAAAAACTCAGGTCACTGCTAATATGAAAAGGAAATAACAGATGGCTCTAGGGAGACTATAGGGCATGGGCCTATGCAAATGTGTATGTGTATATGCGGTGTGTGTGTGTGTGTGTGTGTGTGTGTGTGTATATGTGTGTGTGTGGGCCGGGGTAGATTGTCTTGGGCCAAGTAAGCAAACATTTATTTCTTGAGTGCCCAATCCAGTCTGGGCACTTCACAGAGGTAAAGATGCAGTGAACAAAATAAAACAGCAGAATACAATAAACAAATATCAACAACTCGATAAAACTCCATAAAATCAGCTCAACAAAAGAGCAGCACTTCAGTAATGAACTAACAATAGCTAGCTTCCAAATGCTTCTCCAAATAGATATGTCTTTAGACCCTGCTTAAAAGCATCCACCAATGGAGCCTCCCACAAAGATCTTGGGAGTGTGCTCCAGAAGGCTGGGCCAGCCGCCTCAAATGTATGGTCTCCCGAGGTTTTCAACTGAGCCCTCAGAATTGCTAAGAGGCCTCGGTGGAGGAGAGGAGACAGAGCACAGGGTGGACGGGGGTCAAGAGGTCACTCAGACAGGGCCCGACATGTATAGGGCCTTATAGGTGAGCAAGCCCTCCTTGAAGATGATTTTCCACCTCACCGGCAGCCAACACTGGTCACACAGGACCAGGGACACATGACAAGACCTCGGAAGGCCTGTCAGCAACCTGGCTGCTGCATTCTGCACCAGCTGCAGGTGACAGAGAATCCCTCAACTGACTCCAAAATTATAGAGCATACTGTGGTCGAGCCTTGATGTCACAAAGGCGTGCACCAGTGAGGGCAGGTCACCAGGCAAAATTAAGGCTTTAGTCCAGGCGACATTGTTTAAATTATTTATTTAAGAGTTTTACCAGGAAAGCATGCAGAGCGGGTTACCACTTGATTCCAGTTGTGTCCAGGGGGAAGGGGTCAATTAGAAACATACAAATCATAAGCACAGAGAAGAATGTACAAGAATGCAGTTGGTGGAAACATACAAATCATAAGCACAGAGAAGAGTGTACAAGATGCAATTACATTTACATACAGTAGAGGGGGATTGTACATAATTACATTTGCACTATGCAGAATATTGAAGTAAGACCACATCAAGGAGAGAACAGGAGCATATAAATAATAAACACAAAGTCACAGTGATGAGTCGAGAGAGGGCAGTCAAGGGCAAAATGATGGAAGGAGTGGAAAAGAGGGTCGAGGCTGGCAAAGGCAGACTTGGGAGCAGTGCTGTAGACTATATCCCCATAGTCAATTATTGGGAGGATCATATTCTGGACAATTTTCTTATGGGTTATCAGAGGTAAGCTACCTTTGTTTCGATATGAGGATCCTAGTTTTGGGCGTAGTTTTTTGTGGATCGAGTGGATGTGAATGGAAAAGTCAAGGTGCTGGTCAAGCCAGACCCCGAGATATTTGAAGGAGGTGCAAGCCTCTAGAGGAGACCCCTCAGTGATGAGGAAAGTAGGGGTAGACTGGAGCTGGGAGAGCCTTTGTCTTGTTCCGAAGGTTAGGGAAACTGTTTTCTTGGCGTTAAAAAAAGTTGGTTTGAGCAAAACCAGTGCTGTACCGCATTAAAATCTTGTTGGAGTGTGGCGGCCACATCAGCAGGGCAGGGGCCTGTTGTGTATAGTACGGTGTCATCGGCATACAGGTATATGGATGTGTGAGTGCAGACTGAGGGGATTTCATTTAGGAAAATTGAGAACAGTAATGGGCCGAGGACCGAGCCTTGTGGGACCCCACCAGTAATGAGTATGGGGGAGCAGGTGTTAGGTCCAATTCTTACTGACAGAGATCTACCTACCAGGTAAGAATGAAACCAGCTGGTGGCATCATCTGAGAGTCTTGCACTAGAGAGTTTGGAGAGCAGTAGGGAGTGAGAGACTCTGTCAAAAGCTTTTGCGAGGTCAATGAAAATGGCTGAGGTGGTATGTCCTGTATCCATGCCTGTGAAGATGGTGTCAATGAGCCTTAGCAGGGAGGTTATGGTGGAGTGCGATTTCCTGAAACCTGATTGGTAGGGTGTAAAGAAAGAGGATGACTTAAGGAAGGAGCACAGTTGGGCTAGGACAAGGCACTCCTGTAGTTTGGCAAGGATGGGGAGAAGGGAGATTGGGCAGTAGTTACCTGGTGATGAGGGGTCACCCCCTTTAGGGAGGGGGATGACTGTAGCATGCTTCCAGTAGGATGGGACATCGGCAAGAGAAAATGAGAGATTGAACAGAGTGGCCAGCGGGGTGGCAATGGCAGGGGCAGATAGATGTAACATTTTTGAATCAAGTCCTGTAGGGCACTTGCCTTTTAAGGGGTTGAGAGACCGCAAAGCTTTCAGCACAATCAGCGGGGTGACCCGATGAAAAGAGAAACCAGTTATCTGTGGGGATGTTGGCATCGGGGTGGGTGCATACTAGGGGGAGTGAGTTAGAGATGCTAGACGTGAGTATGCACAGCTGGTGAAGAAGGTGTTGAAGACTGTGGCCACTTCAGGTGGTTCAGAGACAGTGGAGCCATCCACCTTTAGGGTAGGGATGGGAGGCTGGATGGGGGGAGAGAAGAGTGGCTTGATTGTTTTCCAGAAATTTGTTGGGTGATTTAGGTTTGTGTGGAAGGATGCCTTGAAATAGTTGGCTTTGGCCTGTTGGATTTGCCTAGTGTAGGAATTACGAAGTGAACAGTATAATTGGAGTGCCGCCTCTGTGCCTGTTGTCTTGTACATTTTCCAAGCACGGTCCCTACGTGGAACTGGTCAATGAGTTCGACGGAGACCAAGGGCAGGTGGGCACCCCTTAATCTTTTTTTCTGAGGGGTGCGTGGGTGTTCCACACAGCAAGGAAAGTGTCCTTAAAGGATTGTAGGGCTGAGTCTAGGGAGGAAGCCTGGGAGATGAAGGACCAATCGGATTGCACAAAGTCACTTAGAAGCGCACCTAGGCTGAGTGCTTTGTATGACCTAGTGAGCAACATCCTTGGTGGTAGTGCTCTGGGTCTGAATATTTTTCTTACTGCGTAAGTAATGTGGTGATCGCTTAGGGAGTCTGGGAGTAATCCTGCTTCGATGATCCAATGAGGGTGAGAGGTAAGGACCCAATCCAAGAGGGAATGGTTCTGAGATTTGTGGTTTAGATGAGTGGGTTCAGAAATTTGTTGGGTGAGGTTTAGGACTGCGATTTGGCTGCAAAGTTTGGAGTTATTGTTTGCGAGCCAATTAAATTGAAATCCTCTATAATATGTAACTCTCCCCCAGAGGGGGTAGACTTTAGGGTGCCCAAGTGATCCAGCATGTCAGGCTGGGAGGTGTCTGGGGTGCAGTTGGACCCTGCAATATATAATGGAGTGGAGTGGGGAAAGGAGAGTTTGATTAGGAGAGAGTTGATTGAGTGGGCACAGAGAGCTGTGCCTGGGTGAACTGAAGCTTCGAGGAGATGTACATGACTACACCTCCCCCTTTTTTTACTACCCAGCGGTCTTGACGAATGAGAGAGTAGCCGGGTATAGATACTTCTGTGTCCAGGTTATGGGGTTTTAACCAAGTCTCAGTGATTATCATTACATCTGGGCAAAGTGATAGAACGATTGGTTGCAAGGCTGTGAATTTATTCAGGATACTACAGATGTTTAGGTGCACAAGCTTAAGACCTCTTGGTAAAGTGAAGGTCTGGTAGGTGCTGGTGGGTTGTGGGTCAGGGTTTAGTTCTATGTCCCCAGACAGGAGGAGCAGTAACACTAGCAAATGTTTAGGAATGTGCATGCGCCATTTTGGCTTGCGGGCAGTAATAACCTGTTGTGACGTGTGCGGAGGGGTATTTAGTGTGGAGGCGATTAACGCTGTTAGGCCTACATGAAAAGATGGAGGCAGGATGGAAGCACTAGGGATCCAGACGTTCAGGGAGTAGCGGTGTATCAGCAGTATTGGGGTGAAAGTTTCATGATGGGGAGTAAAGACGTTACCTAGTGAGAAGGGGTATGAAGGTAGGCGAGCATGGGAGGCAGGTGGGAGGGAAGTTAAGGGAGAAAGCTGGCACATTGTGGAAAGAAACAGGAGCAGCATGATGCTTGCAGGGTTTGAGAGAGGGATAGTAGAGTGTAGCGGCCACTAGTGGGGAAAACCTATACACTGCTAATGGGAAAGTGGGCTGATAGGTTTCTTTCACACATATGACTACTTCTATAAATATTAGAGTCCGCCAAGGGTGGTGGTGGGGTAGCCGGTGTGCAGTGCCGGCGGGGAAGATGCGGCTTGAAGTTCTGTGCTTGTGGCTGCGCTTGGCTGTACCTGGGCAGTGGATCGTTTCTTCCGCGGGGCTCCGGTGGCGGTGGGGGGGGGATCCTCCTGTCACTGCAGAACAGAGTGGGAAGGAAAGAGAGATGGAAGCAAGTATTTAATGGCACAAAGCAGTGCAATAGCACAATCAATTCAAGTTTTCAGGTAAGTACATCCTTACTAGAAAGTGCAGCGCACAGAGCAGTGTGCACGGCCCTATTGGTCAGATTAAATGCTTCTACCCTTTACGTTATTTTGTAGCACTTCATTTTAAAGTTAGAGTTACAGGACAGTACAAATATATCCCCTACAATTCTTTTTATAGCCTCCACACGTTGCTTTCACTTTTGTAAATGGTAAAAACCACTCCGGATGACGGATGACACCTGAGCCTCAAGTGTCAATCCATCATCAAGGATGACTCCCAGATTTCTCACCCTAGTAGAAGCTGTCAACAGAGTAGGGCCCAGGAACAGCCCTTTTCCCAGCCTGGCAGCAACTACATCATGCCAGCAACAAGGCTCAATCACTAGTACTTCCATCTTGTAAGAGTTGAGTCTCAGACAGTTTGAGGACATCCAGTCTTGGATCTCAGCCAGAAATTTGTTTAGCACCTTCATGGTACCATTCATTCCAGGAGCAAAATACATATGCATCTGGGTGTCATCTGCATACTAGTGGAAACCCAAGCTGTTATGTCAAATAATCTCACCCAGGGGAAACATGTACACTGCAAACAGCATAGGTGTCAGGATCAAACCCTGGGGAACGCCACAGGGCAGGAGCTTCGGGCAGGATGAGAAATTCCCTGTCACTAACCGTTGCATCCTGTCATTGAGAAAGGACTCAAACCAGGTGATAACAGTACAGGTGAGTCCACAAAGCTCTCTAAGGTGATCCAGTAGCATTACGTGTTCCACAGTGTCAAATGCTGAGGACAGATCGAGGAGAATGAGAACTGACCAGTCTCCTCTATCTCTCACCCTAAGAAGATCATTCTGCATCCTGACTAATGCCATTTTGGTGCTATGCCTAGACCTAAATCCAGACTGGAATGGCTCGTAGTTGTCAAAGGCCGCAAGGTGCACCTCAAGTTGCTGCGCCACCACTTTCTCAACAACCTTCCCCAGAAATGGGAGGTTGGAGATTGGTCGATAATTCACCAAGATGTCAGGGTCGAGTGATGGTTTCTTCAAGAGGGGTTTCACCAGTGCCTTTTTAAAGGTGCTGGGAAAAAGTGGGCCACAGCTTTGAGATTACCTCAGCAACCTCTGCCACACTCATGGGCCTAAACTCACCACAGGCAAGAGAAGTGCCTCTGACAATGCACGGCCCAGCCACTGTGGGGCTGCTTCTGCCCCATGGGAGAGATCCCAGTCCTAATGGAGGACACCCTGCCAGAGTAGAACTGAGTGAGCTCCTTGCACTGGGTGATGGGAATCTGCTCTTTTCAGCTGTAGACAAGCAGGATAAAGTAGCCTATCTACAGTCTGAAAGAGCAGAGCCCGTCTGTTTCTCCCTGCAGCAATCTCCCTGAACAGGAACTCTGCCTTCTTATGGTTGACTGCCCTTTGATATTCACCATTGTGAATTCTCAAAGCCAGTTTTTCCTCCTCGTACTGAGTGCTCCTCCAGTAATGTTCCAGCTTCTGACCCCTAGTCTTCATCTCCTGGAGAGCACCATTAAACCACAGAGATCTCAAGCAAGCCAGGTCATATATGTGACTGTGTTGAGTGCCTTAGAGGCAGCTTTATTGTAGGCTGCCACCACCTCACCCACACTAACCACACAAGCAGCACTCACACCAGAAAAGTCTACTACCACCAATATTCCCTCTGGGGACAACCCCTTCAAAGGGCAGTAGCGGACCATCTCGACAGGGGAGGGACTTACGGGGGGCTCTGAAAGAGAACGCCACTGTGCAATGATCGGAACAAGAAATCAGATCAATCCTGAGATCGGGTTAGGTACTAAATCCCATCTTAAAAAATACCACCATGTAAATTACCGCTTAAAACATCCCAAACTGCTAATTTCCCGATACATTTGAAATCCTGACCTACAAAATACAGTAATGTTGAAGAAATGTTGATTAAATCGGCTTTTGGAGGAAGGTAACCAGATTTTGTTTTTTATTCCCCACTTTCCAGTGGGTGGTGTTCTATTCCTGGAAAACCAACCACGCAGCTCCTTAAAATTGTTTTGCAAAGCAAAAAAAGGCTGTGCCCATTCCCCCTCTCCCATTTTTAAAACAAATCTGTGACACTACTAATTCCTCAAGTAAATGGTTGCCTTAAATACATTGTCCCTACCTAATCACCCAGCTGTTCGGGAGCAAACTCAGGCTGCTGCATTGAAAGGCAGACCAGGCTGGGGCAACTACCGTGTAACAGTATGCCTCAGTTAGGAAGGTGGACAGCAAGCTGTGACAGTATGGAGACCACTACCACTGAGCCAAGGAGCTTGCTTATGCCACCGGGATGACACAATTCACCACTACCTTCTTAGTACGTTTCACTACTTTCATCCTTAAAGGGATGGATCAGGGTCACATCACCTTGTGTCTTTGTGTGGACGTTGCAAATAAATTTGCCACTATTTTCCACCTTCTTCTGCTAAACAACCTTCCTGGAGTCTATCTGCCCTAAATGATGTGGATTTAGATTTTCAGTCAGTCGATTTTCGGTTTTATTTTTTTTCTGTATTTCCTTTTTTCTATATATTTTTTTCAGGATTTCGTCATGCGGGATTATTTGGGGCAGGATTTAGGACAGATCCCCCTGAGATCAGTGACCTCAAGCCCCAGTAGGAACACTAAGTCTAATGCATGACCGTGGCTGTGACTCACAGAAGCAACAGCCTCTGCAAGGCCCAACAACATCATCCTCTTGAGGAAGTTATAACCAAACTGTGAGAGTTCATCATCGATCCAGGCATTGAAGTCACCCAGAGTCAAACATCTGGGTGATTCCTACATCCATCAGTGACAGAGTCAACAACTTTCTGCAAAAATTCTCCCATGTGCCCTTTGGGATCAGCACATGAGGAGGATCCTGCAACCTGCACCTGAACACCTGTGCATGGCCACGCATTCAAACAACAATGTGGATCACACTGGGTGCATTCCCTCCTCGGGCGAGGCACTACAGAAAACCCAGCTGGGACAGATGCTTCCAACACAGGATCTGCATCATCCCCTAGCCAGGTCTCTGTGATGCACGCCAGATCAACCGACGAAATCAAGTCCATAGTAATTGCAGTCTTCTTCCTAGCAGATCTAGCACTGCACGGCACCACCCAAAGGGAACTAGTGGAGGCCATTGGCTCACTGACTATCTGCCCACTCGGTCTAGTGAGAGCCCTGAGAATGGGTACCAAACATATTTGACCTCTCTCAAGGCCCCATTTTACTCCAGGGCCCTGATCACCTCAATATGGCTCACCCCTGCTGTACACCCTGCACCCCGTCACCAGTCATTATGCCTCCTACCAATCCCAACCTCCCTACAGTACCTAACCACTCTGGCTGGTGAAGAGAGGTCAGAAAAGGGGCGGAGGTCATGCACCAGGGACACTGGGTAGGTAATTTTTGGGGGTCTGAGGCCCAGGCACACCTTCTAACTGCTAGTGAACACTTAAAATAAACTCATTTTAAATTACCCAACCACCCTCAAACAAGATTAAACAATTTCCTTCCCAATAAATAAAATATAAATCCCCCACTCACCCTATATCCCTACACACACGCACAATTGAGTCAACCAATTTTAATACATAAAACTATAATCATGTGAAACCTCCATTCAACCACTAATCTAGAACCTAGGCCTAGGGCCCCAGATAATCATATTCTGGCCCTGGTTGTATTGATTTCATCACTGCATTGTAATGTGATTTACACTTCACCACTGCTATTTTAGTATAATGTTCTATGCACACTTTGTTAAATGTTCTATGATTTAAATAGAAAAACAGAATTTGATGGCAGATAAGGACTGCTTGGCCCATCCAGTCTGCCCATTTCTCCCCACCTACACTATTGCAACAGACTGTACCCAATCTACAGCTCTTTCTCCTTCCCCCTTCCTTTCCAGTATGATTCCCTTGTGCTTGCCCCATGCATTCTTGAACTCCACTACTGTTTTTGTACCCACCACTTCCACTGGAAGGTTGTTTCAGGAATCCACCACTCTTTCTGTGATGATGTATCTCCTTACAACTCTCCTGAATGTACCTCCTCCAGTTTCAAAGCATGTCATGTCCCCTTGTTCTTGAGCACCTTTTGTTCTGAAAAATGCTTCCCTCCTGTACCTTATTTTGCCCTGTGATGTATTTTAAGGTCTCTGTCATATCCCCCTCTCCCTCCTCTCTTCCAGATTGTACATATTGAGGTGTTTTAGGCTCTCCTAGTAGGGCTTTTGATGTAGACCCTGCACCATTTTAGTTGCCCTCCTCTAAATTGCCTCCACTCTGTCTATGTCCTTCCGGAGATGTGGTCTCCAGAACTGGACACAGTATTCTAGGGTGGGGACTTACCAGCGAGCTAAACAGTGGCAACACCACCTCCCGCTTTCTGCTGGTGATACCCCTCCCTATGCACCCAAGCATCCCACTAGCCCTCCGTACTGTCTTGTGGCTCTGCCCAGCCAGCTTTAGGTCATCCAATATGATTACCCCCAGGTCTCTTTCTTCTTGGTGGTCGTCAATACCACTCCACCCATTTTGTACTCTGACCCTGGATTTCTGTACCCTAAGTGTATTATTTTGCACTTGAAACCCAGCTGCCATACCCTTGAATACTCCTCTAGTTTTCTCAGGTCTCTGCTCATCCTTTCCATCCCATCTTGAGTGTTCGCCGTCTTGCAGATTTTGGTGTCATCTGCAAAAAGGCAGACATTCCCTTAACTCCTCTGCAATGTCACTTATAAAGACATTAAAGAGGACCGGTCCCAGCACTGATCACTGAGGCAACCAGTTGGTCACCCTCCCTTCCTTGGAGTGAACTCCATTTACTAGCATCCTCTGTTGCCTGTCCCCTAACCAATTTCTTACCCAGTTTACCACCTTTGGATCCACTCCTAAGCTACACAGCTTGTTTACTAGTCTCCTGTGTGGAACAATTTTGAAAGCCTTACTGAAAACTAGGTAGGCCACATCCACCACTCCACCCTGGTCTAGTTTCTTGGTCACCCAGTCAAAGAAATCTACCAGATTCATTTAACATGACCTCCACCCTGTGAAACCATGCTGCCTTGGGTCTTATAACCCACTGGATTCAAAATATTCCACAATCCTTTCCTTCAGTGGTGATTCCATTAACTTTCCCTCCACCAATATCAAGCTGACTGGCCTATAATTGCCAGTCTCCTGCCTGCCACTGCTTTTGTGTAGGTGGGCTACATCTGCTCTCCTCCAGTCCTCTGGAACCACTCCTGTTTCTAGTAGAAACATAGAAACATAAAATTTGATGGCAGATAAGGACCGCTTGGCCCACCTAGTCTGCCCATTTTCCTACCTAACAGATAAGCTGCAGATCTTATAGATCTGTATACAACCCCCATGTGGATTGTGGTGCCATTTCCTGTCTCCAGGGTGACCCAAAGTGCCTCGTCTGCTCCCTGTTTACTCTTTAGTTCTGTTGCTTTGATCCCTTCCTTTACATAGAGAACTACTCCTCCTCCTCTTTTACCCTCCCTGTCCCTCCTGTAGATTGTATATCCTGGCATGTTGACATCCCAGTCATGGTTCTCTGTGTACCATGTTTCTGTGACTGCCACAATATCCAGGCAACCCTCTTTCATCAAGGCCACTAGTTCAGGGAGCTTGTTACACAGACTACGGGCACTGGTACTCATCACTCTCCTCTTTTTTGATGGCCTTACCCCTTTCAGCCCCATCCCTGTCCTTACTGCCTTTGCCTTTTTTTACATTTACCTCTGTCCTGCTCCCTAATGACTTCTCTACCTTGGTGTTTACCTCACTAATTACCATGTTTTGTTCAGCTAGGCTGGGATTTCTCTGCTTCTTTTCAGTGCCCCCCCCCCCCGGCTAGTTTAAATGCTTGCCAATGAAGCATTTAAACCTCTCACCTAGGACCCTGGTTCCCCCCCTGGACAGATGCAGACCATCACACCGGTATAGGTCTGCATCCCCCAGGTGGCTCCCCAGTCCTCAATGAAGCCAAAACCCTGAGTGCCACACCAGTTTTTCAACCATTCATTGAATTCCCTGGTGAGGAGTACCCCTAGCATCACCCTTGCCATAGACAGGCAGCACCTCCGAGAAGGTTATCATATCCGCTACTTGTCTAAGGCCCCTTCCCAACTCTACAAACTCCTCTTGCACTACTCTGATCCCATTCCTAGCCAGGTCATTTGTCCCTAGGTGGACAATGACATCCAGCTCCCTCCATTGTGCAGCTGCTCCCACAATCCTGAGGATTTGCTTCCTGTCCCTCCAAGCATGGCGCCAAGCAGGCACCTTACCTCCCTCTCCCCTTCCTCCCTCTCTTCTACCTACCTAATGATTGAGTCCCCCATCAGGAGTTGTTTCCTTTCCCTGTGGGGTCTCATGCCACCCTCCTGTAGGTCTCCATTGTGAAGGTTCCCAGCATTCTCCTTGGTCCCCACTGCAGGTGCCTCCATAGAGGAACCACTATCCACCAGAAGAGCATATAAATTGTGGAGAGGTACAGCTGGAGGGATGCAGCTCTGTTTCACCACCCTCTTCCTCCCTGAGCCCATCCTGGTCCAGCCTCTCCTCTTTCTTGGCAACCTCTGAGGTAGTGGCATTGACCCTGGTGGTCCCTGGGTGGGGAAGGAGGTTTCACGGATCCTAGCCAGGTCAGTCTGGAGATGGACTACCTCCTCCCTCAGACCAGAGAGGTGCCTGCAAATAGGGCAGCATTGCAGCTTCTAGAATGTCTCCCGGAACACTGCCGCTCCACAGCCATTGCACTGCACCACTCCTATCATGTCTTATTTTGTGGCCTTTGTCCTGTTTCACTGTATGCTTACTCTTTCCTCTCCATACAACTCTCACCCTTCCTGTTCTTGGACAGCAACTTCCTATATTCTTCAGCAGCCTCCTTCTTCCTTGCTCAGTGTCAGACCACCAGCAGCTGGGGGGGGGGGGAGCTACTTTTTTTCCCTTTAGGGTTGACAAAACTAATGTTTCTCTATGATCCTTCCCTTCCTACTGCCAAAGAGGAAGTTCCTGTTTTCAGTCAAATCCAGTGGCTATAAAAGTAGAACTGGCTTAGGGTGGGTGGGATGGAGGGCAATTAGTAAGAAAAAGGCTAGCAACAGAAAGTTGTAATTGGAGTCACCTGCTTTTATATTGTCTAAGCCACAACCCCAATTAAGCTGTCTCTCCTCCTACTGATTTAGCAAAGTAAGTTGATACAGCACCCTTCCCAGCACAGAACACACACTGACTTTCTTTTCTTTTTTTAACCCTAAATAAAACCCCTTCTACTTCTAATAAAGTATCTGTCTGCTTAATCTCAACATACACTCAACATACACTGACTCCAGCTTAAATAGAAGTGTTAAATTAGTAAGAAAATGGTGGCTTCTTTTAGTTATCTGCTTTCTGCTCTACAAGCAAGATTTCTGTCTTCCAAAGGCTAGCAACAGGAAGTTGTAATTGCAGTCACCTGCTTTTATATTGTCTAAGCCACACCCCCAATTAAGCTCTCTCTCTTCCTACTGATTTAGCGAAGTAAGTTGATACAGTACCCTTCCCAGCACAGAACACACACTGACTTTCTTTCTTTTCTTTTTTTTAACCCTAAATAAGACCCCTTCTACTTCTAATAAACTGTTTGCTTAAAGCGGGGCTGTCATGTTTTTAAATAACAAAATTCCACTCACCCTGTAGTAGATTTGTGTGTTGTCTATCGTTCTGTGGTGGTATAATCCATATTGAAATAATGTCAGCATTTAAAATCCATTTTTTAGATGCAGATCACGATCAGCCGTCACAGCGTCCCTGTTTACCACCGCAGACCAGAAGCGACGTTTGCTCCTGAACCGCCAATGGTTTCATCGTGTGTGCCACCTGTCTTGATAGCAGGAACTCCTATGTATGTGGCTGCCATCCGCTTGCTCCAGTGGAAGTGTGACAGGCATAGAACATAGACTTTGACCGCAGATAAGGAAAGCTTAGAACATCTAGTCTGCCTATTTCCCTACCTACAGGATAGGTCGCAGATCCTAATTAACCAACAGCCTATTTCTTCCTACCCACCACAAGAATTGCCTTATGTCTGTTCCATCTATTCTTGAATTCTCCCTCAGTGTTAGACCCCACAACCTCCTCAGGAAGGCTGTTCTATGCATCCACTACCCTCTCTGTGAAATAATACTTCCTCACATTGCCCCTGAACCACACCCCTCTATCTTTAAATTGTGTCCTCTTGTTCTTGCATGTCTCTTTTTCTGAAAGTCCTGCATTAAATTTGTGTATTTTAACCTGTTATACTGTCAGTAACAGCAGTATTATTTTATTTGTGTTCCATAACATGGATCTATAAACAGGTGTCTTATTGGAATGATCTGCACATTCATTCAATTTGCAGATGTGTTTTGGTGCTATATAGTCTGCATGTCATGATCCTATGGTCATTTTATTAGCTGCTGTCATATTATAGTCTAGTTACCGACTTGAGCACCACAGACCTGCAGTGTTTCTTGTGTGTCACTGGTGTTTTTTTGCAGGATACTGATTTATGATACCAGTTGAAGTACTTACAGATAGATTATGTGTAATTTGTTTATGCTGAATTTATATGTGTTATCAAAACTGTTAGGCATATTTATGCAGTGTGCCACACATAAGCTCATAGATGTCTGAGTTGTCATGTACTGTTGTGTACAGAATAGTTATATTGTGTATGTGTAGCACATGACTTTATGACAGTATTTTATTATTTGGCCCTTACTGTTCAGTCGCTTCATTTCAGATATAACGCTGTGCTAAACTGTTCACTGAGCTGTCCATTGTAATTGAAGTGTTCATTTGTTCACATACTGTACCTCCATAAAACAATTTTTTCATGATGCCTTCTCATTGTGTGGCTGCTAATTGTGGAAACACACATAAAACTGTGTTTTCTCTGTTCACATTTCTGAAGGACACTCACATCCTTAAGCTGTGGAATCAGTTTGTGAGAACTAAATGCTCTAATTGGCGTGGTCCCAGTAAATATAGTGTGTTGTGCTCCTATTATTTTGAGGAGTCTACATTTGATCCATCTATTTTAATGCACTATAAAATGAAGTTTGTGAAATGTCTAAGGTTAAAGGCAGGTGCAGTTCCCACTATACATGCTCCAGAACCTATTAAGTCTGCTAGTACTCATGTCTGTGTCTCTACTGTCAGTGCATGTCCTGTCTGTCACAGTCCTTCGAGCAGCAAGGAATTATCTTACGATCCGAGTGTGAAACACAGGAAAAGTGGTGGAGCATTTAGAAAGTGTAAATTAGCAGAGGTAAGAATACTATCTCATTTGATTTTTTTTATGTACTGTATCTCCTGTACTTTCCAAAGCCTCTTTTTCAAAACACTTCTCAACAGTGGATCAATAACAGATCCATGGAGGTGTGAACTGGCACCTCTCTGGTGGCCCATAAGTCCACACCCTCAACCACCCCCTGTGTTCTGTGCATATGCTCCTTTTGAACCCATATTGTCATGTTATCCCCTGTGTATCCTTATGATAGTGACATGTTCTCATTCACTTGGAGTACAGCAAGTACAGCATCCTGTACTGTATCTTCTGTGTTCTGCAATCCCTCACCTAGCTTGCTGTGACTCTGAGATGATGATATCTATTGTGGTGTGAATAACACCAAATAAAGTATGGTAGGCAGAGATAAACCTTATGTGGACCGCAAATCCGGTCACCATACTGGTTTTGTTGTATGGTCAGTAGACATTTGTTTTGACGAACAATTGTATTCCCATTATCCCTCACTGCATGTTACAGCAAGTGTCCAAACAGCATGATGTGCAGCACATATTCAAATGCCTTTATATCAACACAAACTGTACCCAGTTCCACAATGCATACACACGTTGCCAAGTGTGTTGCATCCAACCAAATGGTGACAGTGGCACTGTCTTGTCATGAGTTCCATCATTTTTATTACAAAAGGCAGTCTGTGACATGTTGCAGACTACTTGCGCCCAGGTGGACGTACGCCATCTGGTTGCCCAGTGGCACATTGGAAGGTGGGGTTACGGTACCATATGTGCCATCTTCTGAAAGGGCAGCTGCCTTTATCATGAAATAGGTATGGACAAATGTTCCTGGAATGATATCCAGTAAAGAATAGTAAGACCAGCTGTGATTGGGTATACCCATACTCTGCCTTCTGCTGTGCCCATAACTCGATGCCCCAAACACAGCTGCACCCACGCAGAAGGCAATGGAACCCCAACCCACCTCCCTTCAGTACAGGAGTCTTCCATCTGACCACTAGCCCTGTAAATCATTGCAGTGCTCCAGCATGTTCACTGTTAATGTAATGCATTTACCACCCCCAACCCGCTCTGTGACCCTAAGTTGTGGTTGTGATCACAGATTTAAACTGAAGTTCAGAAGCAAGAAATATTGTAAGTTCAGAATCCAAGCTGTATAAGTCATTGTGAGTTCCCCCTGCTTTCACCCAATTTACTTTGTTTTGCAATCTATGACGTGGAACCTTTGTAAAAAAGCTTGCACTCAAAGGTATTTTCCTAATCAGTAAATAAGTAATTTAAGAAAAATATAATAGTATGCCACATAGACCACGGAGACAGAGTGCTGTACTTCTGCTTGGAACTGTATTATGTCATTATGGACACTGTAGTGTACTATTCAGAGTTGTGAAACAAGTTTCTCCATCAGTGCATCATGGATTTAATGTTATCATGCGTGTGTGTGTGTGTGTGTGTGTGTGTGTGTGTGTGTTTCTGTGTATTTGGTTTTTCAGTGAATTATCTGACATGTTTCATTTAGCTACACAGCACGCATGCCATATTGATGTTTCTTGGCGGAGCGTGTCTGTGTCTGTATAGCTATGTATCTCTGAGTACATGTGTGTCTGTGAAATTGTATATGTGTGATTGCTTCATTTGACAGTGAGATACAAATATACCACAATTGGCAGCACATAAAGAGCAGTCAGTCCATCAAGTGTACTTAGTTATGCTGATAGCTGCCCTTAATAGTAGTTGTCCCTCACTCTGTCCATTCCCACCCACATCCCTTCATCCTCCATGTTACCCATTCACTTTTTAAGCAGTTAACTGTTCTGCAGTACATCAACTGTGCTGTCAGATTGTTCCATCATGCCGCTGACATGTCCATGAAACAGTGTCTTGTTATCTCCCTTCTGAACCTCCCAATCTTCAGTCTTCAGTCCATTCCTGTTCTTTGAATAAACCTTTTGTCCCCATCCTTTGTATACCTTTCATGTAGTTTAAGGTCTTGTTGATGATCCCCATCCACCCCCCACTGTCACTCAGCTCCTCCAGTGACTACATGTTCAATTCCCTGTTGTGCATCCTCATATGTTAAACCCTACAATCGGTGTAGACCAACAACATTATTTAAACCATCATCCCTTTACTTGCTTATGTCTCAGTCTCACAAGTGTTCCTGATTGAAAAACTTTTAACCTGTTACTTACATAGAATACAAACATACAATCTGATGGCAGATAACGAGTGCTTGGCCCTCCTAGTCTGCCCATTTCCCTACCCGTAGGATAAGCTGCAGATCCTAATGAACCAACAGCCTATTTCTTCCTCCCCTCTACAAAAATTGCCTTATGTCTGTCCCAACCATTCTTGAATTCTCCCACAGGTTTAGACCCCACAACCTCCTCAGGAAGGCAGTTCCATGCGTCCACCACCCTCTCTGTGAAAAAATACTTCCTCACACTGCCCCTGAGCCATCCCCCCTCTATCTTCAAATTGTGTCCCCTTGTTCTTGCATATCTCTTTTTATGAAACATGCTACCCTCTTGGACTTTGTTGATTCCACGGAGGTACTTAAAAATTTCTATCATGTTCCCCCCCGCCCTTTCCTCAAGGATATACACATTAAGTTCCTTTACTCTCTCCCCGTATGCCTTCTTTTGCAGACCCTGCACCATTTTCATTGCCTTCTTCTGGACTGCCTCCATCCTGTCTATGTCCTTGCGGAGATGGGGTCTCCAGAAGTGGACGCAGTATTCCAGATGGTGTCTCACCAACTGTCTGTACAGAGGGATAACAACTTCCTGTTTTCTGCTCATGACGCCTCTCCCTATATATCCCAGTATCCACCCATCCCTCCCTACTGCCTTCTCACATTGCTTGCTAGCCTTAAGGTCATCCATTTTTGTTGTTGTTCCTACCTCCTCCCCCCATTGTGTAATCTTCCGCTGGGTTTTTGTTTCCCAGGTACTCCATTTACAATTACCTTCTGTGTCCTGTTGTCTAGCCAATGTTTTACCCAGGCTACCACCATGAGACCCACTCTCAGACAGATTAATCATTTTATTTATCATCTGTGCACACTTCATGAATTACAGACATCTGCCTTTAAAGTTTCAACAGTGTGTCAATGTAAATCATATCAAATTGTCATGTCTGATGTCTCCATGCAACCATGCAATTGTGGTTAATGTGCATGACACTGGACCTGTGTAATGCACTGTGACTGGATAACATAAGTGAAGTATTATGTGTGTGTATTACCAAGCGTCCATTGCACACTTCACTCATGGTTGGTGTTGCAAGCCTGAGTTCTCTGACATTGATTTATGATGACCTTAGGAGGGTGTGTGAATCCTCAAGTCTCCCCCATTCCCGGTCCACACCTCATTGGCTCATCCATTCCCTTGCTACTCTGTGTTGATGGCCTACCAAGTGTTGTAATTGTCACCTCAGCAATCAGATGGCGATCTGTTATCCTATAATGGACTCACTGCATGCCTCATTACAACCTCCGATGTTAACCCCTCTAGAGATCGTGATCCTTACGATGTATAGTTAACAGCAGTTTACAACAGTAGTTTTGAGAGTACGGGTGGACAGACAATGTTTCTGTCGGTGGTTTTGGTCTTGATGGCCCAAGAGGCTCTCAAACTGTGGTCTGACATGGTGTTATTTGTGAAAGATAACTTTAAAAATGATATTCCTCTTCATGGGTAGACGCCTTCATCACCTGTTATTTGACCACACCTTCATGTGACACATGCCCTGTTGTTGTCATCATCATCATTCAAAATCTTCCTGTCTACATCACAGTGTTACATGACAATAACATTCCATGAAGTACCTTATCTTGCTTGTGATAATGTTATATGTGGTGACCTACATATCCGACCTTAATTTCAAGGTGAGTACTGCATAATGTAATGCATGGATTTTGTTTACAATTGACATGCAACACAATGTCGATGCATGCAACATGAAATAGTTATTCTTAGCACTTATCACCATTAGCTCAGCTGTACCAGCACTGAATGTCCAATGCATGCATATGATGACATACATGTGACTATTAGTGTTTTAATCTTCATTCTCATTGTTTCTTTGCAGATTATTAGCCAGTATATGGTAACAAGCCAAGAAGAAACCTCAGTCTCAATAGACTGTCAGGACTCTGTTGGCATAGATACAACTTCACACAACTCATGTGATGACCCGACCACTGACACTGTTCCAGTAAATATTGGTGATCAAGTAGATGTTGGCATCCATCTCGTTACATGTGGGACTCAAAAATCTTTACAAAGACCTTCACATAAAAGCACAGGTTACTGTGGTTTGTACTTTAATTGCTGTTCTTTGTTATATGTTATTATTTAACTGACTACTTAAGCCATGTACTGCAAGTGAGTGTTGGTGATGCCATGATTTACCCACGCCTGGTGTATTGTTCTGTAACGAGGTTTCACCCACACTCTCAAGTGGGGTATTGCGAATGTATGGTGACTGTCTTTCTGCGTGTGTGTGTGTGTGTGTGTGTGTGTGTGTTTGTGTGTGATTAAAAAATAATTTTTTTTTTCCATGTAAGTTGAACTAGCCACTTCACGTAGTGCGAGTTTCAAAGGTGACAGTCGGGTTCTCTTCGTGATACCATGTGGGGGTCATGCAGGTGTTCAGCTGGAAATTTTTCCCATTGGGTACTACCATGATTTACACATTGTAAATCATGATAGGTAGCCTATCAAAAGCCAGGATTTCCCCTTGCTCTTTGTATAGTTACTGTGCAGAAAAGGTTCAGTGATGGATGTGTGGGTGATTGAAATTCAGTACTGTGGATGTATTGTGTAAGCAATAAGACATGACAGAGTGTGCATGGAACCGATTTTACAACATGGCCAGGGGTGTAACAAGACATGAGGCCTTGGCTGAGTGCCTTTAGCCCCTGACATGTGGTAAAATCTGTTCCATGCACACACCTGGAGTGTCTTATTGTGCTTATAAAATGGTCTTTTCTTTTTAAATTTGTCATAGTTAGATAAAATTTATTTTATTGAAAAGCAGATTTGTTTTTGTGGATTTATGATCAAATAGTCAAATAGCTAATAAAAGAGCAGGTAAGGGTGGGAGCCTGCCAGGACAGTACAATGGATTTTTAATTAACTGTATCCTATATAGTACCTCTTGAAATAGCAGTACTTTTGCTCTTGGTCATTGTTGCTGAAAGATTTTACTATGCATGTTGTACTCGTCGAAGTAAACAAGAAAACGGTGTCAGTGTGGCTCAGTTGGTAGCACATCCGCCTCTGGACCAGAAGGTCGTGGGTTCTCATCCCACACCGGGATTGGACTTGCACCTGAAAATCACTGGCATCTGAGTGCAGTATTGGGGGGTGCTGTACACCTACTCCTTATTCGCCTTGAACCACTCTTACACTGCAACCCCTGGGGTATCCCACATAAAGTCTCTCTAACAATCCAGCACTCCCCAAGCCACTTACATGTATCCTGGCTTTATAATAACCCGCTATGCCTGTCCATCAGACTCCTATTTTATGATAAAAGACACACCCATATAACAGGACCATCTCTCATTACACAGTGGGCACTTTAGGATTAAGAGGAAACGTTCTGGTCACTTTCTATCCCTTTCCTTGGTGCCCTTCTCAAATTAATCTTTTACCTCCTTTTCTGCATTGGCACTATAGAGATTAATCCTGGCCCCATTGTAAGTTTATCTTCCCTGCTGATCTGACCTCCATAAAAGGCCTAAGCTTCATACACTTTAATGTTTGCAGCCTCCAAAAAGTTCACCTTAATACAGGCTTGGGTGGCACATACTCTTCCAGATTTCCTGGTCATTTCTGAATCTTGGCTCAGGCCTACAACAGAAGACAGTGTTGTAAACCTTCCTAATTATCAGCTCTTCAGAGCAGATCGCCCATCCAGGGGTGGTGGGGTGCATTACATTAAGGACACCTTCTCTGCAACCTGCCCTATCAGCACATCCGAGCCAAATGAATTTGAATGTCTATCAATCAAATTATCCCTTCCTAATTCATCTTCATTTAAACTCATTGGATGCTATAGACCTCCCTCTGCAGGCCTTAAACTGCTTTCTCACCTAGGGTCAATTCTCAACCTAGGCCCTGAAGATACCATTATCCTTGGTGATTTGAATTTAAACTGGCTGTCTAATGTATCTGCACCTCTGATAACCTTTTGTGACACCTATGGATTCACACAGCTGATTAAAGACCCAACTAGGATCAACCTAAGAAATTCGCAATAGCTCACTCCTGGATATTATGTTGGTAAACAAACCTCAATTATATTCACATGCAGGTGTACTGCCGAGTGATGTGAGTGACCATTACCCTATAGCCGGCATAAGATCCACACCCAAACTACCAAATCCTGCAGAATTTGTCCTCAAAAGGTCAAAAAAGAACTTTGATATCTCAGGCTACCTCCATGACCTGAGTTATACAATACATTGGCAAGATTTCTATCTTACAACCTCTGTTGAAACAGCTCTCCAGACTTTAAAGGATATTATCAATAATGCCTCAATATTCATGCACCTATCACCAGTATCAGAACTAAGTAAATCCTGTCCTTGGTTCACCTCTGAGCTTAAAGCAGCCTTGAGAACCAGAGACAAACTGTGGAAAAGGCAAGAAAACAAAGGACATCAGAGATTGCTAAATTTCAGAAAAGCAAGGAATTCATGTACAAAAAATAAGAACTGCCAAACTGCCTACTATACAGCTGAATTGGATGCCTCCTACAATAACCCATCCAGACTCTGGGGTACAATAAAAGGACTCCTGGGCCAAAAGTCTACTCCTGCCTTAACCTCCAAACTGATACTAAATGATACAGAAATTACAGGTAAACAAGAAATCTTAAATACCTTCAATGCTTACTTCACCACAGCTGGCCTAGCATTTGACTCTTCACCAGCAAATATCCTGAGATCTTCCTTGAACCTGCAAACTACTGTGGGGCAATGGCCACTTCAACTTTTTCCTTCATCCCAATATCCGTGAAAGAAGTGGAAGATCTCCTCTAATTTAGACACTAATAAGAGTGCAGGCAGACTCCTGGATCCCTATTTCCTGAAAATTGCTTCACATGTTTTATCTGTCCCCTCACTCATCTCTTCAATCTTTCCCAACTACTGGATCCATTCCTCTACTTGGAAAACAGCTCAAGTGGTTCCATTACTCAAATCTGGTGATACTAGAGATCTCAACAATTACAGACCTATCTCCATTCTACCAGTTTTATCCAAGTTGCTCGAAAACTAGTAAACTCTCAGTTAAGGGACTATTTGGATAACAACAACCTTCTAAACTCTGCACAATCTGGATTTAGATCAAAACATAGCACCATTACTGCCTTAGCTAAGGTAACCAACGATTGGCAGACTACCTTGGATAAGAAAAATTGTACCTGTGCTGTGTTTCTGGATTTGAGTAAAGCCTTGACACTGTGGATCACGACTTATTAATCACCTCCTTAACTCAATAGGCCTGATTTCCTGTCACCAACTGGTTTAAGGATTACCTTTCAAATAGGTCACAACTGGTTAAAATGGAAATTACCTATCCACCTCAAACCACTGCTAAGGGGCGACTACAAGGTTCTATTCTTGGCCCTATCCTCTTTGCTATTTATATAAACAATATTGATGCCAACCTCACTCAATCTAACATTCATCTGTTTGCTGATGATACTGTATTATATGTCAGCAATCCCTCACCTTCCAAAGCCTGTGATCTGTTACAATCCGAATTCTCCATTCTGCAGCGCAACCTACTTGACAAAAACTACTTCTAAATGCAAAAGACAAAAGCCATGTTCTTTGCCACTAAGAGTTGCTCTACCCATACCCTAGCATCCACCAACCCTACATTTATCCACCTTACTTGGAGAAAACTTGAATTTGTTGATAATTTCAAATATCTTGGAGTCTGATAGATAACAGGCTTGACTATTCAGTCCATATTGAAGAACTGCTTAAAAGCTAAGACAGAGGCTTGGACTATTCTTTAGAATAAAGCATTACCTAAACAGTGACTCCAAAAAGGTTAATTAAGGCCTCATTCCTATCCATCATTGATTATGCTGATTTTCTATACTGCCATTGTCCAGGTCATCTCTTACAAAACTGGACACCCTGTATCACAGGGCCATAAGATTTATTACTGACCTTCCCCAGCACCCATCATTGCTCCCTTATATGGCAGTCAATTGACATCATTACAGCATCCACCACGCTACATAGGAATGCTGTTATCTGGACATTCAAAGCGTTAACAGGCAAACTACCTACCTATATCACTGATTGCTTTACCCAAATTACAACTAGGCCATACACTTTAAGGATCAGTAAACTTATCATGTTACAGGTCCCCATTGCCTGCACCCGGTATGGGAGGGCTGCTTTCAGCTATACTTCAGCAGTTGCATGGAACTCTCTCCAAAATCCATGAAGCTAGATAGCTTTCACCTCTGACATCCTTCAAAAGACTGTTCTCCGCCTTTTTCCAGAGCTCTGCAATTGCTTTTATAAACCATAATTCCCTACCCTACCTGACCCACCTTTCTTTTCCGTCCATTATATTGTTTCATATTCTATCTTCCGACTCACCTATCTATTCTCACAAAAGCTAGTTAGACCCTATAATTTTATATTTTATTCCTGCTATACCTTTGCCCACATTTTTCTTGCAGGCAAAATGGTTCTACTGCTCCTTGTATATATGTAAATTGTTGTATACATTCATTTCTTGCCATTTTATTGTTATTTATGCTATTCTTGTCTATGTAATAATATTTGTATCCACATTTGTATGACCACTCAGGTCCATCTTGTAAATGAGCTTTGCTCAATGATGTTCGCCTGAATAAATAAAGATTTTGATTGATTGATTGATTGATTGTACTGCTGGGGTGTGCCGTCCTTCGGATGAGACGTTAAACTGAGGTCCCTTCTGCCCATCCTGGTGTTGTCCTCGTGGGTGTCCAGGTGGAAGTAAAAGAACCCAGGGCACTCTTCGCAAAGAGTAGGGAACATTCCCGGTGTCCTGGCCAACATTCCCCTTCCCATAAACTGGTTCATGCAATTATCCAGGCTGTGTGTGGGTGATGATGTGCGATATGGCCGCCACCACACATTCAGGCACTTCACTACCAGTCTAGCATTGCTTGTAAAGCGCTTTGGATGTATGAAAAGCACTATATAAATGCAGATTCTTCTTCTTCTTCTATTGACAGGGACCCAGATGTCACCAAAAATGAGAGATGCTAGCTGCCAAACAGAGCCCATGGTGCATCACTTGTTCTCCTCTTCACCTGTCTAGACCTCTGATGCACAGTCTGATGTATCATTTGTGGATGATCCTAAAGATGAAACTTATAGTCCCACTGTCTCTGATGATGACAGTCAAGTGTCTATAATGGATGGCATAGTCAGGTGAAGTATTAACCATATCAGTAATAATACAGGGCATTAGTATTTTCAGTATTGATAGGTGAATGTTTAAAAATGACATGATCTGTACTCCACAGGGAGGAACATACAAATGGTGCAAGCAACACTGGTCGATGTCTATGGAAAGCGCATAAATTTATAGTCGTTGAAGACTGTCTCCTGCAGTTGTTTGGATAGTGTATGCATTGCATGGCATCAGCAAAGACAGTTGTGTCTAAAGTTAAGGGAACACTTGCAGTAGTGGATCAGAAGTGCTCTGAATGCAGCTTCAGATGTATGTGGTGCACTCAGCCTACCCTGGGTGATTATCCAGCTGGAAACAATCTACTGTCAGCCAGCATTGGGTTTTCTGGAGTGTCTCCACAGAAGATTTACAAGTACTAAGGCATATAAACATCCAGTGCATCTCTAACAATAGGTTTTATAGACATTTAAGACTGTATTTACAGCCAACAATTCAAAATGTGTGGGAAAAAGAGAAAGACAGAGTAGTGACATCAATAAAACAGGATAACCCAAATATCGTTTTGGCTGGTGACGGGCGATGTGACAGCCTTGGTCACTCTGCAAAATTTTTAACATGCACCCTTATGGAGATGAAGCACCATAAAATAATTTCCATCAGCTTAGTGCAGGTACTCTTGTCATCCTAAATGTGACACACTAAACAAAGTCACAAAACGAGTACATTATCATCATTTATTATGTTAACACGTATTTCAGCATTTTTATGCTGAATGACATACATAGAGTTTCATATCTCTTTGTAGAGTAATGAGGTTAAAAGTTCTTTTCACATGGAACTTGAGGGTCTGAAGAGGGGACTACAGCTTGTAAAAGAGGACGGTCTGAAAATGACTTGCCTCATAACTGACCGACACCCACAGATACAAAAGCATCTGAGAGAGAATGAGAGTGACATCACCCACTCCTATGATGTGTGGCATTTTGTGAAAAGTACGTAAATAATTAATATCTTAATATTGCTGTGTTTACTGTATTACTTTATTTTCTTTTTGGGGTGTCCATATTTATAATTACAACATTAAAGTCAGAGACTGCAGTACAAATGCTACAAGTCATGTACAAACCAAGAGGTAGAAAACTATATGTTGCTGCACATAGTGGGTTACAGGCAACATCTACACAGTGAGTATGTATTTATTTAGTTTTTGTTGGCCGGGTAAGTGCAGTAGAGAAATTATTTCCTATTTTCAGGCACGTCTCGGGGGAGGGGGGGATACAGATGAATGCCAACTGAAGTTGAACCACATTAAGATTAAACATTGTCTTCTCTAGGTATCTATTAATGTTGTCACATGGCTATGTGTTCATAGTCTATGAACCTGTGTTGATGATGTCTTTCTACACTCAAAGGTGTAACCAAGAAACTGGAAGCTGTTGCTGGTTAAAAAGAGTGCCAAATTATTGGAGAATGGATACGCAGTATCCATAACATGCTATATTGGATACCTAGATCTACCCTGATGGAAATGGTCAAGTTATGTTGGCAAAGTTTCACTCAATAACTAATCCTGTTCAGAACATACACATCCATGATAACCCTCTTCCTTCCCCCGAGTGTGCTCAAGGGGCATTGGACAACAGCGTCAGAAGACGGAAGTGGTTAAAGCTACGTGAGTTACTCACATTACTGTTATGTTGAAATTGTCATTTTTTCCCTCAGCAGGTATTAGGCTGCAGTCGTATTTCAACATCAACAGTTCTTTTGTTCTATACATGTTAAAAAATAGACAGAAGCATCAACAGTTACAACTCAGACATACCACTAACATTTCTCCTGACCCATGCCTGGCATCATCACAGTGATCAACCATGACTAGCAAAGTGCTCATTATCTGCAGTGCAAAATTGTCTTTACAAATCAGTGAAGTCATTGAAATGTTATAAAATAATAACTTCACATGTGTTTCATTTTGTACTCATTTTCTTAACATGGTCCTTGTGCCAATGTTACAGTCCCACCAGGACTGCTGGAAGACAAGTATTTCAAAGATTAAAACTTCAAAACATTTGCAATTATTACTTGATAGTCTTTCATATTAAGTACAATACTCGTAGATGTAGTCCATGTTGTTTCTGATTTCATTAATGTGCTGAGACAAATTGTGTGTATGTAAATGAGTTCTATAATGTACACTGTATCTTTAAGATGTGATGTTGGATGTCGACATGTGATTGTCTGCAATGAGTTTAAATAACAACTTTTGAACTATACGTAATGGTCACTTTGCCTGTTATGGTACATCACTGTGATGAAGCCTTGCAGTGACTGAGAAAAACGTTACTGCTCTGTTTCAGTAATAAGATGCTGATGCAATCTATTTTTGCACCCGTATGGAATAAAAGACCAGGTTGTATTTATGTATGTGTCTTGGCAGATGGAATCTCTGCAATGGGTTCTGCTATTGTGCTATCTGAATCATAATTGTTATTAACAGCACCGCTGCCTGGTAGCCTGTTGGTCATTCAGCTACTCTGACTATCATAGAAGGACGGGGGTTAGGGAAATGCTTGTAATCAATTATGAACATTAAGGACACACAAACATATCATCTTGCCTTTCTTCTGTAGATAAGAAGGCTTTTGAAAAAGTGGACCTCATTCTGTCATCAAACCATGTTAAACGAGATGTTAAGAAATTGTCACCATACTATCAGACCTCATCATTGGAAAGTTTTCACAGCTTAGTCATACAGTACGCACCAAAAAGCATGGCATTCACATACAAGGGGATTCACACCAGGTGAGTCAATGTCACATCTTGTTTGGTTATGTTGTGTATTTCAGGCTGTGGCAAAGGAAAATTTAATTAATGGAATGCATAGTATAAGCAATACTACCCTCTAGGTGTTAACATACATAAAGGTGTTTCATATGTGTGTGTCACGATACTGTTCCTGCTGCGAGAGGAGGGTACTAATACACTGGGGCACCCACTGAGGTTGGTAAGTGGGAGACTCAGGATGATAATCATATTGCAGCATTGTTTCACATTTCTTACACTGATTTGTGACTCCTTTTTACCTACTGTGGACATTCTCACCTCCTTCCAACACCATATGCAAGGGTCACAGTTCTCTTTTTTTTTGCACTGGCATAGCCGGTAAAGTTGTACCAGTTTGCATTGACCACCCAAGATTTACACTGGCCACAAGTTATAACAGAGAACACTGGGGACAGGGAATGATGCCATCTCCTCACCTCTTTCTAATTACCCCATTTTCCAATGGTACCCTCTCTCTCCTCTCCTCTTCTCACAGTAGTCCTCGCTGCTGAATAGTGGCACCCCCTCCCTCTCCTCTTCCCAAAAGTTCTTCTTGGTGTCCCAAGGAACCCCTTCCCTCTCCCCTTCCTGATAAGTTCTCCCTGGTGTCCAGTGGCAACCCCCTGCCTCTTCCCTCCTTCTGTATAAGTTTTCCCAGGTGTCCCGAGGCAACCACAACTCCCCAGAGCCTCACGACCAGGCACTATTCCCTGTCAGCAATTGAAACAAGTAAGTTACCAAAAGTTTGAAAGTATGTGAATAAAATCTTTTGTGAACCATTTGACAGAGAGAGAGAGAGAGAGAGAGAGATTGCTGGTATCTGAGACCCATAGTGAGACTGTTAAGATACGATCAGCAGTGCAGTTTCCTAAGGATTTTATTTGCATAATTTTGAACTTTTGGTGAGTTGATAAGGGGACATGGGTGGGGAGGGTTGTGGGGCTGGGATGGATGGAGGGAAGGCTTTTTTTTTTATACTAGCCCCATTGGTCTAGTCAGGGGGAATTTATAGTGGCCCGAGGCACTTTGCACTATGCCCCGTGGCAGTAAATTAATGTTAAGCGTGAACCCTGATGTCTGTGCCATGATGTCTTGCAATTGCCCACCAAGTCTGAACACACCACCTCCTACTGAAGGCTGCTGCAGGTCTACACCACCAAATCCATGAATGATTGCACCCTGACATGTCCTCTGTATTTCCTGTGTATTTTATAATTGACATTATCTCCACATTAATGAATCCCTTTTTCATCTCAGAGTGATCCTGGCGGCATTACATTTCAATCATAACTACAACAGACAGCAGGCTGTTACCAAGGACAGAATTCCAAGATATGCCATTGACCTTCCAAAGTACAAGGCTAGACAGGGAGTTGTTCGTCCAAAGAAAACACCCACATCATACAGTAAGTAAACCATTACATTTGTGAAATTGTGTATGGTTGTGTGTTCATCAATCACAGTTGGACTGAGAAGGGGTAAAATTAAGCAATAATGCCCGACAGGGTGTGTGTCGTGCTGGGATAACATCACGCCTCAGGTGGTTGGGCATGAGGCCGCAGGCCGAGTGCGTCCACTAACTGAGGCGTGATGTTATCCCAAATGACACACACCCTGGAGGGCATTATTGCTATTATACAATGGCTCGTTGTTATACAGAATAAAAAAAAATCATTTTAAAGATGTTTTTGTCTGGAGAAATATTTTTGTTTTTAAAAGAAGATGAAACAATGAAGCACATCATCAAACAGCACATAATCAAGCAAAAGTTCATCTACAGGTTTACAGTGAGGCTGAGACTAGACCCGTGATGTTGTACTGGGATAACATCACGGGTCCAGCCCAAGACTGACCAATCAGAGTCCGAGAGTTTTTCTTGCCATTGTATAATGACAAATGAATAGTGAAAGTAAGGTAGATGACAGTGGACACCGTGAAAAACAGATATGAAACTGTTGCTTGGTAACAGTGCATTTAATGCATCATTCACTGTAATTGAACAAGTATTCTCTACGAAAATGTGTACATTCAACAATGACATATTACTTTATTTCACCACAGCATAAGGAACAATAAATACATGTGCTGTCAATACATAACTTGTGTGTCGGTGAAACAAGGGAATGACATTTCACCTGGTACCATAATGACAAAACTGTAACATACAGCAACATGGTGAAACATCATTCTGTTTGCTAACCTACATCACAACTCCATTATGCATATGTAGTATTCGAGAGGTATGCTGCAGTAGGCAAATGTTTCCAGTTCTGTCTCCGTGGATGGTAGTTTTCACTGCACAATGTGCTGAGCTCATTACCTTCTGTTAGCATTTCATATAGATATCATATAGCTGTACCTCTCTTTCTGTATGCTGCATATGTCTTAGCATGAGCCACTGATCTTTTTTGAATACACAACGAAATGTATGTGTTTGGTTACATAAAGTTGTCTGTTCAGAAGTACTACATAAAAGTAATTTGAGTGGGCAACTTGTGAAAAGAAGTACATTTTTTATTACTTTCAGTCGCAACAGTCATTTATCATACTGCATACAGCATCAAAGCAGACAATGACATCTAACAGTGTGAACATGGTGTTACGTGACATAACATTACATCAAACATTCAAACTTTTTATTTATCAACAACAGAATTTGTGGATGACTTTCTTGCAACACTGGAATCTATTGTTATGATGGGAAAACCAAAACAGGATTGGCTACAGAGAGCGGTCCCTCCACCATTAACTTCAAAGTTTCCACCAATTCAAAAGGGAATTGAAATTGACAACTGGCTGAAGCATAAAAGATTCAATGATGATTGACAATGGCTCATGGTGGGGGGAGAAAACCAACGTACTGTTCAGATGGCCATTGCTCCCTGATGCGATTGACAATGCAGGCAGGCAGAACAACTCGCACTCGCCTTCCCAACCATCCCCAACACCACCGCACAAAGCTCCTGTGTGCTAGAAAACGGTGACAGCTGTAACAGAGAAAAAGAATGTGTAAATACCAAGTTTACTGTCATATCTAATTGTGACGTAACCATTATTGCTACGTTTAGGGCATTGTTACAAATACTATAAAGTTGTAAATAGTTGTTTTTGTTTCCGTGACAAAATATACAGTGAAGATCGACATGACTAAATTCAGTTTGAAGGCATTCTGCAACATGGTGCAGCACATTTACATGCAGTAAACAATGTAAAGTCAATGTGAATTAATAACTTTTGTCATTCAGGACAATCTATATGAAGTGACCGTCGCAACACATGCTATGCTCTCTTTATGCGGTTGCACTGCCACTGTTGACAAAGCAAATGTTATGTAAATGTCTGCAGAAAAGCATAATTTTTGCAATTAGACTTATAATCACAATAATTACCCTGGAGACAGTCATTTCCTCATGAATAACATCCAGTTGGGTGAGGGTGGCTCTCGACAGCATATGATCCGCACACCCCGGGGTGAATATCAGTATGTGCCGCATATGCATGGGCACGCCCCCCCATCACTTGCACTGCATACATTACTGTTGCACACAGGCACATCGGGAGTTGCGCATCACAACTTTCCACGTTCAATATCATGCCGTGGCGCATCGGTGGGTTGTGTCTGGTGCATCCCTGTTGCGCCATGCGCAACCCTTTGGAATATCTAGGCCCTGGTGTTAATCAGAATAACCCTTAAACTCGTACACTCCCCACT
This sequence comes from Neoceratodus forsteri, assembly GCA_016271365.2. Lineage (NCBI taxonomy): Eukaryota > Metazoa > Chordata > Ceratodontiformes > Ceratodontidae > Neoceratodus > Neoceratodus forsteri. The sequence goes on along the minus strand of CM057454.1, from coordinate 354,823,940 downwards.
GGAGCTTCAGGTTCATGCTCCATCATACTCAGTTAGGGGAGAAGGCCATGGCCATCATTAATTTGCATGCTATGCTCCGTGTGAAGCCCAGCCACTCAACACTCACACGTTTAAAGCTCTAGATGCTTTGATGACTCCTGCCAATCTTTATTTCAATAATAAGTGGTTGTTGTTGTTTGGAGTGGACTGTGACAGTACTCAAAGTAATGAACTGTGTTTTTTTTAAAATAAAAGTTAATTCACACACAAGTAATTTCTATATGGTATGAACACAATGAGGTACTATAGTTACATACTCAAGCTGAATACTTTCTATGGGCCTTTATTGTGAACTTACTCATGCAGTGGCAATCCCTCATTACTGTAGTATTGCTGATAAGTTGCCTGAACTGTTTCGAGGACCCATATGCTTAAGCAGACCTGAGGAAACCCTGGATGTTCAGTAATACAGGTGGGTACTTCTGCATCCGGAACAACATTTGGTGTGTTGTTCATTTTATCTACCACCCTCATTATTTCCTGGCAGCATCTACACTCGACCTCAGTGGGCATTTGTACACAGTTGCCACATCTGCACCTAGATGGAAATGTTTCATATTATTGCAGGTCATCATGGCACATTTTGAAGTGAGAACCTGTGTGTGTCTACAGAAACCATGTAGAAAATAGCAAACAAAACAGTGTCATCATATAAGTTTCACTTAGCCACTAAATTGTGTATCCATCACCGGCCAGTGTATGTGCTGCTGGTGTGAATATATGAATAGTGCAGCATAATACTCTTACTCATATGCCTTGGCAAGACATAGGGGCTGATTCTAGAAGAGATACATGCGGCGTAACTGCACTTGCGCAGAAAAGAATTGTGCAAGTAACAAGTTACACCAACAGTATCTTTTAGCTGGTATAAGTGTACTTATGCCATGCGGTGGTTCTGCAGATCTGCCAATGGCCAGCCCCGACTGTCTGTTGCAGCCCCCCCCATGCCCCATACCTCCTATCCACCTGTGTCCATCCCAACCCATTCCCGGACCCCAACCGTCTGGTCCCTTCTTTTCCATGCCATGTACAGTAGCCACACACTCCACAATCCCTGGCAGTGTGGTGTCCCCCCCACCCAGCAGTGCCAGTCCACCCCCACAGCCATCCCCAGCCGGCGAGTGGCATGGCCCACCTCTCACCACCACGGCCAGCTGCCGACTGAGCCCTGTAGGAGTGGTACTGTATATATGCACTCATAAATGACTGTACTGTCAGTATTTCATTAGCACATATATACTTTCCACTGACTGCTGCAACTTTCGACATGCCCATCAGGTATGCCAATAAGATGGCAGCATTTGCAATACATTTTTTCTCATTAAAAATGGTAACCCTCAGTCCCATTTGATCTTCTGTAAATTTCATCTGGGAGGATACTGCAACATCAGAAATATATAGGAGCACAGGATACAACACAGAAGGAGTTTACAACAGGAAGGTACTGTCAACAAAATGTCACACATTTATTTGACTAGGTAACCAGACTGGTCGAGTGGTGGGTGAGGGCTGGATGTTATGTTGCCTACCTTGACTTCATCAAAACTTTGTACACTGTTCCCCGTGGAACATTGATTAATAAACTGTGCAGACTTGGGGTGGTTCACAAGTTGTTCAACTGGGTTGAAAAATAAATACGGGAAGAAAACAGAGAGTGGTGATAAATAGTATACAGTCAGAAGAGATGCAAGTCACAAGTGGTGTACCTCAGGGATGAGTCCTGATGCCTGTCCTCCTCAATATCTTCATCAGTCATATTGCAGATGGACTGCAGGGTAAGGATAAGGTTTGCCTGTGCCAGATGGGGTGTGAAGAAAGACAAGAGATATAGATAAAATTGCAAAATGTCCGGCCAGGTGGCGCTGAGGGTTGAGGTGCTGGATGCCACACCTCGTGCCACGCCGACAACCCATGTTGGGGAACTAGCCAGGTCTGGGGGGGGTCGGCAGGGGAGAGAGAGGATTGAGCATCCAGAGGACTGCTCTCCTCTCTAGGGGAGGGATACAGGTGCAGCACAGCGTAGCAGCAGCCCATGGTGGAGAACGGCAGCACTGCAACGCACAGGGGATCACAAGCAGGGGATGATGTTGGGAGACTGCCCTAAAGCCATGCGTGGGAGCATCCAAGTCATGGGCTGGGCAGCATTGAATGTCTCACTTCAAGGGTGTAACTCACGAAAAAACCCTACAGCCTGAATATGCGACAGCTTGCAGCACCTACTGCCACATGGCCAAAACACGGGATCTCCGCCCCAACCCCCCCCTTCGATCTCCTCTTGGACCATGGCCAGAGAGGGTTTGTGAAGGAGAAAGTAATGCCCTTGAGGGGGTGGGATCATGGTCGGTGGTAGACGCAGTATGCGACGTGTAGCACGAGCCAATTCTGGAATATGGAGCGAATATATAGTGTTCACAAACAAAAAAAATTTGCAAAATGGTCACAGGAGTGGGAACCAGGTTTTAATGCAAACAAATGCATGATCGTATACAGGAGAGAGAAACTCTGAAACCACCTATAGGTTGGGATGGGAGTTGCTGGCACTCACAAGGGAAGAAAGATGGTTTTTCATCATCATAGCAGTTTACCTAAAATTATCCAAGCAAACCAGTAAAGAGGTATGTAATGCTACTGTCATGAGAGGATGTATTAGTAGGAGTATCACATGTTGAAAAACAAAGGTAACAATCATTCTTTACAAGACACTGGTTAGGCAGCATCTGGACTACAGGGTAAGGATAAGGTTGTCCAGAGAAGGGAAACCTAAATGCTGCAGGGAATGAATGACAAAACATATGAGGGCAGATTAACAGAGCTCAATATGTGTACCCGACAGCAAGGGAGGAAGGGAGAGAGGAGACATGATATAAACAGTCAAACATCTTAAGGGAATTTACAGTGAAACAGTCTAACAGGTTTCAATATAATAAAAATAGCATGACAAGAGGACACAGCATAACATTACATGGAGTTTGATTAATGGCTGATGTGAGGAAGTATTTTTTTCACATAAAGGGTGGTGAATGGATAGAATGGCATACCTCACGAAGTGTTGCATGTGACTACATGAAGGGATTCAAGCAGGCATGGGATGGACATATTTCAGCAATGCAGAGGAGTACTATAGGATAAACAATAGTCTGACTCAAAATATACAATTTATCTTAAAGTGTGAGGGGGCAGGACCATAACTCACAAGTGGCAGAGCCATGAGTGACTTATGAAAGTCCTGGCCACTCACAAGCGATGATAAATTGCCTATTTTGAGTCAGGCTATTGTATATTGCCACCTAACTGCATGACACGAACATAATTTTATCCCGGTGTTTTTGTGTTTCAGGAACAGTAGGATCAAATAGGCTAAGTATTTTTCTTACAAGTTTGGAAAGACTGTGATCATCGTACAAGGTGGCACAGGAAAACACAATTTTACATAAATGAAAAAAATGGGAAAGGCTAGGTTACAGTGAGGCCATTATGTGCCATCAGCATTGGTATGGTCAGGTTTGTAGGAATTCATACTGTGATCACACACCCGTTGATATGCATAAGGATGTTTTGAAATACATTGTCATTTCGAATAAGGGATGATTACTTTACATACTAACTCACCAATCAGTGTTTGACATGTGGCTGCTTCCGGCACTATTTTCATATGTATTATCATCTGAAGCAGAATCATCAGAGCTGTACACTGGGTCAAACATGTATGGGTCTTCCAAACTTAGGTCATGTATTTCAGGTGCGGTATCATGTGACAGTTAGCTGTCACGTTCACTGCTGATGACACTTGAAGTATCACCATCACTGCCACTCATGGTGCTAATCTGCTACTTGTAGACATGCAAAACAATATGGAATACAAAACAAGCATTTGTCAATGCCGAATGTTTGCTTGCTGGCACTGACATTTGTAGTGTAGGAGTTAGAGAGCTGCATAATAGAAATGGCAGTGAAGTATTGAACTGAAGCCAACCCCACCACCACCCTGCAGAGACTGACAGGCATTGGGGTGTGTCTTTGGGTTGTCAGGCATAATAGCCATGCCATTTCAGCACAACCTAACCTGCAGATACCGACAAGTGTCACGGTGTGCCTTGGAGTCTTTGGCCCTTATGCTCACCCCATTCCATCAGGAAATATGGTGAGATGGGTGCTGTATAGGAGAATAGGGTGAACTTTGGGCTGAAGAGTCCAAGGCACACCTCGATGCCTCTCACTGGCTGCAGGGTGTGGAATGGTATGAGCATTACAGGCGAGAATCCTAAGTCACACCCCTGATGCCTGTCAATCTCTACAGGGTGGTGTGTTATGGTCGGAAACCCTAACGCCTCAGGCGTTCATTGGCATTTTCACTCCAAATTTTCAACATGGATTTTTTGTGACCCCCATCTTGTGAACAGTGGCAATATCAGTGCGTTAGCCGAAAGCTTTTGCACAGCAACCACTCCATTTGGCACCACAGGTGCGAAACCATTTTAACAGGATGTGAAACATGACAGCTGTACTGCTCATGGGGAGGTGCAAAAAATGGCAATGTTGAAAATCTGCAGTGAAAATATTTAAAAAACTGGTGAAGTCATGAGGGCACGTAGAAACTGCACAACGCACACCCGTAATGCAATTAGTTTTGGAATCTTTTACAGCAGATTGTCAGCACAGGCATTTTGGAACCTCCGCTCATGAACAGTGTCACTGTGATTTTCTTAATCTGTCCCAAACAGTGATTTCCCACAGCGAACACGCATTTCTGCCCTGGAAGTGCGAAACACATTTGGCCATGGTGTGAAAAATGACAGCTGTACTGTTCATAAGGAAGTGTGGAAAAACGCCAGTGGTGAAAATCTGGACTGAAAATATTGGAAATCCATGAACTTACTTATAGCCATTTTAACACCTCTGCTCATGAACGGTGTCACTGTGATTTTTTTTAATCTGTCCCAAACATTGATTTTGCACACCGACTGTGCCATTGTGCGCTACATGTGCGGAAACACGTTTTGGGCGAGATGTGAAAAATGACAGCTGTATTGATCATAAGGAGGTGTGGTAAAATGGTAATGTTGAAAATCTGGAGTGAAAATATTGAAAATTCGAGAACTTACGAGCGTGCGTAGGAGCAGTGCAATGTATGCTCATAAAACAGTCATTTTTTGGGAATTTTTTCACCAAATTTTTAACATAGCCATTTTAACACCTCTGCTCATGAACAGTGTCAGTGTGATTTTCTTAATCTGTCCTGAATATTGATATCACACACCGACTGTGCCATTGTGCGCTACATGCGCGGAAACACATTTTGGGTGCGATGTGGAAAATGACAGCTATACTGCTCATAAAGTGGTGTGGTAAAATGGCAATGTTGAAAATCTGGAGTGAAAATATTGAAAATTCACGAACTTACGAGAGTGCGTAGAACAGCGCAACGTAGTCTTGTAAAACAGTCATTTTGGGGAATTTATTTACCAAATTTTCAACACAGGGTTTTTGGGGGCCTACCTCATGAACTGTGACACTGTCATTTTGTAAATCAGTCCCTAAAGGTGGTTCCGTGCAGTGACCACAAAATCACCTTTCAGGGCCGATTAACAAAATGACAGTGACAGAATTCATGAGGTGGGGTCCCAAAACCCCCATGTTGAAAATTTGGTGAAAAAACTTCCCAAAAATGCCTGAGATATGCAGCAAAGTTGAAAACCCTATTTATTCCATTATATAGCTTACCGGCATTTCCTCAGTTCGCGGTTGGCTTTGAAGAGTGCAGAGCGTGTTCCCGGTCCACCAAAGATCATCGCACTGGACTCCGGAGGTAAGTATAGGTGGGGGTGTGTGAAGAAGGGGTGCACAGAGGGTGGGCGTGGGTGGGGATGGGGTTCAGGACAGTCAGCGAGGAAGGTTTTCTTGCAGGTTTGTTTTTCTTGTGACGGCGTGGGACTTGTGCCACGCTGGGGTGGGCCCCAGCGTGGCAGCTGGAAGGCTGTTTGGGGGCAGTGGAGCTGACAGGATTGGACACCCCATCGGAGATAGGAACTGTTGCCACGATGGGGTGGGCTCTCAGCGTGGCACCTGGTAGTCTGTTGGGGGGGGGAACAGTGGTGCTGATGGGGTATTGGGCACCCCCGTCGGCCATACAGACTATTGCCACACTGGGGTGGGCTCCCAGCGTGGCACCTGGAACTCTATTGGGGGGGAGTGAGCGCAACAGAGCCGACGGGGGATTGGGCCCCCCCATCGGCCATACAGTGTGTGCGTGGGGATGGGAGACGCATGAGCATGCAATATATGTGTGTGTGTGTGTGTGTGTGTATGGAGCACATGAGCACGCATCTTATCGCTGTTCACTGAAGTGGAGCTCTCCTTTTCAACTGTATGGCACTGCATTTTCAACTGCTGTCATAGACAGCTGCAGCATTCATTGGAGAACTGTGGCCACGCCTGCAAACACACTGACTGCATTGGAAGACAGGGTGCCACACCTAGGAAAACTCGGATGATGGCACTGTGTTTCTTGCACATGCGTGCAAGCAAACATAAAAAGCATTAGTTAGTTATGTTATACTAACATACTAGTCGCCAGCACATTATGCCTTACTGTCTGTCGAGTCTGCTTGTGCCTCAGAACCCTGGTTGGGTACCGATGCCATCCCCCCTCATCGCATTTCTATTCCTCCTGACATCCACCCAGCCCCCATGGGGCAAGCCAAACTCTGGTTCACCACTTTGTGAACCTGTTCCACCCCATCTTGAACCCCACCACCGTAGAAGCCAGAACCAGCTAACCAGGCAGCGCATTCCATGGTTCCACCACCCTCTCTATGAAATACCTCTTCCTCCTTTCCCCCCTCATCCTTCCACCTTTGAACTTAAAAGTATGACCTCTGGTGATAACACCCTCCTTTAGCCTAACGATCACCTCCTAATTTACCATATTGATTCCCTTGAAGAACTTGAGGACCTCAATCATGTCCCCCCATCTCTCCTTTCCTCCAATGAGAACAGTCCGACCTCCTATAGTTAAGCAATAAGGCACAACAGGGTGTGGGTTATTGGTGGATTAACCCATGCCTTGTGTGGTGTGTCACGAGGCACAGCTGAGTGATTTAACCACACAAGAAGTGGCTAAATCCCCAAATAACACACACCCTGGAGTGCCTTATTGTGATTATACAATGGACCCATGTGTAACATAAATTTTAAATGTGTTTAAATATGGTTTTTATAAATGCCATTTCTCAGCCGTGGGTTATTGCAAGATATACCATGGTCATGTATTGTGTTTTGACCAATGAGGGAAGAGGACTTTCATACTCCATTGTATAATCTCTCCTCATACGTCAACTCCCCTACACCCTGGATCATTTTGGTTGCTCTCCTCTGAGCCCTCTACAGGAGCTGGATGTCCCTCAAGTGCGGTATTCCGCATTATACATATGCCTGTAATATACTGTAGTACCATTTGACAATTACATCGAGGGGATGGCTGATAGGTATCATGGCGTGAGGTGTGGTGTCCACTGCATCAACAGTCAGCGGCACTGGTATAGCTACTGAACCTTGTTCATGACATGAAGGTATTAGTATGTTTGTATCATGTACACCCAATACCTCCTCTCATGCAGTGAGTACATACAGATATTCTGTACTCTGTCCTATGTTCTGTGATGCAATCCTTGCACATTCCCATTCGCCCATCTCTACATCTGACACCCCCTGTAAATGTTCATCTGTAATATTCATCCTCTGGTTGGGCTCACAAAACACTAGGTGGGACAGCAGTACAATTTGTTTCAATTGGATAACTACCTAACACATTCTGCTTGTGATTACTACAACTAAGCATGCCAGCATGGAAGTGAACCACCCTACAGACTTTGTAGTATACATGCACACCATTATATCTTCAGAAATGACAAGGACCTGGACACTTTCATCATTTGTAATAGTCATCAAGTGGACCCCCTTCAGGTATCACACAAGCTGTTACAAATTTCAAACATGCATTCATTTGCAATACTAACAGCTAGATATTCAATGGGAATTCACATGGCACAACTGAGTTGTGCCAGCGCAACAGCAGCAATGCGCCACAGAGTAATCAACACAGGGAACCGCACTGCACAATTACCGATATGATGGTGTGCAAAGGTAATGTACAGTGCTAGTCATACATAACTTGTTCAGTACTGAGGTGTGCCTGGGTATGCTGAGGCTAATTTGCATTGACTGTAATGAGATTCTGGCTCAGTATACCCAGGTATACCTCAGTACTGAGCAACTTTTTTATGACTACCACTGTATGTGGCGCATCCTCAGGGGGCGTGCCCATGTATATGAGGCACATTCAGGTATTCAGCCCATGTGCCACATACTGATGCCTGAGGTTCAGCATGGAAAAAAAGGATCAACTGCTGCCCACCCACAGGTGAACTGCTGTACTGCAAGTCACAAGACAGCAGCTGACAGCCGTGGGTGTACACCCACCCACCCAGCACACCATGCACAAGCAACCATGCCATCACTCTTAGTGTACTGGGATTCCCCCTCTCCCTGTAGCCATGATCGCTAGAAGTAATAGATTAAAATTACCCTGTTAATGTACTGGCATCCCCCTCCCACCCCTAGACCAATCGATGAAAGTAAAATGTAAAGATATCCAAGGTGTTCCAGTGGTAACCACCACCACTCCCGATGCTCCTGTCCCCGTCACTATACAACAGTGTAATGCCCTGGTGGTGTAGTGCTACACCTACCCCCTCCTGTAACACTGCTGTACAATAGTATGCAATCACATTGGTCCACAGTGTGCACCAATGGGATTGATGTGCATACTGTACTAATCATTCACAAATATGTAAATTAAGTCATTCATTCACATATTTGTGAATGACTAGTACAGTATGCACTGCAAGCCCATTGGTCAACACTGTGGACCAATGGCAATGCAGACCATACTGTAGATGTCAGTCATCGATCTGCTGTGGAGGTATGCAGGTGGGTATGCAGCTGTCTGCCGCTGACGGTGGTGGAGCTTGGTGGACACGGGGTCCTGGGGTGTGGGTGCAAGTGCAATACCGGGGTGGGGGGGATCTAAATGTAGGATCAGCAACTGGGCTTACGGGAGGGGTGGGGGGACAAGTAAAACACCAGGGAATTACTGTGTAGTACATTGACGGGAACTGGAGCATCAGGAAGGGTGAGGGGTACCACTGGACCACCAGAAATATCTTCACATTTTCATTTCAGCGATCAGGCTACAGGCTTGAAGGGGGCACCACTAGTCTACCAGGGTCACTTAAAACTGTTATATGTAGCCATCACAGCTACAGGATGGGGGGGTTACCACATGAAATCCTCTGGGGGCAATGCATGCTGTGCAGGGCATAAGGCGCAAGCAGCTGCCTGCACTGCATAACACGTGTAAATGTGGCCCTAATGACATGTAAATGGTCCCATTTTTGCCTTTCATACACTATGGCACTATTTGCATACTGCCAACTGAATGTCAGGAATCTGTGCACAGCATAACTCGGTTGCGCTGGTACACTTCCCATTCCAGGTATTCAGCCCTGCTTGGGGGGAGGGGGCAGCGCATCAAATTTGCACAGTGTGCATTCCATGATATATTCAGAGGTGATGCACCATTGTTCACCTCCTCTCAATATATGCCTGACTTACCACAGTGCAACACAGTTACACTGAGCAACCACTTGCGCCATTGCCAGGCACACCTCTGAATATCGGGGCCTATGTGTCACAACTGGGTTTCATGTAAAAGCAGGTATACCATTCCCTGCTGTCATATTGAATTGACAATAAGTTACTGAACAGGAATAGCACTATGACATCCTTTATTCATAATTGTATAATGCTGCCTACAATTTTACACGGAAGGCCACAGAATAACTATGCATGTGCCCAGTAATCGAATCACCACACCAACTTGATGGGTTACCTTGTCTAACATGTAATGAAAAGTGTGGTACTGGTGAACCTGATTACATAAATGGGCTATTTGTCATTCACCACACAACAATTATCATTTTCTTACAATCTTTTTCACTACAGTCGTGGCTTGAGGAGCCGTTATCGGGCATCCTGCCTGGTCCTGCCCCATCTGAGATCCTCTCGGCCCTAAGCCTCCTCTTTCTCCCCTCTCCTACCACAACCAGTACCCCCAGCTTAACCCCTCCAGGGTGGGTCACCCCTTCTCTTTGGGTGCTCTTCAAAGTCAGACCCTGGCTGTGGGTAAGGGCCTGGGTAATGGATATCAGAGGCCAGGCAACATGGATCCAGAAATGGGCATGGTGGTTAGGTGCCATCGCCACCTTGATGTCCTTATGTCCCCCCCTTGCGTGGGCAACCCTGGCAAAATGTGCACGTCAACCCTGCCAGCATCAACCACACCACTAGTGCTGTCTGCATACTGCAGTGACCCGGATCTCCACTGGGAGACGCTGGTACGTCAGACAATCCCCTTGGGAGAGGAGAGCTGTCCATTGGACATTCAATCCTCTACCTCCCTTGCCAACCCCCGTCGGTCCAATCTCTTTCCAAAACCTAGGTCATCGGCGTGGTGCAACATCCAGCGCCTCAACCCTCAGTGCCACAGGTCCGGCCGAACAATTATCAGTAATCAAAAAATACATGCCAGCTTCGGAGTGTTGCAGTACTGAGCATTACATACAGGATGGAACTTCATGCTATCTAACTGCTTTTTGGGGGCTGTGGGGGGGGGCTACTATAACCATGCCACTGCACATATAGATAAAGCACCCAGGGATTACATGCATTGATAGGATACATCACAATACTGGTGCCACAGAGGATGTTAATAATAGTGTCAGACAGAACACATGACAACTGCTGCCACCATAAAAATTCATAGATGTGATCACAGTAAATTATAACACACACTGATCCTCTGTAAATGGTGGGTAATGACAGGACAGCACTCTACGCAACTTTCATAGTGTCGCAATGTGAAGACCAACATCCATAGATTGTGATATTGTCACCATTAAAAAAAATGCTTGCTGATCCTAATTTGCTGTTACACTACATACATATTTATGATGGCTTCTACAGATGTGCACAAAAAAAAGAATAAGGCTGCTAATGAGAGACACTGCACTGTGGGATAGGATGGTTTACCACAACATGCAATTTGCTTCATTTTTAAAATCCCCACAAATCTTTATTTCTCTAAAAATGAGACGGACTGTTTAATGTCACACAAACAACTTCATAGACTGCTCAAATATGTTCTTTATGAAGTGATATCACTCATACAATTAGAGTTTTTTGACACTCACACATACAGTAAAACAGGCAGTACTGTATTTCCCTGGCGCGCCTCAGAGAGAGACAGCTCAGGACCACACGTCACACGTATAGCTCCGTGCGACATCACACAAATCTGAAACAGCAAACCCACTTCCGGGTTAGTGGCGCGGTTTCGAGCAAAATATTAACATTTCTGAACACTTTTTTCGGGGAATAAGGACTACGAAACATTAAAGAGGTGGGAGAACTATAGCACACAGGAATGCAGGTCAGTTTATGCAATGCCCACTTTAATCTCAACAGACACTGACTCCTGCTGAGATAGAAGTGTTAAATTAGTAAGAAAATGGTAGCTTCTTTTAGTTAGCTGCTTTCTGCTCTACAAGCAAGATTTCTGTCTTCCAAAGGCTAGCAACAGGAAGTTGTAATTGGAGTCACCTGCTTTTATATTGTCTAAACCACACCCCCAATTAAGCTCTCGCTCCTCCTACTGATTTATCAAAGTAAGTTGATACAGTACCCTTCCCAGCACAGAACACACACTGATTTTCTTTCTTTTCTTTTTTTAACCCTAAATAAGACCCCTTCTACTTCTAATAAAGTATATGTCTGCTTAATCTCAACAGACACTGACTCCTGCTGAAATGGAAGTGTTAAATTAGTAAGAAAATGGTAGCTTCTTTTAGTTAGCTGCTTTCTGCTCTACAAGCAAGCTGTTAAATAGAACTGTCAGAGCTGCAGCCAGTATTTCCCTAAACTACCAGTACCCTTGGATGCACCCAATCTGGCCCCTGTGTTTTGTCCAACTTCAGATTAGCAAGTCCTATCAGGACTCTCATCTCCAAAAAAGGACTAGTGTCCACCTCCCTCCAAACGTCTGTTAATTTTATCTCTACATTATAATTAGAGATGTTGCAAAGTTTTAATTCACCAGCAAAGTTTCGGAGAAGTCATTAACTTCATCTTTGTGTATCAGTTCACAAATTTCTGTCATTTACAAGGAAATCCACCTTTTGTGACTTCGCCTGGCAACTAGTTCTTCAGCTTTGCCTCTGTGCTGCATTTGGGGGAAGTTTGCTCAGATCAAGGCTTCTAGTAAAGAAGTGCCTGTAGGTCACACAAAAACGGTATACTGTGAGAACAGTGACTGAATTTTGTTGCTGCAATTAGGGTGCCAAAACAAGGGCAATGATGACAGGGGCGATCTTAATTTTAGATCGCCCCTCAGTCATGCCACCCTTTGCACCCACACAATTTCTGCCCCATCCAGGGCATGCCCACCCCGGAGGAGGTTATATTTAGTCATAGGGGGGTGCGAGGGACGAACTGTCTGTGCACCAGTTTTCATGACAGTGGTTATGAATGGACTGGATAGTAGTGATGGGCTAATGGTGAGCTAGTGAGATATGAGGGAGATGGGAGTTGGATGACAGGTCAAGTTTGTAAAAAATAAAACACTTGCAATTTTTGTAGAGTTTTAATAAGTCTTGCAGTAATGATGGTGGGGAGCAACTGTGGCTTACATTACAGACCCTGCTGTCCTTTTGCCTGTATTCTTGTTTTCAGGAACTGTGATGCTACATTATTTCTTCAATGTTATACCATGTCAGTGGTGTCTGTAAGTGCGAGTGTGTGTGTGAGTTCCATGTCATAACAGCGACCGCTAAACAGCTATCGCCATTACAGCAAGTGTACATTGCCAAAAAGCAAAACGGCAAAGTACACTCACCAGTGAACCTGACAACAGCAATGGTAAAACAACAGTATATCTATATCCTCGCACCCCCCCACCAAATTAGGATTCTCAACTCCAGGGGGGTGCATGTGACGGAGGCTGAGAAAATTGGAAACCAAACCATTAATTCACATATCCGGACTGCCTTGTACGGTATGGGCTGCATGCCCATTGGCTCATGCTCTGAACCAATGGAGTGCAGCCCCTACCAAGCAGTCAGTCGGTGGACGGCAGGGCGGCAGGCGGGTGGGTGCTGCCGCCCGCCGCTGACGGGGAGCAGGGGTAGGGGCTCCGTGGTGGTGGGTGGGGCCACTGGACCACCAGGGAAATTGGATTTTGGGGTTTGACTCTTATGCCCATGATCGGGCTTCATGGTCCACTGGACCACCAGGGATATTGCTTTTGGTGGGGTGAACTCTATTCTGGCAGCGATCGGGCCAGTGGGGGAGGTTTCACATTATGCCCGCGATCGGGCCAGTCGGGGGTTCATTTATGTTATGCCCACGATTGGGCCAGTCGGGGAGTTCATTTATGTTATGCCCGATCGGGCCAGTCAGGGGGTGTTTCATTTGTTATGCCCGTGATCGCGCTGGGTCGGGGGGCATTTATGTTATGCCCACGATCAGGCCAGTGGGGGTTGTTATTTTATTATGCCCGCGATCGGGCCAGTGGGGATTTACTCCATGCCCGCGATCGGGCTGCAGGGGGGATCGGTCCCCGACGGCTGCTGCCTGGCAGGTCACCAGGCGCAAGTCGTCGGGGATCGGCGAACCTGCACGCTAATGGCATGCAAATGGGGCTGTAAGTAGAAGCAAATGGCTCCCCGTGCACCTTGCATGAATTATGGCCCCATTTGCATGTCACCTTTTGAATATAGGAAAGTTGCGCATGGCACAATGGAACTTGTGCCACCGCATCTTGAATGCTCCACTCTGACCACTTGCGGTGGTGCAAGTTCCAGTGTGCCATGCACAGTGGCTGTGGCCGGGGGGCGATATTCAAAGGAGTTGCTCAATAGTGCAACTCCATTGAATATCGCCCCAGCCACACCGCAGCGCAACTTTTTTGAGCAGCTCAAGGGTTTGCGCCACAGAATGGTGCAGTCTGACTATCCAGCCCTAGATCTCTTGTACTGGGACCTTCAATTAAGGGTAAAAAAAAAAGGAGTTGGTGTGTTTGTCAGAGGTAGTTGAAGTAAATTGTTATCTGTTATCTGTGTACTTATCTAGGTGCTTGACACAGGTGTCAGAAGGGAATTGTTATCTGTGAAATTAACTAAGTGTAGAAAGAGTTGCAAAGTAGGGGAGTGGCTTAGCTAGAAGGAGCCAGGTTAAGACCAGATATAAATACTGTCCTAGATAGCTTCTGCCAGAGGATAGACAGAACTCCAGGAGGAAGGAGCTACTGGTATAACTAAAACTTCTCTACTGGGACTAAGAACTAGATCTCTTGTACTGGGACCTTCAATTAAGGGTAAAAAAAAAGGAGTTGGTGTGTTTGTCAGAGGTAGTTGAAGTAAATTGTTATCTGTGTTATCTGTGTACTTATCTAGGTGCTTGTCACAGGTGTCAGAAGGGAATTGTTATCTGTGAAATTAACTAAGTGTAGAAAGATTTGCAAAGTAGGGGGAGAGGCTTAGCTAGAAGGAGCCAGGTTAAGACCAGATATAAATACTGCCCTAGATAGTTTCTGCCAGAGGACAGACAGAACTCCAGGAGGAAGGAGCTACTGGTATAACTAAAACTTCTCTACTGGGACTAAGAACTAGATCTCTTGTACTGGAACCTTCAATTAAGGGTAAAAAACAAAATAAAAAGGTGTTGGTGTGTTTGTCAGAGGTAGTTGAAGTAAATTGTTATCTGTGTACTTATCTAGGTGCTTGTCACAGGTGTCAGAATGGAATTGCTATCTGTGAAATTAACTAAGTGTAGAAAGATTTGCAAAGTAGGGGGAGTGGCTTAGCTAGAAGGAGCCAGGTTAAGACCAGATATAAATACTGCCCTAGATAGCTTCTGCCAGAGGACAGACAGAACTCTAGGAGGAAGGAGCTACTGGTATAACTAAAACTTCTCTACTGGAACTAAGAACTAGATCTCTTGTACTGGGACCTTCAATTAAGGGTAAAAAAAGGAGTTGGTGTGTTTGTCAGAGGTAGTTGAAGTAAATTGTTATCTGTTATCTGTGTTAACTGTGTACTTATCTAGGTGCTTGTCACAGGTGTCAGAAGGGAATTATTATCTGTGAAATTAGCTAAGTGTAGAAAGATTTGCAAAGTAGGGGGAGTGGCTTAGCTAGAAGGAGCCAGGTTAAGACCAGATATAAATACTGCCCTATATAGCTTCTGCCAGAGGATAGACAGAACTCCAGGAGGAAGGATCTACTGGTATAACTAAAACTTCTCTACTGGGACTAAGAACTAGATCTCTTGTACTAGGGCCTTCAATTAAGGGTAAAAACCAAAAAAAAAGGAGTTGGTGTGTTTGACAGAGGTAGTTGAAGTAAATTGTTATCTGTTATCTGTGTACTTATCTAGGTGCTTGTCACAGGTGTTAGAAGGGAATTGTTATTTGTGAAATTAACTAAGTGTAGAAAGATTTGCAAAGTAGGGGGAGTGGCTTAGATAGAAGGAGCCAGGTTAAGATCAGATATAAATACTGCCCTAGATAGCTTCTGCCAGAGGATAGACAGAACTCCAGGAGGAAGGAGCTACTGGTATAACTAAAACTTCTCTACTGGGACTATATTACCCTCCTTCCCTCACCTCCACCCCCCACCCTAAACCAGTTCTACTTTTATAGGCACAGGATTTAACTGACAACTGGAACTTCCTGTTTGGGAGCAGGAAGTGAGTAATCACAGAGCCACCAAAGACTCACCATCCTAGAAGGGTTAACAATAGCCCTCCACCCCCCCCCAGCTGCTGGAGGTCTGACTCTAAGCAAATAAGGAGACTACTGAGAAATATAGGAACTTCTTGTCTCAGAACAGGAAGATCAGGAGATAAAAGGGTGCAGAGGCAGTAAGTAAGTAGGGAGAGAAGAAGAAAAAAAAGAAATAAATAAACAGAGGAAAGAGTAAGTATTCCAAATAACAGTTAGGGGGCCAGAAAAAAGACATGATGGGAGTGGTGCAGTGCAGTGGCTGTGGAGCAGCAGTCTTCCGGGAGATGTTTTGGAGGATGCAGTGTTGTCCCATCTGCAGACACCTCCCTGGGCTGAGGGAGGAGGTTGCTCATTTCCAAGCTGAGTTGGCCAGGATTTATGGGACCTCCTCTCCCACCCAGGGACCACAAGGGTCACTGCCATTGCCTCAGAGGTTGCCAAGAAAGAGGAGTGGTTGGACCACAGTGGGCTCAGGGAGAGTGAGAGTGGTGGAACAGAGGCTCATCCCTCCAGTTGTACCTCTCCACAATTTCTATGCCATTCTGGAAAAGTGTGGTTCCTCTATGGAGGCACCCACAGTGGAGGTCAAGGAGGATGCTGGGAACCTCCACAAAGAAGACCCAAAGGAGGGTGGCATGGGACCCCACAGGGGAAGGAAACAATTCCTGGTGGGGGACTCCATTGTTAGGAAGGTAGAACTGGGGGAGGAAGGGGAGAGGGAGGTAAGGTGCCTGCCTGGCGCCATGACTTGGAGAGACAGGGAGCGAATCCTCAGGATCGCAGGAGCAGCTGTACAGGGGAGGGAGCTGGATGTCATTGTCCACCTAGGGAAAAATGGCCTGGCTAAGATAGGGATCAGATCAGTGCAAGAAGTGTTTGTGGAGATGGGGAGGGGCCTTAGACAAATAGCACACACGGTAACCTTCTCGGAGGTGATGCCTGTCTATGGCACGGGTGAGGCTAGGGTGCTCCACACCATGGGATTCAATCAGTGGTTGAAAAACTGGTGCAGAGCTCAGGGATTTGGCTTCATTGGAGACTGGGGGTCCACCTGGAGGGATGCAGGCCTATACTGGCATGATGGTCTGCATCTGTCCAGGAGGGAAACTAGGATCCTTAGTGATAGGTTTAAATACTTCATTGACAAGTATTTAAACTAGCCAAGGGGGGAGGCACTGGAAAGGAGCAGGAAAATCCTAGCCCCCCCAAAATATCAGGGTACTAAGTGAGGTAGACACCAACATAGAGATGTCAATAGGGAGAAGCGCAGGGGTAAATGGAGAAAGTAACAAATGCAATAAGGACAGGGATGCAGCAAAAAGTGGTAAGGCCATCAAGAAATGGAGGGTAATGAGTACCAACACCCGTAGTCTGGGCAACAAGCTCCCTGAACTGGTGGCCTTGATGGAAGAGGGATGCCTGGATATTGTAGCAGTCACAGAAACATGGTACACAGAGAACCATGACTGGGATGTTAACATACCAGGGTACACAACCTACAGGAGAGACAGGGAGGGCAGAAGAGGGGGAGTAGCTCTCTATGTAAGGGAAGGGATAAAAGCAACTGAACAAAAGAGTAAACAGGGAGGAGAGGAGGCACTGTGGGTCACCTTAAGACTGGAAATGGCACCACAATCCGCACGGGGTTGTATATAGACCCCCATGTCAGGGGAAGGAAATGGACAAGGATATGATAGAAGGCATACTTAGGAAGGCAGAGAAAGGGGAGATACTGTTGATGGGGGACCTTAACATGCCGGATGTTAACTGGAGCACCTTTGTGGCAGCCACATCCAAAAGCAGGGCCATTCTTGATGCCCTTCAGGTGGCATGCCTCAAACAGCTAGTTTTGGAACCCACTCATGAGGGAGCAATCTTAGACCTCATACTCTCAAATGGGGACAGTGAGAGGATCTCAGGTCTAGAAGTGGGTAGCCATTTGGGAACAAGTGACCACCAAACAGTGTGGTTCACGATAAACTCTGCTACAGAGTCAAGCCATACAAAAGTGAGGGTTCTGGACTTCAGGAGGGCTGACTTTGGCAAGATGGGAGTGTGCCTTAGAAAAGCACTAGCAAACAGGCTAGAAGGAGGGGTGGAGCAACACTGGGCAAATATCAAAACTGCCATCACAGAGGCAACAAGCCTTTGTGTGAAGCAAATAAACAAATCAAATGAAAGAAAAGCCACTATGGTTCTCAAAAGAGGTGGCGGTGAAGGTTAGGGAGAAAAAGATAGCATTTAGGAAGTATAAGGAAACACAGAAGGAGCAGAACAGAGAACTGTACCAGTTAAGGCAGAAGGAAGCAGGGAGGGTAGTCAGAATAGCAAAGGCAAAAACTGAGGAAAAGATAGCTTACTCGGTTAAGAAGGGGGATAAAACCTTTTATAGGTATATCAGGGAGCATAGAAAGACAAAGGGAAGGATAGTGAGGCTGAATAGAATGGATGGAGGGTGGGCAGAGAGTGACAGTGAAAAAACAGGGATACTGAATGAATACTTCCATTCAGTATTCACAAAAGAGGAAGTGGGGGAGGTGCCTAAACCAATTAACAGAAGTACTCTGGAGAGGGGGGGGTCAATCCCAGTCCTTTCACAGAAGAAAGGGTTCTGAAAAAACTCCTAAAACTGAAGGTGGACAAAGCAATGGGGCCAGATGGAATTCACCCCAGAATTCTAAAAGAATTAAGCAGAGAACTAGTGACACCACTGACTATGCTTTTTAACAAATCATGGGAGGATGGTGTGGTACCTGAGGACTGGAAGAAGGCAGATGTGATTCCCCTTCACAAAAGTGGGACCAAGACAGAGGCAGGAAACTACAGACCTGTCAGTTTGACCTCTGTGGTAGGGAAAGTGATGGAATCACTTCTGAAGGAAAGAATTGTTGAGTACCTAGAGGCCAGTGGGGCACAGGACCCAAGGCAGCATGGGTTCACAGCGGGAGTCATGTCAGACGAATCTAATTGATTTCTTTGACTGGGTGACCAAAGTAGTAGACCAGGGAGGGGCTGTGGACATGGTCTACCTAGACTTTAGCAAGGCATTTGACACAGTCCCACACAAAATATTAGTAGTCAAATTAACCAGCCTGGGAGTGGGTCCCAAGGTGGTAGCCTGGGTAAAACATTGGCTGAACAACAGGACACAGAAGGTAATTGTAAATGGAGTCCACTCTGAAGAAAGAGGGTTACTAGTGGGGTACCGCAGGGTTCAGTACTGGGTCCAGTCCTTTTTAATGTCTTTATAAGTGACATTGCAGAGGGACTGGAAGGAAAAGTATGCCTCTTTGCAGATGACACAAAGATCTGCAACAGGGTTGATACACAAGGAGGCGTGGAAAGGATGAGAAGGGACTTGGCAAGGTTGGAGGAATGGTCAGAAGTATGGCAGCTTGGATTCAATGCAAAGAAGTGCAAAGTAATGCACCTGGGAAACAACAACCCAGGGGAAGATTACACAATGGGGGAGGTAGTAACAACAACAAAAATGGAAAGAAACCTAGGGGTAATCATATCAGATGACCTTAAGGTTAGCAAGCAATGTGAGAAGGTGGTAGGGAGGTCTGGGGGGATACTGGGATGTATAGGGAGAGGTATCACCAGCAGAAAACAGGAAGTTGTTATCCTCCTGTACAGACAGTTGGTGAGACCCCATCTGGAGTACTGCGTCCAGTTCTGGAGACCCCATCTCCGCAAGGACATAGACAGGATGAAGGCAGTTCAGAGGAGGGTAACTAAAATGGTGCAGGGTCTGCAAGAGAAGCCATACGAGGAGAGACTAAATGAGCTTAATATGTATAACCTTGAGGAAAGGAGGGAGAGGGGGGACATGATAGAAATGTTTAAGCACCTCAGTGGAATCAACAAAGTCCAAGAGGGTAGCATGTTTCATAAAAAGAGATGTGCAAGAACAAGGGAACACAATTTGAAAATAGAGGGGGATGGCCTAGGGGCAATGTGAGAAAAGTATTTTTTCACAGAGAGGGTGGTGGACGCATGGAACAGCCTTCCTGAGGAGGTTGTGGGGTCTAAAACTGTGGGAGAATTCAAGAATGCATGGGACAGACATAAGGCAATTTTTGTGGGAGTAGGAAGAAATAGGCTGTTGGTTAAATAGGATCTGCAGCTTATCCTCTAGGTAGGGAAATGGGCAGGCTAGGTGGGCCAAGCGGTCCTTATCTGCCATCAAAGTCTATGTTTCTATGTTCTATGTTTCTATGTCCCCCCGGTCCCTTCTCTCTTCCAATGCGTACATATTTAGCTCTTCGAGCCTCTCCCCATAGGTCCTATCCCCCAAGCCCCAAATCATTTTGGTTGCCCTCCTCTGGACCCTCTCCAGGAGTTCAATGTCCCTCTTTAAATGTGGCCTCCAAAACTGCACACAGTACTCGAGGTGCGGCCTCACCAAGCAGTTATACAATGGGAGTATCACTTCCCTCCTTCTGGAGGTGATCCCCCTAGCGATGCATCCAAGCATCCTGTTGGCCTTTGCCACTGCCCTCCTACAAGTCTCTGAGTTGTTCATCTTGACATCCACCACCACCCCCAGGTCCCTCTCAGCCATCGAGACTTGTAGCATTTCCCCCCCTAGGGTGTACACTTGGCCCAGGTTTCTGGTTCCCAGGTGCAGTACCTTGCATTTCCCTGCATTGAACCTCAGCTTCCACTTTCTAGACCACCTTTCCAGAGCCTCCAGGTCCCCTGTAGGGCCACCCTCCCCTCCTCCCCATCCACCACCACCACCTCCCCCAGTTTTGAGTCATCCGCAAAGAGACTCATCTCACTCCTGATACCCTTTCTTATGTCAGAGACATAAGCATTGAACAGGAGGGGCCCAAGGACCGATCCCTGAGGGACTCCACTAATGGCCCTCCTTGGGGATGAGACTGTCCCACCAACCACGACCCTCTGAGTCTGGTCCTACAGCCAATTGCCTATCCATCTGATCATCTGGTTCCCCACCCCCATTTCTGCCAGCTTATCCAACAGGCCCCCATGAGGAACAGAGTCAAACGCCTTGCTGAAGTCAAGAAACAGGACGTCCACCGGTCTACCCAGGTCCAAGGCACTCATCAGCCAGTCATAGAACTCCACAAGGTTTGTCTAACACAATTTCCCCGGGATGAATCCATGCTGTCTATCATCCAGGCACCTCAACTTTTCCAGGTCCCCCCCAGTCTCTCCTTGACAATGCCCTCCATCACCTTGCCCACCACCGATGTCAGGCTGACGGGCCTGTAGTTCCCTGCCACCTCCCTTGATCCCCCCTTGTAGATAGGCCCTATATGCACCACCTTCCAGTCCTGAGGCACCCACCCTGTCCTCAGAGAGATGCTGAAGAGCTCCACCAGGGCTTTCACCAGGACATCCGCCAGTTCCTTCAGCACTCTGGGATGTAATTTATCTGGCCCTGGTGCTTTCTCCGTCTTAAGGGACCTGAAGGCTTCCCTCACTCTCTCTGCCATGGTTTCCACCTCCACTACCTCGTCCCCCTACTTTGCCTTCCCCCCACCTGCCAGTGATGCCCCCCATCTCCAGACCCGCTGATCGGTAAGGGTCCCCCCCTCAGTTTCACCTTCTCCTCCCATGTATGATGCAGCACCCCCATTTTCCTTGGTGAAAACTGAGACGAAGTACTCATTTAGTACCTCAGCCTGCTCCCCCGGGTCTTGAGCCCATCCCTCCCTAGGTTTAATCCTGCTAATCTGCCCCTTCACCCTTCATTTTTCCCCAATGTATCTAAAAAAACCCTTGTTCCCTCTCCTAATTTCCCTGGCCAGGTTCTGCTCCTTCCTTGCCTTAGCTGACCTCACCACCCTAATGGCCCTTCTGGCCATCAGCTCATACTCTCCTCGGTCCCTTTCACTCCTTGAGCTCTTGGATTGCCTATAGGCCACCTTCTTTCCCCTCACCACCTCCTGAACCTCCCTGGTCCCTGGCAGGGTTTCCGGGCCCTACCGCATATTCATCTTACTCTTGCGCAGGTGCTGATAGCATCCTGCACACCCCTCCTGATGATTTCCCACCTACTGTCAGCGTCTATGTCTGGCCCAATCCCATCCAAGTGCTCCTTAAGGATACTTCCCATTTCCTTGAAATCTGCCCCCCTGAAGTCAGTTACCGCCATCTTTGTGCAGCCTTCTACCCCTCCTAGGTTCAGGCAGAACCAGACCATGGCATGGTCGCTCCCCGCCAATGGGTCCCTTACCTCCAGGCCCCCAATCTGGTCACTGTCTGCCAGGACCACATCCAGTATCCTCTCCTCCCTGGTCGGTTCCCCCACCTGCTCAGATAGGAACACATCCTGAGGCAGTCCAGAGAAGGGCAACCAAAATGGTGCAGGGGCTGTATCAGAAGACATATGAGAACAGATTAACAGAGCTCAATATGTATACCCTAGAGCAAAGGAGGGAGAGAGGTGATATGATCGAAACATTCAAACACCTTAAGGGCATTAACAAGGTGAAAGAGTCTAACATGTTTCAATATAAGCAAAATAGCAGAACAAGAGGACACAGCATGAGATTAGAGGGAGGCCGATTAAGGGGTAATGTGAGGAAGTTCTTTTTCACAGAAAGAGTGGTGGATGCATGGAATGGCCTAACTCAGGAAGTGTAATACAGTGCAGGGCTTCAAACAGGCATGGGATAGGCATAAGGGAGCAATACAGATGAGTATGAATAGATAGGCCACTGACAGCAAAGGACGATGGCACATTTATAAGCAGGGCCCCGATTTTTCTGCGGCACATCGGAGCAAAGTTCTGCGGTAGGGATCTATTTGCTGCAGAACTTCTATGCACTGAACACCAATTTCTGCAGTACTTATGGCACATTTTTACCCTTAATTTTTTCTCCTTTTTTGTTTTTTTTGCCATATCTGACACAATGCACGTCAGAATACAGTCATTTTATGGGTGTTTGTCACCAAATTTTCAACATAGCCAGTTTAAGACCTCTGCTCATGAACAGTATCACTGTGATTTTATTAATCTGTCTGGAACATTGATTTCAAGACACCGATCATGCCATTCTGCGCTACAAGGGTGGAAACACATTTTGGTGAGATGAAAATGACAGCTGTACTACTCATAAGACAGTGTGGTGAAATGGCAATGTTGAAACTCTGGAGTGAAAATATTGAAATTTCACTAACTTACGAGCTCATGAGGAACTGCGCACGCACTGCGTAAACAGTCATTTTTGGAATTTTTCACCAAATTTTCAAAATAGCCATTTCAAGACCTCTGCTCATGAACAGTGTCACTGTGATTTTTCTTAATTTGTCCCGACATTGATTTCGACACCGACTGTGCCATTCTGCGCTACAAGGGTGGAAACACATTTGGTGGTGAGATGGAAATGACAGCTGCTACTACCATAAGACAGTGTGGTGAAATGGCAATGTTGAAACCTGGAGTGAAAATATTGAAATTCCCGCGAACTCACGAGCCTGCGTGAGAACTGCACAACGCACGCCATAAACAGATTTTTGAGTTTATATCACCTGCTGGACATGGTTTTCATGAATGATGTCACTGTCATGGCGGTATTTGTCCCATGCGATTTCACAGTCACCGCGCAGTCAGTCATGCCAAATCACCCTTCATCTGGTCAACGCCAAGACAGTGACATCATTCATGAGAAGGGGTCCCAAAACCCCATGTTGAAAATTTGGTGCAAAATTCCCAAAATGCCTGAGATATGCATAAAGTTGAACCCTCCTATCTAGCCCATTATACAGCTTACCGCATTTCTCAGTTCGCGGTCCCTTTTGAAAAGTGCAGACGGTTCCCGTCCACTCAAGATCGCTCGCGCCGAGTCCGGAGGTAAGTATGGGGTGGGGTGTGGGGAGGCTGGAGCGCAGGGTGGGTGCGGATGTGGAGGGGGCTCGAGACGCATGGGGACAGTTTTGTTTTACAGGAAAAAAAAAAAGACGTCAAGGGGATCGAAGCTGCCACGCTGGGGTGGGCTCTCAGCGTGGCACAACGACTTTGGGAGCATCCAGCCGATCGGGGATTGGGCACCTCTGCCGGCAAAAAATACACTGAGACGTTGCCACGCTGGGGTGGGCCTCAGCGTGGCACAACGACTTTGGGAGTTCCAGCCGACGGGGATTGGGCACCCCGCCGGCAAAAACATTGCATGCTTGCCACGCTGGGTGGGCTCCCAGCGTGCACAACGACTTTGGGGCGTTCAGTCGACGGGATTGGGCACCCCGGTCGGCAAATGAAGCGGACGTTTGTTCCGCGGGCGGCCGAATTCCGCGGGTGATGGCAAATTCCGCGGATATTTCCGCGGTTTGCCGCATCCGCGGAATCGCGGAAAACTTGGGGCCCTGTTTATAAGGTAGAAAAAGAAATGGGCAGACTGGATGGACCTTGCGGTCCTTATCTGCCGTCAACTTCTCTGTTTCTATGTTGCTATGAAATACATCCAACAACCTCTGTTCCCTGGCCACCGAGGATGTCATAGTCTCCCAGTCTGTTCCTGGCATGTTTAAGTCCCCCAACACCACCACCACCCTTCCCAATCTGCAGTGTCTCTGAACATCTTCCACCAGACTCTCCTCCAGCTCCTCCGCCAGCGCAGGAGGTCTATACACCACTCCTATTTTTACTCTCTTGCCCCCCCCTTGTTATCAAGGTGGCCCAAATTGCCTCCACAGTTCCCTTCACCTCCTCTACTCCTCCTATGGCAATGCAGTTTTTGACTATAATTGCTATCCCTCCTCCCTTCCCTCCCTCCCCGTCCTTCCTGAACATGGTGTAACCCTCCAGGTACAGGTCCCAGCCATGCCCTGAGGTGGCCCAGGTCTCAGTGACCGCTGCCACATCCACCTCTCCCTCAGTTAGCATCACCTGGAGCTCAGGCATTTTATTGCCCAAGCTCCTGGCATTTAGCAGGACTACCTTCCACCCTCTCCCTATACTTCCATTTCCCCTGCTCATGTTCCTGTGGGGATTCTGTCTTCCCCTGATCTGCACCTTACCAGTCAGCCTTTTCCTGCATTTCTCCAGCTCCCCAGGGGGCTGGAGACAGAGTCCCTCCTTTATCGAACCCCACTCAACAGTCTTTTCTCTCATCCCTCCCCCCTTCACAAGTTTAAACTCCACCTTTCACCAATGAACCCCTCTATTTTAAACTTAAGGATTTCCTTCCCCTCCGAATTGAGATGGAGCCTATCTCTAGCATACAGCCCCTTATCCTCCCAGGTCTCCCCCCAATCCCCCATCAACCCATACCCTCTGGCCCCACACCACTCCCTGAGCCACTGGTTTATCACCCTAATCTTCCTCTTGTGTTCCCCACTAGCCCTTGGCACCGGCGGGATTTCTGAGAAGGAAATTGTGCATCCTATATCATGACAGACCCTGGCAAGCTCCCTGAACCTTGACTGTATCTGTAGTTCACTATTTCCCTCAATGTCATTGGTACCCAGGTGGACCAATATGTCCGGGAAACCTCCACAGTCCTTTGCCAGCTGATATACCTCATGCTTGGCCCTGTGCACCATTAGTCCAGGGAAGCATTTTGTCCTAACCGGGCTTGCTTCTCCCTCTCTATCCCATTTGATCCCCCGATCATGAAATCACCCAACAGGAGCACTCTGGCTGCCCCTTTTCCTCCTCCATGTCCCTCATCCTTTCTACTAGCCCTTCCCCCCAGCCGGCTCCTTGCTCCTACCCCTATCTGGGTGCCACCTGCCATCTCCTCCTTTTTTACCCTGGCCACCCCTTCCCCTCCGATCCTATGCCTCTCGTCCTCCCGAGTATCCTTCTGTACCTCGCTACCCCCACCATTACTGCTCTCAACTGGTCCTCCCCCCCATCTGCTAAACTAGCCTGGCTCATCCTCCCTTCCTTCCCATCTCTGATCAGCCCCTCCTTGTCTGTCGTGCTCCCCTGGCCTAAACCCTCAGCTCCCTTTACTGTATCCTCCTTGTACTTCTGGTCCTTCTCCTTGCCCTTTCCTCCCAACTGGTCCTTCTCCTTGCAATTTCCTCCCTCTACCCCCTCCTCCTCCTGCTCTGATCCCCTGCTCCCTCCATTTTCCATCATTCCAAGTTCCCACCTGTTCCTCCTGCTATCCAGCCCCCGCCTCCTGCCCCTACTCCCTTTCCATCTCTAACTGCCCCATCATGGCTATATCACCTCCCTCATCCTCAAGCAGAAGAAGAGAATTGAAGCGATTACTGAGCTTAAGGTCCGATTCACCTCCCCCCACTGCTTCCTTCTGTCCAGACCCAGCCATCTGCCTACTTCCCTGAGAATGTCCTCCCTTTGGCTTCCATCTGTGAGGGTCCCCAGTTACCCGCCTGCTTCCTTGGTAGCATCCTCCTTTTGGGCCCGATCTGCCAGGGTCCCTGTGTGACCCCAGAGTACTCTCCTGCACTCCTTTCCCTATGCCCTCACCCCTAGTGCTTGGTGCAACCCTGTGGGAGAGTCCCTGCCCTATTCCCCAACCATACCTGCCCCCTTCCCCCAGCTGTCTCCTAATCCCCTCAACCTCCTTTCAAATAAGCATCTCTATTCATGTCATGTTCATACTGACAAACCCACAGAGCATTTTAATGAAATATTGCACCTCAGCTGTGCTATCCTGGGTAAATACAGAGTAAAAATTGGGAAAAAAAGGATCCCACTGAAAACAAGATAGCATCTGAGCTGTTCTGTCCTGGGTAAATACAGTACAAAAATGTGTGTAAGCAGAACCCCACTGAAAATGAGATATTGCATCTCAGCTGTGTTATCCTGGGTAAATATATTACAAAACTGTAAAAAATAGGACCGTACAGCAGAACCCTCTGAAAAGGAGTTGTTACATCTAAAATTATCTGTCCTAGAAAAATACATTATAAAAGCAGGACCATACTAAAAAATTAGATATTGCATCTCACCTGTACTATCCTGGGTGAATGCAGTATAAAACTGTAAAATCAGCACCCCATTGCAAATGACATACTACATCTTATCTGTTCGGAGGCATGGCTTGGCCAAGCAAGATGGCAGTCGGATTTTAGCTGAGCTCCTCATGGACACCAAATAAAATTGGTAAAATATCATAGAGTCACACTTAAGACGGTCCCACCATATAACACCTGTAAGCAATTACTTAGTGATATGCAGCGATCACAAAAAAAAAAGCCACTTTGTAATTTCAGCCTGCTACAGAAGCTCCAACGCTGACAGTGCCACTGGAGACTTGCAAGATGGCAAAGACTATGGCAGCGACGGGAAACTCCAGCTTGAGCATCCCGCCCAGACCAAAGTGACTTGCTTACAACACTACCTGCCATGATCAAGAATCTCCAGGCAGAGATGAAGGCAGGATTTACTAATGTCTCTGCCCAAATCATTCATCTCCAAAACATAGTTTCTGGGCTCACCAAAACAACTACTGCCCACGCAGCCTGCTTAGAGGAGGCCAAGAACAGAATCGAGGAACTTAAGGACATGGTGGTTGATCTGATGAGGGACCACAGAGAGCTTTGACAACAGTTGGCAGCCTTGTTAGAAAAATCAGATGATCTGGAAAATCAGTCAAGATGATCGAGTTTAAGGCTAGTGGGGCTACCTTGAAGGAAATGACACAGAGAAGAACATCCAAAAGTGGCTCACTGACCAACTAGGTATGCTGCTGGGCATGGCTAACTTCAAAACAGAGATGGCTCACAGGACTGGCCCAAAGCCCAAGCCACGAGAGAAACCAAGACATTTCCTAATTAAGTATCTGCATTATCAGCACAAGGAATGGGTGCTAAGAGCTGTAAATAAACATGGCCCCATCAAGCTGCAGGAAGGCTCCATGATTGTATTCCAGGACTTTAGCAGAGACCTCCAGATAAAATTACAGCAATTTACTTGAGTGAAGTCCACCCTGCATCTTAAAGAGGAAGCATTTGCCCACCTTTATCCATCCAAGCTCCACATTACTAAGCCTGGGAGACTATGTGAAACATGAAGACGCAGCAGTGGAGGGATGGTCTGGGGTACACCTGGCAGTACTGTGTACATAATCGGGTTTTTCTACTCCACTGTGATAGCCAATGTCCAGTTCACCCCCCCAGTGGTCCCCCAATTATCCTGCTTCTAGGGCCTGTTGACACTTGAACTGTTGAACATCTCTCCTCACCCCATTGCCAGAGCAGACTTTACCTCTTCCACACTGACTCGTTCACCCTGGAATTGTGACTCAGATCCACAATGGACTGACTTGAGGAGGGAGGTTTCTTGTCAGAAGTCCAGATATGACAGGTTGACCGTGTTTTGTTCTGAAGGGGATCTGCTGTGGTGGGTCAGTGTCATCTCCCACTCCTTGCACCTGGACCGCATGATCACGTGTTACCAAGTGCTATTAGAGAACTGATTTCTGTTCATTGCTGGGAGAGCAGCTTGGAGGTGGTGGTCCTTAACCAACATAACTTAGATGCTTTGCTCCAGTGTGCCCTTTTGAGGGGATTTGCAGATATAGTTTATGACCTGTGCTCCCTCCAACCACATCAGACTGTCTGAATATGGGATGCAGGTAGCATCAGAAGTAGCCATCATTTGAGATTTTGTGGGACTTTAGAGGACTAGGTGAGAAGTTCAGATGCCATTTTGAATTACCGCTCCCACCGATCATTGCTCTTTGACTCCCGACCCATGCAGTATTTGTTGGACAAAGATTATTTCACTCTAATGCATGATCTTGGTCACCCCAAAATGAGCGAATCTGCATATGCTTTTATTACATTGTGCTGTTGAGCGCACTGTGGAAGGGAATGCCTGTGCTTTAAATATTTGTAAATTTCCTCGCGGAACAAAGAGTGTGTGGGGGGGGCTGACTGCAGTGTTCCATATGGCCTGGTTAGACGGAAGAAGTCTATTACGGCAGCAGTGTCTGATGGGTTGCCATGGGAACCTAGCTGTTAATTGCTTACTGGGCGGGAAATGATGGACCATTATGCACTGCTCGAGTGTGCTCTTCTTGGCTGGTGTGGGGCCATGTGGTCTAAATGGGGCAAATAATGATTCTGTTTCTTTTTTTATTTCTATTTTCCTTCTTAGAAACTATTGCTTTGCGGTGATGCACATTATATAGAAAATATCTGTATGGCTACGTATACCATTCCCTGTGATCCACTGCATGACCTCCGGATCACGGCAAGATTTGGGGAAGGGGGTAGTCAAATCTGGCTTGCATACAACATATGTGCATGGGAGCACCGGAAAATTAATTTATGCTTTGTTCACTGTTAGTGAGTAATTGAGGATCCAGCTCCTTACTTGTATGATTGTCCCCCACTGTGCTCATAATGGGCATGAAGTTTAGCAGGCACTGCCTCTTGGTGCCTGTTCTTGCTGGGTAACTGGCACTCATGAGGGAGCTGGATTGGTATAGGTAATGGTTCTTGTGAGCTACCAGTGCTGCACTGTCTGAAATTACACCGCAGGTTACTAGCCGAACAACAAGGAGACCTGTTGGGGTGGGGGCGGGGTACACTGGAGATGGTCCAGATCCAGACTGCAAGTTGTTTGGAATAAGGATGTGGGAGTAGAGGGCACGTGGCAGTGCTCCTACATCTATAGCATGAAGGTGCCACTGTGCAGACTGTAACTGGCTACTGGGCTGCGCCTGTTTAAAGTCAATGGTTCTTTTTATATTTACCATTTCCGAGTGATAATTTCCCCAGTTCATTGGTGTTGGTACTGAACTTGATAAGATATGTTAAATGTGTTTCTTAAGATTTGTACCCCTGCTCCATAATTCTAGGAGCTGGTGATTCACATATATATATTGCAGTTCAAATACTGATTGTTTTATTTCCGGTGTAGTTTACATAGGGTGCCCTTTGTACCATAAAACCTGTTCAAGGTGCATGGGAGGCTGCATCCAGCACAAGGAAGCTTGAGCCTAGAAGGAGTGGGCAAATAAGGGATCTACTCTTATTAACACTTTCCATTTTTTTTTGCTGTTCTAGGTGGAGGGGAGAGGGGAGGGTTTGGAAAGCTTGGGATGGGACGGAAGGGTTAGCCAGGTTGAGACCCCATTGGAGTCCACCTGGAGATACCTTCAGAGGTGTAAAAACAATTTTTAAATGTTCATGTCAATTCAAACAACCTATGGGGGTGGGGGGAGTTGAAGGTCCTGTTTGTGTTTATGTTTATATTAGAACAAGCAAGGCAGTTCTATAATGTTAAAAATCTGGCTGGCACATTATGATGGGCTGGGGCCTTGCACCATCTGGGACCCGCACTGCGATTTACTAACTCTTTTCAAAATGACTGATTCCCTGAATGTTGTGACCTGGAATGTCAACAGGCTACAGCATGTGATAAAGAGGAAGAGGGTGGCCAACCAAATCAAAAAACTAAAAACTGACTTACTGTTATTGCAGGAGACCCATATGACACACAAAGAGGTGGTGTGTGTACACTCGCCTGATGGAAGGGCACTTGGCTCACGTCTGATTTTACCACAAGGGCTAGAGGGATGGCTCTGCCCACTCCAGGCTTCCCTAGGGTAGTTACCCAGTCAACCATCAATAAATAGGGCAGGTTTATACTTGCTGTAATAGCACTTAATGAGGTAATTTAATTTCAGTTGGAGTGGTATGTGAGACCAGTATGGAGGATGGCAGCTTCTATCACAAACTGGCAATGGAAATGGCACATTACTCTGACCCTTGGATTTTAGGAGGGGGTATGACCTGCGTGCTGGACACATCACTTGATAGATCCAACCCACTCCCAGTCCAGAAATCAAAAAATACTAAGGGGTTGGTAGAGCTAATTAAACCATTCACTTTGGTAGATCTCTGACACCATAACCATCCATCAAGCCATGAATACAGTTTCTGTTCACATGCTCACCATCCCTATGGACGCACTGATCTACTGCTGGCCTTTGCATGCATGGTGCCCAAGGTGATTACATGTATCTGTCACCCAGCTCTGGAGTCCAGTCATTCCCCCTGCATTCCAACATAGGCTTGGGAGGTGTACCGCAGTCATCTCGACCATGGCAACTAGACCTGCTCCTTCTAAAAGATCACAAATATTGTGATTCCATGAGATCAGCCACCCTAGAGTTCCTAGAGTTCCTACAGCATAACAAGAGAGGTGACACCTCTCACACCACACACTAGGACACCCTCAAGACTTATATCATGGGGTAATCTATGGCCTATGCTAAATACAAACAAAAAGGTGAGGTGCAATAAATGGAATCATTGGAGAGGAAGATAATAGAGGTATAGAAACTAGACATGCCAAATCCCTCTCCCTATCTATATAACCTTTTGCAAAAGCTAAAATGGAAATTCAACACTCTGTGTACCATAGCTACTGAGAGGGTTATCATTTTAGGCAATGCAGGGCAGTATTTTGATGGTGATAGAAGTGGTAAGCTATTAGCCTGGCAGCTCAAGCACAAGGTGGGGGACCTGATTGAGGCATGGTCACTGACCAAAGGGAGATAGGAGATGCCTTCAACTGCTTGTATAAAGCATTGTATGCATCCAAGACATCCTCAGTGGTAGAGAACTACCAGTAAGTTCCCAATTACTTCGCTACTGCCCTCACAGATAGAGGAGCTAGAACGTCCCCTCACTAAAAATGAGGTGTCAATGGTCATTAAAGTGCTGAGAAGGGAAAGACACCTGGGCATGATGGCATCCCAATTGATTTCACAAAACACTTCTTGGCAGAACTTATAAATCCATTGTTTGACATGGTAGGTGAAAGTTTTCTCAAGGGGGAGCTCCCTCCATCAGCCAGGGTAGCCAACATCACTGTCCTTCATAAGCCGGGCAAGGACCCTTCCCTTTGTGCATCATACTGCCCTATCTCATTGGTAACAGTTGTCTGCAAAATCACTGCTAGGATGACAGTGGCCCAACTGGAGCACTTTCTTCTCTATTGTATACATTAAGACCAGGAGGGTTTTGTAAAGATGAGGAAAGGGAAGCACAACAGGAGGTGCACCTTCAACATCATTTATAAACTCTCCAAAGACTCTGAAAGTTACGGTGCTGTGATCCTAGCCCTGAATGCTGAAAAAGCATTTAATAGAGCTGAGTGGAGGTACATGACTGAAACATTGTGGAGATTTGAGAGGAATAGGCAAGTGATCCAGTGAATGTCTACCCATTACAAAAAAACCTTCAGCCTAAATTAAAATCAACAGTGGATTAACAGACCTTTTCAAGCTCTCCAGGAGCACCAGGCAAGGTTGCATCTCGTCACTCCTCTATATATTTCCATTGAAACCCCTGGCAGCTG
Source organism: Neoceratodus forsteri (assembly GCA_016271365.2). NCBI lineage: Eukaryota > Metazoa > Chordata > Ceratodontiformes > Ceratodontidae > Neoceratodus > Neoceratodus forsteri. Next base: position 354,791,734 of record CM057454.1, on the reverse strand, counting down.
CCATCAGACAGCTTGAGAAAACAGTAGCTATGAAGATGGGGGTGTGGCGCTCCGGGCGGCCTTTTTTGCCAATGATCTTTTATTGTACTTAGCTGACTCACTTGAGGGTCTACCTGCTTTTCACGCCCTCCTATCAGAGTATTGAAGTATCTCAGGACATAAAATAAATTGGTCTAAAAGTGAGATACTCCAATTGGGTAAGCAGCATAGGGAGGAGCTAGGGGATTACAGGTCAGCACATCCATTAAATACTTAGGAGTGAAATTTTCTGCTAAGCTATCCATGATACATAAACTGAACTTCCTTCCCTTGTTGGCTAACATCAGGGGTGACTGTGACAGATAGCGGCCCCTTTCTTTATCAGTCATTGGTCAAGTAAATGTTGTCAAAATGAACATTCTCCCTAGGTGTCTGTATCTGTTTCACTCTGTCCCTGTTTGGGTACCCAACCAGTTTTTAAGAGCACTGACAGGGTAATACATACATTTTTGGCCAGGGTAAATCAGCTAGAATAAAAAGAATGATTCTGCAACTCCCCCTTCAGGTGGGAGGATGCTCCCTCCCAATCTTCAAAAACAACTATTCTGCTGTGCAACTGAGTTTCCTCACCATAGGTGAACACCCAACAAACCCCATGTGGGTGGCAATGGAGAAGGAAGAAATTGGCTGTGATCTCTGGAAAGGTCTACTGTCCACTTCTTTCAGAAACATGGTCCTCCCTTGTATTACTAACCCTCTCACAAATGTCTCAGCACTGGTCTGGCTAGCCTTGCATAGGGCCCTTCGCTGGTCTAAAGGCATTTCAGGACAGACCTCACAGAGTTACCTTGAAAGAACTGCCTCAATATAATGTTGCCCTGCCTTGACCTTACTGCAATGGGAGAAAAAAGACCTCTGTTATAGTAATCAATTAGCAGTAGGAGGCACTATTCGGGACTATGTGGGTTACAGAATGGCTGGAACCTTAACCCTGGTGGCTTTTGCCTACTTTACTGTGACACATATGCTCACAGAGAAGCCCCAGGACGAGGAAGGGGACTTGATAGGTAGTCCAGCATCTAACTCTCCTTTGGAAGAGGAGCTCTACTCACTTCAACCACTTCAGGAGCCCCTCTCAGTATACAGTAATTTATTGTGTATTAGTAATCATCCACCAGTAGAGCAAATATGACAAAAATGGTTAGAGGACCACGGCTCCTCCATCTCAAATGGAACATAGAAATTAACTGTGTCGCTCATGATCAACTGCTTCAAGAGTAATAAGTTACACAAGATCAGACTAAACTATATCTATCATGCATACTACTCCCCAGCTAGAGTCTTCCCTGAAAAATCTGAGTCCTGCCCTAAATGCCTCACAATGGAAGGTAAGAACAGATCCAGAAGCAAATGATTTGATACCTTTTATTGGACTTACATAGATATTACAACAAAAGAACAAAGTGCTCTAGCTTTCGAACCAACCAAGTCCTTCTTCAGAAGCTTTTTGAGAGTTATTTAGAAAATCCCATACTACTAACACCCAGATAATGCATAAAAAACAGAAATAATTCTCATTGGTTTAACATATTCATTTGAAACATGACAGAAGATTATGTCAGAGAAGCTAATTAATACCAGTATGCTTTTAGCTGAGAAGCCCCTGATGGTCAAAGGTTATCAAGAAATAGCAAGAAGCAGAGAGTTCTTCTCACATAAATTTTAAAATGTCTCAGCACATTTCAAGAAAAGTCTACCAATAACAAAACCGTGGGATACTGTTCTCCCCAATTACATGTAAGATGAGCTTACAACTTTTATTGCAAGTGTCCTTGTGTTTTAAAGAACACAGTCAATGAAAGGGAAAATGCTGAAATGAGGCCTAATTGCAAGTTGAAAACAAGCCCCAAATTAAAATAAACAGAAATAATATATATATATGCACTGACTGCCGATTCAGTGGCGGATCACCTTTATGATAGGCCTGTTGGCCTACAAAGCCCTACAGGGTTTTGGTCCCAACTATCTGAAAGAGCTCCTGATTCCTTACAGCCCTGTGCAACAGCTCCGCTCAGCTAATGCGGGGTTGCTGGAGATTCCAGGGGTTATTCTGAAATCCTCCGGGGCCCATGCTTTTGATTTTGCTGCCCCTACCGTCTGGAGTTCTCTGCCTCGTCAGCTTCAGGACTGCATGACCATAGAGGGCTTTACGCAGACATTGAAAACTTTCTTATGGACACTGGCATTCCCAGAAATATAATGGATTTTATTGATTTATTTATTGTAATGTTGATGATAATGTTTTTATTGTAAGGCACTTTGATATTTGAAAGGCACCCTATGAATAAAGTTTATTTTTATTATTAGTACATACACATACATACATACATACATGCACATGGCATACAGAGGGTTTAAAGTGAAGCTTACTCAAAGTGAGCAAATGTTTCTCACAAAATGTAATATAAAACTTAGCTTGAGACATTTTACAGCTATACTCTCAACCACTTAATACATTACATAAACTTTAAGGCCTTCAGTGTTGTAACAGTATTTAATACATTGTAATATCAATTGTAAGTATAAGTGCCAAATAAAAAAACAAAAACAAAACTACTTGTCAATGACCACCAAGAAATTGAGACAATGAGCCTGATTTGTACAGATTTCAATACAGTGTCAGTGTATAACAAACATGTACAGAATCAGTCTAAGGAATCTAAATAAAAACTTATAGGAATAAATTCCCCCAGCCCTCCCCCCCTTCCCTGGGAAAGATAGCTAATAGGAATGAGATATCTGTACAAGAGTCCTAATACATCATCATCACACCAATCTTTACAATATCTACCCAAAGAAATTAAACCTTTCATGAACCCCCAAGGAAATGAGATATGCATCTTAATATGAACAGATTTTAAAAAATGTGACAGTATGCAATTCAACCACTGACAACTAGTAGAAGGAAATAAATGTTTACTATATATGAAAACTAAGAATCCTAGCCACTGTAACACCATTGTCATCGGCCTGAATAAAAGCCTACCTCAATATCACCACAATAACCACACCCACTATACCCACAAAAACCACCCAAAAAAATTGCCCCCTGGAATGAACATTGATGTGGGTTATATGACACATTATTTCATTTAAACTTAAACAGACCTTTACTTCAAAGGATGGACATAAATACTTTAGTTCTTCAGCGAGCCTTTGATTTTGTTAGTTTCTGGTTATCTACATGTTGGCTTCTCACCTTAGCTCTGTGTGAGTGAGTGAGTGTGTGTGTGTGTGTGTGTGTGTGTGTGTGTGTGCATGTATGTGTGGGGGGAGTGTGGCACAGGACAATTTTTATGTGGGTGTTGGGGTGGTTTTTGTGGGTATAGTGGTTGTGGTATTCTGGTGATATTGAGGTAGGCTGTTATTCAGGCAGAAGACATAATGGTGTTACAGTGGATAGGACTCTTAGTTCTCATATATAGTGAACATTTACTTCCTTCTACTAGTTGTCAGTGGTTGGATTACATACTGTCACAGTCTTAAAATCTGTTCATATTAAGATGCATATCTCGTTTACTTGGGGGTTCATTAAAGGTTTAATTCCTTTGGGTAAATATTAAAAAGATTGGTGTGAATGATGATGTATTAGGACGCTTGTACAGATATTTCATTCCTACTAGCTATCTTTCCCAGGGATGGGGGGTCTGGGGGATTTTATTCCTAAGAGTTTTTATTTAGATTCCTTAGACTGATTCTGTACATGTTTGTTAAACACTGACACAGTATTAAAATCTGTACACATCAGACTCATGGTCTCAATTTCTTGGTAGTCCTTGACAAGTGGTTTTGTTTTTGGTTTTTTTATTTGGCACTTATACTTACAATTGATATTATGATGCATTAAATCCTGTTACAACACCAAAGGCCTTAACGTTTATGTAATGTTCTAACTGGTTGAGAAAATAGTTGGAAAAATGTCCCAAGCTAAGTTCTGTATTACATTTTGTGTGAAACATTTGTTCACTTTGAGTAAACTTCACTTTAAACCTCTGCATACCATATGTATGTATGTATGTGTATGTATATGTATGTGTGTATATATATATATATATATATATATATATATATGTGTGTGTGTGGGCATATGTATATATGTGTGTGTGTGTATATATATATATATATATATATATATATATATATTTTTTTTTATTTGGGGCTTGTTTTCAACTTGCAATTAGGCCTCATTTCAGCATTTTCCCTTTCATTGACGGTGTATTTTAAAACACAAGGACACTTGCAATAAAAGTTGCAAGCTCATCTTATATGTAATTAGGGAGAACAGTATCCCACGGTTTTGTTATCGGTAGACTGTTTTCTTGAAATGTGCTGAGACATTTTAAAATTTATGTGAGAAGAACTCTGTGCTTCTTGCTATTTGCTTGATAACCTTTGACCTTCAGGGGCTTCTCAGCTAAAAGCATACTGGTATTAATTAGCTTCTCTGACATAATCATCTGTCATGTTTCAAATTAATATGTTGAACCAATGAGAATTATTTCAGTTTTTTATGCATCATCTGGGCGTTAATAGTATGGGATTTTCTAAATAACTGTCATAAATCTTCTGAAGAAGGCCTTGCTTGGTCCGAAAGCTAGAGCACTTTGTTCTTTTGTTGTAACATCTATGTTGGTCCAATAAAAGGTATCAAATCATTTGCTTCTGGATCACAGAGGAAGGCACATTTGTCCATATATCCCTAACATGTTAAACAAGCATTTGTCAATGCCGAATATTGCTTGCTTATATGTGCTGTTTAGGTATTTGGAAGTGAAAGTACCATGCCTAAGAACTGTTATGTGCCCCCCCAAGACATCCACTGTCTTTCTGTTCAGTATTCACAGAAGAGGGGGAGGGGCAAGGGCCACAGCAGTACAGCAGTTGCAAAAGTGTGAAGAGGTAGACAATAATCCATGCACAAGCAGAAGAATCCTGCAGAAGGTGACTAAATTGAAGGTGGACAAAGCGATGGGACCAGATGGCAAACACCCAAGGATATTAAAAGAACTGTGAAGTACAAATAAGTACTTACATCTGGCAGTACATCTGGCAGCCATGTTCACTGAGTTATTCAACACAGGAGTGGTGCCAGTGAATTGGAGGAGGGCACATGTGATCCCTCTATACAAATCCAGCAGTAGGGAGGAGGCAGGGAACTATAGACCGGTCAGCCTCACTTCAGTAGTGGGGAAGATCATGGAGACATTGCTTAAAGAAAGGACAGTGGGGCATCTAGAAGCCATCGGAGCCCAGAACCATAGGCAACATGGATTCACAGTGGGGAGGTCATGTCAGACAAATCTGGTTGATCTCTTTGACTGGTGACAAAGGAAGTAAATCAGGGTGGGGCAGTGGACAACGCTTAGCTTGACGTAAGCAAAGCCTTTGACACCGTCCCACATAGGAGGCTGGTAAGCTTGCTGAGTAGGCTGGGCATGGGGGAAAGGGTGACAAACTGGGTTAGAAGCTGGGTAACAGACAGGAGGCAGAGAGTGGTGGTAAATGGGGTGCAGTCTGGGTAGAGGAGGTGACCAGTGGGGTGCTGCAGGGATTGGTCCTTGGGCCAGTTCTGTTCAATGTCTTCATTAGTGACATTGCAGAAGGCTGAAGGGAAAGGTCTGCCTGTTTGCAGATGACAGCAAGACCTGTAACACAGTGGATACTCCAGAGGGGGTGGAGAAAATGAGGAGGGACCTGGGGAAGCTTGAGAAATGGTCTGAGGACTGGCAACTGATGTTGAATTCAAAAAAGTGCAAAATTATGCACCCGGGACACAGAAACCCTGGGAAAAGGTACATGATGGGGGGGAGTTGCTGACAGTCACAAAGAAGGAAAGGGACCTGGGGTTCTTATTTCAGATGACCTGAAAATGTCAAAGTGGTAAGACTGCTGGGAGGGCCAGTGACATGCTGGGGTGCATAGGCAGGGGTATCGCCAGCATAAGGAGGGAGGTAGTGATGCCATTATATAAAACTATGGTCAGGCTTCACATGGAGTACTGTATGCAGTTCTGGAGGTTGCACCTTTGTAAGGATATTAACAGGCTGGAGATGGTCCAGAGAAGAGCGAATGAGATGGTACAGAGCTTGCAACACAAGACTTATAAAGAGAAATTAAGGGACCTTGATATGTACTCACTGGAAGAAAGGAGGGAAAGAGGGGCTATGATAGAAACATTCAAGTACCTCAGGGGTATAAATATAACTACTGAGAAGCAGGAGACAGCTGCTATAGGTACCTGTGCCAGATTCTGTGTGATATTCTCTTGTTCTTATAAATCTGTAATCTCCAGTATTTCATTAACCACATGACCACAGTACCTTCTTTAGGCAATTTAATGCTGGTTGATGCCTGGTGTCAGATGAAAGACAGAGGGCTCACCAGATTGTGTTGCCATTTGAAAAACTTCATAGAGTGTTCTTTTACTGGTAAGCATTTTGGAAAGCTGGTGAGGGTCTCACAATTTTTATTATGATTTTATCTCATGTCTTTCCCTTTTGGTCCCCCCATCCCCACACCCCAACAGTCATCAGTGGTCACAGTTGCAGCCATCTTCTTGCCAAGATGGTGGCTTCACAATCTGTGAAGTCTGACATCTTTCAGTGCCGCTTATTGGTCATCTTCCAACACAGGCGAGGTGCCGCCAGCCAAAAAGTAACTCAGGACAAGCAGGTTTCAAAGTGGGGAAGAAATGGAGTGAGCAAGAATCATGTACTCATTCAGATGCAGCGTCGATTTTAAGATCAGCATACTGGTGTGGACACTGCAAATAGAACCCCAGCTTTTTAAGTAGCCTTATGAAGAGTAAAGGCTTCACGAAGCACTGGGATTCTGTTTATTGTACTGTAAGTGGGCTGCATCTAATTCAGTAATTTACTGTACCTTACATCTGGATGTATGGTAGGCCCTACTTTAAATAAACACTGCACCTGAATTAACACATGATGCCATAGAAACACAGAATTTGTCAGCAGAAAAAGACTGCTCAGCCCACCCAATCTGCCCAAGTGTTCTCTACCTACTTGTAACTCCTGCCTGTATATGTTGCTGCATGTCTTATTCTGCCCGTGTCCATCTGGACCTCCTTGTGAATGAGCTTGCTTAATGGATTTTTCCTGCAATGAACTTGAACCTACTCCACTTCCCTAGCACTATTGATCTCCGTTGACCCTCTCCTTCCCCTTTTTCTAATATACCCCTATGTTTATGCCATGCATGCTTCATGCCCCCTACCATTTTAGCTTCCACCACTTCTCCTGGCAGTCTGTTCAAGGCGTCTACCACCCTTTCAGTAAAGAAATATTTCTTCACATCTATCCTGAATGCCCCTCCCCCCCAGCTTCATAGTATGTTCCTTGGTTTGGTTGCTCATTGTCATTTGAAGGAAACTCCCCAACTGTACCCTCTTTACCCCTGTGAGGTACTTTGTAGGTCTTGATCATGTCACCCATCGCCCTCCTCTCTTCCAGAGTGTACATGTTGAGATTCTTCAGCCTTTCCTTGTAGGGATTCCTGTGAAAATTCTGAACCATTTTAGTTGCCTTCCTCTGGAAAACCTCCACCTTATGTCCTCTCTGAAGTGTGGACTCTAAAATTGGACACAGTACTCCAGCTGGGGGTTATACCAGGGAGTGATACAATGGCAGTAGAACATCCCTCCTCCTCATACTGGAGATGCCGCTCCTTTTGCACCCCAGAATCCAATTTGCCCTGCCCATAGCCTTGTCACACTGTACTGCCATCTTGAGGTCCTCTGATATAATAACCTCAAGGATCCTTTCATGTCTAGTGAATATCAGTACCTCCCCCATCCTATACTCATCATCGGGGTTCCTATGCCCTATAACATGATTTTACCCTTGTTGGCATTGAACCCCAAGTAAGTAAGAAAATGGAATTGATTTGAATGAATTGCAGGCTTTTAAGAAGCTTTTCAGGGAGTGTGTATGTGTGTGTGTGGGGGGGGGGGTCCTGCTACTATAACTATTTGCTTTTGATTTGGTATAATGTGCAGACAGACTAACCCTGCTCCCCATTCCATGTGCTATATCGGATATAAAGAACCCAAATAGAATTGGGCCAAGCATTGAGCCCTGCAGCACCCCCTTTGCCACTGCTCTGGGTGCCAAGAGCTATCCCACCACCAAAAGCTTTTGCACCCTCCCCTGTAATCAGTTCTCTATCCATTTAATCAGACCACCTTCCATCCGTACCCCTCCTTCTCCTCACTCTTCTCCTCCTTGGCCTGTGTCCCTCCTCCCAGTAGTCTGTACCCTTTCTCCTCCTTATTCTTACTGGGTGGTGGTGCCTTCTGTATTACACTCAGACCACTCTGCCCACCCCCTTCCAGTGTTAGAACGCCTCTGCCTTTACCTATATCCAGGGCGGTGAGCTCATCAGGCTCTCCTGTCCGGACGTTTCTACCAACCTCAGTCTTTTGGCCCCTCCCCCCACTTGTTTAAATCCACCTTAGTAGAGATATACCCTTCTAATCCTGCCTTTTATTATTTTTTTTTTTTTACATATTTTCTCCCCAGGCTATGGTCTGCTTGGTCATCCCAACCAACCCACCTAGCCTTGCCCCCGACATCAGGCTGACCTGCTCACCTCCATGGATTACCCACCATGGCATGGTGGTGAGGAGCTTCCCAACTCGACCCACGGGAGCAGGACCCGGTTGAGGAGACGCCATTCAGGGCAGGCAGTGGGAGTCAGAAGCTCATGCTGCCTGACTGTAGCCCATTTTCCACTTTTCTCCCTTTTGTGGAGTGTGGGCGTGCAATGATGCTTAGGCACAGCTTGCCAACGTCTGCCACACTCCACCCCCTTTACTATACTGCTGTAGTAGTGCCCGAAGTCATCACTAGGGACCACTACAGAATGGTGGGTCCCTGGATCTCACCCTGGGATAGGAGAGCAGTCCTCCGGATGCTCAATCCTATCCCTCCCCTGCCAACTCCATGCGGCCCGCGCTTGCGTCCAAACCCGGTTCACCAGCGTGGCGCAAGGTGTTGCATCCAGTGCCTCAACCCTCAGCACCAGTGGCCCAGCAGCAATGCAGCTTTTAATACTCCTCTCCCCCTCCTGCTCCAGTGTCCCTTGTCCCCAACGTACAAGTCACTATTCCCTCCAGACCCTACCCCAGTTAATCACTAACCCATAATGTTCTATGTGGCACCAATCCCTCAGCCCCTCAAACTCCTCAAGCCTACCCTTCTTCCCCATGCTTGCACATGGTACCGGCAGTTTCTCCAAGAATGCCACCAATTTCTCCACTCCCTCACACTGCCTGCCCAACTACTCAGACTCCCCCCTCACTACTTCCGCAGTGTCCCCCGCCAAGTCGTTTGTACCCATATGCAACAGTAAATGAGGTTTCTTCTTCCCCCTCACTGCACGCTTGAGCAGTGCCTGCCCTGCCTCTCCTGCAGTCAACCTGAGGACAGCTTCAATCCAAATAAGGCTGTGCCTTCCCCTTCCCACCCTCACCCATTTCAGTATAGAATCCTCCAGGATGAGAACCCCCCGTTCCTACCCACTTTCCTTTCTAATGCCCCTTCCACCACCCCAATATTCGTTCTTCCCTGCCCCTTACCCCCACCAACTGTGCCCTCTGTGACTTCTGCATCTGTACCCTCTACTTCCACCTCACCCCTTTTCTCTGCCTTATTCCACCCATCCCCCTTGAACCCCTTCCTAGCCTGACTACTTTCTACTGGGCTTCCCATGTCGGCCTTCCCTCCTCCCCTGATGATTTCCAACCCTCTCCTATTCCCACTGTTGTAGATTTAGAGCCCCCATTCCCTTCTACCCCAATAGTGATGCCCCTCCCATTCTTCCCCTTCCCGTAGCCTTCTCTCCTCCAGTCACCACCCCCTCCTTTCTAGCTAGTCCCCTTCTACCATTTCATCCTCGCTACCTTTTCCCCTACCTGTTGCCATCCCTCTCATGCCCCGCTTGTCCTCCCAATTCAGTATGTTCCTGCTCCCCCTCTCTGTCCCATAGCAGAGGTTTGAATCTATTCCTAGTTGATACCCCTCCTACATCTCTTCCCCCTATCGGTTCCCACCTCCTACTTGTTCCCCTCCGTGCCACCCCTGGTCCCTCCCTACCTGCAGCCATCTGCTCTCTCCCCCCGGTACTCCTCATGGTCTCTTCCTCCCCCATCAGGAGGCCCCCCCCCTTGCCTCAGGCACCCCTCCCCTCTCCTGTCTATTCTGTTAGTGCCTCTGATGTTCTCGGCTCTCATATAGTTTCACTTAGCCCAGTTAGAAATGCTATTGCACTCCAAGTATTACTCAGCTCAGTTAGAGAAATAAACAGAACAAATAAATATGTATTATTACAGCAATCATAACAGTATAGCTCAGTACTTAGCTCAGTTAGAGAAATAAACAGAACAACTAAATCTGTATTATTACAGCAATCCTAAAAGTATTCAATTATTGCTTTGTCTCCACTCCAGAGACCCTGCTGTAATATAGGACCACAGAGGACAATGGGCGGGAGGGTGGGCAACTCTAAAGTCCCGGCAGAGCTCCGTTAACCTCGCTCACTCCCCTCTCTCACACACTCATTCTGTTTCTCCCAGAGCTGCAGGCTGCCCTTTTGTACTGGGCTCCTGCCTGCGTTGGTACCTTTTTCTGCCCACAAAGAAATCTGCAGCAGTCCTGACACAGCTCCGTTGAGCTCGTTCACTTCTCATCTCTCACTCACTTGTTCTGTTTCTCCCGGTCCTGCAGGCTGCCCTTTTGTACTGGGCTCCTGCCTACATTGGCACCTTTTTCTGCCCACAAAGAAGTTCACAGCTGTCCCAACGGAGCTCCACTGAGATCACTCACTCCCCCTGTCTCACTTGCTCGTCCTGTTTCTCCCACCGCTGCAGGATACCCCTTTGTACTGGGCCCCTGCCTGCATTGACGCCTTTTTCTGCCCACATAGAAATCTACAGCAGTCCCGACAGAGCTTAGTTGAGCTCAGTCACTCTCCCTCTCTCACTCACTTGATCTTAATCTGTCCAAACACTGATTTTCCAAAGCAACTGCGCTATTCTGTGCCGGAAGTGCAAAAACACATTTCGGCCAGGATGTGAAAAATGACAGCTGTACTGTTCATATGGAGGTGTGAAAAAATGCCAGTGTTGAAAATCTGGAGTGAAAATATTACCAATTTGCAAAGTTACAAGGGTGCGTGGAAACTGCGCAATGCATACTTGTAACACAGTCATTTTATGGACTTTCATCACAAAATTTTCAACATAGGCATTTTAGGCCTCTGTTCATGAACAGTGTCACTGTAGTTTTCTAATGTGTCCCGAACACTGATTTCCCACAGCGACCATGCTATTCTGTGCGGAGCGCGAAACTCATTTCAGCCAGGATGTGAAAATGGCAGCTATACTGTTCATAAGGAGGTGTGGAAAAATGCCAATGTTGAAAATCTGGAGTGAAAATATTGCAGATTCACAAAGTTACAAGCGTGCGTAGCAGCTGCGTAACGCATGCTCATAAAACAGTCATTTTTTTTAATTTTTTCTACCAAATTTGCACCATAGGTTTTTTGAGAGCCCTCCTCATGGACACTGGCACAATTGTATCATTAATTGGTCCCAAACGGTGATTCTGCTCAGTGACCGCAAAATCACCATTCGGGACCGAATAATGCCATGACAGTGGCTGAATTCATGAGGAGGGGTCCCAATCACCCCATGTTGAAAATTTGGTGCCAAAATTCCCAAAAATGCCTGAGATATGCACCAAAGTTGAAAAAAACCTATTTATGCCATTATACAGCTTACCTGCATTTCTTCAGTTCACAGATGGCTTTGAAGAGTGCAGAGGTGTTCCTAGTCCACCGAAGATAGTCCCGCTGGGCTCCGGAGGTAAGTATGGGATGGGGGGGTGTGAGGAGGCAGGGTGCACAGAGGGGTGGTGGGTTGGGGTGGGGCCACAGACTCAACAAGGGACTGTTTTCTTGTTTACAGGGTTTTTAAAACAAGAAAAAACATTGTGGGATGGTTTTTCTTTACAGGGACATTGGCATGCTGGGTTGGGCTCCCAGTGTGCCACCTGGAGGGTTTGGGGGTCTGTAGCCGCAGGGATTGGCACCCCATCGGCACATATTGGGGGAGAGCCGAGGGGATTGGGCACCTCTCGGCACACAATTCATTGTGGGGACATTATGCCGACGGGAGTGGGCTCTTCCATCAGCAAATAGAATTGAGAGGATACTGAAGCCGATGGGGATTGGGCCCCGTCAAGCAATGAAGAGACTGCTGGAGTGCATGATGCAGAGGGATTTGGCACCCCTCGGCACACAACAAATGGGGAGCGGTGACAGTATGCTGATGGGCACTGGCCCCCATCAGCAAACTGGGTTAGCATGCAAGGTCCCGCTCTGCAATGACGGATCTCTCCCTCATTGCAGGGGAATTGCTGACGCCACAATGATGAGGCGGCCCCGATTGCAGCAGCTAAAACATTTCAAGATGGTGGCACGCCAGCTGAACTAGTGTCAGCAGCAGTGTGCCACAGCATTGGGGAAAGCGGGCCAAGCCTCAAAAGACAGTTTGAGCATTGGCCACAACAGTGCCGCACCTCCACAACCTGCCTCTGCAGCAAGCTGCCGCAACATGTTTCTTGCGCATGTGCGCAATCAACATAAAAATTGCCACTCTTTGGTGTGCCATGCATGGAATTATGGAACAAGTTCTAGTAACTTAACTTACAAAGTCTCCACTTGAGTTCATGCTGGGGGTGGATCCAGATCACATCTTTTTGGGGAGGGCCTCAATGCTTTGGTCGATAGCCTTAATTAATGGCAGGAAAACCACTGACCAGCAGTGTGGCTTCACTTCCCCACCCTCTGTAGCAAAGTGGGTCAATAACATAGGAATGTGATTAAAGTTAGAAAGGATGCAGCACTCTGCAAATGGCCAGGGTAAAAACTTAAAAAAAATATACATAAATACTGTACATACATGTAGCACCAAGAAACCTTAGCTCCACACAAGCGTGCCACTAGCAAGTCAAATCATAGTAAATCCAGAACCAGGCACCGAAAGTATCAAAATGAACAACTTTATTCACATTTGTAGGTTAAAATACCAAGCCACCCTGCACTACAGCAAAACAACGTCTACCAGTTTTGCACTAAACGTGCGTTCTGGATTTACTATATATACATACATACAAAGTTGCCAGCAGATTAAGCCTAATGGTCTATCTTATCTGCCTGTGATGCAGCTCGCAATTAAGTTACTGCTGCAGCCCCCCCCCCATTTTTGTGTCCAATTCTCCCCGGCTCACCCCCCAGAACTAGCCTGCTAGTCACTTGCCCCCCAACCAGTATTTTACCCATGTACCTGCCCCATCCCTTCTTAAATTCATCTACCGACTCCAGTGTCATCAGCTCCCCTGGTAGAGCATTCCAAGGTGCCACATCCCTCTCTGTGAAGTAATGTCTCCTCACCAGCCCTCTGTACCTTCCCCCTACTAGTTTAAGGCTATGGCCCCTCGTATTCCCCTCCTCCTTCAAACTGAACAGACCCATTCATATTTACCCTATTGATCCCCTTCACATATTTGAAGGCCTCTATCATGTCCTCCCTGTCCCTTCTATCTTCCAGGGAATACATGTTTAACTCCCAAAGTTTCTCTTCGTAGGACATTTCCCCCAGACCGTGGAGCATCTTTGTGGCTCTCCTCTGGACTCTTTCCAATAAGGTAACATCCTTCTTCAAGTGAGGGTGCCAGAACTGTATGTAGTACTCCAGATGTAGTCTCACTAAGGAATTGTACAGGGGCAGTATGGCATCCCTTCTGCTCGATGTTATCCCCCTAGCAATACACCTAAGCATTCTATTTGTCTTAGCTACCACTCACCTGCACTGTTTTGAGTTGTTCATTCTGGCGTCTACTACCACTCCCAGATCTTTTTCCTCCATAGAGATCGTCAGCTGTTCACCCCCCAAACAATAGTTATACCAAGGGTTCCTAACTCCCAAGTGTGGTATGCTACATTTACAGGCGTTAAACCCCAGCGGCCAAGTGTGTGCCCACATTTTAAGCTTCACCAAGTCTCCCTAAAGTGCCCTCCTCCCCTTCTCCCCTCTTCTCTGTCCATGGTGTCCTGGTGCTACTAACCCCAACTGTCACTCCCCCTGCTGTCTCACCGCTGGGGATCCACATGGGAAGAGGTCCGAGGGCTCCTGTTTGCCATTCTCTAAGGTGACCCAACACATTTCTTTTCCCCATCCTCCAGTCTGGCACATGTGCAATGGTGTGGGTGTGTGATGTAAAGATGTTGCCTGTACTCCACCCCTCTGCTTGGACAGTTGGAAGACATTTACTGCCTCGTCACACATCCTCCACTGGGTGGCGCTGAACAGTGGCTTGCACTGTACCCCTCCTCAAAGGAGGAGAGCCATCAATGGATGCTCAGTCCTCTTTCATGCAGTCGGCTCTCGAGCAGCCCTGGTCTGTTTCCAAACCTGGGTTGCCAGCGTGGTGGCAGGTGAGCCACCCAGGCCCTGAGCCCTCCATGCCACTGGGCTTGCAGTGCATTTCTAGTAAAGATAAAATAGTAAAAATCTGATAGGACTGTGTGGAATCGGGAATTATTGTTGCACCTGAAAGGGACACTGCCAGAAAAACAAGCTAAGGTACTTAGTAACTGTGTAGCATGGTATATTGTTCTGCCTGATCATGATATTTTTTTAAACAAAATTATCATCCGTGGTAATTATGATGTATCATCATGTTAACCGTGACATCCCTACACAGGGGTCCTACCTTAGGACTGGAGGACAGCAGACGAAAGTTCCCTACCTAAGAGCAGTAGTTGGACGAACCAAGGAACTGAAGACCAGTCAGTCAGGACATCCACAGTGGGAAAGTTATAACTTATGAGGCCATAATAAAATAGAGGATTGTGGGGTTTCTGGAATCGGACTGACTTCTGGATATTGGACTCCGTGGCTTCACGGGAGGGAGTTGCCTGCTGGTTTAAGGCACAGAAGACCTGTTGACATCCTGCAGCTACCACTTGCATGGTTTTTGATGGCAGGGTGAGTGAAAGGCAGTTGGGCCTAGTGACTAGAGTACCTAACTGAAATTCGAAACTTGGGTTTTGAGTCTCATAACTAGCCAGTAGAAAAACGTGAACATTTTTTGTAAAATGCAGTGTTTTTGGTTTTTTTTACTGAACATGTGGATTTTTTTTTTTTAACTGGGAGAGAAACACTAAGCTGAAAGCTTGTTTACAGATGCAGCCCGGGAGCACAAGGAAGTGACTTGCTCAGGGTCACAAAGTATGCAAGTGGGGGCTGTGGTATTCAAACCCAGGTCTCCAGCTCAGAGCCTTAAACCACTGCGTTATGCTGTGTCCCACTATGCATACCCTGTTCTCCACAGTGAACTTTTGTTTTCAGAATGCGAATGTATTGGTTAACATAAAGTCTACTGCTACTTGTAACATAGAAAGGTTTGTATTCTTGAAATGAATGCTAATTTTATCAAAATGTATTTATTTAACTTTTTTTTTTTTTAACCAGGAGAGATGTACTGAGCTGCTAACAGCTTGGCTTCAGGTGTGTCCTGGGTGAGGGAGAGCAGACAGAATAAGGTAGAAAAAGTACAATAAATAATAGTGGAAAATGGAGGACTAGGCAATTCTGCCAGTTCCCCCCCCCCCTTCCTGAGGTTGGGAGGAGGGAGATACCGATAATAAACTGACACATAAAGCCAGACAAAGCTGTTAGTGGTATTTAAGTGAATGGGGGGAATTTGGCCAGAATGCTGGGGAAGTTCTCGTGCCATGGGATCTGTACTGTCCACCTGAACAACCACCAGAACAGGTAGACGGGACCTCAGTTTAATGTCTCATCCAAAAGCAGTGGGTGTTTAAATCAAAACTTAAATTTGCCCATCCATGACTAGCTGAATTTTCACTTGCCCCTATTAATTACAAAGAAATTAGCTCTAGCTCTGTTTTGGTACTTGTCCTTTAATTAGATTTACTTGTCCTTCAATTAGATTTACTTGACCTGGACAGGGGGCAGTGGGATTTGCACACCCATGTCCGAAAGACCACACCTCATCAGTGAAGCACTCATGTGTGGAGCACTCCTTATGCTGCACTACATTCAGTACTGACAGTTACCTCAGATAGAGGAATGGTCAAATGTATGGCAGCTTAGATTCAATGCTAAGAAGTGCAAGGTAATGCACCTGGGAAACAAAAACCCAGGGGAAGAGTACACAATGGGGGGTGAGATACTAACAACAAAAATGGAAAGGGATCTGGGGGTAGTCATATCAGATGACCTAAAGGTGGGCAAGCAATGTGAGAGGGCAGCAAGGAGGGCTGGGGGATACTGGGATGCACAGGGAAGCATTACCAGTAGAAAACAGGAAGTTATTATCCCTCTGTACAGACAGCTGGTGAGACCCCATCTGAGTACTGCATGCAGTTCTGAAACCCAATCTCCACAAAGACATAGACAGGATGGAAGCGTCCAGAGGAGGGCAATCAAATGGTGCAGGGTCTGCACTGGAAGACATATGAAGAGAGACTTATGGAGCTTAATATGTATAGCCTTGAGGAAAGGAGGCAGGGGGGACATGATAGAAACTTTCAAGTACCTCAAGGGAATCAACAAAGTCCAAGAGGGTAGCATCTTTCAAAAAAAGAGGTGTGCAAGAACAAGGGGACACAATCTGAAGATGGGGGGGGCATCTCAGAGGTAATTTAAGGAAGTATTTTTTCACAGAGAAGGTTGTGGATGCGTGGAACGGCCTTCCGGAGGAGGTTGTGGAGTCAAAAACAGTGGTGGAATTCAAGCATGCATGGGACAGTCATAAGGCAATTCTAGGGGTTGGGGGTAGGAAGAAGTAGGCTGCTGGTTAACTAGGATCTGCAGCTTATCCATTAGGTAGGGAAATGGGCAGACTGAGTGGGCCAAGCGATCCTTATCTGCCGTCAAATTCTATGTTTCTATGTTTCCTGGTGTGATGCTGGAACCCGTGACCTTTTGGTCTTCTGGCCTCAGTGTGTCTGCAACCTGCTAAGCTACTGGCATGGATGGTTTTTGGTGGTAGTATGTAGAACCCCCCACCAAAAAAAAAAACTGAAAGGTGGTCTGCTAAGTAGAAGTTACTGTAAACCACCCCCTCCCCTGCTGATTTTTACTACAGTGGGCATACATGCTTCAACTGTGTTGCTGTCCTATCTGCAGGCAACTGTCAGCTCTGAGGGAGGAGGTTGCCCACCTCCAGGCTGAACTGGCTAGGACTAAGGAGGCCTCTCCCACCCAAAGAGCACCACTGCCACAGAGGCTGCCAAGTATGAAGAGCAGTTGGACCACAGTGGGTTCTGGGAGGGTACGGGTGATGGAACAGAGGCGAAGCCCTCAGTTGTACCTCTCTACACAAACCATATGCCAGTCTGGCAGAGCAAGGTTCCCTATGATAGCACCCTCAGTGAGACCAAGAAGAATGCTGAGGACACCCACAAGGGAGACCCACAGAAGGTGGCAAGGGACACCACAGGGAAGGAAACAGCTTCTGATAGGGGACCAGTTGTTAGAGGCGTAGACCTGGGGAAGGGAGAGGAGAGGGAAGTAAGGTGCCTGCCTGGTGCCATGGCTTGGAGGGACAAGAAGCAAATCCTCAGGATTGCAGAAGCAGCATCACAGGAGAGGGATCTAGATATCATTATCCACCTTGGGACAAATGACCTAGCTAGGCATGGGATCAGTGCAGTGCAGGATGAAATTGTGGAGTTGGGGAGGGGCCTCAGACAGGTAGCAAGCACGGTTACCTTCTCAGAGGTGCTGCCAGTCCATGGCAGGGTGAGGCTAGGGTACTACACACCATGCAGTTTAATGAATGGTTGCAAAACTGGTGCAGAGCACAGGGCTTTGGCTTCATTGGGGACTGGGGGTACACCTGGAGAGATGAAGGTTTATATTGGCATGATGGTCTGCATCTGTACATGAAGGGAACCAAGATCCTAAGTGACAGGTTTAAATACTTCCTTGGCAAGCTTTTAAACTAGCCATGGGGGAAGGTGCTAATAAGAGGCAGGAAATGTCAAGCCTCCCCCACAAAACATGATGGGTAGTAAGGTAAACACTGAGGTACAGTGCTCAACAATGGGCAAGACAGGGGTAAATGGAAAAATAGACAAGGGCAAAAAGAGCAGGCATGGAGGAAAAAGGATAAAGACAACATTAAATGGAGGGCAATGAGTACCAATGGCCGTAGTCTGGGAAACAAACTTCCTGAGCTAGTAGCCTTGATGGAAGATGAACACTTGGATATTGTGGCAGTTACAGAAACATGGTACACGGGGAACCATGACTAGGATGTCAGCATACCGAGGTACACAGTCTACAGAAGGGACAGGAAGGGGAAAAGAGGAGGTGGAGTAGCTCTATACATAAGGGAAGGGATCAAAGCTACAGAACTAAAAAGTAAAGGGGGAGGGCAAGAGGCACTCTGGGTCACCTTGGAGATGGGAATGGCATACAATCTGCACAGGGTTGTACAGAGCCCATCTCAAGGGGAGGAAATGGACAAGAAAATGATAGAGGACATTCTCAAAATGGCTGAAAAAGGGAGATACTGTTGATGGGGACCTTAATATGCCCATGTTAACTGGATGACACGTACTGCAGCCACATCCAAGAGCAGGGTCATTCTTGATGTCTGCAGGCAGGCCTTAGACAGCTAGTGTTGGAACCCACTCGGGAGGAAGCAATACTAGACCTGGTACTCTCAAATGGAGAGAGGATCACACATTTAGAAGTCAGTAGACATCTGGGAACAAGCGACCACTGCACAGTGTGTTTCACAATAAGCATAACCATGGAGACAAGCCATACAAAAACAAGCATACTGGACTTTAGAATGGCTGACTTTGGCAAAATGAATGAATACCTGAGGAATATACTAGCAAATGGCCAAAAAGGAGGGGTGGAAGAACAATTGAGAAAAATCAAAACTGCCATCATAGAGGCAACAAGCCTTTGTGTGAAACATATAAAAGAAAACAAAGTGGAGTAAAAACCACTATGGTTCTCAAAAGAGGTGTAGGAAGGTTAAGGAGAAAAAGGCTGCATTCAAAAGTATAAGGCATCACAGAAGGAGCACGACAGGGAATTGTATCAATTAAAGCAGAAAGAAGTGGGGAAGGCAGTCAGAATAGCAAAAGCCCAAACTGAGGAAAAAATAGCCAAGTCAGTTAAGAAGGGGATAAAACCTTTTATAGGTACATTAGGGAGCATAGAAAGGTTAAGGGAGGAATAGTGAAGATTAATAAGGGAGAGGGGAGGTGGGCAGAGGGAGACAGTGAAAAGGCAGAGATACTGAATGAATACTTTTGCTCAGTATTCACAAAAGAAGATGAGGAGGAGTTACCTAAACCAGACAATAGAAGCACTCTGGGGGGGGTTGACACCAGTCCATTTACAGAAGAAAGAGTCCTGAAAGAACTTCTAAAACTCAAGGTGGACAAAGCAATGGGGCCTGATGGGATTCACCCCAGAATCCTAAAAGAACTAAGGGAGGACCTAGTGACACCACTGACCACACTTTTAACAAATCATGGGAGGATGGGTGGTACCTGAGGACTGGAGGAGCAGATGTGATTCCCCTTCACAAAGTGGGAGCAAGGCAGAAGCAGGAAACTACAGACCTGTAAGTTTGACCTCAGTGGTAGAGAAATGATGGAATCACTTCGAAAGAAAGAATTGTTGAATACCTAGAGCAGCAGGGGCACAGGACCCACAGCAGCATGGATTTACAGCAGAAAGGTCATGTCAGATGAATCTAATAGATTTCTTTGACTGGGTGACCAAAGTAATAGACCAGGGAGGGGCTGTGGATATGGCCTACCTAGACTGTAGCAAGGCATTTGACACAGTCCCACACAAAAGATTAATAATCAAGTTAGCCAGCCTGGGAGTGGGTCCCAGGGTGGTAGCCTGGGTTGCAAACTGGCTGCACAACAGGCCACAGAAGGAAATAGTGAGTGGAACACATTCCGAAGAAAGGGGGGTCACTAATGGAGTACCTCAGGGCTCAACACTGGGTCCAGTCATCTTTAACATCTTGACAGGTGACATTGCAGAGGGTCTGAAGGGAAAGGTATACCTCTTGACAGATGATACAAAGATCTGTAACAGAGTTGATACACAAGGGGGGTAGAAAGGATGAGAAGGGACTTGGCAAGGTTGGAGGAATGGTCAGACATATGGCAACTTAGAGTCAATGCAAAGAAGTGCAAAGTAATGCACCTGGGAAACAAAAACCCAGGAGAAGAGTACACAATAGCAGGGGAGGTACTAACAACAACAAAAATAGAACAGGACTTGGGGGTAGTCATATCAGATGATCTAAAGGTGGGTAAGCAATGTGAGAAGTCAGTAAGGAGAGCCAGGGGGGTACTGGGATGCATAGGAAGGGGCATCACAAGTAGAAAAAGAGAAGTGGTTATCCCTCTGTACAGACAGTTGGTGAGACCCCATCTGGAGTACTGTGTGCAGTTTTGGAGACCTCATCTACGCAAAGACAAGGACAGGATGGAAACAATCCAGAGGAAGGCAATTAAAATGGTGCAGGGTCTGCATCAGAAATCATATGAAAAGAGACTGAGAGAGCTTAATATGGATACCCTTGATGAAAGGAGGGACAGGGGGACATGATAGAAATGTTCAGGTACCTCAAGGGAATCAACAAAGTCCAGGAGGGTAGCATCTTTCAGAAAAAGAGATGTGTAAGAACAAGTGGACACAATTTAAAGATAGAGGGGGGATGGCTCAGGGGTAATGCGAGGAAATTTTTTTTTCACGGAGAGAGTGGTGGATGCGTGGAACTGCCTTCCTGGGGAGGTTGTTGGGGCTAAAACAGTGGGGGAATTCAAACATGCATGGGACAGAAACAAGGCAATTGTAGTTGGGGGGGTGGCAGGAAGTAGGCTGTTGGTTAACTAGAATCTGCAGCTTATCCAGTAGGTAGGGAAATGGGCAGACTGGGTGGGTCAAGTGGTTCTTATCTGCCGTCGAAGTCTTATCTCCACTCCCAATTTGGAATCATCAATGAGAAGGCTCATTTTGCTCCTAACTCCCTTCCTGATGTCTGCAATGAAAGTGTTGAATAGAATTGAGACCAATACTGACCCTTGAGGGACCCCACTGATGACCCTTCTGTGAGTTGTGGCCTCTTCCCTTACCACCACCCCCCCTGCTGCCAGTTACTAAGCCAGTTTGCAATCCACCCCACCATTTTTTCCCCCGCCCTTAGGCACCTTAGTTTACATGTCAGCCTTCAATGTGGGACCGAGTCAAATGCCTTGCTGAAGTCCAGGTACAGAACATCAACCGGCCTTCCACCATCTAGGGATCTTGTCACCCAGTCGAAAAATTCTACTAGGTTGGTTTGACATGATCTCCCCCGGACAAACCCATGTTGGCTTTCATCCTGAAAGCCATTTGCCTCCAGAAACTCCACCATCCTTTCCTTCAGGATGGTCTCCATCAGTTTTCCCACTATGAACATCAGGCTAACCAGTCTGTAATTCCCTGGTTCGTCCCTTGGTCCATTCTTGTGGAGTGGCACAATGTGTGCCATCCTCCAGTCAAGGGGAACACATCCTGATTGGAGGGAGGAATTGGAAAGATCCATCATTGGAGCAGCCAGGACATCCACCAGTTCCTTTAGAACTCTGGGGTGGATTCCATCTGGGCCTGCGGCCTTATCAGTCATCAGGAACTTAAGAGCCTCCCACACTCTCCCCACCTGGATATCATCATCTGTGAGTGCTCCCCCAAACCCAGCCCCAATCCTGCCTCCCCCCTGCGGTAACAGTCCATCCCTTTCCCTTGTAAAAATTGAGCAGAAGTACTCATTAAGTGCCTCAGCCTGCTGTACCATCCTCTCTGCCCAACCCCCTTCCTTTTTTGCCTGATTCTCTGTCCCTTTCCCTTCCTCCTCTCCCTGACATATCTATAAAATTCCTTCTCCCCTACCCCCCCAGCTTCCTGCACCAACCTATGTTCCTTAGCTGCTTTGACTGCTCTTACCATCCTACTATTTCCTTGGAGATCCTGTGATACTCTTCCCTGTCTGTCTCCCCGTGAGAGCACTTGTACCTTATAAAGGCCAACCATTTCTCCCTCACCCCCTGCTGCACCTCCTTGGTCCACCAACAAAGTTTTCTAGCCCTAGCCTTCTTATGATGGGATTTTGTGCAGGCTTTTGTAGCCTCCCAAAGGCCCAGCTTCAGTATCTTTCTGTGCACATCCCTGGCCTGATTTTCACTAAATGTTCCCAGGGCATGACAGCCATCTCCCCAAAGCCCACCCCCTTAAAGTCCATTACTATGGTCTTTGTCTGGTTCCACTCCTTCTCCAGGTCTAAGGTGAACCATACAATGGAGTGGCCACTCCCTGCCAATGGGTCCACCACTACCAAGTTCTTTACCTGGTCTCCATCTGTTAGTACCAAGTCCAGGATGCTTCCCTCTCTGGTCTGCTTCCCCACCAGTTGAGTCAGAAATTCATCCTGGAAGATGTCCATTAATTAACCTTTGCTCTTTCGCAGATGCCAACGCCATAGTACTCCAATCCGTTCCCGGCATGTTAAAATCCCCCAGTAACACAGTCCCAGCTCCCCTACCTCTGCTACAGTGTTTGCTAAGTCTGTCCACCAGCTTATTGTCTATGTCTCCTGATTGCATTGGTGGCCTGTAAACAACCCCCAGGTTGACCCTTCTTCCCCTAGAATTTTGTAAGGTGTCCCATATCACCACCACCTTCCCATCCACATCCTCCTCCCTGCTGTACTCAATCCCTTCCCTAATGAACAAAGCCACCCCTCCTCCTTTGCCAAGTTTTCTGTCTCTCCTGTAAGTGGTGTACCCCTGGAGCTTCAGATCCCATTTGTGGTACTGTGTGGCCCAAGTTTCTGTTACTGCCGCCAAATCAACCCCCTCTGCCCAGCCAACATTGCCTGCAGCTCAGGCATCTTATTCCCTAAACTCCTTGCATTAATCAAGACCACCTTCCACCCCTTCCCCCTATCCCTTTCCATCCTTCCTAACCACTTACCCCTGGCCCAGTTCAAGTCAATCATCTCCTCTGTTACTCCTATTAGGGTAAGATTCCCTTAGAAACATAGAAACAGAGAATTTGACGGCAGATAAGGACCGCTTGGCCCACCTAGTCTGCCCATTTCCCTACCTGGTGGATAAGCTGCAGATTCTAGTTAATCAACAGCTTACTTCCTCCTACCCCCACTAGAATTGCCTTATGTCTGGCCCATGCATTCTTGAATTCTCCCACTGTTCAAGAATGCATGGGACAGACATAAGGCAATTCTATGTCCTCCCATGCTGTGTTTTACAGTTTGCCCCATGTTGTTGAGCCCTCCCTCCCTTACTAGTTTATAATAACTGGGGAGCCTTTTCTCCCATAGGGAAACCGGGTTATAATTTGCCGTTATAACCCACAGGTTATAATGGCGAACACACACTGGGTTTCCCTCTTTCCATGTATGTGCCTGCTACCGCTCTCCCCCTACACAGCGCTGGAAACACAGAACTAGAAGAAAGCTGGCCACCTCACTCTTTCTCTCAGCATACTTCTCAACTGTCCCTGATTACGAGGGATGTCCCTCATTTTACGCCTCAAAACTGTTTTGTCCCTTGCCCGTCCCTCATGAAAAAGATACTGCCCACACAAAGAAGGTTCTGTATATTCACGCTTTAAAGCAGAATTTCATAACATTCTAAGATACCAAATAAAAAATAAACTTTATTCATGTATAGGAAATGGTTTCCACAGTATTCTGAGTTTTTATCTCCATGCGTGAGGATGCGTTCTTCATTTTTAGGGTCAGTGTCCCTCATTTTCCTTTATTTTGAGTGCCCATGTCCCTCATTTTATGGACAAAAGGTTGAGAGGTATGTCTCTCAGCATTAAGTCAAGGACAAAAAAACTGCACCCACTCCATTAAATAAATGCCTCGCAGCAGTTAAGTAATTCATGGTAAAACTTAAAAAAAAAAGGTTTCAGCAGCCGCTTGGCAGTGCAGGCTGCAGACAGCACTTTGTTTCAACTGGACTGCAGCAGTTTTATTTTATATAACTGCTGTGGTGAGAAAAGGCTCTCCAGCAATAATATAAAATAAAACATGGGGTGGTGTATTAACTCACGATTTTACACACACCCTCAGTGTCAGATGCTTAAAATAAACCCCTCAAGCTTCACTCTTGGGGTTTATGTAGCATCCGACACCTCGGAAGGGGTGTAAAATCTCGTTAAACACACCACCCCATGTATTATTCTATATAAATCCCACCTAGTACCTATGAACTCCCCCAGTTTATTCTTCAGGACATCCTTCCCCTCCTTACATAGGTGTAGCTTGTCTCTAGTGAATAACTCTTTATTATCCCAAGTGATTCCCCAGTCTCCCACCAAACCATACCCCATAGCTGGACACCATCTCCTCAACCAATTATTAAATTCACTAATTACTGCTTCCTTTCTAAAGCACTCTTAGGTACTAGCAGGACGTCTGAGAAGGATACAGTGTTCCCCTCTGCTATACAAATTCTGGCCAACTCCTTGTATCTGGCTTGGACCTCCTGTATGTTATTCTCTGCCAGATCATTCGTGCCTATGTGCACCACACTATGTGGTACCTCCCCCATGCTTCCTCACTAATGAGTGCACTAGGTGCTTGATCCGGTGCTTAGTCATTCCCGACATGCACTCTACCTTAATAAAGCTCCTCCTCCTCCCGTCACCATTTCTCCCACCCCCATTTGATTCCCCTGACTATGGAACTTCCCAATATTAGGACCCTGACTTCCCCTGTTGTTGTGCATTATATACTATTGCCAACTATCTTCCCTCTATTAGATATTTCTATCCCTTCCCCCCGATCTTTTCCATGTTCCCTACAGTACACACTCACCTGTATCTCTCCCTTGCACCAGCTACCACTTCCTTGTCCATGGTGCCTAGCCTTTCTCGCATGCTGCCAACTTCACCCCCCTAGGAACCACATTTACTCTGACAAGTTCCCTTCCCTTTCCCCTCTTGATACCATTCTTCCCACAACAACCTTACCCCCAAGAGATCCCCTTCCCTCTTCCAATTTCTGTTCTCCCCCCCATATTGTCGATCACAAGTCCTTCCAGCCTGTATCTCTCCTCCTCCTCCTCCTCCCCATCCCATATTGATCCCCTCGGGACCGTGTTAGACCCTCCTTCTGTCTTCTCCTCCCTAGCGTATGCCCCCTCCCCACTTTTCCTCCCAGATGTTTACTAATCCCCTCTCCCATCTCCCCCTCTATTCCTTGCTCTTCCTTCCCAACAACACTTACCCCTTTCTCCACTTGATCCCCTGATTCCCTGATATCCTGTAGTGGGGTATAACTATTGTTCACTATAACCCCTCCTACACTTCTGATGTTGTATCCTATCCTGACCCTACCAGAGCTGACTTCTGCTACTCCCTTTAAGACTCCTCTGTTCTTCCCCTCCTCTTCCTGACCACTTCCTGCCATCCCCTGTTCTCCCCCCCCCCCAATCCTCCAACCCTCCTCCTAACCTCCCTTGTGTTTCTAACAGTCTGGTTTGTTACCCTCCCCATTTCTCCCTCCCTCTTACCTCTTGCCTGACCGCTCATCTCCTCCCCCATGATTTGCAAAACCTGTGCCATATCCCCCACTGTCCTACCCCCCTGACTGGTCTCTCCACCTCCCTCTTTAACTTCCAAATTTCCTTTTCCTGATGCAATACCTTCACACAAATAGGGCATACTCCTGTTCTCCAGGGTCTGTCCATATGTACCACTGCTCCACATCCGCTGCATCTCACTATCCTGCTAGGACCATTTCCTTCCCCTAAGCCTTGTTTTCCCCAATCTGCCCCTCCCCACACTCTTCTACCTCCAGGGCCCCCACCCATCATCCCCTATATGATGGGTCTAATAGGGGTAAGGCAATCAAAAAATGGAGGGCGATGAGTACCAATGCCCATAGTCTGAGTAACAAGCTCCCTGAACTTGTGGCCTTGATGGAAGAGGGATGCCTGGATATCATGGTAGTCACAGAAACATGGTACAGAGAGAACCATGACTGGGATGTCAACATACCAGGGTACACAATCTAAAGGAGGGACAGGGAGGGTAAAAGAGGAGGAGTAGTAGCTCTCTACATAAGGGAAGGAATCAAAGCAACAGAACTAAAGGGTAAACAGGGAGGGGAGGAGGCACTGTGGACCATCCTGGGTACAGGAAATGACACCACAATCCGCACAGAGGTTCTTTACAGATCCCCGTCTCAGAGGAAGACAATGGACAAGGAAATGATAGGAGGAGTCCTTAGAATGGCAGAAAAAGGAGAGATATTGTTGATGGGGGCCCTGAATATGCCAGATGTTAACTGGAGCACATGTACTGCAGCCACATCCCAGAGCAGGGTCATTCTCGATGTCCTACAGGGGGCATGCCTCAGACTGCTAGTGTTGGAACCCACTCGAAAGGGAGCAATCTTAGACGTGGTACTCTCAAACGGGGATGTAGAGAGGATCTCAGATTTAGAAGTGGGTAGCCATCTGGGAACAAGTGACCAACAAACAGTGTGGTTCACAATAAACACAGCTGTATAAGTCAAGCCATACAAAAGTAAAGGTGTTGGACTTTAGGAGGGCTGACTTTGGGAAAATGAGAGAGTGCCTCAGAAAAGCATTAGCATTTATCAAAATTTAATAAATAAATAAATAAACAGGCAAGAAGGAGGGGTGAAAGAACAATGGGGAAAAATCAAAACTGCCATCACAGAGGCAACAAGTCTTTGTGTAAAGCAAATCAACAAAACAAAATGAAGAAAAAAGCCACTATGGTTCTCAAAAGAGGTGGCAACGAAGGTTAAGGAGAAAGTGACAGCATTCAGGAAATATATGGAAACACAGAAGGAGCAGGACAGAAAACTATATCAGTTAAAGCAGAAGAAGGCAAGGAAGGCAGTCAGAATAGCAAAGGCCCAAACTGAGGAAAAGATAGCCAACTCTGTTAAGAAGGGGGATAAGACCTTTTATATGTACATTAGGGAGTGAAGAAAGACCAAGGGAGGGATACTGAGGCTTAATAAAGGGAAGGGAATGGGGGCAGAGGATGACAGTGAAAGAGCAGGAATACTGAATAAATACTTCTGTTCAGTATTCATAAAAGAAGGGAAGGGGAGGTACCTAAACCAAATAATAGACACACTCTGGACAGAGGGGGTCGATACCAGTCCATTCACAGAAGAAAGGGTTCTGAAAGAACTCTTAAAACTGAAGCTGGACAAAGCAATGGGGCCTGAAGGGAGTCACCCAAGAATTCTAAAAGAACTAAGGGGAGAACTGGTGACACCAACCGACTACCCTCTTGGTACCTGAGGACTGGCGGAGGGCGGATGTGATTCCACTTCACAAAAGTGGGAGCAAGGCAGAGGCAGGAAACTATAAACCTGTTAGTTTGACCTCAGTGGTAGGGAAAATGATGGAATCAATTCTGAAGGAAAGAACTGTTGAGTACTTAGAAGCCAGCGGGGCACAGGACCCAAGGCAGCACGGATTCACAGCAGGAAGGTCATGTCAGACAAATCTAATAGATTTCTTTGACTGGGTGACCAAAGTAGTAGACCAGGGAGGGGCTGTGGACGTGGCCCACAAAGACTTTAGCAAGGCATTTGACACAGTCCCACACAAAGATTAATAAACAAGTTAGCCAGCTAAAGTCTTGGTAGGCCACGTCCACAGCCCCTCCCTGGTCTACTACTTTGGTCACCCAGTCAAAGAAATCTATTAGATTTGTCTGACGTGTTTTCCTACTGTGATCTCTCAGACCCTGATCTGGGAAACATCTGAGCGGCCAGGGCTACCTGGGCCAGCCGTCCTCACCACCACTGCTCACCACCAAGGAACCCTCCTCTTGCTGATCTCTCAGCCCCTGATCGGGGAAACATCTGAGCAGCCGGGGCTACTTGGGACAGCCGTCCACACCACCACTGTTCACCACCAAGGAACCCTCCTCTTGCTGATCTCTCAGCCCCTGATCGGGGAAGCATCTGAGTGGCCGGGGCTACCTGGGCCAGTAGTCCACACCACCACTGCTCACTGCCAAGGAACCCTCCTCTTGCTGGTAAGCTCCCAGGCCGAACTGGGAAGTGCTGAAAGGCTCCCATTGGTCGCTGCCTGTTGTTTCCATCTCCTGTTGGACTGTTGTGCTCCGCACGGCCACTGATTGGCCCTGCAATCTTGACTGATTCAAACTGTTCTGCTGGGCTCTGCACCCATAGACTTCAGTGGGTTTTGAAAGAAAATTTTGGTTAAATTGCTAGACAGCTTGCTTATTTTTCTGTTAAAGTCTCAATTAATGTGTAGACCAGTCTTGATGTGCTTAGCACTCGACTTCTAAAAACTCTGGGTCTCAGCTGATAGTCTAGGCTAAATTACTAGGCTGCTTGCTATTTTTTTGTCAAAGTCAAAATTAATTGTGTAGACCTGCCTAAACGTTTTAGCATTGAACTGTAAAGTGCAGTTGGAAACTGCTGTAATTTAGAGCTGTGAAGTAATTCCTGCCCCTCTGTATTCACTCTTTCTCTCCACCCTCCCCCCTGCTGCTAAACCCTGCATCTCTCTTCTCCTCCCCTTGTAAATTTCATATTCTACTAAATCTTCCCTCTGTCCTCCCCCTGGTGCCAGTTCAAGCTTATTTCTCTTGTCAGTGGCAGCCTCCCCCCCACCCCTCTGCCAAATTCTCTCTCTCTCTCTCTCCACTGTACACACCACGATTTACTCTCCATTGTCACCCTTTGTAATTACTGTGACTCACAATCTGTTGCTCTGTTCCTTTCCTCAGATCTCTCAACCCCTGATTGGGGAAACATCTGAGCGGCCGGGGCTACCTGGGCCAGCCATCCACACCACCACTGCTCACCGCCAAGGAGACCTCCTCTTGCTGGTAAGCTCCCAGGCTGAACTGGGAAGTGCTGAAAGGCTCCCATTGGCCGCTGCCTGTTGCTTCCATCTCCTGTTGGACTGTTGTGCTCTGCGCAGCTACTGATTGGCCCTGCAATCTTGACTGATTCAAACTGTTCTGCTGGGCTCTGTGCCCATAGACTTCAGGGGGTTTCAGAAGAAAATTTTTGCCCACCCCCCTCCCCCACCTCCCACTTTAATTAAATAGGCCTTAGCTCTGCCCGCTTCTGCCTAGGGAACTGCCATTTTGTTTCCTATTGGATACTCTCTCTATTGTACCTCCTCTCTTTACTGCCCACTCTCCCTCCTCCCTGCTCCTACTTCCCCTCTGCTAATCAACTCAGTCCCCTCACTGCTCCTACCTCCTTTCTGTGCCTTACACCCTCCTTATATCTCCTACTGCCAGTCACTCCATCACTCTGTGACTGGCCAACCCCCCCTCTTTGGCATTCCGTAGCTCACATGCACCCTTTCACTCCTGAACTCTATTCTAGAGCTGCTGCCTCCTGTCTCCCTGTCTTGTTACACTCTTTAATACCCCCCACTACCTCTCTGCTACATCCTCCTCTTTTGCTACTGCCCTTGTCTCCTCACTGCCCCACCCTCTGCCCGTTCTCCCTCAGCCATCTGCTTACCTAGTTCCCCCTGCCCCTGAGCCTCCACCTCATTGCCTACCTTCTGCCACTTTCACTAGCTGCCTCTCACCTACACAGCACCCTGTGCCC
The DNA here is from genome assembly GCA_016271365.2 of Neoceratodus forsteri. NCBI lineage: Eukaryota > Metazoa > Chordata > Ceratodontiformes > Ceratodontidae > Neoceratodus > Neoceratodus forsteri. The sequence goes on along the minus strand of CM057454.1, from coordinate 354,761,933 downwards.
ACTCTCCCTCCTATTCACACTGACTCATGTATGACACCAGTACTCTGTACCCCTTTCTCACCTTATTTGCCCTCTTCCTGCTCCTACATCCCCCCCGCTCATGTTTCTGCACTGTCCTGAACATCTACCAACTCACGCTTCTCTCACCCCCTCCATGGTACCCTCCCTCTCGATCTCATGTACCCGCCTTATGGCATCTCCAATCACTACGAAATGGCCCTCTCCCTCAAATGGCCGTTGGGTACTCCCCCTGTCCACCACTACTACTGCCACACTTTACCTATGGCTCCACCCATTTACTTGCCCTGGTGAATCTCGGAGTTCTCTGGCCCCAAAAAAATAGGTGCCAGTCATGGGGTATCTTACACCAGAACTTTGGAACATATACTTCTTCTCCTGCTATTGTCAGGAAACATTCATCCCAATCCCAGACCAGCCCCTACAATAAGAACATCTCAGACCAATCAACCAGGATCCCTCTCAATAATCTCACTTAACATATGCAGTCTTCTTCACAAAATTGACGCCCTTCAGACTTTTGCCTGCCAGCATAACCCAGACATACTAGCAGTCATAGAAACCTGGCTCTCACCTTCGGTTCCCGACCATGCTATTACCCTCCCTGGGTATAATGTCTACTGGCTTGATTGAACATCAGAAAGAGGTGGTGGCTGCGCTTCTGTACCTTAAGGACACGATCTGGGGGCACCTCATCACCCTAACCCCCCAAACCACCACTGCACAGATTCTTCCTGTCAAGATCCTTCTCAGTGCACACAATAAAGCCATCACAGTTGCCACAGTCTACATTCCACTGAGAGAGCAAGGTAATGGGCTTAACGCAGTCCTGAAGTTTACCAAATCTCTCTCACCTGATTCAGAAACCATCCTCCTCGGTGACTTTAATATTAACTGGCCTGCTGCAGAGGCAGGGGCATACAGGGACTTGACAGTGGCAGCAAACCTTTCTCAGATGGTTAGCTACCCAACCAGGGCAAACTATAAAATGGGTACCAGCACCCTTCTGGATTGGATCATAACAAGCCATCCCGCCAGGATCACAAACACCACTGTCCTCCCTGACACACTTAGTGACCACTCTCCCATCATCTGCTACTGGTCCAATAAATTCATCAAGCCCCCCCCCAAACCATTACTAGCTGGGTTCTACCTAGAGGCAAGCTACCTCATCTCAAAACCTTCCTTCATCAACAGGATTGGTCCCCAAATCTCACTGCAACCAATGTGAACACCACACTGGAACACTTCATCAGGATGTTCAACCAAGCATGCAACATATTTGCACCCCCTTCAAGAAGCACAAGACCAAAGCCCTAGCTCACCGAAGACCTACTTAGATGACTAAAAGCTCGAGACCACCTTTGGGAGATTGCCAGAAACACCGGGAGACAAGTTGATGTTGCTAACTATAAGCATGCACGAAATGACTGCACCAAATATATCCGGGATATGAAGACCACCTATTTCCATAATGCTCTCACTAACCATGGGGCAACAGTAGAGACTTCTGGAATAACATTAAAGAAGTCACCAGGAATCAATCTAAATCACCCCGTCAGTACTCAGCATAAATGGTGAAACTACACTTGACCAGAAACTCATTGCTGATACATTCAATGACACCTTCATGGACCTCAGTGCTGTACTCCTACAGGGTTTTTTTGATGAGGTGGTTCCCCTTGCCCCCCCAGCCACCTCCAGCCACCCTCCCTTCTACTTTAAAGCAGTAAAAATGCATCAAGTCTGCAGCTACGTTACCAAAGCCATTTGCAACTCCAGAGCCAGCAGTGACTCCCTCGACCTCAAACTGCTATCACTCACACTTGAAGAAGTACTCCAACCACTGACCAGGATTTTCAACCTCTCCCTCAGCCTCAGCCAGTTCTCTGACTTATGGAAATCTGCCAGGGTAACCCCAATTCATAAAAGTGGCGACAAAACAGCTACTGAGAATTACCATCCAATTTCCATCCTACCTCTACTCTCCAAGGCCCTAGAACGGATTGTGTTAGACCAGCTCACTGACTTCCTAGACAATCACAACATCCTGTACAAGGAGCAACATGGCTTTAGAAAAGGTCATAGCACCTCCACGGTGCTACTTGAATTCACTGGTGCAATCCATCACTCACTCGATAACAGTTATCTTACTGGGTCCACCTTCATCGACTTAACTAAAGCCTTTGATACCATCAACCACAATCTCCTACTTGCCCAGCTTCAACTAGCAGGGCTGTCACCTAACTCAGTGAACTGATTCAAAAGCTACTTAGACAACTGCTCCCAAAGAGTGCGAATTGCTGGCACACTCTCAGACCAAAGACCAGTCCGGTCCGGTGTCCCACAGGGCTCAATCTTGGGCCCCCTCCTTTTCAGCATTTTTCTGAACTCACTGCCAGAATCCTACCCTGAATAGATCCTACTCTATGCGGATGATGCTGTCATCCTGGCATCCCACCATGATCCAGTCCATCTACAAGGTAACCTCCAACAGGCCTTCTCTGCAGTCGAAAACTGGTTCACAAAACACAGACTTATCCTTAACCAGAAAAAAACAAAGACCATGATGTTCTGCAGCTCCCCAAACAAACACAAACAATATCAGCTCTCCATTAAAACCAAGCAAGAAATCACCCTCAAACAAGTTCATACCTTCAAATACCTCGGCCTCACCCTCGACTGTAATCTCTCCTATGTCCCACACATCAATAATGTGGCAAAAGTAGCCACCACCAGGATGGGCCTACTATTCCGAAATAGGAAACATCTAACCCCAGAAGTTCTGTCCACAGCTGTCCAGAGCTCCATCATCATCATCATTTGACTACAGTCTCATTATCTATGGATCTGCCACAACCTCATCTCTCAGGCGTGTTTCGACATCCCTCAATCAAACCTGCCGACTTGTTACTGGTTCCCACCGTCTCACCCACACCTGTGACCTCTACTTCAAAACAGGCTGGCTACAACTGAACAACCAAATCAAATACCAAACCTGCATCACTGCTAAGAAAATCATGATGGGAGAGGCACCACCAGGAGTCAGCACCCTCCTCAAACCCAAAATCACCAACCGCAACACCAGGAGCTCTAAGCCCCAAATCCTTCAAATCCCCCACTGCCGCACATCCCAAGGCCAAGGGTCGTTTGCATGCAGGGCTCTGAGTTGGCTGAATGAGCTCTCTAGTGACACCTCATCCACAGCAACCCTTGGAGCATTCAAAAAAAAGCTCTGCCACTCCATAACTGGCACCTCCACCTGTGCTTGCACCCCATAACATCTTCATTCCCTACGCTGCTTCTGACCTTATAGGTGTCAGTTTCTGCCCTCTCTTCTTGCACTTACCTGTCCAATGCAACTTCTAATGCACTTGACCTGTGTCTGTCCTGACAAGGCCCCTCAGCTGCCTCACCCTGACCCTCTACACCTATGCCTTCCCCTACCCTCAGCCCTCTGCCCTTCTTGCCCTCTTCCTCCTATTGTTTCTTGAGTTACTCATCACTCAGTCTGATTTTATCAAGCAAAGTTACTGTCTAAAACCATGTACCTGTAACTGTTTTATGTTTTAGTGTCTGTTACCCTGTAACCAGCATGACATGGAACCTTTGTAAAAAGAGCCTTGGCTCAAAGGCACTTTGTAATCCTAGACACAAATAAATAAATAAAATAAATAAAGTGGTAGCCTGGGTAAAAAATTGGCTGGACAACAGGACACAGAGGGTAATAGTAAATGGAGTCCACTCTGAAGAAAAGATAGTTACTAGCAGGGTACCGCAGGGTTCAGTAGTGGGACCGGTCCTCTTTAATGTCTTTATAAGTGACATTGCAGAGGGACTGGAAGGAAAAGTATGTCTTTTTTGCAGACGACACAAAGATCTGTAACACAGTTGATACACAAGGTGGGGTGGAAAGGATGAGAAGGGACTTGGCAGGGTTGGAGGAATGATCAAATGTGTGGCAGCTTAGATTCAATGCAAAGAGGTGCAAAGTAATGCACCTGGGAAACAAAAACTCAGGGGAAGAGTGTACAATGGAGGGGTGAGATACTAACAACAACAAAAATGGAAAGGGACCTGGGGGGATAGTCATATCAGATGAACTAGAGGAGGGCAAGCAATGTGAGAAGGCAGTAAGGAGGGCTAGGGGGATACTGGGATGCATAGGGAGAGGCATCACCAGTAGAACACATGAAGTTGTTATCCCTCTGTACAGACAGTTGGTGAGACCCATCTGGAGTACTGCATACCGTTCTGGAGATCCCATCTCCGCAAGGACATAGACAGGATGGAGGCTGTCTGGAGGAGGGCAACTAAAATGGTGCAAGGTCTGCACCAGAAGCCACATGAAGAGAGACTAAAGGAGCTTAATATGTATACCCTCGAGGAAAGGAGGGAGAGGGGGGACATGATAGAAATGTTCAAGTACCTCAAAGGAATCAAGCGAAGTCCAAGAGGATGGCATCTTTCAGAAAAAGAGATGTGCAAGAACAAGGGTGCACAATTTGAAGATGGGGGGGTGGCTCAGAGGTAATGTGAGGAAGTATTTTTTTTAAAAGAGAGGGTTGTGGATGCATGAAACGGCCTTCCTGAGTGTTACACAAGGTCCCTGCACCCTAATTGATACCCTCAGAGGTACACTGTAGACAGCTAGCACTTAAGTATATGTTATACTAACATATAGGGCTAAGGGCATCTACCTTACAAGAGTAGATGTCAGGATATGAATGCATATTGTTTTAATACACTTTGTTTGCTAATACATATATTCTGCTATGTATTTTTCTGTGTATTTCTTACTTGCAGGATGAGATAAACCAGGTACGTAATGATTTAGAAGTGTCTATCAGGGACAATCGTGAACTGAGCGCCGTGTATAAAGTGTTGCAAAAGCAAAACCAAGATGAAGTTGATACGGATGTTGCAAGTGTGAGTCACAATGAATGTAGAACTAAGATGGTGAAACTGCTCCATCAGCGAGAGGTTCTGGCTGGACATGTTAAGGCAATGGGAGGCGTAGCCCCTGCCTTCCATACGTCATCAGAAGGGAGTTGTCTGATAGCTGACATTTCTATAATACTAGCATGATCACACCCTACTATGGCCTAGAGACCCCATCCAGCCATCCACAACATGGCGAGTCCCCACCCCCAACTCCCCATGTCATACATCGTCGAAGTCGTGACGCTCATCATGGCAGACGCCAACATGGTGGCCCCCATGATGGGGGGGAGCAGGCCCCAAGCCTGGTCCTGACAGCACCTCCGGTAGCCGTTATCAACGTGGAAGACAGGCAGGAGATAGAAACCATGATTGAAACTGCAATAGGCAATGTACCTCTTCCTGAGAGGAGTAAACGGGCTATTAAAACCCAGATTAGGCAGCTTCTGCAAGAGGCTGGCACTCAGGAAGGTATTGTCTGCACTGCGGCCAAAGCTGCAGCTTGGGCTGCCCTGGATGGCGCTCAAGGCAATCTACCTCTGCCTGATCGACCCAGTAATCCCCTACAAATGGTCTACTCTGTTCAGCAAATTGTTGACAGCATCGGTCAGATGAATCCGTCCGACAACCTCAGCTGTCACTTGGAAAAGGTGCATTCTAAATGCGAGATGCTTAGCCTCACTGCTGAATATCAGGTCCAAATACTACGCCAGACCATTGATCCTGGTTTGTGGGCCAAACTCCCTGATGCTGTTCTCCAGGATGGGAACGCTACCTTTGATGAGGTTGCAGCTGAGCTCATTTCTGCTCACAGCCCAGATGTAGTAGGAGTGATGCTTACATAGCCTGTGAAGCAGAATGCAAAGGAAAGTCCAGTGACTTACCACCAGAGACTCTGGATGGCCTACCGAACAGGAAAGCACTTGGCACAAGAAGCTGTGGATGTAAATCTTATTGAATATAAGACCTTGTTCCTTAGGAACATGATTCCAGCAGCAAGAGAAAAGGTAGAGCCAACCACCTACCCTAATATAGATAGTTTTGCCGATATTCTTCAGAAAACCGAGAGAGTGTATCAACTCTATGTCCGTGATCTGGGCTCCGGTTCCAAAAAAGTAGCCTCCGTGGAGTCCACTCCGGAGGCCACGACGCACTACACAGTGGAAGGGCAGGACCAACGCCAACAGGCCCAACATCAGCAAGCCCCTCCAGCTGATAATCAATACTCCCAACAGGCCTATCAACAACAACCACAACAGCAGCAACAATGGGGTGGGAACTGGAATTGGCATAAGAATAGGAAGCATACGGTAGAGGTAAACCACAACAGCAAAGAATAGGCCCTTCATATAGGGAGATAGCTGAAGAGAATCAGAAATTCCGAGAGCTCCTGGGACAAGTACGCTCTGTAGCAGATGCTGTTCCCACACAGGCCCTTGTGGCAGTACAACCGGCAACCCAGGCCCTAACCGGTCATGAGGACACCGGCGGTACAGGCCCTCAGGCCCATTCAGGCCTGAACCCAGAAGATCCTCCCTATATAGCATTAGTGCAGCATGGTGAAGTGATTCATGTGAGCCAGGCCCAACCTCTACATGCTTCCAGCAGTACAGATTGACAATTACAGGCCCCAGTCCAGATTGTAAACAAGCTAGTCTTGGATACAAACGGAAGGCCCTGCACCGAGGCCGAGGTCGGGGGCTGCCTACTAGTAGTTTTGTTAGATACAGGTGCAGCTGTATCTGTACTACATGATGAACACCCGGACACATCCCCTTGGTCCACCAGTTGGAGGACCAACATGTAAGGAGTTGATGGTACTAGGCTACCTGCATACCATTCTCTACCCCTACCGCTAGAGCTAGGCCATCTAAAGGCCTCACACACTTTCCAACTAATGGTACTGCACGATCATCCAAGTATCATAGGGATTGACTTCCTGGCACCACATGGCTATGTGGTGGACCTAGCTAACATGCTACTGATACAGATTCAGGGTCAATATCATACCATTTTGATTCCTGATTCACACGTTGTGTCGACGATATCTGCCAATGACAAAGAGTATGACATTATATGTTCAAGAATCATGAACTCTTCCCAAAGCTCCTCCCTATTTTGCAATGACACTTGGAAGCGTTTGCAATCAACAAGCATGACTGTGGTAGAATGCACACTGTTATCGAAGTGCCAGGCCCAGCACATGAGAGGCAAAGGCAATATCCTTTCCCAACTGAGGCCTTGTCTTTCCTCAGAGAAACAATCAAGTCACTCCTCAAGCAAGGAGTAATCAGAACTTGTGTTTCCACTGCCAACTCCCCAGTGTGGACTGTGAAGAAACCCACAGGCACCTGGAGACTTAATATTGACTACAGGAAACTGAATCAGGTCACCCCCAGTTGTTCTCCAACTGTGGCATCAGCACCAGATGTGCTACGACTTCTGACCCCTGATTTGAAATGGTTCAGTGCCCTGGACATCTCCAATGGTTTTTGGTCATTGCCATTGGCCCTTAAGAGTCAATATACAGTAAGTTTGCCTTCACCTTTGAAGGAAGACAGTACACGTGAACTTGCTTGCCACAGGGATTCCATAACAGTCCATCCCTGTTCCATCTCCACATGATGGACGCCCTCGAGAGTTTCTCTACTCCCCAATGTCTCTTACAATATGTGGATGACCTGCTGCTGGCAACAGCCACACAGGAACAACATTTGGATCTCTTGGACAAACTACTGACTCTCATTCAGAAAGCAGGCCTGAAATGTAACCCAGCAAAAGCATAACTATGTCGGAAAGAAGTATTCTTTCTGGGTCTAAAAATAACTGACCAAGGTCGAAGCCCTACCTGGAAGAAGGTACAGGGATTGCAAGACTTGCCATTACCCACCAGTGTGGCAACTCTTCGAAGGTTTCTAGGTATGGTGAATTATTCGAGAGATTTAATTTGTGATTTTGCTCAGAAAGCTGCTCCTCTGTATGAGTTACTCTAAAAGGATGTACCATGAACTTGGGGCCCTAAACACACCTAGGCTGTGATGTCACTGAAGCAGGCCTTGGCCTCCGCCCCAGCTCTGGTCAACCCCAATCCAGCACTACCATTCCATCTGGAATGTGCTACCTCTGACATTGCCATGTCAGCAGTACTGGCCCAGAAGGTGCATGGCACCTTGAGACCCATTGCATATGCCTCACAGCTCTTGACCCTAGTGGAACAGAAGTACGGCCTTTGTGAAAGGAACCTTCTGGCCACCTACTGGGCTGTCAAGCACTTCCTGTATATCATTGGGTACTCACCACTGATCATCAACACCAACCACACCCCAACCACCTTTCTGCTCTCAGATAGAGTGAAGGATGGGTCAGTCTCTAACACCAGACTGACACACTGGTCACTTCTTCTCCAGGACAGAGACATACAGGTACAATTGACTAAAGTTCCACCTATGTTAGCTCATGGCCTCCTTTTCCAGGGAGAACCCCATGACTGTACACTACAGTTACTTGATCTTCCAGATCCAGGTCCTTTCCTCCCTGCCACGCCATAGACACTTGACAACACTTCTTTGTGCCGTGTCTTTACTGATGGTTCAGCATCCTACTATCAAGGAGAACAAATTGCAGGGATGGGCATTTTAGTGATCTACCCTTATGGGAATACTGTGAAAATATCTAAGCGCTGTAGTGTAGCATCATCACAATATGCAGAGATGGCAGCGTCGGCCTGTGCCCTCGAGTTCATCCAGCATGGAACCGAGGATACCATCATTTTTACAGACTCTAACTGGGTTTGTTGTTCTCTTACAGAATTCCTTCCCTTCTAGCAGAAGAACTCCTTCCTCTCCTCTGATGGCAGCCTGTGAAGTACAAGGAATTGGTTATACACATACATTCACTGGCACAAAAATTTACACACAAACTCTATGTACACAAAGTCAAAGCTCACTCGCTCCATGACCCCTACCATGCCTTCAATGACACAGCAGATACCCTTGCTAAGGAAGGGGCCTGAGGGGGGGACGTCTGGATGATGGACCACCCAGAGGATAATGCAGTTGCACACATTACAGCACTCAGAAAGAAACCTGAACCTTTTTCCCCCTTGGACCTCTCCGCAGCCCAGCATTTTGACACTGAACTTAAAGAGGTGTTCAGATTCCTTGACAAGGGTACTGAAGAGAAACTTCCCACACATAACCCCTATCGGAGGCATGAAGGTAAGCTATGCTTGTCACCAAATGACAAGCTCATCTGGTTCCAACCAGATGACTCCACCACCAAGTTGTGGGTGGTCCCCAGACATTTACGATCTGAATTCTTGCACCAAGTGCATGACACCCCCACTGGTGGACATGAGGGAGCAGAAAATACCCTCCAGCGACTCAAGACCACTGCCTGGTGGCCCGGTATCACCAAAGATGTCAAACAATACATAGACAACTGTCTCATTTGTGTGCAAAACAACCCCATCCCTACCAAATGAAATGCCAAACTCTTACCACAATGACATTCTGGCCCTTGGCATGCCATACAGATTGATTTCATTGGTCCTCTGACCAATACCAGCAGAAATAACAAGTATGCTCTTGTGGTAACTGATCTCTTCTCTAAGTGGGTAGAAGCTTTCCCCGCTAAGACATGCACTGCAAAAACTACTGCCAAAATCCTGGTGGAACAGATTTTCTCCAGGTGGGGTCTACCTCTAAAGGTCGACTCTGACAAAGGAACCAGTTTTACAGGTGAGTTGATGAAAGAATCCCTTGAACTCCTTGGAGTTCAGCAGAAGTTCCACATACCCTACCACCCTCAATCCTCAGGTCAAGTACAGAGAGCCAACAGACGGATTAAGCAATTGCTTTCCAAGTTCATTGAGGACAATCCCAAAACTTGGGATTCCCTATTGCCGTTACTCCTTATGGCAATTAGGGGTACACCCTCAGCCACCACCCAGCTTACACCCTTTGAGGTGATGACTGGCAGACAGATGAGATTACCTGAACACCTGTTGTTTGACCTGCACACCCCCACTGCAGACCGTGTGTCTGTGGACCAATATGTGGAAAAACTCAGAAAAGACCTTATACACACACACTTGTATGCTGCCAACTGCATGGGCAAGGCCCAGCAACAATCCAAAATACAGTTTGACAAACATGCACAAGAAGTGGATTGGCAAGTTGGAGATCAGGTAATGGTACTACGATTTGCACATCCCACCCACTCCTTCTCCAATAAGTGGGAAGGCCCATACCCCATTGTCAACAAGCTCAGTCCGGCAGTCTATCAAGTTAGACTCCTGCATAACAACAAGTTGACTGACAAATGGTTACATGCAAACCAGCTGAAACTGTATAAAGGAGCTTAAATTACTTTTCCTCACCCCATTGGGTGGAATAGTACTAACATACTAATCTTTGATCTTCCTTTTCAGATACACTGACAAGATGGCTATCTTGTTCCATTATCTCCTCCTCTCAGGAGTTATCCCCTGCATCCAAGGCATGGTACCGGACCTCCTACGACACCTCGATCCTCCAGCACCTCCTCCAGAGGGGAATATCCATCAATATACCAGACAATATGATCACTGTCCAGGAAGGTTCTGACACTTGCCTCACTGCCTCGTTTGTATATCCTGATAAATCTACCCTTCAAATTGAGTGGCAAACCACATCACAAGGACAAATCCTCCCTGTGGCCAAACTCTCCAAAGGAACTTTCCAAGGTTGGCCCAATGCTAAATTATCCCCAAATGGTTCACTGTCCTTGTTACAAACTGCATTAAGACATTCTGGTTTGTACAACATAACTGCCTTAATTGATCCTTCATACTGTAACTCTTTGTCCAGAGATTCTGCTTGAAAATGTTGGACTATACACCACATGGCTTCTGCAGCCATGTACTTCTCCGTGTTACCACCCACTGATAAACAGCTTTTGGAATGTCCAAAGCATACCTCTGGTCCTCGTAGTGGTCTAACAGCCACAGCCCTCCCAGGTTCTTTGATTGATAACTTACAGTTTATGCATATACCTGTTTTGTTTAATCTTACTTACTGGAATATGAAAGAATTTGGTATGTGTCACAATACTAACACATCAGTATTTTATAGTACATTATTGCTTGATAGTTTAGCTGCATTTCAGATTCGTACACAAGACCCTATTGCCGGGGTCCATTCTACTGAACATAGAGGCAACATCAAAAGGAAGCCCTCTCCTGATGATCTAACTCGTAAATGTAAAACACGTGAAGTTGATAGTTCTGATGTTACAGGTGCAACAGGCACTGTCACAGGCCTTTTTGGTACGGCTATGTCTATCTGGAATAAAGCAGACATTGCTGCTATCAAAGCTCATTCTGCTAAATTCTCCACTGGTTTGGTCAACAACATACTACCCCCCATTATTGCATGGTGTGGATGGCCTTAGTCAGGAAGAAAGATACACTGTATACAACATGCACGACATTGCTAAGGCATTCACTGACTCGAAAGATAAGATTAACGCACTCATACAACAGAACAACAAAGAAGCAGATAAACAATACATTGCTAGAGAAATACTTTGCTCTGCCTATGGCTCCTACATTATCACTACCATCAACAACCTCTTCCGTGATCTAGAATCTGGAAGAATACCTGACATTATACATGATAGACTCATTTCCAAATGGTATTGTCCACGATATAAAACCACTAGCTGTGTTTCCATGTGTATGCAACAAACTTTAAATATACCTCTTTCTACAGCTAGGAACTTGGGGTTTGTGACCAGACACCCTAATACTGGTCCTTGTTTCACTGCTAAGAAGTGTTCCATAACAGATACCATGTTTGTTTCCTTTACTGTCTCTTTACCACGCTTTGATCCCACTACAGCTTTGTTCGACAAGCTTGCACTGGTACACTCCATTGGACATTTGGATGAAGCATCTACAGAGAACGCCTGGATCTACCACCTCTACTGGTTTACCATCCTTTCCTAGATGCCTGGGTGGCTCCGCACACGGACTACTGTGCGAAAAAGCAATATATTTACTTGTGCCGATGTGATGTATTTGATGTTATTCAACCTGTTTGTGGTTACTCTCCAGACAGCATTGATTGGACTTTCACCATGGATGATGACATCACTGAGAATGGTACCAACTCCTTTGACTCAAATCTGGCTCCGGATAAGCTCTACCAATTCTATCGTGAGGAGGTTCATCGCCTGTCAACACGGATTTCGAAGACAACCTACACATGCCCTGTCCAGTTGCAAAAGTGGAGACTCCCTACTGTGCGCTCACAGTATAACTCCAATGGCGAGTATTGCGTGGTCACCAACTACAAGTCTTACACCTATGGATCTGTTACATGTGCTATTGATTACCCCAATTTCTGTTTTGTCCCCCACCAGAAGACTGTCATTGGACATACTGTTATAGCCCCCGTCCCCCAGACCTCCTAACACTGAGGAAAGTCATGGAGTCAAAAACAGTGGGAGAGTTCAGGAATGCATGGGACAGATATAAGGCAATTCTAGTGGGGTGTAGGAGGAAGTAGGCTGTTGGTTAACTGGGATCTGCAGCTTATCCATTAGGTAGGAAAACAGACAGACTAGGTGGGCCAAGCGGTCCTTATTTGCCATCAAATTCTATGTTTCTATGTCTTATCTAATTGGTCTCCCTTCTCTCACCATCCCCTGGTTCCACCTCCAGGTGTATGGTATATGGGAGCCTGTGTTGCAGCAATGAAAATGGGTATTTGGCCATTCTAAAGGTGAAATACCATTGCTAACTAATGCTCCCTGGGCATTAAAAAGTCTCCTTCACTGCCCTTTTGGCACTGTTAAATGGCCTGTTGTCTTCCAGGTTAAAGTGTCAGCTTACAAAAACACATGAAGGAGGAGCACAGATGCAAAATACAAAAAATAGAGTCAGCACACACAAGTAAAGTGCAAAAGAATGGAGCCCACAGCTACAGAATCCCCAGCACTTTGGGTCTGCTCGTGACCCTTCCTCAAGGGGAGTGGCCTGTGTGCTACACATGTTGTCTTTTATTTCACTTTTTTAAAGAGACAGTGCAATAGTTAATAATTTTGTTCCAAAGATCAAAGACATAGTGAAAAACATATCTCCCTTTCCCTATTTGTTCACTTTTCCCCCTCCCTTCTCTTATTTTTACTTTTCATCCCCTTCTTTCTTTTTCCTTTTTCTTTCCCTCCTTCCCCCTTCTTTCTCCATTTTCTCCCTTTATTATTATGTTTTCTTCATAGAAATGAAAGTTTGTCTAATGAAGTGCATATTATGTATTATTCATTCTCTCTGTAAGACTTTAGCTGTTCAGTTTAATCAAAATGATATATAAGTAAGCTTGTCTGTAACTAAGTTGTACCTGCAGTGATATGTACATGATTGCTGTTTTTCACCAAAAGGTTTTTTGATATGTTTTTGTGCCATGGTCACCAGCCAGTGGGGATTCAGAAGGTTTTGAGAGACTGTCCCTGGGAGAAAGCACTAGTGCCCAGGTGGAAGAGACCAGAAGTGTATCCCCAGATGTTATCATGGAGGCTGTAGAGGAGGAAGGTGCAAGAGCAAAAGTTAATGAGGAAGGTGATGGGGAGCACAGCCATCTGCCTCGCTCCCTACGGCTGGCTACCGGCTATCCCAGTGGTAGAGGGAGGGGCACGGGCCTCAGACAACTGGCCGATGATCCTCCAGGGCCCAGGGGATCTTTGCCACGGCCCCTGTCTGGAGGTAGCCCACAGGCCCTGTTGACGAAGTCAGAGCCTACCTCAGGAGCCAAGTTTAAAATCAAGCCTACTGAGAGTGGCTCCGAGTCTGGTCCTGCACCAACAGTAGCAAGAGAGAGCATTGGTGATCAAAAGGAGCTAGAGGAGCTGAATGAGGAGAAATATATTGGTAGCGCTTTTTAGTTCCAGGACTATCAGGTGGCTAGGGCGATTCCCAGGCCTTACCATTGCCCTGTAGTCACCCTAGCCAACAGCACCCCACAGCTCCTGGTCCAGGCTAAGACTCTCCGGACCCAGATGGACAGGTTGAATCCTAGTGACCCGTTAAACTTAAAATATTGATGGGGGGATATGGCTACCAATGAGACAAGCCAGAAGGACCAGTGTGAGAGATCTGCTCAAGTGGAGCCAGGCTGAAAGGTGGGTCCACAGGAGGCTACAGGTACAATATCCTCATATGAACTATTGCTACATGCCAGGACAGATATGGGACATCATTGAGGAGATGAGGAAGGAATGGAGCTTTAAGTAACAGATGGAACGCTTAAAGAATCGTGCCAGTGGAGGAGGTGCCCCATTTCAGCAGATGATTCAGCAGGCACTGTTGATGTGTCACACAGGGACTTGGTCTGGCTAGCGTTATTCAAACATTTTGCCTTGGTCCAGGACTTGGCTGGGACTTGGGCCAAATATTACGTTCTGGATAGGGATTCCTTCAGGGATGTGGCCACCAAGTCCAATCCAGAATATTATTTCCCTCCAGGTGGGGGGCCTGCAACCTAGGCTTTCTGGAGTTTTGGACTTATGTACTGTGCCAGGACAATTGCTCTATGGAGCAGAGTTATGGTGACTGTATACAGTTCTCCTTAAAATCAGAACATTTTTGAATTTTAAAAAAATAAAGTGTTGATGAGCCATTTTATAATCATTGTAGAAATATTTGGTTCGAAAGATAAAAGAGACTGGTGCGAGAATGTGTGAGTGAATGTGTGACTGGTTTGGGGACTGTACTACCTCATTGCTGATGATGTAAATGTTTAATACTGAAGTTTAATCATTATGATGCATGATTAAGATTGCCTGTTTGATAAATAAGGAAGATTGTTCCTAACAATTTAGATTATCTCCTGGCGCAGGTAGGTTTTAGGGGTTTTAGAATTGCATTGGATTAGAGAGGCAGGTTGGGTGGTGCCTGTGGCCAGGCATGGTGCATCTGTTGCCAGAAGGCTGAGGAGTGTACATACCTAGTCTGATGGGAGGAGACCATCACTGAGCCCTTGCCATCATTCCCAGGAGGGAATGATTTTCTGGGTGGGGGAAGAGTGTAAGCCCCCCTTAAAGGAGGGGCTTATGCTCCCAATTTAGGCATCCCTTTCCCCCTCCTACCCCCTCCCAGAGCTACGGAATTTTTCAGTACTTTGGGGGATATTGGCTGCTGGACACCTCAAGGCGGCAGCAGCAGAGAGTAGAATAAAGGGAGTATATAAGGGAGCAGACAGAAAGTTTCAGGGCCTTTCCAGCCCGGGCATTAGGCCGGGGTTTGAGGGGGGTGGCTGGAGGAGCAGATATAGGTGGGCAAGTAAGGGAGCTCAGTGGTCTGGGTGGGCCAGTGGGGGAACCCCCCCAAGTGTAGACAGGATGGCTTTCTCAGCATTGTGACAACAAGGAGTTGGGAAAATGGAGCTCCGTGGGGGAAGTATGTTTAGCCAGGTCCTGCGTCATTGGGGGCAGGGATTGTAGGTGACCATGTGGAGCCAGGAGAGGTAGGAGTCCATTAGAGACCTATTGTTTTTTTAGAGCGTGATAACTGGGCCATCAAGGCTGTGGGGGCAGTGGCAGAGCCTCCACAGGTGGGGAGTCAGTGGCAGTGGCTCTCCCTCGTACCCGGTGTGGCAGGGCAGCCTGGGTTGCAGAGGGTGCCGAAGGGCCCTTCACCAAGATATGGGGCCTGCTTGGAGGGGCAGATTCTGGGGCACTGGCACATGAAGGCCATGTGGGTCACAGGCCACAAAGGCAGGCCTGGGGGGGCCCTCAGCTGGAGTCCAATACAAGCCTAGGAGGTGCTGAGGGGGATGTGGGCCTGGCAGGGATCCGCCATAGAGGAACAGCAGGATCTGGAGCAGCTTTGGACCACTAGTTTGTGAAGGCAGGTTGTTCAGAGGGGCCTGGGCAGTGGCAGTACACAGGAACTCTCCAGTGGCAGGACCGTCAGTAACAAGGGACTGGAGTACTGAAGCAGGGCCAGGTTTTATGGCTGCTGCACCAGTGGAGCCGATAAGGTAAGAGGCTGAGCGAAATGAAGGAATAGGAGCAGTAAGGGTAGCATCAGTACAGAAACAAGTTTTAGTGGGTTACGGGGCCTGGGTCATAGGAAAAAATCCTGGGACCCTTTGTGGCTTGGGCCAGTGCCTAGGGGCCCAGGTGGGGAGGCAGCTCACTTTCCCATGCCAGAGTTGGGGCAACAACCAGTGCCAATGAGAGGGTAACCCAGCAGTAAAGAGAAAAAGGTTTGGCTTACCAGATCAAGAGAGCCAGGAGACTGAGGGTTCTGAATTGAGAGGTCCTTATGTAAAGTATCCCAGTAGAGAGAGAGAGAGAGAGAGAGAAAGAGAGAGGTTAAGAGAATCCTTACTTGTACTGTCTTTAAATCCATCGTTTTTGCTGCTTTAAATGTCCAGCCAGTATGTCTGTAAAAAGGTTTGGTTAGCCCCATGGAGCCGCTTTATTTATTTGACTAAAGTGTGTGACCCCCACCTTGCTGGAATCATTTGCAATGCAGACTCTGAATAAATAAGCTGGTTGGGAGAAGAATGGCAGTGATGTGCTTTGTTTAAACTGAAGGGGGGAGTTAATGAAATGGAAACACTTTTCCCCCTTCCTTGTAGCTAAATTAATTCTTCATAAGTTTTGATTTCAGATTAACTTTTCCGTCCTGCTTAGGTGGGATCAAGGGGCTCTGGGAGCTCAAGAGACTCAGAAGGCATGCAGCATGGAGTTCCTGGTCTGGTGCCAGCATTCCGGGAAAAATCCAGATTTGATGAGTGAAACTGAGAGTGCACAGGTGAAAGAAGATGCCAGTAAGGTAGGCCACATCTGTTCTGCCTTGGAAGGGAGTGCATTTTCACAGTGTCTTAGCGCTTGAGGTGGCCCCTTCCCAATCCTTACCAAAAATTCTGGATTCACAGTGACTTAGTTTTACCTTTTTCTTATGATTTAAATTTCCTTTAAATTCACTTGAAATTGTATTTTATCCAGAAAAGTTCTTATAGTAATTTCTTATTGTAAGAGTGGCTGACTTTTGGCTGAATACCTGACGAAATATGTTAATTTTCAATCCTACTTTTGGGGCTAAAAAAGAAAGGCCAAAAAAACTGCTTCTTTTGAATGTATTTATTTTGTTATTTCTTTTTGCTTAAAACATGCACATTTGCAATCCTTGATTACTTTTCGATTTTAAAAAAAGGCAATAGAATGTTTTTAATTTTAAGCCAGAAGAAATCCAAGTGGATTAGGTATGGCTGACATTTGGTTGCATACGCAACAAACTATGTAAATGAACAAGTTTTGTGTACATTTGGATTTCTTTTAGAAAGATTCTATTTACATTGTAAATGCATTATCCACGAATGTAGTGCATTTCCAATGTAAATAAAATCTGTCTAAAAAAATGCAAATGTAGGCAAAACATGCACATTTACATATTTCGCTGCATATGCAGCTAACTATGAGCAATAAAAACCCCTTATCATTTATTTTTTGCTTAAAACAAGTCTAGCTGAATTATTGCTATATTAATTCTTGTTACTTCAGATGGATAGTTATCACCACATGAAAATTGTCATATTCAAAAGCATGATCGGCGTTCATGCTTACGGGAACCCAAGTTTTTTCTATTACTGTACTAGTGAAATAAGTGTATTTGGTTCAGTGCTATACTTCGTTTATCTACTCTACCCATCCTTCCAAAGCAAGGCACCTGTGAACTGTAGTCACTCACCTGTCTTCCCAGCCAGTTTCCAAATTTTTTGCTGTGCAAATTTTAGTTGATCCAGTCGGGTAGGTTGCTTCACCTTTTAAATGTTCCATCCGGTAGTGAAGGTCATGACAAAATGGGAACCTCTTCACACCCAGAAAATCTTGTTCTCCATATAGTGTGAATGGAAATGGAACCAAAATAATTAATAATTATTTGTTCACAAAGATATTATCAACCATCACTATAATGAACATTCATTATTTTCAGTTTGGATGGTTCTGACACCATATGGTGTTACCTGTAAGAATAAACATGGAAACATTGAATTTGATGGCAGATAAGCACCGCTTGGCCCACCTAGTCTGATGATTTCCCTACCTATTGGATAAGCTGCAGATCTTAGTTAACCAACAACCTACTTCTTCCTATCCCCCACCAGAATTGCCTTATGTCTCTCTCCCATGCATTCTTGAATTCCCCCACTCTTTTTGACCCCACAACCTCCTCAGGAAGGCAGTTCCATGCATCCACAACCCCCTCTGTGAAAAAATACCTCACATTGCCAGTGAGCCATCCACCCTCTATCTTCAAGTTGTGCCCCTTGTTCTTGCACATCTCTTTTTCTGAAAGTTGCTATCCTCTTGGACTTTGTTGATTTCCTTGAGGTACTTGAGAGTTTCTATCATGTCACTCCCTTCCTTCTTTCTTCAAGGGTATACATATTAAGCTCCTTTAGTCTCTGTTCCTTTTGGCTTCTGTTGCAGACCTTGCACCATTTTAGTTGCTCTCCTCTGGACTGCCTCCATCCTATGTCCTTGCAGAGATGGGGTCTCCAGAACTGCACACAGTACTCCAGATGCGGTCTCACCAGCTGTCTGTACAGAGGCATAACAACTTCCTGCTTTCTACTGGTGATGCATCTCCATATACACCCCAGTATCCCCCAGACATCCTTTAAGTATGACAAATCTCACAAATGTCCCAAAGCAAGATTTTCAATGTAGGCAATCAAGGCTATAAATAAGAATATTGCCAACATGTGTTCAATTAATCCATAAATGAGTGACCCCTTCTCAAAAAAGGTGCATTTTTCTAATAAGAAAAAAAACTTTTCAAATATGAATATTGGCCCAAGATTAATATTCAGGCCTGCTTATTGAGCTGAAATCAATGCATTATGGACCAGTTTTATCGGTGTTTCCCATACTGTTCCCTGCATTCCCTGGTGTCCAGTGGCCTGAACCTCCATCTCTAAGCCAAACACTATCTACATGGCACCCCTCCTCTTGTTCCATTAAGCACTCCCTGGCATCAGTATCACCTCTCCTTCTTCCTACCCTGTGCCACACACTCTCTGGCATCCAACGGCACTACTCTAGCTCTCCCCATAGTGATGAGCACTTCATGGTGTCCAGTGGCACTTGCCAAGCACTCTCTGCGTCCCATGGCACCCATCTCTATGCCTGTTATTGGAATCAAACTTTAAAAGGCCCACTCTACAAATTGCCTCTAAATCTGACTGAAGTAAATGAGATTAGGTATTAGCTGGACAGTAGCAGCATTATCTCAGTGGTGGCACGTGCTATAAAAACTGGTACCAATGCTTGGTTGCACTTTTCAGAGATAACCCCTTTGTTTGTTCTTGACAACAAAAATACACCTGCAAAGAGTCAATTATAGTCCCCGTTTAACAAAGTTTAGAACCAGAATCTGGCTTTGCAGCAGATGGATCGAGTGTTTTTTACAATGCTAAGGAGGCAGTATAGCATACAGTAGCGGTTAAGGGCACTGAGCTGCAAGCTTGGAGGCCTGCATTTGAATCTCATCAGCCCCCACTTGCATACTGTGCGACCCTCAACAAGTCATTTAACTTCCATGTGCTCCCAGGTTGCAACTGGAAACAAGATCTGACTTAGTGTGCCTCTCCTGCTTAAGTAATTTTACCTTCCCTCTGTCCCTGTCCCTTAGGATACTGGAACTCTATTTTGACAGACTTTTATAGTGTAGAAAGCAACAAGAAGTGTTTAAATGCTTGTTAAAATGTTCAGACATTTGATTTAGCTAGTGCATTATTCCAAAGAAGGTTAGGTTTCTCTCCCCTATCATATTGCAAAGTATTTTTGTGATGAGGTGTGATATGTAAAAACTAAATTGCTTCCTTTCTACAATCTAGGAGAGTGATGAAAAAGAATGCTGCTGCTATTTGGTGCACAGGGAATTTCAAACAGCAGAGTGAGAGACCCAGAATACCAACCACAATCCAAATCTCCACCCCCAACCTGACAATCACAGAGATCGAATATATATAAAACTAAATTATGACATTGGTATTTCATTTCACTAATTTTAGTGGTGCAGAATAACTTGTCTGTAGGGAAGGGGAAATAGTTTAACCAGAAAAGGCACACTAAGCCAGAGCTTGTTTCCATGTACGACCAGGGAGTACAAGGAAGTTAAGTGACTTGTGCAGTCAGTGTCAAAAAGTATATAAGTGGGGGGAAATGAAGACTGATGGGATTCAAACCCAGATCTCCAGATTTGCAGTTCAGTGCCCTTATCCACTACACTATATTGCCTCCTTGCTTGCTTATGGCTACAAAGTGCCCCAAAACCACTACGTGTCCCCTCCGTATATACACACAGTATATACTCATTGCAAAAAAACATTAACCCAGACATTAGGGTTGAAGAATGCAAAGCCCACAAAGAAATAACCACACCCTTCTCCACGCCCGTAGCCTCCAGTCTGAAGCACAAGTACAGCTCCAAGCCACTGCCTCATAGGCAATTACTCTTTGAAGAAAAAGAAGTGTGGCTTGGCACATGTGGCTAATAGAATCAGTCACAGCTTTCTTCCCACAGAGCCCAGTGTGATGCAAGAGATCATCATGTCTGCTTAAGGGAAGGGGTGGGCATTAGGCTTGACAACCCCAAGGGACATCACCCTACCGATTCATCAAGACTCCTAGGACTCAAAACCCTAATTCTGTTTTTTTGTGTACTTCAAGCACTTTGCATTCTCCATCCTAATGTCTATATTTATACAGTTTGTTTTTCCTTCAGTAAATTTCCCTCCTTTTGTGATAGTGGAATCTTAACACAATAGTGGAGATATTTCAAACCCTGCCTCACCGACCACCTAACAAGTGAAAGCCTAGTGTCATAATACTTGGGGTTGCACCATTACAGGTTAACATCCTGGTACAGATAACAGATCTCTTACCTGAGCCTGGGATAAGGGGTCTCAGGGGAATAGCCAGTCACTCCTGTAAAGCAAGAACAGCAATGGGGTCACAAAGGATCTGCAGCTCTTTAGTAACTAACTGGGACAAACAAGGTAGTACAAACATAAAATGACACTTCTCTGATACATGTGGTCAGTGTCCTCCAGTGCTGAGGCCGGTCTCTTTATTGTTCCACTGGACCTGTAAACAAAGTGGAAAATGAGTTAGTATGATTAATAAAAATACGAATCAGCTGTTTCAGGTGGAAAGTGATTGTATATTGGTGGGGGGGGGGGTTAAAGTGTGTTGGTCAGGAGGGTACATACCGGTACCACAGCAGCGACCTGGGTTTGGAAACAGACTTGGGCTGCTGTGGATGTCAGCATGGGGGATACAGACAGAATTTGGTGTACCTGGGCCCTCTGTCTTTTGGGAAGAGTGCAAGCTGCTCCACTCATTGACTCACTCCAGGGCAGGATGGAGCCATCAACATTCGCATGCCTGCAACATTGACAGAGACGCACTGCAAAAGTGGCTGACAGTCAAGAGGGGCAGACTTTCATCCCTTTCCTATCCTCATCATGGGGGGAATTTGTGTGTGTGTGTGTGTGTACCAATGGTACAAGTAATTTCAACTAAATACAGTAGGGGGCCAGTCGTTGATATGGGGCCTGCAGCAACCAGACCTTCATCCTGCCAGGTACATTCTTCCCAATTTTTTTCCTCCCCTGTCCTGACGCAGTGCGTAGGTCCATCAGGCCTCAATATGCATGTTAACTCCTTGAGAAGGAAGGCTTCCTAGCCCACCATAAGGTGCCATGTGTGCTCCTGCTCTGTCCCTCCTCAGGCTTGCGCATGTACCACACACAACAGTGCTTTCCACTCAGCCTTGGCCCATTCAGCTGGCTTACCAGGTTTTACCCAAACTCAGGTCACTGGCAAAGGAAATCAAGGTTCCCCTGGGTCAACAGCAGTCCATGCAAACAAGTTACTTCATAATTTTTGGGGGGTGACATTTTGAACCCAAATTTTCAACAGTCTTAAGACCCCACCTCATGAACCCAGTAAGTGAAAATGTTTAATTCTTGGCTAGAATGTTACATCCAGCCTCAAGAGCAAAAACCCATTATTGCCAGGTTTGAAAAAAAAAAAAACAACACCCATCACTTACATGGCATGGTGTGAAAAAATTTCTATATTGAAAATTGAGTTTTGAGCGAACATTGAGAAATTTCAACGTACCTTCTGAACATTTGTTTTTATTCTGACCCCAAATTTTCAATATAGACTTCTTATGACCCTGCCTTAGAACCTGATAGCAGTACTGTACATCTCACTCACTCTGGTCACAACTTTACTTCCCTCCAGTCTGTTGGTCTGTAGCCATTTTTTTTTGCTCCCTGTGCCCCATGGCTGGCCACTCCTTTGAGCCCCCTAGGGCACCCCACCACCAGCCATCAACTTCACAGTACAGCACCCTGGGTAATCCGACATATCTCTTCATCGGACAGGTGCCCCCACCCCCAGGGGGAGAAGGCACTGGTGGGGCAAGCCAGTGCATTCAACTTTGCCCGGTTGCTGCTGGGGTCGGACCGGGCTGTCCTGGTGCTTTGCACTGGTGGGGGACCACAGACAGTAATCCAGACAGCCAGGGAGCCATTTTTCCTGGTTTTCTCCCCTTGGGAGCATGACATGCAGGATGTCTATGCGTGAGCTGACATCTGTCACGCTCCCTCAACTGTGCCTTGATGTGCTGCCCTACCCCAGCCTCCGCCAGAGGTCAACCAACACTGGGTCATGGTCCCCTTCCCTCTCGGGAGATGGTGAGCAGTCGTGGGACGCATGAGCCATCTTCCCCCCAGCCAGCCCTCTGACTCCCGGGTCCATTCCAGAACCCGGGTCGTTGGCATCGCATGCGGCAATCCAACCGCTGCACCAGCGGGCCAGCTCGAACTGTAGCCATTCTAACTTAGCATTTTAAAAACTTAATAAAAAGGGGGCCAATGCTGACGAGTTAGGGGAGAGCTAGTGCAGGACCAGCATGACAGGCAGTAAGCTGAATCTAAAAAAAGCACATACATCCTAGAATACTACACACACACACACACACCCCAAGTTTACTTCAAATTAACAGCCACAGAAAGAGTAATGTTGCTGTGCTCACTGCCACACAGCATACAATATGACAAATCCAATTTCACACATAATACAACTACTGTATACACTGTTTTCTTGAAATGCTATGATGCAGGAGTGTAAAAGAGTACTTAGGTCTTTACGCAACTACAAATTTCACAGTGCTGTAAAAGCAAACTCCACATGAAATAAAACACAGTTAGTATGCCTGCACTATGCCAGAATAGAGTACATCTGAAAGAAACTTTTACAGGTAGCATATAGCCTGGATAGTGTTTCTTTTTTGTTAATAAACACATATTACTAATGATTGATTGTATACCTGAACACGACCTCGACCTTAAACTCTGGTCTGCTCAAGTCTGAATACAATCGGTTCCGCTGCTAACTGTTGCCTCGCTGTGTCATGACCACTGCTGCAGTTCCAATTTCCCAAACATCGGGGTCGGCCAAATGCAGTAAAAGGATGGAGCCAGAAAGCTCTTTTCATGCAGTCATTTATTAACATTTTCTTTTAAATAAAACCTGCCAAAAACCATCCGCACCAGTGATACCTTGTAACTCGTACTAACAGCTGCCTGCTGTTTTTTTTGTTTTTTTTTTCAATCCTCAGCATGCTGACAATGGCGCCAAACCATTGGTGAACAATTAGCCGGAAGTCCTGCCGACTGCACCATCAATTTGCTGCTGTGTTGGGAGATATTTGTCAGTCATTTCCTCCCAGTCTGCCAGACATAGAACTGGAAGAAAAAGATGGCCAGGCACAGAACAGGAAGAGAAAAACTAGAATGGCAATGTTTTTTTCGAGTTACGTGGCAGTGCCTATCAAGGCTGCCGAGTGCCTGTAAGTGAAGCCTGCCACCATATTGTGGATGTCAAAACCCAGAAGCGGGCTTATTGGCATCCACACATGCTCAGCGGAGAGCTCAGTGTAAGCTGTGTTTTTTTTTAACATTTAAAATAAAACCATACTTGTGCTGTGAAAACATTTCTTAAGACCACACTCTTTTTTTTTTTTTTTTATTCAATCAAAGCAGTTTTGTGGATGGATGTGCAACATAGGACATAATAAGCATTTGTCAATGCCGAACGTTCGCTTGCAGGTATTTGCAGTGGTGTGTGGCATGTATGGTGCTTTACCCTAATGCCCTGTGCGATTGCTGGTATTTGCTCAATAAATTTTCAGCATGACCTTTTTGTTACCCCCATTGTGCGCTACATAGGCGGAAACACGTTTTGGGCAGGATGTGAAAAATGACAGCTGTACTGCTCATAAGGAAGTGTGGTAAAATGGCAATGTTGAAAATCTGGAGTGGAAATATTGAAAATTCGCAAAGCTAGGAGCGTGCGTTGGAACTGTGCAATGCACGCTCGTAAAACAGTCATTGTTAGGAATTTTTTCACCAAATTGTCAACATTGGCATTTTAAAACCTCTGCTAATGAACAGTGTCACTGTGATTGTCTTACTGTGTGCCATACATTGATTTTGCACACCGAGTGCGCCATTGTGCACTACATGGGCGGAAACACATTTTGGGCAGGATGTGAAAAATGACAGCTGTACTGCTCATAAGGAGGTGTGGTAAAATGGCAATGTTGAAAATGTGGAGTGAAAATATTGAAAATTGCAAACTTACGGCGTGTGTAGGAACTGCTACCACACGTCAAAACACTTACTTTAGGAATGTGTTCACCAAATTTTCAACATAGCCATTTTAAGATCTCTGCTCATGAACAGTGACACTGTGATTTTCTTAATGTGTCCCATACACTGAGTTCACACAGCGACTGTGCCATTGTGCGCTACATGGACGGAAACACGTTTTGGGCAAGATGTGAAAAATGACAGCTGCAGTGCTCATAAGGAGATGTGGTAAAATGGCAATGTTGAAAATGTGGAGTGAAAATATTGAAAATTAGAAACTTACGAGCGTGCATAGGAACTGCACAATGAACACTCGTAAAACAGTCATTTCTAGGAATTTTGTCACCAAATTTTCAACACAGCCATTTTAAGACCTCTGCTCATGAACAGTGTCACTGTGATTTTCTTAATGTGTCCCATACATTAAGTTCGCACACGGACTGCTCCATTGTGTGCTACATGGGCGGAAACACGTTTTGGGCAGGATGTGAAAAATAACAGCTGTACTGCTCATGAGGAGGTGTGGTAAAATAGCAATGGTGAAAACGTGGAGTGAAAATATTGAAAATTCGCAAACTTACGAGCGTGCATAGGAACTGCGCAACGCACAACTCGTAAAACAGTCATTTTTAGGAATTTTTTCACCAAATTTTCAACACAGCCATTTTAAGACCTCTGCTCATGATCAGTGTCACTGTGATTTTCTTAATGTGTCCCATACATTAATTTCGCACGCCGACTGTGCCATTGTGCGCTACATAGGCGGAAACACATTTTGGGTGAGATGTGAAAAATGACAGCTGTACAGCTCATAAGAAGGTGTGATAAAATGGCAATGTTGAAAATCTGGAGTGAAAATATTAAAAATTCGCAAACTTACGAGCCTGCGTAGGAACTGCGCAATGCACACTCGTAAAACAGTCATTTTTTGGAATTTTGGCACCAAATTTTCAACATGGGGTTTTTGGGACCCCCTCTCTTATGAATAATGTCACTGTCATGGCATTATCCAAGGCTGAAGGGTGATTTTGCGTAGTGACTGTGCAGTGCCTGTGAAATCACCCTTCGGGCCTGAATAACACCATGACAGTGACATCATTCATGAGAAGGGGTCCCAAAAACCCCATGTTGAAAATTTGCTGCAAAAATTCCAAAAAATGACTGAGATATGCAATAAAGTTGAACCCCCCATCTAGCCCATTATACAGCTTACCGGCATTTCCTCAGTTCGCGGTCGGCTTTGAAGAGTGCAGGCGTGTTCGCAGTCACGAAATCGTCGCGCGGAGTCTGGAGGATTAGTATGGGGTGAGGGGTGTGGGAGGCTGGGTGCACAGTGGGTGGGTGCCGGGTTTGTGGGAGGGGAGTGGGAGGCGCGCCATGGGACGTTTGCTTTCTTTACAGGAAAAAAAAAACCATGACGGCGATGGGGACGTTTAGCAACGCTGGGGTGGGCTCCCAGCATGGCAGAAGATGTGTGGGGGCCGAGGAGCCGATGGAGACTGGGGCACCCCGCCGCAAACACAGTGAGGGGTTTGCCACCGGGCCAGTGGGCTCCCAGCGGGCAGCAGGATGGCTTTAGGGCCGTGGAGCCGACGGGGATTGGGCACCCCAGTCGGCAAACAAAGTTTAAGCTTTGGGGCGCGTGACGCCGCCACAAGGGGAGCGCGTGGATGCGAGGGGAGGGTTCGACGAGTGTTTCTTCTATGGCAGCGTGTTCTGCTTGAAGCAGAGGAACACCACTGTCATACAAGAGCTCACCCATTGGTGCAGGACCACCATGCCTGCTCAAGGGAGCAGTGCATTGGATGGGAGAGGCACACCTTCAAAGTGTGCTACTCTCCCAAAACGTTCCTTGCGCATGCGCGCAAGCAAACATAAAAATGGGCTTGCATTGGCTGTTCAGGGGAACTGGTTGCAGTCTGGGGGAGGAAATTATTCTGTAGGCATTTGCGTTGTGGCTACTGGCTGCAGGGATGCTTACTTGAGCAACTTGCTGTGCTGGGGGGGTTCTGTGTTAGATGCAGGGTGTACTAGTCAGGCACTGGGGGGGTACTCCAGTGTGCTCAGTATGAGTGGACACTGGCCAGTGCCCACTAAGTGGCTGGCCATGGATTCAGACCAGGGGCACATAAGACACCCTGAGGTAAGCTCCCTCCTGGAAGCCTGGGTGTCATGTGCTCCGAGTCCTGAGAGTCACAAAAGGTGCCAGACACCTTGATGAGGTGGTGATAGTGTAGAATACCGGGTATGCATAGAACCTACGCTATTAGCATAGAGCTCAAGTTACGCTATTTTGGTACAGTCACCAGTTCCTTTACTTTTCATTAGTTTATTTGGCTTGGGGATCACCCCCACATCATCCTGTAAAAAAACATACACAAAGAGGGGTGTGGGAGGTGAAGCCCTACAACTTAAATAAACTGACAACCAAGTATGGTACATGACCAAAGCAGTGCTGTATTCAGGAAGCTTTTATGGCAAACTCCCTAAGTGTACCCGGTATTCTAGACTATCGCCAAATAGGTGAAGGTATCACTATATTAATAGGTGGGACCCTGGAGGCATTTGCAAAGGGTCTCTAGCACACTAGATGGATCCCAAACTCTGCACATGACAGTGGGACTGCAGGAGTTTAGCAAAGTTGCAAGTGTACAAGAAGCAGAATCTACCACTTCTGGGAGCTGGTAGTAGTTGTACAAAATGTAAGTCTTTATTCCTTGAAGAGTGAGAGCTGTTGCCCTAACCCCAGTGCGTCAACTCTACACATCCACATCAGGGCACCAATGGAATCCCGATCTGCTGGGAATGGTGAAAGAGGATGTGGGATGTTGCCCGTAGCTTGAGAGTTTAGAGGGACCCCAAGAGGGTTTGGGTACCCTCAAGGGAGACCTCCTGATGGCTTCTGCGCCTGTGACAGGTTCCCAGAAAATCACTCTGGGACATCTTGGTGTCAGGGTGACCCCAGGGACATGTCTGAGCTGATGAGACCATTGAGCACCCACAGAAATTGAAGAAGTAGGTATTACAGGAGGCATCGGGAGTAAGGTAGGATATGCACCTCCATACAATAAGTGCGAGTGAAGTACTGTATATCTATGAGGAGGTGGTGCCCACAGTCTGCAACACCATAGACAAGGCCACTGATTTACGGTGATTAAAACATTGAAATTCCATTTTCAATACTTCAGATTCCGGAATTGCACCGGTGATTGTTATTCTAATTTCTGGATTTTACCGGGATTCTGCTGTCATTCTTTTAGTATGTGTATAAATAATCAGAATAAAAGAAAGCTTACTATACAGAGCATTAAATAAAGCAAAATGAAAATAGTTCAGGAAGCAATTATAAAAAAAAAATACAAGTTTTGTAGAAATACTGATCTAGTATAAAATGGCAGATTCCATGAAATCTTTGTTTTTACCGGTGTTCAGGCAGCCCTAATTCCGGAATTTTACCAGGTTTTGCGGTAAAAAACGAAAAACAGTGGCCTTGACCATAGAGTAACCCAAGATGGTGGGGACACCCATGTACTCTGAAAAAGGGTAGACAATGTCCAGTGAGAACAGACTGCACCTTGTTTACCTCTGTGAAGTACTTGAAGGTCTCAGTCTCATCCCTCTCCTCTCTTCCGGTGCATACCTGTTTATATCCTTCAGTTCCTGCTCATAGTGCTTCCAATGCAAACCCTGCAACATTTTAGTTACCCTCCTCTGGACTACCTCCACCCTGTCTATGTCCTTTCTAAGGTACAGTCTCCAAAATTAGACACAGTACTCCAGGTGTCGATGCACCAGGGAGCGACACAGTGGAAACATCACCCACCTCCTCCTGATGGAGATACCCCTCCTTATGCACTCAAGCATCCCACTAGTCTTACCCACAGCCTTGTCACACTGCCCTGCCATCCTGAGGTCCTCTTTAACTCCTAGGTCCCCTTCCTGTCTAGTGACTTTCAGTACCTCCCCTCTTCCCTTCCCCCCCATCCAATACTCAGCACCAGGGTTCCTATGCCCTCTATGCATCATTTTGTACAATTTGGCACTGAACCCCAACACAGCTTGGGGAAACAGGAGAAAGAAGCTTGGTATGCAGAGGATTTCATGAATGGAATGGTGAGAGATATAGGGTTAGAATTATGAAGGGGGGAGGAAGATATGTTAGAGGAAAAGAACCAAGGCAGAATTTGGAAATAAAAGACAAACAGTGAGAGAAGTCTATCTTCAAGGGATGGGAGAGAAAGAGGGAGGAATAGAGGGAACACTGGTGGGTCTGAGGTGGACAGTCCAAATGCAAAGTGATAGAGTGAAAGATGGGGTTCAGTCAGGTAAAAATGGACTTAGAAGCTGCACAGATAATGTCACTATTGGCTACAATTGAATCATTTTCAAAAGAAGTTCTCTTCAAGCTGTAAACAAAATGCAAGCTTTATTCCTATAAAGAGTTCCAGATTTGTGATGGAGCTTCTGGTGGATGGCGTCCATGTGCACTGCACATGCACTTACTCTGCCCATGATAAATTAGCAGAAATTAAACCTTAAAAACAGACTTTTGTCAGCAGAAAAGGACAACATGACACATCCACTCTGCCCTTACCGATGCTTCCTTTTAACGACATCCATGTGCCTGTCCCACACATGCTTGAATCCTGATACTGTCTCTGCCGACACCATCTCTGTAGGCAGCCTGTTCCATCTACTCACCATCCTTTGTGTAAAGAAATGCTTCCTCACCTCTCTCGAAACTTCTCCCCACTAACATCATTGTGTTCCATCTTGTAACCACATTTGTTCTCACCCTAAAAAAGCTCCCCATGGCCAGCCCAATGGTGTGGAGGGCTGAGGCATTGAACGCCTTACCTCCTGCTACACCGGTGACCTGTGTTTGGGAACGAACATGGGTTGCCGGGGAGTCGATGGGGTGGGAGCAGATCAAGTGTCCCAGGGACTGTTCTCTTCTCTTCTCCCAGGGAGGGGTGACCAATCAACTGGCCCTTGACTGTCACCAGGTGGAAGCCCACTGGGGGTGCAGGCACGAGTGGTTTGAAGGGAGGGGCTGTGATCCTACGGGGCATGCACACCTCCATACACACATCTTGATATGCATTTGCAGCAAGGGAACCAAGGAGAAAATGAACAGGTTGGTGTAGGCTTTGTTTATTGTTTATTGTTAAATATCGGATACCACCTTTGAGTCAAAGACTCTTTAACAAAGGTTCCATGTCATACATAAGAAAGAGACAACAGTGTACAGAGTAACAAGTAACATAGTAGTTAAACACAGTGGTTACAGAATGGTTTCAGATGATTACAGAAAATACAAAAAATACAAAAATAGCAGCTGGGAATACAGGGTAACAGAGAGCTGCTGAACAAGGTGCAGCAGTGCAAAAAAAAATAAAAATAAAGGTTGCAGGTATATGCATAGCATTTCAGGGTGATGGCGCTAGCCATGCCCATGAGTTATTCATTGGCCAAGGCTGGACAGAGATGTCCATTGTCATGGTAGAGGCACGACCAGGGGCGGCAGACCAAAGTTAGGACCGTAGACATGGGGAGATGGGAGGTGGTAGAAAAATGGAGAAGCCCTGCCCACTTCTCTGCCCTGCGCTGTCAGCTAATTTCAATGCCCAATCTGGATGTGTGTCACCTGGTGGGGGGAGGATGGCCCTCCTCTTCCTAGCCCCCCAAGGGGGATCTCGGGCATGGTGGGAGGGTGCTGAGCAAGAGGCAACAAAGACCACAGTACTGCAAGCTAACACAGTTCCAAGAGTTGAGAGCACTCGAAGAGAGGTGAGCACACAAACAACTGGAAAGTATTTAAATCATTTATTGTGTGCTCCAATAATGGACAAACTTAGTGGGAGAAAAAAATCAAATAATGTGACTGAATGGCTGAGGCAAAAAAACATAAGAGAACACAGAAGATGAATGGCTCAGTTAGTTAAATAGTTTGTTCAGCGGTTCAGCAGGTCGGCCTTCTCAGCAGTCACAGAGATCAAAACGATGCTCCCACTCTCCTTCACAATAGTGTTGTAACAGTCCCTGGTGCTTCTGCTATCCCAGCCTTCCTCAGGGGGGAGCACACAATAAATGATTTAAATACCTTCCAGTTGTTTGTGTGCTTACCTCTCTTCGAATGCTCTCAACTCTTGGAACTGTGTATTTGTAGGGCTGGCACCACAATCTGCTGTAGTCGCGGCACACCTTTGGAACTAAGAACTGCAAGCTGGCATTTTTTTGTCCATAGTGTGGCTGATACTGGTCCCAGTGTGGGAAGAGGGGTGCAGGCCTGTGTGTGAAGTATGGGCACAAGCCCCTGCATAGCTGAACTGGTGAATAGACAGCCCCCTCTCCCCAGTGGCATTAATTCATCAGAATCATAGGGGTTGCAAAGCTCCTCCATCCACCACTTTTTGTATAAATAACTTGTAGAAAAAATTGTTTTATGGCTTCCTGGGGGTTGCAGTGGACACAGAGGTTGCAAAGAAATCATAGGAGTCTCGACTGCAACCCCTGGTTACCTCTAAATGATGCCCCTGCCTCTCATTTTTACTGTATCCACAATTCCAAGATGTTAAATGGACAGAGCTCTCTCTTGTCCACAGTTCTTGGCTGGAAAACAACATCACATGTAAACAATGCTTAGCAATTTAAGGGACAGCAACCTCTTGCCTCCAGAACATCAGGCTCTTGTAGGGTCAGCACACTCTCATGTCCACAGCACAAGAACATTTAACAGGGCAGGACAGGGCCATCTCACATCCACAGCACCATACTGTAAATGGGAAGGCTCCTTCTTGCATCCTCAGTGTCCACAGTACCAGGCTGGTAAAGAACAATGCCCTCTCTTGTCCACAGTACTAAAGCGCCTATAGTGTATAGTTGAGCATTGCCCTGTAAATAATTCCATCCCTTTCAAAATGCTGCTGTACCACATTTCAAAGATCATATGTGACTGTACAATTCTGTATACAGTAGCATTCTGAAACCTCTAGAGACTGCCCAAGCCAGTTTCCTTCTCAAAGTGAAAAAACCCACCCCTCGCATAATACTATGCACTATAAAGAATACATGACAAGCAACGTTATACACAACCACAGTGTTCTGCCACCTCAGGGTTCTGACTTCCACGGACCTTTCCAGCTTTGCTCTCGAGGTTAGAGGGAATCAGAACCCCTCTATGGCAGAACATAGTGGTTGTGCATAGTTGCCCATCCAGTATTCTCTGTATATTGCCAGCACCCTCTTATCTCATCCACAGTGCTGGGCTTTTAGAGGGACATTACACTCGCATGTGCACAGCACTGGGCTTTTTTTGCTCCAGTCTTTTGTCCCCGATTCACCATTCCTTTAGGTTTCCTTTAGTGTACCCGCTGTCCACCATACTCACCCTCCTCTGCTGGTCATCACCATCACATTTCCAGGTGTATGTCACCACCAGACTCCCCAAGTTAAGGTCCTGGTATTCCTGGTGGGGGCCCCGCAACCATACAAGAGGTGGAGGATACTTTTCATGAGACTGGGACTTCAGCTGTGAGCATGCTGTAAGTATATTAAGGGGGTTAGGTGGTGTGTGGAAGACATTAATCAGGCCCAAGTGGCACTTCCCATTTTCTGTCCTGTCCTGCGTTTACCCACCTGGCATGTGGGCATATACATCACACCATCCTGAGAGGTGCAGGCCCCATGTGGTCACCCATGCTCCAAGCACAACCCCAGGAGCTAGTGGCACACACTAACCCTCTCCATTTCCTGTAGGAGGCCATTAACATGGATACAGTTTAAATCTCCCTTCCAGCCTCAAATCCAGTCATCCCAGACTTGAGTACCAACCTGGTCACTAGCATGCCAGGTGGGTTCCTCACTGCTCATTGTAGCAGTGCCACACAGCCAGTAGCATCAGGGGTTTTCCCTAATCCCTGGCTTGGTGAAACCCCCTCCCAAGCCACGACCAGTAATAACATTAAAAGAATAATCCTGTCCCCTTTTCTGTAGTGTAGTGTGCCCCCTCCCCAGCCCCGATCACCATTATAAACCAAACAAAACCCTGATCACTTTTTCCATAGTGTAGTGGCCCCTGCACACTCCCCAGCCCCAATCATCATTAGACAAAAATACACCCCAATCCCATTTTTCATAGGGTAGCGCCCCTTCCCCTAGCCTTGATCACTGGTTTAAAGCTCCCAACCCCAATCCCCATTCCCCGGTGGCAAGTGCCCCCCCATGCCAGTAGGCAGTAACCTACCACCCTGTTCCCCCATCCCAACCCGTGCCAGCCACTGGCATAGCCCTCCTCTGCACTACTCTGCCATGGCCAGCCACCGACTGATGGTTACAGGAGCGCATACAGTACATAGGACATGCCCATTTGTTAAATTACTGCAGGAATGGTGTTAAATAAGTAAATCAGCTAGAGGCCTAACAAAAAATGCATTCGAACTGAAAAAGGAAATCTATTTTCAAGCCATATTTAGTCTTACTCTTTCGAAACAAGTATAGAAGCATTTTTAAATCCTAAATAAATCATCCGTGACTGAGGGAAAAAATCATTTTCAGAAAAGAAGACGAGAGTAATCCACAAAGAATGAAAAAACAACATTAAGACAGAAGTAAGCTGAAAGCAACCAAAAATAATGGATTTCTTTTTTGTAAGGGAATGCCCCCCGGAAGATCTGCAATGATGTATATGCCCCTAGACGGGGGGCCGGGGGGTTACAAGTAGAAGGCAATTTGCCAGTGCCAACAACCACAGGCTCTTCAGCTCCATCTTCACTACCACTACCACCTTCACGTAGTAGGAACGCCGACATGACTGTGCTGCGTGGATTGTGCTCCACATTAATTTTAATAAATGTTAGCATGCCAGTGTTTCTAGGGACATATTTGTATGCCTGTCCCACACAATGACCTCTGCTGAACTATATACCCTCTCCACACTGACACTCAAGGGTGAACAGCTCAGGTATTTGATTGCTATGGAGGTCAGGCTCTCCAATCAGTGACCTTTTTTTATGTGGCAGCTCAGATTCAATGCAAAGAAGTGCAAGGTAATGCATCTTGGAAACAAAAACCTTGGGGAAAAGTACACAATGGGGGGGGGTGAGCTAATAACAACAACAAAAATCAAAAGAGACCTAGGAGTAATTATATCAGATGACCTAAAGGTGGGCAAGCAATATGAGACGGCAGTAAGGAGGGCTGGGGGGATACTGGGATGCATAGGGAGAGGCATCAACAGTAGAAAACAAGAAGTTGTTATCCCTCTCTACAGACAGTTAGTGAGACCCCATCTGGAGTATTGCGTGCAATTCTGGAGACCCCATCTCTGCAAAGACATAGACAGAGTGGAGGCTGTTCAGAGGGGGCAACAAAATGGTGCAAGGTCTGCACCAGAAGACATCTGAGGAGAGACTAAAGCAACATATGTAAATCCTTGAGGAAAGGAGGAGAGAGGGGACATGATAGAAACTTTCAAGTATCTCAAGAGAATTAATAAGGTACAAGAGGGTAGTATCTTTCAGAAGAAGAGATGTGCAGAACAAGGGGCACAATTTGAAGATAGAAGGGGACAGCTCAGAGGTAATGTTAGAAAGTATTTTTCACAGAGAAAGTTGTGGATGCGTGGAACAGCCTTCCTGAGGAGGTTGTGGAGTCAGAAACAGTGGAAGAATTCAAGAATGCATGGGACAGGCATAAGGCAATTCTAGTGGGGGACAGGAGGAAGTAAGCTGTTGATTAACTAGAATCTGCAGCTTATCCATCAGGTAGGGAAATGGGCAGACTGGGTGAGCCAAGCGGTCCTTATCTGCCATCAAATTCTATGTTTCTATGTTTCTTACTGCTCCAGTACAGCAAAGGCACTTCTGTAATCATAAGGTGCCTCGTGTCCACCAAATAGGCATCCACAAAGTATTGTGCTGCCCACAATCCTGCTGCCTCATCAGCCTCTTCCTCTTCTTCCGGCATGCCTTCAATTTCTCACCTGGTAGACAACATCCTAAACGGGGACTTGTGGTCATTTTTTTTCTGCTACCTTGCATGTTTTATCAGCCCATTTACCATGCGAGGTGGTAGCAACATCCGGTCACTGTTCAGTTTCAAGTTGTGTGACTTTAACATCTGTGCCCCATGTATCCATATTTATTAGACGATCAGTTAACTTAGGACCTGATCACACCCACCTTCAAGTATGGATGACAGGGCCCATTTATATTGTGGGTCCAGGATGGTAGCGATCCCAAAATCTGCAGACTGCAGAATGCCAGAAATACAAGTACTGGAGCATGTGTTCCACTGAGGTACCACTTCCAGAATTACCATCTGCCTCCAGCAGCTGCTGTACATTCAGCAGCATCTGACTCAGCACCCATAGTAGTGGGAAGTTTGACTGATACAGGCAGTGTCCCCAGTCACTGCCTGTGTTGCTGTTTGAATAGCCTTAGAATTATGATCAGGCCATCCATTAGTAACCACTGGCCTGTTGTTAGAGACATGGATTTTCCGGCACTGTCACAGCTTGTATGCAGCAGCAGATATTCAGAGATGGCTTTGTACTGCTTGTACAAGTGCTTGATCATATACAGCGTTGAGTTTCATCTGGTGATGACTTGCAGCTTCATACAGTACTAAGGCAGTTTATTCTGGATCTGCAGGTGCCTAAGATGGTCAGAGGCCTTTCCTGAATGGGCAAAGTGGGCACAGACACAATGGGCCACAGTCAACATGGACTTAATATCAGGATATGCTAGAAACTCCTGCACAACAAGATTATGACAATGTGTCAGGCATAGCACTCTGAGAAACCCTCCATCATTCATGCACTTCATTACATTTGAGCCATTATTGCTTAAACTGAAACCCCCTTTCAGTGAATGGGAGTGCAGCCACTCATCAGTCTCAGTCAGGAGCAATTCTAGCATTTTCTAACCCATCTGTGATCCTGTTACACTCTTTATTGCCAATGTGATATGCTGGTAAATACCCAGAGTGTTGCTACCACTGCATTTGGGCTTAGTACAATTCCCCCGCCACGGACAGAGTCAAATAATACCCCAGGTACCTCTGCTTATTGTGCTGTAATGTGAAGATAGGAGCTACAGGCTGTTTGGCCACTGGTCCATATATCCATACTGAGAGGTATATATGGTGATGCTGAATGCAGCAGGGCATGGATTACTGTGTGTGACACCATCCCATAAAGTTCAGGAATGGTGCGTGTGGAGAAGTACGGTAAGTCCTTGAGGGAATCTCAAGTTTCTAAATCCCACGTTCTCCACAAAAGAGAATGGCAATAGACCATTGCCAGCATTTCAGCTGCATTCAGTTCATGTGCAATGGCATGATTGGGTGGGCAATTGACATAATGTTCAAGCATACTATGCAGCGCAGGCTGGGCTTCCTGGGTTTTAGGTTACCAAGCAGCTGTACTCGATGTGGCGACATGGTTGTTGGGGTAGTATTTGACCGCTACGGATTCAAGGATGCTGCTTGAATGACAGCAATGATTTGGGGTATTTTCTGCACTGGGGTTCCTGTGCTTTTGTGCCTCTGGGTGCTAGTACTCAAACCACTACTGCTGCTATGACTATACTAGGCAGTCTCACAGACTCCTCCTCGTCTCTAAAGTTGTCCTCCTCAGTCAACCCTCCCTCCACTGGGACTATTTCAGTGCTACATCTCAGTGTCTTGGCAAATGCAGATGTCTAGGGGGTGGGAGTAGGAAGAAGTAGGCTGTCGGTTAACTAGGATCTGCAGCTTATCTATTAGGTAGGGAAATGGGCAGACTGGGTGGGCCAAGTGGTCCTTATCTGCCATCAAATTCTATGTTTCTATAAGGATAAGGGACACCTGCACCGGTTTTCTTTTTGGTGCTGAGTCCAGCATAACAGGTGCCTGGAATGTAGGTGTGTGTCTTGGCTACCAGTACTTAGATGGCTGCCCTTTTTCTTCCTCTGGCTAACTTGCACTTGACGCAGCTGACAGATAGCACTTGCTTCATCAGCTGGGACCAGTGTATAAAAATCCCAGTCTGGGGATTATGTGCCCCTTGACTTTACATGGTAGTGGGAGTAGGACAGGGAAGGGGTAGAAATGGGTGTTTTTGGGATGATTTATGTACTGTGACAGTGGGTGACTCATGCAGTGTAATGGGCTTAACACTAATAAGAGGAACAACTGCTGTGGTATGGGAAGGGGGGCTTTGGTAGTTCTATGATATACTGGAGTGTAAAGCCCCACATGTTTAGCAGCATCACCCTTCCTCTTTTTCTTTTCTACTTTCCATAGGGGATCCAAATAATCAGTATCATGTCAAAAGGGCGGCTAAAAATGAGTGACTCGCAAATGAGCAAGTAATTTTCACTATAATGGTTAAGGGCTACCCTGCAAGGGTAGCGACCTGGTCAAAGGCGACCATTCAGAAGGGCGGCTGAAGGGGGAGACCACGTGATGGCAGCCTGAGTGGATGCACTCTCCAGAGCTCCCAAGCCCACACTCATTAAAAACCCTGCTAAATATCAATGTAGAGTGGCAACCTCGACACAATCTTCATTGCGGAATAAGGCTAAAGCAGCTCTGTACACAAAGTTTGGTAAAATGGAGCAAGAAATGAATGATGCCTTACCCTCTCATACTACACCGCCTAATCCGACCAGAGACAAGGCTTCAAAGCGCTCCAAGGCCGCACCTTTGGAGGTTCCTGCTAAAGTGAGCACCCAAACCGCCTTAACGGAAGAAAAGTTTTTGGAGGGGATATTACCGCTAAAATCCTTGTTAGAGTCATTGATCAGGGACATCCAAAGTATTACTACTTCTTTAGCGTCCCTCGCCCAGTGTACAGCCGACAACGAGACAAGGATCTCCTCGCTGCATGACTGGAGGGCTAGGACCGAGCCCGAGATTACACACCTACGGCATAGACTCAAAACCATAGAAGGGAAACTAGAGGACCTGAAAGGGAGGTCACAACTGAACAATTTGGTTATCCTAGGCCTGCCAGAGGGGGAAGAAGGACCCTCCCTTATTGTCTTTGTACAGAAATTTTGTTTTAAAATTGCAGGCCTGTCTCCCAACGGGCCCAACTACATCATCGAGTGGGCACACAGAGCCCTCTGCCTGACTCCTCCCCCAGGGACACCTCCTAGGGCACTGATTTTTCGGGCCTTGAATTTCCTAGACAAACAACACATCCTGGGAAAGGTCCAAGAGCTCAATTCACTACAACGAGAGGTCAAGAATATCAGAGTGGCCCAGGACATACCAAAAACGGTCAGACAGAAACGTACAGAGCTGCATCCCATTGTTGTAAAACTTATAGCGGCTGGAATTCGCTACCGCATGAAGTCCCCAGCTACACTACAAGTGCTACACAGAGATGAATGGCTCAGCTTTCACTCCGCAGAACAGGCCATATCCACTTTGAAAAACTACTATCCAGACCTGTTCAAGTGATTGAGCACTTCACTGCTAGCAAGTAAGCCTACATTGGTTTCAAAGAACTGCATTTTGGTTGCTTCTCTTTCTAATCTGCAGAGCTAACATCTTACATCAGGGTGTGTAAATTCTGGGAACATTTTTCCTTTTGGGGAAGTTCCATAGCCCAGATGCTGACTACCTATTGCACAGAGCATTTTCCTGGAAGTTTTCATTTCGGAACATGTTTCTTCTTTACAGCGAACACGATATCGCTCCAGTTGGGAGCTTTCATTATTAGTTCCTGAGTAGCACACTCCTTATGGCATTATTTTGAACTGTGACTACAGCAACCGCATTGCCCTGTCGCAGGGTGTGACTGAAAGGAATCCTTTAATTGCTGGTTATATCTGTTCTAATGACAGGACACACAAAGTTTAATTATGTTCTGGATTTTTAGTTTACTCTGACTCTTATGTTAGCATTTTTCAATAGACCATTCTCGGCCCCACAAGGAGGCCCCCTGGTTAACTGTGTGAACTATCTATTTGGTGCCAAGAAGTATACCATGTTTTCGAACCATACAGTATAAAGAAGCATGATAGGTTTTAATGATTACTGTTGGGTAGAGTACCTTTCTATAAGAAAAGTTGTTTTCTCTAAATTAGCAGATTTGTTTGACTTACAGGTTTAGCTATGTGTGGGAGAGGGGGAGGAGGGAGGCTTTTGTTAGGGCTGCATATGGTAACATCACGGTCCAGAGTAGGCATGGAGGACAGTTGTTTGGACTGGGTAGTAATGTGGTATAATGTTTTTTCTTTCCTTAAGAGGGGTACCTGTTGGGGAGAATTACTGGAACTTGCTTGGTACTGGGGTGGGGAGGAGGAGGGGGAGGGTTGCTGGAGACTGTTTTCTTGGTTGAGGGAGGGGGCTGGAGACAAAGATCACTGTGCTAAATGGTGCCGTATGTGTAACGCACAAAATTACAGTCCTTGTTTGTACCCATGTCAGATAATCCTTGCCAATGAGGTATGTGTCATGGAATGTTAAAAGAGCAAGGAATAGGGGAAAAAGGTACCAGATCCTAAAGCATTTGCAGCTCCTTCACTGCCAGGTGATGTTCCTGCAGGAGACCCACCTTCTGGCTGCAGAAAACCTGCTCTTTCATCAGCAGACTGTGGGCCAGGTGTTCGCTGCCGGGAACGCCATTCGGCAGAGGAAGTTGCAATATTGGTTTTCAAAGGTACCAATTTTAATCTAAAGCACTGCATCACAGACCTGGCAGGTCATTATATTTTGTTACATGGTATATTAGACCACACAGAGATACTATTGGGAGGGATTTATGGCCCTAACACACCATCCCCAGAATTCTTCTCCCACCTGGTCACTCTCTTAGCCCCTTATGCCCATTTGCAAGTCCTCTTAGCAGCCGACTGGAATGTTACTCCAACATCTGACCTGGACAAGTCGGGCCACCATTCCAGATGCCTATCTCCTACACAAGTAGCTCTCCAAGAACTTATAGAGATGGAGGGTCTCTGTGACCTGTGGTGCATTATGCATCCGGCTGAAAGCCAGTGCACTTTTTACTCCCCTGTACACAGGTCCTACTCCCATTTGGATTATTTCCTGATTAGTACAAGTAACAAGTTTGGATTATATCCTGATTAGTACAAGTTTCCTACTAGGGGTAGTGGATGGAGGAATTTCCCCAAGGATTCTATCGAACCACTCCCCTGTCTGGATGGAATACACCTCCCTTCCTAATATCAAGAGGGATCATATCTGGAAATTGAATGTCCAACTTTTTAAAGACCCCCAGACTTTGGCAAGCATTAAAACCTTCATTGAGCAGTTTATGGAGCATAACATAGGGTCCATACCAGACGTGGATAAGATTTGGTGCTCGTTTAAATGTGCAATGAAAGGGGAATTTGTTAGAATAGCTGCCACCAGAAAGAGACAACATGAGGTCTTCCTACGGTCCTTGTTAGGGAGAATCAAAACCCTTGAACAAGATCCACTACTGGACTCTTTGGAAATAAAACAAACTGCCTTGGCCAGTCTATGGCACCAATAAGCAAACGTTTTGAGGGAGCGTACGGAGTATGCTACACTAAAAACTCACTCCACATATGTGGACCAAGGGGACAAGGCAGGCCATCTGTTAGCCCTTCAGCTAAGACAGCAGAAACCCTCTAGATTGATCCCAGTTATTTCATCCCAAGAGGATGGATCCCTTAAAACATCCCCAGTAGATATTGCTCATGAGTTTGACAAATATTATAGTCAGTTGTATAGCTCTCAGACTAACCCACCTCCTGAAAGTGTAATACAGGCCTACCTAAGTGCAGTTTCAGTGCCGATCTTGTCCCCTGGACAAGTGGCATATTTGGCACGCCCCATCTCTGCCCTAGACATTCTCACTGCCATAACTTCCTTGCCCTCTGCCAAAGCCCCCGGGCCGGATGGCCTTTCCTCTCATTTTTACAAGGCATTGGCCAAGGAATTACCCCCATCCTTCACCAGCTTTTCTCTTTCTTTTGTCAAAAAGAGATTACTGACTACTCCCTGTTGGAGGCATTAATTATTGTATTGCCCAAACCCAATAAGTCCAAAGATAAAGTTACTAATTATCACCCCATTTCCCTCATGAATTATGACACGAAGATCTTTGCGAAGATTGTCTCCACCAGAATCATGCAGGTTTGGGATGACGTAATTGGGCCTGCGCAGGTTGCTTTCATGAGGGGCAGGTCTCAACTGACCACTTGAGGAAATTGGAGCATGTTTTCTCTGCATCCAGGGGGGCCAAGCTACCTATGGCCCTGGTCTCCCTGGATGCAGAGAAGGCATTTGATAGGGTGCAATAGGACTTCTTGTTTCTAGTTCTGAAGAAATTTGGTTTTCCTCTCCCCTTTATAAACTGGATACAGGTGTTGTACACTAAACCACAGGCAAAGGTGTACTGCAATGGCATATTATCAAATGGGATCCTTCTCCACTCGGGCACTCGGCAGGGATGCCCTTTGTCCCCCTTACTTTTTAATTTATATTTTGAACCCCTAATTCGTCATCTCAAGATTTCCCCTTATATTTCTGGAATCTCAGTAGGCAATCTTGAATTAAAAATATCTGTGTACGCAGATGACATTTTGCTACATTTAACCCATTTAAATTCTTCTATTCCTGAAGTACTCCAACTCATTAAGGAGTTTGGGAACTTTTCTGGATACAAGCTAAATTTAGATAAGACCACTATCATGCCCTTAAACTCCAAGGCTATCCTTACCACTTACACCCACTTTGATATGACCTGGGCAACAGAACTGCAATATTTGGGTATTTTTCTGTCCCAAAAACAATCAGTAATGAAGGGGTTCAACCTAGACAAAATAGTGGATGTTTTTAAACAAGACCTCGATAGATGGAACTCCCTGTCTCTTTCCCTACTAGCACGTATCAGTGTAGTCAAGATGAATGTGCTTCCCCACATTTTTAACCCCACTAATATGCTAAATCTTTCTCCCATGCAGATGGTTTCACCGTCTTCACTCATTCATTTCCCATTTCATTTGGAAGGGGAAGACCCCCGTAAAGCATATGTTAAACTGAAGGCCCAGAGACATTTATTTATTTGTTTGTTTTCGTGACTGGGTAAGTGCACTAGGCATAGCAATGCCTATTTTCAGGCATGACCCAGGAGGGTACAAGGATTACAGATGACAAGAAAACAGTTTGTACAGTAAAACAATAGGTGGAAAAACAGCAGGTACAAGTCCGATACAATTTTCAGCAAGGTACAATGTATACTAATCAAACAGTAAGTAATAGGAAATAATATAAAAGGTGGACTTAAGTTGCCCAATTTCTGTCTTTACTATTTGGCCAGTCATTTCTCTAAATATACGCGATGGCCCCTGAACTTGGAGCATGGGTCTTCTTATATACCAATCTGGTTGCAACTTGAAAGGCAGCAATTCCTGGGAATCTCCCCTAACAGCCTTCTTTATACATGTCCTAATAAATTACTGCCCTGCCTTAAAGGCACAGTTATCAATAATTCACCGCATGTTCATGCCCAGCTATGCAGGGCCATGCAGTATAACTACCCGCAGGACATCTCTCAGCCACTGTGGGGCAATTTAAATTTTAAAATAGCTGGCATGATGTTGTCCCACTCGAATTTCCTGGAGTTGCAGGATAAAACGGTCTCTGATCTCTTGGTAGACGGACTAATACCCAATAGCAGAGACCTTTTGACCCAATTCAACCTCCCCACGAAGCACATTTTTCAAGTGTTTCAACTCCGTCACATGCTAGTCACCTGGTTTGGAGTAACAGAATGGGTTATAAATTGTAGCAATGTTATTTCCTTAGTTTTGGTTCAATCTTGGCAACTCAATGCTGTTTCTCAACTAGTTTCCTTGCTGTTAGCACATCTATTCCCAGAGGCATTGGGTAAGTCGAACTACTGGGTATCTGCCTTCCCCAATTTAACGCCCAATTGGGAAAATGTTTGGAGAGATATGTACAGATTTGTGTCCAGTGATAAGCTACATCTTATGTAATTCCATATAATACACAACATTTACTTTACCCCACTTCATCTA
Source organism: Neoceratodus forsteri (assembly GCA_016271365.2). NCBI lineage: Eukaryota > Metazoa > Chordata > Ceratodontiformes > Ceratodontidae > Neoceratodus > Neoceratodus forsteri. The sequence goes on along the minus strand of CM057454.1, from coordinate 354,719,227 downwards.
AACAAGATAGGTAAACTTCCCACTACCCAGTGCTCTAAATGTAACAACACTGAGGGAAATCTTTTGCACATAATGTGGGACTGTCCTAGGGTAGCTCCCCTCTGGAGAAGGATTAAAGCAGATTTAGACCCTCTATTAGGGTTACAGGACTGCTTCTCTCCTGAAATATGTATTTTGGGCAATGTAGCTGCCATTCCAGTGCTTGAAAGGAGACTCCATATTTCCCTAATCTTGCTGTCTGTTAAAAGATTAGTTCTGCACCACTGGATTGACCAAGAGGATATTACTTACCCAGAATGGCTGAACGAGGTCTTGTTTAATCTACGAGTAGAAAAAAGAATTGCTGGTATGCAATATCACCTACCAACCTACACCAAAAAATTGGGGCAAGCTAGAAGCCCTGCTGACGGCCCACCCTTCTCCTTAGTCTGTCTACACAAATACTGGTATTTTTAACTCTGTGTCTTTATTGCTATGGTACCTATGAACTAGTAATATTCACTAGGGGTATACTCTCCTGCTTCATTGGGCACTATTACCTTCCACCTTAAATATGGCACTCATACTACCTTTGGGTTACGTCTCCGGGGGGGATAAGGAGGGAGGGAGGGAGGAAGGGAGATAGAGTGTGGTGGGGGAGGGGGATGGGGGCATTTTGGGGTACTGTGTATTATAAAGTATAGTACTATGTGATGTGTGTCTATGAGTTGTACCCATATCAGTCCACCTGATCTATATCCTGATGTATGCATCATGTTTTTTGTTTATGGCTGTATTTTTTGTTTTGCTAAAAGTTAAACTAATAAAGTATACTGAATTGTTTAAAAAAAGAAGGGCAACCAGAAGGCAGCAATAGCGAGAGGAAAGGGAGGGATAAGATAGAGGGTTTCTGTGGGGCAGTGTCCCTAGTGCTGCCAAGCAAGCCCGTGTGGTGTGGTGGTGAGGGTGGCTGGCTCCAGCACAGGAGGATCTTGGTTTGGGGACAGGATGGGGAGAAATATTTTGCTGCTACCTGCGGCTCTTGTATTGTTTTTTCCTTTTCGGGAGTCTTGCCCCTCCCCGACATGCACCCGCCTAAATTGATAATCCTTCAGTAGGGGGTGCAGAGCAAAGCCCCCATGAGTGGAGAGCATGGGGGTGTGCAGCCCCTCGCATACACATTATACACATACTGGCGGATGTAGTGTATTATATTCATAAAGTGCTTTTAGCGATATAGACTTTCACTCCTCAATATGATTGCTCTTTTTGTGTTCGCTATTATGACATGGAACCTCCTCTTCCTCCTCCTGCTGAGCTCTGTCTGCCTCATCTTCACTTTCTCTAGGCTCTCTCTCCCTCTCATCATCTTTAGTCGGAGACCTGTTTTTCAGTTTAGTCTTTTCTGACTGTACAACAGTCAGATTTCTCTCCTCAGGCCATGACTCATGCTCATGCTTCACACTCTCATTTGGGAATGGGAAACTTTCATCAAGATTGGGCTCAGAACCACCATCACCAGGAGACATGGGGACACCAACAACCTCCTCCTTGACCACTATGCCTGAGCCAGACATTTTGCTACCCCTCGGGCTGCTTCTCTTGTCTCCACCTCCCACAGCCCCCACCAGCATGGATGCTACAGATGTGGCAGAGGACAATTTGGCGACTCTAATTCCACTGCCACAGCTGCCAGTTACTCCTTTACTACTACTACTATCAGCAAATGGAGTCCATAGCTGCTGCTGCTGCTGCTGCAAATGTAGTGTTTTTTAGCTGCAACACTGTTTTGACCCACAGAACATAGGCACCTCTTTGCCACCTCCCCAGGGTAGCATGGTTTTTTTTTTCCAACTCTTTTTCTCGCCTCTAGAGCCGGAACTCTCTCGGGCCTCACCTCTGGCCGATACTGCTCTACTACCCACTGTGAGCCCCGCCATCCTCAAGGGCATTACTGTTCCTCCCCGAGCCTCCCAGAGGACATAGGGATCGAGGAGATAGAAGGGGCGGTGGAGGGGCTCCAGTATTGGACGTGTGGCAGCGTGGCTCGGGGCGGGCCATCGCCTGTCCGGCACAGAGGGGTTTTCCGTGTGGTGTTTTTATGCCTCCCTGATGTGGGACATGCAATATCATCCCACCCCGAGACGTGGGTGCTCCCAACCACATCTGGAGGACAGCCGCCTGATGTCTACCCCTTCGCTAAGCCCCATGTGCGTAACAGTGCTGCCGGTATCCACCGGGGGGACACTGCCTCACGGTACCTGGATCCCTCCCTGAGAGAGAGAGCAGTCCTGCAGATGCTCAATCCTCTCTCTCCCTACAACCCCGGCAGGCGGGCTCGTTCCCGAACCCGGGTCGCCAGCGTAGCGTGAGGTGTGGCGTCCAGCGCCTCAACCCTCAGTGCCACTGGGCCGGTCCCCAGGGTAGCATGTTATAATGGTGATTCAAATTGAGCGACTCAGTTCTAAGCAACTCAGTTTGAGCACCTATCATGTGAGCTACCCTGAAAGGGTAGCGAGGCGGGGTTATAGCGCCAAGTTAGGGATAAACACAGTGAGGTAGTAGGAGAGTGAAGGAACAGAAGGGGAGGGTTCAGGAAGTCGAAGGTATGTGGGCTGTAGTTTGGTGGTGTGCTGATGAGCTACAGTTCTGGTGTGGTGTTGAGGGTGGCAGGCTGCAGTGAGGGAGGTCCAGGGTTCGGGGCTGGGTAGGGATTCTATTTTGTTTTATCGTGTGCAGAACTTAATTTTTTTTTTATATCCAAGTTTCTCCCCTTCCCCAGCATGCACCCCCTGGAGTTGAGAATCTTAATCTAGTGGGGGTGCATGGGGCACAGCCCTCCCCCCCCACATAGATACATTGTTGTTGGTTTCTTGTCACTGTTGTCGGGTTCACTGGAGAGTGTACATCACTGTTTTGATTTTCGGTGATGTGCACTTGCTGTAACAGCGATTGCTGTTTAGCGATCGCTGTTAAGTCAATGTCAAATGTCAAATTTATTTAAAAAGACGCCCAATCCCACAGGCTCTGGGCGCCGCACATAGCTATACAATATTTCATATCATATACATTATACAATAAAATATAAAACATATAAAATTTAATCTCCAAAGGCTTGCACAAATAAGAAGGTCTTTAGACGACTCTTAAAGGCCTTTATAGTGGGGGCCTCTATCACTGCAGACGGCAACAAGTTCCAGAAAGCGGGAGCAGCGTCTCCGAAAGCTCGGTCCCCCACAGATTTTAATCTCGCTCTCGGAACTTTAAGGAGGCCACCACTAGAGGAGCAGAGATTTCGGACAGCGGTGGACGGTACCAGAAGATCAGACAGGTAACCAGGGCCCTGCCCGTGTAGGGTCTTATAGGTGAGAAAATCCACCTTGAAAAGTACTCTCCATCTGACAGGCAGCCAGTGCAATACTGGAGTGATATGATAAAATTTACTTTGTCCAGACAAAAGCCAAGCAGCAGCATTTTGCACTAGGTGCAGTCTGCGGAGAGAACGTCCAGAGACCCCGAGATAGAGGGCATTACAGTAGTCAAGCCTAGAAGTGACTAAGGCCTGTACCAAAGTAGGGAGGTCCAGAGCCGGAACAAGGGGCTTAATCCTGGCAATGTTTCTAAGATGGAAAAAACAGGAACGAACCACAGAGGATATTTGAACCTCCATGGACAAGCTCCTGTCAAAAATCACACCAAGATTTCGCACCCATGGGGAGGCCATCAATGACACAGCTCCTAGCACAAGGCCAGTCACAGAGTCAGAGGCCAACCCATCACGAACTCTGTTCGACTCCACTACCAGTACCTCAGTCTTGTCGGGGTTCAGTCGCAGCCAGCTGGAGGACATCCAGTCATTAATCTCAGCCAGACAGATATTCAGCACATCCACTGCATTTGATGTTCCTGGGGCAAAGGATAGGTATAGCTGAGTATCATCAGCATAGCAATGAAAACTCAGACCATACCTCCTAATGATCCCCCACAGGGGCAGCATATATACTGCAAACAACATTGGGGCCAATACCGAACCCTGAGGGACTCCATACGAAAGGAGCCAGGGTGCAGATGAGAAATTACCCATCACAACCCGTTGCCTCCTGTTAGTAAGAAATGACTCAAACCACTTGATGACAATACCAGTGAGTCCGCATAACTCCCTCAGGCAGAAAAGCAACACACAATGGTCCACAGTATCAAATGCTGAAGAGAGATCAAGGAGAACAAGAATTGTCTTGTCCCCTCGATCTCTAGCCCTGAGGAGGTCATTTTGCACCCGAACTAATGCAGTTTCAGTGCTGTGTCTGGCCTGAAAAGCTGACTGGAAGGGATCATACAACTCGTGGAGTCATGAGATGTTCCCCAACTGAAGCGATACCACCTTCTCAACAACCTTTCCCAAAATGGAAGATTGAGATAGATCGCACTTTGCCCTAATCTCCGGGTCCAGAGAAGCTTTCTTTAAAGGGGCCTCACCACAGCCTCTTTCAAGGCATCCAGAAAGACACCCTGACTCAAGGAGCACCGGACAATCAGGGCAAACACGGCAGAACAGTGTCAACGCACCTCATTAAGAAGCGTTGTACGGATCCAGTTCACAAAGGTATGCTTCAAGTTGGCCGCCACCTCAATAACCTCATGAACCTCCACTGGCCTAAACTCTCCCCAACCTGAAAGAGTGCTCTTTGAACACAACTGACGACCACTGACAGCAATGATATTACTGGCTGAGGAGACCTCCCGCCGGATCACAGACACCCTGTCCGAGAAAAACCGAGCAAATTCCTCACAATCCTCATCTGAGGAAACTCTTCCAGGCTGAAGACAGGATGGATGAAGAAATCTGTCGACAGTCTGGAAGAGCGAGGCTTGTCGGCTTCTCCCGGCAGCAATCTCCTGAGACAGAAATACCGCCTTCTTTTGGTTGATTGCCTCCTGATATGTGCAATAATGCACACATAGGACCAGTTTGTCAGCCCCCCAGATGGGATTTCCTCCAGCGATGCTCTAATCTCCGACCCAGTGTCTTCATTTCCTTGAGATCACCATCATACCAGGGCGACCTCAGGTATGAAGTTCTGGGTCGTACACAGATAGGTGCGAGGGAGTTGATGGCGCCAGACAGCACCTTATTATAGGCGTCTACCCTGGCGTCAACAGCTCCGACGCATACATCACCCACACTTGATAAATCAACTGCCGCCATAAAACCCTCAAGGGTAAGATCTTTTAAAGGGCGGCAGCGAAACATCTCATGACATGGAACCCCTCCCCAGCACCTTTTCCTTTAGTTGAGCATCTCATCTGACTCATTTTATATATTTAGATTTATAATATTGTGAGGAAAAAATTTAAAGAAACCCTGCAGTAAAACTAAATAGCAGCAGCAGATATCTCGACCAAGGGATTAGAAGTGTGACCTGATTCTGAACAGAACAGTTTACCGAGCTAATAGCAACTACAGTAAAACCTCCAAAATAGAATTTTTTTATTGTTGTTTAACAAGACACACATGACAGATGTAATTAGCAAGTTACTGTAATACAATCACTTTAAGAACTAAATCAAATAACTGCAAGTAATATAGAAGACTGACACAACACTCCCCTTAAACACACCAAACCGTACTACAGAAATAAAATGAGAAATCACAGACCACATACAAAACAAATAACAAAAAAGACTGAGGGAAACAAATATGAGATATCTGCTGCATACAGACTAGTGGCCATACTAAACAAGCATTTGTCAATGCCGAATGTTGTCGCACTGGCATTGGCATTGGTAGTGGTGGAGCTAGAGATGCATAATAGGAATGGCAGTGAAGTACTGAAGTGATGCCAATCCCACCCCCACCCTGTAGAGAGCGGCAGGCATTGGGGCGTGCCTTTGGGTTGTCAGCTATAATGATCATGCCATTGTACCTCACCCTACCCTGTAGACACTGACAAGTGTCATGGTGTGCTTTGGGGTCTTTGGGCATTATACTTACCCCATTCCATAAGAAAATATACTGATATGGGTGCAGTATAGGAGTGTGGGGTGAAGTTTGTGGCCGAACAGTGCAAGACACACCACGATGCCTGTCAGTGGCTGCAGGGTAGGCATGGGGAGTGGAATGGAGTGAGCATTACATCCGATGATCCCAAGTCACAGCCCTGATGCCTGTCAGTCCATACAGAGTGGGGTGCTGCAGTTGAAAACCCTAACACCGTAGACGTGTAGTGGTAGTTTCACTCTACATTTTCAACATGGGCTGCTTGTCAGGCCACCTCATGAAAAGCAGCACAATCACTTTGTTAGCTGAAAGGTGGTTTCTTGAGCGGCGGCAGTGGCATTTGGTGACAGAGGCGAGAACAAAGTTTTGGGCAGGATGTGGAGAATGACAACTATATTGTTCATGAGGAGGCATAAAAAATGGCAACGTTGAAAATCTGGAGTGGCAATATGAAATATTGGTGAAGCAATGAACATGCATACAAACTGCGCAGCAGACGTCCGCAACCCAATTATCTGTGGGAGTTTTTTAGGCACATTTTCAACATAGGTATTTTGGGACCACCCCTCATGAACAGTGGTGCTGTGATTTTGTTAATGTGTCCCAAAACGTGATTTCCCACAGCGAGCATGCCATTGTGCGTCACAGTTGCGGGAACGCGCTTTGGGCAGGCTGTGAAAAATGGCAGCTGTACTGTTGATAAGGAAGTGTGCACAAATGCCAGTGGTGAAAATCTGGCATGAAAATATTGCAAATGTACGAAGCAACAAGGCTGCGTAGAAACTGTGCAACGCACGCTTGCAGCACAGTCATTTTATGGACTTTTGGCACCAAATTTTCAACATAGGCATTTTAGGACCTCTGCTCATGAACAGGGTCATTGTCATTTCCTCAAACTGCCCCAAAAACTGATTTTGCACAGCGACCGTGCAATTCTGTGCCGGACTTGCGAAAACACATTTCATCCAGGATATGTAAAATGACAGCTGTACTGTTCATAAGGAGGTGTGGAAAAATGCCAGTTTTGAACATGTGGAATGAAAATGTTACAAATGCACGAAGTCATGAGCGTGCGTGCAAACTGCGCAACGCACGCTCGTAAAACACTAATTTTATGGACTTTTGGCCCAAAATTTTCAACATAGGCATTTTAGGACCTCTGCTAATGAACAGTGTCACTGTAATTTTCATAATGTGTCTCGAATATGGACTTTCCACAGGCGACCGCGCTATTCTGCGCCGGAACTGCAAAAATACATTTTGGTCAGGATGTGAAAAATGACAGCTGTACTGTTCATAAGGAGGTGCAGAACAATGGCAATGTTGAAAATCTGTAGTGAAAATATTATAAATCCGTGAACTTATGAGCGCGCATGCAAACTGCGCAATGCACGCTCATAACACAGTCATGTTATGGAGTATCATCACCAAATTTTCAGCATAGGCATTTTAGGACCTCTGCTCATGAACAGTGCAGCTGTCATTTTCGTAATTTGTCCTGAACACTGATTTCCCACATCGACCGTGTTATTCTGCACCGGAAGTGCAAAAACACATTTCTGGCAGGATGTGAAAAATAACAGCTGTACAGTTCACAAGAAGGTGTGGAAAAATGCCAATGCTGAACATGTGGCATGAAAATAGTTCAAATTCTTTAAGTTACGAGCGTGCGTAGTACCTGCGCACTGCACGCTCGTAGAACAGTCCTTTTTGATTTTTCCATAAAATTTGCAACATAGGCTTTTTGAGAGCCCCCCTCATGAACACTGGCACTGTCGTTTCGTTCCTCACTCCCGAAAGGTGATTCCGCACAGTGACTGCGAAATCACCTTTCAGGACCGAATAATGCCATGACAGTGCAAGAATTCATGAGGAGGGGTCCCAAAACCCCATGTTGAAAATTTGGTGCAAAAATTCCCAAAAATGCCTGAGAAATGCAGCAAAGTTGAAAAAAACCCTATTTATTCCATTATGCAGTTTACCAGCATTTCCTCAGTTCGCAGTCGGCTTTGAAGACTGCAGACATGTTCCAGGTCCACCGAAGATCGTCGCACCGGACTCCGGAGGTAAGTATTGGGTGAGGGGGGGTGTGGGAAGGCAGGGTGCGCAATGGGTGGGTGCAGGTGGTGGGTAGGGAGACTATGAGGGACCGTTTTTGTGTTACAGGGTGAAAAGAAAAAAAAAAAACACTGCAAGACAGTTTTTTTTTCCTCGGGGATTTGGCACACTGGGGTGGGCTCCCAGCATGCCACCTAACTGTTTGGGGAGGGTTGCTGTAGCCAACAGGGGATTGGGCATCCTCGTCGGCACACAACACAAGTAAGCATGTATGCTGACGGGATTGGGCACCCTGCTCACACAAGGAAAGTGCAGGGGCAAAAGCCAAGGATTGGGCACCCTCAGCATATAACACATGGCGGGAGTGCTTTATGGTGACGGGAGGGCTCTCTGTCGGCACATAATTGGGGCCACGGTAGGCTAACAGGGGATTAGGCGCCTCAAGTCGCAGTAGTGCCAGCATTTACACAATGTGGCCGAAAGACGCTGGGAGGTCCGCTGCATCTGTTGAGCTTTGCTTGGATTGCAGTGGACCTTTCCTTAGATGTGCTCTCCACATTATGTATGCATGGTGTGGTGCCGGCATGCAGGCTGATTGGGGAATGAGGGACGCACCTACTAATGCGTGCTCTGCATTCGCCCAACAGTGACCGCGCCTCCAAATCTCCACTGCCGCAAGATGTTGGCTGCACAAGCGTGCCAACATAAAAATGTTCAAAAGTCACTGATCTTCCTGTGCTGCCTTGCTAGCTGAAACATTTCCCCTCCCCAATCACAGTAATTCTTCACTAGGCAAAACAACAACAAAAAAACAGTACTTTAAACTAAATAAATCAGCAAAACCAGAAACAAACAACTCTAATCTAGCTGCACAAGGCCCTTTAAATCATTCTGTTAGTGAGTTTATTTTTTTTACTGTATTGATGTTATGACTGCAATGTAATGATTTTCTATTTCTGTGCACCATTATTGCATTGATATTATCACTACTCTGTAATATAATATTCTATGCATGATTATTGTATTGATTTTATCACTACACTTTAATTAAGCAATAAGGCACGACAGGGTGCGGTATATCATGGGATATCGTCATGCCTCGTGTGGTTGGGCATGAGGCCTCAGGCCGAGTGTGTCCAACGACCCAAAAAGTGACGATATCCCATGATATACCACACCCTGGAGTGACTTATTGCTATTATGAACTGAGTTTGAATTTTCATAAATTAAAAAAATAAAACAAACAGGTTTTTAAATGTTTTATGAACAAGTTTTTGGGTGATGTAGGAGTACATTTTGAAAAAATAGTTCTCAGACAGAACAGAGAAAGGAGGCTGGTGGTGCAGGAACTTTTTTGAAGCCATGATGATGTAGCCCGATATCATCATGGCTTCAAAAAGCTCTCTGCCAATCAGATTCCTCTATTTATGCTCTCAGTTCATAATATTAATTACTATACACCTTCACTGTATTGATTTTATCACTACACTATTTATACGGGTATGATTTTCTATGTACTGTTTCTGTATTGTTTTTATCACTACACTGTGACATGATTTTCAATGCACCTTTACTGTATTGATTGTATTACTACTCTGTGATATGATTTACAATGCACCTTCACTACACTGTAATGTGATTTACCATACACTTTACTGTATTGATTTTTATTAATTTTATCACTACACTGAAACGTGATTTATTATGAACCTTTATTTTGATTTTATCAGCACACTGTAATATGATTTACTATACACATTACTGTACCAATTTTATCACTACACTGTAATATGATTTTCAATGCACATTATTGTACTGATTTTATCACTATACAATAATATGATTTAATATGCACTTTTATTGTATTGATTTTATCACTGATTCTATCACTGCAGTGTAATATGATTTACTATGCTACAGTGTACTATGATTTACTAAGCACATTGCTGTACTGATTTTATCACTACTCTGTAATATGATTTACTATGTACATTACTGTATTGATTTTATCACTATACTGTAATATAATTTAATATGCACCTTTGTTATATTGATTTTATCACTACACAGTAATATGATTTATTAAGTACCTTTATTGTAGTGATTTAATCACTACATTGTTATATGATTTACTATACACCTTTATTGCATTGATGTTATCACTACACTGTAATATGATTTACTAAGTACCTTTATTGTACTGATTTTATTTACAAAGCATCACTATTGAACTGATGTTATCACTACATTGTAATATGATTTACTATGAACCGTTATTGTATTGATTTTATCACTACATGGTAATATGTTTTTTATGCAGCTTTATTTTATTGATTTTACTACCACACTGTAATATGATTTACTACACACCTTTATTGTATTGTGTCATTACACTGTAATATGCAACCTCTGCTGACTATAGTCACCTTTGGGTTGTGCTGTTCAATGTGAGATCAGTCAGGAACAAGACAGCATTTATAGCAGACTTGGTTTCCTCAGTTGATCTCACTTGGATTACAGAGACCTAGCTGGGAGATGATTCTGGCCCAGTTTTGGATATGTCTATCATTGACAGATTCTCTATAGTGCACTGCCTGAGGAGTAATCGCAGGGGTGGGGGTATGGCCATCAGTTTCCGATCTGAACTGAACTTCTCTGTGCAACCAGTGTGTTCTACTTTGTTTGAATGTGTGGCCATACGTGGGGGTCCAGGTGCAGGTTGTAGAATCCTTCTAGTGTACTGGCCTCTGGGGCATGAGAGGGAATTTCTGCAGGAAGTTGTGGACTTCCTAACCAAGAGGGTGATGGAGTCACCCGGGTGGTTGATCCTGGGTGACATCAATGCCCGAACCGATGATGAACTATCACAGTTTGGACAAGACTTCCTCCAGACGATGATTTCACTGGGCCTTTCACAAGCATTTGCTACTGTAACTCACAAACATGGGCATGTCTTGAATCTAGTATTCTCACTTGGGCATGAGATCACTGATCTCAAGATTGATCCAGTTGTTTGGTCAGATTACTGCACAGTAGGGTTCTCATTTGGGGGCCCCCTTGGTAGTCCTTCCCCTGTTGAGATGGTCTTTTATCTCCCTTTAAAAGGATTTTCCCCAGAGGGACTGTTGGAGGTAATGAACCTCTTGGTGTAGAGTGTTGCTTGTGTGGCAGGTGTGGGTGAGGCTGTGGCAGCCTGCAATGGGGCTGTTACCTCAGCATTCAGCTGTGTTGACCAATGTCTTCTCGGTTGAGATTCCCATGTTTTGACGGGGCTCTCAAGGAGATGAAGACCAGGGGTCAGTGGTTGGAGCACTGTTGGCAGATGTCCGGATCAGAAGAAGATAAACTGGCTTTGAGAACTCAGAATGGTGAGTATCAAAGAGCAATCTCCCATAAGAAGGCAGCATTCCTGTCCAGGTAGATTGCTGCAGGGAAGAACAGACTGGCTGAGCTTCTTAGGACTGTAGACAGGCTTCTATACCCAGCCGGTCTGCAGTCAAACAGTGCAATTTCAGCTGCTAAGTGTGAAAAGTTCACACTATTCTTCTTTAACAGAGTGTCCCTATCAGTCCAGATCTGTCCAACAGGGCAGTCACGGCCCTGCAGTGGTTAGTTGTTTGTCACTAGAAGCACTCCATTTGCCTGGAATGAGTTTAGACCAGTGGAGGTGGAGGAGGTCTGTGAGATAATCTTGACGTTGCAGCCCACATATTGTGAAATGGCCCCTTGCCTGGGATATGTGGAGTCTGTTGGTCCAGTGTTCACCAAGATAGTTCGGTGCTTGCTTTTGGAGGGCTCATTCCCCAGTGCTCTGAAAAGGCACTGGTGAAGCTCCTCCTGAAGAAACCATCCCTCATCCCTGACATCTTGATGAATTATAGACTTATCTCTAACCTTCCCTTTTTGGGTAAGTTTATCAAGAAAAAAGTGGCTCTGCAGCTCAAAGCCACCTCACTGCTTTCAACATCTATGAACTCCTCCACTCAGGATATAGGTCAAGACACAGTACTGCAACTGCATGAGTCAGGGTGCACAGTGATCTCCTCAGGGCAGCCTTTGACACTGTGGACCATGGTATGTTGTTGGATCACCTAAGGGAGCTCTGTGGACTCACCCACACTGTCATCAGATGGTTTGAGTCCTTCCTCACAGGTAGGATGCAGAGGGTTGTGATGGAGAGTTTCTCCTCCCACCCTAAGCCCCTACTGTGTGGAGTTCCTCAGGGCTTGATCCTCTCACTCATGTTGTTTGCAGTGTATATGCTGCACCTGGGAGAGATGATCAGATGTTACAGTGTGGGATTTCACTGCTATGCAGATGATACCCAGCTGTATATGCCTTTTCGCCTGGGACTCATGACGCTGTGAAAGTATTAATTGCACGTCTGGCCGAGATTCAGGACTGGATGTCCTCTAACTGGTTGAACCTCAACCTGGACAAGATGGAGGTACTGGTAGTATAGCCTGGTCCTTTGCGGGAGGCGGAGATTGCTGGAGCAGGAACTGACGTTATGCTATGTCTTACCCCATTTGCAGCCTCTAACAAGGTGAAAAATCTGGGTGTTATGTTTGGCAACAAAGTGACACTTGAGGCTCAGGTGTCATCTGTTTTCGGGAGTGGCTGTTACCACTTGAGGAATATCGCCTGGATTAAAACCTTAATCCCACCAGATGATCTGCCCTGACTGGTGCACACATTTGTGATGTTCAGACTTGACTGCTGCAATTCCCTCTGCCTCAGGTGTAGCCCCCTGTGGGGGCTTACCTAATTTGCCTCAGTCTCCCCATTTGCCCCAGTTGCTTCCTGCATCCTCTGTTTTCCCCCTAGCATCTCACCGCCACCAAGTCTTACTCACTCCCAAAAGCCTCTGTCCAGTCCCTGCTTGTTTTGCAGTTTCGGGGTGGGGGCCAGAGGTGCTGAATCATGAGCTGCTGCTCTCCCCTTTGCACAACTCTGCAAGTGGGTGGCCCGCACCTGCACGGTGGAGTGCTCCCATTTTTCTACCACCGTAGTGGTAAGGTGGCAGCCTCTTGTGGGGTTCTGGTTCCCAATTATGACAGTACAGGGACTGGAGACCTTAAACAGCCACAAGAGAAGCCTCTAAACAGTTTAATTCAAGAGTGTCGATAAGCGCTGGACCCCACTCATGAATATTAATGAGGTCAGCATTACTATTAATGTGAGAGCCTGCCTTCTGCCTAGGGACATTGTATTTCGGCAGCAGCAACAGGCATGGGACTCAGTTAAAATATTAAATGTGGTAATTGCTCAGTAGGAAACAAAGAAGTAGGGAACAAAGACTGCTATAAGACTGTGGGGCTTGGTTTAAATAAAAATGTTTAAACTAGCTGCACCAGAAATGTGAAGTGGGACATTGTATGGACTGCATGGGGATTGTGTTTAACAGCAGCCATGTTTGCAGCTTTTGACCCTCTTTACAGCCAATTGGAAAGCCAGGATTATTACCAGAGATTTATGGGACTGGGTTAAAGCTTTATGGGGGAAAAAGAAGGGACAATATTTGTCACCCATTCAAGGAACCAATCAGGTGTCGAGGGAGCCTGATAAATATTAATTTTGCAAACAGACAGGTGATTCAGCCAATCTAAATGTTGTGATTTTTCAGGCAGTTAATGACTGATTCATTGAGATAAAAAATGTGTGCAAACATTGTAGCCTATGAACTATTGCATGTGAGCTGCGCCCACAAGAGTCGTGCTGGCAGCGCACAGCTATGCACCCTGCATGCTGTCCAACTGCACACTGCACAGGGATACACATGCAGGACAAGCTGAGGCATAGCCCACAGATGTGCACACTGCCCTCGAGTGCACACTGGGTGGACCCATATTACATATCTCCACCCCATAACCCAAACATATATGGGCATTGCTGCCACCCTGCATGGAAACACGGACGTGAGTAGTGTGATGGATGACAGAGAGCAGGCAGTGGCAGAGGAAGGTAGGGCAGTGCCCAAGGTACCCAGTCAACCACAGGATACTGATGGCATAGGTCAGGGCCACACAGAGTGACAAGGATGTAGCTGGACATACAGCCATGGCTGTATGGTTATGGATATCAGTACGCACTATGCCATTCTCTATGGGGCAGAGTCCTTCAAGGCACCAGCCAAGACCAAATCCCACCTGTGGCTCAATACACAGGCCGTTTCAATGCAGCATGTCCCAAGCCACAGACACTCTCAGCCATAAAACATAACTGGTGTGATCTCCAGTCAGTTGTCAAGCATAAGCTGGCAGCTGTCAAACAGTCACAGCCTGGCACAGGCATAGGCCTGCATACACAGGGGCAAAGCCTAACCTCCAGGGAGAGGATGGTGGCAGACACCCTTTCTAAGGTAGCCTGGCATGGAGAGAAGGAGGGCATAGACGCTCTGCCAGGTATATAGTATAATGAAGGGACAAGGGGCAGGATGTCCAGGACACCATTTATTTATTTATTTTTATTTTATTTATTCAAGTCTCAGATTACAGACCTTTGAGCTGGGAACTCATTTGAGAAGGTTCCACATCAAACAGTAAGCAATCAATAGGTACATACAGGTTACATACAAGGATTACGTAACAAGTTTATGGAAATGCTAACCACTCTGTGTTGCACCCTACAGACCATGAAAGGGGGCACACCCCTGATGTGAAGGCAGCACTGTCTGTTGAGCCCACCATGCAGCCTGAATCCCAAACCAGCAGCTGGGGCCAACAGGACTGCACAGGTAGGTGGCACCCTAGGTGACCCTTAGCACATCATGATATGCACCCAGCAGTGCCACAACATGTAACACCAATCCTTTCTCTTGCTCACAGGTACAATGCAGGAGTCTGTGGGCAGGGTGGATGAGGTGCATGTACCTGAGGACGCATGCACTGAGACAGTGGAAGAGACATAGGTAGACGTGGATGAGCTAGACATCTCCCTCACGGACAGCCAACCCACAACCACCCCCTGTTCAAATCCCCGGCAGCAACTGCACCATGTATAGCTGCCCCATGGTGGACTGCAGGGCACAGAGTACATTGCCCCACAGCCATATGTGGTTGACCCATGTGTATGGCCTGCCAGCACATGCACATAGTGACTGAACACAGGCTATCTGTCCATCAATGATTTTCAGCGGAACACAGAGGTGATGAGTGGTACCATACAACAGCCCTTTGACAGTGGTGATGAGGGCCCTTCAATCTTCCAGTCCAGCTGGAGGTGGAGGCCACTCATATGTGGCATACTCCATACTTACTACCAAGAGGTGCAGCAGCTGGAATGAGACTGGGTACAGGCACAATGCCAGAATAACGAGGCCCTGAAGGAATTGATCATTGAAGGGAGGAGGATGTGCTGAGGTACAGATTGCATCGGTGATCTCCTGGAAAGGCTGATGGACCACCTGTTATCCTGGCCATCACAGTCACCCCATTCATCCCTGAGGCACATCAAGATGTCCCAAACCAGCCCGCACCTGCCAGCCCTTGTAGCCCTGAGGCACACCTGGATGTCCCAAACCAGCCCACACCTGCCAGCCCCCATGCTACCAAGGCACATTCTGAAGCCCTGATGCACTCCACATCTGCCAGCCCCAGCATTCCAGAGGTGCAGGGGGACAGTCAACCACAGCAGGTTCCAGATACATAGCCAGACAGACAGTGGCAAAGACCCAGCATCTGGGTACATGATCATCAACACGGCTAAGGAAACAACAGTCTAGAAAGCAGTGATTCCTGCCAACAAGATCCTGCCACTACCACAGAGTGTCAGTGAAGCACATGCCATATACATACCCGGACCACTGAAACCTGTCACATGACCTCCCCCCGTACACCGCCACATATCATCCCCATGTACACCACCACATATCACCACCCCATACATCTACGAGTATGTTCACAGACATCCCTGTGACATAGACAGCCAGTTCTGAGTGCTGTATCATTTTTTTAATATAAAATGTATTACTGAATGTCTCTGCTGAAAATATGATGCTCTAGGAGTGACCTCACCCCCCCAAGTTTCAGCTGAAAGATGAAAGCCATGAGAAAAGGCTGACACAGCATGTGTATCACACACACTCAGTTTTTAGAGACAATGTGTTACATGTAAGGCCTTAATCAAGGATCCTGTTTGTCTGAGTTTATTACAGCTGTAGCTGCTATATCATATCCATTTTATGATGTTGGAGAGGAACCTAGGTTGTTACACATGGGTGCAAGGTTGTAAATGCTCCTGTGAAGCCTGTGTGAGGGAGGATGCAGCATGGATCAAAGAGATGTCATTTGAAACATGATTCATGCTGAGGATTGCAAAATTAATACTTTGAAAAGACATCCTGTTTTTTTATTAGATATATTTTTATATATAATCTGACAGAGGAGGAGCTAGCTGACCTCACACAAAAAGGGGTTGGCCAATACAGTTGTTTACGGGATACTCTGTTTTACTCACACACCTTTTTGTCTAGACTCTGACAAGGAAAGATCTTTGGAGCACTTGTAAACAGATATTTTAGAAAGAGAGTCAAATCTAAGTACTGTAAGTAGGAATTGCACTGTTTAAACCTTGTTCTTTTAAAATATTTGTATGTCTTGTGATATAAGAGTTCTGTATTTTGTGTTTGACATATTTTTAACTATTTTAGTAAAATTCTTTTTAGTACTTACTTGGTCTGTCTTTGACTTATTTTTAGTTGTAAGAAAAGTATGTGGTTATTGTAGATACTAAACATAAGCTTGAATGGTGGTACCAAACTGGAAAGAGAAGCGTTCTAAATCTGAGGTCTTTATTAAAGTTTTTAAGGGTTTATCTCTGTATACCTGGTTAGGTTCCAGTAGGCAAATATATCTGTCCCCCCTCAAGACAGAAATGTCTGAGCCTACCATTGGGTACGCTAGCAAGAGGTTCACAGTTTGAATCCCTCCAAGACTTGAGACCAAAGGTTGATCCAAACTCACAAAACAGACAAGAGGGTTACCTTGTTCTGTTAAACTGTTCACAAGACTGCACTCAGAGGTTGGCACTTTGTAAGTAGAGAGCCTGACCTGCTGAGTGGGTTTGTGACAATCCCCACCCCCATAGGTGGAAAGGCACTCAGGGTGGGACATCATCACATTGCCTCACCAGCTGTCCCCTGCCCCCCATCAGTGGAATGCCCCCTGCATGAGTGTATGCTGTGCCATCCATCCAGACAGGGACTGAGCACCATGCCTCTGGTGGGCCACCCACCTCATCGCCCAGAGGGATGTGCTCCTGTCTGTCACACAGCAAGAGTAGTCATTGTCGCATAAGTGTGTTGTGCACCATGGCACATGCTGTGAACACTCTGCATGTCCTTCCCAGGGAAAGCATCATCATACTGCGTGTCAAATCAGGCACCTGAACTGCATCTTCAGAAGCCCTATTGTCCTCTCAATCATGGAACATGTCTTCCTGTGGGCTATGTTGTATGCCTCCTCCTCTGTGTCATTTGCCATCAAATATGGGGTCATCAGGTATGGTCATAGTGGGTGTTTGCTATCACCTATGCAGTGGATATTCAATAGCCACTGTAATGTCCTGTGGCAATGCATCCATCTGTGTTGCACCTGTGCTAGCTGTGTACATATACTCTCCTATCATCCATCCATCCCTGCCCCTACATGCAGCAGGAGTCATAACATGACCCAGGGAACTGTGGCACACATGTTGGTGATGACACCAGCAGCATTACATACTATCTGGCTATTTATGCTGTGACACCTCTTGTGGTTCCTGTATGCCTCCTCATCCACTGTTGGTGCCAGGATTGCAAATACATACAGTCGATTGCCTCCAGTACATTTGGCGTTCAATGCATGGCATGGAAGGCCTCCTTTATGAACCTTATGTTGGCCTTTGCAGTGGGGTGTGCTACATGCTCATGCACATGCAGTAGCAAGGCATCTGCTACCTGGTGCAGTGCCCTGGACACAGAGGACTGACTGACACCTGGGACACCCCCAGCAAACCTCTGAAAGGACACTGTGACATAGTACATCAGTGCACACAGCACCATTATCTCCACAGACATCGCCCGTGATTGCCATGTACATGGTGCCACCTGTGCACAGACAGTGTCACACAGCCTTGCAATCATGGTGTGGTCCAGGCAGAATCTTTCCAGACAGTGTGTGTCATGCAGGTGTCCAGCCTCCAATTGTGGCTAGAATACACGTGGCCATGGGTGCACCATCATTGCCCACTGATGCTCTCTCTCACCATCCAGGAGGTGAGCATTCAGTAGTAGCCCCAAGCACACCTGTTGTTGCTACAATGCAATGTGTAGTGGCCCCACCTCTTTATATCTGTTATGCAGCATGGACATCCACTGCTGACAGGCTTCCATTTAATTGCACAGTTACCCGGTATGCCGGTGGGGTGATGGAGCATAAATGGGCATCACAGGGTCACTGTTACCAAGACTGAGTGACAGTGGTGGCAGCAGCAAGCTCTCCAAGCTGGAGAACTTCAGCGCCCAAAGTGGAATGCTTTGGGCATATGTTTGAAAGCTGTGGAGGGTGTCTTCCACAGCCAACCAGGATGCCCCAGATGGGGCACAATTGTAGCAGGTCACAGAGCCTGCAAATTAGGTGTCCACCTATCACATTTATCCTGTGCATGCATGCCCTGTGTGTATTGTACTATGGCAGTGATGTTCCTCCCTTATGTCTGCACAGGACTTCCACGGACATCCACACAGGATCATGATGATCCATGTTTAGCAGCTGGATGGAGCAGCATCAATGGTAGTGGCATAGTGGATGATGTACCCCCTGCACCCTCCGTATTTTCCATCATGAAGAGTGGGATTGGCAAATGTGTATTATAGGGATGACGTGGGGGAACTCTAGGTCATAGAGGAGCCATCCAAGGTGTGTCCTTAGTGTGTGCTGGAAGATGTGTGTGCCAGCAGTGCACAGATGTGACCGTGCTTGTACAGTTCACTCATGACTGTCCTGTGTTCTTGTCTTACAGTGGTATCATGACCCTTTTCATAGGATGGAATTGGTGCAGACAGGGTGTACTGACACCACACTGAGAGACTTCAGCAGGGACTCCCAGGATGAGGAGCATGATAAGGCACAGGGTGGAGGTGGAAGCACAGGCCAGTGCAGCCACATTGATGGTGTCCCTGGGTGGTGCACCCAGCTGTTGACAGGTCCAGAGGTATGCATTTTTTATATGTGTACCAGGTCTCTGTGCTACGGGGGGGATCCCCTCTGGATGCTGGTTTATTAAAGTTATTTTGGACAACTATACCTGTGTCATTAGTCTAGACAGTGAGGCAGTGCTGCTGTTTGGATCTGCAGGCCCTGTGGGGATTGCACAATTGTCCCTTCCTGTCCACAGGACTGGTCCTTGCTGCCACTGGTATGTCCATGTTGTATGATGCTAGGGTGTTATTGCACTGCATTTCCCTGCCTGTTCTGGGCCTCTGTGGTGCTGCAGACCATCAGTGCTAGTTGTCCTTCAGGTCATGTGCCCATGGGACCATACACAACAGGCTTTCTGTCCACCTCTGTATGCCAACCTTGCATGCCTGCAGTTTACAGCTGCCCTCCACAAGGCATAGTGCTGTATGTGTTGCACCATGCGCCAATGTGACATAATACACATCATGCATGCACATATGTGTGGTGCGCACATGTTGTTATGCAGCCACACTCCCACTGCTATGCTTAGTGCTGCTGCCATGTAGCTGTACTGGTCCTGCACTACTGCACGCTCCATGTACATGCAACATGGCCATAGTGTGTTTGATTTATGGACAAAAACCCTTATGTCTATGTGTTGTGTGCCACGTAGCCACTGCATTTTCTTAGTTCATAGGCTCCAGTGTTTGCTAAAATGTAACACTGGCTAACTTAAGGTTCTGTTTATCCTGCTCTTACAAATAGAGGAGAGAAAGAAGTAAGTACCTCAGCTGGGACTTGAATCCATGCCGCCCGGAATACCGTTCCAGTTGTGCTACCAGCTGTATCACCAAAGTAACTGGAATCTAGGCCTTCCCAGAGCATATTACTCTCTCTACAATGCACATCCTGGTGCTGCATAATTAAATTTTCAATCACAAGAGTGCAGTGTGCATATTTATGAAACATATACAAACAAAGGAGAGAAAGAAGTAAGTGCCTCAGCTGGGACCTGAACCCAGGCCACCCAGAATACCATTCCAGTTGTGCTACCAGCTGCGCCATGATTGCAACAGGAAACTGGGCCATCCTGGAGCATGTAACTCTTTCTTCAATGCACAACCTGGTGCTGCACAGACAATTACATTTTCAGTCACAAGAGTGTAGTGTGCATATTTACGGAACACAAACAAACAGAGGAGAGAAAGAAGTAAGTGCCTCAGCTGGGACATTAAAGAATTTCTATCCTTCCTTCCCTGAGTCAAAACCGCTTTCCAGTGTATATCCAGTAAGTTAAAATCTCCCATAGTTTTTGCTACCAGTGCTTGGAGGCTACCCTTCTGAATTCATCCTATACCGTAATTAGTGATCATGGACCTCTGCCTGAGCAGAGGGTCTATAATAAGCTCCCAGAAATGTTTTACTTCTCCAGAGAGTCTGGCTGACAGACCCACTCACCATGGATTTAAGTCTGGCCTAAAAGTGTACCTACTGGAACTTAGTCTCTGAGGCTGCAACTGCTAGCTCCCTGCCTGTGTTCTGAGCTGTGATTATTATGCCTTACAACTTTACTGTTGTAACTATTTCACCCCCAAAACTCTTGTGTAATGGTGCCACACATACCGTGCACCTTTCTAACATATTGTGAGCCTGCTGTTACACTCTGTAAGTACTCTATGCCCATTCCAATGTATGTATCCACTGTATATAACTTCCAATGTATGAAACTTCTGTTTGTAACTAATCCCGGGTCGCTCCTGAAAAAGGGACCTCTGGTCTCAGTGGGCTTACCTAGATATCAAAATTTAAATAAATAAATATTCCTTGCAGTTAACTCCATCCATAAGAGTTCTGTTTTCTGAACCTCAGATTTCTGATTATTACAGAATGCTTCTCCTCCTCTTTTCTCCTTTGGTTCTCTTTGGCAGGGCAAGGGAACGTTTACTTCTACAGCAACCTTTCCAAAAGGCTCAGGCTGCCACACAGGGAAATGTAATCAAATGCAATACTAATTAATAAACAAAATCATAAATACAGCTATAAATAATATAAATGAAGTAACTAAAACTGTAGAAAATTAAAAAAAGGTGCTGGAAGGCAAAGAGTTCCACCCCAACTGCTGTGTTCCCCAACAACTTTAGGCAGGATGGGGGACCACTAACAGAACCACATCAGTGGAGTGAAGAGGATAGACAGGGGTATGAGGAGATAACAGATCTTTTAGGTAGTGAGGTCCAAGATGGTGTAGTGCCTTGTATGTTAACAAGTGAATCTTGAAGTTGATGGGCCACTGAATCAGTAGCCAGTGCAGATTGCACAGAAACGACTTGATGTGCTCATTCTGAGATGTTCCAACCACCAGACAGGCTGCTGCATCCACAGAAACTTAGAAACATGAAATTTGTCTGCAGAAAAGGATCACTTGGCCCACTCAGTCTGTTCAGATGGTCCCTGCCTAGTTTGTCTCTGCAGACCCTAACTGGTCTCCAGTGCTCTCCCTTCTCCCTGCTTATTTACTAATATTCCCTCATGTCTATCCCATGCATTCTTGAGGCCACCTACTGTTTTTACCTCTACCACTTCCGCTGACAGTCTGTTCCAAGTGTCCACCATTATTTCAGAGACCTAGTGCTTTCACATGTCCCTCATAAACTCCCCCCAGCTTCATTCTATGTCCTCTGGCCCTGGTGCTTTTCCTCATGCCAAAGAGGCACACCCAAAGTGTACTACCATTTAAAGATGGCAACACTGCCTCTACACTTCTCATTGCTGACCCACAAGGATCTGGTTCAACAATCATCACCTTTGTCTTACCTGAATTGAGGGTTAGCAAGCTGGAGGTCATTCAGTCCTTGATTTCCTGAAGGTACCACTCCAATATTGAGACCACATTATTCTCGTCAGATGTACTAGAGCAGTATAGTTGAGTATCCTCTGCACAGCAGTGAAACTCAGTGCTATACCACCTTATGATCTAACACAGCAGCAGTATGTACATGGCAAACAGCATGGGTGCCAGGATCAAGCCTTAGGGCACTTCACAGTTGAGCATAATGGTTCTAGAGATGGAATTACAAAGAGCCACCTCCTGTAAAGTGGGACTTAAAGAGCTGCTGACTGCTCCAAGATAACTTGGAAAAACATAATAATTAGGTACAATTCAGCTTGCATTCCATATATATTGTATAGATTCCTCCTCCCATTGATTTATTACTGAGGAAATTTGCATGGGTACAAGATCTTTACCCCTTAGAGTTCATCTGCCTCTATAGCTTACTCCCTACTTCAAGTCACAATCTTCTGTTGTTACATCACAGTCTGTTGCCATGGGAGTAACTGTGATGTCACAAGCAGTGTATTATGAGCTCAGGTAGGAAGAAAGCAACCAGAATAGATGAAATGTTTAGGAGCAAAGCTCCTGTTTTCATGCAAATGTCCTCAATAATAAATAATGAGGAGGAGACATGCAGAACTAATGTGAAATACATGCTGAACTGTGTCTAAACATTATGTTTTGTGAAAGTTCTGTTGAAGGCATCTGCTGCTCTTTAAATAAGCTTAAGACCATGCCAACGAGCTACTCATAGTATCTCAGGTGTTCCAACTGCATTGCATGGTCCACCATGTCAAACTCTGATGGTAAATCTAGAAGGGCCAAGATGGGCTGGTACCTTCTGACTTTCACAATGAAGTCATGGAATACCTTCACTAGAACAGTCTCCTTGCTGTAGCGGGGCCTAAATCCCAACTGCAGAGCACTGTAGATGTCAAATTGTTCCAGGTGAGCCTCAAGCTGTGCCCCATCACCCACTTGATAACTTTTCCCAGACAGAGAAGGTTCGAGACGGGTATAATTCATGATACTGTCAAGGTCCAAATATGGCTTAAAGAATGGTCTCGCTATATAGCCTTTTTCAGAGTTGCAGGAAAGACCACCTCCTTCCAGGAGCACCTTCCAATCTCAGTTAAATTGGGCCCCAGGGATTCCTGGCAGCCAATAAGCAATCTGTTAGGCCCCTGGTTCAAAATAAGGCAGGTGGGGTGCAACCCACAGACCACCCAGAGCACCTACTTGTCCACAACTGGGTGAACGTTTGGAATATTTTATGTCCCTCTATGTCTGTATCTGATTGCTTGACGTTATTCCACCAAGTCTCACCGACTAATAATGTCAAACCTTGCTACCCAAACTAAGGTGTCTAATTCACACATTTTATTAATGAGACTCTTTGTATTTACACAAGCACATTTCCAGTTTAATTGAAGTGCTCCTTTCAGTTGCTTGGATATGCTGACAGATTTGCCATCCTGCATTTGAATGCTACTCACTGCTTTTTCTGGATTGTTCCCATTTTTATATTTCTTTTCTGATCTTGTGGGCACGGGCACTTTCCCTCATCTGCTCCATCTCCACTCCCAACAACTTTAAACACTCCACCATTCTGTCTAGTCTACTTGCCAGGATGCCCACTGCCCTTTGGTTTAGGTAGAGCTCATCTCTACTGTATAGTCCACCCCCTGCAACGAAAGGCTTCCCAGTAACTTGGGAACCTTAGCCATAACTCTTTACGCCATGCTCTTAGCCATGCATTACTATGTCAGATGATTACCTCTTTTTCCTGGTTTGTATGTGGCACATCTCTGAATTTTTTAGCAGCTTTGAGGAGTTATAACACAGAAATGCTTTCTTAATTTCTCTCTCTCTTATAAAGCTGTGAATGACAGACCTGGATTTGATTGGCAAGCTCCACTTGCATATTGTGTGACCCCGGGCAAGTCACTTTACCTCCTTAGTGTTCCTGGGTCACCCTTGGAAACAGGCCTTGTGTCTGGTAAGACTTATCTAGTTACCAAAGATTAAAGAATATTAACTGTACTGTTACAGAGAATCATTTGATCCTAAGTGAATTAACTGTATATAAATATCCCAGAGTGATAAGTCTTTCAACTTAGCTGGCTGCCATGTGAAGCTGATAGCTCAGTGTCAGAGTACTAGGACAGTATTCTGTGTCCCAAGTTCAATTCCCAGTTAGGTCACATTATTTCATTCTCATTACAGTTTGTGTTCCAGTTGCTAGGCGGTGGCTAATATCTCTCCACTAACTAATTACCATCTTTAAGGGACACTGTAATAATGTATATACTGTAGGATATTTGTTGAAGGGTGAATTTAATGAAACAGTAATATATAAATTATTATTTTCATCACCATTTGTAAAATATTATTTATGGATAATGATCTCTATAGTAAGCTTTAGACTCCTACATTATTGCCATTCTAGACAACCATAGGTTCTGCACTTGATCTTTGTATATGCACACGAACATATGAACATATGAAATTGCTGGCAGAAAAGGGCCCACAGGTCTATCAAGTCTGCTAATTGTACAGCTTTTACTTTCATATCATGTCGGATGTTGTATATTAATCTGTACCATCCTGAGATGTATTACTCTTCTGTGTACCGTGATGGAGGCAGTGTGGTCTAGTGTGTAAAGCACCAGCTTGGGAACCACGAAAACATAGGTTCAAACCCTGCTACAGCCAAATATTTATTGGGAGACCTTAGGCATATCACTTAACCTTCCAGGATTCCAGCCTACCCAGCACTTTAAATAGGTAAAAGTAGGACTCCACTGGAAGCAAGATGGTGTATCTCAGCTAGGCTGTCTTGGGTGACACAATTATAAAATAAAAGTAAAGATAACAACAATAAAAGACATTAAAACATCTTGACAGTATCACTCCATCAAATGCCATCCAACAATCCAGAAGTGGGAGACCCTATGACACTTATTTCATTCAAGATCAACCTCCCTCTCTTGCTCTGCAAGTTGTGACCACTTTCACCACATAATGTATAGAATATCAAGGCTGAGAAGCTACTGGCTCTTTCAGGAGAAAAAAAACTGTAAGAGCCATTGGCAGTTGGAGACCCTCCCGTCCCCCAAGGTACAGTGAGCTCACTTCCGCCTCCCTTCTCACATTCCTGGCTGAGGACCAGATGTCTGAGATGGCCAAGGCAGGGTAGGGGAGGAGGGAGATCTGGCTCTAGCTGGTATGTGGTAGGAGTAAGAGGCAAGGGAGACTTATGGAGAGGTAAGCCAACTGGAGACAGAGCCAGGGATGGGGTAACTATTCAAGGAGAGGGCTTAACAGGGGGTTAGATAAGCTTGAGTTTCCTGCAAGTCCAGCCTCTTTAGCCAATGATCCCGAGGAACTCACTGTGTCCATGGGAACGGGCTTAAAATTTCTTTGACTGCTTATGATGAACCTACTGGAGATCAGCACAGACTTCTGAAATGAGGAATGTGGGTTCCAGCTGTGTTTTCCAAGAAACCAAGCACCACTTCCAGTGTAGATTTGCTATGCATTTATTATTGCATGCCCCAGTGTTTCACAGCTCATCAGACTTTTTCAAGGGGACTTAATTCTACTTTTCAATACAGTCCTTAAAAATGCTGCTCATATAATTTGTATGCTATATTTAGTTTAGTCATGTCCCAAAAATATTCCAAAAGGACAGCTTATCCTCACATTGTGGAATTGTACCTAAAGGGTAGATTATGTAGCTCAAAGAAACTTACAGATAATGCATTTTAAGGAGAGAGGCTGTGGTTCGCAAGTAATAAGCGAGGCACATAATGTGGTAGACAATATGAATCGAGCTGACACCTCAGAGCCTAAACCAATGGCACACACTGAGAGGCCCAGTGAGCGTGGTTTTGTAACGAGGTACAGTGTGAGAACAAATCAAGTTAAAGAGGCATTGACTAAAACTGGGATATTCTAACAGATGAGAAATTGAGAAATCATAAGGGGAAGGGTCCTAAAAAATGTTTATAGAAAAGTCCCTCCAGTGGAAAATAAAGTTGAGCATAGTTATTTGCAACCACCTAAATCTGAAAGTACTCTGTTCTTTACCTCCCCCTACAGGCACCCACAGATGTGGAAAATGTAAATGTTGCCCTTACATCCTACAAAGAACTTTATGAATCCAGTTACCAGAATAATTTATGAGATTAAAGACTTTGTAAATTGCTATACCATGGGTGTTGTTTATATGACATAATGCTCCTGTGGTTCATACCATACAGAACACACAGAGAGATTTGTGTACATTTTGGCATGCATTTAAGAGCTTTGTAACATAGGAATGGGTCTTACGCTATCATTCAACATGTAAATTACAATCCAGGTGCTAACCATGCTATTAAATTTAGTAGACCTGAGAGAGTAATCATGGAACTTAGGGGAGGTAACTAGGAGAAAAAGATTGGATAAAGAGAAAATATTTGGATATTCGAACTTAAAGCAAGTGATGGAGGGGTCTGAATGACTGTATCAATTTAGCTTCGGTTTTATGAATGAAATGTATATTTCTTTACCAGAATGCATAATATCCCACCAGTTGTATGGGTAGCATAAACTGCTATATAAGCAAGATACCAACTTGCTGTAAACTTGCCAGTTATATAAAGTCAATGAGTTAAAAAATATTACTTAAATTTTATTATACAATGGGATTTGAGAATTGAGGACTCTGATTGGCTAACTGGCACCTTTCCGCCATGGTAAATCCTGGCATAACCCATGCAAAAGGTGCCAGTCAGCCGCATCTGGAATCCCTAACTTTTCCAAATCACTCCTACCATAGTATGACCAGCATTTTAACACTGCATTTTAATAATGAAAAAAACACAGTCACACCTATTCCTTTCTCCACACCGTAAAACTGAACCCAGAAGCAACCATGGTGATGGATTGCAGCCATTAGTGCTTATACCATGCTCTGTCACACTCTGTTTCCAGTGACAGAGGGGAGAGCATCATCTTTTTTTTTTCTTTTCATTAAACAATGAAAATGTTAAGCATTTGAGCTGCACCTGCAATAGTAGAGAATGGGGTGGGTTAGAGAGTGGAGAGTGTTGTCAGCTGTTGTCAAGACTTCCTTTTATCATCTCAGGAACATTGCCAGGGTGAAGCATCTTGTTCCATCTGACTCGCTGCCTACTTTGGTTCATGCCTTTGTATCTTCACTCTTAGACTATTGCAATGCCCTGTACTTTGGGCTTTCTGGGGTTGAAATCCGTCGTCTGCAGCTGGTGCAGAACTCTGCAGCCCGGGTTTTGACTGGGACAAGTCGTTTTTGTCACATCACTCCCGTGCTGCGCGAACTGCACTGGCTGCCTGTGCGGTGGCGGATCACCTTTAAAGTCATTTTGTTGACTTTCAAAGCCCTTCACGACCAGGGTCCAGCCTACCTGAAAGACCTCCTGGTGCCTTACTGCCCTGACCGATCACTCCGCTCGGCCGACATGGGGTTGTTAGAGATCCCGAGAGTGAGTCTGAAATCTTCTGGCAGCAGAGCATTTTCATTTGCTGCACCCACTCTTTGGAACTCTCTACCATGTTGGCTATGGCAGTGCACCTCCGTGGAACTCTTTAAAAAAGAGCTGAAAACTTACCTGTGGAGCATGGCTTTTTAGATAATTAATTATTTATTAACACTCTGGATTTTATTATCACATATTTTATCTTGTGGTATGCTGATTTTATGTTTATGTTTGTGTATGTAATGTTTGAATTGTTAAATTGTTCAGCACCTTGATACGTTGAAAGGTGCTATATAAATAAAATTATTATTTATTATTATTATTGTCTTTTTGTTTTCTTTTCATTAAAAAATGAAAATGTTAAGCATGTGGACTGCATCTGCAATAGTAGAGAATGGGGTGAATGTGGATGAACAGCTACCTGTTCCTGTCCCAGGCAGTTGTCTCTGCCAGCATACATCAGGGGTCTCTCTGTTACCGCGCACACACACACACACACACACACACACACACACACACACACACGAAAAACAGTAACATGTTGGGGCGGGGGAGTCTCCTCAATACTGTACCTAGCAGCAGGGCACTACTTTTCATGGTGTAGGAATCAATTGAAAAAAATTACTTAAACTGCAAAAAAAATTGTCTCTTTATTTCTTTATGTCGCCAAAAAAGGGGGGCATTGTATAATCGCAATAAACCTTGACAAGGTGTGGGTAATGCTGGGATTTACCCACTGCTGGTGTGGTTTGGTCACTCGGCACCGAACCACACCAGGCCTGGGTAAATCCCAGCATAACCCACATCCTGTCATGGTTTATTGCTTAACTATGCCCATTTGGTACTGGACATATGCAGTGCTCCTTTTAAATATAAAGTGGCATTAGTATGCAAGTATTAAATAAACAGCAAGGATATATGGTATATGTTGTGCAAATGAAATATAAATGCTTCATCAATAATCAAATAATTGAATCTGTTTCTTACCTGGCATTTTGCTATGGGTAGCCTGTGACATAGGCGACCATGATTGGGCGCTTTCAAAAAAGGGTGACTCAATCACAGCGCATGTCGACAGGGCTACAGACCAGGGAGGGCAACCGGATGGGGGATTCGTGCATATAATGACAGGATGTCGCTACATGTACATGCACGTGGGGGGGGGAGCAAGTACACTGAGCTAGGGGCAGAAGTGGAGGGAGGGTTTGTGAGGCATGGTGCTGCGGTGGGCTGCTGAGCTGGCCTCATGACGCACGCTGGGTGGGTGGTGGGCTTGGGTTTTGAAGGTGCTGGGTTAGGGTCCGAGCACACGTACATTTTGTTGTGCCCGGCCCAAATATATTTTTTTTCCAGGTTTTGCAATCCCCCCGACATGCACCCCCTGGAGTTGAGAATCCTTTAGTAGGGGTGTGGGGGGCACAGCCCCCTGCATAACAACAGAAATCCTAAGACCCCAGTGCCCTTTTGCTGTGCGCCAGGGGTGTACATCACTGAAACTGATTTTCAGTGATGTACACTTGCCCTAACAGCAATCACCTTTCCACAGTCGCCATTATGACATGGAGCCTTGCTATGCTGTTTTTAAATGAACTTGTGAATCAACTGTAAAATTTATTGCTAGCACTGGACGTTGTACATATTGTGATTGGCTGTTTGTAGTGTTTAAACAGGGTGCTGTGCACGTTATCTCTGATGAAGCATGGCAGTTCAACGTGCAAAACTTATGACATAATGACATTTCTTGCTACCACCATGATAATGGGTTGCTTGGAACTGTAAGACATTTTTTTTCTGCACAGTATGACTCAAATTAACATGATAGTTGACCTTAGACGTGGGTGCTCTGCATCTTATTTGACTATATTTAGTTCAACAAGCTTGTAACTTAAAACTGCTGTTCCTTTAGACAAGGTGAAGTTAATTATATTCTGATAATATTGCTTTATGTTCTAAAAAATAAATACAATTAAATAATTTCATACAACATATACTTCTACTGTTTTGCAGCTTTTAACCAACAGAACAAAATACACAAACTGATGTGCTTAAATATAAAATAGTAAATGCCAGCCCAGTGGCTTGGCGGGTTGAGGCATCTATGCTTTCCTGCTGCCACACTGGTGACCTGTGTTTGGGAACAGACTCTGGTCACTCGGGGACCTGACTGGAAGAGGGAAGACTGAGCATCCATAGGATATCTCTCTTCCCTCAGGGAAGGGGGAATCCTGTGACTCAACACTTGACTGCCACTTGGCAGAAGCCAGGCAGTGGCATGTGAGAGTCCCATAACTAGGGAAAAGGCAGGAGTACAGCAAGCTTGGAGCACCTCCTCAGAGGTGGAGTGCACGAATTGCATGTATGCTGTGCCTCGGGGAGACAACTGGAGGAAAACATGAAGGCTGGGCTTCATGAAGCCCTCCCCACTAGCACCAGTGGCACACCTAGTCTTGGGAGATGAACAAAAACTTGGAACAGCCGCAATGCACTAGTACAGGACTAATACAGCCACCCAGCCTGCCATGGAGCAAGTGAGAAAACCTATATGGAAAAAAATGTAAGATAGCACCATGGTGCTTTCTCACTCTAACCAAAAGCACAGACTTAAATATCTGAATGTACGTACACATTCACATCCTTTGTAGCCTTGATAAAGCATCAGAGCAACGTAATATGTTGATGTGGTTGTAGTGAAAGGGTGCTACTCTATATTTTAAATTAATTATGTATTTTATCATCTCCTAACATGGGAGTTTTAGAGTGGTTTTTGATGTGCAGCTGAACTTTTCATACATTGCAGTTCTGCACTTTCAGTAGCCGCTCCATCGAGTAGTCCTGAGACGCTGGTGTTTGCATTTTCGTCAGAATAAATTAAGTGCAAAATCACAAATGAAGGGCTTCTTGTAAAGTTCTAGCTGTGTCTGAAACCTGGCTAAAACCTTCAGTCCTCCAGCATGAAGTTGCCATCCCTGGTTACGTCTCTTTTAGGAAAGATTGTTTAGGGATAAAAGGAGGGAGAGTCCTGCTGTGTACTCAGTG
Source organism: Neoceratodus forsteri (assembly GCA_016271365.2). Taxonomy (NCBI): domain Eukaryota; kingdom Metazoa; phylum Chordata; order Ceratodontiformes; family Ceratodontidae; genus Neoceratodus; species Neoceratodus forsteri. Next base: position 354,688,660 of record CM057454.1, on the reverse strand, counting down.
TTTTAGAAAACCCTTTGCATATGCCACATCATTCACCCTTTGAGTGCCTCCTTGTCAAACTTATGTTAGGGAACACCAAGACCCTGCACTTCAGTTGTGTCTATACCTCCGCTCTGCAGCTAAACCAGCCTTTGACAACTTTGTGTGCTGCTTAGGATCCCTCTCGCTCTGGGAGTTAATAGTTCTTTGTGACTTTAACATAAACTGGAGCAAAGCTGGCTCATGTAGCTTTAAAGCTCCCCTACAAGATTTGCATCTCAACCAAATCATTATGGAGCCCACCCACCTCAGTCTAAAGACAGGTAACCACTCCCTTCTGGACTGGATCCTACTCAGTTGAACTGATAGGATAAAGTCTTCTGGTATTTTAGCTGACTCACTCTGTGACCATTCTCCTACCTTCTGCACATGGAGTAATGGCTTCAACAAGCCCCCTCCAAGAGCCATCTATGTTTGAGACTACTCCCAGCATAATGAAACAGACTTCCTCATGGATTTGGCAACTATAAACTGGTCTGAAATAGGGAGGCTAAACAATGCTGACGTGCTCAACTAGCTTGTATGCAACCTACTCAGCATAACAGACAAACATGTTCCTATGGTTCACAGGAGGGTAAAGAGTCTGTGTTTCAAATGGATCTCCCTAGAATTATGTGTGCTCATGAAGAATAGGGACAAGGCCTGGTATTCTTTCAGGGCTTCTGGCCTGCTCCCTGAGTGGGAAAAATATAGGGTGTTATGAAATAGCTGAAAGTCCAGTCTCAGGACAGTAAGGGTACTGTATCTTAAGAAACTGCAGTCCTCTAACCTGCAAAACCCAAAGTAGTTTTGCTCACAGATTAATAGTCTCCTCAAAGGAGAAGCTGCCCCCCAACCCCCCAAGATATACTGTACAATGCAAACTAAGCAAATAACCCTGCTTTTGGAGCTGAGACTTTTAATAAGTTCTTAGTGGAACTAGCCCAGTTCAGTGTGATCCCTCCCAGGTTACCTCCTCTGGCCCTGCTTTGTCTCCCCCTAACTTCCACTCACTCCAACAGCCTGAGTTCCACTTTAGGCTCGTCTCTTGCCGGGAAGTATTATTTCAGCTCCAGATAATCAACGGAGAGGGATCCGCAGACCATGACAAATTAGAGCCCAGACTGCTCAAACTTGGAGCCTGCATCCTCACAGCCCCCATAACCACTCAATTCAACATGCCTGTACTGCATGGTGAGCTTCCAAGTAACTGGAAGGTTGCCTATGTAGTCCACATACACAAAGGTGGTGCTAGGGAACCTGTTGAAAACTACCAACCCATCTCCATACTGTATACCCCATCTAAAATGCTTGAAAGATTGATCTTCAGTCAGATCCAGGAATACATTAAAGTATACTCTCTGGCTACTGCTGCCCAACATGGCTTTTGCAAGAACCATGGGACCAACACTGCTCTAGTCCAATTGACAACCAACATATTTGATGCCATGGAATCTAAAAGAGCAACTGGAGCTGTTTTCATAGACTTGACTAAGGCTTTTGACTTGTTTGATCACAAGTTGCTCCTCCTAAAACTCAATAAACTCAGATTAGATGACCTGTCCTGCTCTTGGTTCACTAGTTACCTAACCAGCCATAAGCAGTTGATAAAGAGGAGAGGGTAACTTTCCTCCCTACGAGACATCACAGATGGGTCCCCAAGGGCTCCATCATTGGCCCCCAACTGTTCTCTCTTTTCATAAACAACCTAACAAAGTACAGTGGCAGTGCTAGTGTCATTCTCTATGCTCATGATGTGGTGCTCTACAAAAGCCACTCTGACATCATCACAATTGAGAGGGACCTCAAAGCTAACTTCCTCCTATTGGAATCACTGCTTAAAGCAAACAACCTGCTTCTAAAAGTTAACAAAATCAAGTCTGTCCTCTTTGGCCCTAGTTGTTTAGGCTCAGATAGGGGCAAACTATTAAAAATAATTTCCCTAAGAGGTGACCCCTTTGAGACGGTAACCACACTCAAGTACCTGGGTGTCATCCTGGACAAGGAGCTCTCACTCAAGCCTCACACTGATAGAACAACCAAACCTTTTAACTAAAAGCTGGAGCTCCTTTATTGGCTGAATGCTTACCTCTTGACTGAAGCTAGGGTGTCTATAGCAAACAGCATCCTACTACCTACCATCCTGTATGATGCCCCTTTCCTCTCTTCTCTCAAAGAGGGTGAACTCAATAAATAAAATTTCTTTACCATCATCCATCTCATTTTGCAGTGGCTGCTGGAAAAAGAGGACATCACTACAAGATTCTCTCCATATTAAAGTGCCCCCCCCCCAGAAAAGGGGATATACATTGCCACTCTCTGCCTGGCTGACAAAACTGTGTACTCCCCACCCTCCTACCTTACATCTCTCCTGGCTCTTAGACAGCTCAGATGAGCCTTTCGATCCTGCTCCCACTCACTCCTCTTGATCCCGAAATCTACATTTGCTGGCATGAGGTCCTTTGCGTCTGTGGCCCCCTAGGCTATGGAACAACCCACTGTCCAGTACACAGGCCTGTTCTAACTTCAGGTCCTTTAAAACTTCACTCAGTAACCTACTTCTTAAGTATTGTCCATGTACTTGCCCGGGCTGAGGATTCTTGCAGCCTCTCCGGGGTAGCTACACAATTCTGTTACAAACACCCCTTCATTCTTGTCAAATATTTCTGCTTATTTAACTGTTGTTGCAGTCATAACCATTGTTTATCCTAAATTAATGTCACATGTTTGTTTTTGTCATTTATTGTAAATTGTCGTATTTCTTCATTGTTAATGCCATGGAAAACCTTACCTTGAATTGCCCTTCTGATTTATTGTTGTTGTTATTGACTCTTGTATTGACTGTTGTATGTAATTAAACCCAGGTCACTCCTGAAAAAGGGACTTCTTGTCTCAGCAGACCCACCCAGTCAACAAAATCCAAATAAATTAATAAATAAATATCAATAGTGAAAAACCCATGTAGAATGTGTGTCATACCAATGACAGAACCAGTATTAAATACATAAAACTCCTAAATCCTGCCGAACCCATAAACAATAAATGGGGGGGGGGACACATGAACAAAACAGACAAACAAGGGTCAGCAGGTGTACTGTACATAAAACATCACTGTTACAAAACAGGGTACATTAACTAATTAAGTCCATGCATTTTGAATCATTATTCCAAGCCATAAACTTTTACCAGTCATTTTGCCTGTGTTTGTTACAGCTACTGTACGTTGTCAGCTGTCAGGTAATTCTTCTCACTCAGCTTCAATCAGCTTCTAACCTGTTGAGCGGTCAGCTTGAAAATATAGTAAGATAAATTGAATGATAGCTAGAACCCCTGTCAGGACATTTAAAGGTGATAATACAGGTGCAACTTCGATTTGCAATTGTGACTGCATAATCTGAAATGCTCCAAATGTTTGTTTGCTATTTTCAGACATTTTGACACATTTTCAACAGTTTAACTGCTTTAGATGCAGATAGGAAAAGAAATGTCATAATTTGCAGTAACTGCATCCAAAACCTAGAACTCCTTTTATTTTGTCTAACTTTTGTGCATGATTTGCAGGATAGTGCAAAACACATGACACAAGTCCTGGGCTACAATTCAAAATTCCCTCATTGTGTTAACATTAATCTTAGGGAGAATTATTTAAAAAGCTGGATTCTTTGTTAATAAAGTTTTATTTTAAAATAGTAATAATGCCAACAATTATAACATAATACATTACACAATCAAAAACTTGCACTAAGAATAAAAGCCAACACCTGTTACAGAATCCAGCTCACATATTAGACATATAATTAATAATCAAACCAAGTCAACTTAAAACCTTTTTAATTTAAATTTAAGTGATTTTATACACAAACTATATGTGTACATAAATATAAAAGTCAAATGTCAACAAAGAAAAGACAGTAAGAAAGAAAAGAGCAAGAAAGCATTCCTTACTCCACTTGAATCAATAAAGAGAGCACCTGCCTGTTCGTCATGTGAGGTTGCCCTTGGGTATCTGCTTGATCAGTTTGTTTGTTAAGATATTTTAATAGATTATCGCACTTTGTCATAAATTTATCTTCTCTTGAACAGAAGCAATGTGCCAGCTTCTCAGCTCTGAGGAATTCTATCAGATTCTGCCTTCACTCTGACAAAGGTGGGATCATTTCTGAAATCCAGTATTTGAGTGTGATGTGCTTTGTAACAATAGAAATTATTTTTGCTGTGTCCAGTTCACAATGGGTTAAGTTCATGCTTGTGGGGACGTGGCCCAGAATGCAGGTTTCTAGTTTTAAGTTATTAGAAATGTTAAGGAATGGATAAAATAATCCAGCAATTCGTGTCCATAAATTTGTAATGTTTGCAGCTTCAGAACATATGGACTGTATCAGTGCCACCCTATCCCCACTTTGAACATTTATCCAATTCTTTGCGGCCCATTTTATGCCTTTGCACTGGTGTTTAATATAAGTTGTTCAACAATTTGTACTGAATTGTCTTGTGATTGGAAGATGCAAAGGTTGTATGAGATTGCATATTTGTTTTTCAATCCCAGACCTTGGCGTTCATTCCCAGCATTGTGGACCATCTTTCACAACATTTAGAATGCCCTTCATGTAGTATAAGTGGATAATTATAAATCATGGAAATACTAGGTTTTTAACTGGCACCGTGAGAGGCAGTATAGACATCTGTACTTAGAAAATCCTCATTTTCATTATATATTTTAGAAATGCAATCTTTTAATTTATCATGTAGTGTTTCATCCTTAATATTCAAGTCAGACCCCCCCAGCCTCTGAAATTCCTTAAAATTGTTATCCTTTTTAATGTTGTTCAAGTAGCTGATCCCCTTGTCCTCCCAGACATTATTAGTAAGTGTTTCACCCATTGGATTCTATTTTTAGATTTTTTCATAAAGGCAGAAAAATCCATTCATTGAAATTTAGTTTAAATGTTTTGGAAAGCAGTGTCATTTGGCATATTGAGTCAGCAATCAGAATTTTGTCTATTTTGTGTCTGGGTTTGGCAAAAATTAATGCTTCGGGTTTGCAGTCTCTTTCTTGCACTATTTCCTGTTCTATACCTGCCCATTCTGGAACCGATTCTTGCTTCTTTGCATGTCTCATCCATTTCGAGAACTGATTTAGCCTTATTGCCAGGTAATACAGAAATAGGTTTGGGACTTTAAGTCCACTCCATTCTTTTGGTTTTGATAGTTTAGAATAATTTTGTCTATGGTGTTAATAGTTTCATATAAATGTATTCAAACAGGAATGCAGTTTTTGGAACCAATGTTTTGGAATAAAACAAAGAATCATGCCACATACATGTAGCGCTCTTGGAAGTATATTCATCTTTATGGAATCTACCCTGCTCCAATAATTCAAAGGTAATTTGTTCCATTTCAAGACATCGTTTTCAATTTTATCCTTCAGATCTGACAAATTATTTTTAAGGTTCTGTTTAGGTTTTTATATATCCTAATCCCCAAGTAGTCTATGTAATTGTCAGCCCAGCTAAGTCCCAAGTTAAGTATTTCAGTTTTCAAACATTAACTATTTAGGGACAGAAATTGAGTTTTTGGCAATATTGACCTTATAATGAGAGAATTCCCCAAAACTTGTGATAATCTGAAATGCTGCTGTGATAGAGGTTAGAGGATTTTGAACTGATATTAAGAAGTCATCTGCATGTAAAGTACGTGTAATGTTTCCCCTTATATGGAATGCCATCTACTGCCTACTGTTTCTCAAGTTTGTATACTTAGGGATCTAAAAAGAGTATGAAGAGTAGTGGTGAAAGAGGACATCCTTGTTTTGTTCCTCTTTGAAGGCTAAATGACTAAGAAAGAATACCATTTGTGAGGACAGCTGCAGTAGGATTTTTGTACAACAAGCAAACCCACCAGATGTAATTGCCTGGGAAGCCACATAGTTGCAACATAGTAATAATATGGTTCATGTTACCATATCAAAGGCTTTCTCAGTGTCTGTTGCTAATGTCGTAAGTGTTTGTGATTTTTCTATTATGTGCATTAGGTGGAGACCTTTCCTCGTATTACTGTATCTGAGGAATTCCTTCCTTTTATAAAACTTGTTTACAAGTAATCTGATTTTTAATGCAACCCTCCAGTTTGGATGCTAATGCCTTTGTGAGAATCTCATTATCAGTGTTAATCAGTGTGATAAGTCTATACATTTTGCTGTCCTTAAGATCTTTGCCTGACTTGGGTATTAAGATGAGGATATCTTGTTGCATTTAATTTGACAAACTGCCCTTGACCAAGATTCATTAAACATTTCAGTTAGAACTGGAGAGAAATCATCACTGAATGCATGAAAAAAATTTACAGAATAGTCATCTGGTCCAGGGGATTTGTTCTTCTTAAAGGAAAGGATTGCATTCAACATTTCTTGTGCTTTTATAAGAGCCTCCATTTCAGTGGATGTCTGAGCCATTATACAGTGAATATCTAACTCAGTACAGAACTTAAATACATCCATGTCAATGTGGCTTCTGTTCTCTGAATATAATTCCTTATAGTATTTAGTGAATGCTTTATTTATTTCACTATGTTCTGTGACAATGTTGCCTGTATCTGGGCAAATAATATACGTAATTTGGCATTTATTTTGATTCTTTTTTAATCTTAAAGTAATTTTTTTAACTCTAGGACCAGCATCTATGTACCTAAGTTTAGTTTTTCTAATGTCAAAATCAGCAGTACGCCTTAATAATTCATCATACTGGAGCTTGGCTCTAGACCACTTAGCTCATATTTCATCACCACATGTGTCAATAACTTCTGAAATTCCCAAACCTTTTTTAATTTATTCCTTATCTTTTCAATTTTTTTCATTTTTTGATTCTAGAAGAGATCTCAATCAAGACCCCCCACAATGTACATTTAAAGACTTGCCATATACTATCCCATGAGGTGTCATCTGGAGTATTGTATATGATCTGAAAATTCTTCTTTCAACTCTAAAACAGAATCCGGTGAGTGGGTCCTTTGTCTCCAACTTTGTTGTTTGGTTTACTTGAGGTCCTTGGAGAATTTATCCCTCTCTGAGTTTTTCTTTATACTCATATATACTGGGTGGGCCACACTGCCCCTCTGTGGTATTACTGAAGATATGAATTGGTCACTTTCCTCAGTGACCCAGGCCAGGAGGCCCCACTTACAAGAAGAAGAATAGTGCCACAACAAAATTTGGAAATGAAAGGTGTACTCAGAACATTATTCCAATATCTGATTCATGACTCTGGGAGGACAACTTAGCAACAGATCCATCTAACAAGATAAAAAACGTTGACTCAACAAACAAATGAGACAACAAGCTATCACTTACTCTAAAGGGCAGAACTCTATTTCTAAATATTGAACACAAATTAATATATAAATAGTAAATTAAGTGACTTTAAAATATGGATGTATTTGAATCATTGAAGGGAGTAACCAATGAAAGATCGGTTCCCGGTACACTTACAAAAACTGATGAAGAAAGAATACTACAAGAATCAGTAAGAAAAAAAACGAGCAGAGATTTGAACACAAAAAAACTTATAAGCAAGTGTGAAACTTAAAAAAAAAGAGAAATAAGGCTAGAATGGGTTCCATGTCATAACAGCGATCGAGCAACAGTGATTGCTATTATGGCAAGTGTACATCACCAGAAAATAATTTTGGCAATGCACACTGGCAGCACACTGAAAAACATCACCCCCCTACTTATGGATTCTCAACTCCAGGGGGGTGCATGTCAGGGGGGAAACTTGAGGCAATAAATGCTGCCAGTTGGCAAGAAAAAAACCCGCACCACACCAGACCAGAACACGGTACCCCATGCCTCCCAGCTGACCACCCTCCCCATGACACCAGTGATCCAGCTTGTCAGCTGCTCGCTGCAACCCCTCCCACATGCCATCCCTCCCCATGTCTCCCCCCCCAAGGGTGTGCACATGCATTTACGCACAAGTTCCTGTCGTGGTTTTCACTGACCGTAATATCTGGTTGCCCTCCTCCATAGGTAGCCATGATCGCAGTCACCAAGATTGAGTCATCATTTTTCTAGGCGCTCAATCTCAGTCGCTATGCTCATGGACTACCACTAAAATGGCACAATGTCACCTTAACTGAATACTAGAAACAAAAGAGAATACCTAGGTGACTTATGGTCTCTACAGAACCAAATTTAGGCTTTACCACTGCTGAACTGGAAAACAAAAATGGGATGGAGTAAGAAACAAATGTTCTCTAGATTTCTTACTACTACTTGTCGAAGCTTTAAATATTGAACTAGTGAGTGTTAGTGTAGATTAAAGTAGTATATGAGCAGTACAATAAAAAAACAGATCCGAAAGACTTCTGACTTTTTAGATAAGTAATTCAGAAATCCCTGGATGAATATGAAAATAACTTAATAGACCAAAAGCTGAAGAAATTCAGAAGGGACCTTAATGACTGCAAAGAAGGAAAAGTATGCACATGGAACACATTTACCCCTTATAAGCAACAATACACCTATAACTCTGACTCAGATGGTAACCTCTACAGCTCAGATAGCAGCCTAGAAAGTGATAACAAACAACAGGGATACAGACCTTTTTTTGGAAAGGGCTGCTACAGAGGAAGAGGTACACGATGGAACAGACGTCAGGGCAGGAGACAAGGACAGCAGGATGGAAACAACACAAGGGAATACACTGAACAAACAGAAAGAAAAGGAGGAGGAGATACAGACATAGAAAATGAACAAGAGTTCAGAAGAGAACGAGATACAATGGGTGACAGCATGGTAATGTGGAGCCAGAGGAGAGGACAAACATGGGGCTCAGTTTTCAAAGCTCTGAGATTAATGCAATGTGCCAGCGCCAAACATAAATGGCGCAAGTGGCACCTTGTGTCAAAAGATGCCCCATGTGCTATTCACAAAAACAGCCTGTGTGAACCACAGGCTGTCTGCCCCAAATGGGGCTTGCGCTGCCCCTTCACCCAGAAATGGGCTGCGACATGGTGCTAGGAGGCATGAGGAAGATGCAAGCTACCACATCCCCATAAATGGGATTCTCAGAACTCTCCCAGAGGGAGAAATTACAAGTACCCTTAGACCAGCCAGGGCTGGTCTAAGTGTACTTAAAACAATCCCTTCTTGGAGAGTTGACCGGTATGCCTTACAGCAGCATACAAAGTCCCCGGCATTGGTGTTCTAGTGGCCTGCCTTCCCTGATCCCAATGTCCCATTAATTAATTTAATTCATCACTCCCCTCCTTGATCCCCAATGTCCCATTAATGCATGTAATTCATCACCCCCTCCCTGGTCCCCGATGTCCCATTAATGCATATAATTCATCACCTCTTCCCAATCCCTGATGTCCTGTTAATGCATTTAATTCATCACCCCTCCCAAAAATCCCCAATGTCCCGTTAATGCATTTAATTTATCACCCCTTCCCTGATCCCTGATGTTCCCACTAATGCATTCAATTCATCAGCCCCATCCTTGATCCCTGATGTCCCATTAATGCATACAATTCATCAGCCCCATCCTTGATCCCCAATGTCCCATTAATGCATTGAATTCATCACCCCCTCCCTGGTCCCCGATGCACCAGTACTTCATCTAATTCATCACCTCCTCCTCCCCGATCCCTGATGTCCTATTAATGCATTCAATTCATCACCCCCATCCTTGATCCCTGATGTCCCATTAATGCATTGAATTCATCACCCCCTCCCTGGTCCCGGAAGCACCAGTACTTCATCTAATTCATCACCTCCTCCTCCCCAATCCCTGATGTCCTATTAATTCTTTTAATTTGACAACCCTCTCCTCATTCCCCAATGTGCCCACTGTACAAATAAGTTCCATTACCCTGGTGTTCTAGTGGCCCCCCCACCCTAGCAGGTCCTCACCTGTTTCCTCCCATCCCAACAGAACTGGCAATCGCAACAGTAAGCTCTTCCTCACCTCTTTCTGCCAAATGAACTGTCAGTGAGCTCTACTGTAACAGTTCATTAGGTGGCCAGCAGAGGTGAGAGGAGCGATGTGCCAGTCACCAGGTCTGTTTTGGGATGGGGAGCGAGGTGGTAGATATTACCTGCTGGGGTGGGGGCCACTAGAACGCCAGGAAATGGAACTTATTCATACAGTGGTACATCAGGAATGGGAGGGGTGGAATTAAAAGAAGTAACAGGACATTGGAGATTGGGGAGGGGGTGATGAATTAGATGATGTACCGGTGCCATCGGGGAGGGGGGTGATATATTAAATGCAGTAACAGGACATCAGGGATTGGGGAGGGGGGTGATGAATTAAATGAATTAACAGGAACACCTGGGATTGGGGGTGATGAATTAAATTACTTCACAGGACATCAAAGATTGGAGAGGGGGCTGGTGAAATACATGACCTAATGGGACATCAGGAAGGGGGTTGATGAAATAACAGCATTTTGGTGACATCAGGTTTGGGTGGGAGTCCACTAGCCACCAGGAACTAGCTAGAGTGGTGCACAGCCACCCCCCAGCTTGCGGCAAACCCTCTGGATGCGCCTTCTGTTTGTCACACAGCCAGAGTTGCTGCAAGCTGCAAGACTTTGCCGTTGGAACCTTGCCCAACAGAGAACTGGATGCAGGATCCCTGGCACACCAGGCTTTGACACAAGTTGCCTTTGGGGGCAGCTTGCATCAGTCTAGGGGCTCTGTGAGAAGTGAGCCCATAGTCTTTAACCTATCAACTAGAATCCTGAATGAATTAGAAGAAAATATTTTAATAACCTAGGATTAACATTCTGTCCACATGAAAACATTTTTTTTCATTTAAAAATGGACCTACAGAAATTCTATAGAAAAATAAGATTAAAGTATTTTTTCAATACAATTGAGGACCATTGTGAACCAAAAGAAAAAGAAAAATGAAGGACTTTATCACTTAACTTAGATTATAGATCTAAATTCCTGCCACCTGGCCCCATACCAGCAAACATAACAACATACATAGAACTAATATAAAAAGATATAGCGAGATTAGAAAAGAACCAAGATGGAAGAAGAAAAATGTAATCGTTCAGCAAATGAATATGGAGCTCTAATAAGCTTAGAAAATGACAATACAATTGTTGTAAAGAAAGTTGACAAAGGGGGGGACTGTCAATGAACAGTGATAACTATAAAAATGAATGTCTGCAACAACTAAAATATAAGGATTACTATAAAAAATGTGAGAAAACCTAACCCAGAATGTAAGTACATTAAACAAATATTAGAAGAAGGTGCAAACAAAAACTACCTGACAGAATGGCAATTTAGAGCCCTATTCAAACAATATTCAATAATGCCTGTCTTTTACATCCTACCTAAGATCCACAACAGCCTGTCCAACTGCCAGGTAGACCTATCATTGCAGAGACTGGTTCTACACTAGAAGCCCTGTCTGTCTATATAGATTATTATTTACAACCCCCAGTCAAAACCACTACAGCATATTTAAAAGATAGAAAATATACCGTCTCTCCTGAACACTTCATCAGCTACTTCAAAGCTGCTTGTGATAGGCATGCCCCATTTAAAATGAGGAAAATCAAAGGCCTTAGCAAACCTTGGTTCTCCCCTGACCTGCTTAACTTGCTGAAATTGAGGGACCACCTCTGGCAAAGGGCTCAGGCCACTGGAAAACAGTCTGACATGCAATGCTACAAGAAAGCCCATAATGACTGCACTAGGGCAATACGTGCAGCTAAAATCCAATACTTTAAGGAAGCCCTCTCCTGTACATGGAGTGATGGCAGAAAATTCTGGAACAACATAAAAGAGGTTTCTGGTAAAGACCACAAATGTACCCCCTCCATGCTAAATATAGATGGTGCACCCACCCTGGACTCCAGAATAATTGCAAACACATTTAATAATGCCTTCACAGACCTGAGTGGAGTACTCCTTCTGGATTTCTTCATCCAGTACAATCCTGGTGTCCCTGTTGGTAATACGGTCACCACCCTATCCCACCCACCTTTCCACCTCAAAGCCCTCATGGCCTCAGAAGTTAGAAAATACCTCATGAAAGGTAGGTAAATCTAGATACAGTGGCGACACACTTGACCTGAAATTTGTTGAGCTGATGCTGGATGAAATTATGGCCCCACTCACCTATATTATCAATGCGCCCCTTAGGTTCTCTCAATTCCCTGACAAGTGGAAAGCCACCATTGCAACTCCTATCCTTAAGAATGGTGATCGATCTCTCAGTGGGAACTACTGGACAATCTCTATTCTTCCGCCTCTATCGAAAGCGCTTGAGAGAATCTTAGCCGATCAATTGACTGAATACTTGGAAATATATCAGCTACAATGCCCACTGCAACATGGGTTCAGACATGGTCATAGCACAACTACAGCTCTGCTTGAAATCATGGGATATATTCATAAATTCCTAGACCAGGATCTCCTTGTTGGCTCAGCCTACATTGACTTAACCAAAGCATTTGACACGGTAAATCATGTCCTACTGGTCAAACAGCTCACTGATATTGGTCTCTCTGCTGACACTGTGGTATAGTTTAACAGCTATCTGCTAAACCGGTCTCAGCAAGTTAAGATTGGTAGCACCCTATCTGATAACCACCCTGTCCAGTTGGGAGTTCCACAAGGATCTATTTTGGGTCCACTTTTATTTAGCATTTTTCTAAACCAATTCCCACACTCCTGCCAATGTCATCTACTACTCTATGTAGACAATGCCGTTCTATTCACTAATGACTCTGCCCTCATTGCTCTGCATCGCGATCTGCATAGTAATTTCATGGCTATCAAAAGCTGGTTTAAAGAGCACAAATTAATGATGAATTATAAAAAAACAAAAACAATGTTGTTTTCTACCACCAGAAATAGACACAAAACCCACCTTCTTCACATCACTAATGAGGTGGACTCTCCCCTGGAGCTTGTGCAGCACTTTAAATATTTGGGGATTACGGTTGACAGCACAATGTTGTTCACCAAACACATTGACAATGTTGCCAAGGCAGTCAACACTCAAGTTGGGCTGCTGCACAGGCACAAGCATAGTCTGACTCCTGAGGCACTTAAACTAGCTGTCCACAGTTCCCTGGTGTCACTTATTGACTATGGGTTGGTAATTTATGGATCAGACTCTGATACTTTACTACATCATATAAAAGTAGCTCTGAACAAAGCCAGCCAGCTTGTTATGGGATCCCCTCGGCTGACATATACTTGTGATCTGTACTCACAGACTAACTGGCTGCAGTTCTCAGGTAGTCTCATGTTACAATCCTGTCTTTTGGCAAAAAAGTTAGTCTCGGCTTGCTGCCTATTGGGGTACAGAATCTCCTCTCCCCTTGTGATCACCATCACTGCACCCATAGTTCAGACAGTCTAACCTTTAAAATTCCCCACTGTCAGACCTCCATGGGTCAAGATCTTTTGCACACCGTGAGCCATGTTGACTGAACTCCCTTCACCCCGACATCTCCTCAGTTACCTCTCTTGGCACTTTTAAAAGAAAACTGAGACAACAAGTTGTTGCTAAAGCTAGTTGCGACTGCTTTCTATAATTTTGTACTTATGATCTCGGGCTCTTACCTCACTTGTGCCCACACCTTACCCCTTTTGTCATATGTTGCACACTGCCCTCATCTGCTCCCCTTCCTCACCCTCCTCTTGATCCCCCTCTAATCCTTCCTAAATACCTTGCCATTCCCACTCTAATGCCTTTCAGCCGGAGCCCACCCCTGGCCCTACCTACTCTATAGCCTCCTGTTTTCCTACCTCATCCCCTATCCACATTGACAAAGCCTGTTGGGCTGATGTATTCCCCCCAGTAGTGAATGTCTGTCTTCTCTTACCCCCTACCTCCATTGTCCTGTCAATACTGTGTTTTGTTTTTCTAATTTGGGTTGTATATTCCCTAATTACACCGCTATGTCCTTGCCTTACCTGCTTGTATTGTATGCATAAAGCTATGTATCATAGATGACCTTCTCAACACATTGCTTCTCTGTTGTATAACTCTGACGTGTGACCTATGTAACAAGCTTGTTCTCAAAAGATGTTAACCCTAGACCATAAATAAATTAATTAATTAATAAGAATTGCTTACTAAAATAAGTGAAGAACTCATTAAAGAAGAAAGCATATTAGTGACATTAGTTGTTAAAGACCACTACACTAGCATACCCCATAAAGAAGGCCTAGCATCATTAGAAGAGAAACTTAAAGACAGAACTGACAGTGAAAATCCTCCAAATAGGTATTTATTACAATTGACAGAACTTGTATTGACTAAAAACCATTTTAGATTTGACAATTACTACTACTGGCAATGCAAAGGCACAGCTATGGGGTCATTTATGGCATCTACAGTAGCTATGCGAATATTTTTAAGGATGAATTTGAACTTAAATATATTTTTAATGATGAAACATATATCGAGACAAAATAACATGTTGGAAGAGATTTATAGATGATTGCCTCTACATTTGGACAGGCACAGAAAATGAACTACAAAGCATTTTTGAATATTTAAATAACCAGACCAAATATTTGAAATTCATGATGACACATGACAAAACAACAGTTAATTTCTAGGATCTAGTTATCCAGAAAAGGGGAACAAAGCTACAAACAAAGGTATACCATACGCCTACTGATAGAAATGTACTTCTACATGCTAAAAGGTTTCATAGAAAAAAACGTTATAGAAAATATCACTTATGGACTGCTGGACAGGATAAAGAGAAACAGCACAACTAATGAACACTATAAACAAGCAGTAGATGAACTGGAGGTTACATTCAGAGACAGAGGGTATAATGAAACAGTCTTAGAGACAGCCAGAGTAACAAGTGATGTGACGAGCAGAGAAAACCTGTTAAAAACAAACACAAAAAATGATATTATGAAATATAGAATAACAGTCTTGACTGACTATTCGGACCATTTTGGAACTATAAAATCCTATATTAACAAACACTGGGACATGCTGAAATCCAATGCCATGGGGAAAAAAATTAAAGAGAGACACCTTATAATAGCAAAAAAAGTAAAATCCCTGGGAGACAGATTATGTCATGCGACATACCAAAGCCGAGAGAAAAAATATGAAATTTTTGAAGGCAGAAGCAAAATAATTGGGAATTACCCATGTGGAAGGTGTCAGAACTATAACAGCATGAGAAAAACTAAAACTGTAAATAATCCATACCGAGATGAACACTTGGAAATAAAACAATTCATAACATGTCAAACCGAACAAGTTATATATTTATTAAAATGCCCATGCAATTTACACTATATCGGACAAACTTCCAGATGTTTAAAACTTCACCTAAACAAGCACAGAAGTGACATAAGAAGGGGAGATATAGATTCTGTAGTAGCAAGACATTTTTAGAAAACAGGCACAATGTCTCCACATTAAGATTTGTAGGATTAGAAAAAGTAGAGAGCCCTATAAGAGGGGGAATTTAGACTGTCTTCTATTGAGAAGAGAGGCATTTTGGATTAACAGGTTTGGTGCCCTAGATAAGAGATATGGTATAAATGAAGAAATAGTCTGGACAGAGTTTTCAGACTAAACCATTTCAGAACCCCCCTGTTATTTTAGTAAAAACTAAGAGAGGGAATATATGCTGCTAGGGACCCCCAGAAGAATGATATAATAACAGACCACTGATTCATTGTCACCTTTGGTGATTTGGGAGAGAGTGGCCATCTAACAGCCACGCTTGTGTGACTGGGTGGGTCGGCATGAAGGGCTCCACTATTGGAGTGCAGCTCCCTTGTCCCAATTCAGTCATCAGATATATGTTAAAAGAAACATTTGATCTCAAAATAAATAAAATGCATAAAGCTGCCTACAGGCATATACAGTATGATAGAAATAAGTTCTGAAGTGGAGTGGTGTTGCTATATGTTACTGACCTCACAAGGAGATTAACCATGCTGTTTACTGAAAGCCAGGTGCCAACATTGCTAGAAACAATCCCCAATTTTTTCACATAAAAATACTTTTATGCTGATGTACCAATGTGGAATTAAAAACAGTTGTGAACCCATCACGGCCCATACTGAAATAATTTTATTCTGATTTAGCAGTGTGGAACTTAAAAATAATTGTACAGGCTACTAAAGAACTACGTTTTCACAAAGACCCCAAAAAACAGTATTGTGCATGCGTGCTAGTAACCAAAGCAACAATACACTTTAAAAAGGAAACACAAAAGCGTGATGGAGGTCAGACCAATAAAACAGAAAGACACTGATTACAGGGTAAGCAAAACTAAACCAAAGTCTGGTTAAACAACAAAGAATGCAATATTGTTTTAAGTGCAAATGCTTGTTTGAAGTGCTGTACCTGCTAAAAGAATGAAGAGGGTGGATGCAATATAACAAATGAGATAAAACAAACTTTAGGAATTATGCCACAGCAGTATAGAGCTAAATGTGATACGCTGACAAATGAAAGCGCTTACAATGGATTGGAACAAAGTATAACCTGAGAGAAAATGGTTTTGAAGTGCAGGCGCTTTTTATAAAGAAAGCTAAGTGGAAAAGCACATTGAAAAAGTAAACACATCTTTTTAGCAACTGTGTCACAGGACTTTGAGGCTGAGTTAGTAATGCTGCTCTGTTAAATAAATAGTACGAAAACAAATGAATGGATATTAATGCATAGCATGTGCACTAGTGGAAAAGTGAAATGGAAAGTGTATAAAGGTGCAAAAGTGAGAAAATTTTTGAGCTAGTACACCACAGGACTTGTCAACATATCAAAATGCATTACATGAAAAGAAATACAGGACACTAGCACATAACAAGTGCAAAGTGTTCTAATATGTAATAGTATACATGATGTGCAGACAAAAAAGTTAGAACAGCCAGAAAAAGGAAAAAAGAAACAGGGAATATTGCAACTAACAACAAAAGGGGAAAAAATAACTAATTCATAGAAAGAGAAACCTGAGAGTAGAGCTTATTATAGTTGCAATACACAAAATGGTTTGGACACTGTCTTTTGGGGCAGCTTGGTTGATACCATGTGAATCTGGGAAATGATTTACAATGTATGTTATTTATTTTTTTATAAAAAAATTTATATAGGTCTGACCAATGAAGAAGCAAGATGCTTCTATAATAAAAAAACATTACTTAGAAAAATAATATATAACCCAAAGAAGGGAGGTAATACAAATGAAGTTTACTACTGTATAAAAACTATACATCTTAAAAGGAATACTATATATATATTCTCACTAAAAAAAATATTTTATAAGTAATTACAGTTACTACAAGAATAGGAAAAAAAGTCTTTAAAAAAACAATTTAACATTTGTGAATGGAACCAGACCTCTAAGGTGGGCTATTATTCATACATAAATTGATTGTTTCTAGTAAGAATTATGTATACCGTTAAAAAGCATATGACATTGGTACATAGTTAACAGAGATCCATGTTGAACTGTTTTAAGTGTAAAGTGAAATATGATTTTAAAGATAGCACCAATATTAAGATGAATGACAGCAGAATGGTGTAGCTTGATGTTGTTAACTTGTTTAAAAAAATATATACAATACATAAAAGAATACATATTATATGTTTTGGATCCTGATGAAATAATGAGAATACTACAAAACATACATCATTTGGTGATCTAAATACAAATAAAAAAAGAACAATTTCTGAAACTGTATCTGTTAAGTGGGTCCATTGTCTCCAACTTTGTTGTTTGCCATATACTATCCCATGAGGTGTCATCTGGAGTATTTATTTCTAAGAACTGTTTTATATGATTTGAAAATTCCTCTTTCAACTCTGTAGACTCAAAAATAAAATTATTTTTATCCTTCACCTGCTTTGTCTTTAATTGAGTGTGTCTGTCTTTATGGTTAGTACAGTTTTGGAATGATCTGATATAACTACCAGGGTAATTTCTATTTTTGAGATTCCTTGAAGCAATTCTGAACTTATAAAGATGTGGTCAATTCTTGATCCAGTTCTTTAATTCAGAACTTATAAAAATGTGGTCAGTTCTTGATACAGTTCTATGAGTTACTGACCAGAAGGAGTATTCTTTAGTGTTACCATGTAGTACTTGCCAGGTATCCACCATGTTTAGATTATTTCGAGGGTTAGCTAGGTCTCTGAGTGGGATAAAGTGTAAATTTGGTTGGACCTGTTTAGTGTGGGGTTAACTATACAATGCATATCCCCTGCAATGATGAACTGTGAGTTTATGAAAGGTTGTATCAGGTTGAAAAGAAAAGACTCAATTTCATGTACACCATTCTAGGGGCCATAAATACTAACTAAAATGACTGCTTTCCCTTCTTGAATACCATTGAACAGCAGATGGTAACCTTCATTATCCTCTATAATTTCTTTAAGTTTAAATCGTATCCCCCCCCCCCCAACCAAGCAAATAAAATAATAACTTTGGCTTTTTTAGAGGATCCACCTGTCCAAAAAATTTGACCCAGTAATGCTCTTCTCATCAATTCAATGCCCTTCTTTTTTTTTTAAGTCTCCTGTAAGAAGACAATTTTTTGAGTTGAGTTTGAGTGATACAATACTTCATACTTTTTTGTCTGGGTGTTTACACCCTTTACGTTCCAGGTAATGAAAGTAATGGAATTTTTCATTGATAAGTATGATACTCCCTAGACTAAAAGTTGCCCTTTGAAAGCATAGAAACATAGAAGCACAGATTTTGATGGCAGATAAGGACCGCTTAGCCCACCTAGTCTGCCCATTTCCCTACCTACAGGATAAGCTGCAGATCCTAGTTAACCAACAGCCTACCGCTCAAAAAAATTGCCTTATGTCTGTCCCATGCATTCTTGAATTCTCCCACAGTTTTAGACCCCACAACCTGCTCAGGAAGGCTGTTCCATGCATCCACCACCCTCTCTGTGAAAAAACATTCCTCACATTGCCCCTTGATCCGCCCCATCTTCAAATTGTGTCCCTTGTTCTTGCATTTCTTTTTCTGAAAGATGCTACCCTCTTGGACTTTGTTGATTCCACTGAGGTACTTAAAAGTTTCTATCATGTCCCCCCTCTCCCTCCTTTCCTCAAGGATATACATATTAAGCTCCTTTAGTCTCTCCTCGTATGGCTTCTCTTGCAGACCTTGCACCATTTTAGTTGCCCTCCTCTGGACTGCCTCTATCCTGTCTATGTCCTTGCAGAGATGGGGTCTCCAGTACTGGATGCAGTACTCCAGATGGGGTCTCAACAACTGCCTGTACAGAGGGATAACAACTTCCTGTTTTCTGCTGGTGATGCCTCTCCCTATACATCCCAGTATCTCCCCAGCCCTCCTTACTGCCTTCTCACTTGCTTGCTAACCTGTGTAAATAATTACTGAGAAATACCAGATTAAACAGAAATAAGAACTTACCACATTGGAGATGGCAGGCAG
Source organism: Neoceratodus forsteri (assembly GCA_016271365.2). NCBI lineage: Eukaryota > Metazoa > Chordata > Ceratodontiformes > Ceratodontidae > Neoceratodus > Neoceratodus forsteri. The sequence goes on along the minus strand of CM057454.1, from coordinate 354,669,205 downwards.
GGCCTCTGTGATGATGGTACATTTGTGTAGCTAACAGGAAAACTAGAAGTGAGGCAAAGATACACAAAGTTAGTAAATAGTTTAAAATATAAGGTAACAAAAATAATTCACAGAACAGATCTGGGAACAGACAATAATAATCTTATCTATAAAATAGCTAAACAAGTAAAGAACACTTCCAATAGGCAAATGCAAAAAGCTAACCATAACAATCCAACATAAAATGGTAAAAATAATAAAAATAAAACAGTTCTTAAATTGTCCATTCAAAAATGTAGCATCCAAGGAAATACTCCCCCACCCAACACACACACACACACACACACACACACACACACATATGTATCTTAATAACTATGGATGTTATTAAAACCTCAGCAAAAATTAGATAGCAGTATTATTTCTCATTAATAGAATTTCACTATTGGTATTATTTATTGAGTGATTGGTAAAACAGAGCTATCAAAAGCCTTACTAATAACAGATACAGAATGTTAAATATTCAAAACATGCAAGTTAACAAAAATCTATTCAGCATTATACTGAGAAATAGTGTTGCAGTGCTGTTTCCTCTTGGAAACACCTTCCCTTATGTTTGGATACTTATTCATTCATCATCTCATGTTAGTACTATCTTTATCACCACCAACAGTGAGGTGATGCCAGAGCCAGGAGGATGCTGGATAAGGAGGAGGAGGAGTGATGCACATTCTACCAGTGACCTACTGAGAGGAGGGTGGGGGAGGAAACCGTGAAGGCTATGTTGGCATTCTTTTTTTTCTAACCAGCAAATTCACGTCAACGTAACTGCAAAACTTTGAAGAATTGGGGTGCCAAAAAACTGAGTGCAAATCACCCATTTGGCTTGACTGTTCAGGTACTAAAGAAAGCTTCTCCTGTTCATGGTGGTTTGAATGTCTGTCTCAAGTGGTCAAGAGGGAGAAGAAGCCAGAAAAACTTACCGAAGGATGTCTGAGTGAATGGTGCTTTGGCCCCAATGTCTTTTATGGATGTACCGTTGGAGATGTGAACCTGTTTTTTCACTGTCTGCAGTGTGGCATGGTCGAGAAGGAAAATAAGCTGAGAAGACTTACTGAAGCAGGTCCAACTGATGGATGATGTGGCCCACCTGTATTTCATTAAGGCACCCAAGGTGAAGTGAGCTTTTCATTTTTATGACTGTGGGCAGAGTCAACAGGAGTATTGCATGTACAAAAGGAGTGATGTCATGTTTTCTGTCTGTGGAACTGACTGAAAGTGTAAATAGTCTCCTCTGCCTTACCCTCCTCAAAGAAATGTTTTCCTCCCTCAAATAAATACGCTTTCATGTTAGTCAATGGTTGCAGGGTACTATTTTCTTTCTTAAATGGGTGGTACAAGGACTGGAACCTGAGTAGTGGGAGGCAGCATTGTTTTTTTGGGGGGAAGTAAGGTCCACCTCACCTCCACCCAAGAAGCTCCAAAAGGTCCATCCCACCTTTTTTTTTATTCATGTGGGAGGGGCATGAGGTGGCTCTATCATGCTGAAAGAAAACTCACTAGTTTGGGGGGTGGACCAAGGAACAACGAGTCTGTGGAGTCCCTACATTTTGTTAAGGACTAGGAGAACAGAAGATACTTAAATGCCTTAAAACTAACTTAAAAACCGTTGGAACAAATGATTATCAGCATCACCTGGTGTCTCAAAAGGAAAGACTAAGAAGTGTCTAAAAACTAAGGAAAATAGACAGCTTCCAGGTATTTCTTAAACTTTTATATAATAAAAACAAAGTTCAGCTTTTGGGATTAACAATATATGTTTACCATCTTCTATATATATACATATATATATATATATATATATATATATATATATGTTGTCCCTTTAGTAGTTTCAAAACCTTGAAAGCATTGATGTTAGTAATGCATTTAGAAATACATTTTTTAATTGTCTTTACAGATAAATCATGCATGTTCATGTGAGAGCACATTTTTGGGGGATGGGGTTCACATTATTTTAATCATGGGCACAGTACTTGGTAAACACAATCTGTGATGAAGTGTATTTTTCTTTTTAAGTTTGAGAAGTGGAGTTGACTTGCACAAATGGATAGTACAGACATCATAGAAAGTTATTAGAAGTAGAATGGGTTAAACACTTCCTGGAACTTTCTGCATAACATGTTCCCCTAGGCTTCTCACAGCATTTGACGCCACCATCCTATGAGCAATCGGTGTGTTACTTTGCAGGACATTGCATAGCAAGAGAGACAGCCTTGCCTTTTTCCAAATAATATACCAGCTTCATTCTCAAGCAGACAGTTCTGGGCTACTGTTTATATTCTACTGAATATTCTTAAAGGAAAACTGCAAGTTAAAATCAGGAATATATGTAATACTATCAGTTTTGAGTTCTCACTTTAATCCAGTGTTTTGTTTCTGCCTAGGCAGTGAGAGGATTTTTTTTCTAATTTTCCCTGGCTGTTTTATGATGTCTAGGGGCTGTCATTCAAGTTTGTTTTATTGCATCTTCTCCAACTTAGTCTTCACAGAGTACCCTTTGGTTTGATGTCTAATAGCCCGTACAGCAAGCCAGTGTCTTGTCACAGTGTCTTGCTTAGCCACAGCAGAGAAAGAACACTGCAGCCAGGATTCACAGTGCTATACAATATACCATAGAAAGTTACATGTTTAAACACACACACACAAACCCAAGTAGAACACAGCTGGATAAGGTACCAGTATTTAGGAAACTTGTCATACTTACCCAGAGTCTAGCAATGTGAATCCTGGCTGTGACTATAGGTGTTTACAACTGAATGATAATAACCACATTTGCTTTACTTGCAAATAGGTAGGCATTTGTGTCTAATTTCTGTTTGACTTACTGTAGGTTACACATAGAATCTGAAAATGTCATAACATGTTGTATTGTGATTCAATGAACTGATAAATGGGGATTTTGGTTTCTTTTACATATTCATTTTTCCTGACCATGGATATACCAAAACAAAAATTTATCAACAAAATGTTTTTAAATAAAGAGTTTAACTCACAGCAGCAGAAGAAGCATGTTGGCATTAAAATCTTAGTGGCATGGATGTAGAGGCACCAGTATTTAAGCATCACTTTGGTAGAGGATTAATTGTGACTGGGGGGTGAGGGAAGGAATGAGTCTTGGTATTTGTAACATAATGGTTTTCTGAAACGTCAACCTTCAATAGGTTAGTCTCTGCAGCCATCTGTACAGTATATCACTAAGCCATATGCAGTGTGGTATGGGTAAAACCCAGATCACCAGACCAGGACCAGTGCTGTAAAATCTGCACTAGGCACAGCTTGTGCAAATATTGCTGATCCAGTGGATCAAATAAATACATGCAAATAAATAAATAAATACTCGGCTTCACCTCGTGCTTCAACCCACCCCAGGAGTGATGTTATTACATGATAACACACACCCCGTCATGGCTTATTGCTTAATATGCCCTTTCTGAATGTATTATATGTTGATTCAGTTAGTGTATGCAACAGTCTTCATGTGAACACTCTGGGCTTCTCTTTGACTCCTGATGTCTATTTGCTTTAGCTATTGTATAGTGTTTGAACTGCTTTGGTCTTCTTGATGTGGTGCCTGTGTGCCTAAACTATGTAATCTGTTTATCTACTGCTAGCCATGTATCTCCAGTGAATGATTGTTATAACTGTCTGCTCTCCGAGCCATTGTATTTTAACTTCTTAACTGTGCTGCCTTTGTATTGGTTTCAACGAGGTGCCTTTGTAAATGAGTCTCTGACTCAAAGGTTTGTAAATCTGATATTTTTTTAAATAAATAAATGTTTATGTTTAAGCCCATGAAACACCCTTATCTAGTTAATGCATTCACAGTCATAGTGGCTTAGGCCAGATCTTGTTTTTGAGGTTTGCAGTGTGGAGTCAAAAGCGACATGAAGGAGAGAGATACTGGTGAATGGCTGGATGAGCTAATGTTCAAATAAAAAGTAAAACTGCCAGTTGGATTTGGGTTTAGATAAAAAACTGAAAGCAAACACAGAAGAGGCAGAACAGACTGGAATAAAAGAATTCGAAAGAGGTCAGTAAGTATTGGAGTGGACAATTTAAAAGTCGGCCTCTCAAGTAAATACTACAATGGTACTAAGCCATTAAAGCCAGATAAAAAAACATTTTGGTCTGCTTTGGAACTAAACATAATGCTCTAAACTTTAAACACAGTTGACTGGCAGTGGACATGAGAAACATGGAAGCCCCCATTTTGGTGAAAACCATCTTAACAGATGCAGACCCTTGTAGTCAATGGACCTGAGAGGACTGTTTTTCATGGAACTACAGAAATAAGGAGAATAGCAAAGGTGATATTTGTCCAAAGAATACTAACTACAGCTGCTATAGTACAAACAAAAAAACAGTTGTTTTGAATGCTCATTTTTGGGAAAGTTTATGAGACCCACCTGGGTTTCCAAGTAATCACTGTTGTGCTTCTTTTGAAGCTGAAAATAAAACGTGGGACAGGGGATCACCAATTTAACAGAACAGTTACATTTAGCTTAAAAATCAGCTCATAAATATATACCTCAAAGCTGTGTTCTGGCAAATAACCAAGAGAATTGATAAAATGCAGCTTAATTTTTTTTTTTAAACAAATGAATACTAGAAGTAAAGGTTCTGGTCCCTCATTTAATAAAGACTCAGATTCTAGCCTGGAAAGATGGCATAACAGAATAAGGAAGGTAAACACTGACAAAATGCATAAAAAGCAAAAAAATAAGCAACCAGGTGATAAACTAAAAATGCCCCTAAAGCTTTTCCTCATAAGGAGACAATTACATTTTTCCCCATCCCCAGAGAAGAGCTGACTCAACCTATTTCACCAAGTGTTACTCCATTAATGGCATTCAAGCATGGAGAAATGCAGCAACAATGGGAAATTAACCTAGAAGATGGTCAGTAAAGTCTTTCTGAAGGGGCAATAGAAATGACCTGGAAAAACCAAAATGACACTGAATCTGGTAAACACACTACACAAACAACAGAACAAGATCCCCATCTTGGGCAAGGACAATTCTGAAAGAAATTTCAGAGGTAAAAGAAAAAAATGGTGTCACCAGAAAAGTTGGTAATTGATATGGACTCAATTGAAACAACTTTAAAAAGTGTGGACACATAAATAAAGCAGTCTGGGACTAAAAATCCTGGAAATTGAAAAAAGAACAATAACTAATGAGAATGAAATATCACTGCTTAAATGACAAACTATACAACAAGAACAACAAATAAAACAAATGCAGGAAAAGATCAGTGATGCTGAGACCAGAGCCAGGAGGGAAAAACATAAAAGTACTGGGGATCCCCGAAATATGGGACCAACATACACCATTGTCAAAAACAATGGATTAAATAATTGCTAATTTCTTGCAGATTCCAAAAGAAGCTGTGAAGGCTGAATATGACTGGATGCATAATGAACTGAGGCAATGGCCAGAAGATGACCAACCACCAAGGGCACTGATAGTGAAATGCATGAAAACAGAGGAAAAAAATAAATTAATGACCATTGTATTTAAAAAGAAAAAAGTGATCATGAAAGGAGCTACAATAAACATTTTCCAAGACCTGCCTAGTGAAGGAATTTTTTAAAAGAAAAAATATGCATACTTAAGATCAGAAATTTGGAAGAAGGGTTACAAATCTGCATTTTACCCACCTAATAAACTGAAGGTTTTCATCATGGACAACTAATGGTCATACACATCAGTGTAGAAGCAGAAAAAGATTTACAAGCATGATATCCAGACTTATTTAAAGACTAATCTATAATAGAAATCTCATTTAAGATTTGAATGGTCCAATTTATAATACAAATGGAATAATTTTGTTGTACCAACCCTTTAGTGAGAAAGAGTGAAAAGGTGTTTTTTTTTCTTCTTTCCCTTCACTTTCAGGTTTCACCTAAACTGTACAGTTCCAAACATTTAAAAGGTCTAGTCAATTTTTTCTTTAAGGCACAGTGTAACCGTAGCTGAGCTACACAGTCATGAGGCAGTGAGAAATTGTTAGGTAAAATTTTCTGTCGGACTGAGGTATCTGTGGAAGGCTATATATTTTAACTGTTAATCCTCAAAATTAGTTAAATTTACATTTAATTTGCTTTTACATAGCCATTGTAATTACACAATTTCAGCTGAGGGAGGATGCTACGAGATCGCAAAACTCAGTGCAGCACGTGCGTGCCCTCCAGTGCCATTCTTAGAATCTAGCTCAATAGTGAAGGATAGCATTTATCTCTCATATATTTATAAGTCCCCCGGAGTTGCTCATTGTGAGATGAGAGGTGTCACATGCGTTCTGCTCGAGAGAGAACAGCAAGACAAAGCTGAGCTGTTCTGGTTCATGCAGAACACAAGTGAAACCACTCTTATCCTGCAATGATTGGCTCCAGGGGACATGTAAATATAGACTGAGATTGCTTAAAAAAAACTGTCCCAGAATGTGTACATTTTCAGGGCATCTGCTTGTGAGACTCTCTTCACAGAATAAGAGTCTCTCTCATGCAGGGTAAAGGAGCATTCTGATTGACTAGGAGCGCTCCCTCGATCTATAATCAAGAAAACAGGTACAGTATTAGTCATGTGTTTTATTTGCTTCATTATGTCTTGGTGTTAGGTGTTTTTTACTCTCCAATGCATTTGTATTTCATCTATTGCATTAATTCAGTACAAAGTATGACTGCAATAATCCTCTTACCCTACCTACCTACAATTAAATCCAAATGTTTAGTACAACTATTACAATTAGTGATATATACTGAATATAACAGAAAAAGGGTGTATTTCTCCTTAACAGAATACCACTAGTAACTTCCACAAACTGCACTGGACACCAGCTATTATGAAATTGTCTTTTTTCCCCACTTTGGCAAAGGATAATTAAAAGTTTGAGCTCATTGCAATAAGATTAACTTCATAAAGATAAGTTTAATTGATGCAGTTTATATGTGTTTCTATATTATATAAGCATATATTAACACATCTATTATTGTTAAAGTTGTATTGATGTATATTGCTGTGCATCAAAGAGTATCATTACATAGAAGCTACAGCAACAGGACAAATCATTTTCATATGATTCCAAATGTATGTTTAAAACAAATTAAGTGTCTAGCCTTAACGGTTCTAAAATTAACCCTTTTCAAAGAGACAGGACTCATTTCTCAGTCACAAGGGACTGGCAGTAAATCAGTCCAACATGATTTGTCACCAGTCCCTTTGTTGTGGTCCCCATGCTAACTATGCTCAGAGGGGGTCGGAGAGCCCTTTTGTGCAAGTGCACGTCAAAGTATACTGGTTCATGTAAGGGGTGGGGTAGGCATGTATCTGGCATACAGTGCATAGCCTATTACCATCTGGGCCACTGGCACTGAACTTTTTTCTATGCCCCTGACTAAGAACTTTTCCAGGCAGGCAGTAGGGACATTGTAAAAGTACAACTGGCCCCTTATGGACCAGTGGGAGACCAACATCAGCAAATGATGCATTTGAGTGACTGGGAATAGGGAGGGGAATCCACCGGGCTATTAGGAACTTTACAGATTTGGGGTTTGGGTTGGGGGGCCCACTGAGCTACCAGAAACAGAGGCAAGGGACCGTAGTTTGTCAGTGAGCCACAAGCAGCCCTAAGGTTTGGGTCAGGCAGGCGGATGGGGGGGACATGCATTGTCCATTGATCAGCTCATGTATGTACTTACTGTATATGCCTGGCACTGTGCCAAGTATGAACATGCATTACCCAGTACTGTGTGATGCTGCTGTGCACAAACCATATTGTAGGGGTGTGCAAATACCTAATTTCAAATATTTGCTGAGCATTCATATTTGGGGATCCCAAATATTCATTATTCGTGCTTTGTTATTCATTATTCGGCCGCTGGAACTGACTATCAGACTACAAGATCTCTTCAGACTTCCTGTCCAACCAAAGGCAACTTTGGAAGCTCACTGAAGGCAGACCATGTGACCCAGTACTCACAGAAGCTCCACGCAGGAGACGGATGACTCAAGCTGTTGTAGACTAGACAAAAATCAAAAATGTTGGCATTTTTTGTTCCTCTCTAAATCTCAGGCTAGAGATGGTCATTTTTGTCACACTTTTGTTTGATAAATAATTTTCAAAGTTTCTCAGGAGAACTAATAGTAGTGTTTTTTTACCCAAATACTAGGCCTGTGTCTGCTCTGCAAGCAAAAGCAATTAGTCACAGACTTGCTGATAGGGCTTAAGAGAGGCCACATATTCATTCAGTAGTTGCAATTTGCACAATGCCGAAAAAAAGCAGAACATTTCCAATATCAAGCTGTTAATTTTTTTTCCATTAAAACCATACGTATTAACCCCGATGTTTCACTGATAGGGCTTGTACAGGTGAGAGTGTTTACTGTTGTCATCATTTTTCTATCCCTTTCTTACTTGTAATAATTTAATTATCATCACACAAATAAAAATGGCTACCTGCTTTTATGGCTATTTTTTTACATCCTTTCATTTCATTTTCAAGAAAGGCCCAAGGGCAAGGCCTCACAGAACATTTTTTTCTAAAGCATCATGCCATCTCCTTACAGGGATCCTGAGCCCACTAGGAGACCAACATGGCACAGTCAAAATGTGCTGGTTGTGTGACTGCCCTGATGGGCCAGGTTCAGGATGAGCAGAGCTGGGTGGGCGCCATGTAGTGTGACTGGCCCCTGACTGAGTAAACCTTCCTGCAGTTTTAGTGACCGCTCATAGACTCTGAACAGGGTATGTATCATTCCCTACCTGATTACAGGGCAGGGTATATCCCTGTCTGTTTTGATGTTACTTCCTTATCTGTTTGCAGGGTATATCCTTTGTGGACAACAGGAGGGTAACATTAAAAAAAAACAATGTTTCTGTTTCTTAAGATAGGAAGAAGGAGCCAGCCCCCCAGCACTACAGTACCATCAGTACTGCTAGCTACTCCACCAGACCAAGTTTCCAAATGGACCTTGGTGGCTCAGTGGCCAGCCGGAATGGGAGAACTGAGTATCCCATGAATGGCTCATCTTTCGGGAAGTGAAGGAACAGACAGCATCCCACTGTGAGACTGCCATGGTGCATTAGCATATGCTGGGTGCCGAGTGGTGGCAGTTGAGCAAAATGGATATTGTGAAAAAAGAACATGAAATAAAAGGATTTTAAAAGAACAATGAAAACAGGCGGCCATTTTATTTGTGAGATAAATAACTGCAAGCAAGAAAGGGATAGCACTATGATGAAAGCAGCAAAAACAGAACCCTAAACAAACTGTATTTATGAAGCATTGGGGTGATGTAGGAACTGGGAAGCAAGAAGATTTGGGGAATGTCGTTTTTGTAGGCTTTATGCAAAAGCATAGTGCATCCAGTTTCACAACCTCATTGTTATGAAGTCATAACATGAGAAGCAAATTATTAGCACTCACTGGGTTTTTGTATTTTTTTTTTTTTAATTGTAAACAGACAGATTACAATTCCATATTTGAGACAAGTGTACATAATTACATGACATATGTCCAAATGGAGACATACATAATCTCTTTAATATTAGGATCAATGTATCCCAAATATTGTGATACCTCATATGGAGGGTAATACTATATTTACTCACTAAATAAACAAACATGAATTCTGGCTGTAAATGAGTCCATGAGCAGTGTGACTAATTTGAGTTTAAAACTTCAAAGAGGTAGTCCAACATGTCACGTCCTGAAAAGGACTAATGGTGTCACACTATATATTCTTAAGGTATATGTACTGTAAGAGTTTAATACAAGCAGCATAACTATAATGTAACTTTCCCATAAATTTAACTAGGTAGTGGTAACTCCAGATTTTAAACAAGGTGGGCCAACCATAAGAGCTATCCCCCCTTAATAAAACTCTGTGCTAATTCTGGAGAAATTAATTAAATCAAGAGGCACCCTGCCATAACTCAAAAAGGACACACATTAAGGCACAAACACCCCATGTGAGGGTTCTATAAGGGCTCTATTAAATCAAAGAAGTATAGTCCAAGCCCCCAGACCATTGTTTAGGCTAATCGCTATCACTGGGTGGAAAAGAAATAAAAGTAAAGTTCAAACTTGTTTTGTTTCAGTCCCCCTTGGGCTCTTCTAGATCGCTATCCCCAAAATTGGTGCCTGCATGGCAAGATGAAGTTCTTCTGGTTTCGAGTCAAGCAGCCCATTTTCCTGCCTCCATCAGATCCACAAATACCCAGACCTTGCCGGCGTGCACCACCCTGAGTCTGCCCAGGAACACCACCGCATGGGGAATGGAGGCCTCTCTCAGTTTTTAACAAACCCCATTGAATTTCTTGCTCCTCATGCGGGTCACATAGCTTAAATCTAGAAAGAGATATATGGAGTGGCCATCCTGCATCAGTTGGCCTGCTTGTCTATCCAGTCTAAGGATCTGGTCCCATGTCCCAAAGCCGTCAGTCACCACCAGTAGGGTTCGCGATGTTTCTGTTTCCTCTCTATAGCCCCTCAGCATGATTCAATAAGCCTCCTGTAGCCCACAATGGATATTCTGGGCCTCCAGCACCAGTTTTTCACCCAACCAGTCCTGCAGGAAGATAAGAGGGGGATCTTCCTCAATCCCTTCTGGCAAGTCAAGGATCTGCACATTGGATGAACGGGCCTGATTGTCTAGTGTCTCTAGCCTGGCCTGTAGGTGAGCATTTTCCTTGACAATAAAAGAAGTGGTTGAGTAGAGGAATCTGTTGATTTTTTTTTAATGTCCACCATCTCCGTTTGCAGAATCTCCACCGTTTTCTCAACCGTGGTAACCCAGGTGCTAAAGGAGTTGATTTTTGTATTCAAATCTGCCACTGAGGTGATTATTCTTTGCAGCTTGACCCCAATGTTGGCCATGGTCTCTTCTGAGTCAGGTGGTACTACGAGTTGGAGATTCTGGCCTGACCACGTGGGTTAATGAGTGCTAGATACTTTTCCACCAGAAGCTCTGGTACAATCCTTTTGAGGATTCCCAATTTTGTCTAGCACAGTGTCCTTTTTCAGATGGGTAAAGAGAATTTGTTAGATTTTTGCTCCAAACAGGTAAAATACCAAGTTTTAAAGCTTTTTATATCAGAGCTCTAAATCTATGCTGCTTGTTAGCTCGGGCTCCACATCACCCCTTCCTCACTGGGTTCTGATTTACCTTCAGGCTAAAATAGTTGTGTTTTTGTACAGCATTCTTGCTGTTTCTATCCTACATGATAATATTTAGAAAGGCTTTATCTGGAGTTCGGTGGCCAAGAAGCCAGCCACTCCCACTTCCTGAGCTATATAAGCACTTCCTGTCAGCCACATTGTGAAGCATTTTTTTCTTTGCAGCCGAAGGTTCTGTCAGTCTGTCTTCTGAGCTGGTTGGGCCTACCTGGCTGGCTGGGGCCTGTGCCCCCCCTCCCCACCTTGCTGCGCTTGCTTGCCTCTGCAGGGCTTCTGTGTTTGTTTTCCTGCTTCAGGTTTGTATTTTGCCTTCAGCTGTGTGTGCTTCTATTTTGTTCCCTATTTTCTGTGTTCGTGTATCTTTCGTTTTGCCTTTCTTGGGGGGGGGCTTTGTTTCTAAGCTCCTAGCATACTGCTACTCTGAGCTCATACTACTTGCTTTCAGTTACTTACAACTGCAGCCACTACTACTGTTCACTCCAATTACTATTGTACCCAGTGCTTGTTTTTTACACTGTTGTTCACCACTCTCAAACTACTGCAATGCAACTGCAATAATTATCTGTGTGTTTCAGCTCAACCATAGCTGCTCCGTGTTGCATATTCAATTGTTTTCACTTGACGCAGGTTTACTCTGACCCTAGCTATGCTGCTCATTCATGCTCGCATTCTACTTGCAGCTTCATTGCACTGCCTGGCTATACCTGATTTCAGAGCATTGTGTCTCCATGTTTTATTGCAGTTTTACAATTCCATATACCATACAGCTGTTGCTTCTATATTTATTCAACATGTTCTACTCTGAGGTCAGCCAAAAAGCTCCTGCTGAGGCTGTTAACCTAGCTTTAATATCTGCATGTGGTTCTCGGCCTTCCATCACTTCCTTCTTTGTCCTATGGCAGGGACTGGGAGATGTTTGGGGAGTCATGGCCCCATGTGGCTACTTATTTCTGTTCTAGATCCTGCCTTCACCACCAACAATCCTCAGAGTATTTGTCACTTTGATTTGGCTTTTAAATGCTGGCTGGCTTGCCCCACTATTCAGTGCTGTTTCATTGCTACTACATTATGCAGACCCACGTGCAGGTCCTCTTATTACTGCTATGTTTACTGACCTATGTACAGGTCCACGCTTGCTTATGTAATTCATTGCTTCATGCCTACTGCCATCCCTCAGCTTCAGCCTCTTGGATTCTGCTACACTCAATTCTGCATTCAACCTGCAAGGTCTCAGCACTCACTGCTCATTAGCTCATTATGATCTCAGCACTCATAGCTCATTATGATCTCAGCACACAAGTACTCAATCAGCTCACCAGCTTCAGGTCTCCATCTATTTCTGGGGCATGTCAGCCATTCTCTATTGGTGCAGGGTGCCTACAACCAATGGTCTCACTCTGCATTTAGTCCGCATCATTGAACACGTCCAACTTGGGGTGGGATCCTTCTCACCTGGCCCGTAGCTGGGAATGTCTTCCCCTGGGCTCAGCTTTTGCTGCCTGCTATGTGACAGCAGCTCCTGGTGTAGAATTTAAGACTAGTGGTGAAAGGTGATTACTACAATCTCCTTTGGCTCTAGTGTTCCACTGTAACGGTTGTCCATTGGCTTTAGTGGATTCCCTAGTAAGGCACCTTCACCGCATTCTCCCTACGACTGCCCCTGGTTCATCTGGTTTGATTTTAGGGTGGGTAGGCCAGGTGAGTGCCTCAGCAGCCATTGTTCTCCTCCACCTTGGTTGCATGTATTGTTGTAGAGTTTTCTCACAATCTTCCATGGTGGTCCCGCTAGAGGGTTCGAGTGAGAGTCTTCCTCCAAATAGTAATATTTTACACCTCTCCTTAATTGGGTTTTCCAAACTGCAGCTGCAGAGCCGTCACTAAATAAAATATCCCAAGCCTGGCGGGAAGGCAACCTAGGCCTTGGATCCCCAGAGATTTCCTCCTTATAGTTTTTTTTTTCTCTCCTCCATTGCCTCAGGTCATGACAGTTAGGTAGCATAGTAGTGTCCCCTAGTTTCTTCAGGTAGGTTCCGCTGTTGGATGGAGGTGGATGGTGTCCCTGCCATTCCCTCTCTCCTTAGAGGATCCCCTCATTCTCAGTGCAAACCTGTTTCATGCTACGAAATCCTGGGCATTTCAATACATTAGCAAACTAAGCATCACATTATGTTATCAAACTATCTATGCTTCTCTACTACTACGTTACAGTTACTGCCCCTACGTCACAGTTACTGCTTGCTTATATGCTTCGTGTCATTTCATTCTTTTGGGATGCTTGTACTACATTTCTTTTGGGATTCCTAAGGTATTTTTAGCCATGGGAATCATTTCACCTTCTGTACCCCTACAGGGTGATAATTCCTCCGGAATAGAGAGTGCGAATGGCCAAAACCAAACTAACATAGTTGCACAAGCATAGCACTATACTGGCTGTGTAGGACAGTGAATTGGAAAGGCTTTGTCTGGAGTTCAGTGGCCAGCAGCCAGCCACTCCCACTTCCTGAGCTATATAAGCAGTTCCTCTCAGCCTCATTGTGAAGCATTTTTTTCTTTGCCCCACCATCCTCCCCTCCTCCTCCAGCAGCAGTACTTTTCTCCTTAGGGGGCTTCCTAAGGTACTTTTAGCCATGGGAATCATGTCACCTCTGGGGTGGAACCCTCTCTGTGGGTTCCTTGACTTTCATACCCCTACAGGGTGGTAAATCCTCTGGAAATAGAGTGTGAATGGCCAAAGCCAAACTAACACAGTTGCACAAGCATAACACTATACTGGCTGTGTAGGACAGTGAACATGCATTAAAACAACAAGAATATAAGTTATATCTGGTTCAGAAAAATTTAACGTGTTTGATTATATTATAGTGAAGGTGAATGCACTAAACACTGCAGAAAGGATGCACAGAGGGAAATATGCAGGTTAACTTATAGTGAGTGCAGGTTGCTTCTATGGCTGATATATTAAAATTACTTATTGATACTATTATAACAATTTTAAGATTTAAAAATATTTTTTGTTATAGATTGATATTTGAGCAAGTATTCCCTGCCCAAAATGTTGGAGTAATTTCTAGTTGGAATAATGTTTAAGTCAATAAAAACTGTTTTGAAATAGTATATTTACTTTGGTGAGTGAGTTTTATTGATCCAATCTTTGTTTTTGGAGGAATATGCAGGTTAACTTTATGAAGAAAACAGCAAAAGCAGGCTTAAGAGACTGTATTTCTGTTTTTATGGGGGTAACTCATATTTTTACCCAAGTAATAGCAAGTTAATGGCAAGCTAAGCTTAACATAAACAAGCTGTTGGACATGTTCATGTTCTAGTGTTGAATGATGAGGCTCAATGACATCACCAGCTGTACTAAACATCCTTTCAGATGGCACGCTCATAGGAAGCAACTGATATATCTCATAACCAGGTATGCCAAGTGAGATTATGAATGCATCTTCTGTGCCCAGTAGCCTATTGGATCAACCTGAAATGACTCAAGAAACTCCACAAAATAGCTGCTCAAGATATTTTCCACAGAAAAAGGCTGTGACTGTGCCCTCTTCTTCAGCTTTTGATGTAAGGGCATAATGAGCAGTGCCCATTCACTCCTATCATTGCTGTTGTCAGTAACATGTATTTCTTCCACATCTCCAGCAGTGGAACCAGACCTGCCAGATAGAATTCTTTCTGTCTCATGACCTTCTGCACCAGCCACCTGCGTCACCAGTCTCCGCATTCAACCAGTCAGCTCATCACACAGCTCTTGTTGAAAATGAATCACCCTGTGGCTATCCATAGC
The DNA here is from genome assembly GCA_016271365.2 of Neoceratodus forsteri. Taxonomy (NCBI): domain Eukaryota; kingdom Metazoa; phylum Chordata; order Ceratodontiformes; family Ceratodontidae; genus Neoceratodus; species Neoceratodus forsteri. The sequence continues at coordinate 354,654,194 of CM057454.1, read as the reverse complement.
CAAGTGAATGAGCTCACATTCAAACTAGGGATCCAGCATGGTTACAAAAATGTGGCTGTGACTACCCAGCACTTTTGCAAACCTTGCATCCAGTTCAGCTTCCAGCTTCTCAATGAGCACAGCTGCCCCATCTAGAATCTCTCTCTGTTTTCCTCTATATATCTCTTGATGGATGCTTTCAGTATATGCACTGCTGTGATCACCTGACTCGGAGTGTCAGTGGATGTGCTTAGATCACAGGTGCTCCTCTCAAATGGCCCAAGTACTCTCACAGTGGCATCAACTGGTGACTACGCATGGTGGCCTATGACATCACCAATGTTGCATTCCATTGTCATGTCATGAAGTGTGTGCATCTGTTCTAGCAGTCTAGATCACAACAGGTATGATGAATTCCATCTGGTACTGACATGTATCAAGCGATGCTGAGACTGACCAAGGCATTGTTGCACTTTTTTTAGTTGGTTAGTCGTCTTCATAGAGTGATGAAAATAAGGACAGATGGAGTGTGCATTGGAGACAGTCTTGGTAACCTCAATTCTATGACACAGATGTGACCACTAGATTCAAGGTGTGGGTAAAGCAATGAATGCTGACAAGATTTCCATCAGCAACTGCTTTCACCATATTTGCCCCATTATCCATGATGAAAAAAACAACATGTAGACTGGTACCAACTGTTCATGACTGCAGCTTGCCTTAAATGAATGCCAGGATGTTTGGTGACATGTGGTCTTTCTCCTTTAGCCCAACATTTACAAGAGCAGACCTAGAGTGGCTGCCCTTGTGGAGGGCTGAAGGCAGAGCCAGTGATACATAGAGAGAAGAAGGAATTCACAACAGGAGACATAAGGTTTTGCACATATCAAGTCTGTGGTCAAGAAGAGATATGCATGCATGGAGTTTGCACTGCTCCAGATGTTTGAGGTACAGTGGGAAATCCTTCTCACAAACTACAAGAGTATTGTGGCAATTGCCATTCTCACACCCTCATATATCTTTGGCAACACAGTACGTGACAATGTGGAATGTGATGATACCAGCTCCCATCACGTTCCACAGTGTAGGAAAATGTGGAACATGATGGGAGCTGGTGCCGTGGCTGCAAGTGCTGCAGAAGTCTGCAAAAAACAGTGTCTTCCACAACTGAAAAGAGTTGCAGATTCAACACCATCATTTCACCTATGAGCTGTGTGATGTGCTGAGCTGCTGGTTGGGATGACTGGTATTTAGTTCTGCCCTGGAGCACTTCTACTAATGGCACTGACAGTAGATGGAGGGGATGTTCCATGCTTGCCAGATGATGGGCAGCTAGCAGGTGACTAGTGCCTGGTGGGAATGCTGGGGTTGCATGAAAGACTCTCTGGTGTTTTGGGAGATGGAGCGGTAGCATCAGCAGCAGCTGCTGCAGCATTTTTTCAGAGGCAGAACATTCTGTGGCATTACAAGTGTCACCAGCACCACTGCCTGCATTATCACCACAAGATGGTTCTGATGGAATCCCAGGTACAGACCCTGATGCTTTAGAAACCTGAGGATGTTTTACATTTAGGTGCTTCTTTAAGGAGATGGTTGTTAAATCAGCCAGAAATTTCCCCCTGCTGATAGTCATTCTGTACAGTGTGCACACTGCCTTTCTGTTACCTTCTTTTAGTAACATGAAAAACAACTATACCACACTCTTACCACTTCTGAAACCACTCATGCAGCTGGTGTTACCAGTACCACCACTCTTTTGGTCCTCACTAGCCATTCATGTTTGGACCTGCATCTTCTGGTTTTCTTCTGGCATCACTGGTACCCTGCACTTGCTGTACTTGGCTGTTCAGGCTGGGATGGAGCCTGCTGAACAAAGTGCTAAAATCTAGCTTGCTGAGTTTTTTTGGGGGGTGAAAGCTATATCCTTCTTTCTTCTGCCACTGTGATCTTGAGAGACTGAGGTTTTTTGGCCACCTGACATTTTTACTTTATGGCTCTCAAGATGCTTCCCATACTCTGCCTCATCATCAAAGCTACTTAGGTTAGCCTCCTCAGATGATGTATTAGTGGGCAAGTCTCCTGGTGGAAAGTACTAAGACCCTGATGAGTGCACCTCCTCCTTATCTGCACTGACAAGTTCTACAGTAGAGGATACAGGCTGAGAAACAAGAAGTGTCATATTAGGGGTGGACACATACTGAGTACTAGAGATAGTTGTGCTACTGACTGGGGCACAGTGGTAGTAATGATCAGTGTCACTGTAGCTGTACTGGTGTTCACCATGGTTACAGTGGCAGGTATGGTCTCAGTCAGAGTGGCAGGAGTGGACTGGGTTACAGTGACAAGGGATGAAAAGGACACATTCACATCAGTAGTATCATTGGGTGTTAATGACAATGTCCTCATAGCAGCAGTATTAGTACTTGGCCTTGATGGAGTGAAACATAATTTTGTATGGTGAATGCACCCAGAGCATTGTTCTGCAGTGTGCTCACCCTCTCATGCTGTTTGCTGCTCTATACCTGCTGCAACTTTGTTTTGACTGCTGGATTAACTACATTTTCTGGTACTATGTCCTCTGTCTGCCATAGTTGTATTCCTCACAGGAAGATGTACAACATTTAAATTACATTATTATGAAATAAGGTCACTCAGGCCACTGCAGCAATGCAGAGCTGACAAGTCTCGCTAACTAATAGAAAGCCTGACTTTGAAAAAAAAAATGATGATTATGGCAAATAAAAATGAATGGGTGTCTAAAGACTTATTGAATTTGATGAGACAGAGAGATAAACCTGGAAGCTATTTAAAAAGGTTGGAAGTCAGTGTTCATGCCAGGCTTATAAAACACCTTGAAAAAAATGTAAGACTTTGGTTAGAAAGGCAAAATTGGGATTTCTTCAAAATGAGCAGTTAAATGCATTAGGCAATTCAAAGAAGATATGGCACACACTAAATACTCTGTTAGGAAAGGGGGCACAGGATACTACAATTTCTTTAATGGACGGTGATCAATTAGTAAGTAATCCAACACAGGTGGCTAAAATCTTTAAGGATTATTTCAGAGATTTGTCCAAGTTTCAAATGATAGACACTCCTATTAAGAGAAAAGAATGTTTTGATATTGGATTAGAGGTTAATCATCCTAAATTTTATTTCTGTGTGGTCTCTGTGGAACGGGTAAAAGATTATATTCTAAGATATAACCCAAAGCCATCTGTAGGGCAGGATAAAATAGATTTTAGAATCTTGAAATTAGGGATACATGTCCTGACTAAGCAACTAACAATGATTTGTAATTTTTCATTTTGTCATGGGGTATTTCTAAAATGTTGGAAGTCTGCTATAATAAGGTCTATACATAAAACTGGATCATAAAACTTGTTTCCAATTATAGATCAATTTCTTATTTGGCACCGCTATCAAAGGTTATGAAGAGAATTGTATTTGATCAAATTCAAGAGTTTTTGTTAAAGTATAACTTACAAACTGGTTCATATCACGGATTCAGATCACAACATAATACAGAGAAAGCCTTGTTGGTGTTCACAGACAGTATACAGGGTGCCTCTGATTTAGGGCACTCCGTTGCTGGAGTGTTTGTGGACCTCACCAAGGCTTTTGACTTGGTTGATCATTCTTTGTTACTGGACCCTTTGTGTGAGTTTTATTTTGCAGGGGAAGTAATAACTTGGTTTGAGAGGTATTTGTCAGTTAATGAGTTTAGAACAGCTATAGGACTGGAATATTTGGGCCTGGGGTTGATTACCTCCAGTATACTGCAGGGCTCGGTTTTAGGCCTGCTATTGTTTTCATTATTTATGAACTCAGCACCAAAATCATGTATTGAGTCCCAGATAATATTATTCGCAGATGATGCGGTTTTATCTGCGACAGGTCCAAATCCATACCAAGCATTACTGAAGGTTCAAAGAGATTTTGATAATTTTCAGAAATGTCTTTTGGAACATAAACTTATCCTGAACACAACCAAGACAAAGGTGATGTTTTTTACTGGCCCAAGAGTAACTAAATACATAAATGTGTCAATTGTTTATCTTAAGAGAAATAAAATTGAATTTGTTGATGGTTTTTGTTACTTAAGGGTTACACTGGATTCTAATCTTATATTTGAATTCCATGTTAAGAACTTGATTAAGAGGATACATCAAAGGTTGGGAATGTTATTTAGAATAAAATCATATTTAATTCCAGAATCACGTAGATTATTGGTACATAGTTTCTTAATGAATTCTTTGGATTATGGATTAATAATTTACACAGGAACAAATGATAGGGTGTTAAAAGAATTATAATCAACATATCATTCAATTTTGAGGTTTATGACTGGCCTTTCTCAAAGAACACATCATTGTGAACTATTAACAAAAGCAGAATGTCCATCATTTCAGGATATAATTAATTTTAAACTATCTACTTTTGTATTTAAAAGTTTGAAAGGTTTACTTCCGTTATCCATTCAGTCTTTATTTATTAGATTGAGTGATGAAAAAATTACAAGGTCCTTAGCCTTGGGACTCTTAAAGGTCCCTTTTTATAAAAAAAAAAAAAAAGATAGGCCAGAGATGTGTGTCTTATAGGGCTTCAACTTTTTTTTTTAATAAGATACCAAAACAGATCATAAATTGTAGAACAGTGAATTCCTTTAAAGCAAATACTTTAAAGTGGATTAACTCGATCAGTAAGTGTTTCGTGTTTTAAACAAATGTAAATGGATACTTGAATGTTTGTATTATGTTGAGCTGTCTGTTTTTGCATTTTTGATACTGTTATTGGTTAGTGAATGTTGCTGTTTATTGTACTAATTGATGATGTATGCCCCGTTTATTGAATATTTAATGTAACTTGTCACTTGTGAAAACAGGCTTCTAGCTCATCTAGCCAAGTATAAAAATTAAAAAATTAAATGAAAAATGAAAATTCTCAGAAAAAAATATTTTTTTCTTTTAAGTTCTTCTTGGGCACACAGCCACAAATGTATAAAACTGTCTTCAGTGCACAGCCGTGAACACACACAGAACAGAAAAGTAAGTAACTGAAGCAGTGGGACAACCCTATGAGCTATGGTGCACTTGCACTTGTGTCAGTGGCAATGGAGGGACCCAAGCCTGGGTTCCTCACAAGAAGATTTCTGATATTAAATTTAAATTGTAATTATTATGAAATCAAGTCACTCAAGGTACTGCAGCAATACTGAGCTAACAAGTATCCCTGACTAATAGTCAAGCCTGACTAAATTCTCCAAAAAAAATGTATTTCCAAATTTCTTCTTAGGCACACAGCCACAAACTTAGAAAAAAGTCTTGAGTATAGAGCCATGCATACACACAGACAGAAAAACAATTAACAGAAGCAGTGGAAGTCAGCCGACTAGTCCCACCCTACCAGGCTGCCGTGCACTTACAATTGTTTAAGTGGCTGTGGAGGGACTCAGGCCTGGGTTCCTCACAGGAAGATTTCTGAGAATAAATTAATACATTAAAATTATATTTATTATGAAATCAAGTCACTGCAGCAATGCTGTGCTGACAAGTCTCACTGACTAATAGTCAAGCTTGACTAAATTCTTGGGCACATAGCCACAAACTTAGAAAAACGTCTTGAATGCACAACCATGCACATACACAGAACAAAAAAACAACTAACAGAAGCCATGGGAGTCAGCTGACTAGTCCCACCCTACCAGCTATGGTGCACTTGCACCTGCTTAAGCAGATGTGGAGGGACCCAAGCCCAGTCTCCTCACAGGAGGATTTCTGATATTAAACTTAAATTATAATTATTATGAAATCAAGTCACTTAAGTCACTGCAGCCATGCTGAGCTGACAAGTCTCAAGTCACTAACAGACAAGCCTGACTAAATTCTCAGAATTTTTTTTTTATTTCTCCTTGGGCATTAAGTTAAGCCACCAAGAACAGTAGAAAAAATATCCCTAAGCAAATTGCATTTCAGTTAGACTACTTGCATTGTTCTTTGTTTCAGACAACAGTGAAGTTACAAAAACATGCATTTTTAATTAAAATAAACCCCTACAAAACCTTCCTTACTCCCTTAAGTTATTAGTCTTTAAAATATACTACACTGCAGCTTTAAATCTTTTTTGTTTTAGTACACTACATACACACAACATATGTGTGTGTATGTGTGTGTGCGCGCTCACTGTTGCAGCCTGCCTGCGTGTCTCTCAGAAAACATTAAACAACCCTTCTATTTTCCCTTTCTTAAAAGTCTAATTTTCACTCTGCTGTGTAAATGTTCAACCCTCTAGCTTGGGATTTAGAGAGGGAACAAAAAATATCAATATTTTTGACTGTTGTCTAGTTTTAACAAGTGGATGGAAGTAGATTATTTCTCTGCAGCAGCTCACATTGTCTGTCTCTCCTGCCTGAAGCTTCTGTGAGTGCTGGGTCACATGACCAGCCTTCAGTGAACTTCTAAAGTGGCCTCAGATTGGACAAGAAGTCTCGGGAGATCTTGAACTCCCATCGAATAGTAAACTGCAGAATAGCCATGAATAGTGCCAAATATTTATTTTTATTCCCTAGTTATGAACAGCTATTATTTGTGTATTTGGGAAATACAGTTTGTTACTCACACACCTATACCATGTTGTTTCACAATAAGAGCTGGAATACCTTATTTGCATACCAAGATTTGTGCTGGTAGTCTCTACCCCTGGCCAAAACTATTGTTTTCATTATATCAGTTTTATGGGCAGGCACAACTGGCTGCCTCTGTGTGCCTGTAGTGCAACCCTTAAAACTGGAGCTGAGAATTTGTCCCATGGTCTTTAGAATGAGCTAACTTTGGAACCGTTAGGGTTAGGAACTTAGATCTGTTCAAATGAAAGATTGGAGTCAGGTCAATATAGAGATCTTCTGGCGATACAGGTTCCATGGGTAAAAAATGTATCTGCATAACAACCTTTAGGTAATATTATTTATCAATATAATTGTAAACCGTGTTAATGGTATTAAACATAGAACATAGAAACATAGAATTTGAGGGCAGATAAGGACCGCTTGGCCCACCCAGTCTGCCCATTTTCCTACCTAATGGATAAGCTGCAGATCCTAGTTAACCAGCAGCCTACTTCTTCCTACCCCCACCCCCTAGAATTGCCTTATGACTGTCCCATGCATGCTTGAATTCCACCACTGTTTTTGACTCCACAACCTCCTCCAGAAGGCTGTTCCATGCATCCACAACTCTCTCTGTGAAAAAATACTTCCTTAAATTACCTCTGAGCCACCCCATCTTCAAATTGTGCCCCCTTGTTCTTGCACACCTATTTTTTGAAAGATGCTACCCTCTTGGACTTTGTTGATTCCCTTGAGGTACTTGAAAGTTTTTATCATGTCCCCCCTCTCCCTCCTTTCCTCAAGGCTATACATATTAAGCTCCTTAAGTCTCTCTTCATATATCTTCCGGTGCAGATCCTGCACCATTTTAGTTGCCCTCCTCTGGACAGCTTCCATTCTGTCTATGTCTTTGCGGAGATTGGGTCTCAGAACTGCACGCAGTACTCCAGATGGGGTCTCACCAGCTGTCTGTACAGAGGGATAATAACTTCCTGTTTTCTACTGGTGATGCCTCTCCTTATGCATCCCAGTATCCCCCAACACCCTCCCTTGCTGCCCTCTCACATTGCTTGCCACCCTTTAAGTCATCTGATATGACTACCCCCAGGTCCCTTTCCATTTTTGTTGTTGTTAGTATCTCACCCCCCATTGTGTACTCTTCCCCTGGGTTTTTGCTCCCCAGGTGCATTACCTTGCACTTCTTAGCATTGAATCTAAGCTGCCATACATTTGGCCATTCCTCTAGCCTTGCCAAGTCCCTTCTCATCCTTTCCACTCCACCTTGTGCATAAACTCTGTTGCAGATCTTTGTGTCATCTGCAAAGAGACATACTTTTCCTTCCAGTCCCTCTGCAATGTCGCTTATAAAGACATTGAAGAGGATCGGTCCTAATACTGAACCCTGCGGTACCCCACTAGTAACCCCCCTTTCTTCAGAGTGGACTCTATTTACTATTACTCTCTGTGTTCTATTCTCCAGCCAATTCTTTACACAGGCTGTCATCTTGGGACCCACTCCCAGGCTGGCTAACTTGTATATTAATCTTTTGTGTGGGACTGTGTCAAATGCCTTGCTAAAGTCTAGGTAGGCCATGTCCACAGCCCCTCCCTGATCTACTACTTTGGTCACCCAGTCAAAGAAATCTAACAGATTTGTCTGACATGACCTTCCCACTGTGAATCCATGCTGCCTTGGGTCCTGTGCCCCTCTGGCTTCTAGATACTTGACAATTCTTTCCTTCAGAAGTGATCCCTCATCCATGCTGCCTTGGGTCCTGTACCCCTCAAATCCATGCTGCCTTGGGTCCTGTGCCCCTGGTTATGAAAAACTGTATTGATAAAATGTATCTATGGTGGCCTGACTTCAAGCTGTCATTTAAAAAAATTAAGTTTTCAGCCTTAAACATTCTAAAATTTGCTCTATGTAAAGATAATTTATTTAAAAAAGCTAACTTTTGAACCTTTAGTGTTAGAATGTCAGTTGTTTTTAACCGAAAGCTAGGAATTGTTTCGCTGTAGTTACGTTCTATTGATTTAGTGCTCGTCTTTTGATACATTAAACAATATTAATGATACAGTTTGAAAGTGTACTGATATAGATTACAGGTATATTGATCTATGTTAAAGCATGTCAATATTTGTTTTGCCTGACAGTTTTTTTTTAAAAGTTAAACTTTTTAAACATTTCTAGATTTTTGGTTCACATTTAAATAAAATAAATAAGTTTACATTCATTTTCATAATAATAATCCAATTGTAAAGTACTATAATCATGTCTGTTCTTTCAGCTGAACATACATGTAATGTCAAGCACGTTACTGAATACAAATGGAATCATTTATTTCTGCAGCCAATTTACTGCCATACGAAAGTCTTTTAGGAGTGCTCAAACTCATCCTTATTTTACCTAACAAGCCTTTCTCTGCAGCAACCAAATTTGCCTTGCAAGTCTTTTCATGTGTTTTGTGTTGCCTGTCTAGATGTCTAGAGCATCACCCAAACATGGAAATCAGGGACAAGTGGCACTGGGCCCATGCAAGCAAAAAAAAATAGAGCAAGAAAGTGAAGATTCTTGGAGAACTGTAGTATTTTATAAGGATACTGACTTAATTTAATCACAAGTGCTAAGGAATTCTGCTTAGTGGGAGGGAAACCCCAAATGAGAATTACAAGTGACTCAAAACGTTCTGACTGAATTGCTCTTGTTTGACTCTGGACTGGACTGATAGGGTATAAGTGTATATCATGCAGAGAGGGGCCACAGCCCTACTGGGTTGCTAGTATTCATTTTAATGCAGAGATGTGGTAATGTGACCACTGTTAGTAGGAATCATAATAAAATGGAAAATATAGAGAGTGGAGAAACAAGAAGGGCTGCTATACTGTTCACATCTATGAACACACTGTGCATAAATCTGAAGCCTCTAAATCTGGTACCATTTCTTAGAAATGTCTTTGCACTGCAGCACACAACACTCCTACCTAGCATGTCACGGTAAGTGTAGGTCTAATTTTTGGTTCTGTTCTTGTTTAGTTAGAGACTCAGTCTGAGCAGCAGTCTTACATGTCTTAATTCTCCATTTGTTTACCATACCTTGGTGTATGTCAGACCTGACAGTCAAAGACATAAAATGATACTTCATTAAAAACAGTGTGAAAGGAAAAGGCAGCAGTGTGACATACATTATGCAGCTCATCCCCCCGTCCCCCAAAAAGAAACCTGTTTGTGACACCACTAAACAGTTTTACTTGGCAGGTGTGCATAATGGAGGCCACAGGCTTGTAATTATGTTGTAGTTTTGGGCTGTGATTGGCAGATGAATGACAGTGTGGCACAATTCTTTGAATTCTGGGAAATATAGGCCTTATTGAAGAAAAATAGCAGTAGAATAATTTGGTGTCTTTCATTTTAAATTTCAGAAAGTGCATACATAAAGTTCCCATCTCCTACTCTGAGCAAGCAGCAAATAAATAATGCTTCCCTCTTAAAAGAGCTGCTGGCATCTGGCAAATACAATATTTAGACACTATATAGAGTATGTGCTAAATATTATATACTGAATATTGTATGGAGAGCAGAGCTTAACAAGTTTTTTTTTATTTGCACACCCATGGCACAAGATACTACTTAAATCACCAGAGCAAAGCTCATATATAGTATCATATCATATCATATTGCTTTAATGTTTTGCTTATATTGGCAGTATGTTGTACAATGTTTTGCTTATATTGGCTGTATGCTGTATAATGTTTTGCTTATATTAGTTGTATATACTGTACATTGTTTTGTCATATTAGTTGTATGCTGTACAATGTTTTGCTTATATTGGCTGTATACCATACAATATTTATACTGGCTGTATGCTGTACAATGTTTTGTTTATATTGGCCATATATACTGTACAGTGTTTTGCTTATGTTAGCAGTATGCTGTACAATGTTTTGCCCTCTCTACCTATTTTACTCATTTGTTGGTTGTGGTTGCTGATGGTGCCCACACTTGAACATGGTTAGGTATTGTTTATGTACTATTATATGATTAGCTCTCTTTTGTACATTGATTTGTGCATCTATGCCTGCTAGCAATGTCTGCTGAGGGTACCTTTATATGTATATATTTATGCAATGTATACCTTGTAAATAATTGTTTTTTTTTATTCTTTTCTTTGTTACCTAACTATATGTATATAGTATAGTTCTGTAATCTGACTCTTCCTGAATTTGATGTAATTGCCTTGTACTTGTGTTGTTGTCTTACCTGGGTTGACCCTGAAAAAGGGACTGTTATTGTCTCAGTGGTCTTACCTGGTTATCAAAATTCAAATACATAAAATAAAAATAAATATTTTGGTTGTATACTATACAATGTTTTGTTTATATTGGCTGTATGCTGTACAATGTTTTGCTTATATTGGCTGTATACTGTACAGTGTTTACATTGGCTGTATGCTGCACAATGTTTTGTTTATATTGGCTGCATACTGTACAATGTTTTTCTTATTGGCTATATACTGTACAATGTTTTGTTTATATTGGCTGTATACTGTACAGTGTTTTGTTTATATTGGTTATATGTTGCATGCATTGTTATTCATGCATCACACACACGCGCACACACACACACACACACACACACACACACACACACAGTAGCACCTGGGAATGAGCCTTGGCTCAGTGTTCCTTTCCTTTACAAAATTTCAATAAATAAAGCTTAGGTGGTTTAACTAGGCATCATACACCATTATTGTCTTCTGTTGGCACCCTTTGAAAACTGTGTGAGAGGTCTTTCGGTACCATGCGTTTCTGCTTAAAGTTAAACCAGCATAATATTCTGTGGTGATTTGCATATGCAGCCCATGATGCTTTGCATTGTGGGGGCACATGTGATTTTGTATTTCTTTGAAACTTGGCTTCCCGGCCAAATGCCCTTTGGGGTAACCATTGCCTCAGTGCTTGTGCACTGAGGTTCTTGGTCTTTATCATATACCAAGGGCGTATAAAAAAAAAAGAAACAAGTAGCTCAACGTACACTCTTTTACAATTGCTGATTTGTAAATTTGAAGTGTTAAATATCCTCCAGTTCTATCAACTCCCAGTATTGCTTTTCTTGAAACTTCCATATTTCACTCAGCATGTTATACAAGGCATACAACTAAGTTCTGCTTGTGTGCGCGTGTGTGTGTGTACACGTGTGTACAAGGCTGAGGCATAAGGTATAAAGCTGGTAGAATTGAAGGTTCAAGGGGGGACAGGCAAAGAGGCAAAAGCAATAAGGGTATGGGACTTTAAAAAGGGGACTCTGGCAAAGTGAGGGAAAAACTGGGGAATATTATGAAGGACATAGTGAAGGTAGGAGATGCAGAAAAAATGGTTAGAACTTAAAAAGATGATGGCAGAAGTGGCAAACAGCTCCATTCCAAAGGTATCCATGGGTAAATGGGCTAAGGGGCAAACACGGTTCATAGCTGATGTAAAGGTGACAATAAGAACCAAAAGGAGGGCATTTTCCAAGTATAAGGGTAGTCAAAGTGAGGAAGACAGGGTGAAGTATCTGGAAGCAAAAAGATAAACCACCAGGAAGGTGAGGGAGGACAAAGTGCAGACGGAGCTCTGGTTAGCAACGAGGGCAATGAAAAAGAATAAGGTGTTCTTCTGGTACATACGGGAGAAACACAAGGTCAAAGTAGGTATAGTGAGAGTTAAGAGCAATGCGGAGTGGGGAAGGGGAATAATGAGAAGGTAGAGATACTGAAAAATTATTTTTGCTCAGTATTTACTAAGGAGAAGGATGGGCTACTGTCAGATTGTGAGGTTAGCAAGCAAGGGAGCAAAGACATAGGGCAATGGTCCAAATAATGGAGAAAAGGGTACTGGAAAAGTTATCAGTGTTGAAAGTATATAAATCGATGGGACCTGACTGCTTACACCCAAGAATGCAAAAGAAGGTAGCAGGGGTTATAGCAGGGCCACTAGCAGACATTTTCAACAGCTTGCTAGCCAAGGGTGTAGTCCCTAGGGACTGGAGGTCAGTGGATCTGGTCCTGCTACACAACAGTGGGAAGAGGGATAAACCAGGGAAATATAGGTCTGTCAGCTTGATGTCTATAGTGGGGAAGATGATGGAGTCTGTACTAAAGGTGAAGTTGGTGGAGCTGGTGAGCATCCTAGAAGTGAATGGGCTGCAGGACCCCAAACAGTATGGGTTTATGAGGGGAAGGTCTTGCCAGAAGTATCTGGTTGAGTTTTTCAACTGGGTTACCACAGCAGTAGACAAGGGGCAGGCAATATAGTATACCTTGACTTCAGCAAGGCCTTCGACTCAGTCCTCCACAGGAGGCTGGTCAAAAAAGATTAGGGACCTGGGGACAGAGGAAAAGACAGTGAATTGTGCAGAGAGCTGGCTGAGGGGTAGAACACAGAGGATGGTAGTCAGTGGGGAGTTTTCAGAGGTGAGGAAAGTGACCAGCAAGATACCTCAGAGGTGGGTACTAAGACTGGTCCTCTTCAATATTTTAATCTGTGACATAGGTGAAGGTGTCAAAGGTTAGATCTACCTATTTGCAGACAACATGCATGTCTACACAAGGGTAGACATGGAGGAAGGGAGACTGGAACAGCAAATTATACAATGGGATCCCACAATCAAGCATCCTCACTGGCTGACTGACACATTTTACCCATGGTAAATCCTACGATGTACCAATGGGAATAAGTGTCAGTCAGCCACATCTCAATAACAATAAAAATAATTTTTAAAGATCATTCCAAGCTGCCATCTTGATTTACTCGGTAAATGCTGGTGTACCAACTGCCCCTTAGCTGTCAAACCACAACAATAACAAAGAATAACTCGGTTAACCAAGGTATGTCCCAAGAGGGTTTTTGCAAATCATTCCGATAAACTGGCCAGTGTACCCACCTAAAGTGTTGCTTTGTCTCCAGTCCACTCCTGCTTGCTCTCCACTTGGGCTCCACTCTCTCTTCCCTGCTGTACCACTCTATGTCTTATCCCATCATTTCAAATGTTAAAAAAAAAATACACCAAAGTAGCCAGAAAATAAATGTTGCATTGAATTTCCCCGAACATCGTTATGGCCGCATAACCGGAAGCTGCATACAAAATCACAATCTCAGGCACCCTGCTCTCTGGCCCAGTCACAGCACTGAAAATATCCCACTGTCTACCTGTGTCAGCCCGACAACTGCTCGGAATGCATTCCCAAGGCTGGGGAACACAAACTTAAAAAAAAAAAAGAAGTCTTGCATTCTCTCTCTGTCGGTGAGCAGCAACAAACAACAGTAAATGTTCACACTGCGATAGCTCCCTCGCGGAACAAACACACTCGGTTGATCTCTCGTTTCCTCTCCATTATTACAGCCCTGTCTTTCTCTCTCTCATGTCACAACCCAAAACAAAAAAGGCTTCAGACTTAAAAACCAAATATATGTGTGTCTATCTGTTGGGGAGGGGGAGACAGGCCAGGGTGTCAGCCACTCATCTACCCAATGTTTCACCTAGCACCAGGGAACTTTTTTGGGGGGTACGACAATACATTCAATAAAACTTATTTAAACCATTAAAATACTGTATTTTTCTTTATTTTTTAATACAAAACTGAACAGAAACATTGTATAATTGCAATAAGACACTGGGGGGTGGGGTGGTCAGATTTATATCATGGCTGGTGAGGATTTACCTACTCAGCTGCACCTCATGGGCAAACCACACCAGACATGGTAAATCCCCTGATAACTCACACCCCCTCATGGCTTATTGCTTAAGTAATCCACATTGGGAAAAGGCAAGACAGAATAGTTAGGTATGGTGGGCAGACTGGATGGGCCAAGAGTCTTTTTCTGCCATCAATGTCTGTGTCTGTATTTATCTATGTATGAGCCCATGATAATATGTAATAAATCAGAAGGGCTACAGTAATACACTGTACTGTATACTTTGTGACTATTCTAACAGATTCAACACTTAGCAAGTTTACAAGTTATCATGCACAGAATTATGCTCATGCCAGCCCCAACATTGCCAAACATATAGGCATTCTGGAACAGAGGCTGTTTAGGCAAGGGTTAGATTTTGCCTGAAAACACTCATCCCCGATTCAAATTTTAGGTACTTTTAAGTGTGACTAGGTAGCAGGCTTGACTCCTCTGCCCACATTGATTCCATCCATGCCAAACTCCACCCCAAACCTGGTGCCCTGTATCGCAATAAGTATTGCCTTTCTCCCCAGGTCCGCTAGGAACTGGTCACCAAAATGGTTCTCCTGGTTTTTGACTATGCAGATGTGGTTTATGGCACAGCCCCCTACCTCCTTTGCCAGACTGGACACCCTCTGCAATGCCTTCTGACACTTTGCTACTAACTCATCCTCTCATACTCACCACCGCTCCCTTTACTCCTCCCTATTCATCCTCCCTTTCCCTTCATTTTGCCAGTTTCACTGTGCTTCCCTCACCTCTGAATATTGATTTGGGTCCCTCCCCTCATACCTATTCCATCTCCACTCCTCCATCCTTTCCTACTCCCTGTGCTCAAGAGACCCATGCATATTCTTCCTCCCCCACACACATTCCACAGCTGGGCAATCTGCTTTCTCATACCACCCACTCCCTCTAGGAACAAGCTAACCTCCTCCCCCATCTCTCCTCCCTTCCTTCCATTAGATGCCAGCTAAAACTCCTGCCCCCTTCCCCTGCTCCTGTCAGCCCTCTTCCTGAACCCTTCCTTACTCTTGCCTGGCTTTTGACCACTCCTTACCCCCCCTCCACTTAACCTCATAGCCCGGCAACCTCCTCGTTGAAGTTTATCAAACCTGTTTTGACTCCTACTTTCAGTATCAGCTAAGCCTCCCTTCACTCTGGCACTATTCACTTTAAGTTTACGCAATTTACACAGATGATTTGTATGCTAATTATTTGGTCCTCCATATGCAATATTTTGCCATTCTGTCTGCACTGCACTCAACTTATGCTCTTTATGTTATACTCGGTGTAACCACATTGCCTTATTGGATGTAATTTCTTTGTAATTGTGCTTCTCCCCTTCCCTTTTCCCTGGGTCACACGTGGAAATGAGCCTTGGCACAGCATGCCCCTCCAGGTTACCCATTTTAAATAAAGAATTAAATAAATACAGGAAGGAAGGAAGAGAAAATAAATGCATGTATGATTATAAACTTTAGGAATGTCTAAAGGCAGTTTGGGTCTGCTTCTAACCATGTAACTGTATTTTCCCATCTTTTCTCTGATGGGTGTGTGCATCTGGTTGATCCACCAGTTTCACGTGATGGAGAGAAACAGGTACTGTGCTCTAGAGCTTTCAAAATGTTGTTGTACTACAGTAGGGTACAATCCCATTCCATGACCTTTGAACAGTAGTACAACAACATTTTGAAAGGGATGGATTTCCATCCACAATCAAGTTCCACCATACACTATATAGAGAATATTGGATAGGCAAGTGTGTGTTATGAATATTTTTTTCACACCTGAGGTGTGTGAAGACTCATAAACCTTAAAAGCGAAGCTCAAGAGGTTTATGTAGTCATCACACACCAAGGGTGTGAAAAAAATATTCATAGGCAAACACTTACCTGTCTTTTGCTTTTCATAATTGCTGGTGCAAAACCTTAACCAGCATTTTTGTTGTACAAAAAAAAATACTGTTTTTGTGTAGAACTTGTTTAGTCGAGAAGGAGTAAAAGATTTCTTAACATTTAGCAAACTGTTATAGAAAGGTTGAAATTGTAAATGTTGCTGTTTGCAGTGCGCCGAGAAGGGAGTGTTGCTGTGCCGACGAAGATCTTCCATTTGCCATGGTGACCGAAGAAAAAGAAAAAAAACTGTAAGGGAGCGTGTTGAAACTAAGCAGTTTAGCATTGTTTTGTGATCTGCAAAATAAAGAAAACTGGGAACTGTTTGAGAGAGATAGTTGTGCCGAAGCTCGCACTGGTAAGCAGAAGGACTTTGCAGGGGGAAAGTGTTTGGCTTAATGTCTCAAGCGCATGCTACCGCTCGAGAAATGCAAGAGTGACTGTGAAGTTTTGAAATGCTGTAATAACTCGATTTTGGGTTGTTATGGAGTTTTTACTGTGCCTGAATTCAGGTTATTAAAGAGGGTCACCAGTAATTTTATAATGTTAACAGATGCAGTAGTTAGTCACTTTTGTTTACATATGAGTTTTATACCTTACTTGTTGAAAGAGGTATACTGTTCACTCAGATGGGTGCTGGCTAGGTTATAAACTGCACTTAGTAGACGGTGCCTGCTTTCATGTTCCATATGTGCCTGACATGGAAGGCAATTGTATTTCTGCCAAAGTCTTTTCTGACCCTGGGTATTACATAACTGATCGCGTCCATGGAACACAGGGTATAGGTCAAGCACATACATCTCAATATCCTGCTTTGTAAATCAGGGACTAGGGTTAACAAAAATTGGGGATGAGTGACCAAAATCAGGGACAAATATTAACGAAATTATATCAGCAGAAGAGGCCTCAATGTGTGGTTTAATATGAAAGCATTTTATGAAGCAGAAAATAGACTGTAACATTAAAGTGTGGTATTTTATGCTTCAGATCCATACTCTTTGATTACAGAATTGTCAATTTGAAGAGGGTCAGAGGAAATTCTTGAGGCAAACTCAGGGACGTCCCAGAAAATCAGAGACAGTTGAGAGGTATGCAAATGGATTAGGTTGCTAGAGCGACTCTGAGATCTGTTGCAAAGGTAGCTGCTTGCTTACCATCAAGGCTGGACTAATACAACACCCAGAAAACTGACCCCAAACAACAGGTTCCAGAAACAACTGAGAATACTGCTGAAAATCTGGGAGGAACTATAAGTGAAAACTAAAAGAAAATGATAAAACAAAATCAAAAGGTGGCAAAAAATGAAGCCATCTTACAAGAGGAGCGACACATTGAAAAGTGAATGAAATGGTAGCAACAATTAATTTCAGGCACAACATGAATTGCTGTTTTTAACAATAAAAAGGACTTATTTATTGAGACAAATCTGATGGCCACCAGACACCAATGGAGTGGTGGAGCAGGAAGAAATGCCCCTCCCAGCTATCACCAAGAGGATACTTGCCCAGGGCTGCTGGACCAGACCGAGGGTCTGATCTTCCCGGGTAGCCAAGCTTGGGAAGGTTGAGCCAATGACCAGTGACCCCACACAGGGCTGGGTTAGCAACTAGCCACAGGGGTGGGTGGGCTACAGTGAGTATTAGAAGGCCAAGACAGAATAGGCTCAATATGTCCTGTACTATATCCATGTTTGTGATTTAATAAATGGATTGCACTGCTTGGTACTTCTCCTTTGCTTTTTTGTCTCTTATTTCTACGGACCTGTGTTTTTGTGTATGACTGCAGTTTCTTCTTGTTTTTTAAGTAATCATCATCCTGCACAGGGCCAAGAAAATCAAACCCAAAAAAAGTGGTTCTGGTAACTCTATAGTTTTGTCTTCCAAGTGAATGCTGGAACCCAATGAAGGTGTGTGTATGTGTGGGAGCAGTCCCAATTAACAAAAACTAAAAACTTCATTAGTTAAAACTAAAGGGTTGGTGGGAACCACCTGCAGAAGCGCTCCCAGGTATGGCACAACTGCATACTATGCTGCTGTTAATCCATCACGGACAACATCCAGTTCCTCTGAGGTTGAGCCCGATGTAGGTAAAGATGATGAACCTCAACAGTAATTGGGCACAAGGTGTACCGGAAGATAAGGGATGGACATTTCAAATAAGAAGGCAGTGGAAGCAGATATTTCCTTGGTTGTGGAGTAGGACAGTGAGTTAGAGGAAGGTAATAAAGCACAACAGGAACCATCCCAGAAAAATCAAGTAAAAGTGAAAAATCTTAAAAAGAAAAGTGAGCTGCATTGCGTACCAGGCAAAAAAAACTGAAAAAAATATTGGGCCCCATATTCAAAAGGTTTGCAACCAGCACAAATGAATTGTACTAGTGCTGCTCATATTTTGTGCATGTTTGCCATATTTAGCCAGTAGTGCTGCGCACATTTGTAACACTAGTGTCCAACCACAAAATTAATGTATACAGCGCCAGAAAAGAGGACAGTGATGTGCATATTCAGCACAATGCTAGATTCAGAGATTTAGCACTGCACTAGCAGCATTTAGTGCAGCCTAGCACAGCATTAAATAAAAACTATAAAAAGCAGGTCAGACCCAGAGGTGGGGCGATGCACTGCAGCATGCACACACACACACACCAGAAAACAAAAGGTACAGATTGTATACTTGATGCAGGAAGTCATGCAGGATGAGGAGTGAGCCAATGCCCCCCCCCCCGGGTCTCAACACAGGCTCCACAGGTGCTATGCTGTAAAAAGGCAGTACCATCCACAAGTCACAGTTGAAGTCCTCAGTGATGAACAAATCAAACAAATCACAGGCTGGTACCAGCTTAACAGGTCCGTGCTCATGCACCTATGTCAGCTGCTGCATGATCAGCTCTGGACAGATACCCACTGCAGCCATGCAATGTCAGTAGAGCTCAAGGTGACAGCAGCAGTATGCCTCCTGGTCACTGGATCATTAGAGATACCAGTTGGTGACACCACCAGCATCACACAGTCTGTCACCTCATACCTGCTGGGACAGTACCTGGATGTCCTGCTGGCCCATGCTGAAGAGTTTATCATATTCTCCACCATGAATGCAGAGTGAACAGTAACCATGCAACAATTTTATTGAGTTGTGTACCTACCGGCTTTACTGGGTACCATTGACTGCACCCATGTTGCCATCTGTGTACCCACAGGCGATGGGGTGGAGGCCTATGTGAATAGAAAGGGCTTCCACTTCATTAACTGCAAAGTGGTGTATGATGCAACAGAGTGCATCATCAATGTCCTGGTCCAGTACCCCAGCAGTGTCCACAACACTTTCATCTGGCACAATTCCATCCTGTGCCAGAGGTTTGAAGGAAGGGATATAACTAGTGGGCTAGCTTGTTGATGAGTATATGCCCAAGGCCTCTCCCCCTAGACACCAATGATGTCACTAACCAATGCCCTTTACATACACAGGGGACAGTGCATACCTCCTACATCCCTGGCTCCTAACACCTGTACCAAATCTTGAATCCGTTGCAGAGGACAGGTGCAATGCAAAACACATCGCTATACACAATGTCATCTAGCAGGTCTTTGGCATATTCAAAATGCAGTTCAGATGTCTTGACTGTTTTGATGGTGCACTACAATACACCCCTCAGAAGTCCTGTGCCATATTCCTTGTCTGTTGCATACTACACAGCATGGCACTCAGGCATGGAATATGCTTGCTGGCTCCAGAGGGAAACACTACATTGGATGCCAGGCCAGTGGACCAGGGGATGCAGCAGCAGCTGGATATGTGTAACCCAGGATGGTTGGAAGATCCAGGGAGTACAAAGACTGCTTCATCGCATACCTCTTCAGACACAAATGGTGAGTACAAAGCACACAGGAGATTGTAATGTTTTCAAAATATGTGTTAAGGAAATAATAATGTGTAAGAAATAACAGGGAAAAATACAAATAACAAACCATCCAGGCAGGGGGTGAAAGGGGGCTGAAACAATAAGATGTCATCCAGATGGGGGGTTCAAAGGGGGACAGAAGCAAAGACAATGCCATCCAGGCAGAGGGCGGGGTTCCAAGGGTGACAAAAGCAAATATTATGCCATTCAGATGAGGGGTTCATAGGGAGGGAATGAACAAAACCAAAGGCCATCTAGGCAGGTGGAGGAGCATGGGTGATGCAAGGAAGGCATAAGGTGGCACATTTGGGAAGGGGCTGGAAGGAGACGGGCACCAATGATGTATCCTGTACTACAACCAAGGACATAGACGTTGCATGAGTGTTGTATCCAGAAGGGTAACAGGGGTGTCATCGGCCACTTATTGGAGGATGGTTGTGGGATTGGTGTTAGCCTCCCAAAGCCATGGCCTCACAGGGTGCTGAATCCACCAAGGAGCAGGCCATAGCTGGGGGTGCACGGTGTTCTGGGCATGCAGGGCATCCTGATACCCACACTGCAGGGTCTGGTATGACACCAAGGCATCTGCCATGGGGTGAGCCTCCAGCATGGCTTTAGTCAGTCTCCTGAAGCCAGCATCCGTGCCGGCATGCAGGTTCTAATGTAGTCCACCCAAGACTGCCATGTGCTCTGCATGGCTAGCCTCTGCACGTTGCTTGTTGTCATGAAGTTTGTGGCCCATTTTGGTGTGCAGGCCCACTTGTGTCCCCACAGCTGAAGCAGCAGCTGCCTGTTGGCCACCTTCTGCTGTCAGCACAAACTATTCTGGGGTAGGTATCTGGTCAAACCCCCGACCGCGCATATGCATGGTCAAAAACCACGTGGATATAAATGAGTGTGCGGTCTCGGATCTAGGGCAGTTTCAATGATATTTAGAACTCCCCACTCCTTAAAAACTAACCCTATCCCTTCGATTCATGATGACAGGGGAGCAGCAATTTAATTTTTTCACGAATTTAAGTACTTGGGAGTCTTGTTGGATCCAGGTTTAAATTTTTCTTCTCAGATTAAAGTGGTCAGTAAAAAGGTAAATCAAAAGTTAGGATTGCTTTATAAGTTTGTGATTCCTCTGATGTAAACTGTAGTTATGGTTTAAATGAGTATTTTAAACCAATGAGAATTCTTTCTGGGTTTTTTTGTATGATCTGGGTGTATATAGTATGTAATTTTATAAATAACTGTCATCAACTTCCGAAGAAGGACTTGGTTGATCCGAAAGCTTAGGCACTCAGTTCTTTTTGTACCATCTATGTTGGTCCAATAAATGGTATCAAACCATTTGCTTCTGGATTTATAAGTTTAGGAAATATTTCACTCTTGATAGTCATAGAGCAATTCCTATTGGGACACTTCTCCCTCATTTGGATTATGTAGTGAATCTTTATTTTAGGTTATCAGTTAAAGAAATCAAGATATTGACAGTCATTTATAACAATGTTTGCCATTTTGTTCTGGATTCTCCATATTGTCTTCATCACTGCCATCTACATGCCAATTTGGGGTGGCTGTCTCTATACTCTAAAATTACATATTTTTTTGGCTTCCAACTGTTTAAATCAGTTTTTCCAAATACTGCTTATACTCTTATGGATTTGGCCAAATAAGAACCTTTATTTGCACTTTATGTTCTTCTAATGCTGTTCTTCAAACTATTCCACAGTATTCCAAAGTTGGTTCTCGATCATTTTCAGTTGCTGACCTCCTTTTTTGGAATTCATTACCTGTTGATCTTCACTTTTCTGCCTCATTGAATCAATTCAAACATAACTTTAAGTTTTATTTACTGTGGAGTCATGTGATGTGAAAAACCGAGTAGCAGCCCTTCTTCGGAGCTCCCGCTCCTCCTCGCTACAAAACCCATATTTTTATAGCAAAACCGAGTTCTTACCACTTTTAAAGTGCTGTCCCTATTGCTTCAGTCCCCAGGAGTTCACAGCATCAGTTTCAGGCTGAAATATGGAAACGGAGATGAGGAATGCTTCACCTCACCATACTCCACCTGCAACAACAAACAACGCTAGTAAACGCGCTAAGGCCCACGCTTCTGCCACTGAAAAAACAAGCTACTATTACCCCAGGTCTGGCACCATTGTCAGAAGAATGTTTCCTTGCCGAGTTTTTGCCCTTCAAACTTGAACTCCAAGAGCTTATGCAGGAACTTAAAGCCATCCAGACTTCGGTGGAGGACTTACAACGTGCTACATCAAATAATGAAGCCCGCATCATCTCTGTAGAGAAATGGAAAGATAAAATTTATCCAGAGATGGTAGAGCTATGCAAGAAACACACGCAACTAGAGGCTAAATTAGAGGACTTGGAAGGTCGGAGCCATAGGAACAACTTGGTCATCATTGGTTTACCTGAGAAGGCTGAAGGCTCCGACCCTCTTCTTTTTACACAGAAATATTTAACTAAGATCACCAGTCCCTCACCATATGGCACCTCCTACATAACTGAGTGAACCCACTGCTCCCTACACCTGGCTCCATCGCAAGGCTCACCACCAAGGCCCTTCATCCTATGTTTTCTCAACTTTTTGGAGCGGCAGTATGTACTTTCCACACTCAAGGACATTAAAGAACTCATCTGGGAGGGCACCCGACTGAGAATTGCACAGGATCTGCCTAGATCAGTACGGCAGAAAAGAACAGCCTTTCATCCTGTAGTCAGTAAGCTTATTGCCGCAGGCATTACATTTAGGATGCATTATCCTGCTGTGTTGCACACCTCGATTAACAGTTCTTGGAAGTCTTTCCCATCTTTGGCTCAAGCCCGCTTGGATCTGAAATCTCTACTCTCACAGCTGTTTAAGGAGCGCTGCTAGTGCTACTCCATATCTGCCAGATTTAAATAAGTGCAATGTAATATGAATGGACATGGTTACTCTGGTTCCGAATAATAAAATATTGCTCTGTATCTGTCCGACTGAATAATGTCTCTGATCAGCAACATCTAGAATGCACAATAGCTGGCCATTTTATCTTGAGACTGGGTTGCTGGTGGCTAAGCCCCTGCTGCTTTCTGATCCGATGTTATATCTTACTTTGATACAGAATGACTGGTGCTGCCTGTCTCTCCTGCTTACTACCCTGCTCACAATACCAGTAGAGAGACTGCTTCCATTCATGTTCTAGTGGGCTGTTCAGTTGTGTTGCTGTTTGGGTGTACATTTTTTGCTGGCATTTCACTAAGATACTGTCCCACCATGCTGTGAGACTCTTCCTGAAGGTGTGAGACAGTCCGTGAGTCAGAGGTGTCTGCGAAATACAAACGCTCATTTATTGTCTATTGAAGCCTATGTAAACTGCATAACCAGGAAGTACTTGCAGAGCTAGTAGTTTTTAACACTACAAATGGAGAACTACAGTATAGCTTTTGCGAAGCAGTTTTTACTGCTAAACAATTCGGGGGATATGCTGTGTGTCTGTAATTATTAGAAGTAACACAGAGTAGTTTTCAGCCTTTGGGGATTTAATTTTACTGTTTTAAGGGATCGTGACCCAGTGCAACACTTCCAGGTCACGTGATACAAATATCTCACCCCTCTGTAAGCATTTTTTGCTGGCATTTCACTAAGATACTGTCCCTCCCATGCTGTGAGACACTCCTTGAGGGTGTGAGACAGTTCTAGAGTCAGAGGTGTGTGCCAAACAAAAGCGCTCATTTATTGTCTATTGAAGCCTATGTAAACTGCATAACCAGGAAGTACTTGCAGAGCTAGTAGTTTTTAACACTACGAAAGGAGAACAACAGTATAGCTTTTCAGTTTTTACTGCTAAACACTTTGGTGGATATTCTGTGTGTCTGCAATTATTCGAAGTAATGCAGAGCAGTTTGCAGTCTTTGGGGATTGAATTTTATTGTTTTAAGGGATCGTGACCCAGCGTTACACTTCCAGGTCACGTGATACAAATATTTTGCTCCTCTGCGAGCGGGGAGAGTGCATGGTTCCGCGCGCCGAGACACATGAATCTGCATGTGTCTAGAGTATACAGAGGATCATGAGGGTTACAGGCCAGCACTGTATGCCCCTTCGTTTGTTTTCAAATACCATCGAACACACATGTAAGTAGACATTATATGGTTAAAGTTAACTCTGTGTGCCTGACTGTTTAAATAGAAGTTTCATTTGGCTACATAAAAGGGCAGCAAGTACTCACTCTATTATTATCACTTCAATGGGTAGTATTGGCTTACAATGCATTGTGTGCCAAATGTATTTGTTAACAACAAGCAACCTCCAAACACAATCCTACACCCGTAGTAAATGTATGGAAAGAAAGGAATTACAATATACTTTGGACGGCTTTAGTTCTCGTTTGGCTATGCTTGATCAGAGTCAATCTGAAATGCAAAAATTATTTAATGCCTCTAATCCTGTGCCACCAGTCAATTCAAACCACATTCAGGTTACCAATAATGTTTTGACAACTAACCCTTGAAACAACTTAGACAACACCCTGTTGGGGACTACTGTTACATCACAACAGAATGTTTCTCCAACATTGGTAGACAAACCTCAAAAAAGAGCTAGGGAAGATGGTGGCAACTCTGAGGATGATCTTAATAGTGATGACAGCTGGTACAGAGTGCAAGGTAAAAGAGCAAGTAAACAGGGGGTAGCAAGGCCCGATAGTTTAGTACAGAGATTTATAATAGATGTTATTCTCTCCACAGATATTGCAGATATTAATACAGATGTGGTTAATATGGTTAGGGAGTCGGCATTTTAAATAATCAAACCAATTTAGGCTCTACTCCTGTACTCTTCAGTCCTATTGATTCTGTAACAAGGGACACACTTCTTATTGACCTTCTAATTGGTGAAACAAATCAAGCCCCACCCAGTAATCCCAGTCCACTGGTTTCTTGTACACGACAGATTTACGTATTGGGTGATTCTATTACTAAACATTTAGATCAGGCAGTCTGTAACCATAATAAGGGTAACAGGACTAGTTCTAGCTACAGTGGTGCAAAAATATCCGATCTTACTAGAATGATGAATAATATTATAAAAGATTGTGGCATTAATCCCATTGTTGTGATGCATGTAGGAACGAATAACATTCTTCATGATCCAATTCAAACAGTAAAAAGGGATTTCATTGCTTTAACCAATAAGATAGTTGAACTCAGTTGTGACGTTTGTTTGTCTGAAATTCTTCCCATTCCTTGTTTTTCACCATCTCGTAATAAGAAAATAAAAATCATAAATGATTAGCTTCAGAAATGGTGTTTACACCAGAACTTTACCTGTATTACAGATTGGGAAGAGTTTGACAATCACAATGAGTTATATAGCTTTAATGGTTTGCACCTTAGCAGACACAGTAATGCTATTTTTGGGGAAACAATTGTTATCCGTTATCAATAATCATTTAAACTAATTAATGGGGGGGAGATGAGGGTTACATCATCCCTAAAACCAGCATCTAAATGTATTGTCAAAAGTCATCACTTACATTGTTTAAGCTTTAATGCTAGATGTTTGAACCATAAATTCACCAACAAAAAAACAACGTTATCTCAATATGCAATACCTGAGGCGATGATAAATTATCATGGGAAACACATATACCTGGTTTCACTCTACATAAACTTAATAGGCAAAATAGGAAAGGTGGGGGAGTTGCCTTGTACATTAACAGTAATTTGAAATCTATTGATATTTCAAAAAACATAAAATGTCATGACATACAAACCGAAACCATTTGGGTAAAGCTGATCCTTTCCATATCTAATATTCTTATTATTGGTTCTTGTTATCATCCACTAAATTCATCAGTGGGCATTTTAGAAGCTATCCTGTATGAAATAGAACAGGCAAAAGCTCTGGGGAATATTATTATTACTGGGGATTTCAATTTGGGTGGCATAGATTTGTCCAATCACATAGCAAAAAGCAGCATGCGGAAGAAACTATTAAACACATGTTCCCAGTTAGGACTTAACCAGAGCATATTGACTCCTACTAGAGGTGATATGTGTATTGGATCTTGTTTTTTCTGATGATGACCTAACAATTGACAACATTAGAATCAGTGACCCCACTGGGAACAGTGTTCATAACACTATTACCTTTAATATTACAATAAACCATGTATATAATTCCAATACAATGATTATATACTTATATGATAAAGCAAATTTAACTAGCATAAGGCAGACCATTGATGGACTTAATTGGGAGACAGCACTATTACACTCTTCCCCTCAACATTGCTAGGAGACATTTAAGAATATTATTTATTATTTAAGAGATTCATTTATTCCATCTAAACAAAAAATCAAGAATCAAAAAAGGGCACCTAAATGGATGAATCATACCCTTAAAAGATTAATTAGAAAAAAGTGACAAAAATATAATAATTTCCTTAAAAATAAATCCCCGTTAAATTGGGACTCATATAAGACTATTCAAAAGAAATGTAAAAGTAGGATTAAAAAAGCAAAATCTAGGTGGGAATATAATTTAGCAATTAACGCAAAGAAAACTAACAGCAAAGAATTATTTTCATATATTAATTCCTAAAAGAAACCTAAATGTCAAGTAGGTCCTTTATTAAATAATAATACCCTTATTCATGATTCAAAAAAATGGCGGATTTGTTTAACATATAATTTTGTAAAATCTTTACTAAGAGATCAGATGACAACCCTATTTCAAATCCACTTATTTCTGGTACTGACCCATCTATTAGTCTGTCTAAGGATCTAATCTATAAAAAATGATTGACCCAAAAGGGCAAATATAGCCCAGGTCCTGATAATATACCGGGCAATTTATTATTTTTGTTGGCAGATTTCTTGGTAGAGCCTTTAAAAATAATGCTTGATTACTTTCTTGCTGAAGGTTAAATTCCACAAGACTGGAAGAAAGTAAATGTCATTCCAATTTGCAAAAAAGGGCCAAAAAACATGTGGGAAAATTATCGGCCCATAAGTTTGAAATCCTCAGTTTGCAAGATTCTTGAGAGTCTTATAAAAGATATGATTACACAAATTCTTAATCAATGTGATTCTGAGCAAAATGGCTTCAAAAGCGGTCAAAATTGTATTACAAACCTAATGTGTTTCTATGAGAACATCAACTCCCTTTTGGATAGGAGAATACCTTGTGACATCAAATTTATAGACTTTAGCAAGGCTTTTGATGTCATGCCGCACTGGACTTTAACTCAAAAACTTTGCAAACTGAATATCAATAATGTTCTTGTTAATTGGATATCCAATTGGATACATAATAGGACTCAGCAAGTTATTATCAATGGTTGCAAATCAGGAAACTGTTCAGTATCAAATAGTGTGCCACAAGGATCCATTTTGGGGCCTTGTCTTTTTTAACTATTTATTGCTGACTTGACAAAGGAGTGTTTATCTACCACTACAAAGTATGCAGATGACATTAAAATTGGGGGTTCTTGTGTATCAGTCTTAGAAGTATTAACCATTCAGAAAGATTTAGATCATATCACAGCATGGGTAAACAAATGGGGCATGAAATTGAACATTTCCAAGTGTTAAGTTATGCATCTGGGTTCTACTAATATACACTATCAATATTCATTGGCTGGTGCCATGCTTGTCTAAACATTGGATGAAAAGGACCTAGGCATCACAATTTCTGATGATGTATTGCATAATAGACATGTGCATGATATCTTTAATAAATCAAACTAAGTAATATGGTCAATTCTTTGTAACATCAGATCTAGAAAACAAGAAGTACTGCTACTTTTGTTTAGAGCATATGTCAGGCCTCACCTGGAATATGCTTCTCAGCTTTGGAACCCTTATAAAAAATCAGAAGGTCACCTGTTAGAGAGAGTTCAAAGAAAATTTACTAAAAAAATATCTGGGCTCCGGAGACAGGTTAAATTCCCTAAAATTTATGCACCTTTCTACCCACCGTCTTAGAAGTGACCTCATGCTTTTGTATGATATTGTTCAAGATCCATATCTTATGTGTGAATTGGGTCTGGAATTTAAAAATCATCTCCATGAGATCAGGGGTCACCCATTGCAGCTAATAAGGAAATCATTTAATCACACCAATAGGAAATACTTTTATACTATTAGAGTGATTGGTCCTTGGAACAAATTGCCACTTCATGGGGTCATTAGTGAGACCAGAAGCATTTTTAAGTATCGACTTGATGCATTAATAAGCGCTGGTTACAATCTGTCTTATTTTTCTTTTGGCTTAGTATAGGAACAATATGGGACTAGGCCTTCTCGCGGTTGAATCCACCTTAGTATGCACCTTAGTACATTGCACTGTTCTAGGAGGCGGCTTACCTCCCAGGATTTTTTGGGCTCCACATTATGCTTTGCATTCTGAATTTGGGACATTGAAAGCTGCAATACTATCTTTATTCAGGAACAATACTCTGGGTGATTTCTCTGTCAAGGGCATCCTTCTACAAGCTGGAAGACTGGTTCTGTAGCCATAAACTTCTATTAAACTACAAAAAAAAACAAGGTGATGCTCACAGCCAGCCCGCAACACAAAAAGAAGCTCCCTCCCCTCACCATCTCCAATAAAGTCAGTGAGCTGCTGGAACAAGTTCAGACCTTCAAGTACCTGGGGGACACCGTTGATGACTGCCTCACCTTCACCCAACACATCGACATAGTGGTAAAGGCAGTGAACACCAAGCTGGGTGTACTATATAGGCATAAAAAGTATCTCACTCCAGAGGCCCTCTGTCTCTCAGTCTCCAGCTCCATCCTTTCTACCATTGACTATGGATTGGTGGTCTATGGTGCAGCAACAGACACTGCACTAAAAAGGATTACATTGCCCTCAACAAGGCGTGTAGGGTCACAATGGCTGCAGATAGAAATACCCACACCTGCTCCTTATACAAGGAGACCAATTGTCTGCCACTAAAGAACAGGATTATATTCCAAACATGTCTCCTTGGAAAAAAGGCACTAATGGGTAAAACCACCCCATGCATTTCTAGCATCCTAACACCAAGTGCTACCAGCTATACCACCAGAGGCAGGATGAGGTGGGCCCTATCAACACCTTTCCGTCGAACTGTGCAGGGACAGCGTGCTTTCAGCTTTAGGGCCCCCCAATGGCTCAATGAAATCCCAGTGCACATTGTAAACTCCCAATGCATCTCGCAATTCAAAAATGACCTAAGGCAACACCTTCTTACCAGGACAGTTTGTGACTGCCACTAGGACTCTAACACCCATAATGCCCACTCACCCACACTCTCCTTCCCCTTCCTTTTATGCCCACTCTTCCCTATTGCCCTATCCCTCTGTCTTCCTCTCCCTCCTGTGCCTTTTCTCCCACTGGATCAACCTTAAAACCAACATGCTACCACTACCTCCCCAACCTCCTAGACAAAGCCACTTCTTCTGGCTGACCACTCCCCCCTTGTCTCCCTTCCCCCTCACCTTGACTCCTCTTTGGACTCACACTAGGTGTCACACCAGTTTATCTCCTTCGCTACATATAAACACTGTCCTTTACCCTAGTTGAATGCTCTTGACGCTGTACTATCACCATTGGTACTATGAATGACATTGTATCCTTACTGTATACTAGCTAACTACTATTCGAGTATTGTATGTAAACTGTTGGTTACTGCTGTCATTGTCACTGTTTGACGTGGAACCTTTGTAAAAGAGCTCTGAGCTCAAAGGTATGATCCGAATCCCTAAATAAATAAATACAAAAAATAAATTATAGTGTCTGGGACTGGAGGAGGATCAATAGTCCTCAGTGAATTTATTTGTTGAAAGCTCTAGATGTTTTCCAGTTGAAGCTACTACAGTTTTGTAAGGTCTAGTTCAGGGCAGTACTTTAATTTGTTAATATAGCATGTTTACCCCCCCCCCGACTTTGGGGTTCGTATTTTATATCCAGAAGTGGGCCTGTTAAGGGTTTATTATTGAATCTTTTGCCCCTATAGTACAAGTTTGGTCCCTGTAGATCTACTATAATAATGAGGCAAGGTTTGTTTATGTATTTTAGGGCTCTGACCATCAGACACAGGGACAAAAGCATATCATATCATAGTCTAAGGGACGGGTCATAACCATAATTTTCTTTTTCGTGCTGCGGGAGGTTTATTGTTTCCTTCTTGAGGGTGGTGTATACAGTATGTAGTACACAGGGAAATATTTTCCTTTTTTGGGTGGTTGGACACTACATTTGGTCCTCTTTTCCTGCAGGATGGACCCTTATTACTGCGGTATAGCTAATCAGGAAGTTTCCAATTAAATTATTAAGTTAGCTGTTACGTTTCTTGTACTGGGTTTGTGGCAAGGGCCGGGGGTAAGGAGCCTGTTGGGTTGGGTTGGGTTCACCATGGACCTGTTAATTTTTGTTAATTATTTTCTTCGGGAGGGGGAAGCTGGGAATTTATCATGATTTACAATAGTGGACCTTTATTTTTATTAACTGTTCCTTTCTTTGTGGGGCATTGATTTGTGGTTAAAGGTTATGGTCCTACTCCCTGCCTTTCCTGAAGTTTTTTTGGGGTGTTTGCGTAAGGTACAGGCTTCTTTTTTCTGGATTCATGTTACAATGGATGTCAGGTAGGGGTTGGGGAAGGGATGGCAGAGCACTATCTTTATGATTTTGATGGGGTTGACTTTTCTAATACATATAATTGAACATATGGTGTTATATTATAAGTTTAGTTATGACTAGTTCCTTAACTTTTGCTACATGGAATGTGAAGGGTGCCCTCTCTAAGTCCAAATGATATAGTATCCTTAAACATCTGCAACATCTTAAGTGTGATGTTACATTTGTTCAGGAGACACACCTCCTCAAAAGTGAGGGCTCTTTATTCTGGTGTCAGAATATTGGTGAGGTTTTTACTGCAAGGGACAGCATGTGTGGTCGAGGTGTTGCAATCCTCTTTTCTAGGAGAGTATCCTTTGTGTGTCAACAGTGCATGGGAGACCCTCAGGGAAGATATCGTCTCCGGGGTGCTCAGGAGCACACTGGCATTCTGCTGGGTTGTGTTTATGGCCCCAATTCTGATATGCCTTCTTTTTTTATGAAGTTGGCCAACTTAATTGCTCCGTTCCTCTCTATCCCTATTTTTGGGGAGGAGACTGGAACCTCCCCTTTTCCCCAGACCTTGGTCAGCCTGGCAGGTGGGAGGAGACTGGAACATCCCCTTTTCCCCAGACCTTGATCGGCCTGGCAGGCCTCTGTCAGGCTTGTCCCCCACCCAACGTTCCCTGCAAGAATTTGTAGACTCCCTTGATATTTGTGATCCATGGCAGGTTTTGAACCTTCAGCAATGGGAATACACTTTTTATCCCCTGTGCATGGTTCCTCATCACGGATAGATTTTCAGCTTGTCAGCCACATCCTTCTGACCAGACTGCTGGGCTGTGGGATCACCCCCAGGGTTCTCTCAGACCACTCGTTGGACAGTAGTAAATTTGCTCCAGGCTCCCATTTTAAGAAAGAAACCTTGTTGAAATTAAATACCCAGCTTCTAAAGGAGGAGTATATTATCACCTATGTTAAAGAACAACTAGCGTTATTTATCTCTTGTAAGGAATGCTCTACTGGGAAAATGGACACAGAATGGAGTGCTGTGAAATGTTTCCTTCACGGTGCGTTCATCCACCTAGCTTCAGTCAGGAAGAAAAAATGGAAGCAGGTGGCCTCAGACCTGCTTTCTCACATCAGGTCCATAGAAAAAAACCTCCCCCCTACATCTCCTGATTCTGTACGTCAGGAACTGTTCTTTTTGAGGGATAAATATGAGGACCTCCTATGGTAGAGAGCTGAATACGCCATCCTTAAAACACATGCCAAATATGCCGATCAGGACTCTTTGCCTTAAGAAGGCCTCAAGGTTGATTGCTGGCATACGGTCTGCCATTGATGGCTCTATGAAAATGACTCCTAAAGAGACTGCAGCTGAATTTGAGCATTATTATCTGTCTCTCTATAGTTTGTGGCCTAATTTACCCTCTCTATAACAGATCACTGAATATTTAAGTGCTATTCCCCTTCCTACCCTGACTGCTGAGCAACAAAATTTCTTGGTGTTCCCCTTAAGGGAAGCCAAAATTCATTCAGCTATTCAAGCATTATCTACAGACAAGGCACCGGGACTGGATGGATTTTCTCTGAACTTTTACAAGATATTTTCTAAGGAACTGGTTCCCTGCCTCTATTGTTTCTATAATTACATACTGGCATTGGGACTGGGAGATCATTCCCTCCTTGATGCTGTGATAGTACTGCTCCCCAAGTGAGATAAAGATCTGGAGAAAGTAATCAGTTAAGGCCCATTTCCCTCCTTAACTTTGATATGAAAATTCTGGCCAAGATTATGGCAGCTCGGATCACTCAAGTTTGGTCTGGCCTTATTGGCCCAGAGCAAGTTGGCTTTATGGCTACTCGCTCCTCAACCAACCATTTACATAAACTGGCTCACATCCTCTCCATGTCCTGGGATGCTATTATCCCTACGGCCTTGGTGTCCCTCGATGCGGAGAAGGCTTTTGAAAGAGTCCACTGGTGATTTCTATTTGCGACCCTGACAAGATTTGGATTTCCCTCTCAATTCATTTCTTGGATTCAAGTGTTATACTCTACCCCCAACGCCGTATCTGCTGTAATGATGTTTTTTCCACTTCCTTCCCTCTTTCTTCAGGTATCAGGCAGGTATATCCTTTATCCCCATTCCTGTTTAATTTATATTTAGAACCTCTTCTTACTATACTTAGGATGAGCCCTGACCTTACTGGGGTTCATATATATTGGATCTATGGAACTTAAGTTGTCTGCTTATGCAGACAACATTCTCCTACATTTATCCCAATCTGAAGTCAGCCATTCCCACGGCGTATGTAGCCCCCAGGGAGTTACCTGCCTCTTTGCAGGCTATGGTGATTGGGGTGTTAGAGTGCATTCACAACTGTGCTCAGTTCTGAAATATAAACATAAAATGGATCTTTCTCAGCCTATTCTCCGAAATCCACATTTCAAGATAGGTGGGGAAGTTATTTCCGGGAGTTGATTTCCTCAACTTATCAATACCGATATATGCAGCTTGTTTGGGGAAGGGACTTGTCTCTCCTCAGTAGAAATTTTACATAAGTTGGGTTTGAATAATATCAATATTTTTAAAGTGTATCAGCTTCACCATTCTATCATAAATTAGTTTGGTACATGTTTTGCCACGTTGAACGAAGCTGGGTTTCTGCATTCTCTGGGGACTTTGGCTTCCTGCCCACACTCGGTGTCAAAAATCTATGCTTCTTTTTTCCTTAAAGCCTTTCCCACCATGAAGGATGCGTCCACCTTCTGGAACTCCCAGTTCCCACATCTGACCTTTGACTGGTGTAAGATATGGCAAGATAATTACACCTACATCACACAAGATCATCTGCTTCTCACTCAGTATTATATCCTTAATAATCTATATCTCACTCTGGTCAAATTGACTAAGATGTGAAGAATCAAATATTCTCTTTGTACAAGATGTGAGAATTCAGAAGGCACTCCTTACCATATTTTGGGGGATTGTACTAAGGTGGCCTCCTTATGATTAGCTATTCAGCAGAAGGCAGACCCACTATTGGGAATAAATGGGTATTTTTCTCCGGAGATAAGTGTGGTTGGAGACTACTCGACCATTGATGTGAAGGAGCGTAGATGTTATGGCTATGAGATCAGCCAAGAAGATTGTCCTTCATCATTGGCGGAACGACAAGTCTTTAACCTATAGCAAATGGCTGCAGGAACTATTATTTAATCTTAGAGTTGAGAAAATGATTGCCAGTCTAAACAATCATCTAACTAGATATGAGAAGATATGGAGTAAGCCGTACACCTTATATACACTGCAACTTGTAGCCGGGCACCCTTGATAGATATTAGTAGATACTGTTTGTATTTACTTAATATCCCATCTGCTCTTGGTTATGGAATCTACTGTATATCCTGCGTGTTTGTGCTCTGCCTGGGGTAAGGGCTGGGTTAGGGGACTGGGGGTGAGTGGGTGGATGAGTGTTGTTTATTATGGTTAATGTTTGTCTGTTGTTTTGTTATATTGTGTTTTCATTGTTTGGAAAATTAATAAAGTTTACTAAATTTCAAAAAAGTTGTATTTACTGTCTTTGGAAGTCTGCAAATGTTTTGTCTAATTTTGTTTGATGCATTAATTGTGTTTGTTTCTTCTGTCACATGTTTCTTGTTTATTGTCAGGTTGGGCCTGAAAATGGACTAGTTCCAAAGTTTCGACCTGGTTAACAAAATTTTAAATAATAATAAAAAAAAAATTACACAGACTGCGGGGTGCTATTTTCGCCCACGCCATTTTTCATTGTGGTGTTTTGACACAGTGCCCCTGAGGGATAGGGTCAAGCTGCCCCCCTAGGACATTGTGTGGCCTTGGTTTGGACCATGGTCAATGCTGTGCACTATTCTGTTGTCTGGGATAGCACAGTGGTAGCTAGGCCAATGGGACTGGGCTGGGTTGGGGGACATGGCAGTGGCTGTGCAGGTGGTGGGGTCCTGAGGGGGGCAGGGCTATGGGTCCTGCTGCACTGTATAGCCAGTGGCCATGCTGGGAGCAGGGTGCTAGGGTGGCATGGTGGTGGCTGTGCCAAGGGCAATGTCCATGCTTGGGAGGGGTGGATGTCTGGGCCCTATCAGTAGGGGATCCAGCAAGGGCAGGGAACCCCTCCCGGTCTAAGCTGAACCCCTTTCTCCTTCACTTCTTCACATCAGTCTCGCCATGTCTATAGCCTTATGATCTCATCCTCCTCCCTGCTGCTGGAATCTGTGATGGGCCAGGGCCATCCTCCCGGATGGTGTCTTCTACCATGGACTATGCTGTTAAAGGAAGAGAAAAGAGATATTGCAGAGTAAGGTACATGCCTGTATGCTTACCATGGCAGCATGCAGGCCCAATGTAACGTGTATCCTCACCCATGTTGCCCTTGCAGTGCAGTGACCCTACACCCCAGCTTTGTACACACCACACACCCCATTACCAGTGATCACACAGGAGGTGACATATGGGTGGCACAGTAGGTGATTACCCCACAGATGGCCACCCCACCAGGATACTGGATACCACCATGTGGCCTACACACATTGTGTAACACATCCAACAGTCAGGGTCTGGCCAGCGTAGCTGGGGCTCAACTGCAAAACTGATACAGTGGACAACCACGGAAATCAACAGAGGAGGGACCAGGGTGACACACACATGTGAATATTCAATGTAAATGTGATACACTAGCTCTGTGTGTTCCCCCTAAAGATACCTGCAGTGTCACAAATACTCCATCTGAATAAAGGATAAATTCAAGGAGCTGTAGATGGTAGAAGGTGACATGAAACCCCACAGAGGTGAGGGAACATATGGAAAGATCAAGGCATCGCATCCTGGTGGGCCAGTCCAGCCCTGCAAACTGGTACACCAAGGGCATGCAGCAATGTTGTCCCACGTGTGTGATGTCCCACAGATCGTGCAGTATACATGATTATGCCCGTGGCAGGATGTGTACACATATAGATACATAGATACATAGACAGTGTCAGCAAATAAGGGCCTGCGGCCCACCCAGTCTGCCCATTTGGGCTTGTAAGTTTACTTTATGTTTTCCTAGAAGTCTGTTGCCCCTTAACCCTGACTTTCAGAATTCCTTTATGTCTATCCCATGCATTCTTAAATTCCATGATTTTTTCGGCCCCCACCACTTCCTCTGGCAGGGTGTTCCACTTGTCCACCACCTGTTCTGTGAAGAAATTCTTCCTCACGTTTCCTCTGAATCATCCTCCCTCCAACTTCGTTGCATGCCCTCTAGTCCTGGAACATCTTTTTTGCTTAAAAATAGTGTATTCTTGCACCATGTTCCTCCCTGTAAGATACTTGTATGTCTCTATCATATCCCCTCTCTCCCTCCTCTCCTCCAGGGAGTACATATTCAATTCCTTCAACCTGTCCTCATAGGACTTGTGATGCAATCCATGTACCATCTTTGTTGCCCTCCTCTGAACCTTCTCTACCCTGTCTATGTCCTTACATAAGTAAGGTCTCCAGAACTGTACACTGTACTCTAGGTGGGGCCCTCACTAGTGTCTTGTATAGTGGAATTATGACCTTCCTCTTCCTGCTGGTGATGCCCCTGCCTATGCATCCCAGCTTCCGATTTGCTTTACCTGCTGCCTTGTTACACTGTTTCCCTACCTTGAGGTCATCAGAGATGATAACCCCAAGATCCCTTTCCTGCTTGGTGCATGCTATGTCCTCACCCCCCATCTGATATATTGTGCTAGGGTTTTTGTGCCCCATATGCATTATCTTGCACTTCTTTGCATTGAATTTCAACTGCCAAACCCCTGACCATTCTTCAAGTTTCTGCAGGTCCCTTCTCATTCTGTCTACACCCTCTGGTGTATCTACTCTGTTACAGAGCTTTGTGTCATCAGTGAACAGGGAAATTCTGCCTTCCAGGTCCTTCACAATGTCACTGATGAAGATGTTGAATAGGACCGGTCTCAGCACTGATCCCTGTGGTACCCCACTGGTCACTCTTCCCTCTGTTGAGTGACATCCATTTACCACCACCCTCTGTGTCCTGCCGCCCAGCCAGTTACCTACCCACTGCACTACTGTCCTGCCCACACCCATCTTCTCCAGTTTGTGTAGTAGTTGTCTATGTGGCACAGTGTCAAAGGCCTTGCTGAAGTCCAGATAGGCCATGTCCACTGCCCTTCCCTGATCCACCTCTCTAGTCACCCAATTGAAAAATTCAATGAGGTTGGTCTGACATGACCTCCCCCTGGTGAAACCATGCTGCCTTGGGTCCTGTAGTCCATTGACAACCAGGTGTTCCACCAATCTCTCCTTCAGTAGTGCTTCCATGATCTTCCCCACTACCGAGGTGAGGCTGACTGATCTGTAGTTCCCCGCTTCCTCTTTGTTCCCACTTTTGTATAAGGGGACTACATCTGCTGTCCTCCAGTCTTTGGGTACCTCCCTGTTTCCAGTGATTGGCTAAACAGGATTGCCAGAGGTTCAGCCACCACCTCTCTTAGTTCTTTAAGGACCCTGGAGTGCACCCCATCTGGCCCCATTGCTTTGTCAACTCTTATTACTTCCAGTTCCTTCAGGACCCTTTCTCGTGTAAAGGGACTTGTGTCCATTTCTGCACCATTCCCACCTCTTGTACTCCCTTCTGACCCATTACCCTCCTCTTCCTCAGTAAATACTGAGCAGAAATACCTGTTCAATATGTCAGCTTTACTGTTGTCATCCTCCATGTGGGCCCCATCCTCCCCCCTTCAGTCTCACTATCCCTCCCTTTGCCTTTCTTTTTTTCACTTATGTACCTTTAAAAGATTTTGTCCCCTCTACCCACTGATTTTGCTATGTGCTCTTCTGTCTGCGTTTTGGCTTCCCTTACTGACCTCCCTGCCTCCCTTTGCTTCTCCTGTTACTTCTCCCTATCCCCATCTGCCTGTTTCTTTTTGTATTGCCTGAAACAATCTTTTTGGCTTTCACTTTCTCCGCTACCTCCTTGGAAAACCATAATGGCATCCTCTTCCATCTCCCCCTTGCTAACCTGCTTAATGCATAGTTCTGTTGTTCTTGTAATCCCCATTTTAAATACTGCCCACTGTTCCTCAACCCCTGATTCCTGCCCCATTCCCCTTAATGCCTCTTTCAAGCATCTCCCCATTTTCCCAAAGTCTGTCCCCCTAAGGTATCACAGATATGTGCAGTACATCCTGTGACTGTATACTTTTCCTGTCCTGCTGGGACCCACAGCACCTTCCTTCCACTTCCCCAGTAAGCACATCTCAACACCATCAGTGTATGTCACACACACACGCCTGATGTGATGGGGCTAGCGGGGACACTCACATGTCTGTGCTGGTCCAGCCTGGCTCTCCAACCCACCTCCCAGGATGCCTGTCACCTCCACTGGGCCATCACCTCCTCAGCAGGTGCTAGGGTGAAATCTCTGCAGGTGTCACTGCCTGTGGCCTGAAGGTCTCTACAGGCCTTCACCAACACCTCCTTTATTCACCTCTTCAGGTCTATCAGACACTTTTTTACCTCCTGGAGGGATTGTCCTCTTCCCCCGATGGCATTGACAGCTTCTGCCATTTCAGAACAGGCAGTCCTTTTCTCGGCCCTGATCTCCCTCCTCCTACTGACGA
This sequence comes from Neoceratodus forsteri, assembly GCA_016271365.2. Taxonomy (NCBI): domain Eukaryota; kingdom Metazoa; phylum Chordata; order Ceratodontiformes; family Ceratodontidae; genus Neoceratodus; species Neoceratodus forsteri. The sequence goes on along the minus strand of CM057454.1, from coordinate 354,615,855 downwards.
GACTCTCCCGCACCATGAAGGCCTGGGTCAGGGCCAGTAGTTCCTTAGCTAAGAACTTGTGTTTCCGCTGCCTCTCCACATCATCCATGGTCCCTATCAGAAATGGGGAGGAGAAATACCACTGAGCATTGCATATACACTGCAGAGCAAAGATACAGTTGTGTTCAGGACCCAGCGCCCCCTGCCTGAAACATGTACATGCTCCAGCATGGCTGGGCCCAACACACCACTAGCTGCCATCTTAACTCAGCCCTTGGCCACATACAGATACAGCAGTAGTCCTGATACAGCATAAACAGAGTGCTATAATCACACATGTCCCTATGCCATTCCACAGTACAATTACCTTTAGCTGTTTGTAGTATCTCTGTGGAATCCATATGGTGCCCTTTGCTTCTTTTATATGCTCCAGGCACAATTAAGCATGCAAATGAATGAATACACTTCAGTATGACATGCAAATTAGGAACTTACTCTCCAGCTGCAAAATTAGTACATTTGCATGCAATGTCTGAAAATTGCGGGTTCGCCCTACGCACTACCATGTTTGTACTAGCACTGAAATTGTGCTATTGCTATGTTCTCATGCAGTGCAAACATGATGTCACATGTTTGGATCAACATCATGATACTGCACCAGCATGCGCATTATGATGTCATGCTATGGTATTGCCCATGTGCAGCATGGTTCAGCACATGAGAACCATGTGCACCTGCCATGTTGCGGACACCCCCCACTGGAAACACATAGAGTGCTGTGCTAATTAAAGTTAGCACTGCCCTAACGCCGAAATGTGTTGCACAAATGGCAGGACGTACCCATACAGCCAGGAAAGCCTCAGTCTCCATAGCTTGGAGTGAGGGCTGGGGAGACATATCAGACAGGACATGATAGCAGAGAGGAAGAGAGTAGTGGTTGACCACAGAGCTGGCCAACCTGATTGATCCAGTGGTGGCCAAGGAGTTTCAGCTCCTGGGTGAGGGGGTTGAGGCAGCTTGACAGGCCCAGGTATGAGATCTGGGCCTCTGTGGGGAGTTACCTGGCTCAGTGCACTGGGGTCAATAGGACAGGGGACTAGTGCAGGCACAGGTTTAATGAGCTACCCTCCAGGGAACCACATTGCCTGAAGCAGCCCCGGGCAATAGTAGACAGTGGCACTGTGCCATGGTCAGGTGAGTACAGATGGTTGTTATGTATGGTTGCTGTTGTGTCTTATGTGCGGTACAGTTTCCATGCTAATGTACTTCTGAGTTACCGTCCCTGAGGGAATGTGCACTGTACCCATGCATCCCTGTTGTGTCCCCTCTGTGCTATGGGACCTGCTGCACTGTATAGCCAGATATTACCAATGCAAGTGTCTGGGACCACTGTCTCAATAGATGTCTCCAGTGCCCTGTACATTACAGGACCTGCTGTGGAACTCTAAGCAATGCACGTGCCATGGCATCATGGGTGTGTGCTAACACAGTGACATGGGTACAGTGTCAGGATGGATGACTGTCTCATGTGACATGTTGCTACATCTAGCTAGGGTGGCAAGTGTACTGAACAGCACTTCGCAGAGGCCACCTTCTGTTCTGTGCACACTGTCCATGTTATGTAGCATGGATGCCAGTACACATATGCCACATAATGCATGGCATACAATTATGTTAGGGTGTGCCACTCTAGGATCTGCCATTGTGTTAGGCTACAGCTACGGTATAATGTCCTCCCCTACTGCTGCACAGTTATGCTTCTTTTGCCCCTGTTTATTTATTATTGATTTAGCTTTTGTTGACCAGGTAGGTACACTAAACAAGTAATATGCCTATTTTCACGGTACAACCTGGGAGAGTACAATGAAAAATGCGGTTCAAACAGGGTACATAACAACAAGAGGGGCAATATACAGAGCAACAGAAGAGCAAGATGAACATATATATATGTGACCTGGGTCTATATGCATCCCACTATGTACCATGAGGTGTGCATGATCTGTAGCTGGCAAGTATGGATATGTCAGACATGAGTGGTGAGGACGGCTGGATAGGGGCACTACATGGGCCCTCCATACACTGTGTTAAGCCATAGCTTACAACAGTGGTATGTGGCCTTCCAGCTGTGCCTGGGCCATGGCACACTTGTCTGTGTAGGGTGCCATGGCTGTGAACAATGATAAGCCATGGCCCTGCAGGGTCTTGTCCTTCCTCATCATGCACATGTAGTTGCTGGTGCACAAATCTGGTATACAGGCGTGTGTACTGTTTAAGATTTATACTTTGCCATGTGTTCCCCTACATGATATTGATCACTTCTACTTTGTCCTCCTCCATAGACACCAGGGCCCAGAAGGGCCAAGCCAGGGCCAAGGAGCAAACGTGGGGCCACTAGGACCAGTGGCAGTGGGAGGAGGAGGAGACGCTGAGCTGTAATGGGGCCCTGCATGGCCAGCCAACAGAGGGACAGTCTATGGACACGCATCCATGTAAGTACCCTGCATTGTGTGTTTCACCATCCGGGTTGCATGTCCGCTCTATGCTGCATGTTTCTGTGGTTAGAGACAGATGTCCATGTGTGTCTTGCCAGGCTGCATGCATGACTGTGGGGGCAGCACCTATGCAACTATGGTTGGGGGCAATGACCCAGCCTTCGGAGCATTGTCCCACCACTGACACGGTGGTGTGTCAGGGTCTGTGCATTCTACTGTTGTGCTTGTCTTTGTGACAGGCATGTTGCTGTGTGTGTGTCAGTGTGTGTGTGTTTACTGTGCCTTGGCATACGTTATGCCATGCGGTGGCATGTCCCCCGTGCCGCAGACTTGGTATACCATGGAACTGGTAGTAACGCTCACAGTCCTGGGTGTTAAAACTGTCACTGGGAATCAGGTCTGTTGTGCCACATGGACAGGACTACATATGTGTATCCCTCTGATGGAAGTAGACACAGGTCACTGTTGTACCTGTACACCCCTGTAACATGCCTTGTGCATCATACAGTGCCCATCGTTGTCTGCCCGTGTCACTGCCATCTCCAGTGCTATATGCACTGCATGTCATGTAAGTACATCTCAGTTAAGCTGGCCTTATGTGACATTATGTCATCAACATGGGGAGGCATTGATGGGCGTTGAATGTACCTTACCATATTTGATCAACACTGTGATGCATAGTTGGTAGTGTCTAGTCAACACTGTGCTGACCAAAGTATGATTATTCCACAGTGCATGCACAGGGCTATGCATGCATTATTACACAACTGGATTTTCACACGACCAATGTCCTGCACTGGCTCAGTACGAGGGGAAACCCTGAACCTAGGATGGGACCAGCGTCTCCTGGGATGGAGGGATCTCACACCGGTGTTGTGCTGATCACAGTAGTATGTCAGGTTCCCAGTTGTGTACAACCCCACTGCAGTTGTGTGTTATCCTGCCTGTTGCACACATTGCTGCATGACGGTGCCATCTGTGTACAGCTCTTCCGTGTGTCACATTTGTGTGTGCCTGCACCTGCCCCTAATGCTGGTCAGGATGGCTCATGGATGTCTGTTGTCCTTCACTCCTGTGTTGGCCTGTGCACTGGATGCCTGGTCTGCAGGGTGGGGGGTTTGTACAGCTCCTAAACAGTTGGGCCATTACAATGCCTAATGCACCCCAGCTTAGCACTGCTGTTGCATATGTTGTGTTTCCACATCTAGCATGCCTGCCATAGTCAGGTCAAGTGTTCCTTGTACGGCTCAGTCATGCTGCATTGCTGGGTATACAGTGCTGTCTCTGGTATGTCACATGCATTCCATTGCATCTGGTTGACCCACTCCACCTACGTGTTGCATGTTGGCCCATGTGTCAGCTGGTTGCACCTCTGTTATACATGTTATGCGACTTCTGTGTCCCTCATCCTGTGTGCACAGGTGACTGAATTCAGTTTCTTTCTTTCCATAGATGCCCAGAGGGATGCAGAAGGCTTCAAGTGTCCAAGGGACGCAGCTCTGACCAAGGGCTGGGATGACCTCCTGTGAAGACAGGTCCACCTGTTATGATTGCAACATTGGTGGGTGGGGAAACTGCACATGTGCTGTTGCGGACTGCACCTGTGCTATTGAAGCCTGCCAACAGCACTGGTATGGGAACTGCATCGGCAGCCGCCGCCACCATATGCAGCCCCTTGAGGACTATTGACTGTTACTGACAAGCGTGTGCCCTTTTGTTTGCATTCCATGGGTGGGTGCCCTTTTTGTTGATTCACATGGACATTTAGCCTCTCATTTCTTTTCATGAGTGGGTGGGCTTTTATTTTTCTTGGACGGGTGGGCTTTTGTTTTGTTATGGGTAGTTGCCCTATTTCTTTTGCCCCCATTATATGGGGGTTCCCTATTTCTTTTGTTTTTTCCACCCCCCCCATTTATACAGGCGGTTGCCTGTTTCTTTGTTTTTCCCCCTTTGTGTAGGCAATTGCCCTATTTCTTTTGTTTTTCCCCCTTTACAGCTCAGTTGCTATTTTTCTTTTGTTTTTTTCTCCCCCCTCCCCATATGGGTGATTGCCCTATTTCTTTTGTTCCCTCCTTTTATACAGGCAGTTGCTCTGTTTTTTTTTTTTGCTTTTTCCTCCACCCCCCAAAATGGGTGGTTGCCCTATTTCTTTTGTTTTCCCTCCTTTGTATGTGCACTTGCCCTATTTCTTTTGTTCCCCCTTATATGGTCCCTCCCCCATACAGATGGATGCCATATTTCTTTTGGTTCCCCCCTTTATATGGGTGGTTGCCCTATTTCTTTTGTCTCCTCTCCCCAATATGGGTGGTTGCCCTATTTTTTTTCCTCCTCGTTATGGGCCTCACTGGACTGCCTGTAATCAGGGGGAGAATTGCAGCATTCTATTGACTAAATTAAGTTTATTGTTAATGTTGTTTTTTAGTTAGTGGTGAGTTAGGTTGGGGAGAGTAGTTAGGGACTGTAAGTGATTTAGATTGAGGAGTTGTTTTTTTTATTTTCAGTGAGAGACAGTCTGTGAGCAGGTTCATCACTCACCCACAGCAGTCTGAAGGTCGGTTTTGAGGATTGCTGCTGAGCTAGTTTCTCTATTTCGCTGGCCAGTTGGATTGTGTGGCGTCTGGGAGTGAGTGCAGGAGTGCAGCATTTGGACATCTTTCTTCTTATCTGTGAACAATCAAACGGGGGCTGGGCCAGACTGTGATGCAGACTGGCTCCCGGTTGGCCGTTGAGGTCTGAGGATAGGAGCTGGTCACAGAGCATCTAGTTCCGGGTTTGGTTTTTCCCTTGCATTGGAGGAGGAAAGTGCAGCCCTGGAAGAGTTCTGACCAGCGATGTGTGACTGTGAAGGCGCTCCTACCCCAATGCTCAGCTGGAGTTGGCGAAGCAGTTGAAGATTTGTTGCAGGGGTAGGAGCTCTCCAATTCTATTTTTAACTTTGGACTTCATCTTTGGCAATATTGTTTTAGTCACCAACTAGCTGAGGACTGGCAATTAACCTGGGTAGTGGGAGATCCCTGGTGGTTGTTAATGACAGTTAACGGTCAGTTTGCCCAGTTAATGCCTTATGCTGTCCCCTACTCATGGTGAGAGCTGGGTAGTGGGATTGCTGAAGGTTTATTTATTAGAAATTTAATAGCTATGTTGAATGAACTCCAGCCTTCAAACTGTACTGTGTTTCTACCTGAGATTTGCTTGGCCTAGGAACTCCACGACAGAGAGTGGTGAGAGCCGGGCTGCCTGAGATTCTTTGGGCTCTTAATTTTGTGGACCGTAGCAGACATTATGCTAACTATATCTAGATTGTTTCAGTGCAGTGCTTTGACTGTTTCTCCCATATTGAGAGAAAGGATTGTAACTGTGGACCTGCCTGCGCCGGATTTATATAAGAACTAGTTTGAGTTTCGAGGACCAGCTCACAGACTCTGTGTGCTCACCCATGACATTATTGATTATTGATTGTTTTAACTTGGTGGGCAGTGGGGTTATTTTGGAATTATTGAATTAGAGTGGTTGGGGGGTTGTGTTTGTGCTGCAAGAGTGGTTTGAATGTAGCATGGTTGGTCTGGTTGTTTGTGTGTGAGGGTAGTGGATTGGATTCAGTTTAAATAAGGCTATATTTAAGTTTAATATGTGCCAGAGAGAGGATGTAGGAAGGTGTAGCTACTCAGCGGCCCTCTTCCAGGGGCTCTGTCCTTTTGAGCTCCCACCACTTCCCATTGAGACTTATAGGAGGTGTCAGGAGCTAGAGATTGCTCAGAAGAGGAGGTCCAGTGGGGAAGGGGGTCAATTCAAGTGGTTGCCGGAGAATCTCGGATTCAGGTGGCGAGACCAAGGAGACACCCTGTGGTGAAATGGGTGCTAAAGAGAGGCAGTTAACTGATCCGGAAGCCTCCCCCTCATCCTTCTTGGGTCATGTTATGCAATGCCAGGTCAATGAGGAACAAAACTGCCATAACGGTGGATTCGATTGCCTCGGTTGATCTGGCTTGCATCATGGAGACCTGGCTGGATGAAAATGCAGCTCCTATTTTGGAGGTGGTAGTACCAGCCGGGTACTCTTCGATACCTGTCCCGAGGAAGGGTCGCAGAGGTGGGGGGGGGTGGCTTTTTGTTTTAAGGCTGGCCTGAACCTCATGATGCTACCTTTGGGTACTACCAAGTTTTTTGAGTGTGTGGCTGCGTGGGGTTGGGGGGGTCCCGGCATGGGTTACAGAGTCTTCCTGCTCTATCGTCCCCTGGGCCCAGGGGGGTGAAGTTTTGTGGGAGAGCGAGGAACTCATCACTGGCCTACTTTTGGAGTCTTCCAGATGGTTTATTCTGGGGGACTTCAATGCTTGGGTCAATGATGGGCTCTCAGTATTTGGTTGCGATCTCCTTAGGAGCATGGGGATGCTGGGCCCTGATGCAAAATGTTACTTCAGTGACCCACTTGTGCAGCAACTTATTGGACTTGGCATTTTTGACTGGCTTTGAGGTCTTTGACCTAGGAGTTGATCCAGTAGTTTGGTTGGATCATAGCATCATGAGGTTCATGCTAGCAATGCCCCCAGTAGTCCCTGCCTCTGTGAAGATGGTCTGGTACCACCCTTTAGGGGGATAGTCCCCAGTGGAACTATTGGCGGTGCTAGACCTATCAAGGGTGAGGGCTGCTTGTGTGATTGGGAAGGAGGAGGTGGTGGTGGCTTATAATGAGACCGTCACTGCAGTTTTTGACTCTATCACACCCACTGGTGTCCTACCCTTATCTACTCACCATAGATTCCCTTGTATTGATGGGGAACTTACGGAGTTGAAGATTAAGGGTCAGAGGTTAGACAGACATTGGAGAGGTTCCGGCCTGATGGAGGGCAAATTGGCCCTGAGGTCCCATTATAAGGATTATCAGGAAGCAATCTCTTGTTAGAAGGCAGCTTTTTTTCTAGAGAAATTGCTTCAGCAAGGAACAGACCAGCTCAGCTCTTCCACATGATTGACGGGCTTTTACATCCGGCCTGTCTCCGTGTGGGGGGAGTTAGTTCTAATACAAGATGTGAGGAGATCGCTCTGTTCTTTGCCAACAAAGTGTCCTCCATCAGGGCTGAGATCTCCTTGGATGCCTCTCATAAGGACTGCAGGGTTCACTCTGTGACATGCCAGGGCACTCCTCTGGCATGGGCTGAGTTTGATCCAGTTGGGGTGGAAGAGGAGGTGGTGGTGGTCATCTAGAAGCTACAGCAAACACATTGTGATCTTGACCCAGGTCCAACCCAACTTTTGGTCAGATGTTTGGACCTGATTGGTTCTGTGGTAGCCGAGATTGTCTGGAGTTCCTTGAGGAGCGGAGTGTTTCCATCGACCTTGAAAGAGGCCCTGATTAGATCCCTATTTAAGAAATTATTAAAGAAACCCTCACTGGACCCAGACTGCCTCAGCAACTACAGACTGATCTCAAACCTCCCATTTTTATGGAAGGTTATAGAAATGGTGGTGGCCATTGAGCACAGGAGGCATCTTACCTTCTCCTCCACCTATGAGGTTTTCCAGTCTGGGTTCAGGGCTGGGTATAGTACACAGACCGCCTTGGTGAAGGTACTGAATGATCTCCTGGTTGTGAGAGACAGAAGAGAGAAGACCATCTTGATCCTCCTGGATCTCATGGCGGCATTTGATACCATGGACAATGAGGTGCTGCTTGACCGACTACAGGTTGGTGTGGTCTGTCCGGTACAGTCATCCAGTAGTTCAGGTCATACTTGACAGGCAGGGTGCAGAGGGTGGTGATGGGGTTAGCCTCATCTCACTCGAAGCCTCTGAGCTGTGGAGTTCCGCAGTAGTCGGTCATGTCACCCTTGTTGTTTATGGTTTATGTGCTGCCACTGGGGGATATTATCAGGCGGTATGGACTGGGTTTTCACTACTATGCAGATGATACCCAGCTGTATCTGTCACATGGTGGATGTCGTGCTTAACAGCTGCCTGACTGAAATCCAGACTTGGATGTTTCATAACTAGTTAAGACTCAACCCCAAGACTGAGGTGCTGGTGGTGGATCCGGGTCATCAAGGGGTTGGGAACTTGTTGGGATCCCCCCAGTCTTGTACTGGGAGGTACCATTAGTCCCATCTGAACAGGTAAAGGATCTGGGTGTGATCCTAGATGATGGCTTGACATTTGATTTTCAGGTGACAGCCATCATTAAGAGTGGATTCTGTCATCTGAGGAATATTGCCCAGATCCGGCACCTTCTACCACCTGAGGACCAGACCTCACTGGTACACGCTTTTGTCACATCCAGGTTGGATTACTGTAATGCCTTGTACCTAAGGCTTTCTGGAGGTAACCTCCACCAGCTGCAGCTTGTGCAGAATGCGGCAGTTCAATTATTGGCAGGCATATGAAGGTATGATCATATTATGCCTTTCCTCTGCAAGCTGCACTGGCTGCCAATTAGGTGGAGGATTATCTTCAAAATCAGTTTATTGACCCATAAGGCCCTACATGGCAGAGGACCAGCCTATCTGCAAGATCTCCTCATGCCTCACTGCCAGACAAGGGCTCTCCATTCCTCTAAGGGTTGCCTCCTTAGTGTTCCCAGGGTGAGGCTGCGGCACTTGGGTGATCAAGCATATTCTGTGGCCACACCCACCCTATGGAACTCTTTTCCTCAACAACTTCAGGTGGCACCCTTGGTGGAATCCTTCAAAAGTGATTAAAAGCTTTTTTATTTAACCAGGTTTTTAATGGGTTTTAATTTCTGAGTTATATGGAGGGATTAAACCACAACAGGGCATGGGTTTACTGAACATTAATTGATGCCTGGGTGGGGGGTTGTGAAGCATGAGGCTGCAGGTTGAGTGACTTCAACCACCCAGGCGTGAATTAATGCTCAGTAAACCCATGCCCTGAAGTAGGTTAATCCTCTTATAACATGGGCAATGTCATGTTAGAGGTTTATCTAAAGGACTATTAAAATAAATCTCTGTGAACATGCATTTGTAATAAAATAGTCCTTCCACCTAATGGGTTTGTCCTATGGAGGATGCCATAGTTGTAGTTCTCCTCTAGGTGGATTTGTCCTAATGAGGATGCCATAGTTGTAGTTTTTGACATGCTCCTGTGGTGGAATGATTGAAAAAGGTCATTTTACATTGCTGTCAAACAGGATTTTGAGGTCTGGCAAGGCAATTGTGTGTATACTGGGGATTAATCAATTTCAGGTGACCTGTTTGGACAAATCAGAATACATGATTTTTTGTACCCATGTTATAAGGATAGATAGGTTTTATGTATACAGCCATCGTTCTACTTGGATTGTATGTTTATTGTGATGTTGTTTGTTGTACTGTGTTTTTAATTTTGTAAAGTGCTTTGAGTCCTTTGGAAAGGGGCACTATATAAATAAAATTTCTATCTATCTATCTATCTATCTATCTATCTATCTATCTATCTATCTATCTATCCATCTATCCATCCATCCATCCACCCATCAATATGTCTGTCTATCTGTCTTATACAGCAGTTGCCCTATTTCTTTTGTTCATAGGTTCATAGGGTTCATAGGGTTTATACAACTTCAGCAGACTATTTGCCTCTTAATGAACTAGCCACCTATTCTCTTTCAAAGGTGGAACTTATAGTTTTTGTCTCCCATATATTGATCTAATCTATGTTTGAAAGTGTTAATGTTATTACTTTCTACTATCTGCTGTGGTAAGGTATTCCACATATTGATAATTCTCTGAGTGAAGTATCTACTTCTTTTAATAGCGTTATTGTTTACTCCCTTTAGTTTATAATTATAAGATCTGGTTCTTCTGGTTACAGTATGTTTTTCTAGTCCTATGGTTTCCGAAATGGTTTGGTCCTGGAATGCTCTATATGTCAGGCATAGATCCCCTCTAATTTGTCTGTAGTCTGTTGAAAACATCCCCAAATGTTTCAATCTGTCATCATAACTTAGGTATTTTATGCTCTTAATCTGTTTTGTAACCCTTCTTTGAACCCCTTCCATCAAATTTCTGCTTCTTATAGTATGTGGTACACTGAACTGTGAACAGTATTCCAGATGTGGGCACACAAGGCTGGAATACAAGGGGATTAATACTTCTGGGTCCCTGCTTTTAATATTATTTAGAATGCATCCTACAGTTCTCTGACACCTTTTTAACAGTATACTAAGAAAGACATTCAAATGTAGAATTATCTGTAGAATTATCTGAAATCAGTACTCCCAAGTCCCTTTCATCAGTTGTGCTTTACAATACAAAGTTATGTAATTTATATTGTACTTGTGGATTTTTCTGGCCCATATGCATTGCCTTACACTTTTTTCATTAAAACATATTTTATTTTCCCTGGACCATTCAGATAACTTATCAATAGTCTCCTGTATTCTTATTCCATCTGATTGTGTTTGAATTAGACCTCCGAGCTTACAATTGTCTGCATATCTGTAGAGCCATGTTATTTCCAGTGGTTTGTAATGTTGATACCATTATGTTAAATAATGTCGGGCCTAGAACAGATCCCTGTGGTACCCCACTTGTGACTCGTCCCCAGTCTAAATGATACCCTCTGATAGTCACCCTTTGTTGTCTATGGTCCAACCATGATGTGATACATTTTATTATATTTAGGTCTAGTTTTATTTTGCACAGTTGTTCAATTAAGATTTTATGAGATATCTTATCAAAGGCTTTGGCAAAATCTAAGAAGATGATATCAACCAGTATTCCTTTATCTAGGGCTGCACTAATCGGTTCAAAGAAATGCATTAAATTGTTAAGGCATGATCTGCCTGGAATAAAGCCATGAGGGGTTATATCCACTATGTGTTCTTCATTCATATGTTTGGTAATCCGTTTTTATAGGAGTCTTTCCATTATTTTTCCAACCACTGAAGCAAGACTTATTGGTCTGTATAGACAGTTATATCAGATCTTTTGCCACTTTTGTAAATAGGTGTTACTAGTGCCTGTTTCCATTCTGTCAGAGCTACACCTTCCATTAGTGATACATTGAAAAGGTCTGTTAAAGGATCCTTTATTTCGTTCACTAATTCCTGTAGGAATTTTGGGGTAATACTGTCTGGACCAGCCCAACTGTTAGTCTTGATTGATTTAATAATTTTTAGTTTCCTCAAAGCTGAAGGGGGTTATAGTGCTTGATTGATTAATACCTGAGATATTGATATTTTCCTTTGGCTCACATACACTTAGAAAATATTTATTAAGTTCAGTCGCAGTATCTGACTCATTAATTATGGTCCCATTTGTTGTATCAAGTGGTCAAACTCCTTTTTGATTTCTTCGGCTTGACCCCACATAATTATAAAATTGTTTCTTATTATCTTTAACTGTTTGAGCTAGTTTAGCTTCTAAATTTCTTTTTGCCTTTTTAATCACACTTTTAGTTTTGTTGACGCATTGTTTAAATTTAATTTTATTATTGTCGGATGGATTTTTCTTTAATTTCTGATATAATTTCATTTTTTTATAATAAGCTTTTTAATATTGTTATTTCCGGCCCATCGGCGCAGCAGTGGGGATTCCGCTTGCGATGCCAGTGACCCGGGTTCAGGAATGTATCCAGGTCATCGGAGGACCAGTCAGGGGAGAAGTATCAAGTGTCCCTGGACTGTTCTCCTTCTCCGAGGGGAGGGAGGACAGAGTGTTCAGTGCAGTGGCGACACCCGATGGAGGCTGGGTGTTCCACTATGCACCAACGCCAAATAGGACCACCAGGGGTGGGGCGGACACTGGCATCATTACACCTCCCTGCCCCTGCCTGCAGGGGAAAAAACACTATGTCCCCGGCCATCTCCATGAAGGCCTGCCCCTGGGCCTCGATTAGCCTCTGCTGCCGGCTCCCCAACTAGTTACTAGTGTCTCAGTGCTGAAAGGGCCACAGTGCCAAGACTCCCACCCTCTAGGAGGCAAGCCAGGGGTGACTGGAGTGTGCTGGCAATAGGTGGAGGTGGAGGCAAGGGGGTCCGTGACCAGGATGGACACTGATGGCTCGGGGCACCCAAAAAGTAATACATTAAAAAATATATATATATATATTGTTATTCCACCATGGTGGTAGTCTATGCCTATGTTTGTATTTGTATCTTACTGGTTTCCACTTGTCTGTACAGTACTGTATTTTATTATTAATTTTGTTCTAGGTTGGTTCTAGCTCAAGGTTATTTATGTCTTCTTCCATGTTCCATGCTGCCAAACAGTCTTTCATTTGTTGGTAATCAGCTCTAGCATAATCTTTTATTATTGTCCTTCCAGTTGCATATCCCATATCTATTTTGTATTCAAATTCTATCATATTGTGATCACTATCCCCCAATCGTTGTAGTACTTTAAGTCATTTTATTCCCTCATCTGTATTTGTGGATATTAAATCCAATATGTTGTTATTTCTTGTGGCATCTGTAACTAATTGTTCCAAGTTATTTTGTAGTGAGATATAAATAAGTCTGTTTTCTGATGTGTCAGTTCCTTCTAGTGTTTTCCAGTTAATTGATGGGAAATTAAAGTCACCCATAAGGATAAAAGCACCTTGAGTGATGTTGTTTTCAATTTCTATCATGAACTGGTTATTCTCCTCAAGGTTTAAACCAGGTGGCCTATAACCCAGGCCAACTGTAAGACTTGTAGTCTCAAGTTTTATTTGTGCCCAAATAAGCTCACTATCACTTAATATGTTGTCTTTATTTTCTAAAACCTTAAGATCTTCATTTAGCTATAGTGCAACACCACCTCCTTTCTTGTCCTTATGGTTTTTGTACAATTTTGTATACCCTGGTATGTCAGTGTGTTCCAGTCCCCATCCTTAAACCAGGTTTCAGTTACCCCACATATATCTATGTTACTATTTCTTAAAGTATATGAAAGTTTGTCTATTTTATTCCATAAACTACGTGCATTTAACAGTAAGATTTTCAGGTTACTCTTGACTTTATTTTTTCTTTTTGAGTGATTGGACATGGCCTTTTTTGCAGTATTAACATGGGCTGGCATAGTAATGGGTAAAAACAAAGTACCTTTCTCTAGAGCGGATGAGTAAGCATACCTCTCCCCCTTATTATTTAGTTTAAATGTTTATTGAGATAGTCAATCATGTACTTACCTAGCAGTCTACTACCCCTTCTACTGAGGTGTAGGCCTTCCCAGCAATATAATTCATCTTTATCAGTGAAGTCCTCCCAGTGTGTTAAGCATTGCATTCCCTGTCATAAGCACCATTTCCTCAGCCAATTATTTATATGGTTGATATTATTATACTGTTTTTTACTTGCTCTAGGTATAGGAAGTATTTTGGATATGACTACCTCGCATCCTTGATCCACTAATTTATTTGAAAGTGCTACAAAATTTTGTTTTATTTTTTAAACAGGTTCATTAAAAGTGTTATTGGCACCAACATGTAAAATAACAAGTGGATTAGCTCCTGTGTCACCAATGATATTGTTTGTCATTACTGTAATATCCGAGATTCTGGCTCCACCATAACTTGAGAGTGTCCTGTGTTTCTTATCAGGGTTACATATTGCTCTATCCATATGTTTGATTATAGAGTCTCCCAATAATAACTATTTCTCCAGGTGCAGTATCTGAATCATGTTCCATTTCTGCTTCTTCCTCGTTATCTGTTTGTTGTAAGGTAAGTGTTTGGGGTACCTGAATCAGTGGTGTAATACTGTTTGTTTCACTTAAAGTTGGCACAGAAACAGGCTGGAGTACACATGAGGCATTTTCTGCTTGTCCATAGTTACAGTACCTGATGTATTTTCCCCATTTGTGGAATTTTCAGTATGTATTATTAATTGCTCCTTAATGGGTCTGTTTAAGTTATTTTGTGTGGACAGTATCAGTATTCTGTATTGGTATTAATGGATCAAAATGGTTTAGTAGCAGCAGTTGGAAATGAATTGCCTTTCTGCTCCCTTTGGCAGCCTTAATACTTCGGACATTAAACCATTCTTCCTCTGATCCCTCCACTATGTCTTCCTCCCTATTTCATTTTCTATCAGTATTACTTGTTTGATCTATATTACTGGTTGTAGAAGAAGTAGAGGGTATGATATTTGTACTGAGGGATGGGAGCATAGATTGGTTAATATCCTGTGTGTTTGTCATATTAGTAATATTTCTACTACTACCCCCAGTTATATTTAAGGTGCTTGAATTGCCTTTTAGACTAGCTTTCATCCTGCTGGCCATATCTTTTTGATTACTTTCCAGTGCTTCCAGTCTATCATTAAACAGACGTATGTCAATCAACATTTCTTTATTTTGTATACACTTGTTACAAACAAAATCAACCTTGATTTCTTGTTTATTATTACTGACCTTGTACATGTGACATCAAACATACTTGATCACCAGTGCACCACCTATTGTCAGAACATTATCTGCCATCCTAAAACCAAATAATGACTTCAAGTATATAGTAAGAGCAAATGCTGATTCACAAATTAGCTGACATTATGGCCAGCCCTAACAGTTATGATTCCAATCGGTGTTTATACTTTTAATAAGCAATCAGGTAAGAGATTCTGAGTCCTAGCAGGTTCAAGTTGCTTACCTATAGGGAGGATTTATACAGCTATTTCCAGGTATTTCTTTTTCTTTCTGCAAGTTCTCCCCGTTTACCCCACTAGACACACAAGGCGCACTCGCCCTGCTCGCTGCAGGGCAAGATTTAAAGTACTGCCTGACCCAGAAGTTCAGTTCCTGGGGGTCAGTTCAAACAAACACTTTTTGCCTCTTTTAGCTTAACCAGCAGGCGATGACCATTCATACAGGATCCTAGCCAGTGTTTTTAGTGTAAGATGCCCAATGTCTGAAAATATTACTGAACAACTGAGTTGTAGTCCATAGGTAGAAACCGGACTACAGACCCCTCTTCCTGCTTCCTGAGAAGCAGGGCTCCAGGAACTCAGGAGAGCTCACACAATAAGAGTAGTTTTAAAATTGGCAGAAGTCCTAGCCACAGAAGTAGCACGCAGAGTCAGCTCCCCTTCCAGACTCCTGTTGCACTCATTCATTGTTTCCCCCCTTATACATGTGATTGCTCTATTTCTTTTGTTTTCTCCCCCTTTATATTGGCAGTTGCCCTATTTCTTTTGTCCCCCCCATACAGGTGGTTGCCCTATTTTTTTGCTTCCCCCCTTTATATAGCAATTGCCCTATTTCTTTTGTTCCCCCCTTATACATATGATTGCCCTATTTCTTTTGTTTTCTCCCCCTTTATATGGACAGTTGCCCTATTTGTTTTGTTCCCCCCATATGGGTGGTTGCTCTATTTTTTTGTTTCCCCCTTTATACAGCAATTGCTGTACTTATTTTGTTTCCCTCCTTATACATGTAATTGCTCTATTTCTTTTGTTCACACCCTTTATATGGGTAATTACCCTATTTCTTTTTTCTCTACCTTAATATGGGCGGTTGCAATACTTCTTTTGCTCACCCCCTTTGTATGGGTGATTGCCCTATTTCTTTTGGTTGCATGAGGCAGTATAGCGTAGTGGTTAAGGGCACTGAGCTGCAAACCTGGAGACCCGAGAATGAATCCCATAAGCCCCCACTTGCATGCTGTGTGACCTTGAGAAAGTCACTAAACTTCCTTGTGCTCCCCAGGCTGCACCTTGAAACAAGCTCTGACTTAGTGTGCCTACCCTGGTTAAACAATTTCCCCTCTCGCCTCCCTCCTTCTCCTCCCTTTATACATCTGGTTGCACAATTTTTTTTGCCCCCCTCCCTTTATATGGGCAGCTGCCTTATTCCTTTTGTTATCTCTCCCACTTATACAGGTGTGTGGCCTATTTCTTTTGTTTTCTCCCCCCTTATATGGGTGGTTGCCCTATTTCTTTTGCTTCCCACCTTTGTTTATGCAGATAGTTGATTTATTTCTTTTGTTTGCCCCCATTGCAGTTTATACAGGCAGCTGCCATATTTTGTTTTTTCTTCCCCCCTTTATACAGGCAATTAGCATTGTTGTTTGTATTTCTATCATTATTATTATTATGTTATCATTATTATGAATGGGCATAATCAGTTCTGCACAAGTGCACTGCACTGCATGAGTACACTCACTGCACTGAAACCCAATATTCAAAGGCGTTGAATATTCCGGTGGCAGTGTATTAGCAGTAGTGCAGTGCAGTCGCTGCTGGCTGCAGGGCCCATTATCTTTTGGTTGGTCATACTTTTCTGTTAGTGCTTTTAATGAGTTGGACACAGCCTGTGCTGTTTGTAAATAAGGAATCAGCAGGCATAAAAAGAAAGGAGTGTTGGGAACTTCAGCACCGAGAAGGCATTAAGGTAGATATCATGATATTAATGACAAATCAGAGAAAGTGACAATGATGATAGCTAACTACACTTGGGTATCTCTTCTAGATGATAGCCATGGCAGCTCTCTCCACAGCAGAACAGAAACACCTCCAGCACTTCCTTCCATTTAAGTGACTCCTAGTATTAGTTATTGTTTTTTTATTTATTTTAAAATGTGTTTGCCTGGTTATAACCTTAGGGCATAAATGCCCATTTTCAAGGGTCACCCAGGAGCATACAGACATACTGGACAAAATAAAAAGCATAATACAATGGCAGAGATATTTGAACAGTCACTAATTGTGGCCCAATCCACCATTAGCAATAGCAAATCAGCACTAGGCTCTAAACAATAGTATATTGTAACGATCCCGAACTGACACAGTGTTCTCAAAAAAGTGTCCCAATATAGCAGCAGTTGCAAATACATCTGCAAACACTGTCGCAAAGCATTCTGCTTACCCTTTCTTGGGATAGCAAAGGGAATCCATAGACCCAAGTGACAGAATGAATGACAGTACCACAAATGCCCCATAGATGCACACAGAAACATGAAGGACAACAGACATCTATGTTTTTTTCCCCAATTGTTTAACCACGAGTGGCACACTAAGCTAAAGCTTGTTTACAGGTGTGACCTGGGAGCACAGGGAAGTTAAGTGACTTGCTCAGGGTCACACAGTACGCAAGTGGGGGCTGTGGGATCCAAACCCAGGTCTCCAGATTTGCAGATCAGAGCCTTAAACCACTGCGCTATACTGCCTCCCAAAAAGTGTCACCGGCAGTGGTGGGACATATGTAGAGAAGCTAGGGTGTTATTCATTCATAGACAAAATATAACAGAAACAGGCACACAGCCATAAAAAAAAACTAATGTCGCACATAGCCAGAAAATAAAAGAAACATGGCAAACCGCCATGAAATAAAAACAAAAGTGGCAAACAACCCTTAGGCAAAACTAATGGGCCACACTGCCATAAACAAAACTAGTGTGGCATACAGTCATTACATAAAATAATTGTGGCTAAGTTCTATACATTACAAACAGAACACTGGCAAGCCACCATGAAAAGGAAAAATGGCATACTACCAGGAAAATGGAAGCATGGGGCAAACCATCCAAATAAAAAAAACACATTGCCTCACCCAGTAGGGCATGCGTTCCATGGACATGATGTAGCATCCTCCTCACCATGGGCCAGAGTGCACCATCCCACTTCTGGCTCCTCTGTCATGGACGAACACCAGGACCAACAAAGGAAATATAACTAGTATGTGTGCCATACATGACCTGGGTACAGACAAGTGGCATGTCATTTACAAGGTACAACAAGCATGTATGCCGGGGACATGACCTTCCGTGGGGAAGCACACAATACATAAACCTTACAACCTACCTGTGCAGTGCAGAATAGCACATATGGATGTGGCCAGTGCAAGGCATGCACATTACAGGTCCTGGTAATGACTGTGTGTGGACTGAGGACATGGCCACCCGCAAGGCTGGTATTGTATCTGTGGTACTGTGGGCAATGCTGTGTGTGACACCGTGGTCTTCTGCCTCTATGATAGGTTCCCCAAAGTGGCACTTTCATGTCCAGAGGTCACATGACATAGTATTAAGAATGCATGTGACAATAGCATGCTGTGTGACACAGGTGACACAGGTAACAGAGGTGAGGCACGGGGTGGGTGGTAGCTAACTGACTAGTGGTACTGTGACATGCATCTAACAGAGTATGGCAGCTGTAGTGTACTGTGAACCACAATATGTAGGCTGGCAGATGTGCTGGGGCAACAGTGGGAATGAACTCCCTGCCAAACCAGAGGATAGCAACACAGTCCATGAGTATGCAATGCACAATGTTGTACAGTGGCAGTAGACTTGCATAGCCCAGGAGTCTACATGCCATACGCATGAGGAATGTATAGTACCCAGCAACCATATGGTGCAAATGGGTCTGGATTGCGCAATATGTAAACAAGTGGGGACATACCTGAATGGGTCACCCTATGTTGTTGTGCTGGCTGTGAACAGTCCCTGGATATCCTGAATCCTCCACATCCACAGCACTGGCTGTTGTCCCTCTCCAGTTGGCCATGGTTGTTCATGTTGGGCCTGTGGCTATTGGTGACCCTCCCCCTGGATGAGTCCAGTCATGGATGCCTGGGACATGGATGCGCCCATTCTGCTTTCTCCTCATCCCAGCCTCTGGGATGCCTCACCACTGCTGCTGGAGCTGTGGAGACATAGAACACAGAAAACTGCCTAAGTCAATGACAGGGCACTGAGAGGCACAACATGCATTTGCCATGCACTCCTATGCTGCATAGATGGCATCTAATTCAAAGCATTACACAGACATGCACAGGTACAGGACTATGTCTGGGATGCGGTTTGGCAACACTGACACTAGTGTACATACAGTGTTAGGGATATGAACATGCTGCATGCATGTCTGGTGACCCACACTGTATCACCTCAGCTGAATGCCCCACAGATGGACATCAGGCACAGTGCACACAGAACACTACCCGTGGCATAAAGTCTGCAGTGAATATAGGGCACACACATTGCCACATGTGGCCCATACAAACTGTGACTGTTGATACATACTGTAGGTGTCCATGGCTGTAGTTGTAAGGACACAATCACTATTTCCAGGAGTATGTCTGAGGTACCTGTGCTCCGGTCTTGGCAGGGACACTGCATAACTCTGTCCCATGATATGCAGAGCACCACTGTGTGCTCATCTTATGCCTCCTCCAACTAAGTCCTGACTTGTTCAGCAAGGCAGAGCTGATAGAGAACCACAGCTAATGGGCCCCAGTACACTGATGGTAAAAACCAATAACAGGGTTATCACAGCCAGATGGAGTGCCTGGGTGGTGAGATGGCTAGTGACGGACTGCATCTGAGAGTTCCAGAAAAGGGACAGAGGTGTGGCCTGGCTGAGGCAATGGAGATGACACAAGCAGTGGAGGCTCTGACAAGTCTAGTGAGGTGGCTGGTTGGAAAATGGGAAGAGTCTGAGCAGCGATGCGGCGCCTGGAAGCTGAAACCAGATATCGGGTGGTGTTGGAGGATGTGGAAAGGTGGAAGGACAGTACTGAGAGTGCAGATGGGGAGCTAGTGGATTCCAGTTTGTGTTATTGCTAGTCGGAGGAGACGGACATTGCTTATTAAGAGGTGGAATTTAGTGTTCTTCCAGTTTTCCCAGGGTGCTACCTGTGCCAACAGAACCCAGAGACTGACAGAAGACAGTGAAGTCTGTCTTTGATCTGGGTAAGGGAAAGAACTCACTGCTGAAGAGGAGTCTGACGCTCTAAGAAAAACAGGGTTCAAGCTAAGACCTGGTTGATTGTTCCAGAGAAAGAAAGAGGGGGATTCCTGCTGATTTACTTGATTAGTCTGGTTAACCTGATCTGTACTGCCTGTACTGTCTGTAAGTGGTCTGAAAGACTTGGCTTTTTAAGAAAAATTGGCATTGTCAACTAAAACCACAAAAGCTGCGTGTTAAGCCTGACACCTGATGTCTGTTTTTCTTTTGCAAACCCACTACCCTCCCACATATTTAAAAAAAAAAAATTACAGCCGCCATTTCCACCTTATCACCTAGTGTGTGCATGTGCTTAAACTGTGACATTATACAATTACTTTTATTTACATTTGTCTGGCTTGGCCTATAGTCTTTTACACTGCCAGACATCCATGGGTTCCATGTGGAAGGGACACCTTAGCTTTAGAGAGGCAACAGCAGGCCTTCTAAGGCTGGATAATCTTACATACTGGTCCCTTTTCAATCTCAGTGCTCAGCCTTCCCTGCAGTATTTTCATGGTCTGAGAATGACACAAGGTGCTTGCATCAAAAATGTGTGATGCAACTGGCACCTTGCATCAAAGGAAGCAGCTAGGAGCTATTCAGTAAAGCAAAGAAAGTTCACACTGTGCTCAGGTAGGAGGGGGTTTGCAGTAGAAGGGTGGCTAACCCAGCTACTAAAGCAAATCAAAAGTTACTGCACTCCAGGCAATGAAACAACAGAAAAACATCTGAATCAACTAAATAGTTGTATTTCAAATTTCCACCATGTGACAGTACTATATACAGTGCGTGCTCAGGCAGTTCATTCGGCGACCGGCCATAGTGGTGTGAGGAGGCTGTGCTGGTCACTGGATTGGGGTTCAGAATGGGGAGTACAGTAGGGTGGTGGGCACTACCTGCTGGGGTGGGGGGCCTCTAGAACACCAGGGATGTAAAATGTATTTTAATATTCCAACGTATGGGCAGATCGGGGCTTGGGGGGACACTAGACCACCAGGGATGTACGTTATATTACTATTCCAACATACCGGCAGATCGGGGCTGGGGGGGGGTCACTATCACCAAGGATGTACTGGTATTGTAACAATGCCACTGAGGGGCAGCTCAGGACTGGGGGGGCAAGCACTGGCATGTTTCTTTCCATGGGCGCACCTGCTGGCCAGCCCAAATGCTCCATGGCTTGCGGCATACATGGTGGATGCCCCGTCTGTTTGGCTTACTGCCACTGATGCCACAAGCTGCAGGACGCAGGCTTAGGACCCTGTCTGATACTGAATCGGGTGCAGAGTCCCTGATGCAGGGGCAGTCAGTGCAAGCTGCCATTGTCATGGCTTGCGACTGTCCTTTGAAAATCCAACCCATCACATTTTTGAATTCTACACAGTTCTTTGGCTCAGTCTACAGTACTGACCCAGACAGGGTGTAGCTCATGGCTCCATGTTTCACTCTCTCCCTGATGACTGCAGTCCTTGCAGTCTGGGGGGGGGGGGCAAATAAGAAACCTGCATTTTAATAAATAAACTTCTTTGTTTAAGCTAAATATGTTTTTAATCCTGCTGCTTTTTGTAGTGAAGGCAGGCAGAATTTTTGTTTTAGGGCTCAGCATTTTCCTTGCTGGCCCACGACTTTTCATAACCAGCTGTCTGCCAACTAAGAGATAGGCTCCTTGCATGATTTCTCTGTTGTTCACTAAACAGTCAGCTGTTGTAGAAGAGCAACCAACTCACATTTTGCAATGTGGACAGGTGTGATAACCTCCCCATCAGCAGTCCTGGAACGTTTTTTAGCTGGAAGTGTAATGAGTTAATCACTTCTTTCTCTCAAAGGTGTCTTTCATTTGAAGTGGGATTTCCTCAAGCACCTGTCATGGGCCAGCAGTACCAGTCCTGTGTTGAGCTAAGCCATTCAGCCACCTTGGGCAGAGTTCTGTCCAGTTTTTTGAATGAATAGGTGTTGCAGGTGATCTTGGACTTGTGGCCCACCTACTATCAAATGGACCCAGGGAACACCCAGTTGCTTATTGACTGGGGGGGGGGGACTGGATCAGATTATTTCAGAGATTGTCAGGATATCTTTGAAGGAGGAGGTCTTCCCAATCACTCTGAAAAGTGTGGTCGGACCTTGCCTAAAGACCTTGCCTAAAGAAAGCATCTTTGGATCCTGATGTTGTCTTATATTGTAGGCCCATCTCAAACCCTCCCTATTTGGGGAAAATAACCAAGAGGTTGGTGGTGATGCAGTTTGAGGATCACCTGGAAAGATCTGATATCTACAATCATCTCCAGGTATGATTTTGTTACAGTACTGAGACAGCGCTCATCAAGATGTTCAGTGATCTCCAAATGGTGAAAAATAGAGGACATTAATCAGTTTATGTCTTTCTTGACTTTCCATTAGCATTTGACACGGTGGATCATAAGGTGCTTTTGGAACACCTGAGGCACTATGTGGGTCTTACTGGCACAGTTTTATGTTGGTTTGAATCCTATCTGTTCAGAAAAACTCAACAGGTTGTCTTGGTAAATTCCATCTCTGAGACAGGTGCTTTTAACTGTGGGGTGCCTCAAGGTTCGATCCTGGCCCCTGTGTTGTTTGCCGTGTACATGTTGCCCTTGGGTAAGATCATCAGATGGTATGGGTTCAGAGTTTCACTCCTATTCAGATGATACTCCCGGCCCACCTGTTATGCTCAACACCCCTGCGGACCTCCCACAATACAAAGGTATCAGCTTCCTGCATATGAATGTCTGTAGCTTGCTAAAGAAGCTTGACCTAATACAGACTTGGGCTCTACATGCATCCCCTGATTTCTTTATGCTATCAGAATCCTGGCTTATGCCTTCGATTCCTGACAAATCCATCAGTATACTGGGATACAGCACCCACCGATGCGATAGACCGACCAGAGGAGGAGGGGTCGTAATATGTGTTAAGAGCAAATTTGTTATCACAGTCATTGATTGCACCTCTAAAGCCAAAGAATTGTAATGCCTGGCATTAAAATTAGCCCTCTCCACTGACAAGGCACTCCTTATTGCTGCGTGCTGCAGACCTCCCTCTGGTGGCATAGCCCTCCTACCGCATCGCCAAAGCCTTTTCGAATCGACTATCAGTGAGTGTATTCTAATGGGGGATCTCAACTATAACTGGAATGATGACAGCTCCAAGAAGCTGAAAGACTTCTGTGATGTGAATGGATTGGCACAAATGACACCTGCAGTCACCAGACCCAACAGAAAAAACCCGGAACAAAGCTCCCTACTGGACCTCGTGTTAGTAAACAAACTTCAGAACATCTCGCACACTGGAGTGTTCTCTAATGACCTAAATGATCATTGCGCCACTGCCTGCATCAGACATTCTCCCCAAATAAAGTCGGCCCCTAAATTCAAACTGAAAAGATGTCTGAAAAAATTTTGTCTGAATGCCTTCCTGAAAGACCTGGGTAACATCAGATGGCAGGACTTCTATCTAGCCCCTTCCCTCAACGAGGCATTCAGTATCTTTCATAGCCTCCTAGAAGGCATAATAAACAAACACGCTCTTCTAAGACTGATCAAGACAAAAAAAAGACCTCCCTGCTGATTCTCTCCTATCCTGAAGAAAGCACTCAAGGACAGAGACGCCTGGTGGAAAAGAGTGAGGAAATCACACCTGGAGGCCGATTGGCAAGCATTTCGTACTTCTAGAAATGCCTGCACCAAACTAATTAGGTCTGAAAAGGCTAAATATTTTCAAGCAGCTTTAGAAGACAATAAGAACAACTCTACCAAATTCTGGAATATCCTCAGAGAGGTTGACGGTCATACTACTGACACCTCCCTTCCAGCTAAAATAGTGTCCAGTGGATCTACCTTCATGGACAGAGCTGCTATATTAGAACAGCATAATGAACACTTTGCCACAGCAGTACTGGCCTTTGACATCTCGCCTATCAACAAGCTCGACCCTTTAGGGGACTCCACTGCCGACTCTAGTGCTAATTGCAGCTCTAACCAGCCTCATTCTTCCTCCTTCAGCTTTCACGCAGTCACGTTTAAACAAGTAGAGGACCTCCTATTGTCACTGGATACAAGAAAGAGTGCCAGTGCCTACAGCACTGAACCCTACTTCCTTAAATTAGGCCATTACTACTTGACCGCCCCATCACCCATTTATTCAACACCTCACTAATGCAGGGCGAGCTCCCTGTGTGGTGGAAAACTGCACACATCATAGCCTTGTTCAAATCTGGGGATCCGAGCGACCTGAATAACTACCGACCCATTTCCATACTACCTATTCTATCAAAACTTTTGGAAAAAATTGTCAACACCCAAGTCAGAGAGCATCTGGACTCGCAAAAACTACTAAACCCTGCACAGTCCAGATTTAGAGCCACACATAGCACAGTATCTGCCCTTGAAAAAGTAACCACTGATTGGCAAATTGCCTTGGACTCTAAGAAGCATGTGTTTGCACTCTTCCTCGATCTTAGTAAGGCCTTTGACACTGTGGATCACAATATTATGCTTGATGCACTGAACAATATCGGACTTGATGGCTCTGCCATCAAATGGTTCACCAGCTACCTTACAAACAGGTTACAAGTTAAAGCTGCAGGTGAATTGTCTCCACTAAAATCTCTTCCTCGAGGTGTCCCCCAAAGCTCCATCTTAGGTCCAATCCTATTCGCAATCTATATTAATAACCATGACTCACATCTGCGCACAGCTAATGTGCACTTATTTGCAGACGATACTGTACTCTACACCTCAAACTCATCCCTGGACCTGGCCCACAAGGATTTACAGCGAGACTTTATCTCCCTCCAATACAACCTTATCAGCCACAAGCTTCTACTCAACGCCAAAAAGACTAAAGCCATGATCCTCTCTCCAGAGACAGCCTCAGGACCTACACACCATCCCAATATTCTAACACTTTTGGGAGAACCTCTTGAAATAGTGGATACCTTTAAATACTTAGGGTTCTGGTTGGATAACAATCTTAATTTTCTGTGCCACCTGAATGAGGTATCGAAAAAACTAAGGCAGCGGTTAGGCTTATTCTACTGCATTAAGCATCTACTCACCAAAGAAGCTAGAAAGAGACTAGTGTAAACCACATTCCTATCCTTCCTGGACTACGCTGACTTTCTTTACAACCATTGCCCCTTAACAGCACTCAACAATCTTGACACCCTTTATCACTGGGCTTTAAGATTGATCCTTAATCTACCCCTCGCACCCACCACTGCCACCTGTACTGAGAGATGGAATGGCCCTCACTCTCAACTAGGAGGAAAAGAAATGCTCTCCTCTGGTTCTTTAGAGTGCGGTCTGATGAACTTCCTGCATACATCTCGAACTTCTTCAGACATGCCAAGGGATCTTATGGCCTGAGATGCTTCTCCATACTCTGCTTCCAGATCCCCAGAGTAAATACAACCCATGGCTCGGCTGCTATCAACTTCTCACTCCCATCCCTATGGAACACCATGCAAGGCTCTCTAAAGCTCTCATCCCTTCCAGGACCATTCACATTCAAAGCACTAATAGCTAAGTACCTGAAGGAAAGCTGCAGCTGTTTTTAGGTGACTATGTGCCACAGTTTCAGGTATCTTCCATGAATCCCTCATTACAGAGTCTATCTCAACTCACAGCCCCATTAGAGGGTTCCTAGCATTTATTAGCCCACCTCCCCAATAGGGGGGTACCCAGCACTTATTAGCCCACCTACACTTATCCCGGCCCTCACCATTCTTCCTCTTTCCCTCCTCACATACTTTCTCCTCTTCCCCTTCCCTCATTCTGTTATGATTTATAACTGATGCTACCTATGTTAGTTCTGTATATATAGGCCTAAATTATCCTTCACATGTACAATGCCTTGTTTTTGTCCATATTATTTGCGAATGTGTATTATAGTGTTGTCCAGGACCACTTTGAAAATGAGCTTGCTCAATGGTGTTTACGCCTGGTTAAATAAAGTTTGATTGATTGATTGATACTCAGCTATACCTGTCCTGTGCACTTGACTGAGTAAATGTCGTTTCAGTGCCTTGTTGTTGCCTTAAAGAAATCAACAACTGGATGGCCTCCAAGTGGTAAAGCCTGAACCTAGGCAAGACTAAGGTGATGACTATCAAACCAGGCCACAAAGGGTTGGCTTTGACAGGCAGGGTCACCTGACTGAAATCGTTAAATGGTGTCCTCCTTGAAGCTGTGGATGCACTTAGGAAGCTGGGGGTCACTACGGACTCCAAGCTGGCTCTGGAAAACCAGGTGTCAATAGTTGTGCATAGTGACTTTTTCTATCTTTGAAACATCACCTGGATCAAATAGTTTCTAGTACTTTGTGACTTGGTGATGATAGTTCATGCCTCCGTCATATCCAGGCTTGATTACTGCAATGCTCTCTACCTAGGGTTATCTTGGTGTCTGTTGTGCTGCCTGCAGCTGGTCCAGAATGTAGCTACATGTTTGAATTCTGAGACCTCCTATAGAGATCATATCACCCCTGTACTCCATGAACTGCAGGGGCTGCCTATTCAGTGGAGTGTCAACTTCAGAATATGTTTGCTGGCATACAAGGCCCTGCATAAAACTCCTCTTGACTCCACTTACCTCTGTCCACCCTCTCCACTCCACCAGTGCTGGCTTACTGTTGGTCCTATGATCCATGCTAAAGCTGTCAGGGTACAGGTCTTTTTGGGTTGCTGCCCCAATATTACAGAATGCTTTACCTGCTTACATTAGAGGTTTTGAAACTGCATCTGTTTAAACTTGTGCATTACTTAATTTATTATTTAAACCTGAAATTAAATTGCTAGCAGGAACATAAATAAAGAAATTAAAAAAAAAATGTGGAAGCCATTTTTGAAAATGTTTATATATGTAAAATGTCTACTTATTTTATGTTCTGTTATAATTTGTTATATTTATCTTGTACTGCACCCTCAGCCCAGGAAAACCGTGCAATATAAAATCGCCTTGCCTTGCCCTTGCCTAGTGTATCATTGTGTAGTGTAGTGTAATGTTGTGTCATCTACATGTAAACTGTGTAGCGTAGCATTGTGTAGTGTAGTGTAGTGTCGCCTACACACAAACTCTGTTGTTTTGCATTCTGCAGTGCATTGTTGAGTCATCTACATGTAAACTCTGTAGTGTAGCAGTGTGCAGTGTTCTGTTGTCACCTACATGCAAACTCTGTAGAGTAGTGTAGTGTTGTGTTATACAGTGTAGTGTAGTGTAGTGCTGTGTTGCGTAGCATAGTGTAGTGTAGTATTGTGTTGTGTTGTGTTGTGTCACTTACATGTAAACACAGTAGTGTAGTGTTGTGTTGTGTTGTGTAGCATTACGTTGCATTACATAGCATAGTGCAGTGTAGTGTAGTATTATGTTGTGTTGTGTCACTTACATATAGTAGTGCTGTGTAGAGTAGTGTTGTGTAGCATAGTGTTGTGTTGTGTAGTGTAGTGTAGTATTGTCTTGTGTTGTGTCACTTACATGTAAACACAGTAGTGTAGTGTAATATTGTGCGCTGCGTCAGCTACATGTAATCACCCTTAATGAGACTTGCTAATGGTGTGGCAAGAAAGGAAATGCAGAGGTGCAGATTGTCTAGATAATATATATAGAGAGAGAAAATGCAGAGAACAAAGTTGATAGGAAAGGTATTTTCAGTTTGAAGTGTGCTCATTCCCTGTCCAGAAAGCACTGGGAATGCTACAATAACTGCTGGGTCTAGAGTTCAAAAAGCACTGTGAAACACTAACAATGTCTGCACATAGTAAGTACAGATATATTATTTAGGAATGACAGGCTACAAGTTTGACGTGTTGTTCTAAAGGAACATTATGTGATGGCTTTTGCATTTTTCAATGAATTAACATCATCAGTGCCACTTAAAGCCATAGGGTTCAACTTCATGGAGGTGCATGCCATATTATGTGAAGGGCTGGCCTCCAGATCCAACAGAGAGTGGCCGTGTGCAGGTTCAGGGTCTCCTATGGTAGTCAACATTCTGCTTTCAGCTGTGTAGGGCCCTGCCTGGCCCAGTCCTGCTTGACCTGCAGAGCTATGTGGACAGCCAGGTAGTGGAGTGGCTAGCATTTCAAGGGGGTGCAGAAATAGGGACTGGCATGCTGATGCCAGTTACAACAGACTTTAGGCAACTGAGGGGTCATAAATAGCTTGATAAAATAGCACAGGAAACCCCACAAACATGATTGGCTGAAACATGTCACATGACTGTGCATTAACAAGCGAATATAATATGAGTATGTGTGTGTACCCCAAATTTAATACCTATCTAAGATGTGTGATCCTACATACACCCAAAAAGTGAAGCCTGAGGGGTTTATAAAAGCATCACACACTGAGGGGTTGTACACACCTACCCATCTTTTGTTTTTTATAATTACTGATAAGCATTTTTTCCCCCTTCCCCTGGAAGGCAGGACCTCCATCTGCACGGATCCACCCAACTCCATCACCTGGGTTCCCGTGGACTTACTGGCTTCTTCCCCATCTGCTCCACAGCTTGCCCCCCATGGCGGGTGTGGCAGGGCCCCCAACTGCCGCAGACAAGGATCCAGTTCTTGGGGAGGCTGCCACATTGCCAAGGTGAGGGGTCTACAAAGGGTTGGCCTTTCACACTGCCCTAGCCTGACCATTTTCCTTTTTCATCCCTCTTTCAAGATGCCAGACTTGGGGAATGACACAAGCACACATGCAAGCATGGTGCATGTCACGCGCCGGCATCTCCCCTCCAGCTGTGGTCACCCAGGTGGCAGTCATGCACTGGAGCTGGATACCCTCCCTCCCTCCCTGGAGGAGGAGGAGAGCATCCTGTGGGATGCTCGATCCTCCGCCCCCTTACCGGCACCAATAACTCAGGCTCACTTCCAAACCTGGGTCGCCACAGTCGTGAGCAGTAGCACTACTGCTGCACTAACAGACCCTCACAAGCATTTTTAATGAAAGTGAGGTTTCAGTTGTACATAGACAAACAGACTTTTTTTTTATGCAAAGTTTATTACTCGGGAAACAGCTTGTCGTAAACTTTCACATTGAACTTTTAAATAGTAATGGTCTGAGAGCGCTTG
Source organism: Neoceratodus forsteri (assembly GCA_016271365.2). Classification (NCBI taxonomy): domain Eukaryota; kingdom Metazoa; phylum Chordata; order Ceratodontiformes; family Ceratodontidae; genus Neoceratodus; species Neoceratodus forsteri. The sequence goes on along the minus strand of CM057454.1, from coordinate 354,586,658 downwards.
TGAGGTAAGTCCCAACGAACCAGGCCAATATCTACCTCTATTTTTTTGCTTTTAACCCTTCCTTCTCCCTACCTAGAAAGAAAAACACTTGTCCTCTGTAGGTCTCAAACCCAGAACTCTTACTATCAGAGTGTGCAGCTCCATCACTTAACCACCATATCTTGCCAGTTTAGCCTAACTTTCTAAGGCTCTCATAGTCTCTGACCCCCATAGTCTGCTAAAAAAATTTCTTTTTTCACTCAGTACTACTGCAGGTCTCAAACCCTGCACCCTTAGTCAGTGGTGCTATCACTCAGCCATCATATTGCATTATTATCTTCTATACTCTAAGTCTCTCAAAGCTTCTAATCTCCATAGTCTGCCAACATTTTATTCTTGGTGCCACTACAGACATCAAACCCTGCATCATTGCTACCACAATCAGTAGCTCTACCACTCAGCTATCACATTCAGACTATTGTCAGCTATTGGTTTTAAGGCTCTCAAAGCCTCTAACCCCCATAGTCTGCAAAAAAAAAAAATATATATATATCCTTGCTGCCACTGCAGGCTTCAAACCCTGCATCTTTGCTGCCAGACTCAGCAGCTCTGTCACACAGCCACCATATCTGGCTATTTTTTCAGACTACTGTATCGTGACAAATCTCACAGCTCCTACAGCTTTTCTGGCTCCCTTCCCCCCATAACCTCTTTGTTCTTCCCCAAAGCTATCTAGGCACCATGTCTGCTCAATTCCACCTTATGTGCCTCATCCTCATAACCACTCTGGGGTTCACCTCCCACCAGCCAAACCTCACTCTATGCCCCTTGTGGACTGCACCGTTGCATCTCTCCATATCTGGCCATCCCCCCATCTTGTCATCACACACTAGACCCCTGCATCCACCTCCCACCAGCAGCCCCAACCCCAGCACCCACCCAGGCCCCCTGCTCCACCCCTTGTGCATCCACCAATCCTCCAACCCTGCCATCCCCTGCTCCACTACATCATTCCTTCCCCCAGATGTTCTCCCAAAATTTTAAGAACCTGCTGCCCTATGGTTAGAGCCTTAGTCATCCTACTACTCCTCTCTGGTAATATCCACCCTAATCCAGGCCCTGCCCCCACCACTCAACCTACCAGACCCTCTGGACTCCGCATTGCCTCTCTGAATATACGCAGCCTGCCAAAGAAATCTGCAGCGCTTCAATGTTGGGCAACCCTTCACCAACCAGACGTCATTGCCCTAGTGGAGACCTGGCTCTCCAAATCTACTCCCGACACCTTTGTCTCACTCTCCGGATACACCCTATATTGGGAAGATAGGGTAGGAAAGCATGGGGGTGGCTGTGCATTCTACATCAATAACAACATTATTGGTCACATGCTCCCACCCCCAAACTCACAAATGGAGCACAAGCCCTCACCCTAAAAATCACCCCTGACCCTTCCAGGGGCCCACTATACCTCACCATCGCCTACATACCACCTAAGAACCAAAAGACTGCCATCACATCCCTCACCGAATACCTCTCTACCCTACCACACAATGCAGAGCAGACACTAGTAGGGGACCTCAATATCAACTGGCTTGGCCCCTCAGCCGTGCCAACAAAGGACTCGTTCTTGGCCCTTGACATGGTCCAATTAGTTACCTAACCCACTAGACTTCACCCATCTACTGGCACCCACACCCTCCTGGATATCATTATATCTAACCGCCCCAAAATCCAGGATATACAAGTACTTCCCGACTCCCTAAGTAACCACTCACCCATCCTATTCCAATGGACCTCTTCCACACCCAAACCCATAGCCCAAACAACCTTCCAAAGGTGTCTCCGCCCCGGAGGGTTAATAAAACTTAAACAGCTACTCACCCAGATAGATTGGTCCCCCATTAATTTAGCCCCCAGCATTGACATTGCACTCAACCTGTTAAACAGGCCTTCACCAAGGCCTGTGACCTCTATGCCCCACACACCAAACTCTGCACCAAAAGGCAACATGCTCCTTGAATAACCTCCTCCCTACTCCAAATGTTGAGAGACAGGGATAATCTCTGGCACAAAGCCACAGAATCGGGCAGGTTGGCGGACAGACAATCCTCCAATGCCGCTCGCAATAGATGCACTCGAGCCATCCATAAGGCCTAAGCAGACCACTACCAATCCACTCTCACAACCACGTGGGGGTCTGCGAGGACCTTCTGGAATAACATCAAAGAACTCAATAGGAAATCTCGCTCCCCACCTCCCTCTCAGCTCACCATAAATGGCACTGCCTCCACAGACACACTCACCATAGCAAACTGTCTAAACACCACCTTCTCAGATCTCAGCACTGTTCTCCCTAGTGGTTTCTTTGACCCTGTGGCCCAATCCCCACCCCCAACCCTGCAGCATCTTTGTTTCCTCCTGCGCAAAATATCCACCCACAAAGCTCATCCTTATCTACAAAAAGCGCTAAACAGCAATAACCCCATAAATGACCCCCTAGATGCCAGACTCCTTCGACTAGTCCTCGACGAGGTCCTAGTCCCCCTAACAGACCTACTCAACAAATCCCTATGCCTAGGGCAATTCCCTAGTTCCTGAAAAACAGCTGTCATTACCCCCATCCATAAAAGTGGTGACAAAGCCTCCCCAAATAACTACTGACCCATCTCCATTCTCCCCCCCTCAAAGCGTTAGAAAAAGTGGTTGCCACCCAACTTACTGAATACCTAGCCAAGTATAACATCCTATGCCCAGAGCAACATGGCTTCCGGTTGGGCCTTAGCACCACCACAGTCCTCCTAGAATTCACCAACTTCCTGCACTCCTCCCTAGACGCCGGTAAAATTGCAGGAGCTGTGTTCATAGACCTATCCAAGGCCTCCGACACAGTCTGCCACCCTCGCCTTCTCGACTCACTCCTCCAACTTGGTTTCTCCACAGGCCCCCTGGACTGGTGCTCCAGTTACCTTTCCACCCGGTCCAAACGCGTCAAAATTAACAGAACCCTATCCGACACACTACCCGTCCGCTCCGGGGTGCCCCAGGGTTCTATCCTGGGGCCACTTCTTTTCTCCCTCTACCTAAATGCCTTACCAAAAGCCTGCTCCACAAAAATCTTACTATATGCAGATGATGCAGTGCACTTTACTTCACATCATAAACCCACACCCCTTCAGGACTCCCTCCAACATGCTTTCTCCCAGGCTGAAACATGGTTTAAAGACCATAGACTGGTCATAAACTTAAAAAAGACAAAGTCAATGATTTTCTCTCACCGCCAAAACAAAGCAAAGAATGCACCTCTCCACATCCTCCCCTGCACCCAGCACCCCCTTGAACAGGTATCCAACTACAAATATCTTGGACTTACCCTCGACTAGGACCTTACCTTCCATGACCACATAAACACCCTTGCTGCCGCATCAAACACCCAGATTGGACTCCTTTACTGCCTCCCCCCCCCCACGCCCTTAGGCTTGCCATCACCTCATCAATACTGTCCCTAGTGGACTATGGGCTCCCTGTATATGGGAGCAATGTATGTTACTCCCTACCACTGGTACCAATGAAAGATTCCTCAACCTCGTCTACTGGGACCTCTGGCCCAGAGCAGGGGAGTCGGGAATGAAAGTTGATCCTGAGTCCCCCATGTAGTAGTGCACAATACCACCAGCTGGTGACATTGGACTGGGCACCACTGGTTAGGCTATTCAGCACTCCCACCCACTTCAATGTGAAAAAGTACCTTTTTAGATCTTTTGCCACTTACATTCTCTTATCCATTGCAATTACAGACACTCCAGTGTTTATTCCCCCTTTACCCAATCTAATCCAGCAATCCCCCCCCCCCATCATCTTCTTCTCTCAAGAGTGAACAAGCCTCCTTTCATGTCTCTTTTCTATTATGTCTCGATGGACCTTAGTTATACATCCCTTCAGTATCTGGGGCCCAGAACTGATTAAAGTTTTTCAGAAGGGGTCTAATTCATACCCTGAACATGGATAATTTAGTGCTATATGACTGGTTTGTAAAAGTTCTCTTTCTACAGCCTGTCCTCTGAGACTGAGGGCATCATTGGCTCTTGAGTTCACACTTAATCTCAGGTGCCCCAGCTAGCACTCACCTATGAGATGCCATTAATAACACAATAAAGTCACACCATGCTCCACTCCACAGGACCTACAAGATACCCACTCCACAGGACCTGCAAGATCCTCAATCTTCCACCCTCCCTCGGCCCATGGGGCTCTGGACTTCAGCCAGCAAACCAGGCTGAAAGCCCTCAGTCTTCCACCCTCCCTTGGCCCACAGGGCTCTGAACTTCAGCCAGCAAACCAGGCTGAAAGCCCTCAGTCTTCCACCCTCCCTTGGCCCACAGGGCTCTGAACTTCAGCCAGAAAACCAGGCTGAAAGTCCTTAGTCTTTCACCTTCCTTCGGCTGGCGGGGCTTTGGACTCCAGCCAGGAAACCAGGCTGAAAGGCCTCAGTCTTCCACCATCCCTTGGCCCACAGAGCTCTGGACTTCAGCCAGCATACCAGGCTGAAATCCCTCAGTCTTCCACCTTCCCTCGGCCCATGGGGGTCTAGACTTCAGCCAGCAAACCAGGCTAAAAGCCCTCAGTCTTCCACCCTCCCTCAGCATGTAGGGCTCTTGACTTCAGCCAGCAAACCAGGCTAAAAAGCCCTTAGTCTTCCACCCTCCCTCAGACCGTGGAGCTCTGGACTTCATCCAGCAAACCAGGCTGAAAGCCTTCAATCTTCCACCCTCCCTCGGCCCACGGGGCTCTGGACTTCAGCTAGCAAACCAGGCTGAAAGTCCTCAGTCTTCCACCCTCCCTCAGTCCATGGGGCTCTGGACTTCAGCCAGCAAAGCAGGCTGTAAGCCCTCAGTCTTCCACCCTCCCTTGGTCCATGGGGCTCTGGACTTCAGCCAGCAAACCAGGTACAGAGGACCATAACATTTCCACCAGCAGACCTCCACAGGTTGTGTTTTCTTAGCTATATCAGCTCACTAGTGGCCTTGCTATTGTAGTGTGCTCCTGTATTACTTTAAGTCACTAGTTATTCACAATGGGGCATATTCACTAAGGGGAAGGGCTACATGCAGAATGGACTTTAAAGCAGGCACAGCAGTGAGGAACAATGTAGCATGCACGACACAGCCCGACACACCCCCAGGAGGCCGGGGCGGAGACTGAGGAGGTGTGCAGCTATGCGCAGGGGCATTCCTGAGCCAGTGCAGGATGATGGGAATGCCCCTTGACCCAACCATAAAAGGCACTGCGGATGTGCAACATGGGAGCGAATGCCCAGTGCAGAAGAGGCATGTCCACGGACAGCACAAGCAGCACACGTGGGACAGAGGAACTTGCAGGGGCCGGCCGCAATGCACCCAACCAGCAATGATGGTGGATGCAGCATGGGTGGAGGAGGCAGTGGGAGGTGCCAGCAGTCCCCGAACTTCAAGGGGCCACAGGTGGCCATCTTCATCACCGAGGTCAGGCAGCACTACGACGTGCTCTTCGGGTGGTGGGCACTGAGCACTCCACCAGAGAACAAAGCCAGAATATGGCTGGACCTGCAGGCAGGCATCAATGCTGCAGGACCAGAGACACGCACATTCATGGCAATCAAGCACAGGTGGCGTGACCTCCTGTCCCAGGTTAAGCGGTGGCTGAGCCGGACACACCAGACGTAAGTCGCCACAGGCAGCGGACCGCCACCCACAGAATTCCCCCCCCCGATGCCCATTGAGCAGCAGGTCACAGACACCATCAGCGATGTCCTCACAGACGGGGAGCTCGATGGACTGGATAGGATGCCAGGTATGTGTGATGCGTGGGTGCACAGGGCACAACCACAGCCAGTGAACCATGCACCAGCAACAGTCAGCAACTACCTGTCCTGTCCATCCCCACAGTGCCCGATGCTGACAATGCAGATGAAGGACCATCCGGCATGGGAGTCGACCGAGGCGGCGGACTGCAGAGGGCAGGTGATGAACGTGGGTACAGGCTGGACCATGAAGCACACAGGCACAGCTGCTGTACACACAGGAACAGTAACCGGTAACGCCCTTCTTGCACACAGGTACACAGCAGCACAGAACACCATCCACGCAGGGGGAGGACAGCCAGCAGCCCACACCGCCTCAGGACAGCCATGGCACTGACAGGGAATGGACCCAGGAGAGGCAGCAGTGTGAGGAGGATGGCGGACCAGGCATGGGCAGAGGCACAGAGGCCACCAGCGATGTGGAGGAGCGGGGGAGCAGCACACCTGCCGGACTGACAGCACCAGGGCAGGGGAGCAGAACATCTGCTGGACTGACAACACCAGGGTGGGGGAGCAGCACCCCTGCTGGACAGACAGCACCAGGGCAGGGGTGCAGCACACCTGCTGGACAGACAGCACCAGGGAGTGAGGCCTGTGGTTCAAGCAGCACTGGTCCCCCAGAGGTCGGACGCAACACAGAAGAACGCAACCAAGGTGCCATCCATACCACCTGAAATACAGGACTGAGACAACAGGGACATCGAAGGCCCACCGCTGTGGTGCCTCAGACTGGGCCAGGTTGGTCACTCCTTGCCAGCTACTACCCCGACTTCCATGGGCTGGAGCATGACTGCCTGCAGGCGACACGAGAGTGCACAGAGGCAGTGAACTGCTTCATGGAGGTCATGGCAGTGTCTGTGCAGGTGCAGTAGCAGATTGCTGAGGGCTTCTCTGTGGGTGTGAGGGTACAGGAGCGCTTGGCCAAGGCGATGTCCACAGGCGCACGTGCACAGGAACACCTGGCCGATGGTGTGGCCGCATGTGCCAGAGCACAGGAGCGGATGCCCTGATGCCCTCCTAGCCATTGCCGACCATCTTTCCACCAAACAGGTACAGACCACCGCGTGCACTGGGGTGGCACCCATGGCACTGAACACTGCATCGGGCCCTGCACCCGTGAGGCCATGGGGGCCGCACAGGCAGCAGAGGTCACCATGCGGGCTGGCACAAGCACTGCAACCAGGCAGTCATGCCATGTATAGGTGGGAATGCACCCCCCCACAGCACTACCATGCTGCATGCAACCTGCAGTCCACGATGCCAGTGGCCATGGTGCCACGGCATGGCCCTGGCGCTGAATACATGGTGTGCAGCACATAGTGGTACACTGCTGTGGCATTCAAGCCTGTGGAGTGCAGTGGCCACAGGCACACCATGGCACATTCCCCACACACATGCCAGCTCAGTCAGGTGCTATCATCATCACCAGCATGTATACATACCTACCATCCAAATGTGCCATGTGCCATGCGATGGCGCATGACCCTCATGATAATGCATCCCGCTGCACGGTTGTCCATAGGCAGTGCCCTGGCACCCTCCCCGGGCAGTGCAAGTCCATGCGATGCTTGCGGTGGGTCCTCGACGCCCTCCTCCAGGTCTCTATCCTGTGGCACAGGCATCATGTGGCGCATGAAAATGTTGTGCAGCATAGCACAGGTGGTGAACATGCCCAGCGCAAGCATCATCGTGCCACCCGTGTGGTCCTGGCATCAGAAGTGCATCTTCAGCATCCCTATCGTGTGTTCCACGTATGCTACCTCTGCCGGATGCCATGGTGCCAGGTATGGTGTCAGCAGTGTGGGCATCAGGGGGTATCTGTTGTCACCTGTGGGAGTAGAGCGGACAGATTTGGTTAGCGGTGTGGGGTGACACGTGTGGCTGCCATTGACGCACATGTGATTGGGGCATCACCCAAAAACCAGCCATAGCCCTCTGGCTGCCATGCCATATGGCGCTTTGGGGCACTTTAATCATACACGAAGGAGTTGTGGCATGAACCCAGGTACCATGCCAGGACATTGGTCAGGATGCCGGTTGCATTGCAGACAACCTGACAGTTGATGCTGTGGTATCCCTTACAGTTTCTGTAGGCATCCTCATTAACTGGCGGTGCTAGGATGGGCACATGCATGCAGTCAATCGCACCAACTGTGTTTGGCATGTCATACATGTCCAGGAATGCTTCCTTGACTGCCCTGATATCTCGCGGCATCAGTGGGAACATGATGTGCCTCTCCCAGTGTCGCACCAGGGCATCGGTCACCTGGATGCAGTGCCTGAGAAATGGATGCTTGACTCACCCCTGTCATGTCACCTCATCACCCACTGGAATGTGCCTCGTGGTGTAGTACTGCAGCACCCTGGTCTCACATGGAGTTGGCCCTGAAGCGCAGTGTGACTGGCCCAATCTCATCCTCCAGCAGCCCATAGATGTATTGTAGGTGCTGTGGTTGACCCGGTAGCACCGTAGGAGCTCTGTGGGGTGCAGTGTCTGGGCAGTGAGATGTAACCGGAATGCACATGGCTGTGGCCCTGCTCTGGCATGCTATTCTGCATCAGCCTCCTTGTGAATGAATACATGTAGTAGTGACCTGGGCACATCGCACACCTCCGTCATGTTCCGCTTCTTGTGTTCACTCCGTGGCATTGCACGTCCACATGTGTGTGCCATGCATGGCGTGTGGTGTGTCTCACATGTCCTTATGGGCATTGCATGCATACATGGTGTGTGCATGCACTCCTCGGTGTGCTATTTATGCTGTGGTGGCGATGGCAGCAGCAGCTACACCCATAGTGGAGGGTGTTGTCCATGGCAGGCTCGCCCTGCCATGACAGCTGTACAGGGTGGCAGAGGCCACCAATCAGGATGATATCCCAACTGGTGAGATCTGGGAGGTCATGCAGCATCATGGTTGCCTCCAGCACTGGCTGTGTGGCCTGTGTGGCTGGCGGGGGGGTGGGCTCTGTGCCATGGGCTCCTCTGGTACTCACTGTCCATGTTTTGTTGTTCAGGGGACCTGGTGTTGGAAGGAGGTGCTGGTCTTGGAGCACCAGGAGGTGGGTCGGCTGGGCCCAGCCTGTGTGGTGACCCCGTGATGGTGGCTGACGCAGGACCTGCTGTGGCACCTGGATTTGTGGAGTAGCATGGAGGACTACGTGTATTGGGATAATGAGGGGGACCTGTGGGCCATCCATGCCTCCTCTAAAGTAGGCAGCCTGTGGCTGTGTGTGTGTGTGTGTGTGTGTGTGTGTGTGGGGGGTGAGGGAGGTGGGTGATTTGCTGGTTCAGCTATTGCGGGGCTCTTACATGCTGCTGTGGCACTGATGTCGGTTCCTCTGTCTGCTCTTCTCTATTTCAGCATTATCTGGCCCTATCAGGTGGCTGGTACTGGGGAGAGGGCTTCACGGACACAACCAACCCCCGAGTTGAGCACCATCCACCAGCCCGGACCTGCCCTTGGAAGAGGACTCTGATGGGGGGGTGCACGTCCATCCCCCCCCCCCGGGACTGTTGGCCTTGAGCTGTTGTTGTTCTGTTTGTACTGTGCTGTGTGTCTCAGTAAAGGATTGTGCTTTTTACCCCATCTCAGTGTCTGGTTCCTCGCCCTGGCATGGTGTGCACGGGCAGTGGTGAGTGTGTGTGTGTGTGTGTGTTGTTTTGTGCACTGCTTCTGCGTGTCACCTCCTTCTGCTGTGCCCATTTCTGTGCTGCATGCATGTGGATTGGTGCACTGTGCTGTTGGTGGCCATTTCAGCCTGGTTGTCACATGTGTGACACCGGCACATGGACTATGCCTGTCATGTGGGATAGCACAGGTGCCGTGCATTGCGTCGGTGTGTGCGTGGCTAGCGTGTGCAGCTGCCAGTGCCTTGCACCCTGTAGACCGCCTCGCTGGGCACTCTTAGCTGTGTGTGTGTACCGCGTAGGCTGTTTACAATTGGTTTCAGGATGCGTAATGTGTTTGTGGGGTGGCGACATGCCTTTCCAATGTATCATGCATTGTGCATGCACGTCCGCTGTCCCACATGTCCCTCTTCTGCAGATCCGCCCCTCCATTGCTGCATATCCACCTTGCCGCACATGTTCGCGTGGTTGCACTGCACATGGCTCTCTGTGCTGTTGGTGTATACCATGCAGTGGTGGCTTCCGTGCATTCCGTGTGTCTCCACCTGTGCACGGGGCATACGCAGGGTGCATAGCACCACATAGCCTTGGTGAATATGCCTCTTAGTGCCTAGCCCTCTATTTTGTACCTGCTGTACAAGGGACGTTATTTCGTCCAGCAGTTTCTGTGTACTTTGATACAGATAGCCCTGTTTTTTCTGTTTTAACTGCCTAATGCTGCATTTACTGCTTAACGCTGCACCGCATGTTCTGATTGTGGTTATTTATCTGCACTGTTCTGTGATGCTGTTACTGTTTAAATGTTCTCTGCTGCATTGTGCCTGGGGCTCCTGTGTTCAGTGTCTATAGGGTTTCTCCTACTCCTGGACCTGCTGCCATTCTCCCAAGAGTCACACTGCACATGCGCAGTACTCCAAGGTCAGGGTCAGGCCCTTAAAGGTATGACATTCCTAGTCCTGCTAATGATAGCTATAACTCCAAATATCACATATAAGTGCCAGCCCAATAGATGCTATCCCCCCACACCTCAAAACTCTGCCTTACCCAAGCCCTGCCACTATGAGCAGCACCACCAATAACAATCTCAGACCCACTAACTGGGCCAGTTACCTGGTCAGTTCCCCGAACTCTCTTATCCTCTCTCTGCTACCCCACCTCATCGTGCCACTATTCTATAAGATGCATGGACGAAGCAGTAGGTGCAACCCACCAAACAATCTTAAATTACTTAAATGCTTTGCACTAAGGATTGCCCTGCTCCTGCTCCTTCTACCTGGCAACATACACCATAACCCTGGCCCTGTGCAGTAGCTGCACACCTGTGGTACCAACCCTAGAATGCTAAAGTTAACATCCATCAATATCTGTAGCTTCTTACTGTCCAAATATGATGATCTCCAAGTCTGGATGACCCAGCACAGACCGGACGTACCATCCCCTAAGATCCCTGATACTTCTATCTCCTTGGCTGAGTAAACTCTCTTTAGACATCATAGGCTAAGTGAAAAGGGCAGGAGGTGTGCAGTCTACCTCAGTGACACCATAAAGGGTCATGCCCTCCCCTAATTGGACACCAGGAAAAACATATAATCCCTTGCAATCAGGGTACTCCTAGGATCACATAGTAAGTCACTCACAGTAGTCTCTGTCTATGTCCCCCATCAAAATCAGGCCAGTGGTCTAAACTTGGTTACTGAATACCTGTCAACCTGAAATAGAATACCAAAGTGGTGCTACTAGGACACTTTAATGTTAACTAGATGGCCCCTGAAGTGGACACCTACAAGGAAGTCATCTCAGCCATCAACACGGCCCAAATGGTTGACTCCCCCACCAGGATCAACTACCGGACTGGCTCTAGTACACTGATAGATTGGATAATTACCAATCATACTGATAGAATCTCTGGTACTACCGTCTTCTCCGACTTAATTAGCGACCACTCCCCCATCCTCTGCCTATGGTCGAATAAAGCCCCTAAGCCTCCTTCCAAAACAGTGATGCATCGCATCCTCAAGAAAGAGCAGCTGAAGCACCTAAAGTTCTACCTTCCACAAACTGATTGCACACCAATGTACATGGCTCAAAACGTGGATAAATCCCTTGAATATTTCATCACTAAATTCAATGAGGCCTGTGACATATATAGGCCTATTAAAAAGCGCAAGATAAAGGGCACTATCAACCCATGGATTACCCCTTCCCTCCTTAATCACATGGCTGCTAGAGATCATTTTCGGCATTGGGTGCAGGCCACCAGAAAGCAGGCTGATTTTCAGCATTACAGAGCTGCAAGGAATGCCTGCACCAATGAGAGCCGCCTCATAAAACCCACCACTTCCAGGAGGAGCTCTCAAACTCCTGCGGAGATGGTGGGAATTTCTGGAATAACATCAAAGACCTCACGGGTAAAACCAGTAAGTCCTCACCATCTATGTTAGAGATAAATGGTGTAATCACCCAGGACCCCAAGGATATTGCCAACACCTTCAGCATGGCTTTCTCTGACCTTAGCTGCATACTTCCCCCTGATTTCTTTGACATACTTGTCAGCACTGTCGAGCCCAGTAGATGCGACACCCATCAGGGCCCCCTCCTTTCTATTTTAGAACTGTCACCCTGTCGTAGGCCAAAAAGTACGTGTAAAAGGTGCTCTGAAAATCCAGAGCTAGTGGTGACTCACTGGACCTTAACCTTATTAGACTAACTCTCGATGAGGTCCTCCCACCCCTCACATGTCTGCTAAATCTGTCCCTATGTCTTGCTCAGTTCCCCCAGCAGTGGAAAGCAACCTTGGTCACTCCTGTTCACAAAAGTGGTGACCACACACAACACACAAACTGCCATCCAATATCAATCCTCCCCTTCCCCCACCCTTTCAAAGGCACTGGAATGCATCATAGCTGATCAACTGACCAATTACCTCGAGAAATATCAAATCCAATGCACACAACAACATGGATTCCGCAAGGCACATTGCTCTACCACAGCCTTGTTTGAGTACATTAATTTCATACATAATGCATTGGACTGAGGATAGCTAGTGGGGGCGATATATATTAACCTCACTAAAGCATTGGACACTGTCAACTACACCATCCTGTTAAACTCCATTTGTGTCTGGCCTATCTTCTGATGTGGTTGGGTGGATTGGAAGCTACCTCTATTGCAGGCCTCAACAAGTCAAAATAGGTGGTATCCTATATGACAGCAGGCAAGTGTGATCTGGTATTTTGCAAGGCTCGATCCTGGGCCCTTTACTCTTTAGCCTTTTCCTCAGTACCCTTCTGCTTGGCATGTACCAACAATATACTTCTATATGCTGACAAGTTCATCATTTTGGCTAATCATCTGGCCCCCCTCCCACTGTAATTACAACTCCAGGACAGTTTCTCAGATAACGAAGCCTGGTTTACCAAACATAAGCTCCTATTGAATTACAAAAAGATCAAAGCCATGATTTTCTCCAGCCCGCACAACAAACACAGATCCTACCAGTTAACCATACTAAACAATGTGGATTCCCCCTTGAGCAAGTCCAAGCATTCAAATATCTTGGGAACACACTTGACAGCTCTCTCTCCTATGGTACCCACGTGGATCTGGTTAATAAGGCGGTTAACACCAGGATAGGGATATTATTCAGACACAGACACTGTATGACCCCAGGTGCACTCGGGCTTGCTGTAAATTGCTCAGTTATTTCCATTATATACTATGGCTTGGTAGTCTATGGAGCAGCTATGGACACCATGCTCAAAACGATCTGCACAGCACTAAACAAGGCTTGCAGACTGGCTACGGGGGTGCACAGATTGACACATACTTGTGACCTGTATACACAGTGTAACTGGTTAAATCTTATGAGCAGAATAAAATATCAGACCTTCATTTTGGAAGAAAACAGCCTTGGCCAGTCCCCCATCACCCAGAATTCCTAATCCCTCGTCCAACCCCATCAAACTTGAGTCATGTCGAAACTGATGTATCAACTCCCATTTTGTCGCACTTCCCAGGCACAGCGATTCTTTGCTTATAGGGCAGCTGCCTGGCTAAAAAACTCCACCAAGTACCGTGGTTGAGACTAGGATTGGCCACACAGAATAAACTTCATCACATTCTCACTGCACTCAGTTGCTGCAACTGCCCTTATAGATTGCCTCCTTCCCTGCAAACACACATCCCCTCAATCACCTTTTCCACCTCCCCTCCTTGTTGCCAGGTAAAACTCTACCAACTCTTGCTAGCAATCCCCTCTCCCCTACCCCCTCCTTACACCCCTCTTTCCTCACCCACTCGTGTTTCTGCTCGGCCTCCCTCACCCCCCCCTTAGCACCAAATGGCCTTCCCACCCCCCATTGATGCTATTGCTCCCCTGCTTGCCCCACCCTCACTCACCCTCTCTTCGCCCCTCCCCCAAACAAAGCCACTCTCTGGCTGATTTTTACCTACTTACTGTTTCTGTTTACGTCTGTTGGGCTGTTAAAATATGACTCAAGTTATATATCACTAATGTTACTTGAAATGTATCTGGCATATCTGTTTTCTTACTATCATAATTGTACATATTGTTGATATCAATTGATTTGTTTCACAATGTCTTGTTTGTTGTTATGTTAATCTAACGACATGGAACCTTTGTAAAACAGCCCCTAGCTCAAAGGTATTTTAATCATAGAATCATAGAATCCCACCGGCAGAAAAGGACCACTTGGCCCATCCAGTTTGCCTGAAAGAGATAGTCCACCCCCCACCCTTTTTTACCTCCCACCCCTCTGCCCTCCTCTCCTCTCCCCTCCTGCCTAGTCCCATGTAGTTGTCCCATACTCTTTTGAATTTCTCCACCGTATCCACCTCCACTACCCATTCTGGCAACCTGTTCCATGGACCTAAAACCCTTTCTGAGAAGTAGTACCCCCTTACTTCACCCCAAAACCTACCCCTTACAGCTTGAGTGCATGACCTCTGGTGGTTTTGTTTTCCCTCAGTCTTAAGATGCTACCCTCCTTTACTTTCTTTTATCCCTTCATGTATTTGAAGGTTTCCACCATGTCTCGGCACTGGGTCAGAACAGTGCCAACCACAATGCCGTTGGCAACAATAGTGCGGCAATAATGCCATCAGTTTTATTTTTGCAGGGGGGCTCGGCCCTCCCACACCTCCCAGACTGAAGGATTCTCACTCCAGGGGGGAGCAGATCATGGGGAAAGTTAAAATATGTGGGGCCATGGAATACTGTTTCCACAACCCCATGTCAAAGAAACAAAGTCCCAAGTACACAAAAATGTCAGAGACCAAGATTAGAACCCTGGTCTCCACTGCTGCTGGCCAAGCTACTCTATGCCCTAGCCCACCATGCCATGAGAGCAGCTCAGCCAGCTTCCTGGATCCTGGTGCCCTTGTTTGTGGTGAGCACAACAGGCAGTGACCTGGGGAACGCTTACTAAAAGTGCTATAGATCCCCTCTTGCTGTCCATGCTAGTGCAACATGAACTAGCACTCAGTAGACTGGCGCTATTCATGTAGTGCTATTCTAACTGGGTACCCCAAGTCTTCCCTTTTCCTTCTCATCTCCAGTGTATACAGATCAAGCTCCTCCAGCCTCTCCCCATATGGGCTCCCTTGCATCCCCTGGATCATCTCGGTCATGTATTAATTAAGGGGGGTTACAAACAGCTAGAAATTACTGTATACCCTGATCTGATTCTACTTCCTCAGATAGACGTGCGCTGCTGGCTGCTACTGTTAAAGGGGCATAATTAATCAAAAAGGGCAATAGGGCAGCCTCAAACTGTAATTGGCTGCTGATCAGAAGACAGGAGGCAAATTGATTACTAGTAGGTGAGCAGGATGATAAGAAAAATGTGGAGAGCTAGGGAGGAACTGGCTTGGACCAAGGGGGGAAATCAAAACAGATGGGGCTGGTGGGGTGATCTGAGATATAAATAAAAAAAAATGGAAGGCAGCAAAAGTTCTATACCTTCTGGATCACTAAAAACAGCACTCTAGTTGGCATCAACCAAAATGGCATCCTAGAGTTCAAACACAGCCTCCCTCAGACTTTTGGAGAAAGGAGCCAATGTTTCTGTTACTTT
Source organism: Neoceratodus forsteri (assembly GCA_016271365.2). Lineage (NCBI taxonomy): Eukaryota > Metazoa > Chordata > Ceratodontiformes > Ceratodontidae > Neoceratodus > Neoceratodus forsteri. Next base: position 354,571,120 of record CM057454.1, on the reverse strand, counting down.
CCACACGTCTCCAGTGATACCTGCATCCATGAAACACACTGGAATTGCATAAACATATCCAAACTTGCACAATTTTACAAACTCCCAGTCCAGGGAGCGGGGGTCCTACACATGTTTGTGCCTCTCACGTGTGCATGTCTGCTGACATTACAACATGATGTTGCATTGTGAAGAGCATTTATAGATCACCTATAAATGCTTATAAACAAGTTCAAAGGGATATACCTACATTAATTCATACAAACCATGTACAGTGCCATTAAATTCTAGAGTCGAAAGTGACACGTACCTCAAACACGACTCTCTTCCATGACTCCTCACTGGACCTAATCATCAAAAACAAAGCACAGTAATTATTAATCATTCATACAATTCACTAGCGTAAATAAACCTAAAAGCATGGCAAATGATACCTATGCTCATGAAAAGTGATATTGTGTCCCACAATTCATATTTGGACTATTAAGTGAAAAATCAGCCGTATTCCATAAATTATTCCTATAAACAGTTCAAGAGTCACTGGCAGAGGAACATTTTAAAGGAACAAATTCAAACTGGGTTCCTTATTTAAGCCATGAGATCTCTGTATGCATCTCATTTTGTTAGTTCTTAACTTTATTTCCTCATCCTGTGTACAATGTTACATGTTCCAGTCCCATAAATTTCAAAGTAGCCATGGAACCCTAATCTAATGCCTGATTGAATTGCACACTGAGTCATTTGTAAATCAAGATAGACACCTCTTCTGTCCTGCCTTATTTTTCTGAGTCTAGAATCCTCCCTTTCTTACATCACAATCAAAGTCATGACGACTTCACATTGCTTATATGAATGAAAAGTGTATCCCAAACACATCTGGTCACAGTACCAACTTCTTTTTACTCATAGCTCTTTCTAAGTTGTGATTTTCACATGAACACTGAAAGGAGCCAATTCAAAGAGCTCACAGAATATTTGAGCATACAGTAACTGCCCTTCCCCCACCAGACGCCTTAATGTAGAGCATTAGATAAACATATTATTCATTTACTTTAGTATTTTGGTCTGGGAAGGGCACACTGAGTCAGCACTTGCCTACAGGCGCATCCCAAGAGCACAGGGAGCTTAAGTGGCTTGATTAAGGTCACACAGCATACAAGTGGTGGTTGTGGGTTTCAAATAGTGTTGCTCGGATAGTGCTTTTGTGGATCCCACTGTCCTCCATTGGATAGTGCAGGTACATGACCTAGGATCCGGCCAATGGATCCAAGGTCAGATCCATCAAAGCCAGCCTTGGATAGTTGGATTCTGTGGGCAGATCCAACCTCAGACAGTTGGATCCAGTGGTCAGAGCCAACAGATTCAGGTCTGATCCACGTATACCTCGACTACTTACAGTGGATCCCAGGAGGTCGGATCCTTGATCGGATGTCGATGCCATCCGAGGATATCCAATATCTGACCAAATGATGGTATCCAATGGTATTTGCCCTGGTAGGATACTGTACAAGCAACACTAGTTTCAAACCCAGGTCTGATGGGTCTCCAGGTTTACAGCTCAGTGCTCTACTACCAAGCTACACTGCCTCCCTAAAGTAGGATTGGAGCATATGCTGTACTGAGGGAGAAAAGTGTTCTCAAGCCTAAATGAACCTGAGCTTGAGAGATTCAAACTCAATGGGCACCAGAGCTTTACATGTTAAAGCTGTTAGATATAAAATGAGTAAGGAAATACATATAGTCAACAAGCTGAATTAATAATTGGGCACAGAGGAGAGTTTCTCAGAGCCCTGAGTTGGAGAGGGGGTTATATTTTATCACTGAAAGAATGTTAGAAGACAATGCCCTCTGTCTCTCCCCGTACCAACTATTATAGATCGAGGAGTACTCTGCACCAGTCAAAGCACTCCCTTGCACTGCCCATGAGACACTGATTCTGTCAATAGTGTTTTACGTGCAGCTGCCCTGAAAATGGATTGGACATGTTCAGAGGACGTTTATAAAAATTTTAATATATTATTGATCAAACTCAATCAATAATATATTACTACGTCCATGTAGACCACTTTTACCATTGTAAGAGTTGGCTCACTTACAGTCTTTGGCTGTGAGAACTGCAAAACAAAAGGGAGCAGTTCTGATACCCTAACACTGCACAGGAAACCACTCTTAGAACCATTAAAAGTGGTCTCTGCAGATGTATTAAACAGATATCATCACAACAGTCATCACTGATTAGCATGATTAGTTTGTCTGACACAAGAGAGAGATAGGAGCCTTGGAGCCAAAATCTTATTAGAGGTTGGCTACACTGTAAGCACAGAGGGCATAATCAGATAGTCCTCTACTGCTGCACTGACCACATCTCCACATAGCACAAATTACTGGTGACCTTCCTGGAATGTCTCCCCAACCCAATTATGAGAAAACCAAAACCATGCTTTTCTCTTCCCCTCACAACAAAAATAAATCAGCCCATCTTACTATCCGCAACAAACAAAATGAACCTCGAGATCGTGCACAATTTTAAATATCTAGGAGTTGTACTGGATAGCACCCTGTCATACATACAGCATGTTGATAGTGTCTCTAAGACTGTCAGCAGGAAAACTGGACAGCTATATAGGCACAGACATTGCCTCACTCCCGAAGCCCTTAAACTAGCAATCACCTCTTCAGTGTTTTCCATAAAAGATTATGGCCTTGTCATTTACTGCTCAGCTCCAGAATCAACCCTGAAAAGAATTGCCATTGCCCTAAACAAGTCATCCTGCCTAGCCCTGTGGGTCCCGCTACTCACCCACACATGTGACCTGTACATAATTACAGACTGGCAGAACCTTGACAATTGCATTCAATACCAAGCCAATCTCTTGGCCAAGAAAGACACACTTGGTCTTACCCTACCAGGTCTCCACTCTATGCTCTATCAAATAGCCCCCTCCAGGCTCGCCAGAGGATCTCGCAATACTCAATACAAAGTACTCTTCCACCGAATGACACAAGGGCAACGGTCCTTTGTCTATCGCATGCCACAGTGATTTAATTCACTCCCATCTGACCTCCTTGCAGAACCAAAATTAGGGCCTTTCAAGAAAAAACTCCAGTCCCACCTCTCGAGCCACATGGTCTGCTGATGCCCCCACTATTAATTAGCCCCTGGCCTAGGATACTGAATCTACTTCACCAGCGCAATAACCCTTTCCTGTTTACTGAACATCTCTCTACCACTCCCACTCTATCCATCCTTCTCCTAACCTCCCTACTACTACCTCCCCCTCAAAGGCTCCCCTACCACCTGTTTTCATCTCCCTGGTCTCTGTCTACTTTGTTCGCTTCCCTGCTCTCTATTCTGCCTCAGTCCTCCTCTCCCCCTCTCAGATCCCCATCTCTTCTGGCTCTGCTAAACTCCCTACCCCCCCTCCACTCCCTCCCTCTCCCATTGCTCCCACCTAATTATATGGCTCCACTTTACACCCCCAATAGACCTCTCCCCTTATCAGTTATATCTACTTTCTCTCTACCCTCCCCGGCAACCCTCCCTGCACCCTTATTACTGACAAAGGGAACCTCGTGTCCGACGAGTCCCTGCCTGAACCTCTACTTTTCCACTGACAAATGGCACTTTGGTCCATCCAGCCCTCTGCCCTGAATCTTGCTACACCCTTTCTTCATTCCTCTCATTGACAAACACTTTATTTTTGCCATAGCCTCTCATAACAGCCTTTATGAGCTTAACCTAACATTGCTCTACACGAAATCTATTGCTTCCTATGTCTGTTACCCTGAATTGTCAGGTCAAATGACTGTCAACTAGACTGTATGACATTAATGTATCTAGATATGTTCCATCTTGTATTGTATTTCCTATATGTATTTCATCCCTCTTGATGTGGAACCTTTGCAAATGACCTTGTAGCTCAAAGGTTGTAATCCAAGACATAAATGAATAAATAAAAACCCTAGGACAGTCCAGTCATGAGTCTGCAGGTCTCCTCTGATATTCCACTCTCAACCAGTGCCAATCAGTGTACCATACTCCAGTCAGTAGTGAATGACTTGTGTATACCATGGTATGAGAAAAAAAAATAACTAATGATGTTGGTACAGCATAGCATTGTTATATGCTGTGCAAAAAGTAAAACCAGATTCAGTGGCCCAAGTGGGAGTTCTGTCCACATGTAGGAGGCAGCCCATGACATCTGTTCTGTCACTGCACTTGTTTACAGAATGTGGCTACACGTATAAAGAACATTTTTTTTCTAAAAAGGACACCATTCCTAATGTGGGACAGCTGAGAGGCATGTTGAGGACTGTGTGGTAAATAAAATATGGGATATCCTTTCAAATATGCATTCAGTGGGTCATCGGGCTAATATAATGGTATGGTTAGGAGAAGTCTATGACTGCTTGTGCATCTTGATGTACTTTGGCTTACACTCTCTCTCTGTCCCTGCTACAGGGACTACCACCCTGTTGGGGTATTTTATGGACACAGAAACCCTCAAGCAAGGGTTCCAACTTTCAGCCCCTCGAGAAGTGACAGGGATGAGGTCCCCGTGACCAAAGGCACCATATTGAAGAAGATGCAACAAGTAGAGAGAGGTGCCACAGGAGGAAGAGGGGAGGATGGTGGCAACAAAAATCTGAGTGTCTGAGGGACACTTAGGTATGCACTGTTATTTATCACTCACGGGGGGGGGTGACACATGTTGCCAACTACCCCTCCAAACTGCAGGCACAGACTTTTGCTTTACTAGGTCTCAGGCTCCTGTGATGGTATGGGAAGGAGGACTGAGAAGTACAGTATGTGACTAATTGTGCAAATGTTGTACTTTGGCTTACACTCTCTCTGTCCCTGCTACCAGGACTACCACCCTGTCAGGGTGCCATAAAGACACAGGAACCCTTAAGAAAGGTTTCCAACTCCTCGAGGTGTTGCAGCAACAAGGTCCTCAAGACTAAAAGCACCTATATACTTCCCAAGGAGAAGAGAGACATAGCCAGAATGAGACAGAAGAAAAAACTAAATGGGCACCACCATCCAACTCCACCTCTCAGCAGAAACAACACTATTATGACCTTCAGCATGGAGGAGAGGAAAACCCTTTGTGGAGAAAACATCTGGGGAACCAAGGCCTAGGTCACTATCCCACCAATCTAGGGAGGTATTAGTGATGTCTCAGATGCTGCAAATTTAGCCACACAATTCAAGGGAAAATTTTGAGAGAAAGGATTCACACTCTATCCCACTAATGGGATATCGTGAGGTGCTGCCAAGTATTCAGATGAGGCTAAGGGGCCTTCTCCCTTGTCAAAGAGAAACCCCTACATGCAAAGCATAAATATGAGGACAGTAGCATATGCTGACCAGAGGTAACTTAGTCTGAACACTGAGACAGCCTATCCTTGAATGGAAACTTAGGGAAAGGGGAACCAAGAGTGACCAGGTAACCAGCAGGCAAATGCAGGGAGGATTGCTTCTCAAGGTGTCACTGAGTCGATCTGCATGGTCAAAGAGACCCCTCCAAAAATGGTCTTAACCTCAGGAAGCAGAAACCACAAAAACAACCCCTGAAGGTGCTACTGAGTCCACCTGCAAAGCTAAAAAAGCTAAAAGAGTTCCCATATGAGAATCCTACTGTCAAGATGTTGGGCAGGGGAAGAATGACAAGAGATGCCACCAAGCTGATCTGCCCAGCTAAAAGGATCCCTGCTCACTGAGGGCATCACCCTCCAGGAGCAGGCCTTAGTACCAGCATGCAACATGTCAGGTCTACAGGTCAGAGGGACCAGAAAGGCTCTGGTAGATTAAGAATGGGTGAATGAATAGGCATTATAGAATGAGTAGGCAGGTGGCATCCATGAGACATGGGGCAGTCAACTTGCCAGATGGCAGGGGACCATTGTCGACAACTGCAGGATGGATAGCTAGCTGAGGTGCTAACATCTGAAGTCAGGTAGGCTGAGGACCAGGTGAGGACAGGCAAAGGGGAAAAAGGAATAAGGGTGTGGGACTTCAAAAAAGGGACTACGGCACAATGAGGGAAAATTTGGAGAAAAGAACGAAGAGCATAGTGAAGGTGGGGGCACAGGAAAAAAGTGGATAGCATTTAAAAAGGCAGTGACAGAAGTGGCAGATAGCTCAATTTTACAGGTATCCCAAGGAAAAAAGATTAAGTGCCCATTGTGGTTCACAGCCAATGTAAAGGTGGCAGTAAGAGCCAAAAGGAATGCACTTTCTATTTTGGGAGTGTAATCAAAGGGCTAAAGACAGGGTAAAGTATCTGGACACAACAAGAAAAACCACCAGGAAAGTGAGGGAGGCCAAAGTGGAGACAGAGCTCCAGCTGGCATCGGAGGTGAAGAAAGGAGAAAAGGCATCCTTCCAGTGCATTCAGAAGAAGTGCACGGACAAAAAGGGTATGAGACTTAAAAGTAATGAGGGGTGGGAGGAGAGGGACATGGGGAAGGCAGAAATATTGAATAATTATTTTTGTGTAATATTTATTAAGGAAAATGACAGGCCACTGCCAGAATGTGGGCATAGGGAAAGAGGGAGCAAAGATTCTGGGGGAACGGTCCAGGTAATGGAGAAAATATTGTTGGAAAAGCTAGCAGGGTTGAAAGTAAACAAATCTACAGGACCTGACATCTTACACCTGAATATGCTACAAGAGGTAGCAGGGGTTTTAGCTGGGCCACTAGCAGTCATTTTCAATTAGGTACTAGCCAAGGGGGTAGAGATGGGCGAAGTGGCCCCAATTCACTCCGCGAAGTGATTCACGGAGTGAAGGTGAACTCGCGGAGTGCTCCGCAACATGAGAAGCGAGTACTACTATAATGGGTAACGCTGGAGTCCATTGAAAATAATGACTTCGCATTACTCCACCTTCCTAAACCACTACTCCACCAATTCTTAAGGTGAAGTCCATTGAAAACAATGTACTTCGCCTCACTTCGCCTTGTTTTTAAGCTTCAAAGGCAAATTTTGCAGTGCTTCATGGGATTTCAGGTCACATGGACTCTAGATTGTTCTGCACAGCCTCAGTTCAGGATAGTGTGAGTAGGAAGCTGTAGGAGACAGTCTGCTCTGAGAGTGCTCTGTGACTCAAACCTTCTAAAAGCTGTTAAAAAGCCTTTTTGAGTCTTTTTTTTCCTGAAACTTTAGTTCATCGATTCTAGGAAACCCTCCTGTGCTCATATCATTGAGCGTTTATTGTTTGTGTGTGGATTTTGAATGTTAATGTTCAACATTCAGTCTGTGTACTGAGAGACAGTGGAAGTGCACTTTCGGGGAGGGGCGTATCTGTGGTGTAGGTAGATTAACTTGGAGAAAAAGACAGTTCTTTCTGTTTTGGTGATATTTTTCTTATAACTGTGTTAATGTACACACACAGTAATATTTTTAATAATTCTTGCCATTTTTTTGCTGATTGTTGAAGTGCATCAGTGCATAATTTTAGTTTGTTTAAAATATGTGGTTATATTACTGAAGTTTTCAATTTGCTACACATTACTTGGTGTGTGTGTGAGTATGTGTGTGATGCGTGTCATCAAATCAAACACCTTTTATTGTGCCACATAGTAATTTCAGCAATGTGAACCTGCTATCCACTGCAACTGTGTGATTTTTTTACTTCTTTGCGGTGTCTTTACTGGTACTAGTACTAGTACTAGTGACTGTTACTGCAGCAGTGCAGTATGCTGCCCCCCCCCACGCAGCCCGCCCCAACCGGCAAAGGTATTCTTTTCCAGATTTGAATTTTTGATGGTGAGCACTGGTTAGGTGTTGTGCCTTTGTGTCTGCATCTCTTCAGTGCGCAGAGCAATCTTAATCTGTCTGTGCATTTGCATCTCTTTAGGGCCCAATCTCCACCTGTAATTTAAGTCACAGTTGTTTCTTTGGCTTCCCTTCAGAGTACTGGACAGGTGTGGTGCATAATTCTGCATGAACATTGTACTCATTAATATGCATTTTTAAGTCAGGACCATCATCATGAGTCACTCGTGATACAAATCACGTTCTTCATCATCACGGTCACAAATGCAGTCACAAATCACGATTCATGTTCACGTCATGAATCACAACATTAATTTTATTTCTAGTTACTTGGATGTATTGTAAGCCTGTTTTATAGCATCTCTCCAGGCTTCACCACCCCACCATTGTACTCATTGATACGTGTTTTCAAGTCGGGGAGTTTTAAGCTACAGCTCATCGGGGAAGTACAGCCGTAGGCATTTGCGTTCCCAATACAGTTTCATATTGGTTATCTCACACCATCAACACCGAATCACATTCTTCATTATCACGGTCACAAATGCAGTCACAAATCATGATTCATGATCACGTCACGAATCACAACATTAATTTTTTTTCTAGTTACTTGGATGTATTGTAAGCCTGTTTTGTAGTATCTCTCCAGGCTTCACCACGCCACCATTGTACTCATTACTACGTGTTTTTAAGTTGGGGAGTTTTGTGCTGCAGCTCATCGGGGAAGTGCAGCCATAGGCATTCACGTTCTTCCTGTACAGCATGTGAGTTACAGTACTATAAGTAGTAGTGGGTGAAGTGGCCCCAATTCGCTCCACAAAATGATTCATAGAGTACTGCGGAACCCGCACTCCACAATGTGAAGCGGAGTACTTTGCTTCATAATGAGGAACACGAAGTCCATTGAAACCAATGACTTTGCATTATTCCGCTGTCCCCAAACCACTTCTCCACCAATTTTAAGGCGAAGTACATTGAAATCAATGTAATTCACCTCACTTCACCTTGTAATTGAGCTCCAAATGAAATTTTGCAGTGATTCGTGGGATTGAAGGTCACATGTGCTCTAGATTGTTCTGCAAAGCCTCAATTCTGACCTGGGTAGTGTGTGTGTAGTGGTCGCTGGAGACAGTTTGCTCTCAGAGCTCTGCAGTTCAAAACCTCTAAAAGCTGTTTAAAGTGCCTTTTTGAGTAATTTTTATTTGCTCAAAATTTAGTATATCGATTGTAGGAAACTCTTCTGTGCTCACATCATCGAGTGATTATTGTTGTGTGTGGATTTTGAATGTTAATTTAGAACAGTCAGTCTGTGTACTGTGAAGTGTGCTTTGGGGCAGGGGAGTATTTGTGGTGTAGGTACATTAACTGGGAGAAAAGGCAGTCTTTCTGTTTTGGTTATATTTTTCTTGTATAACTGTGTTAATGTACACACAGTAATATTTTCAGTAATTCTTGACATTTTTTGCTGATTGTTGTGGTGCAGCAGTGTATAATTTGTCTGTTTAAAACATTTGGTTATATTACTAAAGGTTTTCAGTTTGCTACTCATTGCTTGTAGTGTGTGTGTGAGTGTGTGTGTGATGTGTGCCATTAAATCAGACACCTTTTATTGTGCCATAGAGTAATTGCAGCAGTGTGAACCTGCTATCCACCGCACCTGCATGAATTTTTTATACAGCTTTGTGGTATCTTTACTGGTAGTGGATTGTTACTGCCGTGCACTAATCCCCCAACTGGCAAAATGTATTCCTTTCCAGATTTGGCTTTATGACTTGTGTACACTAGTTAGTTGTTGTTGTGCCTTTTCGTATGCATCCCTTGAGTGCGCAGCGCAATCTTAATCTATCTGTGCATTTGCAGTGCACCATTAATTCTGGGAGACTGCATTTCTTGTTACACTCTCATTTCACTTCATCAGCACTGGGGAATTTTCTGGATACAAGACAGTAGCATTTCATTAGCACTGGGGAATTTTCTGGACACAAGACAGTAGCATTTTGGAAATGCACATTAATTCTGGTGACTCTGTGTGTGACCACTGCGCGCATGACTGAGTGTACCATTAATTCTGGGAGACTTTGCATTTCTTGTTATGCTCTCATTTCACTTCGTCAGCACTGGGGAGTTTTCTGGACACAAGACAGTAGCACTTTGGGGATGCACATTAATTCTGGTGACTGTGTGGGTGGGGTGTTGCCAATATTGTTGTCACTCCACCTTACTTCACATTTAAAAAGGAATGACAACACAAAGTAATAACAAGGTGAAGTGAGCCTTTCCTATGGGGCACTCTGTGGTGAAGTGCCAACGCACAGGCGCAGCCTGGCGTTCACTTCGCAGGCGGATTTTAAATTCGCTGCATCTCTACAAGGGGGTGGTACTCAGGGACTGGAGAACAGTGCATGTGGTTCTACTACACAAGAGGGGGAGGAGGGGTGAGCCTGGAGGCTATAGGCCAGTCAGCTTGACTTCTATAGTTAGGAAAATGATGGAGTCTCTACCCAGTGAGGATCTAGTGAACTTTCTAGACAGGAATGGACTACAGGACCCCAGACGGCATGGGTTCACAAGGGAAAGGTCTTGCCAGACAAATCTGATTGAGTTCTTCAACTGAGCAACCACAGCAGCAGACAATAGACAAGCAAGTTTTTTGTCAGTAACATTTTTATTGCATTTATATAAACCCATAACAAAACATTAAAACTTTAGATAAAAAGTACATAAAACAGGAATCATAATTTACATATAGCATAAATAACTATTATAACTAGGTCTAGCAAACAGTACATTCCTATCTAACATTACTAGTGTCAGTAGTTGTTCAGCTTAAGGGCATAAATACAGAAAACATCATCAACTATAACTGCAGAGGCAGGCAGTTGATATAGTATACCTAGACTTCAGCAAGGCCTTTGACTCAGTTCCCCACAGGATGCTGGTCAAAAAGATTAGGGACCTTGGGTGGAGGAAAAAAATGGCAAATTGGGTAAAGCTGGATAAGGGTTAAAAAACAAAGGGTGGTACTCATTTGATTTTGTAAACCTGACAAGCATGATATAGTCTATTCTTGCTACTAAATCTTGAGACAGAATGGTACCACAATAGTTAGAGCAGGATAACATACTCTGCCCCCTATATTGCCACATATGGGGGTTCCAAAAAGTTTCAGTCCTGTACTAAGTTAGTTCCAAATGGGCTATACAGCAGCACACAGTAGCCATGGACTTATAGCTAAAATAGTGTTTGATAAGTTCATGGAATGTGCTAATGCACCAGGTACGTCATACTAGATGATGGCACAGTCCATGTCAAATCGAAGGTACATGTGTAAAAATCAACTATTTCAAAAGCAGTATTGGGTCATTCCCCACCAACAAATAAAGATTTAAACAGTTCACTTAATTGTGTTATAGAAGTAGAAGGGAGTGCTAATGCATTCAATATTACAAACATAGCATGCATTTAATTGCAGGTATAACATGTTAGGTTCTGTCTTCAATACAAAACACTTATCAGGAGCTCAATGCATGAATTAACCAAACACCATAATCACTGGACTTATAATATTTGAAAAACTTGAGCCTCCTCCCCACATATCAGAGACATATGATCTAGCAAAGAGAACACTTTATTACAGGAGGTGCCACATCAGGTTAAGGGGTGGCTGACTTGAAATGATGCATGTGGAACAATACAGCCTGTGCACACATAGCACACTGGAGCGTAAATCCATGAGGTGTCATCATCTCCCCTCCAGTGTCTCCAAGAAAGCTAACAAACCACCAACCCTCTGTAAAAGGATTTAGTTATATAAAGTAGAGCAATACTTTACTTGTTTCTGCCTCTTCAAGGTTCTCCATAATGACCAGTCATCATGCTCTTAATGTGTACCACTCAATCATGAATCTACTGATAGAAAGCAAGTATCAAAATTACACATCATTACACAGTTAAAGTTTGGGCAGAATTCAAGAGAAGCACAGTATTGTCCCAAAAGTGTTCAGTCACCATCCTCTGATTTTGGATGAGAGTGCTTTGCATTTAAGTCCTTGCTGAAGTTTTCCAAATTCTTGCCTGCCCCAGCTGGGTCTGAGACTACAACAGTCTTAGTATTGTCTAACTGGAGCTTAGCAGGAAACTGTAGACTGTGCACAATTCCAAGTACCCGAAGGCCTCCCCAAAACTTGTTAAAGGCTTTTCTCCTTTTCATGGTTTCATAACTGAGGTTGGGAACACAAAACAAATAGACCCCCTCAGCTGTGGTCAGTTGTCCCTTTTTCAGTGCTAGCAAAATGACGCCATGCACATGGGTGCTGCTGATCACCAGAAGTCGAGTGCATGGATGGTCTGGAGCAGGGGTAATTAGGTATGCTTTGACAATGAGTCCTGACAAGTCCAGTCCCAATAAGTTGTTTAAACAGCTCTGTTGCATATACAGCCACACTGTGTCCCTCTGGCTCCTCTGATAAGTCCAAGAGGGTCATGTTACCCATGCGTGTGCTATTTTCCAAGTGTTTGAGTCTGAGCAGTTGTAGCTTATTTTGTCGAATGATGCCATTACTGAATTTGCTGTGGAATGAGCTGAGTGAGTAACCTGTTTGATTTCCACCATTAGACCATCAATCCTCATTTCAAGAGACTTGCATTTGTTGTTACCCCCCTCCACTTTTCAGTCAAGGTCAGGGGGTGGTAATCCATAGGGTGTTTTCAGAGGTGAGAGAGATGACGGGCTGGGTACCTCAGGGATCAGTACTAGGGCCTTTCCTCTTCAATATATTCATCTGTGACATATGTGAAGGTATCAAGGGTAAGATCTACCTTCATCTGCTTAAGGGTAGACCTGGAAGAAGGAAGAAGGGAACTAAGGGAGGATCTGGGCAGGTTAGAGAGCTGGTCAAAGATTTGGCAGCTGAACTTCAATGCTAACAAAATGTAAAGTGACGCACATTGGGAAAATGAACATAACAGTGCAATATAAAATTGGTGGTGGTGCTGCATAGCACTAGGCAAGAAAAGTATTTAAGGGTGATGAGACCCTAGAATCGTCTGTACGTTGAAACAGGGCAGTGAGCAAAGCAAACAGAATGCCAGGATTCATAGGGAGGGAGATAAGCAGTAAAAGTTGGGAGGTGATCCTCCCACTGTACAGCTCACTGGTACAGCTGTACCTGGAATACTGCTCAAGCTACTGAAGCCCACAGCTGAGGAAATACTGTAAAAAGGTGGAGGTCGTAAAGTGCAGGACACTAAGGTGGTCCATGGCCTAGAGAAAATGACGTATGAGGAGAGACTGCAGGAATTACACATGTATATTTTGGAAAGAGGAGGAAATAGGGTGACATGACTGAGACATACAAGTACCTGCATGAGATAAATAGAATGGATGCCAAGGATTTCTGCTTGAGTTCAAACACTGGGACAAGAGAGAATTCATTAAAACTGGCATGGGGTACTGTAGATTCCAAAAGGATGTCCATAAGCATTTCTTCACAGAAAGGGTGGTGGACAAATCAAATAATCTACCAGAGGAAGTGATACAGGTCAAATCAATCAGCAGCATCAAGCAGAAATGGGACAGGCATTTGGATTTAGTTAGAAGAAGGGGGACAGTAAAAAAGAGGAGGACTGCGACTAGGGCAGGGCAGAACAATTAGGTAGGGTGGGCACCCTGGGCGGGACCAGAGTCTTTTTCTGCTGTCAGTGCCTATGTGTCTATGTATCTATGTTTCTGTGTAACTAGGTACTATATCTACATAATGGGAGTCAGGCAGGCTTATTTAACGTGTGTAAGGAAGTTAATTAGCATATGTGCTTTGCAAAGCCTTGACGTTTTGCATGCGCTAGCATAGGTAATTAGTGAGTGGAGCAAACACCGAACACAGTTGATAGGAGAAGGCAGGGTAAATGGAGAAAAGACAAAGGCAGTAGGGACAGGGAAGGGGCAAAAGAAATAAAGCCATAAAATGGAGGGTAATGAGTACCAATGCCCGTAGTCGAGGTAAAAAGCTCCCTGAAATGGTGGCCTTGATGGAAGAGGGATGCCTGGATATTGTGGCAGTCACAGAAACATGGTACACAGAGAACCATGACTGGGATGTCAACATACCAGGGTACACAATCTACAGGAGGGACAGGGAGGGAAGTAGAGGAGGAGGAGGAGTAGCTCTCTATGTAAGGAGGGATAAAGCAACAGAACTAAAGGGTAAACAGGGAGGAGGAGAGGAGGCACTGTGGGTCACCCTGGAGACTGGAAATGGCTCCACAATCTGCACAGGGTTGTATACAGACCCCCATCTCAGGGGAGAAATGGACAGGAAATGATCAAGGCATCCTTGGGATGGCAGAGAAGGGAATATTGCTGATGGGGACCTGAATATGCCAGATGTTGACTGGAGCACCTTTGCTGCAGCCACATCCAAGAGCAGGGCCATTCTCGATGCCCTACAGGGGGCATGCCTCAGACAGCTAGTTTTGGAACCCACTCGGGAGAGAGCAATCTTAGACCTGGTAATCTCATATGGGGATGGAGAGAGGATCTCTGATCTTGAAGTGGGTAGCCATCTGGGAACAAGCAACCACCAAACAGTGTGGTTCATGATCAACTTAACTGTAGAGTCAAGCCACACAAAAGTGAAGGTACTGGACTTCAGAAGGACTGATTTTGACAAAATGGGAGAGTGCCTTAGAAAAGCACTAGCAAACAAGCAAGAAGGTGGGGTGGAGCAACAATGAGGAAACATCAAAACCGCCATCACAGAGGCAACAAGTCTTTGTGTGAAGCAAATAAACAAATCAAAACAAAAGAAAAAAACACTATGGTTCTCAAAAGAAGTGGCGGGGAAGGTAAGAGAAAAAAAGATAGCATTCAGGAAGTATAAGGAAACACAGAAGGAGCAGGACAGAGAACTATACCAGTTAAAGCAGAAGGAAGCGGATAAGGCAGTCAGAATAGCAAAGGCCCAAATCAAGGAAAAGATAGCCAACTCGGTTAAGAAGTGGGATAAAACCTTTTATAGGTACATTAGGGAGCAAAGAAAGACCAAGGCAGGGAAACTGAGGCTGAACAAAGAGGAAAGTGGTTGGGCAGAGAGCGACAGTGAAAAAGCAGGGATACTGAACGAATACTTCTGCTCAGTATTCACAATGGAAAAGCAGGGGGAAATACCTAATCCAGTCAATAGAAGCACTCTGGATAGGGGGGTTGATATTAGTCCTTTCACAGAAGAAAGGGTTCTGAAAGAACTCTTAAAACTGAAGGTGGATAAAGCAATGGGGCCTGATGGGATTCACCCCAGAATTTTAAAAGAACTAAGGGAAGAACTAGTAACACCACTGACTACCCTTTTTAATAAATCATGGGAGGATGGGGTGGTACCTGAGGACTAGAGGAGGGCGGATGTGATTTCCTTTCACAAAAGTTTGTTCACTTGGGAGCTTAAGCAACAGGTTGGTAGAAAAGAGGCCAGGAGTTATATTTTGTTTTAAACTGAAATATTTGAATAGTTGTAAGTGAAATTAGTTCTATGTGTTAAAAATTATTACCTTGAATTTGAACTGATACTTGGGCTGTGATATTATAGGTTTGGGGATAGATGTTTGGGGGAAAATTAGAAGGTAATTTAAATGTGTTGTTTGCCTGGTGTTTGGAGGAGGACATTAGCTGCAATTAACTTGTCTTTAAACAGGAATTACTGTGGCTTTCATTGTTCACTTGGGAAGCTTAAGCAACAGGTTGGTAGAAAAGAGGCCAGGAGTTATATTTTGTTTTAAACTGAAATATTTGAATAGTTGTAAGTGAAATTAGTTCTATGTGTTAAAAATTATTACCTTGAATTTGAACTGATACTTGGGCTGTGATATTATAGGTTTGGGATAGATGTTTGGCAGGGAAAATTAGAAGGTAATTTAAATGTGTTGTTTGCCTGGTGTTTGGAGGAGGGACATTAGCTGCAATTAACTTGTCTTTAAACAGGAATTACTGTGGCTTTCATTTTCACTTGGGAGCTTAAGCAACAGGTTGGTAGAAAAGAGGCCAGAGTTATATTTTGTTTTAAACTGAAATATTTGAATAGTTGTAAGTGAAATTAGTTCTATGTGTTAAAATTATTACCTTGAATTTGAACTGATACTTGGGCTGTGATATTATAGGTTTGGGATAGATGTTTGGCAGGAAAATTAGAAGGTAATTTAAATGTGTTGTTTGCCTGGTGTTTGGAGGAGGGACATTAGCTGCAATTAACTTGTCTTTAAACAGGAATTACTGTGGCTTTCATTGTTCACTTAGGAGCCAAGCAACAGGCTGGTGAAAAGAGGCCAGGAGTTATATTTTGTTTTAAACTGAAATATTTGAATAGTTGTAAGTGAAATTAGTTCTATGTGTTAAAAATTATTACCTTGAATTTGAACTGATACTTGGGCTGTGATATTATAGGTTTGGGGATAGATGTTTGGCAGGGAAAATTAGAAGGTAATTTAAATGTGTTGTTTGCCTGGTGTTTGGAGGAGGGGACATTAGCTGCAATTAACTTGTCTTTAAACAGGAATTACTGTGGCTTTCATTGTTCACTTGGGAGCTTAAGCAACAGGTTGGTAGAAAAGAGGCCAGGAGTTATATTTTGTTTTAAACTGAAATATTTGAATAGTTGTAAGTGAAATTAGTTCTATGTGTTAAAATTATTACCTTGAATTTGAACTAATACTTGGGCTGTGATATTATAGGTTTGGGGATAGATGTTTGGCAGGAAAATTAGAAGGTAATTTAAATGTGTTGTTTGCCTGGTGTTTGGAGGAGGGACATTAGCTGCAATGCTTGTCTTTAAACAGGAATTACTGTGGCTTTCATTGTTCACTTGGGAGCTTAAGCAACAGGTTGGTAGAAAAGAGGCCAGGTTATATTTTGTTTAAACTGAAATATTTGAATAGTTGTAAGTGAAATTAGTTCTATGTGTTAAAAATTATTACCTTGAATTTGAACTGATACTTGGGCTGTGATATTATAGGTTTGGGGACAGATGTTTGGCAGGGAAAATTAGAAGGTAATTTAAATGTGTTGTTTGCCTGGTGTTTGGAGGAGGGACATTAGCTGCAATTAACTTGTCTTTAAACAGGAATTACTGTGGCTTTCATTGTTCACTTGGGAGCTTAAGCAACAGGTTGGTAGAAAAGAGGCCAGGAGTTATATTTTGTTTAAACTGAAATATTTGAATAGTTGTAAGTGAAATTAGTTCTATGTGTTAAAAGTATTACCTTGAATTTGAACTGATACTTGGGCTGTGATATTATAGGTTTGGGGATAGATGTTTGGCAGGGAAAATTAGAAGGTAATTTAAATGTGTTGTTTGCCTGGTGTTTGGAGGAGGGACATTAGCTGCAATTAACTTGTCTTTAAACAGGAATTACTGTGGCTTTCATTGTTCACTTGGGAGCTTAAGCAACAGGTTGGTAGAAAAAGAGGCCAGGAGTTATATTTTGTTTTAAACTGAAATATTTGAATAGTTGTAAGTGAAATTAGTTCTATGTGTTAAAAATTATTACCTTGAATTTGAACTGATACTTGGGCTGTGATATTATAGGTTTGGGGACAGATGTTTGGCAGGGAAAATTAGAAGGTAATTTAAATGTGTTGTTTGCCTGGTGTTTGGAGGAGAGGACATTAGCTGCAATTAACTTGTCTTTAAACAGGAATTACTGTGGCTTTCATTGTTCACTTGGGAGCTTAAGCAACAGGTTGGTAGAAAAGAGGCCAGGAGTTATATTTTGTTTTAAACTGAAATATTTGAATAGTTGTAAGTGAAATTAGTTCTATGTGTTAAAAATTATTACCTTGAATTTGAACTGATACTTGGGCTGTGATATTATAGGTTTGGGGACAGATGTTTGGCAGGGAAAATTAGAAGGTAATTTAAATGTGTTGTTTGCCTGGTGTTTGGAGGAGGGGACATTAGCTGCAATTAACTTGTCTTTAAACAGGAATTACTGTGGCTTTCATTGTTCACTTGGGGCTTAAGCAACAGGTTGGTAGAAAAGAGGCCAGGAGTTATATTTTGTTTTAAACTGAAATATTTGAATAGTTGTAAGTGAAATTAGTTCTATGTGTTAAAATTATTACCTTGAATTTGAACTGATACTTGGGCTGTGATATTATAGGTTTGGGGATAGATGTTTGACAGGAAAATTAGAAGGTAATTTAAATGTGTTGTTTGCCTGGTGTTTGGAGGAGGGACATTAGCTGCAATTAACTTGTCTTTAAACAGGAATTACTGTGGCTTTCATTGTTCACTTGGGAGCTAGCAACAGGTTGGTAGAAAAGAGGCCAGGAGTTATATTTTGTTTTAAACTGAAATATTTGAATAGTTGTAAGTGAAATTAGTTCTATGTGTTAAAAATTATTACCTTGAATTTGAACTGATACTTGGGCTGTGATATTATAGGTTTGGGGACAGATGTTTGGCAGGGAAAATTAGAAGGTATTAATGTGTTGTTTGCCTGGTGTTTGGTGAAGAGCCCTCCACCCACCCTGTTTTGTAGGCTTTCTTAAATACTGAAAGCCACTGGGGTTGGGATTGAAGGCTGAGTATTCTGTTTGGGACTGAAATTTGAAGCAACAGGAGTTGGTGGGCCTGTGACATCATACGGTACCTGGTGTCTGCTTACACACACTGTTAGTGGGACTGAACACATACTGGACTGTATGTGTTTGTGAGACTTGGGAACTTTGTTGGTGGGATTGAAATTGGGCTTGTAAATAACTACAGTCAGTACAGAGAGAAACTGTACTCCAGGGGAAAGGGACTGAGAAAAGGGGGTGTGCTATTATAAACAGAGGGGGATAATCAGGGTGGCCATTTTCCACCATGGCAGGCATCTTCGGAAGGGTTGTAGGCTGCACAGGCTGTGGGATGGCAATAATCTAAATTGGGCCTGAGAGAGGGAGGCTGCCACCTGTAGACAGCTATCTTGTATCAGGAGTGAGGTATATTGTGAAGGAGTAAGCTGTGGGAGCTGGGGGGTCCAAGGATGAGGTGTGGATATGGGCAGCAGAAGGGTGGGGCTGAGGGAGGCTGGAGCAACTCTGAAATTACAGGACATTATGCTACAGCAAGCAGAAGGGGGATATTGGGACAGAGGACCCTTAGATAGGGAAGTTGATGCTAAGGGAAAGCGTACAGGGTGAAAATTCTGAATTCAAGGAGACTGGAGGGGAAGAGTCAGGAGGGGCTGTTAGTGGAAGCCTAAAACAGCAGACTGGGAAGGGAGCTCCTAAAGTGAACAGTGCAAGAGAGGAAAGAGGGTCAGTTTAGAGATGCAGTAGGGAAACTCGGGTTACTTGATGGAGGCTGACATAGAGTGTCACAATAAATTTGAGATACTAAGCATCCTAGAGGGGAGGAAGGGGTTGGTGGAAATGAGGAAACTTATACAGAGGCCGGGAGGGAGTCAGATACCCATAGGGCATCACAGAACAGCTATGGAAAGGATAGACATAGTCCCAGAGGAGAAGGGAAACATATGTTAAGCAAATGGGGAGATGCAACATATTCCAGACATGAGGGAGGAGAGCATGATTGGAGAGAAACTGGGAGACAAGGAGGTGGGAAGAGCCCCCTCAGCAGGAAGGTCAGTACCAAGGATGGGGCCCTAGCTAAAGGGGACCCACAGAGAGCCTCTGGAGACAGGGGTACTATTACAAGGGGGATGGGGTGCGGGGGAAGGGGAAACCATCAGGGCCAGGATAAATGGTTCAGATAAGAGAGGGTTAAAGGGGACACCTATTCAGAAGGGGTTTGAGTTAAGTGGGCAAAATAGCAAGGGAGGCAGAAAGGGGAGGGTGACAAGGGGGTCTCTAATAAGGCAGGAAGACTCCCATGAAATTAAGCATCATGAATAAAAGTGTGAGGAAAGGGCTGAGAGGGCATAGTGGAGGCAACCATAAGGATGATGGCTGTGTTAAGGTTCTGTTACTGGGAGACTTGATGATTAAGGGTATCCATTGGGAGGGACAGGGGATGGATGCCATAGCCAGGTGGAAGGTAGTGAGTATCTCTGGGCTGACAGTGCACAGAGCAAAGTTCATGGTGTATGAAATGGTTAGGGATTGTGGGAGAGAACAGGATTTCCTGGTGCATTTGGGAACTAATGATCTAGAGGAAATAGCATTATGGAAATCCAAGCAAGGTTCCAAGAACCTGCCAGAGTCTGTCGGGATAATGGATGCAACATTTCTTTTCGGAGATATTACCAGTACCAAAGGCTCAGTGGAAAAAAATATCACAGAGGTTAATAAATGGCTCAGGAAGTGGGGTGAAGAGAATGGGTTAAAAGTTTAGGAACTGGAATGGAGTTTGGGAGGATAAGGGACTATATGCCAAGGACAGGTTTCATCTTGCCCCATTAGGGAAGGAAGTCCTTAAACAGGGATGGCTGACTACATACAAGAAAGGTGGGGGTTGAACTCTGTAAGGGGGAAGTGGATAAGGAGGGCTGACAGAAGCCCTCCAGATGAGAGGGAGTAGCCTTCTGCTCAAGGGGGAGGGGAAACAGACTGGAGGTGGAGTTTCAAGAGGAGCAGGGGAGGATGGAAGTATAAGGAATCTGGGTGGGGTTCACAAAAGGATCAGGGATAAGGGGTGGGGTTAGTGTTAAGTAAATGCCAGGAGCTGGGAAACAAGTTGCCAGAGTTCCAGGCCATGCTGTTCGAGAGGGGTGGATGTGGCGGCAGTCACGAAACGGCACAACAAAACCATGACTGGGACCTAAAATGTACAGGGTACACTATGCTTAGGAAGGATAGAAAGGAGGGCAGAGGGGTGGAGTGGCTATGTTCATTAGAGATGACATAGAAATTGCTATGGTAGAAGAGGCAGAGGGAACGGGAGGCCTATGGGTCACCTTACGATCCCCAGCAGGAGATAAGGTCAAGCTGGGAGTAGCATAGGCCCCCGGATGAGTGATGTTCTAGAGGATGGTTGCTGGACAACATCTACTGCCCAGTGTGGTCCAAAAGGGAAGGAGGTGCTGATGGGGACCTTAATATGCCAGGGTACAAAACTGGGGAACCATGTCCTCTAAGGTGGCCATGAGCAGAGGCTGCTGGATGGCTTCCAGGATGTGTTCTTAACACAGCATGTGATGGAGCCCACAAGGAGGGCATGTCCTGGATGTGGTTCTGGAAGATGGGGATCTGGTAAGGGACATGGTTGTACAGGACCCCTGACTGGGAGTGACCACAATACTGTCTGGTTTCAAATAAGCATTGGAGGAGTGGGGTGAGATCTAGGACACTGGCAGTGGACGCAGGGGGCAGACTTTATGGGCATGGGAAATATTCTCAAGGATCACTGAAGGGATTACCTCAACGACAAGTGTGGAAAGGAGATGGGAGGTCATAAAACGGGGACTTCATGAGGCAGTCAGGATCTGCGCTAAGTTGAAACGTAAGGGAGCAAGGTCACATAAACCATGCTGGTTGTCCAGTGAGGTCCAGGTAGCAGTCAGAGAAAAGAAGGCGGCTTACAAAAAATATAAAACAACAAGAGGGGATAGGGATAAGGAAATGTACCAGCTTGCATCTAGAAAAGTCACCCGTATGGTGAAGGGAGCAAAGTCCAGTAAAGAGCAGCTGGCACAGGGGATACATGGAGGGAAAGGGTTCTTCCGGTACATTGGGGGCGGAGGAGAAAAACTAAGGGCCATCTCAGCAGATTGAGATCGAAGAAGGGTGGGTGGAAGAGGCGAGGGACCAGGCAGAGGTATTTATCGAGTACTTTGCCTCTGTGTTCACTAGGGAGGGATGGGACATCTACAAAGCAAGGCACAAAGGGACAGAAGCGGCAGGGAGTGGGATCAGGGAGCAACAGAAATGGAGCAAAGGGAGGAAAGGTACCCCAGGGGTGTCACATCTGGATAAGGATAAAAAGACCAGTAAGGTGGAGGGACAGATGATGCCATCCCACCAAAAGGGTGGTTTGCCCTCAAGGCCCTAAAGAAAGACAAATCTCCTGGGCGGATGGCATTCATCCGAGTACTATGGGAATTGGCGGACATACTGGCTGCACCCTAGCGAACTTCAACAGGTCACTTGAGACAGGGAGGGTACCTAGGGATTGGCGAGAGGCACATGTGGTACCAATCCACAAAGGGGGTCAAGGAAGTACCAGGAAACTATAGACCCATCAGTTTAACTCGGTGGTGGGAAAAATTAATGGAGAGTATACTAAAGGAACGATTGGGAGTTTACTTGGGAGGTGGGAGGTCTGGATAGTCGGCAGCATGGGTTTGTGCCAGGTAGATCATGTCAAACCAACCTTGTGGAGTTCTATGAATGGGTAACATCAGAACTGGACAGGGGTAAGCCTGTGGATGTATTATTCTTGGACTTCAGCAAGGCGTTTGACTCTGTCCCCACAATGGTCTGGTGGAGAAACTGATGGGGTTAGAGTAGGCCCTTTGATGGTCAGGATGGATTGAAAACTGGATAGCTGGACGCACTCAGAGAGTAGTGGTCTGTGGGGAGCTCTCCAGACCCTACAGAGGTTGGTAGTGGGGTACCACAGGGCTTGAGTCCTGGGTCCAATCCTGTTTAATGCATACATATCAGACATCAGGATGGTATAGGGTGGAAATGAGTCTCTTCGTGGATGACTCCAAGATGGGAGCAGTAGTTGAGGGAGAAGAGGGGAGGTTGGCCCTGCAAGGGGACCTGGACACCCTGGAAAGCTGGGCTCACACATGGAAATTAAATTTCAATATCACCAAGTGCAAGGTGTTGCATCTTGGTCGGGAAAACCCTAAACACAGGTACACCCTGGGAGGGGAGGTGCTGGAAGCCTCAACAGGGGAAAAAGACCTAGGGGTCATGGTGCATACATGTATGAATAACTCTGAGCAGTGCAGGAGAGCAGCTAGCAAGGCAAACAGGATGTTGGGATGCATCAAGGGGGATCACCTCAAGGAGCAAGGAAGTGATTCTGCCGCTGTACAATGGACTGGTTAGACCACACCTTGAGTACTGTGTACAGTACTGGAGACCACACTTGAAGAGGGACATACAGCTCCTGGAGAGGGTACAGAGGAGGGCAACAAAGATGATACGAGGGCTAGGGGATTTGACTTACGAGGACAGACTTGAGGAGCTCTGCCTGTTTTCATGGGAGGAGGAGAGACAGGGGGACATGATTGAGGTCTCTGGCACCTCAAGGGAATAAATAGGGTAAACATGAGGGATCTTTAGACTAAAGCAGGGAGGCATCACCAGAGGCATGGTTTGAAGTTGGAAGGTGGAAGGTGAGGGGGAAAGAGGAGGAGGTTTTTCACTGAGAGGGTGGTGGACCCTTGGAATGCTCTGCCTGGTGAGCTGGTTCAGAGATCCACAGTGGAGGGCTTTAAGAGAGGTGGGACAGACACAGAAAGTGGATGTATCAGATGATGGCCTGTCCCGGGGTGGGGATGGATGATAGGGCTTCTGGAGCACAAGGGATGGAGGTCTCTGCACCCAACTAAGGATCTAGGTTCGAGCAGACTTGATAGACCATAAGGCCTAATCTGCTGGCAAATAGTATGTTAGTATGTTAAGTGGGAGCAAGACAGAGGCAGGAAAATTATAGCCCTGTCAGTTTGACCTCAGTGGTAGGGAAAATGATGGAATCACTTCTGAAGGAAAGAATTGTTGAGTACCTAGAGGCCAGTGGGGCACTGGACCCAAGGCAGCATAGATTCATAGTGAGAAGGTCATGTCAGACAAATCTAATTGATTTCTTTGACTGGGTGACCAAAGCAGTAGACCAGAGAGGGGCTGTGGAAATGGCCTACCTAGACTTTAGCAAGGCATTTGACACAGTCCCGCACAAAAGATTAATAAACAAATTAGCCAGTCTGGGAATGGGTCCTAGGGTGATAGCCTGGGTAAAACACTGGTTGAACAACAGGACACAGCGGGTAATAGTAAATGGAGTCCACAGTGAAGAAAGGAGGGTTACTAGTGGGGTACAGCAGGGTTCAGTACTGGGGCCGGTCCTTTTTAATGTCTTTATAAGTGACATTGCAGAGGGACTGGAAGGGAAAGTATGTCTCTTTGCAGATGACACAAAGATCTGCAACAGGGTTGATACACAAGGTGAGTGGAAAGGATGAGAAGGAACTTGGCAAGGTTGGAGGAATGGTCAAATGTATGGCAGCTTAGATTCAATGCAAAGAAGTGCAAAGTAATGCACCTGGGAAACAAAAACCCAGGAGAAGAGTACACAATGGGGGGGTGAGATACTGACAACAACAAAAATGGAAAGGGGCCTTGGGATAGTCATATCAGATGACCTAAAGGTGGGCCAGCAATGTGAGAAGGCAGTAAGGAGGGCTGGGGGGATACTGGGATGCATAGGAAGAGGCATCACCAGTAGAAAACGGGAAGTTGTTATCCCTCTGTACAGACAGTTGGTGAGACCCCATCTGGAGTACTGTGTACAGTTCTGAAGACCCCATCTCCACAAAGACAGGGTGGAGGCTGTCCAGAGGAGGGCAACCAAAATGATGCAGGGTCTGCATCAGAAGACATATGAAGAAAGACTAAAGGAACTAAAGATGTATAGCCTCAAGGAAAGGAGGGAGGGGGAGTACATGATAGAAACTTTCTAATACCTCAAGGGAATCAACAAAGTCCAAGAGGGCAGCATCTTTCAGAAAAAGAGATGTGCAAAAACAAGGGGGCACAATTTGAAGATAGAGGGAGGATGGCTCAGAGGTGATGTGAGGTAGTATTTCTTCACAGAGAAGGTTGTGGATACATGGAACAGCCTTATTGAGGAGGTTGTAGAGTCAAAAACAGTGGGGGAATTCAGGAATGCATGGGATAGACATAAGGCAATTCTAGTGGGGGGTAGGAGGAAGTAGGCTGTTGGTTAACTAGGATCTGCAGCTTATCCGTTAGGTAGGGAAATGGGCAGACTAGGTAGGCCAAGCGGTCCTTATCTGCTGTCAAATTCTATGTTTCTATGTTTAGGTATATAAACCCTTATCTGGCAGGCAGTAGCCTACACTTTCTGCAGTTTGTTCTAAGTGTTATGCAATACAGTAAACTTACCAGCTCACTCTACGTTGGTGTTTGTGTGATTATTACATGATGTCAGAATGGACCGTCTGCAGCCTCCCATCACTCTCAATCTACATGGAAATGTTGCTGAAAACTGGAGAAGATTTAAGTAGCAATTTAAAGCATATGAGATGCAGACTGTTGAGAAAAGTGGACTTAACATTAGATGGTGCCATAGATCTATGCAGGGCCACTGAACTGAGTGAAATGCAGATAAAACGCTTACGTGGAAATGCTCAGGATAAAAGCTCAGTGCAAGTAGCAGTTGTACAGGAAGAAAAATTAAAAGCAAGTGCTAATGTTGTGAGCAAAGGGAGTTGTGCACCTCGAGAGAATAAAGTGAAATGTGCAAAGTGTGGTTGTGAGCATGAGATAAAGAAATGCCCATCCTATGGACAGTATTGTAGATTGTGCCACAGAAAAAAATCACTTTGCTAGAGTATGTCATGTAGGTAAATGCAGTGAGATCCATGTTTTTGGAGAAGATGCCCAGGAAAATGAAAGTACTTTTAGTATTGAGACTGTGACTACCTATAAACCTGAGACTGATTGGAAAGTAAATCTGAGCATAAAAAGGAAAATGGTGACGTTCAGACTAGACACTGGAGCACAGTGTAATGTGATGCCCTTTCAGATGTACAGAATAAGACAATGTCTGGAGAAGCTGTTCAAAGGTTGTCAGCTAGATTGGTTTCCTATTCTGGGGATAAACTTGATGTTTAAGGCAAAGTGATGTTGCTAACATGTTTTAAGCAGAAGTATTACCGTTTGCCATTTCAAGCAGTTAATGCAAACGTGACCCCAGTGCTGGGCCTATCTATTTGTTTGGAACCGAAGCTTATAAAGAAGCTGTTTTCTGCAGATGCTGCAAGTGGAAATACAGCGGAAACCACAGAAGGAATACTGGCTGAATTTGCTGATGTATTTGAGGAATTGGGATGCTTAGAAGGTGAATATCACATTAAAATAGATAAGACAGTCAGCCCTGTGATCCACCCCCATAGGAAAATACCTTCCACATTGCAAGACACAGTGAAAATTGAGCTAGAGATTATGGAAAGATGGAGGGTTATTGAGAAGGTGGAGAAACCCATGAGCTGGATCAACTCGATGGTGGTTGTAAAACAACCAAAGTACGAATTTGTATAGATCCCAGAAATCTTAATAAAAGCAATTAAAAGGGAACATCACCCAATTAAAACAGTTGACAAGGTTGCAGCCAAGCTAGTAGGGGCCAAAGTATTTAGTGTTAGATGCTGGGCATGCCTTCTGGCAGATTAAACTGGATGGACCTAGTTCTGATCTAGTGACTTTTAATACCCCTTTTGGGAGGTACAAGTTCAAGTGTCTCCCCTTTGGGATTTGTTCAGCACCAGAAGTCTTCCAGAAGAAAATTTCACAAATTTTTGAAGGGCTCGAGGGCACAGAGGTCATTATGGATGACATCCTAATACGAGGAGCTAATGTACAAGAGCACAATGAGAAGTTACGGAATGTTCTACAAAGAGCCAGCGATAAGCATTTGTCTAAACCTAAAAAAAATCAAAAATTGAAATGTCAGGGGTCCAATATATCAGACACAAGTTTAGTAACAACGTGCTGTTAGCAGACCCTGAGAAGATAAAAACAATTACCCAGATGCCTGTTCCCCAAAATAAGACTGACTTACAGAGATTTATGGGCATAGTAAACTACCTGGCAAAGTTCATTCCAAATCTATCAACTGTAAATAAGCCGTTGGGAGAGTTACTAGAGGAAGAAACAGCATGGCACTGGGAGGAGTGCCACCAACAGGCCTTTCAAGAACTGAAAACAGCTGTCACAACCCCCCCCCCCCGGTGTTGGCCTACTATGATCTAAAGAAACCTGTTGACTTATCTGCTGATGCATCTTCAGAAGGGCTGTTGCATGTCTACTGCAAGAAGGCAGGCCTGTTGCTTTTGCTTCCAGATCATGTAATAAAGCTGAGAGAAATTATGCACAAATTGAAAAGGAAACGCTAGCTATTGTGTTTGGCTGTTCAAAATTCCATCAATATATCTATGGCAGACCAAGAGCACATGTTGAATTGGACCACAAGCCCCTAGAAAGCCTTTTCAAAAAAACACTGGCCACAACCCACTGAGAATTCAATGCATGATGCTAAAACTGCAAAGGTATGATTTACGAGTATA
The DNA here is from genome assembly GCA_016271365.2 of Neoceratodus forsteri. NCBI lineage: Eukaryota > Metazoa > Chordata > Ceratodontiformes > Ceratodontidae > Neoceratodus > Neoceratodus forsteri. The sequence continues at coordinate 354,544,107 of CM057454.1, read as the reverse complement.
GTACAAAGCGGATGAAGAACTTCATATAGCAGATGCCCTGAGTAGGGCTGTGGGAGAAAATTCTTTGCCAGAAACTGAACTAAACAAATATGAGGTTCACACGGTGGACTATATGCCTATCAGTGGTGGAAAACTGAAATTGTTTCAGCAAGAGACTGACAAAGATTCAGCATTGGTCAAGTTGGGAGACACTGTTTTGAATGGGTGGCCCCAGGAAAAAACATCGGTGCACCCAGAGATAAAACAGTACTGGCAGTTCAGAGATTAAATCTTGACAGAAAACGAACTTTTGCTGAAGGGGAAGAAACTGATAGTCCCCACATCACTGAGACCAGACATGTTAACCAGATTACACAGCAGCCACTTGGGCATTGAAAAATGCAAGCATGCAGGGCCAGAGATCTTTTATTCTGGCCAGGGATGAACAGTCAGATTAGTGACATGGTGGCCCAGTGTGGCATTTGCAACCTATTCAGCAAAGCACAATCTAGAGAGCCGCCGCAGCCACATAAGATACCAGAGAGACCTTGGCAAAAGGTTGGGGCTGACCTATTTGAATCTGAAAGGGAAAATGATCTGGCAATGGTTGATTACTACTCCAAATACATTGAGATATTCAAGTTGCAAAATACAACAAGTGAAATGGTAATTAACCATATTAAATCACAATGTGAAAGACATGGTGTCCCAGAAATACTTGTGACAGATAAAGGCCCACAATTTGTCTGAATTGAATTCAGAGACTTTCAACGAAAGTATGAGTTTAAACATGTAACATCTTTACCAAGATACCCCCAGAGCAATGGCATGATAAAACAAGCCATTCAAACAATAAATAGACTGTTAAAGAAAGCACAAGTGGACCATCAAGACCCTTACTTAGCACTCTGGGAATTAAGAAATGCCCCACTGCAGGGGCTACGATCCCCCAGCACAGCTGCTTATGGACCATAGAAACAGAACTTTAATGTATACCAGATCTGAGCTACTTAAACCAAAAGTACCAGAAGTTGATGTGCGAGCTACATTGCGAAGGACTCAAGAAAGACAAAAATCTTATTACAATTTGCATGCTCAACCACTCCCAGCCTTATAGCCGGGACAGTCTGTTTACATTTGAACAAGTGAGAATACCTGGACTCCTGCAACTGTGGAATGTCATACTGAAGAGCCATGCTCCTATATAGTCCAAGCTAATGGGAAAATGTATTGCAGAAACAGAAGAGACCTTTTGTTAACCCCTGAGGCCCACTCCTGTGGCCCACAAAACTCACACATCCAAGGAGAAAAAGAAAGAAGTGAGCAGGCCAACATTATGGAGGACAATGGAGGTGCTTGCAATGGAGGTCCCTCCACAAGTGATGCTGGGACAGTCACATAGTGAGCCTGTGGAGTTGGCCCCACCCTTGAGCAGTCGGGACCAATTGACTGGCACCAGCTCTAGCCCACGAATCAGCCATGTCAGTGGAAGGGAGATCGGAAGGCCCGCCTGGCATTAGGACCATATAGACTCAAAAAACTTTGAGCTACATAGAACTTTAAGCAGTTTATGTTTGGGGGGGAAGTTTAATTGAGAAGGGAGATGTAAGGAAGTTAATTAGCATACAAGATTTGCGTATGTCTTGCCAAAGCACATGCACTAGCCTAGATATATAAACCCTTATCTGGTGGGCAGTAGCCCACACTTTCTGTAGTTTGTTCTAAGTGTTATACAATACAGTAAACTTACCAGCTCACTCTACATTGGTGTCTGCATGATTATTACAGTGTGCTATGTGCTAAGATAGGATAACGAATAGTTCAATGGGCTGACACAACTTAGTGTGTGAGTTCTGCTTGTGCAACTATTGATAAACTTTGGCCATTTACACTCTCTGTTCCGCAGAGAACCTCCACCCTGTAGGGGTACCAGATGGCAAGGAACCCTCAAGGACAATTCCACCCGTAGAGGTGCCTTGGGAAGGATTCCCTTAGGCTAAAGGTACCTTAGGAAGGAGCCCCACAGAGAGAGGCATGCCACTGGAGGAGGAAGGGAGGATGGTGGGGAAAAGAAAAAGCACATCAGAGTGAGACTGGAAGGAGCTTACTTATATAGTTCAGGCAGGGGGAGTGGCTGGTTGCTGAAGTCCATTGAACTGCAGGCATAGCTTTTCAATTCAATGTGCTTATGCAACTTAGTGTGTGAGTTCTGCTTGTGCAACTATTGATAAACTTTGGCCGGTTGCACTCTCTGTTCCACAGGGAACTACCACCCTTTAGGGGTACTGGATGGCAAGGAACCCTCGAGAAGGGTTTCAAACCTAGAGGTGCCTCGGAAAGGATTCCCTTAGGCTAAAGGTACCTTAGGAAGGAGCTGCCAAAAATATACTGACCGGCAAGTGGTGGTGACTGCTAGCAAGTGGTGACGACTGAACCTGAGGAGAATGGATTGATAACAACCAGTGCAACTGGAAACAGACACACACTGAGATGAGCAGAGGTTGACAGATATCAGAACTGACAGCAGGAGCATGACTTCTGAAGGAGAGAGAGAATGCAAATAAGAAGGGCCACCATTCAGCTCCATCCAACAGTGGAAACTTACCTGAGTAAACTAATGGAAGGCACTATGTTATGGACTACCTAAATTAATGACCTTCAGCGCAGAGGAGAGGAAAATCCCCCTATTAAGAGGAAACCTCTGTAGATTCTAGACCTTGGTTGCCTTCCATCCATGATTGGGAAAACTTAAAGAAGATGCGGTTACTACCATGTAGGAATGAATGATGAATAGCTGCCTACAATTTAAGCTGTGCACAAGGTCTCATTGAGTATGAATTCGGTGGTAGAGAGTCTTTCCCTACCTATGGCATCCACCTACTGGTTCAGCAGGGCATGCTGTACCGCTGCGTACATTTCAGCGGCACCTTACAGCCCTACCTATGGCAACCACCTACTGGTTAATCAGGGCAAGCTGTACTGCTGTTTACATTTCAGTGGTGCCCTAAGCCCAACCTATAGCATCTACCTACCGGTTCAACAGGGCACGCAGTACCGCTGCCTACATTTCAGTGGCGCCGTACATTCCTACCTATGAACAACTCACTACTACACCATTACAACCCTTCATCATGCACGCACACCACAATAACAATGTAATTCCATTACAAACATATCAAACAAACCACTTGCATCCATTATGGCCCTACCTATTGCATCCATCTACTGGTTCAGCATGGTACCCTCACCACTGCCTACATTTTGGCGGCACCCTAGAGCTTTCCTATGGCATCCACCTACCAGTTCAGCAGGGCACCTACACCACTGCCTACATTTCAGCAGCGCCCTAGAGTCTGAGTCTACCTATGGCAACCACCTACTCATTCAGAAGGGCAACCCCACCACTGCCTACATTTCAGCAGTGCCTTATTTATGATACCTGCTGTGGCCCTACCTATGGCCCCTGCCTACTGGTTCAGCTGGGTACCCACACTGCTACCTACATTTCAGTGGTGCCCTAGGCCTACCCATGGGAACAACCTATGGTTCAGCAGGGCACCCACGCCACTGCCTACATTTCAACAGCACCCTAGAGCCTACCTATGGCGACTGCCTACTGGTTCAGCAGAGCATATGTACCGCTGCCTACATTTCAGTGGTGCTTAATAAACTAAACATAGGTTAGCTAAAGATCCGATTATATCAGAATGCAGGAGGGGTAGGAGGCCGAAGTGAGCCTCATGGTCAGGAGCACAAGGAAGAAACAAAACATAGTTAAAGCCAGTGCTGAGTAAGTTACTTTTTCTATTACTTGCTATTACTTTGGGAAACTTGTTCCAGAAAGCTCTGTGCAGTCACTAGCAAGGATGGAGAAGTACTGGAAAATGTAATACACCCTACAGTGACAATTACTTATGTCTTTTTATACAAAAGAAATACATAATTGTAATTGATTACATTTATTTGAAAGTAACTAGTAACTAACCTATTGCTTTCAAAAAAAAGTAATTTGTTATAGTTATTTATTATTTTTGTATTGTTTTGTATAAAAAGAAATAAGTGACTATAATTGTAAGGTGTATTACTTTTTCTAGTACCTCTCCATCCTTGCTAGTGACTGCACAGAGCTTCCTGGAACAAGTTTCCAAACATAATAGAAAGTAATAGAAAAAGTAACTTACCCAACACTGGTTAAAGCTGAACGCTGATTGTGACATCAGCTGACAACTTCGGACAGAGAATGAGACTGAATGATGGGAGCTTGGACTGAATGGTGAAGGCAGACCAACCAGTTCCATAAGGGAGATTAGTGTTAATGCTGAAGCAGTGCGAGTCAGGAAGATCAAGACAGTAGAAACAAGAAGTAAAACTGCTAGGGGAAGCAGTAGTATATGGGGACAGAAAACCAGTGGGTATAAACCACTGAAGAACAATAAGACACAGAAGGAAGTGGCTGACTAGATAGGAGCCAGGTGTAATTAGTTGCTGATGCATCACAAATTAAGTAAGCTGATGCAGTAGTATCACAAATGAACTGCTAGGGAAAGCTGGAGGATATGAGAACTAAAACTAGGGAGCAGGCTGCTGCAGAAAACAATGAACACAGGAGGGAGAGGCTGCCAGCTGGTTACGAGTCAGGTGTAATCAGTTAAAAGGATAGATCTCCCCCCTTAAGGCATCTATTCTGGCTCCTGCTGGTGACCCTTGTGCTAGCAGGGGACATAGAGCTAAACCCAGGACCGTCACTCCAGTCCTCATCTACACTGGTGGGCTGGTCGGCGGTAAAAGGGCTGAAAGTAGCCCATCTTAATATCAGAAGTCTACTGCCAAACCTGACGGAACTTCGTGTTTGGGTAACTCGTCATAGTCCAGACATTCTTGGCATTACTGAAACCTGGTTGAAACCTTCCACCCCAAACTCTGTATGTGCCTTCCCTGGTTGTGACCTCATCCATCGTGATCGTCCTGGAAGAAAGAGAGGTGGTGGTATCCTGGTCTACTACAGGAGCCATCTTAACCTATCTGCTCTACCCAGTCAACAGACAGTGCAGTCCCCCTGTGAGACACTACACACAGTGCTATTACTAGGGATGACAAAAAAGATACACATTGTATACACCTACAATCCTCCAAAGGGAGGCATAGAGGGACTGACAGGCCTCCTTGACACAGTTGGTGCAGTAACACGGCAAAATGAGTTAATCATTCTGGGTGATCTCAACCTCAGTTGGCTGGGTGGTAACACCAAAGCCTTTGAACCGTCACTTGCCAGTCTCTCTCTGACACAGCTTGTCATGGATCCTACCAGGTGCTCTACAAATGGTGGTAAGAACTCCCTCCTGGACTGGATCTTGACAAATAGACCTGATAGGATCAGCTCGTCTGGTATCCTACCTGATTCTATCTCTGATCACTCCCCGGTGTACTGTGTCTGGAGGATTCCACTCCTGAAAATACCCCATAAAATTATCCAGATCAGAGACTACTCTAGGTTTGATCTGTCCTCTTTTCATAATGATATCAAGTACACTGACTGGTCAGCTGTATGGAATGCTCAGGACTCCACATCCGCTGTCAGTCACTTTCTCATCTCGTTAAGGGCCCTGCAGGAGAAACATGCCCCCCTCATCAGACGGAGGGTGAGGGGAATGGCTACCAAATGGCTTCATGGTAGTCTTCTGGCCCTCCTCAAAACCAGAGATAAGTGCTGGGCCAAGTTTAAGGCCACGGCTGACCAGACTATCCTTCAGAAATACAGGAAACTCAGAAATGAGTGCAAAAAGAACATAAGGATAGCCAAAAGTGAGTTCCGCAAATCTGCATTACTGAACTCGGCTAGGGACCCAAGGAGGTTCTGGAAGAATATTAAACACGTAGTGAGTGGTACACAGAGCGCTGAGTCCAATGATATTATAATTGATGGTTCCAGCTGCAACAACTCGGAAACCATTGCCAACTCCTTCAATCATTATTTTTCTGATCTGTCTGAGTACGCCGCGACATTCCCCAATGGTGGTGGTGTCAGCGGCAACCAGCCCATAGCACCATCATCACCCCGCCCGCCCTTTCTGTTCAGTGCAGTGGTGGCTCAAGACGTGCTGAAACTGCTCGCTGGATTCTCTCCCTTCTCAAGTGCTGGCCAAGATGGCTTGGAACTAAAGCTCCTCGGTCTCGGTGCCCCCTGGCTTGCCCCTCTGGTGGCACATATCTTCAATCTGTCCCTGTCAACTGGAGTTATCCCAGACATATGGAAGGTTGCCAGGGTGATCCCAATCCTTAAACAGGGGAACCCTAAACTGATAGAGAACTATCACCCCATATCCATCCTATCCACGGTTAGCAAACTTCTGGAAAAAGTTGTGGCAGGGCAACTCTCGGAGTACTTACAGCAATATGACATAATGTCTCCTGTACAGCATGGATTCAGGAAGGGGTCTGGTACCTCCTCAGCCCTAGTTACTGTTTCATCTTGGATTAGGGAGGCCATGGACCAAGGCAAACTCTCGGGGGCTATCTTTATAGACTTCTCGAAGGCGTTTGACCTGGTCGACCATGCCATGCTATCAACACAGCTTAGATCAATTGGACTATCCACTGCTGCTCTCAGTTGGTTCTCTAACTACCTACATGGTAGAATGCAGTGGGTTAAAAAGGGCAAAGAGCTCTCTGGCCCTATCCCAGTAACAATGGGGGTCCCCCAAGGCTCCATCCTTGGACCCATGTTCTTCTCCATTTTCGTTAATAATCTCCCCGCAACCACTGCTCATTGTAAACCAGTCCTCTATCGATCTGGTCATCCTGTCTTACTCCCCAAAGGTGGGGGTCATTAACATCCACCTGAGTGATGATCAAAGAAACACTCAGACATGGATCCTGAACCATAAGCTAGTCCTTAATCTAAAAAAGCCCCAGGCCATGCTCTTTGGGTCCTGGGCTAAGTTTGAGGCCTCCCCTGTGCCGTTCTGTGTTTCCAGTAAGGGAGGTGTCCCAATCCCAATCACGGACAATTTCAAATACCTTGGTGTAATGTTGGACCCAGAGCTTGACCTTGGCCACCATATCCAGAAGACATGCAAAACTGTCAATTGTAAACTGGGTCTGGCCTACAGAGCAAAATATAACCTCATGCCAGCTGTGCGTATTGCTCTTGCTAGAGGTATGCTTCTCCCCCTCACTCTGTTATGGGCTCCTGTTGTTTGCCAGCACCACTAAGGTCTATCCCTCTAGGTAGTCGACGGCCTACAACAATGTCTGCCGCTTCGCCCTAGCGCCCCCCCCTGCTCACTCACCACTGTGATCTCTACAACAAGTTAAACTGGCTCTCTCCCTCAAAGCACATTAACTTTGTCCTTGGTTGCTTCACAGGAAAGGTCCTCAGCACAGGCACCCCTCCAGGGGTGGCAAGTTTGCTGGCCCAAACTGTTCCCTCTTCCTATAACCTTAGGTTTCGGGGGTCTGCCACACTCAAGGTACCTGTGACTTGGACTCACATGGGTGAAAGAAATTTTGCAGCGTGTGCCCCCAAACTTTGGAACATCTTCCCTGCCCAGGTCCGTGTTGCCCCCTCTCAGGGCAGCCTGCATTCCTCCCTATGGAACCATCTCAAACTCGCATCGGCCTGTGGGTGCCAAAAACCCCTGTGACAAATGTTAGCACTTAGCCTTCATGCATAACAGCTGGCCCTTAAGATGATAGTTTTGTACCTGCTGCTACCAATCCTTACCTTGTACTGCTCCAAAACTGGCACTCACCATTTACTCTGCTGTATCTATTCTAACTAAATGTGCCTCATATGCCTTGTACTTTGTGTATTCTACATTATGATGTTCGCATGTGACATGCGAGTTTGTTTTTTCTAACTTGTACCTTATTGTCTTATGATGTGTAATCTTTTCCTAATTATGTACCATGTTGTCCCAAGTGTATAAGTATGTAATTTCCTGTACTCTCCCGGGTCATACCTGAAAATAGGCAAATTGTCTTGTCTAGTGTACTTACCTGGTTAACAAAAGCTAAATAAATAAATAATTGTAGTTTGACTGACGGAATTTGAAATGTCAGGAAACAGTAATATGTGAGCTTGATTAGTACAAGCAAAGCAATGGGCACACAGGATGCTAGAAAAACTAGAAAAGCCCCCAAAAAGAAGCAAAACAAAAAGAAACACAAACACTGGAGCTGGAGTGAGCAGAAACAAACAACTGAGAGAGAAGCACAGACTGCAGCCAGAGGTAGAAATCAAAATGCAGACCGAGAAGCAGAGGCACAAACCAAGCAGAAAGTCCAGCACAAGCCGGCAGAAATCCAAGCAGAAGGGGAAGGTACAAGATAAACACAGCAGAAGGGGGCAGCTGAGCTTCTGGCTGTAAGCAAAGTAAAAGCACCTCAGAGTGAGACTAACGTAGCTCAGGCAGGGGGCATGGCTGGTTGCTCCAGCCCATTGAACTGCAGGCATAGCCTTTCAGTAATGAAGAAAAATTAATGATACAACTGAATTGTGGCCAGCAGCCAGTTAGGTTGATGCAAGATAATACTGCAGTTCTGGAGTACAACACATGGTAAAACATTAGCCGTCCAACTCAGAAGGGAGAAGCCCAAGACAAAATTAAGCCTTGAGTGAAAAACAGCAGAACACATAGAGTGTGGCAAGGAATCCAGGAGCACAAATACTAAAACCTGGCACAAGGAAGAAGAGGTGACAATTCCCTTGCAAGGTATGGGCTGGCATTGAGAAAAGCAAGGTCAGGACATACCCAATAGCAAACAACTCTAACACAAAATATAGCAAACAAAGGAAAAGGAAATGAGAACTGAAGGAGAAACACGCAAAAACAAAGATGGCCAACAGCACAGATGTGCATGAGAGAGTGATAAATGCCACAGGGAAAACAATGGAGATAAGGGGCGCTGGAGAAGCCAGTGTGACCCATACACAGGGGAGAAAATTAGACACAAGCAGGAGAAACAAACAGGAGGAGGAATAGCACAGTAGCAGCCATGCAGCCACAATGGTATAGGCACACAGGAGAGGACAGAGCAGCTGTGTGGCTGCAAACAACAAAAAATTCAACTACCCGAGCAATGCTTGGACATGCGCAAAAATTTACTGTTCAGAGCATGCATGGTGCTTGTTGCCGTCTGCCCCTGTAAACTGTAGGCATAGCATTTTGAACAGTGCAGATAAAGGAATTCATGGGGTTCTGCATATATTTGTGCCAAGTTACAGATTATCAGTAACTCACTTTGTTTATGAATTAAAAATCCATTTTCCATTTTGAGGTACATTCAAGTCTCAACTGTGGTTTTCAGATTGTTTTTCACGTGAGTCTGAGATGGTTGTGTTGGTGCCCAGTATGTAGAGATTGTCTCCAGCCCAGTAACATTTCACAGTCTAAGCTTCTCCCATAAATGGGGTTTAAATTACCAGGAAAACTCTCAGATTGCATTTTCAAGTTTAGTACCCTAGATCCTGGGATTACACCCAAGTGCAGAGGAACCAAATCCCAGGTTCTAGATGAAGTAGCTGATACTGTGTGGGGCACTAGCAATGAAGCAATACTTGAAACTAAACAAACTAATTGTCTGCTCCATGCCTTGAACTGATAACTGTACTTTCAAAACAGAGCAACAAAATCAAACAGCAATCTCATTTACAGGTATATTGGATGGAAACAAACCCCTTGGACTCCTGGGTGGTTAGTCCGTATACTGGAGCACTGTTGTAACATTTGCCTCTCTCTCAGCTCCCTCTAAGCCAAAACACACAACTTTTCTTTCAGCCATGTCCAGGAACCTTTCTGACAGGTGTGCCCATAGGTGGGATGGTGGACAGACTCCCTTTTCCCCAGCTGGCTTTCATGAGACTTTGCAGACCCCACAGCATGGGTATTCCTAGGACAAAACACTTGATAGGGGATCCTATATGTGTGTGTGTCCAAAGGCAAAACTCTTTTACGCACCATTCTCAGCCTGTTTCCACAAAGCCCCTTGTTCCATCCAGGAAAACATTCTGCTTCTTCCCAGATGCTTACATGGGTCCCAACCTTCACCGTATTCCAAACCAGGCCAGTTGAAAAATATACATTTAACATGGGGAAACTGTAAACACAAGCAAGCACACAGAATATGCAAAAACTGACATGGAGAGGACATGTGCTCAAGTAGTGAGATAAGAGCAAAGAGTTTTGAACCAGGAAGTCCTAGGTTGAATGTAATTGCCTTGCTAACCACTGACCCTCCACGAGTCCTTGGACTAGTTGCCTAATGCTCCTGTACTTCAGTCCTACCAGTTACAAAATGGGCTAGAACTAGGACTCAGCTGAAAATGAGATGCTGCATTTCAGCTGTGCTGCCATCAGTCATTAACTTCTAACAATATAAAAAAATAACAACATGGAATTAGAATTTTCAAGAACCATCTGCGTAGCCATGATTTATGCTGTCCAATCACAGTTCTTTCCATTCTGCATAGATTAATTAGATAAAGATAAATTAATAACTGCAGGGAGCCCAGGGGCCCTCCAGCCATGCCAAAACCTTGGTCTAGGGACTTTTGTCATGAACAAATAACCAGGCCCTCACAGTTTTCATAGAATGCACACCAAGATCATCATGTGAAAATACGTTCAGAAAAATATTTAGATCATATGTGACAATCATTTCATTCACAGAGTGCTGAGGAAGAACAAGGGAGTTTGTTTTAAAAACACAGTAGCAATTTATTCTATGTACTGGAGGTGCTGAGTGCACTTCGAGGCTGCACTCTACCTTATGTGGTGGTGGCACCTCTGTGTGTGTGGGGGAAGGGGGGATATAGCAGCTCAGAAATAAAAATAAACTAATGTGACTGCCAGAATGTCGCAGTGGTTTGGGCGGTTTCTTTTCAGTACCATCCATCCCTGCCAATCTTTGCACTTTCAGTAGGGAAGAGGGGAAAAAAAACACATATCCATAGCAACAGACTGTACCATTGCTGCCCACACCAATGACGCTCCCTCTCTGAACTGTCAAATATTTTATGCACATCATGCAAAATAGGTCTCCTTTACCATGTAGTCCTATGCAGCTGGTTTCCCTGGCTACCAGTTTATGCAAATGAGAGTTGTCACATTCCGCTCAGGTTGATTGAACACTGAATTTGTTTTGCACCTTGGCAACGGAAAGACATGCTGTCTTGCCACCCTGGCCTACCACGCAATTATAGAGTATTCTTTATATTATAATGATGAGTGTCCCAAAATTAGCCTGATGATACTATCGCCCTGCCTTGTGAGACAGGAGTGCCAGTCTGCACTGAAAAATGCTATTTAAACTGAACTTGGGGTGTGGAAATACCATGTAATTGGCTCTCTTGAGTCCACTAATTTTCTGGAATGGAAGCCTAGTGTTTGATTTTTTTTTTTCATTTTATTTTCACTGGGAAAAGGAGCCCTGGTAAATTCCTAATGACAGATTTAATCTCTCCCCTCAGTCCCATTTTTTTTCTGATTCCTGATGAATTGTTGCTTCCTATGGCAAAGGGAAGACCCAGTGCAGCTGGCATGTTTTTGACCAAGACCATCATCATCTCCTTCACAACCCCCACAAAGAACAGAAGAGTTGCTAGTAGCTACTGACTGTATTGTCTTCCTCTATTGATATGATGGCCTGTCCTCACAGGCATTTCATTTACCAAACACTGTTTTTTGTGGGTGTTACCTGTGTTTTATTCACAATAATGTTCCTTCACCCATTGTTTCAGTTGTATGCCATGGAGTTGAAAGAGAGGAAACAGATTCCTTTGCAGCAGTGAGAGTAAATAGACAGTTATACACAACAAGTTCACTGCCCTCCTTCAGGGCTTTAACCTCTTTTACTGACCTCTGTTCCTCAGTAAAGGAGGACTTGTCTCACTTGCAAAACTGATTCCAACAAATCAGTTCTAAAGCATGCCACACAGTGCTAATAGGTTGTCTCAAAAACAATGAAAGAATGTATACAACCTAACTAAAACTTAACATTTCTGAAAGTGCATGACCTGGAATACACCTGCACCAGTCGTTTTTTTATTCCTTTGCAATATATTTACAGTGTAGCCTAGCAGTGAGAGCACAGGTCTGAATCCTAACATGGCCACTTAATCACAGTATGACCTTGAGCAAGTCACACTAACCTTCCTGTACGCAACCTTCTCTGTTTCTGTCTCTTTAACTCCACTCTTTCTGTGTACTTGCTTAACCTCTCTTAATCACACTTGACTTCCCTGTGCATGGTGTATGCAACTGTTCAGGGCTTTTGCAAGCATTTGGGAGTACAGTGTGTATGCAAGGTGCTGCAATATAAAAAAAAACTTCCTTTCCTTCCCTCCTTTTATTTGTTGTTACCCAGGGTATTCCGACTGAGAGGTAGTATCTCATTCTCAGTGGGGTCCTTCTTTAACATAGTTTTACAGCAGGTAGGATTGAATCCGGGAAAGGGGGTTAAGTGGCTTGCTTAAGGTCATATATTGAACTAGAGACTGTGACGAGATTTGAACCTGCAGCCTCCTCTATCACAGTTTAGTGGTCTATGCACTGAATCACACTGTCTTCCAGTATATGACTTTACAGAGAAACTAAAGGCAAATGTCTAAAAGCTTAGGGCTTCAGACTTCTTTCTGACTCCTTACAGCACAAATACCATAGTTATACGCTAATATTTTTTTCTGTACAAAAAATATATGGCATATTGTTTTCTGACAAAATTCTTGCTGTCTCCTACTTTGAAAGTTATACTAAGATTTTGGTATAGTTGTAGCACTTGCTTTTGACAAAATTGGCTCCTTTCACTTATTTTGGAGCCCTAAACATTTTTGTTTTATTCAAAAATGTGACTTACAGAATTAAAGTCCATGAAAGACCACCAACTGAAATTAATCAAACCTAAAGCTCTCTGTTCCTCCACAGGTCAAGTGCAGTGTGAGTGTGTGTGTGTGTGTGTGTGTGTGGGGGGGGGACAGGGTGTGCTTCACCAGTACACACCTCTAATGACTTAGGTTGTCCCTCTGTCGAGTTCTTGGTAGCAAGGGGAATTCGTCTCACAAAACTGCCCCCCCCCCCCACAGACACACACACACACACAGCCATATCTCAACATTTTTCTGCACAGACTTTACTCGATGCTCAGGAGGAGAGAGGTTCCAGCATGAAGCAGCATGGAGAGTGAAAGACCCTTCCCCCTCATCTTTTCCTACAGCTGTTTCAAACCGGATCCCAGCTGGAGAATGGACTATCAATTTTTGACTAATTGTGTTGATTCTGTGATGTGGATTCCCGTACAGCAGCACTGAGATATAGGCAAACACAGTTTACATATGGGCCAATAGAAAATGCTGATCCAGGCCTGCTGCAGTGACTGATGGACTGGGGCACAAAACTGAGGAGCATGTGGAGGTGCAGTTTTAGGGATGAGTGTGGGAGTGCAAAATTGTAAAATGTGGGGGCACAGAATTACACAGGTGCAGGGGAACTCAAAATGAGGAAGGGCTGCAGGGGTAAGAATTTCAGGAAGGTTGCAACGTGTGCAAAATTTGGGAAGAGGAGCAAAATTCAGGAGGGGTTTAGTGGAATAATATTCAGGCAGGCGAGGGAGATGTCAATTCTGAGAGGGGGTTGGCTAGCAACATTTTAGAGGAATTGGTAGTGCATTACTTTAGGAAATGCAAAGACATCATTTTCATGAGGGTTGGATGTGTCATTCAAGGGGGGGGCTTAAATTCTGAGTAGAATGTGGAATAAAATGGATTAACCTGCAAAATATGTGTGTTGCTGATTGTTTGTGTATTGTTCCCAGATACTGTTAAACTGTTGATGTTATTGTTTTATGTGGCTTAGTAATGTGAATAGTGCTATAGGATAACATACAGGTTATAACACGTTGACTAACCCCCACCACCACCACCACCATTCAGTGACATCACAGTGTAATGTTCTTTTGAAATTCTGCAGCAGGTCAACAATGAAGTACATGTGCAGCACAAATTAAGTACAAAAAGGAAACAGTTGTTTACTATTAAAAAAAGTAACAACCCTTTCCTGCCGATAGAGGGGGAGGGCTTGTTTACCAGAATGTCCTATCACAGAGCCTATCATTTGGTGGAGTCTCTGACAGCCAGTGTGTGGAGACTGAGTACCAGCTGCTAGGTACTGACAGATGTATGTCAGGATGGCATAGTGATGGAAGGTACAGATGTGCCTCTGCAGCACCACTGCCTCAGGTCACTTGCCAGATCACCTGAGGAGGTAGGGGCCCCTCACTAGTCACAGCTGTCGGTGGATCCAGTGTACTTGAGAACAGCAGAACTCATTGTCTGGTCATCTGATAGCCTCCAGGGACAGACATCAGGACAGCGGTAAAAACTCTGGGGATTTTGGAATCTGAGGCTATTTAGTGTAACTCGTCATCAATACAGGTGGGAGTGTAAGGGATCAACAGAAGCGAGTATCCTAAGGGACATCTCCTTTAGGGAAGTTTCTGGCAGCCTTGTGTCCCATGGAGGATTTCACCAAAGTGGGTGTTACCCTTTGGGGAGTCAACATTGGTCATGCTCCTGTAAAGAAAGAAGAAAAGCTGCCAGCAGTACTAAAGATGATGAGAGCTCAGCTCTATGGCAGATGTTGAGTTGCTGAGGTACGTAGGAGATATATCTACTATTGATTCAGGGAATCCCATGCTGGGATGTGAATCACAGAAGTTGCCATTAGCAGAAGGTCTGGGAAGATTGCCAGCCACTGCCAAAGGGCAGGATGGTGTATGCACCACTGTGCTGGTGCATAACACACTGCCCTGTGAGAGTAAGAGTCTGGTTAAGTAAGGAGAGGTGCCAGAGAAGGGGTGGCAATTAGCTAGTCATGTCTGAATGAAAGTCTGTACAGCAGTGCTGCCTCCTGCACACCAGCTGACTTGACGCCAAGGTGTCACTAATATGTGTGAAAATGAATGCAACACAAAGTGTATATCAAGAGGGGGGATCTGGTAAATTCAGATTGTAGAGTACAGAGACTCTAACTAAAGGTGGCAAAGTGGCCAAAATTCGCTCCGTGGAGTGATTTGCGGAGTAATGTGGAATCCTCGAAGCATTCCGCAAAGCGGAGTACTTTGTATCATAATGGGGAATGCAAAGTCCATTGAAACCAGTGACTTTGCATTATTCCGCCTTCCCCAAACCACTTCTCCACCAATTTTAAGGCCAAGTACATTGAAATCAATGTACTTTACATCACTTCGCCTTGTTATTGAGCTCCCAAGTGAATTTGCAGTGCTTCGTGGGATTGCAGGTCACATGGACTCTAGATTGTTCTGCACAGCCTCAGTTCTGTCTAGTGTGTGTGTAGTGGAAGATGGAGACAGTTTCCTCTCAGAGCTCTGCAATTCAAATCCTCTAAAAGCTGTTAAAAAAGCCTTTTTGAGCCTTTTTTTTTTTTTTGGCTCAAAATTTAGTGCATCCATTGTAGGAAACTCTCCTGTGCTCATATCATTGAGTATTTATTATTTTTGTGTGGATTTTGAATGTTAATTTAGAACCGTCAATCTGTGTACTGTGAAGTGTGCTTTGAGGAAGGGGCATATCTGTGGTGTAGGTAGATTATCTGGGAGAAAAAGGCAGTCTTTCTGTTTTGGTTATATTTTTCTTGTATAACTGTGTTAATGTACACACAGGAATATTTTCAGTAATTCTTGACATGTTTTTGCTGATTGTAGTGGTGCAGCAGTGTATAATTTCAGTTTGTTTAAAACACTTCGTTATATTGCTAAAGGTTTTCAATTTGCTACGCAATACTTGTAGTGTGTATGTGAGCGTGTGTGTGTGTGTGTGTGTGTGTGTGTGTGTGTGTGTGCAATGCGTACCATTAAATCAGACTTTTATTGTGCCAGAGTAATTGCATCAGTTTGAACCTGCTATCCACCGCACCTGCATGAATGTTTTATGCTACTTTGTGGTATCTTTACTGGTAGTGGACTGTTACTGCCTTGCACTACCTCTCCCCCTCCCCCCAACCGGCAAAAGGTATTCTTTTCCAGATTTGGATTTGTGACTTGTGAGCACTGGTTAGGTGTTGTGCCTTTACGTCTGACTCTGCATCTCTTGAGTGTGCAGCGCAATCTTAATCTGTCTGTGCATTTGCAGTACCCCATTAATTCTGGGAGACTGCATTTCTTGTTACATTCTCATTTCACTTTGTTAGCACTGGGGAATTTTCTGGACACAAGACAGTAGCATTTTGGGGAAGCAAATTAATTCTGTTGACTGTATGTGACCACTGCATGCATGACAGAGTGCACCATTAATTCTGGGAGACTGCATTTTTTGTTACCCTCTCATTTCACTTCACCAGCACTGGGGAATTTTCTGAACACAAGACAGCAGCATTTTCAGGATGCACATTAATTCTGGTGACTGTGTGTGTGGAGGCACTGGGTGGCTGCCAATATTGTTGCCACTCCACCTTACTTCGCATTTAGGTGGAATGACAACGCAAAGTAATAATTACAAGGCGAAGTGAGCCTTTTCTATTGGCCACTCCACATAGCCGAGTGACAACGCGAATGGCCACTTTGCGTTCACTTTGCCAGTGGAATTTAATTTTGCTGCATCTCTAGCTCTAACCTGAGGTATAGCCTCTCCCACTGGTAAATTGTAAGGAATAACCAGAGTCTTGGGATTTATGAAAATGTGTACATAGGGTACAGCCTTTTGTGAAAGGGAACCCTGATGTTCTGACTCATGTCCATGGTTAGAATCTAGCCCGCCTTAGTAGTGTTATAAGGAGAGCATTCTGGGGACCATGGTCCCAACAGTGTAATTGTAAATGTGTTCATAATAGTGACAACACTGTCTTCTGAGTGTTTATTCCTGCTTCCACAGGACTAATTTAAGTAAAGATCATTTCAGTATAAATAGTGAAGAAAGTGTGGACATGTACAGCACATAGTCTGGAAAAAGTGTAGTGACTGTACAGGGGAGGGAGGGAGGCCACTGGTGAGCAGGCACTATCAGCATTTCCACAGATGTGGATGAAACCCCTTGGGCCATGTCCACACAATGGATTCTGCCTAGCATGCAGAGATGGTTAGCAAAGAGTGCCAGCCCTTGGCTGACAGGAGAAGAGGATGTTCAGCTCTCCTGCAGCTGAGGGAGCTCTCAATACTACCTGCCATCTGGTCTGGAAATGGAAAACCCCAAACACCGAAAAGGCAAGATGGGGTATGCAAATATATAGAAAGAATACAAAACATGACAGCTTTAGTGATGCTGTATCATACTGTATATGACCCATGCAACAAAACATGTGAAACTGAACTGTCTTTCCTGGTCGGGGGGGGGGGGGGATATGGATTTCCAGTTTGAAACATTTGGGCTGGGGAGGAGGGTGGTGGCTGTGTCTTCTTTTTTTTTTTGTCAAATGTATATAGTATTTACCAAATATGAATAAGTGACAAATAGTCATTTATTCGGTAAGGGTTCCCATATATTTGGGAGCCCTACTATTTGTGGTATTTGGCAAAGGCTCTACAATGCCGGTTCGGCATCTAAGTTGTCTACCACCATCACAGCAACGGAGTTATGTCGACAGCAACTTGCAGATTGGAAAATATCCAAAATAATCCCAATCTTTAAGAAAGGTGATAAGACTAAAGTCTCTAATTATAGGCTGATAAGTCTTACTTCTATACCTGGTAAAATCTTAGAGACTCTCATTAAAAACAAAATTATGAAACATCTTAATAAAGATCCAGTATTTGACGTAAACCAACATGGTTTTAGGAAAGGTAGATCATGCACCACCAACCTGATATGTTTTTATAATAAAATCAGTAAAACATTAGATAAAGGAATACCTGTGGATGTGGTGATGTTTGATTTTAGTAGAGCATTTGACCTAGTCCCACATTGGGCAATTAGTGAAAAACTATCTAAATATAAAATAGATTCACACATTATAAGATAGGTGAAAAATTGGTTACGAAACAGGAAACAAGTAGTTTCAGTACACGGTCATCTTTCAGCAGAAGGGTTGGTAACTAATGTGCCACAGGGGTCAGTTATTGGACCTATTTTATTTCATATTTTTATAGCAGATTTCGATGATAACATAAGTAATGAAATAATAAAATATGCTGATGACACCAAATTGCTTCCCTCTGTAATTCATTAAGTGCTAGAGAGTCTTTACAAAAAGATATAAATAAAATTGAAGACTGGACGATAACCTGGGGAATGAAATTAAATATAGAAAAATGCTGTATTATTCATAAGGGAAAGCAGAATGAACAACATGGTTATCAATTAAATGGAGAAATTATACCACAAAGGATATCCGAACGCGATTTGGGTATTACCCTAGATAATCAGTTACTGTTTAAAGAAGATCTAACAACAATTATTTCTAAGGCAAACAGGGTAGTTGTGTCTATAAAAAGAATATTAAGAGTAGAACACAAGGGCCCAGATATTCAAAAGGGTTGTGCATGGTGCAACAGTGTTGCGCCATCGCAACCACTGATCACCAGCCGAGATCAAACATAGATTGTGCTGGCACAAATCCCGATGCCGGAAGCGCATCAGTAATGTATGCAGTGCAGGTAGGGGACATGCCCATGAATACTCTGCACATCCCGATATTCAGCCGAATATGCGAGTCCATGCATTACGCAGCAGTACTTGCGCATACAGGTGAGCAAAAAAAAGAACAACGGCTGGTCACCCACAGGTGAACTGCCATATTGCAGGGCGCAACACGGCAGCTGCCACCTGTGGGTGGCCACCCGAGCTCCGGCTGCACCTGGTGGCACCTCCCCATGCCCGATCGCCAGCATTTGTAAAATAAAATAGTGTCCTATATCCCTGGTGGTCCAGTGGACTGCTGTCAGCCCGATTGCAGGCTTAAGTATGAATAAAATAGCGTCCTACATCCCTGGTGGTCCAGTGGACCGCTGTCAGCCCGATCACAGGCATTTGTACTAGAAACAAATGACGTCCAATATCCCTGGTGGTCCAGCAGTCCCCCCTCCCCACCACCCACTGAGCCCCACCACTGCCCCCGGTCAGCGGCGGGCGGCAGCACCCCCGCCTGCTGTCCGCTGCTCACCAGCTGACACTGTAGTAGGACTGTACACCCATTGGTTCTGGCGTGAGCCAATGGGCATCACTCTACCGTACTACAATTCAGATATGTGAATGGATCCATTCACATATCTGGAATGTAGAGTAAATGGCTGCACGCCCATTGGCTCATGCTGTGGACCAATGGGTACAGCCCACCTATGGTGTCAGTCGGCGGGTGGCAGGCAGCAGACGGTGGGTGCTGCCGCCTGCTGCTGACTGCGGGGAGAGGACGGTGGGGCCCAGTGGTGGGTGGGAGGGGGGTACCACTGGACCACCAGGACATTGGACGTCATTTATTTTTAATACAAATGTCCATGATCGGGCTGCGAGCAGTCCACTGGATCACCACAGATATTTGACTTTAATTTATTTATACTTAAGCCCGCGATCGGGCTGACAGTGGTCCACTGGACCACCAGGGATATAGGACGTGATTTTATTTTACAAATGCCCACGATCGGGCTGACAGAGGTGCACTGGACCACCAGGGATATAGGACGCAATTTTATTTTACAAATGCCCACGATTGGGCTGTAGGGCACATTGCCGCTCTGTGCAGGGGGCGTGGGTCCCCGATGGCTGCTGCCTGGTAGGGCACCAGGTGCAGATTGCCGGGGATCGGTGCACCTGCATGCAAATGGGGCCATAATGACATGCAAATGGCCCCATTTGTGCCTTGCATACATTATGGACCCATTTGCATGTGCATGTTTGAATATCGCGGTGGCTGCACTTAGCACAACGGAACTTGCGCTAGCGCATCCCCCTGCTCCACTCTGGCCATGGCGCAGCTCCGTTGAATATCGCCCAGTCATCGCCCCAGTGCAGCCAAGTTACGCTGCACCCAGGCTTGCACCACAGCCTGGCGCAGTTTGAATATCCAGGCCAAGAAGTTTTGCTTCCTCTGTATCTATCATATGTTAGACCACTATTGGATTTTTGTAGCCAGGTGTGGTCCCCATATTAAAAAATAGAAATAGAAGGATTAGAAAAGGTCCAACAACATTACACAAAATTAATATTGACTATAAAAAATGATAGTTATTCACAAAGATTGGGTAAGCTAGGACTACATAGTTTGGAAATAAGGAGGCAAAGAGGGGATTTACTGCTTTATTATGACATTATGAATGATCCATTATTAATGACCAAAATGAGTACTGAATACAAAAATGATTTTCTTAGTGTAAGAGGTCATCGTCTTCAGGTTAAATTAGACAGATTTAAAACAACTAAAAGAAAAAAAAAATTTATCCTGTGAACTGCAAATTTGTGAAACAGATTACCATTGGAAGTAATATTAAGTTCAAATAAAGAACAATTTAAAAAAAGCTTGGACAAGTACATCCTTGAAGCGGGTAATATGCAGTATTTTACTCTCTCATAATGGAGCTACTTTTGGGCTTTGGCCTTTTTTCGCTCCTATCGACTAAGTGAAACTAAAGTAAGAGCTTGCAGTTGACATAAATCAAACTGGAGACTGGCTGTTTGTTCATCGGAGCTTTGCCCCAACCAACCCCATGGGGTTAATTGCCCCCCTCGCACCCCCGATCTATAGGATTTTAACTCTGAGTCAGAGTTGGATCAGGGAGGGGGTGCAGAACCGGGAGACAGAGTGCCAGGATCTCAGGTGGATTATTACAGCAAAGATGTCGATGTTGTCGGCATCAACGTTTTCGCTGTAATAGTGTCACCATATGGGGGCATACCTTTGGGGGCATACCATTCACTCTCTGAACAGCCTTATAGGTCATAGCTGTGCAGGTAAAACTGGTTCTGGCTGAATGGTGCAGATGGTAAAAACACAGATTTGTATGACAATAGCAGGTTCAAGACTCCCTAGAGCCACAATTTTATATAATGACATCTAGGCAGCAGTAAACTTGTTTTAGAAAGCTACATAGCTTGGAAAACTTGAACTGAGACATATGATCTAACCTTTCTAAGGAAATCCAGATACCAGTACTGTCATAGCTTTTCTAAGATTTTCCCTTTCTAAGGGATCAAAGAAAACATAGAATGTCCAACCTTTTCCAAGTCATATTTTTCCCTTGAAGTTCTGGGCAAGTCTAACCTTAAACTGAGTCCACTCCAGAGTTATTAGGTTGTGACAGAGGGTGTCAAACCTTGCTCAGTGCTGCTGTTGCACCTCCTCCTTGGACTGAGTGAGAGTTTCTTCATGCCCAGGTGCTGGGTGCATGCATAGTTGAAGCAAAGTCTGCAAGCTCCATATGTTCATAACCTTACAGGGTGTCAGATGGTACCTTCTGCCTCCATCCTCATATTCATAACTGAAAGAGAAAGTCTGTCTGTCTTCAGCCCACCACTGAAGTCCACCTTAAGTTCCACTTGTAGGAACAGAAGGCAGTTGGTGGCAGTCCCAAACAAAAATAGTGTGACATCACACTAAGTTATTACAGCATTTTCAGGCTGGTGTGCCACTCTCAAAGGGGGAAAAATACTTTAATAATATGACTTTCCCTAACCTCTTTCACAGCTGTCTTACAAAAACACTCACCTTTATGCCACGGTTAGACATCTCCGTTGTTCATACAGCTTCTTCTGTTTTACCGAGTTAAAAGTTAATTACACTGTTGTATTTGATAAACAGCAATGGGAGAGATCAGAACTGCACCTGTGCTGACGATATCGAACTGAACACTTAACTGGTAACACTAATAAATCGAACTGTTATTTTGTCCCTAATTAATTTATCTGTAGTAATAATACTGTTCATACTGTTGAACCCACTGAAAATTAAATGCAATTCTGTAACCCAATTTTCTGCCACTCTTTTCTCTCTCAAAAGACCATGAAAGAGCTGTTATAAAAAAATTAAAGCTGAGCTAAGTCTGTGTTATGAGGATTATTTACACACCTGAGGTGTGTGATAATCTCATAAATCTCTCAAATTTCATTCTCAAGGTTTATAGATTATCACACGCCTCAGGTGTGTAAAAAATCCTCATAACACACACCTGCACAGGCATTATTCTCTATATTGTGTACAACAGTACATGTA
The DNA here is from genome assembly GCA_016271365.2 of Neoceratodus forsteri. NCBI lineage: Eukaryota > Metazoa > Chordata > Ceratodontiformes > Ceratodontidae > Neoceratodus > Neoceratodus forsteri. The sequence goes on along the minus strand of CM057454.1, from coordinate 354,521,983 downwards.
TTATTGCCTAAGTGATAAAAAGGGGTGTATCACATGGCTGAAGGGAATGGTATAAATTCTCTTAGTGTCCAGCTAAGGGGTTAGGTTAGTCCTAGAAAACCACAAAGAAACTCCCTGATGATGCCTATGGGAGAAACCAGTAGGAGGCAGTGGGTCTTTCACTCTGTAGCTCCTGTAAGAGATATTAACACTTTTGTAATAAAGTATTTTACTTGCTTTTGAACTTATCTAGTCTGTGTTTTCACTGTGGGTGGTGCTGGAGTTTTTCTGTTTTAGTCCTAGAAAAGCCTCAGAGAGTGAAGACTGTGAAAGCTCCTGTGCTCAGGAGAGGAGTCCAAATGTTCAGTGTTTCTGAACCCAGAAAACACAGCAAAAGAGAAACAAACTGTTGGATCCATTCTAGCAGCAGGATCTGGACAAAGTGTTGCTCAGAAGAGACTGTGTGGTCTGTCTCAGGTACATACTTGAACTGTTTATGTTGTTGTTTATTGCACTTGTACACAAAACTACACCAGCATCCTGCTGAACTGCATAGGGCTCGGAGAACTCTGTGAAGTTCTGACCCTTATTAAATAAGAACCAGAACATGGTGAAGTTCTGATTTGTTCTGATTAGTTCTGATTTATTGACAAATATTTGAAAAAATGCGAAAAAATACATCAAAGTGGCCAAAGTCGGTCACACTTGACAGAGGCCCAAAGGAAATAATTTAATGGATTATTTGTATAAAAATTAATGTAAAATTGCCAAATAAAACAGCAGTCACTCACTACTATCCCCTTCATGGCTGGCATGTAATGGTGGCATATCCTGCTCGGGTCCATGACATGAGTGTGCTGGGACAGACAGAGACAGACAGACAGACAGATGCAAATACCTGTATCATAGCACCACCATGCACTGCAGGCACTGCCAGGCAGCTAAGATTCTTTTTTATTAACATGAACATATGAACATACAAAAATGCCAGCAGAAACAGGCCTCATGGTCTATCGGGTCTGCTCGAGTGCGCAGCTAGCACAGCATAATGCTGCTGCCCCTCCCTTTCCCCATCCTGTTACCCTTCCCCTATCCCAACCCCTCTTGAAGCTGTCTACCATCTTGCAGGCCACTACCTCACCCAGCAAGGAGTTCCACTTGTCCACCACTCTGTCTGTGAAAAAAATGTCTCCTCATCTCTCTCCTGAATCTACCCCCCTCCAGTCTCAGTTGGTATCCTCTCATGTCCTTCCCCTTTCTCCTCTGGGAAATCCTGTCTGTATTAGTCTTGTTTATTCCCTTCAGGTACTTAAAGGTCTAAATCATATATCCCCGTCCTTCCTCTCTTCCAGAGAATACGTATTCAACTCCCCCAGTCTTTCCTCATATGGCTTGCCCTCCAATCCCTGGATCATCTTAATGGTGCTGTGGGTATTATTCTGACAGATGTTCCAGACAGAGCCAAACAGGCCAAAGAAATGGATATGAATGATCAAATGAGCAGCACTAAGAGAGCCCACCACCCTACCCATGTGAATGATGCAACTGCTTCGCATGCCCTGGTGTACTGTGTTACATGGTTCATTACCTGGTCCAAGAAGTGGTAATGTTTTCTAGTACTACAACTACTTCTACTGAATCTGATCAACACACTAATTCCTTAAAAAAGAACAACAAAAGACATAGTGATCACCACCACCCAGGTTTGCAGCCAGTCACACATCGCATCGGTCAACTGTAGTCATAAAAAAGCTTGCCACTGCCACCTGAAGACCTGTTGATACACACCACAATTACACCCTTTCTAGTTCCACAATTGCTGCCAGCCACTGCCAAGTAATTTAAGTATCAAAAATAAAATATGGTAATAATCTCAGCCCAGTTACTGTAAGTGAGATGTAACCAGGATATCATACCACGCACACACAAAAAATAAAGAAATTATATGAATTTAATAGCATTTTTTTCTTTGAAGTAATCACAGCCAAATATGGGGGACATGAGAAATATACAAAGAGTATTCAGTTTCTGGGCTTCAGACATCTGCTAAGCCATGCATTGTACGAAAATTAAAACAGTATAGTCAGGATCAGTTGCTGAGGGCAAAAAAAGTGACAAGTAGTAGTTGTAAGGACTGGAGTTTAAATGACAAGTAGTAGTCATGACCCATGAGGTCAAAAAGTGATAATAGAGTAGTAGCAATAGTAGACAGCAGTACACTACCTTCTAGATCAGACAGTGCTATCAGTACCGCCAAGTAAGTTTATAACATGAAATGCAGTTGCTTGCTGTATTTGGACTCTGAACCCACTGATGTTATTATTTTTATTTCTATTCTGTGCTGCTCATGTGATCATTCAAGTAATAGTGGCCTGGCCTAATCCGTCCTAACCTGACTTGTTGCAGTTAATTGCTACCTCATGTAGTAGACCTGTTCACAAAAGATTTTCACCAAAGGTACAAATTCTTGAAAGTGTTTTGTGGATAGGGCCTGCTCAGAGCAGTCAGTGTATGTTTTATTCAGGTATCATATTTTAAATTATAATGAGGAATGCTGACATTGAGAAATGTGAGGCACTCAGCATTTTCTGGTGTCAAACAGGATCGTGTGTCAGTAATGACATTACCAGTTGAACTGAACAATCGTTCTGAACAGACGCTAGTTGGAGGGCAATTCCTGTACTTCATTGCAATGTTTACTAAAGAAGACCAAATATTTTGTTGGGATTTCCAGTATTTCAAAGGATCAGCTTTCCAGCTGACATTGGGCTCCACCAGGTACATTTAAACAATGGCCTGTGTTGAGGCTGTGTTACAAGAGGCAGATGAAGAAGATGTTACAATTACATCTTCTAGGTGACTCCAGAGACATGAAGCTGAACCAAGTGACTTTGTGAGAATGTGCTATGTTTGGCTGGTGGTGAAGAAGAAGAAGATTTGGCTGCAGTGGCTGAGGAGAAAGAGGGAGAAAATGCCACAACAGTAGAGGATGGGCCACCTGATGCTGTGCTGTGTCATGAAGAAGATTCTGAATGTGGTACTGTTGCTGTACTCTGCTCCATGACAGCATGTACCTCGTCAATTATTTCTTGTTTGTTTATCTAGAAACAAGTGTCATCATCATCATCACTTAATAGTTGCTTCAATTTGTATTGTGGGTCCAAGACTGTTGCTTTAATGTAGTACTCAGAATGAAGCATTTTACATAGTTAGTCATCTTCTTCAACTTTTTTGATCATATGTCTCGTTAGATCTTGTTGTATTCGGGGGGGGCAACCTGCATGTGTCAGAAGAACCACTGGCAGCCTGTGTGATCATGGAACTGTCTTGCTTCTCTAACTTTTCCCTAATCAGATTCAATCTGAATTTTAACATTTTTATTAGAAGTATCACCTGGCTGAGAGTTGCTGTGTTTGCACTAACCTCCCTGGTGATTTCCTCAAATGGCTGGAACTGTACAATGAGCAACTCCAGCATGGCCCACTGTGGTGGAGTAATATAGACATCTGCATCACCAATTTTATTTTCCAAGGTGTATTGCCTGACAGCTTTCTTTTGTTCCAGCAGCCTTTGGAACATATAAAAGGTCGAATTCCATCGAGTAGAAATGTCTTGGATCAGTCTGTGCAAAGGTAAACTGTGATCCTGCTGTATTTTTTCAAACAAGTGATGGGCTTTGCTTGAGTGACTGAAATGAGTGCATATTCTTTTAGTAGTGCTAACAAGAGCTTTAATCTCCCTATCATCATTGAGAAAACCATGAACTATTAAATTTAAGCAATGCGCAAAGCAGCAGATGTGAACAAAGCCCCCCTCCTCTAAGGCCTTCCTTATGTTGGACCCATTATCTGCAATTATAAAGCCAACTGACAGTCTCTGTGAAGTGAGCCATTGCTGTATTGGTTTTTGGAGCTCTTCATTGATGTTGTATGAGGTATGTTCAGATGGAATTATTAAACATTCTTAGAACAGCAAACTGCAGTGCTTCACTGTCCCTAGTCCCATGTGAATTATCAAAACATGCCCAATGTGCCATGACAGACATGAAGGGGTTAGGCTGACAGCTTTTCCAGATATCTATTGTGAGATGCACAACCCTCCCAACAGCACTGCACAAGACGCGTCTTAATTTTTTTCATACGACATCATAAAGATCTGGAATCCCTGTTGTCGAGAAGTATTTCCATGATGGTATACTATATCGAGGTTCAAGGTACTCAAGCATCCTATATGTTCAACCACATTACAGTATATGGCAGCAAATCAACAGCTATCATTTCTGAAAACATTTTGGTTATTGTAACAGCAACAGGGTGAGTCGAGGCATATTTGGCTTTACGCTCATATGTTTCTGAGATGGTAAACTGTAACCTTGAAGGAGGAAGGCTTTTGAACACATAGTCACTTTCAGTAACAGTAGGAGGAGTCTTTCGAATGGGAGGAAGTGGTGGTGGAGCCAAGCATCTCCCGTTCTCCGGTTCCCCTTACTTGTGGTAACATAGCACCGAGCCCCAGCCGCTGCCAGGGGTCAGACATGCGCCGACCACAGATCACCCCTCTCCCCGGAGATGGAGAGCAGTCCATTGGATGCTCAATCCATCTCCTTCCTGCTGACACCCAGCAGCCTATGCTCGTTCCTGAACGTGGGTCGCCGGAGTAGCGGAAGGTGTGGCATCCAGTGTCTCAGCCCTCAGTGCCACAGGGTCAGTTTCAGTATTTTTTTAATGCATGAAATCATGAATGAACATTAACAAGTGATTGTGATTGGATGGCACAAGTCAAAGATTTATTTTGCCAGCCTGGCCTTGCCTTGTACACATAGCCACACTGAAGCCAGAAAAAAAAACTTTAATTTGGGATGTCTGGGACTGTTAAATTTCTCATGCCACCCCCGTAGTCTCTCTCTCTCCTCTGGATCTGGATGGCACAAGTCAAAGATTTATTTTGCCAGCCTGGCTTTGCCTTGTACACACAGCCACACTGAAGCCAGGAAAGAAAAAAAAAACTTTATTTGGGATTTCTAGGATTTTTAAATTTCTCGTCCCCCCCCCACTCCCCATAGTCTCTCTCTCTCTCTCCTCTGGATCTGGATGGCACAAATCAAAGATTTATTTTGCCAACCTGCCCCTGCCCTGTACTACACAGCCACTTTGTGGCCAAGAAAAGAAAGAATACGTTTAAGGATTTGTGGCACTGTAAAATTTCTCTTGGGCCTCCAGTAGTCTCTCCCTCTCTCTTCTGGATCTAGAATGGCATAAGTCAAAGATTTATCTTGCCTGCCTGCCCTTGCCCTGTACACACAGCCACACTGAAGCCAGGAAAAAAACCTTTTATTGAGGATTTCTGGGACTGTTAAATTTATTGTGCCCCCCCCATAGTCTCTCTCTCTCTCTCTCTCTCTCGCTCATCTCTTTGGATCTGGATGGCACAAGTCAAAGAGTTATTTTGCCAGCCTGCTCTGGCACTGTACACACAGCCATGCTGAAGCCAGGAAAAAAACTGTTATTTTGGATTTCTGGGACTGTTAAGTTTCTCATGCCCCCACCCCACCCCCTAGGTTTGCTCTCTCCTCTGAATCTAGATGGCACAGGTCAAAGATTTATTTTGCCAGCCTGCTGTTGCCCTCACATACAGCCATACTGAAGCCAGGAAAAACATTCTTATTTGGGATTTCTGGGACTGTTAAATTTCTCATCCCCCCCCCATAGTCTCTCTCTGTCTTTCTCTCTCTCTCTCTCTCTCTCTCTCCCCCCCTCTGGATGGCAAAAGTCAAAGATTTCCTTTGCCAGCCTGCCCTTGCCCTGTACACACAGCCACACTGGAAGCCAGGAAAACATTTATTTGGGATTTCTGGAACTGTTAAACATCTCATGAGCCCACCCCCTCCCTGAAGTCTCTCTCTCTCTCTCTCTCTCTCTCTCCTCTGGATCTGGATGGTAGCAATCAAAGACTTATTTTGCCAGCCTGCCCTTGCCCTGTGCACACAGCTACACTGAAGCCTGGAAAAACTTTTATTTGGGATTTCTGGGACTGTTGAATTTCACGTGGGCCCCTCATAGTCTCTCTCTCTCTCTCCCCTCTGGATCTGGATGGCACAAGTCAAATATTTATTTTGACAGCCTGCCTTGGCCTGTACTACATAGCCACTTTGAGGCCAAGAAAAGAAAATAAAAAGTTTATGGATTTCTAGCTCTGTAAATTTTCTCCTGGGCCTCCAGTAGTCTCTCCCTCTCTCCTCTGGATCTGGAATGACACAAGTCAAAGATTTATTTTGCTAGCCTGCCCTTGCCCTGTACACACTGCCACACTGAAGCCAGGAAAAAAAAAATATTTGGGATTTCTTGAACTGTTAAATGTTTCATGCCCCCCCAATAGTCTCTTTGTTTCTCCTTTGGATCTGGAATGGCACAAGTCAAACATTTATTGTGCCAGCCTGCCCTTGCCCTGTACACACAGCCATAATGAAGCCAGGAAAAAAACTTTTATTTGGATTTCTGGGACTGTTAAATTTCTTGTGCCCCCCCCCATAGTCTCTCTCTCTCTCTGTCCTCTGGATCTAGATGGCACAAGTCAAGAATTTATTTTGCCAGCCTGCCCTTGCCCTTATACACAGCCACACTGAAGCCAGGAGAAACATTCTTATTTGGGATTTCTGGGACTCTTACATTTCTCATGCCCCCCACCCCATAGTCTCTATCTCGCTCTCCCCCCAGGATGGCACAAGTCAAAGATTTATTTTGCCAGCCTGCCCTTGCCCTGTACACACAGCCACACTGAAGCCAGGAAAAAAACTTTTATTTGGGATTTCTGGGACTGCTAAATGTCTCGTGGGCCCACCCCCCTCCCTGAAGTCTCTCTCTCTCTCTCTCTCCTCTGGATCTGGATCTGGATGGCACAAATTAAAGATTTATTTTGCCAGTCTGCCCTTGGACTGTACTACACAGACATTTTGAGGCCAAGAAAAGAAAAAAACTTTTATGGATTTCTGGCACTGTAAAATATCTCTTGGGCCTCCAGTAGTCTATCCCTCTCTCCTCTGGATCTGGAATGGCACAAGTCAAAGATTTTGCCAGCCTGCTCTTGCTCACATACACACAGCCACACTGTCTGAGGCCAAGAAAAGAAAAAAACTTTTATTTGGGATTTTCTGTAACTGTAAAATTTCTCTAGGGCCCCCAGTAGTCTCTCACTCTCTCATCTGGAGGATCTTCTCTGGATTCAATTTCTGGACGGCACAAGTCAATGATTTGTTTTGCCAGCCTGCCCTTGCCCTGTAGTACACACTGCCATGCTGACTGCCTTTTATTTGCCTTGCCTCCCCCCCTGGCAGCCACCCAGGCCACCACTATATCTCCTAGTCCCTCCAGATTCCTCTCCAGTCCCAACTCCTCCCTCTCCCTGACCATAACTTTCTCTCTCCCCCCTCACCCCAGTAGGTCTCCCTTCTCTCTCCTCCCTTTCTTTCCTCCCTTCCAAAAATAAATTTTTTTAAATATTTTATTTTGTTTTTCTTTTCTACAGTGTGCAACTTCTGGTGGCTCTGCTGCAGAAGTACAAGCTCTTTTGACCATCCTCCATCTCATCAGAGCCCGTGTTGCACACTCAGCATGGTTATATACTGTGAGTGCATCACGTGACTGTCTGCTGCTGGATTGGATGCCACTGGCCACCTGTATGTTGAATGAGCATTCTGATGGCATCTCCATGGCAACAATGCACTAAATGGCACTCCACGGACCCAGAACTGGACTTTTGCGGTGAAGTCTGTATTTATCCGAATCCATGCATTACGGGTTCAATCTGGGGGTTTGGATCTTGGACAGGACAGCCTGATGAGCCCTAGTGCATGAAAGCTCTCTCTCTCTCTCCCCACTTCCCTCACTAGATGGATGCCTCAGCTGCCACTCGGGGGTAAGTAAACCCCCTCAAAAACACAAAAAAACAAGAACTAATACAGAAATGGGTGAGGTCCACTCTGCAAGCCTTAAACAGTAAAATAATTTAAAATATTGGCAGACCACGCTGAATCTCAACTGGTCCATGGCTGCCTCAACACCAATCTCTGATTTTTTTTTTTTTTTAATTTATATAATTGCTGTGGCAAAAAAGCACTGGCCAGCAATTATATAAAATAAAAGATGGGGTTGTGTATAAAACTCTATTTTACACACACCCTAGGTGTGGGATTCCTTTTATAAACCCCTCGGACTTCATCCTTGGGGGTTTATGTAGCATTCCACACCTTGGGCGTGTGTAAAATCTCATTACACACACCACCCTATCCATTATTCTCTATACAACAGACACCTGAATGTTATGTTGACATCTGTACTGCAATACTGGATCCATGATACAAATGTGGGCTTTTAGCCATATTTGATGGTAGTAGTCAGAAAGTTGAGCATCTGCAAAATCTGCTGATCAGTCGTGTTCATGGTTTATAAATGGAAACTAACAGTATATTGAGAATAGACGCACTGTGTCATCCTCAACAACAGTTAACAGGGGAAGTGAGAGATGTGGAGATGAAGCTTCAACATTTACCAGTAAGATAACCAGAAAAACACCTCCAAAATCAAATCCTCTATGGGCAGTTCTTGCACAAGTTGGCATTACAAATTGTGAGGAAGAGAAGCAGGAGGAACCATTGGAGCATGCCAGAATAAAGGTAGCAGCCAGATGTGTTGAGGCATATATGGCAGACCACCAACACCTTGGAGCTGATGATGAACCCCTGCAGTACTGGAACAACAAAGCTAAAGAGTGGCCTGCACTGGCATATGTGGCTTTGAAATGCTTAAGCTGCCCACAATCTAGTGCTACAGAATTTCTGAATGTGTATTCAGTGCGGCAGGGGCAATCACCATAGACCAACATACAAACCCCCAAAATGTCAGTATGTCAACATTCATTAAAATAAACAGTGTACATAAACTACAAAAGAACCCCAGAGCAAATGCCCTGAGGCATGGGTTATCCCAGAGGATATTGCCATACAGCCAAATTTTTTTAAGAAAACACAATTGCACATACCCCAATAATGCAAAGCATCATGGGAAACATAAGCAAATCCCCATGAGAGAATTTGGACTGGCTCAACTTTAAGCAGAATTGCATGGTGCCAGAAGGACTCACAGTGCAATCAGGTTCTTTTGTAGTTCTTTTCCTTCTCTATTTTGGGCTCCCCATGGCCCAAACAAATAACATCCCCCTTAAGGGGTGGCTGGCTTCCTCTCCCTGGGCTAAGACATAGATATGGCACACTGATGAGTTCAAATGAGGACTAAATATGTGTATGTGCCTGTTGTCCTTAGCCTTTGCTGATTGCACTGTGAGGCCTTCTGGCACCATGCAATTCTGCTTAAGGTTGAGCCAGTCCAAATTCTCTTATGGGGATCTGCATATGGTTCCCATGATGCTTTGCATTATTGGGGTATGTGCAATTGTGTTTTCTTTAAAATTTGGCTTTATGGACAATATCCTCTGGGATAACCCATGCCTCAGGGCATTTGCTCTGGAGTTCTTTTATAGTTCTTTTCCTTCTCTATTTTGGGCTCCCCATGGCCCAAATAAATAACATCCCCCTTAAGGGGTGTCTGGCTCCTTCTCCCTGGGCTAAGACAAAGATATGGCACACTGATGAGTCCATATGAGGACGAAACATGTGTCTACTGTTCTTAGACTATGTTGATTGCACTGTGAGGCCTTCTGGCACCATGCAATTCTGCTTAAAGTTGAGCCAGTCCAAATTCTCTTATGGGGATTTGCATAAGTTTCCCATGATGCTTTGGATTATTGGGGTATGTGCAATTGTGTTTTCTTTAAAATTTGGCTTTCTGGACAATATCCTCTGGGATAACCCATGCCTCAGGGCATTTGCTCTGGTGTTCTTTTATAGTTCTTTCCCTTCTCTATTTTGGGCTCCCCATGGCCCAAACAAATAACATCCCACTTAAGGGGTGGCTGGCTCCCTCTCCTAGGGCTAAGACACAGATATGGCACATGGATGAGTCCAATTGAGGATGTAACATGTGTATGTGTCTGCTGTTCTTAGCCTTTGCTGATTGCACTGTGAGGCCTTCTGGCACCATGCAATTCTGCTTAAAGTTGAGCCAGTCCAAATTCTCTCATGGGGATTTGCATATGCTTCCCATGATGTTTCCCAAGAACAATCACCCAACACAGAGGTAAATGTGGACTTCATGGCTGCAGAATTCAGAATTCACACATGGTGAATATTCAGATATTGAGGGTGCAGAAGGGTATTCATTGTGGGGGATGAGGAGCAGTAGACTGATTTATTTGGAGGACACAGAAAGAAAGAGGAGAATATAACTCCTCACTCTAGCCTCCACTCCTCCTCCTCCAGTCTTCTTCACCTCAGAACAACATGGGCCTCCTCCTCCTCCATCTCATGTATGCCTCTAGAAAAACATGGACTCTTAACCCAGTGGAAATGCCAGACACCAGCCTAATGTGAACCTGCTGCCATGCCTGTCCCCACTGATAATGCCCTGCACCTTGTCCTCTTCCAGTTCTCTTCACTCAGAAACAACATGGGCCTCCATCTCCATCTCATGTATGCCTCCAGAAAAACCCAGATTCTTAATCCGATGAAAATACCAGTCACCAGCCTAATGTGAACCTGTTGCCGTGCCTGCCTCCACCGTTGATACTCCGCACTCTGTCCTCCTCCAGTCCTCCTCACTTGGGAACAGCATGGGCCTCCTCTTCCATCTCATGCATGCCCCACAAAAAACAGGACTCTTAACCAAGTGGAAATGCCCAACACCAGCCCAATGTGAATCTGCTGCCACCATTGATGATGCTCCACACTCATCTCCAGTCCTCCTCACTCAGAAATAACATGGGCCTCCTCCATCTCCATCTCAAGCATGCCTCTAGAAAAATCCAGACTCTTAAATAGGTGGAAATGCCAGACACAGTGGCTACTATGTGAACCTACTTTTGTTGTCTGGCTGCCTCCTCCAGCCACCAAGGTGCCTACTCCTCCACCAGTTCTGGGGCACCATTGTGCCATTACACATCATGGTCATCACTAAAGTGGTGGTAAGTGTCATTCCATTTTTGGTTTTTTTACTTTTCTGTTTTCATGCTCTCTTATTAACTACAAAAGATCGTGAATGGGCTTGACTATAAATAATTTCCCTCTTGTGTTCACAGGTCTCGTCTCCTGCTGCCTCATTCTCAGCAGCCAGTAAGTTGCCTCCTCCTCCTCCCCCTCTGGGGCACCACTGTGCCATTGCATGGCATGTCCATTCCCAATGTGAAGGTAAGTATAAATTTTAAAAGTTTGTTTTTGTCTTATACTTTTCTTATTTTAATTTTACTTTCAAACATAGAAACATAGAAGGTGACGGCAGATAAGGACTGTGTGGCCCACCTAGTCTGCTCATTTTCCCTACAGAATTCAATACCGCAGACCCTAGTTGATCTGCAGCTTACCTTCTCTTCCCTATTGCAAGAGTACTCTTATGTCTATCCCATGTATTCTTGAATTCCCCTACTGGTTTTGCCACCACCACCGCAGGGAGGCTGTTCCAAGCATCCACTGCTCTTTCTGTGAAAAAGTACTTCCTCACATTGCCCCTGAGCCCACCCCCTCTAGCCTCATAGCATGCCCCCCTTGTTCTTGTACACCTTCTTTTCTGAAAGATGCTACCCTCCTGTACCTTGTTTATACCCCTGAGGTACTTGAATGTCTCTATCATACCCCCCCACTCTCTCTCTCTCTCTCTCTCTCCTTTCCTCTACCTATTGAGGTCCTCTAGTCTTTCCTCATATGACTTTTGGTGCAGTCCTTGCACCATTTATTTTTTTTTATTTATTTAAGAATCAGTTTACAACCTTTGAATCCAGAGGCTCGTTTACAAAGGTACTTACGTCACATAAAGACATACATTGCGTTTCAGTTACATAGCAAAGATTTGCCAAAAATCAGTAGGCATTCACCAGAGGTGCCACGTCTAATTGTGGTCAGACAGATACAATTGGGTACAGGGTACATGTAATCGATAGCAGGTATTAAACAAGTTGGTATCAAGTGAGCAATTCTGGTAGATAAACATTGAAACAGCTGGCACTGGCCAGTTTAAACCTAGGCATGGCGGACAGGGAAGTGGTGGAGGGGATGGTTGGGTGGAGAGCTGCCCGGGGGGCATTGTCAAGAGAGAAAAAAAAGAGGTGGAGGCTATGTTCAGAGACAGGAGCAGTTACGAGTGCTGAAGATGTGGTTCCGAAGTGCGGTTTTGAAAGTGGAGATGGTGATGGCATTGGTGATGGTGGCAGGGAGAGAGTTAAACCAGGTTGGGGCTCTATAGCTGAAGGACCTCTGGCCACGGCTGGTTCTTGTTCTGGGGACCTTTAGAGTGGTCTTGTAGGAAGACCGTGTTGCAATGGTGGGAGGGCTCTGGTGGATGGATGCTGTTACCCCAGGGGAGAGCCCAGTAGGGTTTTTGGTGAGGAGACAGGTCTGTATCGGAGCCGCTCATCCAGGGTAAGCAGGTTAGCATCGACATATAGCTGACAGGTGTGTGAGTCTGGGGCACCAGTAATTAATCTGCACGCTTTATTCAGGGTTAGGTGAATTTTGTTTAGTGCAGTGGTGTCGGCAGCACCGTATACTGGTAGACCATAGTCTACAAGGGACAGAACGGACGATGTAACAGCTAGCCGGAGAGCATTTGGGAAGGCAGCTTTATGATGGAATAGATGCCAAGCCGGTGTGTTGGTGGGATGTTAGGGTGTCGATGTGGTGTGAAATGTGAGGGCTGAATCAAGGTAACCCCAAGGTATTTGTAGGAGCAGACTTGTTCCAGTGGTTGGTTGGTGCTTGGAAGGATATAGAGTGGGTGGTTGCTAGCTTTGTTTTGGGGTGTGAAAAGAGCATAGCTTTGGTTTTCTTAAGATTGATGATGAGTCTGCGCCTTAAACCAAGCCTCGCACTGTTGAAAGACTGCTGTGGGAGTCCTGTAGGAGATGGGATTATGGTGGGTAGCAAACAGGACAGCGTCGTCTGCATACAGCAGAATTTTGCCAGAGCATGCACTGGGCAGGGTGTTCAGATACAGCGAGAAGAGAAGGGGCCCAGGATGGAGCCTTGGGGACCCCAGAGAGAATGGGACGGGTATCGAGAGGTGCTATTAATCTTCACACTGGGATCGAGTGTCAAGATAGCTAGCACACCATGCCAGGGGCCAGCCGAGAGACCAGTGAGGCAGAGTGCATTCAGCAGCAGTGGATGGGAGACAGTGTCGAAAGCCTTTGAGAGGTCAATGAACACTGCCCAGCTAGGAGCTGGTATCCAAGGAGGAGTGTAGGAAGTTGGAGAATTCAATAAGGGCAGTGCTGGTACTGTGACCCGCACGAAGCCATGTTGCTCTGGGCATAAGATGTTATGCTTAGCCAGATAATCAGTGATTTGAATGGCCACCACTTTCTCCAGGGCTTTAGAGAGGGAGGGAGGATGGAGATTGGCCGGTAGTTGTTGGCCGACGACCTGTCGCCTCCTTTATGAATAGTGTGATAATGGCTGTTTTCCAAGCTGTGGGAATTGTCCCAGGCAGAGTGACTGGTTAATTAGGGCTTGTGAGAGGTGCAAGGACTTCATCTAGCACCAGCCTGAGGATGCTGGGGTCCAGTGAGTCACTGCGGGATTGTTGCCATTGAGAGCTTTGGTTAGGATGGGTCTGGCTTCCCGGGTGGAAATCTTTCGCAGGAGGAAGCTGGGGTGCTGGAGGACAGGGGAGTTTTGCTGGGGAGGGTCAAAGAAATTGCTAGGGAGGACTGAGCTAAGGTCAGTGAAAGTGGTGTTGAACCAGTTAGCTATGGTGGCAGGCTCGGTGGAGGTTGTGCCATTTCTAGTGAGCTGGGATGGGCGGGGGAGCAAGCTTTACCATTGAGTTGCTTAATATTATCCCAGAAGGTCCGGGCTGAGCCCCAGGAGGAGGTAAGGAGAGCCTGGTAATGGTCTGCCTTGGCTTTCCTGATGGCCCATGAGCATTTATTTGGGCTGCATTGTATGCTTGCCTATCAGACAGACGACCTGTTTCAGTGGCAAGGTGCCAGAGGTTATCCCGGTTTCTAAGTAATTGTAGGAGGGCGGGCTAACCAAGGTGCGTTCTATTTTGGACCGGGTTTTGTTAAGGGTGCAAAGAGATCACAGGCCATGTTGAAGTTGTGAGTGAAAAAGAGGGCAGTATCAATGTTGGTTGCCTGCTGAATGGGGACCAGTCTATCTGGGTGAGGAGTGCCTTTGTTTCTTCAGCCCACCAGGCGGAGGCGCCCAGGAGGGTGGTCTGGGCTTTGGGTTTGGGATTGGGGGTTACCCAGTGGAATAGGATAGGGAGTGGTCACTCAGGAGTCTGGGAGGACCTGGATGTTTTGGATTTTATGGGTCGGTTAGTTATAATAACATCCAGCAGGTGCTGGTACCACTCTTAGGTTAAGTCCGGGCTGGGTGACGAGTTGTGTCAGATCTTGGGCGCAAATGAGTCTCTGGTGGTGGATGAGGAGGTGCTGAGCCAATTTACTTAAGGTCCCCACTAGGATTTGTTCTGCCTTATGGTGGTGGGTGGCCAGGTAGTCCATTAAAGATATTAGGGCTGGGTGCTGGTTCTTTGGGGGGACATAGGCTATGGTGAGATAGAGAGGGCTCCTAGAGGGGTCTGGGGTGAGTCTGAGGGTAAGGGCCTGGGCCTCATTTGTGAGGGCAGGGGTGGGAGTGCGTGTCCAGGTATTGTGTCCCTGGTGTAGATTGCACAGCCACCCCTCGCTTGCTACTCGGTCCTCCGGTATAAGGTATAGCCTGGGAGGGAGACAAATGAGTCTGGAGTTGATTTGGACAGCCAGGTTTCAACCAGGGCTATGATGTCTGGTTGATGAGCCAAGGCCCAGCACTGTAGGGCGTCAAATTTCTTCAGCAGGCTGCATATGTTCATGGAGGCTACTTGAAGACCAGTGGGCTGAGTGGGTGGATGGGAGGGGGCAGGGCCTGGGTTGGGGTGTATGTTCCCCGTTAGGAGTAGGAGGAGGAGAAGTGCTCTGGTCAGAGGGAGGCTGATGGAGAGTTTACGCCGGGAGCGATATAATAAAGAATGGGGTTTGGTTGCACAAGGGGTGGGTAGGGTAGCACAGGCAGAGAAGGCCTGAGTGATCAGAAGTGCAAGGGGGCTGTGGGGGGAGGACAGGTGATGTCTGGAAGGGGGGTGAGGTGGAGAGGAGCAAATGGGATGTGTGGAGGAGGAGGGAGGGGTAGGAGCAGTGGTAAAGGAGGAGGGGAGGACAGGAGGGTAGGTAGGAACACTGGAGTAGTGAGACTGAGGGTTCATAGGGACAGTAGGGTATGTGGAAGGCAAAGGGAGGAGGAGGAGAAGAGATAGACTGGTGAGCAGGGGATGCATGTGCATAGTTGGGAAGGTTGGTGGAGCTGAAGTGAGGAAAGAATGGGGGGACAAGGATGAAAGAGGGGAGATAGTAGTGAGAGATCACCTCAGAGTCTAGTTGCTGCTATGGTGTGGTGGCAGCGCATGTGCCTGAAGTGCACAGAGTACTGGATTCAAGCTCTGATCAGGGCAATAGGAGAGAGCCAGACCAGTGGCTGCAGCAGCAGGGAGCTGGGCTTAGGTTTGTAGAAGCACCTAGACAACACTTTAGTTGTGTCACAGGGTTAGTGTGTTCTTTATAGTAATGAAATCCTGCAGTAAAAATATGCAGATGTTCTAGGTGAGTGGTGGAGCTGTAGACTTTAGAAATAAGGGTGCAGGGTTCAAAGGCAGCAGGAAGAAGAGGTAAACTTATATTTTGGCAGATTGGGTAGCTAAGTGATTAAGAGGCTTAGAAAGTAGTACTAAAGTAGGTAGGCACTGTGGTGCAGAGGTAGAGCAGCTGACTTTGACCACAAGGGTACTGGGTTTGAACACAGCTCAGGTAGAGAGGGTTAATTTTTTAAATCTGGGCAGGAGGGAGTGAGGTATGGTTAAGAGCATAAAAATACAGGAAGTTGTTGCCCTTCTCTGGACTGCCTCTATTTTGTCTATGTCCTTCCAGAGATGTGGCCTCCAGAACTGGACACAGTACTCCAGATGAGTTGCACAGGTGCAACATAATGACAGGGAGTGGATGAGAGTCTAAATAATTTCACTCTTGTCTTCACAGCTCTCTTCTCATCCTGTCACAAATTTCTGTGCACTAAAGTGCTTAAATACTGTAAAACTGCTGTGGTTAGAGATTGACACGGCACAGCAGCAGATAGCATATATAATTCCTGGGACTTGAGAAAATATGGCAAATGAGAATTTCATATAGTGTGCATTATTGCTATGGCTTAGGTGTGACAGAGGGTACACCCACACCGTGGAGTTCTGCTTTTCCCTGAAGGACAGTCTGCTGGTTTGAGAGCAGCATCTGGTGAGTAGCCTCCCTGGACCCACATCAGCATCTGAAGTCCCCCATCTCAATGCGTAGTCATGCTACTTCATCTGTTAACTGAGAAGGAGGAGGATCTGCAGCTTGGGTCTCAGGTTCTTTCCTTGGCCACAGCCCCCTGAGTCAGGCAACAGGTCCCACTTCCATCATTTGTGCCTCTTTTTGGCAACTGTGCACCTCATCGTCACTTGCTGCACTGCCCCCACTGAGGCACAGGAAGACTACTAGCAGTGCACCACCTCCACCTTTCTCAGCCAATGTCTTGTATTTCTCCCACTCACAGTGACGCCTTACTCTAAGGTGGCTGTGCTGCCCACCAGTGACTAACTGTCTGACCCATTTACCATGCTAAACAACTGATTGGCATAGGGTGCATGTCACAACATTGTTGCCTGCAGCATATAGCAGCATCAAGTATCATTTTCTGTGACTTGAGAAAAATGCCGTGGTGGGAGAATATCTGACACAGTGCAATGGCACATAGCAAGTATATACAATTCCTTGGACATGAGAAAAAATTGAAAGTAAGATTTTCATATAGTGCATTTCTGGACGCTAAAGTGAATTACAAGTTAGAGGTGCTGTTGCTGTGGTGGGAGAGTGACTGACACAATGCAGTGGCATGTAGCACGTATATTTCTGAGACGTGAAACAAAATAGGAAAAAAGATTTTCACATAGTGCATTTCTTCTGAGCACTAAAGTGAATTACAAGTTAGAGGTGCTGTTTTGTGGTGAGAGACTGACACAGTGCAATGGCATGTATCAAGCATATTTCTGAGACAAGAAAAATTGGGAGATGAGATTTTCATATAGTGCATTTCATTTGGGCATTAAAGTGAATTACAAGTTAGACATGTAGTGCATTTCATTTGGGCATTAAAGTGAATTACAAGTTAGACATGCTGTTGCTGTGATGGGAGACTGAGACAGTGCAGCGGCATGTAGCATGTATATTTCTAGGACATGAGAAAAAATAGGAATTGAGATTTGTATATACTGCATTTCTGGGCACTAAAGTGAATTACAAGAATTACATAAGAACAATAGGGGAAATGATAATTTAAGACATAAGGGACCAGATATTCAAATGTTAGTGCCGGGGCTAAGGGGTGTTTGCCCATGCTAACCAGGTTCTGCACCCAGTTTGTGGGTGGGGTCTATATTCAGAGACCCCTGTAGCATGGGCAATATCTGTTAGCACCCAAGCACTAACATAAAGCTGTACCCATGCATACAAGGGATGTTCCCCCTGCATAGAGGTGCAGCAGCAAATTCAGCAGTTGCGTCAGTGGTAAATGGCATCCCAAAGAGCGCTATCACCACTTTTGCAAACCTGGTCTTAACCTGGCATAAAGCCCTGTTGGTGGGACAGCTTTACTTCAGCTGTCTGCACCCAGTCACCCTTTCCATGAGGGGCAGAAGGCACCCTGGTCAGTAGCGGCACCCCCATCCTCACAGCACTCGTTCCAGTGTGGGTACAGTAACTCTGTTGTCTTGTGGTACCCCCCACCCTCCAGGCATGTGTCCCAGTAGCAATAAGGTTTCCCTGGTGTCCAATGACTCCCCCGGTCACCCATACCATATAGTAGCAGGTTGTCCCTTATGTCTACTGGCACCCCCACCCCACGAACACCTGTCCCTGATACATCACTGTCTGCCCTGGTGTCTAATGGCAATCCCCACCCTCCGAACACTCATTCATGATATGTCACTGTCTGCCCTAGTATCTAGTGGCACACCCACTCCCTGACATGTTACTGTCTGTCCTGGTGTCTAGTGGCACACCCAGCCTGCCAATCACTCATCCTGGTACGTCAAACTGTATCCTCTGGTAGCAAGTTGCACCCCCTGCGATCACCAATCCTGGTACGATGTACCATTTTCCTGGTGGGAAGTGGCACTCCCCCCACCGCTGATCACTGATCCCAATGCTACTGAAGAACCCCTGGTGGCTAGTGGCCCGCCTCCCCCAGTCTCCCAGCCCATAGAGTGCCCTTCATCCATGGTGTCCAGTGGAAACCCCCCTGAGCACCCAGTCCATGTACCTAAGTGATCCCTAGCACCCAGTGATACCCCACTGACTGCCAGTTGCCAAATGGACCACAGAATATTGGCAGTTCAGTGGTCTCCCCCACACCACTCGGCCAATCCCCCCATATCTGTGATGGCAGGGCCATGCAAGGAGCCTGATACGATGACTGGCACAGCCCTTCTCTCATCTCCTTGGATGCTGCCATATGGCCACCACCATATTGAAAGACAGGGAGTGCCAGCTGCCATATGGGATGATGGAGCACGTGATTGCCTCAATTCCAAATACCAGAGGTATTTATCAGTTTGAGCTTCTCAGTCTAGCCACCATTCAGTGGGGTTATCAAACAACAGCCCCTAATGTATACTTCCCCCTCCCAAACTAAGCAGGGGTGGGCCAGTCCCTAAAGCTATTGTTTAGCTCCCTTAAAAAAATTATTACTCCTTCTACTTCTATGCTCAGGGAATGTGGAACTAAACCCTGGGCCACCTGCTCTGCTCTCTACACCAACTGACCTGACGCATTTTAAGGGGCTGTCCTTCCTCCATATAAATGCCTGTAGTCTTCTCAGGAAGTTAGATGCCATCGAGGCCTGGGCCTGTCATGTAAACCCAGACTTCCCTGTCATCTCTGAGACCTGGTTAAAATCTCATATGTCTGACCAGGCCATAAATATTTCCTCTTATAATGTATTGCGGTCTGATAGACTCACGAGGGGCGGAGGTGTCACTGTCTACGTGCATGACAAATACACAGCCTCTCCCACCAACGTTACCTCCATACCCAAAGAATTTGAATGCCTCTCGCTCTCGGTCCGCATATCCCCTTCCAAGTCACTATCCATCACTGGCTGCTACAGGCCTCCCTACAGTGGCCTTAAATTGTTGCAGCACCTTAAATCCTTACTCTGTCCCTTAACCTCTGAAACTATCATCATGGGTGACCTGAACCTAGATTGGCTTTCACCCTGCTCCTCCCATTTAAAAGCCTTCTGTGACTCCCTTAGTTTCTCCCAACTACTATCCGAGGCCATGCGTATCAACTCCAAGAACCCTGCAAATAGCTTACTGCTCGACCTCATTCTGGTAAATAAACACCACAACTTCACTCACGCTGGAGTATTCTTCAATGATTTAAGTGATCACAGTGCCATAGCATGAATAAGGAACCAGCCCAAACCAGCCTCCCTCTTGTCCTATCACTATAAAAGAAGCCGCCGCTATTTTAACCCAGCCAGCTTCCTCTCAGACCTAAATAATATCAGATGGCAGGATTTTTACCTCACCTCCTCTATGGAATCTGCCTACCTTCAGTTCAAAAACTTGCTACTGTAGGTCATAAACAAACATGCCCCATTAGTCAAGGTCAGGACCAGGTCTAAATCCTGTCCTTGGTTCAAAGACTCGCTCAGGTCTGCCTTACACAAAAGAGACACCCTTTGGAAAAGGGCACGTAAAACAAAACATCCTTCAGACCGGACAGCATTTTGTGCCACTAGGAATATTAGTATTACACTAATTAGAACAGAAAAGGCAAAATACTTTCAGTCAGCCTTGCATTCTTCATCAAAGAATTCTGGAAGGCCCTAAGGGAAATTCAAGGCCACAACACCACCCACCACACACACACACAATCCCTGTAAAGCTCTCCACCAGTGACACCATAACGACCAACAAAAGTGACATTCTGACCCTGTTAAACAACCACTTCGCAATGGCTGGTCTTGCCTTCGACTCTTCTCCTGCTAATGCTCTTTGCTCTTCCCTCCTTAACCCGGACTTCTCTGACCTCCCGATGAAATCACCCCCCATCTCAAATTCCTTCCGTTTTGCCCCTATCACCTTCAAACAGATAGAAGACCTGTTACTCACCCTTGATGCCTCTAAAAGTGCTGGGGCTGATCAAATTGACCCCTATTTCCTAAAGCTTGGGTTCTTCGCGCTTACTGCCCCTATTACTCATCTTTTCAATAAGTCCCTCTCTGAAGGGTTCTTCCCCTTTATTGGAAAGTAGTCCATGTTTTTCCAGTCTTCAAGTCAGGTGACCCAAGTGACCTGAACAATTACAGGTCCATTTCCCCTTCTACCAACTCTCTGTAAGCTTCTGGAGAAATTGGTGAACTCTCAGCTCAGGGACTATCGTGAAACTCATAATCTGCTGAACCCGCTTCAATCCGGCTTCAGACCCAATCACAGTACCATCACTGCTCTCGCCAAGGTAACTAATGATTGGCAAACAGCGCTCGGCACAAAGAACCACATTTGCACCCTTTTCTTAGACTTAACTAAGGCATTCAACACTGTCACCCACGACCTCCTCTTCCTTATGCTACGTAATATTGGCCTGAATCATCCATCCCTCAAATGGTTCACCTCCTATTTAGTAGGCAGGCAGCAGCAAGTTCAAACCCAATGTGACCTCTCCCCTCTCAAGTCTCTCTTGAGAGGAGTCCCACAGGCCTCGATACTGGGGGCCTCTGCTATTCATGATTTATATCAACGACATCGACCGCAACATTGTCTCAGCTAATATACATCTATTTGTGGATGATACTGTTCTCCATATAGCTAACCTATCACTTGATGCAGCCTGCTCACTCCTTCAACATGATTTCCGCCTGCTGTAGCAGAACCTCCATCATCACAAACTACTGCTAAATGCAAACAAAACTAAAATTATGTTCTTCTTCCCCCAGGCTGCCACTACCAGTACCATTCCACCTGGGGCCAGACTCCATATTATTACCCTCCTGGGTGAATCCCTCGAACCAGTTGAAAAGTTTAAATACCTCGGCTTCTGGATTGACAGTAGGCTTTCTTTCACACTTCATATCAATGAATTAAGTAAAAAACGTAGACAGCAACTAGGCATATTCTACAGGATCAAGCACCTCCTTACCTTCTAGGCCAAAACCCAATTAGTGCAATCAACATTTCTTCCTCTCCTGGACTACAATCACATCCTCTACTGGCATTTGCCCCCTTGCCTCCCTTTCAAAACTGGACACTCTGTATCACAGAACCCTCAGATTTATTACTAACTCTCCCAACAATACTCATCACTGCTCCCGCTATGCTGAATTCGGTTGGCACTCCCTAAACACTAGGAGGCTGAAAAATGCTGTCATATGGGCCTACAGAGCCATAATAGGCAAGCTCCCCCAGTACATCACCAAGCTCCTGGTCCATTCTTCAGGAACCAACTCCCTGAGAAGATACTACTGCATCACTTTTGACATCCCTAGGTTCAGAACCCAGTACGGTTTGTCTTCCCTAGGCTATGTCCTTCCCTCTATCTGGAATACTATCCAAAGATCTCTAAAACTCTCAAAGCCTGTTAACATGCCAACCTTCAAAACGTTTCTTAGTAACCTACTTATTGAAACCTGCAAATGCTTCAAAACTTAATCTCCTAGTCATCCCACCTTCCTCTGCCTGTTGGTTTCCCCTCTCCTTTCTCCTTAACTCTATGACCTGTATTTTTTGTGCACACTGGTTGTAAAGTCCTGCATTTTATTTAACCTGCAAAAATACTGTGCCTGCACTTTCTTTGTATATGTTATTTTTCTAATAGTACTTTTTTATTTGCATTATGTATTCCTATTGTATTGACCAACCAGGTCCACCTTGTAAATGAGCTTTTCCTCAATGGTGTTTCACCTGGTTAAATAAAGATTGATTGATTGATTGATTGATTGATTGACTAAAGATAGATTTTTTGCCCTCAGAAATTCTTTTTATTTTGTTAAAACAATTTGATCAAGAAGGAGAGATGCATTTGATCTTCATGAGGTAGGGCCCACTGGAGGGCAGGACTGAATTTTTAAGATAGAACTGAGACCTTTGAGGTCTGAATACTCAGCTAGAACCATGGAGGTTGACTGAATGGGGAGCCAAGGAGACAAAAACTAAAAATCAGTTCTGGTGAACAAAGAGCCTTTATAAAAAGTATGTTCCCCATAGTCTTCCTCAGAGGACCAGGGAGCCCAGGGTGGAGGAATGGCAAGTGGTTGGGGGAAGGGATGGGACTGTGAGGGTTGCAGCAGGAGAGGGAATGAGGGAATTCCTAAAGGGGTGCCTTTAATGAATAGATTTGACCCACTGTCTGGTAAGGAGGAAGGGGCCTCGGGAGGTGGGGTAGGAAGTCGGGTTAAGCTTAGGTCAGGGGTAGAAGGACAGGGGAGGGGAGGTGGGCCTAGTCAATGTGGGCTTGAAGAAGAAGCACACAAAGTGGAGCAGATGGTGGAAGGGCGGAAGTGGTAGGAAGAAGAGAGGGAAAAGTGGAAGCAAGCATGGCTAGCCAGGAAGGAAATAACATAGAGGGAAGTGGGGAAACAGTTAGAGGGACAAGTATTGGTTGTGTCGGAATGTTAACCAGGTTGGGGGGGGTTAGGTGGGGGAGTAGCTTGTACAACAGTTGAGGAAGGAAAGAAGGGAAACATGGATGGAGGAGATGGAAGGGTAGTAATCCTAGGGGACTCCATAATTAAGGATATTCAATGGGGAAGGACGTGGGACCCAAATGCGAAAAGGAAGGTGGTTTGCTTGCAAGGGATGACAGTGGGGAAGGTGTGCCCATGAATCGGGGAAATGGTGGGGGAGGGGGTGGAGGGAAGTCAAACATAGTTATACACATGGGTACTAATGACCTACCTGGGGAGGAGGTGGAGGTAGAGCAAGGTAGATTCAGGGCATTAGGGAAGATCTGCAGGGATGTAGCAAGATCACTGGCTTTCTCAGAGATGTTACCAGTGCCAAGGGCCAGAATAGTCAGGAGGAAAAGAATAGTAGAATTCAATGACTGGCTGAGGAAATGGTGCAGGAAGGAAAGGGTTCATCTGTATTGGGGACTAGGGGAAGACCTGGTCAGATAAAACATTATTCACACCAGACAGGCTACACCTCAGTAGGGAGGGCTCAAGGGTTTTCAGGGACAAGCTGGGTGGTACATAACCCATGAACTTAATTTAAACTACTGAGATGGGGGCCAGCGGACCTACAGGCCCAAAGACTCCAGTAGTAGGAGGAGGTCAACACACCTCCCCACATACCAGTATAAGGGTCTGGAGGGTGAAGTGAGGGAGGGACAGCTAGCAACAGGAAGAGCACACAGAGTGGGGAAGGAAGGAAGGAAGGAAGGAAGGAAGGAAGGAAGGAAGGAAGGAAGGAAGGAAGGAAGGAAGGAAGGAAGGAAGGAAGGGTAGGTAGGTAGGTAAGTTAGTTCAAATTCTAGGTGGAAGGTGGTGTCTTTGAATACGCAAAGTCTTGGAAACGAAATGGACAACCTGCAAGCACAATTAGTAGGAGGGGGTGGACACTGTGGCAGTCACCAAGACTTGGGCCACACCAAACCATGACTGTGACCTCTCGATCCCTGGATATAAATTATACAGGAGGGACAGGGTGGTAGGGAAAAGAGGGGAGTGGCAGTTTATGTCGGGGATGGTATAACATGCATGAAGGAGGAGTCGGAGTAGAGAATGGTGGAAGCATTGTGGGTTCAATTACTGTCCAATACAGAGAGAAAGATATGGTTGGGGGTGGTTTACAGACGGCCCAACCAGGAAGAGGAAAGGAACAGGGAATTGCACTCACAAATAATGGCCCCGATGCACGAAGCTGCAGATTGGCTACATGCCACATATTTTGGGCGCGTAGCCACCCCACACCCATTGCACCCCCTGCAAAGGATGCACTAACAGGGGTACGTGGACCCAACGCACCTGATCCCCCACGGATGTGGACCGCACCATGCCAGGGGCATTCCGGGGGTGTGCCAGTACTACACAGTATTCACTAAACCATGTAGTGCTGGCCACAGGGGTGCAAAGGGTGGTGCCAGGTATGCCAGCTGGGACCAGGTATAACCCAGTACCCGCCCCCACACATGCCACCCACCAGTCACAAGAGGACCAGGAAACATCCTGCAGTGCTGTCCCAGCCCACAAGGCTGATCGTGAGGGATAGAGCAGCTAAGCCATGGCACTAGCAGCATACCCAGAGTCCAGGGGTGTCAGTGCCACAGGGGGTGGTGGGCCGCCAATGGACTCCCGGGACATGGCTGCACTGTGACTGGGGTGGGTCAGTCTCCTGGACCAGACTGTCCAGGGTGTGTGGTTGCATGGGTCCAGGCACCCACATGGACTATGCACGACCTGGACCCACACCTATGGGCGCAAAGGATCAGCTCCTGGACCAGGACGGGCATCCGATTGGATGCTCGCCCAGGTCCGTAACTCCTCCCCTGGATGCCCTGCAGAGTCCTGCATTCTGGGGGGGGTGGCACCATGGACAGGTGGCTGGCATTGGTGAATGCCAGTATGGGTGCACCTGTCTGGGGGTGCGCAGCTACACGGGCGGGGAATGCGCTTTTTTTCGCGTACCTGCACCTGCATCATGCATAGAGCCCATTGAAAGCTGCAGGGAAAGGATAGGTGGTAATTGTGGGAGACTTCAACCTTCTCAAGGTAGACTGAAGTGTACCATCTACAACATGTGCCAGAAGACATGTGATCCTAGAAGCATTGCAGAGTGGTTTCCTGACTCAGGGCATCACAGAACCCACCAGAGAGGGGCCAATCCTTGATCTAGTGCTCACAGATGGGAACACATACAAGAAATAACAGTCAAGGAACCCCTGGGAGGACATGATCATTGCACAGTGTAGTTCTGGTTGGATATGGGCAGGGAAAACATCACCACTAAGATAAAAATCCTGGATTTTAGGAGGTGGACTTCAGGAAGATGGGTAAATTGATAGGGAGGCACTTGGCTGTCAGAGCAGATATGGGATTGGACCAAAGCCAGTCCTTCGTCAAGGAGGGAATAATGGTTGCCACCGATGAGTACGTTATCTGAAGGGGAAGAATTCAAGGGTCAAAGCACCCAGCTGCTTCAGTACTGAGGTCACCCAGGCAGTAAGGGACAAGAGGCTGGCATACAGGGAATTCAGAAAGACCAAGAGAGAGAGAAGGATAGGGGAAATTACCTAATGATAGCTAATGAGGCAAGTAAGTTAGTCCAGTGGGCTAAGGCTCAGAAAGAACTGCACACAGGTGAGAGAATTAAGAAGGGGGAGAAGGCCCTTTTTTGCTAAATAAACAAGAAAATGGACAAGAAGGATGGGACTGTTAGGCTTTGGAAAGAGGACAAGGGATGGAGGAGAATGAGGGAAAAGTAGAGTTACTGAATTAATACTTCTGTTCTGTCTTCACCAGAGAGAAAGACAGACCAGTGCCTACACGGGGGTGGGGGGGGGAGAGGAGCAGGGGGAGAGGGGAACATGGATGTGGTGGTAGAGAAGAACAGAGTGAGGGAAGAGCTGCTAGCATCAAAGATGGACAAATTACCAGGCCCGGATAGTATACACCCAAGGGTGTTGAGGGAACTGGCAGAGGAATTTGCAGAGCCACTAGTAGGCCTGTTCAATAGTTCACTGGAGTTAGAAGTTGTACCGCAGGACTGGAGAATGGCACATGTGGTGCCCTACACAAAAGCAGTCACAGGGATGACCCAGGAAATTACAGACCTGTCAGTCTGACCTCAATTGTGTGCAAGCTCATGGAGACCATACTTAAGTAAAAGTTGGTAGAGTATCTAGAGGAGTGTGGTCTCCAGGATGTGAGGCAGCATGGGTGTATGGGAGGGAGTTCCTGTCAAACAAATCAGATTAACATCTTTGACTGGGTCACTAAAACAGTAGACGGGGCCAAGTGGTGGAAACCCTTTGGCTGGACTTCAGCAAGACTTTGACTCTGTACCCACAAGAAGTTGATCAGGAAGTTGGTGGATCTTTGGACTGGGGAGACGATGACCAGATTGGTAGAGAACTGGATGAGGAACAGGACCCTGAGGGTGGTTGTGAGGGGAGAGTTATCTAGCACCAGGGAGGTCACCAGTGGGGTCCCACAGGGCTCAGTGCTGGGACCAGTGTTATTCATTGTCTTCATCAATGATATTGGGGAAGTTATTAAAGGTAAAATGTACCTATTCATGGACAATACAAAACTTTGTGGGGAGGTGGACACAGCTGAAGGGACACAGGACTTGTAAAGATGACCTGGAACAACATCAGAGGTGATCAAAGATTTAGCAGTTTGGCTTCAATGCAAAGATAAGTACATTGGAGCCAAGAATCCCAAGATAGAGTACAAACTTGGAAGGGTCTGGGTATCCGCCCAGAAAGCTGAGTCATGTCACGACCACAATGAGTGGTCATTGGTCTATAGTGCTGAGACCATGTGATTTAAACTGCAATGGGCTCGGCAGTGACACGCCCCTGAAATCCCCTTTCAATGTAGCAAAATGTTTGGTGTGCATGTGTACATCTAATGTAAAAATTGATGTTGCTTTGTATTTTTGTCAGTTAACCTTGTTCACAGCAACCTGACAAATAATTATCTGGCAAAGACTTTTTTTAATTTCATTTTCGTTTAATTTATTAAAAATGTTTGATAGTGCAACACCTTGATGTTTATTTTCTGTTCCTAAAATCTCCCTCATGTCTTCCTCTTACCCAGCACTACCAATATTTCTTACTTGTTACTTCATACCCAAACTTGAATGCTTGGTCAGTTTTCTGCACACTGGAATCTTTTGAACATTTCCCAGAATATATTTTATCATGCTATTCTACTGTATTTAAAATTTTAAAATAAAAAGGCAACTTTCCAAGCAATTACTCCCAGAGTCCTCAGTGTGTAGGATGATGAACATTAGTTCAAATTTAATTCCACTGTTAGGAGGAAATTTATTGTATTCTCCGTGCCTTGTCTCTTGGATACTTACCCTTTCAATCTGAATAACTGTGACCACCTTGCAGAGTCTGGAGATTTGATGATTTGTTTTTTAGATTCCTCTTTTATCATTTCTATAATAAAGTTTTTATTTATTTAGTTTTTATTGAGCAGGTAAGCACACTAGACAAATAAATGCCTTTTTCAGTTATAACCCAGGAGGTTACAATGCATGTAGGCATACAATTTTAATAGTGAAAAGACAACAGCATATGTGTAAAGTAACAGTAAAGATCATGGCAATTCTAACAGTATATACATATGACACAAATGTATACAATCACATTCCTAAGCAGACGAGGCCAAGGACTAGAGCCCACCATTCACAGCAGGAAGAATACCAAAACTAAGTGCAATTACAAGCCAAATTAAATTTCATGTAATCCCACAGGAACCTTCTAAAAAGGCAGTTGGAGGTGGCACCATGAACAGACAATGGGAGAGAGGTCCATAGCCTGGGTGCACAGACAACAAAGGCCTGATCACCCATGGCTTGTGGGATTTTGGAACAGAGAGACGAGACAAGTCACTAGACCTGATGCAAAATGATTTACATGGTTGCTTTTCTGTCCATTGTTGATGTACTAATAAATAGCTCTTATCTGGAAATACAAATGTGTAATTGAAATGCAGCTTTTATGAGTCTTTCACTAAAAATGTGTGAAACTGCAAGTCATTTCAGAAATCTTTGTTAACAAGGGTTCAATACGAAGGGAAATATGGAGGGGGTGGTGGACGCCTGGAACAGCCTTCCAGCAGAGGTGGTGGGTGCCAAAACTGTGACAGGATTCAAGCATGCATGGGACAGATACAAGGGAACCTTGGTAGTAAGGCATGGGGAGGAAACAACCAGAGATTGAGTAGGGTCTACAGTGGCACAGTAGGCAGGGAAAACTGGGCACACTAAGTGGGCCAAGAAGTCCTTATCTGCCGACAACTTGTATATTTCTATGTTTCAATACAAATAAATGGTCAAGCTCACCACTGCTTCAGTGCAGCTGCTGGAACTGCCTTTAAGTGATGCAGAACTTGACCATTTGCTGCTGTTTGAATTCATGGGACCAAAGACTCCTGAAATGACTTTAACGTTAGCGTTTGTTGGTAAGTGTGATACAGCATTTCTCTTTTGTTTTGTATTAAAAAATGTGCAAATACAGTATTTCTATGTATTAAAAACAGTGACTTGCAAATACTGCCTTTTTAACCCTGTGTCCTTTTGAACTACAGCATCCTTCATTTTCCACATGTTCTGACACCCATGAGATCAGTTGTTTCAGTCCTCATAGGCTAACTAACCTCATGAGACTACACTGCTTTCCTCCGATTCCTCCACACAGCAAACTGCCACCCCAGAAGTGGTTGGTGTAGCTTCCTAAGAACTCTGAGTAAGAAGGGAAGCTAACGCCTCCACTCTGGATACCACATCACCTGCCTCTCCGGACTCCTCCATGCACAGGAAATGCAGCAGCAGTGCCCTCTCTGGAGAGTTGGGGATTTTTTTACTAAAGTCTATACAATACAAAAAAGCAATACAACTATCACATTAAAAATTCAAATAAACGAAAGTCCAAGTAAATACAAAAAGATAACAAAATACCATAAAACAAAAACAGAAAACAAATCTATGATATGTTGGCACCTTAATACAATTTCACAAAATAAACACCAAAATAAAGTCCCCAGGCCAATACAGCTATGAGTGTGGGATAAGGTCACCATCCTACAGAATTATATGCAAATTACCCTATAAGCAGGACTCTTGGAATTTCCACCCAAAAACAGGCCCTCTGAGCTGCAACAAGAAACTCTTCATCCTTTTCATATACTCTATAGCAAGCCCTCAGTACAGTAATAAGTAAATCCTGATACATAATGACTTTCTGCTTTAACGAAAATGCACAGCGAGCTTGCCATAGGTAAAACTTAAAAATAGTAATGAGCACACGTAAAGTATACTGACAGACCATGACCCAATCTGGAGGCTCAAGTCCAAACAGTAAACACTTGTATGAGACTGAAACCACTGCCGGCCACCCACATCGTAAGGTGAAGAAAATCCCCAAAACTATCTGCTATGGGGCACCCCTTATACAGGTGTTTCTGTATTTCCACAACTCTTTCACACTTCAAGCATGGGCAAAAACTTTCCTCAAGGCTTTTATGTCTGTGGGAACCCTTGACTCCCAATTGTCTGTGGATACTCAACCAGAGCACATCCCACATCTGTGATGGAATTCATTTATTGACCAGAAGCTCCAGTGCCTTTGTCCAGTGATCCAGGGGGCAGCCAGGAAAATCCCAGGGAACCATGAAAAATGAAAGAATTACCTCATATAAATCTTCGCCAGAAGAACTACACAAAGTGTCAGGACTCAGTTTCCATTGTCTTATCTTCATAATGCAGTCTGTATGTACTGTATAGTGGAATACCTGGTTCCATACTTACTGGTAAGCAAATCCTTCTCAAATCCCATTGAACCATATAGGGGTCCAACCAGCCAATCCCAAAGGCATACAACAGGGGACTCAAAGGGCACCCTTGCCATACCCCCTTATAAACCCTCAACATGTTTCCCTTCCTCCCATTCATCAGGGGATAAACATATGATTTTGTATACAAGTTTTTCACCTAGTTCACAAAACTGGCTGGAATCCCATATTTGTCCAAAACACTAAAAAGATAAACATGTACAAGTCTATCAAAGGCCTTTTCTTGGTCCAGAGATATTACGTACCAAGGAAAAAAACCTTTGCAACCATCTTTCAAAGGTTTCTCTAAGTAGCAGCAAATTATCTTGTACTGTTCTACCTGTAATAGCACAAGTCTGATGCGGAGAAACCACAGTGAGCTGCTTTCTCCATACAGTCAATATTTCCAGCTCAGTTACTGGTTGAAGTAAAACTTTCAAAACTGAGGCCTTTAGTTCTGGAGTCTGGAGCTGCTGTAGAAGAGGAAACCTTAGTAACTTCATCCTTAGCATAATGGTCTGAGACAAAACCTTCAGCAACCTGCAAGTGACCAGAAACATCACTGACAAAAGCACCATCAGGAGCCTGCAGATACGTAGAAACACAAGCCTTCACTGTCTGCTAACACCCCCTTCAAGGGGTCAAAAGCATGCCAAGCACCCTGGGTCCCATATCGCAATTCTGCCTGCAGAGAAGCCACTCTATCACATTGCAACACTTTCATTGCCTTCTTAACCTTATTGATTTGTTCAGAGAAATTCCCCTTGTTTCTACTAGCCAAATCGAGTAACCTGTTCAGATAAGTCCTAAGAGACAGGTATTTTTTTATACACCAAAGTAGACTGTTGGAAACACATGCAAGAAAAAAGATTTTTTAAATCTCCCTTAGTATCCTCCCACCAGGCCTCCTAGGAGTGACGTGCCAGCTGTATTTAGAACCTAACAAGCCACAGCTGCAGCCAGTGGTCATGTACCCTGGGTTGTGACAATTGAGACAGATTTAACCACCAAAACTCCTTCCCTTTTGGAGAATGTGCAATGCGATAAGACATGCATCTGAGTACCAGAGGTCAGAAGTCTCAAACATTTCAGTCCCAGCTTCTGAAATCACCATAGGATCTGAAAAAAAAAAATGAATCTGGAAAAACACAGTACCTTTTGTAAGAGTATAAACCCCTGATTTATGTATTTCCCAATAGGAATCTTTCAAAACAGCTTTGGTGACCACATCCCACAGGAAGAAAGAATCACAATAAGTCTTCTTATCCATGGGTCTCTGAGCAGCATTCAAAAAGGGGCAATTGAAATCACTGTCAAGCACCTCCATCCTGGCTGTGTATAAGAAAGGTTTAAATTCCTTAAAAAGGGTTATTACACAAAGTCTTTGTCTGTGGCACATAGACACTAAAGATTCTCAGGGACATATCCCTGTGTTACACATCCCAGGGTATATGTCGACTAAGCATGACATGTGCCAAACTATACCCTTTAAAAGGATCCCTACCCCATCACACATTTCCACCCCAGACCAATATGAGAGCCACCCCCGACCCACATCCAGAGCATATTAGCCCTGGATACCTCAAAATGAGACTTCAACCTAGTGTCTTGGAAAAGAAAAACATCCTTAGACAGCTGCTTCATTAGAGACACAGTAAGAAGACATTTTTTCTGTGACTTCATACTATTAACATTAGCAGAAATCGCAGAGAGAGAGAACCCATAAAACAACATTCTCATCAAAAATAATTTTTCTAACTCTATGGAACTGAGATCTAGTCATACTATGCTTCTTTTTTTTTTTTGGCAACCAAAATCTCTGCCTGTAAATCGTCCCAGTCCATGGAAAAATCCTTCTGTATAGAGGAGACCTCAGAATCATCATCTTCCTCCTCTGTATCCCCCCAATTACTTTACTTTCTCAAGACAATATAATGGGTGGAAATCCAAAGAGGCTTAGCTTAGTCACTTTTGACTTTATACCACAACCCCTCTTTTTACATGGTATTTCAAACATGTCAGTATCCCATGAAGGAGGAGGGGAGGAGGAGGGCAGCACGTCAGCCTGCACCTCCCTAGGGAGAGTAACCAAAGGCTGCCGTGGTGCTGCCACCTTCAGGCTACCATCCAGAACAGGACTCCAGTCTACTTGAACCCTTGGAGATACCCCCATAGGAACTACTAGAACATCCTCAATATACAGGGGTTATGGGCTCTGGATCTGCTGGTACATTCAAGTCCTCTGGTACCACTGAATGGCAAGAATCAGAGAACAAAGCAAGAGGAGGTCTGACTGGGAAATGAGGCCAATGGTCAACAGGTCTTCATGGAGGTCGAGCCTACTGAGCCTTGCCAATCAAGTGGTCTTGATCATAGCCATGGTCCCTATTATGGGAGGCCAAGGGGCAGCTGCAAAAAGCATGACCATGATCCTCATACAGGTTACAACAATAAGGGTATAGACAAGTACCATTACTGTGTCCATAGGATAAACAAAGCCCACACCTCGGTTTATCATATGCTGAGTTGAAGTGTGCCACAGATCCACACTTAGAACTTAATAAATGGTCAAGCTCACCGCTGCTTCTGTGCAGCTGCTGGAGCTGCCTTTATGTGATGCAGAACTTGACCATTTGCTGCTGTTTGAATTCATGGGACCAAAGACTCCTGAAATGACTTTAATGTTAGCTTTTGTTGGTAAGTGTGATACAGCATTTCTCTTTTGTTTTGTATTAACAAAATGTGCAAATACAGTATTTCTATGTATTAAAAACAGTGACTTGCAAATACTGCCTTTTTAACCCTGTGTCCTTTTGAATTACAGCATCCCCCATTTTCCACATGTTCTGACACCCATGAGATCAGTTGTTTCAGTCCTCATAGACTAACTAACCTTATGAGACTTTACACTGCTTTCCTCTGACTCCTCCACGCAGCAAACTGCCACCCCAGAAGTGGTTGGTGTAGCTTCCTAAGAACTGAGAGAAGGGAAGCTAATGCCTCCACTCTGGATACCACATTACCTGCCTCTCCAGACTTTCCCATGCACAGGAAATGCAGCAGCAGTCTACAACTGACCTTGATAAAAAGAGATCCCCTGATCAGTTTTACCATGCCTCAGCGACAGCAGCTATGGAGACATCCCCGACAGTGACAGCAGCATTGCAGAGTGTCGGCAATGCAGTGTCAGGGATGCCTCCTGTTTCCATCAGGGGGCTGTGCCCCCAAAACCCCTCCATGAGGGGGCTCCACCCCCCATAACCCCTGGTCTCTAGTATTCCAACTCCAAGTCGGAGTTGGACTGGGTGGGGGCTTAAGCACCCCAAGGCAATCCCCGTCATGGGAGACCTCTTCACAGCCATGCAGCAGATTTTGGCCGAATCCTGTCGCTGTGGTGGTCTCAGAAATGGGTTTCCATGCGGCGACGGTATACCCCCCGATCTCCCCCTAAATAAAAGCTGTTAGGTAAATGCAAAAGATCAGTACCACCATATTTAAAGTTTTACTTGAATATTATGGGTTCCTTGCTGAGCAGGCTGATTTGGCCCTCCAGCGAGTTAAATTTCAATATTTGGAATCAGGAGAGAAGGCAGGTCGGCTCTTAGCTCTCCAGCTTCAACAACTGGAGAGCAGGCAAATGATTCCCAGTCTTAAGCCATCTCCGGGAGGGGCAATTCTCACCCTCCCTCAAGCTATTGCAGCTGTTTTTCAGGTGTTCTATAAATCTCTTTATAGCCTGGCAGCTTGTGATTAGCTAGATCAGGATCCGATAGAGGACTATCTGAATTCAGTATCTCTTCCCTGCCTCTTTGATAATCAATGAGAAGTATTGCAAGCCGCTATCTTCATTTTGGAGGTCCGCCAGGTGATTGAGCAATTACCAAAGGAGAAGGCTTATGTCCCAGATGTGTTTAATAGCTGTTTTTATGCTACCTTTATAGATATGGAAAACATGGAAGGTCATTCTAACAAATGCCCGTAGACTAAGAAATAAGGTTCCAGACCTGGAGGCCTTGTTGGCAGATGCAGATCTTGACATAGCAGCAATAACAGAGACGTGGTACTCTGCTAATCATGACTGGGAAGTCAATGTACCAGGCTATATACTGTTCAGGAGGGACAGGAAGTGTAAAAAGGGTGGGGAAGTAGCCCTGCACATCAGAGATGGTATAAAGGCTACAGAAGTTCAGGAAATACAGAGGGAGGCTGAGGTAATGCGAGTCACCCTGGAGCCAGGAAATGGAACAGCAATATGCACAGGTATGATCTACACACCTCCGGCACAGAGAAAAGAAGTAGACAGGGAGCTAGTGGAGAACGTATACGACATGGCAGCCAAAGGCAAAACTTGCTACTCTGTGATTCTCTCAATAACATGCCGGATGTGGATTGGGCCACCCAGGTGGCTGCTTCAGCCAGAAGCACAGCCATCCTGGAATCCCTGCAGGGGGTTGTACTCAGGCAGCTGGTACATGAGCCAACCAGGGACAAGTCAGTTCTGGACCTGGTATTGACCAATGGGAACAGAGCCAAAGAACTACAGGTGGAAGGGCAGCTGTGGTCCAGTGACCACCACATGGTGTGGTTCAGCATGGAGACATGGATTCAATTAATTCACACAAGGGCAAGAGTATTAGATTTCAGGAGGGTGGATTTCACTGAAATGGGTAGATGTATACAAGCAGTCCTGGGGAAGGGAGTGGTACTAGAGGGGGTGGAAGAACAATGGGAGAAACTGAAAGGAACCATAGTGGATATAACAAACTAATGCATTAGGATAGTGGCCAAAGGTAAAAGAAGAAGGAAACCACTAAGGTTCTCCAAAGAGGTGGGAGACAAAGTCAGGGCTAAAAGGCTGAGTTTCAAAAAATGTAAGGGGAGCCAAAGGGAGGAGGACAGGGAGGTGTATGTCTAAGGGAAGCAGGGAAGGTTGTTACGAGGGTGAAGGCACAGACAGAAGTGGGTTTAGTACAGTTTGTAAACAAAGGGGATAAAGCATTTTATAGGTACATCAGTGAAAGAAGAAAAACTGGGGGAGGATTTTGAGGCTCAAAGGGGAGAATGGAGAATGTAAGGAGGGGGATCTGGACAAGGCAGAAATACTGAACAAATACTTCTGATCAGTATTCACTAAAGAGAGGGAGGATCAAGGACCACAGTTGAGTTGCAGAGGCAATGGGGGGGGGGGAGAAATGGACACCAGTCCATTCACATTGGAGAGAGTTCTGGAAGAACTTATAAAGCTGAAGGTGAATAAGGCCATGGGGTCAGACGGCATCCACCCGAGTGTCACAGGGCGCAGGTGAACAAGTGGACAACACTGGCATTCTGACACATCAGCAGTCATTGAATTTTCAAATTTATTTATTTCTTCTTCAAAGCAGGACACATGTATTACAGAGAACTGGTTCGACAGCAATTAACATAACAAAATGCGAATAAATTAGACACAGTCTAACACTTTGGAGTGTTTGGCAGAGCTCCCTGGAGTTCCTCTCCAGACCCAAAATCCTATCAAAATGAAATCATCACTGGTAGTCCTTTTACACAGGCAGAAGCACATGTGATCTAATTAGCTCTGCCCACATTATTGAACCCAGAAAATACATTATTTATTTAACAGAAATACAAAATAATTCAATAGGAAGCAAACTTTGCACAGGTATATCAAAACCTGTCTCATGCTAACTTTGAAATTATATTTTATTCAAGCTACACAAACATTATACTGCTTTGGGTGGGTCTCTGACACTCCAGCCCCCTCCCACATATCCCAAGCCCAATATAGTAGGAAACACAGAGGCCAGCCAGCTCTAAAGGGAACTGAGGCATGATAGAGTGAAGGAGGAACAGGACTACTCCCCAAACATTTCCAGACACAGGCATAACAAGAAGTACTTTGTTTAACAAAACCCATATAACCCTGTATCATAAAGGAATCACTTTATAAATTTCCTAAAACCTGGTTTTGTTCAAGATATATATTTGTTTGTTTTACTTCTGAGACTAATATAGACTGTGCTAGTAACTGCAGTATATAAGGGGTTAAGTTATGGCCGGACAGCACTGAATAAGTAAACTATGATTCGCATGTCATAACATGCGAGCTGGCAAGGAAAATGTTAAGAAACACACCTCTCAAGCAAGAGCTCGTGAAGCTAGCGAGGGAATCAGCTTCCGCAACTAACAGGCGGCTTAGTACCCTCTCACAGGCTTTCCAAAGCTTTCTGCTGTTTTCGTCCTGGGAGGGAGGGACTTATAACTCAAAACTCATTCTCCCTTTCTTTTATTAACTAAAGGCACCTCGAGGTGCAGAGCAGCACTAAACCAAGCGTTTTTAAAGATGTATTTATTTCTTTTTAAAGCTCTGCATTTTCAGTCTCACCATTTTAACAGGATCCCAACATTATTTTCTGTTATTTGATTTTACATTTTGGGGGTTTTCCTAACACAGGAGTTTTAAATACAGACACAATTACAAGGAGTTCCAGGGCCCCTAACCCTTCACAGAGTGACTCTGTGACACCGAGGATATTAAAGGAGTTGCGAAGGAAGCTAGCAATGCCTCTGGTGACCCTGTTCACAGAGTCACTCAACACGGGTGTCATTCCAGAGGACTGGAGGAGGGTACATGTAGTCCCACTTCACAAAAGCAGCAGTAGGGAGGAGGCAGGGAACTACAAGCCAGTCAGCCTCACCTCAGTGGTGGGAAAGATCATGGAGACACTGCTGAAAGAAAGGATAGTGGCACATCTGGAATCCAGCAGTGCTCAGGATCTGAGGCAACACAGATTCTCAGCAGGAAGGTCATGTCAAACGAATCTAATAGATTTTTTTGATTGGGTGACTAGGAAAATAAATCAGGGAGGGGTGGTAGACATCACCTACCTAGATTTCAGCAAAGTCTTTGACACCGTCCCACACAGAAGGCTGATTAACAAGATGGGTAGTCTGGGCATGGGAGACAAAGTGGAAAACTCAGTTAGGAACTGGTTAACAGACAGGAGACTGAGGGTGGTGGTAAATGGGGTACAATTTGGGGAAGGGGGGTGACCAGTGGGGTACCGCAGGGATCAGTACTAGGACCAGTCCTGTTTAATGTCTTCATTAGTGACATTGCCGAGAGGGTGGAAGGAAAGGTCTGCCTGTTTCCAGATAACACCAAGATCTGCAACAGAGTGGATACTCCAGAAGGGGTGCAGAAAATGAAGAGGGACCTGGAGAAGCTTGAAAGATGGTCAGAGATGTGGCAACAGAGGTTCAATGCAAAGAAGTGCAAAATAATGCACCTGAGTAGAGGGAACCATGGGGAGTGCTACAGGTTGGGGGGAGGAGCTGACTGTCACCAAAGAGGAAAGAGACCTAGGGGTTATCATCTCTGATGATCTTAAGGTATCAAAGCAGTGCACAGAAGTGGCAGGGAGGGCCAGTGGCTTGCTGGAGTGCATAGGCAGGGGTATCACCAGCAGGAGGTGGGAGGTGGTGATACCATTGTATAAAACATAGGTAAGGCCTCACCTGGAGTACTGCATGCAGTTCTGGAGGCCGCACCTGTGCAAGGACATAGATAAGGTGGAGACTATCCAGAGAAGGGCAACAAAGATGGTGCAGGGCTTGCACCACAAAACGTATGAGGAGAGACTAAGGAATCTCAATATGTACTTGCTGGAGGAGAGGAGACATCAGGGGGGACATGATTGAAACATTCAAGTACCTCAAGGGCATAAACAAGGTGCAAGTGGGGGACCTTTTCCAATGTAGAAAAAGTACTAGAACAAGGGGGCACAATATGAAATTGGAAGGGGGTAGATTAAGAGGTAATGTGAGGAAGTTTTTCTACACAGAAAGGGTAGTCAATGCTTGGAATAGTCTGCCACAGGAGGTAGTGGGGGCAAGCACAGCGGAGGAGTTTAAGCATGCCTAGGACAGGCACAAGGGAAGCTTGGGGGGGGGAGGGAGTGATGAAAAGCCATTGATCACATAGAGTCAGTGGCCACGTATGATGTATAGGGTCTACAGGTAGACTGAATGGGCCTAGCGGCCCTTATCTGCCGATAATTTCTATGTTTCTATATTTCTATATCCTGGCCTCTTTCTTAACCAGATTATTTTACCACCTTCATTCCTCTGGGCTTACAAATAGTTCATTTACGCAAGCCTGGATTATTTTAATTCTCAAGCCAGGCAAACGTGAACTTCTGCCTAGGAGTTATCGTCCTATATCCTTACTGAATTCAGATATGAAAATCTTGGCCAAAGTGTTGTCAAACTGTCTGCTCCTAGCCTGGAAGGGACTTATCAGTCCTACACAGGATGGTTTTGTGGCCGGTTGCCTATCGTCTGATCATCTTTGCAAAGTTTTACACCTGATTTCTGAGTCTGGGGAGAGCAGGACCCCTGTGGTCCTAGTCTCCCTCGAAGCAGAAAAAGCCTTTGACCGGGTGTCCTGGCCTTTCTTATTTGCCACACTTCATCGGTTCAGTTTTCCTTCCCCTTTCTGTGACTGGCTCAAGGTCATCTATCACCACCCCTCAGCCAGAATTCACTGTAATGGGGTGTTCTCGCCTCCTTTCTCCCTGTTATGTGGCATGAAGCAACATTGCTGTCTTTCCCCTTTTTTGTTTAATTTACATCTAGAGCCCCTCCTTTGCTCTGTTCAACTCAATCCAGGAATTAGAGGTATTCAGGTGGGGGGAATAGAATACAAAATTTCAGCATATGTGGGCAATCTCCTTTTGCATGTGGTGGATCCCCAGTCATCAATTTCTGCTGCTCTGGAGGAAATCAACAGGTTTTCCCGGGTAGCAGGGTACAAACTGAACCTGGACAAATCCATGGTCATGCAATTGAATTCACAGGTGCACAAACTTTGGGTAGATGAGCTTGGTCTTTCATGGGAACCTAAAGTTCTTACCTATTTAGGGATTAAAATGTCCAGATCTATCTCCGGGTTGATCAAGTTTAATCTCTCCTTATTATATCAAGATATTAAGTTAGACCTTCGGAGATAATCTCTTCCCCTTTCCCCTGTGGGGTAGAGTGAATGTGATAAGAATGAATATATTACCCTGGATTTTATACCCACTGGGATTGGATGGCCCCATCTCCCATAAATTTGTTTTTCATATTTTCAGAGCTATCTCTCCAATTTTCTTTGGAACAGAAAGGCTGCCCATAGGGCCTATTACAAGCTCACCATTTGGAAGGAACTCGGGGGGCCTGCATGTGCCAAATTTATTTCTATACTATTGTGCCATATGCTGTAGTAAACTGTTTCAATGGGGATCCACCCCTTATACTCCCCGATGCCTATTAATACCTCATGTACTTTTAGATAATAGTTCTTAGATTCTTTGTCACAGTGAGCCTCCCCAAATCCATGGAAAAGATTTTGAGCCTCCCCAAACAAA
The DNA here is from genome assembly GCA_016271365.2 of Neoceratodus forsteri. Classification (NCBI taxonomy): domain Eukaryota; kingdom Metazoa; phylum Chordata; order Ceratodontiformes; family Ceratodontidae; genus Neoceratodus; species Neoceratodus forsteri. Next base: position 354,482,851 of record CM057454.1, on the reverse strand, counting down.
AATAACATACTGTACTTTGCGCAGTACACCATGAATAAATTGAACCCCCTTTGAGTACTTGGCTCACATTCAGTTCTTTGTCTTATACTGATGGGGAACATTTGAAAAACAGCTCCTGTGCTCAAATGTGTTATCTGAATAACAAATAAATAAAATAAACACACATTATTATTCAGCTTATTATAACCCCCACCACAGGCCAGCCTATTTGCTCCACTGTTTTCATTCTTGAACCACTGTTACCTCTTGTTGCAGTACCTCAATGGGTCAGACTACTTTTTTCTGTTTCCGCCCTATATGAAATAACCTTCCTACATACTTTGCCTCTCCCCTCCTTCCCTACTCCTAAGCAACTTCTCTGGGATTACTTTGCTCCTTCCTGCTATTGCTCTGAGCACTTCTGTGCTCAACCCTTGTATTTGGGCTGTTCTGCCATCAGTCTACAAATTGATCAATTACCACCACTCATTATTAGTTTACCGTTCATATTTGTTTGCACTATTGTTCACTGTGTATTTCTTGATTGTTTTGCAGTTACCTTTTGAAATGTATTTACTACCTACCCTTCCCCGGGTATACCTGAAATGAGCCTTGGCTCATTCACCTTCCCTTGTCACCTATTAGTAAATAAATACATAAAATTCACTTACTATTATCCTCTTTCAGTTTGCTTCATCTCTTCACACAAAATACATAAAACTTAAAATTTAAATACAGTACTTTTTCAGACTTGCTTGAGCCTCCCCTGAAACAGGTTGGGGCCTCCCAAGGGAGGCTGGCCTCACCATTTGAGAACTCCTGCTTTAGAACATCGGCTCTGTGAACTGCATGATCTTACCTTAGGTAGTTTACTGTATGCCAAGCCATCCGAGCTTCCTAAACTACTTCAGTCCTCCCCTATGCTTTGGTCCCTTAAAGCTCTTCACCAGATCTAGTCTCACCTGGGTTTGGATCCTAGTAAAGATACCACCCAACTGCTTATAGGTAATCCGCACTTTCATATAGCGAACCCTCCTATACCCCCTAATTTCTGCCCACCACTTCAACGGATTTTGGTGGCCTCCTTAATTAATGATGGTAGGTCTATTCCTGCCTGCAAAATCCAGGACCAATGTGAAATCCTCACCTATCACCCCTTTAAACATTTGCAGCTGGTCAGGGCAATCTCCTCCTTTTTGGGGCCTCTGTCATGGCAAGGGGATACCAGTCCCTTGATGCAAACTCTTATAGATACCACGGTTCACTCCCATCCCATTTCCAAATTTTATGAATTGCTTCAGCAGTGGGATTCAAGAAGCTCCAAAGGGATCTGCTTTTACTGGCAACAAGAATTGGGGCTTGTCCTGGATGAGGGAACGTGGCAGTAGATCTGGCAGCATCTGTATAGATATGTCAAACATGAACTACTCCATTTCTTACAATATCGTGTCCTACATAATTTATATCTTACTCCCTCCAGGCTTTATAGGATGGGAAGGTCCGCATCCCCAACCTGTATTCAGTGTGGGCATTCCAAAGGGACCTTAAAACACATTCTTTGGGATTGCTCACTAGTAGCTCCATTCTGGCAAGCAATCCAGGACTCTTTAGATCCATGTCTGGGTCTGGGTCCCTATTTTACCCCTCAGATCTGTCTGACGGACCACTTCCTGGAGGACATGGTCAGTTGCCGTAAGGCTTTTCTATCCTTGATTTCGAGTGTTGCTAAATTAATCATTGTCCGACACTGGTAGGATGACTCAGTCCCCACTCCCCCTTAGAGAATGGCACTCGGAAGTACTCCAAGTTCTTGAAATGGAGAAATATAGTGCCCACCAGCAGGCTCATCAGGAGGGGTTTATGAAGAGATGGGGTCTCTTGTTAGCCCTCCTACCCATATTACAGGCTCCTTAAGGGGTGCTGGCCAGATTCAGGGGTGCGGACGGATCCCTCTGCTGTTGGAGGGGAGGAGGCTATAGGCTCCTGTATTTCTTCCCCTATTTATTTTTTATTTTGTTCTTTCTTCCCCTATTGTGATATTGCTCCTTATTGTGCTCTTGGGGGGCAGTTGAGGGGGAGTTGAGGTTTGGTTGGGGGAGGGTGGGGGATGTTTGTTCTTATTGTCTTCTGTCACCGCCGTTACTGTTCTGATCATGATTACTGGTAGCCCGTGACATGTCAACTGCGATTGAGCAAACTGCAAAATGGCGACTCCATTGCGGTGCATGTCATGGGGGCTACCGATGAGGTAGGGCAACCGGATGGGTGAGGCTCCACATGTAGCAACAGGATGTTGCTACAATGCCTGGTGCATTGGGGGTGGAGCAAGCACATTCAGCGAGGGTGGGAGGGTTTTGAGGGTGGTGCCACGGTGGACTGTAGCTGGCCCCATGGGCGTGGTGGGTGGGTTCGTGGCTTGGTGGACAGGGTGCTGGGTCCGGTACAGGTAAGTTTTTAACATTTTGCACCCCAGAGTTGAGAGTCCTTCGTAGGGGGTGCGGGCGCAGCCCTCCACATAAAATATAAAAATGTAAGTCCCCAGCAGCATTTGCTTTATGCGCCGGGTAGTCACAGCGCTGAAACTGATTTTCAGCGCTGTGACTTCACCGTAACAGCGATCGCCTTTCGGTGGTCACCATTATGACATAGAACCCGATTACCATTTCTTGGGTTTTCTTCTAACTTACTGAGTTATGTAACGAGTCAGTTGTTACCTGCTTGTTTGTATATTTGTTGTTATAACCTCAACAAAGTATACTAAATTGAAAAAAAAGTAAAGTTCTATTTGAAACTTCCAACCTCCCCTCCATACATTGTTATCATCTGAAATAGGGGAAGGGATATCCAAAACCTCACACCTCTGTCTAAGCCAGTAGGAAATGTCAGAAACATTTACCCGCTCATTCTGAAACAGTATGGTAACAACCTTCACTGCTGGTTTAGTTAGAGGTATGGCAGTAAAAGGTGTCCAAATCAGAGTGTCTTTCAAAGTTTCATGCTGAGCCCAAAATCTATCTAAGGACTTTGTAGATTTAAAACTGACATTGTACAATTTCTCATTTACCACATGAATAAATGTACACCATTCAGATGCTGCAAAATATATAGAGCCCCTAATTAGAGATCAGATTACATAAATCCTGGTTGGAGGGTATTTTTCATTCCCCATGTATCTTAGACAAATGACATTCTGCCCTTGTGCTGGTTTGACAGTAAGCAAGAAAAGGTTAGATAACTTTCAGGCCTCCCAGTAGCACCTCAGTCTCCTCCCCACTTCCTGACCCCCCTGGCTGCCTTGGAGGTAATGGAGGGAAAGGCACCTTTCTCCTAAGGATTTGACCAGATGCTGCCTCCAAACTATCTAAACCCATGTCCCTGGGCACTGGTACCTGAAGGATGAGAAGGGACTTGGCAAGGTTGGAAGAATGGTCAGAAGTATGGCAGCTTGGATTCAACGCAAAGAAGTGCAAAGTAATGCACCTGGGAAACACAAACCCAGGGGAAGAGTACACAGTGGGGGGGGGTAGTAACAACAACAAAAATGGAAAGGGACCTGGGGGTAATCATATCAGATGACCTTAAGGTTAGCAATCAATATGAGAAGGCAGTAGGGAGGGCTGGGGGGATACTGGTATGTATAAGAAGAGGCATCACCAGCAGAAAACAGAAAGTTTTTATCCCTCTGTACAGACAGTTGGTGAGACCCCATCCGGAGTACTGTATCCAGTTCTGGAGACCCCATCTCCGCAAGGACATAGACAGGATGGAGGCAGTCCAGAGGAGGGCAACTAAAATGGTACAAGGTCTGCAAGAGAAGCCATATGAGGAGAGATTAAAGGAGCTTAATATGTATTCTCTTGAAGAAAGGGGGGAGAAGGGGGACATGATTAAAAGTTTTAAGTACCTCAGTGGATTCAACAAAGTCCAAGAAGGTAGCATCTTTCAGAAAAAAAGATGTGCAAGAACAAGGAGACACAATTTGAAGATGGGGGGGGGGGAGACGGCTCAGGGGCAATGTGAGGAAGTATTTTTTCACAGAGAGGGTGGTGGACGCATGGAACCGCCTTCCTGAAGATGTTGTGGGGTCTAAAACTGTGGGAGAATTCAAGAATGTATGGGACAGACATAAGGCAATTCTTGTGGGGGGTAGGAAGAAATAGACTGTTGGTTAACTAGGATCTGCAGCTTATCCAGGAGGTAGGGAAATGGGCAGACTAGGTGGGCCAAGCAGTTCTTATCTGCCGTCAAAGTCTATGTTTCTATGCTTCTATGTTTCTATGTCCTTGCATCTGGCACATGTCTGGGGCTGCTGTATTACTGGGGCTACGGGAACAGGATCAGACAGGGAAACATAATTTCAGAGGAGGCAACAGCTGCTGCTATTGCCACGTTTTTATCTGCCAGATGTTGAAGTAGCAAAGCTTTCTGTTCTGCAGTTCCTGTCATCAAAGCTGCATTATCATCCTTTAAGTAATGTATGGGCTCAGAAAACTCCATCTCACCACCCTGCTGAGCCACTTCATCATCATCATCATCATCATCATCAAAAACAGGTACTGCTGACTTTATTACTGGAACAGGCTCAGCCCCATGCTGAGCTCCAGGAACTGTAGGCAATACAGCTTCAAAAGTTGTTTCACTAAGATCCATCTGAATAGGCAAAGCCACAGGTGTACGTCCTCCATCACCTCCAGGGTTGGCCATCTTGCCTGCCAGCAAGACAGCCACAGCGCCCTCCTCTGAAGACGAGGGGAGTTAGTTTCCCCAATGTCCTCATCAAATTCCCCCATTTACTAAAATATCCCCAATAGTCTGATTCAATTTTAATTAGTTTGTAAATGTATCCCGATGACACCCCCCCCACCCCCCTGGCAAGGCTGAAAATAGGCAGTATTGTCTATCCTTCTTTTCCAGTCTAATTAATACAGAAAAGCATGCCCCAGAAATAATTAACAAGCATTTGTCAATGCTGAATGTTGCTTGCTTGAATGTGCTGTTTAGGTATTTGGAAGTGATAGTACCATGCCTAAGAACTGTCATGTGCCCCCCCAAGACATCCACTGGGTCTTTCTGTTCAGTATTCACAGAAGAGGGGGAGGGCCAAGGGCCGCAGCAGTACAGCAGTTGCCAAGGGGGTGAAGAGGTGGACAATAGTCCATTCACAGGCAAAAGAGTTATGCAGGAGCTCACTAAATTGAAGGTAGACATAGCGATGGGACCAGATGGCATACACCCAAAGATATTAAGAGAACTGCGAAGGGAGATAGCACTACCTCTGGCAGCCATCTTCACTGAGTTATTCAACACAGGGGTGGTACCAGAGAATTGGAGGAGGGCACACGTGGTCCCTCTACACAAATCCAGCAGCAGGGAGGAGGTATTACTTAGTATTACTTGATATGAAAGAACAGAAGAAGGCCAGAGCCCATCGAGACTGTTCCCCACACTATGTGGGACATTATTTATTATCCCTCAACCAAACGTCTAATTTGTTTTTAAAGACAGTGGCACTAGTTGCCTCTACCAATTCTTGTGGCAAGGTGTTCCATACAATGGATGCTCTTATTGGAAAAAAGTTTCCCCTTTTGCTGGTTTTATAAGTTTTTACTTCAAGCTGTTTATTATGCAGTCTCCGAACGTGTCTCCTTTTGGAGAGTGTTAGACCACAATTATCCATTAGATCTGGTGAATTTATTAAATTAAAAACCATAAGCATATCACCTCTTAATCTTCTAGTTTGAAGAGAGAAGAGACCAGTAGCTTTTAATCTGTTCTGATAATCTTGGAATCATTCTAGTTACTCTCCTTGGAACCTGTTCAAGAATTGCTATGTCTTTTTTTTGGTTTGGATTCCAGAAAGGGGAGCCATAGTCTAGATACATTCTAATGTATGCCCTATACAATGGAATAAGGCATTGTTCAGTGCGATTAACAAAAGTGCGTTTTATTTGCCTCAAAAGTCTGTTGGTCATGCAAGCAGTTCTAACACAGTGATCATTTCATGTAAGTTTATTATTAACATATATCCCTAAATCTTTTTCACAATTTGATGAGTGAAATGGTAGTCCGTTTATATGATATATCATTTTTGGATTATTTACACCGAAATGCACTACTAAACATTTGTCTTGATTAAACTGCATATGATTTTCATTTGCCTAAAGTGTTAATTTTTCCCAAATCCTTCTTTAATGCAGAAATATTTTCTTGATTATTAACCTTGCCCCCCAATTTAGTATTGTCTGCAAATTTAACTATGAAGTTATTTGGCCCTGTTTGTAAATCACTGATAAAGAGGTTAAACAATGTTGGTCCCAAGACCAACCCCTGTGGTACACCACTTGTCACACTACCCAAATCAGACAAGATATCATTAATTCTGACTCTCTGAGAACGATTTGTCAACCAGTTTAAAGTCCAGTTGACAATATCAGGTGACAAACTTAGATTGTGCATTTTAGTAATGAGTTTTTCATGTGAGACTTTATCAAAAGCTCTACTAAAGTCCAAAAGAATTACATCAATAGGGATACCCACATCTAGTAGAGTACTTATATTATTGTAAAAAGATATCAGATTGGTGGTGCAGGAATACTTGGGAGTAAACCCATGCTGATTTGAATCATAAATTCCTAATTTTTTACAATCTTGATCTATTAGAGACTTCATTACTCGTTCCATTATTTACCAGCCACTGCGGTCAGGCTAATTGGACGATAATTTTGCACAGAACCTCTACTGCCTTTTTTAAATATGGGAGTAACTATTGCTGAACGCCAATCATTTGGTACAATGCTCTCTCATAAGGATTTATTGAAAATAATTGACAAAGGTATAGAAATATTTATAGAGGTTTCGATCAGAAACCATGGATGAATACCGACTGGACCCGGACTAGTATTTTTTTTTAGTTTTTTGATAGCCTGTATAACGTCAGTTGGCTAGAACCTATGATAATCTACGTGGTGAACTTTAAATGTACTAATAGATGATTTTTGAGAGAAGACAGAACAAAAGTACTTATTAAAGAGATTCGAGGTTTCTATATCAGATGGAGAAGAGCCATTGGTTTTAATGGGACCAATGGTCCTTGATACACCTTTTTTACTATTTATATAGGAGAAAAGAGATTTGTGACAGTCTTTTGTGTGAGTTAGTTTAAATTCTAGATTATTTTTTGCCAATTTAATAGAATTTTTTAAGTTTTTTACAGATAGTCTGTATTTATGTAATGGAGTAGTTTTAAATGGAACAGAACTATTCTTAAGTTTCCTAAAAAGTTTAATTTTTATTTTAATCTGATTTTTAATTGTCTTGTTGAACCATGGGGGAATTTTTCCTTTATTATTAAATTTACTCTTACATGGAATAAAGGTATTTTCCAAATAATGTACAATGTTTTTAAAAAAGTCCAAAGCTTGTTGTGTTGTACAATTAAGAAGATTAGATTCCCAGTTTATGTTTGTAAGTATTCATTGATTTTAGAAAAAAATGCTTTGTTATAATTTTTGTATAGTATAACTTCCTTTGTGTAGTTTTAAACTGTTGAATTTCAAAAAGAATAGATGAATGATCACTGGTCCCAAGTGGATCCCAAATTTGTAAATTGCTAATTTGTTGCTCTATGTTAGTAAATAATGGATCCAAAATATTAGGACCTTGAGTGGGTTCAGTAACAAGTTGTTGTAATCCAGTACTAACTACCACATCTATTAGTCATTTCTCGGCATAGGACTGTCCTGAGAATGAGTCTCAGTTAATATAAGGGAGGTTAAAGTCATCAAATATTACAGTATTTTGAGATTCTGAAAAATGTGTAATTTCTTTAAACATATCAGTTGTGTAATCTGAATTTGCAGATGGAGGTCGATAGATGTTACCAGTAGTTATATAGGATTGCTCCTTCAATACGATTTTAACCCATATACTTTCCAAAGGGAAGGGAGAACACACTTCAAAAGAAGGAATATCATTTCGTATATACATACAAACTCCACCGCCTTGCTTATCTAATCTGTTTTTATGACATAACTTATAACCTGGAATTTCTATGGACCAAATTGAGGATGCATCCCACCAAGTTTCAGTTACTCCCACCACACCTATATTTAAAGTTTTACATTTGGCTTCAAGTTCTGCTAATTTGAGTTGGTTTAAAGATCTTGCATTCAAAGCTAGGAATTTACATTTAGTTGTAATAATATTTTGGTAAGTATTCAGAGACTTGGGAATAGACCCATTCTCCCCCACTGTTTTTAGTTTAAACAATGATTTATGATTTTAGTGATACTTTTCCCTATAAGTGTACTACCCCTATGACTGAGATGTAAACCGTCCCAGCAAAACAAGGAAGAATGATCTGAAGAGGTGGAGAACTATAGGCTGGTCAGGCTCACCTCAGTAGTGGAGAAGATCATGAAGGCATTGCTTAAAGAAAGGATAGTGTGGCATCTAGAAGCCATCAGAGCCCAGGACCACAGGCAACATGGATTCACAGTGGGGAGGACATGTCAGACAAATCTGGTTGATTTCTTTGACTGAGTGACAGAGGAAGTAAATCAGGGTGGGGCAGTGGATTTCAGCAATGCCTTTGACACCGTCCCACATAGGCAGCTGATAAACAAGCTGGGTAGGCTGGGCATGGGGGAAAGGGTGTTAAACTTGGTTAGAAACTGGCTAACAGACAGGAGGCAGAGAGTGGTGGTAAATGGGATACAGTCTGAGGGAAGGGGGTGACCAGTGGGGTGCCGCAGGGATTGGTCCTGGGGCCAGTCCTGTTCAATGTCTTCATTAGTGACATTGCAGAAAGGCTGAAGGGAAAGGTCTGCCTGCTTGTTGAGGACACCAAGATCTGTAACACAGTGGATACTCCAGAGGGGGTGGAGAAAATGAGGAGGGACCTGGGGAAGCTTGAAAAATGGTCTGAGGACTGGCAACTGAAGTTTAATTCAAAAAAGTGCAAAATTATGCACCTGGGACACAAAAACCCTGGGGAAAGCTACAGGATGGGGGAGGGGAGTTGCTGACAGTCACAAAGAAGGAAAGAGACCTGGAGATTCTTATTTTCAGATAACCTGAAAATGTCGAAGTAAAGTGCTAAGACAGCTGGGAGGGCCAGTAACATGCTGGGGTGCATAGGCAGGGGTATCACCAGCATAAGGAGGGAGGTAGTGATGCCATTATATAAAACCATGGTCAGGCCTCACATGGAGTAATGCGTGCAGTTCTGGAGGTTGCACCTTCGTAAGGACATTAACAGGCTGGAGATGGTCCAGAGAAGGGTGAATAAGATGGTACAGAGCTTGCAACACAAGACTTATGAGGAGAGATTAAGGGACCTCAATATGTACTCACTGGAAGAGAGGAGGGAAAGAGAGGATAGGATAGAAACATTTAAGTACCTCAAGGGTATAAACAAGGTGCAGGAGGGAGACATTTTCCAATACAGGAGGAGCACAAGAACGAGGGGGCATGACATGAAATTGGAAGGTGGGCGCTTAAGAGAGAATGTGAGGAAGTTCTTCTTCACAGAGAGGGTGGTGGACGTGTGGAATGGTCTGCCTTAGGAGGTGGTGAGAGTGAGCACTGTGGATGGATTCAAGCATGCTTGAGACAGGCATAGGGGAACCATAGCAGTACAGCAGCTAGTGGGTCAGAAGCAGTAATCCAGTACAAGGGCTTACAGGCAGACTAGATGGGCCAGGCAGTTCTTATCTGCTGACAATTTCTATGTTTCTATGTCTGTGTCTCTTTCTCTTATGAATTACAGACATAGAGAGACACACAAGCATATGCCGCTTGCATGTGCTGTTCCCCACTATGTCCTACCTAACACACTACTATCCACAGACACACAGAGAGAGGACACAGTACATTGTCTCTTCAGTGCTGCCTGCAAGGTCATAATGTCGCACGCCAATAGGCGACATTTACATTATGGCTTAGCCGGCAGCGCCAGATTGGTGGAGGAATGGTGCAATACTGCTGTACTCGGTATTGCACCATTCACACTTTCTCAGGCAGAGGATAAGACCTCTGCTGGGAGTGGGTTCCACCAACCAGCTGCTGTAGCTCAACAGAACGAGCCACAGCAGCAGGAAACCCAGGCAGTGTTGCTGAGACTGGGTTTGATTCCTGGTCCCAGGAACTTTTATTTTTTTCAACTTTGTGCGCTCCCCGACATGAACCCCCCCTGGAGTTGAGAATCTATAGTGGGGAGTTCAGGGGGCACAGCCCCCCATAACAGGGGGTATGGGGGACAGAGCCACCCATAGAAAAAAGAGATATGCTGCATCGCAAGAATCACGCCGTATTGACAGCGCGATCTTGCCATGCGGCATAATGTTGTGCAAAATTATGACCCCGTGCCCCAATGCTGCTCCCCCAGTGTCTCTGTCTCTCTGTCTCTCTGTCTCTCTCTCTCGCTCTTTCACTGTTACTCTCCCTGTCTCGCTTTCTCTATGTCGCTCTCAAAGCACCAAGCTCCATTCTTGAACGCTGAGGGGAAAAAAACTCAGTTGCGCTCTCTCACTGTCTCTCACTGGGATTGAGGGGGTGGCAGAATGGGACACAGAGAACTTGTTGTATGGGAGGTGGGAAAGCAGCACAGTGATTCCCAAAGAAAAAGACACTGAGAGAGACAGAGCCAGAGTGAGAGAGAGAGAGTGAGAGACACAGCAAATACACAGGTCTCTCCTGTTCTGTACCGGGGAGCAAGGGGAGGCCGCAGACTACAACATCCCAATGTTTTCTCTCTTGCTGTCTCACAGGACATTTCAGCCATGGTGCAGGTGCAGAAGAGTGATTTTGCTGTCTCTCACTTTCTCTATTGTCTGTGCACTGACGGTGGGGAACGGGTAATGGGGCAGCCATTGTTGGGGGGGTGCTAGGAAAGGAAACTCTGGGTGGCCACTGTCACATGCGCTCTCTCCTCTCTTCTATATTACAGACTGTCAGAGGGCTCTATACTGCTGATCATTGCTGCCACTGTTTCTGCAGACAGAGACATAGACAGACAAACAGAGAGAGAGATGAAAACACATTGCTGCAACTTTGGTGCCTACTGTCTCCCACTGTCTGTGTGTCTCTCTCTCTCTGTCTTACACGCTAGACTGCATGGCCACTGTCACTCTCAACTACCTCCTTGCCCACTTGGACTGCTTATTATATGCAAACTGGACAGGGTAGTGGCTAGCAGAACACACACAGACGCTCTGTCTCCGAGCTCACAGGCCACACAGCTGCCATGCACGTCTCGTTGTCTTGCAATGTGTGGTGTTTCTGTGTCCCCTAGCAACAACTTGTCACACAGACACGAGATTGCCATACCATTGCCTGACATTGTCTCTGTCCCAGTCACTCTCTCTGTGTGCATCAGACTGCACAGTGGGATCACTTCACCTGGCTTGTCCCCATTGCACTTCACCAACTTGGGGACATAATCTGTCTGTGCCGCTGGACTGCAGTCTGAAAATACAATCTGACTGCACTCAGCATGGACTGGGGCCTCAGAAGCAGCAAATTATGCAGGACAGTACTGACGGTACTGATTTCACCTTGGGCTTGGTGTCCGGTGGTCCGCGTGGTGGCTAAGTGTGTACACAGAAGTTGTTAACTATGCTCTGGTTGCACGACGGTGTGCATTATCACACTTCAGGTGCTGCTGCACAGTCAATCAAATCCATTCAAAAGAAGAATTGTACGGATTCACTTTAAGAAAAAAAGGGTATTCTTAGAGCTGCCGGAATATTTGGAGCGCTACCAGAGTATTCTCTTACAGCAACGCTTGTTCCACGGAGCACTAGGCAGCTTTGTGGTGCATTGTTTAAGCTAAAGCTTCTCTGGTTCCTCCCGTAATTTGTGAGACTGATAGCAGCTTAGCTTAGCCAGTCACATTAGCATGGTCACTGGAGCCTGGCTCGAAGAAATGCAAAACATGAGGAGCCGGTGGGGGGGGGGTCAGAGGGACAACAAGAAAGAAACGAGGTATGGGGAACACACAAGAGAAAAGGTGTGTGCAGGGAAGGAGGGAGAGACAGCAAGGAAAACGGAGTGATGGAGGGGAGGGAAGGGGGGACGGCTTTATGTATATGAAATGAAAGAAGTGTTCTCTCATTGGAGTGCTTCATTTGTTTCAAGTACACAAAGTTTCCGTCCATAAACTGTAAACCATTGTCATACTTAGCTTGCATGATAGTTGGTTTGTCAAAGATGAGCCCAATGCAGCTTGACCTGCATTGGGCTAATCAGTGACACACCTCTGCAATGCCATTTTCTGTAGCAAAACATTTCTTGTGCAAGCACAAGCAATGTAAAAAGGAAGAGAAAGGCAGACAGTGGAAGTAATTAGGGAGTAGATTCAGTATTCTGAAGCTTTGATAGGTGGAGGTGGGGAAGGCCCCCCGCCTCTGAAGCCACCTCATAGTTCAGACCGATACCAGTATGTTTGCTTGCCTTGCAAATGAACACAAGCATTTGGCAATGATGAATGGTTGCTTGCTGGCATTAGCAGTGGAAGTGCCGGAGTTAGACAGATGCAGTATAGGAATGGCAGTGAAGTATTGAACTGATGCCAACTCCACCCCCACCCTGCAGAGATGGACAGGCATTGGGGTGTGCCTTTGGGTTGTCACCCATAACAGTCATGACATTTCACCTCACCCTACCCTGCAGACACTTACAAGTGTCAAAGTGTGCCTTGGGGTATTCAGACTTTACACTCACCTCATTCCATAAGGAAATTAGCTGAAATGGGTGCAGTATAGGAGAATGGGGTGAACTCTGGGGAGAAAGAGTCCAAGGTGCACCTTGATGACTGTTACTGGCTGCAGGGTGAGGTGGGTGTGGAATGGTGTGAGCATTACTGTCGACAATCCCAAGTCACACCCCTGATGCCTGTCAGTCCCTACAGGGTAGGGCATTATGATCGGAAACCCTAATGCCCAGGGTGTTTCTTGGTATTTTTCCTCCAAGTTTTCAACATGGGCTTTTTGTGATCCCACCGGATGAACAGTGACACTGTCAGTTCATTAGCCAAAAGGTGATTTTGCACTGCGACTGCGCCATTTGGTGCCACAGGTGTGAAAACACATTTTGAACAGGATATGAAAAATGACAGCTCATGAGGAGGTGTAAAAATATCGTAATCTTGAAAATCTGGAGTACATTAAAAAACTGGTGAAGTCACAAGTGTGCGTAGAAACTGCACAATGCACACCCATAATTATTTTGAGGATTTTTTACATGTATGCCAGATTTTCAACATAGGCCTTTTGGGACCTCCGCTCATGAACAGTGTCACTGTGATTTTCTTAATCTGTCCCGAATACTGATTTCTCACAGGGACCATGCTATTCTGCATCAGAAGTACGAAAACACATTTTGGCCAGGATGTGAAAAATGACAGCTGTACTGTTCATAAGGAGGTGGGGAAAAATGCCAGTGTTGAAAATCTGGAGTGAAAATATTACAAATTCGTGAAGTTATGAAGGTGCGTGGAAACTGTGCAATGCACGCTCGTAACACAGTCATTTTATGGACTTTTGTCATCAAATTTTCAACATAGGCATTTAAAGACCTCTGCTCATGAACAGTTCACTGTGATTTTCTTAATCTGTCCTGAATATTGATTTTGCACACCGACTGTGCCATTGCGCGCTACATGTGCGAAAATACATTTTGGGCAAGATGTGAAAACGACATCTGTACTGTTCATAAGGAGATGTGATAAAATGGCAATGTTGAAAATCTGGAGTGAAAATATTAAAAATTCTTGAAGTTACGAGTGTGTGTAGGAACTGTGCAATGCACGCTCGTAAAACAGTCATTTTGGGGAATTTTTTCACCAAATTCTCAACATAGGGTTTTTGGGGGCCTACCTCATGAACTGTGATGCTGTTGTTTTGTTATTCAGTCCCAAAATGTGGTTCCACATAGTGATCGCGAAATCACCTTTCGGGACCGAATAACAAAATGACAGTGACTGAGTTCATGATGAGGGTTCCCAAGAACCCCATGTTGAAAATTTGGTGAAAAAATTCCTAAAAATGGCAGAGATATCCACTTAAGTTGAAAAAACCCTATTTATGCCATTATGCAGCTTACCGGCATTTCTTCAGTTCACGGTCAGCTTTGAAGAGTGCAGACGTGATCCCAGTCCATCAAAGATCATCGCACCAGGCTCCAGAGGTAAGTATGGGATGGGAGGGTGTGGGGAGATGGGGTGCGCAGAGGATGGGTGCAGGTTGGGCGAGGGGGCGCCACAGACACTGCAGGACCATTTTCTTTATTTGTACAGGAATGAAAAAAAAAGAATGGAAAAATGACACTGCGGGACTATTGGCATGTTAGGGATGGGCTCCCAGCGTGCCACCTGGATGTTTGATAGGAAAGGGGGAGTGTGTGCTGGGGAGGTGCATGATCCAAGGGGGGATTGGACACCCCCCTCAGCACACAACAAATGGGGGGGTGCATCATGCCAATGGGGATTGGGCTACCCTGTCGGCAAATGAACTGGGGAGGAGGCATGCCAACAGGGGGATTGGGCACCCCGTCTGCTTTAAGAACTGGGAGAGGTGGGTGACATCTTTCTGTCAGCTTTGTGGGGACTGTGTGAGGCCGAAGGAGAAGCCGTCACTATGGGGACACCACACAATGCAGCTTGTAATTGGCTGCTGCAGTCAGGGACGCCTTGCAGCAAAAACAGCTGATAGCATAGTGATGGGGCACTCCCTGATTGCAGCAGCCACGTTTCTTTGAGCATAGTAGCATGCTCATTAACTGCCGTCATCAACAGCATGCTCCTCTATTTGCCACGGCAGAGACCAGCCCCAGAATGGACTGCTGCCACTTGGCACAACACTGCCACTCCCCCACAACCAGCTTGTAAAGGAAGCCTGACACAATGTGTTTCTTGCACATGCATGCAAGCAACACAAAAATTAAGAGTCTTTTATAATTCCATTCTACTGATATCAGCTGTAAAATCTGTGCCAGTGGCCACAATAGATAATAGTGGTCATGTTCTCCTTTATTATTTGCGAAGTCTGAGTATTGCGCAGCCACATTCCAGAACAACATTAATCACCCTTCCAAGTTCTGAAAGGTTATCCATTCCCTTTTCTCCCTTCCAATGTAGTCTCCATCCCTTGTTCTCAAGGTTGGTGACGCCCTCATTTTTGACCCTTCTGCTGTTGCCTCTTCCTTTCAGTCCTACTTCACTACTTCTGCTATCTCTCTCTCATCCCTTCCTCCCCTTCCCGCTTTTTTTCCTTAGTCTGTCTCCCCCTCTGCTCCCTTTTTCCATCTCTTCTGCCACTCTCTCTCTGCTTCCCTTAAGGACCTACTTGCCCTAACTCCTCACAAGGGAGGTAACCCCGATGGCACTGATCCTACGCCTCTGCTTCTTTCAGCCCCTGCCATTGCACTGCCTATTACCCCGTTCCTCAACCTTTCTTTTTCCTCTGCAACTGTCCCTGAAGCCTGGAAACAAGCTACTGCCATACCACTTCCTAAAGGTGTTAATCCTTCTCCTAGTATCTTACATTCTATCTCTTTCCTTTTCACCCTAAGTTGCAGGAACACCTTGTACTATCTCAGCTCTTCCTTCCTTCCTTGATTCCTTCTCCTTCACCACCTCCTTGCAGTCTAGTTTTAGGAAATCCCACTCCACTTCCACTTCCCTCCTCTGGCTCACTGGCTTCATCCTCTCAGGTATGGATCAGGGACTGATCACCTCTGCCATTTTTGTTGATCTTGCTAAAGCTTTTGACACTGTGGCGCATCCCCTCCTTCAGGACAGACTTAAACCAGCAAGCCTCTCTGACTCTGCAGTCACTTGTTTCCATTCTTACCTTGAGGGAAAGTCTCAAGCTGTCAGGATAGGTAGCTCTGTTTCCTCATCACTCCCCATCTGCTCAGGTGTCCCTCAAGGGTCTGTCCTGGGCCCTGTTCTCTTTTCCATATTCTTAAATGACCTCCCCTCTGTATGTTCCTCTGCGTCCGTTCATATGTATGCTGATGATACAGTTCTTTTTGTATCTGGCTCCTCTTCCCATGACCTTACCTCAGTGCTACAGCTGAATTTTGACAACATTGACAACATTCAGTGCTGGTTCCAGTCTAACCAACTGTCCCTCAATGCAAAAAAAATAAAACCAGTTTCCATGATTAGAGGCTTACCAGACTCACGCCTCTTTCTTTCTTTCACACTCTTGATGGTGCTATGATTGAGGATGTGTCCTCTTTTAAGTACCTTAGGGTCTGGCTGGACCATCCTCTTGATTTTTTACACCATAAGTTCTACGCCAGGTTTGGTGAACCGTACAGGAACAAAATGAATATCCTGCTTCCTGCCCACCGAGAGATGTTTTTAAAGATGGTTCTTCATATTTTTGACTATGGAGATATAGTCTATAGTGGAGCTCCCAAATCATCCCTTTCCAGACTGGACCTCTCTTTCACTCTTTTTGTCATTTTGCTTTAGACTGTCCCTCTCGTACCCACCACTGCTCACTTTACTCTGCCCTTTAACTCCCCTCTCTTGATGCAATGTGTCTTTCCCATTGTGCCTCCTTTATATTTTAAATTCTGGTTTGGTTCCCATGCCTCCTACCTTATATCCCTACTATCCTCTTCGTCCTCCTCCTGCCCTCTCTGCAGTAAAATTTCCCATTCCTTTTCTTGTCCTTCTCAAAAATCTACTGTATGTCAATCCGTTTCTCATATCACTTTCCTAAACTCTGATCCTCCTTTCCCCTGTCAATCTGCTCTGCCTCTTCTGCTTTCTCCTTAAAGTCTCTTCTTCATGACTTTTCTTCTCCCACCTGCAACTGTCCATGACCCTTTACATCTTGTCTTCCTTACTCCAAACTAGTTTTGCCCTGGCCATGTTGTTCCCCTCATCTCCAGGCTATACCTGTATAAGTAGTTCCTCCTGTCTATCATAAATTAATTTTATATACTGTACTACACGTGGTTATTGTAATGATTGCCTGCAATATTTATGATTATGCTCCTTTGATATACTGTACTGCTGTATACTGTATGACTTCTATTTTTGTAATGTAATGTTATTACTGTTTAGTTTTTTTTTTCTTCCTCTTGATCTATCTCCACTTCCCCTCACTCCCAGGATGCATCTGGAAATGAGCTGTTAGCAGCTCAGTATGTCTTTTCTGGTGAAACTTTTGAAATAAATATTCAGAGCCAGCCATTTCTACCATGCAGCAAGAAGTGCTATGTGCCGTAGATAGTGCACAGCCGATGTGGGGCGATATTCAGACAGTAAGCGTGCTTTAAGTAGAGTGCACTAGCTGTCTGAATATGTGGCCAGCTGGCACAGGGCATAGTGACAATGTGCTGTGCCAACACAGCCCATGATTTAATATAGCTTGCAGAGGAGCCTACTGGAAATAGTGCTGCCCAAACAGGACAGTGCCAGGGCTCCTGTGGGCCATAGTCACTGCTAACACGCTAAAGAGCCCATTGGGGATGCAAGTCACTGAGGGGCCATGGGTATGCCCATTATAGGCTCATTAGCCTGCTGCACAGCACTCAGAGTAACCATTGTGTATTGTTAGGCATCTTCCATGGCGTCTAGTGGTCCCTATCCCCAACTGCCCATGCCAGATGTTCTAAGCATAATCCTGGCATCTAGTGGTCCCCTAACCTTCCCCCTGATCTCCCATGCTGTTCATTTGAAGCATATTCCCTGGTCCCTAGTGGTCAGGAGGAGAGTGGAGGGCTCGCCAGTCACAGTCCATATCAGTACGTACTGCCAGTGACTGAGGTGAGGGGTGTGGGGCAGTGGGTCCAGAGTGGGTGGGTTGGGAGGGGTTTGGCAACTGTTCAAAGGGGGGGGGACCACTGTATGCCAGAGAATATTCTTAGAATCACCAGCATGGGCGATAAGGGGTTGGGGGGACCACTAGCCACCAAGGAATATGTGTCAAACAACCAACATGAACAATCAGAAGGTGCAGCCACTGTGCCGTGTTAAGGGCAGGGTTTCAACAATATTAACAAGTGCTGTGATGGTGGCATTCAATGCTGCCAAAACCTTTGAACATTTCATTTTTATTCCATTTATTTTTTATTCTTGTAGGCCTGATGAGCAAATTGCCCATTTTCACAGGCGACAAGTCGTAATATACAGGAAAAACATAGAGGAAATATACCACTGCACCCATTATGCATGAGGGATCCCTCATTTGTGTAGGTGCAGCAATATATTCTGCATGGTCGCACTGTCAGGTTAGTGCAGTGCACTGGGGGCCTCTGTATATGTCCCCTGTGCTGACTGTGAATGCTATTCACTGTTAGCACAGCACTAACTCAGTACCACGTAAACTGTTTGACTATGGAGCCCAAGAAACCTTATCTCATCTTGTGCTTTATAAATAGTTCTTCTGTGTATGCCATGTAATGCTATCCTACCCACAATTTTCATATTTTATCCAGCATGTATTTTTAAATAGTTTCTCTCTGTTGTTCCTTCTTACATGGTCCTTCATAAATACGTTGGGCTGGATTTTCAAAGAGCCCCTAGATCATCACAAATATGTGGTGATCTAGGGCTGTGGTGCACCCCAGCTATGTCAGGGACCCTGAGCCCTATTCAGAAAGAACAGGGTCCCTACGCAACAAATCAGGGAGTTGTCATATTGTCAGGCATGCGCCATAGCAATAGGTGCACCTAAGGGACTTGGAGCAGGGATCTGGCTGCCCCCCAACTCGGCACAACAGCAGAGGTGCCAGGATGGTTGGGGGTGGGGGCAAACACATGGCAGGCATGCGGGGTAGGGGGACAGCATGGGCACAGGGTGCCATAATGATGGTTGGGGAGTGGGTGGGCTGACATAATAGTGAAGCTGCACCCAGCGGGGGTGCCATTTATTGAGCAATACTGGCAGTGATACAGAATGGGGAGGGGTACAGAGACATACAGTGCCATGGGCACTATGTGGGCTTGGCCCTGGAGGTTGCTCCCAGGTCTGTGCCCCCATGGGCCCATGGCACTTTGTGTCTCTGTACCCCCTCCCCATGCCAGTATTGCTCAATAATTGGCACCTCTGCCAGGTGAACATCACTGTTATGCCAGCCCACCCCCCCAACCACCGCTTTGGCACCCCGTTCCGATTCGGACATAGACTGTGTTTCTGAATTGGGACTGCTGCATCCTTTGCCGCAAGGTGCATGTTGCATCTGAACCCTTTGCTGCAAGCACCTTGCAGCATTCATAGGGCTTTGAAAATCCAGCCCATTATGTTTTGCCCCTTCCTCCCACCCCTCCCTTCAATCCTCGGACACTTCCATAAACAAGATTCCTATTAACATTTGTAATTCTAGGCAGATTGGGTGGCCTAAGCAGTCCTTTTCTGTTGGCAAATTCTGTTCAATGCTTTCCTGGTAAAATAATTTCCATAACTAAATTAATGAATTCAATATTTTGCAGTTACAGAACTTTGTGCGATGCCTATTAATGATCCATAGTTGTCAGTTCCTACCTAGTGTTCATACTTGGAGTGATATTCCTTTTCAAGACTACTGTGATAATGTATTTCATTTCATTGTAAATCTTGATGTTTGCACAATTATTATTATTATTTCGCAATACTTGGAGGTCCTGTATCAGATGTCAGTGCTGGAATTCATCACTAGCTACATTATATTAATGAGCAGATTATTTTGTATTGGAACATTAGCAAGGATTGGTGCACACTAATTTTGAAATCAGAAGCCACTCATGTGGAAGTTATAGTTAATTACCAGCACTAGTTTTTTTATAATTCGTCGTTCATCATATTGTTTGATTCCACTTGGATAATATTAAAAATGAGTGAAGTTAAACTTCCCAGCGAGGGACTCACAATTTAGAAATGATTGTACAGCCATCTTTGCTAATTTCTTAACATACAGTGTAGTAGTTTAGCCCCAGTTACACACTGTTGAAATAAATATTTTAAAAGTTGAACCATGCAGTGCAATCTTTCTCAATGTTTTTTTTTCTTCATTAAATGGGTGCATTTCTTTAATTTATAACATTTTTGTTTTTAAATATTTCAGTGTAGTCAGCAGTCAGAAGAGCAGGACGGAGACTGAAGAGTCAGCACCAAGGGACAGAGAAGCCGCAATAAGGGACAGAGGTGGGTGATAGTGCACAACCAGGCTGCCGTCTGACAAGGTGGGCCATGCTAGTCTCCCTACAGAAGCAGCAGAGACCCAACCAGCGGCCTACAGCTGAGGTGGACCACACTGGTTCCCCTGCAGGAGTGGTAATAGGAGCCACACTTACAGCAACAGCCCATACCCTTTGGAAGAGGAGAGCATCCTTAGAGGAGCTGTGCCCACCCTCCCAGATGAGAGTGGGCATCCTTATAGATGAAAGCGGGCATTCTTATAGAAGCCAGGCTCAGCAGTAATCCAGCCCACCCCTCTAGAGAGAGGGGCTTATGTATAGGAGCTGTGCTTGGCAGTGATCCAGCTCACCCCTCGGGAGCAGAGGGCATTTACAGAAGAACTGCACTCCGTGGTGATCTCATGGGTCTCTCCCCCCTCCCACTAGACCCAATAACTAAATAAACAATCAGACCTGCAGGTACAGCCCCTCCCACAGCATAAAGGATCATCCTGACCCCTCCAGTTCATCTATCTCCTCCTTGCCCTTATCCACACCGCATTTGCATTATAAAAACATATAATTAAACATCACTGGCATTGAGCAATGCTTGTTTAAATAAGCACCTTGTTCCTGTCCCCAACTGTGAGCCCCTACACCTATCCCGAAATGTGTTCTTCCCATCCTTTCTGTAATGTGCAGGTTCTGTAGTATCCTCTCAAAATTCATTATTTACTGAACACTCCTAAGGGTTGCACAATCCACCCCTCCTCGAGTCTGTACCCATACCAACAAAAATTGCACTCACTCCAAACCAAAGTCTGTGTGCTCAACAGCTCAATAAATTTGTTTTCATAATGCATCTGTAAATGTTAGCTCCATACCCCTCCCAAACGTCACAGCCTATAACCAGGATTAGTGCAAAATAAAGTGGAATCATTGTCACTCAAGGTACTGTGTCTAGGTAGCCAGCAATACAGCCCTGAGCTGTTCTGACAGCCTATGAATATTTACATAGAGGATAATATATGGGGAGTCATCGATAACCACGCTGTAATCACTTCAAGAGGTTACTGTGACAACTTTGTAAACCTCGAGAGTGAAGCTTGAGAGGTTTTTTCGTGGTCACGGTAACCTCGAGAAGAGATTTCAGCGAGGTTACCAGTGACTCCCCATACATTATATTTTATAGTGTATAGGGTAAAAAAAAGTCAAGTGAGTGCCCCTTTTCACAGAAGAAAAACCCTTACCTTGCTGTTTCCCCATGGAGCCTTACTTGATGCCACCTCTCTCCGTAG
The DNA here is from genome assembly GCA_016271365.2 of Neoceratodus forsteri. NCBI lineage: Eukaryota > Metazoa > Chordata > Ceratodontiformes > Ceratodontidae > Neoceratodus > Neoceratodus forsteri. Next base: position 354,461,458 of record CM057454.1, on the reverse strand, counting down.
GTCCGTTTGTTCTGAGACGCTACTTAAAATGCACGCATGCGCAGATCGGCTCCTGTTATATTCCCATCGCTATGATGTACTCAAGAGGTCATAGTGATGGGATTACAAGAAAATAATTTTGCTGCTTTTTAGCGGTAATAAAGGCCCCCATATATTATATTTATTTTTTGAAAATACAGTGAATGCAAGTGGAAGTCAGATGATTATCTTGTCCACCCTGATGAAGCTACAAAGGTGGCAAATCACTGGTAGGGCACAAGGACAGGCCTGACACTTTTGCTTGCAACCTTAAAAAATATCATCTTTAAAATGAATTGCATTTTTAACTGCTTTTGTCTGGTGAGTGAGGCTCATTCAAGTAGGGTGTATCAGACAACAGAATCCCCCAGGTCTATTCTTTTTCTTTGTAAGATAGTGAGGCCCAGCAGGACAATTTGGTTGGATGTTATTTTTGAAATAGAAAAATTGCAAATGCAAGAAGGGTGCATGGTGATAATTTTAGGAGGAATGTGAGGCATCAGATTTGGTAGAAGTGTGGAGTGTCAGTTTTGAGTGGGTCCTTGAAAGTCAATTTCAGAGAGGGTTTGGGGTGTCAGTTTTGGAATGAGTGGAGGATGTTGATTTTAGAAGGAATGATGGTGTACTGTAAATTATGCTCTGTGATGGAGTCATGCTTTGTGATTGGGCAGTAGTGTCCAGTACATTTCTGAAATGGGGTGGGAGTGTAAATTGTGTGGTGTACTCAAAAATAATCACTTTTCCATCAAACAAAATGAGCCCATTGAGAAAAAATGGCTTCTATTTGATGAGTTGAGAAAAATGCTCATTCTTAAATGAAAGTTGAAACTGTTCAAAAGTTGCAAAGATAAATATTCTGGGTAGGATTATCAAAAGTAATAAAATAAATACCATTCCTCTCTATGTCACATGATATTTTCGAAAGTCGTATAATGGACAAATTTCATAGTTACATCAGATGGTATTTTCAAAAATTGTATGATGGAGCCAGACCAGTGGTGGTGAGGGTTGTGGCGCTGGATGCAACACCTAGCACTACGCCAGCGACCCTTGTTCAGGAATGAGCACGGACCACCATGGGTCGGCTGGGGAGGGAGCGGATCAAGCATCTGATAACAGCGCTCCTCACCCAGGGAGGGGGGGGTTGCTGCTCCCACTGCATGACTGCTACCAGGTGGAGGCCTGGAAGGTAGTCTGGGACTGTGAGTGACATGAAGGGTGGGCATTGGCAGGCTGCAGCATGCATGAGCCTCCACACATGTGCATGCACCAGCAACAAGGGGATGGGGAGAAAAAGTGAAAATGGAAGCAAGCTCCACGAACCCTGGCAGCAATGTCATACGGAGACCCCCCCCCCCGGCTTCTGGATCTCTGCTCCAGGGGAAGGGGGAAGTCAGCCCTCCTTCCTCCAGTCCTGCTCTGGGGACAATCCATGGGGGAATTACCAGGGAGGGAGCTGAGTCAGGGACCGCAGGGAAGCAAGCCTGCCTGCCATCCCCAAGGGCAAGTAGATAAATAGAATAATAAAAAAAAAAAGTCAAATAATGGACAAAATTCTTAGTTACATCAGATGATATCAAAAGTCATATAATAGACAAAATTCTTAGTTATGTCAGGTGGTATTATCAAAAGTCACATAATGGACAACATTCTTAGTTACATCTGGTGGTATTTTCAAAAGTTAGAAAATGGATGCAACTCCTAGGGTTAGGTTTTCAAAAAATCATACAATGGATGCAGTTCCTAGTCACATTAATATTCTAGACTATCCTGATATGTCTAGACCCCGTTCTGTCTTGTTGGAGCTATTTGCAACATGTCTAGCTGTTGTATGCTATTTCACATCCAGTTTTGGTAGATGTAGATATAAATAATAGACCATAGTAGGTTACATTCAGTCTGAAAATTATGTCCAGGCACATTTATTTATTTATTTTTATTTATTTATATAAAAGTTGGTAACCTGGAAAGGCACACTGGGCCAAGGCTCGTTTCCAGATGGGACCTGGGGATAAGGACACATACAGGGGCAAGAAACACCTTGGCACAGTACAGATAGTGCAGTTATGTACAAATTATAGAGTGGATAAATAATTAACAGTATGCACAGTAGCATCACAGATATGCAGGGTAAAACAATATTTACATTTTAAATACAACAGTTCTGTAATGTACAAAGCAATGCTGGTAAGGAATATTCAGCACTAAGGAAGGCAGTGACAGGGGTGGTTAAAGTTGTATCGAGAGTTAAACAGTTCAAAGGAGGTCAGACCAGGGGGACTGGGACACCTTGGATAGACAAGGATGCTGTATCAATTGGGAGGTATGGAGGTTGGGTTGGGGGAGTGGGGAGGTGGAGGAAGAGGAAGGGCAAGTGCATGTAGTAGTAGAAACAGCTTGGAGCAGGAATTTAAGGTCACAGAAGGTAGGAGAGTGGTGGGTGTCCCAAGGAAGTTGATTCCAGAGGTGAGGGAGACAGTAAGAGTCCTGAATTTTGCAAAATGGACATACTGTAACTAAATCAGAGTTTTAAACATTGGGCTTAGTTATATCCTAGCTTTGAAAACTGTACATAGGAATAATTTAAGTCTAAAGTTGTATGATAGGAAACAGTGTCTGGACATAAGCTTTGAAAATCCCCCCTCTATATATCGCAGCTTTTCATTGCAATGCTGCTCACACGCACACACACACACACAGTTCAACTTATTACAAGCTGAATCAACTTCCTGTTTTGGTGATAGCACAGCTCTTTTACCACAAGACATGACACTGACTTGGTTATTTCGGCAGCCCTGAATCTCGTTGCTCTTGCCCGAGTTCATCCTCTCTCCCTTCGCCCTCGGTCCCCATGGTTTGATGGGACTTTGAGGGAGATGTGCCGACTAGGATGAAGGTTAGAGCATTGCTGGCGGAGATCTGCCCTTGATGCCGACCACCTTAGATTGATGAACCATTATCAAGTCCATCAATCTGCAATCACCCGTAAGAAGGCAGAGTTCCTGTCCAGGGAGATTGCAGTAGCTCAGAATCGACCAGCTCAGCTTTTCCGAACTGTGGACAGACTGTGCAGCCCAGCCTGTCTACAAGTTCAGAAAGCCTTTTCACAAATAGAGTGCAATGAACTTGCTCAATTCTTTGCAACTAAGGTGGCTGACATCAGGGCGGCGCTCCAACCAGCACACTCTTCGGGCATTGCTTTGGACCAGCATCTGGCCACTAGCTCTCAACATTCCTGGAGCACCTTCAACCACTCGGAGTTCATGGATGTCATGCGGATTTTCCAGGGTTCGCACCTTACGTGCTGTAGTTTGGGCCCAGGACCAACTTCCCTGGTTTTGGGTAGTATTAATGCCATCGGTCCGGTCCTAGCATGGATTGTCTGGTGCTCCTTGGAAACAGGTGAGTTTCCTAGCTCCCTGAAGGAGGCAGTGGTAACACCCTCCCTGAAGAAAGCTTCTTTGGACCCAGACTGCCATGCGAACTACAGACCTATCTCCAACCTTCCCTTTTTAGGGAAGGTCGTTGAGAAGGTTGTGACCACACAACTGGAGAACCACCTTACCATCCATGGCATTTATGAACCTCTCCAGTCCAGTTTTCAAAAGAGGCACAGTACTGAGATGGCGCTGATTCGGGTTCTCAATGATCTCCTGATGGCTAGAGATCAGATGAACCCACTCCATCTTGGTTCTTCTTGATTTCTCATCAGCGTTTGACACTGTGGACCATGGGGCTCTGCTTGGTCACTTGAGATTCATCTGTGGCCTGTCAGGTACAGTCCTCAGGTGGTTTACATCTTTTCTCACCATAAGAACTCAGAGGGTGGTGTCTGGGGTTTGTTCCTCGGACCCAATCCCTCTGTCATGTGGGGTCCTTCAGGGGTCCGGTTGTCCTCATGTTGTTCGCAGTGTACATGCTGCCCCTCGGAGACATTGTAAGAAGGTATGGGCTGAGGTTTCACTGCTATGCTGATGATACCCAGCTGTACCTTTCTTTTGCACCCGACCAGGATAGAGCTCTCTCAGTCTTTAATAACTGCCTCGCAGAGATCCAGGACTGGATGGATTCGAGTTGGTTGAAGTTGAACTCGTAAAAGACTGAGGTGCTGGTTGTGGACCTGCGACGCCAGATCGGGGGGCCGGGGGTAGGTTCACCCTCAGGTCTTTTTCTTGGGGACCTATCACTCCCAACCTCTGAACAGGTGCAAAACCTGGGAGTAATTTTTGACGAGGGGCTGACACTTCATTCACAGGTGTTGGCCATCATTAAGACCTCATTTTACCACCTAAGGAATATCTCCAGGGTTAAACACCTTGTTCCATCCGGCAATCTTCCCACGTTGGTCCACTCCTTTGTGTCCTCGTATCTGGACTATTGCAACTCCCTGTATCTAGGGCTACCTGAAATGGAAATCCGCTGCTTGCAGCTAGTGCAGAAAGCTGCAGCCCGGCTTTTGATGGGAACTTCCCAGTCTTGTCATATTTCCCTGGAGCTATGTAGTCTGCACTGGCTGCCAGTACAGTGGCGGATTACCTTTAAAATCAGTCTTTTGACCTATAAAGCTCTACACGGACAGGGCCCGGACTACCTGAAAGAGCATCTGGTACCTTATTGCCCCAGGCGATCACTCCACTCAGCTGACGAGGGGTTGCTAGAGATTCCAAGGGTGTGTTTAAAATCTTCTGGGGCCCAAGCATTTGTACAAGCAGCCCCATCCCTTTTAAATTCTCTACCCCATCAGTTACAGGAGTGCGTGGCAGTGGAAGGATTCAAACAAGCATTAAAAACATACCTTTGGTAACAAGCATCGATGACTGATGGATTTAATTTATCTGCACTTCCTGTTTTATAATATTTATGTGTTGTGTATTATGATATGTTTTAATTAATTGTAAGGTGTCTTGGTTCTTGAAAGGCACCGTAAAAATAAAGTTTTATTATTATTATTATTATTTTGCATTATTAAATGGGTATGAGAAATCCAAGCATCTGACTGGCTATTCAAAGCCATGGTGTTATGCCACAGTAACACTTCAATGCAAAAACAGAAGTACAGGAGCCAGCCAGGATGCAACTAGGGATGGGCAGGTACTGAAATACCCCACCCCCAAGACTACCTGCAGGTACCTCAAAAGTACCCTAAAAATGCCTGAATGAAAACTGAGTAGTCAGATTGGGTCAGGTAGTTACTACCTGCCCCATTCTACTACCTGATTAACTGACCCTGATCATAACAAAAATCATGTGAAAGACTGTTTTTTTGGGGGGACTATTGCACTGTTTGTTAGGTGCCCCAAACCATTATACCCATGGGAGGCATTGCTGAGGCAGGTACAAGAGGCACAGCTGCTCTTAGAAAGCTTGCTGCTGTTTCCAAAAAATATACCCATGGTGGGCATTTCTGAGGCAGGTACGAGAGGCACAGCTGCTTTAAGTGAGCCTGCTACTGTGTCCAAAAATTATACCCATGGTGGGCATTTCTAAGGCAGGTACGAGAGGTGCAGCTGCTCTGATTGAGCCTGCTGCTGTTTACAAAAAATTTACCCATGGCGGGCATTTCTGAGGTAGGTACGAGAGGCGCAGCTGCTCTGATTGAGCCTTCCTCTATTTCCAAAAATTATACCCATTGCAGGCATTGCTGAGGCAGGTACAAAAGGTGCAGTTGCTCTTAACAAGCCTGCTGCCGTTCCCAAAAATGATACCCATAGCAGGCATTGCTGAGGTATGTATGAGAGGTGCAGCTGCTGTGAGTGAGCCTGCTTCTGTTTCCAAAAATTATAGCCATGGCAAGAATTGCTGAGGCAGGTATGAGAAGCCCAATAACTGTGACTGAGCCTGCTGCTGTTTCAGAAACTTATACCCATTATGGGCATTGCTGAAGTAGGTATGAGAGGCACAGCTGCTCTGTTTGAGCCAGCTGCTGTTTCCAAAAATTATAACCATGGCAGGCATTGATATGGTAGGTTTGAGAGGCACTGCTGCTCTGAGTGAAGATGCTGTTGTTTTCAGAAATTATACCCATGGTGGGTGTCAATCCAACTTACATAATGTAAAAGTGATGACTGACAAAAGAAAACTGAGTAGTGTGACACATGTGGCTGACTTGGTGGCAGTGGTGATGGTTCTATTCGTTTGGTACACAACCTAGTCATCATATTCAGTATCATTGTCTCATTTCATTTTCATTTCATTTCATTAAGGGTTAAACCATTGAGCAAGCTCAATTGAAATGGGGCGGCTCATGTTCAGGGTCAGACTCGCATAATTCAGCGTTTGGGACAACTGGGAAATTGTCAGCATTCATTTTGAGAAATGTTAGCCATTCCACATTTGCAAGATTTAGTAGTGTTCTATGGTTAGTGATTATTCCTCCACCTGCACTAAATATGCATTCTGAACACACGCTTGAAGATGGATAACTGAGGTACATTATCACAAGATTTGCTAGATCTGGCCATATTGGGTGTTTTTGTTTGCTTGTTTACAATACAGTAATGGATCTTCCTTGAGACCAATCACAGTATGATCTGCAAAATACTGCAGGATCATTGTGCTATGTGAGGCGGTTCCCAGCCTGGCAGATGAACCAGCTGCACTTTCTTTACAGGATACCAGTCCATGTTGTTGCAGGCGACTCAGAAATTATTAGCCTTTCTGACCCTGAACACAGGATATTCGAGAAGTAGCTGTAGATGTCTTTTCCCTTGCTGATGACATGACACTGGTGATTGTGAAGAACAGAAAGATGTGCTATTGTCTGTGCCAGAGGTGCACTTTGATGATTTAGCAGGGTTTGACTGCTGTACATCAGTTAATGGTGTTGGTAGGGCAATGTCACATTTGGTTAGCAGAAGATCTCTCCAATACTCCATGTCTTCTCCTGCAAGAAGGATGGCTTCAATGTGTCACTTAAAGTGGGGATCTAGCAATGTAGCCAATACATAGATGTCATTCTTAAACATGGCATTTATTCTCTGATCTGTCAACAGTCTGAGACCCAAGTCATCTGCTAGCATAACAGCAGTGGTGCCTTATTTTGACCGAAAGTCTTTCTTTATGTCACCATGGAAAATGTGAAGAAATCTGATTTGAGGAAGAATTTGACTCAGACTTTCACTGTCCACACTGACATTGTGTGTGGCAGCCTCAAATGGCTTCCATAAGGTGTCCAGACATTCAAGTAGAGTCCAGCTGCTGGAACTGAGCATGATGTCTACTTTACCTATGTGATTCTGCATGGTGTAGTAATGTACAGCTTTTTTTCTGTTCCAGAAGCCTTTCCAACATGTAAACTGTTGAATTCCAGTGGGTTGGAACATCCTGCTTTAATGTATGCAATGGTAAGTTGTTTGACCACTGCATCCACTTCAGGATTTTTTGTGCTTTCACAGAGTGGCTGAAATGCCCACATATTTTCCTAGCAAGATCTAACAGGTTTTCAGCATTTCTGTTTCCACTCAAAAAACTGTGGATGAGAAGATTTAAACAATGTGCAAAACAAAGTATGTGGTGGCAGCTGCCATCTCCAACAGCTTTGACTATGTTGGCACCATTATCTGACGCTATGAACCCTGGAGATAAGGAATATGGAGTAAGCTATTTCTGGAATTGATTTTGCACCTCCTGCAAAATATACACAGCAGTGTGGTTTTCCTCAAAGGTGGTGACACATAATACAGCCTGCATTCTACTACTTAGGGTAGAGTAGGATTATTACTTCTGACTGAAAACTTGCCCAGTGAGTTGTAACAGTCATGTAGTCAATTGTTTGGTTGCTAGTCCGTATGTGTGGTTATGTGAACCTGCTTCACATCAGAGAGTTTCACCTGCTTTGAGTGATTTATGCAGGTTTCCCGAATACCATTTTCACATAGTATGCTATTGCCAGCCATGCTTCTGATGTTGAAGCTGCAATTCGTTTTGTAACAAAATCTGTCATAATCATTTTTTTAATGTTTTTTTCAGTGCTTTGTTTCTAGCTGCCCTCCAGTTTTCTCTGTGCAGCTACACCCCCAGAATGATGTCATGCAAGGAAGTTGTCAATGCTTTGCATACAGCAACAAGGAATTCTGGGTAAATAACAAAGTTGACTTAAATGTTCATTAGATGACTGCAGTATAGCACCTAAAATGTAGATATACATAGCAAGGCATTGTGGGTACAATACTGTTTTCCAATTTCCTTACTGTGAGGTGCAGCCTCATATTTCTGTAGTGGCTTCAACTATATAAGCTCTCATATGTTTATTTTCAAACAAGGTATTGTACATACAGTATCTAGCTGATAAGATTTCTTTACTGAGTGATGTAGACCCCTATTTCTGCAGTGAGCACAGATATATAATAGCATGAATACTATTTTACATAGTGAGGCATTGTGGGTATGGTAAATAGCTGATTTTCCTATCTAAAACTAAAAAGTGTCAGCGTCCCTTTTATAACTTTGTTTCCCTTGCATGATGTCACAGTCTGGGGTTGCAGCACTGAGAAAAAAATGGACAAGGTCATGCAAATGAAGCAAAGCACAGAAATAAAATGATTGTTTTCATGGAAAACAGCACTTTTTGGCAGTTTGAATGTTAGGAGATTGATTCACAACTCCTACAGGTTACTACTCCCATTTGTTATGGCAAACTTGCATATATCACTTTAGTGACTGCACTACACACCAAGTCATACAACTGTGGAATAGCCTTTTTTGAGAAATATGTTCAACAGGGAATGGTGTACCGTGGTTCAGTCCAGTTCACAAAACTGAGGAAACCTTTTAGGTCAACAAAAGCAGAAGGGAGTTGATAATTGGCCAACAGCTCTGCAATGGCTCTATTTAACAGCTGGCATGTTGGATGCTTGCGGGTAAATTTTGCTGTCCTCACAACACTTTCTTTTATGTTAGTTGATGAGGATGATGAGATATTTTTTAATTTTGGGGGAATTTAATTTTTCATGCCTTTTTCACATGGAGTACAACTTTTGGATTTTGCAGTACTTGATGGTGTCAGAAGAAAATCTATGTTTGTCTGGGAAGACTGCAAGGATATAATGAGTGATTCAGTGTCAGTTCCTACTTTCAGTTCATTGTCACTCTGGTCACTGCCACCATAACCTCCATTACCACCCATACCAACCACACTGTTTCTTGCCCTACCCAACTCAATTGGGTGTTTTGCCATTGCATATCGTATCATTACTGATGTTCCAAAATGTTCTGGTTTGCCACCACGACTGATGCTCTTTTTGCACAGACTGCATACAACTCAAGAGTTGTCTGCCTGGTCAGTATAAGATAAACTCCACACTCTACTATGGTGCCTTGCACTATTTCTTGTACAGTCAAGGGACCTGGAGGAAACCCTACACTCTCATTTCCTTGTTGACATGAATTGTTCTCATTTATGCTCATCTTCTTATTCCTACGTTTTGCATATGATTTTTTCTTCTCCACTTGCCTCTCATGCCTTACAACATCATCCTTTCCTACCCCCTCATCAAAACTACAGACCTCATTGCCACAAGATTCAGAAGAACTGGAAGTGCCATCATCATCAGGTGGGACATAGCCTGGGCAGTCCCATTCCCAGTCCTCACTATCACCACCTTTATCAGCATTTGCTGCCTCAGCATCTGAGCTTATATTGAGGAGGATGCCTCCTTGTCCTTGCATGCTGTTTCAGCAGCTGGAAGTATCTTGGCATATGTGACAAAATGTTTGGTACCTCTTTGAGTAACTCCAGTCAGTTCTTTCTGAAACTCTACTATCATTTTATTGTTAACATGCTTTTTTTGGTTCAGGAAGACATTCAGTGCCAGTTCTGGTGAAGTTATTATTGTTGTTATGTTCTTCATTATTGCTTGGATTCATATTGTCCATATCATTTTCAGCTGCACATGCACCAGCACTGTGGTTCCTTTTAGTAGACTTAGACTGGGAAATACAAAGATATAGTAGACACAACTGTGCTTACATTATGCTGCAGAGAGATGCCACACACAGTATAGCTATGACAGAGCACAGGGCACCTAACAAACACTGTAATACAGCCTAAATGGCATTTGCTATGCTGCAAAAAGACGTCACACACAGTGTAGCTATGACAGGGCTCAGGGTACCTAACAGGCTAACAGACAGTGTAATACAGCCTGTCCACAACTAACAAGAAACCTGCGCTCTACTACATTTATGGGGCACTACACCTACGGGCAGCCCAGTTATGATTTGCCCAAATTTAAGTTAAAGAGACACCTTTGTGCCGAGCACATAGTAGAGATGCAGCGAATTATTAATCCACCAGCAAAGTGGACCCGAAGTGGGCACTTCGCGTCCGAAGAGCACAGCGTGAAGTGGACCCTGTAAAGTGCTCACTTCATGTTATTATTATTACCACTTCACGTTGCCATTATGTCATAACGTGAAGTAAGGTGAAGTGAGAAGAAAATAGGCACATCACAAGGCTTGCAGTACTGTAAGTCACATGCTTTAGACAGGCAGGAAGGAAGTGAGTCACAGAAGCAGTTTCACTTTCTCCTTTGCATTTGTAGAGGGAGAAAGCATTTGTGAGAGAAGAGGAGTTACTGCTTGCTTTTCGTTGCGTTTCAGTGCCAGAACAAAACAAACAGCTTTTTTAAAAGCTATTTTATTTAGTTTTTGTATTGTATTTGTGTTTTTTTGTTACTGAATTTTTTTGTGTAAGTTTTGTTTTGTTTTGTGTGTGTGACTGACTGTGTGTGTGTGTCCACTGTCATTGTGTGTGTGTGTGTGTGTGTCGGTCCGTGGACTTCAGGAGGATGGACGGTCACGTAGAAGAAGGCGAGTCGCTGGCGCATGGGTGCGGTAGGAGGGGAGGTGTGTGAACCCATGGGGGGTGGGGCGGTCATGTGATGTTGGACCGCTCCCAACTCCTGGCTAGTGTTGCTTCCCCCGTTGAAGCAACAGGAGCAGCAGCACCAGTGCCACCGGTGGCTGCTGCGCATCCAACTTCTCCGCCACTACCACCACTAGCAGCAGCTGTTGGGGCCCCAGCAGCACCACCTCCACAGCCACAGGAGGTAGCCCCAGAAATTGTAGGTGGTGGTGGAACTCGTGCCCGATGTGTGAGGACTGTGTCTGGTCCCCCTGCAGCTCCCCTCTGTGGGAGTTTTTTAATTGTGTGGGGAGAGACAGCACAGTGGTAGAATGCCATGTGTGTGGCATGCTGGTGTGCCGTGGCCCACCTGGCACACATTTGGGGACCGGTGGCCAGTGCACCCACATGCTGAACCACCACAGGGCAGAGTGGCAGGCTGCCATGGAAGGGGCCAGGTGTCCACCTGCTGGCCCTTCCATGGCAGTGGCTGAGGGTGCTGCTGGGGTGGGAGATGTGCCTCACAGTCACCACCACAGCAGAAGCCTGGTGTGGGCAGCGCTCAAGGAAAATAATGAGTGGTTCAGTGCTTTGGAGCAGCAGGTGAACAGAGTGGAAGCACAGCAGCAGCAAATACTTTTAATGCTGCACCTGCTGCTGGACCACCATGGCATCCCACGGCCATAGTAAGTGAGGGGATTATTTTCTGACCCCCCACCCCCACCCCTGACCCCACCCCATTACCTGTTGTACTTTTTTTGTGTGTTTTTTGTTTGTTATTGTTTAATCATACACATTTTCCCTTCCAGGGGAATCTTTCTTGCACCACATAGTGCAATACATTTTTGTGAAAAACACCCATAATTTATTTACAGTGTGTCACATGACAGAGGAATTCCCGTTCTGAAAATCTGCCCACATTCTGCCTCCCTTCTCAGCAGTTTAGGACATGATGGCAGGGAGAGCACATGTGCGTGCTCCTTACAGTGAATATCCGATTGTCCGGCAGGTTTCTGAATGTTTTTTTATGTTATAATGGTCAGTTGGTGGTGAAATGAGTGACCACGTTTCCAGTAAGAAGAGCCTTGTTAGTGGAAACATCCCACATTTCACCACAAAGTGAACCTTATAACATAAGGAAACATTGGTATAGCTGCCGGACATTCACTATAGTGGAGCATGCACCTGCGCTCCCCCTGGCATCACGTCCTAACATTGCTTAGCAAGGGTGGAAGAATGTGGGTGGCTTTTCTGATCGGTAATTCCTCCGTCACGTGACTCACTCTAATAAAATTATGGGTGGTTTTCACAGAAATATATTGCACTCTGTGGAGCAAGAAATATTCCAGTGGTAGTAATGCGCCCACGTATTAGTTTATGTGCATCCCCATAACTATGTAGTGTGGTGAATACCTGTAAAGCAGCAGCACAACAATCTGTTGATAAGTCTGACCTATATTTTTTAATGCTATGTTACAACTTCCTTTACTTACATCCTGACTGACTGGAATGATACAAGAATTTACAGTAGTTGAGTCTGCTGTACTACCTTTTTTCTTGTGTGAAATAATGAAAGGAGCATTCCTTTTAAATTGGTGCTGACCAGGTCTTTGTCAATGTTTTCCTCTGCTTTTCTCCATCACATCAAGTAGTTGTTATATATCACTTCTGTTGTTAATTAACTGTTATGCATCAGGCAGTGTTTTATGACGCCATGGAACAATTGTTATTGAAAAGCAGCTGCAAATAAATACAAACCTGGTCCGAACAATATTGGAAGACGTGCTCATTTTTTTTCATACATGAAAAAAGTAGTCAAGTAAGTAAAGCAGACATAAATTGTGAAAAGAATTGTATCATTCAAGTCAAGACTCCGAGGTAAGTAGTGGTGGCTGTGGCAATGTAAAGTAGCATAAAAAAGTACAGTTCTGAACTGTGAGGACATTCTTGCAATGCTGCTTTAATTGTAAAAATGTCAGTATGACATCATGAGCTCACAGCAACAGTCATATAACACACAAAAGTGGCACAGAGTCCCCAGATTTTTTCTGCCAGCCCAAAATGCATCCTGCTTGTGTGCAGAAAATTGACAAGTGGTAACAAAGTGAAATGGGATTGTTTCAGCACATACAAAGTCCCCCAGAATTAATGACGCAATCAGTCATGCACACAAAAGTGGCACAGAGTCCCCAGATTTTGTCTGCATGCCCAAAATGCATCCGCCTTGTATCCAGAAAATTGACAAATGGTAACGAAGTGAAATGGGATTGTTTCAGCATGTACAAAGTACCATAGAATTTATTGCGCAGTCACTCATGCACGCAGTGCCCCAGAATAAAATGATGACCGTGAGCGAACTGTTGCTGGTCCAATGTGTGCTGCGATTCAAGCAAATGCAGTGTGATTATCTCAGCTGTATGGAAGGGTGCCCTTTGTCTGTACACTAATAGTAGCCTTGGTGAGTTGATATATATAGATGTATATTTCTGTATTTTGTAGGTGAGGGAGATAGGCATGGACATGTACTCATGGTATTGTTCTGTGTCACAGATACTGTTGGTGTGCACATTCCAGTGTTCGATTAGAACTTTTTGCGTAGAAATTTGTAATGGATATCTGTCAAGCACATGAAGGTAAGTATTTTTTTTTTTTTTTGGGTGGGAGGAAGCATATTTGCAGGTTTGTCTGTAATGGTTTCTTCTTTTCTTACTTCTTCACAGATTTCATCTGCATCCTCGAGCCTGGTTGTTAATGATGGTCGTGGTCATCTAATGAAACGACTTCTGCATGTTGCATGTGCGCCCCACCCCCGGGGGGGGCTGATGTTGAAGAACTTGTTTGGATAAGGCCACTTTGTCAGAACAACAAAGCCTCTGGAAGTTTCCTCAAAAAAGAAATGAATGACTTCTTACAACTTAATTGTTATGTGTCCCTCCCTGGTTCTCAAATCTCAATCCCTGAAGTCCAGTTACATTTCAAAGCCACATCTTGTCAACTAACACAACCTGTGTGCAATATTTGCTCCAGTCTTTACAAAACAATGAAATGGATGAAATAAAATCTTCATACTTACCAGAATGGATTTCACATGGATATTACATCGCTTCCTCTCTGTACGGTACAGCTACAGCATCATTCCCAATGAGTTTTAGCGATGGAGCCTTTTTTTGTTACCCTGTAAAAGAAACAAAAGAAGTGTACTGTATGTGTTTTACCATTGCGGCTCTGAAAAGCTACAGAAAACAATACATACAACTAAAGGAAGTGATGCAGCATAACAAACATGAGTACACATACTCACTTTATGGTTTAAATATTAAGAAGCTTTCTGTTTCTGGAAGATGGATGTGGTGGTCCGGACAGACTCATGGTGGCAGTGGATAACATCAGTCCCACTAGTGGTGGTCCAGGGGGGGCAGACAGACTCATGGTGACAGACTTGGATAACATCAGTCCTGGTGGTGGTGGTCCGGGGGGGCAGACAGACTCATGGTGGCAGTGGATAACATCAGTCCCGGTGGTGGTGGTCCAGGGGGCAGACAGACTCATGGTGGCAGTGGATAACATCAGTCCCGGTGGTGGTGGTGGTGGTCCAGGGGGCAGACAGACTCATGGTGGCAGACTTGGATAACATCAGTCCCAGTGGTGGTGATCCGGGGGGGGCACACCGCCTTTTAAAAATGTCAGTTAAAACCTGCCAACATTAACCACATCATCATCCTCATAAAGAAAACTGCCCTCACAATCATTGATGTCTGAAGTCTGACCACTGGGAAATTCCTTCTCCATTGTGTCATCATCTACGTCAGTGGTGGGCCATTTCAGACAGCCACTGCCAGTACCACCAGGATGTTCCATTTCCACATCAGCAAGACCACCATGATTAGGCCGGGGTACGAATACCGAGGTTGCAGTCTCTGCTGGTATGTGCCTCTCATCCATTTTAATGAATGTTAGCAAACTAACATTTGCAGGAGACAGGTTTGTCTGACAATCCCTGACTATTGCACCTGCTGAGCTGAATATCCTCTCAATACTTACACTGGCGGGTGGGCATGTGAGGTACTTCAAAGCCACTGCAGTCAGCTCTGGCCATTCACTGACCTTTGCACTCCAGTACAAAACAGGATCTTCAGTTATTGTCAGATGCCTGTTTTCAGACAAATATGACTCAACCATTCTCTGTGCCACACTAAGTCCAATTGTTGATGCATCATCCTGTTCTCCCGAATCATTTATTTCACAAATACCCACTTGGGACAAAGCCTCCCAAAGCGGGTTGATGCCAGCCACTTTGCATGACAGACCACTTGGAACTACAGTCCCCTTCCCCTTGCAGGATATGCTTGATGGTCCTCCAGGTACATTTTTAGCTGGATTATGCTGCTGAGGTTTGCTGACCTTGGCACGTGACTTCTGTATCCCATGAACCAAGCGCACCAGTTGACCACTGATATTTTTTACCTGTTCAGTCCCTCCCTCCAGTACTGATGCAATTCCACGTTTGTATTGTGGGTCCAGCATTGTTGCTATGGCAAAGTTGTCACCACACTGAATGCTCACAACATGATGATTCTGGTTGAATACTGTCAGCATGTGTTGCAGCAACATACTGCTACCACCGTCTCCGGCAACATCAAGGCTATGCTGTACATTCATCAATGTCTGCCTCAGCACCCACAGCAGTGGAATTGATTGGCTAATGGAGGAAGACTCACCACTCACTGCTTGTGTGGCATGTTCAAAAGGCCGCAAAATTGTTATTACAGAGTCCATGAGGCACCACTGTTCAGTCGTCATAGACATGGAGGCCCCGGAACTGTCACAGCTAGTGTGCATCACAAGATATTCTGAGATGGCTTTGTATTGTTCACACAACCTCTCTGCCATGTATAACGTGGAGTTCCATTGGGTGACAACTTCCAGCTTCAAGCGGTGCTGAGGCAGGCTGTTTTTGTATCTGCAACTGCCACAGTTTGGTCACGGGCCTTTCCAGATCTTGAAAAGTGAGAGTAGATACGTCATGCAATGGTCAGCATTTCCTTTATATCAGGGTGCTGCAGAAACTCCTGAACCACAAGATTTAAACAGTAGGCCATGCATGGAACATGAAAAAAATCACCATTCGTGATGCATTTCACCACAATTGACCCATTGTCACTTGCTATGAACCCAGCTCTCAGGGACAGAGGGTTTAGCCATCTGTCAATTTCAATCAGTACCATGTCCAACATGTTCTCACCAGTGCCTGAACAGGTCACACTGTGCATAGCAATCGTTGCATGCTGTCGAATTCCAGGAAGATTGCTACCATGACAATCCACCTTACTGCACTGATTATTCACACTACTAACATCACAAACAAACCCTGGCACCTGCGCCCAGTGTGCAGTTATACACAGATATGAACTCGCCACTGTTCTGCCACTTGTCCACATATCCATACTTAAATGGATGAATGGAGAGGAGGAATCTTGAAGGGGATATCTTACTGAGTCAGACACAGTGTGGAACAACTCGGGGACAGCACGGTTAGAAAAGTATGTCCTGGATGGGACTTTCCATTTTGGACAGGCACATGTAGCAAACCACCGGAACCCAGAATTCTCCACAAAGGAGAAGGGCAACAGATCAATTGCCAGCATTTCCGCTACAGCAGCATTGAGTTCACGTGACACTGTATGATTCAGGGGGTACTTCAGCTTATGCGCAAAAACACTCTGTAACATGGGCTGACTTAAACGTTTTACACGTGGTGTGTTGATCACAAATGGTTGTGCTTGTGATGAATGCCATTGGCAGGGTGTGGAGTGTGGACATTTGATGAAGATGGTTGCACAAGTGATGGTGACAAACCCAGAAATGATGTTATTTTGCCAGTTTTGCCAACCTGGGTCGATGTACCACTTGCGCTAGACATACTGCATTCACCACCACCACTACTACCACAAAAACTGTTACTCTCACCAGCACTGGACAACATTTCAAAGTTATTACGGTCCTCCACCTCATCACACCTGTAGTAATCCTCTGCTCTTATTACTGCACTGCTGCACACGTTTAATTTCCTACTGGGCTTAACAGTCATGGAAGGGCATAACATGCTGGCTATGGCTGCCGGTGACATGGGTGAACGCCCCACTGTGGTATTAGCTGCCAGCTTTTGCTGGGTCCACAGTGCCAAGTGCCTATTCTTAAGATGCGTATGCTGTCCTCCTGTGCCCAGATGGCTCCCCTTTTTACCTTGACTCACACGCACATGGCACACCTGGCAGATTGCAACTGACTCATTTGCATCTTGAACAAACAAATCCCATACAAGGGAGTGTGATGCTCTGCTTTTAACATGTCTATGATGTGGCTTATTTACGTCTGTTATTTTAAGCACTGAAGTGGGGGGGGCATGTGATGTTTCGGGCACTGCACACCTGGACTGCAACTGACCACCATGACTACCTATCATATTGATTACTGGGCCATCATCATCGTCTACTAAAACTGGTAGATTACAAATTTTTAAAGGGGGGGATTCCTGCAAACAGATTCCGACACAGCCATTTTTAATTTCTTTTTCTCCGGTTCCCAACTGGGGTCAATTACATCATCATCATATTCATCAACGTCACACACATCCACATCTTCTGCTTGGATGCTAGCATGTGGACTGCATGTTGCAACAACAGCAAAATCATCATCATCATCACATTCATCATCAGCATCTACACCACCATCACCTGATTTTTTTTCACCACACTGTGAATCACTGCATGGAAAATGTGTGACGTTAAGTGCCACGGTGGACGGACTATCACACTGTGTGCTATCGTTGACATGATCATCAGAATCCTCAAGTTCAGTTACTGGGATGTTACTGGGAAGTATGACATCATTTATGCTGCCATTCACTTGCACTGCTTCACACTCAATATTTTTGAAAAACGGTACACTGGTCGGAACTAGAACTTGAAGCAACAATACTAATACTACCTCCACCACCACTAACACCAGTAACACTAACACCACCAGCTGGGAAAACATCATCTTTTCCAACTATGAGTGAAGCTACTGATTGGGCTATAAAAAACATTGCAGGAGAAATACCTTTCCTCACATCAGCAACGCACTTCTGCGTCTGCGTACTACTATCACGTCCACAGACCATCTTACTGCCAACATTGCTATGGTGAGAAACAGCTTTGCTTGCACATCTCTTTGCAGGCATTTTTGGGGATCAACCACAAATATTATAACCAAATTCAGATTTTGATACGTTCACTCTCTGATTGAAGGGACGCTGGCTGGATGTGAAGCCAAATAAACAACTGTGGCTTCAGCAACAGATAAGAGACTACTCTGAGACTGTCACCGAATTAAAACAACTTCAGTAACCAGTTGTGCTGATGAGGTCACAAAAACAATCCAATCTGGTAAAAAATACCTTTTGAACATTGGAGTGGGGGGAGCACTGAATACAGACAGTGCTGATTTTTACGGCACTACAAGCATCAAAACTAAGAACAGATACCACGATTGCAGTACAAAATCAGGCAGCTGCAGTGGATAGCAGGTTCACACTGCTGCACTTGCAATTACACTAGTCTGTGGCACAATGAAAGGTGTATTATTTGATCCACACAACACTGCACACATACTCACACACAGAACAGTTTGTGTACAATGCTGAACGACTCAACGAGGAATGCGCCGCAAATGCAAAAGTTCAGTACTACGCCATGTTACGTATTGTAAATTTGTAATTTAAAGAACCTGAACTTATAAACTGCTGCACCACATCCACACAACAAACAGCAAGAAAAGTTTTACTATTACTGACAATATTACTATGTGTACATTAACACAGTCAGTTATACAACAAAAATATAACCAAAAAACAAAGAAATCACTATTTCTCCAACTTAAATCTACCTACACCACAGATACGCCCCTCCCCCAAAGTGCACTTTCATTGTCTTTCACCACACACACTCAATGTTGTAAATTAACATTCAAAATCCACACAAAAACAAAAACGCTCGATGTTATAAGCACAGGAGGGTTTCCTACAATCGATGAACTAAAGTTGGATCCCCCCCAAAAAAGCAAAAATGCTTTTTGAACAGCTTTTATAAGATTCCTATCACAGACAGCTATCACAGCACACTGTCTCCTACTCCTTCCTACTCATATTACCCTGATATGAGGCTGTGCAGATCAATATAGAGCTCATGTGACCTGAAATCCCATGAATCAATGCAAAATTCGCCTTTGGAGCTCAAAAACAAGGCAAAGTGAGATGAAGTGCACTGCCTGCAATACACTTCACCTTAAAATTGGCAAAGTAGTGGCATGGGGAGGCAGAGTAATCTGAAGTCATTGTTTCTAACGGACTTCGCATTCCTCATTATAACACAAAGTACTCCACTTCGCGTTGCGGAGCACTGCGCAAATCCACCTTTGCTCCGCAAATCGCTTCACGGAGTGGATTGAGCCCACTTCACCCACCAATATAAGGAAAGTGTGAAGCAGGTAGGTCAAAAAATAAGGAGTTTGAGACATGAAAAACTGCTGTTTCAAGTAATTTATTCACAGCACACAGTATAACATGCGTGCAAACTTGTGCAAATTCATGCAAATCGTATAACTAATGTTACAGCACAAATGCAACCAAGCCTACCCCAACCCAACAGCCAGCGTCCTAACAAACAGTGTAATACAGCCTAAATGGCTTTTGCTATACTGCAGAGAGACACAGAGTAGCTATGTCACAGACAGGGCTCAGAACACATACCAGAGAGTGTGTAATACAAGCTAAATGGTTTTCACTATGCTGCAAAGAGACACACACACAGTGTAGCTAATGTCACACAGACAGGGCTTGCGGCACCTAACAGACAGTGTAATACAGCTTAAATGGCTTTCACTATGTTGCAGTGAGACGTCAAACACAGTATACATGTGACAGGGGTCAGGGCACCTGACAGGCTAACAGACAGTGCAATACAGCCTAAATGGCTTTCGCTATACTGCAGAGAGACACAGATTAGCTACAGTTGTAGTGCTGAATTAGTCAAGGGATTTTTAAGGATTTTTGAAAATCCCTATTGAGAATTGTAAAACTTTTTGTTAGGGATTGTTTTTTTTGTTTGATAGTATTTTCACTGCTACCAGGAGAATGTGCTTCCATCTGATAGTCTTGTTGAAAATCGACTAGATGGTGCTTAAGTACTGTAATAAGAGCTGCTCTCTTTCTGTAGGTATAACAAAAAGAATTTAGAGAATTTTTTTCCCTAAATATTTTGAAGGATAAATAGGGAATCTCACAAAATTGCTTGACAAATTCAGCGCTACTACAGTATGTCACAGACAGGGCTCAGGGCACCTAACAGACAGTGTATAATACAGGCTAAATGGGTTTCACTATGCTGCAGGGAGATGACACATAGTGTAGCTATGACAGGGCTCAGGGCACCTAACAGGCTAACAGACAATGTAATACAGCTTGTCCACAAGTAACAAGAAACTTGCACTCTGCTACATTTATGGGGTGCTACACCTATGGGCAACCCAGTTATGACTTGCCCAAATTTAAGTTAAAGAGCCACCTTTGTGCAGAGCACATAAGGAAGGTGTGAAGCAGGTAGGTCAGAAAATAAGGAGTTTGAGACATAAAAATCTCCTGTTTCAAGTAATTTATTCACAGCACACAGTATAACATACGTGCAAACTTGTGCAAATTCATCAAAACAAGTTTAAAGACACCCTCCTTACTATCCTGTCTACATCCTGCCTCCGTCTTGAGCAGGTTTGCTCCTATAAATACCTTGGCTTACTCTTTGACCCAGCTCTTTCCTTTCATGAACATATCAGCACCCTATGTTCGGCCGTCGATACGCATATTGACTTGCTATATCGGCACAGGAACTGCCTTCCTCCTGATGCCATGAGGCTGGCTATAACCTCCTCAGTGCTATCCCTTGTGGACTATGGAATTCTGGTCAGCGGAACAGCAGACTGCACTGCTCTCAAAAACATCAAAGTATCACTCAACAAGGCCTGTAGGCTACTTACTGAATCTGATAGGCTTACCCACACCTGTACGCTGTACTCCATGGCTAACATCCTCAACTTTGTTGGCAGGCTGTGCTACCAGGCCTGTCTCTTCACAATAAAAATAGTGTCTGGCCTAACCCCTCAGGGAGTAACTGCAATCCTCAGACCATCCTTCCCTACTGTGTCCACCCGTAGCTCCTCTAAGCCAACTCTCCAGGTGCCCAGAGTTAGGACCTCATTGGCCCAGAGATCCTTTTTCTATAGAGCCCCATCCTGGCTAAACTCCCTTCCCCCTGACATTATATCAGAACACAGAATTGAACCCTTCAAAGATGCTATTCAGTGCCACCTTCTTACCTCCCACCATTGTAACTGCACTTAGAGGGGGACCCTGCAACCAATACCATCCACATGGGACACCCTCCATACTGCTCATGAGCCCATATGGTTTAACTTCATTGTATTAGTGTCTACTTGACTTATCTTCTCATGTCACCTGTTGTGACTGCTTAGTTACCTCCCTGTATAGGATTTATACTTTCTGTATCTGGATTTTTACACTCCATGTATGTATGCTTGTTCTATGTACCATGTATCATTGTTGTATCTTGATGTGGAGCCTTTGTAAATGAGTCTCTGACTCAAAGGTTTGTAATTCCGATACCATTTTAAATGAATAAATGTCACAGATATGGCTTGGGACACCTAACAGACAGTGTGTAATACAGCCTAAATGGCTTAAACTATGCTGCAGAGACACAGAGTAGCTATGTTACAGACAGGACTCAGGGCACTTAACAGACAGTGTGTAATACAGGCTAAATGGCTTTCGCTATACTACAGAGACACAGAGCAGCTATGTCACAGACAAGGCTCAGGCACCTAACAGACAGTGTGTTACGCAGCCTTAATGGCGTTCACTATACTGCAGAGACACAGAGTAGTTATGTCGCAGACAGGGCTCAGGGCACCTAACAACAGACAGTGTGTAATAGAGGCTAAATGGCTTTCACTATGCTGCAGAGAGACGAACACACAGTCTAGCTAATGTCACACAGACAGGGCTAGTGGCAAATAACAAACAGTTAATGCAGCCTAAACGGCTTTCCCTATGCTACAAAGAGACACAGAGTAGCAATGTCACAGACAGGGCTTGGGGAACCTAACAGACAGTTTATAATACAACCTAAATGGCTTTCACTATACTGCAGAGAAAGCAGCTGCTGGCAGCGATGAATGCCTTTTGTTCCCCCCTCCTTTCTCCTTCTCTCTCAAGCACCACACTGGATGATCCCACGATTCTCCATTCAGTCTCCAACCCCTTGCTCCTTCATGGACTTTTTGTTGTATGTTAACTTTATTTTTTTTTTGTTTCACCACGATTAATGCAGAACGAGCGCTGATTCCTCCCTCTCCTTCCAAACTCCACTGCTATCTACACGCTTACAGCAGACACGGAGCACAGACACCAGCACTGACCATTCAGATTGTCAGCACAGTTTCATGTGCTCCATTCTGCTGTGAGGACCCCACAGGCTGCCCGTTCATGCCTGTTTACAGCCTGGGAAGAGTCCCAAGACCCCACATGCTGCCTGTAATGCTGTTTTTTTTTTTAATGAACCGTTACCTGACCTGTTACCTGTGTCAAAACTACCTGACCTACAAACTACACAGTTATTTTGGGTAGGGTAGTAAATTACCCAAACTACACTACCCAGCAAAAAATAATTAATTCCCAACCTAACTGATCCAGCTACCCAATGGGTAGCCCATCCCTAGATGCAATGCAGTACCTTGCCATAAATTATGTGTCACTGGGCTTAATTGCCATTGAATTGCACTGTTCCCTGCAACAGAAGAAACTAAGGGAAAGATTAGGATTATTCTACAGAATTAACCACCTGTTCACAAAGGAGGCCAAGAGTCAACTGGTTCAAACTACCTTCCTATCTTTAATAGATTACGCGGACCTGCTCTACAGCCACTGCACTGCCTCTGCACTGGCTAAGTTGGACACCCTCTACCACAGAGCTATCAGGTTCATTACTGGCCTTCCACTTTCCACACACCACTGCTCCCTGTACTCATTGTTAGGCTGGACTTCCCTTCACTATAGAAGGAATAGAAACGCCGCCCTATGGGCCTTCAGAGCGGTGACCAAAAAGCTCCCGTCATATGTCTCAGATTGTATTCCCCAGAGTGTGTTAGGCACCTACGCACTAAGGAGCTATTCCCTAATTGCCCTCCAAGTTCCAAGGGTCAACACTCATTTCGTCAAACCTGCTCTAAGCTTCTCTTTAGCCACATTGTGAAATGGTTCACAAAGGAACTTGAAGCTGAGCTGCCCTGTTAGCCTGAATATCTTCAAGGCCGCTCTACGATCACTACATGAAAGCACCTTGCAAATGTTTTCCTCACCGTTAGCCCACTAATTCCGCAATTCCCCCTTTCCATCCTGACGCTCGCCATGTTTCTGCCTCTGGCTCTCACTCTTTCCCTATTAACTCTTCCTGCTGCACCCACCCTTCCCTGTCCACTCCAGCCTGGCTAAAGTCCCACCCCATCCATAGTAGTGTCCCAATTATCTACCCCTCATCTGTCATTATCATAATAAACAAGTACATGACAGCCATCGTCACTTTCTGTGGTTTTAGCCCAGTTTTTCCCCCAGTCGTCGGTAATATATCCCTCCTCTTCTTTACCTCTATAACCTGCCACCCCATACACAGCCTCTTTCCCCTATATGTGTAGTTGCCGACTGCCTCACTCAAAAGATCTCTGCTTATAACCCCTGTATGCCTATGGTTGATTGTACATCTGCTGACTTCTTCAATTGTAAAATAATGCTGTTTTATTTTTATTTATTTCAACCTTGTACTGTACTGTATACGCTGTATATACTTTTTCTTCCTTGTGTGTTATTGCTTTTTGTATACCTGCTTCTGTACTGTACTTTGATGTATTCATGACCAGGTCCACCTTGCAAATGAGCCTTGCTCACTGGTGCCCACCTGGATAAATAAAGATTCTGATTGATTTGATTGATATTGCAGAACTCTGTACTATGACTGCAAGGTACTGCGTTGCATTCTGGCTGCTGTCACTGTAAAACCGCAGAAGCACATGGTTTTCTCCCACACAGCAGTCAACAGTTCCAAATGAATTTAACTTCAAGATTCCCAATTTCATGTAAAAATTAGTCTTTTTGCACATATTTGCCCTTTTTGATAGCAGCAATACAGTGCATTCCAGGGTGTGTTATCATTTGGAATAACACCACTTCTTAGGTGGACTTGGCCTGCGGCCTTGTGCTTTAATGTATCCTAGGTGTGACGCTATCTCATGATAATACACACCCTGAAATATATATTTTTTTAAATTACAACTTGACTTCTGAGATTATTTCAATGTGAATTTCAATAGCAAAACTACCAAATGTAAGCTGCTCTGTTGGGAGGTGAGTGTAGTGTTCATGAGGTGTTTGAGGTGATTGCCTCTCTGTAAATTATAAGTGCCTGAATACTGTAGGTTATATACTGCACTATCTGACCCTTTCTGGAGCATTCTCCTTATTAACCAAGATTTCCTTCTACTATAATCCAGTTTATCTTCCAGGTTGTCAATGGGGAAACAGTGACACTCTGTGGCCAGACATCTGAAACACAAGGAATTGCCATCAGAAATGGAGTCCATAGTACTTCAGTCTGGTATTCAGAACTATTTCAAGGATGCATGTATCTGACCACAATGTGTAGGACATCTGAACAACTACTGAACCTACTGCAGTAGACTGTGGTATGAACAGGCAGCTGCATCATCTCATTGGGAAGCAGCTATTTTTCTCGAATGTAGGTATAGCATGTCATACTGTTCACTATTGATAAATTAGGACTTATTAAAACACATACCCTATTCTCAAACACATTCAGAGGCAGCACAAGCAAGACATTTTGCAGCTACAATGCTGCACTTCCAACCAAAGGTGCACTACACAATGGGAGATGCACATTGAAGCTGGTGTAGTATCCCCCACCCCTTGCGACTGTGGCACAGAGCTACTGTAATGGTAGCCCACATGCTCCCTGCCACAAACACAGCCTGTGCCACCAACACTCCAGTATGTGTCCACAAATGCAACACAGCAAGGCACTGCATGCACATGATGCATATTGCCATGCTCAGTGCTGCTGTGCATTGGCAGCGCAAGGCACGCAGCCATCTTGTGTATGTACACACACAAACACAAACACACACACACACACACATATGCACACATATACACACACACACACATTGTTTTGGGCATTGCCTAGTATCAAGTGACCTCTCACCCCAACCTCAGTATCATGCATCCCTTATATCCTCCTGCCCCAACCCCACTGCCATAGATCCCTGTCATCCAGTGTCCCTGCCTCTTACTCCCATACTCCTCCTCTTCTCTTTTACCAGATTACAATGCTGTGGCTTGTCCCTTGAGTTAGTATCACTTGCTTTGAGCAAGCACGAAGCCCTGCAGGTCATAGCAACCTGTTTGTAGTGGTACAGGGACTGTAGTGTATCATAAATAGCCAGTTTCATGGTGACCTTCATCCCTTTTCCCAAGCACCTCCAAAAGCATTGGTCAGTGAGGTTGCAAAGGTTGAGTCAACACTAAGTAGACATGAAGACCACTTAGCTCCAGTCTTTATGTCTGTCAATCAAACCTCATTTTTTAATAATAGTTCTGATTTCCTGCTGCAGATTTGTGACAGCATTACCCATGAATGTAAAGTTCTGCTGGTATTGTACTTTTTTTTCTGATGTGCTTAATTTTCCAATTTATTTTAAATTCAAGCATATAATGTAATCCAGGTAACATTTATTCTGTGGAAACTGTCATTTACAATTGGTGTAAAATTAGCTCAGTTCCTTTTTTAATTTTATAAAATGACATGCTCATTAATCTGGCATTTCTGGATTTTATTTTGTTGTTTGCTTTGGACTCTAACCTCTAGAGATTACAGCATTAAATGGGAGGGGGAAGACAATGTTCCTTTCCCTGCCAGACACTTGAGGTTCGAGTTGTCCTTAACGAGCATGGCCATACATTCAAAAAGTGGCCCGTTTTGAATCATATGTAGTCATAATTTGGGTCTGCATGAGACAGTTGCTACCTATGTTCTGAGGTACATTACTTGGAGTCTCTTCTCCCTACATGTGCATTTAACCTAGTGGAGAGAACAACCCCTCATCCAGCTGTGCATGCTGGCGTCTCACTGGCTCTCATACTCACAAGCTAGCTGATTTCAAATGGTCAAATCAGTCCCTCTGAAGCAAAATGAAATAAGCTTTCATTTTAGTACCAAATATTCTGGAGGAAATTATCCCTCCTCCACAAACACATATAAGGGATATTGCAATGGCTTGACTCAAAATATGCAATTCATCTCCAAGTGTGAGGGGGAGCAAGAAAGGCCATAACCCATGAGCGGTAAAGCATTACAGTTTCACCTTATCTCTGCTGTGACCGTATGTATACCTCTGTGAAAAACAGACTAACATAGCATAAATGGCACTACAAAACCTAATGCTGTGCTCCCAGGATGCTTCTGGAAATCAGCTGTTTCCCTTCTTATAGTATGCTATGCTTGCAAAACATTTTCAAATAATGTACTATATGAAAGTTCCTGCCTTTGTACCAATGGGGACAAATGGTGTATTTTGAGATAGCCTAGAACTTGTTAATTTTAGACCACTGTAAAAGGTACAACTTTTAAATGCCCTTGTAGTGTAAAAGCTTACCTGTTTCTGTTCAAGTTGAGTCACTGAGCATGGCCAGTGTGCTTTCATTAGCATTGTGAAAGCTGCTAAGCTGCTTTCTGGTTACGTTTTCCATTATGTGCCACCATGGATTGTTCAAGTACCTGTAATATGGAGGGGGGGGTGTCAAATATTTTTTTACAAACAAGCTGGGGGCAGATTTTTTGATGGGTACTGTTGCATTTAAGACATATTCTGGAACACTTTTACAGTTAAAATATAATTCTGCTGATACTCCAAGTCCCTCCCAACCAGCCAGGCAGCCTCAACTGGACCCCCTATCCATCCCATACCTGCATGGTAATTACATTCTTGATTTACTCTCACATATACTGACATCATCCATGCCCCAGCAATCACATGGTTTGAAACACTAAACTGTTGCCTGTTACAAACTATTCACTCTCCCTTGAATAGTCATAAAAAATGCATGAAAGGACCAGAATTCTGTTTTGATTTTCTCCCCTACAGATCTCCAGTTTTTTTGTGATCCAAAAATAAATTCTGCATCACAGATAACATGTTACTCACTCCAATAGCTTACACAGTTTAAGCCAGGAAACACGTTATAAGCTTGTTATTTTCCATAATTTGCACTTCATGACCAACCTTAGAATAAACACTGTCCGTGGTGAAGACAAACTTACTTTGACCATTACTAATGGTGATTAGTCAGTGTCACTTAGGATCTCCTTGAAGCCACACAGCCCTCACGTTGTCAATCCAGTACTTTATAAAATGAGTCAATGAATCCCAAATAACAAACCCAGATTTTGTACTGCAGTTTGTTTTAAAAAATGCAACAGCGGGACAATAAAGTCTGATTGTGGGCAGACAAGGCTCTGGCAATTGTTTGCCAATTTGTGCTGTAGTTTACTTATGGACAAAAGTTTGCCCAGCCCTAGCCACATCTTCAGAACTGGGTCTAAACAAACAGTGAAACTGACCTGTACACCTTTTGGGCATACCTGTCAAACCTTTGTCACTGAAATGTGAGACAGTGGCACTCAAAGTGTTAAAGAAAAAGAATAATAATTAGCATTGTTATAGCACTTTATATACACATTTTATCCTAAAATGCTTTATAAGCAATGACAGATCCAGAAGCAAATAGTTTGATACCTTTTATTGGACCAACATAGATGTTACGAAAAGAAAACAACGTCTAAGCTTTCGGACCAACCAAGTCCTTCCTCGGAGACTTATGATGGTCATAAGTCTCTGAGGAAGGAATTGGTTGGCCCGAAAACTTAGACATTGTTTTCTTTTTGTAACATCTATGCTAGTCCAATAAAAGGTATCAAACAATTTGCTTCTGGATCTGTTCTTACAAGAACCAATACAGCAACTAATCTATTTCTGATTGTCATTATAAGCAATGAGAGACTGGTAGTGGAGTGACTATAAACAGGCAGGGCTATTTGTACTGTCAACATTTAGAAAAGTGTTACTTGACGAATAAAGATAATTTTTTCACTGCTTGCACATGTTGCGACTAGGTGGTGAATTTTTCAGCATACACCATGAGTGCAGTAGCCTTTTTGCCTGTGAACATGTAGTGGCACTCAAACCAGCTGCATATAGCTGTCCTGAAAAATAAACACACTGGGAAGACTTCTGACCAAGATGTGGTAACACAATCTATCCTCAAAACCTACTTAGTAAAATGATGCAGCTCACACCAAATTTCAATAAATTTATAAATTTTATTTGTACTTCGGGTTGTACACCCTTAGACTACTCAATGTTTCTCAGCAATTCACACTGCTTCCTCAGGAGCTGTGTACAGCTATCTTAAAACAGTATTTTCAAATATTCTATTTATATATTGCTCGTATTATAATCCATCTTATTACATATAAAAACTTATGTGATTTATCTTAATATGAACCTGTCACTTCCTTTACATCAGTCCATTATTTTAGTTGCACTGGCCACTACTTCTAAAAATACACATAGCATTATATATAACATCAACTATACAATTAATTCACACTGTAATAAAGCCTTCTTTCCTGCCTTTTTATATTGTATTGCCTTTATTCCCTGCATGTCAACCTATTTGTTCCAAAACATAAAATAATATAACCCATAATTAAATTATTAAACCTTTAAGTTTGGTTTCTGGTTCTTTATTTATTCTATATATCAACTCTAAGTGCCATTACTTTTGCACTAGAGCTGCCTTTATGTGAAATCAGGGTTCTGTTTTTTAAAACAGTTTTCATCCAACCTATTCAAAATAAAAGCTTATTTTAAACTTTTTAAGAGGAAACTATGAGCTTACAAATTCAGAACCAGATTGTTCTGAGATGTACTCACCTTCAATGCATTTTGCTTTCTAAAATGGCAGGCAGAGGCTGAAGAATGCCAAACTGGCTCCTTTTAAAGGAACTGGGCGTGTGCAATGATGTCACATGCATGATAGCATGATGACATCATCGTGCAGACATTCTATTGCAGATTAGGCACTATAGGACCTCTTAAAGTCATGTAATCATTTTCAACTGTTTTCTTTCCCACACCATGTTAAAATTTTTTTTAATTCTACTGTTTTTTTTTTTTTATTTTAGTAGATAACAGCTGCCTGTTTGGCATAGTGGCTAGAGCCACTGCTGCCTGAGCTGGTGGACCTGGGTTCAGCTCTGTTGCGGGACAAATTTTTCATGCATGTAAGCTGGAAGGGGGCATGCTGAGAGGGGAGAGGAGGAGATGTTATTTCACTGAAAGGGTGGTGGAGCCATGGAATGCACTGCCCAGGGAACTGGTAGAGGTGGAGACTGTGGACGGGTTTAAGAGGGGATGGGACAGGTACAGGGGAGGGTAAATCTGACCAGGCCCAATACAGGTGGAACATCTGGGACTGGGGACAGTATAACCCAAGGGGGGGGGACACCAAAATCGGTCCTCAGTGCAGGTGCTGAAAATCAAGCAGACTCGAGAGACCATTATGCCTATTCTGCTGGCATTTTAGCATGTTAGTATGTAACACTAAGGCTGGCTCCCTGACTTAATGTGTAATCTTCCTCTCCTCTACATAAAAAATGTAGATACCCATATTCAGCATTCTTATCAGTCTCCGAAACCAGTTCAGGTGGGATTCAAACCCATGTATTTATGATTTCACTTTTATCAATTTAATCCATTAATAAGGTGCCCTCCTTACTTATTCTAATAGCCAGAATCCAATCTGTACTAATTCTGAATACTTAGGATTCCCTCTATATTCACATGAAGGTTACCCATTATAGCTCATCATTTAAGCCATATTTTGGATTTAATGTATCTGAACGACATATGATGTACATTGTGCCTTTCTTAATAAAATCTGTTTTTCCCAATCTCTACCCCCTGGCTGTCGTTTTTACCTTTTCTAATCCCCAAAACCTTAGCTGGGGAATTGCATGACTGTTTAGTGTAAAGTGCCTAGCTATGGGAGAAGACATATCTTCACACTGAACTTCACTTTTATGTTCAGATATATGTTTTGTGAGGGCCCTGGTAATCATGCCTACATAGATAAGGTTACAAGGACACTTAACCATGTAGACTGGATGTGTAGATTCTCATGTCATTAATTCCTTTATCATTATTTTTTCATCTCTTGCTGCATTTTTGAACTCCTTCAGTCTATACATGTGTGAGCATTGTATGCATTTGACACATGGATAGCAACCTGTGATATTACTTTTGAATCAGTCTGAGCCACTCATCTTATCTGGTATTTTATGTAATGAGTGACACAGTCTGTCACTCAGATTCCTCACTTTTTTACTTACAGCTAATGGTCTATCTTGAAACGATTCCCCCCCCGTGGGTAGGACCATAGATTTTCCCAGTTCTTGTTTATATATTTTTTTTTAATTTTTAAGTGATGATCCAATTATTTTACAGATAACACTATCCAGCCTTTGAACTTTTCTGTCCTGCATCCTCTCTTTGACAAAATGTCTTGCCTAGACATTTTTTCCACTTCATCAATTGTTTTATTAACTAAGTCAACCTTATAGCCTCTCTTTTCGAATCTCTTTAAGTCCTCCCTTGATTTTTATGTTGATTGCTCACATGCACAAGAAACATGTTGCGACAGCTTTCTCGAGAAGCAGGTTGTGGAGGCACGGCACTGTTGTGGCCAATGCCCCCACAGCCTGCAAAGGCTTGTCCCGCTTCCCCCAATGCCGTGGCACACTGCTGCTGACACTAGTTCAGCCAGCGTGCCACCAACTTTTGAAAATTTAGCTGCTGTAATCAGGAACCACCTCATCATTGCAGCATCAGCCATCCGTTGCAATGAGGGAGTGACCCATCATTGCAGGGCAGGATCTAGAAACATTTATATTGTTTGTGAACATGGCGGCGGCTTGCCGCCGTGTCCATAAACAATATAAACCCCCCCCCCATCATGTCTATTTGCCAGCAGGAGCCCCAATCTCTATCAGCTTCAGTGCCCCAATGTTGATTTTGCCAACAGGGGAGTCCACTCCCCGTTGGCATTCTGTAACCCCACCTTTATTGTCTGCTGACAGGGTGCCCAATCCCCATCGGCATAATCTAAGACCCCCCTTTGTTAGGTGCCAACGGGATGCCCAATCCCTCGTCGGCTACTGCTGCCCCCCCAAAGAAAGAGGTCTGATGGCATGCTGGGAGCCCACCCCAGCATGCCACATGCTCCTGTAACATAAAAAACAGTCCTGCAATATCTTTTTTTTTTTTTTTACCTGTAAAAAAGGAAACTGTCCCTCGGTGGTCTCCCTGCCCCCTCCCACAACCCGCACCCACCCACTGCGCATTCTGCCTCCCCACACCCTCCTCACCCCATACTTACCTCCAGAGTCTGGCGTGACAATCTTCGGTGGATCGGAAACACGTCTGCACTCTTCAAAGCCGACCGTGAACTGAGGAAATGCCGGTAAGCTGTATAATGGAATAAATGGGGTATTTCCAACTTTAATGCATATCTCAGTCATTTTTTTAGAATTTTGGCACCAAATTTTCAACATGGGGTTTTTGGGACCCCTCCTCATGAATTCTTAAACTGTCATGGCGTTAATCGGCCCCAAAAGGTGATTTCGCGGTCACTGCATGGAATCATCTTTTGGGGTCAATTAACAAAATGACAGTGTCAGTGTTCATGAGGTGGGCTCTCAAAAAGTCTATGTTGCAAATTTGGTGGAAAAAATCCAAAAAATGACTGTTTTATGAGCGTGCGCTGCACAGTTGCTATGCACATTCGTAACTTCACGAATTTGCAATATTTTCATGCCAGATTTTCAACATTGGCATTTTTCACACCTCCTTGTGAACAGTACAGCTGTCATTGTTCACATTCTGGTGGAAATGTGTTACTGCACTTCCGGCACAGAATAGTGTGGTTGCTATAGGAAATCAGTGTTCAGAACAGATTAAGAAAATGACAGTGACACTGTTCATGAGTAGAGGTCCTAAAATGCCTATGTTGAAAATTTGGTAATGATACTTCATAAAATGACTGAGTTATGAGCGTGCGTTGAACTGTTTCCACGCACCCTTGTAACTTTGCAAATCTATAATATTTTCACACCACATTTTCAACAGTGGCATTTTTTAACAGCTCCATATGAACAGTACAGCTGTCATTTTTCACATCCTGGCTAAAATATGTTTGTGCACTCCTGCCGTAGAATAGCACGGTCGCTGTGGGTAATCAGCGTTTGAGACAGATTAAGATCAAACGAGTGAGAGGGGAGAGTGACCAAGCTTAACCGAGCTCTGTCAGGACTGCTGCAGATTTGTTTGTGGGCAGAAAAAGGCCCCAACACAAGAGCCCAGTACAAAAGGGCAGCCTGCAGCACTGGGAGAAACAGAACGAGAGAGTGAGTTAGGGAGGGGGAGTAAGCAAACTCACCAGAGCGCTGTCAGGACTGCTGCAGATTTCTTTGTGGGCAGAAAAAGGCGTCAATGCAGGCAGGGGCCTAGTACAAAAGGCCAGCCTGCAGCAGTAGGAGAAAAAGTATGAGCGAGTGAGACAGGGGGACTGAGTGAGCTCAACAGAGCTCTATCAGGACTGCTGTGGATTTCTTTGTGGGCAGAAAAAGGCGCCAATGCAGGTAGGAGCCCGGTACAAAAGGGCCACTTGCAGCGCCAGGACAAGCAGAATGAGCGCATCAGAGAGGGAGACTGAGCAACCTCAATGGAGCTCTGTTGGGACAGCTGCAGATTTCTCTGTGGACAGACAAAGGTGCCAATGCAGCCAGGAGCCCCGTACATAAATGCAGCCTGCAGCGCCAAGAGAAACAGAATGAGCAAGTGACAGAGCAGTAGTGAGTGAGCTCAACGGAGCTCTATTGTGATGGCTGTGGATTTCTTTGTGGGCAGAAAATGTGGCAACACAGGCAGGAGCCCAGTACAAAAGGCCAGCTTGCAGCGCTGGCAGAAACGGAATGAGTGCGTGAGAGAGGGGGAGTGAGCGAGCTCAATGGAGCTGTGTCGGGACTGCTTCAGATTTATTTCTGGCCAGAACAAGCCACCAATGCAGGCAGCAGCCCAGTACAACAGGGCAGCCTGCAGCACCAAGAGACACAGAATGAGCGAGTGAGGGAGCGGGAGTCAGTGAGCTCAACGGGGCTCTGTTGGGACCGCTGCAGATTTTGTTTGTGGGCAGAAAAAGGCAGCAATGCATGCAGGGGCCCAGTACAAAAGGGCAGCCTGCAGTGGCAGGAAAACCAGAATGAGCGAGTGAGTGAGCTCAACAGAGCTGTATGGTAACTGCTGCAAATTTCTTTGGGGGCAGAAGAAGGTGGCAATGCAGGCAGGTGCCCAGTAGAAAAGGGCAGCCTGCAGTGCTGGCAGAAACGGAGTGAGTGAGTGAGAAAAAGGGAGTGAGCGAGCTCAGCGGAGCTCTGTCGGGACAGCTGTGGATTTCTTTTTGGGCAGAAAAAGGTACCAACACAGGCAGGAGCCCAGTACAAAAGGGCAGCCTGCAGTGCCAGGAGAAATGCAACGAGCGAGTAAGAGAGGGAGAGTGAATGAGTTCAGTGGAGCTCTATCATGACTGCTGCAGATTTCTTTGCTGGCAGAAAAAGGCAGCAACACAGGCAGGAGCCCAGTACAAAAGGCCAGCCTGCAGCGCCAGGAGAAACAGAATGAGTGAGTGAGAGAGCTGGGAGTGAGCCACCTCAATGGACATCTGTCGGGACAGCTGCGGATTTCTTAGTGGGCAGAACAAGGTGCCAATGCAGGCAGGAGCCCAGTACAAAAAAGCAGCCTGCAGCACCGGGACAAACAGACTGAGTGAGTGACAGAGGGCCAGTAAGCGAGCTCAACACACCAACACAATCAACATTCCGCATTGACAAATGCTTGTTTTATAGTCCTCCACTGAGCTATTATTTATCAACATTCTTATATATTGTCCTTTCAGAATATTTTCAATAATATGTGTGGGATGGAAGCTTGTGGCTTTCAATAATGTGTTTTTTTATCTGCAGTTTTCTGAAGTAAATAGACCCCAAACTTAGTTTTCTCTCTGTATATCTTTAAGAAAGAAATTTCAGTTCTGTCCCAGTCCGCTGTAAATTTAAAAAAATTCACACATCCCTGTATGTACTCAATAAACTGTTTATCAGTTCCCCACTATATAAAATATATTATCATCAATACTTCTCTTCCACACTGCAGTTTCAGTGTGGAAGAGATTATTGCTTTCATCAAAAATGTTGAAAGTCCTCAAACACGGCCATTGTGAAATTCGCATAAGAGGGTGCCATGGGCAAACCAATGGCAGTGCCTCTCTTTTTTGTATATACATTTTTTCTCAAAACTCAAGTGGTTCTTAGTTAGAACCAAATTAGCCAAACCAATAAGTAAACTGTTAGGTGGTCTTAAATCTGCTCACCTTTCAAGGAAATGTGACAAGGTTTCAAGTCCTGCCTTGTGAGGAATCAAAGTATGCAAATCTTTCACATCTGCCGTACACAGAAATATTTCCCCTTCTGTCCCTTCCTGTATCTCTAAGTTTTTTACCAAGTTAATTACAGCAGTGGAATCATTCAAAAAGGATTTTGCATCTTTAGCCAGATCCTTTATATGGTAGTTAATGTATGATGAAACTGTCTCCAAAACAGAGTCAGTTCCAGCAACAACTGGCCTACTCG
The DNA here is from genome assembly GCA_016271365.2 of Neoceratodus forsteri. Classification (NCBI taxonomy): domain Eukaryota; kingdom Metazoa; phylum Chordata; order Ceratodontiformes; family Ceratodontidae; genus Neoceratodus; species Neoceratodus forsteri. Next base: position 354,426,616 of record CM057454.1, on the reverse strand, counting down.
AGGGTAACTTTTCACATCTTTATGTACTTTCGGTACCGTATAATACATTGCCATTATTTGGTTCTTCTTAGTCACTGCTTTTCTTTCCCACTCTGTGATCTGATTTTCTTCTTTTGCTTTTTCTAATACTGTGTTTACCAACTTTTTAATCTCTGCCATTGGATCTTCTCTCACCAATTCAAGTATCAATGTGTCCTAACCATCTCAAGCATTCTTTCTAGCAATCATTATAACCCAATATTAATACTCCTCCCCATTGTCTGCTCTTTTATTAATTGTGTGGTAATTCTCCAGACTTCTTAATGAGCTAAATTCCTTAGCTGATAAACTATACTTGTGTTTCCTATCCACTGTACTATATTTCTTTTCTAAAACTGTCAATTCTCTCTCAACATTCTTTAGAAATGTTTCAAAGCTATATGGTATTGGTCCTAGGGACATAAAATAAGATTTTAGTCCCAAATATGGCTCAATTTCCATTTCCCCATAAGTTCCAAATCTTGGTCTTTTACTGGTTGTGATTCTTCCAAAGTCTTAAAAAATTGTTTTAAATTGCCGGCCTGGTGGCGCTGAGGGTTGAGGCTCTGGATGCCACACCTCACGCCATGCCATTCCGGCGACCCATGTTCAGGAATGAGCATGGACCATCAGGGGTCGGCAGGGGAGGGAGACGATCGAGCATCCAGAGGTCTTCTCTCCTCTCCCGGGGTGGAGGCCAAGGGTAGTGCGGGTCGGGGGGCCAGACGTAGAGAGGGTGCTGCGGGACTTCAGCGGACGAGCACACGCATCTATGTGCACACGTCCTGTGTGTGCACCCCAGCAACAGGGAAGGGAGAAAATGAAGAAAACACCTCCAGCTGCAAGACGACAACTGACCTACAGCAGGCTCTACATCCAGTGACCGGGTAGAGTTAAGTCCTGGTGATACCGGGGTGAGGGGTTTGGGGGGGTTGGTCAAAAGGGGCAGCCGGGGGCAGAAGGAGGATAAAGTACTAATAAAAAAAAATAATTTAAACATAGTTTGTGAACTAACTTTTGAAAATCTAATCTTAAATCAGATCATTTTGGTTGTTCATAAGGACATAAAGTTAAACTTGTATGTACCACACTCATCTCCTCTTTTGTAAGCTTTCTTTTGACAAATTATATACCACTATTTCTTTGGATTGTTTCTTTTGATCTTGCACCTGTTGTTGTTGCTGCTGTTGTCTGGTTTGCATCCCACTCCCTGAATGACCTGGTTTGTCTTTTTTTTTTTTTTTGCCTGTATCTTGGCATTCTTCTCCTCCGCCTCTTATTTTTGCATCTTCTACTTTTTCTCCTGAGGTTCTTGGTCTCTCTTCTCTCTCTCTATCTCCACTCTCCCTTCCTGCCTCCTGCTTCGGGCTAGTAACATTGCGGATGAAATACTGTGGACACAACAATATGGAAATAACAGTGCGGTACATAATATTATGGCACATACAACAATGCAGGGATGAAATGCCACCACGGTGAACACCGCACCGCAACAGTGCAGCAGCAGTGCAACGTATGGCCAAAGGAGATTGAGCAGGATGAGAAGGACCCACCATGGTGGGCAACTAGTAGCCTGGCTGCAGTACCAGTGAGACAGTACAGCCACAAACTACCCCATGCAGGCCCACCACAATGCAGCGCACACAGGGTCAAACAGGGCCAGGGGCAGTACAGGACCCACACACTAACCCAGATGCGACCACGGAGGCAGACCTCCACCAAATGGTACCTGAGTGATGCACAGGGTGCAAGGAGGAGTGACAGCAGGACAGGTCAATAGCCACAGTAAGTGCCCGAAGGACAGGGCATGGAGGTACCATCTGCTGTTGGGAGGCAGACCACCAGGGGATATGAGGGAGGTGGGAGTGATGATGCACAGGCACCATACAGGATGCATTCCCATTGCAGGGAGGCACATGGAGTGGCCACTGACAGCTGTGGGGGGGGGAGGTTGACCATCATTCAGGTTGCTGTAGTGTGTTGGCAGGGTTTGTGTTTGGCCTCCTGCATTGTTCCTCTGTGTCCCTCCAAACTGAGGCCATTGCCTGTGCCTGGTGCATCCTCACCCTGGCACCCATCCCCTCTCCTATGTGGTGCTGAGGGCATGCTGCAGTGTGGTTGCCATCACCATGGGGTCACTGCCAGGCTTCACAGTATTCCTGTTGCTGTCCTCAGTCTGCTTGTCCAGTCCCACACCTCTGGTGCACCGTGGCCACCTATTGGCGTTCCCTCTGAGTGGTGCTCCCTGTTGGGAGGGCATGCCTGTTGGCACCCATGGTGGTTGTCCTGTGTCCAGCTCTTCCCAGTGGAGGTTGACCCTTGCCATGTTCCTTCCCCTTGCTCCCCTGTGCCATTCACGGGTGCTGGTGCTAGCAGCTGTGCTGTGCCATTCGGGGTGTTTCCCACAATGGGTGGTGTTTGCTGCCTACGTGTTCCCCATCCTGCGGTGTCTTGACCTGCTATGTATTCTACCACCAACATTGCATGCAGTGATGTGTTTGCTGCCTTGAAGTGTCCAGCGATGATATGTCCCGTGATGTTACTGGCCCAAAGCTCTTCCATCCATTCTGGTCTGCCTCTCCCTAAAAAAAGGTTTGTTGCTACATTTCCCAGTTTGGTCTTGATCAGAACTAGTGTCTAAGTAATGAATCTTCGGATTCCAAAGTAAAAAAAAAAAAACATTTTGATAGTATTGTCTAGTATTTTTTTCATGAAAGTGTATACCTTATTGTTTTTATAATCCACTAAATCCCTCCTGTATTTTTAACTTTTTTGTTCCTGTAAAAATCCTCCAGTGTTTTTTTTTTATTTTCTAGGAAATCATCTAAATTTTGTGTTTTAAGTTTCAACCTTATTTCTGCCTTTAGCAAATTAATTTAATTACTCACTATCTCCTGTTCAGCATTTAAATCCTCTATCAACAATAAGATAAAATCAAGTGAATACCTACTGCATATTCCATCCCATTTGTTTCTCTAAAGTTAGATTTGTAAAGTCTAACTTGAGCCACCAAAAAGTGTCTTGAGCTCTTGTACCTTCACCGGGACAGCACCAGAGATAGGCAGAAGGCACCTCAGTTTAATGTCTCATCTGAAGAAAGGTATACACCAATAGTACAGCATCCCCCTAATACTGCATGTGGGTACCAGCAATGGTGATATGCACCGAATCCCATTATGGTACTAGAACCCATAATCTTCTAGCCCAGATCAACTGAACCATGCTGACACCCACTTTCACAATAACCCTCCAAATATGAGGCACGATCATCAAACCATGGATATACCATCATACCTGCTCAAAAACTGAAGGAGCTAGACCTTTGGTTTGTGAAGTTCAGTTCTGATCAAGTAGCTTTATAGGTTATGAATTTTTCTGATTTAAAGTCCTGAGTTTACCATGCAAGATAATTACTTCTCTACATGGGCAGCACCTTTTATATGCAGGAGAGAGAGAGACATTATTTGGGGTAAACTGAAGGATGTCCCTCCTGTTGTGGGACAGTTGGGAGGTATAGTATGCTTCTAAGCAGACTGCCTGGAAGCATATGTTTCATATAAGGCAGGTCATTCATACATGCAACACAGGACAAAATTCAACATGGATGTACACATGTTACAGCAGAATAATGCCTCCACTTTCACCACCATACTGACAAAAGAAATCTACCTCTCAAGCCCAGGAATCAGGCACCCCTCACCACATACACACACACAAACACACACACACTCTCACACACACACACACACACACACACACACACACACACACACACACTAAAGGGGGAATTCAAGATTTGCTTTTAAATACAATTTTCTAGACATGTACCTTCCAAAACATATTGTTTCACTCTGGAATCAAAGGTTGACTCTTAACTGCCTATTGATGTGCAGTGTTGGATGTGGCTATGCCCTCTATGCCCGTTCTCTCTGATGTTATCAGGTCATTGTATTTCAGGTAGCACCTACAAATCAACTAGGATCTTTGGTGGGTCAGGGCCACTCACTGCGTGAAGCTTCCAAGTTGTACCCTGTAACAGCTAACACAGACAGAGATTAAGAATGTTTTGGTAGATCCTGCTAGACAAACCTAATTGAGTACTAAGACTGGGTCATGAGGGAGCTGGACAAGGGCCATGCGGTGAATGTCCTGTATTTAGACTTCAGCAAGTCCTTTGGTTCCATGCCACATGGGAGGCTGGTGGGGGGAGCTGGAGTATATAGGAATGGGAACAAGGATGGTCAAATGGATCAATAACTGGCTCAATGGAAGGCAGCAAAGGGCGGTAGTGAGGGGGGGGATCTCATCCCTGAGGGCAGTGGTGAGCGGAGTACCACAGGGATCAGTACTGGGACCGGTGCTGTTTGGGATATTCATAGATGATATCTCACTAGGGATCCCGGAGGGGATCAGTCTGTTTGCAGATGATATGAAGATGGGAGCTGTGGTAAATGGCATTGAGGGTTGGAGGGGGCTGCAGGAAGACCTGATCAAACTACAGAAATGGTCAGAAACATGGCAGTTGGGGTTCAATGCCAAGAAGTGCAAGGTACTGCACTTCGGGGCTAAGAACAAGGGGAGGAGCTATCAGCTGGGAGGGGTACAGTTGGAAAGCACAGAGGAGGAAAGTGATCTAGGGGTGCTTATAACAGGGCATATGAACAACTCAGCTCAGTGAAGGAAGGCAGCAGCAAAAGCCAACAAGATGTTGGGATGTATAGTGAGGGGAATCTCCTCCAGAAATAGGGAGGTGATCCTTCCCCTGTATAGGTTGCTAGTCAGGTCGCACCTGGAATACTGCATGCAGTACTGGCACCCATTCCTAAAGAAGGATGTCAGATTTTTGGAGGGGGTGCAGCGTAGAGCAACAAAGATGATCCAGGGATTGGAGGGAAAGTCCTACGAGGATAGGCTAGGCGAGCTGGACATGTACTCCCTGGAGGAGAGGAGAGATGGGGGGATATGATCGAAATCTTTAAATACTTAAAGGGGATAAATAGGACTAATACAGAAGGGATTTTCCAGATTAGAAGAGGGAGACATATGAGAGGGCACCAGCTGAGATTGGAGGGGGGAAGATTCAGGAGGGAAATCAGGAGACATTTTTTCACAGAACAGGTGATAGACAAATGGAATACTCTGCCCCAGGAGGTGAAATCCTGTAGAATGGTGGGAGGTTTTAAGAGGGGATGGGACAGAGTGAATGGGAGGTAATAATGAAGAGGGTTGGGGAGGGTGGGTCAGTTGCATGTTGAGGGCTAGCTGCACAATTGGGCAGAATCGATAAACCATGAGGCCTGTTTCTGCTGGCATTTTCTTATGTTCGTATGTTTGTACAAGCTCTTAGTTTTGTGGCTCCCGGACTCAACTGCATCCAGGAAACAAGAATCAGCAGGCAAGCTGCACAAGGCAAAAAATAAAATAAAAGCTAAAAAATGGTAATCAGATACAAAAAAAACATCTGGGGATACCAAAAGACAACATGACCCACCACAAAGAGTGGGCCATAGCCAGTTCCCCCCATTTCCCCCACTCCTGGGGCCACCCTGACAGCTCAGTGGTTAGGGCACTCCCTTTCCACCCAGGGAACATGGTTTCAGTTCTGAATCTGTGGTCCTTGTTGGAAGCAGTAGGAGTTGGAGGAACATAGAAAACACAGAAACATTGAATTTGTCAGCAGAAAAGGGCCAGGAGGCCCATCCAGTCTGCCCTATTTTTCCCTGCTTATTCTGACACCTCAGACCTTATTTGGTCACTGGTGTCCCCCCACCTCTCTTTCCTCTATTTATTATACCTGTGTGCCTATCCCACACATGCATGAAGCTCCCCACTGTTTTCACACCTACTACCTTTTTTGGCTGGCTGTTCCAGGTGTCCACATCCCATTTTGTGAAGAAGTATTTCCTCACATCCCTCTTAAACTCCCCACCAAGCTTCATTACATGTCCCTGTGTTCTGGTGCTCTTCCTCCTCTGAGATTCCCCATCAGCACTTTATTCACCCCTGTGAGGTACTTATAGATCTCAATCATGACTCATGTTGCTTTCCTCTCCTCCAGGGAGTACATATTGAGATCCCACAACTTTTCCTCATAGGGTTTCTTGTGCAAGCCCCGCAGCATTCTGGAAGACTTACTCTGAACTGCTTCCACCCTGTTAATGTCCTTGCTAAGATGCAGTCTCCAGAACTGGACACAGTACTCTAGGTGGGGTCTCACTAATGAACGATACAGTGACAACACCAGCTCACTGCTCCTGCTAGAAATCTCCCTCCCTATGTACCCCAGTATCCCACTAGCCTTGCCTACTGCCTTGTCACACTGCCCTGCCACCTTGACATCATAAGATATGATTACCCTGAGGTCCCTTTCTTGTTTGGTGACTGTCAGTACCTCCCCCACTTCTTATACACAGCTCCCGGATTTCCCCATCCCAGGTGCATAACTTTGCACTTTTTGGCATTGAAAGCCAGCTGTCACACCCTAGACCACTCCTCTAGTTTCCCCAGATCCCTTTGCATTCTCCCCACCCCTTTCTGAGTGTCCAGCCTGTTGCAAATGTTTGTGTCATATGCAAAGAGACACACTTTCCCCTCCAGTTCCTCAGCAATGCCTCTTACGAAGACATTGAAGAGGACCAGTCCCGGTACTGATCCATGTGGAACCCCAGTAGTCATTCACCTGTCCCCCAAGTGTTTGCCATTTACCTCCACCCTCTGCCTCCTATCCTTTAACCTGTTTGTTGCCCAGCTTACCACTTTCTCCACAACTCCCAGCCTGCTTAGTTTCTTTACTAGCCTCCTGTATGGCACAGTGTTGAAGGCCTTGATGAAGCCCAGATAGGCTACATCCATTGCCATCCCCTGATCCACTTCCCTGGTCACCCAACCAAATAAATCAATTAGATTTTTTTGGCATGACCTCCCCCACTGTGAAACTGTGCTGCTGGTAGTGGTGATCCTGCAGTCCATATGCCTCCAGGTACTCTATCAGCCTCTCCTTCAGAAGGGTCTCCATTAATTTCCATACCAGTGGTGTGAGACTGACTGGCCTGTAGTTGCCAGCCTTCTCCCTGCTGTCACTCTTGTGCAGAAGGACCACATCAGCCCTCCTCCAGTCCTCTGGAACTACCCCATCTCCAATTAGGTACTTAGTAATGTTGCTAGAGGGTCAGCTTGCACCTGGCTTAGTTCTTTTTAGAACCCTTGAGTAAATCCCATCTGGTCCCATTGCCTTGTTCTTCTTTAGGGCTTCTAATCCCTCTCAGACCCTCTCCTCCAAAAATGGACTTGTGTCCACTCCCCCATGTACAACATGTATCAGCATGGTGCCTGCTGATACACATTGTTCATACCCTCCCCCCCAACTGTGAAGACTGAGCAGAAGTACTATAGTTTGTCCTGTTAGATCCGGGAAGAACACTCTATCGTGTTTGGCCACCCTGCCAATGAGGCCCTGTTCCTTCTTTCTAGCTCCCAGTATTTCCTGTTCCACTTCCATCAGTGGGGATCCATCCATTGGGATTCTATGAAGGTTTTCTCCAAAATTCCTGACCTGTAAATATTTATAGAAGTGTGAGGTAGGCAGCCGCAGACTTTAATTTATTGTGTCAAATGAATATATGCCCTCCCTATTATATACGTCTCCTATGCATCTGATTCCCTTGTCCTCCCACAACTTAAAACCTTGAACCTCCATTACTGGAAGAAATTTTGGGTTCCAAGCACCTTTGTGAGGGGGGTTAGCCCGTCGACATGCTGCGCGTGTCGACTGCCCCTCCCACCCTGGGTCGTCATTACCTATATAGGCACTGGCCTATGACATCACTTCCCCTCTGTTAATTTTCTAACTCCCCACTTTCCCATTTGCAGATTATACCTGCCAGCCACTAGAGGGACCCATACATATCCACCTCAGGTCCGCTACCTGTACTCTGCCTACCTCTTCCTGGAATCCTCCTATCGCCTTTTCCCACTCCTCTCCTCCAACATACCCACCTCTGCCCACACCCTCACCTGCTTCTCCTTTTCTGTAACAATCCACCTCCTGACCCACCCCTCCTCCTCTGTACCAACACCCAGTGACCACTAGGAGTCGCTATATCGCACCCCTGCCCAGCCTGCTTTGGACCCCTAGAACGTGGGTCTCTGCCCTCTCCCAGGCACTTTTCTTGCTGCCCTGGCAGAGACTTGAACCCTGTACCCTGTCCACCAGAGTCCGTGTCACTACCACTAATCCCAAGTGGCAGCCACACTTTCTAGGAGGCAACCCAGATACTTCAACCTCCTACCCCACTATCACCTGTAAACCATGCTAGTTCACCTCCTACTAAACTTCCTCCCCGTCATCCTCCTTCTGGTATCCTCCTCCCTCCAGCCTGGTATCTCCCCTGGGTCACAGGAAATTGCACCATTAATTCCCACCAACATAGTTCTCACTCACCCTACAATGTCCATGTACACTGGCCTACAGCATCCATCTCCCGGCTACTCCCCCTCCTCCCTCCCAGCCCATCCCGGGTGGCTCATCAACCTTGCCCTCCCCACCTTGCAATCCCTACCCATCCCCTGCTCCCCAATGGTCCCACCCCATCTCCTCTTAACCGGAGGCAAAATTCATATCACCGCGCCCTGGCCAGAGCTGTTGTCCTCCTACTACTCTTAACAGGCAACATCCATCCTAACCCTGGCCCCACCCTGACCTGCCCAGCAGGTGGGCGCCCCGGTCTGTTGATTGCCTCCATGAATATATGCAGCGTCTTGAAAAAATTTGACTCCTTCCAATGCTGGGTCACACTGCACAAACCTGACGTCATTGTGCTGGTGGAAACGTGGCTATCTAAATCCACCCCTGACACCTTTGTCACCCTCCCCGGCTACACCTTATACTGTGAGGATCGAGTAACCAAACATGGGGGTGACTGTGCTATCTACACTAGGAACTCTCTCACTGGTCTCGCCCTCCCTGCTCCGGACCTTGTAAGTGGGGCTCAGGCCCTTACCATTAAGCTTACCCCGGACCCCGCCAGGGCACCCCTTTATCTCACCGCTGCCTATATACCACCCAGGAACCAAAATCCAGCACTATTATCATTAACTGACTATCTTGCCACCCTTCCTCACAGCGCTGATCAAGTCATTGTGGGGGACCTTAATGTGAATTGGCTGAGCCCCTCCTCCTCCCCAACCCGGGACTCCTTCACAGCCCTGGATCTAACACAACTAGTCTCCCAACCCACATGAGTGAACCCTAAAAGAGGTACCAGCACCCTCCTAGATGTCATCATAACAAACCGCCCCCAAAAAATCCTGGATATCCAAGTCCTCCCTGATTCACTCAGTGACCATTCCCCAGTGCTGTTCCGCTGGATGGCCACCTCACCCTGACCCACTGCCCAGTGCGCACCCTGCCGGCGTTTCAGACCGTGTGGTCTGAAAAACCTTAAACAATACCTTGAACAGCAAGACTGGTCCCCCATTCACCGTGCTCCTGATATTGACACTGCCCTTGCTTTCTTTACCCTAACCGTTAGTAAATCCTGTGACCTCTTTGCTCCCCTCTCAGCCGTCCGATCCAAAAAACATAACCTGCCCTGGATTACCCCTGCCCTTTTACAGCTGCTCAGGCACAGGGATAATCTTTGGCACCGTGCCATAGAAACTGGGCGACCAGCAGACAGACAGGCCTACAACGCTGCACGGAATAAGTGCACATGGGCAATCAGGAAAGCCAAGGCCGACCACTATCAGGCCACCCTCACCACCTCCTGGGGGTGCTCCCATACCTTCTGGGACAACGTCAAACAATTGAATGGGAACACTCGCTCCCCTGCCCCTTCCCAGATTACTACTGACAACACCACCTTTACAGACCCTGCTGACATTGCAAACCTCCTCAACACCTCCTTTACTGACCTTAGCCCCATCCTTCCCAGTAACTTCTTTGACCAACCACCCTCCCAACCTGCCCCTGCCCTCCATCGCCCTAGCTTCTACCTACGTAGGGTAACTGCCCAGGAAGCCAGACCACACCTGACCCATGCACTAAAAGGCAACAGTCCCGGTGACAACTCCCTGGACCACAGAATTCTCTGGCTGGTACTGGATCAGGTCCTCACCCCACTCACCAGCCTTCTCAACAAATCCCTCTGCCTGGGACAATTCCCCACTACATGGAAAACTGCCACTGTTACTCCTATCCATAAAGGGGGTGACAGGTCCTTAGCTGGGAACTACCAACCTATCTCCATACTCCCACCCTTTCCAAAGCCCTGGAAAACTAGTTGCCAATGAAATCACTGAATACCTGACCAAATACAACATCCTCTGCCTGAACAGCACAGTTCCGTGCAGGACACAGTCACTAGCACAGCTCTTGTTGAATTCATCCTTCCTACACTCCTCCATGGATGCTGGCTCCCTAGCGGGAGCCGTGTTCCTCGACCTATCAAAGGCTTTCGACACGGTCTCACACCCTGTCCTGCTGGAAGCCCTCTGATCATTCTGGCTTTGCCACTGGACCCCTTGCCTGGTGCTCCAGCTACCTATCCACATGCTCCCAACGTGTCAATATTGGTGGGACACTTTCCAATCCACGTCCTATCCTCTCTGGGGTTCCACAGGGCTCCATCCTGGGACCCCCACTCTTCTCGCTATACCTTAACACCCTGCCCAGTGCATGCACTGGGAAAATTCTGCTGTATGCAGATGACGCCGTCATCTTCGCCACCAACCGTAACCCCACCTCCCTCCAGGTTTCCCTGCAATGTTCCTATAATGACACTGAAACCTGGTTTAAAGAGCATAGATTGGTCCTAAATCTTAAAAAATCTAAAACCATGCTCTTTGCCCACCCTCAACACAAAGCTTACAACTCCCCTCTCCGTATCCTCTCCAACTCCCAACAGCAACTGGAGCAAGTCCACTCCTATAAGTACCTAGGGGTCTCCTTTGACTCAGCCCTCACCTACCACACCCACATCAAAGCACTTGCCTCTGCTACCAATATACGGCTTGGCATCTTGTACCGCTACAAAAACTGTCTCCCCCCGATGCCCTCCGGCTTGCAGTTACATCCTCTATATTATCCCTAGTTGACTATGGGCTACCTGTCTACAGTGCTGCCAACACGACTGTCATAAACAAAATCCACCTCGTCCTAAATAAGGCATGCAGGCTAATCACAGGGGCCCCTAGGCTCACACATACATGCCAGCTTTATGACATGGCAACAGTGCTAAACATTGACGAACGGCTGCAATACCAAACTTGCCTTATAGCTAAAAAAACCCTGCTAGGACTTTCTCCACCCGGGCTGACATCCTCCCTCCTCCTAGCCCAACCCCTAGTCAGTACTCGGACCTCCTGCAAGGCCACCTTCCTGGTTCCTCGATCTAGGACCTCACATGGACAGAGGTCTCTCCACCACAGAGCCCCTTCTTGGTACAACACGCTCTCTCTCTCCATCTCAGAAATCCCAACTATCTCCAAATTCAAAACTGCGCTCAAAAGCGAGCTGTTCAACAAGCGCTGCTGCACCTGTGCATAACGGGTGTACAGTCACCCTTTGTCCTGACAATGCCCACTGGGCTGCACCCTCTCCGTACCGCCTTATTCCTACCACCTACATTACTGCCATATCCAACTGCCTACCTTCTCTCTACTGTCAAGAACGTACCATGTATGATAGAATCTTATACTGCTTGCTAAATTGTCCTACTAGTATGCACTACTGTTACCAAATCAAACCACCTGCTGGGCTGTCCTTGTCACATGTTTTACTATCTCTGTAACTATTACCATGGAACCTGTTTGACTGTTTCATTTTGCAAATGTCATACATTTATGCTGCTAAACCCTGTAACCAACCCTTTTGTCTATAATACCTGAATCTGTACCTTATAATGTAACCAATGTAACCTGTACCCAGGATCCATGTATGCCTGCATCTTTATGCATATGTTCTCTTATGGTATGTATTTTGTACTTGTATTATCTTCTCTTCTCTTGATGAGGTACCTTTGGAAATGAGCTTCTGGCTCAAAGGTTGTAAACTGATTGCAATATAAAATAAATAAAATATGAGAAGGGTATTCTCCCCTACCGCCCCCCTCCTTTTCCTAATACTAAACTAGGCCTCCAAGACCGCCTTGACCAGAAGGTTTTGATATTGGATTTTTTTTATATGCCTTTGCCTCACCCTTGGATAAATATGTGGTTAATCTTCCCAGGCTATCTCTCTCCTCCAAACCCACCCACCTAGAGGCCTCTCCCTTATTCACCCAATTAGGTAAGTATCGATATTGGACGCCTAGGAAATATCCCTAAAGGTCTGGGAAATCCAACCCCGCTCTCTCCCTAGATGCTTTTAGTCTATCTAACTACATTCTAGACTTCTTTCCTTGCCAAATGAAATCACTGAAACCCTTTTCAACCCTTTTGATGTCCTTTGTAGTTGGTGGGAATGGGACCATTTGCATAACATATAAAATCCTCGGCAGGATGTTCATTTTTATTAAATTTACCCTCCCCAATCAGGAGACTGGGAGAGCCCTCCACCTGCCAAGGTCTGCCAGGATAATATTAAATAATGGGTTATAATTCAGTTTGTATATGCCTAGATAAGTGAAAAAAAATGCTCTACTTGCTTTAACCCCTATGTTTATTTGGGTGGATCCCTTTTGTCTCCATCTAGATACAGGACTTCTGATTTCTGGATATTCAGTTTGTACCCTGAAATTTGGGTAAATTCCCTCACAATATCCAGCAGGGCTGGGACTGAGTTCTCTGGCTGTGTAACATATAGGAGTATGCCATCTGCATAGAGGGTAATCTTGTGTTGAGACCCATTCCCTCCCAGAATACCCTGTATTTCCTGGCTCCCTCGGATTCGTATAGCCAATGGCTCCATTGCTATGGCGAACAGTAGTGGGGAGAGGGAGCACCCCTGCCTCATGCCTCTTTTCAGCTGGAAAGTTTCTGATGGAGCACCATTCACCAGAACTCTTGCTCCAGGATCTTTGTATAGCATTTTTACCAGAGATATGTACCCATATCCCAACCTAAATTGGTCCAAGGCTTCAAACCGATAGCACCATTCTATTCTGTCCAAGGCCTTCTCGGCATCCATAAAAAGAACACAGGCCCGACCAGGGCACTGAGTACCCCACCAGATAATGTTAAGCAGCCACCTCGTGTTATGATAAGACAGCCTGCCCTGAACAAATTCTGTTTGATCCGGGTGATTGATCTGGGATGGACTTTTTCCAATCTCAAGGCCAGGACCCTGGCCATTATTTTACAATCATAATTTGGGAGAGAGATGGGTCTATAGGAAGAGTACTCCATTTCATCCTTCTCAGACCTTTGCAGAACTCATATATTTGCTTCTTGACTTGTCTTGGGCAGCCCCCCTCCTTCCTAGCCTCCTCCATGAGATCCCAAAGTGGGCCAGTAATACTGTTCCTTAACTCCTTATAGTATTCGGTGACAAACTCATCTGGGCCTCCAGTCTTCCCTGACTTAGGACTCCCAGTTGCTGTCTGGACCTCCTCAGTGGTTATGGAAGCCACTAGCATGTCCCTCTGGTTGTCATTCAGGGTTGGTATGTTAATGCCCTCTAAGAATTTCCTGGCTAGTTCCTCCATGTTCGCACATTCCTGTTGATATACGGTTTCATAAAATTCTTTAAAAGCGGCAATGATATCATGATTGTCCTGCTGCACCTGTCCCTTCTTATTGCGAATGGCCAATATCTTGCTCGTTACCTTCCCCCCTTCATAAGTTTGACTAGTAGCATGCCAGGTTTATTGCCCCATTCATAAATTCTCTGTTTAGCAAAAAATAGATGGGGTTTGACTTCCTCTGTGAGGCATTCATTAAGTACCTCCCTGGCTATCAATAATTTTCTCTTATCTTCGCCCTACCCCCCATGACCTGACACCCCAGCCCTATGATAGACTGTTCCAATTTACTTCTTCTTTCCTTCTTCTTTCCTTCTTCTCTCTTTTAACTTTGGCTGTATATCCAATAATGACTCCTCCCATGTAGGCTTTACCGGCCTCCCATATGGTCCCCTGTGAGGTAACTGAGCCCTTGTTTGTCAACCAGAAGGTTTTCCAGTGTGTTTTAAAGAACTTCCTAAAATCCTCCCTGCTTAGAAAATAAAATTTGGGAATCGCCAGGACCCTTGCCCCCCACTTTCCCTTCCCAGTTTTATATCCAGTTGTACCATGGAGTGATCTGAAATGAAGATTGGGCTATGGGAGGCCCAACCACCCTGTTATAAATCCCCTTTGGCATGAATATGCAATCTAGTCAGGACTAGGATCATGAGGATTGGAGTAGAAAATTCCCTTGCACCTGGGTTCTTGACCCTCCAGCTGTCCATCAATTCCAGGTCTACTAGTCCCATGGACCACTCCCCTTGCACTTTATTAACTCTACCATTCCTCTCCTAATAGTCCAACTTTGGATCCATAATACAATTAAAGTCTCCCCCCATTATCAGACCCAGGACTTGTTCTTTGTGAAGGACATCTAGCAGGTGTTGATAGAACTCAGGGTCATAATCTGCTGGGGCATATATACTTCCAAATGTGACAGTCACAAAGACATATCTCCCTTCCTTTGGGTCCCTGTCTGTCTTTGTAATGTCCATGGGGAAGGTTTTACGTAGTAAAATGGTGACCCCTCTTTTGTGAGAGGAGTATGATGCTGCATAGCAGGAGTCCACCCATCCCCCAACCAGCTTGTTATGTTCCCCCAGGGTCAAGTGAGTTTTCTGCAATAGTGCAATCTGGGCCCCACTGCAGTTCAATGCTGTTAATATTTTAGATTGTTTAATCAGAGAGGCAAACCCTTTACATTCCAGGATATTATTGTTTCTGACTGTGGGCTAGCCATTTTCTAACAATATATTGGTCCCTTTAACCGACTTAGTATCATCAGCCTGCTCCTCCAGGCAGCACCCATGTGCACTACTTATGTATTGAAACTGTGTAGCAGAATGCAAGTACATTAGCAGAGAGATAAACATTAAGAAAAAACTGCAAAACGTTATCATTTGAAAATCGAACCATTTCAACATAACATTAACTTCCACAACCCCCCACCCCTCCCCTTCTCTCCCACCCCACACATATATTTTTATTTAGTTTTTGTTGACAGGGTAAGTGCACTAGACAAATTCTTGCCTATTTTCAAGCACAACCCGGGGAAGGGGGATCCAGATGAATGCCAACTGACCTTGAACCAGATTAAGCTGTTGGTCGTATTTTTAGTGATTGGCGGAAAAGTTGGCCAGGGCACTGGGGAAATTCACCTACTCACCTGTAGTGGAATTGTTGGCTGTGAGCTATGGCCACTTCGAGTGAGACGCTGGAGGAGATGAAAGTCCCAGAGGATGGATGGCTGGCCTCCACCTCTACCCTACAACAGCATTCGGATATTAAACCTGAGATTGAGGAACCTGCTTCAATACTGAGAAATGAGGAGAACAAAACAGATATCTTTGTATCTACTGAAGATTTGAGTAATTTGGAGAAACCACAAGTCGCAGTGAGTCCTGACCTTCCTAATATGTCACCCACAGAGAAAGAAATATGGCTAAAAATTCAGGCAGAGAATAGCAGACACTCGCAAGAAAAAGATTGTCTTGCTGCTCAACTTGCTTCTCTGCAAGCTGGAAATCATCCCATCAATGTTCTTGGCCTACCTGTCAAGCGAACACCCAATTCATGTGACGCAGTAACATCAAAGGGCGTCGAGAAGGCGGGTGAGTCAGCAAATGTACTTTCAGTAAATTCTGTGGGGATAATTTCTAGTACATCTACTCAACAGGCTGGCAGTAAAAACGCTGTGGGAAGTGTGTGCCTAAATTCTCAGGTAGAATTTGTGACACTTAACAGCCAAACTGCCTTATTCGCCAAAGTGGGAGATTTACAGGAAAAATCAATAACAAATGAAAACAGGGAGGTCAGGGCTGAAGGAATAGAGAATCCTAGTAGAGATAAATGTCAGCCTCCCACTACTCTTTCTAAAACAGCAGGATTTGTTCTTTGGAAGACTGCAGTTAAGGAACTAAATAAAACTGACACAGAAATAGAGTACTAAACCTCAAATAAATCCCAGGATGATTTAACCACCTTTTCATTTTCTGCACGCTGGTCTTCAGCCAAACTGGGGGCTCAAGAGGAATATAAAATTAAATGCACAGCGCTAACTTTAGCCAACAGGAATATTGCTGAACCCCCAAATCTACTGCTAGATACCAACATTACTAGCCCCTTTCCTGGGGCGACAGTGCCAAGGGAGTTAACTACTACTGCAGCAATAACAAAAGCTTTTTCTCTACCCAATGACTCATAATTTTCATGTGAACATTGGTCCCCCCAGAGAGAGCTCAGTGGAGCAGGGTGGAAGCAGCTTTCAGATGGATCCTGGCACCCAGACCCGAATTGGGATCCTAAGCTTAACTTTACACAAAATACCCCTGAATGGCACCCTCCTACTGATATACAAACCCCAATACTTTTGCCTGATGCTAACTTTCAACCTGATGTACCTCCACTAATTCAACCTACTAAGAAACAGGGCTCAGCCGATTGGCCTTCTCTGCCTAAAACAGTAGGGGCTGAGCAGGAACATAAGATCCATCTGAAGGACCTTGAAGTGCTACAACCCACAGAAGAGAGTCAAGGGCCCAATGTTCAGCAGAAACCCCTTCTATAGGAACTTTTTTTAAAAATAAAAAAAGAAGCTGCACCGCGGAGAAATGCAGTGAGAATCCGGTATAAGGGTGGACTGGAGAATCGACCAAATAGACATTACATGGGGAAATTATTGTTGAAAGACTCTTTACACTTTTCCCCTAGAGAAGTGTTTGCCTTTATTAACATTTATGGGGAAGGATAATTTCGATATTAGCTTCCGATCTGCACATGCTCTTGATTTATTTTGGGAAAGATATAATCAAATCAAATTTTCTCCTTTATGGTCTCCCTTCTTGGTAATTTCCTTGTCCAAACCCCTTATCAAATTTGTTACTGTCATGTTTCAAAATGAAGGGGTTCATGTTGACGATATTACATACTGGCTTTCTTAAAAATGTGAGGTCCTCAGTAGTCCTGAGGTGATTTTGGATACCGAAATGTTTTGGACTTGGGGGGTGGAGGTACAAAGTGAAACTATGGCAATCCAATTCAGGAATACTGTAGATCACATACCCAATTCCTTCATGTTGGGCAGAGACAGGGGAGTATGTTTTTATGCAGGGCAGCCTCAAGCATGCTTTAAGTGTGGGTCCCGAACACATTTATCCAGTTCTTGCGATAAACCCAGGTGTGAAAACTGTGGGGAGATAGGTCACTCCACCTTTCAATGTGCAAATCATACTAGGTGTGACCTCTGTGAGGATGTTGGTCATACGTTTTCCAAGTGTTCTTGGGCTGCCAAGAATAAAGTTAGTTGCATGAGTCTTGACCTTTTAATACAGCAAGCACAAGATTCTGCTTCACCTCACCTTTCCCACACCCCTCAATCAGAACACACAAATATTTTTAAACCAGAGGACATAGCCCCTGCTATCCCACTCCACCCAGTTCCTGCTATTAAAGCTGAACCCAGGACTGAACCCCCCCCCCCATCACCTTAATTCCTGTTTGCTATTCGGAACCACAAGAGAAGTCTGATAATCATGCTTCAGAAACGCAACTCCCTTCCTTGCCAGTGCAAAGATCTTCTAGGAATATTAAACCCCCACCCCTGCCAGTGTAGAATTCAAGAATTCCTTTACAGTCATTGCCACACAGTGGGGGGACTCAGAAATGGATGTAGGTGATTCTGATGTCCAGTCCACTGTATCTGATCACATTCCATCTACTCAAAGTACAGCTAGTTATAAAAGGGGAAAAAAAGAGACGTAAAAAAGATCAGTAGGACTGCAGCCTTCAAACTCTGATTTTCTTACGCATTGGATCTTTGAATGTCCATAGCACACTTGAATCCTGATAAATGTATTTATAATTATGTACGTTTGGCTTCTTTTGATTTTTTTCGTGCAGGAAACATGGATGTTCACATGGCACCAAGCTAGATCTTTTCTGAGGGAATGGCAATGGGGACCATCTTATTGGTCCTTTGGTACGGATAGTCAAGATGGGGTAGGTCTATTATTCAGCTCCTACAACTTCACCCTTCTCAAATTGATTGATTTGATTCCTGGT
This sequence comes from Neoceratodus forsteri, assembly GCA_016271365.2. NCBI lineage: Eukaryota > Metazoa > Chordata > Ceratodontiformes > Ceratodontidae > Neoceratodus > Neoceratodus forsteri. The sequence continues at coordinate 354,408,377 of CM057454.1, read as the reverse complement.
CAGGCATTGATTTTGGATGGAGTGTGGAAAGGGATGGCCTGTCGCTTAATAAATGAATACAGTCCACAAACTAAAGCGGATAGAGTCGCTTTACTGTCTGCTCTACAACCTTTTTTAATCACTACTTATACTATTTTTTCCTGTGGTGATTTTAATTGTGACATCTCGCCACAAAAAAGAAAGCTGTACAAGATTCTGGGAAAAAACTGTATTGTGACTCAAATGCTTTTAGGCATTTAGTTGATATAGCTGATTTACATAATTGCAGTATAAATCAAATGGCAGGGCCGAAATTTACATAACAAAAAAACAATATACGTCCACCAGAGATTATATGTTCACCTCAAAAAAATATACAAAATAACTCTTTTCAAAGTGTCCCCATAGAATTTTCGGATCATCTTCTGTTACACTGTACATTTCATGAGGCTCCTAGACTGCCAAACACAAGACCTAGGTGGAAATCAAACTCCTCTGTCTTGACTGACATACAAGTAAGGGCCAAACTTCTGGAGATAATAAATGCTAGACTCTCAGTTAGGTTTCTGTATACTGATGTGGGTGAATGGTGGGCTGATTCAAAGGTGGACTTTAAGTCCTGGTTTTTGAAATATGGGAAAAATAAAGAAAATCTGAAATTCCTCAAATATCTGCAACTAAGACAGCAGCTCCAGTATTTACATTCCCTTTCTAATACTTCTAGACAAGATTTTTCGGCTCAAATTCATAAACTAAAAGAGGATATGAAAATTTACCAGTATGATCAGGCACACACCATCAAAGCAATATTATAAAATGGGACTCAAAAACCCCATGTGGAGATCCCTTCGAGGCCTGTAAAAGGTTCAAAAACTCAATTTCCATGGTGGCTATGAAAGATGCTGATGGAGTCATTAAAACCTCCACATTGGATATTCATAACATTATTAGGGATTTTTTACATTCTTCATGCTCCATCAGACCTCCCCCTTCTGAAATAATAATAATAAATTCTTACATCACATTAAAATCTCTATACCCCAGGATTCGGGAAATGGCATAACCCAGCCTATCACTGCTATTGAAATTGAACAAGTGATTAAAACCTTAAAAAATGGAACATCCCTAGGATCAGATGGGCTTCCTTATGAGTTTTATAAGACCATTCCTAAGGAATTAGCTGTTTGCTTGGAGCCTGTTTGTTCCTGTTTGCTTGTTGTCCTTACACAGTATTCCTGTATGGTTTACTGAAGAACTATTGCTTTTCTTATTTAAGATGTGTGATAGGACCTCCATAAATAACTGGAGACCCATCACCATTTTAAATATTGATTATAAATGACCTGGCAAATGGGGAGCCAGAGGAAGTTCAGGAAGAGTTTAGGAAATTGGGGAGGTGTCTCAGGCAAGTAGCTACTTCTGTCACTTTCTCAGAAGTACTACCTGCGAGAGGCAAGGGAGAGCATAGGGGTGCATGCACCAGGATCTTTAACTCATGGTTGAAGAACTGGTGCTGTGAGGAAGGGTTTGGATTCACTGGTGACTGGGGACCCACCTGGAGGGATGGAGGTCTGTTCAAGCCTGATGGCCTGCATCCATCCTGGAGGGGAATCCAAGCACTCAATGATAAGTTTAAATGCTATACTGACAAGCATTTAAACTAGCAAAGGGGGGTGGCAGGTCAGCAAGGAAGGTACCTACTTGCTCACCCCCCACAGCTAGCAGTGGAACCAGTGAACTGGAGGAGTGGCTATCTCAACAAAGCAGTGTGCAAAAGATGGAGATTGGTGCCCAAGAGGTGGATAGGCAGAAAAGGGGCAAAATTCAGCAGAAGGGCAGACAGCAAGGAGAACCAGGGATAAAGGACAACCAAGAAAGGGGCTGGAGTAGAACAGCGAAACAGTCTAGGGAGGTCAAATCATGGAAAGCCATGTGTGCCAACACCAGGAGCCTTAGCAACAAGATGGAAGATCTGGAGGCTGTCATGGTGCAGTCAGACTTGGACATTGTGGCCATCACTGAAACCTGGTGTAATGATAACCACGACAGGGAAATGGCCATACCTGGCTACAACATATTCAGAAGAGACAGGGCAGGTGGGAAAGGAGGAGGAGTGGCACTGTATGTGAAAAATGACATAAGGGCCACAGAGATCCAGGAGGAACAAAATGGGGGAGAGATACTGTGAGTTAAGCTAGAAAGGAAAATGGGACCAGCCATCTGCACAGGTGTGGTCTATAGATCACCAGCCCAGGAGGAAGAAACAGATAGGGAGCTGATGCTAGCCATCCAAAGGATGTCAGACAAAGGTGAGGTAGTACTGGTTGGAGACTTCAATATTCCAGATGTGGACTGGAGCATCCCAGCAGCAGCATCAACTAGGAGCAGATTTATCCTGGACTTCCTTCAGGGTGCCTTCCTCAAGCAACTGGTCATGGAACCAACTCGGCAGAAGGCAATACTGGACCTTGTGCTCACAAACAGGGACGGTGTGATGGGGGTAACAGTAGGGGAGCACCTGGAGAACAGTGACCACCAGTCATTGTGGTTTGAAATCACAGGAAGAGCAGAACCAAACCACACAAAAACACGTATCCTGGATTTTAGGGGGGCAGACTTTGGGAAAATGGGGAGATACTTGAAAGAGGCATTAAGGGGAATGGGGCAGGAATCAGGGGTTGAGGAACAGTGGGCAGTATTTAAAATGGGGATTACAAGAACAACAGAATTATGCATTAAGCAGGTTAGCAAGAGGAAAAGGAAGAGGAGACCATTATGGTTTTCCAAAGAGGTAGCAAAGAAAGTGAAAGCCAAAAAAGATTGCATTCAGGCAATACAAAAAGACACAGGCAGAAGGGGATAGGGAGAAGTACCAGGAGAAGCAAAGGGAGGCAGGGAGGTCAGTAAGGGAAGCCAAAGCTCAGACAGAAGAACACATTGCAAAATCAGTGGGTAGAGGGGACAAAACCTTTTACAGGTACATAAGTGAAAAAAGAAAGGCAAAGGGAGGGATAGTGAGACTGAAGGTGGAGGATGACAACAGTAAAGCTGGCATATTGAACAGGTATTTCTGCTCAGTCTTTACTGAGGAAGAGGAGGGTAATGGGTCTGAAGGGAGTACAAGGGGTAAGAATGCTGCAGAAATGGACACAAGTCCCTTTACATGAGAAAGGGTCCTGAAGGAACTGGAAGTAATAAGAGTTGATAAAGCAATGGGGCCAGATGGGGTGCACCCCAGGGTCCTTAAAGAACTAAGAGAGGTGGTGGCTGAACCTCTGGCTATCCTGTTTAGCCGATCACTGGAAACAGGGGAGGTACCCAAAGACTGGAGGACAGCAGATGTAGTCCCTTTATACAAAAAATGGGAACAAAGAGGAAGGGAACTACAGACCAGTCAGCCTCACCTCGGTAGTGGGGAAGATCATGGAAGCACTACTGAAGGAGAGATTGGTGGAACATCTGGTTGTCAATGGACTACAGGACCCAAGGCAGCATGGTTTCACCAGGGGGAGGTCATGTCAGACCAACCTCGTTGAATTTTTTGACTGGGTGACTAGGGAGGTGGATCAGGGGAGGGCAGTGGACATGGCCTATCTGGACTTCAGCAAGGCCTTTGACACTGTGCCACATAGAAGACTATTACACAAGCTGGGGAATATGGGTGTGGGCAGGACAGTAGTGTGGTGGGTAGGTAACTGGCTGGGCAGCAGGAAACAGAGGGTGGTGGTAAATGGCTGTCACTCCACAGAGGGAAGAGTGACCAGTGGGGTACCACAGGGATCAGTGCTGGGACCGGTCCTATTCTACATCTTCATCTGTGACATTGCGCAGGACCTAGAAGGCAGAATTTCACTGTTCACTGATGACACAAAGCTCTGTAACAGAGTAGACACACCAGAGGGTGTAGACAGAATGAGAAGGGACCTGCAGAAACTTGAAGAATGGTCAGGGTTTGGCAGTTGAAATTCAATGCAAAGAAGTGCAAGATAATGCATATGGGCACAAAAACCCTGGCACAATATATCAGTTGGGGGTGAGGATATAGCATGCACCAGTCAGGAAAGGGATCTTGGGGTTATCATCTCTGATGACTTCAAGGTAGGGAAACAGTGTGACAAGGCAGCAGGTAAAGCAAATAGGATGCTGGGATGCATAGGCAGGGGCATCACCAGCAGGAAAAGGGAGGTCATAATTCCACTATACAAGACGCTAGTGAGGTCCCAACTGGAGTACAGTGTACAGTTCTGGAGATCTTACCTATGTAAGGACATAGACAGGGTAGAGAAGGTTCAGAGGAGGACAACAACGATGGTACATGGATTACATCACAAGTCATATGAGGACAGGTTGAAGGAACTGAATGTGTACTCCCTGGAGGAGAGGAGGGAGAGAGGGGATATGATAGAGATATACATGTATCTTACAGGGAGGAACAGGGTGCAGGAATACACTATTTTTAAGTGAAAAAGTTGTACCAGGACTAGAGGGCATGGGATGAAGTTGGAGGGAGGACGATTCAGAGGAAACGTGAGGAAGAATTTCTTCACAGAACGGGTGGAGGACAAGTGGAACACCCTGCCAGAGGAAGTGGTGGGGGCTGAAACAATCACGGGATTTAAGAATGCATGGGATAGACATGAAGGAATTCTGGAGGTCAGGAGTAAGGGGCAACAGACTTCTAAGAAAACATAAACTGAACTTACAAGCTCAAATGGGCAGACTGGGTGGGCTATAGGCCCTTATCTGTCGACACTGTCTATGTATCTATGTAAAATCATGACTCACATTTTAAATAACAGATTAAGGAACTATGCAGCCACAGTATTGTCCCCCTTCCAATTGTGTGTTATCCCTGATAGAAATATACAGCATGCATGAAAGATTATTAGAGATATTATTGATTACCTCTCCCTACATGGGATGGGAGGTTGCATTATCTCTCTTGAGCACGACAAAGCGTTTGATCAGGTTTATCACCCTTTTTTATTTCTTACACTGGAAGCAGATGGTGTACCGCAGGAGGTCATTAGTTGGGTCAAACTGTTGTATAATTCAGCAGTAGTACACCCAGCTATAAATCACCAAGTAACAGATGGTTTTAAAATAGAGACTGGGGTCAGACAAGGCTGCCCGCTTAGCCCTCTATTATATATCTTTACTTTAGATCCCCTACTTAGACTTTTGACAGCCCAACCTTTATGGGAAGGAATTGCTGGGACTCGGAGGGATATGGCTATGCATCTCCAGGCATATGTGGATGACTCCACAGACCCTTCCTAGCCTCATGCAACCCTCCCCCTCACTGCTATTTACCAGTTTTTCCCTGTGCCTATCACATGCATGCTTGAAGTCCCACACTGTTTTTCCCCCACTACTTCTCCTAGCAGACTGTTCCAGGGATCCACCACTCTTTCAGTAAAGTAGTACTTCCTCACATCCCTTTTAAACTTCCCCCCTTCCAGCATCATAGCATACCCTCTTGTCCTGCTGCACTTCCTCGTTTGAAACAGACCCCCTCCTATACCCTGTTTACCCCGTGAGGTACTTAAAGGTCCCTATCATGTCTGCACTCTCCATCTTCTCCTCCAGGGTGTAAATGATGAGATCCCTCAGTCTCTCCTTATATGGCTTCATGTGCAACCCTTGGGCCATTTTGGTTGTCCTTCTCTGGACTGCCTCCACCCTATGTCCTTTCTAAAATGCGGCCTCCAGAACTAGACACAGTACTCTAGGTGGGATCTCACCAGTGACCTATACAGTGGTAGCACCACCTCCCTCCTCCTGCTGTGATACCTCTCCCCAAGCACCCCAGTATCTCACTGGCCTTGCCTATTGCCTTATCACACTGCCCCACCGCTTTGAGGTAATCAGATATTATAACCCCAGAGTCTGTTTCCTGCTTAGTAACTGTCAGTAACCCCTTCCCCCCATTTTATTCTCATCTCCTGCGTTTCTATGCCCCAGGTACATAATTGTGCAGTTTTTGGCAATGAACCCCAGTTGTCATACCGTAGCTGTCTCCTCCAATTTTCTAAGGTCCCTACTCATTCTCTCCACCCCTCCTGAGTATCCACCCTGTTACACATTTTGGTGTCATCTGCAAAAAGGCATACCTTCCCTTCCAGCTCTTCTGCAGTGTCGCTTATGAGAACATTTAAGAAGACCAGTCCCAGTACTGAGGCCTATGACACACCACTGGTCACTTTCCCTTCGTAAAGTGAGTGCCATTTATCATACCCTCTGTTACCTATTCATTAACCATTTTGTTACCCAGGTTACCACTTTGGATCCCACCCCAGACTGTCTAATTTCCTTATCAGTCTCCTATGCGGCACAGTGTTCAAGTCCTTGCTGAAGTCCAAGTAGGCCATGTCCACTGCTCTTTCCTTTGATCTATTGCCCTGGTCACCTAGTTGAAGAAATCCATCATATTCATCTGGAATGACCTCTGCTCCAAGAATCCATGCTGCTTTTAGTGTTGTACTCAACTGGATTCAAGCCATTCTTTTAACAGGTTTTCCAATAATTTTGCCACCTCTGATGTGAGACTGACCAGTCAATAGTTGCTAGTCTCTTCCCTGCTGCTGCTCTTAAGGAGTGGAACAATGTCAGCTCTCCTCCAGTCCTCTAGAACCACTTCTGTTTCCGGTGAGTTGTTCAATAAGGCATTCAGTGGTGCACCACCCTGTGTTTCCTTAGCACCCTTGGGTGTATCCCATCCAGTACCGTGGCCTTTTCCACTTTAAGATTTTTAAATTTGACTATGTCTTTTTTTTACTGGATCTTGAGGCCATAGACTGGACAAGACTGGCATTTATACTTATGGCAGGTGATGCCTGGGATTATTTTGATCAATAATTTATGACCATCTGTGATGTACAATACAATACTAGGTACAATACTAGGTTGATAGGACTAGCAGAAGGCTCTGGGCCCATAAAGTGAGTCCCCTGTGCTAGCTGGCATTATATACTGAGGACTGGATATTCAAACTGCACCCAAAAAGTGCGCAATAGCAGGAGCAAGCACAAGTCCATTGCGCCCATGCGCAATAGACGCGATATTCAAAAAAGGAGCAAGCCAAATTGCGCCTACAGCTAACGTCTGAATATCACACAACCTGTGCCATAGCGCAGCTAGGGAGGGGAAGCTGAGCAGATATGATGCGCTATGGTGCAACAAGGGATGTCCAGCTGAGCAGTCCAGAGGTGCCATAGTGCAAGCAGGGAACCCCCCAGCTGCAGAGCAATGTGATTGTACAACCAGGGAGGTAGGGACCCACCACCCATGCCACAGATGGGCACAGGAACAAACAGCAGAACTGACAATGTGCCCCCACACCCCAAGCACAGCACAACTGGGGGAGGGCTGGAATAACCACCGGCCCATGGGGACAAGCAAACAACCCACAGCTGAGCCATGGTGCCCCATCACACCCACCGGCAAGCTGAGACTGCCACACAAGGAGGACGGACCACCCCGTGCCACACCATCCCCCCCAGTGCACAGCACACCCTGCACTGTGACCCCCAGACACCCCCCATGAGCAGTGACCACCACTGCAGGAAACCCCATGCATACCACCACCCCACTGTGACACTGCACCCTCATGTAGCACAGAACCATACAAGCCAGCCCCACCATGAGCACCCAGCAGTGGGTGGCAGCACACGGCAATGCAACAACGGCAGACACAGTGCCAACACGCACAATCCCCCCAAGGCACAGCTGAGAGACCGACCATGCGTCGGCACAAAAGGTACCCCACACGGGACAGGGCGTGCCCCCGACACCACCACCAGTGATACAGCACCCTGAACAGTAGTCCAGTGACACACCCCAACCTACCACTGGCCACAACAGCCGGCACAGACACCCACAGTGGTGTGTGGAAGCATGCACCACACCAGATGCAACACAGTGCAGGGACAAACATCCACCCATACCCAAGGGGACAATAACACAGGGATGCAGTAGTGTGGCAACCAAGCCCCCAGTGTGGGCCCATGGAAACTGTGTACACACAGCCTGCAGTCCTCCCTGGCACAGGAGTGCCAGCCACCCTGCGCAGGCACTGTGGACCCATATGACACCAGCATATGCATGGAGCACAAGTCACAGACAGTGGTGCACATCCCCTGCAACACACACAAGGCACAGCATGGAGGTGGGACAACAACTGCAGAGGCCACAGTGTCACCTGAGGCAAACATGCACCACACCAGTGACAGGAGGCAACTCAGCATTGTGACGGGTACAGTGGCTGCCCTGCATGGACAGCCACCACTGACATGGCAGCAGACCTTGCAGGTCACAGACATGCAAGGGTGTCAGCTGCACAGTTCATGGACGGGTTGACAGGGGCACCATGGACGCAGAGCATGCACCATGGACCACTGCACACAGTCATCCATTGCACAGGGAACAACACACACACCACAGACACCAACTGATAGCTACTCCCACACCATAGTCACTGCCCCACGGAAATACACACAAACCCATGACTGCACCACCCCAGACACCATGCACACCACTGCAGCTGAGCACCTATAGCCCACTGCAAATCAGAGATCACCACAGTATTCATATCAAACTAATTATATTGTAACACATAAACAAAACTATTTACAGAACTATGTACATATGGGGGGAGAGGGACATAAACAAGGTGGGGGTGGGTAAGGGGCAGGGGTGAACATATAGGAGAGGGAAGAAGGGGTGTGAGGGTGGGTCCAGGGGAGGAAGGTGTTTCCATTGGCATGGATGGCCCATCATCTGCCTTGCTCATCTGCCATGTTTCACTGATGTGGCCTCCGCCTCCTGACCCCGTGTCGGTCTATCCTTTGGAGGATCTCCAGGGATGCCCTCGCCACCTGCAACAGCTCCTGTAGTCCCCTCTCTATGGCCCGAAGTCGCTGTACACCTAGGATGAGGGAGCAGAGTCAATACGTGTGACTGTCCATCCTCCCGCAGCCCACCCATGGTGCATGGCATACAGCCATGTGCCACACCCCTGTGATGGTGTGCGACCACCCTCAGTGACCGTGTCCACAAGACCTGCCCACCCAGGCAGCCACAGCCATGTGGACCACTGCACACACCCACCACCCATGTCCTGCACAGCACCACCATGGGCATACAGTAAAGTGGCTATGCGGTGTGAAGGCAGTGCCACAGCCATGTGCCCAGTGCATGCATGGACCACCACTGACACACTCCCAGACATGCAGTGCCACTGGACAGTGCTGACTGTCACAAGTCGCGTGCATGGCAGTGGTGTCCATGGATGGTGGCCATGTCCCGCTGCCCACCCTGTTACACAACATGCAACAGTAATCATGGAGTTATTGTACTCACCCTCATCGGGCTGGTCAGGTCAGCAGTGACGGTCCTCGTCCTGCCTGGATGCTCTGTCTACCTCCCTCCGGTGCTCCTCCTCAGCTGGCGCCACTCGTCCACGCCTGTGGGGGAAACAAGGAGAGAGAACATCAGTACAATCCTGAAGCAAAGTCCCCTGCCCCAATGTGTGTGCCCACCCACCCAGCCAGACCCACCCACCCCACACCCCTGAACATCGCCACAGCCAGCCCTAGACTAGCCCTCCCCTATGTGCTGGACACATGCAACACTGTTACCCATATGGACAATACAAGTGCATAGACGGAACCCCCACCTGGACATGGCACCATGTCCCTCCTGGCAGGCAACCACAGATGGGCTAGTAGGTCCGGCTCCCTCCTCCTGAGGTCCCCATAGTGGTGCCTGCATTGCTCTGAGGTCCTCCTGCATCCAGTGGCTGCCTCCAGGTCAGTGGCCACCCCCCTGCCAGACCTGGGTCCTGGCCCTGTCCAGTTCATCATCACCAAACAGTGGGCCATAGTGTGGCTCTACAATGGCCACAAGGTTGGCCAACTCAATGGCACTCCATTGTGGGGCACTCCTGTGTGCCATCTCAATAATTATAGTAGGCAATATGGCACTCTGCAGCGCAGTACCCCACATGCAAATGCTGCGCGGTACAGCGCTGCCATTCCCCATCGCACTGTTACCGAACAGCGCGATAGAGTTGCAGCCATGCAGGACGCATGGTGCCAAGGGGGCAAAGGTCGGGCACAGGGTCAAGGGTCTCTGGCGCAAGGCCACGCACAGCACCATTGGATGACTATGCGTATAGCGTGATTGGTTGCCTGTTTGCCAGCACCACAGAGGACTATCGAGCAGCTTTGCCATTGCACCTATGGAGGCCAATTGTCACAGCGCCATGTAGTGACCCTCGCTATAGCGCCACTGGCACAATGGTGGCCGTGCCCTGCAGTGACCATCATGCACAGTACGTCATCAGCATGGCAGACGCCAGCGTCAGCAGCCTGGGCATGCACAGTGAGATGTACTACGCATGCCACTGAAATGCGCCATTGGCTCAGCCCATTCAACACAATTGCGCAAAGCGCAAAAGCGCGATATTCAGCCGTCATATGCTAATCATCCAATCAGCCATTCAATGGCGCAGCACCGCAATTTGCATCTAATTAAAGTTGCTCCCCACCTAATTTTCATGTATTGCGCTATAAAAGTGCGGCAGAGTTCTGCAGTGGCCATATTCAGTTACTGCAGTTTATAGGTGAGTTGCATGCTGTGTGGGAGCGTGAACTGTGGATTCAGGGACATACTTTGGACTGCACAGTCATAGGTAACCACTGCCATCTTTACAGGCTGAATAATGACCGACCAAGGTCTGGGTGAGGAGGACAACGATGGTGGGTGGAAGAGGAGGCCCAACTTCACGAAGGCGGAGACAGAGGCACTTTTCGAGGCCTACCTGGATCAGGAGCCACTGCTCAGTGGACGGCGGGGTGCCCCTCCGGCCCGTGGTGCTGCATGGGAGGAGGTGGCACGTGCCATGAACCTGCATGGCAGCCACCAGCGCTCCGTGCAGGAATGTAAGAAGAAGATGGGTACTGACAGGAGGAGGGTGAAGGAGAAGGTGGCTGCCATCAGGGTGGCACATGTTGCAACAGGCGGTGGACAGCCGGAGGTGGTGTAGCTCACACCAGCAGAGGACAGGCTTGCTGCAAGCATGCCCCACAGTGCCAAAGAGGGAATTCCAGGTGGTGGCTTCCAGACGGGTGGTGGCCCATCTCTGCATGGTAAGCCATGGTGTGCCTTGGGGGGGGTAGCTGGTTAGGTTACACGCAGTAACGTGACTTTGCTTTCCCTTACAGATCCTGAGCGTCTGCATGGGTCAACATTGGTGGGCCTGTCCACTGAGGACAGTCGGACAGAGTCAGAGTGTGGACCATCCACCTCCACTGGTTTCTGTGGATCAGCACGACAGTGGTGCAGCCTGGCTGTCCACACTGATGTCGTTGAGACAGGTGTGGGGGAAGCCCTTCCTGTGTCTCAGCGTTCTGGCATCCACGGATGCCAGCATGCTGTGGCTGTGGTTGGGGCAGAGACCCACACCAGTGATGAAGACACGACCGTCATGCCATGCCATGGAATCGACACACAGCAGGTCAGCTCGCGCCCATGGCTCTGGATGGCGCCGCCTTGAGGGCCAGCATGTAAGCACAGTCCCAGGCTGTGCCTGTCAGCACCAATGGGGCAGCACCGGTGGCTGGTCAGGACAGTGGGACTGTTGTGGCCACAGCAGCAGCAATACTGAGCCCTTGGGTGCAGCGGCCAGAGGGGCGGCAGCAGCTGTCGCCCACTGGGACTGGGGGTTCAGGGTTCGGCGGCAACGTCTGTGCAATGCCTGTGGACTTGCCCATACCTGGTCCTGGTGCGCAGTGCCCACCCTCAAGGGGTGCTGAACATCAGGCCCGTGCACACCCTGAGAGAAAGGATGCCGAGGAGGCAGACGACCGCCTACTGCAGGCATTGGTCCAGCAGCAGATGCGGCTTGCAATGTCTGTGGAGGCACTGTGTGTGGCTCTGGAGCGGGCAGAGGAGCATCACAGCAGGGACAGTGATAGGATCCTGTCACAGATTGACCGTTTGCGGGAGGATGTGACCACTGCCATTGACAGGCATGCACAGGCGTCCATTGCTGTCATGGCCACAATGGGCACACAGTCAGGTGCCCATGTGTCACTCACACCACGCAGTGCGCTATCCACTCCCCATTCCTGGTGTCGTGCGACACCCACCCTGTCAACGCCGGGTTCAGCTGTGGGCATCCCGAGCACTCCTGGTGCAGGCATGTTCAGTGGGCTGCAGACCCCTGCACGGGCATGGTCGCGTTCATGCAGTGGAACCCTTGGGGGACCATCGGTGCCACCCCATGAGGCCCGTGGTCAGCCTGCCAGTGCTGGCGGGTTTCGGTGGGGCCACCCATGCATGCGAGGCAGCCGTGGCACTGTGCCACGAGAATGACCTGTCTCCCAGTGCGGGCACTGTCTGGTGCTGCCCTGTGTGCATTGTGTGTTTTGGTGGGCAGTGCATGGGTGGGTGCCGGCCATTCACGCGGAAACTCGGTCCACCTGCACACCCTCCCGGCTGCTGTCCACAGGTATGTGTGCATGATGATGCCTGCATTGTGCTGTACACCAAAGTGCAATGGTGCCCAGCATCTGACACACGCATATGGACAGACAGTGGACATGGTGTCCTGTGGACATGTGTGTTGCTGGTGTTGGAGTTCTGGCTCGGTTGCCCTCCTGCCCTCTCTGCACGTTTGGTGCAATGTGTGTGTGCCTGCGTGTGTGTGTGTCCGTCCATGTGGCGTGTTGCTGTTCACCCATCCCTGGTTGTGTGTGTGTTCTGTGCCCTGCCACATCCTTTGCCAGCATGCACCCCTGGTGTGTTTCCATGCATGTTTGTGGGCTGTCCCTTAGCCACTGGTGGTTGCACATGGCACCATGACTTACCTGGGTTGGCTGTAGTGCTCCTCTGTGATGGTGTCCCGGTGCAGCTGTGCCTGCCGGATCAGTCGGGGGTCCCATCAGCCAAGGGGGAGGCAGCCCATCACCATCATCATCGGCGTCCCCATTGTCCCCATCGCTGTCCCCCTCTTCGACCTGTACAGCTATCCCACATTCTTTGGCCATGTTGTGCAGGATGCAACAGGCCAGGAATATCCCACAGGCCTCTGAGGGGCTGTACTGTAGGGCACTGCCAGAGGTGTCCAGGCAACGGAAACGTGTCTTCAGCATCCCGAACACCCGCTCAATGACATTGCGTGTGGTGGCATGTGCCTCATTGTAGTGTTGCTGCGATGGGGTCATGGGCGGCCGGTAGGGTGTGAGCAGCCAGGGACGGAGTGGGTATCCACTGTCACCTGTGTGCAGAGAGTGGAGGTTAGTGTCATGTTCAGCTTCGGACTGCCCCAAGCCCTGTGGGCCACACACATGGCACCTCTGGCCATGCCCCCCCAGGCCCGCAATATGTCCATTTCATTTGCATACTCACCCACTAGATGTCCTGTGGGGATGTCCCCACTCTCAAAGTGGTGGCACAGTGCCGACTGGTGTCAGATGTATGAATCATGTGCTCCCCCAGGGTGCGTGGCACAGACATTGATGATGCGCCCACTGGCATCGCACACCACCTGGCAGTTGACACTGGAACAGCCCTTGCGATTCATGTATGCGGCCCCCTCCTCATCAGGTGGTGTGCGTATGGCCACATGGGTGCAGTCTATTGCCCCTAGCACGCCAGACATACGTGCTACCCTGTGGAACTCCTGCAAGTTTGTTGTGCGCTCCGCCGCAGTGCTGGGGAAATGGATGTACTCCGCAGCATGTGGCAGCAGTGCACTGAGGAATTGGGTGAGGATGCGTGACGTGGCCGACTGTTTTATGCCTGTGGTGTCCCCGGTTGGTCTCTGGAAGGTACCTATGGCGAGCAAGCACATGCAGGCTGTTACCTTTGTCTCCACTGACAGGGCATGACTCTGTCGTGTGGGTGCCTGCATCTCATCACTGCACAGCTCACAGAGCTGCCTCAGTATTGCCCTGTTCAGGCGGTACCGGCCCACAATCTCGATATCCGTAAACAGCTCAAAGTTGTTGCAGGCTCGGTACTGCCTGTTGGGGGCATACCACCGACGGGCCCTTCCATGGCCACGTCCCCCTGCCGCATGTCTTCTTACCCCCCTCATTACAGCCTCCATGTGGAAGGTGGCACTGGCCATGTCCCTGGCTTGCACTCCTCCCCCTTGCAGCTGTTGCTTTGTTCCCCCACTGTCCTGACTGCTACCCCCCCTGCACCGGGTACACCTCTCTGTGCTGGCCTCTGGTATGTGTGTCACCACACACCTTCCCTGTGCCTCTCTTCTGCAGTGTGGTTTCCCTGGCCTGCCCTGTTTCTCACAGTTTCCCTGTGCCTGTCTCTCCCCCTGCCTCATGTGGCTTCCCTGTAGCGTTCTTGCGCCTCTTCCTTGCTCCTTTTTATTTTGGCTCATTTCCGCTATGGCGCAACTTCCACTTGCTCCACTGTTGCACATTGTGCAAGTCTTTGAACATTGCACTGCGCCCTTTATGCATGGTTCCTCCCCCTTTGGTTGCGCATGCCTTCATTATCATTGCGCTGTTGCTCAGCATGTTTTCGGTGGCGCAACTACCTCCCGCTGAATATCGCAGTTTGGCCCAATTTCGGACTTGCGCTGGCGCAACCCTATTGCACATGGCGCAACCATTTTGAATATCCAGCCCCCTATGTTTTCAATAGATGCATATCCAGCCTGATTTTGAATGTCTGGAAGCTCTTGGCCTCCACAACATGTCTTGGAAAGCTATTCCATGTTGGAATAATTCTCTGAGTGAAAAAAAAGATCTCCTCAAATTAGTTATTGGATAAGTGACCTTGAGTTATTTTTATGACTTCTCAATCCATCGATTTTGTTTACAGTTGTCAAACCCAAGCTTTCTGCTAAATTGCTATCTTTTGAGATAAGAGGTCTCCCCTTAAATGTCTCATCTCCAAAGTATACAATCCTAGAGTCCAGAGTCTGTACTCGTATGTCTCGCCCCCCCCAATCCTTCCACCAAATTGGTCATTCTACACTGCACCCTCTCCACCCCATCAATGTCTCTTCTAAGGTGGGGGCTCCAAAGGGGGGGGTGCAATAATCCAGGTGTGGTCTCACAAATGTGCGACATAGTGGCATTAAACAAGTCCTGTTTCTTGACATGAATACCTTTCTAATACAACCAATTATTCTGTTTAATTTATTTATTATTTATTTGCAGTTGGAATTAAAGGATGGATCTTTGCTAATATATATACCCCCAGGTCCTTTTCTCTATCTGCTCTTCTTAAGCAGGAGCCGTTCAATTTATATACCTGTCTGGTGTTGTCCCTTCCTAAGTGCATCACAGTGCATTTATTCAGGTTAAATTGCATTCCATTCTGATTGGTCTACTCCTCAATTTTTTCTAGGTCATGCCATAGGTCGTCTATCTGATTCATGGTCCCTACCTCTGCTCCCAGCTTAGCGTCATCCGCAAACTTAATACACATACTTGCTATTTCTTTGTTCATATCCACTATAAAAGTGGAAAAATGTACCGGGCCAAGGACCAACCCCGTAGCACCCCACTAGTCACATTACCACCATCAGAGATGTATCCCCTTATACTCACTTTCTGGGTTCTACTGTGGAGCATATCCCAGAAAGGAAAAAGGAAATAAAAGTGACTAATGCCCCTGATATGATTCTAAATTATACAACAGAAAAAAAAAATTGATGGACTCTGGACCTTAGCTAAGAAATCTAACAGTCTAGTAGTATGGAACAAGTATCACCAAATCTGTAATAACTACACTAAGGAAATTAAAATAACTATACAACACTATCATAAAACACTATTTGAAAAAGTAAAAAGGAACCAACCAAAGGAATTATCGAGATAAATGAGGAAATTAAGGAAACCAAATGCAGATTTTCCCAAACAATGGATGGTGGAAGGACAAAGTGCCCCACTGGGACAAGAAGCGGCAACCAGGTTTAATGTCAATTATGTAACAATGGGACAGAAGCTTCTGAATTAAATAATGATCACAGTTTAAAATGTTTGTTTCCCGCTTAATTATGATCTAATTGGTGAGTGTAGAAAGCCTTTAAACTTAATAAAATTAAAGATGATGAAGTAATAAAAGAACTAAATAACATGGATATTTCAAAAGCAGTAGGAAGGGATGGAATCCGGCCCCTCCTGTTGAAATATGCTGCCCAGTAATCTTAACATGTTTGAGCCATATTTTCAATATATCTTTAAACTTAGGAGACTTCCCAGTGCCATGTAAAATGGTTAAATTCATCATGATTTATAAATTAGATGACAAATCAAATATAAGGAATTATCAACTAATTTCACTTCTTTAAACACAATCCAAAATTCTGGAAAGGTTGATTGGTGTTTGAATGAAAGGATTTCTGGAAAATAATATCATAGTAAGTAATTTTCTATCCAGGTTCCTCACAAAACACAGTGCTACAGCAGCCCTAATCAAGGTGGTGGGTGTCATCCATGATGCCTTGGACAGAGGATGTTGTTAGGAGCAGCTTTCATTGACCTATCAATGGCTTTTAATACATTTGATCATGACATCCTCCTGTCCAAGCTGAAGCCCTTGGTTTGTCGCCTACCACCTTGAAGTAATTTTCAGACTATACTAGGGGGAAATAACAGATCATTGGCATGGAAGGTTTTGCCTCAGATAGGGCACGAATTATATCAGGGGTACCCCAATAGTCCATACTAGGGCCCCTGTTGTACAATATCTGAGTGAATAACCTCATTTTACATAACTCTCATGTTAAAGTACACGTGGATGATATTGTGTTATACACAACAGGAGTCCCTATAAAACGAAATTAAAATGAAATAATATGCATTTCATCAGATTCAAGACTTCTTTTCTAGAAATAAACTAGTTATGAAGCCTAAAAAAATCGCAAACTATGCTGTTCCAGTGAACTTTGAATTTGGCAAAAGAAACATTCTTGGTGGCTACAAGGAATAATGCAATTCTGGAACAGATCACATTCTACAAATACTTAGGTGTTTCTTTGAATGAAAAATGTAAGTGGGACATTCACATAGATACAACAGTGGCTAACCTTGGAAGAATGCTTGGGATGTTGTACAGGAGTAAGACATAGAAAACATAGCAACATAGAATTTGACTGCAGATAAGGACCGCCTGGCCAACCCAGTCTGCCCATTTCCCTACCTAATGGATAAGCTGCAGATCCTAGTTAACCAACAGCCTACTTCCTCCTACCCCCACCCCCTAGAATTGCCTTATGACTGTCCCATGCATTCTTGAATTCCACCACTGTTTTTGACTCCACAACCTCCTCAGGAAGGCCATTCCATGCATCCAAAACCCTCTCTGTGAAAAAATACTTCCTCACATTATCTCTGAGCCATCCCCCATCTTCAAATTGTGCCCCTTGTTCTTGCACACCTCTTTTTCTGAAAGATTCTACCCTCTTGGACTTTGTTGATTCCCTTGAGGTACTTGAAAGTTTCTATCATGTCCCCCCTCTCCCTCCTTTCCTCAAGGCTATACATATTAAGCTTCTTAAGTCTCTCTTTATATGTCTTCTGGTGCAGATCCTGCACCATTTTAATTGCCCTCCTCTGGTCTGCCTCCATCCTGTTTATGTCTTTGTGGAGATTGGGTCTCCATAACTGCATGCAGTACTCCAGATGGGATCTCACCAGTTGTCTGTACAGAAGGATAACAACTTCCTGTTTTCTACTGGTGCTGCCTCTCCCTGTGCATCCCAGTATCCCCCAGCCCTCCTTACTGCCCTCTCACATTGCCTGCCCACCTTTAGGTCACCTGATATGACTACCCCCAGGTACCTTTCCATTTTTGTTGTTGTTAGTATCTCATCTCCGCCATTGTGTACTCTTCCCCTGGGTTTTTGTTTTCTTGGTGCATTACTTTGCACTTCTTAGCATTGAATCCAAGCTGCCATACTTCTGACCATTCCTCCAACCTTGCCAAGTCCCTTCTCATCCTTTTCACCCCCACCTTGTGTATCAACCCTGTTGCAAATCTTTGTGTCATCTGCAAAAAGATGTACTTTTCCTTCCATTCCCTCTGCAATGTCACCTATAAAGACATTGAAGAGGACCAGTCCTAGTACTGAACCCTGCGGTACACCACTAGTAGCCCCCCTTTCTTCAGAGTGGACTCCATTTACTATTACCCTCTGTGTCATGATCTCCAGCCAATTCTTTACCCAGGCTACCCACTCCAAGGCTGGCTAATTTGTATATTAATCTTTTGTGTGGGACTGTGTCAAATGCCTTGCTAAAGTCTAGGAAGGCCATGTCCACAGCCCCTCCCTGAACTACTACTTTGGTCACCCAGTCAAAGAAATCTATTAGATTAATCTGACATGACCTTCATGCTGTGAATCCATGCTGCTTTGGGTCCTGTGTCCCTCTGGCCTCTAGGTACTCAACAATTCTTTCCTTCAGAAGTGATTCCATAATTTTCCCTATCACTGAGGTTAAACTAACAGGTCTGTAGTTTCCTGCTTCTGCCCTGCTCCCACTTTTGTGAAGTGGAATAACATCTGCCCTTCTCCAGTCCTCAAGTACCACCTCATTCTCCCATGAGTTGTTAAAGAGGGTAGTCAGTGGTGTCACTAGTTCTACCCTTAGTTCTTTTAGAATTCTGGAATGAATCCCATCAGGCCCCATTGCTTTGTCTACCTTCAGTTTTAAGAATTCTTTCAGAACTATTTCTTCTGTGAATGGCCTGGTATCAACCCCCATATCCAGAGTGTTTCTATTGTTTGGTTTAGGTACCTCCCCCTCTTCATTTGTGAATACTGAGCAGAAATATTTTAGTATCTCTGCCTTTTCAGAGTTACCCTATGACCACCCCTTCCCCTTTATTAAGCCTCACTATCCCTCCCTTGGTCTTCCTTCACTGCCTGATGTACCTATGAAAGGTTTTATCCCCCTTCTTAACTGAGTTGGCTATCTTTATCTAGGTTTGGGCCTTTGCTGTTCTGACTGCCTTCCCTGCTTCCTTTTGCTTTAACTGATACAGCTCTCTGTCCTGCTCTTTCTGTGATTCCTTGTACTTCCTGAATGCTTTCTTTTTCTTCCTAACCTTCCTTGCCACCTCCTTTGAGAACCATAGTGGTTTCTTACAGCATTTTGTTTTATTTATTTGCTTCACACAAAGGCTTGTTGCTTCTGTGATGGCAGTTTCGATTATTCCCCATTGTTCTTCCACCCCTCCTTCCTGCCTATTTGCTAGTGCATTCCTTAGGCACTCACCTCTTTTGGCAAAATCAGCCCTCCTAAAGTCCAGTACCTTTGCCTTTGTATGGCTTGACTCTACTGCTGTGTTTACATAATGTATAATAGGTTTGCTCGCTTCATCCTTGATGTCCCCCTGCAGACACATCATTACTATTTGTGCTTAGAATTGGGCTGGCTAAAATAGAAGAAATATGAATCTAGAAAATGTCATGCACTTATGCTATAAAAACAGAGTTCCAGATTACATTACAAATAATGTAAATCAGAGAAAAGTTGAAGACTGACTAAGATCAGCACAAGAGAGTTGAATTTGTAATACCCCCTCAAGAAGCTACTATAGGGAGATCTGTCTGCATCCGCACAGGCACAAAAGCTTGGAATGTAATCCACTGTAATTTAAGGCCACTAAACAAACTAATAAATATACACAAGATAAAAGCTTGCATATTAGAGCAGGGTAAGAAACCTACACAATGTTGCCTTGCAGTAGAAGTGGGCTAAATTTTCAGTAGCATCAGAAAGTCCTTCTTAATTACTGTAGTTATACTGTATGTCTGTGTTAGTATGTTTTATAACACTTTTTCATTTTTTTAAGGTTCTTATGAAAGTTGAGACCTATTTCTCATCTGATTGAATATCCACATAAATGGTCATACTTATCATCATTACCTTGGGGTCCAGAAGCTTTCCCTTACCATTCATTTTTAATTTTCTATCTGTTTTGTTACTATCTCATTATTTCTCGCAGAACTATAACATGGAATGGTTCCCATATCTTGTTAAAAGTTTCTGATTGTTAATTTTTAATATAATACAATTTTTCCAAATCCATTGTGTCAATCATTAAATTTATCTAACTTTCATATACCGGTGGGTTAGGGTCCTACCAGTTCAACAGAATACATTTTTTGGCTATAACTGATGCTATAACTATAAATCTTTGCTGATGCTTATCTAACTGACAATTTACTGTCGCTATCACCAACAGTATTAATAATGGTGTTAGTGTTATTGTTTTATTCAGTGTTTTATTTATTGTCTCCACTATTTTAGATAAAAAATTTGATCAATAGGGACAGTGTTCTAAATGTATTAATGTTCTTGTTGTACTTGTGCATCTGTGGCATTCATCTGGAATTGTGCTATAGAAATGATGTAATTTGGAAGGAGTATAGTATGTAATTGTGCTATAGAAATGATGTAATTTGGAAGGAGTACAGTATGTTTTGTGCATGGTATTTAACGGGATCTGCTGTAGTTTTGTGGCTTTTACTTTAGTTGTAAAAGTGTGTGTTATTTCCGACCATTGCTCCTCTGCAATATTTATTCCCAAATCTTTTTCCCATTTAGTTCTTAATTTTTTCAAATTATTTATACTATTATTAATTCTTTCATAAATCATAGAGATTCATTTTTCTGTTATCTTGTTTATCCTGTAGTGCCTGTAATATCACTGAATTATTATTTTTTTAAGTATTTCTGTTTGTAGATTTAATGAAATTCTTAATTTGTATGTATTGAAACCTATGAGTTTGAGGTAGATTATATTGTTGTTGTAACTGATTGAATGTTTTTAATTTGTTGTTTACAAATAACATCCCCATTTCAGTTATACCTTTATCCTTTCCATAAGTTAGTTATTACCTACCACTGACTGTGGAAAATTATAATTATTATACTGTATATTGGTGAATAAGCAGTATACAGTATTTTATTTCTTGTTTTGTTATTTTATGTGATTTTTCCCAACAATCGATTGTATTTTTAATGGTTATGAATTCTTGAACTTTCTTTACCATCTGATAATAACCTGAGAATAATAGATTGCATAATTTTTGGTAAGCTTGCATTTCTTATTCTTTCTTCGTAGATATTGGGATATAATTTGATTCTGTTATCCAATACCATATATTAGCTATTTGTGTTGCTAAATAATATATATAAAAATCTGGTGATGCCATCCCTCCTTTTAGTCAATGTTGTATTGTCTATTTTTGGATTTTTATGTTTCCATATAAATTGGGTTATAGTTCTTTTAATTTTGGTAAAATATGATTGGGGTATGGGTATTCATAAGGTCAGATAGAGGAAGAGTAATGTTGGCAATATTTTCATTTTAACTGTATTTATCCTTTCTATCAAAGTTAATAGTAATGTCTCCTATCTATTAAATTCTGCTTAGATCACAGTATAAACATCTTCATAATTTGCTGAAAATAATTGATTTATATTTGGTGTTATATTTACTCCTAAATAGTGTATTTGTGTAGTTGTTTGTTGGCATGGGTATTGTTGTGTTTTTCTCAATGTATATTGTGGATTTAATTTAAGGATTACAGACTTTGACCAATTTATTTTCTAACCAAATGCTCTGCCGAACTTTTCAGTTAATGTATTTAGTTATTTTATAGAGCTCTCTGGTTTTGTTAAATACAGTAGGGCATTGTCCATGAAGAGACTTATTTTGTGGATTTTATCTTTAATTTTTATTCCTTTGATTTCTGAATTTTCTTTATCATGAGTGCATATGATTCCATAATTAATACAAAAATCAGTGGGGACAATGGGCATCCCTGCCCCATCCCTCTCTGTAAATTAATTGTTTTGGATATTTTATTGTTTGTTCTGATGCTAGCTGTAGGTTTGTTATATATTAACTTTAGCCTTCCACTAAACTGATCCATTTTCTATATTATTAAGAATATGTATTTTCATTCGATTTAATCAAATGCTTTTTCTGCATCCATTGCAAATCGAATAGTGTCTTTTGAGTCATTGCATGTTATAATATCTATTGTGCATCTGATATTTTCTGTTAATGTTCTTCCTTTTATAAATCCACATTGATCTGGTTGTATTAACACTAGCAATAGTTGTTCTAATCTTCTGGCCAAAATGTTTATTTTAAATCTTGTAATCAGCATTGAGTAATGAAATGGATCTATAGGATACACAACTCAGTGGATCCTTTCCTTTTTTATAGAAAACTTGTATTTTGGTTTCCTTGAAAGTATCTGGAATTTTTTGAATTGTGTTGAAGGTGTTTAAGAGTTCCATTAGTTTAGTCAGTAAAATGTTACTAAATTGCTTATATAATTCTGTGCCTATATCGTCTAGGCCCAGTGCTTTACTGTTTGGGAGGCTCTTAACTGTTTCTTCCACTTTTTTATAGTTATTTGTTCTTCCAATAAATATTTTAAATTATCTGGTATATTTGGGCTATCTATTTTTTCCAGAAAATTTTTAGGTTCTTCTTCACTATTCTGTAACTGAGATGTATATAAATTCTGGTAGTATTCCACAAAAACATTGTTTCTTTCCTGTGGATTATCTATTTAAGCAATAAATGACAGGGTGTGGTGTATCATGAGATATCATCACACCTCTGGTGCATTGTGAGGCAAGAGACCACAGGCCGAGTGTCTCATGTATCCAAGAAGTGATGATATCCCATGATATTCCACACCCTGGAGTGTATTATTGCAATTATAAATTACCCTAAAATGTTAGTAAATGGTTAATCTTGGTAATCAGTTTTGGACTGTGATGATCTTGTGAGATAACATCACAGGTCAAAGTCTGCTTCAGCCAATCAGCTTCCAGGATTTATCCTTGCCATTTTATAATATATGTTTTATAATACTTGAATTGCAATATGTATATGATCTATAATTGTCTTATCTATATAGCATGTTATACATGTCTGAAACATGTTATAGATTAGCAGAATAATGTATATAAGATGTGACTAATGTTCTTTTGCAGTAATGTGTACCAAGGACCCCACTGGAGATGAGGTTTGCTCAATGGGCAATCTGTATTCATACCATGAATGAAATACTACTACTACTACTACCATTATTTCTACTTCAGATTTGCTAGTCCCTTCAGGACTCTTTCCTTTGTAAAGGGACTCATGTCCACCCCCCCCCATTATGGTTGGTCCTCGGTGGTCCATCCCCTCTCCCTTTATTGTGAAGAATGAGCAGGAATATCTGTTCAGGATGTCTGCTTTTTCCTGATTCTCCTCTGCGTAGTCTTCCCCCATCATATTCCTTATCACTATCCCTCCCCTTGTCTTCATCTTCTCACTTATATAACTGAACTTATATAACTGAACAAAGTCCTGTCCCATTTTTCTACCCCTTTGGCTATTTTTTATTCAGTCTGCACCTTTGCTTGCCTCACTGCCCTCATGCTTCCTTCTGTTTTACCTGGTACACATCCTATCCTCCTCCCTCTGTGTTTTTTGTACCTTATGAATGCCATCATTTTTTCCTTCATTTTCATGGCCACTTCCCTAAAGTACCATAATGCTTTTTATTTCCTCCTGCTTTTGTTCACTTCCTTCATGCAGAGGCTGGTTGCCTTCACTATGCATTCCCTAAATTTGTTCCACTGTGCCTCTGTTCCTCTTCCCCTCCCTGTCAATCCCACCTACTAGGCTGCTTCTAAGGCATTCTCACATTTCTTTAAAATCCACCCTTCTAAAATCCAGGACTCTCATCCTTCTGTAGTTTGCCTCTGTACCCATCTTAATGCTGAGCCACACTGTACAGTGATCACTGGTCCACAGGGGACTACCCACTGTGATATCTGCAACACTGTCCCTATTGTGTATGCTCTACATATTGGAACACACTGCAAGCCTCTCTTAAATATAATTCAATGGTGAGCCTTCATACTTTCAAACTACTGATCAACATCCTCTGTACTTATAGTTGCACTTGTCTCTAGAGTCTCCATTGTTACTCAGTGTAACTTGATCATTATCATTTAAAGCTAATTGTAATAACTTGCTATCTTACTATATTATGTCTTGTATTATACTTTCAATCAATCAATCAAAATCTTTATTTATCCAGGCAAACATCATTGAGCAGAGCTCTTTTACAAGATGGACCTGGTAAGAACAGAGTCGGGTAACATCCATCATAAAAACATATAAATACATGTAAATAAGTATATAAACACAAACACAATGGTGCAGTAATAGGGGAGTCAAATGATAAAAGGAAGACAAGGCAAGCCATAACAGAGGAGGATTTAAATACAAGGGGGCAGGTCCACCATTGAACCATGCAACTGTATATAAACCATGTTCTCTGTATAGAAGTACCAGTTAGTTCATTTGCCAGGGGCAGTCACTAGTACTAGCCATGAAAATGGCTTGGAGAACACCAGCTAATGGCAGATGGGGTACCAGGAGGGGTATGCAATATGTAAGCAAAGGATAAACATTGTGAGAAGTGAAGTCCCAAGGATAGGTCGGTAGAACTGATGCAGTGGTGGGGGCCTACGGGGAGAGGGAAAGGGGAGTTAGGACTTTTATAGTATGATTGCATGTAGATTGTGGATGAGTGCAGTATAGAGTTGTGAAAAGAAGGCTGGAGAAAGCGAGAAGATAGACTGGTATCAAAGGGAGGACAGAGGCATCAAGGTGTTACATGAAAGCATGATGACAGACCAGGGCCAAGGAGGAGACAAGCACTAGAAGTAATTCATTCATGGTTAAATGGTACAGGTTAGCATGATGACAATTCATGGTCATGGGAAACAATTGCACTGATCATTTCTGAGACATGAATATAACAGCTTGAAAGATGAGATGCCGATGTGTGACCTCCGTTTCAGTTTTTTTTTTGCAATTTATTCCACAAGGAGGACAGTGTAAAGCTTATAGCAGCCCTGCCAAAGTGAGAGTTAACTTTGGGAACCATCAGTAGGAGAGGTTTGCATCTCCTGGAATCAAGCTTTGGCTTAGTGTGCCTTTCCTGGTTAAACAATTTATCAGCTATATGTATTTTCCCCTGATATGATGTAATTTCTTGTGCCTGTGATTTAGAAAATGGATACCTGCAGCTATAAAGGGAGGGACAACTAAATGGGCTATAATTCTGGCCCTAAAAGTGTTACAGGTACGGTCAACAGTTTATGTAAAGCAGATTTTCATTGGTAACAATATTGATAAACTTAATCCGACATGAACATTTCCCTTTAATAAATTCAAAACATAGCAATCTCTACCCTTACTTAATTCACAAAGTTCAAACCACATTACTCATAAGGGGTACTAGTGGAGTATGGCATATATCAGCAAACAGAGCCCAGTGCACACTTAACTCCCTCCATGTTAAATCTTTAAAAATTGAAATTTTCTTTCTTCCTAAATTGGCTATTGCCTTATTTTGTCTCCATGAAAGAAGGGGACTCTCAGGTTTCATATCATATCTCTACTGTAAATTAAGCCAAACCACCAAATGCCAAGGTGAAGCCCTTTAGTTCAGTTCAGGTCTATCCAAAAACTAACTCAATGTAGTGTCGTCTCTTAAACAGAGTGCATTGCCTAAATTGGCTTCTGTTAAATAAATAATTATGAGGAATGCAATTTGAACTTTGTGAATTAAATAGGGGGTAGATATTGCTATTTTTGGAATCTGTTAAATGTTTAGAATGTGTGTGGCACTCCAATAACTTGCTTCCTTCTAATCGTTTATGAAGTTGCTCGGTGGAAGCACTTTATTTAAAAGAAGCCAGAGGAACCCTTTTTCATAGTGACAAAGTAAGGAAATAATCATTGTAGGCAGAAAGAAATGTGTACCTCTGGTGTGTTGTGAGGCACAAGGCATTGCTGAGTGCCTTCATTCCCCTGAAAGGGGTATGGTATCCCATAACAACCACCCACCCTGGATTCTGTTGCTCAATGGTGCGTCAGTAGCTCACTCCAAAACACATGTCCCAGACCACACACAGGAAAACAGCACTCACCTCCTCAGCTATGCAAGTACAGCACCTTCAGTGGATCATTTGCAATCTTCCAGTTAATGTTAAAAGGCCAGCCTCAGGTGAAGTACATTGTGACCAGATACAAAACGTTAGGCCAGTGATGTTGTGTCGGCATCCTTCTATGGCTGTACTGTACATGGGATTTGGCTTCTGCACAGAGTTGTTTGCACCTCAATAAAGATTGCTTGGAAGATTAGAAATGATGCATTGAAGGTGCTGTCCTTGTCTGACTAAAGAGGGGAGTGCTGTTCTCCTGTGTGTGTCATGGCACACCCTAGAGTGTTTTATTGCGATTATAAAATGGGTTCAACTTTAACAGTAAGGAAAAAACAATTTAGGGGCTAAAGAATAGTTTCTTATTGTAATTTTAAAATGTATTTTTACACCACAGAGAAAATATAGCCCTTCTAATATTCTATATGTAGAATTCACCTGGAATGTATGGATGCCATGGAATGCAAAAATTTAAAATTCTGCTCAATTCCATTGGCAAAATGTTCACCACCCAAACACACACATGCCCTTGTGTGTTACTGTATCCTTTGCATGTGACTGAATTTGATTGTGGCAATTATTGCTTTGTTTAATTTTAATATTTTTTTACTGTGTAATGGGTTGTATAATTTTAAACAAGGATTACCCAGAAAATGGGCTCACTCCTAGTGGTCCAATCCAGTTAAAACCTAAATAAAATTCATAGATTTATTCACTCACGAACACACAACAAAAGGCTTCATATGGAACTATGGCCTCAGTTTTATTGATGGCAGGGTAAGGTGCAGAGATTTCCCTGGTAAGCTGGTAAAGCTAGGAGGGAGAATTGTTATGGTCCCCAAAGAAATACCAGAAATTAAAACTATGAATAGTATTTTCTTTATTTCTTTATGTATTTATGTGTGTATAGCAAAGCATCATGCTCGAAAAGAACATTTCATTTATTTTTTTAATTGTAGGGAGTTCTACTTTTCAGAGCCTGGTTGTAGGTTTTTGGTGAATAAAGGTGGCAGCCATGTTTGTAATGCCAATCATGGATGAATAAAGTGGCTCAAGAAATCTGTATGTGATTTGTCCAATTCCAAATCCCTTCTTCCTGAACTTCTTCCAACTGTGCATTTGTGTTGCATAAACATATCAGTCCCAGAATTTATTTAGCTAATCAGGAAGCAGGAAATGTCAGCTCTATTTTAATAATGTATGTATAAATCATGTATTTTTTGTTCCATTAAAGTGAATGGGTGAGGCTGCATGTGAAGACCACTCATACAGCAAAGATGCCTTCATGTGAATCAGTCATCAGCTGTATTAGAATTTTCAAACTAAGTTTTAAATGCGACTTTTTCTTTGAATGGCAGCCTCATTTATTGTTGCACTGCTATTGGTAACAGCATTCTCAGCTTGGTATTGCATCGACGTGCCCCTTCCCCACATTCACTTATGACACCAAATCCTTTTTTTCTAAACATTCCTGCCTGTAAATAAAGGTCCTAATTGTCATTAACTGCTACTCATGCATATCATGGTATCTGATAATGTAAACCTTAAACTGTAACTGACTGTGCTGGCTCCTGTTAGCTTTCTCTGTCACTAACTGAACTGCATCCAATGGTTGTATCTTTTTTTTCTCTTACTGCAAGTGTCCTTACTAGCACAAAGATGAAAGAAAAAACAACTATCTTCCATTAAACTGCTTCCCCATAATGAAAGAGCATCTGACACCCTCGGGTTAGGCAACTCATGGCAATGAGTTGCCTGCCCAAGGGCATAAATTGCCCATAGTTAAAACATTTTTATGCAGCAATTCTTAAGTTATTTAAATAACATTACCTATGATTGCTCTTCCACCTTGTCTGAAAACTGCTCTGCACCCACTGCAGTCCTGCCCCTAAAACAGCATTTTGATGATGCAAAATAGAAGGGACTGTAGGGCTACTAATAGCTATAGAAAGCAATTGAGAGGCCATCCCAGTGGCACAGAGGACAGAGGTGCTATATGTGCCTTACATCTCACCATGCTGGCAACCTAAGTTTGGGAACAAATTTGGGTCACATGGGGCTGGCAGGGGTTGGGGGGAGAGGACTGAATGTCCGATGGACTGCCCTCCTCTCCTCTCCTGGGGATGGAGAGGGACACCATCTCACTCCTTGGCTGCCATCTGGTGAAGGATGGATGGCAGCACAAGAGATTGAGTGCCATGAAAAGGAGGGGCCATGGTTCCACTGCATGCATGTGCCTGCAAGTGCGCACACTTACATGCTGCCACAGCAAGGGGTAAAGGGAGAAAATGGAAAAAAAGGAAGGTGCCAACTTCATAAAGCCCTGCTTGCCTGCCCCCTGTTCCTGCATTGCAACCTGACTACTGCCCCTAATTCTGGATGAGAGTCTCTGGGTAGGGGGAGGATGGCCTTCCCCTTCCCAGCCCTGCCACAGGGACAATCCATGGGGGAATTCTTGGGGTACATAGGCTGGGGGGGCAAAGTGTTGGACAGGAGTGGCAGGGAAAGGGCTGAATGGCCTCCCAGAGCTGACCCAATGGAAAAAAGCAATACAGAAAAAAAAAGAAAACAATTGGGAGCAGTGACACCTACCCAATACATATAGTTTACTATAATTTACTTTGTTGGCACTTATACATGTTAAGGGGGATTGCATTACATTTATATACCCCCATAACATGTGCAAATGCCTACAAGGTGAACTATATGTATTTAGAGGGTGTCACTGCTCCCGATTGCATTCTATAGCTATTAGTAGCCCTGCAGCCCCTTCTCTATTTCACAAAATCAAAATGATGTTTTAGGGGCAGGGCTGCAGTGGGTGTGGACTGATTTTCAGGCAAGGTGGAAGAGTGATCATTGGTAATATTATTTAAATAACTTAAGAATGGCTGCATAAAAAAATTTAAATATGGGTGATTTAGGTCCTTGGGCAGGCAACTCCATACCATGAGTTGCTTGACCTGTGGGTATGATGGTGCCAGCTGCTCTTTAATGTAAACTGTGATGTCATTGTGTAGAGTTGGGAATGGGGAGGAGAGGCTGGATTACATATTAGTTTAAACTCTTTGGCGCATTCAGTGCATATGAACAAGGATGTGCAAAGTTGTCAAACTAAGCTTTGTAAAGTAATGCACAAAGACTTCATAAAGTGATGACTTGGCAATGTTTTTGGCTGCTGAAATGCCACCAGTTCAAGCAAAGTCATACAAATTCATTGGCAAAGTTGCAACTTCACCACAACTTTGCCTGATTTTGCATGAAAAAGAGCCACTTTCCCAGGAAACCTCATAGCGAAGTGGCAGAATGTCAAGTCACAAAGTTTTTCATGAAGGTGATTTTCACAGCTTCACTGGCAAAGTAAAACTTTGCAACATCTCTAATGCCAACAAAGTGCTGCCACCGATCATACCACATGCAACTCAAACCAAACAAATACATGCTTATTAACGTTAATAGGGCTTTTGAGATATTTCTTGGCTTATCAAGAGCATCATCTCGAGACTCCTTAGGGATCCAGAACTGATCATTTTCACTTCACGGTTCTCAAACCAAAATAATTCATGAGATGGCAGTCTTGATAAGCCAAGAGGCATCTCATAATTCACATTTACTTATACAATATTACACAGTGCTGAACTGGAAGGTTTCCCTCTGAAGTGACAGTGTGACTCAGTTAGTAGTACAACCAACTTCAAGTCAGAAGGTCATGGGTTCTTGTCCCACACTGGGTTAGGGCTTGTATCATAAATGCTGGCAACTGAGTGACATACTAGATGGACAATGTACTGATGGGGCACACACTAAAACAGTACAACACGGTAGTGGGGGGGGGCAGAAAACAATCCCTTAATGTGGCCGTGGGATGCCATGGTGGTCCAGCAGCAGGTGCAGCATTGTCAGTATTTGCTGCTGCTGTTCTTGTATTGTGTCGACCTGCTGCTGCAAAGCACTGACCCTCTGATTACTCTTCTCCAGGGCCACCCACACCAGGGTGCTGTCGACCTCTGTTGCAGGGACTGTGGTGGGGTCCACTGCAGGTGGAAATCCAGGTAGTGGTGGTGGTGGAGAGGGTGGTGCTGGTGGCTGTGGTGGTGGTGGTGGTGGTGCAGCTGCTGTACTGGCCCTCCACCTGCTGTGGTGAGGCACAGCTTCGATCCCAGCAGCACCCTCGGCCACTGCCACAGAAGGGCCAGCAGATGGATGCCTGGCCCCTTCCGTGGCAGCCTGCCACTCCACCTTGTGGTGGTTGAACATGTGGGTGCACTGGCCACCAGTCTCCAAATGTGTCCCCAAGGGGCCACGGTGCACCAGCACACCACACAGATAACACACCATGACTGTGCTGTCTCCCCCCACAGAGTTAAAAAACTCCCACACTGGGGAGCTGTGGGGGGGACCAGACACAGTTCTCATACCACCTATGGTTTCCAGGGGCACCTCCTATGGCTGTGGAGGTGGTGGAGGGGGTGCTGCTGGAGCCCCTACAGCTGCTACCGGTGGTGGTGGTAGTGGTGGAGAAGGTGGATGCACAGCAGCCACCAGTGGCACTGATGCTGCTGCTGCTGCTGTTGCTTTCACTGGGGGGGAAGCAACACCCAGGAGTCGGGAGTGGTCCAGCATCACATGACTGCCCGCACGTGTCCGCACTCCCCTCCTCTGACTGCGCCCACGGGCCAGCGACTCGCCTTCTCCAGGGTCCATCCTTCCCACACAAGTCCCTGGCACACACACTCATACATAGTCACACACACACACACACACAAAGCAAAACTTATAAAAAAAAATTAACTACCAAAAAAAAAATCACCAACACAATACAAAAACTAAATAAAGATATAGCTTTTAAAAAAGCTGCTGTTTTCTTCATAGAAAGGCAATAAAGCACTTTCAGTCACTGACTCTACACTGCTCTCTCACAAAGCCTTCTCCCTCTACGAATGCAAAGGAGAAAATAAAACTGCTTCTCTGACTCACTTTCTTCCTGCTTGGCTAAAGCATGTGACTTACGGTACTGTAAGCCATGTGATGTGTGGGGGGCTGCCTATTTACTTGTCACTTCGCCTTACTTCTCGTTAAGGTATAATGGCAATGCAAAGTAATAATGATAATGCAAAGTAAGCACTTTACAGTGCACACTTCATGTTGTGCTCCGCCAACGCGAAGTGCCCACTTCGCGTTCACTTTGCCAGCAGATTAAAACTTCACTGCATCTCTAGTTGCCACCACCTTCTTGATAACATTCCCTAAAAATGGAAGGTTCGAGACAGGCCTGTAACTTGCCAGCACATCTGGGATCAGCAATGGCTTCTTCAAGAGGGGTGTCACCACATATTTCTAAGAGTTGCAGGAAAATTCCCCTACCAGTAAGGAGCACCAGATAAGACTAGCAAATGCTGGACCCAGGGTGATTACATGCATGTGACACTTCACTATGCTGCACACTAGGGTTTATATTTATCTAATAGTTGCAAAAAAAAGGACAGTTTATAGAAAAAACTCCCAAGCTACCTTCCCTTCTCAATGTGTTCATATGATAAAGATTTTCAAGTGGAATCATGAAATGTTTTTTGCATGTTTACTTTCTTAGAGCAAAACACTAATTGCATTTGTAAGCAAATGTCAACTACATATACTGTAAATGGATGCTTACAAGCAGTTTATGTGTTGACGTTCCAGAGATAAATGTAATCACTGTTTTCTAAAGAATAATACATTATACAGTAATTAAAAAAATATGTTGGATGCGACTGCTTGTAAGCCTGTATAAATATGAACAAATACAACTGAGAAATAGTCATTTTTTAAAGCTTTAATAAAATATCAGTTATCAATCTAATTACACATCTCAGCTACATGACAACTCTGCAGCATGCTACAGCACAGCATAGTGTCAGTTACATATAAACGTCCTCATTTAGAATGATTACATGTAGTTGACACTGTGCTATGCTGCACTATGCCACACTGGATAGTTAACATGTAGCTGATAGTGTTTATAAAATGTACAGTGTTTATAAAAAGCATTACAAACTAGCTGCACTTCTCACTTTTTAAGTTTACATTGATACAGGTGTTCAAGTAGAGTCATGCTCAATGTAGTAGGTTTTCTTCACATTTTAGAAAGAAACCCCACTAATTGCAGTTGTCAGTGAATGTTAACAAATATAGATACTGAACAACCAAGTGTGAGAAACAGAGTCAGTTTTTAAAGCTTTTCTAAAACACATGGGTCCGGATATTCAGAAGGGTTGCGCATGGCTCAACATTGTTGCGCCATGCACAACCCACTGATGCACCCCAGTGCGATATTCAAAGGTGGATTGTGCCTGGCACAAATCCTGATGTGCTGGAGCACATCAGTAATGTATGCAAAGCGCGGGTGGGGGGTGCCCATGCATACTCCACATCCCAATATTCAGCCCGGGATGTGTTGAGCCCATGCATGCGCAACCCCTACTTGTACTGCACACAGGTGAGCCAAGTGGGAACACGGCTGGCTCACTTGAGGTGAGCTGTCAGACAGTGCAACACGCAGCTGCCCCTGTGGGTGGCCACCCGAGCTCCGGCTGCACCTGGCGGCGCCCCCCCATGCCCGATCAAGGGCATACATAGAAAAAGGATCCTCCAAACTCCCTGGTGGTCCAGTGGACTGCTCGCAGCCTGATCACGGGCTGAAGTATAACATAATACAGTCCAATATCCCTGGTGGTCCAGTGGACCACTTGCAGCCCGATCGCGGGCTGAAGTATAACATAATACAGTCCAATATCCCTGGTGGTCCAGTGGACTGCTTGCAGCCCGATCACGGGCATATGTCGTAAAATGTAGAGTTCCAATAACCCTGGTGGTCCAGCGGTATTCCCCCACACCACCCACGGAGCCCCACCTTCTGGGCTTCCCCGTCAGTGGGCGGGCGGCAGCACTCACCCATCTGCCGTCTCCTTACTACTGCCGATTGACATTGTACGGAAGGGCTGTACATCCATTGGTCCACAGCATGAGCCAATGGGCGTGCAGCCTGTACCGTACTACACAGTCCAGATATGTGAATGGATCCATACAATAAAATGGATGAATTAGAACAAACACATGGTAAGTCATTAATGAATAAACTGAGCAGCATCAGTCCAGTATTAAGCCTTGTGGGGTTCCAATGTTGATCAGTCTACAACCAGAGCATACATCTCCCACCTTAGTTCTATACTGTATGTCTACTAGATATATTGTAAACCATTTCAGGATGGGTTCAGGTAACCCCTCAGCACCCAGCATATGCAAAATTAACTTGTGGTTAATAACTAAATCAAATTCTTAGGATAAATCAGCAAAAACAGATGCAACTGGAACACCTGAATCAACAAAAGTGTCTACGTAGTTCGTTAAAGTTGGTACAATAATTATGTATTTGTGCTGTGGTGTTTGCCACAAACCCACTCAGCAGGTCAGCCCTCTACTCCCAAAGTGCCAACCTCTGAGCGCAGTCTTGTGAACAGTTAACAGAAACAGGGTAACCCTCCTGTCTGTTTTGTGGGTTCAAATCAACCTTTGGTCTCAAGTCTTGAAGGGATTCAAACTGTGAACCTCTTGTTAGCATACCCAATGTACAGGCTCAGATAATTCTGCTCTTTGGGGTGGCCAGATATCTCTTGCCTATGGGCACCTAACCAGGTGTACAAAATGAACCCTTAAAACTCTATTAAAGACCTCAGAATAAATTCTTACCTTTTCCCAGTTTGGAAAAACCAGTAATCTTTGTGCAGTGTCAGCTTTAACCATGTATGCTTCCCTTGTCAAGAAAAAGAAATTCAAAGGCACACCAAGTAGTCTCTAAAGTAGAGGTTTACTTCAAAATAGATAAAAAAATGTAAAATGTAAATACAGAACCATATATCACAAAACATTCAAATCACTTAAACAAAACAGGTTTAAAAGTGCAGACAAAATCTCCTACCACAGTACTCTTAGAACTGTCTTTTCTAAGGTATTCTTATCTCACAATGCTGTATCTGTTTCTTTATCAGAGTCCAAACATTTGTGTCAAATTGGAAAACAGAATACTGTTTAAAAACTGGCTTTGACAACCTCTTTGCGTGAGGTCACCTAGCTCTTCCTTGTCAGAATATAAAAAAAATGTATCTATGCAAAACAGGATGTCTTTTCCAGAAGGTAAATTAATATTCTGTGACCTCAGCAAAACTAATTTTATTTTAAATGACTTTCTTTGATCTATGAGCAGCTTTCCCTTTCCAGGACATCAAAGGACTTGTTATGTCTCTCTGCCAGATCTCACGGAGGTGCAAAATGCTTTTGTATCACCATGTGAATTTTACTATGTTTCCTCTGAATGTTATAAAAGTTTATGATCTATCTTGCCAGTTGGCAAGCTGCAATTAGTCACATAAAAAGGAGATCCTAAATGTTAAGTCTCTTCTAGCCTGTAATTATCTCTTGGCCTTCCAGGTAACACCTACTAGCTAAAACCTGGGAGGGGGGGTTGTCATTCAACAGACTGTCAGCATCTCTCATGAGAGACATTCAATAACACATTTTCAGATTACAAAAAGCATAGGTTAATTAGAACCAGCTGTCCAAGTGTCACAATTCCTCCCCATCTAGACTGAATGTGGGAGCTCTATCCCCTGCATGGGATGAGCTTCCTAAATCAGTTCACTCCTCATATGCACAAGACAGCCCATCGGAGTTCTGATTTTTGGCTCCAGCCCTACGTAGTATTGTCATATCATACCCTTGCAAAGCAAGACTCCATCTTAACAATCTACCATTGCTTTTCCCCATCTGCATCGGCCAAACCAGGGGGTTGTGGTCAGTCTGCACCACAAAATGCTGCCCATATAAGTATGGCTCCAACTTCTTTAGGGCCCACACTATGGCAAGACACTCTTTTTCCACAGTAGAGTATGCCTGCTCCCTGGGAAGTTACTTCCTACTCAGGTACACCACTGGGTGATCTTTCCCTTGGCTGGATGTCTGACTCAGTACTGCCCCAATACCCACGTCTGAGGCGTCAGTCTGAACTATAAAGGGTCTGCTATAGTCAGGACTTGTCAAAACAGGAGCACTGCACAGATCCTCCTTCAGTTTGGAAAAGGCTTCCTCACAGGCTGGGCCCCAGGTAATTTTCTTTGGCATCCTTTTCTTTGTCAGGTCAGATTGGGGAGCAGCCAGGGCACTGTAATTGGGTACAAATTTCCTGTAGTACCCTGCTGTCCCTAGGAAACTTCTGACATGCTTCTGTGTTTCTGGTCTTGGCCACACCTGGATTACCTCTATTTTTATTTGGTTAGGACAGAGCTGTCCCCAGCCTACCACATGCCTAAGGTATGCCACTTCTCCCATGGCCACCTGGCACTTCCCGGCTTTAACAGTGAGCCTGGCCCTCTGTATCCTGACCAGCACTTCCCTAAGGTGGAATAGGTGCTCCTCCCAGCTGGTACTAAAGAAGGCAATGTCATCCAGGTACACCATTTAACACCTGGTTCACCAACCTTTGGAAAGTGACTGGGGCATTCTTCATTCTGAAAGGCATTACTTTAAATTCAAGTAAGCCTATCGGAGTGATGAAGGCCAAACTCTCCCTAGCTCTGTCTGTCAACTCTACCTGCCAATAGCCCTTGGTCAGGTCAATGGTCATAAGGTAGGTCACCCCTCCCAACTTGTCCAGGAGTTCATCCATCCTGGGCATCGGTTGGGCGTCTGACTTCATGACTGCATTCAGTCCATGATAGTCCACACAGAAATGAGTAGAGCCATCTGGCTTGGGCACAAGGGCTACGAGTGAGGCCCAGGGGCTGTGGGATCTCTGGATTACCCCAAAATCCAGCATCTCCTCCACTTCCCTCCAAATGTCCTTTTGGACAGCCTCTGACACCCGATATACTGTTCGCCGTATGAGCGCCTGTGTCCCTGTCTCCACATCATGTGTCGCTAAGGGGGTTAGTCCAAGTTTGGCGATAAACAATGGGGCAACGTCTGCTAAAACCTCCCTTACTTTCTGGATCTGGTCTGGGGTCAGCTGAGGAAACAATTTTACTGCCTCCACAGAGGACTCCCACATACTTTCTTCCAGCAAGTCCAGAAGGGAGTCTCCCTCGTCTTTCCCCTCCCAAGGACTACACCCTGCAAACACCATGTCAGCCCTATTTTCATATGACTTCATCATGTTGGCATGGTACATCCTTTCTGTCTGTCTTCGGTCAGGTAACTCTACAATATAATTCATGTCATTTACCTTCCTAACCACTTTGTACAGTCCTGCCCACTCAGCCTGCAGCTTGTCTTTCCAGACCAGAATAAAGACCATGACTTCCTGACCCACCATGTACAAGTGAGCTCTGACTCTGCGGTCGTACCACACTTTTTGTTTCTGTTGGGCAGCTGCCAGGTTGCTCTGGGCTGTCCCCATAAGCTCCTTCAGCCTTTCTCTAAACCTAAGGATGTAATCCACAATGCGAGTTCCCTGGGTGGTGTGCTTGCCTTCCCAGTCCTCCCAGATCAAGTCTAGGGGCCCATGTACCCGGCGTCCATATAAGCGCTCAAAGGGGTAAAATCCTGTCAACTCTTGGGGCACCTCCCTGTATGCAAACAACAGGTGGGGAAGGTATTTCTCCCAGTCCCTCCCATGCTGTTCATCAAATGCTCAGAGCACTGACTTCAGCGTACCATTGAATCTTTCCACAAGCCCATTGGCTTGTGGGTAATACAGTGTCGTGCATCTCTGCACCACCCCATACTTCTCCCATAAACATTTCATCAGGTCTGACATGAAGGAACCACCTTGATCGGTGATAACCTCCTGCAGAAACCCAACACGGGAGAAAATCCTAAGTAAGGCATCTGCCACTTTGTCTGTCCTCAGTGAGGATAGGGCGATTGCCTCTGGGTATCAGGTGGCATAATCCACCACAGTAGGATGAATCTCTTCCCTGAGGAGCTGGGGGTATTTAAAGGCCCCACAATATCCATTCCCACCCTCTGGAATGGCTCCTCCACTATGGGCAATGGAATCAGGGCAGCTCGGGTTTTGTTGCCCGCCTTCCCTATTTCTTCGCACCAGTGACAAGACCGGTAATACTCCTTCACCTGCTGGGTGAAGTTAGGCCAGTAGAAATTCTGGGCCAACCGCTGTGTTGTGCACGCGATTCCCAGATGACCAGACAAGGGAATATCATGTGCAATCTTGAGCAACTGCTCACAATACCCTTGGGGAATGACAAGCTGCCTGCCTAGCACCCCCTCCCTCTGTCTGTACTGCCTGAGTGTAAGTAAGTCCATTTTCCCAATAAACCTTATGTCAGCAGTCACCACCCTGTGTGCCGTCCAAGTCTGCCCAAGCCCTCAGCTTCTCTAAACTAGGGTCACTTCTCTGAGAACCTGCAAACCCCTCCCACATTCCCAAGGCATGGGCCAGGTCCCCTTCAATAGCTAAACTAGGGTCCCTAGCACTAGCGTCAGGGCACTCAGGATCACTGTCAATCCCAACCCTCTGACAATGGGTCACCCCTCCCTCTTTGGAGTAACCTCTGTAGCTGTGTGTTTACTTGCTACTGGGAAAATTTCTACCCCTTTTCATTACTCTCCCCATCTGGAGACACAGGCTGGGGAACCAGCCTCTCAGTGGTTTCCACAATGGCTTCTGTGGGGTTCAGGGAAATACAATTTTCCCTTGCTGATTGGCTACGGGTAACTGCACATACCACCCCGTTTGAGATTGTTGTCCAGGATCACATCCACTGCTAAGGTGTTGGCTACAGCCACCTGTTGCACAGTTCCCCTGGTTTCACCCCATCCAGGAGAACACTGGCCAATGACAATGTTTTCTCTTCACCAGTGAACCCTTGTACAGTGATGTATTTATTGGGTATAAGCTGACCAGGCTCTACTAGATCCCCTTTTACCAATGTCAGGGATGCCCCTGAGTCCCTTAACCCTTGTGTCTGTACACCATTCACCATGACTGGGTGCATGTGTTCCCTCATGTTCACAGGCATGCTTCCAGGGACACACAAACAACCCACTTCTTTTCTAGTGCCATTCTGTGTATTATTGCTCATTCTTTTGGAACACTGTCTGGCAACATGCCCAGTTTCTTTACATAACCAACATTCACTTGTCTTTTTAGAGAAATCTTTTCTCTAAAACCTGGGGCTAACAGGTTTCAGTGGAGGCAGTGAGGGTTTTAGCTGCCCTGAAGGCATGCTTTTCCCTTTCTGCACTGCCACGCCCACCCCATTCACTCTCAGAGCAGATCTGCTCTTGGCATAGCGGTCCAAGAGTTCAGCAGCCTCTTGCACTGTTTTGGGATCTCAGTCCTCCAGCCAGGTTTTCAGCTCTGCTGGGCATGCCCAATAAAACTGTTCTAACAAAATCACATTTTCAATTTTATCAACAGAGTTTGCCTCAATTCTTCTCACCAACATTTTAAAAACTGACATTGTTTCATGGCTAGCTCCTCGTAGCTCATGTCAGGGCTTCTCCTGAGCTTATGGAATTTAGCTCTGTATGATTCAGCAGCTAATTCAATTTTTTTTAACAGTGCAGCTTTAAGTTTGCTGTAATCATCACTGTCCTCATTGTCCATTTGACTCAATGCATCCCGAGCTTTCCCAGTAAGTAGCGGGGATAGCTGGAAGCTCCCGGACTCTCTAGGAATTTTAGCCTGAATACAAACTTTTTCAAAAGAATTTAAAAAGGCATCCATGTCCGCCCCCTCTTTAAATTCGGCTATCAATTTGGAATTCAATTTGTAACCCGTCCTGTAGTCCCAGTTAAACCCAAGCCACTTACCTGCTCTGATGCCACTGGTTGGAGTTGTAGCTTCTCCATTTCATGTTGTCTCTGGTGCTCCTGCTCCTCACGGTCTGCATCTCGGCATTATCACTCTCTCTTCTCCTCTGCAGTTCACTGGAGCTCACGCCCCTCACGGTCTGCCTCTTGGCATTCTCACTCTGCCTCACGGTCCGCCTCCCACTGTTCACAGTCCCTCTCCCTCTGGAACTCCAGCTCCATTCTGCGTAACTCAATTTGTAGTCTGAGTACTTCTGAATCCAGCATACTGGTGACCTTCCCCTGCTGCTGTGGCTCTTCACTGACAGTGGCCCTGTTGCCCTCCTCATCGGATCTGGACAATGCACTGGCCATTAGCCCTGCCACACTCAAGGTTTGGTCCTTTTCAGTTACTGTCTGTGACTCACAGCTCTGAGTATCTGCTACCATCAGGGCATCTACGAGGTTCTGCTTGTTGGCTTTCACCTCGAACGGGACTCCTCTGTCCCTGCACAACTGCTTTAAGTAGTCGACAGTGTGCCTGCTGTAGTTGGAAGCCATCTTCTTCCTTAACTATGGCTACTATGACTTGCACTTTAGAAAAAAAAAATAAAACGGGTAGGAACTTGACTGAACGCCAAGTGATATAGTTCAGTCTCCTTTTTTGAAAAATAAATCACTGCCTTTTTCTTTCTTTGCAAGTGAGCTGACGGTCTCAAGCTGACACACTGAACAATAAAAGCTTGTAATACCAAAATTTTTCGCACCACTGCCAACCAATCTGTCACAAACCCACTCAGCAGGTCAGCTCTCTACTCCCAAAGTGCCAACCTCCAAGCGCAGTCTTGTGAACAGTTAACAGAAACAGGGTAACCCTCCTATCTGTTTTGTGGGTTCAAAGCAACCTTTGGTCTCAAGTCTTGGAGGGATTCAAACTGTGAACCTCTTGTTAGCATACCCAATGTACAGGCTCAGATAATTCTGCTCTTCAGCGGAGGCCAGATATCTCTTGCCTATGGGAGCCCAACCATGTGTACAAAATGAACCCTTAAAGCTCTGTTAAAGACCTCAGAATAAATTCTTACTTTTCCCAGTTTGGAAAAACCAGTAAGCTTTGTGCAGTGTCAGCTTTAACCATGTATGCTTCCCTTGTCAAGAAAAAGAAATTCAAAGGCACATCAAGTAGTCTCTAAAGTATAGGTTTACTTCAAAATAGATAAAAAAATGTAAAATGTAAAGTGCAGACAAAATCTCCTACCACAGTACTCTTAGAATTATCTTTTCTAAGGTATTCTTATCTCACAGTGCTGTAGATGTTTGAGTCCAAACATTTGTGTCAAAATGGAAAACAGAATACTGTTTAAAAACTGGCTTTGACAACCTCTTTGCATGAGGTCACCTAGCTCCTCCCTGTCAGAATATAAAAAAATATATCTATGCAAAACAGAATGTCTTTTCCAGAAGGTAAATTAATATTCTGTGACCCCAGCAAAACTCTTTTTTTTTTTCAAATGACTTTCTTTGATCTATGAGCAGCTTCCCCTTTCCAGGACATCAAATGACTTGGTATGTCTCTCTGCCAGATCTCATGGAGGTGCAACATGCTTTTGTATCACCGTGTGAATTTTACTGTGTTTCCTCTGAATGTTACAAAAGTTTATGATCTATCTTGCCAGTTGGCAAGCTGCAATTAGTCACATAAAAAGGAGATCCTAAATTGTAAGTCTCTCCTAGCCTGTAATTATCTCTTGGCCTTCCAGGTAACACCTATTAGTTAAAACCGGGGGGGGGGTGCCATTCCACAGCCTGTCAGCATCCCTCATGAGAGACATTCAATAACACATTTTTATATTACAAAAAGCATAGATTAATCAGAACCAGCTGTCCAAGTGTCACAGTGTTGTCTGAACCCATGCTGCTGTGGCAATAGCAGGTCATATTGATTCAAACAAGACAAGAGTTTGTCATGTATGACTTTTTATAATTGTTTCAATAAGAAGGAGAGAAGGGCACTTGGTCTAAATTTTCAACCATCATCTTGGAACCTTGTTTGTGGACTGGAACAATGACAGCCCTTTTCCAAAGGGCTTGCAATAAACCATGGCACAGGGACAGGTACATTATTTTCATTAATGTAACTACTAGTTCCTCTCTTGCTAATTTTACAATGCCTATATCTATATTTATTTAAGAGTCTTACCAGGAAGGCATGCTAAGCAATTCCAGATGCATCCTGGGGGAGAGGGAAGGGTACAATAGGTAAAATTGGTATGCAGGTTCAACATAATTATACATATACAAATAAGCTAATAACAGATTACCCAATGTAGACTGTTTGGTATCAGGTATCACACAAGCAGAACAACCTGGCACATTAGGAGTAGGAGGAGCAACAGCTGTCATAAAGAATGATAAATCAGTGCTTAACTATCAACCATTCAATCAATCAAAATCTTTATTTTTGCCAGGTGGAACATCATTGAGACAAGCTCATTTACAAGATGGACCTAGGGCAAAACAATTGCCAACAGGGTTAAGACATCACAGGTTGAGTTAACATACATAACAATTACATAGTAATAACAACATAATAACATATAACCATTGCATGTGACAAGATACTTGCACCAGAACATAGCAATAGGTTCAACAGGAGGTAGTGCCATTTAAATACAATTGCATGGATACAGATATATGGATGTAAGGTAATAAGCTAAAGTTTATACCGTAAACATCATTGGAGGAGTCATAGTGAGCAGGAGTGGCAGTTCCTCTAGCATCAAAGTGTGAAGAAGATTGAGATGTAAGAGTCCTTTGATAAGTACTGTAGGCATGGCCTGGCAAGTGGGATGGGAAAGGGAGGGGGGAATAGGGAGTGGGGAGGGAAGGTCAGCCAAGATAGGAGAGGGTTGAACATGATGACCTAGGGAGGAAGGACTGTTCAAAGGGAGAACATGACAGATGCCACAGGCAATGATTGGGGTTTAAGTCCAATATTTAAAGCAAAGACAGATAGTGATGTTGGGACCTTGATTTGGACAATAACAGAAGGGAGAACTCAAAAGACACCTCAGGCTATGGTTGAGGTTTAAGTCCAGGTTTAACTAGTTGCTGGAGGATGCAGAGTAAGGTTAGTCACAAGTGCAAGTGGAGGAGAAGTGAGTAGTGAACTGTGCATTGAGGTATTGGGTTGTGGGGGTGTGCTGAATGTCCACACGGAGGTAATTCCACAGCTTAGGAAGCCTATATCTGAAGGTGGACTGGCCTGTTGTGGTGGTCATGTGTGGGATGGAGAAGACACTGTTATCATTGCTCCTCAGTGTGTAGGACGGCTGGGAGGAGGCAGAGAGAACTGAGGATTGGTAAACGGGCAGGGACTGTGACCAGAACTTGGCTGTGAGGTGAGCAAGGTGTGACACATGGTGGTCCTGAAGCGAGGGAAGAGGCAGCAACTGATAGAGGGTACAGTGATGGGTGGTGTAGGGGCAGTCAAGGGTGAACCAACAGAAGGAGTGGAAGAGAGAGTCCAGTCTGGCCAGGGTGGACTTGGGGGCAGCACTGTAGACTACGTCACTGTAGTCAGTTACTGGCAGGATCATTTTCTGTACAATAGCATGGGGAGCCAGCAGCGGGATACAACCACAATTACAGTAAAGAGCACCCAGCCTGGGGTGCAGTTTCTTGAGGATGGCAACAATATGCACAGAAAAGTCCAGGTGCTGGTTGAGCCAGACCCCAAGATATCTGAAGGAGGAGCTGTTCTCCAGAGTGGCCCTGTCCAGGGTGTGGAAAGTAGGGGTGTGGAGGAGCCCCGAAAGTCACTGACTAGTGCTGAAGGTCATGGAGACGGTTTTCTTGGCATTGAAGTGTAGCTGGTTGGAGCTAAACCAGAGCTGGACATTGCTGAAGTCCTGCTGGAGTCTGATCACCACATCAGCGGTTGAGGGACGAGATGTAAACAGCACCATATCATCCACATACATATGAATGGCTGTCTGTGGGCAGGTGGTGGGGAGGTCATTTAGGAAGATGGAAAACAGGAGAGGCCCCAGGACCAAGTCTTGTGGCATACCTGAAGAGATAGGAAGGGGGGGCGGAGATTGCACTACCAATACTGACCGATTGTGACCGACCTACCAGATAGGAGTCTATTGTCAACAAATATCAACAAAAGTGTCTAAGTAGTTTGTGAAAGTTGGTACAGTAATTCTGTATTTTTGTTGATATTGTCTGATCCTATCTTGTATTAGAACTCATTTTTTTCAAACACTTGAATGTAGAAGTTACAGAGATTTTTTTAAATAAAAACAAGGTTTAAAGGATTTTAAATTTTCTATTAGCATCTGTGGTTTGGGGTTAACAATGGGGGAGCACATGGGGAACAGTGACCATCAGTCATTGTGGTTTGAAATAACAAAAGGAACAGAACCAAACCGCACAAAAACACATATCCTGGATTTTAGGGGGGCAGACTTTAGGAAAATGGGGAGGTACTTGAAAGAGGCATTAATGGGAATGGGGAGAGAATCAGGGGTTGAGGAACAGTGGGCAATATTTAAAACAGAGATTACAAGAGCAATAGAATTATGCATTAAGCAGGTTAGCAAGGGGAAAAGCAAGAGGAGGCCATTATGGTTTTCCAAGGAGGTTAGCAGAGAAAATGAAAGCCAAAAAGACTGCATTCAGGCAATACAAAAAGACACAGACAGAAGGGGATAGGGAGAGTACCAGGAGAAGCAAATGGAGGCAGGCAGGTCAGTAAGGGAAGCCAAAGCGCAGTCAGAAGAGCACACGCAAAATCAGTGGGTAGAGGGCCAAAACCTTTTACAGGTACATAAGTGAAAAAGGAAGGGCAAAGGGAGGGATAGTGAGACTGAAGGGGAAGGATGGGGGTCACATGGAGGATGACAATGGTAAAGCTGACTTACTGAACAGATATTTCTACGCAGTCTTTACTGAGGAAGAGGAGGGTAATGGGCCTGAAGGGAGTACAAGGGGTGGGAAAGGTGCAGAAATGGACACAAGTCCCTTTACACGGAAAAGGGTC
This sequence comes from Neoceratodus forsteri, assembly GCA_016271365.2. Classification (NCBI taxonomy): domain Eukaryota; kingdom Metazoa; phylum Chordata; order Ceratodontiformes; family Ceratodontidae; genus Neoceratodus; species Neoceratodus forsteri. The sequence continues at coordinate 354,364,541 of CM057454.1, read as the reverse complement.
CTAAAGGAACTGGAAGGAATAAGAGTTGATAAGCAATGGGGCCAGATGGGGTGCACCCCAGGGTGCTAAAGGAACTAAGAGAGGTGGTGGCTGAACCTCTGGCAATCCTGTTTAGCTGATCACTGAAAACAGGGGAGGAACCCAAAGACTGGTGGACAGCAGATGTAGTCCCCTTATACAAAAGCAGGAACAAAGAGGAAGCAGGGAACCACAGATCAGTCAGCCTGACCTTGGAAGTGGAGAAGATCATGGAAGCACTACTGAAGGAGAGACTGGTGGATAATCTGGTAGCCAAGTGACTACAAGTCCCAAGACAGCATGGTTTCACTGGGGGGAGATCATGCCGGACCAACCTCACTGAATTTTTCTACTGGGTGACAAGAGAGGTGGATGGGGGAGCGCAGTGGACATGGTCTATCTGGACTTCAGCAAGGCCTTTGACACTGTGCCACATAGAAGGCTATTAAACAAACTGGGGAATATGGGAGTGGGCAGGACAGTAGTGAGATGGGTAGGTAATTGGCTGGGTGGCAGGACACAGAGGGTGGTGGTAAATGGCTGTCACTCCACAGAGGGAAGAGTGACAAGTGGGGTACCACAGGGATCAGTGCTGGGGCCAGTCCTATTCAACGTCTTCATCAGTGACATTGCACAGGACCTAGAAAGGCAAAATTTCCCTGTTTGCTGATGACATGAAGCTTTGTAACAGAGTGGACAGGCCAGAGGGTGTAGACAGACTGAGGAGGGACCTGCAGAAGGTTGAAGAATGGTCAACGGTTTGGCAGTTGAAATTCAATGCAAAGAAGTGCAAGATAATGCATATGGGGCACAAAAACCCTGAAACAACATATCAGTTGGGGGTGAGGATATAGCATGCACCAAGCAGGAAAGGGACCTTGGGGTTATCATCTCTGATGACCTCAAGGTAGGAAAACAGTGCGATAAGGCAGCAGGTAAAGCAAATAGGATGCTGGGATGCATACTATTTCTGCCGTGGCAGCTTGGCACATGTGGTGTTGATGGAAATGGGCCCTGAACCTTGCCAGTAGGTGGACTACTTGCTTTTTTCCCTACAACAGCAATACTGGCTCCGATTCCCTCAGGGTTCACAATGGCAACCATAGAAGGCCACGACTTATGACATGCAAGGGTGTAGCAAGGTATCTATACATTGCACATCAACTGGCAAATCTGTTGCCCCCTCAAACAAATTTCATCAATTCTTATAGCGATTCTTAGCTGTACCATGTAGTGGAGCACAGGTAGTACAAGCTATATATCAAATGTTGCAAAATTACATATTTTAATAATAAACTGACAAATAAAATGATGTTTTCTGACTTGTATTTCCACAGCACACCTTACAGATGTAGAACAAAATGGTAGTATTAAATGCATGCTGAAAATAGAGTTAGAATCGATGTTTCAACCATAGGTCTTCTTCAGGAATTATCTAAAAGAAAAAAAAGTAGTAAGGGAAATAAGATACATATTTGTGAGGAAAGAAAATTGGGGGAGGCTATAGGAGAAATATAGAATAATAATTGGGTGGTGTGTTTAACATAGTTTTACACACACCCAAGGTGTTGGATAGCACATAAATCCTGATCCATGACTGGTCATCGACAAAAAGTTTGTCGAATGACCAGACAGCGAAACCAACATGTCAACTGCATTTTGCAGTCAGCTGCCAGTTTCATACAAAACAGAAGTTTCAGGGGCTTCACCCCTGAACCTCAGCAGGAGCTGTGCCACCCCAAACCTCACCCCACTTAGGATTCTCAACTCCAAGTTGGAACTAATTTTGGGGTGGTGCAGAACCTCTGACAGACAGTGCCGGGTTCCAGGAGGTTCCCTACAGCGTGGTGGTGCTGTAGTCACTGTAGGGAACTGCACTGTCGAAATGTCACTGTACCTGCAGTATACCCATAAATCCCATCAGTGAAGCTCAAGTGGTTTATTTAAGCATCCAACATCAAGGGTGTGTGTGTAAAATCTTGAGTTAAACACACCACCCCATGTTTTATTTTATATAATTGCTGGGGAGCATTTTTTCACCACAGCAGTTACATAAAATAAAGCCACATCTCTGTATAGCCGCTATCCCAGGGTTTCAGTGCAGTCCCCTTGCTGAGCTTTGCTGCTAAAACATTTTCTTTCCCCCTATTTTCATTGTTTTTTGCAGCTTAAACATAATAGTAGACATAGGCCAGTTATTTCCTTTTTTTTTTTCAGTTAACTTACCGCCGAGTGCCAGTCGCAGTGAAGTGTGCAGGCGTGTGGTGCTACAGAAGGGCAAAGAGGGAGAGAAGAGCTGTGGCTGGTGTGTGCATTGACCAAGAAAAAGTCGGTGTGTATTCACCGTTATGACCCATGGGTTATAATGGGAAATTATAACCCAGTTTCCCTTATGGAAAAAATGCTAGCCAGTTATTATAAAGTAATAATAGGTAAGGTAAGAACAGAATCTGGAAAATGAAAAGGTGATGATAGGTTTGAAAAGGCAGAGTAGAAGTGAATGGGCTGAGAAGTCCTTAAGTGGGGACTAATTAAAAGGACCTAATAAAAAGGCTGAAAGGTGAAAGCTATATGCGCACACTCATTTTCATTTTCTACAGATGAAAGAAATACTCAAACTGGAGGGGCCAGTGATTTACACCAGATATGTGACAACTGGTGCAAGGACACCCAGTGCAATGGCACCTCACCAGAGCCATTCAGCATAACAATATTTTCTGTAATGAGACAACTGGCAAAAACAACCCGTCACCCAACGGCAGTGAGATTGTAACCATGTAGAAAGCAATGGTGCAATAAATGAGGCTACCTTGTAGTCGTAGCACCGTGTTAGAGCAAAGATCTCATAGGGCAAACCAGTATTAGGTCAGAATTCCTAGGCTTAATGTTACAAGGCCGCATGTCTTTGCTCCATTTGCTGTACCACAGGTTTACACCACCCTGTACCTCTGGCAGCTCGTAATAGCTAGACACTGTGACTACTCAAACCTGAATATCAGCAAGGCTACAAAAAACGCCACCTCACATCCATGAAATGTTGCCTAAACTTTTTATTGTGAAAAAAGGCAAAACATGGTAGCCAACTTGCATTCAATGTGCAAGGTGAAGATGCTGGGTGCTCAGGCAGTGCTTGTCAGAAAGCATTTTTTTTAGCCTGATGTTGTAATAAATCAAGCACACAGTTAGTTGAGCAGCCTTTGTTTACACTGAAACCTGAACATCAAAAGACACCTGCACAATCTCTGGATTTCTGTGATGTCATAAACCACATGAGCATCACTTGAAAATAGCATAGGATCCCTCTTCAAGTCCAACTCCCTCTCCTACTCACAGTCTGGCCCCTACACACCTTGCCCCCTTTCTTGGCACCCCTCCACTGGCCCCTCCTCCTCTCCCCCTCTCCCATGGCCCTTCTGTTTTCCTCTCCTCCTTCCCCAGCCCCCACAGTACTACTCAACAAAGCCTGTTTTAAGGCCATGCTCCACTTCCTCATCTGCCCCAACCCCTTCCCCCTCATCCCCGTCCTGGGCTATTTCCTACTACTTAGCTCTGCTCTGGATCGAGGTATCACTAGGGGTTGGGTGTCTCCCTTCTCTGCACACCTCTCTGCACCTCACTTTTATCATCGCCGCCTACTTCTTTCTACTCCATCAATCACTGGGTCATTGTTAAATGTTGGGTCCACTGTTTATTATACTGATCTAGCATTGTGCATTGTTTGTATACTCCTTTTGACCAATATAGTTTTATCTGTATGTGTCATTGTTTTTAAGATGTGGAACCTTTGTAAAAGAGCCTTGGCTCAAAGGTTTTTCTGAATAACAAATAAATAAAAAAATAAATAAACTGAAGTTACAAGAAACCCTTGATGGATTACAGTAACCATAACAGATGGATGCCCATCTGTTTTTCTATTTATATTACTATTTATATTACAGTAACTAGTTACTTTTAGGGAAAAGTAATGCCATTACAGTTACTCATTACTTTATTTTAAAAGTAATCAATTACTATTACTAGTTACCTAGAAAAGTAATCAGATTACAGTAACTGGTTACAAGTAATTAGTTACTACCCAACACTGGCTATCGGCCCTTATCCGCCAGCAATGTCTATGTATTTATATATCTGTGTAAATTCAAAGGCACTAGGTCTGGCAAATATGTGTTCAGCTGTTCGTAATGACTGTACCAAAATAACTCATTAAAGTTCTCATCTATCTCAGCCTTAATTAGTTACTACTGTTGTGTCCCTAATAGGCCCAGTGAGATAGGGTGGAACATTTTTGGAAGAGTTTGTAGATTTGGTGTCAGCCATGCTGTTGGAATCCCCAAGACGTTAAGGGATTTCAAGTGCTGGGTCATCACTGAAGCAGTCAAGATCGCTGTTGAGTTTTACATACTAATGGAGTCTTTGGGTTTTACCTAACATATTTTATCCACCAGCCATGAAGGTGGCCATAAACTTGACTTAGTTTTTACTGCCGGTATAATTGCCAACAGGCCTCAACAGGGCTGTGCCAACAACTGTAAGGACCCCCCCCCCAGGAAGGGGGCTCTACCTCCTCACTAATAAGTCAAAATAATCATTAGCACATATGAAATATTTATAGAATAGTTTTTTTTATAGCAGTCCTGCTGAGCGTCAGTAGTTTGCCCATGATGCCTCCTTTTCCCCTTGCTGGCACCATGCTCAAGGAACTGAACAGTGTCATTTGCCCCTACTCCTCTTGGTGACAGAGATATCAAGATCAGATCTGTTGAGTAATTTGCCTTTTTGCTTCTTTGTTCTGTACCACCCTCCCATGAAACAGTAGTTGGAATCTGCAGCACAGACCTCACTGCTGCCACTGCTGAAACACCAAATGTTAAATGAATCAGCAATGCACAAAAAGAATGCTGCAAGTTTGTCTGTGACAATAAAAGTTTTTTTAATGCTGACCTCTGAGGCAATGAGGCCCCTGACAGTGTGGGGCCTACTGCAACCGTATCCCTTGCACCCTCACAGTCACAGCCCTGGGTCTCAGATTAATCATGTATTCTGGTCGGACCATGCCATCATATCCTTCAGTCTGTTGGCTCCCTGGTCTTTTTCAGCCCCTGTGGAGGTATTCCAATGTACAGCCTGAAACAGACTTAGTTTCAATGTTTTTTGGGAGACAGTGGGCATCTCTATCATGATGGTTGCCTCCCCTAGTTGTGTTACTGAGGTAGCAGAAGTATATAATAAAAGCATCCTGCTGCAGCTTACTCACTAGTGCCAGTTCATAAGCACTCTGCTCACTTGAGAAGGAATCCTCCATGGTTTAATGAGGACCACCATCTGTTTTTAAGAGCCCGAGTTCAGAGATTAGACTGCAAGTGGAAGAATCTTGGCTGGATTCTGATAAGCCTATTCTAGTGTCTCACTTGTCAGAGCTACAAGGAAGCAATGATTGATGTGAGACGTTTTGTCTCAGATGTTATCTCAGCTGAATGAAATAGGTTCTCTGCACTCATTAGGGCAGTGGATGAACCCTCCATTCAGAAAAAAACTATCACAAAGATCTGGAGATGTTTCCCAAGTGAGATGTGACTTTTTTTCTTTTTTTTCTGTTAAGATTGTTGATATCAGAACTGAAATAGTCGCCTTTGTTGCTAGGTATGATTGCAGTGGTCAGGATTTAAAAATGACTGAAGCTCAGTTTACTTGCAGTGGTTTCAACTTATCTGATGCTAATGACATTTGATGAGTGCTCTCAGATCTGCATTCTAGCTATTGTGCTCTGGACCTTGAACCTGCCTCTCTAGTTGTGCCCAGTTTTGTAGAAGTTGTCAATACCTCTGTAAGGATAAGTTAATTCTATCTGCTTTGAAGGAGGCAGTGGTGTGACCCCTCCTAAAGATGGCACCTTTAGATCCTGAAGATTTCTTGAATTGTAGACCTGCAGTATCCAGCTTACCCTTTTTGGGCAAAGTTATTTAAAAAGTGGTGACATGGCTAAGAGATCATCTAAAGGAATTTTACAACGACATTGCAGAGGGACTGGAAGGAAAAGTATGTCTCTTTGCAGATGACACAAAGATCTGCAACAGAGTTGATGCACAAGGTGGGGTGGAAAGAATGAGAAGGGACTTGGCAAGGTTAGAGGAATGGTCAAATGTATGGCAGCTTAGATTCAATGCTAAGAAGTGCAAGGTAATGCACCTGGGAAACAAAAACTCAGGGGAAGAGTACACAATGGGGGTGAGATACTAACAACAACAAAAATGGAAAGGGACCTGGGGGTAGTCATATCAGATGACCTAAAGGTGGGCAAGCAATGTGAGAGGGCAGCAAGGAGGGCTGGAGGATACTGGGATGCATAGGGAGAGGCATTACCAGTAGAAAACAGGAAGTTATTATCCCTCTGTACAGACAGCTGGTGAGACCCCATCTGGAGTAATGCATGCAGTTCTGGAGACCCAATCTCCGCAAAGACATAGACAGGATGGAAGCTGTCCAGAGGAGGGCAACTAAAATGGTGCAGGGTCTGCACCGGAAGACATATGAAGAGAGACTTAAGGAGCTTAATATGTATAGCCTCGAGGAAAGGAGGGAGAGGGGAGACATGATAGAAACTTTCAAGTACCTCAAGGGAATCAACAAAGTCCAAGAGGGTAGCATCTTTCAAAAAAAGAGGTGTGCAAGAACAAGGGGCACAATTTGAAGATAGAGGGGCAGCTCAGAGGTAATTTAAGGAAGTATTTTTTCACAGAGAGGGTTGTGGATGCATGGAACGGCCTTCCGGAGGAGGTTGTGGAGTCAAAAACAGTGGTGGAATTCAAGCATGCATGGGACAGTCATAAGGCAATTCTAGGGGTTGGGGGTAGGAAGAAGTAGGCTGCTGGTTAACTAGGATCTGCAGCTTATCCATTAGGTAGGGAAATGGGCAGACTGGGTGGGCCAAGCGGTCCTTATCTGCCGTCAAATTTTATGTTCCTATGTATATCTGTGAGTGTTTCCAATCTGTTTTTTGCTCTCCACACAGTACCGAGACAGCCCTGATGAGGCTTCTAAATGATCTCCTCCTTGTGAGGAACCACAGAGAATTTTCTTTTGTTGCCCTGCTGGATTTGTCCTCTGCCTCTGCTACTGTTGAACATGCAGAAGTTTTGGAGCATATGAAGAGGATTGTTGAGGTGGCTGAAGCTGTGTTTAACTGGTTCTGGTCTTTCCTCATTAATCGCTGGCAGTCAGTGATTCGAGGGGATTTTTGTTCTCCCCCACCCCATGACAATGAATGTAGCATCCCTCAGGGCTCAGTTTTGTCTCCATTGTTGTTTGTGGTGCTTTTGTTATCACTCAGAGATGTGCTCTGAAAGTATAGCTTGGGTTTTTATTGTTATGCTGATGATACCCAGCTATATTTTTCAGCTAAACCTGGACAGGGCTGCTCAATCGCTGTGCCTGAGAATGTTCTATCTGAGATCAGTTTGTGAATGGCTCACAATGGGTTGAAGTTTAATCTCTGCAAAACTGAGTTGTTGCTGGTGTGTGAGACTTGAGACTAAGCAACCTGGGGGTCACTCTTGACTCTGAGTTGTCACTGGCTGTGCTGGTGTTGGCTATGGTCCTGAGTGACTTGCATTATCCTAAAACCATTACTGTGTTGCGGCCCTACAGTACCTTGGCTGGGACAATTTTCTTATGCTAGTGCATACATTCTTCATCTCACATCTTACTACTGCAATGCATTCTAATGTGGAATGTCAGCTGGCTGATCCAACATTTTCATCTAGTGCAGAACTCTGCTGCTAGGCTCATTACCTCCACTAAGAGATGTGAGCATATTACTGCTGTGATGTGTTCTATGCATGGGTTACCTGTTAGATGGCAGATCCATTTTAAGATTTTAGTTATTTGTTATTTATTCTTTGATTGATTGATATTTTTTTTGTTAGCTGGGTAAACACACTAGACAAATGTTTTTTTTTTTTACAGGTAACAATGGAAGTATTAGACAGTATACAATGCCACATACAGTACATAGTAAGAAAAGCATCAGTGCAGAATTATAGCAGAAGCAACAAATAACATTAAGGCAAAGTAGTTAAGTAAACAGAATAGTTGATGCACGACAAATTGGGAATAAATATAATTTATGCACAATACCAAATACAATGTAAGTAAAATATGAATGCTGAAATAAAATTAGAACAAATAACATTTAGGCACAGCAGGCAAGTGAATGTTACAATAAAACAATTTAGACTAATAATAATAATTGTCATGACCTACGGGGCCTGCTATGGACTGGGACCCCGTTACTTCTTGAAGCTTCTTGCAACCCACACCAATGTCCAAACTCTAAGATCTACCAGGTCTAGTTTCTTGGCTGTTCCCAGAACTAGGGTCAAATCTACAGCTTCAAAACAAAAAGTTGCTGCTGATAGCTGCACCATGTGCATTGTCTAGTCTTTCTTCTAGTATGCTGCCCTCTGGTGACCTTCAATAATGTCTATAGAATGGTGGTGGGTATCTCAATCACTTTTGTTTTTCCAAAAAGCTTAATATACAAATGAGCCTTCACACTTGAATGTTGTTAGTAATTTATTTTTATTTTTTTGCTCCCCCCAGCTCCAGGCTGGCCTCTCCTTCAGGCCAACTATGCCCTCCGCACCACACTGCCTTGGATCAGCCACCTCTTCACCCCATAATGCAGCCCCCCCCGGGTAACCCCCAGATGTAACCCTTTGTGGGGTGGGTCCCTCTCCTCCGAGAAGGAAGGCACTGGTAGAGCGGCCAGTGCAATATTTGCCCCAGGTGCTGCTGGGGTGGTGCATTCACTGTCCTCAGACTCACGGCAACGGGAGCTGGCGACCGTCATCCAGTCAGCTTCGGGGCACTTTTCCCATTTGCTCCCCTGGGGGCATGGTGTGCCACTAACATTAGGATGATGCTGATGTTCACCGTGCCCCATTGGTGAATGGGACCCCATGCATTGCCATACCCCCAGCCTCTGCCAGGGGTCAGCAATCACAGGTCGCATCCCTGCCCTCCCCTCCCAAGAGAAGGCGAGCCATCATCCGACACTCAAGTCTTCCATCCCTGGCCAGCCCTCCAGCATCCGAGTCCATTCCCAAACCCGGGTCACTGTCGTCGCAAGTGGAAATCCAACCACTGCGCCAAAGGGCCGTCTGTCTGTGATTTTTTAATAGTACACCACTATCCCAACATTTCGCCTCCAGTGGACTTAATTATTGCTTTTAAGCAGTGACAATGATAATTTCTTATTTTATGATATTTCATGGGCTCACCCTCCTCAGGTATCTCCCAAATTCTTTTAAGTATCCTGACTGCAAGTGTGAATCACTTTTCTGCTGCTACTCCACTTTCAAGTGCTTGCATCAGCCTCAGTTTTGTTTTCAGCTTTTAATCTTTTCTGTGTAGTCTGTACTCTCCCACATGCAGCAGCTGCCCCCCCCCCATACACCAAGTGGACTGGTCTGGGATTGTTACGGAGATCGAGTAGCCCAGGGCCCGGTGGCTGTTGCTTAGTGTGAGGTTCTGATCACTGTGTGTGTTCCCCGGAGTGTTACATGTAGGACTCCAGGAGGATTATCTTGGGTTGGGATCCTGTGAACCTAATCCGAAGATCTAGTAGGACAAAGGGATGCAAAGTTTCTGCTGCCTTTTTGGAGTGTTTGATGTCTTTTTGCACTTTTGTAACTGGTTGAACTTGGGCTTGGACCTTAAAACTGGGTTTGTGGGGTTCCTGAGGTGCCTCAGGGTTAGTGTCCCACATAGGGATGGGGAGTGGGGCCGGTTGGAGGGCTGGTCCGCTTCTCCTTTTCCCCTATACTCCTGGGGTAGCCAATTGGGGGGCTGACTTAACTCGGAGTCGAGGTAGTGGGCCACTGACTAGCTGGGGTAATTACCTCTTGAAACACTGGAAGGAACCTGTGGCCGTTGACGGCCCTTTTTGATGTGGAACTGGAAGCCTGGTATTGGAAGACTGGGAATTATGTTGTTTGCCAGTTTTCTTGATGATACTGGGGCTGGTATCCTGAACCTTGTATCCTGAGTCTGTATAAGGCTGTGTTGTGTGCTTGATGTGTTTACAGCCAGATTGGACCTCTTCTGACTGCAGGTACTTTGTGATTTATGTGTACTTTTGTGGAAATTGTGTGGGCAGTGAGAGTGCTCGGTAACAGCTGTGAATCCACCTATTTTTCAGATATATGTTAGAGATATTGTCTGGAGGGTGGTTTCTATAACATTTCCTCAAACCTTTTTCTTGTTTGTTATTTTATTATTATTTTGTTGTTCATTTATTTGTTATAATAATAAGCAGTGAGAGTGCTTAGTTTAAGTAGGGCACCAGGCAGTGAGAGGACCTGTGTGCTAAACAAATGTTTTAGGGAGGTTCATGTATTTAGATGGTTTAATTCATTCTTAATTTAGGTATTTGTTATTTTAACTTTGAGTGGGAATAGATTATTTATTTGTGGGAAGTGTGAGGAGAAGTTTAGGATAGGGTGAGATCCTGGAGTTTTTTACATTATTTACGGTTGTTGTAAATTGAGCAGCTAGATTTGTATTGTATTGCTATGTTTTGGGCCTGGGACACATGTCAGTGGGTTACCCCCCTGGTCGTGCGCTATTCAGCCTCCGCTCTCCATGCCCCCTGCCCTTTTTTTCCTCCTCCATTGTCTTTCTCCATCTACCAACATTGTCGGGCCTTGGGTATTGCTCGCAGTGGGGGGGGCAGGGGGATGTGAACAGTGTAGGCTGGAAGAGCGGGGTGCTCCCTTCGGGATTGTTAAGCTCAAAAGACACCCTGGGGTGAAGTGGAGTCTAGAACGTGGGCCATCTTGTCTGGTCTCCATACCCAAGGGCACCATCATTGGGGAGGGGCAGGAGGTCGGGCAGCCCAGGAGCTCTGTCCAACTCGGGCGGTGTTGTGCAATGCCAGATCTGTTAAAACAAGACCGCAGTCATTGCTGATTTTGTTGAGTCAGCAGATCTGGCGTGCATCATCGACACCTGGCTGGATGATAATGCGGACCCCATATTAGAGGCTGCAATTTGGCTGGATATTGGTGATACACCACTCAAAATTGACCGCAGGGGTGGGGTTGTGGTCTGTTTCAAGACCGAATTGGATTTCACTAGTGTTCCAGTTGAGGAGGCCAGATCATTTGAATGTGCTGTGGCAGCAGGTGTGGGCTATAGGATAGCTCTCAGCTACCATCCACCTGGAGATGGGAAGCAATTCCTTAAGGAAGTGGTGGACTTCATGGTCGACCTGGCATTTGAGTAACCCAGGCTGATGGTCATGGGTGACTTCAGTGCCTGGATCGACGATGAACTCTAGCAATTTGGACAACGCTTCCTCCAGTTGATGAAGTCACTGGGCCTCACACAGGTGGTTACCACTGCTACCCATAAATGTGGCCATTCTCCTGACCTGGTTTTCCTCCTGGGGATCAAGGCCTCTGACATGGGGGTGGAACCAGTCAGATGGTCTGATCACCACACTGTGCGATTAAATTTTTGCACCCCCCCCCCATAGGCCAACCCCTGAGGAGATGGTCAAGTACCGTCCTTTACGGGATGTTACTCCCAACAGCCTAGTAGCAGTGCTTGATCTATCAGAATTTCCTGTGGCTAGCAGTGATCAGGAGGTTTTGGTTCTGGTCTATAATAAGGCCATTACCTCAGCACTGGATTCTATTGCTCCAGTCCATGTGCATCCTCTCTTCCTTCGCCCTCCATCTCCGTGGTTTGATGGAGCCTTAAGGGAGTTGCGGCGACTAGGATGAAGGTTAGAACGATGCTGGTGGAAATCCAGCTTAGATGCCGACCATCTTAGACTGCTAGAGCATTATCAGCTCTATCAGTCAGAAATTTCCCATAAGAAGGCAGAGTGCCTGTCCAGGGAAATTGCTGCTGATCAGAACCGTCCAGCCCAGCTCTTCAGAACTGTGGACAGGCTGTGCAACCCAGCCTGTCTGCAGGTCCGAAGAGCTTTTTCACAATTGCAGTGTGAAGAGCTTGCTCAGTTCTTTGCTGATAAGGTGGCCGACATCAGGTTGGAGATTCGAGCGACACATTCTATGCAAGTTGTTGACAATCAAGGCTTGGCCACTATCCCCCCCCCCCATTTTCCTGGAGTACCTTCGACCAGCCAGAAATCGTGGATGTTATGCGGATTGTCCAAAGGATGCACTCTACATGCTTTAGTTTAGATCTGGGCCCTACATCCCTGATAATGGGTTGTGGTGATTCTATCGGCCCAGTTCTGGCACACATAGTCTGGTGCTCCCTTGACTCTGGTGAGTACCCTTGCTCTTTGAAAGAAGCAGTGGTGACACCTTTATTGAAGAAGGCTTCATTGGACCCAGACTCTCTTGCAAACTACAGGCCTATCTCTAACCTTCCCTTTGTGGGGAAGGTAATTGAGAAAGTAGTGGCTGCTCAGCTGGAGAACCATTTGACCATCCATAGCATCTACAAACCTCTCCAATCCAGTTTCCAAAAGAGGCATAGTACCGAGACTGCACTGGTTTGGGTGCTCAATGATCTTCTGATGGCGAGAGCCCGGAGAAAATGGTCCATTTTGGTACTTTTAGATCTGTCATCAGCTTTTGACACCATTGACCATGGGGTTCTGCTTGAGCACCTGAGATTCATCTGTGGGTTCTCTGGTTTGGTCCAAAGATGGTTTACATCTTTCCTCACTGGAAGAACTCAGAGGGTGGTGTCAAGGGTTTTTTCCTGCGACCCTATCTCTCTGTCTTGTGTGGCCCCTCAGGGCTCAATGCTGTCCCCATGTTGTTTGCAGTGTACAGGCTTCCCCTCGGAGACATTGTAAGATGGTATGGGCTGAGGTTTCGTTGTTATGCTGATGATACCCAGCTCTACCTGTCTTTTGTGCCCGACCAGGAAGGACCACTCTCGGTATTTAACAACTGCCTTGTTGAAATCCAGCATTGGATGAAGTCCAGTTGGCTGAAGTTGAACCCTGGGAAGATGGAGGTGATGGTTGTGGATCCAGGTCACCGGATGGAGGGGTTGGGGGCAGGTCGACCCTTAGGATTATTCCTTGGGGACTCCAAGTTTCCTTCCTTCCTTCCTCTGAACAGGTGCAAGACCTAGGGGTGATACTTGATGATGGGATGACACTTCGAGCACAGGTGTCGGCTGTCATTAAGTCATTCTTCTACCATCTGAGAAACATCACTAGGATCAAGCACCTTGTTCCTTCCGGTGACCTTCCTACATTGATCCACGCCTTTGTGACCTCGCGCCTGGATTATTGCAACTCGCTTTACTTTGGGCCACCAGGGGTTGATATCTGCTGCTGGCAGCTGGTGCAGCATTCCGCAGCCCAGTTGTTGATGGGGATTCCTAGATCTTCCCATATCAGGCAGATGCTGCGGGAACTGCACTGGCTGCCTGTTCAGTGGCGGATCACCTTCAAAGTCGGTTTACTGACATATGAAGCCCTACATGGACTGTGCCCTGACTACCTGAAAGAGCTTCTGGTCCCTTATCGCCCTGAGCGACTGCTCTGCTTGGCCGATGAGGGGTTGTTGGAGATTATGAGGGTGTCTTTAAAATCTGCTGGGGCCCGGGCATTTATGTTCATGGCCCCTACCCTCTGGAATTGTCTACCCTGTCAGATTAGGGAGTGCATGACTGTGGGGGGATTTAAACAGGCCTTAAAAAATTTTCTTTGGAAAAAGGCATACGGTGATGAAGACTGCAGACTTTGATTGTACTGTATATTTTAATGGGATTACTGTATTGTTTTTATTTGTTTTAACTGTTTTAATTGTACTGCTCCTTGACACCTGAAAGGCGCATTAAAAATAAAGTATATTATTATTATATTATTATTACACACACACACTCACCCATTCCATAAAATCTATGGGTGACAGAGCTTTTTCTGTAACTGCACCACAATTTACATCTCCACTAGACTACCAGGGAAATAAGGATTTCTTCTACATTTACATTTCCTACCAGCAATCAGGGGATAGGGAAGAAACTCTAAATTGATAAGGAAATTTGTTGTTTTTCCTCTACTGACAACTTGAGTATGGCAATCAGAGACAGTGGCCTGGGCTCCACATATTCCCTTTGCTCATCTGTGGACAGCTGAATTGTGCAGATATGCTAATGGGGAAATAATGGTATGCCAATGGCACTGAAGTGCCTTGCGTACCATGTGTGTGCATTAGCATGCCGGACACTCAATATAGCTCGCAGGATCAAAGGCACTATCTTGTTTGGGACATGCTGTTTCCATGTGCTCCAGAGAGTCTCTTTCTCACAGAGAGCTGTGTTAATGTGGTGCATAGTCACTGTGTGCTGCGCTCCTGCAGCCCCATAGTCAGACAATGTGCACTGGTTGGAGTATGCTGCCTCTCTAAATAATGCCCTCAAGGCCAGCTGTGAGCTATCTCACATGCACAGCTAATGTGTGGCAGAAATGACTGGCTTTGAAAATGGGCTGTGTGTTTTAACAGACTTTTTCGGGTACCTGACCTGATTGATGTTCTGAACTTTTTACCATTTTTTAGTATGATTGATTTAGCATTTCCAAGGATATAGTATTTAATGTTGTTAATAATGTCTATTGTTTATTTACATATTGTAATGGTCTTATTGTATTTTTCCTTTGTTGTGTACTATATTTTGGTTTTAGGAAGGTGTGTAAGTGAAGATCTCTATCTAGCTATTATTCTATCTAATCTGTCTAGTGAGCTAGTTACCAGTGTTTGTTAGTAGTTTATATGTTGCTGAAACTCAGTGATACATCATATTAATATCTGTCTAAAAAACTTTAAAGTGCCCCCCTCCATGCAATTCCAGATCAGCACACACTACTGTAATTTTACAGAATTTTTTACCCAATTGCCACAGCTGATTTTGGTTCACACAGAGAATACTGTTTTAAATCTTTGATCTTTCTAGTTTATGGTACACTTTTTCCAGCTTACACATAAATGAGTAGACATGCTAAGAAAGATATTTGTTGAACCATAGTGCATTTATCGAGATAGCATTATAGAGTTTTCCATGGAAACAGATGGTTATGTCACACTGAAAACAGCTGTGAGTTCAGCTGTTGACAAATAAATCATATATTTATGAAACAGATGGAGGAATAAGTATTAGTCTATGAAATGAAAAAGGCAATAGGAAGACATAAAAATCCTGGAATTCAGCAAGCTGAGATGTGATTCCTGTAAACACAATTGTTTTAAACCTTTTCTTTTAGTAGAAATATGCCTCTTAAAGAGCAGGGGCCAGGTTTTAAAGGCAGTTTATTTGTACAAGTTCCCATTGTGTCATACTTTTGGTGCAAGGGACTTGTGTCAGCAGATTGAGATTTTTCATCATTGCAGCTTAGAGGCATCCCACTAGACCACATTTCTGTGGTCTACTGCGCATCACATTTAGGATGTTTTGTATGCATCTTCCAAAACAGTTTGATGTAAGTGGGCATGAAGCACATCCATCTGTTATAAAGCCAGTGTTTGAAAGTACTGGGCAAGTGTAGTATGTCAGAACCTTTAGGTGTACCAGCTGTGCCAAAATCCATGGTTGCACCTGCAGCCAAGTCCTTGCACTAATGTTTCAAAGGTTCTGCTCAGGTATCCACTTCAGCATGTACTTTCACAAGCAGAATTTATTCAGCTTTTACAATTTATTAGAAAACACATTAAAATCCTGTTTTCCTGTCCTTGTTTATTATTAATTTTGAAATGATCCATCAACTCATTTTAAAGCTTTAATAAAGATTTTTAGACATCATATTAGAATTATTTACAGTGGTGGAAATGGGGGGCCTGTTGGAAGTCAGTTTCAGGAGTGACATTAAAAGTCTAAGTCAGTTTCAAGAGCAAAATAAACTAAGTTAACTCCTGTGTAAAAGGCACCCCTGACTAAAACAAAGTGTACAGATTCAATATATAATGCAGAATGAAGCCCTCAGATTCTAGTCAGGTATGTTTGACCCTACATCAAATGGGGTGAGTTCCCCCAGTGATCTTTTTCCATTTCCAATAGTGGCTAGTTGTGACATCATGATACTTCACATGACAACAGGCTGTGGTGAAACAAAAAAAAAAAGAATTAGGTCATCTATGGACAATCTGGTGTTAAAGCACACGGGTATACAGTAAGTGCCGTGCAAAATAATGTATGCAAGACTTCTACTGGGACATGGTCAAACGCCTAGAAGACCTTAGCTAAGTACAATGGTCCTAAGCATTATGTTTTTCAATGTTTCACTTTAGTAGAAACCTGCTCGAAAAATTGGGAATATGCAATAGGGCAATGTCAGAAAAATAATTTAGCCAAATAAGTTGTGGTGACCCCATTGTCTTTACAAGTGGTGAAGCCAAGAGAAGCCATGAGTGATAGCAGTTTAAATAAATTATTTATCTGACCCTGCTGCATGTACAACTCATTTATGTAGTTTTTGTTTACTAGGTAGGTTACACTGGGCAAATAAATGCCTATTTATAGGTAAGACCCAGAAGAGGCAGTGGCCAGGTGGTCTGGTGAGCACTGTGACATATGACAAGAGAACAGTCATATAACAGTTAAGAGTTGTATGGGGAAGGACACTTCAAACAGAGCCCAGCACAGATAACATTCCTGACTAGGTGGTTTTGGAGGAGCGCTATTCCAGGTGAAGCAGCAAATTAACATACAAAAGAATTCAACCAGCTGTTCATATACTAAGGTACTGGTGATTGAACCGCGTCAGATGGGGGAGTGGCAGCTGCTGAGAGGGAGACAGGGCTTCAGCTAAGCACCTCTAGGCTTTTGGCTACTGCAAAGGTAAGAAATCTGGGAGTCATTCTGGATGAGGGGCTGGCATTTGAGGCTCAGGTGTCAGCAATAGTCTGGAATGGCTTTTACCATCTCAGGAACATCAGCTGAATTAGATCCCTTATCTCCCTGAATGACTTCCTTCACTAGTACCTGTTTTTGTGGCCTCGTGGCTGGACTACTGTAATGATCTATGCCTTGGGGTCAATGGAGGTATGCTGTGACACATGCAGTTGGGGCAGAATGCAGCTGCTAAGTTGCTGACTGGCCTTTCAAGGTCAAGTCATATTTCTCTGGCACTCTATGAACTGCACTGGCACTGACTCTCCTTATCAACCTTATTTATCCCTGTCAAGTACTTGAAGGTCCCAATCATGTCCCCTCTCTCTCCTGTCTTTCAGGGAGTGCATGTTCAATGCCCTCAGCCTCTCCTCATATGCCTTACCCTGCTGACCAGCTCTCATCTTTGTAGCCCTCCTCTGGACCTTCTCCCACAGGTTAATGTCCTTTTTGAGGTGTGGGCACCAATACTGAACTCCATACTCTAGATGCGGCCTTACCAGTGACCTGTACAAGGGCAGTATAACCTCCTCTCTCCTACTACTGATCCCCCTAGATATGCTTCCCAGCATCTTGTTTGCCTTTGCTGTTGCTTTCTTGCACTTTGTGGAGTGCTTCAGGTCCCTAATGAGCATCACTCCCAGGTCCTTCTACTCCTCTGATGCAGATACTCAAACTCCACCCAAGTAGTACTCTGTCCTAGGATTCTTGGCTCCAATATACATAACTTTGCATGTCTTGGCATTGTTGCCAAGCTGCTAGGACCTGGACCACCTCCCTAGCTTTTCCAGATGTTCCTGTAGGTCCTGCATCTCTTCAGCTGTGTCCACTCTCCCATAGAGCTTGGTGTCATCTGCGAATAGACAAATTTTTCCCTTAATGCCATCTCCAATGTCATTGATAAAGACATTGAATAACACCAGCCCCAGCACCGAGCCCTGCGGGACCCCACTGGTTACCTGTCTTGTGCCAGATAACTTTCCCCCCACAACCATCCTCTGGGTTATATCCTTCAGCCAATTTTCCACCCATCTGGCCATCTCTTCCCCAACCCCAAGATTCACCAACTTCCTGGTCAACCTTTTGTGTGGCACAGAGTCAAAGGCCTTGCTGAAATCAAGATAGGGGATGTCTACCACTTGGCCCCTGTCTACTGTTTTAGTGACACAGTCAAAGACGTCAATCAGATTTGTTTGACACGCCTCCCCCCCATGAACCCATGCTGCCTCGCATCCTGGAGACTATGCTCTTCTAGATATTCCACCAACCTTTTCTTTAGTATGATCTCCATGAACTTGCCCACAATGGAGGTCAGACTGACTGGTCTGTAATTCCCTGGGTCATCCTTGGGACCACTTTTGTGGAGCAGCACTACATGTGCTGTTCTCCAGTCCTGTGGTACTATGCCTGTCTCTAGTGAACTGTTAAACAGGTCTACCAGTGGCCCTGCCAGCTCGTCAGCCAGTTCCTTTAGTTCCACTGGATGTACTCCATCTGGGCCTGGTGATTTGTCCACCATCAATGCCAGTCGCCCCTCCTTCATTCTATCCTCCTCTATTGCTACATCTGTGTTCTCCTCCCCCCTGCTCCTCTTTTCCCTCCTGAAGGCACTGGTCCGTCCTTCTCCCTGGTGAAGACAGAACAGAAGTATTCATTTAGTATCTCTGCTTTTCCCCCATTATCCTCCACCCACTCCACCCCTTTCTTAAGCTTAACAATCCCTTCCTTCTCGTCCCTTTTCTCACTTATATAGCGAAAGAAAGCCTCACACTCAATATTATTAAATCATCAAGATACTGAATCTAGTATTTCAGCTTTCATTGTTTGTATTCCCTTGTCACTCACTTCTGTGCTTATCGGTACATTTTCAAAGCTCTCACAGCTGGTAGCACCACAGAAATGCTTGCAGTGTCTTTGCTAATTTCTTTGGTCAGCTGCCCAAATGGCTCTAATGTATTAACAGTTGTCTCTGCAGGACTTCACTGGCTCGGTGTGAGAGATGTTACATTTGATTCTTCAGCAGAGTACACACTTGGAGCTCTTTTTATTCAATGAGATGCTTTAACATATAAAAGGTAGAGTTCCATCTAGTAACAATATTGTGAACACATTGTGCATTTGGCAGATCCAGTTCAGTTTGTATGATGTGAAGTGTTGATACTGCGGACGCAGAGTGTATAAAATGTCCAAGTTTCCTGCTATCTGTTATCAGGTCAGATAGAGAATGCTGTCTTAGCAAGGCATCGTGAAGGCATAACTGCAGAGTGTGAGACAACCTAAACTATAAATGCCACAGTCATTAAAGCCTTTTATAATGTTCTCCCCATTATCACTAATTACAACGTGGCATCTCTCTTTACTTATGTCCCAGTTTTCAAACATTTTCAGCAAGACATTAGAAATCACTGTTCTAGTATGTTTGCTCTGAAAACCTTTAGAATGCAGAACTGCAGACTTCTATTGAAATCATTGTCAATCCAGTGTGCAGTTAAAACTAAGAATGACCGTATGGTGTCCTCTTGTGTCCACATGTCAGCAGTAAATGACAAAGGTACTGATTTTTTTCGTAGAATTATTTGCTGGTGTACACATTCATAAATACCATATAAAGTATAACAGTTTGCCAAAGATACATTCGTGATGGCAATTTATACAGTAGCTCCAGCAGTTTCAGAAGTCAGATGAAACCTGCATCTTCCACCACAGAACATGGTTGCATGTCCATGGTGATCATTTCTGCAATAGCACATTATATTTTTGCAGCTTTAGGGGTATCAAATGTCCAGAGTTTTGATTTAGCAATGTAGTCCTGTAGGTTTGGCTGTTTTGCCTTGCAGGTGGCATCTACTCATTCTTTCTCTTGCTTGGTCACATGCTGTTTAGTCTCAGGAAACAGCTTGGCATTCTTGAACTGCATGTGATTAATCATGGTAGAGGTATTGTAACCCAGTGCCTGGTTTCCATGGGCTGAGCAGTTTTTACAGAGTAAACACGCTGCATTGAAAGTTTTTTCACAGATTTAAAAAAACTCCTGAACAAGGCGTTGTTTCTTCTCTCTCATTTCGAATGCCTGCCATGCAAGTCCTTGTTCGATGACTGCATGCTGAGCACTCTTGTAGTCCACTCAGCCAGTAGACAACCATGGCTATAGAATGTGGCATGCAAGAATGCTATGGCATGTCATGTGTAAAAAGTTAAAAACTGAAATACACATTTTAAAATGTACGACAAAATTTAAAATACATATTTTCGCAGTTGCTTAAGTGTAGTGCTATAGCTTGACCTTCCTAGCAGATGTCCGATTCAGCAGACTGGCATGCCCTCCACGACACACTCAAGCCACACAAGCTAAATAATACAAATCCAAATAAAGAAATGAAAAAAACACATAATGTTTACTTAAAAAACAGAAGTGTTGAGGGGCATGAAAATAATGGGTTAAGGTGAGTTACAGTTGCTTGAAAAGTACTGAAGAGCATCTGTCAGTAAAGCAAATACATGCTCAGCATTCTGTGCAGTGGTGGGCTGGTGGTAGAGGGAGGGGTTGGAACAATTCAGTATTCATATTCACTTTTTAGATGGTATTTGACTGAATACAAATAATGCTGAAAGGCCACTATTTGTATCAGAATCGAATACGATGCAAATATTCACCCCATCCCTACACTTTGATGTCTGCAATGCTGTCCCTGTGTGTCAGCAATAGGTCAACACTGCCTTGTCCTTAGTAGTTTTTTGACTAGCTGCCGGAGAAAAGATCCATTCAGGGAGTCAAGGATTGCCCTGCTCATTGCTGAGGCTGCAGCCAGAAGGTTCCACTCCACATGTGGCAGACTGAACTCTCCAATTAGCTGCACCTTTCCCACTTCTGCCATCCTGATTATTACCTCCCCTACTGCCCTGTCCATCTCCAACCCTTGTGCTGGAAGTCTGTACACTACCCCGGTATGGATAGTGGTCCCAGTGTCTGTCTCAGTGATGACCCACAGCACCTCCAGACCCGCATCACCTTGGTGCACCTGCACCTCTGTAGCATTTATTCCCTCCTTCATATATAATGCCACCCCTCCTCCCCAACCTGTCTCTCCTGAACACAGTAGCCCAGTGCAGCCACATCCCAGTCATGGTGCTCAGTGCACCATCATTCCATTAAGGCCACTAGATCCTGGTTAGCCTCTGTAGTCATAGCCTCTAAGTCTGGGGATTTTGTTTCTGAGGCTCTTGGCATTACCACACATGGTTCTTTATGCCATTCCCCTTCCCCCACGGCTGATGTCTGGCATTTTCCTCCCCTTCTACCTATGATGTACCCGAAGCTCCCACTGACTCATTTCCTTCCATTTTGCTATCTCGATTTCTAGTCCCTTTTGATCCACTCTCCTCCTTTGAGTTGTATCCCCTTCCCTTTCTTCTTGTCCCTGTCTTACTGAGTCTCTGTCTTTGGGGTGTTTTCACCCCTCTGGCCCTCTCTTTCTCTGTTATTTTACCATTTGGAGGGGGCGGTTGATGCCTTCATTGGTTTTTAGCTCTCCCCCTGGCTAGTTTAAGTGCTCATCCAAGTATCATCTAAACTTACCACAAAGTACTGCAGTCCCCTGCCTAGGAGAATGCAGGCTGTCTCTCTTATAGAGGCCCATATCTTCCAGGTTGGTCCGCAGTGCCCAATGTAGCCAAAGCCCTCCTCTATGCACATGCCTTAAGCCAGTCATTAAAGGTTCCAGTGTGAGGTGGTATCCTGGACTGTCCACTGCCCTTTACAGGTAGCACCTCAAAAAATGCCATCATGCTTAAGGCCCCTCCCCAGCTCCCTGAAGTTTCCCTGTACTACCCCTACCCCTACCCTCTCCCATGTAAGGTCATTTGTTCCATAATGGGCAATGACATTGAGCTCCCTCCCAACTCCCGATGCCCTAGCAATCTGCAGGATCTGCTCTCCCTCCCAGCTGAGGCAACCCTCAGGCACCTAACCTCCCTATCCTTTCCTGCCCCATCTCCTAGCTCTACGTCACTCACTATAGTTTCCCACCAGCAGCTGCTTCCTCTAAGGCTGGGGCCTCTGCCTCCCTCCTTGGGGCCTCCAGTTCTAAGGATTCTCCTCCTCCCCTCCCACTGTGATGGCAACTTCCTCTCAGTTGCCCTGTTCTGCCAATATGGCAAAAGTGTTCTGTAGTGGTATCAGTGGAGATGCATGCAAGTTTCCCCCCACCCCCAACCTTCCAGGGCTCACCATGGTCCATCCACTTTGTCTCTGTCTAGACATCCTCTGGCAGAGTAGCAGTAGACCTGGTTGTTCCTGGGTGGGACAGAAGGTCTGCTATTCCCTTACTAGGTTGGCCTGGAATCCAGCAACACATGCCCACAATCCAGAGAGGTGAGTATAGATGGGCAGCATCTCAGTCTCCAGAACGTCTCCTGAAAGGCTGCAACAACATATCCATTACACTGCACCAATCTCATGATCACTACCCCTTCAGCTGTCCTCACTTGGAACCAACCCTAACATGTCTTACCCCTCTACCCTCTTCCTACTTTCTTGGTGCTCTTATTCCTCTTTCCTGCCTTCCACTGAACATGCCTATTGACCAGCCCTATATAGGGTTTGCCCTGCTTTCCTTGTCCTAACTCACTTTCCTGCTGCTACTTTTCCCCAGGAGTTACTACCTATTTCCCTTTTATTCTGTTCTACCTTCCCCCAAACAGTCTCATCAACCTACACCATATAGGGTTAACCCTGATTTCCTTGTTCTAACCTCTTTCCTGCTCTTACTTCTCCCCAGGAGTTTATTACAGTAGCCCCTAGCTATAATGAACCTTGCTATAGCGCATTCTAAGCTATAGCAAACAGTCCATTTGGCTGCCATCTGACAGAAAGCTGTTCTGGCGCTATAAAAGGACATTATTTGACATGAAGTGCTCTGGCTATGCTGTGGAGACTAAAGTAGCAATTCTGAACAGACTCAAGGCAGGGGAGAGCCCTGGGAAAATTGCTTCTGAGACTGGTGACAGTAAATCTTCCATGCGCACTTGGTGAAAACAGGAAGGTGGAGTGCAGGATTCTGTGCAAGAGGCTGCTGAGTCAGATGCACTGAAGTGGAAGAAGCTCTGACATGTCAATGAGTCTGAAATTGAAAAAGCCACACAGTTGTGTTTTGCTCAACAGCAGGCTAGTGGGGTCCCAGTTTCTGGATCAATTGTCAGAGAAAAAGCAACACAGTCTTCAAGGGAGATTTACTGTAAGGGGGTCTAAGTTGAAATCCTCCACCAAGTGGCTCTGGCAGTTCCAGCGATGGCACGGCATTTGCAGAGTGTGTTTTACAGGAGAGCAATGCTCCTGTGATGATTCCACTGCCGTGGAGTTTCTACCAAAATTAAAGAAAATGTTGGTAGATGGCAGTTACTGACCAGAACAATTTTATAACACTGACAAAATGGGCTTATTCTAGCAGTGCCTTCCTGATGTCACACTAGCCAGCTGCACTGAGAGTAATGCCAACAAAGGCTTTAAGGTCAGCAAAGATCATATCATGTTCCTGTCCTGTGTTAATGCCATAGACACACACAAAATTAATCCCCTCTGCACTAACAAATTTAAAAAACCCTGTTATTTCTATAATGTCAAAATGAATTAATTACCTGTGCAATACAGCCACAGCAGAAATGCCTGGATGACAGCAAACATTTTCTGTGGGTGTTTTTTTTTAAGTTTTATACCATCAGTCGGTGCTTTCCTTCATAAACTAAAACTGCCACCAAAAGCCCTACACCTAATGGACTAACGTCCTACACACACACACACACACACACACCAAGGCTGAATTGCGATCATGAGATGACAAAATTGGAGTTATCATTTTGCTTAAGAACATGACTTGTTGTATACAACCTCTGTACAGGGGTATCATAGCAGCCTTCAAAAAGCTGTATAGGAAACAACTCCTGGGTGACTTGGTTGCCATGGATACTGGAACCCAGGTCACTTATTTCATAAAGTCATTAAATTTAAAAAACATGGCACACTTGGCTGGGGAAGCATGGGACAATGGTACAGAAAGCACTGTAGCACACTGTTGGTTGGCAACACTGGGTCCTGTTTTTGGCTCTATGATGCCAGTTCGACAACAATTTTGTTGACCATCATTATGGCTACAGAATTTATGTTGACCACAAGTTGCGGTTGACATAAATCCTGAAATACTCCCGGTCTGTTTTTCTATTGGGAGGCTTTGCTCCCTGCACCCCTGTTCTAAATATAATCAACTCCAAGTTGTAGTTGATTTGGGGAGGGGGTGCATGACCAGGAGACAGTGTGCCCAGGTCTCTGGCTCACCAATACAGCGAACTGTCAATGTTGTCAGCATCAATGTAGTTCGCTGTATTGGTGTCACTGTCAGGGAGGTAATCACCTGTTTTTGAGGAACACATTACCCCTGATGATGAGATGGATCACGACGATACTGAGGAAACTGCACAGATAGCTACCAGTCTGAAACTCATCCATTTCAGTGACCTGGAGGCTGCTATTGAGGAGTTGGTGACAGGAGATGACACTGCTGAGCCTGAGACTCATGAACAGTTGTCCAACTTTGACATTATTTGAGCAGTGCTCAACCAACAGTCTGAGGAAATAGAGGGAGAAGAAGAAGATGATGAAGATTCTGAGGTGCATCCACCACACCAGACAAACAGCAAAGCTATTAAAGACTTGGAGACCGGGCTGGCTGGCGAGACAATTTTTTTTTTTAGTTTAGTTTAGTCTTTGGTAACTGGGTAAGGCCCACTAGGCACAAGAGCCTGTTTTCAGGGGCAACCTGGGAGCACTGGGCAGTTAAGTGACAAGATGAAGACCCCATAAGGATTATCCAGCTAAGACAGCTTGTGTCTTTTGTCAAGGATGTGGCTGCTGCTAAAACAGAGAAAAAGATGAAGATGATCAATTCTTTTACCAGGAATCAAAATAACTGAATCTCTGACTCTGGTTTAAACTAACATACTGTACAACTAACGTACACAAAGCAAGTTAAAAAACACACTAATCACCCCAAGCACAAAAAAAGCACTTTCCACATTATCCCATCCCTGAAGTGTGATAGGGTCACGGACCCTACCCTAGTTAGAAAACTGCAGTGATGGTTAAAGCAGTCCTACTGCAACAAAGCTTCCCACATGGTGCCAAACTAGGAATATGCAAGGCATAAAGTGATCCCTAGAAGTAAAATAAACTTGTATTTACTTTTTCTTTCCTCTGTGTAAGTCTTGTACTACACATTCTGCTTTTTGGTATTTTTTCTGAGCCTTTGCTAGTTGACTGCTATCAGGGTGTTTTTCCTCTACTTCTATCTAGTTTTCTTCTGTGTTCTGTGACCCCCCACCCGAATGTAACAGACATGCTGGTCTGCAAAGACCACCAAAACAATCATTGCCTGAGGGTTGTCCTTAAAAACAAGAGTAAAAGAGTCAGCCCAAGGGCTGTAACCTGCCAGCTAACAAATACATAAAGCTCTCCTTGCTGCAGAAACTCTTGAGTGTGAGCTTGGCAGTTGGGTTACTAATAGGAGGATGCATCCCCTCCCAATCCTCAGTACAAGTACAAGATAAGTTTTAAGCAGTAAATCGTGTCAAATATACCTGTGCTAAATAGTTTTATAGCCATTTTAGAATTGTGCTCCCTTAGGGGAGGGCTGGCCCATACTTGCATTAGTATATAGGGAAGGTTTGGGTCTTGTCCTGACAGGAAGTCACTAGTCTAGAGGGAGGATCTTTCTGAAAAGGATATTTCTTTGCATTTTCTTCTGTTTATGTTTATGAAAGGGGTTTAGCATTGTGTAACACTTGCCCCTATGTGTATATATATATATATATATATATATATATATATATATACATACACACTGTATGTCTTCTTGAGAAGAATGTAGCTGTCAGAAGTGTAAACCTAGTATTCCTCTAATTGTTTAATAGAACATGAGTGACAGATCACATGACACCCGAGCAGTATATAACGGCTGCTCAGGTAACCTACAGTCAGTCTACATTGGGCTGAGGAGCAAAGAGGAGCCTCAGGCAGAAGCAGTGTGGAACCAGAGGAGTAGCCAGTCAAGGTGGGAGAGACAGGCCAGTGCTGAGTTATTGAGTTCCTGGTTATCCAAGGGATGAAGGTGAGGCAAGCTTAAGGTGGAGCTTAGGTTGAAAATCCTGTAAAGCCTAAAAGGAAGGAGGAATCACTGTGGCCTGGGATTGGTCCTGGACCTCCAAAGGTCAGGCTTAGGCTACCTAGTTGTTATAGGCTGCTCACCCAGAATTCACCAAGGGGAGAGGATGCAGACTGGTGAAAAGCTGCAGAGGTCCGAGTGTGAGGATACTCAGACTGCAGGGGAACTTGGAGGAACCCAGGGGGTATTGGCAGGGGTGACTATACCATGTGATGGCATCAGTTCCTGGTCTCTAGAGGGCAACATAAGGTTCACCTGCAGTGCTATATTGAGAGGGCTCCAAGCTAAGCTCTCAGCTCATCCTCTTTATGTTTTTTCTTGTTGTTACAGTATCCTGACAAAAGTCTGCATCCAAAAGTATTACCTGGACATGAGTGGCAATAAAACAACATCCCACGGTGTTTTGGGCCATATAACTGAACCCTGTGACATATGGTGTGAGAAGTGGGATGCCAGAACACACTTTGACAGGGGAAGTGTGGCTGGGCAGATACTAGATGTGCTGGTACTAAAGGAAGAGAGATGTGCAGGAAGCCCCTAGTACTAAAAGCCAGAACAGTTTGCTGATAAAATGGCTGATCCTGTGATAACTGTGCAGGAGAAAGTAAAGTCAATGGAGTTGTCAGCATCAAAATTGCAGATTGACCCAGAGGAGGTGCTGTCTGAGAGAGAAATGCTAATGAGTCTCTCAAAGATGGTGCAGTGGCTGACTCAAAAGTGGCTAGAGACTGAGGAATGGTGTTCTGTGACAGTGCAACGAACCCAGACACTGGAGCAGTTGGAAGCTGTGACTGCTAACCCAGCATTGTTTGGGAAGCATGAGGCTGATGAGGAAGGAACAATGCCTTCTAATTCTGCTGAGAAGAATGATGACAATGTCCCAGATGAACAAACCTGTGGTGTGCTGCCTGCAGACTGGTGTGCTGTTTTGGAAACAGTGGAGCTGCTGAAGTTGGAGCAGGTTCAGAGAGTACAGGTACAATTGCCTGAACTGACTGAGCCTGAATAGTGAGAGAGAAAGAGAGCCAAGTCAGCTAGGTGAACATTTTCAGGACTTGGGTGCCAATGGCCAGAAGAGTCCTGGAAGTTCACTGGATTGCAGGTATGAAGATGCGGTGGTCCTTTTTTAGACCACAAGGGACTGAGTGTTTAATGCCCAAAACTAAAACTGACTTTTAAATGTGGAGTACGCTACACATGACTGTACATAGATGATTTGCATTTGTAAAAATGGTTTATTTATTTAATTTACTTATTTGTTTTTTGGCAACTGGGTATGTATGCTAGACAGCAGCGTATCTATTTTCAGTACGATCCGGGAGAATTACATTTTACAAGCATAATAAAACAATTTACATTAAACATTTCCATGAGGGCAGATTACAGTACTAGGAACACAGTGTAACAATAGAATTACATTGCAGACAGTTAAGTGTACATATTACAGACAGCTAAGTGTGGGATACAGGTGATTACACAGGTAAAGTAAGTTTTACAATGAGTCGTACATATAGCTGTTAGAAGAGTACTTAAAGACAGTGGTGTACCCTGGGTTGGTTTAGGGTGGGTTCTTAGGGACACCCATGAATAACCATATGCCCCAATTAAAAATCTTTCACGCGGTAGGGCAGTGCCTAATGTAAGGCAAGGCAAGGCCTGGTTTTATTTATATGGCGCCCAATCCCAGAGGTTCGGGGGCACCTTACAGAAATTTACAATACAATACACAATATAGCAGTAAAAATTACAATAATACACTTAGAATAAATAAAACATAAATAAGTTTAAAAACTATCAAAACACCATAATCAGGGACTGAAAACATTAAAATTCAGTAATTATTTTCATTAAAAGCCAGACCAAAGAGATGGGCCTTCAACCCCCACTTGA
The DNA here is from genome assembly GCA_016271365.2 of Neoceratodus forsteri. Lineage (NCBI taxonomy): Eukaryota > Metazoa > Chordata > Ceratodontiformes > Ceratodontidae > Neoceratodus > Neoceratodus forsteri. Next base: position 354,336,546 of record CM057454.1, on the reverse strand, counting down.
ACACCTCCACTGAGGGGGCCTCCTGGACAACAGATGCAAGTGAGTTCCACAGGGACGGCCCAGAAATGCTAAAAGCGCAGTCTCCTGAAGTCTTCAGTCAAACCCTAGGAACATCCAGGAGGCCTCTCTAGGAGGAGCAGAGGGACCGGGCAGAGGTCGTCAGTGTCAGGAGCTCTAACAGATAGCTAGGGCCCAGTCCATTTAGGGCCTTATAGTTGAGAAGCCCCGCCTTGAAAAGGACCCTCCACCTGACCAGCAGCTAGTGCAGGGCATGCAGAACCGGGGTCTCATGACTGGACTTAGAAAGACCAATCAGTAACCGGGCTGCCGCATTCTGCACCAGCTGCAGTCTGCAGAGGGTCCCTCTCATGACCCCAAAGTACAGAGCATTGCAGTAGTCGAGCCTGGAGGAAACAAAGGCATGCACTAGCATCGGCAGGTCCTCGGGCAGAATGAGGGGCTTAATCAGGGCAATGTTCCATAGATGGTAAAAACCACTACTGATTACAGACAACACCTGATCTTCAAAGGGCAGTCTGCTATCAGGGATCACACCCAGATTCCACACCCTGAGGGAAGCCGTCAACGGGGTTGAACCCAGTACAAGACCAGAATCAGTCCCGAGCAGCAACCCATCATTTAAGTGCAAAGGCTGGAGCTAACTTAACTTCTGAACGATCGACGGGGAACCCTGTAAGGTTCAGTTTCAGGGCTCCCCCTGTGAGACCTGCCCCTTTGGAGATGGTCCGGTACCGCCCTTTGAGGGAGTTACCCCAGGGTGTCTGATGGCGTTGCTGGACCTATCGAGTAGGCCAGTAGAAAGCATGGATCCAGGAGACCTAGTAGTACACTATAATAATGCAGTGCTGAGTGCCCTGGATTCCATAGCTCCTGTCCGAGTTTGCCCACTCCCTCTTTGCCCTCGGTCACCTTGGTATGATGGGACTTTGAGGGAGTTGAGGAGAGCAGGGCGAAGGTTGGAATGTTGTTGGTGGAAATCCAGCAGGAAGGAGGACAGGCTTAGATTGATGGACCATTATTTGGACTATCAATCAGCAATCTCCTGTAAGAAGGCAGAGTTTCTGTCCAAGGAGATTACTGCAGCAAAGAATTGACCGGCTCAGCTCTTTCGGACCGTGGACAAGCTGTGCAATCCAGCCTTTCTTTGGGACCAGAGAGCTTTTTCACAATTGAAGTGTGAGGAGTTTGTTCAATTCTTTGCAGATAAGGTGTCCTCCATCAGGTCAGAGATCCACTTGACTCATTCAAATGAGCAGAGTGGTGGTCGATGGGACAGTACGGACACCCGATCTGTCTGGATGGATTTCAACCATCCAGCAATCGTGGATATCGTGAAGATGGTTCAGAGCTTGCAACCGACTTACTGTAGTTTGAATCCTGGTCCAACACTCCTCCTGGTGGGGTGTTTGGATGTCAATCAGACCGATCCTTGCGGAGATAGTCTGGTGCTCGCTGGACCAGGGGGTGTTTACAGACATCCTGAAGGAAGCTCTGGTGACACCCCTTTTAAAGAAATTTTCCTGTGACCCAGACTGTCTTGTTAACTACAGTCTAGTCTCTAGCCTTCCCTTTTTGGGGAAAGTTATTAAGAAGGTAGTCGCGTTGCAGCTTGAGAACTTTCTTACCACCCACGAAGTCCACGATCTTCTCCAGTCTGGTTTCAGAAAGAGGCATAGTACCGAGACAGCACTAGTTCGAGTACTTAATGATCTCCTGACAGCGGGAGATCGGAGGAGTCGTCCGATCTTGATCCTCCTTGATCTCTCTGCAGCGTTTGACACTGTGAACCATGGGGTGCTGCTTGAATGCCTACAGCTCCTCTGCGGACTGTCAGGTACAGTCCTCAGGTGGTTTAAATCTTTTCTCACAGGCAGGACACAGAGGGTGGTATCAGAGATTTTTTCCTCGGCCTCCTTCTCCCTGCCTTGTGGGGTTTCCGCAGGGTTCAGTGTTGTCCCCCATGTTGTTCATGGTGTATAAGCTGCCGTTAGGAGACATTATAAGGCAGTATGGGCTGAGTTTTCACTGTTATGCAGATGATACTCAGCTCTACATGTCCTTTGTGCCCGAACAGGATAGTGTGATATCGGTCTTTAACAACTGCCTCGCTGAAATCCAAGACTGGATGAGTGCTAACTGGTTGAAACTAAATCCGGATAAGACTGAGATGTTAGCGGTGGATCCGGGTGAGCAGGTAGAGAAGTTGACTCCTGGCCAACCATCTGGCCTTGAGCTAGGTGGTAACCAGCTGAGATCTTCTGAACAGGTGCGGAATCTGGGCATTGTACTTGACAACAAATTGACATTGAAAGCGCAGGTGGCATCAGTTGTCAAGTCCTCATTTTATCATCAGAGGAACATTGCCCGCATAAAACACCTAGTTCTGCCTGAGGACCTGCCTACATTGATTCATGCCTTCATGTCCTCTCGTCTGGACTACTGCAATGCCCTGTACCTAGGGTTACCGGGGTCGGACCTCTGTTGCCTGCTGCTGGTGCAGAATGCGGCAGCCAGGTTGCTGACAGGGCTGTCAAGATCTAGCCATGTCATGCCTGTACTATGTGAGCTGCACTGGCTCCCAGTGCGATAGAGGATCATCTTTAAGGTCACATTGCTGACCTATAAGACCCTACACAGACACGGACTGGGTTACCTGCAAGACCTCCTTCAGCTCTATTGCCCCCTCCGCTCCCTCTGTTCCACTGACAAGGGATTGCTAGAGGTTCCAAGGGTCCGTCTGAAGACATCTGGAGCTAGGCCTTTTTACTTTGTAGCCCTGACCCTTTGGAATACTCTACCTCGTCAGATTAGAGAGTGCCTGTCCATTGAGGCTTTTAAATCACTCCTAAAGACCTATTTATTCGAAAAGGCCTTTGGGGAATATGGCTAGCCCTGGAATTGCTGTGGTTTATTTTATGGTTATTTTAATCTGTATGTATATTTTAAGGATATTGTTTAAATCTGATGTTTTATATTGTATCAGTGCTTTGGTTACAGAAAAACGCTCTATAAATAAATTTGACTTTGATTTTACTGTTGAATTTTATGGTGATTAGTTGGACATCATCTGTGTAGATGCATTGGGGTCGTCGATTTTTAAGTCTTCATGTCAGGAGAGGGGTGAGGTGGCTGAAGTGCCCTATTCCTATTAGGTACTGTGGCGAGAATAGGAATATTGGTGGGTTAGGGGTCATGGGGGTTGGAAGCACTTGCAGGTTGTGGATTGGATGAGATGGGCTTTAAAGGCCAATTTGAAGGACATGGTGGAGGTGGAGCCACATATAGCTTGGGGAAGAAAATTCCATAGTCTGGGCACGAAGGATGAGAAGGCCTGTTATCCCATTTTGGTAACAGCCCTGGGTGTAGCAAGTAGAGTGGGATCATGAGATCTGAGGGAATAGGTAGCGCTGGTGCTAGGAGGGGAAGGGATGACAATAGCAGGAGAGGGGGACTGAAGTTGCTTTTGAATAAAGCAGCCTAGAGTGAAAGATATCAATGCCGATGGGAAAGCCACCCTAGAGAGTTGTAGAGTGAGCAGTGGTGAGTGAGTTGAGGGGGTTAGAGGGCAAAGTGACAAATGTTGTTATAGGGTACATCCCACTTGTGCAAGGACCCTGAGGGGCATCAGAGATGAGTAGAGACCCATATTGTAGGCAGGGGAGGTGTTAGCTCTGGGCGATAGTCTTTCGGGCGTGGGGTGTGAGGAGATGCTTCAGGCGGTAGACCATTCCAATACGGGTGTTGGTGGCTTTGCATTAGTTAGTGACATGGAAGTGGAAATCCAGTCCAGGGTCTAGTGTGATGCCTAGTATTTCAATTCTTGGACTGAGGAAAGAGGGGAGCCATTGCTGCATCTGACATCTAGGGGGAGAGGGCAGGAAGCTCAACCATTCCAAGATCCAAATAGCATCACTTGTGATTTTGCGGCATTTAGGACTAGGTTGTTTGCCAAGAGCCAGTTTTGTATGAGGGAAAAGTCTTTGTTTAGCTATATGTTGATGTTTTGGGTGCTTTGGGCTCTGTAATAGGGGGTTATGTCATCAGCATACATTATGATAGAGGAGGAAGTGGAGATGGTTGGGAGTTTGTTGGTGAAAATGGAGAAAAGGAGTGGGTCAAGAATCGACCCCTGGGGAACACCCCAGGTGATGGGCAGTTCATGAGAGGAAGCAGTGCCGAATTTGACAAACTGTCTGCATTCGGACAGGTAGCTTGTGAACCATGATGTGGCATGGGGGATAAGCCCATGGCAGCTAAGGTATGAGTGAGAATGGAGTGGTCTATGAGGTCATAGGCCTTGGATAGATCTATGAAGGTGGCCCCTGTGAGTGAGCCCTGATCCATGGTGATTTTGACGTGATTGGAGAATTTAATGAGGGCAGTTGACATGATGTGACCCTTGCGGAAGCCATGTTGGCAGGGGGTGAGAAGGTTATAGGAGTTTAGATAGTCATTAAGTTGGGAGGTGACTATTTTTTCAAGAAGCTTGCCTAGGAGGGGCAGTAGAGCAAAGGGGAGATATTGGGATATGTTATCTGAGATCCCTTTTTTGGGACTGGGACAGCCTTGGCTATTTTCCAGCGTGACAGGACAATGCTGGAGGTGAGGGATAGCTTGTAGATGTGGGTGATGGGAACGGTGAGATACTGGGCTCCAGCTTTGAGGATCTTAGTCTCAATTATATCAGAGCAGGGAGTTGCATTTATTGGGAGGGATTTGAGGAGATGCAGGACCTCACATCTTGAGATCACCTTTAGGTAGAATGGGGTGGGTTGTAGGAGGGTTATGGTCAAGAATGGGGGGACAGAGGTGGGATGTGAGAGAGATCGGTGAAGTGGGCATTAACGGCACTGGCAACAGTAAGGGGGTTGTTGCAGTGTGATCTGTTCAAGATCATATCAGTGTTTGAGGATCAGCAGGGAGCTCCCAGGGAACCTTTCAAGTGACTCCAGAAGCTGCTAGGGATGCCGGCGGATGCAGTGAGCTTAGTTTTACAAAAGGAGCTTTTGGCTTGCCAGGTGTCTCTTTTGCAGCAGTTGCGCAGAGCCTGGTAATTTTGCCAATCCTAGGGATCAGAAGCCACTTTGTAGGATCTCCAGAGGTGATCTCTTTCTTTATAGAGAGAGAGGAGGTCGCTGTGGAGCCAAGGGGTGGCAGAGCCCCTAACTCTCCTTCTAGTGATTGGGAATAGTCTGTCCTGTAGGTTAGAGATGAATGATTGGAATATTTCCAGGGCCGAGTTTATGTTGGAGGTAGCTAGGAGTGAGGACCAGTCAATGAGCTGGAGCTCAGCTATGAGCATGACAGGATGAAGACCGGCAAGGATCCTAAAAGTGAGGATTTTAAGGGGGAGGTTGGGGTGTGGGCTTTCCAAAGGCAGTATGGTGTGCCTATTGATGTTGAAAGACTGGAGGGGACTAAACCCTTTTACTTTACAAAGAATGGGGTCCTGTACAGGTGTCACAAGAATTTCCAGGAGAAATGCACTGAAGACCAGTTGGTGGTGCCCAGAGTACTTCAACTGTGGGTTCTTCAGGCAGCACATCTTGACCCCAGAAAAGAGTATTTGAGATGCCATGGGATGTTAAATCACATGCTATCCTATTTCTACTGGCCAGGGTTAATTAACCAAGTTGTGAGGTTCTGCAAGACTTGTATAACATGTCAGAGTGTGGTGGCAACCATTAGGTTACCAGGCAGAATAGTCCCAAGGAATAAAAATGGATTTTCTGGTTGGAGGAATCAGGATGGTTGGAATCCCATACACCTTTGAAATTAAGACTGGGGAGAGATTCTTGGAGCCGGAAGAACCTCCTAGATATAATTTATCTCTCTAAGCATGAAAAGTAATGTGTATTCTGAGAACATGTTTAATCATATTATAATCCTGGGAAAAAAGATTGGAGATTGACAGTTGAGATAAGAAATGAATACTAGATAGAAAGCAAAAGAATGTGAGGGTATTAGACCTGAGAGTAGGAAAATATGGTTAAATGAATTACTATGTTGTAGAAATTTTCTATTAATAGTACAGTCAGCAGGCTTAGTTGTCATACCTGAACATAAAGAAAGGTAATGATTCTGTTAATAGAAAAAGGGATGCAAACAAAAGAACAGAAGTGGAAAAGCAATGTGTGGCATGGGAATCCTGCTAATGGTACTAAAAATGGGTTCTTTGAAAGTAAACTCTGAAACTGGGTAGGTGTGGGTATCTTTGCTCATCCTCCTTTTGAGGTGGCTCATTTAGAGTTATTGTGACGTGTGGCAGGTCTGGTGGAAGTCAGCTCCTGTTTACTTGATGGTCCCGATAAAACAGTTCCATCTGAGGAGTCTGTACCTGGTCAGTTAAATAAATAGGTGCTAAAAGGTATAGAAACCAGTTCTTTATACCTTTGCAGGAACAGGTTCCCATCTAAACTGGGGGTTATATGATAGGGTCACGGACCCTACCCCAGTTAGAAAACTGCAGTGATGGTTAAAGCAGTCCTGCTATGACACAGCTTCCCACATGGTGCCAAACTAGAAATACCCAAGGAATAAAGTGATCCCTAGAAGTAAAATAAACTTGTATTTACCATTTCTTTCCTGTATGAAAGTCTTGTACTACACATTCTGTACTTTGGTATTTTTTTTCTGAACCTTGCTATCTGGCCATTGTCAGGGTGTGTTTTTTTTTCTTCTTCTATCTACTTTTTTCTGTGTTCTGTGCCCCCCCCCACACACACACACACACTCACACTGAATGTAACAGACACGCTGGTCTGCAAAGACTACCAAAACAAATAAGGTCTGAGGGTTGTGCTTTTAAACAAGAGTAAAAGAGTCAGCCCAAGGGTTGTAACCTGCCAGCTAACAGATACATAAAAGCTCTCCTTGCTGCATAAACTCCTGAGTATGTTTGGCAGTTGGGTTAGTAATAGGAGGATGCAGCCCCCATCCTCAGTACAAATATAAGATAATGTTTTGAGCAGTAAATCCTGTCAAATATACCTATGCTAAATAATTTGCTGTCTGCATGCTGTAGCCATTTTAGAAAGGTGTTCCCTTAGGGAAGGGCTGGCCCATACTTGCATTAGTATATAGGGAAGGTTTGGGTCTTGTCCTGACAGGAAGTCACTAGTCTAGAGGGAGGTTCTTTCTGAAAAGGATATTTCTTTGCATTTTCTTCTGTTTATATTTATGAAAGTGGTTTAGCATTGTGTAACAATTACCCCTATATACTGTATATATATATATACATATATATATATATATATACATATATAGATACATATACACATACTGTAAGTCTTATTGAGAAGAATGCAGCTGTTAGAAGTGTAAACCTAGTATTCCTCTAATTGTTTGTTTAATAGAACATGATTGACAGATCATATAACACCTGAGCAGTATATAACGGCTGATCAGGTAACCTACAGTCGGTCTATGTTGGGCTGAGGAGCAAAGAGGAGCCTCAGGCAGAAGCAGCGTGGAGCCAGTGGAGCAGCCAGTTAAAGTGGGAGAAACAGGCCAGTGCTGAGTTACTGAGTTCCTGGTTACCCAAGGGATGAAGGTGAGGCAAGCATAAGGTGGAGCTCAGGTTGACAGTCCTGTAATGCCTAAAAGGAAGGAGGAATCACTGTAGTCTGGGATTGGCCCTGGACCTCCAAAGGTCAGGTTTGGGCTACCTGGTTTCTACAGGCTGCTCACCCAGAATTCACCAAGAGGAGAGGACTCAGAGTGGTGAAAAGATGCAGAGGCCTGTGTGTGTAGATACTCAGACTGCAAGGGAACTTGGTGAAACCCAGGGGGGATTGGCAGGGGTGGCCATACCATGTGATGGAGTCAGTTCCCAGTCTCCAGAGGGCATCATAAGGTCCACCTGCAGTGCTATAGTGAGAGATCTCCTAGTTAAGCTCCCAGACCATCCTCTTTATTGTTTTTATTGTTGTTGTAGTACCTGACAAAAGTCTGCATCCAAAAATATTACCTCTACATGACTGGCAATGAAACAACACTTCAGAGTGTTTTGCACCATATTTTATTACTCCTGCTGTCTTCTGTAGCTGAACCCCGTGACATGAAGTACTGTACTGCCAAATAAGTGTGTGCACTTAACTCTCAAACTTGCCCCCGCAGCATGTCCCATATTAGCATCCCTCACTGTAACAAATGAGCTATAATGAATGGCAGATGTGGCTCCAAAAGCATTCATTACAGCAAGAGGCTACTGTACCTATTTCCATTTTACATTGCTGGTACATAGATGATAAGACTACCTATTAGCTGGACATCACAGTGTAACTGAGGACAGGTAAAGTGTCACTTCCTACTTTGTCCCGTGTCTCACCTCCAGAGTCCCCTGTGAACCTGCAATCTCCCTGTAGATGTCCCAGAGTCAGATGCTCCACTTCTGCTTTGTTCCACTCACGCAACTGGATGCTGGGTAAAGGAGTCCTTATATCCTCGATAGCAGCTTCCTGGTCTGCTGCTACTGGCTGCTCCAGTCATGTTATCTCCAGTCAAGTGAGTCTTATATAGTAGGCCAAAATCAAACTGCGGTCACAAAATGTGACTCAGTCCCACAGTGTCCCACCTCCAGTTATCAACTAGCTGAGACCCCAGGTCAGGCACGTATCACCCCTCCCCCAAATTACAGGCAAGGCATAGCTCTTTAATATTACCCTTATATGTGGCCTACATTGGTGGTCTCAAATTTGTCCTGTGGTCAATAATGAAGACATCAATTCAAACAAGTTTCACCACAATTTACCCACACCTATGTTGTCTAAAAATAAAAGCCTTTTCCAATCCTATCTGGGACAAAAACAGGCAGACTGCTCATGCCTAGGGATTCAAACCCTGACCTCCTGGTTCATGGTGCAGTGCTGAAGCTTATGGGAGCTGTTATATAGTTTGGTTGCAAGGTGTAACTGCTGCTAGAAGTACTACCCCAAGGTGATGCAATCTGGGGGGAGGAATAGAGGTAGAGGGTAGGAAGGAGAAATAGGGAGAACAGGGTAATATAAATTACACAATAGTCATTACAAAGTACAGAGTTGGCCCTGTAGCATCAGGTGCAGTGCATGGTTTCACCATTTGAAGCTCAGCAGGCACTGGGGCCCAGCCTGCAGAAAGGTACAACTGCTGACTAAAACTGCCTTGAAGCTAGGATTTTAGCAAAGCAAATTTAATCTTTCGTGCAGCCTTTGAAACTAAATGTGCTTTCAATATAGATCATTAAGCTAACCACTTGGTTTAGGGCCCCTCAAAAAAACTATGGCCGAATTTATGAGACAGGTAATCAGATGATTACTAGGAGCTAAAGACTTTTAATAGGGTTTTTGTATTCAGTGTTACATTGACAATACGGTACCTCATGTTCATACTGGAACTAGGTCAGATGGCTACTCTGTCTACAAGTCCACTGCAAAGTTTCAACTTTAGCCAGTCCCTGAGGAACAAAGGACTGTCTCTATGACTGACAGCTACTTGTTCAGCAGACTCCCCTCTCCGAAGCACAGGTGTGACATCTCTGAAGCACAGGTCTCAACCCCAGTTATCTCTGAAAATCTTTCAGATGCAAGTATGGCAATGAAACTTTGTCAAGAGCTGTGAAACTACACTAGGTTTTGGGCAAACATTGAGCAGTGGTTACCCAAACTACCAACAAAGTGATTTGGATTTTCAGGTGATGTTTGTTCATCAGTGTTGTACTTTTTACACAAAGTTTGCACAGTTGCTTAAGGAATTCTGATCCAGTCCTTATGTTGGGTATCACCATATGGTCATCTTGATAGAGCACTGGCATTACTGTGTCTCAGGCCAGGGCAATACTCTACATAGCAAGCATATGTCAATAGTGTTGAAAGCCAACAGCAACCAGCAGTGTCAAGTCTGGACAATAAGTTAATGGATTGTTGTCTGTTCTTACTGTGATCTGGGAGCCATACAGGTATTTATGAAATTGATCCACAATTGCCAATTTCAGTGCCAGGTATTCTAACTTATTAACTGGATTGTTATGCTCAGGTGGTGTTAGGCTCCTCCTTGTAAAGGTCTCGGTTCTCAGTCTCTCTGGATAGGTCTGATACAAGAAAACACTAAAACCTGCACCACCTGTCTATTCCCAAATGTACCAAGTAGACTGCAAAGCTTAGAGATTACAAAAGTAAGTTATTACATTGTGAAAAAAAGTAGTCCAGGACACACAGAACTCCAACCAGTTTCACTGGAGTGTGATCTAGTGAAACCGGTCAGAGTTCTGTGTGCTCTGATTGGCATCTCTGTGGGGAACAACCACATACATAGAAGTCTACTTTTTTACTATGTAATAAATTACTTTTGTAATCTCTAAGTTTAGTTTTCTACATGGTACATTTGGGCACAGATGGAGGTGGTGCAATTCTGAGTGTGTTTCTGATTTGTTTCTCAACATGTACTGTACACCATGCAGGGTGGTGGTCTTGTGTGTTTTAGGTCTGATACAAACCTGCTCCAGGTCCTTGGAAACTTTTATCCCTATGCAGAGTGTATGGTTTGTTTGTGTCTGCATACACCAAAACAGGTGTGCACTTGTCAACTGTTTGATAATGTCCTCAAAAGCTCTGTCACAATTGGCATCACTCCTGGATCTAAACAGCTCACTCTTTCAGTAGTAACTCTTGGAAGCAGGCTCATTTCCAGGTGCTTTGCATTTCTTATTTGAGAGTGGATACCCTTGTGTTAGATTTAACAGTGGTCATACAATTCTGGTGTAGTCATTTATGAATCATCTGCATTGTCCACAGAATCCCAGAAATCTTTGCAATTCATTAAACTGTGAAAACTGAGATGTTTCTGGTCAGGTACTCAGAGATTTTAGTTTGTCAGGGTCAATGCAAAATTCCTTCTTGAGAAAGAATGTGTCCAATATATGTTACAGAACTTCTGAAGAACTGACACTTGCCCACAGATACTTTTGGTCCAAACTCCTCTAGTCAATCCAGCACTTTGAAGAGCTGGGACTCATGCTCTTCCAACATCTTCATGAATATTATGATGTCATCCATGTAGACAAGACACTCAAGCAGATTCATGTCACCAGTGACAGCACCAGAACAAGCTCGGATACACTTGACCTCAAGCTTCTGCCTGTCACACTAGAGGAAGTCCTGGGGCCTCTCACCAGGATTTTTAATCTCTCCCTCTCACTCAGCCAGTTCCCTGACATATGGAAGTCTGCTACAGTCACTTCTATCCATAAAAGTGGTGATAGGACTACACACAGAAATTTCTGCCCAATCTCTATCCTTCCACCTCTCTCTAAGGCCCTGGAACGAATAGTAGCTGACCAGCTCACCGACTATCTGGACAAATATAACATTCTCTGCCAGCAGCAACATGTGTTCAGAAAAGGTCACGGTACTGTCACTGCCCTACTTGAGTTCACAGGTGCCATTCAAAACTCTCTGGACAGCAGTCTTCTAACCGGAGCAATATTTATAGACCTGACCAAGGCCTTTGATACCATCCACCATCAATTCCTGCTGAGTCAACTACAGAACACTGTGTTCTCCACTGAATCTGTTGCCTGGTTCAAAAGTTACCTGGGAAACTGGTCCCAATGTGTGAAAATTGCGGATGTGTTCTCGGATACCAAAGAGGTCCACTCTGGTGTTCCCCAGGGCTCCATCCTGGGCCCGTTACTCTTCAGCTTATTCCTCAACTCACTCCTGGACTCCTGTGCCCAACAAATCATACTGTACACTGATGATGCAATCATTCTTGCCTCTCATCAGGACCCAAATCACCTACAACTGAACCTGCAGCATGGCTTCACCTCGGTTGAAAACTGGTTAATAAAACATAAGTTAATCCTTTACCAGAAAAAAAACAAGACCATGGTTTCAGCAGCTCCCATAACAAATATAAGCATCTCCAACTCTCCATAAACACCAGCCTAGGTGGCCCTCTGGATCAGGTCCAATCCTTCAAATATCTCGGGATCACCCTTGACTCCCACCTATCCTACGCTGCCCACATAAATAACGTTGCCAAAGCTGCAGACTCCAGACTGGCCTGCTCTACCACCTCAGGCAACACCTAACTGAAAAGGCCCTTGCAGCCGCTGTCCAGAGCTCCATCATCTCTTCAATTCACTATGGCCTTGTCATCTACGGCTCCGCCACTTCCACAGCACTTAGACGGGTAACTACCACACTAAACAAGGCCTGTCAACTCATCACTGGTGCCAAATGTCTCACTCACACCTGTGATCTCTACACTCAAACAAATTGGCTGCAACTGGAAAATAGAATAAAATACCAAACCTGTGTGGTTGCTAAGAAAATCCAGATGGGCCTTGCCCCCCCAGGAGTCTGTACACTCCTCCAACCAAACACCAACAGCCGAACCACCGGGGGATCAAAGCCACAGTTGTTTCAAGTTCCTCACTGCCGCACAACACAAGGTCAAAGATCCTTTGCCTATAGGGCCCCCACCTGGCTCAGTGGTCTTGCTAGCAATACAACCTCTACCACCTGGCTCAGTGCTTTCATATCCAGGCTCCAAAGCACCTTTATTGCCTCTAGCACCTGTGACTACCCTGGCTAGCAAATTGGCACTCCTCCTGTTACCTGTTGTGCGGGGTTTTTTGGCCCCCTTTCGCACTTGCCTCCATGGATCCCCCTCTCATGCTCTTATCCTCCAGACAACGCCGCCATGGCCGCTCTACCCACCTTTCCCCGCCATCTCCTCACTATCCTTCCCTTTCCTCCCCACACCCCCATCCTATCCCCTGTCTTTTACTTTTAACTCCTTCCACCCATATTTCCTTTTCCTCACTTCCTCTCCCTTTGCTATTCCCTTGTTCCCCTTCCCTGCACAGTATGTGTTTGTGTCCTGTCTTTAAATCAACCCAAATGTTATTTGTCCTATTGCAATTTATGTGGTCTACTGTAACATTGGACATGGAACCTTTGTAAAAGAGCCATGGCTCAAAGGTATTTGTAATCCTAGACTCAAATAAATAAATAAAAATCCATGCTTTGCTGGAAAATGACTGTTGCTCTCAATACTGCTTGGGGAATTCTCAATAATTTGTAAAAGCCTGACAGGCAGAGGAAGGCTGTCTTCTCCCAGTCTTACTTTTCCATGGATATCTAGTAGTACCCACTCCTCAGGTCCAATACAGAAAGCCACTGAATTCAATTTAAACAGTCTAGTGCATCTTGGATTCTAGGCATGGTGTACTGGTCAGGGATTGTTCATTTGTCCAAGGTGCAGTATTCCATGCAAGTCCTCATGATGCTATTCTTTCTCCATACCACCATGATGGGTGAGACATAAGGGTTGTGTGACTCTTTGATTCCAGCTGCAAATATTTCTTGCAGATACTGTCTAAGGCCATTAATGTCAGAAGGTACCAGGCATGCAGACGTATTCTATGCTGCTCTTCCTTCACACATCATACATCCCATTCACTCATGAGAAATATTTGCATTTTCTGGGCCAATATCTGTCTCATGCAGTCTTCCTTGGGCAATGGAGAGTCTTCAAAATCAAACAACTTTGGTTCAGTTCCAGTCCCAATAGCTGTTGATGTCAACCTGGGTTGTACCACAGTGTCAGTGCTGTATGTTTGTGCCAAGGTACTCCCCTTGATCATGCTGATGCTGTGTTCAATGAGACTTTTCACTTGCACAGTTGTCCTTCAGACAGAAACATGGGCCATTACTGGATAAATACTTGGTTTCATAAGCAATCTCTCAGGTAAACCATGTTCTGCTGGGTGTCAGTCATTAATAACTGCTACACAGCATTCTTTTTTAGTCAGACCATTCCTTGAATGGCACACTTGGAGTTTGGCAGTAGGACCAGTTTCTTTACTGTCCTGACACCTCATGATACCAATGAAGTTATCGTCCTGGTTACTCTCTTTCTCTGTGTGTTTGACATAGGTTGTTTGGACCAGTCCATACAAGTTCACACTTGTTTTAGGAGTTTGCTTCTCTCTTTCTTCTCATAACTGATTCATACATCCAGATAAGTTTGCAATGGTTTGAATGATGACCATATGCTGTCATACAGCTTGACTTGGGGCATACCAAAGCACAGGTTTCATTAGTCATTCAACTCCAGTCACATTCCCAGGAAAGGTGATCCAGACCTAGATGACTCCTAAGTATGGATATGTTTTATTGCTGAGGTCCCACACATCCAGCCCTTTGAGATGCTCCAATGGTATGTGACTCACAAATGTGTCATGGTGATTCTTGATGAGAACAGTGACTTGTGAGCCACCATCCAGCAATGATTATCTGGGCTTTCCATTAATTTTTACCTTTGCTTTAAATGAGGATCCAATCATTATTTTCCCAATAAGTTGCTTTCTTCACAGCTTGTGTTGTTTGAAGTACTGCTGTCCTTGTGTGGGAACATCTTACTACCAGTGAGCAAATGTGCTCCCTTACCTGTCCCCATTGGAGTTTCTCTGCTCCTGTCATATTTTGATAAGCAGTTAGTTTACCCTCCTGAGATCTTCAGGGTTGTGACAGTCTTACCACATCTATAGCAAAAGATGTCTTTGCACCACAGTGGTGTGAGGTGATAGTCTCTGGACCAAAACTTTCTCAAATGACTTGTCAGCTGGCCACATGGCTCCTGCAGAATGGGCCACTCCAGTGTCAGTAGTAGCTCATGCAGTTTCCTACATTTCCATTACTGATTGCATTAGTTTGTCAATGTATTCTAGCAGATCCATATGGCTAGACTCTGCCAGTGAAGTCACAGGGGCAGACCCTATTGCTCCTTTGGGGGTCATGGCTCTCATAATGGTCAGTAGTCTTTCCTCTTGTTCTCGCACCTCTCTCATATGTCTACCATAGGGTGGTGTCTTACCCATTTGGCCTCTCAAGCAAATATTCATCGAGATTTAATCAGAATCCATGGCTACATCTAACACCTGTGTAGAATGGGCACAATCCATCATGTCAGGCATCAAACATCCTTCCCAGTAGGTCAACTGCACAGCTTTCTCTAGCTTCACAAAAAAGCCAGGCAGCTGTTCTTCTTCTTGCTGCTTGGTCAGTGACAACATTGTATGGAGGGTTCCCAGTATTTCTATATGGTCAAATATCTGTTCCAGAGTTGCTAATAGATCTGCATAGGCACATTTGAGTTGGTGGCTTTGAGGGCAATGATAGCACCTAAAATGGGTCCCCTGAGAGGCTCTCCCATATGAGCTCTTTTTTCAGCATCAGAACAGTGTAAATCTTTGTACCATCTGTGTGGCTTGCTTAATCAATGTATTAAAGTCATCCTCCCTAATCAGAGTCAGTTTCAATCCAGAAAACAGTCAAATACATCAATATTCTTTATATTCTTGTGCTGGTTGTCATACCATTTCCATCAAGCACCCCACAGCATTTAACAAATCAGTGGCTTGCGAATGCTCCTGGCTGGCTACATTTAATAAATCCTTCAAATCCTGTTTTAATTTGCCTTCCTGCTTGAGAAGCTTTTTTTACTTTTTCTCCCAGCTCCCTGGGGAAGGTGATGCATGTGTGCAAGCTGAAAGGCTCACCTTGCTATAAAGGTGCCATACCTCATCCTTGCTGGGCATCAATGATGCAGATAGTTCAACAGTTGTAAGATCTTTTTCAGTCTCCTCAAACAAACGTATAATCTTTTTGTTGGGTACTCGCACCACATGTTGTATCTTCATTCTACCAATACCAGTCAGTTGTCACTCCAACACATGCAGAAATTCAGAGGCATACCCTCTCTGTGGAATGTTGCTGCCTAACAACACATTTGTGGGGCCCATACTGTGTTGCAAACACCAGTTTCAACTTCTTTAAATGCCATTTTTAATTTTTAGATTCATCCAAAGTTTTTCAAAATGTGCAATATTTTTGAAATTTTCCGAAATTTCACTTGGGGTCATGGGCACTCTCCCAGTGGTCCCAGATGTGCCCAGCTGGCAAACAGTAGATCCCAGTGGTGCCTCCAAAAATGTAACCAGCTCACTGTGCAGATGTTATAGATGTTACTCATGGTTACTACACTTGCCTTGTGCCTGTGAGCTCCAAGCAAGGTTGAGTGGCCTGGGCTTGTTAAATAACTCATGTTGGGGGTTTGGTGTGGAAAGAGGACAAAGGCAATAGCACAATGCCTCCACCCAGAGAAGGAACTAGTGGGCCAGGTCAAAAGTCTGATACTGCCCTAAAGATGCAGTACCAACCCACCTCCCCAATGATTATGTGAAACCTCCCTGAGTCCAAACAGTACCAGTACCCACACTTTAATCATTGTAAAATGCACTCTTGTACTAATTACTGTAGATCTGTAATAATATGCTCACACACCAAAATTTAAGAGATTAACAACAGGACTTTATTAATCATGGGAATATGTCCCACAAAGGGAATAGGGGTTAAACAGTATGGCAATTAGACATGGTTATAACAACTGAGTAGATAACCAGAATTGCAGTTAGAAGTACTAAACCCCTATGCAGATGGTCTTTGATTTTTGTCAGGTCTCTCCTCAGAGGTGTATACCAGCCCCTCCTGGCACCCACACACAACACTCCAAGCATGGTCTACCATACTGTGAGGCCTCCCACTACCTACAGTAGCAGATCCCCCACAGTTTTGCAATACACTTCAACACTTTACTGTTTAACTGCAGTTACTTAAACTACTGGCTACGCAGGTGAAACACACAGTTACAGCCTGATTTTGCTGTGCCCGGGATCTTGTGGTGCACTTAATTACTGACACAAGCTTGGGATGTTACCCCACCCAACTGAATTTAATTGGCTAGCACTTTATAAATAGCAATTTTTGTATTCCAGAACAGAGACACTTGAACTCAACAACAAATTGTGATATAAATGGGAATACTGAGTTGCAACACTCTGACTTGCTAGGTCAGTACTCATGTGTCCCGGGTTTATGCAGAAGCAACTGCAACAGGATTCAGACAAATGACCGCACAGGCCACTGATGCAGTCTGATACTGATGATTGCAGGCAGCAGGCAGATGGATTGGATGCAGATCTAGGCTTCACCTAGCTAGTCTCTCCTCACAGCTCTTCCCTCACTCTCCAGCAGCATGGAAGTGGGCAAGTTCTGAGGCATCTAAACTAAAGAGCTCCCAGCCTCATCCCAGTGGGTGCTCTCTTAGTTGAGGGTACCAGTACCTGGAGACAGGCTCCTGACCACTTCTTCCCTCGGTCACACCAAGCAGGGTAGAACAGGCTAGTTCCTACCTCAGATTAAAGCAGTTCTTTTGGCACAGCAGTTCTCTTATGGATGGCACAGCAAGTTGATTTTGCAACTTTGCAGGACTCACCAGAGGAACAACAGTTTGGAGGGCACTCTAACAGCTTTACACAGGATACAACCAGGCTGTCTGGCTCTAAGGTGGCTAGGCCTTCAGTTCTCCTCCTCAGCACTTCTCTCTTCTCTAAACCCCAGAGCAGGACTGACTGAAACTCCTCACTCACAGTTCAGGGTATGCCAACTGTATGGTGGCACCATTACAGTGAACATGTCAATGCCGACAACATCAACAGTTTGCTGTAATGGTCCGCCCAAGATCCTGGCACTCTGTCTCCCGGTCCTGTACCCCTTCCCCAAATCAACTCCAACTCAGAGTTGGAATCCTTTAGTTGGGGGGTGCAGGGGCAGAGCCCCCCCCCCACATGGGAGGTTCATGGGGTGAAGCCCCCCCCGATAGAAAAACAACCAGGGTCTCCTGCCAGATTTATGTTGACCGCAACTTACGGTTGCCATAAATCCATCACTGTGATGTTGATCGACAAAACAGTTGTCGAACCAGCATTATAGAACTGCAGTTCAGCTCCATATTAACTAACAAACTTATCACACATCTTTCTGGCTCCCTCAGTGGTTAAAATAGGGCACCAAGTACTCTGTTTCTTTCCCCCACAGAGTCATCTGGGTCTCTTGCAGAACTTCATGAGTTCTGGTTGGCTGATTGTGGGGGATCAAAGGTTGACAAGATGGTGATGTCCTTCTGTTTACAGTTTCACTGCACCTGCTGATGCTTTCGCACAACTTCTTTAAATGCATGCTGCATTATTTTACTTTTTCAAATGTCAGCCAGCCATGTTTGTAATCTGGTTCCTGATGATGCAGTTCTTGTGGTCCTCTTCGAGTGCAGGGGCACCCCTTTTGTCAGCAGCAAAAAACAAGAAAAAAGGTAAAACTCCAACTCCTCTTCACCTGACCTGCAACAACAGTTTCAGTCTGAAGTTATAGGCATTGCAGGTGGACCCATCCTGAGTTTCCAACAGCTAAGCAAGTAAGCCTCACCTTTGGGAACAGCTTACTTGAACTTTACTGACATAATGATATCAAGAGGAGCAGCACTGTTCCTACTGCCAAGTTTGCGGACTACATTGTTTTCAATATACATGTGACTTGCAATTGTTTCAATACCAAAATACAGTGCCAAATTAGGGTTATTAAAAGTTTCCAAAAACTAGAGTCTGAAGGGTTAAGATTATAGAGCTAGAAAGGCTCAGCTACAGGAAATGGGGAGGAGATAAGAGAACAGAGACACAAAAGCAGTAAGGCTCTTGTTAGTCTGGAGTTGAGTCTAGAAGGAGAGTGCAGCTGAGAGCAGCTGTCCCAGCTTTCAGGCTGAGACCAGGCCTCTGGGTGCACTGGGCCTGGGTGTATCTGTCAGCCCTGAAGTGGCTGCAGTGCTTCAGACCAGGGATGTGGCAAAGGTAGCTTCTCAGGCACAGTCTCTATTGGGTCAGAAGGAGCAAGCCAGAGAGCGTGAGACACTGAAATAGAATAGCAGAGCAGACAGACTTCACCCAGAGAACTGAGGAACTCAGTTGGCTCGATTCATCCTTTGGTGATGGGTTCTGGAACCCTAGAGTGTATTACCTGGATAAAGGTAAAGAGGTGTAGGTAGGTAGGTAGATAAAAACTTAATCTGTTTATCAGGATTGAGCAATTAGGTGAACAACCCTATTTTCAAAGTCATCCTGGTTGTGCAAACATAGTGGTAACCAATGTCATGATGCAGAATAACAAGATACATCACAGCATATCTCAGGAAATCCTGATTAGTTTCTATTAGATGTCTGTGATATTTCCTGATATATCCAGATACAGACTGTATCTTGCCACTAGCTACTATGATAGAAATGACAAAACCACAGTGCAAAATCATAACAATCTAGGAACACAAACAATATATATGTAAATGGTCCCCTAGATGCTGATTCTAGAAACCCTCCATATGGAAGGAGAATTGGCCAGGGCCTTAGGAAGTGTACAAGTACTTGAGGAACAAGCAGCAAGGTCCCAATGAGCTCTACGCTTTACGTAAAGTTTCTTAACCTAACAGATTTAGATTTACAAGACTAAAGGACCCAGGACAGCCTCCCCATATAAGACCTTTGAGGGCCCTATACAATATTAACACAAATACTGTATAATCATTAACACTTGCAAAAATAGTGGAATATGGTTTTACATTTATTAAGTCCTTGCTGAAACTGTTTTGGGGTATAGGTGACAAATTGTTCCAAGATTAAGAGACACAGAAGTTTAATGTGATATGACCATATCTGGTTTTCACTCTTAGTACCTATAGTCCATGATAGTAGATGTCTCTCAGAGTGCAAAAATGATTTGGTTGGGCAAGAAATTAACTTAAATTTACTGGTATGTTAGTTTTAATTGTCTTAAAGAGCAAAGCAAGCCACACTTCCTCCCTTCTAATTTCAAATGGACCCAAGTTTAATGTTTTGTACATCTGACAGTGATGTTTGGTAAATGGACAGTTAAGATAAACCATGCTAGTTTGTTACAAAACACAGTAAGCTTTGAAAGTGCCTTTTTATGAGCATTGTGGTAGACAATATATCTGTACTCCAGCATAGGCAATATCAAGTGTGTGGCAATTTTTGACCTCGTATATGGGGTACACATACAGCCACTCTACACAAGGCATCAACGTGAGAACTATTTTTAATATTTGATTTACTGCATGTGGGTAAAAGAACTTTATGAATTATCAATACTTACTCCCAGATATTTATTTTCCCTTATGATCTCTTTTTTGTCTACTGTACCTTCAAGAGTATTTTATTTTAATTTATTTTGTTGTACAAGTTTTGTTTTTAAGTAGTGGTGGAAGGTCATGGCCTAAGTCTTTTTTTGTGTGGGACATATGGGAGCGAGGAGATTGGCCTTGCCTATCCAATGTATGAGAGCCATCTTATCAGGGACATCAACACAAGGGTTGGTACTTATTTTGAATGGGATAAAAAAATCATGATATGACAACTGGGGAACCAAGGATGTGCTTAGCTCTGAATGCCAGCTTACATCCAGAAAGATCCTCCATGGACCAAGTGGTAAATAACCACAGGAAAAATTGTAGTTCACTTACCTTAGAAACTCACTTCTATATGTTAAATGACAGAATGGGAGGTAATACGTTGGGTAATTATACATTTTCTGGACCAAATGGCAGTTTGGTTATGGATTGAACCTGGTATAATGTGAGTATCTTGATGTATGTACTTGAGATTTAAGTTGCCCCACTCCCAGAGACTGAGCGTCTTCCATTGATTTTAATATATAATGCAATAGGGAATAATCAGCAAGGAAAAAGGAGCAAGGGCCTAGACTGGTGATTATCAACAAAAAACATCAAATTGGGGACAGTAATAGGGCAGAGAATTTGAAAATTATATTGGATTCTTCATTCTTTATAAATCTTAAGAAATAGATTTCACATGAAACCTCTCCTGAACTAATAAGGAACATATTTAATAACCTTAACATCAAATTATCCCCTTGCTTATATAACACATAAAATATAAAATGCTTCCATAAATAACTTATTAATGTTAGCTGTAAGAAAGCAAAGAAATCTCTTAACTGTTTTATTGGAGAAGTGAGGTACAGCAAAACTAGAAATAACATTAGAGCCTTAGATAAAATAAGAATGTTTCTTGAAGAAGAGAAACTAAAACATTAATTAGGCTAATGGGATAGACCAAGAGAATCAATGGAAGCAAAGAACACCAAGCTCTCTTAAATTATTTTGGCAAATGACCAGAGAAGTTTTACAAAAACAGTGGATACTTATATATCACCCGATGTTTGGGTTAAGCATTTTTCATCTCTGGGAGGTGACCAGTGGGGTGCCACACAGGTACAGTGTTGGGACCAGTCCTCTTCAATATCTTCATAGGGGACAATGCAGAGGAGCTGGAGGGGCAGGCCTGTCTTTTTTGCAGATGACACCAAGATCTGCAATAGGGTGGGCACCCAAGAGGAATAGGAGACAATGCACAGGGATCTAGGGAAAAACTAGATGAGCAGTTGAAGGCATGGCAGTTGAAGTTCAATGCCAAGCAAAGCAAAATCATGCACCTAGGGTGCAGTAACCCTGATGCTGAGCATAGGATGGGAGGAAGTTGGTAGTCACTAGGCAAGGAAAGGACCTTGGGGTTATTATTTCAAAAGACCTCAAGGTGACACCACAATTTGACAAGGTCATGGGCAGAGCTAATACCACTCACTGGTAAGCCCCCACCTGGAGCATTGTATCCAGTTCTGGAGACCACACCTCAGAAAAGACATAGACAGCATGGAGGCAGTCCAGAGAAGGGAAACCAAGATGATCTTGGCATTGCAAGGGAAGCCCTGTGAGGAGAGACTGAGGGATCTCAATATGTACACTCTGGAGGAGAGGAGAGCAAGGGGTGACATGATCAAGACCTTCAAGTACCTCACAAGGGTGAACAGAGTGCAGGGAGGGAGCCTCCTCCTTAAGAGGATGAACTCCAGGACTAGGGGATATGCAATGACATTGGAGGGGGGAAATTTCAGGAAGGATGTGAGGAAATACTTCTTCATTGAAGGAGCGGTAGAAGCATGGAACAGACTGCTACCCAAAGTTGTGGAGGCTAGAATGGTGGAAGGCATCAAGCATGCATGGGATAGACACATGGGTATATTAGTATAGAAACAGGGAGGGGGAGGGTCCCTGGAGACCAGTTAGGATCTGCAGAGGTGCAATAGCATGTAATCTTTGGGCAGACTGAGTGAGCCTAGCAGTTCTTTTCTGCCAATAAATGTTATGTCTCAATGTTTCAATAAAGTTAACATAAACAAGGTTATGGGTCCCTATGGAATACACCCAAAAATGCTAAAGGAGTTGGCCAAATAACTGTTTGTCCAACTGCAATGATATTTAATAAGTCAATAAGATCAGCCTATGTACCAGAGGATTGAACAGTGGGCCATGTAGTTCCAGTATTCAACAAGGCTGAGGCAGGGAATCATAGACCAGTAAACCAGACATCAATACCAGGCAAGCTACTGGGAAACAAACATAAAAAAATTAAATAGTTCAAAACTTGGATTTAAAAGCTCAGTACGGATTCAGCAAAGTGAAATCATGCCCAACAAACCTTGTTGCATTCTTTTGTTTTTATTTATAATACTTTTATCACATTCATTCATACATAACTGTTATTCACATTAATTTGTTCATTAATCCATGTGTTAATTAATAAGTCATTTTTTCCCAATCACTGATCCAGTATAAGGTACTGAAATTAAAATGAGGTCAAAGTCCACAAGCAAATACAAGATGTGGTCCAAGTATAACAGGGAGCAAATAGCAGTACCTATAACTAGTTAAATTAATTTAAACAATCAAGTTACAATTTTATCTAATAGTCCCACAGTATGTGTCATTCATAATATGGAGAACACTAGAAAGGCAACCATGCACAACCAGCCTGTGCTGCCACAGAGGGGGTTTGATTTTATCTGAATGTGACAGGGTTGAATAAGACTCTGCTCCATGTGTTATGCAGAGAGAGTCAAAAGCAAGGATCTATTCTGTCCCTTCCTGTTTTGTTAGTTATCTATCTTTTGCCTATGTGATTGCACAATCAAATTTTCCTTGTGGAGCCTTGGAGATGGCCACTCCAATGGTCCCACATATCCCCCCTATTGTCTCCCTTCTTTCACTTGCTGTTTCTGTTCTTTCTGTCTCCCCATGCTTCTCTGTGGTTAAAAATATGTATATATGTGAATCTGTATGAGAAACTGGCTTCCCTTGGTTTGTAAATGTATATAGTTATATTGCTGAAATGACTGCAGAAAACTATTTGGAAAACAGGAAGTTAACCTTGAGATGAAGTATGACCTCCACAAACTCCTCTGCAGAGCTGTCAGCAAGAAAATCAGCCCTGGGACATAATGTCTTAATTGGTGGAACCTGTTAGCAGAACTAATGTACTCTTTGGCTGGTCAAAGGAAGGTCAATGAAAAGAAAATCTTGTTGGGTTTTGTGAAAAACAGGAGATGTAACTTAACATGATCAGGATGCAGAGATTCATTGCCAGGGAAAAACTTCTTATAAAAGGGAGAGCAACATTCTGTTGAGAGAGAGACGGAAATTTAGAATTAGCAATACCCTTAGATGAAGGACTTTGTTTTGTCCAAACTGCCTTTATAACAGCTAGCTTGCACAATTTTATTTTTTATTTTATTGTTCTTGATAATAATAAAACTCTCACTGCAAATGTTATGATGTCTCCTGGTTTGGCTATGCTGTTTGACCTGTGCCTCAATGACACTGAACACTGAGGTGGCAGATTAGGCTGGTTGGGTATCACAAGTCATAAGAGGGAGGTAATATTCCCTCTTTACAAGACACTGGATAGGCCCCATCTGGAGTACTGCGTGCAGTACTGGAGGCCACACCTTCACAAGGACATTAACCAAATTGAGGCAGTCCAGAGAAGGGCAACCAAAATGGTGCAGGAACTGCATCAGAAGACATATGAGGACAGATTAACGGAGCTCAATATGTATACCCTTGAGCAAAGGAGGGAGAGAGGTGATATGATCGAAACATTCAAACACCTTAAGGGCATTAACAAGGTGAAAGAGCCTAACATGTCTAAATATAAGAAAAATAACAGGACAAGAGGACACAGCATGAGATTAGAGGGAGGCTGATTAAGGGGGAATGTGAGGAAATTCTTTTTCACAGAAAGAGTGGTGGGTGCTTGGAACGGCCTACCTCAGGAAGTGGTGGCTATGAATACAGTGCAGGGCTTCAAACATGCATGGGATAGGCATAAGGGAGCAATACAGATGAGTATGAATAGATAGGCCACTGACAGAGCAAAGGCTGATGGTACATTTATAAGGTAGAAAAATAAATGGGCAGACTGGATGGGCCTTGCGGTCCTTATCTGCCGTCAATCTCTATGTTTCTATGTGCATGTGGTTGCCCATCCATCATTTTTTATAGTGCATAATTTTTTTTTTTTTACTTTTTTTAAGTTCTGGAAAAACTACTGCATCTGTGTGTGTCTTCTTTCTCCATCATCTTGCTCCCCACTAGCTCTCTCTACATCATTCAACTCGTACCTTTGTCCCTGAATCAGTAAGTGATATCCAATTTACCCACTTTACCATGTTCTTGGAGTTTAATAAACCAGAGGGAAGTCTGAAATCAGGAAAAACCACCACGGCCATAACAGCAATTCACTTTTATTTGTAACTGCTTGATGTGCATGCAGTGGTTGTTTCCTTTTCAAACTGAAACATGTACAGTCTCTAAAGGGTTTCAGAATGCTGTTCTACCACAAAAGGGCACAATCACATTCCATGACCTTTGAACTGTGGTACAACAGCATTTTGAAAAGTACATAACAACACTCTACTATGCACTATGTTGTTATTTTAAACAGTATACTAATCTATCTTCAGGGATGTCTTAGGTACCTCCACTTCCTCACTACCACACAACTAAGTAATTGTAAATACCTACTTAAACATTTTTTGGGGGGCAACCACATCCACCGCTTTGGGGTTAAATGGCAGAGCTGATTTTCCTGAAAACACATTTCATGGAGATTTACAAGTACACAGTTATGTGGTCATGAAGGCATTAGTACATAACGTATTCACCACATTTGGTTAGAATACAGTTTAAAACAATGAAGTTATGGATGACTCAGAATTGTACATGGAAATAAAACCAAGTCTGAATGCATGTACACTATGCCTTATTTAGGACTTAGTTGTTTCAAGCATTGCATGCAGCTGCCAGTGGCTGTCCCTGAAGGTGCGAGGAGTGTAAGTGCCAGCCGCTATCTCACGACTGCAACTGGGGGACTATGGAGAACTGGCACTGGGAGGGTGTCACCACTAGACCACCAGGGACAGTTATACTAAAACTGCCAATGAGGGGGACTGAGGAGAGGGAGGGGGACCAGTACGCTATTGGGGGCAGTCATAATGTAACTATTGGTAACAAGGTTGGGTGTGGGAGTGGGGCAGGACTTTAATTTTTTGGGTGGCTGCAGGGCCATCAGGCAGGCTTAACCATGCCTAGGTGCTAGTCACAGTGTAGAGGCATGGTGCGACCTGGTTAATGGCCCCATAATGAAATGCAAATGTGTAATTTGTGACTTGCATCCATTATGGGGTCATTTACCTTACCCTCCCTCTTCTCTCCAGTGACCACATACCACTTTATGACCAGCAGGTGTCTCTGTTTTGCGCGTTTGCACCTGTTGGCACCTTTCACTAGCATCACTGTACTGGTACTAGTACTGCAACTGCAAATGCACGCTCAGCATGTGAGCAGTTTCTGTTTCAGCATAGAAGTTTTAGTGCACTGCCCAATTTAGTGCTTCATGCTACTTTTTAGGCCAAGGACTACCTGTGTAGGAATATCTAGCCCATAATGCATTAATAGTGAAGATTTGACATTAAAGAAATGAATAACAGAAACATTTTGGACAATAGGGATTTAAACCAATTAGTAGGTATAGCATAAGTAATACAGAAACCCCCCCTCTGTAAGGCAAATGAGGACTCAAATAAAACAAGCATTTGACAATGCCGAATGTTTGCTTGCTGGTATAGGCATTGGTACTGCATGAGTTAGAGAGATACATAATAGGAATGGTAGTGAAGTATTGAACTAACGCCAACCCCAACCCCCACCCAGCAGAGATTGACAGGCATTGGGGTGTGCCTTTGGGTCACCGGCCATAACGCTCATGCCATTCCACCTCACCCCACCCTGCAGACACTGACAGGTGTCATGGTGTGTGTTGGGGTCTTCGGCACTTACGCTCACCCCATTCCTTAAAGAAATAAGCTGAGATGGGTGCAGTATAGGAGAATGGGGTGAACATTAGGGCCAAAGGCCCCAAGTTACACCTCAATGCCTGTTAGTGGCTGCAGGGTATGGGTGGGGGTGGAATGGCATCAGCATTATGGCTGATGACCCCAAGCCACACCCACGATGTCTGCCAATCTGTACAGGCTGGGGCATTATGGTTGGAAACCCTAATGCCCTGGGCATCTGTTGGTATTTTCACTCCAAATTTTCAACATGGGCTTTTTGGGACCCCACCTCATGAACAGTGGCACTATCATTTCATTACTCAACCCAAAGGTGATTTCGCGACAGCAAATGTGCCATCTGGTGCAACATCTGCAAAAAGACATTTTGAGCAAGATGTGAAAAATGACATCTGTACTGTTCATGAGGAGGTGTGAAAAAATAGCAATGATGAAAATCTGAAGTGAAAATAGAAAAAGTGGTGAAGATACGAACATGTGTAGAAATTACATAATGCACGCTCGTAATGTGGTTATTTTTGGGAATTTGTTCACCAAATTTTCAACATGGCCTTTCTGGGACCTCCCCTCATGAAGAGTGGCATTGTGATTTCATTAATCTATCCCAAAAGTTGATTTCTCACAGCAACTGCACTATTCTGATCCACAAGTATGAAAACATGTTTCAGGCAGGATGCAAAAAAATGACAGCTGTACTGTTCATAAGGAGGTGTGAAAAAAATGGTAATGTTGGAAATTTGGAATGAAAATATTGAAAACTGGTGAAGTTACGAGTGTGAGAACAAACTGCACAATACACACTCATAACGCAGTCATTATTTGGAGTTTTTTCACCAAACCTGCAACATAGGCTTTTTAGGACCTCACCTCATGAACAGTGGCACTGTTATTTCATTACTCAGTCCTGAAAGGTGATTCTGTACAGCAACTATGAAATCACCTTTCAAGACTGAGAAATGAAATGACAGTGTCAGTGGTGATGAGGTGGGGTCCCAAGAACCCCATGTTGAAAATATGGGGCCAAAACTCCAAAAATGGCTGAGATATCAACCTAAGTAGAAACCCCCCATTGACTCCCGTTTTAGAGCTTACTGTGATTTTCTTCAGTTTGCGGTCGGCTTTTGAAGAGTGCAGACGTGTTCCCGATCCACAGAAGAGAGCAGCACCAGACCTTTGGAGGTAAATATGGGGTGAGGGGGGTGCATGGAGGTGAAGTGCACACAGGGAGGGTCAGGAGAGGGGAAGGGGGCCAACGGGATGATGAGGGACTGTTTTCTTTTTTGCAGGTAAAAAAAATGCAGAGGGAAGGTATTCTTCTTTTACAGGTGTAATTTTATGAAAAATAGATTTTGACACACTGGGGTGGGCTCCCAGTGTGCAGGACTAATGGGGGGGATCAATGCCTACCCAGGGATTCGGCACCCTGAGGTCAGCTGAAAAAAAGGGGTATGGGGGATGCATCCTACACTGGGAGTGGGCATCCCAGTGTTGGAAAAACATAATGTTTACTTTGGCAGACTGGGGTGGACTCTCAGTGTGCCACAATAGTGGGGGGAGGCATGCTGACATGGGAATTGGGCACCCTGTTGTCAGGAAAAGATAGCTTGGGGGGCATGCCAACACAGGGATTGGGCACCCCGATGTCGGCTTTGGGGGGAGTGTGTGGTGGGCAGCAGGAGCTGCCAATTATGCAAAGCCAGGTGGCTAATTTTTTATTTAATCAGGAAAGGCACATTGAGCAAATGAGCTGCTCGTAAGTTCAGCCATGCGCATTACTGTGCACTGTGATGTGCATGACTGGAATGTTCCTGGTTGCTGGGAAGGGGGGGAAGAAATCTGCCACTGCAGTGATGAAACTGTCCATGATTGGAGCAGCAGATTTATTTCAAGTCTGACGCTCACTCTGAAACTGCCGTCATTAAAGAGTAAACAGGGAGCAGATGAGGCACTCTGGGTCACCCTGGAGACAGAAAATGGCACCACAATCCGCATGGGGGTTGCATACAGACCCCCATCTCAGGGGGAGGGAATGGACAAGGAAATGATAGAAGGCTTCCTTAGAATGTCAGAAAAAGGGGAGATATTGTTGATGGGGGACCTGAATATGCCAGATGATAACTGGAGCACCTTTGCTGCAGGCACATACAAGAACATGATCATTCTTGATGCCCTACAGGGGCATGCCTCAGACAGCTAGTATTGGAACCCACTCAGGAGGGAGCAATCTTAGACCTGGTACTCTCAAATGGGGATGGAGAAAGAATCTCAGATTTAGAAGAGGGTAGCCATCTGGGAACAAGCGACCACCAAACAGTGTGGTTCACGATAAACACAGCCATACAATCAAGCCATACAAAAGCAAGAGTATTGGACTTTAGGAGGGCTGACTTTGGGAAAATGAGAGAGTGCCTCAGAAAAGCACCTGTAAAAGAAGAATACCTTCCCTCTGTGTTTTTTTACCTGTAAAAAAGAAAACAGTCCCTCATCATCCCGTTGGCCCCCTCTCCCTCTCCCAACCCTCCCTCTGTGCACTCCACCTCCCTGCACCTCTCTCACCCCATATTTACCTCCAGAGGTCTGGTGCTGCTATTTTCTGTGCACAGGCAAGAAAGAGGGGTGGAGAAACAATGGGGAGTAATCAAAACAGCCATCACAGAGACAACAAGCCTTTGTGTAAAGCAAATCAACAAAACACAATGAAGGAAAAAAATGGTATGGTTCTCAAAAGAGGTGGCAGGGAAGGTTAAGAAGAAAAGGATAGCATTCAGGAAATATAAGGAAACACAGAAGGAGCAGGACAGAGAATTTTATCAGTTAAAGCAGAAAGAGGCTGGGAAGGCAGTCAGAATAGCAAAGACCCAAACCGAGGAAAGGATAGCCAACTCTGTTAAGAAGGGGGATAAGACCTTTTATAGGTACATTAGGGAGTGAAGAAAGACCAAAGGAGGGATACTGAGGCTTAATAAAGGGAAGGGAAAGTGGGTAGAGGGTGACAGTGAAAAAGCAGGGATACTGAATGAATATTTCTGCTCAGTATTCACAAAGAAGAGGAGGGGGAGGTACCTAAACCAAACAAGAGAAACACTCTGAAGATGGGGGTCGATACCAGTCCATTTACAGAAGAAAGGGTTCTGAAAGAACTAATAAAATTGAAGGTGGGCAAAGCAATGGGGCCTGATGGGATTCACCCAAGAATTCTAAAGGAACTAAGGGTAGAACTAGTGACACCGCTGACTACTCTCTTTAACAAATCATGGGAGGATGGGGTGGTACCTGAGGACTGGAGAAGGGTAGATGTGATTCCTCTTCACAAAAGTGGGAGCAGGACAGAGGCAGGAAACTACAGACCAGTTAGTTTGACCTCAGTGGTAGGGAAAATGATGGAATCACTTCTGAAGGAAAGAATTGTTGAGTACTTAGAGGCCAGTGGGGCAGAGGACCCAAGGCAGCATGGATTCATGATGGGATGGTCATGTCAGATGAATCTAATAGATTTCTTTGACTGGGTGACCAAAGTAGTAGACCAGGGAGGGGCTGTGGACATGGCCTACCTAGATTTTAGGAAGGCATTTGATACAGTCCCACACAAAAGATTAATACACAGCCAGCCTTGGAGTGGGTCCCAAGGTGGTAGCCTGGATAAAAAATTGGCTAGACAACAGGACGCAAAGGGTAGTAGTAAATGGAGTCCACAGTGAAGAAAGGAGGGTTACTAGCAGGGTACCGCAGGGTTCAGTACTAGGACCAGTCCTTTTTAATGTCTGTATAAGTGACATTGCAGAGGAACTGGAAGGAAAAGTATGTCTCTTTGCAGATGACACAAAGATCTGCAACAGGGTTAATACACAAGATGCAGTGGAAAGGATGAGAAGGGACTTGGCAAGATTGGAGGAATGGTCAGATGTATGGCAGCTCAGATTCAATGCAAAGAAGTGCAAGGTAATGCACCTGGGAAACAAAAACCCAGGGGAAGAGTACACAATAAGGGGTGAGATACTGACAACAGTAAAAATGGAAAGGGACCTGGGAGTAATTATATCAGATGACCTAAAGGTGGGTAAGCAATGTGAGAAGGCAGTAAGGAAGGCTGAGGGGATACTGGGATGCATAGGGAGAGGCATCAATAGTAGAAAACAGGAAGTTGTTATCCCTCTGTATAGACAGTTGGTGAGACCCCATCTGGAGTACTGTGTGCAGTTCTGGAGACCCCATATCTGCAAAGACATAGACAGAGTGGAGGCTGTCCAGAGGAGGGCAACCAAAATGGTGCAGGGTCTGCACCAGAAGATATACGCAAGAAAGACTATTAAAGGAGCTTACTATGTATACCCTTGAGGAAAGAAGGAAGAGAGGACATGATAGAAACTTTCAAGTACCTCAAGGAATCAACAAAGTCCAAGAGGGTAGCATCTTTCTGAAAAGAGATGTGCGAGAACAAGGGCACAATTTGAAGCTAGAGGGGGATGGCTCAGAGGTAATGTGAGGAAGTATTTTTTCAAGGAGAGGGTTGTGGATGCATATAACAGCCTCTCTGAGGAGGTCATGGAGTCAAGAACAGTGGGGGAATTCAAGAATGCATGGGACAGACATAAGGCAGTCCTAGTGGGAGGTAGGAGGAAGTAAGCTGTTGGTTAACTAGGATCTGCAGCTTATCTGTGAGGTAGGAAAATGGGCAGACTAGGTGGGCCAAGCGGTCCTTATCTGCCGTCACATTCTATGTTTCTGTTTCATTGGCAGCTTCCCTGTTGATTGGTGGTAAAGGGACACGCTCCTGAAAGCATTCGCCAGATTTGCCAAACGCTGCCACACCTCTGTAATACTCTGCTCTCCTCAAAATGTTTCTTATGCGCTGCATGTGAAAGCAAACTTAAATAGGAAGAAAAAAAACTATTCTGAAGGAATCCATTCTATTTTCTCATAAGTCTCTGTGTTTCCAGGATCCAGTCTAATATCAAGGTTAGGAGCCATGCATGAAATAGAGAATAAAGTACGGGGTGGTGTGTGTAACGAGATTTTACACACACCGAGGGGTTGGATGTCATATAAACCTCGAGAGTGAAGCTCGAGGGGTTTATCCAGGCATCCAACCCCAAGGGTGTGTGTAAAATTCGAGTTTACACACCACTCCATATTTTATTTTATATAATTGCTGTGTTAGGCTTTTTTGCCACAGCAATTATACAGTATAAAATAAACAGGTTCCAGTGTATTCTCCAAGTGTATCCTGCAGTCGGTCCTTTTAGTCCGGTGCCGAGATTTTCGTTTTTTAAAACTGTTTTTTTTCCTTTCTGCAGGTCTTTGTGTGTTCCCAGGGTATATGGGGTTGAGAAAATAAAAGAAAAGGACTTACCACCGAGTTCTTGTGGTGGTTCTGTTTTAGGCGACACGGAAGCAGTGAGTGGTCTCAACTTGTCGTGCTGCTGCGTGAGCATGAGCACAGCAAGGGAAATCATGCGCATGATTGCCGTTATAAACACTCCTTTATAACGGCAAATTACACCATGGTTTGCCTATGGGAAAAAGCCTAAGCCAGTTATTATTGTCCTATTATAATACAAAAGCAGAAAATAACTAATATTCATGGTCATGCCAGTTCAGCTATGTCAGATTCAGAGTCGTTGATTCTGGCACCACTGCATGTTGTCTTTTATCTTCTTTTTTGTTAGCTTTTTGTAGGAGCAGAACATATTTTTGCTGATCCAGTTCATAAAAACTATAGCACTGGCAATTATAAGTTACAGTACGTTTCGCTGGAAAGGGTGCATCACCTGGCAATTATAAGTTACAGTACGTTTCGCTGGAAAGGGTGCATCACCTGGCAATTATAAGTTACAGTACGTTTCGCTGGAAAGGGCGCATCACCTGGCAATTATAAGTTACAGCACGTTTCGCTGGAAAGGGCGCATCACCTAGTTCCAGCACTTCTTCTCAGTGTCAGCGGCATTTTTTTCATTCAAGCTTGGGTTGAGGCATCCAGGAAGATGTGGCATTTGTGCGATCTGAAAAATAAAGTCCCTCCTTTTACAGTAGACAGTGTGATAATTTCTCAGGCTGCCTCAAATGCCACTGTAATTATCATGGTAGTTTTAATGCCCTTTTTTCTGTGCCATTGAGTTGTAGCACATGTGGCATCTTGTATCTAATGTTTGCATTCAAAATACTTCTTGCTTTTATGCATTTTGTTGCTGCGAGCCATCCAGAGCATTTTTCACCCTAATGGAAATATAAGCTTTTTCTCAGATTGTAAAGTCAATGCCTGAATTAGATTGCTGTTTATTAAATTTCTAATAGAGTCAAATTCAGTGTCAAACAGTATGAGCATTATGGTATTCCACTGTATTTCTGAGAGGCTCATTCTGTTTTAATATGGTCAATGAATTGTGTTTTTTTTCCAGCACTAGGGCTACAGATGTAAGGGATGTAAATTTAGCTCAGCTGTTTATCTGTGTGCTTATTTTTTTTCTCAAATAAACCATTTCAGTTTGAAAGTCATTTACTTGTTCAACTGTATATGTTTTAGATACTGTATGACCATCTCTACTTTTCCCCAAACTACATACAACAGGGAGATACAATGGCAAAACTCTTAATGTCTTGAGCATCCAGAGTTGTTTTTACCATTGCCATATCAGAAAGGGACTTTTAAATAAAGAATAAACAGTGGATAAATGTGTGTTACAAGGTGATAATTCAGTAGAGGGGTTCATGGAACATTATAATACAGGAAGCTGAAGGCTGAATCAGCCAGTTCCATATGTTAGACCATGTGCCAGTTGTGGTGGATCTGGAGGTACAGCCAGCCATCAGGGCTCCCAGCTGGAGACTTAATGCATCTTTATTACAACAGCCAGGATTTCCCGAAATTGGAACAGAACACGATTGTGGACTATTTGGTCCACAGTAAGGTAGAGGATACCTCCATGTGAGCCTGGTGGGATGGTTTAAAAGCTACGGTCATGGAGAGAATAATTTCATAAACCTCTAACCTAAAAAAAGACAGAGGAAGTAGTGTTTGGACTTAGAGCAAAAAAAATATATGATAAAGAGTGTGAGTACATGATTTCTTTAGATGAAAAGCACAATAAAGATCAGTTGAGGAAAACACAAAATAGAAAGGGAAATTAGATCTGCCAGACAACAGTTTTATAAAGCTGGTAACAGGGCAGGATGCCTATTGGCATTGCAAATTAGAAAGACCGCTGCCACCAGGGTGGTACTGCAGCTTAGAAGGAACCCCACAACACACAGTATGAAATGCACCCCAGGCTTGCTGTAAATAAGTTTGCTGTTTATGATAAAGAGCTGTACATTGGTACAGAGGTCCAAGACAGACTGATTAAACAAGATGACATCTTCCACGATCCAGGGCTTCCAACCCTGTTAGAAGATGCAAATATAGAAGGATCTGTTACCCAAGAGGAGATACATAACACAATTCACAGTCTGAAAACTAACAAGTCCCCAGGCACAGATAGCATAACTGCTGAATTCTATAAAAAATTTAGGGAGATGTGTCTCCACTCCTGACAATGGTGTGCCAGGGAGTGCAGGAGGAAGAGGGGCCCCCGCCATCATGGTCTCAAGCCTAAATCTCAGTAATCCATTAGGCTGGAAAAGACCCAGTGCTTTGTAGTTCATATGGACCAATCTCTCTCTTAATGTTGATCAAAAGATTTTTACAGCCATCCTGGCTAACAGGCTGCAAGAATAGGTGTGGGACCTGGTCCACCCTGATCAAACAGGCTTCATTAAAGGCCAACATTTGTACAGCAGCATACGGTGACTCCTAAATATCCTATCTAAATATCTGCAAGATACAATGGCACTTTTCATGGATGCACAGAAGGCCATTGACAGGGTGGACTGGACCTTTCTACACTACACCTTAACCAAAATGGGATTTAGGGAGCAATTTCTGAATGGTATTACAGCCCTATATGTAGCCCCTGAGGCTGTAATCAACGTAAATGGTATCAAATCAAAGAGATTCTATTTATCAAGAGGAACCAGGCTGGGGTGCTCCCTCTTCCCCCCTCTTCTTTCTCCTCTGTATTGAGCCCCTGGCCCTCCGAGGACCAGAAAAGGAACACAAGATATTGTTATTTGCTGACAATGCCATGTTCTATTTGAATAACCCAGAGAGATCTATACCAGAGTTGTGTCAGCTGCTAGAGGCCTATAGAGAGTTATCAGGATATACAATCAACTATGGGAAGTCTGAGGCCCTAAAATTGAGTGAACTCTGCCAGGCAGTTTTTACTGTAGCTAACATCCCCTTCACTTGAACAAGAGACAAGAAAGTATGGTACCAAGGGTGAAAATTATTACAGCCCTCCACTAATTATTCCACCTAAATTATCATGCTTTACTACAGGAAATTAACATGGATTTGCGCAACAATGGTCAATCCTTCCCCTTATCCCTAGCAGTACAGATCAATATTTTAAAAATGAACAGCATGTCCAAACTTCTGTTCTTCTTCCAGGTCTTCCCTATTAAACTCTCTAAATTGTTCTGAAAGAAACTGAACAAACTCCAGATGAAGTTCGTCTGGAATGGGGGAAGGCACAGAATTGCACAAAAATTGCTTGAACAGCTCTGGGATAGAGAAGGCCTCAGACTCACAAACCTCAGACAATATCACACTGCAGCCCAACTACTCCCACTATTATTATGGTTAAAATAAAAAGAGAGCATGGGGTGGTATGAATTAGAGAACGTACCCTGTTACCAGCTTCCCCTCTACGCACTACCCTTTATTAAGTTAAGACTTGGAAACAGTTGGGCAATCCCAGGACAAGGCAGACACTTAGAGCACCTCAAAAGACTAAGTCAGTCAATAAGATGTCAAATTCTGCTGGCCCATTAACCATTACAATAGGAGACCCAGAGTTTCACTTACCTAGGCTTGACAACATCTTTAGAAGATGGAACCATAAAGCACTAGCCCATTATAAACAAATGCTCCACGGTAAACAGCTGGCATCATTTGAACACCTAAAACAGACTTTTTGGGCTAGGCCAGGCTGATTTCTATAGGTTTCTTCAGCTGAGACATTGCCTACTGACAGATGTAGGACTCCCTAGTTTTAAAATGGACCTGACCAAACTAGAAGATTTCTTCTACTAGACCACAAGGCTGAAAGATGGAGGTAAATCCATCTCTCAACTTTGCCAAATTTTTCTGAAAGCAGGTGAAAACTCCTTAGACAACAATAGGTCCAACTGGGAACCGAGTCAGGAGACAGTCTTTCCATAGAATAGGAAATCCTTTGGCTTAACTGCTGGAAACTGGAAACCTCTCTCAATTGGAGGGAACTCAAAAGGAAAATCTGTACTAGATTATTCATGTTCCTGCTATAACCCAGCAGTTCAGTAGACTAAATTAACCTTAAGTGTGGGAGAGACTGTGGTCAGATAAGGACTCACCTACATGTTTTCTGGTCTTGCTCAAAATTAGGGGCTTTTTGTCAGAATATTCAAATGTAGTTAGACCAGCTATGGAACATACAGCTACCACATAGTTTTAAGTCCATGATTCTGGAACTTTCTCTGAAGGCAGCAAACCCACATAAAAAAGATAGTTATACATCTTATTGTGTATGGCTGCCTGCAAATGAATTACAGCACATTGGCATTCTCTGTCTCCCCCCGGCCCCCACCCTCACCCGAGGTGGGCGAATGGAGAACGAGGGTACAGGAAGTTCAGATTATGAAGTGTATAACAGTTGAACTAAACATGAATGTAAAAAAAATATACCACCCTAAGGACTGCCTGGGACATCCATCAACTGATTTGGACTTTGCCAGATACAGATCCAGCTGTGTGAATTGGACATGGGTCTGCAGCCATGCAACTGATAACGGAGCCCAAGGAACCAGAAAATGGACCCTCACCCTACTCTGGCCATCCCTCCTCCCCCACACCCTAACTGCTAATCATTTCAGAGAAACCCTATACAATCAGACCATCACACACTCAGACATCAGAAACAGAAGGAATAACCATACTACACAATTCTGGTTTGGTTTTTAGCTGTTACAGCTAGCTTATTAATTAATTGCTATATTCAGCGTTCAAATTAGTAAAATACACATAAAGATTTATTCAAGATGACATGCAGAACCACAGTGAACATGTTGTCTTTTGTCTGCCAATTACTGTTATGAAGCAATACTTCTGCTCACCATACCCTGTAAACGTACTTTGTCATTGATCCATAGATATGCACTTATTTACTTGTCAAGTTAGAAACATAGAAGTTGACGGCAGATAAGGACCACAAGGCCCATCTAGTCTGCCCATTTTTTCTACTTTATGAATGTGCCATAGGCCTTTATTATGTCAATGGCCTATCTATTCATACTCATCTGTATTGCTCCCTTATGCCTATCCCATGCCTGTTTGAAGCCCTGCACTGTATTCATATCCACCACTTCCTGAGGTAGGCCATTCCATGCATCCACCACCCTTTCTGTAAAAAAGAACTTCCTCACATTACCCCTTAATTGGCCTCCCTCTAATCTCATGCTGTGTTCTTTTGTCCTGCTATTTTTCTTATATTGAAACAATGTTAGACTCTTTCACCTTGTTAGTGCCCTTAAGACGTTTGAATGTTTCGATCACATCATGCTCTTGGTCTTTGAATAAAGCTGAGTTAAAAAAAAAAAAACGTAAAATGGGAGGACAGGCTTCATGAAGCTCTGCCTATCTCCCTGTGACCTGCTCTTCCATCCGAAACCAGGAGACTTCTGGATATGACTGTCTTGAGGGGAGGATGTCTTTCCTTCTTCCGACCCTACTGCACGGGGGAGGTCCGTGGGAGATGTGCACTCTCATATTCGGAGGAGGCAGAAGCCAGTCGTAGGACACAATAACAAGGCTGAAGAGCCACCGATTCACCCGAAGGTAGAAAAAGTTTAGTGGGGAAAAAAAGAAGCACATCTACAAGGTACTTAGGGCAGATGAACTATTTTACATGTAATTAATACATGTTTTATTTTTTTAGTTATTCTAAACTTAATACATTTTTTATAAATTACCCATTTTATAACTATAATAAGACACCCTAGGGTGTTAGTTGTGCAGCCACAACTGCACTTCCAGGGACTGAAGGCACTCGGCCTGTGGCATTGTGCCTTACTATGCCCCTGGGCATGCAGTTGTTAGAACACAACCAATACCCTGTGATGTACTATTGCTTACTTATACATGGCTCCCATAGATAATTCTATAGTTCTCACACCACCTTACCTCTAAATAAACATTTATCAAGAGGTTAGATATGAAGTGTTCACCATTCTCAACCTAAGAACCAACAAGAAAGCACCTTGTACAATGAGAATAACCTCACAATAGTGCTGTGCAGCCCTAAACTCAAAGAGAAACTGTCAAATCTTCACACAAAGAGACAATTTAAAATTAACTCTTAAATGGACATATAAATCAAACACTCAGTGTCTTGAACATGCAATTTATATCCACTTGTGATGGAGCAGGGTTCCCATATCTCACTCTTGGTCTTGTCACACATTTATTATGGTCTTGCTCCCTCATGCTTGGACATAAATTGTATATTTTAAGTTAGGCCATTGTGTATCCCCTGTGAATAAACTCCAAAATGTCTTTGTCCATTTGGATGCATGCAACACAGTTATTTGGCATTAGATCCAGAAACAGTAAGGGTGGAGCCAAAATGGTTATACAATTATAATATTGAACTATGAAACCTCATTCAGATTTCTTCCCAACTGAATATGAATGTGTAATTTTTAACGGGAGTGTCAACTTGAAAGCTAATTGATGTCATCTCTCCTGCTTGACATTCCCATTTTGCCTGAACCTTTTCCAGTGTGTTATTCTACGTCATGTGGCAAACATTTTACCTCTACAACATGCCATCTTCTGAACCTAGTGGAACACATCATGGACACAGTTTTTAATTCTAACGTTATTGACTGCAAGGGAGCTAGGGTAAAAGAAGACAAACTTGATGAGGGAGTCACTAATGAAATCTGTATTTATCTTTCTAGTGTGGCAATCTGTCTTTGAAGTAGCTCAACTCCCCATGCTTGCAGGCTGACAGAATCTATTGACAACACTCTTAATCACAGGCTGTCTGTATTTCTGCACTTCTCTCTTCCTGTTTAGTATTTTTTAAACAAAAATCTTACTCCAGCTTGCAACCTTTATGCAAAGCTGTGTTTTATATTCTGTCAGTCTGTCCTTTTCTCAATTTACCTGTCTCTGGTAAATAGAGAACTTGGAGGTGCAACGAATGAAGTATATGCTATTTTAATAGCTCATTCTGTCCTGGGCATCCATTTTGTGTCAGATTAAGCAATGGGTAGTTCAGACTTCATACGAAGCTATCTGAAGTAATTTAAGAACTTGTAATTAGTTTTGCAAACCCATTTCACAAATGTATTAGATTAGACAATAAAAGAATATTAGTTCCCATCATCTGCATTACTGATTTCAGTACCAGTTACCCTCCAGCTCTACCACCATCACCCCATCACATAAACTACAACCACTTTCTCCAAAAAAATGTGCACTACCACCACCATGCACACCACATACAGTACACCCTCTAAAGGCAAATGCCTCTCTGGTCTTGATTCTAAAATCCTCTATCTACTCCAGCTATTGCAACCCAACTTGCCTCTCTGCTAAACCTGTCCTTCTCACTTGCCTCTGTACCATCCATCTGGAAACATGCCACTGTAATCCCTCTGCATAAAGGTGGTGATCCCACCTCCCTTGGCAGCTACCAGCCCATCTCTTTACTATCCATTCTTGCTAAGCTTCAAGAGCATTTGGTTCTTTCCCAACTCTCCTCCTACCTTGACTCATCCTCCTTTTTCATACCTTACCAGTCTGGCTTCCAGAAAGGTCATTCCACCACCTCCTCCCTCCTTAGGCTCATTGACTCCATACTTACCAGCATGGATTAGGGACTTATCACTTCTGCAATCATTGTCAACCTAGTTAAGGCTTTTGACATTCTCTCTCATTCCCTCCTGCTTACCTATCTCTCTCTGCTGCTGGGCTCTCGGATACTGCTACCAGCTGGTTCTGTTCTTACCTAGTTGGAAGAACACAATCTGTTTGGATCTCCGACAAAACATCTCCCCCACTTCCCATAACTACAGGGGTCCCCCAAGGCTCAGTGCTCGGCCCGCTGTTATTTTCTATCTTCTTAAATTACCTTCCCTCTGCCTGTCTTACCACCTCTATCCATATGTATTCTAACAATACTGTCCTCTGTACATCCAGACCTTCCCCTGCTGATTTACCATCTAGACTTCAGGCTGATTTTGATAACACTCAACACTGGCTTCACTCAAATCAGCTATTCTTGAATGTCAAGAAGACAGTCTCCATGACCTTTGGCACTAAGCAGAAACTCTCTCAGCTCACATCCCCACCCTCCTTCCACACCCTTGATGGGACTTTGCTCGAGGACACCTCCTCATTTCACTATCTAGGGGTCTGGCTTGACCAGAACCTCCAATTCTCTGGATACATTGATGCCATCCACCAAAAGTTGCTTCCCAAACTGGGTGCCCAATATAGAAACCGTGGTTGCATCCTGCTGCCGGCTCGCAGTGCTCTGATCCAGAAAATGATACTGCCCATTTTTGACTATGGTGATGTAGTCTACTGTGCCACATCCCAAATCTTCCTTAGCCATGCAGGACATTATCTTTCTCCTTCTGCCATTTTGCTCTTGACAGTCCTCCATGTACCCATCATTGCAGCCTCTACCAATCTCTCTCCCTCCCTCCTCTCCCTAGCTGACAGATGACATATCCACTGTGACTCCTTACTTGCTAAATTCTGGTTTCACTCTCTCCCCTCTTTCCTCTCATCCTCTATCTCTCCCAAACCTCCTTTCTACCACTTCCTTAGAAACCAAGACTCACGAACCCTAAACCTTCCTCACAAATCTTCATCTACAGGCCAATCAGCTTTCTCCTACCACTTCCCTAAATATGGAACTCCCTCCCCAAGCCTGTCCAGCACTCTGCCTCACCTAAAATCCTCTCCTCCTTAAGGAACCTTTTCCCCCTGTCTGTACTTGTGCCTAATCTAAACATAATAAATGCTCCCTCACCTTATGTTTGCCCCCTGGTTGCACATAAACTGTTAGCACATATAAATGTTAAAAGCTAAATCACTCTGTCCCTTGTAATCTGTCGGAGTGATTATGTTTGTTTTGTTGCTGTGTCCTCTAAGTTTTACACTGTTTATAACTTTGCCTATAGTTGACTCAGTATCTCCTTGTCTTCTGATGTACACTGTATATCAAACTTTATACCCTCTGTAAAATTTTAATTACTACATGTGTAAGTTTATACCGCATATGATGTTTATATCTGTTTGCATCCCTTCCCTTTATCCCTTCCCCCTCCCACAGGATGCATCTGGAAATGAGCTTTTGCTCAGTATGTCTCTCCTGGTAAAATATTTTAAATAAATAAACAATGCCACTACTGTTTCACCATACATACCACTACATTCAGCACAAACAAACTACCACTACCATTCCACTAACACATGCTACCACTAACATCCTTACCACTCACAGTAACACCTTCACCACACACACTACCACCACCACCCCAACCATACGCACATGCTACCATCATCATAGTCACCAAGAGTTGTCCCTGCAGTGGCCTCTAGTTCATCACAGATGATTATCAAGTATAAGTATGGGCTGAATATAACAATATACATGCAGCACAATCCAGAACAAACTGGCCATGCAGGAAACATATTTGTGATTCTTAAAATCTTTAATACATTCAACTTGCCACCTAATCACAGCCCAATGTTTCACCCTAAATGGCTTCTTCAGAGGGAGGCGGTCCCTTGGAGTCTCTCTTTATACAGTATATACAGATTTTGCTATTCACACTTCAAAGTTATGGATTCATTGCCATGGTAATGTATCCTACAGAATTATCTCCTGACTATGGGACTCAAATTAAACTTCCATTTCTGCACTGGTGTGCTGAAGAAGCCTTTCAAGGTGACACAATGAGCTGATTGTAGGTGTGAAGCTGAGTTTACTAAATACCTGAAGAATCATGAATACTTTTCCTGTATGGCTGATTTGTTGTGGATTATGTACCACCATCACTTTCACCACATTTAAACATATGCACATAGATTACCCCCAACATCCCCAACCATACACACATGCTACCACCATCATTTTACCACACATAAACATATACACACACTAACACACACACACTCGCAGGGGCACACGCACATACATGCACACACAAACTGTCATCACCACACACAATACTGCCTTCACCACCACACTACCATGCAGGCAGTATGCACACAACCATCACCACTCACTACAAAATGTGCAAACAAACTACTGTACTGGGGGCACTAGAGAGCATGTTTACTAAGCAGATGCACCCTTTCCCAGCTCTGCACATCGGAGAGCAAATTATTGTATAAAAGTGATATTTT
Organism: Neoceratodus forsteri; assembly: GCA_016271365.2. Lineage (NCBI taxonomy): Eukaryota > Metazoa > Chordata > Ceratodontiformes > Ceratodontidae > Neoceratodus > Neoceratodus forsteri. The sequence continues at coordinate 354,294,870 of CM057454.1, read as the reverse complement.
CAGTGACCAGAGCTCAGAACTTTTGCAACTCAGTTTTAGGCCATCTTATAAGGAACCTTTTTTGACCATGGGATGCTGTAACAATTGTGGCCCCAGCAGAGGTAAAGTTCAGCCACCAACTGCCTCTCAGGCCGCTTCCTCAGAAGATTTGACATTGGGTGCTGGAGTCAGAGCGGAACTACTTGGAATTCATTAGTGACCTCAATGAAAGCCATCTGTGTTAAGGTGGAAACCGTATTGAAGAGGCTTACTGAACAGGATGTTAAAACTGAGGTCGCAGTGAAGACTGCCAATTCTGCCAAAGCTTATGCGACACAAGTGCTTTCATCCAGTAGTCATATGGCCCAGGAAAATGCACAAACGAAATATCGATTGGAGGCCCTAGAAAATGCTAACCAGGCCACCAACATTTGTCTGGTTGGGCTCCCTGAGTGGTGTGAAGGTGACGACTTGTTATATTTTCTACAAAACTGTCTGTCCAAGGCATTGAATTTGGACATGAACATCTCAGCAGATCATTTTCTGAAAGCCTACAGAATATCTCCAAGGTCGGCTGTACAGCAATGGGACTAGCCTCGCACTGTGCTGATCATAGCAGCAGCAGTAGCAGCTATCTGGGACAAGTTCCTAGTAGCAGCCAGGAATGCTCAACATTTGCATTATCATGATACCACCCTGCATATATTTCCTGATATTCTTTTGCTACCCATGCCAGGCACAAGAAATTTGATGTGGTGCGGGCTAAGCTCAAGACTCTGAAGATTGTTTACTCATTGCTAATGCCCGCCCACCTGCATATAGTAAATGTTGGACATACTTACCAATACACAGATGCCATGGAAGCAGGAAAACGAGTGGAGCAGATAGCTAAGGAGTTTAGGGCAACTAGGGCTCGAACAGAGGTGGATTCAGAGGAGGAGACCTGACTGTTTACTCATTTTGTGAAACCTGAGTATCGTGGACATGGCACAGGTACAGTTGTCTAATGGATTCTATGGGGATTTAAGCTTAAGTTTGGTTTTACTATTCTGTGCTCTTTTATGAAAGATGGTGTTTGTATTGTATCACTCTCAACAAACTTTACTCTGGTGTTCCTTGGGGCTTGTACACTGTTGAAGTCTCATGCAATAGTCTTAAGACTATTGTATTAGTTTCACAAATTTGGGCTGCATTTTGAATAGCCTATAAGATGTTAGGGAGTGGGTCACTGTTCTATTGCTCTGTACTTTTTCTGGTTTTCAATTTCAAACTTCTCTATTGTATGGATCTCCGTGTGTGGCATTGCAGGGTGTTTTTAACATATTTTTCTTAACCCAAACATGTGTGGGGTGGGATCACATCAAAGAATGTGGTTGAGCCAAAACATTATGTTTGGATTAACCTTTGTGTGGAATGATCCCCTTCTCTTGTAAGGTGAAGCATAGTCGGAAATATTCTCTATGTTTTACAGTATTTTACATATACCCCCAACATCCGAAAGCCAGATTGTTTTTAGACTAACTGTTCAACCTGTGACATTGAATGGATTTCTATGTGTTATGCAATGTGTGACATTAGTATATGTATCTTATTGTTTTTAGTATGAAAAGCAATAAAATATAAGGAAAAAAACTACAGTACTATCTTCATAGCACCACCCCACCACACATACAGTGCCTACACACCAAACATTACTAGAACCACCCACAGACTGCCACCACTCACACACTACCATCACTCTCACCACATACACACAGCTCACACCCTCACCACACATACTGCACTCCCACTACACATACGCCATGCTCAACACAACCAGATACTTCTACAATTACTGTAACCATATACATGCACACACACAAATACTACCACCCCTCCATACAAACTGCCACCAGCATCACCCATAGATACACACTAGTGAAACAACATGCACGCACGCATGCACACACACACACACACACACCATCCGCTACATATACACACACACTACAACCCTACCTCTGCAAGCACACACAGACTATTACATACTATTACCCTCGTCTGACACACCACAACCACCACCCCATGCACTCACTCTCCAAGACAGGAAGGACTAGACTGTACAGCTTTTAAACATCCTCTGTGGTAATAGTAAGTAGGACTTGATAGGGTCTTAGAGGAGATCACTGCCTGTGTTGAAACACAATTTATGAACATCAGGGTAGTCAAGAGAGGAATTCAGAAGCAGAAATGGAAGCCATAAATCAAATGGGTAAAATGTAGTTTATAAGGCCAGAAGTTCTGAGACAATCCAGGCCAAGACATGCAATGTATTCAAATAAAGAAGCATCTATTTAGGCACCCTTTCACTGAGTTTATATTTCAGTAACAAACTCTCAAGATGATGAACACAAAAAGTCCCATATTTAATGCTGGAAGGTTTGAGTCATGTGCAAGACAGTGCTGAAAATGAGGCACAGAGTTATGAAGGCTCATGTTTCCATTTAGGGTCTGTTATAACTAAAAGAGGAGCAGGATGTTGTGTTAAGTAACACACCTTTAACATCTGCACGTAAGTGAAGCAGAACAGTATTTTGTCTCATCTATGGGACTGTATGCTGTGTAACGTAGTAAAGAAATGGTTGTGCAGTGTCACCTAGAGACCAAAAGTCATATTTCACCCACAAGATGTGCTGCCTACAGAGTTACTTTGGATTTCCTTGTACTGCAAGTATTTGAGGCCAATGCAGTGATTACATTTACAGTATTTGAGGATAGCATAATGATATGGATTCCAAGGATATGAGCAATCAACAGTGAGAACAGCAGTACAGTAAAAATGAACAAACTGTATTGGCATTCCAGAGCAAAGCAAACAGACTGTCCAGAAGTTGCTTTCTCTCTTGGTCTTTAATTTTTCTTTGAAGCGGTGTGTGCTCTTTTAGACTATGATGCTGTCTCTGATCAAATATCCATGTGGAATTGTTTGTACGCCTGCTTGTTAGCACAAGAAGGATGGGATTTTGCAAAGGCCTTAGACCATGAGTGCTTGTTTCAAAGCTTGCATAACATTTTAATATATTTGTTCCTAGAAATAAATGCACCCATACAGTCTAAAATTACATCAACCAACTATAAGGAAACTGTCACTAGCTGCGTGTGTGAGTCTGTGTGTAATTATTCAGCGTTGTATTGTATCTCAGTATAACCTGATATTTTTTGCTGCCATTCCCTAGGCATCTCCACAAAAACAAAATGCTGCATCTCAAGGAACTATCACAGTGAACTATATTTTATGAATTAGTTAATTAATTAACTAATATACATTCAGTTGATGTTTTTGTAAATTTCAAGGAGGGTGTTATCTTCCAGACTGGAACATAGAAACTGATGCCATCAGCTGCTCTAAATGATCAACAGTCCATTAATGGGCTTGCAGAAGTTCAGTGGAAGTAAGCAGGTACATTACCTACTGCTGTATCTATAATATGTACTGTATGTACCAATTGCGCTCCTTCCATCTGGATACCAACTAGACTTAGCCCACTCTCTGTCAAACCATAAAGAAATAAAAAACAACAATGTATTACAAAGTAGCATCGCATTTAACCATTTTCTCTGGTCTACTATGTCAAGCTATCATAATACAGTATTTCCTAATCTGCATTTATATATCTGCACCTTACTCATAGTAATTTCTGATACTTCTGTTTAAATGGCCCTGACAACCCATGTGCTTGAGTTGTGTGCATATTCCTTGTACTTGCAATGGCTAAAAAGCACCAGCCACACATACTGTAATTACTGTTGGATACAGCCCAAAGACTACACCAGGGTACTGTAACATTCTGTATAGCACCCTACATGCAAAATGTATCACAAAATACTTATCAACGGTTGCAAGTAACACTGAAATAAAACAGTCACAATAGTAAATGATATGATACAAGAGTACAACGGGAATAGCATATACTAAAAGAATGCACTCAGAGTACCTGTTTACTATGGGTACTATATCTATGAAATTAACAATGAACACAATTGTGAAAAAGATCTCTCAAATGTTGAAAGTCTTCTACGTGATCACAAAACCCATCTACTCAACTGTTTTGCCAGTATTATTCCTATCTCATTGCTGGCGAATTTCTTTGCACTTAGTTAGTATCCACTTTTGAACTGATTGTATAGGTTGATTTTTACTACTGCTCTCTTGTTACCTTATTAATCACTGATTGTAATACAATGAGTGTATTATTGTCTTGCATGACTCCCCTCCTCACTCCCCAAGATGCATCCAGAAATGAGCAGTTCCCAGTTCAGCATGCCTTTCCTGTTGCAACCTTTGAAATAAATGAATGAAATGGCCTATGAAAACTCAGCACAGACTTTTTATTTTTATATCAGTCTGATGTTTAAAATACAATTTCACAAGAATAAATAAGAAATGCTTTGACTACAGATCCCAACTGACATTGGTAACCTATGTAGTTTTGCCTCTATTTATAGATGCTGATATAATATACAGGGTGGCTGTATCAACCTCCTGGAAAGGCCTTGACTCACAGTCTTATGCTGCGGCCTGCTATATTTTAGATATGAAAGCAGAGCCTATACTCATCACTGTTCTGTTCGGTAATATAAACTGGCCTTTACTGACAAATCAAACAGATACACTTAACTTTTCTACATTCAGAAATCAGTGAGAAGTGCTCTCAATATTTTGCTATATGTACTGAACATGAAACAGAGGTCAGTGGCTATAAATAGATACACAGATTGATGGCAGATAAAGGCCTACGGCCCACCTAGTCTGCCCATTTGGGCATGTAACTGTGTCTCTTTGAGCTTCCCTAGAACTAGGTTGTCTCCTACAGTTTACATAAAGAAACATCAATTTCATTTAACAGTACCTGGGCAAGGGCCATGATAAGCCAGTCTTTGGCCATGCTGCCTCTTTATAATGGGCAAATAGGGTAGTTGCCGTATTGGTCCTTGTGTAAGAATAGATCCAGAAGCAAATTATTTGATACCCTTTATTGGACCAACATAGATGTTACACAAAAAAGAACAAAGTTAAAGCTTCTGAAGAAAGACCTGGTTGGTTGAAAGCTAGATCACTTTGTTCTTTTTTGTGTAACATCTATGTTGGTCCAATAAAAAGTATCAAATCATTTGCTTCTGGATCTTTTTGATGGATTCACTTTGAGCAGCTTTAATTGAACAACCCTTAATAAATAATGTGTGATCTCAGAGCTCAGCAAACCCCTATCTGAAATTCATGGTAATCTGTCCCAGAAAGTGCACAGTTCGACAGGGCTGTGCCTGAGTGTTGTAGAGTCAAGGTCATGAAGCACAGGCAACCAGGAGTAGATAAAAATTTCACAAATAGAACTTTATTATTATAAAAACAATAAAATAAAAAATAACATTTGTACAGGATGACTTTTTAACATAGACAGTCCAAGCAAAAGTCCTTCTTAGTGCATCTCCAAATCTAAACCTAAAAAAAACAAAAACATTACTGTCTTTATAGTTTCTCATTGCATCCTGTTTTTCACAAAATGTTAACAAATTTGTCAGATTCTTTCCTGAGCAAGTACATCGAGGCTCCACAGGTAAAACAAAACAGAACATGATGTCTGGAATTGTCTCCTGTAGACAGTTCTGTTGATAAGCTTGAGGAGGTCAAAAGGTTTCTCCAGTTCAACTCGCAGTGTTACAAATTTCAGCCTTTTCTAATAATCCCCGCATAGCCTTCTGCAATCCATTTCAAACAACATAACTATATACATTTGTAAAACAAGAGATTACAGTTTCACATGAGACCCACATATATCTTTATAACCACACAGAAGCAAGTGGGAAAAAAAGATAGAAATTGCAAGAAACAGCAAGTGAAGGCAGGGAGATAGCGGGAAGGGGACAATCATGAGACTGTCAGAGTGATCAGATCCTAGGTCTCACAAGAAAATGTGACTGCGCAAACAGATTGACAAGAAACAGAAAAGGAAAGGACAGAACAGATCCTTGCTTTAAACTCTTTCCACATAACAAATGGGACAGAGTCCTGTCACATACCCCCCTCTTTAAGAGGGAAACTATTTAAAAAAACAGGTTTCCAAAACTTTCTTTTAACTCTCTTCCAACATTACCTTATAACCTTCAAAGCTCTCTACATATGCAGTACCCCTTTTTCCATAACTACAAATACAGCAAACAGTTAAGTTTAAACCCACACATTTTTTTTAGCTTTGGAATTCTCAAATCAGCACTGACATTCCCTCTCCCAGATTTGTGCATCACTTTGAATTTAAATGGCTGTAGTGCCAGGTAGCACTTTGTGATTCTGGAGTTTTATTCTTCATCTAATTAAGCCAACTGACAGGATTGTAATCTCTTATAAGTACAAAGTCAGCTCCTAGCAAATAAAACCTAAGGGACTCCATGGCCCACTTTTCTTCAAGGCATTCCTTTTCAACAGTGGAGTACCTTTTCTCTCTGTCATGCAATTGCGTACTAATATATAGAATGGGATGTTCCTTCCCATATATATTCTGACTCAAGACTGCACCTAGGCCTACCTCTGATGCATTTGTCTGTAACAAAATGTGTTTCTCAAGTCTGGGCTTCTTAAAACAGAGGCTGAACACAATGCAGCCTTAATAGCTCCCAAAGCCTCATCACGGTATGGGGGCCATTTCATATTATTTGGGCACCATTTCTTCATGAATTCAGTGAGGGGGCAGCTAACTAGGCAAAGTTGGTAATGAATCTCCAACAGTAACCGGAGAGCCCTAAAAATGGCCTGACATGTTTCTTTGTTTTAGGGACAGGACAGTTAGCTACAGCTTCTATCTTAGAAATCTCTGGCTTTACATTTCAGTTTCCCAAAACATATCCCATATATCTGGTTTCCTGCAGGATTAATTTTCAGACCTGCCTTTTTGATTGATTGCATAACTGCCCGTAAGTGTTCCAGGTGGTTTTTCCAGTTTGGACTGTACACCATGACATCATCCAGGTAAGCAGCACATAACCAGTATGAGTAGCTAAAATTACATCTATGTACTGTTGGAATGTAGTGGGTGCACCATATAAACCAAGGGGCATGGTGGTGAACTGATAGAATCAAACAGGAGTGGAAAATGCAGTTTTGTCTTTGGATTCTTTGGGTAAGGGAATTCATCAATAACCCTTGGGGAAATCAAGGGTACTAATGTACTTAATACTTCCCAATCTGTCTACCAAATCATCTATCCTGTGGATAGGGTAACTGTCAAATTCAGACACTTAAGTTTCCTAAAATCAAGGCAGATTCTTACACCCCCTTCTTTTTTATTTAAAATCACCATTGGTGATGACTAAGCACTTCTCGACTCTTCTATGATACCCAACTGTTTCATCTTTTTTTATTTCCTTAACCACGTCTGCAATTAACCACTCTGATAATCTTTATGTCTTCTGTCTGAAAGGGCGAGCATTCCCTGTCACTATTATATGCACGACTCCTTTTGCTTGGCCTGGCACTGTGGTAAAAGTATTGTTAAATGTTTTTAACAAGTTACAAATTTCTGCGACTTGTTCAGAGGATAAGGAAACATTCATCTTTACAGCATCAGAAGTTTGTTCCAGTCAGTCATAAGCTATATCAATATCTTTTGTAGAAGTTTCTGGTAAACTAACAAAGTAGCTTTTTTTTTTAAACCCATTTCTTCTAGAGGTTAGCATGGTAAATCATGGTAGGATTTTTCCTATCAGAGGTCTTGATCTCATAGTTAATTGTGCCAGTACGTCTAAGCACTTTATAAGGCCCTTGCCATTTAATTAACAGTTTATCATCTGCAGTGGGTAACAGTAGCAAGACCTTTTCACGTGGCTTTCTTTTAACCCATGGTCATAATATACCTTCTGCTGTTTTGGGGTCTCTTCCTGGTTACTATGGGCAATTTCAACTTATTTTGCCAGTTTCTTTTTCAATGCAGACAGATAAGATGTAATAGATTTCTTCTAAGTGGGGCTCTCTTCCCTTGTTTCTTTTTATTACATCTAGTAGCCCTCTAGGTTGTCTACCATGCAGCATTTCAAATGATGAAAAACCAGTTGATGCTGGTGGCACTTCTGTGTAAGCAAAAAATCAGGTAAGGTAAGTACGGGTACCAGTCTTTCCCTTCACCTTTTACAAACCTTTTTGCATACATTTTAAGGTTTGATTAAAATGATCAACAAGACAATCTGTCTGAGGGGATGTGATAAGGGGGAGTTCATGTGGAAGTGATACCTAGCAATTGGTACAGCTCCTTCAGCAAGGCAGCACCAAAATTACTACCCTGATTGGTAATAATCTCTTTAGGTATGCCTACTCTGCTTAAAAATTTGGCAAGCTCTGCTGCCACTTTTGGGGCTGTGGCAGTACGCATTTGAACTGCCTCTGAGTATTGAGTGGCATAGTCACATACTACCAAAATGAGTCAATTTCCCTGTTTACTTTTGTCTAAAGGACCAACCACATCTACTGCAATTTCCTCAAAAGGCATATCAATCAAGGGAAGAAGCACCGGGGGCACCTTGCCTTCTTTAGTTACTGGGGCTATGTTCTGACATTCAGCAGAAGAACAGCAATAGGAAGCAATATCCTCGTGAATCCTGGACCAGTAAAATCTGTACAACAATCTGGCAAGGGTGTGATCCATCCCCGAGTGACTAGCCATAGGACTACCATGTGCTATCTGAGCCGACTCAGTTCTATACTTCTTTGGTATAACCGACTATTCTATCTGTTCCTGTATCTGAGGATTAACCCAAACTCTGTATAGTAGTCCATTACATTTTTTAAACATATTGTAGGTTCATCCTGTTTTTGTTTAAATCCCAATTGCTTAAAATAATCATGGAGAGAAACATCAATAGTTTGTTCAGAAAGAAACTCACAATCAGTCATTAGTTTATTTTCAGCATTTTCATGTATTAACCCCTTATGTTCATCAGTATTTTGTTACCACTGTATTTTTCAGGTGTCATCCTTCTTTCCTGAACTTATGAATATTGGTGCTGGGCTCCAACAAGTCTGAATCAAAGTCACCAAAAGGAAAAGTGTCCCCACCATCTGAGATTTTCTTGCCTGTGCTCTTGTTATCACAGCTGCTGAAATTACAGGTGTTGCCCCTTCTGTGGTTAACTTATCAAATCCTGGAAAGTAATTTCCAATTACAAACATAGTGGCCCAGATATTCAGACTGTGCCAGGCTGTGGCGCAAGCCTGGGCGCAGCACAACTTGGCTGTGCAGGGGTGTTGACAGGGTGATATTCAACGGAGCTGTGCCATGGCACAGCATTGCTGAATATTGCACCCTGGTCACCTGCAGTGTGCATAGCGTAGTGGCACTGTGCCAGCGCAAGTGGCCAGAGTGGAGTAGGGAGGATGCGCTGGTGCAAGTTCCATTGAACTAGGAGCAACAACCGCGATATATTCAAAGGTGCACATGCAAATGGGGCCATAATACATGCAAGGCACAAATGGGGCCATTTGCAGGTCATTATGGCCCTATTTGCATGCAGGTGCGCCGATCCCCAGCGACTTGTGCCTGGTGCCCTGCCAGGCTGCAGCTGTCGGGGACTGACACCCCCTGCACATCACGGAAATGTGCCCCACTGCCCAATCGCAGCCATATGTAGAATTTAGTAACCATCCAATATCCCTGGTGGTCCAGTGGACCGCATCATGCCCGATCGCAGGCTTAAGTAATAAAATACTGTCCAGTATCCCTGGTGGTCCAGTGGACCACTCACAGCCTGATCACAGGCTTATGTGTCAGATGTAAGGTCCTATATTCCTGGTGGCCCAGTGGACTGCTCGCAGCCCAACCGCGGTCATATGTTGAAATAAATGTAAAGTCCTATATCCCTAGTGGTCCAGTGGACCACTCACAGCCCGATCACGGGCATATGTTAAAATAAATGTAAAGTCCAATATCCCTGGTGGTCCAGTGGACAACCTGCAGCCCAATCATGGGTGTCAGCAAACCATTAATGACACAGAAACCCAACCCTGGTGGTCTAAAGGTACCCCTCCCCACCCACCCACTGAGCCCTACTGCCCCATTCCCCGGTCAGTGGAGGGTGGCAGCTCCCCCCACCACTTGCCACCTACATCCCACCGACTGACACCATATGGTAGGTGTGTACTATTGGTCCCAGTTGAGCCAATGGGAAAAGTCCATAATATATTGACACAGTCCAGATATGTGAATGGATCCATTCTCACATCTGAACTGTGTAGTATGGTATGAGCTGCGCCCATTGGCTCATGCTGTGAACCAATGGTAGTATAGCCCTACAGTAAAGTGTCAATTGGCAGAAGTGGGGCTGCAAGCGGGTGGGGAGCTGCCAACCGCCACTGACTGGGGGGAAGCGGGGTGGTGGGACTCAGTGGGCAGGTGGGGAGGGGGGTACCGCTAGACCACTAGGGTTGGGTTTCTGTGCCATTAATGGTTTACTGACACCCACGATCGGGCTGCAAGCGGTCCACTGGACCACCAGGGATATTGGACTTTACATTTATTTTAACATATGCCCACAATCGGACTGTGAGTGGTCTACTGGACCACCAGGGATATAGGACCCTACATTTAACACATATGCCCATGATCAGGCGTGAAGTGGTCCACTGGACCACCAGAGTTATTGGACGGTATTTTTATTACTTAAACCCACGATCAGGTGTGATGCTGTCCACTGAACCACCAGAGATATTGGACAGTTAATATATTCTACCTATGTCAGCGATCAGGTGGGGGGCACCACTACGAAAGTGCAGCTGGAGCTTGGGTAGGTTGCACCTTGCAATACGGCAGCTCACCTGTGGGTGGCCAGCCGTTGTTCCTTTTTTTTTGGCTCACCTGTGTGCAGTGCAAGTAGAGGTTGCGCATGCATGGACTCCAGCACTTCGGGCTGAATATCGGGATGTCTTGGTGTGCATGCCATGCCCCCCCTGCGCCGCATACATTACTGATGCACTCCGTGCATCAGAATTTGTGCCAGGCACAATCAATGTTTGAATATAGCACCGGGGCGCATCAGTGGGTTGCACATGGCACAACTGTGTTGCACCATGCGCAACCCTTCTGAATATCCGGGCCACTGTAGGTAACCTCGGTACTAACCCCACTTTCATTTGGTGATACACCCCATTAGCTCAGAGTCACTTGGGTGGTAGGATAGTACTGAACAACCCCATGGATGCAAATAATCCCAGTACCTGATCCTTTTGCACAGTTCTTTCCAAAAACTTACACATGCACCAGAATCTGTCTGCTTCCTGAATCAATAAGTCCTTTCATAGTCTTATCTCCCACCTTGACATCTGTTAAATACTTGCCCCAATTTGCTATGGCTACATCTGCTACAGTCTTACCCTTCTTATCTTTATGGGAGTTTCTTACAATATGGCCTGGCTTATCACAGTTATAACAACTAAAGTCTTTGGGTGCAGATTTGTTACTCTCACCAGAGTTCATATCTGATTTGGAGTTAAATCAGGAAAAAGAGGATCTTACCAATCCATGGCTGTTACTTTGCTATTGTGTGGTCTGTCTAGCCATCTGATAGTCTTCAGCCAAAGAAATGGCCTTTTCCCCATTTTCTGGTCTGTGTTCTTTTACCCAGAACTGTACATCTGCAGGCAGTATGTTGATGAATTGTTCCATAGCAAGTGTGTTGATGATCTCTGGTACTGTTTTGCCCTCTGGTTGGTGCCATTTAATGAAGAGTTCTCTGAGTCGGGTGAAGGCTTCTCGAGGATTGTCGACTGAGTTGTACTTCAGGGACTGAAATCTATGCCTGTAAGTCTCTCCTGAGATGTAATATCTTTTCAGGATTTCTCTTTTCACGAGGTCTTAGTTTTCTGACTATGCAGTGTCCATATTGCTGTAGGCAAGATGGACTTTACCTGTCAGGTAAGGTACAGTTTGATGGCCCATTGCAGTTTTGGCCACTGGCAGGCTCCTGCAACTCTTTCAAAAGTGGTCAAATATGCTTTTACATTATTCAAGGGACACAGCTTTGTAAGCTTAATGTCTTTTAAGCTGTTTGTATTTTGCTGATCTGCTGAACCTGTACCAGCTCCTCCAGCTTTGATTCCTTGCAAGGCATCCAGCCATTGCTGCTCCTGTCACACTGCATCTCTTCTTTTCTCTATTTCCCTGTATCTCTTTGTTGTACAGCCCACCATTTGAAGACAGCAGACATGCTTTCAGGTTTTTTCACTCACTGGTGCTGGCTATACTGTCTCAGTTTGGACTTTTGTTTCAGCTTTTAGTTTTGCTGCCATTCTTCTTGTAAACACTTCTGGGCTTGCTGTTTCAGGATCCATATCTTTCTTCTATGCTTCCCTGGCACCAGTTCTAGTACCCACGTACAAAACTCCTGGCATAAAGTATGAACAGTGTAAATTCCACTTCTGACACCAACTGTCATAGGTCAGGAAGCAGAGGCAAACCAGGTGTAGTTATAAAATTCATAAATAGAACTTCATAATTACAAAAACAATAAAATAAAGAAATAATGCATGACAGGGTGTGTGTAGTGCTGGGATAACACCATGCCTGGTGGGGTTGGGCATGAGGCCGCAGGCCGAATGCATCCAATGCCCCAGGCATGACGTTATTACAGCATGACACACACCCTGGAGTGCATTATTCCTATTAAACAATGTCTTGTTGTTATATATAAAATAAAAACATTATTTTAAAGAATGTTTTTATTAGTGTGGAAAAATATTTTGGTTTTTTAAGAGGAGATGCAAAAAAAGAGTAACTAATGATCATGGTGGGCAGCCAAATTGGTTCACATTGCTGAGACTAGACCTGTGGTATTGTGCTGGGATAATGCCATGGGTCCAGCTCCAAACTGACCAATCACAGTCCAAGAATCTTTCTTGCCATTGTATAATAAAACATAACATTTTTACAGGATGACTTTTTTAACACAGGCATTCCAAGCTAGAATCCTTCTTAGTGCATCTTCAAATCTAAAACTAAAACTAAAAAATCAAAAACATTGCTGTCTTTATAGTTCCTCAGTGAATCCTGTTTCTCACAAAATGTAACAAATGTGTCAGTTTCTTTCCTGAACAAGTACATCTAGGCTCCACAGGTATAACAAAACAGAACAGTAAGTGTGTCTCCTGTAGACAGTGCCCTACCTAAATAGCACCCTGCTTTATGGTAGAAATGCATTCTCAGGTGCCAAATATAGGTACAAGTAAATACAATGGTTTCCACTTTGTTCTTATGTACTGTATCTCCATATTTCAGGATGTGTTCAGATCATCCTGAGGGTTAGTATTCCTCATTGTCCCTCATTTTGAGTATCCATGTCCCTCACTTCAGTGACAAAATGTTATGCATGGTGCATGCTTCCAAGACCCTACTCAGCACAAAGGGTGCTGAGCATGGCCATAGTGTATTTGCTCCATACAGAATGACAAAGGGCAAGTAAGTGAGCTGAAACAGTTATGGTGAAACACATGTATAGCACTAAATATGCATAAGGGGATTTGCATGGCCAAAACAAAAAGGTCAGGCTTCACAACACAGAGGCCCCTCTTAGCACATCTGGAATGGGGATATTGGCTGACTATATATTCCACCTCAATATAAGGAGTCTATTACCAAAATTAGCCCTACTTCAACCCCATGCACTAACACTAGCCCCTGACCTCCTCGTAATAACTGAGACATGGTTAAATAACAAAACTCCTGATCACAGTATCTACATCCCTGGCTGCAATGTAACTCGGCAAGACCATGCTGGTAGGGGCAGAGAAGTAGCTATATATACCTCGTCCTCTAGCCATACTACCCCAGTCCTATCTGCATCAGTCCCCGTAGCTTACAAAGCCCTCAACCTCAGGCAATACTTGCCCTATTCCATCCCTATCTATGTTGCTGGGATATACTGTCACCCAGGCCTCACCCCTACTGTTGCCTCTAATCTTCTCACTGAAATCTCCACTCTCACATCAACTGATGAGCTCTATACACTAGACAATTTTAACCAAAATTGGCCTGACCCCTCCCTATGCAAGCTGTGGAACAGCATCACGGCCTTTAACCTAACACAACTAATTCCTGAGCCAACCCGCCTAAATACTAAAACTGGAAACCACTCAATTATCAACTGGGCCCTAGCCTCACATGTCCACAGGATAATCAAATCAGGGCTCCTCCCCAATGCACTCAGTGATCATCATATGATCCTTTCGGGTTGCCCCTGAAAAAGGGATCTCTGGTCTCAGAGGGCTTACCTGGTTACCAAAATCTAAATAAATAAATCTAAATAACTAAATATATGGTACGCAAACTTCACCACCCAAAAGCACCACCCAAAACATTACTAGTCCACTCATATAAGTCCCTAGATCTCACCCACCTCATAAATGGCCTAGCCCACACTGATTGGTCTCCTATTCCCTCTGCTAACACAGTAAATGAAGTCCTGGATTCTTTCAAAGGCCACTTTCTTAACATCTGGAATAAGCATGCACCCTTTAAGCGTACAAGAGTATGTAGTAACTACATCTCGTGGATCACCCCTGAACTGATGGCATGTATGAAGCTCGAGACCGAGCTTGGAAGGCTCGCAAAATCTCTAAATTACCAGCTGACTGTGACAGATATCGAGCCCTTAGAAATACCTGTTCAAAGGCCACAAGGCTTGCAAAGTCCGAATACTTTAGGTCCACCTTTGACGCTAACATATGCACCCCGTTTAAATTTTGGAAAGTCATTCATTCCCTCTTCTCTCCCCCTCTAAATCCCAGACCCCTCTCATCTATATCAATAAGGTTCTTACGTCTGACCACCTCTCAGTTGCTACTAAATGCAACTCTTACTTTACCTCCTGCACTTCCACTCTCCTAGCTTCCTTCCCTTCTACCCAACCAGACGTACCTGTCCACAGTAACTCACACCTAAACTCCCTCTCAAGCAACATCTTCTTCTTTTTCATCTCACCTCAAGATGCTCTAAATGCTCTTCTATCTCTCAACCCATGTAAGGGCTCTTCCCTGATGGACTTGACCCTAAACTCCTTTGCAGAGGCACATACTATTTCTTCGCTGCTATCTGCCTTACTGAACCTTTTCTTCTCATTGGCTTCAGGCCCTGAATCATGGAAGCATGCCATAGTTCTCCCCCTACCTAAGGGAGGTGGCCTTTCCACACCTGGGAACTACCTGCCAATCTCTCTCTTACCTATTCTCGCTAAGCTCCAGGAACACCTGGTCCTCTCCCAGCTCTCCTCCTACCTCTCTGACTCAGCCTTTTTTCACTCCCTTCCAATCTTGTTTTAGGAAGCATCACTCCACCACCACTTCCCTACTTAGACTCACCAATTCCATACTCTCAGGTATGGACAGTGGTCTAATTACATCTGCAATCTTTGTCGACCTCACAAAGGCTTTTGACATGGCCTCCCACCCTTTCCTTCTAGATAATCTGCAGTCTACTTGCCTGTCTGATTCAGCCACAATCTGGTTTAGCTCCTACCAAATAGGCAGGACACAGTCAGTCAAAATCGCTGATTTCACCTCCCCTCCACTCCAGATTAACGCTGGAGTGCCCAAAGGATCCATCCTTGGCCCACTCCTAGTCTCCATATTCCTTAATGATCTCCCATCAGTGTGTACTTACTCCTCCATCCAAATGTATGCTGATAACATTTTCCTTTTCTACTCCAGCCAATCACCAAATGATATTGCTTCCACTCTTCAATATGACTTTGAGAAAGTTCAGCTCTGGCTAAGCTCCCATCAGCTCTTCCTCAACACCAAGAAAACAGTCTCCATGACCTTCAGCACTAGGCAGAGACTCTCTAGGCTATTTAATTTGCCCTCTTTCCACACCCTCGATGGCTCTACTCTTGAGGACACTTCCTAATTTAGGTATCTCGGGATCTGGCTAGACCAGCACCTGAACCTTCTCTGAACACAAAGGCCCAGATATTCAAAAGGGTTGTGCCATGTGCAACAGGGTTGCGCATGCGAAAGTCCAAAACTGCGCCATTCTGCGATATTCAGCAGGAGGCAGTTACGCCACTGACAACAGGTTGCACAAAAGAGCAATGCAAATGAATGCATGCTCAACAGGAGGGGGAGGAACCATGCATAACCTGCGCAACCCGATATTCAGTTGGGTTGTGCAGAGTTGTGCATGCGCAACCCCCAACCTGGGCCTGCACAACCTTGAGCCAAAAAAAAAAGGATCAAGTTGAGGCCCCCCCACAGGTGAGCTGCTGTATTGCAGGGCACAACACAGCAGCTGCCACCACTGGCTGGCCCCCAGCTCAGTCCTGTGCCCCCCACCAGCCCGATCACGGGCAGAAAGTAAAACAACCCCCATCACACATCTCCCGAAGCCCGATCGCGGGCAGTACGAGTACATGAACCCCCACATATCCCACAGCCGATCGCGGGCAGTACAGATACATGAACCCCCACATATCCCACAGCCCGATCGGGCAGAACGGTATGAACCCCCAGTGCCCGATCGGCAGAATGTAACCTCCCCAACCCGAATATCTCCCTGGTGGTCCAGTGGACGTAAGCCCGATCGCGGCAGAATGTCACATCACAACCCCCAAACATCTCCCTGGTGTCTAGTGTCCCCAGAAGCCCCTCCACCCCTCCACCCCGCAGCCGGCGGCGACAGCATCCACCTGCCTGCGCCCGCCGCCCCCGCCGACTGACTGTCGGTAGGGCTGCTGCCCAGTGGTGCAGAGCTACAGCCAATGGGCATGCAGCCATACATTCATGACAGTCCAGATTTGTGAATGATGTTCATTCACAAATCTGACTGTCATGTCTGTTATGGGCTGCACGCCCATTGGCTGTAGCTCTGCACCACGGGCGTGCAGCCCTACCAGACAGTCAGTCGGTGGGCGGCGGCAGGCGGTGGATGCTGTCGCCCGCCGGCTGTGGGGAGCGGGTGGAGGCTTCGTGGGTGGGTGGGGGACACTAGACACCAGGGAGATGTTTGGGGGTTGTGATGTGACATTCTGCCCGCGATCGGGCTTCGGTCCACTGGACCACCAGGGAGATATTCGGGTTGGGGAGGTTACATTCTGCCCGCGATCGGGCACTGGGGTTCATACACATTCTGCCCGCAATCAGGCACTGGGGGTTCACAGCGTCTGCCCGCGATCGGGCACTGGGGGTTCATACACGTTCCACCTGCGATCGGGCACTGGGGGTTCATACACGCCTGCCCGCGATCGGGCTGTGGGATATGTGGGGGTTCATGTACCTGTACCGCCCGCGATCAGGCTGTGGGATATGTGGGGGGGGGGTTTCATGTAACTGTGATGCCCGCGATCGGGCTGCATTGTGCATCGGTCCCCGACGGCTGCTGCCTGGCAGGTTGGCCAGGAGCAAGTCCTCGGGGATCGGCGCACCTACATGCAAATGGGGCCATAAATAGATGCAAATGGCCCCCCCTGCGCCTTGCATAAATTATGGCCCCATTTGCATGTCACCTTTTGAATATCGGAAATTTGAGCATGGCGCAATGGTACTTGCGCCATCGCAAGTTTAATGCTCAACTCTGGCAACTTGCGGTGGTGCAAGTTCCACTGCGCCATGCACAAGTGCTGTGGCTGGGGGGTGATATTCAAAGGAGTTGCTCAACAGCGCAACTCCTTTGAATATCACCCCGGCCACACCCCTGCGCAACTATTTTGAGCAGCGAAGGGGCTTGCACCTCAGAATGGCGCAGTTTGAAAATCTGGGCCATAGACTCCATACTGAAAAAGCTGCACCCCAAACTAGGCACTCTTTACAGAAACTGAAGCTGCCTACCTCTACAGGCCAGGCAGGAGCAAGTCCAGAAAATGATACTACCCATCTTTGACTACTGCAATGTAGTCTACAGTGCTGCATCAAAGTCATCCCTAACCAGATTGGACACCCTTTTCCATGCTTTCTGTCACTTCACTCTGGACATCCCTTCTTTTACTCACCATTGCAATCTGTATCGCTCGCTAGCCTTACCTTCCCAGGAAAACCGCCACCTAGCCCACTGCATAAAATTCATCTTTAAATTCTGGTTAGGTATGCTGCCCCCATACCTTTGTACTGCACTGTCCTCTCACCCCCCTGCCCCTCTCTCCCTCAGATCCAGTTACTCCCACACCCTAGCTATCCCATGGCATATCACCACCATAGGCAAATCGTCATTCTCCTATAGGTTCCCAAAGCTCTGGTACTCCATGCCTCATCAAATCAGGTACTCCTCCTCCCCATGGTCCCTCTCTTTATCCCTCTTCAACTTCCTCTCTCAAACCTGCAACTACCCATAATCTTTCCCCTCTGGCTACCCCTCCCCTCCCATTGCCAGTCTTATTGAGTGCTGAAACTACTTTGTTGATTTATTGCATTTCCTCATCTGCAATTGTATTTGTTAGGTCTTCTTTATTTGTATATTGTTGCCTCCTGTGCATCAAAGCCTATGTTTACCTAAATCTGCTAAATGATGTATTGTATACCTTGATCTGTTGCTTTTCCTGTTCTTTATTACCAGATGTAAATGTGTTTTCCAAGCAGTATTTTTGTTTATTTTACTCCCATTGTTCCCTTCCCCCAGGACGCTTCGTGAGACAAGCAATTTTATATTGTTCAGTGTGCCTTTCCTGGTGAAACCTTTCAATAAATAAATAAATATATCCTAGGTATTTAATGCAGTACTTTACAAATTAATGGCAATTTAATGACACAAATTAAAAGTCATTAAAAAACTTGCAAAAGGATCAGAATTAATGAGTTTACCTAAGTTTAATGGGAAATCAATGAAACATTTATTTTTATGGCTCTAATTGCTAGTAGTAGTATGAGAAATAGAAACTGATGTGTTTCTTGGATGAGATAGATTTGCACCAGCTTAGTTGCTGCACACATGGCAAGCATGTAACATGTGAACCTGATGTGATTTTTAAATGATGTTCAGGCCAGTTTAACTGCTGCACTCATGTCAAGCATGCAACACGTGAACCTGATGTAATTTTTAGATGTTCACACCAGCTTACCTGCTGCACACATGTCAAGCTTGCAGCATGCAAATCTGATGTGCTTTTAAGACCTGGTTCGCTTAGGTTCACTTTGTGCATGTAAACCGCATGCAAACATCGCACAATTAAGCATGTGACATGCATTCTTCATGTACATAGTACACTTATATTTCTACAGGTCAACTCCCAGTGTTACAGATTTCTGCCTTTTCTAATAATTCCCACATAGCCTTCTGCAATACATTTCAAACAACATAACTACAGTATATACATTTGTAAATCAAGGGATCCCAGTTTCGCATAAAAATCCACATATACTTTTATAACCATGGAGAAGCAATGGGGAAGAAATGATAGAAAGAGCAAGTTAAGGCAGGGAGATAGTGGAAGGGGGAGAAACGTGGGACTGTAAGAGCGATCAGTTCCTAGGTCTCACAAGAAAATTCGATTGTGCAATCAGACAGACAAGAGACAGAAAAGGAGAGGGCAGAACAGATCCTTACTTTTAACTCTTTCTGCATAACAAAGGAGACAGGGTCTTATTCAACCCTCTCACACTGAGGAACACAACACAAATAATTTTCAAAATCAGGTGTTCCTACCTTCTGTTATCATCAAGTGAATGAGAATGGCTCTGTCATCACCCCTCCAACATGGAAACGGCTGAACTCAGACCTGCTGCAGCTACTATGATTGAAATAAAAAATTTGTTTGGACAGCTAATTATCAAGGCCACTGATTTACGGTGAGTAAAATGATGAAATTCCATTTTCAAGCCTTCAGATTCCAGAATTGCACCAGTGATTGTTACTCTAATTTCTGGATTCTGCTATCATTCTTTTAGTATGTGCATAAATAATCAGAATAAAAGAAGGCTTACTATACATAGCATTAAATAAAGCAAACTGAAAATAGTACAGGAAGGAATTATAAGAAAAATACGCGTTTTTTGCAGATTTATTGATCTAATATAAAATGGCAGATTCCATGAAATCTTTGTTTTTACCGGTGTTCAGGCAGCTCTAATTCTGGAATTTTACAGGGTTTTCTGGTAAAACAAAAAATCAGTAGCCTTGCTAATTATGAAGATTAATCATTTAGAAGTGTTTCCAACATGCTAAAGTTAGGTGACAGAGTGAACACTACTGAACAGCAGATTGCTTATACAGAGTATACATTGGAGTGCCTCATAGCACATCTCAGAGAGCAAGACCGGGTGATCCAGTTGCTTTGGGATAAAGTGGAGGATTTAGAAAACTGAGGGCACAGGAACAATCTCGTTTGTTTGTCTCCCAGAGAGTTGCAAGTGTAAAATGTCCAAACCTTTCCAGCAATAAGCCTTTCACGAAATGCTCGACCCGGACTGCCCACCTACTCTGATAGATTGCACTCATCGGTCACTGGGTCCCCTTCAAAGCCAGGGGGAGAAACTATGGCCAGTGCTGCCACACTTCCTGTTCTCTACTGATTGAGAGAACATTCTGCAATGGGCCAGATGCAGCAGTACATTACAGTGGTATGGACACTCCATCAAAGTTTTTTGGGACCTTTCTTTGGAACTTTCAAACAGGAGCAAGGCCCGCAGCCTGCTTGTAAAACCTTGATGGACTGGAGAGGGTTGTACAGTTTGTGATACCCTGCAGTTCTTAGGATCACTTGCAATGGGGCCACACAACAGTTTGAGGCTCCCGAGGCAGCCAAAGCATACATCCTGAAAATGCGGCCAAAGACTGACCTAACTAAATACCAAGCTCGGAGTACCTCCAGTAGGTCATGGAATTGCTACCAGTATATGGACAGAACTCCAGGTCCTGACTTCAGTGTGGCAGGGTTGCACTCTACCTTGGCATTCAGAGGGCATGAGGGACACTTTTCTATCTCCTTTTGTTTGCTACTGAAAGTCTGTTGCAACAACGCTTCTCTAGCTTGTTCTACACAGTCAGTTGGCCACCTACAGAAGTCCACCCCCCCACCTTTTCCAGTTTTTCTTTCAGTCCCTCAAATTTCATGCCTTTTTTTGCTTGCAGAGATATCTGTTAAAACATCATACTGTCATGCAAGGCTGAATGGCGAGCTTCAAAAGGCAACATTGCATGGTGAATAAATAAATGGGCATACAATATCAATGTAAAGTGCCAACAGCGCCTTATAAAAGAATTTAATTTCTCTTCTAAAGTGTTTAGTGTTGTATTAAAAAAAGGTTAGCACAAGACAGTATGGTGTTGTAGACAGATCCCCTTTTTTGTCAGCTAAATTCCATGTCAGATGTTGAGATGTGGACTTGCTGTTCCCTCCAACATCTTTTTTTTTTTTTTTTTTAGGATAGCACATAACAAAACTTTTAAATGTCTTAATTCATTCTTATTTTGTAACAAGAAATTTGTCCTAACCTAAAACCTGAGCACATAAGCTTTCAATGTAGGCTGCAGCATGGAGCGGCTCAAATATTTCATTCTGATGCTAAATGCCACTCTGTGCCTAGAAAGTCCCCTCGTAAGCCTCTGATAACAGAAATACTGTTGGTGGCTTAGAATGAGTGGGGAAATGTGCAAGTATTAGAAAAGAAGTGATATTTTTTTGAAAATATTTTAGGCACTCCATGACACAGGGCTGTTCACAGTCAGGATAATTGACAGTCCTGACTGCGGCGTCATAAGCTTGTTGGTTATATTTAAACTCCCTCTGTGAAAAGAAATATTGTTTTCTGGTAGTGGCAAAACTGAATTCATTTTTTTTTTTTTTTTTTTTTTTTATAAAATGTCATCGAATTTATTGTATTTTGAAATCAGGAGAGTGAGGAGAAATGACTGCCGGCTTTGGCTGTGCGCTCCTTCTCTCTTAAACTTGTTCTCTCCTGAGCAGCATTCACTGACTCTTCAAGTAAGGGAAACAGTCTCCCTAAGAAGATAACATTTCTTTTCACTAAGTAAATATAGAAATACACAAATAAACCTGAGCTGATAAATAAAAATATAAAAAGATGTTTATAGAGCCACAGAACGACACACTGTTGTTTGTTCTCTCCTTCCCCCTTTGCTTATTTTGTTTCATTCATTATGTTGCATGTGCAAGAAACATAGTGCCATCATCTGAGTTTTCAGAGGTGTGGCAGCCCTCTTCCAATTCAGTCAGTGTGTTTGCAGGTGTGGCCGCAGTTCTCCAATCGCTGCTGGAGCTGTCTATGACAGCAGTCTAAAATGCAGTGGTGTACAGTTGAAAGGGGGAGCTACGCTTCAGTGAGCAGCGACAAGATATCGCCTGCCTATGTGCGCCTCCCCACTACACACACACACACACACACACACACACACACACACACACACACACAACACACACACACGCACGCATACCGCGTGCTGGCCCCACATGCACTGAATAGCCGACGGGGGTGCTCAATCCCCGTCGGCTGTGCTGTGCTCCCCTCAAAAAACTGAGTTGACATGCCACGCTGGGTGCCCACCCCAGCGTGGCAACTTATCAGTATAGCCGATGGGGTGCCCAGTCCCCGACGGCCCACTGTCCCCCAGCACGGTGCCACTGCTTCCGCCCCAGCGCAACAGATGCGCTGCCGACGGGGTGCCCAACTCTGTCGGCTCCACAGCCCCCAAACAGCATCCTTAGGCCATGCTGGGAGCCCATCCCAGCATGGCAAACATCCCGCTGTCCTCCTGTTTAAAAAAACCTGCAACACAAAACGGTCCTCACTGTCTGGGCCCCCACCAGGACCCACCCACTGCGCACCCCACCTCCCCACACCCCCCTACTTACCTCCAGACCTCGCACGACAATCTCGTGGACCAGGAACACGCTCAGACTCTTCAAAGCTGACCGCGAACTGAGGAAATGCCGGTAAGCTGTATAATGTAATAAATAGGGTTTTTTCAACTTTGCTGCATATCAAATCAAATCAAATCAAATCTTTATTTATCCAGGCGATCACCGTTGAGCAAGCTCATTTGCAAGGTGGACCTGCAGTTAGTCATAAAGGATAGACATACATATGCTACACAAAAAATAGAATTTAGGAATACAGATTTACATGTGTAAGGTACATTATAAACATTCCATTGCACTAGTGGGGAACAGGTAAATACTATGTCAAGCAATAATTATACAAAGTACATTCTTCCCTATACATGATTGAAGTCGTAAATACTAGTATTAGCCAGGGAGGGCAGATCATAATCATTGCATCCCTAGGAAATAAATATGGTTTCTCGAGGTTGAGGAACCAGAAACCAACAGGCAACTAATTTAGAGTCATGAAGGAAGGTTGGGAGTATGCCAGGGCTCTGAAGGCCAGGCAAGACTGGCTACTTAATAAGTTAGGAGGGATTTACAGGGTAGGGTATATAAATGAGGGTGGAATTAGGTTATGCATCCACTAGTAGAACCACTAGAAGCTGTGGTAACATTTACAAAGTTCAGTAAATGTTTTGTCATAAAGATGCCTGAACATAGCAATACTGACAAGGGTGCTGAGTTTCAAGGAACTTTGGATCCTCTCCATAGTGTGGGCAAAGCATGACTTATGGCAGCCCTACCAAATTGGTTGCTAATCCTGGGAATTTTTAAGGAGATTAGTGAATGACTTCTAATGCCGTAGCTACTAGGTGGACTTGCAGGAAGGCAGGCAGTAATGTAGTCCGGGAGTTTGTTGGAGAGAGCTCGAAGTGTCCAAATGGCTGCATTTCTATGCCTTCTGAGTTGAAGCGATGGCCACCCTACTGCAATATATAGAACGCAGTGGTGCGTGGAGGATGGAAGCCCAGTTATAAATCTTAGAGCTCTGTGGTACAATACATCCAATTTAGCAAGATGGGAGGCAGGACATTGGCCATATATAATGTCAGCATAATCAATTAATGATAGAAATGTAGAATTGACAAGCTGTCTTTTTGCTGACTCAATAAGAAGATGTTTAATTCTGAAGAAGAGGCCAAGCCTTTGCCTAAGTTTTTTCATTAGTTCTTCAGTATGCACTTTAAAAGAGAGTTTGCTATCCAGCCATATACCCAGGTTTGAATTTTGACACGAACTCAAGATTTTCACCAAGTAGAGTGGATACAGGGGGAACATTATTATAGGCTGTAGAGATGGCACCGGTGTTAGAAGGGGCAAGCAGCATTGCCTTGTTTTTTTTTGCATTTAATAAAAGCTTTTTATCAATGAGTTGCTATTGCAGTTTATTGAATTCATCTTGAATTGCAGCACATGCTGCTCCGGGGTGTCTCGCTTAGGTATAGCACTGTGTCATCGCGAATAAGTGGACTTTGGCCTCTGTAATTCCTAAGTTCAGGTTGTTAATATAGATGTTGAACAGCAGTGGACCCAATATAGAACCCTGAGGGACTCCTCTCTTTATTGATTTAAGTGGTGAGAGCTCTCCTTCTGCCTTTATTTGTTGCTGTCTGCCTGAGAGGTAGTTCTGGAACCAGGCCTGTGAAAATTGAGTCCAATCCTAAACTGTTTAGTGCTGAAAGAAGTAGACAATGGTCAGCGGTGTCAAAGGCCTGCTAAGATCTAAGAAAACCGCACAAACAAATTTTTTTTGTCCAGATCCGCCAGTCACAATAACTTTGGCCAGTGCAGTGATGGTGCTGTGTTTGGTTCTAAATCCAGACTGCATGGGATTAAGAAATTTTATGCTGTCCAGGAAGGATCTTAGCTGTGTGTCCACGATTTTTCCAACATTTTGAAAGTATAGGTAGAGAGATTGGCCTATAGTTGTTCAGGTCACTGGGGTCCCCTGATTTGTATAGTGGATAACATGAGCAGTTTTCCACTCTGCAGGAAGGGAGCCTTGAGTTAGGACAGGTTAAATAAATGCATTATTGGTCTGCTAGTATATGATAGGCTATTTTCAGAAAGTATGGATCAAGTGAGTCAGCTCCAGCACTCTTTTAATGTCCAACTGTAACAGAAGGTCTTCAACTTCTTTCAAGGTGATTGATGAAAAGGCGAAAGTCCTGCCATTGTTAGTTGCTTCTAGGGACTGGGCTTTGAACTGTGGCCGAAGGCTGCTTATTGGCGCTTTATCAAAAGCCAGGCCAGCTGTGGCAAAGTGATTATTGAAGGCTTGCAGGATTTCAGATTTATCAGTGACAGTGACATTGTCAATGGATATTTTGGATGGGAGCACACTACTAGGTGAGTGGCCTGAGACTTCCTTAATAGTGGACCAGAACTTGGTGGGGTTATTAGATGCAGAGAGCAATTTGGTTTGATAAAAAAGTAGCCTTTGCTTCTCTAATCATTTTTGTGCATGCATTCCTGGCTGCTCTGAAGGTACACCAGTCAGATTCTGTATGTGACTTCCTGGCCTTTTTCCATAGTAGGTCTCTTTTTAGTAGTGCTTTCTTCAAGTTTGGTGAGAACCAGCGGCAGGTCCTAGTTTTTATTCTAACTTTGATTATGGGAGCATGGGCATCTAGTGCACCAGATAAGATTTCGTGCAGGATACTACAGGCATCACTCACTGATTTAGCTAGGTAAAAACTCTGCCATTTTATAGAGTCTTTTAGGTAGTTGAAATAGGCCAGGGGGTCAAAGTTACGTCTTGATCTTTTGTTGGAGAACTTTGATGTGGATAGTGGAATTGGGATCGTCCAAATGCCAGCTATATGGCAGTGGTCACTAACATCGGCTGGGAGAATACCGGAATGAGAGAAAAGATGAGGTTCATTGACAAGTATCACATCCAGAAGGCTGCTATTGGCTGGGTTTTTCTTGTTGATGCGCGTAGGCTCAGAAATTAGTTGGGTGAGACCATGTGAATCACAGAACTGTTTCAGGGGTAGGGACCCGCTAGATAACCAGTCGTAGTTTAGATCGCCTAATATAATTGTCTCTATGGAGGAAGTGTCCATTTGTTCAGTCAGGTGTGTTAGGAGTTGAGGTCCTGCTGCAGGCGGTCTATAGCAGCCAATCACACAAGGCCCTTGAATGAGGTGGCTCGATTTTAAGAGACAGGCATTGAAACCTCCTGCAATGGAGGTGGCATCTAATACAGATACTGTGTAAATGTTTTTAACAAAATGGCTACCCCCGGTCCTTCTATCTGCTCTGAAAAGGAGGTAATTAGGGATATTAACCTCGCTGTCAGGTGTAGATGCTCGGAGCCAAGATTCTGATATCACCAAAATGTCTGGTGCAGTATGTATGATCCATGCCTGGACAGATTCCAGCTTCTTTAACAGGCTGCAAACATTGGCATGCAGGAAACTGATGCCTTTCAGCTGCTTAATTTCAGCTGGAGCTGAGAGCATTTTTGGGGGACCAGGGTTGAGTTCAATGTCACCCGAACAGAGTAGCAAGAGGAGGAGAATATTATTCAGGTTGTGGAAGAAGTTTTTAAAAACACGATTCTTACTATATCTTTTACATTTTGGAGCTCCTGGGTCCATAGATCGAATCTTATGTTTGTTAAGCCCTGTAGATATATAGCTTAGGAGCCAGGTGGGGCAGTAGCAGCCATAGCAGAGTTTAATAGTCTGGGGTTTGAAGACAAGTTTAGAGGAACTGGATGCTGTACCACTGACTGGAGTTTCCATAACATTCGGTGGGATTAGGGGCAGACCAAGGCAGTTTAAGGAGTAGCTATTGTTGATGTGCTGGTATAAAATTGGCTTGGTACAGGTCTCTACAATACAACTGTTGCTGTCGTGGGTGCCAGCCCTATCACATAGCAGAAGGGTTAAGGCTGTTAGGCAGAGCCACTTAAGGCTTGCCATGTTTAATTAACACAGGGGCGTTTGTTAAATATGTATGAAATACTTCTATGAGGAGCCGGCCAATGAAAGAGAAGGAGCAGACTGTGGGCGGAGCAAGTGGGCTATAAGATAACACTCGAAAAAGGGGCGGACCGGGTGGGCAAAAAAATGGCTGTGCCGTACCTGCCTGGCTGTAGGGATCCGGGGCTGTGGTCTCGAGCGGCGGCTATGGAAGCGCCGTCTGCCCGGTGGCCGCTCGTCCAGCGGCCGACGCCTGCACAAGTCCCTGAGGAGACAGAAGGAGGGACTAGTTATTTACAGTCCCAGTCATCAGAGGGCGGGCAGTCCTGAGGTGTTTCTGAGGGCAGAAAATTAGCAGGACAAAGGAGGCGATTTCCTGGGCGCCCTATGTCTCGCTACACAAAACCCAACCGAAAAAGGGCTGTATGACTGATCTGAACCCTCCCCTAACACCTGGAGCTCACAAATCTTGGATCACACACAATATCATTTTTTAAACAGTACAAATACAGTAAAAACAGCTCCTTTTTTGTCTAAATACAAGTCAAAAATACAGATTTAGCAGTGTGACCAATCAGAAGCCGCCAAAGAATAGCGCTCGTGCTCCGATTGGCTGCGGCTGTGCCGTATCTGCCTGGCTGTAGGGATCCAGGGCTGTGGTCTTGAGCGGCGGCTATGGAAGCGCCGTCCGCCCGGTGGCCACTCGTCCAGCGGCCGACGCCTGCACAAGTCCCTGAGGAGACAGAAGGAGGGACTAGTTATTTACAGTCCCAGTCATCAGAGGGCGGGCAGTCCTGAGGTGTTTCTGAGGGCAGAAAATTAGCAGGACAAAGGAGGCAATTTTCTGGGTGCCCCTATGTCTTGCTACACAAAACCCAACCGAAAAAGGGCTGTATGACTGATCTGAACCTTCCCCTAACACCTGGAGCTCACAAATCTTGGATCACACACAATATAATTTTTTAAACAGTACAAACACAGTAAAAACAGCTCCTTTTTTGTCTAAATACAGTCAAAAATACAGATTTAGCAGTGTGACCAATCTCAATATCTCAGGAATTTTTTGGAATTTTTGCACCAAATTTTCAACATGGGGTTTTTGGGACCCCTTCTCATGAATGCTCTCACTGTCATGGCGTTAATCGTGCCCGAAGGGTGATTTCGCAGTCACTGCATGAAATCATCTTTTGGCATTGATTAATGAAATGACACTGCCAGTGTTCATAAGGTGGGCTCTCAAAAAACCTATGTTGAAAATTTGGTGGAAAAATTCCTAAAAATGACTGTTTTACAAGCGTGTGTTGCACAGTTCCTACACATGCTTGTAAGTTTGCGTATTTTCAATATTTTCACTCCAGATTTTCAACATTGTCATTTTACCACACCTCCTTATGAGCAGTACAGCTGTCATTTTTCACATCTCACCCAAAACGTGTTTCCACCGATGTAGCACACAATGGCGCAGTTGGTGTGCAAAATCACTGTATGGGACACATTAAGAAAATCACTGTGACACTGTTCATGAGCCAAGGTCTTAAAATGGCTATGTTGAAAATTTGGTGACAAAATTCCTAAAAATGACTGTTTTACGAGCCTGCGTTGCACACTTCCTAAGCACGCTCGTAAGTTTGCAAATTTTCAATATTTTCACTCCAGATTTTCAACATTGTCATTTTACCACACCTCCTTATGAGCAGTACAGCTGTCATTTTTCACATCTCGCCCACAATATGTTTCCACCCATTTAGCGCACAATGGGGTAGTAGGTGTGTGAAATCAATGTATGGGACACATTAAGAAAATTACAATGACACTGTTCATGAGCAGAGGTCTTAAAATGGCAATGTTGAAAATTTGGTCACAAACTTCCTAAAAATGACTGTTTCACGAGCGTGCGTTGCGCAGTTCCTACGCACGCTCGTAAGTTTGCAAATTTTCAATATTTACACTCCACTGACTTCCAAATATCTACACAGCACATACAAGCAAGCAACATTCGGCATTGACAAATGCTTGTTTTGTATTCAGCATATTATTGTAAAGATACATGGATAAAAGGCAGTACTGTGCCTTATTTCATTTCATTTTGAGTGCCTTAAAATACAATATACTATACCTCTGCACGGAAGGACATCTCTGTCTAGCTCCTTTAATGCCGGTGACCTCCAAGTTTGACTATTTATACTGAAGCCCAAATGTCAGTCACAAAGAAAGAGGAGGGCCCATTGCTCATTAGGTTCCATTACATATTCATGGTTGCTTTTCTTGTGAAGTATGATTAAAAACAAGTCTGTTGCTAAAAGACAAGGATCCTGACTTTATAGAGATATAACCTTTTATATTTTTATTTCTGTATGTATTACATAAGCCTAGGAAAGTACTGTACTAGAATAGTGGGCGGATCACATGACTGCTGGGAGGTGTATGAAGATCCTGAAGACAGGGTGAACATCAGATTAGCCTTGTGGATGATCTCAGTATACCCAAGGCTAAGGTGAGAGGAGAACATACAGAGGTGTATGATCCTGGGACACACAGAGGAAAAAGGATCCAAGAACTTGTGATGATCTAGACTGTGTGAATACTACAAGAATTAGAAGATTACTGTTTGTTTTTTGTTATTTTTCTTTTAGTTTATTATTTTTGTGAACAAAACCACACTTCGGTGTGTTGTACCTTATCTTAGTTGTTTGTGTTATCTTTATTCCACACCCTATGATATCCATACCTCTGAACTACCCCTGCTGTGGTCCGCTTATATCGCCACCTCCTCAAAAGGCCAACCCCTGGTACCCTGCTGCCCACCACAAAAGGTGAAACAAAACAAATTTAAAACATCATAAACATTTTTAAGTCCAGAATCAGCCCCACAGCAGGAGTGAAGAACTGTCAGTGTCATCTCTCACCCACTAACCTCTGCTGGGAGCCAACAGGTTTGCTCCTTTGATGGTGACTCCCAGGATGTTCCCACTTCTCCACTCTGAAACCCTGTGGTGCAGTCGGACACCAATCTGACTACCCACCTGAAGTCCTGACCAGATGGAGTAAACCAGGTTGCCGCAGTGACAAGCCTCCAGAACACTGAATCCTCCAGGCCTGAAGAGCTGCACCTGAGTCCTTCACCATCCTCACTGACTGTAGCTGACTCTGTTTTGCCCCTCACTACTGCCCCACCTTGAACAGCCAGAAAGCAAGGGGGTCTTACAGACCCTGGAATGCTCTCTGCTGGAGCTTGGCCTATCAGGATCTGCAACCAATTAATACCAAAAACATTTTAAAGTGAGACTGCACACACCACTCTCAGTATCCCTTGTATGGAACTTAAACTGCTTTCAGGCATAACTATGTTTTCCCTTTTAGTTTTCTCCTTCCACATTCCAACAACTAAGGACGTTACCAGTTATAACCATTTTAATACACAAACTCATTTGGGGGGGGGTGGCTGCAATGTGACTAATGCTTTGGACCTCCTTAATGTTTTACCTTCCTCCTCAATACAGGCAATTCTGAATTGATGGTATATACTTTAGTCCTACCCTTAATAGTAGTACCTATTCCCTACCTATACCTGTCTTATGTTAAGACTGCTGGTTGCCTTAAGATTGTAGTGCATTGAGAGGGAGAAGGAGTGGTATAGATATTTATTTATTTATTTGTTTTTGGTAACTGAGTGACTGCACTAGGCATAGAGATGCCTATTTTCAGGCATGACCCGGGAGGATACAAGTCAAATACATGAACAACAACAATGTGACGCAGCACATAGAATAGGACATACAATGCGAGGCAGTAAGAAAATCCAAACATTTTTCAAGAACTGTGAAATACAGGGTTATACAAGTAAATAATATGAACAGGTACAGGGATATTTAGAATAAACAAGTGCAACACAAGTACAGAAATTGGCTCTAGTCATGGGTATGAAACAGTATACAGTAAGTGCCATTAACAAGGCCAATGCACATTGAAGAATAGAGGTGAGGATGGGGAGGGAGGGGAGAGAGAGAAAGGAGAGGTAGGTAAGAATTCATGGAGGAAGGGAGGAAGAAGAGTAAGACAAAGTATAGAGGAAGAGATAGCAGGAAAAGGGTGAGCTTAGGGTGGACAGAAGCAAGTGCAAGGACTTTATGCAAGCAGATATGTGGGAAGTGGGGTGAAGAGAGTGGGTTGGGAGTGTTAGGGAACTGGAAAGGAGCTTGGGAGGATAAGGGACTGTATGTCAAGGACAGGCTTCATCTTGCCCCATTAGGGAAGGAAGTCCTTAAACAGGGGATGGCTGACTACATTCAAGAAAGGTGGGTTTAAACTTGTGAGGGGGGATAGGGAGGGCTGACCAGAAGCCCTCTCCAGATGAGAGGAGTAGCCTTCAAACCCAAGGGGAGGGGGGAACAGACTGGGGTTGGAGGTTTCAGGAGGAGCAGAGGAGGATGGAGTATAAGGAACCTAGGTGGGGTTCGACAAAGGGAATCAGGGAATCAGGGATAAGTGGTGGGGGTTGGTGTTAGTAAATGCCAGGAGCTTGGGAAACAAGTTGCCATAGTTCCTGGCCATGCTGTTCGGGGGGGGGGGCGGCGGTCACGGAGACATGGGCCAACAAAAACCATGACTGGGACCTAAACATGCGGGGCTACACTATGCTTAGGAAGGATAGAAAGGAGGGCAGAGGGGGTGGAGTGGTTATGTTCATTAGAGATGACATAGAAATTGCTAGGGTAGAAGAGGCAGAGGGAAATGTGGAGGCCTTATGGGTCACCTTACGATCCCCAGCAGGAGATAAGGTCAAGCTGGGTGTAGTATATAGGCCCCCCGGGATGGGTGATGTTCTGGAGGATGGTTTGCTGGACAACATTATTGTCCAGTGTGGACCAAAAGGGGAAG
This sequence comes from Neoceratodus forsteri, assembly GCA_016271365.2. Classification (NCBI taxonomy): domain Eukaryota; kingdom Metazoa; phylum Chordata; order Ceratodontiformes; family Ceratodontidae; genus Neoceratodus; species Neoceratodus forsteri. The sequence continues at coordinate 354,263,245 of CM057454.1, read as the reverse complement.
GAGTGGTGTTGATGGGGGACCTTAATATGCCAGGTACAAACTGGGGAACCGTGTCCTCTAAGGTGGCCAAGGAGCAGAGGCTGCTGGACAGCTTCCAGGATGTGTTCTTAACACAGCATGTGATGGAGCCCACAAGGGAGGGGCATGTCCTAGACATGGTTCTGGCAGATGGGGATCTGGTAAGGGACCTGGTTGTAGAGGATCCCCTGACTGGGAGCGACCACAATACTGTCTGGTTTCAAATAAGCATGGAGGGAGGGGGGGAGATCTAGGACACTGGCAGTGGACTTCAGGGGGGCAGACTTTGTGGGCATGGGAAATATTCTCAAGGATCACTTGAAGGGGATTACATCAATGACAAATGTGGAAAGGAGATGGGAGGTCATAAAATGGAGACTTCATGAGGCAGTCAGGACCTGCGCTAAGGTGAAACGTAAGGGAGCAAGGTCACAGTGAGGTTCAGGTAGCAGTCTGAGAAAAGAAGGCGGCCTACAAAAAATATAAAACAACAAAAGGGAATAGGGATAAGGAAATGTACCATCTTGCATCTAGAAAAGTCACCCGGATGGTGAGCGGGGCAAAGTCCAGTAAAGTGCAGCGGCTGGCACAGGTGATACATGGAGGGGAAAAGGGGTTCTGCCGATATATTGGGGAGCGGAGGAAAAACTAAGGGCCATCTCAGCAGATTGAGATCAGAAGGAGGGTGGGTGGAAGAGGCGAGGGTCCAGGCAGAGGTATTTAACGAGTACTTTGCCTCTGTGTTCACTAGGGAGGGAGATGGGATATCTACAAAGCAAGGCATGATGAGGATAGAAGCGGCAGTGAGTGGGATCAGGGGAGCAACAGAAATGGAGCAAGAGGGAGGGAGAGGTACCCAAGGGGTGTCACATCAGGATAAGGATAAAAAGGCCAGTAAGGTGGAGGGGACGGATGATGCTATCTCCGCCAAAAGGGTGTGGTTAGCCCTCAAGGCCCTAAAGAAAGACAAATCTCCTGGGCCAGATTGCATTACTCCCAGAGTACTATGGGAATTGGCGGACATACTGGCTGCACCCCTGGTGGAGCTCTTCAACAGGTCACTTGAGACAGGGAGGGTACCTAGGGATTGGCAAGAGGCACATGCGGTGCCAATCCATAAAGGGGGGTCGAGGGAAGTACCAGGTAACTATAGACCCATCAGTTTGACCTCGGTGGTGGGAATATTAATGGAGAGTATACTAAAGGAACGATTTGGGGTGTACTTGGAGGAGGTGGGCAGTCCGGATAGTCAGCAACATGGGTTTGTGCCAGGTAGATCATGTCAAACCAATCTTGTGGAGTTCTACGAAAGGTTAACATCAGAACTGGGCAGGGGAAAGCCTGTGGATGTATTATTCTTGGACTTCAGCAAGGCGTTTGACTCTTTCCCCCACAATGGTCTGGTGGAGAAACTGATGGGGTTGGGAGTAGGCCCTTTGATGGTCAGATGGATTGAAAACTGGCTAGCTGGACGCACCCAGAGAGTAGTGGTCTGTGGGGAGCTCTCAAACCCTAAAGAGGTTGGTAGTGGGCTACCGCAGGGCTCGGTCCTGGGTCCGATCCTGTTTAATGCATACATATCGGACATCAGGGAGGGTATAGGGTGTGAAATGAGTCTCTTCGCTGATGACTCCAAGATGGGAGCAGTAGTTGAGGGAGAAGAGCGGAGGTTGGCCCTGCAAGGGGACCCAGACACCCTGGAAAGCTGGGCTCACACATGGAAATTAAATTTCAATATCACCAAGTGCAAGGTGTTACATCTTGGCCGGGGAAACCCTAAACACAGGTACACCCTGGGAGGGGAGGCGCTGGAGGCCTCAATAGGGGAAAAAGACCTAGGGGTCATGGTGGATGCATGTATGAATAACTCTGAGCAGTGCAGGAGAGTGGCTAGCAAGGCAAACAGGATGTTGGGATGCATCGTAAGGGGGATCACCTCTAGGAGCAAGGAAGTGATTCTGCTGTACAATGGACTGGTTAGACCACACCTTGAGTACTGTGTACAATACTGGAGACCACACTTGAAGAGGGACATACAGCTCCTGGAGAGGGTACAGAGGAGGGCAACTAAAATGATACGAGGGCTAGGGGATTTGACATATGAGGACAGACTTGAGGAGCTCTGCCTATTTTCATTGGAGGAGAGGAGAGACGGGGGGATGATTGAGGTCTTCAAGTACCTCAAGGGAATAAATAGGGTAAACATGGAGGAGATCTTTAGACTAAAGCAGGGCGGTATCACCAGAGGGCATGGTTTGAAGTTGGAAGGTGGAAGGGTGAGGGGTGGGAAAGAGGAAGAGGTTTTTCACTGAGAGGGTGGTGGACCCTTGGAATGCACTGCCTGGCGAGCTGGTTCAGAGATCCACAGTGGAGGGCTTCGAGAGAGGGTGGGACAGACACAGAAAGTGGATGTGTCAGATGATGGCCTGTCCCAGGGGGGTGGGGATGGATGATAGGGGTTTCTGGAACACAAGGGGGGGCCTCAGCACCCAACTTGGGATCTGAGGTTCGAGCAGACTCAATAGACCGTAAGGCCTAATCTGCTGGCAAATAGTATGTTAGTATGTTAGTATGATATTCATGGTGGAGTTTCTTAAAGCCATCATGTGTAGGGGCTAGGCCAATGTTATGAGGGATAAAGTTACAATACTTAGGGGCAGCATAGGAGAAAGCACGAGCACCCATAGAGGTTTTGCACCTAGGGATGTAAAGAGGGTTTAGGTCATTGGAGCGGAGCCCATAGGAGGGGGCTTGGGAGTGAAGTAACAAGGCGAGGGATTGAGGGAGGCCAGATCTTGTTATACAGTCAATTAGAGTGCCATAGGATAGGAGCTGGTAGGCAGCAGGACTAGTCCATTTTAAGTCAGCATAGAGCTGACAGTGATGTTTGTACCTTGGAGAGGCAGAAGCATAATGGCAAATGTTATTATAAGTGGTGTCCCATTTTTGGAGGGAGGTCTTTGTCATGCCTAGGTAGGTGACTGAGCCATAAGCCAAAGATGGGAGCAGAAGGTCTTGCGCCACAGCAAGTCTGGCCAATGGAGTGAGGGCATAGCTAGTACGGTAGGCTCAACTGATTTTTGCATTAACGGATTTGCAAGTAATGGTGATGTGGAGATGGAACAAGATGGCTCTCGGCACTCAACAATACCTCCGCCGGCAGGAAAATGTGGGGGTCAGATATGCAGTAGGTACGATAAGGGTGTACAATCTTAAGGCTCACTTGAACTCAGAAAATTTATCCTCATTGCCACCAATGAGGTATAACCTGACCTCTTCTCTCTCGCAAAGCAGGCAACCTTTATTTAATATTCTGGTCATGGCCCGAAGAGTGTGATGTTTCTCCTCAGCAACCATTTGTTATTTCATTCACTAGGGCAAATCCAAGGCATGAGTGTACCTTTTTACGTGCTTCCCTGTTAGGGGGTTCCCTCTCAAATGTCTACACTTTGGAGCGGGAACCTCCACAGAGCTGACTGAAGTGACATTTGCATGGTCATGCTGCTCAGCAGTGCAGTCATGCAACCTGAGGAAAGGAGGGCTGAAAATACCTGTGTTATCCTTGCTACTAGCAATGAATTGGGCTGATGCAGGGACCATGGCAGGGAAAGTCTAATATGGACTAAATTAGCATCTGCTGTAACTCAAAAGGAACATCCTGTGCCCTCCAGAATCTGGCCAATTGTACAGGTTGTACAGCGGTAAAAGCTGATGTCCTAGTGTCCTGGTCAGAGGTGGACTGCAGAGAACTCCCTTCATGGAGGGGGTCCACAATGCAGCCTTAGGATATCAGCTCATGAGGAGAGGGGTTACATGGAGGAGTGTCATTATCCTAATGAAGTTATAACCCATAGCCACAATCAGAGGCCCCCCAGCATAACTTCTGTCTCAAGGTTTCAGCAAGTTCTTTGCCTAGCCAAGATGTGGCAAACAAAGCAACTAGGGGCAGATTAAGTAGCGACACATCCCTGCAGACTGCCAACCAAAAGGGAGGGGTGCACCAGCTTGTAGCTCGCATTTCTGCCCCGAATCTTACATACAATCATATCACTTGTGAGACCGATGACTGGACACCCTATGCATTGCAGGAATTGAAAGGTAGGAGCAGTAGTTGACTGGTATGTCCTTAGTGATATAAATGTGCATCTTCTCACCCCTCAGACTGGTAACTTCTTATCAGAAAACAACACGATTTTTGCCTCCTCCTCCTTAGGGCTACTGAGCGTGCTCACTGTACCCCTACAATGAACACAGTTTCTGGTATACAGGCAGTTGCTCCTGCTGGGCATATCATGTTGAATTTGACCCATTGCTATCTCTCTAGTGGGTGTTACACCAGTTTATAACCACGGCCCCACCTAGACTGCAAAGAGGTTCACCTTACAATTCAATAACTGTCCTCACACAATACCATAAATGAGGATAGTTGCAGGCCTACCTGGGCCCAGTATCTTGGGTGGTTTGTTTTCTGGGAATTCCCTAATGGGATACTTACACCTGCTCTGGTTGTTGCCCTTACCAGCTTCTAGTACTAAGCACTTAGGCTAACTGTGTTGACTTGTGCTGATTCTGGCTAGAGACTGCAGCATTCCAGGGGATGGAGAATGGGTAGTGGAAGGGGGGGAAACAGGGAGGAAGGGCGGGCTAGGAAGGAAGTTTTTGAAACACAAGAGTATATCTGCCATTGTTTGGCTTATGTTAGTTTTCATATACAATTGTTAATGTCTACACGCTGTCTGTTCATCTGCATCCGCTCAAATGTACGCTGATAAAACAGTTATTTCTGCATCTGGCTCCTCTCCCTGTGACCTTTCCTCCCATCTACAGTTAGGTTTGACAACATTCACCACTGGTTCAAGTCTAACTAATTGTCCCTTAATGCAAAAAAAAAAAACAGTCTCAATGACTTTTGGTACTTGTCAGAGGCTTGCCAACTTACTTCTCTCCCACTATTTAATACCCATGGTGATAAGATTGAAGGTGCCGCCTCCTTTAAGTACCTCAGGGTCAGCCTTGATCAGCATCTAGCATTCTCAGTGCATATTGTTGCACTTCACTGTAAGCTTCACCCTAAATTAGGTGCTTTGTACAGGACTAAAGCAAGTATTCCACTCCCTGCCCGCCAAGAAATCATATTCGAAATTATCCTCCCTATCTTTTACTAGCGACATAGTCTACAGTAGTGTCCCTAAATGCTTCCTTGCCATATTGGACCTCCTATGTCATTCCTTCTGTCAATTTGCCTTAAATTACTTACCCCGTGCTCACCACTGTTCTCTTTACTCAGCCCTTTCTCTCCCCTCTCTGGATGATAGGTGCCTTTCCCATTGTGTCTCATTTTTATCCAAATTCTGGTTTGGCACCCTTCTCTCATATCTCACATCCCTTCTATCCCTCCTGCTTCTTCCTCCTACCCTCTCTACAACACTACTTCCCATTCTCTCTCTCTCTCTTCTCTTCTCTCTTTCTCTCTCTCTCTTCCTTCCAGAAAATCTACTGTTCATCAATCATCTTTTTCTTACCACTTTCCTCAACTTTGGTCCTCTCTTCTCCTTTCTATTTGTTCTGCCTCTTCTCCTGCCTCCTTAAAGTCTTTTCTCTATAACTTTTGTTCTCCTCCTGCAACTGTCCATAACCCTTTCCTCTTCTTCTCCCCTCATTACTTGTTACAGGATGTTCCATTCTACCCCCTTCTCTTGTTCTGACCTGTATATACTATTTCACTTCCTTTTCCCTTCCTGCATATATAGTTTGTTATACTTTACTGAATGCATTTCATTACTAAATTTTTTCTAATATTTATGATTTTGCTTGTAAATTCTATATAATTCTATTTGCCTTCTTATAATTTAATAATTATATTGTTTAGCTATCTCCTTCTCCCCTCTCCCCCAGGACACATCTGGAAACGAGCTGTTATAAGCTCAGTATGTATTTCTTGGTTAAACTTTTAAATAAATAAATAAAAATGTCTTGTTTATTGACTGTTCTGACTATATTATAGTAGTGAAACCCTGGGACATCTACCCTGGGGATTCGCTTGCCCTCACCCAAAATATATTTGAGCAGTTATCTCATACCTGTCCTGTGCAGTATCAGATAATGGGTAATATTCAAGCTGTAACTTGGAACGTGAGGGGTCTAAACTCTCCCCTCAAGCGGAAGCAGGTACTGACACACCTAAAAAGGTTACACACACAGGCTGTGTTCCTTCAAGAAACCAGGCTTAATCACAGTAAAACCAGCAAACTTAAGCAGGAATGAGTAGGGGTAAAGACCCACAGAACAGCGACAGTGAAGAAACAGGGAGTCTCGATCGTCATTCACAAAAATCTGCAATGGTCTGTTGGGAAAATTGTTGTGGACAAAGGTAGTCACTGGGTATTCATAGAGACTGGTACACGTCAGGGTCCTCTCATTTTAGTTAATGTTTGTGGCCCCAATGTAAATAACCCTAATTTCTTTCTCTCACTTAATCAGGTGTTCACACTGCTCGAGTTAACACATACTCTGATGATACCTGGAGGGGATTTTAACCTGATCCTGGAGGCCTGCCTAGACTGCAGCACAAGGCACAACACACCCCACATTTGAGCAAGAGAGGCACAAAGTGAGTTACTGAAGGATCATGATCTGGTGGATCCCCGGAGGCTACACCATCCCAAAGAGAGCCTTTGCCTGTTTCTTGGCAGCACACTTTTCCTCCAGCTGGACTGATATGTGGTTCACTTCTCCCAAACTAACACATAACATTCTGTCCTTCAAGATTCAGCAAGTCATGATCTCAGATCATGGCCCGATATCACTGGCCTTGTTTTTAGGTAAACCTCCTCCTCATACGAAGTCCTGGCAGATAGACCCTGTCCTACTGCACAACTCCCACTTCATTCAATGGGCAAAAGTGGAGACAGAGGCCTTCCTGAACATAAATAACAAGGGATCTACCTCAAAACAGATGGAGTGGGAAGCCTACAAAGCGACAATGAGAGGGAAAATAATAAGTTATGCTTCACACAGAAAGATAAAGAGGGAGGCTGAGCTCTGTACCACTGATAAAGAATCACAATAGTATCATTGGAATTACTGTACAAGCAGAAGAACCCTCCATTACAGTCCACCCTAGCCAACCTTACAGGCACAAGGATGTGATTGAACAAGCTCCTCTCAGAAAAGCAGAATTGGTGGCACTCATCCACCTGAAACAATCCCACTGGGAAAGGGGGGGAAGCTAGTAGACTGCTGGAGTATTGAGTAAAAAAGTGCCAGTCATAGAAACACATATCTGGGCTTAGAGATAACAAGGGCAAGGTTCAGTCAGACCCTACAGCCCTGAACTCGATCATGCAGGCCTTCTATAAGAACCTGTACTCCTCCCTTTACCCACCCACTAAGGAATCCATCAAAGCCTTCCTCAGCATACTCCCAGTTCCAAGGATAGCACTGGTAGACGCTGCTGCTCTTGATAGGCTACTCAGATTACAAGAAGTCAAATCAGCCGTGTATGAATTAAATAAAAGAAAGGCCTGGGGTCGATAGTTTCCTTGTGGATTTTTATCCACAGGTACTGGAAGAAGTTAGCCATACTTTATTATAGGTTTTTCAAGAAGCCTTGCAACCACATTCTCTGCCTCCAATTATGTATGAAACAGTGTGCTGCCCAAGAAGTGCAAGGACATCTCCTTATCCAGCAGCTACAGACCAATCTTGCTTATAAATGCTGATATAAAGATACTGGCTAAAATCATGGCAACCTGTCTTGAACCGATCTTACAAGGGCTCATCCACCCAGCAAAATCAGTCTTTATTAAAGGGAGGTTAGGCTCCAACCATCTCCATTCAATGCTAAATTTGTTCCACAACTTGCAGAAATCCCCCACACAAGCTGTCACTACGGCCACTGATTTCCAAAAGGCCTACGGGGGTGTCATGTGATGTGCTCCAAGTGAGAGGCAGCGTTCCTCTCAGCTCTGCGAGCCAAACCATAAAAAAGTGGCTACAACCTGTTAAATATGGCTCCTTCACTGGAATCCTAGAAATTCCATTGCCTAAAATCATCTCTTAACAAATTCCATCAATATCAGGAAAAATTGAGTTATCAAAGGCACTGCCAATTCCTCCACGTGGTCAAGCACCAAAGAGCACAAACAAGGATCTCTTTTGGACTCCCCGCCAGATCCCAGCTTGAAGGAACACCTAGCAGAAGACTAGACAGATTTTTCTCAGAACTAGCAACAATCAAACTCACCCCCTTTGAACTGGAAAATGACTTTAAAATAATGAAACCAGCACTCGATGCCCTTACTACTCGGATCAGGGATGCTAAGTGTGTATAAGCTCTATCAAAGATCGGCAAGAAAAAGACAGCCAAGAAATCATTGCAATTAAGAAAAAGATTGCCAAAATGGAAGATAGAATTGAGGGCTAGGATGGGAGAAGTAGAAAAAATAACATGGTCCTCATTGGCATACCGGAGCAAGCGAAGGGTACTAATATGCACACCTTGATTCAAAAATTGCTTCAAGAAGTCGCTGGAGCACCAGAAATGGGGACGGTATATACCGCTGAATGAGCCCATTGGTCCCTCTAACCCCAGCTACCACCAGGAGGTAAACCCTGAGCCATAATCTTACACTGTCTTATTTATCCAGAAAGAGTGTACATCCAAGCCCAGGCTCATAAAAAGGACCTCTCTCATAGAATGGATAACGCTTCTTTATTTATGGACAATGTTACTCCAGCAGTGAGGGATCAACAAGTAGCTGATAAAGGTATTAAGAAATCCCTACATGCTGCCAAAATATCTTTTTGGATGCTGTACCGACATGCCTTGTGGTCACTACAGCCACTGGCACCCACAAATTCCCCAACGGTGAGGCTGCATGCAAAGAGCTGCTGAAACTTCTACCTACTGCTGTCTCACAGCACTCTACTCAACAGTCCAACTCTTCTGGCACAAGAAGATAAACAGCCTTAATGTAACCCCATCCTGTCACCAAAGCAGATAATTTTTTGCCTCAGTATAACCCCATTCTGCCACCTTCAATCAACATATGTGAGGTGAGTGTTGCTCCCTGCTCATCATTTTGCATTTTCCACTCATAACATTTTTTTCCATCCTAACTATTTGAATGCTGAGAGGACAAATAAATAAATGGCAGTATAAGGGTAATTTCAGTAATATTATCTAGATTGGGAGCTTTACTATGCTTCAACAACCATATCCCTAGGACAGGAACACTGTTACCAATATGGCAGCAAGCATTTTTGTCTCCTCAATGTCTCCATTACCAGACGTGCTTGCTTTCCTGCCACTGGCGTAACTGAACTGTCCAGCACAGCAGCATTCTATTTGATCACAGCACCTGTCATTTAGTCTCACATTCCTTCGACATTCCTCCCTCCAGCTGTGGTATGCCCACCTTCTCCACTGGTCTCCCAGGGCTACCAAATAACCAATCAAACTCTGCACTCCACTCACTGTGCTGTGTCATCCAGTTGTGCACAGCCATCACCATGCTACATCGGAATCCATTGCACAACTACGTCTTGGTGAAGACAAACTTCTACCAGCTCAAGTAACATTGGATATGGAAACGAGTCACAGTTTTGACTCAGGCTGTCTTCATCAACAGACAACTCCCCTTCTCTCTACCAAACATGTATAGTATGTGATTGGTTTATCCTCACAGAACATGAACATTGCCACCCTCCTCATAGCTTTCTGCACTGGCACCAATTCGTAACCTCTGCCTGAACTCTGTCTCTACATACATGCAAACTATGATATTAGGCATGAACATAAATATAGTGTATAGAGGAAGCTAGCTTTGCATGGATTTTCATCCTAAGCAGAACAATGTTGTAACACAGTGTAAAGATCATGGAACATGGTTGTATCCTTCTGTGGTACAACAGCATTCTACACAGGTGAACAGAATGTCCACATGACCAGCTCTAATGAAACCACAGCTGGAAAAAAACACTATGCTCCCAATTAATAAGCACAAAATGGACCTTTGCTTATTTGCTCTGTTTTCAACAAAATTTTGAAAAATGAACCCTTTATATGAACTTAATCTTTTAACAGCATCTGTTTCTCCATATTAGTTGTCACTTGTAACTGACAATGATTGAGATCGGGACATGACCATGAGAGAATGGCCAAGAACGGGACACAATAGTTTAAGCAGTTTTTTTTAATCTATTTTTTGATCTCTATGCACTATACAAAATACTAGTTGGGCAAAACCACACGCAACCAGCCTGTGTTGCCACCTTGAGGTTCAGATTACAATGGACCTCTCGAGCTTCGTTTTCAAGGTCTGCTGTAATCTGAACCTCTCAGTGGCAGCATGGGCTGGTTGTGCATGGTTGCCCAACCAGTATTCACTGTGTTATATACAAACTCTTCTTTCGCTATTGGCATCCTAATAGACTGGAGGGAGAATGGATGCCAAGGCTCCTGCATTAGACTATGTCGTTAGTTACCTATCCATGTCTTATTTTTGGCTATTTTAACAACTAGCATATAACGGGAAGTTGTGCTTTGTGAGTGAAAGGAAGGGGATCATTCCTCTGTACATAGACTATGATCAGTTTTATAACAGGTTGTTTATTTATTCATTTATTTATTCAAGTCTCGGATTACAACCTTTGAGCTAGCAGCTCATTTACTAAGGTTCCACGTCAGGAGGGAGACAATAAATTAAGAATTAAATTAGGACTACAAAGGCAAGTAGTCAACAACATACAGTAGGTAAATCATAACTCAAAACATTAACAATCTGATAGACAGGTAATTAGGGTTGTCGGATTGAGATACAGACAAGTGGGAAGTTATGGGTATCATTTAGAGCAGTGGTAAGTCATCCTTTGGGAAGGTTATTGTGGAAGGAGGCATAGTGCCATGCAAAAGGATTAGGTAGAACAAGAGGAGTAGGGAAGGGGAAGGGCAAGGTTCTGTGCAGGGAGCTGGGTGTGCCAGGCAGCCCTTTGTCATAGGAGGAAAGGTCAAGGCAGAGATCCAGTGATATGGTAGGGGTAGGGAAAGGAATGCAAAACAGGAAGGGCCAGGGTACTGGTAATGTAGGATACGTGCCCAAGGCCAGGGACTAGTAAATACTAGGGGCAAGAGCATATCATGCAGCTCGATAAGTGTGAATGGAGTTTTTTCTTGAACAGTTCTAACTTGGGTTTGGATAGAAGGTCAGCTGGGAGTGAGTTTAGCCACTTAGGTACACGGTACATAAAAGACCATTGCCCTGGGGTCGTGCAGCAGTAGGGGACTTTGCATTGGGTGTTGAGCGACCCTCTGGTCAGCCTGGGGAGCTATTTGATGAGGCATAGAGTGAACACCTGGTGGAGTAAGATCAAATGTAGCTTTCTTAGACAGGAGACAGGCTTGGTATATGATGCAGTTGTCAAGGTTCAACCATCCAGTATGTGCGTATAGGTCACACATGTGTGTTAGCAGCAGGGCTCCCAGAACTAGTCGGCAGGATTTATTTAAGGCAGTGGCAACTCTTTTCAGGGTAGAATCTGAAGCAGTGCAGTAGACTATAAGGCCATAATCTATTACAGAGAGCACTGAACTGGCAACTGCTAGTTTAAGTGCTTCGGGAGTGAGGCAGTGTCTGTGTTTATATAATTGTCCAATTTTATTGCATATTGTCTTAGTTATGTAGTCTATATGCAGTGTGTACGATAAGGTGCTATCCAGTATGACCCCTAAGTTTTTGAAAGTGTGTAGCTTAGCAGAAGACACCAGGAGAAAGGACTGCTGTGTGACTGGACTTCTCTGCTGGGACTAAAGTAGAAGAACTTTTGTACTTGGACCTTTAATTTAGGATAAAAAAAAAACTTACATACAAAACATAAAAAAAAGTGTGTGTGTGTTTGTCTGGGTTAACTGAACTGAATGGGTATCTGAACAGTTATCTAGGTGTAAATCTCAGGTGATTGAAAGGACTTAACTGCTGTGAGGTTTAAATTACTTGTAGAAAGATCTAGTAAGCAGGAGGAGTGGCTTAGCTAGAAGGAAGCTACATTTAAAGACTGCCTTAGAAAGATTATGCTAATAGCTTGGCAGAAGACACCAGGAGAAAGGACTGCTGTGTGACTGGACTTCTCTGCTGGGACTATATTGCCCTCCTTCCCTCCCCTCCACCCCACCCAAAGCTAGCTCTATTTTTATAGGCACAGGATTTGACTGACAACAGGAACTTCCTGTTTGGGAGCAGGAAGTGAGTGATCACAGAACCACCAAAGACCCACTATCCTAGAAGGGCAAGAGTAGCCTCTGGCCCCTCTAGTGCTGGAGGTCTGCCTCTGAGCAAGTAAGTGGTCTACTGAGAAATATAGGATATTCTTGTCTCAGAACAGGACAATCAGGAGCTTAAAGGGCACACAGGCAGAAAGTAAGGAGAGAGAAAAAACAGAGGAAAGAGTAAGGATTGCAAACAGTTAAGGGGCCAGAAATAAGACATGATTGGAGTGGTGCAGTGCAGTGGCTGTGGAGCAGCAGTCTTCCGGGAGACATTCTGGAGGATGCGGTGTTGTCCCATCTGCAGGCACCTCTCTGGGCTGAAGGAGGAGGTTGCTCATCTCCAGGCTGAGTTGGCCAGGATTTGTGGGACCTCCTCTTCCATCCAGGGACCACCAGTGCCACTGCCGTTGCCTCAGAGGTTGCCAAGAAAGAGGAGCGGTTGGACCACAGTGGGCTCAGAGAGGGTGAGGGTGGTGGAACAGAGGCGCATCCCTCCAGTTGTACCTCTCCACAATTCCTATGCCATTCTGGCAAAGTGTGGTTCCTCTATGGAGGCACCCACAGTGGAGACCAAGGAGGATGCTGGGAACCTCCACAAAGGAGTCCCACAGGAGAGTGGCAGGGACCCTGCAGGAAGGAAACAACTCCTGGTGGGGGACTCCACTGTTAGGAAGGTAGAACTGGGGGAGGAAGGGGAGAGGGAGGTAAGGTGCCTGCCTGGCGCCATGGCTTGGAGGGACAGGGAGTGAATCCTCAGGATTGCTGGAGCAGCTACACAGGGGAGGGAGCTGGATGTCATTGTCCACCTAGGGACAAATTATCTGGCTAAGAAAGGGATTAGAGAAGTGCAGGAGAGTTTGTGGAATTGGGGAGTGGCCTTAGTCAAGTAGCACGCACGGTAACCTTCTCGGAGGTGCTGCCCATCTATGGCATAGGAGAGGCTAGGTGTTCCGCACCATGGATTTCAATCAGTGGTTGAAAACTGGTGTGGAGCTCAGGGATTGGCTTCATTGGGGACTGGGGGTCCACCTGGAGTGATGCAAGCCTATACTGGCATGACGGGCTGCATCTGTCCGGGAGGGGAACCAGGATCCTAGGTGACAGGTTTAAATGCTTCATTGGCAAGCTTTTAAACTAGCCAAGGGGAAGGCACTGGAAAGGAGCAGGGAAATCCTAGCCCCCACCCAAATAATCACGGTAGTAAGTGTGGCAAACACCAACATAGAGGTGTCGACAGGGAGAAGGGCAGGGGTAAATGGAGAAAGTGACAAAGGCAAGAAGGACAGGGATGGGGCAAAAGGGAGTAAGGCCATCAGGAAATGGAGGGTAATGAGTACCAATGCCCGTAGTCTGGGCAACAAGCTCCTGAGCTGGTGGCCTTGATGGAAGAGGGATGCCTGGATATCGTAGCAGTCACAGAAACATGGTACAGAGAACCATGACTGGGATGTTACCATACCAGGGTACATAACCTACAGGAGAAACAGGCAGGGGAGAAGAGGGGGAGGAGTAGCTCTCTATGTAAAGGAAGGGATAAAAGCAACTGAACAAAAGAGTAAACAGGGAGGAGAGGAGGCACTGTGGGTCATCTTGGAGACTGGAAAGGGCACCACAATCTGCACAGGGGTTGTGTAAAGACCCCCATGTCAGGGGAAGGGAATGAACAAGGATATGATGGAAGGCATTCTTAGAATGGCAGAGGAAGGAGATACTGTTGATGGAGACCTGAATATGCCAGATGTTAACTGAGCACATTTGCTGCAGCCACATCCAAGAGCAGGGCAATTCTGATGCCCTACAGGTGGCAGGCATTAGATAGTTAGTTTCGAACCCACTCATGAGGGAGCAATCTTAGACCTCATATCTCAAATGGGGCAGTGAGAGATCTAGATCTAGAAGTGGTTGCCATCTGGGGACAAGTGACCATCAAACAGTGTGGTTCACGTTAAACTCAGCTACAGAGCCAGGCCATACAAAAGTGAGGGTACTGGACTTTAGGAGGGCTGACTTTGGCAAGATGGGAGAGCACCTCAGAAAAGCACTAGCAAACAGGCTAGAAGGAGGTGTGGAGCAACAATGGAGAATCATCAAAACTGCCATCACAGAGGCAACAAGCCTTTGTGTGAAGCAAATAAACAAATCAAAGCGAAAGAAAAAGCCACTATGGTTTGCAAAAGAGGTGGCTGTGAAAGTCAGGAAGAAAAAGATAGCATTCCGGAAGTATAAGGAAACACAGAAGGAGCAGGACAGAGAGCTGTACCAGTTAAGGCAGAAGGAAGCAGGAAGGGAAGTCAGAATAGCAAAGGCCCAAACTGAGGAAAAGATAGCCAACTCAGTTAAGAAGGGGATAAACCTTTATAGGTACATCAGTGAGCAGAGAAAGACAAAGGAGGAATAGTGAGGCTGAATAGAATGAACGGTGGTGGACAGAGGGGACAGTGAAAAGCAGGATACTGAATGAATATTTTGCTCAGTATTCACAAAAGAGGAGGGAAAGTGCCTAATCCAATTAACAGAAGCACTCTTGATAGCGGGTCGATCCCAGTCCTTTCACAGAAGAAAGGGTTCTGCAAGAACTCCTAAAACTGAAGGTGGACAAAGCAATGGGTCCTGATGGAATTCACCCCAGAATTCTAAAAGAATTAAGGGAGGAACTAGTGAAACCACTGGCTACTCTTTTTAATAAATCATGGGAGGATGGTGTGGTACCCGAGGACTGGAGGAAGGTGGATGTGATTCCCCTTCACAAAAGTGGGACCAAGACAGAGGCAGAAAACTACAGACCTGTCAGTCTGACCTCTGTGGTAGGGAAAGTGATGGAGTCACTTCTGAAGGAAAGAATAGTTGAGTACCTAGAGGCCAGTGGAGCACAGGACCCAAGGCAGCATGGGTTCACAGTGGGAAGGTCATGTCAGACGAATCTAAAAGATTTCTTTGACTGGGTGACCAAAGTAGTAGACCAGGGAGGGGCTGTGGACATGGCCTACCTAGATTTTAGCAAGGCATTTGACATAGTCCCACACAAAAGATTAATAGTCAAATTAACCAGCCTGGGAGGGGTCCCAGGGTGGTAGCCTGTAAAACATTGGCTGCACAACAGGACACAGAAGGTAATGTAAATGGAGTCCACTTGAAAAAGAGGGGTTACTAGTGGGTACCGCAGGGTTCAGTATTGGGTCCAGTCCTTTTTAATGTCTTCATCAGTGACATTGCAGAGGGACTGGAAGGAAAAGTATGCCTTTTTGCAGATGACACAAAGATCTGCAGCACGGTTGATACACAAGGAGGCGTGGAAAGGATGAAAAGGGACTTGGCAAGGTTGGAGGAATGGTTAGAAGTATGGCAGCTAGGATTCAATGCAAAGAAGTGCAAAATAATGCACCTGGGAAACCAGAACCCAGGGGAAGAATACACAATGGGTGGGGAGGTAGTAACAACAACAAAAAAGAAAAGGGACCTGGGGGTAATCATATCAGATGACCTTAAGGTTAGCAAGCAATGTGAGAAGGCAGTAGGGAGGGCTGGGGGTATACCGGGATGTATAGGGAGAGGCATCAGCAGCAGAAAACAGGAAGTTGTTATCCCTCTGTACAGACAGTTGGTGAGACCCCATCTGGAGTACTGTGTCCAGTTCTGGAGACCCCATCTCCGCAAGGACATAGACAGGATAGCGGTAGTCCAGAGGAGGGCAACTAAAATGGTGCAGGGTCTGCAAGAGAAGCCGTATGAGGAGAGACTAAAGGAGCTTAATATGTATACCCTTGAGGAAAGAAGGGAGAGGGGACATGATAGAAACTTTTAAGTACCTCAGTGGAATCAACAAAGTCCAAGAGGGTAGCATCTTTCAGAAAAAGAGACTTGCAAGAACAAGGGGACGCATTTAAAGATAGAAGGAGGGCGTGTCTAGGGCAATGAGGAAGTATTATTTCACAGAGAGGGTAGTGGATGCATGGAACAGTCTTCCTGAGGAGGTTGTGGGGTCTAAAACTGTGGGAGAATTCAAGAATACATGGGACAGACATAAGGCAATTCTTGTGGGGGGTAGGAAGAAATAGGCTGTTGGTTAACTAGTATCTGCGGCCTATCCTGTAGGTAGGGAAATGGGCAGACTAGATGGGCCAAGCGGTCCTTATCTGCCGTCAAAGTCTATGTTTCTATGTGTACCATTTCAAGGATTTAATTTTTATTGTTCCAGATAGTTAGGTGGGCTGATTTAGCTTTGCTGTGGGGGGAAGAGAAAAGCATAGTTTTAGTTTTCTAATAGTTGAGTAGTAACTGTGCATCGGTAAACCAGTGTTCGACCAGGCTAAAATTGTGCTATAGCCCTTGCTCAAGGGAGATGGGATCAGAGTGCCTGGAATAGATAAATGTGTCATCCTCATACAATAGGATTTTGTCATGGCACACTTTTGGGAGATTGTTTAGGAAGAGGTTAAAGAGCAGTGGCCTAGTATAGACCCTTGGGGGACACCTGTGCTTACATTAAGCTTATCAGAGAGTATATTGCCAATTTTGACTTGTACCCGGTCAGTGAGGCAGTTTCTGAACCAACTCAGGGAGGTGGTGGACATGGAGGTCTCTTGCAGTTGGGCTAGCAGGAGATTATGGTTCACTGTGTCGAAGGCCTTAGTGAGGTCAATAAAGGTGGCCCCCACTAAGTGCCCTTGATCCAGCGAGTCATGTATGAATCCGGTAAACTCAACAAGGGCAGACGTAGTACTGTGTAGTTTTCAAAATCCATGTTGTTCTTTGCACTGAATTTGGTATTTATTGAGGTGTTCAATTAGCTGGTCATAGACCACCCATTCTAGGGCCTTGGAGATTGGGGGTAGAATTGAGATTGGTCAGTAGTTTGTATGAGTGGTCTTATCCTCACTTTTGAAAACTGTTTTTTATGACTGCAGCTTTCCAGAGCTTTGGGAACTGTCCAGAGATCAGTGATAGGTTGAGTATTCTTGTTAAAGGGACCAGGACCTCTTCTATTGTGAGTAATAGAAGTTTCAAGTCTAAGCCATCACTACTTTGCCTGGTTGTCATAGTAATTTTTATTATCATACTTCTTGTTCAGGGGCTGAGGGATGCCCTCGCGTGAGCCCTAAACGGACCGATTCAATTGGGCTACAGCCCTTGCTGTGCAGACACCTCATTAAGTACAGTTGCCTGCCTGCTCCAGTGGAGCCACCTTCTGCCTTGCAGCACTGCTGCATTGTTCTACAGTATTAGTAAGCAGTTCTGACTGTTCTGAGTGCTTCCTGTTTGTTATCTACTGCTAGTTGTTTTATGTTTTTCATGGTTGCTAGCTTTTTTACAATGCCACCTTCCCATGGCAGAGACTGCACTAAAAGAGGGGGAACCATAACTGTATACTGTATGCTCATCACCTCAAGTTCAAGGGTACTCTCTAACCATAAGCAGAAATGGTTTAAAATTCTCAATAGGTTTTATGGCTGCAGTAGTCTCATATCCAGACACTTCCTCCTTTTCCTCAATACCAGTTATGACAGCTACACCCCTTAATTTAGTGACCTAGAATATTAAAGGGGCACAAGCAAGAGAAAAAAGATATCAAATCATGCACCATTTAAAATGCACAGGCACTAAAATCGCTTTTCATTTATTTTTATTATTTTGCTTTTGGTACCCAGGCAGGTGCACTAGGCATAGCAATGCCTATTTTCAGGCATGGCCCAGACTTTGTTTCAGGAAACCCACACACTTGCAACCCAGAACAACCTTTGGTGTAGAGAGTGGGTGGGGCACCAGATACAGAGGACTGGATAACAACAGTTAACACTATTTATGATACTGAAATGCTAACTTATAGGGTACGTCAGCAGGGGGAAAGGGGGAGGAATTTTTGGAATCGATGGATTATGTGTGCTTCCACTAAAGACCCAAATCTTGTTCCATAAAGTACTGTACACAAGATATTTAAATTGTGATGCAGGTATATGTTGGGAATGGCTTATCTTCCAAAAGTGCAGGCCTTGGGTCCTCCCCTCCACATCCTGTCTTCTTTAGTGTAAGTGCCAGGGAATAACCTTGTCATTTTATTTTCTTGAAAACTGTTATTATAGTAATACTGATAAAAAAAAACAAAAAACGGTTGCACTGCAAATGTATATGGATATCTCTCAGGTTATGACTTTGCATGTATGTCCATCCTGGGTATTGTTCAGTGTTGTTTATTACATGTGTTTTTGTTGGAAAATTAATAAAACATTTGATTATAAAAAAAAAAAATGAGAGTGGATGGGGCGAATCTATGCTGCTGGTATAGATGACAAAAAAGAAGGGACTGCCATCCTAATACATCATAGTGTGCCATTCTGGCTCACTGAACAAGTTATTGATTCCACAGGCAGATAAATATTGCAGGATTTTCACAGCCCACCTGAATGACACAAGGTGCTTGTGCCACAAGGAATGGCGCAAGGTGGAGCTTGCGCCAAAAGATGTGCCGAGAGCAATTTTCAAATGTAGGCTGCATGCACCAAAGAGGGCTTGCACCGTCCTTGTGGCACAAAATGGACTGCTGAATGGTGCTAGGGGGCTTGCAGCAGATGCAAGCTTCCATATCCCCTACTTCGGGATTCTCAAAACCTTCCCAGAGGGCACACATTTAAGTACTCTTAGAACAGCCAGGGCTGGTCCAAGGGTACTTAGATGTATGTCCTCTGGGAGGCAATGAAGAACTTGCACCTCCCAGCTTCTAGTCACGAGGGACTGCTGTATATTTTACTGTATAGGTGCCAGGTGATGCAAGTTCTCCAAAGCCTCCCGGAGGACACATGTCTAAGTACCCTTAGATCAGCCCTGGCTGGTCTAAGGGTACTTAGATGTGTACCTCTGAGAGGGTTTTGAAAATTCCGAAGTAGGGGATATGGCAGCTTGCATCTGTCACAAGTTCCCTAGCACCACGCCCCAGCCTATTATTTTCCACAAGGATGGCACAAGCCCCCTTTGGCACACACAGGCTGTGTTTGAAAATTGCTCTCAGTGGATCTTTTGGCACAAGCCCCACCTTGCGCCATTCCTTGTGGCACAAGCCCCTTGCACTATTTAGGGGGCTTTGAAAATCCCGCCCATAGCCTCTGCTTTTCAACCTTCTATCAAGAATTTTATGCTGCATTGCCACCAGCACCAGAGGCCAGCATCCATCAGTTCCTGTCTGCTGCTAACCTCCCCAAACTGCCCCCAGAATCACTTAACTTACTAGGAGCACTGGTCTTTCATAATGAAATTCTACAAGCCATTTCCAACCTAATACCTGAGAAAGCACCATGACCAGATGGGTTTTCTCCAACTCTGTATAAAGCTTTGGCCCAGTACTTGTCAGATCCCCTGGCATCCCTGTTCAACTCTGTCAGGGAGACCAAGTGCCTCGACCCCAACCTGCAGCATGTCATCATTACTCTTTCACCCAAGCTAAATAAAAAAAAAAACGAACTGTTATCTAGTTATAGACACATCTCCCTTTTAAACATTGCTATTAATTTTTTCACACAAACATTAGCTACCAGGGTGGGTGCAATTTGGGAATCTCTAATCAGTCCAGAACAAATCAGCTTTATGCAAGATCATCTTTCATCAGACCATCTCCAATTAGCTCACCTTATTTCTGTGTCCAGGGACACCAAATACCCAGCAATTCCGATGTCTCTGGATATGCAGAAAGCCTTTGATAGCATTTCCTGGCCCTTTTTTTTTTGCAAACCACCCTGGAACATTTTGGTTTCCCCTCCTCCTTTACAGACTGGGTGAAACTACTATACTCTCACACCTCCACCTCACAATTACGTAACAGAATACACTCAAACTCCGTCTCCCTACACAAAGGCACCAGACATGGCTGCTCCATCTCTCCTTACCTATTTAATAGAGCCACTAACCAGAAGGATTATTCTCAATGATGACATTAAAGAAATTCAAGTTGGACATGCCAGGTATAACATTTCAACCTATACAGATGACATTTTACTGCACTGGAGCAGCTATCCCAGTCAATTCCTGCCGTATTTCATCTCATATGAGACTTTGTTCAACTCTCAGACTATAAGCTTAATTTGGATAAAATCAGCATCATGCTCCTTAAACCACAGGACTAACAACCAACAACCCTTCAATGAGAAGGCACGTGGAATATGTTGACACTTAAATACTTAGGAATTCAGGTTGACACTGAAATGTATGTTTTCCCACTATCTGGATATACTTCTTATCAAGATTAAGCAAGACCTAACCAGATGGTCAACTCTCCCCTTAACTTTATAGGCCCATATTAACATTATTAAAATGAACATACTACAAAGGCTTCTCTACCAACTCTTCACCAAACTTAAACTTTCTATCCACTTTTTTATGGAACCACAAGAACCCGCACAGAGCTCATCACAAGCTTACTTCTTTTAAGGTATAAGGAGGCCTGCAGCTTCCTGACTGCAAACTCTATACTGTAACTTAAAGCTCCATGCCAGAAGATTCCTATGGTGGGAAAATGCTGAAGAAACAAATATAAGAAATGCCTATACACTCCAGTGGTAGACAATAGAGTTAGATCTATGGGCACTGTGTCACAACACCGCAATGAAAAATGGCACTGACATAAACAGTACCGTACGGTCTGTGTAATCTAATGCATTCCAAAACCATGCTAGATTATATAAACAAACACTGAGACCATGCATGTGTTTATGCCCAAGCAGTTTTTGACCCACATATGTCCGATCAGGGTTTTGACCAGACACGAGATCTATGTCAGCAAGCTAAAATCAGACCAGGGGGAGGACATAGACACATTACTGTTAGAAGATATACAAAACATGACAGCCAAAGGGGAGGTTCTGATAATGGGAGACTTCAACATGCCGGATACAGATTGGTCAATACCAGCAGGAACATCTGCCAGAACCAGACACATAGTGGATTCCCTGCAGGGGGAGGGCCTCAAACAACTGGTACAACAACCCACTAGAGACATGGCTATCCTAGATCTAGTACTGACTAACAGGGAAGGGATCACAGATCTCCAGGTAGAAGGTCACCTGGGAGCCAGTGACCATCAAATGGTATGGTTCAATTTGGCTACTACATGTAAATCATCCCATTCCAAGGCAAAAATATGGGACTTCAGAGGAGCTGACTTTGATAAGATGGCCAACAGAGTTAAGCAAGTCCTGGCAAAAAGAAAACAGGTGAGGGGGTACAGGCAAAGTGGGCAAGCATTAAGGATGCAATACTTGAAGCAACATCCCATTGTGTTAGACAGAAAAGGAAGCGCAAAAGAAGAAGGAAACCACTTTGGTTCTCAAATACAGTAGCAGAAAAGTCAGAGCCAAAAGGCTGGCCTTCAGGAAATATAAGGGAACACAGCGGGATGAAGATAGGGAGGCATACCAAACTGCCCTAAGGGAAGCAGGGAAGGCAGTAAGGCAGGCAAAGTCCCAAACTGAGGAAACACTAGCACGAACAGTAAAAGAAGGTGACAAGACTTTCTATAGATACATTAGTGAAAGGAAAAAGTCCAAAGGGGGTATTGTTAAGCTTAATGGAGAAAAGGGAGCATGTGAGGAGGAGGACCCTGTAAAAGCATCTATCCTAAATAGATACTTTTGCTCAGTATTTACTGAAGAGAAGGTAGGGCATGGCCCACAGCTCAGCACCATGGACACAGGGGGGAGGGAGGTGAGCACTACTCCCTTCACAAAAGAAAGGGTCTTACAAGAGCTTGCTAAGCTCAGGGTGGATAAGGCAATGGGACCTGATGGCATACATCCCAGGGTACTTAAGGAGCTAAGGGTGGAACTAGCAGAGCCATTAGCAGAACTGTTTAGTGAGTCTCTGAGCACAGGAGACGTCCCAGAAGACTGGAGAAGGGCTCATGTGATCCCGCTCCACAAGAGTGGTAGCAGGGAGGAGGCAGGGAACTACAGACCAGTCAGTCTTACCTCAGTAGTGGGCAAGATTATGAAACACTCCTTAAGGAAAGAATAGTGCAACACCTGGAACCATAGGGCACAGGATCCAAGACAGCATGGGTTTACAAAGGAAGGTCCTGTCAAACTAATCTCACAGATTTCTTTGACTGGGTAACCAGAGTGGTGGACCAAGGGGAGCAGTTGATGTCGCCTACCTTGACTTCAGCAAAGCTTTTTGACACTGTTCACATAGAAGATTGATAAATAAGCTGGGTTAGGCTCGGGGTGGGTCGAAGTTGGTCAACTGGGTGGCAAACTGGTTGACGGGCAGAAAACAGAGAGTGGTGGTAAATGGTATACAGTCAGAAGAGATGCAAGTCACAAGTGGGTACCTCAGGGAATCAGTCCTGGGCCAGTCCTCTTCAACATCTTTATTAGTGACCTTGCAGATGGACTAGAGGGTAAGGCTTGTCTGTTTGCAGATGACACCAAGATCTGCAACAGAGTAGATGATCCAGATGGGTGGGCAGGATGAGAAGAGATCTGGATAAACTAGCAAAATGGTCAGAAGAGTGGCAACTGGGATTTAATGCAAAGAAGTGCAAGATCATGCACATAGGGAAGAGAAACCCTGAAGCCACCTATAGGCTGGGAGGAGTTCATAGTAGTCACAAAGGAAGAAAGAGACTTGGGCATCATCATCACTGATGACCTGAAATCATCCAAGCAGACCTCTAAAGCAGTAGGTAAGGCTAGGGGTGTTAGGGTGTATTAGTAGGGATATCACAAGTCGTAAGAGGGAGGTAATAATCCCTCTTTACAAGACACTGGTTAGGCCTCATCTGGAGTACTGCGTGCAGTATTGGAGGCCACACCTTCACAAGGACATTAACCAAATTGAGGCAGTCCAGAGAAGGGCAACTAAAATGGTGCAGGGACTGCATCAGAAGACATATGAGGACAGATTAACAGAGCTCAATATGTATACCCTTGAGCAAAGGAGGGAGAGAGGTGATATGATCAAGGCATTCAAACACCTTAAGGGCATTAACAAGGTGAAAGAGTCTAACATGTTTAAATATAAGAAAAATAGCAGGACAAGAGGACACAGCATGAGATTAGAGGGGGGCCAATTAAGGGGGAATGTGAGGAGGAAATTATTTTTCACAGAAAGGGTGGTGGATGCATGGAATGGCCTACCTCAAGAAGTGGTGGCTATGAATACAGTGCAGGGCTTCAAACAGGCATGGGATAGGTATAAGAGAGCAATACGAATGAGTATGAATAGATAGGCCACTGACAGAGCAAAGGCCGATGGCAAATTTATAAGGTAGAAAAAGAAATGGGCAGACTGGATGGGCCTTGCGGTCCTTATCTGCCGTCAACTTCTATGTTTCTATGTGATATCAGAGCCCTTCTTTACATTTCTTATAACGAACTACCCCAAATGTTAAAACACATTCCTATCAGTTCTTCAGAATTAGTAAACAACTCCATAGGCTCCTGAATGCAAAACCACTTTACACCTCAGAACAACCACTAGTAGCCAACCCTAACTTCAGGATTCAGAATAAACCTGTCCCCAAAAATCTTCTAAACCCCATACTACTAACCCTCCTAGGTCAGTTCCTTGAAGGTAATAATTTTATCTCCTCAAATAACTTTAAACATAAGAACCCAGATCTGCTAGTACCAACCTTCCCCTTCCTACAGTTACAGCACATTATAGCTGCAGCCCTCAGCACCAGATCCTGAAATATCACCTAGTTATCATTCTGGGATGAACTTAGCTAGCCAGACACTCTACCTCACTTTTATAAAAAACACTACTCATACTGACAACCCCAGAGGAACAAGATAGATGTACCTACTGGCAATGTGAGTTCCCTGAATTAACAGACTTCACAGTAAGGGCCCAAATGTGGTACAACCTCCACAAATATGTTAGGTTTGATGGACTTAAGCTTCTGCAAGTCAAAATAGCCCATAACCTACAGTATATTACACACCAACCAAGCTACACAGAATGGGCCACCTACAGTCCCCTGACTGTACCAGATGTCAACAAGCTAAAGGCAGCCTAAAACATATACTCTGTGACTGCCTAAAAGCTAAGCCTCTCTGGGACTCCATACAAGACCATTTAGACCCCCTGCTGAGCCTGGACACTGCTTTTACCCCTCAGGTTTGTCTGTTTGGCTTAAACATAGATCAGCTGATGGGAATAAGGAAATTCCACATCTCTCTCATATCAACCACAGCTATAAAACTTATCTTTAAGAACTTTCTGGATGAGACAATCTCCTTCTACCATGAATGGCACAATGCAATCTTAGAAACCCCCAGAACAGAGAAAAAGATTAGTGCCATGCAGAATCGTCCCAGAGTATATCAAAAAAGATGGGGTGCACTAGAGGCCCCTTTGACCACTAATTAATGTCCCATATTTATTGATGAGCTACTGAACTTCTTATACTCTATGGGCTGGATTTTCAAAGGGTGGAACAAGCTGTGCCAATGGCAGCTTGCGCCGATCGCTGGTGCGCCAGGGACCCTGTGCCCAATTCTCTATTGGGTAGTGTCCTTGTGGCAAAGTCCTGGAGCTTGTCGCAAAGTTGGCCATGCAACAAAGAGACAGTGCACCTGAGAGGTTTGCCAAAAGCTGAAAGCTAGTGTGCTTTAAAATATAAAGCAGTCCCTGATGGCTAGTGGAACCTCACCCATCCCTGATCTACCTATATTAAAATATAACTTTTCCTGGTGGTCTAGCGGACCCCGCCACCATCTCTGTTCTGCCAGTATAATATGTAACTGTCCCGGGTGGTCCAGTGCGACTTCGTTTCACCATTTTGCGCTTCCTTATCCGAGTTCAGAGCCACTGACTAGCATAGCATTCTGCACTACACCACAGCTGGCCTCCAGCTGAGCTGTCAGTTAGCATGTACTGTAACAGCTGTACAGTATGCACTTGTTGACAGCGCAGTCAGTGGCTGACCATGTTGGAGAGTGGAGGGATGTGCCAGTCATTGGCTCGGGGATGGGATGGGGGGAACAGGGTGGTGAGGCACTGCCTACTATGGTGGGGGGGTTCAGGGTCCACTGGACATCAGGAACACTTACATATTATACTGGCAAAATGGGGATAGGGAGGGGTTTTCAAAACCACCAGAGCCATGATTAATATTCTTAAAAAAGGGATTAGGTTGTGGGAGGGATAGCCACCAGGGGCTGCTGTATATTGTACTGTATAGGTGCCAGGTGGCACAAGTTCTCCAAAGCCTCCCAGAGGACACATGTCTAGGTACCCTTAGACCAGCCCTGGCTGGTCTAATGTTACTTAGATGTGTGCCCTCTGGGAGGGTTTTGAGAATCCCAAAGTAGGGGATATGGTAGCTTACATCTGCCACAAGCCCCCCAGTGCCATGCTACTGCCCATTATGTGCTACAAGGATGGCACAAGCCCCCTATGGCACACTCACAGCCTGCGTTTGACACAGGCTGCATTTAAAAATTGTTCTTGGTGCATCTTTTTGCACAAGCCCCACCTTGAGCCATTTCTTATGGCGCAAGCCCCTTGTGCCATTCAGAAGGGCTTTGAAAATCCCGTCCTATGTCTCTAGTGTATTGGATTTTTCTGCTTTATATTGTATTACTGTATAATCAAACTCAGCCCTGGCTCTCCTTGATATTTGAGAAAAGTATCGGTCCCAAATGCATGGTTCTATTATTGCTACTGTTCATCTTGTTCTATTTTTTAAAACTTCAATAAAGTATAATATTAAAAAAAGAAAAAAAGAAAAGTCCTTTGACTTGGTGGAGTGGGAATATCTGCGCAGCACTATGGAGCAAATGGGATTTCATTTGTCAAATGGATACAGCTGATGTATTCCTCTCCCACAGCAAGCATGCTAACAAATGGCCTCTGTTCTCCCTCTTTCCCACTCCAGAAGACGATGAGGCAAGGTTGCCCATTGTCGATCCTGTTGTTCATCCTGGTGATAGAACCATTGTCTATAGCCTTAAGACAACATCCCCAACTCAGTGTCATTATCTGTAGAGGGGAGGAGTGCCAGGCCTTACTCTACACCAACAATCTTCTCAAACATCAAAAGAATGGACAGAATGCACTAGCACCCCTTCTAGATCTCTTACAGCAGTACACGAAGGTATCCAGACTTTGAGTAAACCAGAACAAGACTGAAGTTCTACCCTTACACTCCCTCACTAAAGAAGAACTGTTTACTGAAAAAGGCCTCAGATGGTTCCCAGCAGGCATTAAATACCTAGGCATCATCATCCATTCCTGTATGGTCAAGATGCCCTGCTGAAAATGACACCACTCCTGTCATCTGTCAGAACAGAACTGGACAGATGGAAACTACTTAATCTGTCTGTTGAGGGAGAAATAGATGCCTTCCAAATGATCCTAGCACACAAAATCAATCATTCATATCCTTTCCCACCTCCCCCTCTCGATACTGCCTTCAGAAATTGGATGGATCAGTCAGGACCTACCTGTGGGAAGATCACCCACCAAGATACAGCCATGCAAAACTTTGGGCCCACTGGACCAGAAGGGGTTGGGGGTTGCCCTGGTTTGAAGGCTAGGACATTGCATTCACCAATATGCAAGTTGTTCAGTGGTTCCATCCTGTCAGCCAGACTACAACATTATGGCAACATATAGAAACTGGTCTTGCTATGTCACCCATTGCAGCCACCTGCCCATACAGGCCATTACTTCAGTCTTTCAAAAGTTATTCCACCATCAGTTTCTCTGTCAAAGTATGGTGATGAATGTTTAAAGTCCTCAACCTGCCACCACCCCCCACCACCCACTCTCTTGGGGCAACAATGCCCTCCGCATAGGCACAACTCCACCCATGTGACAATCCTGGGCATGAAAAGGCATCCTGTTGGTTCTGGACATCCTCACTTCTGGTGGATGTCATGCAGACAGTTTTACTAGTCTCCAGAGTAGATATGATCTTCACAAATGGGACCTCTGGCAGTATTTACAGATCAGAAGTATGGTGATGGACAATGGACCACTACCCCTGGAGGATTCATTACACTCCTCAGTCTCGCTGCTTGTTAGTGCTGCATGACTCAAATGGGGAAGGATAGTTTCCCCTACCAGCATCTCAGAGTTGCCCTCTCAGGTCAATTGACCCCTTCCAAAAAGGCCTGGGAACAGGATCTGGGAGTCCTGATAATCAAAGTAGAGTGGGAAACATGCCTCTTCAGGGTGCACACTGCGTATCATGATTGAAGAAGACACCTTATCCAAAACAAAACCTAATTTCCATAGTACCATACCCTGGATGTCTTAAATAGAATAGGTCTCCTGCAGGAGCATAAGTGCTGGTGCTGTCACCAACCAGGGGCACTCCTCACTCACATGCTCTGGGGATGCCCTGTGATTACTGTTTACTGGAAGGGCATAAAACAAGCTTGTCAGTCCATTACTGGGTCTGGAATTTCACTAGATGCTCCACTCTTTTTGTTGGGACTCCCTACAGCCTCATTACTGAGAAACTCTTCCACTATGAAATGGATAGTTGGTCTGGCTCCCCATACGATGCACAGGAGAAACGCCGGACCTCGCCCAACAACTAACACACCAAAATCTGACCAATGGAAAATCATGTACACAAATGCTATCAGTCTGGGAAACAAGATTCCAGACCTGCAGGCAATAATGACAGAGGCTGAACTGGACATAGTAGCCATTAGCGCGACATGGTTTACCAGTAACCACACTTGGGAGACCTCAGTACCTGGCTATGTACTGTTTCGCAGACACCGAGGTGCAAAAAGGGGGGGGGTGGAGTTGCCCTTAATGTCAGTGAAAATATCAAAGCTACAGAAATTCAGAATACACATAAGGAGCCAGAAGAACTGTGGATCACCTTGGAAACAGGAAATGGGACAGCCATATGAACTGGAGTTGTGTACAGGCCTCCAGACCAGGGGGAGGACATAGACACGTTACTGTTAGAAGATATACAAAACATGACAGCTAAAGGGGAGGTTCTGATAATGGGAGACTTCAGCATGCCAGATACAGATTGGTCAATACCAGCAGGGACATCTGCCAGAACTAGACACATGGTGGGTTCCCTGCAGGGGGAGGGCCTCAAACAACTGGTACAACAACCCACTAGAGACAGGGCTATCCTAGATCTAGTACTGACTAACAGAGAAAGGATCACAGATCTCCAGGTAGAAGGTCACCTGGGGGCCAGTGACCATCACTTGGTATGGTTCAATTTGGCCACTAGAACAAAATCATCCTATTCCAAGGCAAAACTATGGGACTTCAGAGGAGCTGATTTTGATAAGATGGCCAACAGAGTTAAGCTAGCCCTGACAAAAAGAAATACAGGTGAGGGAGTACAGGCAAAGTGGGCAAGCATTAAAGATGCAATACTTGAAGCAACATCCCATTGTGTTAGTGAGAAAAGGAAGTGCAAAGGAAAAAGGAAACCACTTTGGTTCTCAAACACAGTAGCAGAAAAGGTCAGAGCCAAAAAGCTGGCCTTCAGGAAATATAAGGGAACGCAGCAGGATAAAGATAGGGAGGCATACCAAAGTTCCCTAAGGGAAGCAGGGATGGCAGTAAGGCAGGCAAAAGCCCAAACTAAGGAAACACTAGCACAAACAGTAAAAGAAGGTGACAAGGCTTTCTATAGATACATTAGTGAAAGGAGAAAGTCCAGAGGGGGTATTGCTAAGATCAAAGAGGATAAGGGGGTGTGTGAGGAGGAGGACCATGTAAAAGCATCTATCCTAAATAGATACTTTTGCTCAGTATTACTGAAGAGGAAAGGTAGGGCAGGGCCGCAGCTGTGCACCATGGACACAGGGGGGAGGGAGGTGTGCACTAGTCCCTTCACAAAAGAAAGAGTCCTACAAGAGCACGATAAGCTCAGGGTGGACAAGGCCATGGGACCTGATGGCATACATCCCAGGGTACTAAAGAAGCTAAAGGTAGAACTAGCAGGGCCATTATCAGAACTACTTAGTGAGTCTCTGAGCACAGGAGAGGTCCCAGAAGACTGGAGAAGGGCTCATGTGATCCCGCTCCACAAGAGTGGTAGCAGGGAGTAGGCAGGGAACTACAGACCAGTCAGTCTTACCTCAGTAGTGGGCAAGATTATGGAGACACTCCTTAAGGAAAGGATAGTGCATCACCTGGAATCCATAGGGACACAGGATCCAAGACAGAATGGGTTTACAAAAGGAAGGTCCTGTCAAACTAATCTCAAAGATTTCTTTGACTGGGTAACCAGAGTGGTGGACCATGGGGGAGCAGTTGATGTTGCCTACCTTAACTTCAGCAAAGCTTTCGATACTGTTCCACATAGAAGATTGATTAATAAGCTGGGTAGGCTTGGGGTGGGTCAGACATTGGTCAGCTGGGTTGCAAACTGGTTGACGGGCAGAAAACAAAGAGTTGTGGTAAACGGTATACAGTCAGAAGAGATGCAAGTCACAAGTGGGGTACCTCAGGGATTAGTCCTGGGGCCAGTCCTCTTCAATATCTTCCTCAATGACATTGCAGATGGACTGGAGGCTAAGGTTTGTCTGTTTGCAGATGACACCAAGATCTACAACAGAGTAGATGATCCAGATGGTGTGGGCAGAATGAGAGGAGATCTGGATAAACTAGCAAAATAGAAGAGTGGCAACTAGGGTTTAACGCAAAGAAGTGCAAGATCATGCACATAAGGAAGAGAAAGCCTGACGCCACCTATAGGCTGGGAGGGGAGTTGCTGGCAGTCACAAGGGAAGAAAGAGACTTGGGCGTCATCATCACCGATGACCTGAAATCATCCAAGCAGACCACTAAAGCAGTAGGTAAGGCTAGAGGGATAATGGGGTGTATTAGTAGGGGTATCACAAGTCGGAAGAGGGAGGTAATAATCCCTCTTTACAAGATACTGGCTAGGCCCCATCTGGAGTACAGCATGCAGTACTGGAGGCCACACCTTCACAAGGAGATTAACTAAATTGAGGCAGTCCAGAGAAGGGCAACCAAAATGGTGCAGGGACTGCATCAGAAAACATATGAGGACAGATTAACTGAACTCAATATGTATACCCTAGAGCAAAGGAGGGAGAGAGGTGATATGATTGAAACATTCAAACACCTTAAGGGCATTAACAGGGTGAAAGAGTCTAACATGTTTCAATATAAGAAAATTAGCAGGACAAGAGGACACAGCATGAGATTAGAGGGAGGCCGATTAAGGGGTAATGTGAGGAAGTTCTTTTTCACAGACAGGGTGGCGGATGCATGGAACAGCCTACCTCAGGAAGTGGTGGATATGAATACAGTGCAGGGCTTCAAACAGGCATGGGATAGGCATACGGGAGCAATACAGATGAGTATGACTAGATAGGCCATAGACAGAGCAAAGGCCTATGGCACATTCATACGGTAGAAAAAGAAATGGACAGACTGGATGGGCCTTGCGGTCCTTATTTGCCGTCAACTTCTATGTTTCTATCAGTGTGGTGGCAAAGAGCTTTCTCTTATGTAAATTGCGAACCACTACTGTAACAGAATGGTTGTATGCTATAAGACAGTGTGACACATTTGAAAAAATTTCCCACAGAACATCAGACACCTTGGGGAAGTACCAACAGATCTGGACACCCTTGGGGCACCACCATGCTCAAGTCAGATACGTAGTATTTTACTAGCTTGCAAGACTTCAGCAACTATCCCACTCCATACAGCGGTGAGCCAAGGAGAGGAAGAGGCAAGGCAAGGCAATTGTATTTGCAGGGTGCCCAATCCTGGAGATTCTGTGCACCTAACAGAAATTATAACAAAACACAATGAGAAACAGCATAGATAAGTAAAACAATAATGTTGCTTCAATATAAATATAACAATTTAAAATAAATTAAAAGGCTTTCAGACTGTCACAGAAGGGACTAGAACAGGATGTACTCAGAAATCTGGAAAAGCCAGGACAAAGAGGTGGGCCTTCAGTATCCGCTTGAACACCTCAACTAAGGGAGCCTCCTGGAAAGAAGGTGCTAAAAAATTCCACAGGGTCATCTCAGAGACGCTGAATGCATGATCTCCTGAGGTCTTGAGCTGAACCCTGGGAATGTCCAGGTGGCCCCTCGAAGAGGAGCAGAGGGAGTGAGCAGAGATCACCAGTGTCAGGAGCTCTGACAGGTAACCAGGACCCAATCCAAATAGGACCTTAAAGGTGAGAAGACCCACCTTGAAAAGGACCCACCACCTGACTGGTAGCCAGTGCAGAGCCCGCAGGACCAGAGTCATATGACTGGATCTCAAGAGGCCCATCAGTAACCGGTCTGCTGCATTCTGCACTAGCTGAAGTCTGCAGAGTCCCTCCTGTGAACCCAAAGTATACAGAGGTGTAGTAGTCAAGTCTGGAGGTCACAAAGGCATGCACTAGCATTGGCAGATCCTCGAATGGAACGATGGGCTTAATCCGGGCAATGTTCTACAGATGGTAGAAACCACTACCGACAACAGATGACACTTCAAAAGTCAATCTATTATCAAGGATCACGCCCAGATTTTGCACCCTCAGGGCAGCCACCAACAGAGCAGAACCCAGGAAAAACCCTGAGTCAGCCCCTGGTGGCAACCCATCACATCCGCGGCCAGGGTCGATCACCAGTACCTCCGACTTGGCCGGGTTAAGTCTCATCCAGCTGGAAGCCATCCAGTCATTAATTTTAGCCAGACAGTTGTTAAGCACATCAACCACTCATGATGTTCTGGGGCAAAGGACAAATACAGCTGGGTATCATCTGCATAACAGTGAAACTCCATGCTGTACTGTTGAATGATCTCACCTAGGGGCAGCATGTACACTGCGAACAGTATTGGTGACAAGATCGAGCCCTGTGGAATTCCACAAGACAGGGGCATTGATTGGGGAGGAGGAGAAATTCCCCATCACTACCCGCTGCACCCTGTTTGAGAGATAGGACTCAAATCACCAGATGACAGTACCGACGAGTCCACAGGATTCATAGAGCCAGTCAAGAAGCACAACATAGTCCAAAGTGTCAAATGCTGAGGAGAGATCAAGGAGAACAAGAACTGACCTGTCTGTACCTCTGGCCCTGAGCAGATCATAACGCACCCTCACTAGAGCTGTTTCTGTGCTGTGTCTAGCCTGAACACCTGACTGAAATGGCTCATAGATGTCCAAGAACACCAGGCGATCCTCGAGCTGATGTGCCACTAACTTCTCAACAACCTTGCCCAAAAAGGATAGGTTAGAGATAGGACAGTAATTCGCCAGGACGTCAGGGTTGAGGGAAGGTTTCTTAAGGAGGGGCCTCACCAGCACTTCTTTCAAAGCTGCCAGGAGGACTCCCTCCACCATCAAGCACCTGGCAATCCTGGCAAACACCGGGACGACAGCCTCGACATCCCATTAAGAAACGTGTTGGAGCTGCCTCCAGTTCACAAGAAGTGTGCTTCAGCTCTAAGATCACCTTAGTCACTTTAGACACCTCCATAGGCCTAAACTCTTCCCAGACAAGCAGAGTGCCTCCAAGACCCTCAGCCTGACCACTGTGAGGCAAATGCTTCCCTGGAGGGATCCCCTACTGGATGACTGACACTCTGTTGGAGAAAAACAGAGCAAACACCTCACACAAGGTGGACGACAATGCTTTTCTTGGCTGCAGACAGGCAGACAGATTTCTTCCCTATTTCCTATACTGCCATCTCATGTTTTGTGTAGACAGTATTTCTCTGTGTCAGGAAGGATGATGTGTTCAAATGGTATACTCTATGTGTTGTAAAATTTGTAATGCATTTGTATTTTACTGTGCTACTGTTCTGGTTTGAAATCTTCAATAAAATGATTAACTGAAAAAAATAAAGTATGATAGAGATCCTTAACCCTTAGGCTGCCAACAGAATTAGAACGTATAGGAATTCTGGACTGATAGTGGCACAGCAAGGGTTAATGACAGATATAAAATTACATGTGAGTATTATAAGAATTAAAAGGAAATCAATGAGTTTTAGCTTTTCACATTGTAGTCTGCTTTGGTCAAGACAGTTCCACTAGGGACATCACTCTACAATTACCCAACTGCTTAAATGTCCATGTGCTAAAATGCTTTCTTTTCTGCCAAATTATTGTGTGTATCTCAGAATGAATATATTACTTACTGTGTAACTATTTGGCAGCTAGGGCTACACTCTGGAAAACATGTGTGTCTCAGTTATGAATCCTATCATAAATGCAGTTTTATAAAATTAAAAAAAAATTAAAATTTTAAAAAAGTCCATTGTTAAGGTAAAAAAAACACAGACGTTTTTAGTGACAGAAGTTTCTCTGCTACCTAGCTTGTCAAACCGTATGAAAGATGTAGCTCTAAAATATGACCTGCTGGCAGCTCATGGCCCTATTCTCCCACCTCTGATATCCCTCTCCAGCCTGAAAATGTTATGTAGAATAATGTATGGGTGATTGTGCAATAACATTTTTTACACACTTGAGGTGTTTTTTGCCCAATACAACATGAGACCAAATCTAGATTGGTTTGTAAAGGCTAAACATACTGAGGGTGTGTATAAAAATGAGTAACCATGTCACCCATATTTTATTTTTCTGTATCTTTTAGGGTCTGACATCAGCCAGAACTAGGAGCAAGCAAGTGAGCATATAAAAAAAGTGAGAGAGAGCACAAGTAAGCCAACAGATGCTGTCACAGCTGTTTTTTGTTAGTCTGACAACGTAATAGTTTCCTGTCTGTGATCCCCGCCAGCTTCAGCAGAGGATGGAGAGACAGTCCAACAGATACACAGATGCACTCTTGTTCAAGGAGAGGGTCTCTTACACTCCCCATAGAACAGCTGGACCTGGTGTCCCCAAGGGAATGGGAGTTGTTCAATGAAGAACCCCTCAGTCATACTTGCATCCAACAGTCAACAGCAGGGGTGCTCTGGTGGGGGAACATTCAGCTGTAGACACCAGGCCCTGACCATCTGCTGCTCAGAACATAGAATGCTCATCTTTCGGTCATGGCGTGATCCAGCACTTCTGAGTGGTACAGTGGTGGACAAATGCAGGGGAGAACAGAGTAAAGTGTAACGCAAATGATAGGGCAAGCGCCATTGACACTGGCCCAAAGTCATCTAGTATCCATCGCTTCGCTGATGATACAGTGCTATACATTGACAGATCAACTCCGGATCAAGCCATTTTGGACCTCCAGAACAATTTTGACATCCTCCAAAAAAATCTACTCAACTTGAAACTCCTGCTCAATGCCAAAAGACTAAGGCCATGATTTTCTCTCCACTGGCCCCTCATCTCAAAAAAAAAAAAAAAACAGATAAGGTTCCTCACAT
Source organism: Neoceratodus forsteri (assembly GCA_016271365.2). Classification (NCBI taxonomy): domain Eukaryota; kingdom Metazoa; phylum Chordata; order Ceratodontiformes; family Ceratodontidae; genus Neoceratodus; species Neoceratodus forsteri. Next base: position 354,228,669 of record CM057454.1, on the reverse strand, counting down.
AAGCACCCTTTTGGGAGAAGCCCTGGAGTTCATGGAAAAATTCAAATACCTGGGGATCTGGATTGACTACAAATTGTCCTTCATTGATCACATTGATGAACTCACTAAGAAACTGCATCAAAGGCTCGGTATTTTCTTCAGGATCAAGCACTCACTAACCCAGGAGGCTAGAAAACTCCTAGTCCAAGCTACCTTTTTGCCTCTCCTAGACTATGCGGACTTTCTATATAGCCATAGTACTAGCACAGTTTTCTCCAAGCTTGATACCCTATACCGCAGAGTCCTTAGGTTCATTTTGGATGTCCCTTATGACACGCACCACTGCATCCTCTATTCTTATGTAGGCTGGAGCTCCCTTAGCTTCAGGAGGCAAAAAAATGCTATTCTATTGACATATAAGGCAATCACTCATAAATTACCTCAGTACTTCACAAGCTGCCTAACTCCCTGCATCCCTAGTGCCTATTCTCTCAGAAGTCTTACCATCTTATCTCTGGCTATCCCTAAAGTTAAAACATGCTTTGGTAGAGCCTCAATAAGCTTCACTCTTCCTACTCTCTGGAATAAGATCCAGAAAACTTTAAGGCTCGCTTCCCCTGTCATATTCTCCCTCTTCAAATCCTTGTTCCTGAGGACCTTCTCCAAGGTCTGTCATTGTTTCAAATCAAGGTCTTAACATCATGATTTGTTACTGCTTTAAATTCTAGACTTAAACCTCAACCATTGCCTGAGGCATCATTTGAGTCCTCCCTTCTGTCATTGTCCAAATCAAGGTCCCAACATCATGATCTATCTTTGCTTCAAATATTGGACTTAAACCCCAACCATTGCCTGTGGCATCTGTCATGTTCTCCCTTTGAAAAGTCCTCCCTCCCTAGGCCATCATATCCAACCCTTTCCTATCTCGGCTGACCTTCCCTCCTCACTCCCTATACTCCCCTTCCCACCCCACTTGCTAGGCCATCCCTACAGTACTTATCAAAAGACTCTTACATCTCAATCTTCTTCGCACTTTGATACTAGAGAAACTGCTACTCCTGCTCACTATGACTCCTCCAATGATGTTTACAGTATAAACTTTAGCTCATTACCTTATGTCCATATATCTGTATCCATGCAATTGTATTTAAATGGCACTACCTCCTGTTGAACCTATTGCTATGTTCTGGTGCAAGTATCTTGTCACATGTGATGGTTATATGTTATTATGTTGTTATTATTACTATGTAATTGTTATGTACGTTCACACAACCTGTAATGTCTTAACCCTGTTGGTAATTGTTTTGCTCCAGGTCCATCTTGTAAATGAGCTTGTCTCAATGATGTTCCACCTGGAAAAATAAAGATTTTGATTGATTGATTGATTGATTCAAAAAAAACATGTTTTCCATTTAATTTTTTTTTACCAAACACATCAGCTAAAAGGGTGACGTTTCGTGGCCACTCTGCCACTTTGTCTGGCCCACAGCTTGGTTGTATTGTAGCTTCTTTCCTTTTCCTAAGGCTTGTATTCAATAATTCAATATATCATCTCATAATGAATGCCAGTGACTCAGTAGGCAGTATACTTACCTCTGGGGCCAGAAAATCAGAAGGCTGTGGGCTCTAGACCCACACCGGGCACTTGGGGAAATATCCATACCTGACACTGTAGTGCAGTTTGAGGGGGATGCTGCATTGTTGAGGTGCCATCTTTCAGATGAGACATTAAACAGAGGTCCCTTCTGCCCTTCTCTGTTCACAGTGCAGGTGCAAGTAAAAGATCCTATGGCACTTATCTATGAAGAGTAAGGGGGGTTTTCCCCAGTGTCAGGGCTAAAAAAACTAGTGTATGCAACCCACCTCCCAGTACACACCTTGAAACAAGCTGTCACAGCTTTGTGTGCCTTTCCTGATCCAAACTTATTATACCTACAATGAGGGGAAACAGACAGAAGCAGGAAAAGCAGTAAGGAGCACGAACACAAACTGAAGAGAGAATGGCCCAGGTGGTGACAAAAGGGGACAAGATATTTTTCAGATTGTTAAATGAAAGGAGGAAGACATGAGGTGGGTTCATAAGGTTAAAAAGGGAAGGGGGACTTTGCAGAGGAGGACCGTGAAAAGGCAGACATCCTGAACAAATACTTCTGTTCAGTGTTCACAGAGGAAGGAGAAGAGAAGGGACCACAAATAAGTAACAGGGGCATTGGAGAGAGGGAGGTGGACATTAGTCCATTTTCAAAGGAGAAAGTCCTTAAAGGACTCATTAATCTGAAAGTGGAGAAAGCAATGGGACCAGATGTGGTACATCCAAGGGTATTGAGAGAGCTCAGGAAGGTACTGGATGCACCTCTGACAGTCCTATTTATCAGCTTATTAGAAACAGGAGTGGTTTCAGAGGACAGGGGGCAGACAGGTGTAGTCCCACTTTATAAAAGTGGTAGCAGGGAAGAGGCTCACTGTTATAGGCCACTCAGCCTGACATCGGTGTGGGAAAGTAAATGGAATCTCTGCTGAAGGAAAGGATTGTGGAATATCTTGAATCCAGAGGGTTACAAAACCTGAGATAGCATGGATTCATGAGGGGGGAGGTTATGTCAAATGAATCAATTAGACCAGGGTGCAGTGGTGGACATGATCTATCTAGATTTCGGTAAGACTTTCATCACCATTCCACATAGAAGGCTAGTAAGTAAGCTGAGTAGCTTAGGAGTGGGTCCAATGGTGGTAAACTGGGTAAGAATTTTGTCAGAGAGGCAGCAGAGAGTGGCAGTAAACAGAGTTCACTCCAAGGAAGGGAGGGTGACCAGTGGGGTGCCTCAGAGATCAGTGCTGGGACTGATCCTCTTTAATGTCTTTATAAGTGACACTGCAGTGGAGCTGGAAGGGAAGATCTGCCTCTTTGCGAATTACACCAAAATTTGCAATAGGGTGGACACTCCAGGGGGTGGAAAGGATGAGCAGAGACCTGAGAAAACTCGAGGAGTGGTCAAAAGCATGGCAGCTGGGTTTCAATGCAAAAAAGTGCAAAGTAATGCACTTGGGGTACAGAAACCCAGGGGTGGAGTACAAAATGGGAGGAGTGGTATTGATGACCACCAAGCAGTAAAGAGACCTGGGGGAATCACATCGGATGACTTAAAGGTGGCCAGGCAGTGTGACAAAGCAGTTGGGAGTGCTAGTGAGATGCAGGGTGCATAGAGAGGTGTATCAGCACCAGAAAGATAGAGATGGTATTTCCTCTGTATAGATTGTTGGTAAGATCCACCTAGAGTACTGTGTCCAGTTATGGAGACCACTTCTCTGGAGAAACAGAGTGGAGGCAGTCCAGAGGAGGGCAACTAAAATGGTACAGTGTCTACATCAGAAGCCCTATGAGGAGAGACCTAAGGACCTAAATATGTACACCCTGGAAGAGAGGATGGAGAGGGGGTATATGCTGGAGACCTTTAAACAGCTCATGGGGGGTAAATAAGGTACAGGAGGAAAGTATTTTAAAGAAAAAAAGGTGCTCAGGGACAAGGGGGCATGATAAGAAACTGAAAGGTGGTAAATTCAGGAGAGATGTAAGGAAGTACTTCTTCACAAAATGAGTGGTGGATTTCTGGAACAGTCTACCAGCGGAGGTGGTGGGGGTGAAAACATGGTGGGGTTCAAGAATGCATTGGATAAGCATGAGGGGATCTTAGGGAAAGGGAACAGGGGTGGGTGAATGGACCAAAGATGAAGCAGGATCTGTGGTAATACCAGAGTCAGGGAAAAATGGGCAGACTAGGTGGGCCAAGCAGTCCTTATCTGCCAGCAAATTCTGTGTTTCTATATGGCCATGCTTTTTACATTACTAAAGGTCCCCATCCCTCTTTGCCTTCAAAATGTTTAATGATCTGACTCGAGCCTTTTGGAAAAACACACAGTGTCCTCCAGGAGTTTCTGAGCAGAAACCAGCAGTGGGAGATTCAATAGCCAGCAGTGCACATTAGAGCTTTTATGATCTCTGATCAGATGTTTTTCAGGTCTACTTTTCTTTAAGGGCTAAGTACAGTCCTCTGTGACCGTACTTAGCTCAGAGAGGAAAATGCAACCAGCAAACAAAAGACCAGGGGCCAAATTCACCCAAAATCACAAAGGCCACACAAAATTTTGCATTGCACTTTGCGGTTACCCAGGTGTCCAAAATTCCTATTCACAATCAGATAGCACTCTGCGCTATCCAACTCTGAATAGGGGCAGTCTGAGGCAGTGGAAAACCCAGTACTGCCAGCGCTATCCCAGTAGTATCACCCCAACATGCAGCTAGGAGCACGGGCCAGCAAGGAATAGCGCAGGGGTGCTAATTCCCAATTCACAAAAGCAGCCATGCAAATGAGCCCATTGGGCATGCAAGGTGCAAGGTGACCAGTTGCAAGCCCATTATGGGCCCATTTACGTGGGCTGTGACAGAGTGTAGCATGCCCCCCCAGCCCCTGCCCCAGAGGCAGCCCTGTGGCCATGTTGTCACGTAGAGTCCCCCCGTGATCACCAGCCAGAGCAAACCAAATAAGTGTCCCTGGTGGCTAGTAATTCCACCCCCCACCTCCACACATGCCTGACAATAAAGAACATTATCCCTGGTGACTAGTGTTCCTTCCCCCCACCCAACACCCTTTCTGGTAGAAGTAAGGCATGTCACTGGCATCCAGTGGCCCCTCCCCCTACCCGTACCCATGGCCTAGGTACAGAAACCATTTCCTAGTGTCTAGTGGTCTCCCCCCCATTGCTGGCACCATATGTAGACAAATATATAAAATCCCTGGTGCTAGTGGCCTCCCCGTCCATGATTGCCAATTGCCTGCCCATGTATAAAAAAATAAGAGGTATCCCTGGTGGCTAGTGGTCCCTCCTCCCACCAACTGTTTTCCCATTTAAAAAAACGTAACCATCTTCCTGGTGTCCAGCGGTCACTCTCCCCACCGATTACTGTTCGTTAAAAAAAAAGCAGCTCCCTGGTGGCTGGTAGTCCCTCCCTTCCCCAATCACCATCCTGTTGATAATAAAAATATTGTCCATGATAGTATAGTGGTCCCTCCCTTCCCCCAATCGCCAGTCCCATAATAAAACTAAACACATCTCCTTGGTGGCTAGTGTATACAGTATGCGCTCCATGACAGCTCAGTTGGTGGCCAGCCATGGTAGCGAGAGGAGGGCTGTGCCGGTCACTGGCTCGGTGTTGGGATGGGAGGAGAAGCGGAGTGGATCAATACTGTAGTGGTGGGGGGGCCACTAGACCACCAGAGACAGTTCATAGTAATACAATCAGCGGCTCGGGGATGGGGGGACCACTAGCCACAAGGAAGATGTGTTTAGTTTTATCATGGGGCCGGCAATTAGGGAAGGGGAGGGGAGGGACCATTATACTACCAGAGACAACATTTTTATTATCAATGGGATGGTGATCAGGGAAGGGGAGGGACCACTAGCCGCCAGCGAGATGGTTATGTTTCTCTAAACAGGACAACAACCGACTGGGGGAGGAACCACTAGCCACCAGGGATACCTCTTATTTTTCTATAATTGGTCTGGCAATCGGCTATCATGGGGGAAGGGGAGAACCACTAGCACCAGGTATTTGATTTATTTGTCTACATATGGGGCCAGCGATCAGTGATTGGGGGGGGGAAGACTGCTAGACACTGAGAAATGATTTCCCTACCTAGGCCATGGGTGCAGTTGGGCGGAGAGACCACTGAATGCCAAGGACGTACCTTACCTCTACTGAGCAGGGCATCAGGTGGGGGGAGGGACTGCTAGTCACTAAGGATAATGTTCTTAACTGTCAGGCATGTGTGTGGGTGGGGGGTTAGGACTGCAAGCCACCAGGGTATTTGGAAAGATTTGTCGGGCATGTGTGCAGGTGGGAGAAGGGACCACTAGCCAACAGGGACTTTTTTAAACAGTGTTGAGATGGGCATCAGTTGGGGAGGGGGGACCGCTAGCCACCAGGGACACAATGTTGGGGACGGGAGGGGTCCACCTTGCACAACCTCTGTCAACCACTAGTGTTGCATGGAGAGAAGAGGAGATTTTCATCTGCCTTAATTTGCACTGCCTTAGGGGTGCACATGTTTTGTGAATGGCTCTGTGCTGAGATTCAGGTCCCCTCCAACTCATTTGCATTGTGCCTCCCTCCTAGCATTGCGGGGGCACAAACCTGGTTTGAGCGTATGAACTGGACATCTGTGAATAGCAATTTTGTGCAAAGCCCACTTTGCACATGAAAACCAATGTCTGCGCCCCCACAAAGTTTTGTGAATCTTGCCCTAGATCTTTTATAAACTCTTACGTGCACTGCAGGCTATTGAATCTCCTGCTGCTGCCTACAGCTCTGATGTCAGCTGTAGGGAATTCTGGGATTTGTAGTAACATAAATTGTCTGACGAAAACTAAACAACATTACTCTGATGCAATTTATTATATTACAGTAAACAGTAAGTAAACCAAAATGTTTTTAGCACAAGTGCAACATTGGGACTAGTTCCCATACTTGCGCAGTGGGAATCTTTGGTGCTGATTGTTCCCTGCTTAAAGGATCTAAATCCACAGATTTTCTTTAAACAGACAGATTTACATATATGCTATATATATTATCATATTGTAAACTACTGTTTCATATTACTTAGTCACTGTACGTTAGATGATTCTATTAAGTTTTCCAATTTTTTGTAAAGTTACCTCCCTAAGGCTGTTTGTAGGTATACACGTTACTCAGTATGCTGCAGTTTAAATTAACATGTGAAAAGCAAACAAAAAAAACAACTACTACATCTGAAAGAGGGGAATTCAAATTTGACTGTGTCAGAGATTATAACTTTTATGGGCAGACTGCCAACTGCAGTAAACATTATGGTCACATGCTGAATCCCTTTCAAACCAATACAAAGTCACAATAGTACTATAAGCTGTATTGTTATACCTGAATAGATTTACACCATTTGGGCAGCAAAGTACTCGATTTGCAAGATGTTCCTGTGAGGAACATTTCATTCAAGTTGCAGTTTAAGTACAAACATACCCAACACAACACAAAATGCATACTAGATATGAAAAAATGCAAAATACACACATATCTCTACTATGCAAAAAACTGAATATAAATGACGTGTTGCAAATATGAACCTTATTTTATTTTCTGAAACTTTGTTCTTGCTGGATGGCAGTACTATAGATTTTTATGGACATTGTGGATGTACGGATAGATGAAGGCTTTATTTGTGGCAATTTCTAAACAGTATACTTTCTTCTGAAATGCAGAAATAAAATGTTGAGCTTCTAACATACTAACCAATTTCCGAACAGAAAGAAAGAAACAATGAAGTTAAACAACTACATAACCCCACAACTCCCTTTATTAATGATTGATAACGAGCCAGTCGAGTACTACTACAAGGCTCACCATTCGTTTGGCATGCAAACATGAAAGAGTGAAGACACTCCTTTACCAGGGACATTTTTCTTTTTCACAGGAATTTTTTTCTTTACTCTTGAATCTGGGGTTTGGGAGCTTTGCAGGAGGAGGGAGGTTTTGTGGGCAAGAGGGTAATGAATGCTGGTGGGGGTTTTAAGTCATGATTTAGAGGGAGGTGTGGGAACTTGTTTTTGTGGGCAGGGAAAGAGACTATGCTATGCTTTTCACAAATCTGCTGGGTAGCTGGGGGGGAGGAAGGAGGCGGGGATCTAGCAGTGGCGGCTCTACACCAGGGCCCGCCAGGGCACGTGCCCTGGTAAAAAAATGCTGTGCCCCAGTTGGTGCCCCATATGGTGCAGAGATTCCCCCATAGTAACAATATATAAGTGCCCTGGCTACCATCTGTTGTGCCCCGGCTGTGCCCTGGTAACCATTTGTGGCTAGAGCCGCTGCTAGGATCTAGGAGGGGAACAGGGCTGGTTTTCTTTTTTTTGGCTTAAAACAAAGAAGGTAAAATCACTGTTGAAGCACAAGTTAGGGGAACTTCGACAACTCTGCTAAGTGTGATATTCCCTATTTTTCACCAACTTCATCAGTGAACTATAAATTCAAAACATCTCTAAGATAGAAATATTTTTAGACTGAAGAAATTGAGTCATGTACATCACTTGTTTAAGCAGTTCCTACTGTGATAATAGTGTCTACATTTTTAAACCAGTTAACTTTTAAACTAACGAAAAGTAAAAACTTTTATTTTAAAGAAAATTAGAGATGGCTTACACTGCCTTATAGTGTATGGTGGAATGCTGCTGAGCATGGAAATCCATGCTCACAACAGCGTTGTTGTGCTTGACTCAGTGCATCACGATCTTGTTGTGCTGCACTGAGTATGTCACCATTGCAGCACAAGATTGAACGCGTGGACCAGAAACGCATCAGGCAGGCGCTGTGTCGGTTTCTGTTTTATAATGTAATAAACTGATTCTGCTTTTTAATCATGGTGTCAGCAACATATGTGGTGGTGAGTGCCCAAATGGTATGTTTTCACTATGTGCCTATTTTCGTGAGCACCACAACCTTGTGCGCACTCTGTTCACCAGTTTGTTACAAGTTTTTTAAGAGTGGTAAATGCACTGGTTGCAGGAATATTCCTGCATAAAACCACAGCTGACGCATACTGTGTTTTATTTCTGCTTGATAACCATGGCGTCATTAGAAGCTACACCAGATTTGGTATTTGATGAGAGCCGGTCTCAGCAATCATCTCCAGTTAATCCATTTAGCTATGTGCATCAGCTTCCTTGAGCAGCAGGGACAGCGAACCCTTTTTTGACAGAAGAAGCGACAGTTACTGGTATTGCAACAGAAGTGGCAAATCTTAGAGATGCTTTAGAAATTTAGAGAAGGTAGCTCTACAACTTTGGAGAGTATATTGGAACATTACAAACATGGAGGCATATCTCCAAGTGAAACGTATACCGAGGGGTTTATTTATTGATTTAAAGCCTGCATATGGAACTGATAATGTGGTTTTTATGAGAGAGTGGAAACAGACACTTATAGAAGCCAGTTTTAAACTCATTGAATTGATTGTCCATTTTAGCAAAGAAAAAGAAGCAAAAATAAAAACAGACTTAAAAATACAAGAAATGGACATTTTAAAATGTCACACACATAGGGTGGGATATTCAGAAGGTTAGCACATGGCGACCTACAGTTGCGCCATCTGCAACCATGATGCACCAGGCGTGATATTCAAAAGGGAAAGTGTGTGGCACAAATCCTGATGTGGGTGCATGAGTAGTTTCATGCGGTGGAAGTAGGGGCGGCCCTAGCGCATACCCCGCACATCCTTGATATTCAGCCCGGGATGCGCGTGGAGCCATGCAGGCGCGAACCCCTACATGCGTCGCATACAGTTGTTCCAAAAAATAAAGGAGCAACAGCCGGCCACCCACAGGTGAGCTGCCATATTGCAGGGCGCAACACGGCAGCTGCCAGCTGTAGGTGGTCACCCGAGCTCCAGCAGCACCCTCTGTTGGGTAGTGCCCCCCATGCCCGATTGCGGGCAGAAGTAGGACGTAAACGTCCTATATCCCTGGTGGTCCAGTGGACCGCTGGCAGCCTGATCGCTGGCATATGTATATAAATAACACGTCCTATATCCCTGGTGGTCCAGTGGACTGCTCGCAGCCCGATCACAGGCAGAAGTCCAAAACAAGATTAAATCCTATCCCTGGTAGTCCAGCAGTATCCCCCTCCTCACCCTCCCACTGAGCCCCGCCACCCCGCCCCCCCAGTCAGCGGCGGGTGGCAGCTCCCCACCCACAAGCTGCCCGTCCGCCCGCCGACTGACTGTGTACAGTACAGCTGCATGCCCATTGGCCCACAGCATGGGCCAATGGTGTGCAGACTGTCTGCATCACAGTCCAGATATGTGAATGAATCCATTCATTGGGCAGCTTGCAGGTGGGGAGAGCTGCCACCCGCCATTGACCTGGGGGGGAGGTGGTGGGCTCAGTGGGAGGGTGGGGAGGGGGTACTGCTGACCACCACGTTGCAGAAGCAGTGAGACAGTTACAAGATGGGTGCTTTTATATTAAACTGGATGTGGATCCCACATGAGATTTTAAGTTTGCCATTGATGAATTGATTAATCAGGCTTTCCATGATGGCAGTATCAACAAAAATGTGAGAGATTTTTTAATCACATAATTCCCTAAAATGGCTAGTTTCTACCTTTTGTCCAAAGTTCATAAAACTCTGGACACACCTCCAGGACACCCTATTGTCAGTGGCTTGGGCTCACTGACTGAACCACTTTCACAGTATTTAGATTCGTTCCTGCGAGCACATGTTGAAAATCTTGAATCGTCTGTGAAGGACACTAAAGACATTTTAACAATTGTGAATGGATTACAGTTGGATGATACTGTGCTGTTGGTAACACTACATATAGAAGCGTTATATATGCATGTGCCCCACGAAGATGCTTTAGATGCAGTTGCATTTTTTCTGAATACAGAATTGAAAGAAGACAGGCCACCAATACCTTTTTTGTTGAAACAGCTAGAGACTGTTCCGAAATGTAACTGTTTTACATTTAACAATTATTTTTACAAACAGATGACAGGAACAGCAATGGGGTCCACGTATGCCCCTTAAGTGGTCAACTTATATGTTGGCTGGTGGGAGAAAAAGGTGATCTATGATTGTAGAGTAAATCCTTTTTGTAATAAAATTGTTACGTGAAAATGGTACATTGACGATGTCATCCTATTGTGGGATGGCACGTCAAAGGAATTACATGATTTTGTTCATTTTTTGCATTTCACTAATGAAAATCTTAAATTTACATATATAAGCAGTTTAGAACAAATTCCTTATTTAGATCTGAATATTAGTAAAGATCCTGAAGGTATAGTTCAGACAGACATTTTTAGAAAGCCCATGGATGGCAACACAGTATTAATGGCGTCCAGTTGCCATCCAGCATACGTCATTCAGAATATACCTAAAGGAGAATTTATGAGAATGAGGAAAAACTTCAGCACTGACAGTAGTTTTGAAAAGAGGGCAGAATAAGCACTGACCAGATTTTTTTCAGGAGGGTACAATAAAGATAAAGTTGCAAATGCACGAGAGGTAGTGAACAGCTTAGATATGGAAGAAATTTTACAGACGAGCACAAGGGATCAAGTAAGGAGTCAAAGGTCTAATATAGTTACAACCTTTTCAGCTCTTGCTGCGAAATTTGGAGATGCTATTAATAAACATTGGGCAGTGCTAGCTGCAGAACCAAGCTTGAGAGAGACTGCAAGTGAGAGGCCTAGGTTCTCATATAGAAGGGCAAATAGTCTTAACGACATACTAACACAAAGCTACTTCCAAGAAAAGAAGCAACAACAAACCTGGCTAGCATGGCCCAAAAATTGCTTCAAATGCAATAACTGTGTTAGTTGTAAAAATATAAGCACTGGGGATAGCTTTAGTATGGTTAATATTAATAAAGAATGCAAGATTCGACAGTGTATTATATGTAATACAACAGGTGTCATTTATCTGGCAACCTGTTCTTGCACAGCTTTTTATGTGGGTAAAACAACTAGATCTTTTAAACTGAGGATTGGAGAGCACCAGAGAGCTATCGAGATAAGGGATGTAACATATGCTACAGCACAGTATATAGTAAATACAAAGAATGATAATCAGGCGCATGTATTCACATATATTGCTATAGATAAAGTTAGTTCAAATCCAAGAGGTGGCAACTATAACAACTTATGATTGAGATGGGAGACATTTTGATTGTTATTTTAAAATCCGCCAAACTGCCTGGTCTAAATGTGGGGTTTGAAATTAAACCGTATTTACAAGAAAGGAAACGACTGATAGAGTTATGCAATAACAGTCCCCCTCAAATGGAGATGCTGCTTCCCCATGTTTTGTATTATAGATTTGTGAAACTGAATGCAATGTATCTGAATGTATTACATTTAACATTAGGAAATAGATGTAACATACATTTGTCATGTGTTTTTTTATATTAATAAGCTACGGGGTTTTTATGACATCTTGTCTTATGATGTTCTCTTCTCCCCTCCCTCTTCCCCTTTGTCCTTACTTTTTCATACAATGTCCCTATTCTGATTGTTGATAAGTGTGATTTTTTTACATAATATGTAATCTTTGTTTAGACTGCCATCTGTGTGGTGTTTGGCTTTTTTATTCAAGATCTGTTGTTTGTAGTGATTTTATTATCACGGTATGTTTAGACATAAAGAGAATAAAGAACAGTTAAGTAATTGAAGATGTCACAAGGTCATGAGTGTCTGCACCTGCATATAAAGCACTTGTAAGTTAGAATGCCTTAGCCTTTGAGAAAGTGTCCTGCTGGACCAGAAACGCATCAGGCGGGTGCTGTGTCTGTTTCTGTTTTATAATGTAATAAAATGACTCTGCTTTTTAATCATGGTGTCAGCAACATATGTGGTGGTAAGTGCCTGAATTGTATGTTTTGACTATGTGCTTATTTTCGTGAGCACCACAGCCTTGTGTGTACTCTGTTCACCTGATTTATACAGTAGTATCACCACCTCCCTCTTTCTGCTGGTGATACCCCTCCCTATACACCCTAGCATCCCACTGGCTCTCCCAAGTGCCTCGTCACACTGTTTGGCTACTTTTAGGTCATCAGATATGATTATTGCCTGGTCTCTTACCTGTTTGGTGGTCAGCAGTACCACTCCTCCATTTTATACTCCACCCCCTATTTCTGTACCCCCAGTGCATGTTTTAGCACTTCTTCACATTGAAGTTTAGCTGCCACAGTCTTGACCACTCCTCAAGCTTTCTTAGAGCACTCTTCATTTTTCCAACCCTCCCTGGAGTGTCAGCCTGGTAGCATGTCATTAGAGCATCCCAAAATGAGCGACTAGAAATATAGTGACTCATTTTGGGTGCTTTTATGGTGGGCTACCCTGCAGAATAGTGAGGGTATAGGACAGCGAATATGGGGAAGGGCGAATGGAAGGGGAAAAAAGTGAGGAAAAGGGGAGGGGCAGGGAAGGGATTTTCAGGGACTGGAGTACCTGCTGCTGCTGAGCTAGCCATGTGGCGTGGTGGTGTGGGAGGCTTCCTCTACAAGAGCAGGTACTGGGTTCAGGACTGGGTGCAGGTTGCATTTTGTCACAGCTGCAAGCTGCAGCACTTAATTTTTTTCATAATCCAGATTTTGCCCCTCTCCCCGACATGCATCCCCCTAGAATTGAGAATCCTAATTCAGGAGGGTGGAGGGGACAAAGCCCCCATGAGGGGGGGGCGCGGGGGTACAGCCCCCCCACAAAAACCCTTTTTTTGTAAATCCAGAAGTTGGGTCACCTTCAAGTGTATATCGACGATTTGCTTTTCAGCGATATACACTCGACCTTAAAAGAGATTGTTGCTTTGCATCCGCTCTTATGACATGGAACTGTCAACCCTATTGCAGATTTTAGTGACATTAGCAAAAAAGGCATATCTTCCCTTCTAGTACATCTGCAATGTCACTAATAAAGACATTAAAGAGGACAGATCCCAGTACTGAACCTTGTAGCACCCCACTGGTCATCCTCACTTACTTAGAGTAAACTCTGTTTACCACCACCCTCTGTCTCCTATCCCACAACCAATTTCTTAACCAGTTTATCATCTTAGTACCCACTCCTAGGCTATTCAGCTTATTTATGAGTCTCCTATGTGGAATAGTGTTGAAGGCCTTACTGAAATCTAGATAGGCCACTTCTCTGCTCACCCAGTCAAAGATATCTATCAGATTTGTTTGACATGACCTCCCCTTTATGAATCCATGCTGCTTTGGATCTTGTAAGCCAAAGGATTCAAGATATTCCACAATCCTTTCCTTCAGTAGTGATTCCATTAATTTCCCCACCACCGAAGTCAGGCTGACTGGTCTGTAATTTCCAGTCTCCTCTTTGCTACCACTTTTGTAAAGTGGTACTACATCTGCCCTCCTCTAGTCCTCCTGTACCACTCCCATCTTCTGTGAGTGGTTGAACAGGACTGTCAGAAGTGCAACGAGCACCTCTCTGAGCCCCCTAAATATCCTTGGATATATCCCATTTTGCCCCATCGTCTTGTCCACTTTCAAACTGTCAAATTCCTTTAGGACCCTCTCCACCTCCCTACCATAGACACCCAACATTTATCTGTGGACCCTCGCCTTCCCTATCCTCTATGAACACTAAATGAAAGTGTTTGTTCAGGATATTTGCTTTTTCCTGGTCCCCTTCCACACACTCCCCCACCCTCCTTAGCCTTATGATCCCTCCTTTGATCTTTCTCCTTTTGCTTACATACCTGAAAAAATGTCTTATACTGAAGTGGAAGGAGCAAAGAAAGCAGTTAGCCCATGCAAGCTCCATCAGTCACCCATAATAGGATAACTCCCCACCCTCAATAATGTATTTATCGAGTTTAGTTTTGAATATCAATTTACTTTTGCTTTCTAGTACATCCATAGGTAGCCTATTCCAGGGATTTACTATTTGTTGAGTATAATAATCCTTCCCTTTATTTGTATGAAAATATTTGGGTTTTAACTGTAACGAATGTCCCCATTTTTTACTGCCTGTGTTATTTTCTCCTCCATTTGTGCCTTTGCACTCCTGACTGCTTTCCCTGTCTCCGTCTGCTTCTCCGGATACTCCGTCCTATCCTCCTCCCTCTGTGTCTCCTTATACCTCCTGAATGCTAACTTTTTTGCCTTCACCTTCCTAGACAACCCTTTTGGGAAACATAGCGGTCTCTTTTTCATCTTGCTTTTGCTTACTTGCCTGACAGAGAGGTGTGTTGCCCTCATTATCCCCACTTTTAGTTTTGCCCACTGTTCCTCCACTCCACCTAAGTCGCTCCCTTGCCATGAAACCACTGAGGCATTCCCCCATCATTGTAAAATCAGCCCTCCTGAAGTCCAGGACCCTCAGCTTTGTGTGGTTCGCATCGGCTACAGTTCCTATATCGAACCACACTATACGGTGATCACTGGTCCCCAAGTGGCCACCCATGGTGACTTCTGCAACACTGTCCCCGTTGGTGAGTACAAGGTCCAAAATTGCTCCCTCATGAGTGGGCTCCCCCAAAAGTTGCCTGAGGAATGCTCACTGCAGGGAGTCTAGGATATCCCTACTCCTAGCAGAAGCTGCAGCTGGGATGCTCCAATCTACATCCTGTACATTGAAGTCCCACACCAGCAGCACATCTCCCTTATGTAAGCCCCCCATCCCTGTTGTCTGGGGGTATGCCTGATTGTAAAAGTTGGGAAGGGGCACTCACAGCAACAGAAACACAATTTTTGTTGTTTTTTTTCCTTACCGGGATGGCTGGCGTTGAAGGGATCCACTACCTGGAGGGGATGCTATCTGCTGGTGCTGAGCTGAAAAAAATCTGGTAGTTAGCTGACAAACATTCTTCAATGGAATAACTGAAGTCCACAACAGAAGTAACATTCAAACAGGGGAGATCCTACTTAATTGATAACCAGAACTTCATGGCACAATTTCAAGTCTGGACCCTTGGGGGTCACATTGTTGAAGGTAGTGGTTAACAATAAATATTCCCCATCAATATTCTGAGCACAGATCCTATGGGCCTAGAGATAGCCACTAAACAGTTCTGGCAGCATTACATTGGGGCCAGGTTGACCCTTTCACAGGCAAAAACAAACTAATTATCCATCTTTCTCTCTCTCTCTCTCTCTCTCTCAACACTGAGTTTGAGATGGGCTCACAGAAATAGCCAGCTTAAATTGGGGCTATGTCTCCCTTCTCCCCTTCCCTTCAGGATGCAGAACAGGACTTTGGCAGGTGACTCACCTCATTGACACTGAGGTGAATGTCCCCACACACATGGACACAACCAGGTTGGCCTTCCTCATCTCTGGGCGCATTTCTCTCCCTTTCTTTTACTTTTGCTCATTTCACACAAGCACCACTGGAGCTGCCACAACCAGGTTGGCATTACTGCTATGAAACCAGCATTTGTCTCCCTGTCCCTGGGCTCCATCCTAGCCCAGAGGTCTCTCTCTTCCTCTGAAGACACTTGTAGTTCATGGTCCTGCTGCTCTGTCCTCTTGCCAACTGCCCTTTTCTTTCTCTCTGGTATGATTTTGGATGTAGCCCATCCAGAGGAAACGCAGAAAGGGGAAATCATAGCAGGATAGCCCCCTCCCCAACCTGTCTAGTGGCTGCTGCCATGTCACTGGCTGCCTTTTTCTGCTTCTGTCACCTACGGAACCCACAGATCTTCCCGAGAGCAGGTAACTGCCCCTGCTCTCTCACACACCTCCCACGCCACACTCACACCCCGACGTGGGCTCCTCTTAGTAGCAAAGCCCTTGATTTTTATACTCCACCACCTGTGGTGCCCTCCGACCCATGGAGTCCCCACTGGTGGGACAGAGGCATGTTAACTATTTAATCACTAGCCCAAAAAGAACCGAATAGTGTACAGGGCATGTACATACCCTGGGGGGTTACATTTCTCCCCTGTCTTAACCGCAAACCGTCCTCGGTGAGCAACTCAAACCAGCTACTTTGTAGTGGGATACTGAAAGATATGCACACTCCCTCACTGCTCCCACATCTCAGCCCGCTGGTTACACCACCATAATGGTGGATCAACTATCAAACCTTCTGAACTATAGGACCTAAACCCCGGCATCCCAACCATTTTCTCTGGCTAACAGCGGTGTATTTCTGGTGACCCAACCACTTGCATGATCATGGACAGTTTGTCTGACAACAGGGATGGTATCCCAACGTTATCACCCACCAGCCACAAACTATTTTAACTATGACTGCCCACTAACTGCCTAACAAGCTGCCAAGCTGCCTAGATATGCCTAAACTCTAAGCAGGATTCCCACAAAGTGCAGTAATTTACTTATAATACAGGCAAGGAAAATACATTAACATGCATGCAAAATAGTTTAAACAGCACTATAAAACCTTTGCAGACTGTAACATTAACATTGCTATCCCTATCTTAAAACGTTGAGTGCAGTCCAAACAGTATCCAAACTGTCCATATTACTGTCCAGATGCCCACGGTTGCCGCAGTCACCTTAAGTAAATTTTACCAGAAGAAAGAAAAAGGGTTTATCTCATTCATTTATGTTTTAGTCCTCTCCGACCAAGTACTTCATTAGACGTGGCTGAAGTTCAAGGGGTATCACCTCCAAGGGGCACCATCTGTTTCTTCAAGGGAGTGCAACAGGAAAAAAAACAACAGTTTAGGAGTCCAACAGTCTCTTCACTGTGGCAGGAAGTAGTACTTCAGGCTGGGCTTGGTTTGCCTGTCCAAAGGAATCCACATTGCTCACATAGTACTTGGTCCTTTTTCCTCCCAGTCCTGCACCAATGCAAAGGTCTTAAAAATAGTGAGTCCTTCATATACATGATGAACACACATCCCTTTGGTGATTCTCTGGATTTCTTGGAGTGCCAATGAAGAGCTTGTGGGGCCTAGCTTGGGCTTCTTATACAACTGTTCCAAGGTGCCACAAAACACCCAATCACTACGATTTTCCTCGATGATGTCCCTCATCATCTCCTCGAGATATGGGTAAATAAACTGGGTAATCTTGACAGATCTTTCTTTGTATAAGTCTCTCAGCTTGGCTCCATTCTGGTAAGCTACAGATTGCAGATCTTGAGGCCAAACCATCTGGCAGCCACACCTCCTCACAATACCTTCTCACTTAAGGGCTACTGTCTCCTATTTCCTCATATGTTTCCCACCTTCTCCAGCATTTTGTAGCCATAGTAGGCCTGTCTTTTCATGGAGTTAAGTACACTGACTAATAGCGGGATGGAATGTTCCTTTCCAGGTCATCATCACTGAGTTCAACTTCGCCCTCCACCACCACATCTGCAACTTTGGACTCATTAGCTTTCTCCAAGGCAGAAGCAAGGGGCTACAGGATTCTGATCACTTCTCTTCAGGCTCAGGTGACTCTGGGGCAGCTGTCCCCAAAGATTTTTCATGCAACTCAGTGAGGGCTTCCCTGCCAATCCATAAATCATTCAGGGCCAACAGCTTCATATGCGCCACACAGCCCCTTCCTTGGGCACCGAAACTGGTGCTGCAGGTGGAGCAGTGGTTTCTGGCTTAGCCACTCTGCTGGGCATAGGGGATTTCTTGGGGTTACTACAGTAGGATGACAGCAGACTTTCTCCCAGTTCAGTCACTACTGAGCCAAGCTGGCCATTCATCTCCTCTCAGTCCTCAAAAGCTGATTTGGTTGAGGTCACCAATCCAATGGGCCGAGGGAATAGCAGACACTACACATTCGAGGGGGTCCTTCTCTGGCATGCTGTGCACACCAGTGACAAAGTCACTCCTGGACCCACAAATTGGCACAGCATGTACATGCTCCCAGTGGCTTTCTCGACAGTGTCCCATAGCCATCGCAGCATAGCAGAAGGGACAGTGACATCATAGGCTTCTGGAGCTTTAGCCATCTTGAAAATTAGCAGAAGTCCTTTTCTTTCTTCCTATAAGCTACTCACTCTCAAAGAGCTGGTCACAATCTCTCACACAGGCAGTTCCCAACGTGGCAATCCAGCTCACTCTGCCCTCATAAGATTCCCCTAGTCCAATCAGGGTACGGTGCCACATGGCATTTACATAAATGATATATGTCTTGCTCATTGATGTGCATCCACTCCAGACCCACTGGTGCCACACAATAGAAGGCACAAAATTGTTCACCACTGTGTCATCCTTTCTGCAGCCCAAGCACAGGCCAGAAAGTCCAGCAAAGTTCAGACCATATCCCAGCGCCCATTTTGATCGTTCAAAATAGTCCAGGCACACCCAACATGCCATCCCAGACGAGCCCCCACATTTGTAAGCCCCCATCACCACTGTTTAGGGGTTTCCCTGATGGTAAAAATTGGGGAGGAGCACTCACAGCAGCAGAAACACAGTTTCTGTTTTTTTTCCTACCAGGATGGCTGGCATTGAAGGGAACCACTGGCCGCAGGGGGTGCTATCTGCTGGTGCTGGGATGAAATAAATCTGGTAGATAGCATACATTCTTAAATGGAATAACTGAGATCCACTACAGTAGTAGCATTCAAACAGGGGGAATCCCATTTAATTGATAACCAGAACTTCATGGCACCACTTCAACAGTCTATTTACAGTCCAGACGGCGGGGGTCACATTGCAGAAGGTAGTAGTTAAACATGGCCAAGATGGCCCCCACCAATAATCTGGGCATAGATCCTATGGTCTGAGATGGTCACTAAACAGTTCTGGGCTGCATTACTTCAGGGCAGAGTTGACCCTTTCACAGGGAGCAACAAATTAATGATCCATCTCTCTCTCTCTCTCTCTCTCTCTCTCTCTCAACATTGAGATTGAGATGGGCTGACAGAAATAGCCAGCTCAAATTGGGGCTACTTCTCCCTTCTCCCATTCTCTTCAGAATGCAGAACAAAACTTTGGCAGGTGATTCCCCTCATTGACACTGAGGCAAACGTCCCCACACAAATGGATACAACTGGGTTTGCCTTTCTCTCTGGGTGGCATTTCTCTCCCTCTCTTTTACTTTTGCTCATTTCACACAAGCACCACTGCAGCTGCCACAACCGGGTTGGCATTACTCCTATGAAACCAACATTTGTCTCCCTGTCCCTGAGCTCCATCCTCTCCCACTGGTCTCTCTCATCCTCTGAAGACACCTGTAGCTCACGCTCCTGCTGCTCTGTCCTGTCATCAACTGCCCTTTTCTTTCTCTCTGGTATGATTTTGGATGTAGCCCATCCAGAGGAAACACAGAAAGGGGAACCCATAGTAGGATGGCCCCTTCCCCAACCCATTCAGTGGCTGCCACCATGTCACTGGCCAACTTTTTCTGCTTCTGCCACCTACAGAATGCACGGATCTTCCCCAGAAGAGGCAATTGCCTCTGCTCTCGCACACCTCCTGCACCACACTCACGCCCCGACGTGGGCTCCCATTGGCACCAAAACCCTAGATTTTTATACTCCACCACCTACGGTGACCTCCAACCTGTGGAGTCCCCACTGGTGGGGCACAGGCATGTTAACTATTTAATCATCGTTCCAAAAATAACCAAATAGTGCACAGGGCATGTACATACCCTGGGGGAGTTTCATTTCTCCCCTGCCTTAACCACTCAATGTCCTCGGTAGGCAACCCAAACCAGCTACTTTGTTGTGGGATACTGAAAGGTATGCACGCTCCCTCACTGCTCCCACATCTCAGCCCACTGGTTACACCACCGTAATGGTGGATCAACTATCAAACCTTTTAAACTATAGGACCTAAACCCTGGTGTCCCAACCATTTTCTCTGGCTAACAGCGGTGTATTTCTGGTGACCCAACTACCTGCATGCTCATGGACAGTTTGCCTGACAACAGGGATGGTATCCCAACCTTATCACCCACCAGCCCCAAACTATTTTAACTATGACTGCCCACTAACTGCCTAACAAGCTGCCTAGATATGAATAAACTCTAAGCAGGATTCCCACAAAGTGCAATAATTTACTTTTAACACAGACAAGGAAAATACTTTAACATGCATGCAAAACAGTTTAAACAGCACTATAAAACCTTTGCAGACTGTAACATTAACATTGCAACCACCTTACAATGCACAGTGCATTCCAGTGTCCAAACTGTCCATATTAATGTCCAGACGCCCACGGTTGCTAGTTATCTTAAGTAAATTTTACCAGAAAAAGGAAAAAGGGTTTATCTCACCAATTTATGTTTTAGTCCTCTCTGTCCAAGTACTTCATTAGAAGAGGCTGAAGTTCAATGGGTACACCTCCAAGGGGCACTATCTGTTTCTTCAAGGGAGGGCAACAGAAAAAAAGAACAGTTTTGTAGTCCAACAGTCTCTTCACTGTGGTGGGAAGTAGTACTTCAGGCTGGGCTTGGTAGTTTCCTGTCCAAAGGAATCCACATTGCTCACATAGTACTTGTCCCTTTTTCATCCCAGGTCCTGCACCAATGCAAAGGCCTTAAAAATAGTGAGTCCTTCATATACATGATGAACATGCAACCCTTTGGTGATTCTCTGGATTTCTTGGAGTGCCAATGAAGAGCTTGTGGGGCCTAGCTTGTGCATCTTATACAACTGTTCCAAGGTGCCCCAAAACACCCATTCACTATGATTTTCCTCGATGATGTCCCAGATCATCTCTGCGAGATATGGCTAAACAAACTGGGTAATCTTGACAGATCTTTCTTTGTATGTCTCTCGGCTTGTCTCCATTCTGTTAAGCTACAGATTGCAGATCTTGGGGCCAGACCATCTGGCAGCCATACCTCCTCACAATACCTCCTTACTTCAGGGCTACTGTCACTTATTCCCTCATATGTTTCCCACTTTCTCCAGGATTTTGTAGCCAGAATAGGCCTGCCTTTCCAAGGAGTTAAGTACATTGACTCGTAACGGGATGCAATGTTCTTTTCCAGGTCATCGTTGCTGAGTTCAACTTTGCCCTCCACCACCACATCTGCAACTTTGGACTCATTAGCTTTCTCTGAGACAGCAGAAGGGGGCTACTGGATTCTGGTCACTTCTCTTCAGGTTCAGATGACTCTGGGGCAGCTGTCCCCAAAGATTTTTCATGCACACTCAGTGAGGGCTTCCCTGCCAATCCATAAATCATCTGGGGCCAACAGCTTTATATGCACCACACAGCTCCTTCCTCGGGCACTGAAGCTGGTGCTGCAGGTAGAGCAGTGGTTTCTGGCTTAGCCACTCTGTTGGGTGTAGGGGTTTCTGGGGGTTACTAGGATGACAGCAGGCTTTCTCCCAATTCAGTGCCACTACTGAGCCAAGCTCGCCATTCAGCTCCTCCCAGTTCTCAAAAGCTGATTTGGTTGAGGTCACCAATCCGATGGGCTGAGGGAATAGCAGCCACTACACATTCGAGGAGGTCCTTCTCTGGCATGCCGTGCACACCAGCGACAAAGTCATTCTTGGACCCACAAATTGGCACAGCACATACATGCTCCCAGTGGCTTTCTCAGCAGGGTCCCATAGCCACCGCAGCATAGCAGAAGGGACAATGACATCAGAGGCTTCTGGAGCTTTAGCCATCTTGAAAATTAGCAAAAGTTCCTTTCTTTCTTCTCTGTAAAGCTGCTCACTCTCAAAGAGCTGGCCACAATCTCTCACACAAGCAGTTCCCAACATGGCAAACCAGCTCACTCTGCCCTCATAAGATTCCCCTAGTCCAATCAGGGTGTGGTGCCACATGGCATTTACATAAATGGTACATGTCTTGCTCAGTGAAGTGCATCCACTCCAAACCCACCGGTGCCACACAATAGAAGGCATGAAATTGCTCACCACTGTGTCATCCTTTCTGCAGCCCAAGCACAGGCCAGAAAGTCCAGCAAAGTACAGACCATATCCCAGCACCCATTTTGATAGTTCAAAATGGTCCAGGCACACCCCACATGCCATTCCAGATGATGCCCACATTTGTAAGCCCCCATCCCCATTGTTTAGGGGTTTCCCTGATGGTAAAAATTAGGGATGATCACTCCCAGCAACAGAAACACAGTTATTTTTTTCTTACCAGGATGGCTGGCATTGAAGAGATCCACTGGCCGCAGGGGGTACTACCTGCTGGTTCTGGACTGAAATAAATCTGGTAGATGGCAAACATTTTTAAATTGAATAACTGAGATCCACAACAGAAGTAGCATTCAAACGGGGGGGGGGGGCATTTAATTAATAACCAGAACTACATGGTGCCATTTCAACAGCCTATTAACAATCCAGACCACGGGGGTCACATTGCAGAAGGTAGTGATTAAACGTGGCTGAGATGGCCCCCACCAATAATCTGTGCATAGATCCTATGGTATGAGATGGCTACTATACAGTTCTGGGGAGCATTACTAAGGGGCTGAGTTGACCCTTTCACAGGCAGCAACAAATTATCCATCTCTCTCTCTCTCTCTCTCTCTCTCCACTGAGTTTGAGAAGGGCTCACAGAAATAGCCAGCTCAAATTGGGGCTACTTCTGCTTTCTCCACTTCTCTTCAGGATGCAGAAAAGGACTTTGGCAGGTGACTCTCCTCATTGACACTGAGGTGAACATCCCCACACACACGGACACAACCGGGTTGGCCTTTTTCTTCTCTGGGTGGCATTTCTCTCCCTCTCTTTTACTTTTGCTCATTTCACGCAAGCACCACCAGAGCTACCACAACCAAGCTGGCATTACTGCTCCAAAACCAGCACTTATCTCCCCATTCCTGAGCTCCATTTTCTCCCACAGGTCTCCTATTCCTCTGAAGACCTCTGAAGCTCACTCTCCCACTGCGCCATCCTGTCCCCAACTACTCTTTTCTTTCTTTCCAGTATGATTTTGGATGTAGCCCACTGGAGGAAACATGGAAAGGGGAAACCACAGTGGGGTAGCCCCCGATCCATCTAGCAACTGCTGCCACATCACTCTCCATCTTTTTCTGCTTCTGCCACCCACAGAACCCCTGGATCTTCCTGAGAGCAGGTAATCATCCCTGTTCTTTTACATGCCTCCTGCGCCACACTCACACCCAGATGCAGGCTCCCCTTAGTGCCAAAACCCTAGATTTTTATACCACGCTACCTAAAGTGACCTCCAACCCATGAAGTCCCCACCAGTGAGGCAGAGGCATATTAACTATTTAATCACCGGCCCAAAAATAACCTATTAGTGTACAAGGCATGTGCACACCCCACGGGGGGGTACACTTATTTGCCATCTTTTGGATAACTTCCATCAGAACCTTATCCACCTCCCCCCCTTTGCTTGAGGTCTGTAGTTCACACCAGTGTGAACAGCGGCTCCATTCCCTGTTTCTAGGGTGACCTACAGTACCTCCCCCCATGTTCCCTGTATCTCTGTTGCTTTTATGCTATCCCTCATATAAAGAGCCACTCTTCTCCCCCTTCTTACCCACCCTGTCCTTGCTGTACAGAGTATGGCCTGATATGGCTATGTCCCAGTCATGGTTCTCATTGAAACATGACTCAGTAATGCCAACAATGTCCAGATCAGCTTGTGCCATTATGGCCGCTAGGTCTTGGATTTTATTTCCCAGACTTCAAGCATTTACACATATGGCCTTCCAAATTCAGCCATGAAATAACCATGAAACAGGTAAAAGAATTTAGTGGATACAATATCCAAGAATCTGATACAACAGTGCAGCCCTAGGGCCATTCCAATTATACATAGAGGAATGGGTAGGCCAAAAATGAGTAAGCTGTACAAAAGGAAAGTGAATGTCAGAAAGCAAAGCCAGTTAGATTCAAACTATGGGACCAAGGGCACAAAGGGGTGGAAAGGAAGAGAATGTGAGGAACAGGGGAGACTAGGAACAGGAGCAGGAGAGGAAGAAAAAGTTCAGAAGTGAGGATTTGAGAGCTAGATATAAGTGAAGAGGTGAAGGGAGGCAGGAAGAGTGTTTCAAACTACTGGGAGTCAGAACGAGAAGACAGATTGGCCGGAGGAAGTCCAGCAGGCAGGAACAGTAGTTTGAAGGAGGAAGAGGTGATAGGAGACAGCTTTGGTGAGGAGGAAAAGAGGAGAACCACAGTTTGAACAAAAAGTAAAAACAATGACTGAGGACTATAAGGGTACAAAACCACTTGGATTTCATCTTATTTTCACAAAAGGACTTTTATTTATATTTTTAGGACTGCAGTGGGTGGAGCCCTGCAGACCTTTTGCTATGAGAAAAAGGACTCCACATTCTTTCTGAACTAACAACATGCTGGACTTGCATCAAAGTAACCTCCGCATCTCTGAAGCAGTCCACCCATGTTGTCCCTATTGATGCAGCACTACACTGTTTTACAGCAAAGGTGGTCACAGCAGAGAATTGCACACTCTGTCGTGTCCAAGATGGCCAATATGGCCATCACACTCTACAGCGCATGCGCTACCAGTCATGCATGCGCAGTACCATGTGAAGGCCATCTTGGTCACGGCAGTGTGGGCCATATTCTGCCATGACTGTCTATTTTGTTTTTTTTATTATAAATATTCTTGCCACCCAACCCTCCCTCTCAGCACCCTTCCCCCAGAAACTTAGCAATGACACTGGGGGTGCCCAATCCCTCAGTGTCGCGATCATGTTCTCCCCAATGCTGGTCCTTTTTTTATTTTCAAAAACAATTTTTTCCCCCACCCAACCCTCCTTCTCAGCACCCACCACCCACCCTGCTCCTGAGAAACATAACAGTGACACTGGGGTGCCCAACCCCCAGTGCTGCAATCAGTGTCACTCGGTCCTGATTTTTTTTTGGTCACATGTAAAAAAATCGTCCATCAATGTCTTTTGCAGCCATTCCTTATCCCCCACCTACCCTCCAACTCAGCACCCACCACTATGCACTACCTCCCAATCCCTTACTTACTCATTGGGGCTCTAATGCCATAATCCTCTCTGGACCACAGACATCTCTTCACTCTTCGAAGCCAGACCACGAACTGAAGACACGGGTATGCAGTTCAAGGTATTTCAATGGGGTTTTGAACTTAGTGCCATAACTTGGGTATTTTTTCATATTTTTGGCCCAGATTTTAAACATGTCTTCTTTGGGACCCCATCTCATGAACAATGTCACTGTCATTAAGCAGATCTGTCCCAAAAAGTGATTTCAGGTTCCCTGCATGAAATCACCTTTCAGGCAGGAGACAAAAATTTTCTCTTGCCTTGTTCATGAGATGAGGTCATAAGAAGGCTATGCTGAAAATTTGGTGTACACATATTGAAAAACAACAAAGTTATGCACCTGCATTGAGTTTTACAAATGCAGGCTCATCGCTTTGGTACTTTTCAATATTTTTACCCCAAATTTACAACATAGCCATATCTTTACAGCACCTCATGAATGTAATAGCTGCCATTTTTAAAATCCTGTCCAAAGTGGGTTTTTTTTCCTTCCCAAGAGATGATTTCATGGTCCTTGCACAAAATCACCTTTTGGCACCAGTTGAAAATGTTCTCTGCCATTGTTCATGAGGTGGGGTCATAAGAAGGCTATGTTAAAAATTTGGTGCAAAAATATTAAAAAACAACCAAGTTATGACCCTAAATAGAAATTTATGAATGCAGGCTCATAACATTGGTACTTTTTAATATTTTTACCCCCAGATTTACAACATAATCATATCTTTACAGCACCTCATGAATGTGACAGCTGTCATTTTTAAATCCTTGCCAATATGTTCTTTTACATCCCAAAAGGTGATTTTGTCCTTGCACAAAATTGCCTTTTGGCCAGGAATTGAAGATTTTCTCTGCCTTTGTTCATGAGGAGGGGTCATAAGAAGGCTAAGTTGGAAATCTGGTGTAAAAATATTTAAAAAAACAACAAAGTTATGAGCCTGCATTGAATTTTGTGAACGCAGGCTTGTAAGTTCAGAAATATTCAATATTTTTACCCCAAATTTTCAACATAGCCATTCCATTATAGTACCTCATGAATGTGACAGCTATCATTTTTCAACTCCTGCCTAAAATGAGCTTTTGCATCCCGAAACATGATTTTGCATTCTCTGCACAAAATCATCTTTAAGCCAGGAGTCGAACATTTTGTCTGCCCATCTTCATGAGGAAGGGTTATACTGTAACAAGGCTATGTTGAAAATCTGGTGTAAAAATATTACAAAACAACACATTTGTGTGCCTATGTTACATTTTGCAAATGCAGGCTTGTAACTTTGGTAATTTACAATATTTTTACCCCAAATTCCTCAGCTACAGCCCTATCAGCTCTGGACAGATCTTGTTTAACAATTTGATGCATGGATGCCCACTCAGACATGGAAATAAAAAGGAAACTAAACTGAAGCTGAGGACTGAGAGGACAACACAAATGGCAGGATCAACCAGATAAGTGATAGAATTAATAAAGAACAGCAAAAATGACAGTAACCTACTTTTTAGCACAAGTTATAATACAAAACTTACACTGCTTGTTCTTATATCCCCCCAAAAGAAGTTGATATTTTAGATAAGACAGATAATACACTACACGGTGCATGGTCCTCCTCTGATATACACACATCTTGGGTAGTTGAATGAACTCAGTCTGCAGCCTCAGATTTCATAATGCACTCAGGGCATGTCTTTATCAGAGCACAGCTGCACCCCCTAGAGTGTATTATGTGCATTAATATGGGCAATGAGACCACTCTTATGGTTTTAAGAGTGGTCTCACGTAATTCTTAGGATATGAGAACCGCCGAACTGAAGGTGAGCAGTTCATATACCCTAAGAATGTGAGATCACATAACTGTAAGTGTGGTCTCATCACCTGTATTAATATATTATTGATCAAGCTTGATCAATAATATAGTTAATAGTCAGAAAACCTTTCTCAAACATGTCTGTTTTCTAAGCAGCTGCATCTGAGATACTCTTGAAAGAATAAGTGTGCTTCACGCACAGAGGAAAGGAACATGCTGATTGGTTGGGAGTGCTCCCTCAATGTATAATCTATTACACATTTCACACCATGTGGTGAATAAATTGAGTTAAATAAATCATGTTATTTTGGGGCAAATAATTATTTTTATTTAGAACATATTAATACTCTTAAAAACAGATTAATTTCCATTCAGACTCAGGAAATGAAACATATAGAACTGTGGTGAGGTAGAGAGTTTACAATGGAAAGAAAGGCAGTTCAGGTAAAACAAGGTAAAATACTAATAAAAAATGGTGTGGTTTATATCAGTACATAATTGGTTGTAGTGGAATAATACATTTTTCTGCTTACATGAGTTATAAGACCTTCATAACTAGCTATTCACCACTTGTGAGTTATAGGTCCAACCACTCACTAGTGGAGATTAATGTGTTATTCCACTGCAAACCACAAAACCAAAAAAAAAACAGATGAACCCAAATCAAACCCGAACCCAGACATGAGAGATGGGGAGAACTCACATGGAGGCAGTAGGGTAAATTCATTAGAACTCAAACTCAAACTGATAAATTACACACAAAAAAACTCAAACCAAACTGAACTCGAACCCACACTTCTATTTGTCAAATCAAACTGAATTGAACTTGAACTATACCTTGCCAAACCTGAATCAAACGAGAAGCCTAAAAATATGTCGAACCTTGGCTCTGCATGAGGGCAGTGGACAAAAACCAGGTGGTGTACATCATATACCTACACTTTAGTAAGGCCTTTGATTCGGTGCCACACAAAAGGTTGATAATTAAAGTGAGGGACCAAGGAGTGGGGACAATATGATAAGATGAACTGAAAATTGGTTGAGGGGCAGAACCAAGGGTGTAATGGTTGTGGATGAGTTCTCCAGCACCTGGGAGGTCACCAGTGGGGTCCCACATGGATCAGTGTTGGGGCCAGTGTTATTCAATGTCTTCATAAATGACATCAGAGAAGGCATTAAAGGCAAAATATGCCTGTTTGTGGATGACACTAAACTTTGTGGGAAGGTGAACACAAAGGAGGGGATACAAGGCCTGAGGGAGGACCTTGCCAGACTAGACAGATGGTCAGGAATCTGGCAACTTTGTTTCAATGCCAAGAAGTGCAAAGGGATGCACACAGGGGCCAAGAACCCTTGGGCAGCGTATTACATAGAAGAGGTTCTGGTAAATGCTTTCAAAGAGGAAAAGGATCTAGGAGTGGTGATTACAAGTGACCTGAAACACACCTCCCAGTGTAAGAAGGCAGTGGCAAAGTCTAACAGGATGCTGGGGTGTATTGCAAGGGGATTCGATATCAGGTGGGGCAAGGTCATTTTACCACTGTACAAGTCATTGATGAGATCACATTTAGAATATGGGGTGAG
Organism: Neoceratodus forsteri; assembly: GCA_016271365.2. Classification (NCBI taxonomy): domain Eukaryota; kingdom Metazoa; phylum Chordata; order Ceratodontiformes; family Ceratodontidae; genus Neoceratodus; species Neoceratodus forsteri. The sequence goes on along the minus strand of CM057454.1, from coordinate 354,199,856 downwards.
GTACTGGTATTCATAACTTAAGAAGGACATCAGCATGCTGGAAGAGACCCAGAGAACAGTAACCAAGAGGATAGAGGGGCTACAGGATATGTCCTATGAGGAGAAGCTGGGAGCCCTGGGAATGTACTACTTGGAGGAGAGAAGGCAGAGAGGGGATATGATAGAGATCTTCAAGATCATGAAGGAAATTAACAGAGTGCAAAAGGAGGGTCTAATTAAAATTAGTGAATACCACCATTGGGGGCACAGCCTAAAACTGAGGGGGGGAGATTCAGAAGGGATGTAAGGAAACATTTCTATATGGAGAGGGTGGTAACCACTTGGAATGAGCTGTTAGAGGAGGTGGTATCAGAAAAGATGGTGGGTGCATTCAAGAGAGCCTGGGACTAACACAAAGGGAACCCTTGGGACCAAGGAAAGGTGGGAAGGGATGGAGAGGGAGGGGTGGTTGGGGGGGCAGGGTCAGTGGTGTAAGTGTAATACCAGACCCCGCATCATTATGAGCAGACACAATAGACCAGGTGGTATTCTTCTGCTGGCTCTTTTTGTATGTCCGCATGTTCTTCTGTATGGTGAAAAAATAATAGTCCGTTTCAAAGTTATTACATTTTAAAGTTCCCACTATTTTCAATGGGAATTTCAGTTTCCTGGATAGTTTGCTGGAATGAAAAAAGAATGTGGTCAAAAGAAAACAGATTATTTTTCATTAGGAGCCAATCCTTTTTCATGAGAAAAAAATTCTTTTTCATTTTCTGCCATCTTGTTTCCTTTTTTCTTCCAAAAAAAGAAAGTCAAAGCTCAAACAAAAAGGCATCCTGCAGATGCACCAAAACATGTAGCTTGGTCATTAGGACTTCACGGGGTGGGACTCTGCACTTATCTTTTGTTAAAATTACCCTATAATGCTTTTTTTATTTAAAATCCTTTCTATAACTCACTTATGCATTTTTAATGAATCCTTTTTCAGTCAAATGAAAAACGATCACATCTCACAAAAAAGGATTTCAGACTTGGTTTTTTCTCCTCCTTTTTTCATGTGTCATTTTCATTTGAATGAACAAAGATCCCTTGGCATGAAAAATGATTTTGGACTTTGTAATGTTTTGTATTCTTTTCTCATGCCAAGGGATCCTTTTTTGTCGATACTGTACTTTCATTCAAATGAAAAAGGATCCCTTGGCATGAAAAAAGATTTTGGACTTTGTTTCCGATTACTTTTTTGTTTTATGCAACCCTTTTTTGTTTCCTTTTTTCATTTGAAATAGAACAGGATTCTGTCAAATGAAAAAAGAACTTTCCCTCATTTCCCTGTTACTTCTGACACTTTTCCCTGGTGTCTAGTGGCATCCCCCATCCTGTGATCAGGTCCCTATAATTCTGTTCAGTTTTCATTAGTGTCTAGTGGCACCCCCACCCTTCGAATCTCATCCCCCTTTTTATGTATTTTCTTTTCCTTATTTGTTTTATATTTCTTTTAGTTATTTTTAATACTTTATTTGTTTATATGTCACATATGATTCCCTGGTATCCAGTAGCATCCCCAACCCTTCAATTCCTCTCCCTATAAATGTTTTAAGGAATCCCTGGTGTCTAGTGGCACCTCCTACCCTCCAATGCCCAACCCCATAAATCTGAATTTTATCCCTGGTATCTAGTAGTGATTCCGGCCCTCCAGTGCCCGATCCCACAAATTTCAAGATTACCCCTGGTGTCTAGTGGCACCTCCTCCCCACCCTCCAGTGCCCAGTCTCACACATTTCAATTTTATCCCTGGTGCCTAGGGGTGCTCCCACCCTCCAATGCCCAACCCCGCAAATTTCAAGTTTATCCCTGGTGTCTAGTGGCACCCTTCCCCCTCCTTACACACCCTGCAATGTGCTCCAGAGTGTGTTCCTCCATGTCTTTTTTTTTACATCTGTAAAAAAAAAAGGTCCATTGGTGATGTGACCCTCTCCCCACCCCAACCTCCCACTGAGCACCCACAACCCTGTACCCCCTTGGACCCCCCACACACACCCTCATTCACCTGAAGAGGTTCCTGTGTGAAGATCCACTCTCCAGTCAAAGACACTTCATGCTGCTGGAACCGACGACTGCTATATGAGAAATAAGATAAGCATGGCTCAATATATTTCACTGTGGTTTTCAACTTTGGTGTATAACTTGGCCATTTTTAATATTTTGATACCAAATTTCAACATGCGTTTTTTTTAGACTCCATGTCAAGAACAATGACAGTGAAAATATGAAGGTCTGGCCCGAAAGGCAAATTTGTGGTCACTTGGCGAAATCACCTTCCGGGGTGGAATTTGAAACTTTTCACTGCTCTCGTTCATGACATGGGGTTACAAGAAGGGTATGTTCAAAATTTGGGGTACAAATATGTTACAATGGTAAAGTTATGCGCATTTCTTGAAATTAAGCTACACTTGCTCGTAACTTTCGTTATTGTTTACAGGTTCTCCTATACTGTACCATGTCAACCTGTTTATACTAGAATGGGGTGAGAGTTAGGGTTAATGACCCCATGGCACACCCCAATGCCTGTTGGTGTGTGGAGGATGAGGGGTGGAGTTGTAGGGTGGGGGGTTAGGGGCTCACCCATAATGCCTCATTTCCATACTTTTGTCATTTCAATCCTAACTGATGCATAAATGAAGTTTTTTGCAATATAGATATACTGTATAACCCCTTTTCTCACTGTAAATTAATTTACACTTTATCCATGGGTCTGATACGTCCCGCAAATATAAGTTTACTGTGGACTAAATGTTACAGCTAAAAGAAACTTCCATGTTTAATTTATAGTGACCACGAGTACAGTCACTAGTGGGGATACAGAGAGGACCCGCTATGTACTGTATTCTTTCCCAAGTGCCTCCCCCACCTTCCCCTCTAATCACAGTATCTCATTCCCTGTAGTCACACTCTTTCACTCTTTCAGGTTAGCAAGGTAAATGGAGATGGGGGCAGACACTTTTGTGGGTACGGAGTGAAGCCGCACGTGATGCTCTGTAATACTCCTCTTTGCTTACCCACAGTTAACCACACTGCACCATACAGATTTGTAAGTTAAAGCTTTAGCTTTACCTGAATGGGGCATGTACTGTGTCTGATGTACAGTATTCAGTGCTTGGTGATTTAAACTTACAGTACCTAGGAGGGTGATGGTGAGGATACACTGGCTGCATGGTACTAAGTAGATTATGATTTCATCTAGGTTCACTACTAAAGCTGGTGGTATCAGTTCTTGGCTATCTTTCAAGAAATTTTGCTTTTAGTTGCAGAAAGTCCATATGGGGTTTACAAGCTGCTTTGGTGGCCTTCCTTTTGGAGTACCCCATGCAGCTCAATAACTTCAATGACCACTGCCTGCTGAAAGCTAGCCGCCCACCATTCTCTGACAGGAGGTCTGGATTGTATGCTTTCACCACACCTGAACTTATTGCAGAAACAACATGGGCATTAGCAATCACCCCATCTGAATGCAGACTTCTGATAATTTTCCACAGCTCCAGCTCTACATCCTCAAGAAGCAGTACTGGTCATCCACATGGCTTTGTGGGGAGCTTAGGCACAAGTTTGCTGGGATCTGGGGGTTTTATAAGCTCTGCTAGATAATCTTTCTTGAAGCCATGCACAGTTCTCTTGTTGATTGTGCCAGAGTACTTTTTGTTGAAGTAACACAGTGTTCATAACGCCACTTTCGACAGCTTACTTTCAAATTTCAAACCTTACAGCTGCTGAGTACTTAACGTACTATGTCCTGTGTTTTTTAACTGGAGGCTCTGACAGTTCAGCAACAACAGACTCAGCAACTCTCAAGGGGACTGCCACAGTTTTGCTCAGACTGTCTGCACTGTGCGGCTCCCCAGACAAGTCTCGCTCCAAAGTAGGCTTCTTGCTAAGCCAGGACAGAAGCAACATACTGAGGCAGTAGTACAGTTGTACACAGCAGGCAGTTGTGCAGTTTTCAGTCTACAAACAAGAATGAATACGGGTGTCAATATTCACTGCCATTTGCAGTTCATTGACAGCTGACTTCTGGGTTAAGTAATTACCACAGATGCGCTAATATAAGGTAGCGCTAATACATGGGGGGGGATCTGAACCATGTGGAATTTAGGCTGCAAGATAATATTGCATTATACAGTATATATATATATATATATATATATATTCATTCTTTGCAAAAAGCGCTGTTAATGCAACCTTTAGGGTTCAGGCTAAAGCACCAAAAGTAGGAAAATGTGGCTTTAGGGTTTCCCTAAAACCCCACCCTCAACCATACAATAAATCAGGTATGCAGTCTTCCTTGGGATTGTCAACCCAAAAGCTCACCCCATTAGGTGTGTATGTTTCTGTAGTTATAGAATGGGGTGAGCTTTAGAGTTGACAACCCCAAGGAAGATTGCACCTCTGATCTGTTTTATGGTTGGGGTGAGGTTTTAGGGTTGGAAACCCTAAAGCCACATTTCCCTATTTTGTCATTTTAGCCTGAACCCTAAATGTTGCATTAATGGACTTTTTTGCAAAGAATTTCCTTACTTTTTGAGATAGTATAATTATATACTTATTTGCCTGTGGCAGCACAGGACCAATCCATCCATATTTTTTCAGATAGTGTAATTATATTGTTATTTACATGTGCAAGCACAGGGCTCACTGGGCCCTGCACTCCCATCCCTCCATAGATGTGGATGTGTATATGTATGTTGATGTGGAAATGCAGGGCCCTCTGAGCCCTGTGCTTCCATCTGTAGGACAACAGCAACCAAATTTTCAACATAGCCTTCTTTTTACCCCACCTCATAAACACGGTGCTAAAAATTGCCAAATCCCTGCTGAAACATCATTCTGCGCCACCGCAGCATCATCAATCAATCAATCAATCAATCAAAATCTTTATTTATTCAGGCGAACATCATTGAGCGTAGCTCATTTACAAGATGGACCTGAGTGGTCATACAAAGAAGGATACAAGTTTTTTACAAAGACATGAGAATAGCATAACATTAGTACAATCAAATAAATAAGAGATATATACAAAATTTACAGATATACAAGGCACAGTAAAATAACTTAACCTGTAAAAATGAAGAGGATAATAGATATAGAAGGGAGAATAATCAAATAATAGGGCTTTGTAGGCTTTTATATGAAATGTGATAACTGACTGGGTAGAAGAAAGGAAACTAAACATAGTGGATTACAGAAGGAGGGATGTAGGTTGGATGGGAGACTAGGTCTTATGGAAGCAGTTGCACAACTCCTGAAATAGGGTGGTGTATAATTTTTGAAGGATGATAAGGGTAGAGGGTATTCAGATTCATAGATTTTTGGAGTGAGTTCCAGACAAATGCTAGGAATAGCTGATAGCAGCCTCCCAAACCGGTGCAGGTATTGGGAATCTTTAGCATAATGAGCTTATTGATCCTTAAGGTGTATGGCCTAGATGTGATTCGGTGAAACAGTCTGAGATATAGAGGAGTTTGCCTGATAAAGCTTTAAAGATCCAGATTGCAGCATTCCCTTTTCTTCTGTGCTGTAGGGATGTCCAATTGACTGCCATGTAAAGAGAGAGCAATGATGGGTGCTGGAGGAAGGTCTGTAATAAATCTGATGGCTCTATGGATACAGGGTGTCCAGCTTATTTAAGAGGGAGAGTGAGCAATGGCCGTAGAGAAAGTCAGCATAGTCAATAAGGATAGGAATGATGCCTGGATTAATCTTTGTTTGGAATCTTGGTAAGGTAGTGTTTTATTCTGTAAAATAGGCCAAGCCTTTGTCTCAACTCTTTAATAGCTCTTCAATGTGGACAGAGTAGTCAAGTTTATTGTCAATCCAGACTCCAAGATATTTGAATTTATCCACAAATTCCAGCTTTTCTCCAAATAAGGTGGATAATTGTGGAGTGATGAATGATGGGGTAGTGGCAGAGCAATTCTTTGTGGTAAAGAACATAGCTTTTGTTTTTTGGCATTTAGAAGTAATTTTTTCCAATAGGTTGTGTTGTAGGATGGAGAATTCTGACTGTAACAGTTCACAGGCTTTTGATGGTGAGGGATTGCTGACATATAATACAGTATCATCAGCAAACAGGTGAATGTTAGATTGAGAGAGGTTGGCATCAATGTTATTAATATAAATGGCAAAGAGGATGGGCCTAGGATAGAGCCTCATGTACACCTCTTAGCAGTGGTTTAGAGGTAGATAGGTAATTTTCATTTTTACCAATTGTAACCTTCCAGAGAGATAGCACCTAAACCAATTGAGAGAGAGTGAATCAAGGCTCACAGAGCTAAGAGAGGAGATTAATGATTCATGATCCACTGTATCAAATGCTTTACTCGAATCCAGGAACACAGCACAGGTACTATTCTTTTATCCAAGGCAGTCTGCCAATCGTTAGTGACTTTGGCTAGGGCAGAGATGGTGCTATGCATTGATCTAAATCAGATTGTGCTGGATTTAGGAGGTTACAGTCCAGATAGGCCCTAAACTGCTAATTTACTAATTTTTCAAGCATCTTGGATAGTACCGGTAGGATGGAAATGGGCCTGTAATTGTTAAGGTCCATGGGATCACCTGATTTAAGTAGTGGAACTACTTGAGCTGTTTTCCATATGGAGGGTATGGAACCAGTAACTAGGGAAAGATTGAAGAGGTGAGTGAGGGGGGCAGATAAGGCGTGCAGTGCTACTTTAAGAAAGTAGGGATCCAAGGAGTCTGCACCTGCACTCTTAGATGTATCTAAATTGGATAGGAGGTCTTCTACTTCTTTTAAGGATATTGGTTCGAAGGAGAATGTTGAAGCAGCCTTTTGTCCCACAGTGGATTGAAGGTTTATTGATGATCTCAAGAGATTTGCAGGTGAAGAGTCAAATGCTAATCATTCCATGCCAGAGGTGCAAAAAGACATTTTGACCAAGATTTGAAAAATTACAGTTGTCACATTCACGAGGAGGTATAAAGAAATGGCTATGTTGAAAATTTGGGACAAAAATATGGAAAATTATGAAAGTTACGAGTGAGCATACTGAAATGTCAATGGATGTGCATAACTTTGCCATTTTAACATATTTTGGCCTCAAATTTTCAATATACCCTTCTTATGATACTACCTCATGAACAAGGATGATGAAAATTTTCAACATCCCACCCAAAAGGTGATTTTGTCAACCAACCACGAAATCACTTTTTAGGCCAGATTTGCATCATTCCACTGACATTGTTCATGAGGTAGGGTCTCAAAAAGCCCATGTTGAAAATGTGTGCTCAAAATATGCAAAAATGGCAAAGTTATGTCACAAAGTTGGAAACTCTATTGAAATACATTGAACTACATTTACCTTAGTTTCTCATATTTCAGTTGGTGATTCCAGCAGCAAAATATGTCTTCAATCGGAGAGTGGATCTTCATCCTGGGACCTCTTCAGGTGAGTGCGGGTATGTGGGGGGTGTGGGAGTGCAGGGTAGTGTGTGCTCAGTGGGAGTTCGGGGTGAGGGGGTCGTATCGGCAAGGGGCCATTTTCTTTTACAGTTAAAAAAGACATTGAGGGAATTTTTTATTATGGGCAGGAAGGCAAGGGGGTGCCACTAGATACCAGGGAAATATAATTTAATCATGGGGATGGCAATCAGAGTGTGGGGGATGTCACTAGACACCAGTGCCAACATAATATCCTCATCTGTATCAGACCATATACAATCATGTAATAGCCACATATCTAATGATGCACATCCTGGCAGCACTAGGAAGCGGCCTAGGAATATCAATTGTTCTGATAGTTCTGACAATCAGTGGTATTAGGTATAGAGCAAATGGGTATATAAAAAAGGTTGTAAGGCCATCCAGGTTCATTGCCCACTTGTAATAGTTTTTCCGCTCTTAACAAGCTTGGAGACCAGAGTGTGGCTACTACTGTGTCAGTAGAGATTAACTTAGATATACCAGCTAAAAACCATCATTGCAATATCAGTAATTTAGTAATAAATTCAGATAGTCCTGTGATTAGTTGTCCACCCCCTTCAGATATCCCCTTGATACCATTTGTCATTATTCCACCTAATGCTTCAGTGGACCCTGTCTCTGGCTCCACTCCCATGGAGGTCCCCATTCCCCTCAAAGAGTAAAAAAAGGCAAATTTTAGTAATAGGTGACTCCATGGTGAAACACTTAGATAGGGTTATATGTGATCCAGATAAGGAAAATCACACATGTTCGAGTTTTAGAGGCACAAGGATCACAGATATCACAAGTATGGCCAGTAACATCTTGGCCAATGGGGGTATAAATCCCCTAGTGATTCTGCATGTTGGCACAAATGTTTTTTTGCATGCAGATCTGTTGGATATTAAACAAGATTTAGTTTCTCTCTCAAATATTCTAGTGGATATTGGGTGTGAGATAGTGTTCTCCAAAGTCTTGCCTGTTCCCAGAGCCTCTACTGAGTTTAATAATACTATTCATATGTTTAATAATTGGCTCTGCGTGTGGTGTCTCTGTCAAAATCAGGAATGTCTTACCAACTGGGAAGAATATATTGGTAGATCTGACATGTATTGTAGGGATGAATTACATCTAAACCAAAAGGGGAACTTATTATTGAGCCATCATATATTAAACTGCATTGATAAACATTTAAACTGATTAATTTGGAAGAGAATATAGCCCCTCTCTCTCTAAAGGATTGATGAGAAAAGACACTCACATAAAAAATTTAAAATGTCTCTATTTTATTGCCAGGAGCCTATCAAATAAATTAGATGAGCTAAAGGTATCCATAATTACTGATGATTTAGATATTGTGTTTATTACAGAAACATGGGGGGATGACAGATCACGTTGGGATGTTTCCTTGCCTGGATATATAGGTTACAATTACAATAGACAGAATAGAAAGGGAGGCGGAGTTGCCATTTTCCTAAGGAACACTATTCAGTTCATTGATATTTCTAATAAAGTCTAGAGCCCTGTCAGTATATCAGAATCATTATGGATTAGATTAATGGTCAACACTACTCAGCATATTACTTTAGGTGTCTGCTATCATCCACCAAGTGCTCCAAATGAATATTTGGATATAATTATTAAGGAGATTGAAACTGCTTGTTCTCTTGGAGATAATGTTCTCACTGGTGATTTCAACTTGGGAGATACTGATTGGACAAAGATAGCGGCAGTTTCTAATTCTGGTAGAAAGCTGGTTGATATGTGTCAGCAATGTAATTTAACTCAAGGGGTGAATCAACCAACACAGGGAAAAAAATCTGTTAGATCTACTCCTTTATAGTAATTCAGTTATAGTAAAAAAAACCTTACTGTATTGTCAACCATTGGAAACAGTGATCACTGTTCCATCAATGTTGTCATATTTCAGGCAGTGTCTTTGGCATCCAGTAGATCCAAGATTTACTTGTATGATAGAGCAGATATTCAAAGTATTAAAGATGGTCTGGACAGTATAGACTGGTCCTCTGTTTTTAACAGCATAGCTGTTGAGGAATATTGTAATACTTTACTCAATAAAATTAGTACATTGAGAAATTGTTATGTACCAACAAGGAAAAAAAAATCTCAAAACAACCGAAGCTGAAATGGATGACTAGAGACCTGACCAGACTTATAAAGAAAGAAAATCAGCATTATGCAGCCTATTTGAAATCAAAAACACCTGCTAACTGGAGTTCTTATCTATATATTCAAAAGAAATGTAAAAATAATATTAAAAGATCAAAAAAGAATTGGGAACTTAAATTAGCTTCCAGTGCCTGTAAAGATACAGTAAATCATTTTTTGCTTACATAAATTCTCTCAAGAAATCTACCTGTCAGATGGGTCCTCTTCAGATTATTGATGCTCTAATTCAAGACCCACTTGAGATGGCCAACTTATTCAATGAAGATTTTTGTAATATTTTTCATAAAAAAACAGAGAGATGTTACAATGGATAACTTAACTGGCAGCCACATATCTATTTCTGAAATGGAGGTTTGTGCCAAATTAGTTGGGCTTAAAGGAAAAATGAGTATATCTTCTGAACATGTGCCTGGTCATTTTTTATATTTACTAGCAGATAGTTTGTCGTTACAGCTAAAACTATTTTACGAATACTGCCTGAATCACAATTATGTCCCTGATCTATGGAAAACAGCATACATAATTCCCATCCATAAAAAAGGACCTAGAAATCTTTGGGAAAATTATAGACCCATAAGCCTTACTTCATCACTGTGTAAAATACTGGAAAGTTTAATTAAGGACCTAATCACTTCTAACTTAGTTGATACCGACTCAGAACAATATGGTTTTAAAAAAGGGTAGAAGTTGTCTGACCAACCTGTTGTGATTCTATGAAGATGTAAGCCTTCAATTGGATAACAGACTTCCTTATGATGTGGTTTATACTGTATAGATTTCAGTAAGGTGTTCGACCACCTCCCACACTGGGCATTATTGCAAAAATTATCCCAGTTTAACATCAATCCTAATTTGGTTAAATGGATAGCAAACTGGTTAAGTGAGCAAACACAGCAAGTTCTCATTAATGGCCAGCTCTTTAGATTCTGGGCCCTTGCCTTTTTCAGCTTTTCATAGCCCACATAACAAAAAACTGTCTTTCAAACACTATTAAATATGCCGATGATATCAAGATTGGTGGACTATGTGCAAATTCTGATCAATTAAAACTGATACAGAATGATTTAGATAGTATATCTTTGTGGATCTCAACCTGGGGAATGAAATTCAATCATACAAAATGTAAGATCATGCATTTTGGGATAAATAACCCAATGCATAATTATACCTTAGATAGTAAGCTATTGATTAATACAGATACAGAAAAAGACCTGGGAGTCCCTGTATCTGACAATTTTCTTCCTAATTCTCAGATAAATGCAGTTATACATAGGGAAAATTAGGTCATTTGGGCTATAAAGAGAAATATCAAATCAAGGGACCGTCAAGTGCTTATGCCACTTTATAGAGCTTATGTCCGACCACGTTTGGATTTTTCATAACAGTTTTGGTGCCCCTTTAAGAAGCAGGACATTATGAAATTGGAAAAAGTACAAAGGGGATTCACCAAAATTGTAAAAGGACTGAATGATGTACCATATGAATCTAGACTCAATTCACTTAAGTTGATGTCCTTATCCACTAGATGACTAAGAGGGGATCTTCTTTTAATGTACAATAATATTAATGATCCTCAGTTATTATTAAATCTAGGATTCTCTTTCAGAGAAGATACTTTTAATCTTAGAGGTCACCCACTACAGTTGCCACTGAAGCAATTTAATCTTATGTTATGAAATTTTTTCTTTTCCTTGCACATTATCAAGCCTTGGAATGCACTGTCAATTGAAGTTATTGTTAGCAGCATTAAAACAACATTTAAAAATTGGTTGGACAAGCTTATCCTTTCAGATTTTCTGTTAAACTATTATTAATACACAGGAGCAATTTATGGGCCTCACCACTGTCTAGCTCCTGATTTGTCTTAGTATGAATCTTAGTATAATTTAATTATGGGGGTGGCAGTTGGAGGGTGGGGGTTGCCACTAGATGGTGCAGATTTATGGGTTGGCTAAGGGGGGCTGTAGCCTCCCCCCCATTAGCGCCCCCTCAGTCTGTAACACGTGCTATGAACAGCAATTAATTTATTGATATTTAGTTAGTTCAGAACAGTTCTAGTGGGCAAGTAATCATTGGGAGTGAAGTTACGGGTCATGATCTGTGCTACCCGATTACAACCTTCTGACCTCAGACAGTCGTTTTATTGTGTGCAATACTGTCAGGAGAGATGAGGTCGTTGAAGGTTGTTCAGATCTCAGAATGACTAATTATTTCCCTGCATCTGCATCATAAAGGTTTGCAAAGTAGTAGGGCAATGACAGCGGGTGAGTTGTAGGTTTTTCATTCAGTCAGCTCAGTTAGTTGACTTGTCCTTCAGTAGCAGGTCAAACTCCAGAACCGGCACCCTGCACCCCCATCAAACAGTAGCATTCCCACTTCATGAGGTTTTGGCCATAGTGTGAACTTCATAGCAACTGGTAGCACAAAGCTAAAACAAAACCACTTACTTTTTAATTCAAGTTGCTTCGGTTCAAAAAAGTCAGTTATGCTTGTCTGTGTTGTTTTTCAAATGGAATACTTCTTCCACAGTTGTTCAGTAGCAGTGATCATCCCCCAGTCTGGAGCCAAATCGTCACATGCTCCCTTACAAAGTACAGCATATTGAGTACAGCTTTAACATCTGCAGGGACTACTGACCACGATGGTGCTTTTGCTTCCGACTCATTATCCTGTGAGTCAAATGTTTGTTGCATGGCCATTGCTGACAAAACCTCCCTCACATTGTCAACATCCAGTTCCTTCTCTTCTTCTAATTGGTCACCAAAATGACACAGACTGTCAGATTCATCTGCTGTTAGTTTGGCAGAAATTTCATCCTCTTCTTCCAAGTTCTCATTCTTCAGATGCACCTTCAGATGCAGAAAGAAAATTGACCTTTGCAAAGTAAAGTCAGTGTCAGTGGCTCAGCAGGTTGCACACTCACCTCTGAAGATCAGAAGACTGTGGGTTCTATCCCCACACCAGGCACTTGGGTTAAATTCCTATACTGACACTGTAGTGCTGCCTGAGAGGGGTGCTGTACTCTTGAAGTGCCGCCTTTCAGATGAGATGTTAAACTGATGTCCCATCTGCCTGTTCTGGTGGTTGTTCAGGTGGACATTAAGATCCCATGGCACTCCTCGAAAAGATGATGGGAATTTTTATTATAAACATCAAAAAACAAATCAGATAAATATAAACAGTGCTAACTCACACTAAAATAAAACACAAAACATAAGAAAAAGCAAATAAATATTACAATCATACATTATGCAAAAGACATGCAAAGAAAAATGTAAAAATAAATTCAACAACTCAGCTATAAAATGAATCATAATAACTTAATTCAACAATGAAAACAATTCAAACATCAAAAAGTGACTCCCCAAAGTGAATTCACAGAAGTATCAGGAAACCAAATGCAATCAACAACAATAGAACCCTTCTACCCAACTCTGCCTAGTATGTACACCCCATAACCATCTCTACCTCCCCCCCCCCCTTTTTTTCCAGCCCAAATAGTCAGCAAGGCAGACAAAGAGCCCAATTTCAAGAGAATGAAAATGATACTCTCAATACCAAGGAACCCAATTAAAAAAAAATAATAATAAGACCATTTCATGTCGAGGGCCAACCTTCAAATAAAATCATATTTACCCCAAAAATCTGTCCACTTTGAAGATGAAAAGTTCCTACATTCTCCCATTTTCAAGGTCTTCAAATCTGTCATCACAATATGGACAAGAACTGATTCTGAAATCTCCTGTTGTTGTAGAACCAAATGACATCTACTTAACCATAACCAAAACAGGAAATGTAAGTGTACAATCCATAAAGTACTCAAACAATCTACCATAATATTCAAAGATAAAATGCCATAATATAATGCATCTGGTAATGGAGGAATCGCAAACCGACTTTTCCATCTATTCTTCAGAACATCCCAAAATTGAACCACATATGGACAATGAAAATATAAATGTTTCATCGTTTCTAGTTTAGCCACATAATCCACCCTAGGGCAATATCGCTCTTGCAACGCTTTATGTTTTTGGTTAATTTTAACATTGACCCTATTATGGATCCCTAACCAGGCAGTATTCCACATATGTGGTGGAATTCTAACATTCCTAATATAATCGGAAATATGGTTTTGCTGATAAACAGAAAATCCAGAAAATGGACTTTCAGAAAAACTATGACACATCACCTCCTCATACAATTTCTTCCTGGACATTCCTAAAACCTGATCATAACCAATGTTCCATCATTTTATTTTATCAAACACCTCTTCCCATAGTTTAACGAACCTAGGACACCTTTTTTTATGGAAAAAAAAACCAGCACCTTTCCATTCTCTTAAAACTCCGTCCAAAACCGGAAGTTCCCAGCAGGTCCATAATTTGACCTCATTCCTCATCAGGGGAACCAAATTGTGAAATAAAAAATTGTAAAAAAAAAATAAAACTGGATTGATCATCCCCCCCTCCTTAATACTCAGATATAAAGTATTCCTCTTAATGGGGTTTAATCTGCTACCCCAAAAAACAACCAAAGAAAAACCTCAACAATTTGGTCTCCTACTGCTTCGGTAAGGGACAAAACATATTGATATACAAAAACACCGTAAGTAAAAAAATTTTTATGTGATACACCCTTTTGTTTTGCTACCCTCCACCAAGACCAAACCACGACCTAGCTGTCGCTATGCCCAATGCTTGTTCCCAATAAAAAGGGCTATATCTACTCCCCTCCCAAATAAATTCCCAAAATGTTGCACGGCTCCTGTGCCACAGGAAACTCACCTAAGAATTCTTTAACATGGGGAAACCATTTAGCCTAAGAATCTTGGTTTTATGCAAATTTAAGTCTGCTCCCGTGACTCCCCCATTTCATGAATTAACTCACATGCTATCTGAAAGGAAGTCCTATCCTGCAAAATCAAGCACATATCATCTGCATATGCCTAAATCTTGTAACATTTCCCAAAACCCTGATCCACCCCTCTAAGCAACAGAGAATGCTGCAGAATCCGCAATAAGGGATCTAAAACAAAAATATATAAATGGGGGCTCAAAGGGCACCCCTGCCACACCCCTCTACAAATCAAATGGGGAGCACCTCTCCAACCATTTTCATAAGGTACCACATAAGCCAGGGCATAGCACAATTTTAGCCACCCAATAAATTTCTCAGGGATACGAAATGCCTCCAGACAAGACCACAGAAAAAATGTGACACTGCATCAAATGCCTTGGACTGGTCCAAATTCACAAGATATCCATCAACCTCCAAATTCTCCATAGCAAAACCATGCTGCCCCATAACTTCTCTCAAAATCAGTAGGACATCAGAAATACGTCTCCCAGGAACAGCACAAAATTGCATTGGACTAATGAGAACATCCATAACCTCAGATAATCTGTTTCCCAATAACTTCATGAAGATTTTAAAATCAGTATTGAGCAAAGACAAAGGCCTCCAATTCTGAATATCAGCACGATTTCCTGATTTAAATAAAAACACTAACAATCCTTCATACATCTGTGTGGGTAAAATGTAGTCCTCCAAAAAATAATTATACAAACGCAGCAAAATATCTGGTATCAAAGACCATAAGATCCTATAAAATTCACTGGACAAACCATCAGAACCAGGCAAAATGTCTGTGTATAAAGAGGAAATTACTCTATCCAATTTCCGTACCGAAAATGGTTTCACAAGTGAGGCACTTTGTAAACCCAACAACTGAGGAAGCTCAGCCATTCACAAAATTTGAGACATCTGACTTGCTGACTTGAAAGGTGAACCAAAAACAGTCATAACATACTCTTCCACAACTGTCATAATCTGCAAATTATCCCCATGTTCTGTCCCTGCTGAATCAATAAGAGAAGTAAAGCCAAGTTTCTCCTGTCTCTTTTGGCTAGCCAAAAAAGGGTTTACATGCTCAGATTTCCCCTGTGTACCAAACATTTGTTCCTTTTGTAATGAAATAAGTCAAGAATATTGGTATTTCCCCATGTCTTGTCTAACTTTAGTAATACGTGCACTCATATCAACTTAGAAACATAGAAACATAGAAGTTGACGGCAGATAAGGACCGCAAGGCCCATCCAGTCTGCCCATTTCTTTTTCTACCTTATAAATGTGCCATCAGTCTTTGCTCTGTCAGTGGCCTATCTATTCATAGTCATTTGTATTGCTCCCTTATGCCTATCCCATGCCTGTTTGAAGCCCTGCACTGTATTCATAGCCACCACTTCTTGTGGTAAGCCATTCCATGCATCCACCACCCTTTCTGTGAGAAAGAATTTCTCACATTCCCCTTAATCGGCTCCTCTAATCTCATGCTGTGTCCTCTTGTCCTGCTATTTTTCTTATATTTAAACATGTTAGACTCTTTCACCTTGTTTATGCCCTTAAGGTGTTTGAATGCCTTGATCATATCACCTCTCCTCCTTTGCTCAAGGGTATACATATTGAGCTCTGTTAATCTGTCCTCATATGTCTTCTGATGCAGTCCCTGCACCATTTTGGTTTCCCTTCTCTGGACTGCCTCAATTTGGTTAATGTCCTTGTGAAGGTGTGGCCTCCAATACTGCAGCAGTACTCCAGATGGGGCTCAACCAGTGTCTTGTAAGAGAGGGATTATTACCTCCTCTTACGACTTGTGATACCCCTACTATCACACCCTAACACCCCCAGCCTTACCTACTGCTTTAGAGGTCTGCTTGATGATTTTAGGTCATCAGTGATGATGATGCCCAAGTCTCTTTTCCTTCCTTTGTGACTGCTAGCAACTCCTCCCAGCCTATAGGTGGCTTCAGGGTTTCTCTTCCTATGTGCATGATCTTGCACTTTTGCATTAAATCCCAGTTGCCACTCTTCTGACCATTCTGCTAGTTTATCCAGATCTCTTCTCATTCTGCCCACCCCATCTGGATCATCTACTCTGTTGCAGATCTTGGTGTCATCTGCAAACAGACAAGCCTCACCTCTAGTCCATCTGCAAGGTCACTAATGAAGATGTTGAAGAGGACTGGCCCCAGGACTGATCCCTGAGGTACCCCACTTGTGACTTGCATCTCTTCTGACTGTATACCATTTACCACCACTCTCTGTTTTCTGCAAGTCAACCAGTTTGTCACCCAGTTCACCAACTTCTGACCCACCCCGAGCCTGCCCAGCTTATTTATCAATCTTCTATGTGGAACAGTGTCAAAAGCTTTGCTGAAGTCAAGGTAGGCGACATCAACTGCTCCCCCTTGGTCCACCACTCTGGTTACCCAGTCAAAGAAATCTATGAGATTAGTTTGACAGGACCTTCCTTTTGTAAACCCATGCTGTCTTGGATCCTGTGCCCCTATGGATTCCAGGTGTTGCACTATCCTTTCCTTAAGGAGTGCCTCCATAATCTTGCCCACTACTGAGGTAAGACTGACCGGTCTGTAGTTCCCCGCCTCCTCCCTGCTACCACTTTGTGGAGTGGGATCACATGAGCCCTTCTCCAGTCTTCTGGGACCTCCTGTGCTCAGAGACTCACTAAACAATTCTGCTAATGGCTCTGCTAGTTCCTCCTTTAGCTCCTAGTACTCTGGGATGTATGCCATCAGGTCCCATTGCCTTATTCACCCTGAGCTTAGCAAGCTCTTGTAGGACCCTTTCTTTTGTGAAGGGAGTAGTGCTCACCTCCCTCCCCTGTGTCCATGATGCTGGGCTGTGGGCCTGCCCTACCTTCTCTTCAGTAAATACTGAGCAAAAGTATCTATTTAGGATAGATGCCTTTACAGGGTCCTCCTCCTCCTCACATGCTCCCTTTTCTCCATTGCTTAGCAATACCCCTCTGGACTTTTCTCTTCACTAATGTATCTATAGAAAGTCTTGTCACCTTCTTTTACTGTTCGTGCTAGTGTTTCCTCAGTTTGGGACTTTGCCTGCCTTACTGCCTTACCTGCTTCCCTTAGGGCAGTTTGGTATGCCTCCCTATCTTCATCCCGCTGTGTTCCTTATATTTCTTGAAGGCCAGCCTTTTGGCTCTGACCTTTCTGCTACTGTATTTGAGAACCAAAGTGGTTTCCTTCTTCTTTGCACTTCCTTTCTGTCTAACACAATGGGATGTTGCTTCAAGTATTGCATCCAATGCTTGCCCACTTTGCCTGTACCCATCACCTGTGTTTCTTTTGCCAGGGCTAGCTTAACTCTGTTGGCCATCTTATCAAAGTCAGCTCCTCTGAAGTCCCATATTTTTGCCTTGGAATGGGATGATTTAGATGTAGTAGCCAAATTGAACCATACCATGTGATGGTCACTGGCCCCCAGGTGACCTTCTACCTGGAGATCTGTGATCCCCAAGACGTAAGGGGAACAAATCTATTTGAAAGAGGTACTGGAGAAAGGGGGAGAGTGAGATCAAGGCCCTTACCTCCACCCTTTTTCTTTACCACAGTGAATGCCCCTTCTTCTTGAAGGGGCTCCGATGGTCCTGAAATCTCCAAGGGAGTCTCCATATCAGAATCATCAAGGTGTATGCTACATGGTGAACCACTAGATAATACACTCTGAGTCCTTGCAGGGGAGCCTTGTGGCATAACAAAGGGGGTATCTTTGCCCTCTAAGCCCACATCCAAGAGCAAAGATACTCCCTTTTCCACATTCAAAAGGGGAACAACCTGTCATACAGGGGTTGGAAGGAAACTATCATCAGGAATTATGGTCTAGTATTTATGCCACCCCCTGCCCCTCTACCCCTGTGCCTACCCCTCAATCCAGGCACAACTCCAACACCAGGATATTCAAAAAAAGGCAGTCTAGCTTTACTCAAAAAGTATTCCTGATCAGAAGCTTCATCTCTATCGTGGGTCGCCCAAGGACAGCCCTCATAAGAATGATCAGTATCTCCACACAAATTACAAATAGGAGAAGCTTCACAATTAGCAGTGACATGGCCTAGAACCCCACAATTAAAACATTTAACCTTATCACAGTCAGTGTTTAAATGAGTGAGGGAACCACATTTGTAGCAGCATTTTGGTTGTCCTGCATAAAAAATAATACCTCTATCCCTTCTCCAAATAAATGAGCTTGGTAGATGTTGAATACCAGCATCTGTATGAGTAAGTTGCACCCTGAATGTCCAACCTCCTGTCCAGAATCCATTATCATCCACAAATAGTTTCAGATCATCAAATAAAGTACATCTTTACTCCAACCAATATGTGATATTGGCAACATTAACTCCCTCATTTTGAAAAAGTACTTATAGTTTTAATGGTGGGTTTAGAGACAGGAATCACCAACAAATCTCTCCATAGCTCTAAATCCTTTACCTCATAATATAACTTCCAGAATTTATCAAGTAACTGCATAGTGCAGAAACTAATATCATAGTTATAGTCACCTGAAGAATGAATAAATGCATAAACATCAGACGGTGAAACACCAAATTATCAATCAGTAAGGTTTTGCCCACCCATATCCTGTCAGGAACCACAGGAGCTTTACCTCTGTAACATAACCTAACTAAAAAACATATTTTTGCTTCCATTTCAGGTCGTTTAAACAATTCTGCATAAGTCTTTTTGTCAGATGGCTTAGTTTGTCCTACCCCCAACTCCTCTTCAGATCATAATTGAGTCAGACCGTTCTGTGTTGGAGTAACATCGGGGACCTCCCTTAGTGTTTGTTCCTTTCCCTTCTCCACACTAAAGGCTGAACTCACCCTCAATCATCCCTGTTCTTGTTCAAAGATGTTCGAAGGTAGCCCAGTGGCATCTGTTGTAGTTCCATTTTCGGTGACCTCTCCCTTATCCAGCGCAAGCGTAGTAGAGGAAATCTGAGACATTGAATCCTGTAGAGCAAATAGATCCACAGGGTTCTCCAATACAATAACTTGATGCTGACCAGAGACAACTGTAGATCCTGGAAGCGGAATAGCTGGATCTGGAATCCAACTATCGTTCTGTCTGATCCAACCTGCTCTTTGCAGTATGTCTCCTGCTGTCCAGGAATCTTCTTCTACCATAGCATCATCCGAAGAAAGGACTTGCGGTGTACCTTGATTCAACAACGGATTTGTAGAAACAGCAGGTAATTCCTCCATTATACTAACAGGCAATCTCCTATTCCCAGAAGATAAGGAACTTGCCAAAGATCACTTCCGTTTTTTCTCATCTTCCAGTCGCTTTTGGCATAGTCCAAAATCTCTTTCAGCCACAGAAATCAGTTCCAACAGTTCCAATTCATTTTGCAGCAGTTCTTCCTCAGTGTACTCAGTGCCAGTAGAGTCCAACACCAGACTCTGATCCCCTAACTTTGGAGCAATATCTTGGTCTGCAGGTAGCACAGCACCAGCACTAACAATAGGCTTTACCAGTAAGAGCTCCAGAATCCAGGGACAGAACCTCCTTTCTCCATAGCCTCCATCGAAATGGGGACCACCATCTTCCTGCAGCACAACAGCGCCCCCTCAGAAAGACATGGGGAATTTCCCCGGTGTTCTGGCCAAATTTCTCCCATTCATGTACCACCAACAGCTTCACCTGGTTCAATTTCAGTTGGTTACCATCTGTATCCCCCCTCCCCCCGATCACCCCTGAAAAAGGGACATCTGGTCTCAGTGGGCCTACCTGGTCAACAAAATTCAATAAATAAATAAAATCATAAAATTATCTCTTGTGAGACAGTCTCATGCTTGTTTCATCAGTCTTGTGTCCAACATGCTGTTTATTCTGATGCAGGCCACGTCTCGCATCTGTTAAATCTTCTCTCCCAGTCAGCTGCTCAATAACCTGAGCCCTCATCACATGAATGTAGTGCTTTTTCAATGAATAAATAATCCCTGTATCTAGGGATTGAAACAGTTAGGTAGTGTGTGGGGGCATGAAAACAAGGGTGGTTTTGCTTAAACCCTGAACATGTGGATGGCTGACATAGTTGTCCAAGTGATAGACAGTATTTCTTGACCACAGCTTGTGATCCCATGCAATGACCCACTCTGTGAAAATCCCCATCAGTCAGGCACTGTAGTTGTTCCTATAGATGACAAGGAGATGCTTGAGTCTGTAAAAACATGGTGGCTGAGCTGATTTGCCCACAGTAGTTTTGGTAACAGACATGTTAGTACAGCATGGTACTGACAGGCATTTTTTGCTTTCTTCTGACCTGTCAGTGCTTCTCATTTAAATGTTTGAGTGCCACTTACAACACACTGGAGAAAAAACATGGTCTTGACACAGTGGAAGATGTCCATGGGTTTTGAATCTGGACGGAATCCTTAGAAGCACATCTGACCCATGCCTCTGCACAAGCACAGTCTGCACTCTGCTTTTCACCATGGACATGCTTATACCGAATGTTGTGCCAGAACTTTCATCTGTGCAGCCTGCCATCTGAGGGAACAAAATCTGTTTTGCCCTTTGCTGTTGTGAGCTGTGAAGTTTTTCCCATCAGTAATAGGATTCTTATCATTGCATCTCCTCCCTGAGTGTTAGAGAACCAATGCCAAAGAGCACCTCACCATCCTTCCCGTATCTCTGAACTTTATAGTTGGGGTTCTGGTTCTGGTGCCACACTGCTTGTTTTTCAACAAATCAGATAAAGCTGATTTTGCTATGCCAAAAATGAACAGCCAGCTCTCTCATGCTCATTTTCGGCATCCCTTCAATCAAGGAGATCTCAAAAGCCCTTACATCAGCTAGAACTGATGTAAACAGAGAACCCCTGTCTGCATGCAGCTCAAATACTAATGCATTCCCCTCACACCCCCCACATCCAAACAAAAACCATTGCATTTGCCTTAAATGTCTAGCTCTTAACTGAGAGCCTGTAGCAGGGAATCCCTGACTTTACCTGCATTATATTACATATTATTCAACAATATTTGTTTGTTTCCGAGCACTCGTTACACAATGCATACTCTATGACAGATCATCTTAGCTGTTATTCTGTGAAATCTGATGACATCCTATGATCCATCAAGGATTTTCGATCAGTGTAAAAAACCCTTGTAACATGATGCAAGATTATAACGAGTCCTGCATGCCTGCTATTTTAGCTTTTATTATATGATAATCTGTAACAGGTCCCACACACCTGCTACAGTAGCTGTTATTATATGAACTTCTTTGACAGCTCCTGCTAGCCTGCAATAGTAGCTGTTATTATATGGTATTCTATGACAGGTCCCAATGTGTCCCATTAGGTTTTTCTGTCATTTTTTCAGCGTTTTGTGGGTAATCACTAATTTCCCATACTTTGTCACTGTGCATTACACCAGGGGAATACATATGGAGGAATACAAAAAACAACGAAGTGAGTCACAAAAAAATGGACATTTTAATTAAATAACTTTGGATGGCATTTATATTTTTTCACCAAACTAGCTAAAAGCACATCTGTGGGCCACGGCATGGGGTCATAATGTTGCAAGATGTTATGCCGCATGGCAAAATCAAGCTGCCAATGCAGTGCGATATTGCCATGTGGCATGAGTCCTTTTTCTGTGGGGGGCTCCTGCCCCCCTACCCCCCATCACGGGGGACTGCACCCCCAGACCCCCCACTAAAGATTCTCAACTACGGGGGGCGTCCAACTCGGGGAGTGCACAAATAGTGGAAAAAATAACATTTCTTGGACTGGAATTCAAACCCAGTCCCAGACGCAGCACCTACTGCTGTGGCTCAGTCCAGTGAGCCATGGCAGCTGCTCAGCAGAACCCACTCCTAGCAGAGGTTTTGTCCTCTGCCTGGGAGTGTGTGAATGGTGCGATACCGTGTACAGCAGTATATGCGGTATTGCACCATTCACTGTCATGGACAACGCTGTCTCAGCTTAGCTATAATGTCGCACACTATTAAGCATATGACATTATGACCCAATAAGGTGGGCCAAGCCTTTTCTACGCTGAACATTTCAGACCAAAATTCCAATCCATCTGGCTGCAAGGTGATGACAAAACAAACAGCAACAAAACACTATTCATTTGACATCTTTTAGAATCACAGAATACAAAAAAAAACAGACGTGAGTCACAAAATTGGATTTACAAATGAACAAAAAAAAACCTTTGGGGTCCTTTTTGAACTGTTAACTACAGAATCTACTTAACTGGGTCCCAATGACCACAATACATGTTTGTTCTTCCCCTATGATGTCATTTTCTGTGTCTTTTAATTTTTTTTTTTATAAAAATTTAAAACACGATGGCAGCATATTAAAAACCTCATGAAAAAAGATTCCCATATGAAAACTTCATACAGTACAGCTATTTTGAAGTGCTTACGGAGCATGTTCAGAACCCGCATTTTTAAAATGTAATAACTTTGGAACAGACATATTTTTTCATAAAACCAGTGAAAGGCACATCTGTGGGCCAAGCCCTTTCCACCCTGAAATTGTAGCCCAAACTTCCAAACCATCTGGGTGCAAGGCGATGATAAAAAAACAGCAAAAAAACAGCAATTTTTTATATTTTTTCACTACCTGCATCTCGGAATCCACACATCTGACTTAAACAAAACTTGCCACATCAAGAGAACTGTCCCACAAGATAGCGCATGCAAATTTTTGTACAAATCCATTGAATGGTTATGAAGATATTAAAGTGCAGAATTTGAAGTTTAACAGAGAAACCCCTGCTAAACCTAAATATAATGGTGCCACTATTATATATGTGCTGCATATTATAGAGGCACATTTTCGAAGGCTAATATCTCACCCATTTTAGACACTAGGACTGGGAAGTTTGATATGCACTTTCTTAATCCTATAATCTCTTAAACCTCCAAATGTCACAAAGATCGGATTTGTGGTTTTTCTGTAATTGAGTGCTTAATTTATGTATTTTTGCCTGATTAGCTACCTCAGTTTTTGTGCTTGGATAGCTAAAAACTGGCAAAGGGTTGAGGTATGAAGCTTACAGGCTTTGTAGGTACCTATTGGGAATAGGTTCTTTTGGTGATTTTGTTAAAAAAATACAATTAGATTTTAAGTTAGGTGGTCACACATGTGTGTTAAAAAAACATAATGAGGAAAAACAGCTAAAATATCACATAGACTTTTTTCCTGTTACAGTTCAACACAAACAAAAATGAAGATAACTTTTTAAACTGGTAAAAGTAAGAGGTGAGAGTTTAGTCTCTGTGAGGGAGGGTTAGTACAAGTCACAATGTATTTTTTTAAATGAATTGACAGTAATTAGTTATTTCTGATTAACTATTAAAATTGTCACACAAGAATCTTTCATGAATTTTATTTTTTTCTGTAAAATCTACACGCAGCATGAATATTTTAAATAGGTTTTTAAAATAGTCATGCTGCACAAGTTTTTGTCCTGTGTGACAATTTTTAAAGTCTTTGAGAGGTTATAAAGTATTTCTTACAAAGATTCTTGTTGCACAGTGGTTTTCATGCTTTGTCATACTTTTCAAAATTTTCATGAGGTATAAAGTAGTTAAAATCTTTATGCTGCACTTTTTGTGCATGTGTGTTATTTGCGACAATTTTCAAAATCTTTGTGAGGTTATAAAGTTTTAGTTAAAATCTTTGTGCTGCAAGGTGATTTTGAAAATCTACATGCTGGTCAAAAGTTTTCAGAGTCTATGTGCTGCACAATGGTTTTTAATATTCACATACGAATCCTTTACAAAGTTTTTGAAAATCTATTTGTTGCAGGAAGATTTATATAATCGACATGCTATTTGATGATTTTAAAAATCTACATGTTGCACAAAGATATTTATTTTGAAAACCTGAGTGCTGTGCAAAGGTTTTTAATTACTCATCAATAAAAAAACTTTAATGTAATATAACTTTTTAAATATTTAAGGATGTTGTGTTCAGGAATGGACCAACTTTGCTTGGGGGCCAGCGGGGAGAGGAAAGCTGGAGCATCACATGACAAACCTTACCCTCCAGTCCATCTGCAATGTCACTGATGAAGACATTGAAGAGGACTGGCCCCAGGACTGATCCCTGAGGTACCCCACTTGTGACTTGCATCTCTTCTGACTGTATACCATTTACCACCACTCTCTGTTTTCTGCCTGTCAACCAGGCTGCCCCAACCCTGTTAGCAATTATAATCCCAACGCTTGCCCTCCAACCCTAACTTCATGATTAGGGTGTGATACAACAGGTAGCCAGATAGCCACTGGTCATTAAAATAGCTGGTTTCACTGCCATATTTTGAAAGTTAGGCCAACTGATTACCAGCCCATGAAGTGACTTTTGATCCTTAACAATGCTGCTCATGAATAATATTAATTTGGCTGCCACCTTTTCAAAGCTACTGGCCAAGCTCACCACCTGCACACAAACTGATTTGCCCCATCATGGTCATAATCCAGGGTCAAGCTACAGGTACAGTGCTGGGCTATGTGGATCTCTAAAGGTTTAAAACCAGATTGTACAGTTACTAGACAGTTGTATTTTTGGTCTCATCCCTGTGTATAGTATCACATACATTTAAGAGCAACGTTTTATTTACTTTTATTCTTTGGTAATTGGGAAAAGTCCACTAGACACAGGTGCCTGTTTTCAGAGGCAAACCTAGAAGCACTGGGGAGGTTAAGTGACTTGGTTAGAGTTACACAGTATGCAAGTGGAGGTCGTGGGAATCAAACCCAGGTCTGTCTGCTGGATGTACCAAGTTCATTCACAGCTTGTTACTCTAACCTCTCAGCTATACTGCCAGCCCCATGTCATATAATGCCTAGTATCACACAGTAGGTCACATACAATTGTAACTTGGTGTATGGAGCTACTGCAAACCCTGCATAGAATAGTATACTATAACTTGCTTTAACTATTTCCAGGTATGTGTCCTAAAGAAAGCCAGTTACAAGTAGGCATTGTGCATATTACTTGCACATTTGTAACCATTCTGCTGCTTGAGCAATGTCTACGCTATTGCATACAATGTAAACCACATATCATAAATGGATCTGAACCTCCATAGGTACAGTATGTGCCCCCAAATTCTTCTATTTACTGACCTAGATTTTTTTTTTTGTTAATCATTTTTGTTCCCTTGGTCCAGGTGGCCCCCTATCCTCTGACTACCCCAACCCTGTTAGCCTGACTTCTCCTGGGATTTACGGGCACATTTGCCTCAGAGCCCCCCCCCCATGGCTTCGGCAGGGGTCTCAAACCCCTGGCCATCAAAATGGATCTGGTTCTGCATTAACAGGCCCAGGTCATTGGGTGGGAGCCTGGGGGTAACCAGAGTCATCCTGCTGGCCAGGATTTCTTGTTTTCGCCGCTTTGGGGGAGTGAACATGTAATAATGTCATGATGCATATCACACACTTCCACATAACATGCATCAATGTCTGCCACTCCTTCCATCATGCTGGTGGCCTGAACTGTCCTACCCCTAGCCTACACTAGGGCCCAGACATATACCTGGTTCCACAACCCTCCCTCCCCAGAGGAGCAGAGGTATCTTATGGATGCTCAGTTCTCCTCCACCTTTCCAACCCTCCAACATCCTGAGTTTCCTCCTGAACCCTGTACATTGGCACCACAAGTGGTAGTGCTACCACTGCACCAGTAGGTAGGCTCAGATCTAGAATTCATAGGATATGTATAAAACACCAAGTGTGTGTAGTGTCACTCCAGACATGTTCCTTGCCCATAGGTCACAAGAGTAGAGGACAAGAGAGAGGGTAGAGAGTAGGGTTGCCATTCACCAATTTTTAATATGTTGACTCTATATGAGGTACTACATTACTGATGCATGACCCTGTACCTGTAGACTGGCCTTGCATCATTAGGGTAGGGGAGATGGGAGAGGAGTGGGAGCTAGGCTTAACAACTGTAATAGCACATTTCCAAACATTGTGGGCATTAGACTAACAACCCTA
This sequence comes from Neoceratodus forsteri, assembly GCA_016271365.2. Classification (NCBI taxonomy): domain Eukaryota; kingdom Metazoa; phylum Chordata; order Ceratodontiformes; family Ceratodontidae; genus Neoceratodus; species Neoceratodus forsteri. The sequence goes on along the minus strand of CM057454.1, from coordinate 354,173,369 downwards.
AAGCTTTTTTTCCAACCTTTTGGGGTTTTTAGGATTGCATGTCAGCAGCACTAATGAACATTAACATAGCTTTTTTTCCATATCTATCTATCTTACTCCAAAATACACACTGTTTATAATACCAATTGTACTAGTAAAGATCCCTCTTAGCCAATTAGAATACAGAGTTACTGTCTGGTTATTCTGAAATAATCGAACAGTAGACTGACTAATGAGATAGTGGCTCTGCATTTTGATTGGCTAAGAACAATAATGAGACAGTGGCTTTGTATTCTGATTGGCTTATGCATGTGTACTTAGCCAATCAGAGTGTAAGCCCAGTTTGCCCTCTCAGTTCAATAAGTAGCAGCCAATCAGTGATGTCTGGTAACATTAAAGCACCTCTGTGAGAAACAGTTCCAAGCTTTTTCATGCAGAAGCCGCTATAAAGTATTAGACAATAGACGGTTTAGTTTTGATGTTTTTTCCCCCATTTTTCCAGCACAGTAGCAATAATACCAATAGTGGTTTGGGGTTTCTTCTGTAATAACCAGACCACGTGGGTTAATAAACACCTTGGCCTTTGGCCACAGTGTTTACTACTCCTGGTCCGGTTATTACCTTGAAAACACAGACCACTTCGGTATTCTCACAATATTGTTTATCAATTATATAACATCAACTGATGAATTTTTAATATTTCAAACCTCAATCTGAAAACCTGACTTTCATAAAAACTATTTCTCAACATCCCCCACACCAGTAGAGCAGAAAAGCAACAGATCATATATAAGAAATGTTTCAAATCCCAGAGCCAGCTTCTTATAAAAGACTTTCACAATTGGGTCCCACCCCACACTCATCACAACTGAAAAGCAACAGATCACACTGAAGTCCCCAAACCTCCTCCCCCTCACATGCACACACAGAAAATCTGTACAGCTTCACAGTGCATATTAAATAAAACAGTGACAGGCAATGCATCTAATTTAAAAAGAAGCATGGAAATGCATTTTGAAAAACATGAGATCACATTTAAATGCCAGATTCCCCCACACAGCAAAGCTGTACAGCTTCACAATGCATGTTAAAACAGCAGTATTTGTTCATAATGCTATTATCTGAGAAATGTATTTAGTTAGTTATTCCAAAACTTTTACCAGGAAAAACATACTGAGCTGTAACAGCTCATTTCCAGATGCATCCTGGGGAAGGGGGAGGGGAGATCAGTAACAGTACAATAATACGGTTCAATAAGTACAATAATAACAAATAACAAGGTACAATGAGTACTTCATATATTTCTGGCAAAACATCAATATGTCAATATTATTTTTAATTTTCCTTCTTTCCGGAACTGAAATACACGATTTTAATGTTTTTAAAAGTTCATGCTCCTTTGCATTGGCCCCATGAAAAAAAGTTAAATGTTTTCGTGTGGTGCAGTGCAAGTTACTACCAGAACACGCACTAGCACCACATTAATACATTTACAGTATAAATCCAGTGTGTACAGTCATGAGGTATGTTCAGCATGGGACAGCTTTACATATTGTGAATGGTGGCAATTTTTAATTACTTGAGCCATTAATTACAAAAATATTTGAAAAACTGCATTTTAAATACCTGAGGGAGCTGAAATATATTGATTATATATCTAAGGTTGTCAGAAATACATTTTTTTGCTGAAATAAAATATTTGGTGAATGTTTAGCTGATTAACAAATACTGCTGCTTGAAAATAAAATAGTTGAATGCACTGCAACTAATTTAAAGAGAAGCATGGAAATATATTTAAAAAAAAAAACATGAGATCACATTTAAATCATAGATGCCCACAAACAGCAAAGCTGTATAGATTTACAGTGCATTTTAAAATAGAACATTTATGTTGAAATGCAGCCTAATTAAATAACAGGGAAATTAAATGAGGCTTTCAAACAATAGTTATTTAAAATTCACATATGCAGTGTAACAAAGATAAGCATTCAGACAGATATATGATGTGACACGTGGTCAGTGAAAAATAAATGGATTAAACTAAACTTCCTAACAAACCCCACTGAGCCATGCGGTCATTAAAACACAAATGATTCCTCTTCAATACTCACTTTACCCCCCAAAAAACCCTTGTCACATGCAGGAAAAGTATTATTTTGACATCTAACAACTGCATTTTAAAACAGAAAGGAGAACCAATAGAGAAAACAGCTTTCCTACAGAGCAAACATATTGCTATAGTATGTCAGACTTCTAAATGCGCAGCCATACTGGATGTGGTATTATCTACCAGTCATGTGCTCTTGCTTAGATCTTGCAAATGACTAATACCTCAGCTCAAATACACATTCACTTTGAAGTGACTATCCTGATTAATGGTTAACTCCTTCACTACTGATTTTTTTTTAAATGCCTAACAAAACTGCACAATTATTTTTTTTCAAGTAACCAGATGCATTATACTGTATTAACAAAGTGCTGTGTACTCATGAAATAATGTCATCATGAGGTCTAAAGATGCTATAATTCCATTGATACTTCAGGTTTATGGATTATGACCTTGTTAGACCTCTTGTGACATTATTTCCTCAATACTGACCACATGTATTTTCAGATTATAAAATTAGGGCATCATCAACGTTTTACACCATACAAATAAATAAATTACAGTGGAGACAATTGGGATGCACTCCAGTAATGCAGCTGAATATCACAAAAGGCTGCAGTATGCTGCAGGGAACAATGTCACTCAATAGAAATGTAGCCCTTTTTTACTCAGTATTTTGTGACATGTCATTTACTACAAGTTATTGTGTTGCATCATGGTTGGCTCCATTGTACATCATCATTCTGTAACAGCTGACTAATTAGTTTATTATATGTAACAACAATTACATCAAATTATTATCTTACTATACTATATGTAGACTGTCTCTTCCAATCAGAAGGCAAAGCTACAAACAGGTTATCTTCCGGCAAACTCAAAACTGTTAGTCTGTTCTCAATAAAATAATAGAAGGTACATCATCAAGTTATTTTGCATTCTGATTGGTCAGGTGCCACACAGCAAGTGCTGAGAAAATGAAGGATTCAGCTTTCTCTCTTCCAGAGTTTAACACAAAACAACACATGGCATAATAGCTGACCTACTCCCTCCAGCTACCAAGAGCCACCTTTCCATTCCCCATAACCTACATATGTACGTTTCTGACAAGCACGCACTTAATTCAGCTTCTCCAGTGTCCACCAGCAGAAATTTGTGTCACCCCCACCATAGTTGGTAACATAGAACCCCTTTCAAATACATCCTTTCTTAATATATTGAACCCCTACCCACTCCACCCAGCTTCCAGTTACCCTCCCTCATTGACCCATATCTTACAATATCAAAATCTAGCATTTTGATCCAAAGCAAGATTGTCATGCTTCCAGCAGCCATTAATATCTAAAATAAGCTTCTTCCAGTTTATTTCCAATATGATCAGCTATCATCAGCATAATCATCATGCTTACCATCAAAATGCTGGATTTTGTTTTTTTCCTGGTATGGATCATTGTGGGAAGATTCTTGGCAGTTGAGTGGAGTGGGTCGGGGATAAAATTTATCAAGAAAGGATATACTTGCAAGGTGGATCTGTTTCACACACTACAGGGAGGGTTGTTATAACCAATGGTGTAGGTGAGTACAGAAAAAACTACTTCTTTTAAACATATGGCATAATAGTGTTAATATGAATGTGTCATCAATATATGAGGCAATAATCTGATTGTCACATGAATATAAATTGTTTGGCCTTCAGCATCTTACTTTATCCACTCAACAATTAGATTATTGCTTCATCCAGTGATGACACTGTCATATTATGATTTAATTAACATCAATTACATTACTAACAAGACACCTGTGACACTATGTAAGCATTTCTTTAAAAAAGACTAAAATGCAACTTTCTTAAATGGTCTTCTTTTTACTTGAAGTGTATTGTGGATTTTATTTAAGACATACATACATACACATTGTCACAAAACCACCCAAGAGAAACCTTGGGTGATCAATTGACTAGAAGCTCCCTTCTCATCCCACACAGGCTCCTGCTCACATAGCACAAGTCATCTTGTACATAGAGTGATGCCCACTGTCAGGTTCCCAAATGTCAGAAGATCTCATGGCACTACTGTCACAATGTCCCCAGTGATGACTTGACCTAATCTTTCAGAACACTAGCCAGTTATAGATAATTGAGCAATTAGAAAGTGATTGCACTGCTTATCCTTGCCATTTCTTCACTAAAGACATGACTAGCTAAGAAGGAACCCGACACAGGACACCATTGTAGGGGCCCCCTTAGTCACTCCAGGTCCACCTTACCCCAGCTCTGTATCAGAAATAGATTTACTTTTTTTAAGTTGGTAGTGTTGTCTCAGTGGTGGATCAATGGAATAGTCAACATAAGAGATTATCTGTACATTTTAAAATACTGAAGTCACAGATAATAAATATTTAATGCTTCCACAAAATTTATATGATACTCAGAAACCAAATGAGGAAAATAAACACACTAGGAAATTCAAAATAAACAGCTTTTAAAAACACAAAAGTACAAATAGAAAAACACTAACCGAAATGACTTCAGTTCTGAGTTCTTAACCTAAGCCATTAAAAGAATTGTTACTGCACACAGCGATAATTCTCATCTGACCACACAACAGCTATGAATTGACTCTTAAGCACACAGCCATCTCAGGCTAGCACACTGTTTTGTTCAGCATTGAGAAGAGAGAGACTGAGCCTTCTTCTACACCCAAGTTAAAACACATGCTAAGAGCTCCCATGGTTTGACAGGCTTTGTCTCATCCCACTCCTTTCTGTGCACTGCTCATTATCAAAGGTTGCCAGAGCCTGATATCTCAAAATTCCAGGGTAGGGGGACATGCTGGTACCAAGGGTAATCACTTGTTTATTTACCATTTAAACAGTTCCCTGCAGACCCCCACCCCCAGTCAATGCTGCCAGTTGTAGGATTGCTTACTAGCTCACCCCAGGAAGTCTTTAAAATTCCTCTCCATTCAGAGTAACTGTATTGCTTGTACTTTGTTATTTATTTATATTAAAATATATGTATGAAACCTGGGCTGTGCTTTGGCATTCAATTTGGTGTGGTTCACTGGTGTATTGTATTGGGTGGCAGAGTTAGGATCTAAAAGAAGCCTAACATTGTATATACTTACTTTTTTTGCATTAATAATAAACCCTAACGTGCATTAATGTAGTTTTCTGCATTGAATGTTCCATTTGTTTTAAAACAGGTAGCCAAAGTAGCTTGATTTGTGTATAGCCTGCATAGCCTGATGCAAGCCAGGTGCATCATTGTGGATGGCTTGAGACCTGTTGCTTGCTTTGCATATGGTTCTGAGGGCCCTGCACAATGCAGGTACCCCATCGGGCATGGCCCTGGCCCTGTAGCTTCCTTTGTGTATAGCCTTGTAGGAAACAAGCTGTTACTAGCTCAGTATGTATTTTCTGGTAAAACAGTTGAAATAAATAAATGAATAATTATGCAAAGCAGGTACACCATCGAGTAGTACCCCAGACCTGTAGTTTGCTAGTTGCATGTCCTGCAGGGCCATAAACAAAACAACACAAAGATCAGGCATGACCCTAGACCTGTAGCCTTCAAAGACACAATCAGGGCTGGGGGGCAATACATCCTCTGGAGATGGGTCCCTGATCCCTGGTGGTCGCACAAATTCCTTCATTCTTGTATCTCAAAAAAACAGGAAGTAAAAATCTGATTGTGACTTTGTGAACACCTTTTTTACTTCCTTGTTTTGATGCCAGACCACAGTTTTAACTATGGTGTAAGTAATGACACCACAGTTTTTGCTATGGTGCATAAAAAAAAACTTATAAAAAATGTGTGTTTGGGTTGGCCCGGTGGCACTGAGGGTTGAGGCACTGGACACCACACCTCGTGCCATGCCATCAACCCACATTTGGGAAAGGACTCAGGATGCCAGGGATCAGCAGGGGAAGAAGAGGATTGAGAATCCCGAGGACTGCTATCCTCTCATGGGGTGGGCTGCTGGAGCTACTTCACTCTGTATTGACCTCCGGTGGAGACTGGGGGTCCTGCAAGGAGCAAAGCCAAAGAAAGGGTGGGACAACAGTGGATGACAGCACCATGTGTGCAGGCGTCATTGCACATCCGTATCCTAGGGGAAGTACCTTACAGCAAAAACCCTCCAGTCATGAAGGATGATGTCTCCGATGGGGTCCCACCTGCCACCTCCAAACAAAGCCCAACTTGAAGGGGGCAGGGGCTCAAGGGTGATGCAGTCTCTCTTCCCGTTCCCACCTAGAGGGGCTCCTCTGTGGGGGATAAGCCACGGTACTCCCTGCTTCAGCTGGGTCATGGCAGAGGCTGGTGGGTGTGCAGAGCATTGAGACCCCACATAACAGGGCAGATTGGGGAAAGGTTCCCCGTCATGGCACAGAGATCATAAACGGAATGTAAACAAAAATTGCTCTGGGGGGTTTGTTTTTTTATGCATTCACAACTGCAGATTTTTACTTTTTCTATAACTTCCTTATTTTAAAATGTTTTGCTCCCAAACTATCACAGCAACTGCCTTGGATCAGAATCTAACAAAAACACATTTCACAGTTCAAATTAAAGTTGATTTTAATTATCTGTGCACAAATAATGCATCTTAAAATCAATTATTTTAACATTTTCACACACCTTGTAACTTAAACATTAGTATTACCAGATTTTCAGGATTTGTAGATCTTGCTACAAAAGGTGTCCTGGCCTGGGTCAGAAGATGGCTAAATTATAAGTGGCCGATAATAGGCGGTTTGCACAAAAGAGTCACAATAAATGTGTAATTGTAGCTATTGCTTTTACCAAAATGGAACTCATATGTTTGTTATCACTCTGCATGCATCATCAGTATGTTACTTCCACACTGACTGTGTTTTGTATTTCAGTAAAAAAGCATTTCTAGCAAAACTGATGTCTGTTGTAGTTTAAAAATAATTACAGCAAAGGTCAGATCACTCCATTAGTATGGCTATGAATGACAATTCCAATGATAACTAATCTTTTCAATAAAATACTTGAGAAATCACTTTATACCAAGTAGCTGGAGAATTAATATTATTGTGCCCTTCTTCAAAAAGGGAGACGTGAAAGATTAAAAAAAAATTCAGACCTACAAGTTTACTGGACATAATTTCAAAAATGTATTCCAAAAATGTATTGAATAGATTAGACACAAGCTGATAATAACACACTATCGATCTCACAAACAAGATTTAGAACCAGTCATTCTACGGTAGGTCTCATTCATGTTTAATCGCATTTAATAGAAAAGTGCATATAGGTTAAAAAATGTAAGTTATACACTGCATTTATAGATGTTTAGGGCAGTGTTTGACTCTATTGACAGATTTCTACTATGAAAAAATTGTCTGACTTGGTATTAAATCATAATCTGCTGTATCCAATTGTAGAGGTATACCAGAATAATAAACTTAGATAAGATTTGTCATGAAAGGTAACCTTACCAATTTATTTCCATTATATATTGGACTGAAGCAGGGTTGCCTATTGGCTCCCATCCTCTTCAGGATATATATAAATTAAATTTTAATTAGTTTGAATGATCCTAGTTTTCATTCTCTCAATATTTTTGGTAAACCATGTCCAGCGAGGGCTCATGCTAATGATATGATAGTAATATATTTGTCACCTATTGGTTTACAGAACAAGCTTAATCACTTTTATAGGGTTTGTTCTAGTCATAAACTATGAATCTGGATAAAACAAGAATAATAATTTTGGGAGCTAGAAAGCAGTATGATTTTCATATCAACAATAACCATCTAGAAACAGTTCAGGAATACACTTTTATGTGAGCTAGCTTTACCTCTAAAGGCAAGTGGGCTAAACATGTAAAACCTCAAACAAACAAACAAAAAATACCCAGGCAATTAACAGATTTAACTTTCTCTAGGGAGGGCTTACAGTGATTCCAGCATTAAAGACAGCTGAAGCAAAACTGAACCCAGTGGTATTAAATGGTGTGGAAGTTTGGGAGCCTTTTTGTCCCCAGAACGTAGAAATTCTGTCTTCTGTATTCTACTGTGCCCTACTTAGAGTAAATAAATCTTGCCAGAACATCATATAAGGGCAGAATTAGGTAGAATCCCCTTTGGAAGCCTTAGTAAACTTAAGAATAGTGAGTTACTGGCTAAGAATCACATATAGTAGTACATGCCCCTGGCTGAGAGCCTGTTTCCAGGAAAAATAAAACTGGCAAAAGTTACCTATTTTATCTCAGTGGCTGTGGCTGATGCAATTAAAATGCATCTTATCACCCTGCAGTCTTCTAAGTCTGTAAGAGGAGACAATAAAAGGATTAACTATATCATGAAATTTTGTTCCGCATATTAAGAATAGGATTTTTGAGAAATATAATGACATAAATCTTGCAAAAATATCAATGCCAAGGTTGTATTTATGGTATGCTAAAAATAAACAATGGTACTGATGTGAACCCTGCTTGATGCTCTCCTTAACCTCAAAGCAGAGAAGAATAATTATTGTGATGAATTCTAATGACTGTACATGTAATATTGTCTATTTTGTATTTGAAAACTATGTGCAATATTCCTTGTCTATCTATTGATATGTTTTTATATATGTTGTAATGATTTTTACTGTCCATTTAGTAAATACCTAAGGTCAAACAAACTCTTTGAATACTGAAACTAGTTCTGAATGGCACAATCACAGTTAACTTATTAGTTTTAAAGCCAGCAGAACAAACTCACAAATTGTTTTTTTTTGTTTGTTTTGTTTTTGCCTGCAGTAATGACTGCATGAGGTAGCCATCCTGTTATTATTCAAAATCTATGCAAGTCATTTAGTTTTGTGACCGTAATAAGATTTGTAAGACAGAACAAAAATAGTTTCCTTGATCAGAATCTCTCATGTTTATGCCAAACATAGAAATGTATTAGTTGCTTACTATAAAGGGCAGCAGGTCTATTTTCCAAGTCTAATCTATATCTCCATGAGAGCTAAAAAAATAATACACTGGCTTCAAGAATACATTTAAAGTCAACATTTTCTTAAAATGTCTATGTACATTAAACCTGGTATTACAGTGAAATGCTATTAGATTCTCAAAATTCCTTCATGTGCAATAAATACTTCTTAATCTTTATTTATTATAATTTCATTTCATTTGAACTTCTTAATTTATAATGTAATAGCCCTAGCTTGATTGCAAAACATCTTGAAGGTAAATAACACTGCTATAGTAGTTTACCACAGAGAGCATGAAAACACCATATCATACACGCTATGGACTCTGAAGCACCATAATATTATTTCCTGAGATTCAGTTTCTACATTGTAGTAGAAATTTCCACATTTATGTTTTAAATCAATAGTGAAAGGGAAACTTGACTAAAGCCAAATAATGATCCACGATATCTGTTCACTCAGCAGCTTTCAGTAATACAGTCATTTGGAGAGGCTGAGTTTGAAAATTCCTGGGATACCAGTGTGACTCAAAATGCCGCAGAACAGCACTGACTTTACAAGCCCACTGCCAGGCTGTGAGCATGATGGTTCATTATTTACACATTGCTCATGTTTATGCAAATGTATGACAAGCACAGCAGCTGTAGTCTGCAGAAATGACAACAGCTAGGAAAAATACAAACAGTAATCATAATCACCAATGAAATTTTAATGCACCTTTTTCCCAAAAAATCTACAAATGGTAATCAGACAAGATATCACTATGATGTCTTTCAAGATCCACAAACATTTCTTGCAGGATAAACATGTTCCTTTTTGTTTTCTATGGGTACTTTTGTCTTCTAAGAATTCTGTTGTTATTGAAAGTAGTATACAACCTATCAAGCCACAGTGCTGTTATGTTATGCAAATGAGTGGCCTTGAGTTTAAAATAGCTCTCATGCATTATTCATTGACAGTTGATGTTTATGCAAATTAGAAGAGAAACATGCAACCACCTGACCACTCTGTAAAAACCTTGCACAAAGCGCAATGATTTAAATATACTGCAACTTCCAGTTCTAGCAGCTATTTTTTAATAAAGACAGCAGTTTTATTAAAACTGTCAAATAATTAAGAAATACTTATCTGGTTAGCTTTATAAGGCCCTCAAGGTTTTCTTGCTGAACTGTGTGTGCAACCAGCAAAACTGAAGTAAATGGCAGATTAAGGACTCTCACATCATGCAAAACTAGTAATTGCATATTCATAAGATGCTTGTGTTTATGCATATATTGGAGTAAAATGAAAACCCCAAGGTATTGGCTACAGAGCCCACAGAAAGCAGAAAAACAATATGTTTGCCCTTTATATCCTGGTGATACAAACAGCATATAGTTTAACATTTCAAAAAATTAATTTAGTGATGCAATTTTTAAAAGCCTCAATTCCAGATAAAAACATTTACTGGCTACATAAAACTGCTTTCCCACCTAAGAAGCAACCATAAAAAACACGTTTTGTATGACCTGACTATATTAAGGACTACTGGCATTTATTAACACTACTTAGCAGGCAATAGCTCACACAGTGCCATAACGTTAAGGAACATACATACAATAAAGGCATTATTAAATGGCAAGAAATTATACTGCAGTGGCTGTTGAACAGAATCAGTAAAAAGAACCTGCTGTCCAATGCAGTAAATAAACCAGCTCCTTAAGTAAACAGTCCTAGACCAGCGCATGCAGTACATTACTAACACAGTGACTGCACGATGATGATAATGTTGATGACTCATCAGAATGAATACAACTAGTTTGCATGGCAATTGTGTTTATTTCTTAATCATGTGATTTTTTTTTTTTATCGTGCTTTGACTGTACCATTTTGCAAACTGTAGGGTGCTTGGTAATGTAACATAAAGACTAACCAACATGCTGCCTGTTTCTCATCCCCATTGCTGCTCCATTGTCCTCACACACCTTCAACCACTAAAAAAGCAGGAGGCCATATGTAGCAGCGTAGCTTGGCAACTCCCCAGTGCAGCCCATCTGGCATGTTTTCTGACTGAAATAAGGATTTAGAACTCACAGCAGGGCCAGAAATCATTATCTTTCTTAGACATTGCTCTAGACGGGTAAGCTGGCACAAAATTATATAAATTGATTTATACAAGTACTTTCATTGCATTTTACCTGCATTCATTTTAAGATCGATTTCCTAAAGTATTTCTTTTTTTTTTTTTGATATATACATTTCCCCCTCTCTGCCACTGCCCAGGGATAGACTATGTTATTCAGGGATATAGACTTTTCAGGATAGTGCTGTCATACTCTATGGATAGCTGGGGATTTTCTGCCCTCATTTTTTTCTCCCTCGTCCTCATTCCTCACTTTTGGTGTGGGATGTGCCCTACAGCCACTGAGATGCAGAATTCCACTGCAGAAGGAGTAAGCTAGCTCCCTTTGCCAACCAGCAGGGGTCGCTACATTCCAGAACCCTCTGCTAACCCTCCCTGGCTGTGACAAGCTGCTCTCTGGCAGCTGCCTGCAGCCTGGCCTGCCTTTCAACATGGCAACTGGAGTTTGCACACAAACTTCATTCATTTTCACAGTAGCACAATGCACTGCCACTGGGTTATTAGGGCAGCCAGGTTTCTTAATGTATTTAAATGATGCAGGACTGGTTGGCCCAGTGGCACTGAAGGTTGAGGCACTGGATGCCACACCTCGCTCCACGCCGGTGACCCGGGTTTGGGAGCGGACTCTGGTCACTGGTGGGTTGGCCGGGGGGAGATAGGCTTGAGCATCTGACAACAACTCGCCTTCTCTGGGGAGGGTTGCGGCCATAGCCCGTGCATTTGCCTGACTCCAAGCGAAGGCTCGGAGTACTGCAAGCCCCAATCGCAGGGGACAGGCGGCCACCCCACAGTGTGGACATCGGTGCTTTGCGCCATGACATCAGGGGTTGCACACTGCAGAGAAAGGAGGAAAAAGAGGAAACACACCTGCTGGTTCAGGAAGATGGGTTTCCTGGAGCATACCTCTGATGTGCCCCTCTTACCAGGACCACCACCTCGACCCAATGAGATGAAGGATTATGGGTGAATGCCCCTCGCCTCATCCTTGCTCGGGGGGAAAACCGAAGCTCCATGGAGGATCGAGGGGTGAGTCCAGGAAGGTGTGTGGCAGGAGGATGACTCCTTGGATGACCCAAAGGGTCGGGGCCAGCAGGCAGTAGGGAGGGATAAACAGAAGGGGGGGGAATATTATGCAGGACTCAATCAACTCCATTTTGTTCACTAAGCATATGACTAACTACTCAAAAAGGCTTATTACGAAATGGGTAGAAGTAATGCTGGCTCCTGATTGGCTAAAGGTACTTTCAGCTAGGTCATTATCCCATCACAACAGCCTGGCTGAAAGTAGCTCAACAATCAAAGTACCAATGGTACTGAAAGCCACCAAACCTTCCATATGAAAACTGCAGAGTGAAAATGAATGATGAGTGGTGGAATCATCCACAGTTTATGGACAGCTTTAGTAACTGGAAACTGCAAAAGTGAAAACAGTGATGGAGAACTCTGCCCACCCCACCAGAGCATTCAAATTACACAAACTATTAACAATATAACATGGACAAGAGAAACAAAAATGAACAGCATGGGAAAATGGACCTACTCCCAAAAGTCACAGAACTGTCTACCCACCCCAACAGTCACAGCACTGCCCCCCCCACCCAGTAGTCACAACATTGACCCACAACCACAACAGTTACACCACTGAACTGCAACCCCAATGGTCACAGCACTGCCCCTCCCACCGCTGACAGTCACAGGGCTGAATTTCACCCTGACAGTCACAGCACTGTCCTCCCAAAAGTCACAGCACTGACCACCCATTCCTGCAGTCACAACACAGATCCCCATCTCCCAACAGTCACAGTATAGTCTCCCTATTCCCAATAGTCACCGCATTATACCCCTCTCCCATCACAGCACTGTCCCCCACCCAGCAGTTACAGCACTGATCACCAATCCCCAATAGTCCCAGCACTGACTCCCACCCATGACAATCACAGGACTCGCCCCCGACAGTCACAGGACTCACCCCCCACTCCCCAACAGTCACAGAAATAACACCCCACAGCAGTCAGCAGACTGTCACCTCCCCACCCCAGCAGTCACAGCACTGATCCCAACCCCTGCCAATTACAACACTGTACCCCTACTCTCAATAGTTACAGAATTCCACCCCAACAGTCACAGCACTGTCCGCCCAAAAGTCAAGGCACTGACCACCCATCACCACAGTCACAATACAGATCCCATCCCCCAACAGTAACAGCACAGTCTCCCTACTCCCAAAAGTCACAGCACTATACCCCTTTCCTATCACAGCACTGCCCCATAGCCAGCAGTTACAGCACTGATTGCCAGTTCTCGATAGTCCCAGCACTGACTCCCACCCCTTGAGAATCACAGGACTCACTCCCGACAGTCACAGGGCTCACCCCCCGACCCCCAACAGTAAGAGAACTGACACCCCTGGACAGTCACACAACTGTCACCTCCCCACCCCGACAGTCACAGCACTGACCACTCACCCCCGGCAGTCACATCACTGATCCCCACCCCTGGCAGTCACAACCCTGTCCCCCTACTCTCAAAAGTTACAGCACTGCCCCACACCCAAAAATCACAGCACTGCCCTCCACCCCGACAGTCACAGCACTGCCCTCAACTGCAACAATCACAGCACTGAACCCCACCCCCGCCAGTCATAGTGTTGACCCCCAATCCCACCAGTAACAACACTGACCTTCACCCCTGACAGTAACAGCACTTCCCTCCACCCTTGACAGTCACAGCACTGTTCCCCACCCTCAACAGTCACAGCACTGCTACCACCCCAATCTGGACACTGCCCCCACCCAACAGTCACAGCCCTGACCCTCCACCCAAATCCACCACCCTCACTCAGTCACAGCACTGATCCCCACTCCCAAAAGCCACAGCACTGAATCTGACCCCCAACAGTGACAACACTGACTCCAACCTGGACACTCACAGCACTGACATCCACCCCCAGCAGTCACAGCAATGTCCCCCACCCCCAATGACAGCATAGACCTACCCACCCACATCTAGTCACAGCACTGCTCCCACCACCACCCAGGCACAGCACAGACCTATGCCACCAACAGTCACAGTTCTGCTCCCCAACTCAATAGTCACAGCACTTACTCACCCACTCACACAGTCACACCACTGCCCCCACCCCGACAGTCAAAGTGCTGATCCCTTACCCTGGTCTACACCCTGCTCCCCACCGAACAGTCCCATCACTGACACCCCAACAGTCACAGCCCAGACCCCCACCCCAGTCACAGAACTGATTCCCACACTAAGAAGTCACAGCATTGACTCCCAACCCCTAACAGTACTGATCCCAACCTGCAACAGTTACAGCACTGACCCCACCCCAACTGTCATAGCTCTGACCCTGACCCAACAGTTAAAGCCCTTACCCCCACCCTCACAGTCACAGCACTGACCCCCTACCCCAGATGGGAGCCCCACCCCAATAGTGTCAGCACTGTCCCCCACTCTCAAAAGTCACAGCCAGTGCCCCAGACGACACTGGCATTAATGAGTCATTTGTTTTTTGTTTATGTTATTTATTAAGTACTAGGATTACAAATACCTTTGAACCAGGGTTCTTTTACAAAGGTTCCGCATCAAATGCAGATAAAGGTACAGGCAGGAACAGCAAAGTCAAATGCAACAAAGCAATCATAAGCCACACAAGAGAGGAAACACTAGAAAACAGGAGGGTGATGGGGTGGGGAACAGCAGTATAGAACCAAAAGGAAAAAGGGGGAAACACACAATAGGGGAGTACAACTACAATGTAGATGGTGGAATGTCTTTGTCAAGAGTTGCTAAGTGGTAGGATGAGTTAGGTGTGCAGTTGGAGGGGTGGGGAGAAGAGAGAAGGGGGGACAAGGAGGGGTGAAGAGAAGTGAGGTAGGGTGAGAGAGGAAGATGACGGGGGTGGAGGAGGGATGGGGACAGAGAACAGAGGGGATTCCAGGTGGAGGGATCCATGAAAAGGACAAGGGCAGGAAAGGTAAGACAAGGAGGTAGGCCGAGAGGATGAAAGATGTGGAGGACTAGGGGATTGCAAAGGAGAGGAGGAGGATGGGCACATGAGAGATTATAGGTTACAGTCACACTTGCTGAGGTTTCTGAGGTGCTGATGCAGTTTGCTTTTAAACGGGCCTACTTAATTCTCTATAGAAACTTCAAGGTGGAGACCATTAGACTGGGATAGGGCCCTGAAGTAGAAGGTGCGTTGACCCAGAGAGGTCCTGCAGAAAGGTACCTGGTAGGAGGAATTGCGAGAACTTCAAGTGGGCCTTGTACTGGAGGATGGTTGCATCAAGGCGTGAGTCGCAGGTGGGGTGCAGCAGAGGCAGATTTTTTTTGCCAGTAGGCAAGTCTGGTAAGCTAGCCTCCCATGTAGATTGAGCCAGTTGGCTAGGTTGTAGAGATCACAGGTGTGTGTTCTCCTATCAGCACCTGTTACAAGTTTACAGCACTTGTTCAGTGCTATCCTGTCTTTAGTGTAGTATCTGGTGTAGATCCATAGAAAACTAAACCGTAGTCCACCACAGACAGTATGGAACTGGTGACAGCTGTTCACATGGCTTCAGGGGTAAGACAATGTCGATGGCAATAGAGGATCCCCAAGTCTGAAGTTTATAGATTTAGATATGAGGCTAACATGCAAGCTGTACGAGAGCGAGCAGTCTAGGGCATTAGTTCTCAAACTTTGTCATGGTGAGCCTCCCCAAAGCCATGGAAAAGATCTTGAGCCTCCCCCAAACATTGAAATAGTCTGGGGCCTCCCCATAAAAAAATAATACCTTAACACAGTACCTCAGGAATAAACTGAAACTCCTTTGAGTACTTACCATCTATACAGCTTATTGTACCCCTCCTTGTAACCCCCCTCCCCAGGCCAGCCTACTTGCTCCACTGTTTTGACTCTCAAACCATTGTTACTTCTTGCTGCAGTGCCTGCATTGGTCAGACTGCTTTCTCTGCTTGTTTCCCCTCTATTTGGAATAACATTCCTACCCGCCTCTTCCCCTGCTGTTAAGTATCCTCACAGAGATCCTTTTGCTTCCTCCTGCGCTTGCTCCTACATCTCTTCTTAAGCTCTGTATTTGGGTTGTTCTGCCACCAGTCTAATTGATCAATTGTTACCTCTCATTTGTTCATTGTTCCTATTTGTTTGCACTATTATTCATTTTGTGTTGCTTTGTTTTGTAGTTGCCTTTTTAATTTTATTCACTCCCCACACTTCCCAAGGTACACTTGAAATGCACCTTGGCTCAGAGTGTGTATCCTGGTCACCAATTTGTAAATAAATACATATATTCACCTACTATTATCCTTTTTCAGATTGCCTCATTCCTTCACACAAAATACCTGAAACTCAAAATTTAAATATAGTTCTTTTTCAGACTTGGTTGAGCCTCCCCTGGAACAGGCTGGAGCCTCCCAAGGGAGGCTGGCCTCACCATTTGAGAAACTCTGGTCTAGGGTAATTCCTAGGTATCTGAATTCAAGGACCTGATCAAGTGGTAGCTATAGTTTGTTGTAAATTGTTAGACTAGCAGTTCTGAACTTGCTCAAACCAGGTTTCTGCAAGGCTGAAATTATTTTGGAGGTCATGGGTGAGAGGGATTGGGTCAATGTGAGCTGAAAAAAAGGACAGCATCGTCTGCATAAAGTAAGATCTTTTTGTCACAGTCTGCCGGGAGGTTATTGAGGAAGAGCCTGAAAAGCAGAGGGCCAAGTATGGAACCTTGGGGAACACCAGAGTGAACAGGGAGGCTGCAGGAGAGTGTGCCACATATCTTAATAATTATCCATTGGATCCTATCCCTGAGGTAGCTGCCGAACCAGTCAGTGGCTTCGAATGAGAGCCCTAGGGCTGAGAGGGAGTGCAGGAGAAACTGGTGACTGACAATATCAAAAGCCTTTGTCAGGTCAATGTATACCACCCCAAGTAGTTATCCTGCTTCCAAGGCCCTATGAATGTGGCTGGTAAATTCAAGCAAGGTGGTAATGAAGTCACCATGTGAGTAAAATTAATTTTGATAAGTAAAAGTGCTTTAAACTTGGAAAAACAGCTCCTTTTGAATTATCTGTGGAGCATTTGCAAGGGTTAGGCTGAGTATCAGTACTCATCAAAAAAAATATTTCAAAAGTATTTCTTAAAAATTGGTGAGTAAAATAGGACAATACTCACCCTATCTGGAGCACTGGTCACAGCACTGCCTCACATCCCAGTCTAGATTCTGCTCCTAGCCAACACTCACAGCACTGTCCCCCACCCCATTAGCTGCATCACTGACACCCATCACCAGTCACAGCACTGAACCACACCCCCAACAGTCATAACACTGACCCCCCCCCCCACACACAACAGTCACAGCACTAACCCCAACACCTAGTGATGCTTGGATAGTGCCTTTGTGGATCTAATTGGGATTCATCGGATTGTGGCAGTATCCAACATGGGATTCAACATCAGATCCCGCACTATCCAACGTCGAATCCTGGGATCCATGGTTGAATCCAGCATCGGATCCAGGGATCCTACCATGGATCCGGGGGGATCCGACCTGGATCCAAGATGGTCGGATAGCACTACTATCTGACCGGATCCACTATCTGGCAAAAAGACTGGTATACAGTGGTATCCTAATTGATAGGATACTATCCGAGCAGCACTACCCTCTCCCAGTTACAGCACTTACTCTCCACCCCAACAGCCACAGCACTGACCCTCTACACCCAACAATCACACCACTGCCCCCAGCTCCAACAGTCATGACAATGGCCCCCACCTAGTCAGTCACAGCACTGACCCCCACCCAAACAGACACAGCACTGAATCCCCACCCATAATAATCACAGCACTGACCCCAACCTCAGAAGTCATAGCACTGACCCCCTCAATCCGAACAGTCAAAGCACTGACCTCCACCCCTGCATTCACAGAACTGCCCCCACCCACAACAGCTGAAGCACTGACCCTTACCCCGACAGTCACAGCACTGCCTCCAATCCCCTGACTGTCACAGCACTGCCCCAGCCCCCAACAGTCACAGCACTGCCCCCTCCAACAGTCACAACACTAATCCCCCACCGAATGACCTCCCCACCCCAGTTTGGACTCTGCACCCCACCTACAACAGTCACAGCACTGCCCCAACCCCTGACAGTCACAGCAGTGACTCCCCATCTACTGAACCCCCACCCCACTCTGCACCCTACACCCAACCCACGACGGTCACAGCACTGACCCCAACACCCCAGTCACAGCACTGACCCCCCACCCTCAACAGTTACAGCACTGACACCACCCAGTCACAGCATTGACCCGCAACCACTAATCACAGCACTAACCCCCACTCCAACAGCCACAGCACTGACCCCAACCTTCCAGTCACAGCACTAACCCCCACTCCAACAGTCACAGCACTGACCCCAACCCTCCAGTCACAGCACTAACCCCCACTCCAACAGTCACAGGACTGACCCCAACCCTCCAGTCACAGCACTAACCTCCACTGCAACAGTCACAGCACTGACCCCAACCCTCCAGTCACAGCACTGACCCCCCCCACCCCGTAGTCAAAGCACTGCCCCCACCTACAAGAGTAAAATCACTGACCCCAACCCTGACAGTCACAATACTGTCCTCAACCCCCTGACAGTCAAAGCACTGCTCCAACCTCCAACAGTCACAGCACCCCACCCACAACAGTCACAGCATTGACTACACCACCCAGTCACAGCACATCAAAAGTCACAGCACTGCCCGCCACCCCAGTCGCAGCACTAACTCCCATTCCAACAGTCACAGCACTGACCCCCAACCCTGCAGTCACAGCACTGATCCCCCACCCCTGCATTCAAAGCACTGCCCCCCACTCTCAAGAGTAAAAGCACTGACCCCAACCCTGACAGTCACAATACTGTCCCCAACCCCCTAACAGTCAAAACACTGCCACAACCCCTAACAGTCACAGCAGTAACCCCCCACCTACTGAACCCACCACCCCACTCTGCACCCTACACCCCACCCATGACAGTCACAGCACTGACCCCATCACCCCAGTCACAGCATTGACACCCCACCCTCAACAGTTACAGCACTGAGCCCCCAACCTCAACAGTCAAAGCATTGAACCCCACATCCAGCAGTCACAGAACTGCCCCCTCAGCTCAGTCTGGACACTGCCCCCCCAACCCAGTCACACCATCAACCCCCCACACAGCAGTCACAGCAGTGACCCCCACCCGACAGTTACAGTACTGACCCACACCCCAACAGTCACAAAACTGCCCCCAACCGACAGACACAGCACTGCCCCTACCCCAACAGTCAAAGCACTGCCCCACCACCCCTGAAAGTCACAGCACTGAAATCCTCCAGCCCAGTCTAGACCCTGCACCCCACGGAATAGTCCCAGCAATAACACACCACCCACAACAGTCAAAGCACTAACCTCCACCCGCAGTTACAGCACTGACACTTTACCACAACAATGACAGCACTGCCCCCACCCAAACAGCCGCAGCACTGACCCTCTACCCCAACAGTCACAACATCTGTCCCCACCCCAATGGTCACAGCACTGACCCCCACCAACGGTAGTCATACCAATGACCCCAACCCCAAAAGTCACAGCACTGTCCCCAACACCAGCAGTCCCAGAACTAACCCCCCACCGCTGCAGTCACAGCACTGCCTCCACCCACAACAGGCAAAGCACTGATCCCCACCCCAACAGTCACAGCACTGCCCATAACTCCCTTACAGTCACAGCACTTCCCCAACACCCAACAGTCACAACACTGACCCCACAGCAGTCACAACATTAACCCCCCCACCGAATGACCCCCCAACACCAGTCTGGACCCTGCACCCCACCCACAACAATCACAGCACTAACACCACCACCGCAGTCACAGCACTGACCCCCTAACCACCAACAGTCACATAACTGACCCCACTCCACTAATAGCACTAACTCCCACCCCAACAGTCACAGCACTGATGCCCCACCTCTGCAGTCACAGAACTGATCCCCACCCCTGCAGTGAAAGCACTGCCCCACCCACAACAGTCAAAGCACTGACTCCCAACCCTGACAGTCACAGCACTGCCACCCCAGCCCCTGACAGTTACAGCACTAACCCCCAGCTACTGACCCCACACCCCAGTCTGGATCCTGCATCCCACCCACAGTCACAACACTAATCCCACCACCCCAGTCACAGCACAGACTCCCCACCCTCAACAGTTACAACACTGTCCCAACCCCCACCACAACACCCACCAGTCACAGCACTGCACCCCAGCTCAGTCTTGACACTGATCCCCAATCCGGTCACACTGCTGACCCCCCACCCAGCAGTCACAGCACTGACCCCCACCCCAAGAGTGACAGAACTGTCCCTCCAACCAACAGTCACAACATTGCCCCACCCCAGCTGTCAAAGCACTGCCCTTCCACCCCCAGAAGTCACATTACTGACCCTTCCAGCATAGTCCAGACCCTTACCCCCACCAAACAGTTCCAGTACTAATACAAAACCCACAACAGTCACAGCACTAACCCCCACCCCCAGTTACAGCTCTGACCTTTCACCCCAACAGTGACAGCATTGACCCCCACCTCCAAAAGCCACAGCACTGACCCTCTGCCTCAACATTCACAACACTTGCCCCTACCCCAGCAGCCACAACACTGTCCCTCTCTCCCATCCACAATAGTCGTAGCACTGACCCCAACCCATTCCATTCCACTCTGCGGCTCCATTCGGCACCAGTAATCCACCTGAAGCTGCTGTTCCAGCTGTGCCCCAGGAGGAACATCATTGCCTGCCCGCCTAACGAGACTGCAACTACTATATCCCATTAAGCATGGGGGCTACTGGGCTGGAGGAGGTGGTGCAGATGCAATGGGGCAGAGACTGTACCTACAAAAGTGCAGCTGCACATGTTTTTTTGGTTTTTTTTGCCAGCTGCACTTGTTTCACCAGCTATCATATGTTTCCCATTAACAAAAATTTTTAATTTCTCTCTTTGCTCTGGTCGCTTCCCTGAGACCTAGAAGCAGGTTACAATTGTTCCTGTATTCAAGGCTGGGGACACTTCCAGTGTTAAGAATTATCATCCAGTTTCTTTACTGGCATCATCTTCTAAGATCTACTTGGAGCAAATCATGTTTGACCAAATGATAAAGTACTTATCTAACTATGATCTAACTACGATCTTTTTACACCAGTACAGCATGGTTTCTCTCCTGGATACAGTACGTCTGGTGAGGTTCGCACAGGCGGTTCACCTGGCTCTTGATAAGGGACATTTTACTGTGGCCACCTTTGTGGACCTGACCAAGGCCTTCAACCTGGTCAACTATGACTTTCTATTGATAGGTTAAGATGGGTCTTTCCATTGAGGTCACTGATTGGCTAAGGAGTTATCTTTCTGGGTGCTCTCAAGTGACAAAGATTAATGGTATTTCTTCTTCTCATTCTGCTGTTCCACTGGGTGTTCCTCAAGGGTCTATTTTGGGTCCTTTACTATTTAGTTTATTTTTAAATTCACTTCCTTCAGTTTGTACCAACACACAATTTTTTTTTTTATGCTGATGATGCGGTGATCCTCACAAGCGAACCTAAGCTGGGGGCACTAAGTACCAAATTAGCTTGTGATTTTGCTGCAATACAAAACTGGTCTGCTGACAGTAAACTGGTTTTGAATGGAAAAAAAACAAATTAAGATTTTTTTACAATGATAATAATAATAACCTTATTTATATGAATAGCAACTCAAAAAATATCAAAGCGCTTTTACAAACAACTAAAACCATAAAAATTTTAAAACCACTTATAACAACAGAATCTATAAATTAATAATCAGGATAGGCAAGTGAGAATAAGTACATTTTCAGAGCATATAGGAAGAGATTAAGTGAGACACCGTCTTTATTATTATGTACTTTAAAGGTAGAAGCTATTGAACAAGTCCAAACATTTAAATACTTGGGGCTTATACTGGATGAGAGTCTACTGTATGAGCAGCATAGTTGTACTATGATTAAACAAGCTCTTCAGAGATTAGGCTCTCTCTATAGAATCAATTCACTTCCTCTTCCATCGACTAGATTGATACTTGCTCAGAGCTTTCTTTTAACGTTGGTAGAGTATGGTTTGTTATTTTACCATTCAGCTAATCAGGGGTTGTTAAACAAGGTTAACATCTTATTTTATTATAAAGAAAGATCTGTCACAAAATTACCAGTCTCTACACATCTCTGCAGTCTACATGATAGTTTGGGATGGTTAAAATTAGAATAGAGGTACCAGCTGCAAATTGGGATTATGGTAAGAAAGATTATACTTAACAGGGTTTCATGCTGCTTCCACAAGCTTTTTAAAAACTGTTTCGGTTGCTAAAACACAAACCAGATCTACCCATCATACTAGGTTTACAGTTCCTATGAGGAAAACATTATACTCTCTACCGTGTGTATACAGTGCTTTACCTTTGGAGATAACTGGTGTGTGCATTTCATTATCTGTCTTTAAAAAAGTGTTAAAGAAATATCTCATAGATGTCAACGTCTGTAAATGTTTGACTGTTTATGGCAAGAATGATTACACTTAATAGGGTTTCATGCTGCTTCCTCAAACTTTTTAAAAAACATGTTTCAGTTTCTAAAACACAAACCAGATCTACCCAGAACCTCCCCTTCTCCACACAGCTTCAAACAGGAGCTTCGTATGGCTCTTCTAAGCTCTGAACCCTGCTCCTGTTCTCTATCCACCCACTCCTGTACTGGTTCCTCCTAGTTGCCTACCAGCTCCAACTTCTACTACTCTCAAACCTCCCTGAAAATCTTGTTATTCCCTCTCTTCTGGCACTTACTCACTAGTTGTATGACTTATGACTGTTAGTTATTTGCACTTATATTTCTGTTTTGTTACTACATATAGATTCCTGCAAATGTACTGTCATTGCTGAAAATTTTGTATAAGCGTACTATGTCTGACTTCTACTTCTACTTGTTCCCATGATGTTTTCTTGTATCTACTGTTGTTTATGTACCCTTTGTTGTAATCTCCCATGTTGTACCTGAAAATAGGCAGCTATGCTGTCTAGTGTACCTACCCGGTTAACAAAAACTAAATTAATAAATAAATAAAATAGGTTTACAGGTCCTATGATGAAAACATATTATACTCTCCACCGTGTGTATACAATGCTTTACCTTTGGAGATAACTGCTGCATGCATTTCATTACCTGTCTAAAAAAGTGTTTAAGAAATATCTTATAGATCTCAATGTCTGGAAATGGTTGACTGTTTAATAATTCTGTCTATTTGGTATTATTGTTGTTACTTTTGACTGCTCTGGTTGTCCATGTAAATGGGTCTTTGGCCCATGGTCTTATCCAGATTTTAAATAAACAAACAAAACTCCAAAAGTCAGAGCACTGACCCCCAACCCCAACTGTCACAGGACAGGACTAACCCCCCCCCATTGCAGCCACAGCACTGTCCCGAGCCACACAGTCAAAGCACTGGCCAGACCCCCCCAACAGTCACAGTGCTTTCACCAACCCCTGAAAGTCACAGCACTGACTCCTGACTGCCACAACACTAACCCTCCACTGAATGACTCCCCCAACACCAGTCTGGACCCTGCACCCCACCAACAACAATCACAGCACTGACACCACCACCTCAGTCAAAGCACTGAACCCCTCACCACCAACAGTCACAGCACTGACCCCCTCACCACCAACAGTCACAGCACTGACCCCCTACCTCTGCAGTCAAAGCATCACCCCCACCTACAACAGTCAAAGCACTAACCACTAAACCTGATAGTAACAGCAATGCCCTCAACCCCTGGACAGTCACAGCACTGCCCCCCCAACCCATGGCAGTCACAGTACTAACCCGCCCCAGTGACTGACTCCCTACTCCAGTCTAGACCCTGCACCACACCCACAATAGTCATAGTACTAACCCCACCACCCCAGTCACATCACTGCCTCCCTCACCCCAACAGTTACAGCACTGATCCCCCACCTCCAATAGTCACAGCACTGGCCCCCCAACAGTCACAGCACTGAATCCCACACACAGCAGTCACAGTACTGCTCCCCAGCTCAGTCTGGGCACTAATCCCCCACCCCAGTCACTTTGCTGACCCCCCAACAGCAGTGACAGCACTGACCCCCACCCCAAAGTCACAGCACTGACGACTACCCCGACAGTCACAGAACTGCCCCCCCAGCCAAAGGTCACAGGACTGTCACCACCCCAACAGTCAAAGCACTGCCCCACAACCCTGAACATGACAGCACTGACCCCCTCCACCTCAGTCTAGACCCTGTCTGTCAGCAAAAAGTCCCACCACTAACACTCCAACAGTCACTGTACAGTCCCCTTCCACCAGTCACAGCACTGACTCCCACCCTCAGCAGTCACAGCACTGACTCCCAACCGCTAGGAGTAACAGCACTGACTTAGACCCTTAACAGTCACATCACTGACCCCACCATCCCCAACAGTCATAGCTCTGACCACCACCCTGACAGTCACAGTACTAACCCCCAACCCCAGTCTGGACCCTACCCCCACACACTAGTAACAGTACTACTCCCCAACATTCACGGCACTGACTCACAACCCCCCATCACAGCACTGATACCAACCTTTCAACAGTCGCAGCACTGACTCCTCAACCTCAACAGTCACAGCACTGCTCCCAGCTCCTCTCTGGAGTCTGCTCCCCTAACCCCAATTTAGACACTGCCCTCACCCAACAGTCACAACACTACCTCCCCCACCCAACAGTCACAGCACTGACCCCCTACCTAATAGTCACAGCTCTGAGCCCCAACCCCTGACAGTCGTGCACTGACCCCACCCCAATAGTGACAGCACTGCCCCTTGACAGTCATAGCACTGACTCCCACCCTGACAGTCACAGCACAGTCCCCCTGAAAGTCACAGCACTGACCACCCTACCCTCAAGTGCAGACATTGCCCTCTGCCCCAAAAGTCACTGCACTGACCCTCCAGCCTAATAGTCTCAGTACTGACCCTCCACCCCAAGTGTCACAACACAGCCCCCACCCCCAGCAAACACAGCACTACCCCCACCCTCAGCAGTCACCGTAGTGACCCCAACCCCTAACAGTCACAGCAATTAGCCCCCACCAGCAACAGTCACAGCACTAACCCCCAACCCCAGTCTGGACCCTACCCCCACACAATAGTAACAGTACTCCCCCCTAACATTCACAGCACTGACTCGCAACCTGGCATCACAGCACTAATTCCAAACTTTCAACAGTCACAGCACTGACTCCTCAACCTCAACAGTCACAGCACAGCTCCCAGCTGCTCTCTGGAGTCTGCCCCCCAACCCCAATTTGGACACTGCCCTCACCCAACAGTCACGACACTAATCCCCCCACCCAACAGTCACAGCACTGACCCCCTACCTAATAGTCACAGCACTAAGCCCCAAACCCTGACAGTCACAGCACTGACCCCACCCCAATAGTAACAGCACTGCCCCTTGACAGTCATAGCACTGACCCCCACCCTGACAGTCACAGCACAGTCCCCCTGAAAGTCACAGCACTGACCACCCTACCCTCAAGTGCAGACATTGCTCTCCACCCCAAAAGTCACTGCACTGACCCTCCAGCCTAATAGTCTCAGTACTGACCTCCACCCCAAGTGTCACAACACAGCCCCACCCCAGCAAACACAGCACTACCACCCTCAGCAGTCACCATAGTGACCCCAACCCCTAACAGTCACAGCAAATTGGCCCCCACCAGTAACAGTCACAGCACCCAACACAACCCCAGTCTGGACTACCCCCACACAATAGTAACAGTACTACCCCACAACATTCACAGCACTGACTCGCAACCCTCCATAACAGCACTGATTCCAAACTTTCAACAGTCACAGCATTGACTCCTCAACCTCAACAGTCACAGCACTGCTCCTAGCTCCTCTCTGGAGTCTGCCCCCCTAACCTCAATTTGGACACTGCCCTCACCCAACAGTCACGACACTAACCCCCCACCCAACAGTCACAGCACTGACCCCCTTCCTAATAGTCACAGCACAGAGCCCCAAACTCTGACAGTCACAGCACTGACCCCACCCCAATAGTGACAGTACTGCCCCTTGACAGTCATAGCACTGACCCCCACCCTGACAGTCACAGCACAGTCCCCCTGAAAGTCACAGCACTGACCACCTCAACCCTCAAGTGCAGACATTGCCCTCTGCCCCAAAAGTCACAACACTGACCCTCCAGCCTAATAGTCTCAGTACTGACCCTCCACCCCAAGTGTCACAACACAGACCCCATCCCCAGCAAACACAGCACTACCCCCACCCTCAACAGTCACCATAGTGACCCCAACCCCCTAACAGTCACAGTAACTAGCCCCCACCCACAACAGTCACAGCACTGACCCACACCCTCAACAGTCACAGCACTGACCCCATACCCCTAACATCCACAGCTCTGACCCCACACCCCAGTCTGGACATTGCCTCCACTCCCAACAGTCACAGCACAGACCACCCACCCCAGTCTGGACACTGTCCCCCACCAAATCACAACCCTGATCCCCCCCAACAGTTACAGTACTGCCCCCACCCCAATAGTCACAGCACCAACCCCCAACCTCAGTATGGACATTGCAAGTGCAAGGTAATTTTTATTTCTAAAGCGCACTTTCCTGTAGGATCAGGGTGCTGTACATACAATAACAATAGAATCGTTGCACACATCAGTAAGGCATAAAATAACATCAAAATATAAATTAAGTTTCAGAAATACTACTAACTAGCTGGAGAAAGCCTAAGTAAATAGGTATGTGTTCTCAGAGGTTTTAAAGCTCTCCACTGGGTGGGCACAGCAGATGTCCCCTACCAAACCATCACAGCACTAACCCCTCCACTCTCATC
The DNA here is from genome assembly GCA_016271365.2 of Neoceratodus forsteri. Taxonomy (NCBI): domain Eukaryota; kingdom Metazoa; phylum Chordata; order Ceratodontiformes; family Ceratodontidae; genus Neoceratodus; species Neoceratodus forsteri. The sequence goes on along the minus strand of CM057454.1, from coordinate 354,146,240 downwards.
TGTCACAGCACTGACCCCCATCCCTGAGAGTCACTGCACTGACTCCCACCCCAACAGTCACTGCACTGACACCCCAACAGTCACAGCACTGACCCCTCACCCCTGTAGTCACAGCACTGACCATTCCACCCATAACACAGTACTTCCCCTACCCGTGACAGTCACAGCACTTATCCCCCAGACCAACTGCCCCCTACCACAGTCTGGACACTGAACCCCACCCACAATAGTCACAGCACTGACCCTACCACCCCAGTCATAGCACTGACCCCACCCAACAGTCATAACACTGATCCCCACCCCAAACAGTCACAGCACTGACCCCCCCCACCTCCAACAGTCACAGCACTGGCCCCAACCCCCCATAGGTTCACAGCACTGACCCCCAAGCCTGACAGTCACAACAATACCCCACCCCAACAGTCACAGAACTGCCTCCCAATATCACAGCATTGCCTCGCACCCCAACAGTCACAGGACTGACCCCCACCCCAGTCTAGACCCTGCTCCCCACCGAAGAGTCCCAGCACCGACAGCCCAACAGTTACTGCAAGAACCCCCCCAGTCACAGCACTGACTCCTACCCCATGCAGTCACAGCACGGACTCCCAATCCCTAACAGTAAGAGCACTGATCCCAACCCTCAACAGTCACAGAACTGACCCCACCCCCGAAAGTCACAGCTCTGACCTCCACCCTGACAGTCACAGCACTGACCCCCCCCACCCCAGTCTGATGCCTGTCCCATACATCAAAGCCCCAACAGTGTCTAACATTCTGTCTGACATGGACATAGAGCATGAGGGGTGCTAAGTGGGAAATAAGTTTTTTGTTCCAGCTCTAGCCTTTGCATTCTTTTGTTTTTGGGATGGGCTGTCTGGGTTGTTTGTTAAACATGTTCGAATTAAGGATATAAATGAGAGTAATCAGCATGGGTGCAAACACAACTAAAAAGTTAGAAGGGGGCAGGACATTGTTGAACCGAGATGTTCGCGCCTGGCAAGCCAGCGCCAGTGCAACTGGATATTTAGCATAGAACTTGTTTAACCTTACTTTTAGCCTTGGCGTCATCCCAGGTCCGCATATGATCTCCAGACGTCCAGGTGGCAGAAGGTAGCAGCAGCAGCAGCAAAATGTATCCAACTGGGGTAATCCATGCCAGGTCAAAGATCACTGGACCCTGACTGTCTCTGCAAGCAGACACTCCAGTCACTCAGGCAGTAGGCCAGGACACGTAAGCAAAGCCACCAACCTGACAGCTCAGCATCCACTCCCTACAAAGTGAAGTCTTCTGTCCCTGACCCCAGCTGACTCCCCACTGCACTCCACAAAAAATTATATAGTTGACACTAAACCATGATTAAACAAAGTGTCCCTCCTCAGCCTCAGACCAGGAGCTGAAGGGAACAGCGTCACACTTGATTGGCTGCATAAAGTTTCACGTCTTCAGGACAAATAGAAGTGCAGGGCTGAAGAAAAGAACTGACGACCCACCCAAAGTAACAGCAACTTGCTGCAGCAAGAGATAGTCAGTTTGTACAATTCCCATCTCTTTCCCAACAGATTCACACCTCAATCCCCACCTAGCACACCAGGCAGTCTAGGCAGAAGCCACAGAAACAACTGACAATTGCTGGCTGACTGTCTGGCTGCAATTAATTGCTGTTTATTCCATGTTTATTTATTGCACTTGTAGTGCAGTAGCAGACAACCAGCAGTACACTGACTCTAACTAGTTGTCCATGCCACCCCCAACAGCATCACTGCCCCCACCCGACCCTCACCTGTCCCCTTTCATTCCCATCTCCCAGTCCCACCAGCCATAAGAACACACCGAACAAACAGCTAATTCAAAAACAATATGGTCCTCTCGCACTCAGCTCACCAACCCCCCTGAGTCCTGATCCTGACCCCAAAGAAACACAGCAGGAACAGGATTAGATAGGAACAGGTTGGAACAATAGCCCAGCCAGAAAAAAATAGGTTGAAGGCTAGGCAGCCCTAAATGTTGAGGGGGGACATAATGGGGGCTGAAAAAGTTAAGGGGTGATTACTGCCATAATAAAAGGGGTAGCAACTTCAAAGAAACTGCATGATTGAATTAGTAGAGCAGCTTTCCTTTGGTGGAGAAGGGACGCTTTGGCCACGGCTTCAACCTGAAAAGTTCAGATGAGCTGTGGAAAAAAGCAAGAGGGCACTTGCACGTGTTGGCACCCCACCTGTCCACCTGCATCCACGGCTTCTGGAGCCTATGCCCCCATAACCCACCAAAGTAGTGGAAAATGCACCCTTTACTCCATCTCGGTTTGCTCTGCCCTTGCAGAAGCCACCCCATTGTTCTGATGCCCAGCACTACATGCAGGAGGTGGAAAAATAAGACTCGTTAAGACACAGACATATCCATGTGCTGATGCTGCTCCATGCAAATTCAAAGGGGCAAACCTGGGTGAATCACATGGCTGATTTTCCACAGGTTGTCAATGGCTAATAGTTCCCTGCACATCCCACTACAGAAAATCTGAGATACAAAATAGTCACACTGACGACAATAGGCTTCGAACTTCATTTGGTGCCTAAAAATATGTTTAAAAAAATACATCCAGCTTACTAAAAAGGATCTATTTCATAATCACAATAAAGCACTCTAGGGGTTGCATTATTGTGGGATAATGGCCCTTCTCAGGTGGTGGAAGCACTCAGTTTCACCTAGTGCTTCAACCAACCCAAGGTGGTCCATTATCCCACCATAATGCACCCGTGCCGTGCCTTATTGCTTTATTATTGCACCCTGCTGCTGAAGCTGAGGCTTTGTAAAAATCAGTTCTGACTATTCATCTAGATGTTACATCTTAGCTGGTATTGTATATCCAGTATACACAAATGGCAAAAGAACAACAACAGAAAAGACCAGTGATAAATCTAATGCTTCCCATTACCTGTTCCAAAGATTGCACTTTATTCATGAACCTTTGCTTTCCCTGAAGCCCTTATAGTAGTAATTTAATTGCATTTTACCTTGTTACTTATGAAGCACTTTTAACGGGTTACTTTAGCTTCATTTGGCTTAATTGTATGCTTCTTGTTGTCCTACTCCACTCCTAAAGGGCAGTGCTGAATCAAGAGTAGAATAAAACCACAAAAATGTTCAAAAAACAGCAAACACAAATAAAACTAAAAAAAATACTTCAGGACTAGCAAAGGTAAAATAAAACTCTTAATGCCCCAGAAAAACTGTTTTTTGAATGTAGGCTATTTTCTCCACATGTGGGTGAAATGTTGTACCAGACCTCTTCTGAACAATCTTTATTTATGCTTTTACTTCTAAGTATTTTAATCCAGTACAAAAAACTCGTATAAAAATGATCTGGTATCTGTTCTGTTTTATTCTACGGTTAGCTTCAGATATGCTGGTGTATCAATCTGAAACAAACTGTTAGGTATTAAACAAATAAAAAGGATTTGTCAATGCTGAATATTTGCTTCCTTATATGTACCATCTAGTTGGGCATAGATAGGGCAGAGGCTAAAATTAATAAAATAATAACACAAGTTATAACAGTGAAATTGCTATGATTTGGGAATTAGGAGGTTCACGCATAACATTGATTTCTTAGATTATAATCTTGAATTGAAGTAATTTTAACCATGGAAGTTAAAAAAAATAACCCTGGTCTTATTTTCATGCAACTGAATCATTTGTTACTGGTATTCACATACACCTCCATGGCAGCCTACTGTATAAGGAACAGTTTTTTTGTTATTTGTTCTTATGATATGTTTTACCATTTAAAAGGGAGTAATTGAACCCCAATTATCTCTATTTATATCTGTCTTGACAAACAAAGTAATTAATAGTTTCATTTTATCCTTTGTTCCCCATTTTCCCAAAATTGCTTTATCTATTAAGTTCATGGCTAAATATAGAATATGTGTTGTACTTTATGACAGTTATTACAGTATGTAAAAGGATTGTACAATTTCTTTTTTTTGTTGGTAATTCTGATGTATGTACTCTAGAAAAACTTTTAATAAAATGATGGATTGCAAAAACAAAATGGAACAGTTGGTACCAGGGCAGGGGCATCGATTGGGAGTATGGGCAGAGGTGTGAGGGAAGTGGGGGGTGGCCGAGGAAAGGGGATGCAGGCAAGGAAAGGGGTGTGGAATTCAGGGGGAATCTTTTCTCTGTGGATCAGGAGATTTAATTAACTATCATGGGTGTGTCTTTGTGGTATCAAGATCTGTCATGTTGTTCTGTACAAAAAAATCAAACGTAAATAAAAAAAATGAGGTTAGAAAATAATGCATTTTGATTGGCTAGCAGCCATGCTTAATTACAATACTACCAACACAGCTGCCTGTTTTGTACAGCATTTGATACAGAGTTTCAGCCCTTGTCATGCATACAATAGTTAATGTTATGAATGCTGTAGCACAAAAAGAGTTTTTGTGAACCATAGCATTGTACAGTTAGTCCTGTAGGAAACCAGAATACCAGTTAGAAAGCAATAATTGCTCCTTATCATTTATTGTAGGAGGGAAATACATTTAAGATTATTCTTGGAAATGAATGGCAAAAAGTAAAGAAATCAAATATATGTTCTAAATATTGTACAGTTTAGATACAGACCGAACAGATTCATAGGATATTGTGGAGATCAAGAGTTTGGCTTCATTGGGTAATGGGGACCCACCTGGTGGGATGCGGAACTGTACAAGGGTGTCGGCCTGCAGTCTTCTAGAAAGGGGGCCGATATCCTTAGTGAACAATTTAAATGCTTCTTCATTGGCAAGCATTTAAACTAGCCAAGGAGGGTGGAGAAAGGAAGCAGGGTAAATCTAACTGCCCACACCACAGGTTAAGGTAGATAGTATGGAGGACAGAAATGTCACAAAAACATCAGTAAGCACTGAACAGGGGAGGAGAAAAGGGAAGGAGAGAAGGAACAGAGGGGAGGTCAGGAGGAGAGATTGCAAAACTGGATGGTCATGAGCGTGAATTCCCGCAGCCTGGGAAACAAAATCCCTGATCTAGGGGCAGTAATAGCAGAGGCTGAGCTGGATATTGTAGCTATTACAGAGACATGGTACAATAGGAATCATGTCTGGGAGGTAGCTATTCCAGGTTATACCATGTTCAGGAGAGAAAGAGAAGGTAAAAAGGGAGGAGGGGTGGCTCTTTACATCAAGGTTGTATAAAAGTGATGGTGGCACAAGGAATGCGGGGGGGCAGAGGCACTGTGGATCACCATGGAAACAGGTAACGGCACAGCCATTTGAACAGGTGTAATCTACAGACCCCCCAGCACAAAGCGAGGAAATGGACAGGGATCTACTGGAAGCCATCCAGAAGATGGCAGCTAAAGGGAAGGTGTTGCTGGTAGGTGACTTCAATCTGCCAGAACTAGAGTGGAGCATCCCAGCAGCTGCAATAGCCAGGGGCAGAGACATCCTAGATGCCCTGCAGGGGGCATGCCTAAAGTAGCTAGTGCTTGAGACAACCCAGGAGGGAGCAATTTGGGACCTGACTCTAACCAACGGGGACAGAATTTCAGATGTCAGGGTAGGTGAACACTTGGGGTCCAGTGACCATCGCACAGTATGGTTCAGTATAAGTACTGCAACAAGGTAACAAGGTCATGCCACACAAAACCAAGGGTTCTAGAATTCAGGAGGGCAGACTTCTCAAGGATGGGGCTGTGCCTCAGGGAAGCACTAGCACAGGGATAGAAAGGGGGCAGAGTAGAGGAACTATGGGCCCATCTAAAAGGAGCCATACTGGAGGCAACAAACTTTTGCATTCGGGAAATAGACAAGGGGAAGAGTAAAAGGAAATCACTATGGTTCTCTTAGGAAGTGGCCAGGAAAGTAAGGGAGAAAAAGATGACTTTCAGGAAATATAAGGAATCACAGGAGGAGGACAGGGCAGTGTATGTAGAAAGGCAGAGAGAGGGAAGCAGAAAAAGTGATCAGGAGTGCTAAGGCAAAGACAGAGGAGAGAATAGCACAAGAAGTTAAAAAGGGGACAAGGCTTTTTATAGATACATTAGTGAAAGGAGAAAGACTTGGTGGGGGTCGTTAGGCTAAAAGGGGAGAAGGGAGAGGGGGTGGAAGGAGACCAGGACAGCTCACTTCCCGTCCCCACTCAAAGGTCGCAAGAGCCTCTGAAGCTGACCTCCCCCGATCGCAAAAGGTGCCTCAAGCAGCTCGCTCCCCATCCCTTCCTGGAGGTCACGACGGTCCCTGAAGCTTCCTTCCCCGATTGCAAAAGGAAGCTCAAGCAGCTCACTCCCTGTTACCACCCGGAGGTTGCAAGGGCCCCTGAAGCTGCCCTCCCCCAATCACAAAAGGAGCATCAAGCAGCTACGTCCCCACCCAGAGGTCGCGAGGGCCCCTGAAGTTGCACTCCCTCGATTGCAAAAGGAGCCTCAAGCAGGTACACCCAGATGGTTATGGAGCAGCTCACTCAAGTGAAAAGGACTTCTTTTTGGCACCAGTTTTAAATTCAAATCTGGACTGCTGCTGGCAGTAAAGTCAGCATAGGAATGAAGATAGAATTGCGGCTATATACTTCCTCCTGAATTACCTGTTTCTGGCTAGTTTTTTTTTTTTTTTGTTATCTTCAGTGTATAAACTGCTGGTTTAAAAGGTTTCACTGCTGTCTGCTGTCCCAACGGCTGCCTTAAGCAACCCCTACTGCTACACGTGCCATGGAAAATACAAATTGTCACATTTGGTTTGCTGGGCTCAGTCCGACAAGCAGTATGGTACCACCACAGGGATAGCCCTCATTTCATTTAATTTTATTTCATGTTTACTCTTACATTTATTTGTTTTTTTCTTTTATTGTTGTTTGCAGTATGTACATATATATGTTTTGGACAGGCCTAGATCTGTTTCAAATTCATTTTTCCAGCTTAGTTTAAAGACCACAGTTTTTATTTGCTGAAAATGAACTGTGCTACTGACTGGCTCAGTGAGCACTTCTCTGCTCAATTTTGAACAGGGCTAGATCAGTTTCTGTTTCAAAATCATTCTTTTTTTATTGTTTTGCAGTGTTTACCTAGTTACGTTATGGACAGGGCTAGAGCTGTTTCACATTCATTTTACTAGCACAGTTTGTAACTCCAAAGTATTTAATTAACTGTGCTACATTTGTAACACCAAACTATTTAACTAACTGTGCTACTGGCTCGGGGAGCACTTCTCTGCTCAATTCTGTTCCTCCCCCTGCTAGGCCAGCCTCCTCTTCCTTATCTGCTATTAAATGAGCTCACCTTCTGCTACTTTCTCCACAGCTCACTCCCCATCCCCATCCAGAGGTCACGAGGGCCCTTGAAGCTGCCCTCCCCAATCACAATGGGAGCCTCAAGCAGGTACACCCAACGGTTACAGAGCAGCTCACTCAAGCAAAAGGACTGCCCTGCCGTCCACACCACCACCACCACCCTTGGTGATCCACACACTATATAGTGTCAGGTCACATGACTGTGAAACCTATCGGACAACTTTCCCCTTTGCAAGTTATCTTTTCTCACCGTGAGCGGACGCTATTAACCAAGCATCCAATAGAAGCAATTCCTAGTCAGCAACACTATGCTGCCTCTCTCCCTAGCTATAATCACTTCTCTCCTACCCTCAGTGTCACTCCCTCCCTCCAGCTACCCTAATGAACAGTCAGGTAAACTGCCATATAGTATCATGACAGCACAGACGCCAAACTCTGAGACCTCTTCCAATGTGCTCACCACTGCACCCCTCCTACCCTCATGGATGGTAGGCCACTCAATCCTTCCACCCAGTTTTCACACCGGTCTACTAGCCCTAAATTCACCAACCCAGAGTCCTTTGGCAGTGTCCTTGCAGCCACCCTCTCCTACCCACAAACCACAATGGCTAACACCTTCCACCAAGCTCCTGGTAACACTGCTACTCCTAATATCTGGGGACATTGAGCCTAACTCCGGGCCTACTACCCCCCTCACCCATCAACTTCCATGGGGCCTAAAAGTAGTACACCTTAATATCTGCAGCCTACTGCATAAATTAACCTTGCTGTAGCCTACTGTTTTATTCCTAAGGCCAGATATCTTGGTCATGTCTGAAACCTGGCTAAAGCCACACAATAAGGATGCCAAAATCACCATTCCAGCCTATACTGTTATTCGCCATGACTGCCCAGGCAACAAGAGATGCAGTGGCATAGCTATGTATATCTCGTCCTCCCTCCAGTTCACCCCTGTCAATATTCCCCTGCCCGCGCAGTCCATTGATGCCTTACTGAACAAACTCTCCATCCCTCAACTATCCCCATATTCATAGCCGGGTCCTACTGCTCCCCTTTTTCTCCCACACCCTCAATCCTGGATCACCTGCACACTTTGAAAGCTAGCGCATCAGGTGGTGAGCTCCACATCCTTGGCGACTTCAATCTGAATTGGCTCTCATGAGCCACCTCCAAGTTTCATAACCAGGTGGCCACCTTAAACCTAACCCAACTGATCTCTGAAACTACATGTCTGAACCTCAAAATGCAGAACCATTCCCTGCTGGACTGGGCCCTCACCTCAAACCAACACTGGATTATCGTCTCAGGCCTCCTACCTGACTCCCTCAATCACCACCACATGATCTATTTGGTACAGAAAATGTTCCTGCCCAAGGCCCCTCCTCCCAGAACCATTCTTGCCCAGTCGTACAATACCCTGGACCTTGCCTCACTCCTAAGCAACCTGACAGCCACAGACTGGTCTTTCATCCCCCGGGCCACTTCCATTGACTCTGCTCTGGAATAGTTCAAGACCAAGTTCCTTGCCATCTGGGACTACTATGCCCCACTCAGACGTACTTGTGTTAGGGGTGCTCACCTGCCTTGGATCACAGCCGTCATCATGATCCACATCAGAGCCAGGGACAAGGCAAGGAAGTCATTCAAATCCTCCAGCTTCCCAGCTGGGTACGCAAAATATCGTTCCTTATGCAATGCCTGCACTCAGCTAATATGCCAGGCCAAAGCTATCTACTTCAAAGCCACCTTCCAAACCAATCTAAATCACCCAGCAAAATTCTGAAAGGTGATCAAATCGCTTTTCTCCCCACCCTCCCAGCCTCCAACCCATTTTAAATGTAGGTGGCACCTCTGTAACGGACTCGCTTGAACTGCTGTCTGAATTGAACTCATTTTTCACTAATTGTACCACCTTGCTTATGTCCTCACTCCCTCCTTACCATCAAAATGCCATCCCCTCTCCCTGCAACGCACAGGCCCTATCTCCTGCCCCCCATTCCTTCTGTCAGGACACCCCGACAGAAGTTCACAATGCTTTGACTGCCCTCAACCCATCTAAGGGTAAATGCCCCTCGGGGTTGGATGCGAAAATGCTCTATCTGTCTGCTTCTGCCATCGCCATCACCCTGGCCGCTCTTTTCAACCTATCCTTTTCCCTAGCTTTGATCCTATTGGAATGGAAACACACAACAGTCATCCCACTTCCAAAGGGTGGCTACCCCTCCGCTCCCAGAAACTACCACCCAATCTCTCTCTCCTCCCCATACTGGCAAAACTCCAGGAACACCTTGTACCGGCACAACTCTCTTTGTTTCTCAACTCCTTCTCCTTCTTTTCACCCTACCAGTCTGGCTTCATGAAATCCCATTCCACCGCCACTTCCCTTTTATGGGTCATGGATTCCATTCTTGCTGGTATGGACAAAGGCCACATCACCTCAGCCATCTTCATCAACCTGGTCAAGGCCTTCGACACCGTCTCCCATGCTCTCCTCCTAGACAAGCTCTTCCTTGCAGGGCTCTCCACTGAGGCTACCAGCTGGTTCCACTCCTACTTGGTAGGCAGGTCCCAATCTGTTAGAATTGGAAGCTCCACATCTAGCCCCCCTTCCAGTCACTTCGGATGTCCCCCAAGGCTCAGTCCTTGGCCCACTCCTTTTCTCCACCTTCATAAATAACTTGCCCACCACCTGCCCACACACATCCATCCACGTGTATGCAGATGACATGGTACTGCATACATCAGACCCCTCAACCACCGATGTGGCGACCAGACTTCAGCAGGACTTCACTGATGTTCAGCTCTGGTTTCACGGAAATCAGCTTTTTCTTAACATCAAGAAGACTGTCTCCATGACCTTCGGCATGAGGCAGAGACTCTCTCGGCTCCCCACCACCCCTTCCTTCCATACCCTGGATGGGGCTACCCTGCAGGCTTGCTCCTCCTTTAGATACCTCGGGGTCTGGCTTGACCAGCACCTCAACTTTTCTGTATATGTTGATGCCATCCACAAAAAAGGTTCACCCTAAGTTGAGTGCCTCGTATCGCAACCATAGTTGTACCCCGCTGCCAGCCTGCTGCTCACTTGTACAGAAAATGATTCTCCCTATCTTCGACTACAAGAATGTAGCTTACAGTGCTGCTCCTAAGTTCACCCTAGCCAGACTGGACATGCATTTCCACTCTTTCTGCTGCTTCGCTCTTGATTGCCCACCCTCCACATATAACTGCACTCTCTACCAGACACTAGGCCTCCCCTCGCTTCAAGATCGTAGATTATCCCACCGCATGAGTCTCTCAGCCAAGTTCTGGTTCCAGTCCCTGCCACCCTATCTTGCTTCTGTCCTATCAGCCCAGATCCCCTCCAGCATACCACCTCAGAAATTTTGACACCTGTCTCCTGGCTGTACTGTGCATGTCCTCCTCTGTTAGTCAGGCTGCCTTCAGACACAGAATGCCTAAATTGTGGAACTCCCTCCCTGCTGACATCTGGCACAAGCCTTCAACTCAGTAACTCAATCAACACAACAAAGTGCACTTTTCCTCCACCTGTGCCTGTGTCATCTGATTCATGAGTATACCCAACTCTGCCGACCCTGTTCCATTCAAATGAGTAGTCCACTATCTTATTGCAGGATCTGCTTGAATATTGCTTACTCTGTCTCATTACCACTTGTACTAATTGTGTATGTACTGATTTTACTTATCCTGTTCCTGGTGTACGTACTGATTGTATTATTCTGTTCCTTGTGTTATAGTCATGATTGTATTTGAATATTTGTATCTCCACTGTCACCCTCCCCCAGGACACACCTGGAATCGAGCAGTACCCTGCTCAGTGTGCCTTCCTGGTAAAACTTTTAAATAAATAAATAAGGCATCAATTCTGAACAAATATTTCTGTTCAGTTTTCACAGAGCAGGGTGAAGGGGAGGGTCCACAGAAAAAATCAGAGTTGGAAGGGAGGTCAACAACAGTCCATTTACAGAGGAGATAGTCCTGAAAGAACTCACAAAACTGAAGGTGGACAAGGCAATGGGATCAGACAGGATACACCCTACAACACTAAAGGAGTTAAGGGTGGTACTGACTGAGATACTGACATCCCTTTTCAACAAGTTACTGGACATGGGAGTGATTCCAGGGGACTGGAGTAGGGCTGATGTAGTCCCTCTCCATAAAAATGGGAACAGGGAGGAGGCTGGTAACTGTAGACCTGTCAGTCTGACCTTGGTGGTGGGGAAAATTATGGAATCACTGCTAAAAGAAAGGCTAGTGGAGCACCTAGAATCCAGCGGAGCACAAGATCTGAGGCAGCATGGATTCACATCAGGGAAGTCATGTCAATCAAATTTGATTGATTTCTTTGACTGGGTGACCAGATCAAGGGAGGGCAGTGGATGTAGCCTACGTTAACTTCAGCAAGGTGTTCGACACCGTTCCATATAGGAGGCTTGTGAACAAACTAGGTAGCCCAGGGCTGGGTCACAAGGTGGTAAACTGGACTGAAAATTGGTTGAGGGACAGAATGCAGTGGGTTGTGGTAAATGGAGCTAAATCTGTGGTAGGGAGGGTGACCAGCAGGGTGCCACAGGGATCGGTTCTTGGGCCAATACTGTTTAATATCTTCATCATTGATATTGCAGAAGGGCTGGAGGGGAAGGTATGCCTCTTTGCAGATGACACCAAGATCTGCAATAAGGTAGACAGTCTGGGAGGGGTGGAGAAAATGAAAAGCAACCTAGCTAAATGGGAGGAATGGTCCAGAGTGTGGCAGCTAAGATTCAATGCAAAAAAGTGCAGAATCATGCACTTGGCATGCAAGAGCCTAGGGGAGGATTACATGATGGGTGGAGTGTTATTAGAGGCCACAAAACAGGAGAGAGATCTAGGGGTGATCATATCTGATGACCTAAAGGTGGCCAAACAATGTGCCAAAGCAGTGAGAAGAGTCAGTGGGATGCTGGGGTGGATTGGGAGAGGTATTACCAGCAGAAGAAAGGAGGTGGTGATGCCACTGTACAGGTCATTGGTGAGACCTCATTTGGAGTACTGTGTCCAGTTCTGGAGGGCACATCTCTGGAAGGACAGAGACAAACATAGAAACATAGAAACATAGAATTTGACGGCAGATAAGGACCGCTTGGCCCACCCAGTCTGCCCATTCCCTACCTACTGGATAAGCTGCAGATCCTAGTTAACCAGCAGCCTACTTCTTCTTACCCCCACCCCCTAGAATTGCCTTATGACTGTCCCATGCATGCTTGAATTCCACCACTGATTTTGACTCCACAACCTCCTCCGGAAGGCCGTTCCATGCATCCACAACCCTCTCTGTGAAAAAATACTTCCTTAAATTACCTCTGAGCTGCCCCCTCTATCTTCAAATTGTGCCCTCTTGTTCTTGCACACCTCTTTTTTTGAAAGATGCTACCCTCTTGGACTTTGTTGATTCCCTTGAGGTACTTGAAAGTTTCTATCATGTCCCCCCTCTCCCTCCTTTCCTTGAGGCTATACATATTAAGCTCCTTAAGTCTCTCTCTCTTCATATGTCTTCCAGTGCAGACCCTGCACCATTTTAGTTGCCTCCTCTGGACAGCTTCTATCCTGTCTATGTCTTTATGGAGATTGGGTCTCCAGAACTGCACACAGTACTCAGATGGGGTCTCACCAGCTGTCTGTACAGAGGGATAATAACTTCCTGTTTTCTACTGGTGATGCCTCTCCTATGCATCGCAGTATCCCCCAGCCCTCCTTGCTGACCTCTCACATTGCTTGCCCACCTTTAGGTCATCTGATATGACTACCCCCAGGTCCCTTTCCATTTTTGTTGTTGTTAGTATCTCACCCCCCATTGTGTACTCTTCCCCTGGGTTTTTGTTTCCCAGGTGCATTACCTTGCACTTCTTAGCATTGAATCTAAGCTGCCATACATTTGACCATTCCTCTAACCTTGCCAAGTCCCTTCTCATCCTTTCCACCCCACCCTGTGCATCAACAAAGTAGAGGGAGTTCAAAGAAGAGCAACAAAAATGGTGCAGGGCCTGCACCAAAGGTCATACAAGGAGAGATTGGAGGTACTCGATATGTACACCTTGGCTGAGAGGAGGGAGAAGGGTGACATGATAGAGACTTTCAAGTAAGGTACAGGAGGGCAGCATCTTTCAGAAGAAAAGATGCGCTAGAATAAGAGGGCATAACATGAAACTGGAAGGGAGTAGACTAAGGGGCAATGTGAGGAAGTACTTCTTCACAGAAAGGGTGGTGGAGACATGGAACAGCCTTCCAGCAGAGGTGATGGGGGAAAGTCAGTAGGGGAATTCAAAACTTCGTGGGATAGACACTGGGCAATGCCAGCGGGTCAAAAGAAAATGAAACTGGAGCTCAAGCAGGATCTGAGAGTTTCTTAGTAAGTAGGAATACAAAAGTGCAGACTGGATGGACCTGGCGGTCCTTATCTGCCATCAAATTCTATGTTTCTATGTGCCTCAATATACACAACACATAACCGCAAAGGATGTAACAGACATATATTGCCATACTAAAAGAAAGCAGTACAAAATGCATGAAAGCATCTCTGAGCTTTCCCACTTCAGAGCTGGCAAAATGTTTGGAAAATGTTTCTGTGACAGTTTTTTTTTTTAATATTCCAAGCATGTTGGCAGTCTTAACTGCATTCAGGAGAATTCAATGATTTTTGGGGGGATTTATGTGGGTGCCAATCAATGGTGTGTTGTTCTCCTGAGTTAGTACCAATTACATGGATGTGCTTCATCAAGGGGCACAGCACTATGCAACATACTAAACCTCTGTTTACCAATTACTACTCTCAGCTTGAGTATGTTATTCAACATAGTGCAAAAGCCAGAAGCAATGCTCCTGTCTTGTTATGGACTGCATGATGTTATAGAGATAGATAGATAGATAGATAGATAGATAGATAGATAGATAGATAAGATAGATAGATAGATAGATAGATAGATCCCCCCCCTCACCCTGCCCCCTTTTTCTCCTCTATAACTCCTTCCCATTTATTTTTTGACAAATGCCTCCAGCTGCATCTTCATCTTCCCCCTCTCCTCTCATCCCTGCTTCTCTGCCACCCCTGGGTGCCTAACCCTACCCATTCCTTGTGGGCACAAGCGTCCCAGCTGTGTTCACCATTTTACTACAGCTGCCTTTGTTAACTACCTACACTTCTCCTCCTCCTCTATACCTTACTCTTCCTATAATTGACCCCTTTCAATAGCACTGTTGTACATGAATTATTTACTGTTATTTCACTGTTGCCTCCTTGTTGTTTGTTATTTCTGACGTGGAACCTTTGTAAAAGAGCCTTGGCTCAAAGGTACTTGTAATCCTAGAATAGATAGATAGATAGATAGATAGATAGACAGACAGACAGACAGACAGACAGACAGACAGACAGACAGAAAGACGGACAGATAGATAGATATAGATAGATAGGCAGAGCATGTGTACGCATGCGAGAGACAGAGAGAGAGAATCATGTTTATTTTTGAAAACAGAAGTCCTATCTATTTTGGTGCAAGTTTGCAATGTTAGAAATTGCTTTCCAGCAGACTATATTTTAATTCAAGCTGTTCGCTGCTGTCTTGTGTCCATTCTGAGTAACAGGTTGCGTTACATATTGCTTTCTCTGAAGGCTTTTACACAGTCCAAGCCATAGTCAGCATTTGCCTTTTCCAAAGCTTTCAACATTTCAAATTGTGTATACATTGTATAGTAAGTGAGGATAAACCAAATGCATTTCAGAAAATAAAATCCTCCTTCCAGGCACATGCCTTTCAGCCTGACAGCCAACAAATGCTGAAAACAGAGCCTCTATATTTAAATATTTTTAACTATTAAGTATTTTAGAAGCCTATGATATGTTTTGGAAAAAAAAAATCCATTGGTTTATGGCAAACATTGACTCATCCAGTAGCTTAAATCCATTTATTGAAGCATCATATATGTTGTACCAATTATGAAACAACACAGGTGTTGTCTGTAAGCTTGGGCAAACTGTAGCATCCATTGTGTGTTGTCTTTCTTGGCCCAAAGGAAGATAATAGCGTATCCAACCAGCACAGTTTGTTGAGGATTAACAAGACTAAGAACTTCCTTGCCTAATAAAAATATCTGATTACAAAGTCGGGTGCAGGACCCAAGGCAGCATGGGTTCACAGCGGGAAGGTCATGTCAGACGAATCTAATTGATTTCGTTGACTGGGTGACCAAAGTAGTAGACCAGGGAGGGGTTGTGGACATGGCCTACCTAGACTTTAGCAAGGCATTTGACACAGTACCACACAAAAGATTAGTAGTCAAATTAACCAGCCTGGGAGTGGGTCCCAGGGTGGTAGCCTGGGTAAAACATTGGCTGAACAACAGGACACAAGATTGCAAATGGAGTCCACTCTGAAGAAAGAGGGGTTACTAGTGGGCTACCGCAGGGTTCAGTACTGGATCCAGTCCTTTTTAATGTCTTTATAAGTGACATTGCAGAGGGACTGGAAGGAAAAGTATGCCTCTTTGCAGATGACACAAAGATCTGCAACAGGGTTGATACACAAGGAGGCGTGGAAAGGATGAGAAGAGACTTGGCAAGGTTGGAGGAATGGTCAGAAGTATGGCAGCTTGATTCAATGCAAAGAAGTGCAAGTAATGCACCTGGGAAATGAAAACCCAGGGAAGATTACACAATGGGGGTAGTAACAACAACAAAAATGGAAAGGGACCTGGGGGTAATCATATCAGATGACCTTAAGGTTGGCAAGCAATGTGAGAAGGCAGTAGGGAGGGCTGGGGGAATACTGGGATGTATAGGGAGAGGTATCACCAGCAGAAAACAGGAAGTTGTTATCCGCCTGTACAGACAGTTAGTGAGACCCCATCTGGAGTATTGCATCCAGTTCTGGAGACCCCGTCTCTGCAAGGACATAGACAGGATGGAAGCAGTTCAGAGGAGGGCAACTAAAATGGTGCAGGGTCTGCAAGAGAAGCCATATGAGGAGAGGCTAAAGGAACTTAATATGTATACCCTTGAGGAAAGAAAGGAAAGGGGGGACATGATAGAAACGTTTAAGTACCTCAATGGAATCAACAAAGTCCAAGAGGGTAGCATCTTTCAGAAAAAGAGATGTGCAAGAACAAGGGGACACAATTTGAAGATAGAGGGGGGATGGCTCAGGGGCAATGTGAGGAAGTAGTTTTTCACAGAGAGGGTGGTGGACGCATGGGACAGACTTCCTGAGGAGGTTGTGGGGTCTAAAACTGTGGGAGAATTCAAGAATGCATGGGACAGACATAAGGCAATTTTTGTGGGGGGTAGGAAGAAATAGGCTGTTGGTTAAATATGATCTGCAGCTTATCCTCTAGGTAGGGAAATGGGCAAACTAGGTGGGCCAAGTGGTCCTCATCTGACATCAAAGTCTATGTTTCTATGTTTCAATTATGCTGCTCAGCTGTCTGCTGGGTATTGAGTTGTACTTGAAAGGATGGAACTGCACTGGGACTGGTGTGGCTCTATCCTTTCAACTATACAAAGTTTACACCCAACAGCAAGGCTGAACGGCATCATCGGCCTGCTCCTGGTTGAGCTGTCTCTGTCAAGCCCACTGCAGCCTGAGCTAGATGAGACCCGACAGTGACACACCTCTGAAAGCCCTCATTGTAACAATATGTTATCTTCACGCATGCACATGCAAGCAAATATAATATAATATACTCTATGACTCTCCAACAAATATTTTAAACATGTTCTTTATTGTTGATAAGTACCAGACTCAAAGGACAACTGTCTGAAGCCTTTTTTGGAACTGTCAAGGGATGACGACCCCTTGCTGAAATGATACCCCTGTGAGTGTTGGAATTATAAAAATGTGGATGATTACTAGATCGGTCAGGGACAAAGTTTTCTTAAAGTAGTTTGGTTACCTGCTTAATACTGAAACTGGAAGCAAAATTTGAGGATTACAAAAAAGTGGGCTCAGTCAAAAAAAGACCGATGAACTTATCAATAGACAGAAGCTACTGTAGTTGCTAACATGTAAAGACACACAGAAGAAATGTTGACACTTATCATTTCTGGAATGAAGATTTACTGAGATCCCAAAGTTTTACCCCTTAGCTTCTTAGCTAAAACTCCCACAAATGCATTGAGTTCCCGAGTGCACATGCTAGAGGAGAATACACTAAATTTCAGGTGAGCCTAACAACACCAGCATCAGTGCTGAAAAACATATGAGTGTTTGCAGCCATATTGATCCTTGAATACCCACAATAAGCAGACAGTAATGGAAATGTTATTCATTAATTAATCAATTAATTACATTATTTATTAATTTTAAACATATTTTACCAGTTAAGCAAGCAGACCAAAGTTATTTCCAGTTGCAGACAGGGAATAGGGGATACAAGGTGCAGTACCAATTGAAAGTTCCACCACAGATGCAGGTACCAGCTGAGCCTGCTTTTGGTGGTGCTTGCTGCACCCATCACCTACCACCCATTTATGTGCAGTGGGTGCTTTTTCAAAACCATGTTTAATTTTATGATCAATATAGTTTATGCCAGCATGGAAACTTGGGACACATCTGCGATCAAGAGACAGAGGCCCCCATTTTCAGAAGGGTATCATGGCACTAACATGAATAGTGCAACGCTAGCTGAGCAGAGCATGTGCTAATGGGGTGGACCACAGTCAAAGGGCCCTCATGTGCAGTGCTTAGTGGATAGCACAATCCTGTTAAATACGCTACTGTGCCCATGCAGATTAGGGCACCCTCTAGCATACAGTGTGCCATGGTATATTCAGTGGATTTTGGAAGCATTAAAAAGCTTCCATGGCAGTGCTATTTACTGCTTCCAGAACCCTAGCCTTACAAGTGTACATAGTGGTGCAAGAGACCCCAGCTCCCCCCCCCCCATCCCAAGTTGAATAGTAGCTACCATTCCTTGGTAGTCTAGTGTCTCCTCCCCATCCCAAAACACCATCAAATTACCCTGGTAGTCTGTTGGTCATCCCCCATCCCCTAGAATCTGTCAGATTAGCCTGGTAGTGCCACCCCATCCCTGAAACACTGTCAGATTAATCTGATAGTCCAGAGGTACCCCCGCCCCAAAAACTGTCAGTTTAGCCTGTTAGACTAGTGCCCCCCCAGTCCCCAAGAAACTGTTAGATTATTAGCCTGGTAGTCTAGTGTTCTTTTGCCTGAGCCCTAACTGTGTAGATGTTTACACCCCTGTCCAGTAATCTCTGTACCCAATCCCTAACTACATGGAAATGTCCCTGGTAATCCAGCGGTAACCCCCCCAATTGATCCCTGTTACAATGATCATACCCCTTTCCTGGCCCACCCATTCAGAACCTGCCAATCTCACCCTTATCTGCTCCCAACTCACCTATGAAGCCCACCATCAGATGACAACCAGCACAGACCCTTCACACACCTCTGCAGCCAGCTGTTTCAATGGTGCAAGTGCATGTATACTGCAAAAAACAGCTGTTTCTACTGTACACATTTGTACACTCCCTGTTATTCAGATAGTGGCCAGCTGAGTTGGTGCATGAAGGGTCTGTGCTGGTCTCTGTTTGCAGATCTGATGGTGGGCCAGCCACAGAACTTTATGGGTGAGTTGGGAGCAGATGGGGGTGGAGGTTGTGGGTGCTGAATGGGTGGACCATGGGGTGGTGGTGGCAGTATGATCATTGTAATTGGGATCAGGTAGAAGGGGGGTACCACTGGACTACGAGGCATGATTCATTGCAAATGGGGATTGGGTGAGGGGGGACACTAGAACATCAGGCTGTTTTGACAGTTAATTTTTATTTATTTTTTAAACTCTAGGATTACAAATACCTTTGAACAAGAACAGCTGGATTACCAAGGTTCCACATCAAAGGATGGAAGGTTAACATATAAACAAAGGTAAACATTAATACAGAGTCTCAAAAAACAAAATACCATATTTCAAGTGGAGAGACAGCAAAAGGATAGTAAGGCCAGATGAGCAATCAGTAGGGGCGGGGAGGGTGGATGGGGGTCAGGAAGGAGTGGGAAGGCTGAAGAGCGATTGTCTGGGGGGGTTGTATGAGAAGTGCAAGGTAGAGGGGACAGAAGTCTGAAGTGTTAAAAGATGGGAGGGTGTGGGTGAAGTAGGAAGGAATGGGGGGAGGGGCAAGGTGAGAGGGAGGTAAGTGGAGGATAATTGACCAGAGGGAGTTTAGGGCCACACGATGCCAGGCGTGAGTGTAGAGGTTGACCAATTAGGAGAAGCTGTCACATTGGCTAGTAGTAGAGAGGTGAAGTCGTAGCTGCCTTTTAAATGGGTCAAGCGTAGTAGCTGAAAGGGATTCCTTGTTGAGTGAATTAAACCACTAGGTGGCCCTCTGGGTGAATGACTTCTTGCCCATAGTGGTCCGGCATCTGGGGACCTGGAAGGTTTGACTTAGCGTACTTTGGGTGTGTTGGGCGCTGCAGTGGGAAGTCAGAAGCTTTTCAACCCCAGGTGGCATGAGCCCAAGGAGAACCTTTTTGGTTAAGAGGCAGGTCTGGTATTTGAACCTGCTGATGAAAGGGAGCCATCCAGAGTGGGCGTACAAGTCACAAGTATGTGTTAGGCGGGCAGCGCCAGTAACAAGTCTGCATGCTTTGTTGAGCACCTCAGATATCTGCGGAGGGCTGTAGGAGAGGTGGAGCTATAGATGACAAGCCCATAGTCTATAACGGAGGTGATAGAACTGTAGATAGCCAGTCTAAGGGCCTCTGTGGTCATACAGTGTTTGTGCTGTGGAGCAGGCCAATCCGTATGTTAGCGGCCTTTGCAACATTGTCAATATGCTGAGCTCAGGAGAGGGAACAGTCCAGAGTAATGCCGAGGTATCTGAACTGAAGAACCTGCTTGTGTGGAAACCTAGAGTGGTTAGTGATGATGAAGGGTAGAGAGCTGTAGTTCATGACAAGTTTGTGAGAGCTGAACCATTCCTCAACATGTTTGAAGTCTCGCTGTAGCTGCCCTTCTAGATGCTTGGTGTCACAATGGCTAGAAAACAGGACTACGTCATCCATGTAGAGAAGTATTTTCTGATGGAAGACACTAGGGAGGCTATTCAAGAAGATACTAAAGAGAAGGGGTCCAAGGATGGACCCCTGCGGTACTCCTGAGAGGACCGGTTTCTTATCAGAGATGACATCAGCAACCTTAACTCGCTGGACCCTTTCCTCAAGGTTGCTTGTTATCCAGAGCAGGGCATCCTTGGAGAGCCCGATAGTCGACAGTTGCCTGAGTAGGAGTGGATGATTGACGGTATCAAATGCCTTCGTAAGGTCAATGAATATTGCACCCACATAGTTTCCTTGGTCAAGGGTGCCATGGATGAATCCTATAAATTCCAGTAATGCAGTGATAGTGCTGTGCCCTTTTCTAAATCCATGTTGTTCAGGGCACTAGATATCATATTTTATGAGATACTCAGTTAGCTGGTCCGATACAATTCATTCCAGGGCTTTAAATAATGGGAGAGAATGGAGATGGCTCTGTAGTTGGTATGCAGTGACCTATCATTGCTTTTGTGTACAGGTGTAATGGTTGCCGGTGTAAACCCCCTAAAAATGGGGTTCCTGAAAAGTCTTCCTTGAGCTTGCCTAAATGCTCACTGCCAGGCTGGTGTCCTGCGTTTTAGCAGTTTAAATGTGATTGCCAGAGAGTGCCTGTATAGCCTCTGTGTACTGTCTCTTTAAGAGCTGCCTGGATTGCAGTCATAATTAATCTGAGAGGGAGCTCTGTTAGAAGATGTACTTGTTTGCTGATCATTTGTTAGAGCAGTAATAATATTGCAGTTTGTTCCAACCTGCCTTCTTTGCAGCATAGACAGTTCTGTTTATTTCCATCATCTTGGTCCTGGACTGCAGAATGGACCAATCAGTACATTTGGGACTCTAAAATGGAGCCTGCCTACAGGGGCTTGGTGGGGCCAAAACTTGTAGGAATTGTAGTTTTGGGCTTTTGACTCCTGAAATAACCTGGAGGGGGAGCCCTTGTTGTGACTGACAGACAGATCAGCCAACCAAACCTTTTGGATCTTGGGGAAAGTCCCACACTGCTTGCAGTTTCAGTTAGATCTGAGTTGGGAAGTGAAGAAGTAACAGCTTGAGACAGATCGAGCAGCAATCCATAGTGGATTTGCGCGGGAGAACTGTGGAAAGGCCTGAGTTTGGCCTGCATGCCTGCCTGCTGTCCCTGAGAGGGTACTTGTGCTTTTTTCAGACTGAATCCGAATTTGGAGAGCGAATGAAGCCACTGAATTGTGACCAGGCTTTAACCTGAAGAAGACTGAGGATTTGCTGAATGCGATCGGCCTGTCAGGACTTCCAGCTACCTCTGAACTCCCGGATTGTGCAGAGACTCTGTACTTGCAACCGGAGACCCATTTGCCTGGTACAGTGAAATTTCCTTACATGTGAATGTGCTGTGTGCTTATATTGGGTCATGATTTGGTTCCCCACTGTGTGTCTGAACTGTGTTTTGCTTGTTGGAGGCTGTATCCAGCTCCACAGACTGAATCCGTATCCACTTCCGTTTGCCTGGGCCCTGCTACACTGGCCCAGCAGAGAAAGTCATCGACGAGAGACTAGCCTGGAGATCAGCCCCCTGCTCAATGCCTTGAGCAGGATCGATGCCTCAGTGATTCGTGTGGGCCCTGCTTCTCTGGGCACTCCAGCTCAACAGCCTGCAGTCTCAATTTTGTCCTGCCTGTGTCCAGTATTGGGTATCATGAGTAAACAACAGGTTAGCTCCCTGCAACAACAGCTAAATCTAAAAGTGTTGTCATCTGATTGTCTTGTTGCCTTTTCTTTCACAAACTGAGCCCTCTGGCTCTGGATTACAAATAGTGTATGTTGTGCATGTTGCTTTCTTCCATCACAGGGCCCCAACCAGCTGCAATGTTCCTGGCTAGCCCACGTTTTCCTACCTGGGTACCCAGAGTGTGTGACTGTGTAGGGACTTGAACTGCATGCATAACTGTCTGATTAATATAGCTTTTAAGCAAATCAACCTGATTACACCTCCTTTGTTCAGGTCCCCTGAATAAATCAGATTTAACTTTGTTTGCATTTAACCTGACTGTGGTTCCAGTTTGTGCCAAAAGTATTGTACTGTTCCTATTTGCTGTGCTTAACCTTGTTTTACAGGGGGTCCCCAGGGTCAAGCAAGAGGAACCAGCCCTGGTGGTAAGTGCAAACAGTGTGGGTAATTGCCTGGTGAATAAGGATCATTGTGAAAGTAATTATTGTATAATGTTCAGGCCACTAGAAAGGAAAGAGGGGGGTTACAGTGTTCCAGAGGGCTGTGCTCAGGTTGGCTTGTCCACTAACAACCCTGACCTCCGGGTGGAGGCACCCATTTCATTACCCAGGCCTCTTAACCTGCTACTAACCAAGCAGGCAGGGGTAGTAGCCCTTGGGATAGCGCCACCTAGGGGTTACATCTTGGAGGCTCACCGCTGGGATTTTGTGCCTTCTAGTGGCCAAAAATTACAAATTATTGTTAAAGATTAATGGTTACCCCAGTAGAAATGGCTGTACACCAGTTGGTGGGGTGGTTTACTGGGCAGGAGATCGACCCCCAAAATGCTCTGCTTATACTGGATATTCCCCTGGGTACCAGTAAGGACACTGTAGAGGGAACACTCTCCAAAGTTGAATGTTTAAAAAACCATGTGGTGGTGGGTCGACAGGCTGATTTGATCGCCCAAACTTTCATAACCTTGGTAGAGTGAAATGACCTCATGGACAGCTCTAAAGTGCCACAGACTATTGCCTCAGAAGGGGTCCTAGCCCCCAGGAGAGTGATAACAAAAGACAGTAAAGACCCTGGGGAGGATGAGCTCCCACCATTATCTGAGACTTTTGAGGAGAAATTTGCTAAGTTGTTGCTGGAGGAAGAGAAAACCGTAGAGGACTTTAAGAAACTATTCCTGCCACCAGGGGGTGTTCCTTCCCCAACACCCTCTCCCACTCCAGCACCTGTCACTTCCCCACCTTCTGTGCCCGTGCCAATGCTGGCCCCTATATCTGTACCTGCCATTAATCACGACTCCTACCAAAGGCTGAGAGTCTTCTCAGGCACCTTCCCCACCCACCAGGGGGAGGATGACTGGGAGACCTGGATCGACTATGTTGCCCCTTAGTACCCGAGTGGCAGTGTGCGGAGGCTGAAAAGCGGAAAAGAACCATAGAAAGTTTGAGTGGCCCCGCCCTTGAAGCCATTACATTTTTGAGGTCCACGAACCCTGATGCATCTGCTCAGAAGTACCTATCTGTAGTTGAAGGCAATTTTGGGAGCCTTGAGTCAGGGGAGACTTTGATGTGGAAATTCCAAGGTACCAAACAATGGAAGGGGAAAAGTTTGTCTGTGCATGTTAGTCACCTAGAAAGAGCTCTGCAGAAAGCTTACTGGAAAGGTGGGGTAGCCACCAGTGATTTCAACCGTGTGAGATTGGGGCACATACTGCAACATGCCAAGCATTCTAAACTGCAGATCATCCAGTTAAGGCTCCAGGATAGGAGAGGTAACCCACCTGACTACTGTGACTTAATAAAAAAACTCCAGGAGGTAGAAAGTGAAGAGGGAGATTGTAATTATGGGGTGAGTGCAGCCCAAGTGATCATGGCACCGGAAGGCCCTTCCGAAATGGAGACCACTACGAGTGTCCCGCCATGGGCTAAATGGTAGGGGGAGGAGCTGCTGAAGGAAGTCAGAAAAATACAACTGGCTGCATTCACTGAGGTATCCCCTGCTGACAGAGACCCTGTCCCCTGTCAGGATGTGACTGTTATGGGGGTGGAGGTGCACCCTCAGGCATCCTCTACTGAGGGTGGCTTTTCGGCTGAGCTCAAGGAATTGACTGCCACCCTAAAGGAACTTTTGAGACATGGTACACTACCAGCAGAAGTCGGTTCACGATCTTCCATCGATGCTCCAGCATCCCCTGCTATGTTTTCCCCAAGGATGCCCCGAGAGCCTGTCATTTGTCACAACTGTGGCAAGGATGGCCATATAAAGAGGGAATGTCGATCTCAGAAGGACTTAGAGAAAGTGGTGAACTGGCTTCAAGAAGAGCTTCAGAAAATGAGTCAGTGGTCAAGGAGTGTATGAAATGACTGCAGTGAAAGCTTCAGCCATCCTAACTCAAACCCCTCTGTGGCTAAATCGTCTGTCCAGGCCCCTGCTGTTGTCCCTCCAGACCGGTCCAAAATAGTGGGCCCTTCAATGAAGACTACTGTGGCTGTGAATGGTATTCCTACTCGGGCTGTGTTTGACAGTGGGTCACAAGTGACCATTGTATTTCAGGACTATTATGACAAACACTTATCTGATGTGCCATTACAATCCCTGGAAGGTCTACATGTGTGGAGGCTGAGCAACAAGTCTTATCCCTACCTAGGATATGTCCACCTCTGGTTGTCTTTTCCTACAACTGTAACTGGTGTAGAGGAGCAGGTAGAGACACTGGCCCTAGTGTGTCCCCCCACCAGACTGTATGATGGGGTTCCCCTGTTAATTGGAACAAACGCCCACATGTTTGGGAAACTAGCACAACTCTGCCATGAGAAACAAGGGCAACTGACTGAATGGGCCCTAAGAATTTCAGCCTTAGTAAAAAGGGCATATGACTTACAACAGAAACCCAATGAAGAGGACCTAGATGAGCCAGTGGGGATAGTGTGGAAAAAGGAACCTGACTTATTGGTATTGGCCCCCAACACCCAGTGAACAATCCATGGAGAAGTCCACCTAAAGAGGAACGTAAAGAACAAAATATTAATGTTGGATGCACCAGGTGATGGAAAGTTGCCAGAAGTATTATTGGTTAAACCCAGCATCTTGCCTGCCCATGCCTATGCACGACGAATGATGGTCCAGATTCAAAATGTGTCAGATCGGGAGGTCCAGGTGAACAGGGGGTGCATTCTAGCTACAGTACACTGCGCAGACACTGCATGTTTCAATATAAGAAAAATAGCAGGACAAGAGGACACAGCATGAGATTAGAGGGAGGCCGATTGAGGGGTAATGTGAGGAAGTTCTTTTTCACAGAAAGGGTGGTGGATGCATGGAATGGCCTACCTCAGGAAGTGGTGGCTATGATTACAGTGCAGGGCTTCAAACAGGCATGAGATAGGCATAAGGGAGCAATACAGACGAGTGTGAATAGATAGACCATTGACAGAGCAAAGGCCGATGGCACATTAATAAGGCAGAAAAAGAAATGGGCAGATTGGATGGGCCTTGCAGTCCTTATCTGCCGTCAACTTCTATGTTTCTATGTTCTATGTTTCTATGTATTACCCAATAACAAGTACTCTGGCCACAAGGAGAGAGTGACCCCGGACTTTTTGACTTTGGTGATTCCCCACTGCCAGCTGAATGGAAGGCTAGGATTAGCAAGAAACTCGCCCAGACAGACCAAGTGTTTTCATTAAAGGAATGGGACATGGGGTGTGTCCAGGGTGCAGAGCATCATATACGCCTGCATGATGACCGGTAATTTCGAGAGAGATCCTGACGCCTCACCCCAGTGGACATAGATGATGTGAGGAGACACCTGCAGGAAATGCTCGCTACTGACATGATACAGGAATCAAGGAGTCCATATGTCTCTCCCATTGTGGCTGTGCATAAGAAGAATGGGTCGGTGAGGATGTGTGTTGATTATCGAACCCTGAACCGGTGGACCGTCCCAGATCAATACACCATGCCCTGTATACAAGATGCCCTGGATTGCTTGAATGGGAGCAAATGGTTCTCAGTATTGGATCTTCGCATCAGATATTACCAGATTCCGATGGCCCCAGAGGACCGTGAGAAAACAGCCTTCATCTGTCCTTTGGGGTTCTACGAATTCCTGAGAATGCCACAGGGGATTTTGGGCACCCCAGCCACCTTTCAGCGACTGATGGAACGTGCGGTGGGAGATATGAACTTGCTGGAATGTCTAGTGTACCTTGATGATGTCATTGTGTTCGGATGCACATTAGAGGAGCATGAGACCCGACTGTTTAAAGTGCTGGACCGATTGGAAGACTTTGGCCTCAAGCTGTCCGTCAACAAGTGCCAGTTTTTTCAAACCTCCATGAAGTATGTGGGGCACATAGTATCTGCAGAAGGAATAGAGACCGATTCCAGTAAGGTTGAGTCACTGACTACTTGGCCCAGCCCCATAACTTGAAAGAACTATAACATTTCCTGGGGTTCTGTGGCTACTACTGCAGATTCATAAAAGACTATTCAAAGGTGATTCGCCCGCTCCTGAATTTTACCCAGGGTTACTCCCGCTACCAACTGTAAATACAAGAAAGGGGCTATCAAAAAAACAGAGAAAGTGTACTTCCACACAGGTGAACCTTTTGGGCCCCGCTGGATGCCTGAATGTGAAGCAGCCTTCCACGAAGTCATATACCAGCTCACCCATGCCCCCATCCTCGCCTATGCTGAACCTACCAACCCTATGTGCTGCATGCAGATGCTAGTCTGCAGGGCCTAGGAGCTGTGCTGTATCAAGACCATGAGGATGGTTTGAGACCAGTCACTTTTGCCAGCAGGAGTTTGACCCCGTCGGAGTGAAACTATCCTGTGCACAAGCTGGAGTTCCTTGCCCTAAAATGGGCCATCGTTGATCAGTCTCATGAGTACCTCTATGGGGCAAAGATATTGGTGAAGACTGACAATAACCCGTTGACCTATATACAGACTTCAGCTAAGTTAGATGCCACTGGGCACCGGTGGCTCTCTGCCTTATCAATCTATGATTATGCTGTCGAATACAGACCGGGACTGAACCATATTGATGCTGATGTCCTGTCATGAAGGCCCGCTTATAAGAGTGATTGGGTCAGGCTGTCTGAACCTGACATCCGAGCATTGTGCCAAAAGTTTGAAAGAGATGAACAGATGTTTGTGGACACAGTGGACTGTCTAGTAGATTGCTTGGGCCCTCCTGATACCTGCATACCGGCTGCCTATTGACATTTCTCTGCTCTAGATATTAGTGCACTACCTCAACTTGACAATGACAGTATTCAGTGGGCTCAGTCCCAAGATCCTATGATTCAACCTGCACTTGATGCCCTGCATATGGGAAAAGATGCGGTCTAAGTTGCGTTCCCCTGACTTGTGATCTGCCCTATTGTTTAAAGAAAGCCCCAAGTTGAAGTTACTCAATCAGTTGTTATACAGAGAGACAGTGGATCATAGTGGTCAAGTAGACAAGCAACAATTGGTCCTGCCCATGGTTTTTTAAACACTTGGTACTGAGGTCCCTCCACAATCACATGGAGCACCTCGGAATTGACAGGACTCTCGACCTGGTACGATCTTGATCCTACTGGCCCAAGATGGAGGCCAATGTTGAGCACCATGTAAAGACCTGTAGTCATTGCCTCCAAAGAAAAGCCCTGCCTCAGAGGGCTTCCCCCTTGTCAATATCACTACCAGCGCCCCTATGGAACTGGTCTGCATAGATTCTTTGTGTTTACAACCTGATCAACAGAATACTGGCAATGTGTTAATGGTTACAGATCATTTCACATGGTATGCACAAGTTTTTCCAACTAAAGATCAAAAAGCCTCTACCGTGGCCATGGTGCTAGTGGAAAAATTCTTCGTCCACTATGGTGCCCCCCAGTGGATCCACTCTGATCAAGGCAGATACTTTGAAAGTAGGCTAATCAAGGAAATGCTCTCTCAATGGGAGGTGCGGAAGTCAAGAACCATTGCTTATCACCCGCAAGGGGACCCTCAACCAGAACATTTTAACCGCACCCTTCTAGATATGCTGGGCACCCTCCATCCAAAAGACAAGCATAAGTGGAGCCAGCAGATTAGTACCTTGGTACACGCATACAATTACACCAAAAATGATGCTACTGGGTTCACCCCCTACCGCATCATGTTCGGGAGGGAGGCCCGACTGCCAGTTGATGTCTGCTTTGGGGTCTCTCCAGATGGGGTCCGAGATGAAAACTACCTGCAGTATGTACAAAAACTGAAAGCTCAATTGAATCATGCATATCAACTGGCCCAGACAATGGCCTCCAAGAGAAATCTCGCCAACAAAGAGAGGCACGATAAGAAAGTAAAGGCTCAAGAGCTACAGCCCGGAGACCGTGTTTTGTTACACAATTTGGGACTACATGGCAAGCACAAAATTGCTGATAGGTGGCACCATCTTCCTCATGTAGTAGTTGGAAAGTTGGATGATCTACCAGTGTACAAGGTATGCCCAGAGAATAATTCCAGAGCTGTCAAGACCATGCACCGTAAACACTTGCTGCCTATCGGCCAAGTTATTATTGAAGCTGAGCCAGCCGATATTGCCTCCCAAGGCCAGTGACTCATGCTGCTGCAAAAAAGAGACAGAGTCAACCTACCCCAGTAGTTACAGATTTAAGGTTTCCCCCGCAGCAGGCCCAGAATGATAGTGACTGTCAGTTCACCTCTGATGAAAGTGACTATGGTAATGCCTATTATCCCTCCTATGAATTGAGTCAGTTGTTTCATGAAAATCCTATGCAGAATCATGGGGATGAAGCTGGGCCTTCAGAACTGCCTAATCCCCAGTTTTGTCCTTGGAGCCAATGCTCCCTGAAAGTGAAGTGCAAAGTATCACATCTGAGGCTGTGGACTCCCTGTGTTTAGTGGAACTGTGTGACTTGCCCGAAGAAGTGGCTGATGGTCTGAGTCTCTCTGGTGACACATCAGAACTTGAACAACAATATGAGAGTGCTGACAGCCCTCCTTCATTGCCACAAAGCCTAATTGTGCCAGAACCTTTTCTAAATGAGCAGAGTGTTGTGGAAACAGAGCCTACAGAGCAAGGAGCTGACAGTGCTCCCAGTTTGGACATTCCCATCTGTGAAGAGGCACCCCTCACGAATGATGAAAGCTCCAAAGTTAGTGCTGAAAGTACAGAGACTGTGGCTGTTCCCCCCAGAAAGACTGGCTGAACTGTCAAGCCAGTATTGTGCTTCAGTTATGATTCTCCCAGGAGGCCAGTAGATTTGCCTCTCAGTGTGGTTCACAAAGGTGTTTGTATTTCTCAGAGCTCACTACCCAAACTGAGCTAAATGGCCAATTCCAGGTTGATTGTTCTTCCTTCTCAGTATGGTGCCTCTGCCCCATCCAGCACCAAGTTAGCTGATAGGGAAGGGCCCCCTCCTACATTGTTTAATGTACAGGAAGTTACATAGAAACATTGACTTTGACAGCAGATAAGGACCACTTGGTCCACCCAGTCTGCCCATTTCCCTACCTACTGGATAAGCTGCAGATTCTAGTTAACCAACAGCCTATTTCCTGCCACCCCCCACTACAATTGCCTTGTGTCTGTCCCATGCATGTCTGAATTCCCCCACTGTTTTAGCCCCAACAACCTCCCCAGGAAGGCAGTTCCACACATCCACCACTCTCTCCGTGAAAAAAGATTTCCTCACATTACCCCTGAGTCGTCCCCCCTCTATCGGCCCCCCGACTTACCCACCGATGTGAGCTCTACTTCCGTCTTGATTGGTTCCCCCCTGATAAATTCCGGACATACTCCATGGGCAACTTCATCGACAACATTATCCGTACTTCCGCCCCTGCCTCGCTCGCCCTCCCCCTGAAACATGCTTCCCCCATCTACCACCTTAGGTCCTGTGTGTCCCAGACCCGCCTGGTCCCAGGACCCGTGACCTCACTGGTGATAGGGCATTTGCCTCTCACGCACCCAAGCTGTAGAACTCCCTTCCCCCCCAGGTCTGAGCCTCCTCCACTCCAACTTTAAAACCTCCCTCTGGAACTTCCTGAAGCCTGCTGCTACCTGCCTGTGCACGGCCTAATCGCCCCGCCCCATGACCTTTTCTGCTATGATTCCCCATCCTAGCTCTGCCCCCCCTCCTTGCTGCTGGCTCAGTGCAGCACTCTACTAGTTAAGTTTGCCGCTTAGTGTCTTTTACCCTGGGGGGGTCTCACACCACCCTGTAGCCCCTGGGTCAGTATGTTTTGTTCCCTGTGGTTGTCTACATGCAATACCATTGCTACTTCTCACAATCCCTTGCTGTTCACCCCACCTTGTTGGTGTACGTGCTGCTTCCCTATTGTTAGGTTATTCTGTACCGTACGCACCTGACAAAATGTTTCTGCTCCTGAATGCAATGCTGTCTATGTATCTATCGATAATTTATTCTGTACCATATGCACCTGACAAAATGTTATCTCTGTAACTACTACTCTGTCTCACTGTTGGAGTATGCCTGCTCCTGATTGTAATTGTCGGCAATGCTCCTGATTGTAATTGTTGTCAATGTATCTTCTCCCATGTAATTACCCTGTTATTCTCCCGGGTCACACCTGAAAATAGGCACTGGCTGTCTAATGTGCTTACCCGGTTACCAAAAGCAAATAAATAAATAAATATCTTTAAATTGTGTCCCCTTGTTCTTACACATCTCTTTTTCTGAAAGATGCTACCCTCCTGGACTTTGTTGATTCCCTTGAGGTACTTGAACATTTCTATCATGTCCCCCCTGTCTCTCCTTTCATCAAGGGTATACATATTAAGCTCTCTCAGTCTCTTTTCATATGATTTCTGATGCAGACCCTGCACCATTTTAGTTGCCCTCCTCTGGACTGCTTCCATCCTGTCTATGTCCTTGCGTAGATGAGGTCTCCAAAACTGCACACAGTACTCCAGATGGGGTCTCACCAGTTATTATCTGAAGCAGTATTGTGATGTTACTAATGTGTTATAGTGGAATCAGCATTACCTGTATGAAACATGCATAAGTATTGTCAATATGGATGTAGTAATGCAAAGCATATTGAAAGGCATAGTGATGTAACAAGCTAATGATACATATGTCTCGTTTATATTGCATTTTTGATATTATGATGGTACAGACTTGATGCGGACGCCAAGTTTTCTCCAGGCAAGGAAGGGTGTAACCCCCCTACAAATGGGGGTTCCCGAAAAAGTCTTCCTTGAGCTTGCCTAAATGCTCACTGCCAGGCTGGTGTCCTGCATTTTAGCAGTTTAAATGTGATTGCCAGAGAGTGCCTGTATAGCCTCTGTGTACTGCCTCTTTAAGAGCTGCCTGGATTGCAGTCATAATTAATCTGAGAGGGAGCTCTGTTAGAAGATGTACTTGTTTGCTGATCATTTGTTAGAGTAGTAATAATATTGCAGTTTGTTCTAACCTGCCTTCTTTGCAGCATGGACAGTTTTGTTTGTTTCCATCATCTTGGTCCTGGACTGCAGAATGGGCCACTCAATACATTTGGGACTCTAAAATGGAGCCTGTCAACAGGGGCTTGGTGGGGCCAAAACTTGTAGGAATTGTAGTTTTGGGCTTTTGGTGCCTAAAATAACCTGGAGGGGGAGACCTTGTTGTGACTGACAGACAGATCAGCCAACCAAACCTTTCGGATCTTGGGGAAAGTCCCACACTGCTTGCAGTTTCAGATCTGAGTTGGGAAGTGAAGAAGTAACAGCTCGAGATAGTTTGAGCAGCAATCCATAGTGGATTCGCATGGGAGAACTGTGGAAAGGCCTGAGTTTGGCCTGCATGCCTGCCTGCTGTCCCTGAAAGGGAACTTGTGCTTTTTTCGGACTGAATCCTAATTTGGAGAGTGAATTAAGCCACTGAATTGTGACCAGGCTTTAACCTGAAGACCAAGGATTTTCTGAATATAATCGGCCTGTCAGGACTTCCAGCTACCTCTGAACTCCCGGATTGTGCAGAGACTCTGTACTTGCGACCGGAGAACCATTTGCCTAGTACAGTGGAATTTCCTTACATGTGAATGTGCTGTGTGCCTATAGTGGGTCATGATTTGGTTCCCCACTATGTTTCTGAACTGTGTTTTAATTGCTGGAGGCTGTATCCAGCTCCACAGACTGAATCCGTATCCATTCCATTTGCCTGGGCCCTGCTACACTAGCCCAGCCAGAATACCCGCTACGCAGAGAAAGTCATCGACGAGAGACCAGCCTGGGGATCAGCCCCCTGCTCAACACCTTGAACAAGAAAGACACCTCGGTAATTCATGTGGGCCCTGCTTCTCTGAGCAGTCCAGTTCAACAGCCTGCAGTCTTGATTTCATCCTGCCTGTGTCCAGTATTGGGTATCGTGAGTAAACATCGGGGTAGCTCCCTGCAACAACAGCTAAATCTAGAAGTGTTGTCATCTGATTGTTTTGTTGCCTTTTCTTTCACGAACTGAGCCCTCTGGCTCCAGATTACAAATAGTGTGTTGTGCATGTTGCTTTCTTCCATCACAGGCCCCCAACCAGCTGCAATGTTCCTGGCTAGCCCACCATTTTCCTACCTGGGTACCCAGAGTGTGTGACTGTGTAAGGACTCTGAACTGCATGCATAACTGATTGATATATCTTTTAAGCAAATCAACTTGATTACGCCCCTCCCTTGTTCAGGTCCCCTGAATAAATCAGATTTAACTTTGTTTGCATTTAACCTGATTGTGGTTCCAGTTTGTGCCAAAAATATTGTACTGTTGCTATTTGCTGTGCTTTACCTTGTTTTGCAGGGGGTCCCCAGGGTCAAGCTAGAGGAACAAGCCCTGGTGGTAAGTGCAATGGGTAATTGCCTGGTGAATAAGGGTCATTATGAAAGTAATTATTGTATATTGTTCAGGCCACTAGAAGGGAAGGAGGGGGGTTACAGTGTCCCAGAGGGCTGTGCCCAGGTTAGCTTGTCCACTAACAACTCTGACCTCCGGGTGGAGGCACCTGTTTCATTACGCAGGCCTCTTAACCTGCTACTAGCCAAGCAGGCAGGGGTAGTAGCCCTTGGGATAACTCCACCTAGGGGTTACACTTGTTTCCAAAGAAATGGGAATTGAGCCAGCCTTAAAGAGAGGTTGAAGATCTTTGTCAGGGGTTCAAGGATTTCACATAAGACAAGTGCAATTAGCTTCAGGTCGAGGGAGTAACTGCTGTACCCTGAATTATGGATGGCTTTGCGAATATATGTATGGGCTAAGTGCATTGGGAGCACTTTGAAGTAGAATTTCGGGAGTGAGCAACTATTGCCAGTAGTGTCATAGTCAGTGTTGGTGGAAGAGGCATAGAAAAAGTCCAGTAGGAGTACACTGTCCAGGTTTGAAAACGCATTGTTGAAGGTGTTGGTGATAGTACCAAGGTCAGACATAGCGGTTCCGTCGATGTTTAGCATGATGGGAGGAGATTTAGGGTCTTTCCCTGTGAGGTCATTCATGTTACTCCAGAATTTTTTCCCATCCCCCATGTGTTGAAGAGTGCCTCCCTGAAATATTTGCTTTTTCGCGTTCCGTATGGCACGTGTACAGTCATTATGAGCTGTTTTATATTTAATTATATCCCCAGGCGTAGATGTGGATCGAGCACAGAGCCCAAGGAGATCCCTATGTTTGAGACATTTTATGAGCTTGGGGTTTATCCATGGGTTGGACTTTGCTTTGACCTTAAACTTCTTCACAGGTGCATATATGTTGCAGGCCACAGTAAAGTGGTTGATGAACATGACAAGGGCTTGGTTGATATCATTGCCTGAGTCAAGTGTAGACTAATCCAGTCTGCATAGATGGGTTTTTAGTTGCTCTAGGTTATGACATACAAAGGCAGGGAGGGCACTCTAGACAAATCCTGGTGCTTACTTGGATAAGGTTCTAACATGAACTGAGCACAAAGGAAGAAGCACTCACACGTAGCACTGTCTGCAAAAATATTTTGTGCATTTATTAAGTTTAAATCATCTCTTGATGGGTCAAATTTATGCAAAAGCCATAAATAACTGGACTGACAATCTGGAGTAAAATCCCCTGACAGTTTTTTAGGGATAAGTGGGTCTACTAGACTACCAGGCCAATCTGACAGTTTTTCAGGGATTGGGAGGACCACTAGACTAGCAGCCTAATTGAACAGTTTCTCAGGATTAGTTGAGGGTGGGGGAAATGACCACAACTCTGCAGAATGCTTCCATGCATTTGAGGTGGAGGCACTGTGTAGAGCTGATAATGGACACATAATGACATGTAAATGGCACCTTAGCACCTTGCAAGAAATAAGTGGCCATTAGCATGTCAGTGACTGACTGACAGTATAGCCTAGAGGTTAGAGGAACGAGGTGTGAACGAGCTTGGTACATCCAGTAGACCAGACCTGAGTTTGATTCTCACAACCTCCACTTACATACTGTGTGACTCTGAACAAGTCACTTAACCGCCTAGTCCTCCCAGGTCACCCCTGAAAACAGGCACTTGTGCCTAGTGGGCCTTACCCGGTTACCAAAGACTAAAATAAAAGAAATAAAAATAAATATGGCTCCCTGGAACAAAAGTACATAGGTATGTAGGAACATGGGAATACATAGATGGAAACAGGCCATAGATAACCCTACCAGTCCCTCTGCCACTGCCAGTGGTCATATCCCAAAATTTCTCTGACTCTCAGATAGTTGTCCAACCCTTTTTGAATGAGGCAACCATCCCAATACTATCCTGTTTGGGACACGCTGTCTCCCTTTGCTCCTGAGAGTCTGTTCCAGCATGAAGCTATGTTACCACCACACATATTCACTCTACATAGAGCAACCAAAGCCCTATACAGGCAGCACATACCATACAGGACATTACTATCTGTATGAATATGGCAGCTTGAGGACTGCATGCTATTCACGCACGTTGCTTTTGACTGCACAGTGCTAATGGCTGCTTTGGAATACAGGGCTCACGTCTATTTACTTATTAGGGTTTTACCAAGCAGCTAGCCACTTGCGATGGAATGTCTCATTGGCAAGGGATTCTGGGGAAATATCATTCATTTGGTTACAACAATCATTCCAAACAGAGACACTTTATTATAGAAGAAATCAAATTAGGTATGACAAAAGAAGTATAATTATTCAATGTTAATAAAATGGTCTACTTGACATAGTCCCTGGCCCCCAATATCCATGGATGAAGGCAGGGACTTGCAGCTGACATTTGAAGATTATACCCTGGCACATCAGGGCTGATGCAGCCCCTTAGAAAAATACCAAGCTTGGATGTGTGTCAGTACTCAAACTGGGGTATAGTCAATGCTACGTGACAGTAGGAGTGTACAAGTTGGACCCAAAGTCTTTTCTGCCACCACAGTTATAAGCTACTATAGTATAGCCTGCCAGGATGCCAACACAGAATACTGTAGAATTCTACAACAGTGTTACTGCAGGAAACAATGTAATTTCAATGGCAATTAGTCCCTATTGTCATGCAGGAATCTGTGACATTGCACTGCAACCTCCCCACTGTATGTTAACTGTGATACCTTTTATTGAGCCAAGAAGTTAGTCAGTCTCAGTATGCAAGCTCTGGAGTATACATTAGACCCTTACTCACAAAAAGGGCACTGTGCACACCACAAATTTTGTACACTGAAACATACATGTTGGTTTAATAAGAGGTACCACAGCATAGACTTTGCCTATCAATCAGCTTTAAAGGAAGCCTGTAGGTCAAGGCAGGCTTAACAGATTAAGTTTTCAAATACCCTGGGTTGTAGCCTTTCTGGAAGGAGATAGCCACTGGGGTGGGGCAGATCCACAATTGCCAGATCCCAGCTACTCCCATGGCCCACTTAATGGGACTAGAATACCAGAAGGATGAGTATTGGGGGCTATACCCCAGAAATATTAGATTGCTTCTGGTATAGGCCAGGCATTGCATTCAAAACACTTGGGTGTCTCATGTTTCTATCAGGCTAGCCCAATGGGAAGAGCTCATCCTGAACATACTACCACTTGAAAGGGTGACCTACACTCTAAGGGATGGGAGGACATCTTTGATAGGACATGGAGCCAATATCTGGACTCCATTCCTCCCCAACAGGCAGCCCTGGTTAGACAAGAGATAGGCTAAGGGTTTGGACCAGTCCTGTTCCTTACTTACCCATTATCAAATAGGGTTTGCAGTGTTGGCTATTTCCTTTGAGAAAACATACACTTCATGGGAAGCCACTTGGGTGTCCCCAAGGCTATATCATTTTCTTATGCTCAACAGTCAGGAAGAGTTTTGCTTGTTGTTATGTTGTATACTATAATGTGTTTATATGTGCGTATTTTCTTTCTTTTTATTCTGATATCCTGTTAAAATCTGTCAGTTGAAGTGATGTACCATTCTAGCAATAAGTTCTGACAGATAGCTACATGTGAAGTGATGTAATGAATGGATTTTTTTTTGTCAATGCCTTATGGAAAACTCAATAAATAAATCTTTAAAAAAAGACAGTGTAAGGTATAGAGACATTAGAGCTTCAGGTCTGAATGAGTGCTGACAGTTATATGTGGGCTAAGATAAGACAGAACTGCAATTTTACTTTAGGAAGCACCCTTCTTTAGCCTAGAGCATTGCAAACTTCAGAATATACTGTACAAACAAGACATTTTACAGAATACAACATACTATATTGCAGAAACATCAATAGTATTGTAAATGCAATCGAGTAATAAGCCTAGAGTAGGCAAGCCCTGATCACAGAGCAACTTCAAGACCTTCACTGTGAAGCCGCTTTCAGATGCAATTCTGCTCAGATCCAACAGGAGGAAATTCCACAGAACCAGGCCCGCAAGCAAGAATGCCCTGTTCCTAGTTGATTTTAAACAGGCAGACTGGATGCTCTTCAACCCATGGTCCACAGGATGATAGGCTTCTCTCAGGTAATGGTGGGGCAGCAGCTCACTGAGGTAGGTGGGGCTTTGACAATTCTGGGCCTTGAATGTTTGGCTGCGTAAAGGTAACCAGAAACAGTTTTTACACCTCTAGATACCCTCCAGTGGTTATTTTGTCTGCCCAGTATCGACCTTTTTTGTTAAATTAATTATCTAATTTTGCTGTCTTTTTAGCTACCCTGAATCCCTCTCTCTCTCTTTTCAGCAGTTGCTGCTCTCTCTTGTCATACTGCCCAAACATTCTATGACATCAATAACTCCATTCCAGTACAGGAAGGCTCCTTCTCCCACCTCTTATGGTCTTGTCCCCTCATACATCCCTTCTGAGATCAGATTCTACAGTCCTACAAGTCCATTCTTCCTAGCTATGTTCCTCTTGATGCCTCCTTAATTTTGCTAGGCCTTCCCCTCCCAACATACTTCGGTCTGATCGTCATGTACAATGGGTCCATGCCACTGTACTCCTCTCCAAAAGGCTCCTTCTTCGTAGATGGTGCTCCTTGGATGTCCCCTCCTTTCAAGAGTGGCTTCTAGCTTTAGGTCAGCTCATATCATTGGAGATACTACCTCACATAGCTCTTTCACAACTGTCCACCTATGAGGCAATCTGGGCCCCCTACTTTGCCTGCTTGGAGACCCAATCCTCTCATTACCCTCTGTAATACTTTTCCTGCCCCTTTTCCTATATTCCCAGCAGTCAGCTTTTTACTTCCTCCCCCCATTGACCCCCCCCCCTTTGGCCTTCCCACATCTCCCTGGACATCTGTTATTCCCCTTTATCCTCGCTGTCATGTGTTTGTCTCTGGCCCCCACTGGTTTTGTTTATTCCCTACTTTTCCTGAACAGTCAGCTTATTTACTTTCTTTGATTTGACCAGTTTTTGTATTGGTAGTTACAGTTGCTGTTTTGTAGTTTATGTGCTTGGTTCCATTAGGTTGCTTGTTTCTTTGTGTGTGTGTGTGTGTTATATATATATATATATATATATATATATATATATATGTAAACTTCAGTTTGTTCTAATAAAAGATTAACATTAAAAACACTATTCCAGGCCATTCAGATGAATAGCATGGAATGGGAGTTATTGATGTAATAGAAAGTCTTAGAAATATGAAAAGAAAAAGCAATAGCTGGTGAGGAGAATGGAACTCTGAGTAGATCTGAAGGCAATACTGATCCTCCTCAAATCCATCCTCTGCATATGACACAGTGGATCATGATTGGGGGGTCAAATAGATAGACTCTGACAATGTGCAGGGGCTTCCAGGACTGTGCTTGCATGGTTCTGGTCTTTTGTGGCAGCCCAGGAGCAGTAAGTAGTAATGGAACTGCTATCATGGCAGATAGCACAGGATTATGGCATGCCTTGGAGTTCACTCCTCCCCTGGTATTATTTGCTGTGTGTATGATGCTGTTGGGGAGATCATTGGGATGTACGGTGTTAGGACTGGGCCCTAGCTACCTGCAAGATTTGTTGTTTCTCCACTAGACTTCCCGACCTCTCTGCTCCTCTGAGGTGGGCTTCCTAGCAGTTCCCAGGGTCCGGCTAATATGTATGGGTAAGAAGGCCTTTGATATTACTGGCTTGACCCTGTGGAACTTGCTTCATAAATCTCTGAGGGAGGCACCCCTCATGGAGGCCTTTTAAAGGGGCCTGAAGTTCTATCTTTTTACAGCCACTTTTAATATATCCCAGTATTCTGTTCATAATTCTAGGTTTTATTTTATTGTATTTATTCTGTTTTTATTCCACCTGTTTTAGCTTTTCTCTTAGTTTGATTGTGTTAAATTTTGATATTATGGGTTTGGTGATGTATATGCTGTGATATTGTTCTATTGTCTTATTGCTTTTATTGTACAATGCTCAGAGCCCAAGGGAATGAGTGCTTTATAAATAAAGTTTGCTTTGCTTTTACTTGTTTCTCTTGATAAGTGTTCTCGAGCATTGTTTTTGTTGCCTCCAGAGCAATTATTTTTATAACCCCCCATTTTCACTCTCCAGACGCTGTATATCCAGCTAACCTGCCCAGTACTATTTCCTTCATATGGTTGAAATCTGCCCTCCTGAAGTCTAGCACTTCAGCCTTAGATTAAGGCTTACTGGCGTCAAGGGCCACCTCTAACCATACAGTATTGTGGTTGCTGGACCCAAGTAGTTTTTTGACCTGCATTCTGCCTATTCTTTCCGAGTTGGTGCGTACTGTCATGGAGAAAACCCTCTCATATTATTATTGTATGATATCTGTATTATAAATACATGGTCTGTGTATGACCATTTCAGTGTGGGAGGAACCTGGCCTAACATCAAGGTGTCAGGCTGAAACCAGGAGGTAATTAAAATGACCAGAGAGACCTGATTAAAGGTTTCCTGTTTTTGTCTTAATTAGAACCTTCAAGCCATTTTGCCAGGATATAGGGCTCGTAAAGTTTTATGATTCCTGTAGGAAGATATATCTGGTAACAACATTGGGTTAAAGGTCGTAAACCCTTTGATCTGCCTTGGGAACAGGAACCACAATAAGATGGAAGAGAAGTGTTTAAGGAAAGAATGTCATATTTAGGAAATGTTTTTTTTCTGTTGATGTTCACATTTATTAAAATATCTCCTGGTAGAAATTATGTGAATTAACAAAAAGGGAGGATCCTGCTGACCTCATCCAAAAGGGGCTGGGGAGATAGAGTTGAACATGTATCAGTGTGTCTGAAATGGGTGTATATCTCTTGGGCTCTGAAAGAAGAGGGTAAAATCTCTCTAACTTTAAAATGCACTTAGGTAATACTTAGAAAGAAATTTAAACCTTTTGTGGTTGGAGTGTTTTGTCTGTAACTTCCTGTTTATTTTAAATGATTGTATGCTCTTTGATATTTGTTCAGTATTTCATCTTACTTGTTTTACAGTTTTTAGTAAAGAACATTTTCTTTGAAAGACTGCCTGGGTGCCTGTCAGTTCTTTTTGCATGTGACATATGGGTGGTCAAGTCTG
The DNA here is from genome assembly GCA_016271365.2 of Neoceratodus forsteri. NCBI lineage: Eukaryota > Metazoa > Chordata > Ceratodontiformes > Ceratodontidae > Neoceratodus > Neoceratodus forsteri. The sequence goes on along the minus strand of CM057454.1, from coordinate 354,106,211 downwards.
GCAACTGTTCAACAGCTTGATGATGTTACTGAGCTTGGGAAAGAAGGTAAGAATATACCTAAGGTCTCTTATAGAGTTTTAAGGGTTCATTTTGGAGATGTGGCTTGGTGCCCCTGGTGAAAGATTGTACTGCAGTCCTGAAGATGGTACATATCTGAGTCTGTAATTGGTTATACTAGCATGAGGTTCACAGTTTGAATCCCCCCAGAACTTGAGGCTAACAGGTGATTCGGACCCAAAACAGAAAGGAGGGTTACCCTGTCTGTTACCTGATCACACTATTGCACTCTGAGGTTGGTACGGTGGGAGCAGAGGGCCTGACCTGTGGAATGCATTTGTGACAGCTTTGGTTGGCAGCAGTGCGATAAAAAGTAACTGGTAACACAAGCTTTTACAGTTCAGTGTGTCAGCTTAATACTGTACAGTACAAGTCATGTTAAACTGTTCCCTCAACTCACTGGTGTAGCATTGTTCAATGAGTTTCCTAATCTGTGCAGTGTTTAATTCAATGAATTAGTAAAAGGTTAGTATTGGTTTGCATCTAGCTGTTATGTACTATAAGCTTTATTTTCATCTGAGTGCTTATGAGTTTCATTTCAGAAGGCAGACTAGACAACTGTTAATGAATGCTGTGATATTTATAAACAATGCTCTTAAGGAATGCTGTGATATTTATAAACAGTGCCATGAAAATGTAGCAACTGCCATTTCACTAAACAGTTACAAGTGAGTTGAATAGGCAGTGAAGGATGGTTGGAGAATAGTTGAACGCTTCAACAGTTCAAGTTGCCACTGCAGTAGCACCACAAAAAAAAAATGCTACACCATTGAGTTGATTGAACCGTTTAATGTGACTTGCACTGTACAGCTAACTTGCAAAATAAGGCAGTGATTTATTTTTAAAAAAGTAAACAGAACCATATCATTGTGCTTACAGTCAAAGTTCCTACATGTTTTATTTTTTTTTCAAGTGCAAGTTAGAGTAGCTGTCATTAGGGAAGAAGATGACTTCCAACTACAGTGGGTACACTGTAGACTAATTGAGGCAGTTGTGCCCAGACAGAGGAGTCCAGTATGAGGGAAAAACCAACAAGCAGACCCTCATAGATGCTCTGATGGCCATTGATGGCCAGAGCATTGAGTCACAGTCCATGACTGGAAAGGACCAAACTTGGACATGGAGGGGCCAGCAGCCAGTGCAGTGTCCAGATCCAGTGAGGAGGACAGCAGGGCCAGTGCAAGCCAAGGGCCACAGCAGCAGGAAAAGGCCACCAGTATTCTGAAGCCAGAAGCAATCAAGCTGCAGATTGAGTTGTGCAGGATGGAGCTGGAGTTCCAGAAAGAAGAGAAGTGAGAGCAGCAAGCTGCAGAGGAGAAGAGGGAGTGAGAACAGCGAGAAGCTAACCGTAAAGAGCAAGAGTGCCAGCAAGCCACAGAGGAGAAGAGGGAGTGAGAACAGCAAGAGGCTGACCATGAAGAACATGAGTGCTAGAGGCAACATGAACTGGAGAAGCTACGACTCCAACCACCAGCACCAGAGTAGGTAAGTGGCCTGGGTTTAACTGGAACTACAGGACTGGGTTAAAAATTAAATTCCAAATTGATAGCTAAATTTAAAGAAGGGAGAATATGGATGCCTTTTTAAATTCCTTTGAAAAAGTTTGTATTCAGGCAAATATTCCTAGAGGTCCTGGAGCTTCCAGTTATCCCCGCTACTTACCAGGAAATCTCGGGATGCATTGGGTCAAATGAACAATGAGGACAGTAATGATTACAGCAAACTTAAAGTGGCACTTTCAAAAAAGTTTTATTTAACTGCAGAAGCATACAGAGCTAAATTCCATAAGCTCAGGAGAAACCCTGACTTGAGCTATGAGGAGCTAGTCACAAAACAACCTCAGTTTTTAAAACTTTGGTTGGAAGGAATTGAAGCAAACTCTGTAGATAACATTGAAAATGCTATATTTTTAGAACAGTGTTTTGGGGCATGCCCAGCAGAGCTGAAAACCTGGCTGGAGGACTGAGATCCTAAAACAGTGCAAGAGGCTGCTGAACTCTTGGACCACTATGCCAAGAGAAGACCTGCTCTGAGAGCAAATGGGGCAAGGGTGGCAGTGCAGAAAGGGAAAAGCACACCTTCAGGGCAGCCAAAACCCTCATTGCCTCACCAAAACCAGTTAGCCCCAGGTTTCAAAGAAAAGATTTTTCTGAGAAAAGAAATGAATGTTGGGTTTGTAAAGAAACTGGGCATATTGCCAGACAGTGTCCCACAAGGATGAGCCATACGCAAAGTGGTGCTAGGAAAGAAGTGGGTTGCTTGTGTGTCCCTGAAAGCATGCCGGTAAACATGAGGGAACACATGCACCCAGTCACTGGGAATGGTGTACAGACACAAGGGTTAAGAGACACAGGGGCATCCCTGATGTTGGTAAAAGAGGATCTGGTAGAGCCTGATCAGCTTATACTCAATAAATTTGTAACTGTACAAGAGTTCACTGGGGAGGAGAAAACATTGCCACTCACTAGTGTTCTCCTAGACTGTGGTGAGACTGGGGGAGCTGTGCAACAGGTCACCGTAGCAGAAACTTTAGCAGTTGATGTAATTATCGGCAAGAATCTCAAACAGGGGATGGTGTGTGCAGTTACCCACAGTCAAGCGGCAAGGGAAAATTGTAGTTCCCTGGACCCCGTAGAAGCCACCGTGGAAACCACTGGGAGGCTGGTTCCCCAACCTGTGTCTTCTGCTATGGAGGCTAATGAAAGGGGGGTAGAAATTCCCCTGGTAGCAGTTAACCAAACAGCTATGGAGGGTTACTCCGAGGAAGGAGAGGTGACCCATTGTCAGAGGGTTAGGTATGGCAGTAATTCTGAGTGCCCAGATGCTGGTGCTGGGGACCCTAGTTTAGACACTGAAGGGGACCTGTCCCATGCCTTGAGAATTCGTAAAGAGTTTGCAACTGCTCAGAAAAGTGAACCTAGTATAGAGAAGCTGAGGGCTTGGGAAGACTCTGACAGAGCACAGGGAGGTGATGGTAAACATAAGGTTTATTGGGAAAATGGACCAATGTATACTCAGGCTGTAAAGACAGAGTGAGGGGTGATAGGCAGGCAGCTTGTCGCTCCCCAGGGGTACTGTGAGCAGTTTCTCAAGACTGCACATGATATTCCCTTGTCTGGTCATCTGAGAATCATGCGCACTATGCAGTAATTGGCACAGAATTTCTATTGGCCCAACTTCACCCAGCAGGTGAAGGAGTACTGCAGGTCTTGTCACCGGTGCCAAGAAAAAGGGAAGGCCAGGAAGAAATCCCAAGCCACCCTAATTCCACTGCCCAAAGTGGAGGAGCCATTCCAGAGGGTGGGAATGGATATTGTGGGGCCTTTAAATGCCTCCAACTCCTCCGGGAATAGGTTCATCCTTACTGTGGTGGATTATGCCACCCGGCACCCAGAGGCAGTCACCCTATCCTCTCTGAGGAGAGACAAAGTGGCAGATGCCTTACTTGGGGTTTTCTCCTGTGTTGGGTTTCCGCAGAAGGTTATCACTGATTGAAGGGGGTCCTTCATGTCGGACCTCATGAAATGTTTACGCGAGAAGTGTGGGGTGATGCAGAGACACATGACACCTTATCACCCGCAAGCCAACAGGCTTGTGGAAAGATTTAATGGTACCCTGAAGTCAATGCTCCAAGCATTTGCTGAACAGCATGGGAGGGACTGGGAGAAATACCTACCCCATCTGCTGTTCGCATACAGGGAGGTGTCCCAAGAGTCGACAGGGTTTTCCCCCTTTGAGCTCTTATATGGACACCAGGTACGTGGGCCCCTAGACTTGATCCGGGAGGACTTGGAAGGGAAGCATGCCACCCAGGGACCTCCCATAGTGGAAAATGTCCTTAGGTTTAGGGAAAGGCTGAAGGAGCTTATGAGGACAGCCCAGAGCAACCTGGCAGCTGCCCAACAAAAACAAAAAGTGTGGTACAACCGCAGAGCTAGAGCTCACACAAACATGGTGGGTCAGGAAGTCATGGTCCTCATCCCGGTCCAGATGGATAAGCTGCAGGCTGAGTGAGCAGGAACGTACAAAGTAGTTAGGAAGGTAAATGACATGAACTATATCAGAGAGTTACCTGACAGAAGACATACAGAAAGAATGTACCATGTCAACATGATGAAGCCATATGCTAATAGGGCTGACATGGTGTTTGCAGTGTGTAGTCTTGGGGAGGGGACAGATGAAGGAGACCCCCGTCTGGACTTGCTGGAAGAAAGCAAGTGGGAGTCCTCTGTGGAGGCAGTTAAGCTGTCACCCGAGCTGGCCCCGGACAAGATCCAGGAAGTAAGAATGGTTTTAGCAGACTTTGCCGCACTGTTTAGCACCAAGCCTGGACTAACCCCCTTAGCGACGCACGATGTGGAGACAGGGATGCAGGCGCCCATATGGCGAACAGCATATCAGGTGTCAGAGGCTGTCCAAAAGGATATTAGGAGGGAGGTGGAGGAAATGCTGGATTTAGGGGTAATCCAGAAATCCCACAGCCCCTGGGGCCTCACCCGTAGTCCTTGTTCCCAAGCCAGATGGCTCTACTCATTTCTGTGTGGACTATCATGGACTGAATGCCATCACAAAGTCAGATGCCCACCCGATGCCCTGGACGGATGAACTACAGGACAAGTTGGGAGAGGCGACCTAACTTAGAACGACTGACCTGACAAAGGGGGTATTGGCAGGTAGAGTTAACTGACAGAGCTAGGGAGAGGTCAGCCTTCATCACTCTGCCAGGGTTATTTGAATTTAAAGTAATGCCGTTCAGAATAAAGAATGCCCTGGCCACTTTCCAAAGGTTGGTGAATCGGGTGTTAAATGGTGCTGAGGAGTACACTGTGGTGTACCAGGATGACATTGCCAATCTTTAGTGCCAGCTGGGAGGAACACCTGTCCCACCTTAGGGAAGTGCTGGGCAGGATACAGAGGGCCAGGCTCACTGTCAAAGCTGAGAAGTGCCAGGTGGCCCTGGCTGAAGTGGCATACCTTTCGCATGTTGTAGGCCAGGGCAGCTACGTCCTAACCAAGTGAAAATAGAGGTGAGCAAGGCATGGCCCAGACCAGAAACACAGAAGCAGGTAAGGAGTTTTCTGGGGACAGCAGGGTACTATAGAAAATTTGTACCCAATTACAGTGCCCTGGCTGCTCCCCTATCTGACCTGGTAAAGAAAAGGATGACTAAGAAAATTACCTGGGAACCAGCCTGTGAAAAAGCCTTTACCAGACTAAAGAAGGCACTGTGCAGTGCTCCTGTGTTGACAAGTCCTGACTATAGCAGACCCTTTATAGTCCAGACTGATGCCTCAGATGTGGTATTCGGGCAGTACTGAGCCAGACATCCAACCAAGAGAAGGCTCACCCCATTGTGTACCTAAGTAAAAAGTTACTTCCCAGGGAGCAGGCATACTCTACTGTGGAAAAAGAGTAGTTTTGCCATGGTGTGGGCCCTAAAGAAGTTAGAGCCATACTTGTACGTGCAGCATTTTGAGGTACAAACTGACCACAACCCCCTGGTTTGGCTGTCACAAATGCATAAGACAAATGGTAGACTATTAAGATGGAGTCTTGCCTTGCAAGGGTATGACATGACGATCTTACATAGGGCTGGAGCAACCAATCAGAATGTGGATGGTTTGTCCCGTTGTTTTGAGGTGTAAACTGAATTTTTAGAACTCATCCCATGTAGGAATTGAGCCCCCAAAGTTCAATCTAAGGAGGGAGGGATGTCATGGGAAAAACCCTCTCAAATTATTATTGTATGATATCTGTATTATAAATACATGGTCTGTGTATGACCATTTCAGTGTAGGAGGAAATTGGCCTAACATCAAGGTGTCAGGCTGAAACCAGGAGGCAATTAAAAAGACCAGAAAAACCTGATTAAAGGTTTCCTGTTTTTGTCTTAATTAGAACCTTTGAGCCATTTTGCCAGGATATAGGGCTCATAAAGTTTTATGATTCCTGCTGGAAGACATATCTGGTAACAACATTGTATTAAAGGTCATAAACCCTTTGATCTGCCTTGGGAACAGGAACCACCATAAAATGAAAGAGGAATGTTTAAGGAAAGGATGTCATATTTAGGAAATGTTTTTTTTCTGCTGATGTTCACATTTGTTAAAATACCTCCTGGTAGCAATTATGTGAATTAACAAAAAGGGAGGATCCTGCTGAGCTCATTCAAAAGGGGTTGGGGAGATAGAGTTGAAAATGTATCAGTGTGTCTGAAGTCAGTATATATCTCTTGGTCTCTGAAAGAAGAGGGTAAAATCTCTCTAACTTTAAATGCATCACCTTGTGCCACGCCAGTGACCCGGGTTCGGGAACAAGCCCGGGCTGCTGGGGGTCGGCAGGGAAGGGAGAGGATTGAGCATCCAGAGGACAGCTCTCCTCTCCTGGGAAGGGACAGGGGTCCCTGTACGGCACTTGGCTGATTTCTGGTGGAAGACAGAGACACAGCAAGTGCTGAGGAGCAGAAAAAGGAGTGGGAGGAATGGCAGACGTCAGAATCAATGCCTTGACGTTAGGGCGCCAGCCACTTCCCAAAACAAGGAAAAAACTCCTCTCGGCTCCGGCAGAGACGGAGCACCGGAGCTTGCCCCCGATTTGCGGCTGCCCTCCTGACACCCCCCTGACCAATGCTACTGAATTGTTAGGGTGTTGGGGCCCACCTCATCCCCGCCCAGGGGGTAAACTGAGGCTACATGGGTGACGGAGGTCTGACCAGGTAGGAACAGACCGCAGGGGGAATGACTCCTTGGTGCTCCCGAGGAGACCAGAGCCGAGGGGGAGAGGGGGAATAAATAAGACAATAATAACTTGAAATGCACTTAGAAAAGTAATACTTAGAAATAAATTTACGCCTTTTGTGGTAGGAGTGTTTTGTCTGTAACTTCCTATTTATTTTAAATGATTGTATGCTCTTTGATATTTGTTCTGTATTTCATCTTACTTGTTTTACAATTTTTTAGTAAAGAACATTTTCTTTGAAAGACTGCCTGGGTGTCTGTCAGTTCTTTTTGCATGTGACGTACAGGTGGTTAAGTATGACAGCTGTTCAACAGCTTGATGGTGTTACCGAGCTTGGGAAAGAAGGTAAGAATATACCTAAGATCCCTTATAGAGTTTTAAGGGTTCATTTTGCAGACCTGGCTTGGAACCCCGGTGAAAGATTGTACTGCAGTCCCGAAGATGGTACATATCTGAGCCTGTAATTGGGTATGCTAGCTAAGGTTCACAGTTTGAATCCCCCCAGTACTTGAGGCTAACAGGTGATTCAGACCCAAAACCGACAGGAGGGTTACCCTGTCTGTTACCTGTTCACACTATTGCACTCTGAGGTTGGCATTGTGGGAGCAGAAAGCCTGACCTGTGGAGTGCGTTTGTGAAAAGTACCACATCTAGAATGGCTGAGTGTTAGGATCCTTGACCAGTGTTACCAGGAAGCACCAAGATATCTCGTCAGCGAGAATGCCGACCTCCTCCACAGTGGTGGCACAATACCGTTGCAGGTATTGTATCGCCTCTTGCATCACTGTTTTCTGTGGGGGGCTGCACCCCACACCCCCCCCCAGACTCTAGGATTCCAACTCCAGGTTGGAGTTGGTCTGGGAAGGGGGCGGAACACTGGGGGAAGGCGAAACACAGAAAAAGAACCATTGCCACGAATGTCGCCGTAATGGTCTTTTTCTGTGTTTCACCATCGGGGTGTCGACCACAAGGGGTGATACGGTGTTACCATCATGCAGTCCTGCAAAATATTAAGCAGGACCTGACTTCTGGTGCTCCTGGCCACTGGGATGTCCTAGTTTAAGTCTGGCAAGTTGAGATCACCCATTAGTACAACTTCCTCCTCTGCTGCCTTCCTCCCTACTTCAGCACCCAGTTCCTTATCTCTCTTTCTCTTCTCCTTGTCCCAGTGGTCTGTATACCACCCCTATGTGAGTCATCCTGCCTGATAATTCTTGTGAGCTGAACTCACCTGATTTTGCCTCCCCCCCCCAATGGCAGCATCTACTACTGCCTCGATCCCTTCTCTGATGTAGATGGCCACCCTCCACCTCTACCTATCCCTTTATCATGCCTATATAAGGTAACTCTATTCCAATGTAGCACGCTTCCTCTCAATGCCTTAGATTGCATTTCAGCTGGGCTACTGGTTTGTGGCATATTTGTTGCATGCCACAAACCAGCAGCACCCCTCAGCAGAAATGTGAATTGACTTTTGTGAGTAATGCAAAGGTTAGAGCCTGCTACTTTTGGAATGTGTTACGACTTTGGGAGCTTGTGGTACTCCTTTTAGCATGCTCCCTTTGATCACCTGTGAAATTACCTGGGTGGAAGCAATTTACTTTAAAGGGTCAAATTTAGGCAATGCACTTTATTTAAGAATAGCTACTGCTGGCATTTCATAGTTAGGATCAAACTGTGGGTTTCCACCTTGACATTAGGTGGTTTGACTTGCTTACATTGGAATTCCAGTCTGAAAACTACGAGAGATCCATTTTCATGGAGTTAAAAGTAAGAACACAGCCAATTCAGGCAGTTTAAATGCTTTAATTCTTAAATTTACCATTGGGGTGAGTGCACTAGATTCATTTTGTTTGTTATATAAGGTGTAGCCTGGGATTACTATGTCCCAGTCATTGTTCACACTGGTCCTAGTTTCTGTAGGGCTACTAGATCCAGCCCAGAGTGTGCCACTGAAGCCTGGACTTGTTCCTCCCTTCTATTATTCCCTGAACACCTTTCCCCCTTTCCCAGGGGGAGTCCTGTCTAGGTTGCCCACTGCACCTCCCTCAACAGCGAGATCTCCCACTTAGCCTCCCCTTCAGCTAGTTTAACTGTCTGCCAATGTAGACGTCAAACTTCTGATCTAACACTAGTCCCCTCTCTTGTCAGGAGCAGGCTGTCACCTTTGAAGAGCCTTGTGTCCTAGAACCCCATCCCCTATAAAAATTGCCCCTGTTCCTGACACACCCACTTCGACCACCTGTTGAAATCCTCAGTCTCTATCTCCCTTACTCTGTTCTTCCCATTGTCCCCACCCCAGACAGGGAGGACCTCAGAAAATGCTAAGGAAGCCAAGTGCTTCTTCAATTCATCCCCCAACCTCTGGAAGTCTCTTTTCACTGTCTCCACAGGCCAGTTTGCCAGACTGTTGGTACCAAGGTGTACCAGTACTCTCCACTCCCCCTTTTTCTGATATCCTTCCTATCCTCTCCCAGTCTCAAATGGTTGATGCTCCAGGCAGGCATCTGACCACCCTCTACCCTTATCCTCTTGACTACTACCCTCTCCACACCTCTAACTCTAGAGTCTCATCACTAGAATCTTTACTGATAACTTCTGACCCCTCCTTCCCTCAGGCATCACCATGTCTCCCTTCCAGTCAGCACCAACTGACCCACGGTCACTCTTGCCCAAGTCAAGTACCTGTGCCTCTTCCACAGGCACAACGTGATCTGCAGTTTGTACCTTGTGGGAAGAGTTGACTGCTGTGTGACTGCCTCTGCCATTTGAACCCCCATCTGGTGCATGCAGAGAGCCAGAGGGAGTGACCAGGGCAGGGCCAGCCTCCATGCCATTCACAAAGGTGCAGCATGCTGGTAGAGGGGGACTCAGACTACCCATCAAGCAACCTACACTAAACACTATGTGCCCCTCCATCCAGTGGATGGTGGCCCGGTGGGACAAGCAGCTGCCCCCAACCCCCAGACCTAAGCCCCAGAACATGCTGTAAACACTGTGGGCTACAGGAGGCACTGTACTGGTAGCTGTATGGGGGTACTGTATGCCAGTATCCACAATCCCCTGCTCCACACAGAACAGGCGAGCCTTCAGTGAGAGACATCTGATTGGATGCCAGCCAGTGTCCAACGTTAATTCCACTTCCTGCCCCCTGTCTCCATTGTGCTGTAATGCACCTGCCATGACTGACATGCAATGCATGCCTGTTCCAGGGCATGGGCCAACGCAGACTGGGTATGTGCCTTTAGCATGTATCTGGTCCTCTGTGGTACATGGGCATATTATTGGCATTGGTATGGCAACAGAGTTCAAGCTAGCTGCATCTCGAAACTGAACTAAATGTTACAGTTGGACAAGGAAATGTACTTTATCCTCTTGTCAATGTTGCAGTTGGACAAGGCAATTTACTTTAGCCTCTTGTGCATGATGAACACTAAATTTAAAAATGTGATAATCCCTGCTCTACTGATTAGACCAAACCAGTATGCTGTCTCTCTTTTTAAAGACACTTTTATAAGCAAGGGGAGGGAAGGAAAGGAATTTGGTTTTATACAGCACTTTTCTCACATAATGAAAAGTGCCTTACAGACCATAAAGAGTTGCATCAGATATTGGGTTCCCATAGCACCAGGACATGGCACTCTCTAACTCTCCACTCCATGACAATATGTGTGTAATTTCTCCCCATAGGGGCTTTACCTTTAAGGCTCAATAACACTCACACATCAAATGCACCAGCCACCATGGCAGCCAATCAGTGCAGCGGTAGTGCTACTGCTCATGACACTGGCAATCAGCATTTGGGAATAAGCATGGGTCATCGAGGACCAGGGGAGAAGGAGGATCAAGCATCCCAGAAGCAGACATAACCAACTGAAGGCTCTATCCCAGGTACCTGCCCCTCCCCTCCCCTTTCTGGTCATGGTGAAAGAGGAAGCTGAACGATCAGAGAATGAACATCTTATTTCTAAACTAAATGCATTATTAAATGAAAACACTGGAATTATACCCACAACACACATCCAAGACCTTTGGGAGAAGGAGACTAACATTCCTCCATTAGGAAAAAATTGGGGGGGGGTAATTTGGCACTTGACACATAGGACCATGACTTTGGCAAGTTGGAGAGAATTCAAGTGGAAGGTGGTTGCACAGTATTTCCTCCCTCCAGATAAAACCTTTCATATAGTGTCTACCCCTACCAACTGCTGCTGGTGGACTGTGGTCAAAAAGGCACCCTATTTCATATCTTTTGGGAATGCCCCCAGCTCTCCCACTTCTGGCAAGAGGTATGCTGTTTGATTGCTCAAGCATTACAATTGCAAACCCCATGTGGGTTTGAACAAGTAATACTAGGGCTCCCCCCACAGGGGGCCAGGAAGGGAGACAAGCTATACCTTTTTCTGATACTTACTCTGGCTACCTTGAAAACTATTACACAATGCTAATTGCTCCCAACCCCCGAGCCTTCCAAACTGGTTAGAGAATTGTAAGAAAATACAATCGCTAACTGATCATTTCCAGGCTAGATGGTACCCCTTCACTTCAACAGTGGAAGAGGTGGAAGGAAATTCAGTACTGAATAAACTCGCAGCTTGGAGCAACGGGTGGCAGCCTTGAAAGGACCTTTGAGACATTCTACAGTCAGACCTGGTTAATCCATAAGCATTTGTGTTAGCTCATTTTCTTACGTAATAAAAATCTATGTAGTAACAAGACAAGTACAACATGAGCAATCTTTTCAAAATGATTTATTACTTTGCCTCAGTTACATTTTAGTCACTTTTTAACAATTCAGTTACATTTAAAATAATCCAAGATTCCATTCTGTTTAGCACTCCCTGCACCTTTTGCATTTACACATTTTTTCATATCAAGAGCATAGTCCACAAATTTCTGTGTTTCATCCGATGGGTTTTGCTCCAGGTAGGAGATAATGAAATCTAAGCATTTTTTTGTCTCTAATGATGTAATTGGAGGTGTTGGTGCTGCTGGCTCAAGGTTAGAATCCTCATCCATAGGCTGTATGTGTGATGTGGTGTTGGGTGGCAAAAAAATGAAGTTTCACATTTGACAGACCTGTTGGTGGGGTATGGCTTGTGGCATTGTCTGCAAGCAGGATAACATGTTTTCGCCATAGGCGCATTGCTCTGTTGAAGTCAATGAGCCATTCTTTAAATTCATTCCTGGTCATCCATGCCTTTGAACTGGCCCTGTACCCGGCATACAATTCTGGGTCAAAATTGCCTGAGAAACAACGAGGTTTACGAGCCTTCCCAATTACAAATGGCTTCCACTTGTCTGAGCCATCAGCATTGCAGCATAAAGCCACAGTCAGCCTGTCCTTTGATTTTTTTATCCCTGCCACTGGAGCTGAGGCAAGAGTTGCACTGGGACCTAGTCTATAAAATAGACCGGTCTCATCAATATTGTAAATTGCACTGGTGTGAACTCTACAGCACCTCCTGTAAGTTATCCTCCCCGCAACAACTGCTGAATGGTCAGCACTTGCTGCCTCCCATGGTACAGTTTATGACTAAGCCCATGTCTTTTTAAACTCCTGTATTCACCCCCGAGAATATCCAAATTCTGTTACCCCCTGCTGTTCTCCAAAGAATTTAGCCTTTTCAGTCACCATAACATCAGAGATGCTTACACCTTTAGCATTCATTTCTGCTACCCACATACTGAGTGCTGCTTCCACCTCTAGGTGCTTCCCACTGCGGATCCTGTTTAGGCTGCTTGAATCAACAGCAGAAGCTAGCCATTTCTCACGAGCTCTCCAAATGTCACTGCAGGTTGAGGCTCCAAGGGTAAGCTGGAACTCTGACATTGCATACAGTGCCATATCTTTGTAAGTTGCCTTTGGGTTACTCTGCCTCCAAACACATAATGACCTTTTCTGTGATATTGAGATCTCTGTCCGGCCCCTCTTTGTAGGTGTAGATGACATTGCGTCTGAGAAAAAAAAAAAGGTGATGTGAAATGATACAGGATACTGTACTGTACTGTAAAATCTCATTCATATGCTTTTAATCAGCATGTTAAGTTTAAAGATGAAATAAACTAAAAGCCAAATTTTTTTTTTTTTTAAATTGGTCATCTTGGTCTGAGGAAAAAAAAAAAAAAAGGTTGTTAGCCAAAAGTTAATGTGAAAAAATATTGGATACTGTACTGTAAAAGGCAGGGTCTTTGAAAACAGTAAGCTAAAACACACAAACAAAAAGAGATCGGAAGCACAACGGGAGAAGGACACAATGGGGGAAGGCAGGGTCTGGACCAGGAGAAAAAAGAGATTGGGAGCTGAGAGGTTGGGGGGGGGGCTTGTGCAGTTTTTGTGTCTCAGAATCGGTGCCTTTGCCGTTTGTTTTGGGCTCTGAGGAGAAAGGTTGTCTCAGAGGTGAAGTTATGTGGGGGTTCAGTGTAGCGCAAGCTGACAGTGCGAGGGAAGGTAGCCGCAGAGCTTGTCACATTGCTGTACATCTCGGAGATTCGGACAATCTACTGCAGCAGGAGAGAGAGAGAGGTTTCCTTAAGGGAGCAAAAAAGAGATCGGGAGCACAATGGGAGAAGGACACAATGGGGGAAGGCAGGGTCTGGACCAGGAGAAAAAAAGAGATCGGGAGCTGAGAGGTTGGGGGAGGGGGGGACTTGTGCAGCCTGATATCAAGGCGTGCTGAAGGGTCACAACCGGAGATGAGAGGGCACAATGGATGATCATTTTTCTGTAACATTTTACTGTAACAATGAAGAAAGCAGAGCTTCACTAACCTAGTCAGGAGAAATCAGACGAGACGCCAGTAGATGAGACGGCAGTGGAATCTGTTAGGGAATCACAGCTGAAAAGTAAGAGAGAAGGGTCATTATCGAAAACATTAAGTTAACAGTTTGCAAAAAAGGGTATTCAATGAAATATGAAGCTTTACACTTACCTAGCCAGCGGCAGGAGAACAGTTATAGAAGTTAAGCGGGAATGTCGCATTCAGCACTGTATCAGGCAACGGTAACACGCCAAAGCATTAGCAGGGATTATAAAGCACCAGCAATTATCACTCAGTTAAGGCTGTTAACACCTCCACCTGAGCTCACTAAAAACGGATTATAGAGGTCAAATACAATGTGAACTAATGAGCCTGTTTAAAAGAACTGCAAACGGATTCGGATTCTCAGTTTTCCATATTAAAGAGGTCATTAACCTGAGATGAAATCCGTTTGCATTGATTCTCATTCGTAATGTGAGGCATACGGACTAATGAGGCATGGATTAAACAGGTCTGACTGTATATGCAAGACCCCCCCTCCTCCTGGGGTTTAGAGCATCAGAGCAGTGCACTGGGGCATACACCATTTGGACATTTGTTTTGGGATATCACAGCCCAGGCCCTTAAAGAGTTAAACTTCCAGCCTTCAGGGGACGTCTGCACTGAGAACGCCACTGAGGGGGCGAGCTTTTTAAGTCGGCGTGGGAGTGCAGAGGTGGAGAAGGAGTGGTAGTCAGAATATGGACACTGAGTGGACTGGTGAACAGAATTGCACTATGATGTACTGTAAGAGACCTTTTCGTCCCATGCTGCAATACTCCCTGTGAGAGTTCTGCTGTAAAGCTCCTGGGAGCCATTCATTGATTATTAAAGGATCCTTTACTTGTTGCTTTACATGTTGCATTCCATTGTTGTTTTCAGTGGGAGCTACTAACTGACTTTTCCCTTTCAGCCTGGCTCCCACAGTGGCTGCATGCAACCTGGATCCTAAACATGAATCATCCCTGTGTGTTTCTGCTGTGGTTGCCCCTCCCCATGGATGTTACCACCAGCATACCCTTAGACACCAGGAAGGGGGTGGGCTATATATATGTATGTCTCAGATTGTTTGTTACAATCTATGGTTTACTTACATAATGACTTACTGTCTTTGGTTACTTAACTTATAGGGGAGGATGTTGTTGTGTTTGTTATTTCTTTTTTTGTTTTTTTTTATTTAAAGGTTCTAAAAATACAGACACTGTACTTTCTGTAATACTGTGTTACTAGATGGGCACTGCCTGACTGGCTCTGAGCCTTTGTTAATTCCATTTAAATTATTGTGTTATACAGTTCATTGTTTTTTCTAGACATGCATAGGTTACATTTTCATCTGTATTGGCAGGTCGTTCCTCTTTGTATATCACCAATGTACTTAAACGGTGTCTGGTCCTGCCTATTGTGCACCTGATGCACTTTGGTTTCTGTAATAAAACTTTCAAATACAAAAAAAGCTTCCCAGAGGATGCTCTCCTCCCCCAGGGAGGGAGGGCGGACAGCCTCACTGCTCTACTGCCACCTGGGGGAGAAGGTGGCAGTGCAACAGAGCACCTCAGGGGGAGGGAAGTCGAAGGCTGGTGCCACGCTGTGCATTCTCACATGCCTACACATGTGCACCCAAGCTGCCTTCATATTGATGGATGGAATGGGTGAAAAGCGGATACACTACCCTGTGCAGAATGATGGCCCCACTGCATCTGCAGGCTCCACATTCACCGACCTGGCCACTGTCCTGATAGCTGGTAAATGTGCACCCAAGGGACCTAGACCCATCCTGAGGGTTCCGCTCTGAGGAGCAAACCAAGTGGGTAACATGGGAGCCAAATGAGACCCAGGAGATGGTGAGGTAATGGGCTGAGGTTTGGTGGGGGCTCACGTGGGGGCCAAGGGAATCAAAGACCATGAATAGAGCAATATAAAAAAAAAGGGTGCCAGCTGCTACTGACTGAAAGAGGAATGCCCAACCGAACTGGACATGTAAGTGCACCCATACAGGACTGATTCAGGACCAGAAATACTATTTAAACTGTAAAACTCAGGGAAAATAAGGACGTGTGGAAAAACCGACTTTGAACCACTAATAGGTGCCCTTCTTCATCACCTCTGACCTGAGCTGGCATGTGACGGGGTCAGAGGATGACTGTGCGACCAAACACGGTTGGACTGCCTAAGCAGAGAGCCATGAGGGCTTGTGGACTTGTAATGGACTTAATTAATTCAGGCACCTTATCAGCATCCAATCACCTGTAGAGTAACAGGCTTCCAGACAGAAGTACATTGCTTGACAGCCCAAACAACCAAATGAGAGCTGTCATTTCACAGTGAACAACAGAGGCTGTTCTAGTACCATTTTAGATCTGCATGGGACACTGAATAGAGAGGTGCCTGCATGCTGTTGAGACAGACAGCTATTGCTGCTATTTTGCAGAGACAGACTGCACATTTGCCAGAGACAGTGAGCTGGATTTTTGAAAGTCCGAGAATGCCACAAGCCCCTGGTGCGTTGAACATATGGCATATGGAGCTTGCGGCATTCTCCTGGTGGGGTTCAGGATTTTCTATCCAGTGCACTAAACTGCCATAAGTTAGACCACCTTTTTTGTGGTCTAGCTAGCGGCAATCCTGAGGGCCATTTTTAAGGAACTCGCACCAGATATGTTGAGCAAGCTGCCGTAAATGGTGGAATCTGTCGCAACTGCACCTGAGATTGTAAAATCGTGTGCAGTTGTGGTGAAGGGGTTTGGTGCACTGCCAAAACCTAAGTGTGGTGGCACGGGCTGGATGCAAGCCCTGCAACACCCTTTGAAAATCCAGTCCAGTGAGTGTAAAGCAGAATTCCTGCTGCTGCATAAACAGGAAGTACTCACTGCTAAGCACCACATGAAAAGTGAAACTGAAGGTTGCAGGAAACTAAATATAGACTTTTGCTGGGCTGCAGTGGGGGACTGCAACTTAGAGTGAAGCTCACTTGTGAAGCTGCCCAGCTAGTAACACAGCCCAGTACTAGTTAGTGCTACCAGGGTGCCAGGATATGGTGTGTGTGGGAGATAGGATTGCGCTTTCACTGGTGGAGTTGCCTTGTGCACTGGAGAATCATCTACTGAATACTGAGATCAGGAGAGGCCTGACCTGGACTAAAGAAACAGGCAGGGTACCAAACAGAAGGAGAAGGGAGATAGAGACCAGCCAAAGAGGGACTTGTTGCATTCTGTGCCAGTGTCCCTGTGTATCAAAGGAGATCCCCTGGTCTGGGAACCATGAGTAAATTCAGGGCTTGCCCTGCACCTGTATGTTTTGTATCACAGGTGGGAAAGCATTACATGGACTAGGCCATCCAGCTTGGAATCCCAATTGGGGGTTTATAAGTATTTTGGTTGGGGGGCTTTACTTTGCAAAGTATTGCTAACTATTTAAGTGCACTACCACTGGCTAACCACATACAGCGTCATCAGACCAACACTGTTACCACAGCTGGGTACCCAGTGTAGCACCAGGAGCTTCCATACTATTTAGGGGTTCACACTAGTATCAGTGGGGAGAGGGTAGTATCCCCAGTACAGGTGGTTGGGGAAAGAAAACAACAGTACTGTGCATGTGTGATGTGGGTGCAGGTATTGTTGTGGGCTGAGCCTGAAAGGCACATGAAGCACAGCTCAGATGAATACTATCTGGCCGCGCCTTGGAGGGCATTAAAGAGCAGCTTGTGTGGTTGTACAAAGGTAATGGAAGGGCATGAAAGAATCAGTCAGGAATAAACTACATTGGCTATTTCATGCTGTTGACCGCTTTCCTTTGTAGGGTCTGAAGCTGGCCCTAATAAAGACCCTGTTATGCTATATACAATCACTGCCTGTGTGTATATTATTATTTTAAAGTATAAATTGCATGCTTTGTAGGGATTGTCACTGTACTGAACTGGTTCATAGGTGAGTTGATCGTGTGAGGAGGTGGGAAGGTTCTGCATACCAGAGAGTGGAACTATACTTACACCAGACCCACTTTAACCTTTCTCCAGGTGGAGGTACTACACTATTTTATTTTAAAGCTGGATATGAACCCCCCAATCAGGAGTTTAATTGGCAAGGCCCCTTGACCTTGTTTGAGCCCACAAGGCAGGAGTAGCCAATAGCAACTGTAACATCCAAGGCAACCCAGTGGCAAGTGGCTCAACAACTGCTTGAGGTTTCCTGGTCCAAGGACCCCAGAACAGGCCCAAGCTCTGCAGCTAGGTGGGGGGTGGGCGTCACAAAGGTGGGGATCTAAGTTAGAATTCAATGGGAAGTTCCAGTATACCAATGGAAGCAGCGGAGCAGTATTAATCAGATAGTACAAGGGAGGTGGGTGAACAGCAGAAGTAAAACATAAAAAACATATTTTAATATTTCAATTTGAAGCTGTTTCAACATTTGTTTATTTCAATTACCCAACAATATCTTTAGTAACAATATCCCTAAACTTCCTGACAGAACCGTGAAGATTATTAAAGGTAGATGCAGTAAGAATAATTTTATCATTTTAAATGATCCCATTACAGTATATTCCCAGTGTTACACTATCAAGTGCTTTATTAGTGCTTCACTTTGCTGTGGACATTCTTATATATGCTTTATCTTTCAAGCAATTATACCCTAATGTACACATACGCATGTTTGATCCCGGAACTGTTACTTCATCTTGCTGACTTGGTCAATTGTAAACTATGTCTATGGTGATGGAAGGGGAACTAACTGACAATGTCAGTAGCACCAGGACTAACCTCAACTGACAGAAGACAAAAAGATGAGAACAAGAAATCCCTTGTCACTGTGGGATACAGCACGCATAATCTCATTAATTATCAGAGATGCAATGCATAAAAACATCTAATTTAATCTATTTCGTAGAGATCTCTGCTGGCAGCTGTATGTTTTTTTACTCAATTTCTTTATCTTTATTTTTATTAAGGTGTTTACCCTCCAAGCCAGGCAGCCTACATCAGGCACTCACCACTGAACTTCCAACCCCAACAACACCCATATCCCATGAGTCTGGTCTTCCATTACTTACCCCCAGTGATAGGATTTACCCCAGAGAATGCCCTTCCTCTGTTCTAAAGTGGGATAAAGGTTGCAGCATAATGGGGGGCACAGGGCCCTGAGAGTGCTGGGGGTCTTTATTCTGGCAACTGCCTTTTCATTTTCCCCCTTTTATGTCCATGCCCTGGTCCCATCTCTCAAAACTGCCAAAGAAGGGAGCATAGACACATTATACAGCAAATAAGTTACTTTAATAATAATAAACTGTAGCAAAAAAGTGCATCATGGTGCCAAATGTCAGAGACAGTTGTCCACCCCCTGGTGCTGTCTGTAGCTGTTTGTTGTTTTGCTTTGTCATTTGCAATAAACTCCGTGTATCACTTTTTGGCAGTTTTGTGAATGGAGGGTCTAAGAATCTATGAGTGAGTACAACTCACTCCTTCCTGTGCAGCCTCCTCAGTATTTTTGCTCTCTGGAACCCATCACTCCTTCCCTTCTTCCCGGGTAATGTATCTAGCCATTTGGAGAGTCATGCAAGCACAGAGGATGCCCATAGAAGAGCAAGCTCCCTGACCCACCACAGAAATTGTTGCACTGCATAAGTGCTTCCCTCCCTATGACAGGTTAACATATTCAGCGCTTCCACACCCCTCAACCACCTAATCTCAACATCCAAATCTGCTCCCAAACCCCGGTCACCAGCACCGTTAAGCAACAGGCTACCTTTACCCCTCAACCACACTCATCTATATGGCAACCCAGTTACTGAAGGAAGCAGGAAAAGTGGTTAGGGCAGCAAAAGCACAGACAGAGGAAAGGATTGCTAGCGAGATGGCTAAAGGGGATAAGACTGTTTTACAGGTACGTAATTGAGAAGACAGAAACAAGGGAAGGGATAGTAATGATCAGAAGGGTGTAAGGAGGAGACTGTGCTGAAGGTTACCAAAAAAGTAGACATCTTAAGCAGGTACTTCTGCTCAGTATTGACAGTAGAAGTAGGAGGGGATGAACTGCCATGTGACTAGCCAAATAATTAATGACTCTAACCTTTGCCTGAAGGGGCAAATATAGAGGAGACCATCTATCTAAATCTTGTTTGATATTCAAAATAAGATTATCTAAATTAAGTTTTTTCATTAAAGATACAGAGGGAGATAGTGTAATACCTAGGTATTTAAGTTGGGTATTCCAGACCATGGAAAATGGAGCAATCTCACTTTTGGTCATAAGAGAATTAAGGGGCATTATTGATTCATAATGTCAACCCCATCCCTAACATCTGAATCAACCGATTCTTTAATTGTCTGACTCATTTGTAAACTCAAGCACACAGGATTGTGTGCAGATTCTATTTCTAGGATTTCCAACTCATATGCTACTTTAATAGCTTCAGGGCTACCCCCAAACAAGGTCTATAGTTGATGAGCCCTGAGATCCAGCATAAGTTAGTTTTCCTATCTGATCCCCTGGTAATCGTCCATTCAATAATAGGAAGTTTTTACTCGTTAAAGATGTAGCAAGTAACTTTCCTCCATTATTGCTTCTTAAGTCCTTTGTAACTCTAGTATTTCAAATCCTGGGGTTAAGTTCAGTCAGAAGAGATATCAAATGTGTTATGTTTGAATTTAAAGGTATCCTTGCGTTGAAGTCTCCAAGTAAGATTATTGGTATGTCAGACTCAGTGTCCATAAGCTGACTTCTAGCAGAACTAAGTTGAGATCTAGACTTCAATCAACCAATCAATCAATCAAAATCTTTATTTAACCAGGCGAATATCATTAAGCAAGCTCATTTTCAAGATGGACCTGGAAAGGAGAGGTTAACAATGCATACAAAGGAATACTCAGTTACATCATAACTGGGTAAACAATATATACAAAATGAATTCACACTTATAGTATTTACACAGAGCAGTAATTATACACAGGAAGTTTTTAATACACATGAAATAGAGTATTAAAAAGAGCCATTAAGCTAAGACCATGAAGAGCATCCAGCTAAAAAGTACAGCAACTGCAGTACAGTATATACAGGTTAAACGTACGCAACAATAATTACAGTGTGTATTTGATGCATTCTGAACATAATTATTGATTGAAGGAGCTTGGTGGGGCAAGGGAGGGTGGGGAGGGGGATGCAAGAGGGTGAGTAAGGAGAGGTATAAGGGCATGTAGTGATTGTAGGGGTGAGGGTGGCAACAGTTAGGG
The DNA here is from genome assembly GCA_016271365.2 of Neoceratodus forsteri. Classification (NCBI taxonomy): domain Eukaryota; kingdom Metazoa; phylum Chordata; order Ceratodontiformes; family Ceratodontidae; genus Neoceratodus; species Neoceratodus forsteri. The sequence continues at coordinate 354,085,393 of CM057454.1, read as the reverse complement.
AGTGGAAAGCAAAACACCATGATGGTGTCAAGGGGGGTAAGCAAGGAGTGTAGGTGGGAGCCAGGGTGATATGGGAAAGGAACTAATGAGGAAAAAAACACAGGGTTGGGAAAGAAGGAGCAGTCAGGTAAGTTCTTATAGTCTGTAACATTGCCCAAGAGGAGTGGGAAAGAAGGGCCAGTAAAGGGATGCACTGGAGCAGATGGACTTGAGGCTAGGGGAAGGTGACATCTGGGGAAGCAGCTACAGGATTCCTTGATAGAGCGAGAATAAAGTGCTTTGAAAGCTGATAGTTTGATTGGGTAAGCCAACTTCAGGGTTTTTTGCAAGTTATTCCAGAGAGAGGGTAAAGCGTGAGATATGGCAGACCTGCCAAAGCGCGACTAGAACTTCGGTACTGCAAGGGAGATAACGGAGGAACTTCTTAAGGCTTCCGGCGGCTTCCTCTAGGTGGTCACTTAGTCGAGGATGGCCTGCTGGGGCAGCACCTGGGGTGAAGTTGGTGGGGAAAGCTCTCCATGGTGCAGTAGCGTGAAAAGTGTCCGGTGGCTTCCTCCAACCAGTCACTTAGTCGAGGATGGCATGCTGGGGCAGCACCTGGGGTGAAGTTGGTGGGGAAAGCTCTCCGTGGTGCAGTAGCATGAAAAGCTTCCAGCAGCTTCTGCCAGCCAGTCACTGAGCCGAGGATGGCCCGCTGGGGCAGCACCTGGGGTGAAGTTGGTGGGGAAAGCTCTCCATGGTGCAGTAGCATGAAAAGCTTCCAGCAGCTTCCGCCAGCCAGTCACTTAGTCGAGGATGGCCTGCTGGGGCAGCACCTGGGGTGAAGTTGGTGGAGAAAGCTCTTCATGGTGCAGTAGCGTGAAAAGTGTCCGGTGGCTTCCTCCAACCAGTCACTTAGTCGAGGATGGCCTGCTGGGGCAGCACCTGGGGTGAAGTTGGTGGGGAAAGCTCTCCATGGTGCAGTAGCGTGAAAAGCTTCCAGCAGCTTCCGCCAGCCAGTCACTTAGTCGAGGATGGCCTGCTGGGGCAGCACCTGGGGTGAAGTTGGTGGGCAAAGCTCTCCATGGTGCATTGGCATTAAAAGCATCCAGCGGCTTCCTCCAGCCAGTCACTTAGTCGAGGATGGCCTGCTGGGGCACCACCTGGGGTGAAGTTGGTGGGGAAAGTTCTCTGTGGTGCAGTAGCATGAAAAGCGTCTGGCGGCTTCCTCCAGCCAGTCACTTAGTTGAGGATGGCCTGCTGGGGCAGCACCTGGGGTGAAGTTGATGGGGGAAAGCTCTCCATGGCGTAGTACCGTGAAAAGCGTCTGGTGTCTTTCTTAGTTGAAGATGGCCCGCTGGGGCAGTACCTGGGGTGAAGCTGGTGGGGAAAGCTCTCCGTGGTGCAGTATCTTGAAAAGTGTCCAGTGGCTTCCTTCAGCCAGTCACTTAGTTGAGGATGGCCTACTGGGGCAGCACCTGCGTTGAAGTTGTGGGGAAAGCTCTCTGTGGTGTAGTAGATTGAAATGCGTCTGGCGGCTTCCTCCAGCCCGTCACTTAGTTGAAGGTGGCACACTGGGGCAGTACCTGTGCAGACTTATCTGTATTCTTTGTAGATGGGGAAGATAAACATTAATTATTACTAATTTGTAATGGGTAGTCTCTTCTTCTATTATTAATACCAAACTATCACCAGGAGTATAATATTCTTTGATTATTTTAAAATTTAAGTTAGTTCTGAGGTATATAGAAATACCTCCCATTTTCCTTCAGTATTTTTACTTTTTTGTAGCTGCTTTTGATATACTAAAGTATCCTGGTAGCTTTGGTGCTTCCTCTAATGTACACCATGAGCCAGATATTCAAACTGCGCCAGGCTGTGGCGCAAGCCTAGGTGCAGTGCAACTTGGCTGCGCAGGGGCGTGGACTGGGCGATATTTAACGGAGCTGCACCATGGCTCAGCATCGTTGAATATCACACCTTGGCCACCCGCAGTGCACATGGTGCAGTAGCACTGTGCCAGCACAAGAGGCCAGAGTGGAGCAGGGGGATGCGCTAGCGCAAGTTCCATTGCGCTAGGCGCAACAACCGCGATATTCAAAAGTGCACATGCAAATGGGGCCATAATGTATGCAAGGTGCAAATGGGGCCATTTGCATGTCATTATGGTCCCATTTGCATGCAGGTGCGCCGATCCTCGATGACTTGTTCCTGGCGCCCTGCCGAGCAGCAGCCATCGGGGACCGACGCCCCCTGCAGCGCGGCAATGTGCCCCACAGCCCGATCACGGGCATTAGTAAAATAAATAAAGAATCCCATATCCCTGGTGGTCCAGTGGACTGCTGTCAGCCCAATCGCGGGCTGCAATAAAATAAATATAGACTCCTATATCCCTGGTGGTCCAGTGGACCACTGTCAGCCCGATCGCGGGCTTCAGTAAAAAAAAATGATTCCTATATCCCTGGTGGTCCAGTGGACTGCTGTCAGCCCGATCGCGAGCTTCAGTAAAAAAAAAAAACAATTCCTATATCCCTGGTGGTCCAGTGGACCGCTGTCAGCCCGATCGCGGGCTTCAGTAAAACAAAACCAATTCCTATATCCCTGGTGGTCCAGTGGACCGCTGTCTGCCCGATCGCGGGCATATGTAAAATATAAATGAATCCTATATCCCTGGTGGCCCAGTGGACGCTGTCTGCCGATCGCGGGCATAGCTAAATATAAATGAATCCTGCTGTCCCTGGTGGTCCAGTGGGCGCTGTCTGCCTGATCACGGGGATTAAGTAAAAGAAGATTCTATATCCCTGGTGGTCAGTGGACCCCTCCCCGCCACACAGTCCCCACGCCCGCTCCCCGGTCAGTGGTAGACAACTTTCACCCTGCCGCCCGTTGCCCTTCTGACACTGTAAGTGGGGCTATGCATCAGTGGTCCCAGCTTGGGCCAATGGGCGTGCAGCCAATGCCGTACACATTCCAGATATGTGAATGGATCAATTCATATATCTGGAATGTATACTGTATGGGCTGCACGTCCATTGGCTCACGCCAGGCACCAGGCATACAGCCCTACCTACGGTGTTGGGCGCGGAGCAGCAGGCGGGTGGTGCTGCCGCCCACCGCTGACCGGAGGGGAGCGGGCGGTGGGGATCAGTGGGCGGTGGGAGGGTCCACGGACCACCAGGATATAGGAGTCTTTTTTTACTGAAGCCCGATCGGGCTGACAGCAGTCCACTGACCACCAGGGATATAGGAATCATTTTTTTTACTTAAGCCCGCAATCGGGCAGACAGCGGTCCACTGGACCACCAGGGATATAGGATTCAGTGTTTTATTACATTAAGCCCGTGATCGGGCAGACAGCGGTCCACTGGACCACCAGGGATATAGAATTCAGTTTTTATTACTTAAGCCTGCAATCACAAGACAACGGTCCACTGGACCACCAGGATATAGGATTCTATTTTCAACAATGCCCACGATCTGGCATGGGGGCGCTAACACGGAGGTGCAGTTGAGTTAGTGCCACCACAGGTGGCAGCTGCAGTGTTGCGCCTGCAACTAGCAGCTCACCTGTGGGTGGCCGGCCGTGCTCCTTTTTTTGAATCAACTTTATGCGGCGCAGTAGGGGTTGGCGTATATGCTCAGCACATCCCGGCTGAATATCGGGATGTGCAGAGGCATGCGCAACGCCCACCCGCGCCTGCATACATTACTGATGCGCTCCAGCACATCGGGATTTGTGCCAGATGCAATTCCTGTTTGAACATGGCGCCAGGGTGCATCAGTGGGTTGCACATGGCGCAACACTGTTGCGCCATGTGCACCCCTTTTGAATATCTGGGCCCATGTTTCCTGGAGATATAATATGTCAAACGTTTCCACGAAGTTTACTACTTCTGGGTCAGCAATTTTTAAGTGTACCCCCTCTATATTCCAAGATAATACCTTTATTATTTTTATGTTTGTCACATCTGTTTGTCCATTATTTGTATTTATTAGTCATTGGTCTTTTCCATTTCTTAATGGCTCATACCTGTTGGTAGAAATAAACTTCTCCAAGCCTCCTATATTTGGTCTATTTTCCTCACTCGACTCCATATAGGTCTCTTTATGGGAGGCCTTTTCCTGACTTAGTTCTATCCAGTCTTCCATAGCAATAACCTGTAAACCTAATTCATCTAATACCTGTGCTTAACATAACAGAGTCTGTACAATTATTGGATTTTTAAAAATGATATCTGTGATGCACTATTTTTGCGTTTATATATTTTAATATTTTCTACTGTTTTTTTTTAGATATTCATATGTGTTATCCTTGACAGAAAAGCTGTAATTTCTTGTTTTATATACCTCAGGGTATCCTGCTCTGTAGTTTCCCATCCAAAAATAGTTTTAGTTTTATTAAGCCATGCTCCTTGTTGTTTAGTTTCATGTTGCTTAATTTTTTTGACTTTTTTTCTATCTCTTTTTGATTGTGTTCTTGTTTTTGTTCCTCTTCCTTTACTTCATGTCCTTTAATGTTTATCTCCTTTCTGTTATTATTTTGCAGTGTTTTCCTTTGTATTTTTCCCTATGTCTATTATTCCTATATCATTTTGCATCGGTACAATTTGTGCTGGCATCGGGGTAATTCCTATTAATTTTAAAGCTTTTTCCTGTCTCCATATAGCATCAACTACTGCTTTGAATTTTGTATACAATAGCACACAGTCCTGATGTACTTTGTTTGGAGGTCTTGTGGTATATATTTTCTCCCCCTTTTTTATATGTAAAAGGTGCAGAACCCATTCATTGAGATTTTCCTTTTTTTCCTTCTGTAACCTAGGCACCCCATAGATTTCTATTAGATACTCCATTTCTATACCTTCTAAGTAAAAAACATTTTTCTGTAGTACAGGGTTTGTTTCTCATTACACTGCTCTCAGATTCCTCATCATGCGATGTGTTACTGGGTGACATCATGGTGGTCTCGGCCTCCCTAGTATCTTTTGCTGTTAAAATTTCCTCATTCTCAGTCTGTTTTCTAACATATTAACATACTAAAATGCCAGCAGAATAGGCCTAACGGTCTTTCGCATCTGCTCGTTTGGTCAGCCCCCACCCTGGGAGCTGACCTTGCTGCCCCCCTCGCCTTCTCTGGCTTCTCCCTTCCCAGTTCCAGATATTCTCGCTGCATTGGATTTTGCTTCCAGAACCCTACCCCTGTACCTGTCCCACCTCCATTTGAACCCCTCTACCGTCTCTTCCTCCACCAGCCCCCTTGGCAGCACATTCCATGGCTCCACCACCCTCTCAGTGAAGTAGCACCTCCTCCTTTCTCCCCTGAATCTTCCCCCCTCCAGCTTCCACCCATGCTCTCTAGTTGCCCCCTCCTCCTTCCTTCAAAGCACCCTGACTGCTCTTCCCCTATTTACCCCCTTCATGTACCTGAAGACCTCTATCATGTCCCCCCGGTCCCTTCTCTCTTCCAATGTGTACATATTTAGCTCTTCAAGCCTCTCCCCATAGGTCCTGTCCCCCAGGCCCCAAATCATTTTGGTTGCCCTCCTCTGGACCCTCTCCAGGAGTTTAATGTCCCTCTTTTAAGTGTGGCCTCCAAAACTGCATGCAGTACTCGAGGTGCAGCCTCACCAAGCAGTTATACAGAGGGAGTATCACTTCTCTCCTTCTGGAGGTGATCCCCCTAGCGATGCATCCCAGCATCCTGTTGGCCTTGGCTACTGCCCTCCTACAAGTCTCCAAGTTGTTCATCTTGACATCCACCACCACCTCCAGGTCCCTCTCAGCCATCGAGACTTGTATTCCCCCCCAGGGTGTACACTTGGCCTGGGTTTCTGGCCCCCAGGTGCAGTACCTTGCATTTCCCTGCATTGAACCTCAGCTTCCACTTTCTAGACCATCTTTCCAGAACCTCCAGGTCCCCCTGTAGGGCCACCCTCCCCTCCTCCGCATCCACCACCACCCCCAGTTTTGAGTCATCCACAAAGAGACTCATCTCGCTTCTGATACCTGTCCTTATGTCAGAGACGTAGGCGTTGAACAGGAGGGGCCCAAGGACTGATCCCTGTGGGACCCCACTAATGACTCTCCTTACGGATGAGACTATCCCACCAACTATGACCCTCTGGGTCTGGTCCTGGAGCCAATTGCCTATCCATCTGATCATCTGGTTCCCAACCCCCATTTCTCCCAGCTTATCCAACAGGCCCTCGTGAGGAACAGAATCAAATGCCTTGCTGAAGTCTAGAAAGAGGACGTCCACTGGTCTACCCAGGTCCAAGGCACTCGTCACCCAGTCATAGAACTCCACAAGGTTTGTCTGACATGATTTTCCCCACGGGATGAATCCATGCTGTCTATCGTCCAGGCACACTGACTTTTCCAGGTCCCCCCAGCCTCTCCTTGACAATGCCCTCCATCACCTTGCCCACCACCGATGTCAGGCTGACAGGCCTGTAGTTCCCTGCCACCTCCCTTGATCCCCCCCTTGTAGATAGGCACTATATGCGCCACCTTCCAGTCTTGGGGCACCCACCCTGTCCTCAGAGAGATGGTGAAAAGCTCAGCCAGAGATTTCGCCAGGACATCCGCAAGTTCCTTTAGCACTCTGGGATATAATTTGTCTGGGCCCGGTGCTTTCTCCATCTTAAGGGACCAGAGGGCTTCCCTCACTCTCTCTGCTGTGATTTCCACCTCCGCTACCTCTTCTCCCTGCTTAGCCTTCCCCCCTCCTGCCAGTGATGCCTCCCCCTCTCCCCAGACCCGCCGATCGGTAAGGGTTCCCCCCTCCTCAGTATCACTGTCTCCTCCCATGTATGATGCAGCACCCCCATTTTCCTTGATGAAACTGGAGGTAATACTCATTTAGTACCTCAGCCTGCTCCTCCTTACTTTATTATTAGCCCTAGCTTTATTCTCATCTTTGAGTTTATTAAGAGGTTTCTTTTCCTTTTCCTCTACAGTTTCTTTCTTGTTCTCCTTCTTTGGGATTTTCTTCTTGTCCTAAACATCCTTTCTTAAAATTTCTGGTATGTTGCCCTTTATTCCTGCTGTACATAAATCTGGTGTTAAGTTTTGTTTCTTCTTCTTGTTATTTCCACCCATACCTGTTTTTTGATTTTTATAGAGTACTTGGTCTGGTCTGTTAGATCCATAATCTTTGTTGTTACTAATTCTTCTAACTTTAGCTCCACCAGTTAGTTTTAAATTACATATACAGGGTTGGTCTCTGTCAAATGGGTGAGGTAAGTTCACTTGTATGGCTTTGTTTTCTCCCAATACCTTGACCTCTGCCAACTTTCCATCTTCACCAGTGTAATGTGATTGGTCCATTGATTTATGATCCTTAATTAGTTAATTCAGAATGACCCTGATGTTAAATAGGTCATTTTCGATATTGTCAATTTCATCCTTAATTGCTGCAGGGTTCTCCAAGATCACCATGCTTGCAAAATAAGGATTTTTGATGATCTCTAACATTTGTTTGGACGGGGAGCTGCAAGAGGCAAGATCACCTTCTCCTGTAAAATGTTCTTTGTCAAAAGTTAAGACTTAAATGAGTCTGGTTCTTAAATTTTGTAGTATCTCTACACATACTTTGCTCCCCATGCATTTTCTCTAGATTTTTTAGACCATCTATAATCATATTTAAATTTTGTGTAATTTATTTCATTTCGTTCCCATTCATAGTAATGTTCATGTTAGTTGTTTTAATTTCTCCTCTGTCTTCAAGGGTCTTTTTGTTTGGAGATCTCAGTACAAATTTTATGTTTTGATTTTTGGTGGGAAATTCATCGGTCAGATGATCATCCGATGATATTCCCTCTGAGGGGTAGTAGTAATTATCCCTACTATCACTACTGTGTGGTTCATATGATTCAAAAGTAGTTTCTTCAGATTTCTCATTAAAAGAATGGTCAGTAGGGAGGTAGGGGTCAAGGGATTCAAAAGTAGCCCACCCATATTAATCTAAAGAAATTCTCTCTAACGGCAGTGATGGGTTTGATGTTTTTATTGTATTTTGACCTCCATTATTGGAGTCCCGCTCTTCCTCCTTTCTCTCTTTAGTCATGGAGAAATCTACATGAACAGGTGTACTTGTTGATGTACAATTACTGTGGTGGGATACAGGTGGCTTATCTGTATCTTTCTCCCACATCTCTGTAAGCTTAAATTGTAAAGGGTCTATTATGTCAATAGCATATGTGTTTTTCCCAATTGCTTCATTTTAGTTTTTTTAATTCTCTTGGGTTGAATTTCTTTGTCCATGATATTTTTTTCCCATCCCTGTTCATGAATGATTTCGCACTCCTAGTCTGCACCACCTATGATGAGTATTACTATAGATCTTATTTTCCACATTTTTCCAGGTGTCACTATAATTATAATAGTTTTCTATGGTCTAAACAGTTGGTGGGTTATAATTTAATTGGCTTAAAGAAAACCAAAACAAAGAATATTCCTGAATATAGTTCCTAAATAAAATTGTAAACAAAAATTCCTGGGTATAACACTGGAATTCTGGAGCAAATGTAATATGTATAGCAATCTATTTTTGCTTCTTCAGCTTCCAGTCTCAGTACTCCTAGGATTAATATTAATAGCAGTAACAACAATAGTGTTAATATCAATAAATATATATTCTAGGACTATATTAAAATTTCTGATATTTATCAACATTAAATAAATTACATCCAACAAATGCCAGGAAAAATTTGATTTTAAGTGCACGTCCAAAGAAGCAGGAGGTTTTAAACCTCAGTTACTGTATAATAAATACTGCATGATTTTCCAAGTCCTTCAGCTTATGTATACTGCTGCAGCTTCAACTTTCCTTCTTTTGTTCTTTTGACTATCAGTCCACTAAATGTGTGCTGAACTTTATCCGTGTTGCTTGAATAAGTTCTATGTAAGTTCTGGTTCTCAATGTGTCCTTCCGAACATGTTCAGCGCTCCCTGTTCTGGGTTCCCCTTCTTCTAGGCGTCTTTTCTGTAGCCAATTTCTTCTCAGTCTCCAATCAATTATGGTCACCCCAAGCAGTTCAGAGTTCTACTGAGTCTCTTATTGTAGAGTTTATAGATAGTGTTATGGTCTTCACATAAAATAGGAGAAGCAGTAAAAGGAATCTGTGGTTTCCCCAAAACTCCAAAGAAGTCCTGGTGTGCACAAATCAATACTTTAACTTCAGCCAAATCTTAAAGTGACCCCACCCCCGCAGGGTCACTTCTTTGATTATGGCCCCAGGCGGGCTCCTCCACCACATAGGACTTTGGGCCTCAGGAGCAGTATCACAGGAACAAAAAGATTGACTGAAGAATCATCAGCATAAGGAAGACTGGAAAGGTATTGGAAGTGCTAAAATCGCAGTTGCGGTTTCTCCTGTGCCTTACAAAAAAAGGTAGAAATCTGCCTTTTCAGACAAAAGTGGCATACCTGTTGTCAGCACAGGGAAAGTGTTTCCAACACACCTGCTTCTTCTCCTTCTCCTCAGGGGAACAGCAAACTGCTGAGCTGCAGCCACCAGGGAGAAGCAAGAATAGAGGGTGGGGAAGTGGACACAAGTCCATTTTCAGAGGAAAGAGTCCTGAAAAGACTTGCAGCCCTAAAGGTGGATAACATGGTAGGACTGGATACACCCCAGGGTACTGAAAGAACTCATGGAGGTGTTAGCTGCCCCAGCATCAGCCTTTTTAAACAGCTCAATGGAAACAGGCATGCTTCTGGGGGACTGGTGAAGGGCTTTGTGGCCCCCCTACATAACAGTGGAGGCAGAGAGGATGCTAGCAACTAGAGGTCAGTCACTCAAACTTCCATGGTAGGGAAATTAATGGAAACCCTGCTGAAAGAAAGACTGGTTGAGCATTTAGAGTCCAATGGGTTGCAGAACCATAGGTAGGACAGTTTCATGGGAAGAAGGTCATGTCAAATGAACCTGATGGATTTATTTGACTCGGTGACCAAGGAGATTGATCAGGGAAGGGCAGTGGATATGGTCTATCAGGGCTTCAGCAAGGTCTTTAACACTGTGCCACACAGGAGGCTGATAAAGAAGTTGACCAGCCCAGGAGTGGGGTCCAAAGTGGTAAACTGGGTTAAAAACTGGTTAACAGATAGGAGACAGAGGGTAGTGGCTAATGGCACTCACTCTAATGATGGGTGCATGACCTAGGGGATTCCACAAGGTTGGGTTCTGGGACCAATCTTCTTCAATACCTTCATATGAAATACTGCAGAGGAACGGAAGGGGAAGGCATGCCTTTTTGCTGATGATGCCAAAATCTGTAGTACAGTGGACATTCAGGAGGGGTGGAGAAAATATGCAGGGATCTTGGGAAGCTCAAGGAGTGGTCCAAGACATGGCAGTTGAGGTTAAATTCCCAAAGGTGCAAAATCACATCCATCTAGGGCACAGGAACCCTGGTGCTCAGTATTGAGGGAGCAGTTTTGACAGTCACTGGATGGAAGAGGGACCTTGGGGTTATTATATCAGAGAAACTCAAGGTGGCAGTGCAGTGTGACAAGGCTGTGGGCAGGGCTAGTGGCATACTGGGGTGCATAGGGAGGGGTACCTCCAACAGGAGAAGGGAGATAGTGCTGCTGTTATATCACTCCCTGATATGCCCCCACCTGGAGTGCCATGTTCAGTTTTGGAGACTACACCACAGAAAGAACATAAGAAGGGGGGTGGCTATCCAGAGGAGGGCAACTAAAATGGTGCAGGGTTTGTACAGGAAGCCCTATCAGGAGAGGTTGAGTGCTCTCAACACGTACACCCTGAATGAGAGGACAGAGAGGTGGCATAATCAAGACCTACAGGTACTGTACCGCATAGGGTTGAACAGGATACAGGTGGGGAGTCTACCTCAAATTAGGATGAGCACCAGGACCAGGGGACATGCAGTGAATGTGGGGAAAGGGGGAGTTCAGGAGAGATATAAGGAAATATTTCTTCACTGAAGGGTGGTAGACTCCTGGAACAGACTGCCAGAAGAAGCTGTGGAGACTAAAACAGTTGGGGCTTCAAGCATGCATGGGACAAACATAGAGGCAGGGAAGGGGGAGGGTTGCCAGAGACCAGATAGGGTCTGTGGAGGTAGAATAGGGAGGGATTACTTGGGCAGACTGGGTGGGCCAAGCATTCCTTTTCTGTCGACAAATTCTATGTTTTTATGTTTCTGAAATGAGAGCCCAGGGAAACTGTGGCATCTTGCTACAGAACTCTCAGTTTTGAGACAAAAAAAGGCTGAGAATTGATCATGTTAAGGATGAAGGCCAAGAACTGACCGTGTTGTGGTTGTGGCCCTCGAAGGAACAATGAGCTGTCAAATTTTGACACTGGCAAAAAGTTGAGTGTCGCTGTCTTACTGTAAATGGAAGAGCATTATATTTATATGCAACAGCCACTGCTGAGCATTTGAAAAACAAACTGTAGCAAGAGAAAAAAAAGAGAATCCAATCTGGAAACAAACCCTGCTGGTTGCCCCTAGAGGCCCATCCAGCAACCCTGCAAGCTGAGCTATAATGCTTACTTGTTTGCTAAAGCTTTCTGGGGTCATTTGCTTGCTCATACTACAAATTATGTGCCAGGACTACTTAGAAACTGTGTAGGCCTTGCCTATTCAGAGGACCTCAGTTTTGTTCAGATAATTGGTGGTTAAGAGTATCCTCTCATCTGTACTAGTTCAATTAGGGCAGCTGCTTCACTGCTCTCCATTATGCTGCTTGTAACACTTGCTCTTCTCCCACTTCCCAGCTAGTCTCTCCTCCCTCCCCATCCTACCCTTGCCCCCTACATTCCATCTCCCTTCTTCCCTCCCCCACTCTCCCTTCATCTTGTCTCCCCTCCCTCTCCCATTCCCATAGGCTACCTGGCTGTAGCCTACTCCCTACCTCTTAGGTTCACCTTGAAGCGCTCATGGACCTCAGCCCCTCTTCCCTTCCTCATCCCTCTACTACCCCCCTCCTCTCCTTACAAGCATCTCAATAGGCTCCCTCAGGCTCCATATCTCCTTGTTGCTTATAGTAGCAGGTGACATTGAGCTTAATCCCGGTCCAGCCCTGTCATACCCCTCTCCCCTTCCCAAAGGGTTGAGAGTGGCTCATGTCAGCCTATGCAGTCTCCTCCCCAAAACTGACCTATTACAACCAATCATGGTTAACTTGAAACCTGATGTGCTGGTGATCTTGGAGTCTTGGCTATCCACCAAGATCCCAGATACTGCCACTACTATCCCAGGTTTCTTCATCAGCGACAGGATTGTGCATAGAGGGAGGGTGATTGTGTTGCCATCTACTTTTTGTCTTGCATCCAGTTTGAACCTGTGCTGTCTGCCTCCTCCCCTTCTGCCTATGAGATGCTTCTCCTCAATTGTTCATACTAACATACATACTAACATACTATTTGCCAGCAGATTAGGCCTTACGGTCTATCGAGTCTGCTCGAACCTCAGATCCCTAGTTGGGTGCCGAGGCCCCCCCCTTGTGTTCCAGAAACCCCTATCATCCATTCCCACCCCCCTGGGCCAGGCCATCATCTGATACATCCACTTTCTGTGTCTGTCCCACCCTCTCTTGAAGCCCTCCACTGTGGATCTCTGAACCAGCTTGCCAGGCAGTGCATTCCAAGGGTCCACCACCCTCTCAGTGAAAAACCTCCTCCTCTTTCCCCTCAACTTCCACCTTCCAACTTCAAACCATGCCCTCTGGTGATACCTCCTGCTTTAGTCTAAAGATCCTCCATGTTTACCCTATTTATTCCTTGAGGTACTTAGAGACCTCAATCATGTCCCCGTCTCTCCTTTCCTCCAATGAAAACAGGCAGAGCTCCTCAAGTCTGTCCTCATCGTCAAATCCTAGCCCTTCTATCATCTTAGTTGCTCTCCTCTGTACTCTCTCCAGGAGCTGTATGTCCCTTTTCAAGTGCAGTCTCCAGTACTGTACACAGTACTCAAGGTGTGGTCTAACCAGTCCATTGTACAGCGGCAGAATCACTTCATTGCTCCTAGAGGTGATCCCCCTTACGATGCATCCCAACATCCTGTTCGCCTTGCTAGCTGCTCTCCTGCACTGCTCAGAGTTATTCATACATGCATCCACCATGACCCCTAGGTCTTTTTCCCCTATTGAGGCCTCCAGTGCCTCCCCTCCCAGGGTGTATCTGTGTTTAGGGTTTCCCCACCCAAGATGCAACACCTTGCACTTGGTGATTTGAAATTTAATTTCCATGTGTGAGCCCAGCTTTCCAGGGTGTCCAGGTCCCCTTGCAGGGCCAGCCTCCCCTCTTCTCCCTCAACTACTGCTCCCATCTTGGAGTCATCAGCGAAGAGACTCATTTCACACCCTATACCCTCCCTGATGTCCGATATGTAGGCATTAAACAGGATCGGACCCAGGACCGAGCCCTGCGGTACCCCACTACCAACCTCTCGAGGGTTCGAGAGCTCCCCACAGACCACTACTCTCTGGGTGCATCCAGCTAGCCAGTTTTCAATCCATCTGACCATCAAAGGGCCTACTCCCAACCCCATCAGTTTCTCCACCAGACCATTGTGGGGGACAGAGTCAAACGCCTTGCTGAAGTCCAAGAATAATACATCCACAGGCTTTCCCGCTGTCCAGTTCTGATGTTACCCATTCGTAGAACTCCACAAGATTGGTTTGACATGATCTACCTGGCACAAACCCATGTTGCCGACTATCCAGACCTCCCACCTCCTCCAAGTACACCCCCAATTGTTCCTTTAGTATACCCTCCATTAATTTTCCCACCACCGAGGTCAAACTGATGGGTCTATAGTTACCTGGTACTTCCCTCGACCCCCCTTTATGGATTGGCACCACATGTGCCTCTCGCCAATCCCTAGGTACCCTCCCTGTCTCAAGTGACCTGTTGAAGAGCTCTGCCAGGGGTGCAGCCAGTATGTCCGCCAATTCCCATAGTACTCTCAGATGAATGCCATCCAGCCCAGGAGATTTGTCTTTCTTTAGGGCCTTGAGGGCTAACCACACCCTTTTGGCAGAGATAGCATCATCCGTCCCCTCCACCTTACTGGCCTTTTGATCCTTATCCAGATCTTGACACCCTGGGATACCTCTCCCTCCCTCTTGCTCCATTTCTGTTGCTCCCCTATTCCCTCACTGCCTTCTATCCCATCGTGCCTTGCTTTTGTAGATATCCCATCCCCTCCTAGTGAACACAGAGCAAAATGCTCATTAAATACTCTGCCTGGTCCCTCACTCTTCCACCCACCCTCCTTCAGTCTCAATCTGCTGAGATGGCCCTTAGTTTTTCTCCACTCCCCAATGTACTGGAAGAACCCCTTATCCCCTCCATGTATCCCCTGTGCCAGTCGTTGCTCTTTACTGGACTTTGCTCCCCTTACCATCCGGGTGACTTTTCTAGATGCAAGATGGTACATTTCCTTATCTCTATCCCCTCTTATTGTTTTATATTTTTTGTAGGCTGCCTTCTTTTCTCTGACCGCTACCTGTACCTCACTGGACCACCAGCACGGTTTATGTGATCTTGCTCCCTTTCATTTCAACTTAGCGCAGATCCTGACTGCCTCATGAAGTCCCGTTTATGACCTCCCATCTCCTTTCCACACTTGTCATTGATGTAATCCTTCAAGTGATCCTTGAGAATATTTCCATGCCACAAAGTCTGCCCCACTGAAGTCCACTGCCAGTGTCCTAGATCTCCCCCTCCCCATGCTTATTTGAAACCAGACAGTATCGTGGTCGTCCCCAGTCAGGGGTCCTCTACAACCAGGTCCTTTACCAGATCCCCATCTGCAGAAACCACATCCAGGACATGCTCCTCCCTTGTGGGCTCCATCACATGCTGTGTTAAGAACACATCCTGAAGCTGTCCAGCAGCCTCTGCTCCTTGGCCACCTTAGGACATGGTTCCCCAGTTTGTACCTGGCATATTAAGGTCCCCCATCAACACCACTCCTTCCCCTTTTGGTCCACACTGGGCAATGATGTTGCCCAGCAAACCATCCTCTAGAACATCACCATCCCGGGGGCCTATATACTACACCCAGCTTGACCTTATCTCCTGCTGGGGATCGTAAGGTGACCCATAAGGCCTCCATGTTTCCCTCTGCCTCTTCTACCCTAGCAATTTCTATGTCATCTCTAATGAACATAACCACTCCACCCCGTCTGCCCTCCTTTCTATCCTTCCTAAGCATAGTGTACCCCTGCATGTTTAGGTCCCAGTCATGGTTTTTGTTGGCCCATGTCTCCATGACCGCTGCCACATCCACCCCGAACAGCATGGCCTGGAACTCTGGCAACTTGTTTCCCAAGCTCCTGGCATTTACTAACACCAATCCCCACCCCTTATCCCTGATCCCCTTTGTCGAACCCCACCCAGGTTCCTTATACTTCCATCCTCCCTCTGCTCCTCCTGAAACCTCCACCCCAGTCTGTTCCCCCTCCCCTTGGGTTTGAAGGCTACTCCCCTCATCTGGAGGAGAGGGCTTCTGAGCAGCCCCTCCCTTATCCCTTCCCCCTCACAAGTTTAAACCCCACCTTTCTTGAATGTAGTCAGCCATCCCCTGTTTAAGGACTTCCTTCCCTAATGCGGCAAGATGAAGCTTGTCCTTGGCATACAGTCCCTTATCCTCCCAAACTCCTTTCCAGTTCACTAACACCCTCAACCCACTCTCTTCACCCCACTTCCTGAGCCAGTCATTAACCTCAGTGATCTTCATTTTTTTCTCCACTGAGGCCTTTGGTACTGGCAATATCTCTGAAAAGGAAATGTTGCATCCATTATCCCGACAGACTCTGGCAAGTTCTTGGAACCTTGCTTGGATTTCCAAAACGCTATTTCCCTCTAGATTGTTAGTTCCCAAATGCACCAGGAAATCTGGTTTCCCTCCACAATCCCTAACCAGTTCATACACCATGAACTTTGCTCTGTGCACTGTCAGTCCAGAGATACTCACTACCTTCACCTGGCTATGGTATCCACCCCTGTCCTCCCACTGGACACCCTAATCATTGAGTCTCCCAATAACAGAACCTTAACACCTGCCATCCTTATGGTTACCTCCACTATGCCCTCTCAGCCCCCATCCCCCTTTATTCATGATCTCAATTCCATGGGATTCTTCCTGCCTTATTAGAGACCCCTTGTCACCCTCCCTTCTGCCTCCCTCGTTATTTTTCCCACTTTTCTAGACCCCTCTGAATAGGTAAGTTCCTTTAACCCTCTCTTATCCAAACCATTTATCCTGGCCTGATGGTTTCCCTTCCCCACACTGCCATCCTCCCCTTTGTAATAGTACCCCTGCCTCCAGAGGGTCTCTGTGGGTCCCCTTTAGTTAGGGCCCCATCCTTGGTACTGACCCCCTGATGAAGGGGGGCTCCTCTCCCACCTCCTTGTCTCCCAGTTTCTCTCCAGTCATGCTCTCCTCCCTCATGTCTGCAATATGTTGCATCTCTCCCATCTGCTTAACATTTATGTTTCCCCTTCTCCCTCTGGGACTACTTCTATCCTTTCCATTACCGGTCTGTGATGCCCTATGGGTATCTGACTCCCTCCCCCCGGCCTCTGTATCAGTTTCCTCATTTCCACCAACCCCTTCCTCACCCTCTAGGTTGCTTAGCAGCTCAAATTTATTGTGACACTCTATGTCAGCCTCCATCAAGTAACCCGAGTTTCCCCTGACTGCACCTCTAAACTGCCCCTCTTCTTCCCCTCTTGCTCTGTTCTCCTTAGGAGCTCCCTTCCCACAGTCTGCTGTTTTAGGCTTCCCACAACAGCCCCTCAGTGACTCTTCCTCTCCACTCTCTTTGTATTCAGGAATGTTCACCCCATCGCTTTCCCCTTAGCATCAACATCCCTATCTAAGGGTCCTCTGTCCCTAATATCCCCCTCCTGCTTGCTGTAACATAATGTCCTGTAATTTCAGAGCGTTGCCCCAGCCTCCCTCAGCCCCATCCTTCGCTGCCCATATCCACACCCTTATCCTTGGACAGCCCTCCAGCTTACTCCTTAACCAATATACCTCACTTGATATAAGATTGCTGTCTACAGAGTGGGCAGCCTCCTCTCCAGGCCCAATTGGGAATTATGCCATCCCACAGCCTGTGCAGCCTACAACCCTTCCAAAGATGCCTGCCATGTGGAATATGGCCACCCTGTTTGTCCCTCTGTTTATAATGGCACACCCCCTTTCTCAGTCCCTCTCCTGAAAACACAGTTTTCTCTCTATACTGACTGCAGTTATTTACAAACCAATTTCAATCCCACCAATAAAGTCCCCAAGTCTCACAAACACATACAGACCAGTGTGTATCCAGTCCCACTAACGGTGTGTGTATGCAGACATCAGGTACTGTATGATGTCACAGGCCCACTAGTTCCTGTTGCTTCAAATTTCAGTCCCAAACAGAAATACACAGCCCTTCAATCCCAACCCCCAGTGGCTTTTCAGTATTTAAGAAAGCCTACAGAACAGGGTGGGTCGAAGGGCTCTTACCATCACCAGGCAAACATCACATTTAAATTTCACTCTAATTATCACTGCCCAACAAGTGTTCCCAAGCCTCAAAAGTTACAATATCACAGCCCAAGTAACAGTTCTAACGCAAAGTAGTAATTTTTAACACACAGAACTAATTTCATGTACAAAACTATTCAAATATTTCAGTTAAAACAGAATATAACCCCAGACCTCTGTCCTTACCAGCCTCCTGCTTATGTTCCCAAGTGAACAATGAAAGACAAGGTGATTTCTGTTAATTTCCCCTCCCCCTAACACCAGGCAAACATCACATTTAAATTTCACTCTAATTATCACTGCCAAACAAGAGTTCCCAAGTCTCAAAAGTTACAATATCACAGCCCAAGTAACAGTTCTAACTCAGAGTAGTAATTTTTAACACACAGAACTAATTTCATGTACAAAACTGTTTAAATATTTCAGTTAAAACAGAATATAACCCCAGACATCTGTCCTTACCAGCCTCCTGCTTATGTTCCCAAGTTCCGGCCCCTTTTCAGTACCCATATTGATTGCTGGAGTTTATTGCTGTCCTGGCCTATCTCCCTTATCAGTCACTGATCTCCTCACCATCATATCCTCTCATACCTCCTCTTGTGAGCTGATCATTCTAGATGACTTCAATTTCAATTGGCTCTCACTCCCTCCATTCACAAATTTTGCCAAAACATAAAGTCCCTCCAGCTCTCACAACTAATCTCTGATCCCACTCGGCTCAATCACAAATCCCTCAAGCACTCCCTCCTGGACTGAGTCCTCTCCTCACACCTACTAGAATCCAGTGTGGCCCACCTCCTGTGAAAAGAAGCAGGGAGTAGTCTGCTCCAGACAAACTTTGCCTCACACATGATTGTTCTCTGTTTCACTGCAGTATAATAAGCTGTTATTATATTATGCTAGCAAATTTACTGATGCATCTGCATGTACCCATTATCCTGTAATGTAATGCTGCATCTGTACTTGTATTGCAAGTTTTACTCCCTTGAACCTCTTCTCCAGGTAGCACCTGTAAATGAGCCTCAGCTCAGTGTGCCTTTCCCGATTACCAACTTTTAAATGAAATAAAAAGTCTGCATATGGCCAAACCACCTCTGAAGATAATGACTCACTCACCAAACAATGTAGACAGCTTTCATTGCATTTTACTATGCCCCAATTGGTAACAGTACTGTTAAAAGTTGCCTTGCCAAGGTTTTGAAGGAAAAACCTTCTTCTTCAGGGCAAACAGTTATTGCCCCAAAGGCTTCTGGGCTTCAGGCTGTATTAAAATTCTTCTTAAATTCATTAATTCCTTTTGTGGTAATTAAATACAGCCTTGTTGTCATTTTTCTGAGACCAAATCTCTGCTGTGCTATTCCTCAGTCTGTGTAGGGTGAACAAGCTGATGCCTCACCTACCAACTGACAAGGCCCAATCACAAATCCCTCAAGCTCTCACTCCTGGACTGGGTCCTCTCCTTGCCTCCGCTATCATATAATAGATACTGGTACCCTCTCTGATGCCCTCAGTGACTACCATATGGTCTACTGTGTATGCAAGATACAGTGTTCCAAATCTATCCCCAAATTCATACAGATCCAATCCTTCCAATCTCTGAACCTGTCCTCCCTTCATGCAGACCTGGCAGCTACAGACTGGTCCCCTGTTTCAGCTATGATCAACGCAGCTCTCGAATTCTTTAACTCCAAGTTCTTGTCTGTCAGAGATCATCATGCTCCCTTGGGAAAAACTAGGTTTGGAGGTTCTCACCTACCATGGATTTCAGCTGAGTTGCTGGCCTGTCATCAAGAACATGACCTTGTCTGGTGGACTTACAAGTCTACTGGCTCCCCATTTGACATGTCTAGTTACAGGGCCCTTTGCAACACCTGTAACAGAGCTACTAGGCTTGTAAAGGCTAATTACTTTACACCCACACTCAAGAACAACCTTAACCACCACTCTAAATTCTGCAACGTCATTCGTGCACTTTTCCCCCATCCAGCTCAGCCCCCATCCTAAAGGTGGGCGACACCACGTTCTCCCACCCTGCCACTGTTGCCTATCCTTTTAACTACTTTTTTACTTCCTGTGCCCTTTCCCTCATTTCCTCACCTTCCCCTCCCACTTCAACTTGCCCCTCCATTCTCCACCTTTCCCTTCTCCCCCACCACATGCTCTGCTTCCCTCAAAGCCCTTTTGGCTCTAAATCTTCATAAAGGTGGAAGCCCTGATGGTCTTGACCCCCAAACTCCTGTCTCTCTCCACTCCAGCCATTGCTCTCCCTATCACCTGCCTTCTAAACTTCTCCTTCACTGTAGCCTCAGTCTCTGACACATGGAAGCAGGCAGTACACCATTATATGGGTGCCACAACCAGTTCACCCATCATGCGGTTGAACTGGATTTTGCAATGCTGGGCAAGGAGGGCACCGTCCGGGTTTTGCACCACCTGCCCTATACACCTCTGACCTAGAGGTGATTATATATAAGTATGGGGGTGTGGGGAGGCACCGCCCCCTGCAAACAGGCAGAATATACCCCAGGTATTGGGCACATTGGGGGTTAGGCAACACAACTACCAGGCATGATGTTCGCTGTTGGCATTGTGCCATCACCCTAATGACAGTTGTGGTATTTCTGGGCACCGCAGCATGGGTGAATCGAAGCAGGCTATGGTCAGCCCCTTCCCAATGGGGATGACTTCTCCTCCCCTGGTAACTACCACCCTATCTCTCTCCTCCCTACTCTGGCTAAACTCCAGGAACACCTTGTTCTCTCCCAACTCTCCCCTTTCCTTGACTCCTCTTCTTCCTTCACCCCCTACCAATCTAGTTTTAGGACGTGCTGCTGCACCTCCACCTCCCTCCTGCTTCTCACTGACTCCATCCTATCAGTGTTATGAATAAGGGCTTTGTCATCTTGGCCATTTTTGTCGACCTGAACAAAGCCTTTAACACTGTTGCCTGTACTATCCTTCTAGCAAGATAAAAGCAGTAGGGCTCTCAGCTCGCTCAGTTAAGTGGTTCTGCTTCTATCTTGATGGCAGGTCTCAAGCTGTCCGTATTAGCGATGCCTTATCCCCCCCTCCCTATCTGCTCTGGCATACCACTAGGGGTCCATCCGTGACCCTATTGTTTTCTCCATATTTCTCTACCTATTCCTCTGCATCCATCCATATATATGTATATATATATATATATATACTGTATATATACAGATGACAAGGTCCTCCATGCCGTGTCATCTGCATACATGCAGATGAAAGGGCCCTCAATGCCTCTGGATCTTCTGCCTCTGACCTCCTGGCCCGGCTCCAAATGGACTTCAGCAACACCCAGCACTGGTTCCAGACTAATCACATATCCTTCAATGCCAAGAAAAGAATCTTCTTGACTTTTGGCACAAGGCAGAAACTAGCTAGGCTAACCCCTCTCCCCTCCTTCAAATACCCTTGATGGTTTTGCAACTGAGGATCTTTCCTCCTTTAAATACCTCGGTGTCTGGCTTGATCATCACCTTTATTTCTCTGTTCATGTGAATGCCATCCACCAGAAGCTTCACCCCAAACTTGGTACACTTTACAGGAATAAAGTGAGTATCCCGCTTCCTGCCCACATTGGGATTGCCATGAAGATGATTCTCCCTATCTTCAACTATGGTGACATTGTTTACAGTGCTGCTCCCAAATCCACCCTAGCCCATCTGGACCCAATATTTCACTCCTTCAGTCACTTCACCCTTGACTGACCCCCTAGAACCTACCACTGCTCCCTCTACTTGTCCCTCTTTTTCCCCTCTCTTGATGCCAGGTCTCTTGCTCATTGCATGCTTTCATCTCCAAATTCTGGCTTGGGTCCCTCCCCATTACCTTTCCTCCCTCTTCAATTCCCCTTCTTCCACCTCCTACTCCCTTTGCAGCTCTGGCCCTCACTCTCCTGCACTTCCCTCTGTAAAATCCTCTGATGGCCAAGGTGCCTTCTCCTTCCACTTCTCCAAACTATTGGGCCCTCTTCCCATTACCATTCATACTGCTCCTTCCTCCCACTCACTCAAATCTCACATCCGTGAATTCACTACTCACTCTTGCAGTTGTCTCTGATCCTGTGCTATATTTCACCACCATACAATTCCCTCCCCCGCTGCCCCTGCCCTAATTAATTTTTCCCTGCCCCTATTTTCTTCCATCCCTCCCTGCCAAATGAAGCATCAACAGTGCTTCTTTTATCCTTCAGATTACTGCAGTCTGCAGTTAATACCATACCTAGCAGTGCCTTGTTCATACTTTAATTGCGTTCCAATCTGCACTTATAGTACATTATTTGTTGCTCTTCATATGCTCTGCCTAACTCATCTTGTTCATTTTGTTGCTACTGAATTGTTTAACTTGTATTTTTGATTTGTGTAACCAATTGTTGAAACTTATTGCTGTACTTCCTCATCCTCCCAGTGTGCATCTGGAAAATAGCTATTTAGCTCAGTATGTCCTTCCTGGTAAATCTTTTGAAATAAATAAATAGGCCTCTGATATTCAGGGGGTCTTAGTTTGGTTTCCAGTCATATGTCATTACTTTATTCTTGTTTTCTGAATACCTAGCTGTGGCCAGCACCATTGCAAACTACTTCTCTCCATCTAAACTCTCCTAGCTGTAGGATTTGTAGAATGCATAAAAACTTTGCTAACCAGTTCGCCTAGAAACTTTGCTGGCAGCATACTTTGATGTAATTCAAGGAGTCCAGGATTTAGTTCATGGTTTGGAAACATTACCTTTCTGTGCATTTTGAGTTCAGTGCTGAGACACTCATGTTTATATACTGAATGTAAAAAAATTTACAATTCATGCCATTAGAATGAATTTGCTGGTCACTTTTTTTTCTGAGTTCTTACTCAGGTCTCCTCCTTCAGGACAAGCAACATTCTTTTGAAACACTATGAAAGTCCATTCTTCAATAATGAGCATTAGCAAAAAAGCTGCAGCAGCAAATTTATCTCTCAAAGTCCCTTCTACAACAGCTTGCCACATGGCAGTTTCATTCCAGGTGACTCATCTCCAAATAGCCTTATGCAGCACATTTCCATGGCTTCTTCAAAGCAGCTGACAGAACTGGGATACTGGCTCTTAATAATAACGACACATTCTGTTTGCTTAATGGTGACTTCAAGCTCCACTACAAGGCAAAACTGACAACCACAGTCTTCCGTTTCCTTTAATGCTTCAGTGAAAGTTAGGCTCAGTGGAGAAAGGGGATGTGTCAATCCTAAACATTAACTCATAGGTGCTCAAAAAAAACAAAAAACAAATTGGCTTTTGGTAGAAAGCTGCTATGTGATGCCATTGCTACAAGGCCAATAGGCATCTTGTATCTTACGTCTCAATTCAAAAAGCAATTAAGTACTCAGAAACCAGGATGTTGAAGCTGACCAGCTAATGCAGTGGTAGTGGTTCTGCTCACAGTTTCAGCGACCAAGGTTTGGGAATGGACTCAGCTCAGTGATGGGCAGCTGGGTGATGGTAGGATGAGCATCCCATGGTTAGCTCTCCTCTTTCAGGGAGAGGGCATTATGCCCTTCACTGTTCACCTGCAACCTAGTGGAAGTTAGGTGGTAATGTAGTGGCAGCACATGTTGGGAGAGGGGCAGTCACCGACCACTGATTGCATGCAGACAACCCAAACTGGGAACGAAAATGGTGTACAACTCTGCCCCGATCTGCTGAATGACATCCAGCCCTCTACAGGCCCTGCACTGCTAACTAGGTACTCACCTCCATACCAGATCCTGACCCAGTTGCAGAAGTAGTGCGCCACCACGTCCCCGCCCGGGGTGAGTACATGCCAAGGGGCACAGGAGGCTTGGGTAAGTGCATCGGAAGGTGAGTGAGGGGGCTGGGGACACTGGCCAGACTGAGGCAGGTCAATAGTGGAGTGTATAAACACAGGGTTGAAAAAAAAGGACATTGCTAATTTGGGGCATTAATCACTGCTCTACCACACTAACTCATCAGTGATATGCTTCTAGCAGGGGTTTTCAGCTATAAAATTCCCACATGGCCAGATGTATGCTTTGAGGTGGGCATATCTTAAAGATGGCTGGATGTGAAGATAAGCAAATTCTTTATTTTTCAGTCCCTGATTCAGAAAGTATTGTATGTGCAATAATCAGGAACTTACTCCCCAAGTCCTCTCCATGTATGCATAATTAATTTGAACAGGCCACTACCATCAATCACAATAGCCATCAATGGATTGACAACCGCAGCTTGCAGCCACTGCTGTCAATTACAGATGTAGCTGTCATTGCTAACTTTGCAACAGTGTCACTGCTGTCAGTCACAAAAATCATAGCTGGATCATCAAACGCCGTCTGTAGCTACTGCCATCAATTACAGATGTCACTGCCAACTTCACAAGAGTGTAATTGCTGTCATTCACCAAAATCATTGGTTTGTCATCAGCAGTCTGCAGCCGCTGCCATCAGCTACAGTACTTGTTGCATTGTTAACTGAACTTCATAATTTGAATGTTTGTATTGTTGAAGCTGCTTTTTTGCTCCTCTAATGATGTAGATAACAACAGGAATTTGTCCTAGTCACCCATACCAGTGAATGGAAAATGGTAAATAAATTCCTGACACCATTGTTAACCTGACAGTAACCTCACAGCAATACCAATAATATCAATAAGACAGAACTCACGAATCTCAGTGGCACAGGAACACAAGGTCAGATCACTGGGATAGCTGCTAAAATTCCTGTATTGCACAACAGTGCCACAAGTGTAAAAAAACTGCTGATGAAGGTCTGACAAAGCACATGCACAGACACGCAAAACATTAGGTTTGCCACTGGTCAGGGTCTGGACTCTGTGACTGCTTGCTGCTAGTTTGCTGATTTTTTACATACTTCCGTGTGATTTTGAGCATGTTTTTGTGCCTATTACATTTTATTGTTGAATAAAGGAATTGGAAAGACTATCCCAGCAGTTTGGTCTTGTGTTTATGCACCAGTGTGACAGATGAATTCTTTTTCTTTCTTTCTTTCTTTCTTTCTTTCTTTCTTTCTTTCTTTCTTTCTTTCTTTCTTTCTTTCTTTCTTTCTTTCTTTCTTTCTTTCTTTTGCTATGAATCCCTTTATAGCTAATATATAAAGAATAATGCCTGTGCAGGTGTGTGTTATGAGGATTTTTCACACACCTGAAGTGTGATAGTCCATAAGATTACCAGACACCATGAGTGTGTGAAAAATCCTCATAAAACCAACTTTGAACACACATTATTTTTTATAATAACTGGTGCAAGGTTTCAACTGAGAGAAAAACTGTAAGTTGTATTTGTGAAAGCAAACGTGTTCCAGAGCAACTGGTGTACTCGCACAAGTACAGTGTGCTTTCTTTCGCATTTCAGTGCAATGAAAATGAAAGAAGGAAAATGCCATAATAACTCGCTATTGAGTTATTACAGAATTCAAGATTATGCAGTTTTATCAGGAGTGCATATTGAGTCATTATAGGGGGTCACCAGTTAATATATAACTATATGTATACATCTCTTGAAACTAGGTTATATAATGCACACTTTCGATCTGGATGGGGATATAACATCCCCTTTTTAAGTTTGCTCGTGCGCGTCGAACTTCTTGAGATGAGTGACTTCTGAGGAGTGTGATACTGTCTGTCCAATTTAGAGTGCTCTGCAAGGGGCTCGACAGTATCACACCAATCATCAGCCGGGCTAGCCTGATGCTGTTTTGCCTGAAGTGGTCTGCACTTGAAAAGAAAAAGCTGCACCAATCATGTGGTGGCTTTTTCCTTTCATCTGCAGGTCACTGCCCAGCCAACAGCTGTTTGCGTCCCGGTCAGCCTGGCTGATGTCTCCCCCCCCATCACCCCACAACTCCCTTCCCTCTCCAGCCCCCTTGCATCCCTGACTGACACCTTAAGCCCTGTAGGGTATAAATAAATTTACAATAGTGCCACCAGAGCAGCAATTCTGGAAGATGGGAGGAGATGCTTTCCTTCCCTGCCTCCTCCACTTCCTGCTGACTCCTTTTGCTCTTTTTCTTCCACCTGTGCAGACTAGGCCACAGCCTAAGCTCTGTATAGGCTGGGAGTTTACAGTGCCTGAAGGCACTTCCACTTAAGAACAATTGCGCTAGCGGATCACCCCCCCCCCCGCTGACATCGGGGTGCTCAATCCCCGTGTCAGCATGCATCCTCCCTCACTCACTAATGTGTCACACTGGCAGCACACCCCTGTGTGCCAAAAAACTACCTCTTTGATGTTTCCAACACCGGGATGCCCACCCCTAGTGTCGGATGTGCCCCCCACCACACCCCAATGTTCTCAGCCAACCTCGAGGTGCCCAATACCTGGGTCAGCATAGATCCTCCCCATACTCTGGCACATGGGGAGCCCACCCCAGTGTGCTGAAATCCATAATATTTCACCTGTAAAAAAGAAAACAGTACCACAAGGTCTTTTTTTTTTTAACTTGGAAAAAAAAAGAAAACGGTCCCTCGTCATTCCCTCCGGCCCCCCCCCCCAACCCGCACCTTCCCTCTGCACACCTCACCTCCCTGCACCCCCCCCTCACCTATACTTATCTCCAGAGGTTGGACGCAGCGATCTTCTGTGGACTGGAACACATCCTCACTCATCAAAGTCCAACCAGGGACTGAAGAAATGTTGGTAAGCCCTATAATGCCAGTCAATGGGGAGGTTTCAACTTAGGTTGATACTGTATCTCAGCCAATATTTGGAGTTTTGGTCCCAAATATTTAACATGGGGTTCTTGGGACCCCACCTCATGAACACTGTCACTGTCATTTAGTATCTCAGTCCCAAAAGGTGATTTCGCGGTCGCTGCATGGAATCACCTTTCGGGACCAATTAACAGTACCACTGTTCATGAGGTGGGGTCCCAAAAACCCCTTGTTGCAAATTTGGTGAAAAAACTCCAAAAAATAAATGCGCTAGGAGCATCCGTTGCACAGTTTTTACACACTCTCGTAACTTCATCAGTTTTTAATATTTTCACTTCAAATTTCCAACACTGCCATTTTTTCACACCCCCTTATGAACAGTACAGCTGTCATTTTTTGCATCCTTCCTGAAATGTGTTTTTCCACCTGTGGCGCAGAATGGCAAGGTCACTGTGCAAAATCAACTTTCGGACAGATTAACAAATTCCCAGTGCCACTGTTCATGAGGGAAGGTCCCAAAAAGGCCATGTTGAAAATCTGGTGAAAACGTTCCAAAAAATAACTGCATTATCAGTGTGTGCGTTGAACAGTTTCTATGCACACTCGTAACTTCACCACTTTTTCATATTTTCACTCCAGATTTTCAGCATTGCCATCTCTTCACACCTCCTCATGAACAGTATAGCTGTCATTTTTCACATCCTGCCTGAAATATGTTTTCATACCTGTGGCACTGAATGGCACACTCGCTGTGCGAAATCACCTTTTGGGATTAAGTAACAAAATTATACTGCCACTGTTCATGAGGTGGGGTCCCAAAAAACTCATGTTGAAAATTTGGAGCAAAATACCAACAAATGTCCAGGGCTTTAGGGTTTCCAACCATAACACCCACCCTGTACAGACTAACAGGCATCAGGGATGTGACTTGGAGTCATCGGCCGTAATGCTCACCCCATTCCACCCCCGCCCTGCAGCCACTGACAGGCATTAAGATGTGCTTTGGGGTCTTCAGCTCTAAAGTTCATGCCATTCTCCTATACAGCACCCATCTCAGCTTATTTCCTTATGGAATGGGGTGAGCGTAAGGGCTGAAGACCTCAAGGCACACTGCGACACCTGTCGGTGTCTGCATGGTGGGGTAAGGTGGAATGGTGTGAGTGTTATGGTCGATGACCCAAAGGCACATCCCCAATGCCTGTCAGTCTTTGCAGGGTGGGGGTGGAGGTTGGCGTTACTTCAATACTTCACTGCCATTCCTAATATGCATCTCTCTGACTCCTGCACTACCCTCCCAAAGCCAATGCCAGCAAGCAAACATTTGGCATTGACAAATGCTTGTTTTCTAATGACGTGAACCAGTGCTGGAAGAACATAAGAAATTTGTGTTGAGAGTGATGCCTTAAAATGCAAGGCAGAGGAATATACACAGAAAAATATGGGAGGCATGTACAACAACAATACCAACAGTGAACTTTTGGCATTGACAAATTCTTGTTCTAACTAATTTTTGTTTTTTTTGTATTGATTTCCTTTTTTCACATTTACTATAAGGTATTATAAGTTATTTTTATTAGGGTTTATGAAGGAGTTGTTACACTGTATATGTATTTTGTGTCCTTCCTGCTTTGTCGCAACTAGGGAAGGATTATAGGAAACTTTCCTTCCTCAACAAATTTAGTAATTGATTTTGAGACATTCCCTCTCTTTCAGTATTTGAGCAGGTTTGAGAATGCCCCACTGCCACTCCTTGATGAAGACTAAGAGTGAGTAGAAGGCTGGGGCTGTTGGACCACTGTGTCTGTAAGTAATGTGGTGTTTGGTGTAATTAATTCACCACAGCTCTTGTTTATGCAGTCATTGACTCCATTTCATGCAGACGTGTAGTTAATTAAATGGAGTCTGAACTTTGAGTTTGGACTCAAGTATTGGTGTACCGCAGACCATTACAGTGAACTGCCAATTTTGTTGCTGTAATGGTCTTCACGGTATTTGCATCGCTGTTCAAACAGTACACCAGTATTCACCACTTGGTGAGTGCACAAACATTTTGGTTTTTGATTAACCACATTCTGTTTGTCCATATTTCCTGCATGCTGCGCAGTCCCATGTTTGTTGCTTCCCCGGGATGACAGCAATGAGAGTATTCCCAAGTACAGACAGGTGGGTTAGGGAAGTGAGGGCAGTAGACATTGTTGTCAGGGCCCCATGTTCACTATGGCAAACTAGATCTACATTCTGCGGCAGGACCTCATGCTTATGAGTAATTCTGCGGCAATTCTGTGATGTGCTTTACATTCTCTGGCAACTCAAATGAATGCCAAAATAAAATCTAGTTACCCAGAAAGAATGATTAGAAAAGGCAGCCTGGAGAAGTCTGGCAGATGCACAGGCAAGGTAATGCACAGTGATTCTGGCATCGTGATTTGGACTGGATGTAGAGCATGGGGGAATTGAAAGGTTATTTTGTTTTTTACTGCAGTCTGTTGTGTTGTCCCACATGGCTCCCTCCCTCCCATCTGCCCAGTGCTGGTTTACCGCAGCTATGCTCCTGAAAATTTCTCCCCGTCTGCTCAGTGGTTTGAAGACCAGTATTGCCTGGTTGCAAAACAGCGCTGCCCCAATGGCTCCCTCCCACCCACTTGCTTGAAGCCTGGTGGTGATGGTTTGTGCTGTAATGCTGCTCTAGTGCCTCCTCCTGCTCATGCTGTTCAACATCATTGGTGTCATTGTGTCAGTGCCACCTGGCTTCCACATCATCTTCTCTCCCACTCTGTAAGGATTTACTCTCAGGCTAGAGAGTAGCTTGACCATTTAAATTAGACAAAGGTCCAGAAAGCCTCCTATTTTTTGTCTGCAATAATTACTAATACTTTTTCACGCCACAGTTCTGCAATTGGCAAATATAACCACCATTCTTTCTCATGAAATAGACTTTCTGAAGTTCCCTCAGTGTTTGTAGAAGGCCATAATGGTAATAAGCTTTAGAGTTGAGTGTCAGTGGATTGGAAAGTAGTGGCCCCACTGACTACTGCAACCCAGGGGGGATGGATGTATAATGGAGCTGCCAGCAACTCACACTAATGCCATTTTAAGCTTTCTCATAATCATTTTAGCCATTTAACTGGGGGTTTAAGTGGTGATGGCCATTTTTACGGCACCAAAAAAATGCTGTTTCTGCTGCAGGAGTTTGTTTCTGCGGCAGGACCATCTTTCTGCAGCAGTTGCAGCAACCGCAGAATCACAGAAAAGACAAGGCCCTGATTATTGCTCATGTTTGGATGAATGATCTGGCAGAGAAGTCACCGGGGGTAGATAAGGACATTTCAAGGTGCACAAGACCAGGCTCAAGGGATTGGCTGGTACTGTGATCTTCTTGGAGGTTCTCAAAGTACACAGGGGGATTAATAGGATGGATGAGCACACTAAGGCTATTAGCCTATAAAGATGCTTGCCATTTCTCAGTAGTTATATCCTGTAAATTTCATTAAGTCTAAAATGAACATCCAGTTCAACTTTAAGGGACTCCAGTGTTTTGTAATTCACCAGTAATTTTGGTAAGCCGTTCCACAGTGCCACAACTCTCTTTTTTTTATTGCACTTTTATTTTGAATAGCAAAGGGCAACATACATTCCACACCAAACAACTAGTTACAAAACAAGCAAAATATGGGAAACATTGAGACATCCTAACAACTAACGATACATACAGGGATTTGGCAGTTGAAATTCAATGCAAAGAAGTGCAAGATAATGCATATGGGGCACAAAAACCCTGGCACAATATATCAGTTGGGGGGTGAGGATATAGCATGCACCAAGCAGGAAATGGATCTTGGGGTTATCATCTCTGATGACCTCAAGGTAGGGAAACAGTGTGACAAGGCAGCAGGTAAAGCAAATAGGATGCTGGGATGTATAGGCAGGGGCATCATCAGCAGGAAAAGGGAGGTCATAATTCCACTATACAAGACACTAGTGAGGCCCCACCTGGAGTACAATGTACAGTTCTGGAGACCTTACCTACGTAAGGACATAGGGTAGAGAAGGTTCAGAGGAGGGAAACAAAGATGGTGCATGGATTGCATCACAAGTCCTATGAGGACAGGTTGAAGGAACTGAACATGTACTCCATGGAGGAGAGGAGGGAGAGAGGGGATATGATAGAGACATACAAGTATCTTACAGGGAGGAACAGGGTACAGGAATACACTATTTTTAAGCGAAAAAGATGTTCCAGAACTAGAGGGCATGGGATGAAGTTGGAGGGAGGACGATTCAGAGGAAGCGTGAGGAAGAATTTCTTCACAGAATGGGTGGTAGACAAGTGGAACACCCTGCCAGAGGAAGTGGTGGGGGCTGAAACAATCACGGGATTTAAGAATGCATGGGATAGACATCAAGGAATTCTGGAGGTCAGGGGTAAGGGGCAACAGACTTCTAGGAAAACATAAACTGAACTTACAAGCTCAAATGGGCAGACTGGGTGGGCCATAGGCCCTTATCTGCCGACACTGTCTATGTATCTATGTATCTATGTAGAAAACAGAGCAATAAAATAAAACAGATGATTACAGTGGAATTCATCACACGAACCAGGTACAGAGGCAAGAAATATGCAAATAATATAGCCATTGATTCATAGGAGGCAAAAGCACAATGTACTACAGTGAGGCGCATGTACTGTATAACATCTGACAAATGTGTGAAGTATGTACTCAGAATGGGATAGCACAAGCCATGAGAAATAAAGCGTTATTCATGCTGATCATGAGCAGCCTGTTGAAGAGAATATACAATGAGTAGACTCCCAAAGCACTTCTCAAAGGTCTTATGTCTATTTTTGATACTTGCTATCATTTGTTCATTCCTTATACTAAGCATAACATCCTGAAACCACTCAGCACAGGAGATAGGGCTACCGTCCAGCCAATGTCTCAAAACAGCTCTTTTTGCTGTGACCGCCATTATTGCTAAATGAAACCTCCTTTCTTTTACAAGGACATCCCTATAATCCCCCAGGACACAAATCACAGGAGTGATATACTCCTACAGACCCAGAAGTGGGTCCACTTTAGTTTTAATGTCTTGCTACAGGGACTGACCAGGCTCACACTGCCACAAAATATGCAGAAGTATGCCACATTCCTTTTGACATTCAGTACAGGTTTCAATCTGTAAATTACCTATGTTGCATAATTTAACTGGAGCGTGATAAAGATTGTTTGAAAAATTAATCTGGGTTAGCCTGCTTTTATCATTTTTGATCTATTGGTACACATTAGCCTATAATGTTGGCCATTCAAATTGTTTATCAGGAAATTCAGTTTGCTAGTACAGGCATCCACCTGTCACCTTAAGAGGGGGAACAGTCAAAAATAAGCTGATAAAGGGTTGATATGGGATGAGGCTGGCTGGCAGCCACCCGAAAAACTTTCAGGACAGGGGTGGCAGTATCAACTCAGGGGACAGCTCTCAATTGGTGGGCTAGAACATGGGTTTCCTGCAAGAACTAAAAGACCTTCCTGTCAGGCACAGCTTGTTGAGCCTGAATGGTATGGAATGGGATAGGCCTATCATTGAATATGAGTTGTGCTGTTGAAATGACAGTCATCCCTGGCCAAAAGGTAGGGTTAACGAGTTTGCTCGATATGCAAAAATTGGGATTGTTCAATAGGGGCTGAGTAGTGCTTTGCATAGGCTTAATATTCAAAAACCTTGACAGCTGATGCAAGACCTGCAAACTTGTATTAATGATGGTTTTCCATATGGCTTGAGGAAGAGCACTGTGAGAGAGAAAGAGAAGCAGTGATGGGTCTATACTGGCTAGTGCCACAACTCTTTAACTGATCCAGGTCCCCCTCCTATTTGTCTTATACAGCTTTCCCTTCAGCTGCTTGCTGTGACCCCAATTGTCATATATGATATTCTTTACTGTAAGTCCTAGACAATTCCATAAGTCCTTATCCTTAAAGGCTTTAAAAACTAAACACATATCACCTCTCACCCTCCTTTGCTCCAGTGTACACAGATCCAGCTCCATTCTTCATATGACTTCCCTCACATGCCTGATATCACCCTTGTAGCCCCTCGCTGGACCCCTTCCAGTTGCCTAATACTGCCTGTATACTGAGGGGCCCAGAACTGTCTACAGTATGCCAACTTTGTTCTAACCAGTGCATGGTACAGTGGCAAAATCACAGCTCTATCGTTGCTTTTAGTATTTCTTCCTTACACATCCTAATATGCTATGGCTCTTATTTGCAGCTTCCAGACATTGCTTATTAAATTTCAGGTAATTTGTTATATAAACCCCCAGGCCTCTCTCAACTGTGGATTCTGTGAATGTCTGCCCCAACAGCTGGTATTCATTCCTGGTCTTCTAACTGCCCAAGTGCATCACTGTGCATTTGCTAATTTAACCTGTAACTTTAAAGATTTGACCAATTGCTCTATTTGTTTGCAGTTCTGCTTTAAACTCTTTAATGGCTTTCTGAGTCCATCAAAGCTCCAATTTTGATGTCATCTGAAAATTTACACATCCATCCTTCCTGTCTACATTGCACTGAGGAGACGTAAACTAAAAACAGTGTGGGACCCACTAGTGACCCCTGTGACACACCACTTGACACCCTACACCATTCAGACATTTAACCTGTTATGTTAACTCTGTTTCCTATCCATCAACCATGACTGTATCTAATTTAGCATCCTCCTTTAATACCGATTTCATCCATGTGATCAGTTAGTTTTTTTTATGTGGGACTGCATCAAATGCCTTGCTATAGTAGAAGAAGACCACATCAACTGGGATTTTTTTCAAGTTTGTTTGACAAGATCTTCCCTTGCAAAACTCATGTTGTCTATCATCAACCATGTTGCTGTTTTCAAGGTGTTTATCTATTTTCTCCTTTATTATTGTCTTCAAAATTTTCCCAACAATGGATGTGAGACTAACAGGCCTACAATTCTTATAATCCATCCTAGACACTTTTTTACAAATAGGGACTACGATGGCCTCCTGCCAGTTATCTAAAATGTGACTTGAGTTCACCTATGATTCAAAAATGGCAGCCAGTAGACTGGTTGGATCACTTATCAGTTTCTTTAAGACTCTTGGATAAATTCCATCTGATCCCTGGGCCTTATTTGGGTTGATGTTCCCAAGTAGCCTCTGTACTTGCTCCTTATATATCATAATCTTTCAGCTGCCCCCAGTTTCCCTACATAACCCTGTATTATTCTTATGCTGATGACATACCCAACAAAAGTAGTCAGTAAAGATCTGAACCATTTTAGTTTCCTTAGATAAACACCCCACACACACACACACCTCTAAGGATCTAAACAAGCGATTCACCCCCTCAATCTCCTTAATATAACTATAGAGACCATTTGATTATCTTTAGTAGTGACTACTAGTTGCTTCTTCACCCTTTTGGTTTCTTTGTTACACACAGTGGCTGTGTTTTTGCTCATACTTTTCCAAAGTTGTGTATCAGTTTTATTTATTTATTTATTTAAAGGTTTAACCAGCAAATACTTAGTAAGCTTCTAACAGCTCGTTTCCAGATGTGTCCTGTGGGAGAGGGAAATTGGAGATAGCTAAGCAATATGATTACTAAAATACAAGAAGGCAAATACAATGATAAAGAATTTGAAGCAGAATCATAAATATTAGAGGCAATTTACTAATGAATGCATTTCGAAAAATATAGCAATCTGTATGTGTAAAAGAGGAAAAAGAAGTGAAACAGCATGAACAGGGCAAAACTGGAGAAGGGTGTAAGAATAGGACAACCAGTAGCACGTAATGAGGGAGAAAAAAAGGAAAGGGCTAAAGACAGTTGCAGGAAGGATGACAAAATTCTGATACCACCTTCAGCAGAATAGAACAGTTACGTACTTACCATAACAGTAGATCTTCAAGAGAATCTCTTTCATCAGGCCACACCCATGGGATCACAGCCACCAGGACCACACAGAAACCCCCGCACACTAAGGGTCACCCACGATGATGTCCCACGTCGTTGCCCCCCCACACACACACACACAAGCAAGCACGGGTAGCCTTTGCCTTACCATATATCTTCCTTTTATTCCTCAACTGACTATCTATCCTTCTGTTCCACCATACTGGCACACTCCCTCTTATATTACAGTGTAGTTATCCCTTTCAGAAACATAAGCATCCACTAGCATCCTGAGTTTTTCACTTCCACACTCCCATTTATCCTGTAAGGTCATACCAATCATACACTTTTACCAGTTCCATGAACGTAACTCTTGTCTCATCCCTTTAAAGCCTGCTTTTTCAAATCTCCTGGTTTTAGTCACACCCTGCTCCATGATCTTGCAATTTCTGATTGAGAAACTGAGTCTATTGCGGTTACTACCAACCAGCAATTCCTGAACTTAATAGTCCATAATCTTCACATTCATACTGCTCATTACAAGGCCCAGGATATGATCCCACCTTGTGCCTTCCTTAACATGTTGGACCATCACTAACATTGACACTGTGGGTAGGATATTCAGACTGCACCAAAAAGATGCGCAATAGAGGGAGCAGGCACAAGTCCAGTGTGCTATGGCACAATGGGTGTGATATTCAAACCATGCGCAGGCCAAGGTGTGCCTGTACAATGTGGCTGAATATCATGCCCAATGCACCATAGCACAATGAGGGATGTGCAATGGAGCAGGGACAAAATGCAATAGCATCCCTAGGGATGCGCAGGAACAAAGACAGGAAGCAGCAGTGCAGCAGCCATGAATGCGCCATGCACCGAGGAGCATGCACCAGGACAGACAGACCAACCCCCCCTCCCCCCACCAGGGCAAGGCCCCCATGAACTGCACAACCAGACATGAGCAGGACGGACCACCGGCCCACGAACCCCAGCGCTGATCCAACAGCAGACATGGGCCAGCAGTATCCACCTGCTGGGCAATGTGCCCCTGCACTGTCCCCTGGCCAACAGAGACCGGAACACAAGGATGGCCAGGATCCACCCATGCCATGGCACCACACCAATGCTGACCACCCCAGTACAGTGAGCCCGATACACCCAGCCCAGAAGCATGACCAAACAGTGCATGGCACCGAAGGCAGTCCACCACCACCATGACAACGCATCCTGTTGCCCCATGGCACCATGCACATGCACTACATCCCCACCGTGACCTCCCCCCACAAGTGGTAACACC
This sequence comes from Neoceratodus forsteri, assembly GCA_016271365.2. Lineage (NCBI taxonomy): Eukaryota > Metazoa > Chordata > Ceratodontiformes > Ceratodontidae > Neoceratodus > Neoceratodus forsteri. Next base: position 354,050,006 of record CM057454.1, on the reverse strand, counting down.
ATCCACTGATGCCACCACAACTCACACAAGGCCCTCCTGCATGGCCCCCACAGAAACACAGCAAGATGGATGACCTGACATCAGTACCTGAGGGACCCCACACGTGACAAGACCCGCCCAGGATGCCACCACCAGCAGGAAGGCACTCAGAACACAGGACCTGTGCATGGTCCTCCACCCATGCACACACCCTGACCCAGCACTGGCACCACCAGACAGCACAGCACCCTACTGTGGCGCATGGAGGCATGCGCGACACAGGAGGCAACACAGGGCACACACAATGCTCCCCCAACACAATCCTATGGGTACCCCGTCAAACAGCCACACATAGTGGTGCAACAGATGCTGCCATCACAAGGCCCATGGTGCCATGGATCTGCGGCCTACACACCACCATGGTGCCGGTGAGCCTGCCATGTAGTGTTCGCACCATGAGCCAGGCCACTACCCGCATGCAGCAGGACCCCATGTGACAAACACCAGACCACAGGCACCACCCCAGTCACCATAGACTGCATGGAGGGGGCCTACAACAGCACCACCCACAGTGGCAACAGGGGCAGACGTGCAATAGACCAGGGATGCCAGCTGCCAGGGCGCCGTGCCTGGAAGGTGGCTGGTATGGACTGCCCCCAATGTCACATCAGCATTCATGCATGTAGTGTTGGGGTCGGCATGACCGTGCGTACCACAAACACGCAAGGGGCACAGCTGCACAGGCACGGCACACACTGCCAGGGGTGGATGGTACATAGCACATGCACCACAGCCCACTGCACACAGGCAAACAGAGCACAGGGCACACCACACAGTCCCCAACCAGAGTCTATGGCCCCCACCAGACACACCCATGGCCAGGCCAGCACCACCCCACAGTAGCCATGCACACCACTGCAGCAAGGCTCCATGTGCCCGCTGCAAATCAGAGATTGACACGGACATAGTTGTAAAAGCATATATTAAGAAAAATACACGCCAACAATAGAAACTATGTATATATATATATATATATATCTACACACAATATACAATGGGGGAAGGGGATGTGCAAGGCTACAATGGGGGAGTGGGGAAAGGGCAGGGGACAATGGAAAGGGCAAAGGTGGGGGACATGGGGGTGTGGGGTACAGTCCAGGGAGGGAATAATTATAGGCATGAACTGCAGCCCTACTGGTGGCCCCGGTCTTCTCTGTCCTCCCTGGGGTGCCTTCTGTGCCACTGACAGTCACCCCTCTCCATACTCTGCAGCAGCTCCAGTGTGGCCTGGGTGACGTGTAGGATCTCCTGTAGGGTCCGCTCCATGGCCGACCAGCGTGGTCTACCTAGAACAAGGGAGCAGAATCAGTATGAGTGACTGGCCAGACCAACGCAGCCCACCCAACGTGCATGGCGTACATCAGTGTCCTGCACCCTAGGATGGCATGCAACCACCCACAGTGGGTGCGCCCACATGATCCCCCTACCCGGACACCTGCAGCCATGCAAACCGCTGAACACCACCACCGCACAGCACCATCATGGCTGTCTTGCGTCATGGCAATGCAGTGGGATGGCAGTGGCACAGCCAGGTGCTGAGTGCACCCACAGCCCACCTGCGACACCCACCCACATGTGCAGACCCACAGAACGGTGCAGAGGGCACCGTGGGACATGCACAGCTGTAGGGGCCATGTGCAGGGGGCCATGCCTCACCACCACCCCTGCAACCCACCATGCACAGGTGTAAAGAGAATCATGGCACTCACCTGTGTCCCAGTCAGCAGGGTGCTGCTGACCCCCGGCACCACCACTGCGTCCTGACTGCATGGCCACACCTCCAGCGTCGTCCTGCCCTCTACGCCCCTGGGCCATCCGGGCCCTATGGCGGTCCTCCAGGCCTAGTGGGGAAACATGGAGAGAGTCTCATCAGTACTCATCTGACCCATAGCCCCCCTCAACAGTGCATGTGCCTGCACAGCCCATCTATGCCACGGTGGTGCAGGGTGCACTCGATGCACCCCCACAACCAGCAACACAGGTTCTGCCCCACCGGCGGCATGGCCTGCCGAACACTGTGCCACCAGGACAGATGGATATGACTAGTGATGCTGAAGGAGTACCTACCTGGCCGTGGCATGGCTCCCTGCCAGGCACGTGCCTGCAGTCACCCCAGGCAGTCGGAGTCATGTCACTGGAGATCCCCGTAGCGGTGGCGACACTGCTCCGCAGTCCTACAGCTCCCTGTAGCCTCCTCAAGGCCTTCTGCTACCTTCTGCCACACCTCTGTGTGTGGCCTCAGGAGGGGAACCTGCCCAAATAGGGCACCTGCATAGGGCTCCACAAGAGCCACCAGGTTCGCCAGCTCTACCGCATTCCAAACTGGGGCTCTGGTGCACGGCATCATGCAGCCTCTGCTGAGCTCAAAATGGCACCCAGTAGCGCACGTGCCTCACGTGCAGAGGCAGTGTGGTACTGTGTGGCCAGTCACAATCGCGCTGGCACCAGACTGCGCAATAGGGGGGCAGCCATGCGGCCGCACGGCACCTAGAGGGCAAAGGGCAGCCACAGGGTCAAGGGTCTGTCCATGCACGGAGCGCCACAGCACAATTGGGAGGCCCCTGCATGGAGCGCGATAGGGTGCATGTGTGTGATGCCATGCAGTGGCTTACTGTGCAGAGGTGCCATGGTGCCCACGGCGCACCATGGCACATGTGCCCCTTCAGACATATTGCCCATGAGCGCCAGAGGCACAGTAGTGGCAGTGCTGTGTACTGTCTCCCGTGCTCAGTGCATCTGCTGTGCCGCTAGCGTAGGCATCAGCACCGTAGGCATGCGTGGTGTGGTGCCGACTGCGCACGTCACAGTGGTGCGCCACATCCTGAGCATGCTCAACACCATTGCACAAGGTGCAACAGCGCGATATTCAGCCAGGTTATGCTAATCAGCTCATAAGCCAATCCACGGTGCATCCACTCCAGTTGCATCCCATTACAGTTGTGCATGCCCTCATTTGCATGCGATGCGCTATAAAAGCGACCTGGAAATGCACAAGCCATGGATCGGTATTGCAGCCTTTGGAGGTAGGTGTCATGACATGAAGACATGGGGACAGTGGTCTGGGAGGGCTGTATGGGACTGCACAGTCCATGGTAACACCCATCCATCCCCCCCAGACACAAGCATGACCAAATGTGAGGATGATGAGGAGCAGGGGAGGGTGCGGAAGAGGAGGACCAACTTCACCAGGGTGGAATCAGATGCCCTGTTCAAGGCCTACCTCGACAGGGAGCCACTGCTCAGTGGACAGAGAGGCACACCGCAGGCCCGTGCGGCAGCGTGGGGCAAGGTGGCATGTGCCATCAACCAGCAGGGCAGCCACCAGCATTCCATGCAGGAGGGCAAGAAGAAGGTTGGTACAGACAGGAGGCCGAATAAGGATAAGGTGGCTGCCATCAGTGCAGTGCATGCTGCCATTGGTGGGGGCCAGCAGGGCATGCCCCCGCCTGATGCCACTGGAGGAGCAGATGGCCGGTAGCATGCGGCGTTGTGCCATTGAGGGTGTTCCCGGCGGAGGCATCCAGACAGGCGGTAGCCCATCACTACATGGTAGGACTGGTGCCGGCAGTGTGTGAGGGGCGGGGGGGCAGGCCCCAGGGCCAGGCGGAACCACTAACGGTACTGTGTTCCTTTCTAGCTCCTGAACGTCTGCATGGGGCAGCGGTGGTGGGTATGTCCACTGAGGGGGTGGCCCTGGAACCGGTGAAGCGCTCATCCACCTCCACAGGTGTCCAAGGGACCGACCGCCTGCAGCCCTGCACATCTGTCTGGACTAATGCCTGTGGTGTGGGTGTGGATGTGGCCCTGGCTGTGTTCCAGCATGACGCCGTTCACAGTGTCCTGTGTGCTAAGAGACAGTTCGGGTCTGACTCCACCACCAATGATGACGTGCTGCACGTCCTGGACAGTGATGTTAGTGGGACACAGGGGGATCCCACCGTTGGCATCCGCCCAGGCGGCAGTGCGTGCAGCTCTGGCGTGGTTGCCTGCCCACCAGCCCTTGTACAAGCTGCGTCTGCGGGATCCAGTTGGGCAGCACTGGCATACAGCCATGGTAGTGGGGCAGTTGTCGCCGCTGCAGCCATGCCAGCAGTGCCTGGTGATCAGCAGCCGGAGGGGCAGCGTCAGCAGCTGGACAGTATCAATGTGGGGATGGGGGCAGCAGTAGTGCACCACATGTGGACACACCCCAGGAAGACACCGCTGTGCGGTGCCCACCATCAAGAGGCACTGTGCAGCAGGGCCAGGAACTTCACGGGGGACAGCATGCTGGCCATGTAGATGACCCCTTGGATGACCACAGCCATCTTCTCCAGGCCTCTGTGGATCAGCAGGTGTGGCTCATGGCGGTGGTGGATGCACTCCCTGTGGAGCTGCACTAGGCAGAGGAGCGGTGAAGCAGGGACCATGCCCTGTTCCTGGCACAGTTGGCACATCAGCGGGCGGATGTGACCGCAGCCATTGACAGGCACACCACTGCAATGGCAACTGTCATGGCTACACTGGCCGACAGGCTGTGTGCCCGGCCACCACACACCCCACAGAGTGCAATATCCACTACCCCATTCTCGACGTTGGGCGACCCCTGCCATGTCGACGCCGGGTTCAGCTGTGGGCATACCAAGCACGCCTGGTGCGGGCATGTTCAGTTGCCTGCAGACACCTGCGTGGACACAGTCATGTTCATGCAGTGTCACCCCTGGGGGCCCTTCGGTGCCACCCATGAGGCCACTGGTCAGCCTGGTATTGCTGGCAGGTCCACCCATGCATCCGTGGTGGCCGTGCTACATGACTGACCCTTCCCCCTCCACAGCCACTGTCTGCCGCTGCCCAGTGTGCACTGTGGTGTTCTGTGTGCATTGCATGGGTGTGGTGCCCTGTCCTGCACGCACACGGTCCCTGTGCACACCCTCCTGGCTGCTGGCCACTGTGGCGTGTGCATGATGATGCCAGCGTAGCGCTGTCCGCCACTGTGCAATGGTGCTCAGCGTCTGAGGCATGCACAGTGCCAGCCACTGAGTGTGGTTGTGTTGGGTCCTGTGTGGGTGGTGGGGGCTTGTAGGGGTGGGCGTGCATGTGGCCCTGTGGGCATGGGTAGGGGTGTGTGTGCCTGTGTGTGCATGCCGTGTGCAACCCTGCTTTCTCTGCCTTTGTGTGCAATCCCCCGCCCATTCCCACACCCCTGCTGCCGACCTTCCCTGGTGTCCACCCCTGCCTGTCTGTGGGCTGTGCCCATGCCCTTGGTGCTTGCACGTGGCTCTGTTGACCCACCTGTGTGGTCCGAAGTACTCCTCTGCAATGGTTTCCCAGTGCTGCTGGGCCATCCGGGCCAGCCAGGGATCCCTTCACTCAGGGGGTGGTTGCCCAACACCAGCTGGACCAGCATCCTCATCATCCTCACCGCTGTCCCCCTCCTTGACCTTAATGGCTATCCCACAGTCGGTGGCCATGTTGTGCAGGATACAGCAGGCCAGGAATAGCCCACAGGCCTTTGAAGGGCTGTACTGTAGGGCACTGTCTGACATGTGCAGGCAACAGAACCATGCCTTCAGCAGCCCGAACACCTGCTCGATGACATTCCATGTGGCATGTGCCTCATTGTACTGTTGCTGCACTGAGGTCGAGGGGCGCGGTATGGTGTGAGCAGCCAGGGCCGTAGCGGGTACCCATTGTCACCTGTGTGTAGAGAGGTATCATTAGCATGTTGGTCTGTGGCACTGTGCCACTGGCCTTCTTGGCCATTCTCCATGGCACCCCTGCCCATACCCCACACACCCCCATCTGCACCCATCGTCCAGTGTGCAATGCATACTCACCTACCAGATGGCCAGTGGGGATGTCCCCCACTCTCGAACCTATGGCACAGTGCAGACTGGTGCCAGATGAAGGCATCGTGTGCTCCCCCAGGGTGCATGGCACAGACATTGAGTATGCGCCCCCTGGCATCACACACTGCCTGGCAGTTGACACTTGGGTAACCCTTGTGGTTGATGTATGCCACCCCCTCCGGGCCAGGTGGCATGTAGATGCCAACATGGGTGCAGTCTATGGCCCCAAGCATGCCAGGCAACCGTGATACCCTGTGGAACTCCTGTATGTTTGCTGTGCACTCCGTCTGTGTGCTGGGGAAATGGATGTACTCCACAGCATGTGGCAGCAGTGCACTGAGGAATTGCGTGAGTAGGCATGATGCGGCCGACTGGGTTATGCCTGTTGTGTCCCCTGTTGGTCTCTGGAAGGTGCCCATGGTGAGCAGGCACGTGACAGCTCTGATCTTAGTCTCCACGGACAGCGCATGGCTCCGTCGTGTGGGTGCCAGCATCTCCTCACTGCACAGCTCACAGAGCCGCCTCAGAATAGCCTGGTTCAGGCGGTACCAGCCCACAATCTCGATGTCACTGTACAGCTCGAAGCTGACGCAGGCACGGTGCAGCCTGTTCTGGGCATACCGCCGCCGGGCCCTTCCATGGTCGCGCCTCCCTGCTGGCTGCCTTCTCACACCCCTCATTACCGCCTCCATCTGGATGGTGGCACTGGCCATATCCCTGGTTGGTGTTCCCCCCAGGTGGCTGTCTACCTGGTCCCACCCAGCTGTGTGCTGCTGGTACTGTCCCTGCACCGGGTACACACCTGGCTCTTCACCACTGTGTGACCTGCCTCTGACCCACTACCCTCCTTCCTCTGTGCATGCTCAGGCCCTCACACACACACACACACACACCCACTGTCACTCACTCGCACAGACCTGCAGTGGCCCCCTGTCTACCTCCTGGCCACACCTGCCCCCTGCTTCTTGGCTTGCCTCCCTGCCACTCTGTCTCCACGCTTCACCACTATGGCTCATTTCCGCTTTCGCACAACTTCCGCTTGCTCCACTATTGCGCACATCACCTACTGTTGAATATCGCGCTGCGCACATTATTCCTGGTTGCACCCCCTGCACTTGCGCATGCATTCATTTCTGTTGCACTGCGGTGCACTGGATTTTGTACTGCGTAACTGCTCCCGCTGAATATCGCACTTTGGCACATATCCACTCTTGCACAGGCGCATCCCTATTACGCATGGCGCAACTAATCTGAATATCCCACCCTGTATTTACAAACTCCTTCCCTAAACTTGTGCTTCTCATCAGGTTCTCCCAGTGCAGGTTTAGCATGTTAAAATCCCAGAGAAGTCAAATTCTGTCACTAGGCATTAGGGTTTTCAAGCTTGCCATCATTCTATCGTTTAACTCCTTATTCTGTGATGGAGGCCTATATACCATCCCCACATAGAATTTTTTCTTCTCATTTGGTGTTATCTTAATCCAGAGGTGTTCTATGTAGTTCCTTATCCTGGTTACCCCATACCTCACTGTTTCAGTTGTATCCTGCATATAAACTGCTACCCCCCCATTCTATTTTTTGTTTCCTTACTGAACAAGTTGTAATCCTCTATGTTCCTATTGCAGATGTCATTATTATTCTACCACATTTCTGTTATTGCACAGATCTGGATTTTTTTTTATTTGTAGCAATAGTGCCTTCAATTCCCCTTTTTTATTGCCCACACATCTAGCACTGACAAGCATGTTGTTCCACTCCTTTAACGTCCCTCTACCTGTGGAGTTTTGTTTTTACTATCACCTGCATTGGGAATCATTTTCTGTCTGGTTATTTTGTGACTTCTCAGATATAATATCTCCTCCCTCCTCCACCACCTGTATTAGTTTAAACTGTATTTAATGCTGTGGTTCAACCTCTCTTCAAGCACTCTTGCAACTTTTGTATTCAAGTGCAGGCTACCCCTCCCATACAGTGCTATGCCTCTTTAAAAATAGTCCCAATTACACTGAAAGTAGAACCCTTCCATCCTGTTTCCTCTCCTCAACCATTTAACATTTTCAGTGCAGCCATCTTGACCCTTCCTCCTTTTGGTATGGGCAAAGTCTCTGTTATAATCACAAAACACTCCTTGTTTTTAGGTATTTCTTCCACAGCCTCAAAGTCCATCTGAATACCCACTTAATTCCTTCTGCCCACATCATTGCACCTTATGTGCAGTGGAACAACCTGCTTGTTTTAGGAAGCCCTCCAAGCTATTTCTAATATCTACAGTTTTACCCCAGTAGATGACTAACTGTAACAGATTCTTTTCATCCTTTACAGATTTCTTTGTAGGTAAAATGCAGGAGCAAGTCTCTGAGTACTACCACATCCCATGTTTCCTAAGGTTTTTCCACAGATCCAGCTCTCTTTTCTGTTTTTCTCTGTATGTTGTCCTTCATTGTCTCCATTCCTGTCTGCCTTTTATTTGATCCTGACCCATGTCTGCACTTTCTCATTATTAGCATTTTGTGTATTTAGTGCCTCAAATCTTTTTTTTTGTTGTTGCCAGACCCCCTAATCCTCCCTCTGGAGGTCGGCCCATACCCTGTCCACCCCCCAATGCCCAGGCTTAACCCTCTGGGTGGTGGGGCCACAGGGGAGCTCCCCCCAACAGTCACTGTAGGTGAGTTCTGGCTTTCCCCTCAGGTAGGAGCCATGGGAGAGGGACCCCCTCCAGTGGACATTTAAGGCAGTGAGGACCTCAGCTGAGCAGGGGCATTATACCAGGGGCCAGCAGTTTTTACATGCTGATGCCCAGAGGGCAGGAATATACAATGATGACCATTGTCCGCCTTGCCCCCCTACATTCTGGTGCTGGCCAGGAAGCACCCCCAGCCTCCACCAGGGGTCAACAAAGCACCGGACACACTTCCCTACGCCCCCTGGAGAAGGAGATCAGTCCAGAGGATGCTCAATCCTTCTCCAGTCGATCGGCCCTCCAACTCCTGGGTCCGTTCCTGAACCCGGGTCATCGGCGTAGCAAGCAGAAGTTCAACTACCGAGCTGGTGAGCTGGCTTCAGATTTTTTAGACACCAGTAGGGTTTCCCCATCGATTCTACTACTTCTCCTTTTTGCACCATTTTGCACTGGACATCAATCCTCTGTTTTCTCCCCTGAGGTTTCCATAGCCTCTTCCCTCAATTTCCTTTTCCTCTGGTCTCTTAACGTTACCTGTGATAGACATGTGACCAGAGGACTGTATTCATTTATTTTCGTTAATGTAATTTGTTTCTGTCATAGCTTCTGCTATTTGCAGTGGGGTCACAAAAAACATGGCTTTTAGGGTCACATGTCCAGACAAATCTTAAGGGACATACCAAGAACTCTGTGGAACTTTCCCTTGAGCTAATCCAGGCTTCACATCCTTGCAGATGTGATGGCGCTACTTCAAACACCTCAGACATCCTTGAAGCCAGAGATTCTGTAAGGCAAATGGGAGAGTGCCAGGCTGAATGCCTTAGCCAGCTTAAAAGGCAAGAGGTGTGGGGCTACACACTTTGGACTGTATTCAAGGCAGAATCATAAAAGTGGATAGAGCACATTTGGGTAGATGAGATCATCCCCCTATACACCCACCTATAGAGGGGTGGGCAGGGGTAGCCTGTCACTCAAAGGAGAGAAATCACCTGCCACAATCAGAAAAGAGTATAACAGAGAAATTAGATTTATTTCTGTCTCTTGAACTGGAACATCAAGACCAGAGCCCTGCTGTACAAAGACTAGTTGACGGGTAAGATAGCAGAGTGAGGGACAGTGCTTCTGTAGCTAGGGCAGGTAAAGGATTTTAGATAAGGATAGCTCAGAATTTTGCTGTACACCAACTATCTGTTAACTTGCTTTATTTTATGTTTCCTAGTAAATGTGCAACCCTTTTGTTGTCTTGTAAATACATCCTGTTGTAAATACTCGTAATATTTTAGTAAAGCTTCTATTTTTATAGAATCAGTGACTGCTTGTTTTATTAAAAAGGGTAATTATACTATTTCTGCTGGACTCTGTTTGCAGTCAGTCTCTGAAGGGGCACTCTACCCACAGTTATTGTGTTGACCTTCCTGATCTTGAGCAAGGAGGAGGCAAAAAACAGGTTTTGTGGTTCCTGTTGGTAAAAACCACATGGTGGCAATGAGCTGGAAATCTCTGGTGAGGGAGATTTCCGTTGTATTACCTTTGGGTCCAAACTACTCCCCATAGTTGTGCCCTCACAAACATATTGACCTTTAGGTAACAATTGTTTAGTGGAGTTCACAATCTCCTTCATTTCTCTAATCTGGTTCTGGTAATTTATCTTCTCCTTAAGGATGTTTATTTATTTATTTATTTATTTATTAGGTCTAGGATTACAATACCTTTGAGCCAGGGCTATTTTACAAAGGTTCCATGTCAGGTTACAATTCAAAACATAAGACATGTAAGTCAGATTACAAATTCAATACATAGGACAAGGTTACAAAAGTGTAAGCTAAACAGAGTTACAAAGCATCTGAGAAACAAAACAAGTTTTGGAGGCTAGGTTACAAGGAGATAGCGGATGAGGTGCAGAGAGGATAGAGGACAAAAGAGAGGAAGAGTAGGGGGCAGAGAGCTACACAGGAGGAGCGCAGCCAGAGGCATTGTCATAGACATAACATGGGGAAGTGCGTGCTAAGGGGTAACCAAGTGCTAATAGGAGAGAGAACTGCATAAGGTTAGGGAAATATTCATGGGGTCAGCTAGTTGAGGCAGTCACAGGAACTAGAGGCAGTGAGAGAGAGGTGTAGCCTTGATTTAAATGCACCAAGGGTAGGAGTAGAAGAGATGTAACTGTTCAGACCATTTAGCCAGCTGGGTGCCCTGTAGGCAAAAGATCTCTAACCTTGTGAGGTATGATAACGTGGAACCTGCAGGAGCTGTGATTCAGACCCACTGGTTGAACGGGGGTTATTGCTAGCGTGCAGGAGTGCACACACTCTAGGGGGCGCAAGGCCCATAGTTATTTTCTTCACCATGGTGTATGTTAGGTACTTTATCCAATTGGTGAGTTGCAGCCATCCAGTTTGTGCATAGAGGTCGCACGTATGTGTGAGGTGGTGGGATCCAGTGAGAAGTCAGCAGGCCTTATTGAGGGAGGTGGATATGCGTCTAAGAGCGGTAGTGTGGGCAGAGCCATAGATGTTAAGCCCATAGTCAATAATGGAGACAAGAGAGCTCTGAATGGCGACAGTCAGGGCTTTTGGGGTAAGATGTTGCCTATGCCGGAAGAGAAGGCCAAGGCAAGTATTTGCTGCTTTGGCTACAGAGTCAATGTGGGCACCGTAAGTTAGATGAAGGTCTAGAGTGATCCCAAGGTAATTAAAGGCTTGAACCTGTTCCAGGGTGACTCCATGACTGGCTTTGATGGATAGAGGGTGCAGCTTATGCTTGTTATGAGAGCTGCTGAACATCATAGACTTTGTTTTCTTATTATTGAGGACCAGATTGTGATTTGAGAACCAATTTTCAACAGATGTGAAGCTAAGCTGAAGGTTGTATTGTAGAGGCTTAGGATCCTTGTGGGAGGCAAGAATTACAGCATCATCTGCATAGATGATGATTGTTTCAGAGCAAGAATTTGGAAGGGAGTTCAGGAACAAGCTGAATAGTAGTGGGGCCAGAATGGATCCCTGGGGAACACGTGACCAAACAGGCCTGGTATCAGAGAGGACATCTGCAATTTTTACTCTTTGAGACCAGTTCTCCAAGTAGCTTTTGAACCAAGCAGTGGAGTCAGGAGAGAGCCCAGCTTTCAGAAGTTGGACAAGCAGTAGGCAGTGATGGACAGTGTTGAACGCCTTAGTCACAGCAATAAAGATGGACCCAATTAACTGACCACTGTCCATTGAGCTGTGAAGAATGCCAGAGAATTCCAGTAGGGCAGATGAGGTGCTATGTCCTTTCCTGAAGCCATGTTGTTGCAAGCACAGGATATTGTATTTGTCCAGGAAATCTGTGAGATGATCTGCTGCAATACATTCAAGGGCCTTGGAGAGGGGTGCAATATAGAGATTGGATGGTAGTTTCCATGAGTGGCCCTGTCACCACTTTTATGGACAGGGGTAACAGTGGCAGATTTCCATTTGTCAGGGAACTGGCTGAGCCTAAGTGAGAGATTGAAAATATATGTCAGTGGCTGTAACACCTCATCAAGGGTGAGGGACAGCAATTTAAGGTCAAGTGTATCACTGCTGGATCTGGATTTGGTGATGGCTTTGGTAATGTATTTGCGGGCATCATGCATCTTGTCTGCTTTGAAATAAAAAGGCGGGTGGCTAGAGCAGGAGGAGGCATTGGGGGAGAAGAGGGAGAGTCATAGTCCTTGAAAAAGTCAGAAGGGAGAACACTGCTGAGATTGGTGAATACAGTGTTGAAGGTATTTGCTATGATTTTAGGGTCAAGCGTAGTAGACCCATTTATGTTGAGCAAGGTAGGGGAGGTTTTGGCTGCTTCCCAGTGACCTCTTTAATATTGTTCCAAAATGCCCTCCTGTTACCCCAGGTATCCGTGAGAGCGTTCTTGAAGTAGGTAGATTTATTTTGCCAGATAGATTTGGTACAGTCATTTCGTGCAAGTTTAAAGGTTTGGATGTCAGTTTCTTTACCAGTGGTTCTGGCCAGTTCCCAGAGGCGATCTCTAGATTTTAGTTGATGTAAAAGATTTCCTCCTTATATTTCAATAAAAATATTTAACAACAGAAAAATAGTCTTTTTTTTCCAATTTTACAGCTGCAGGAAAGAGCTCTGCAGATGTCTTGCTATCACAGAAGTAAAAAGGCAGCTCACTGTATTCTGAACGAACAACAGAAACTGTTAAAGCTGAAGCACAATCACTATGCAAGTTGAAGTAAGCCGCAGTGTGTCCATTCAGTAGACTAGTGTTGCACTGCACTACTTTTTCTTTTGCGGCGAGCACTTAGCCACCCGTCATTTTCACATAGAGTACAAAAGCATTATTTCTATAATACTAGGTTCCTCAGTAAAGCCTCTGTTTTCTCAACTTGAAATAATGATTTTTTATCAGTCAGCGGCAACAGACACCAAGAGCCCATCAACATGATGTGCAAATGTATTTGTTAATTTTTATGATCTCCGCTTCACTTTTTCAAAGTTTTTTTTTCAAAACTTCTACTGCTCACTTTCTTTAGATGCCAACATCTAAGAGTTCAGCATGAGTCAGTTTGTCCAACACTATCCTCAGCACAAATCACCATCTGCATGTTAAAACTCATTTATTAGAGGTAGGCGAATACATCCATCTCACTACTGACACATCATTTCACTAGTGTTACTGTGATTGAACTCACAGTTCCTGTACATGTGGATCAAACTGGATTTAATTTTTCTAAGGTGCTGTTCAATAACTGAAAGTGTTGTGCAGTGTGTGAGGTTTTGTTAGTAGGTTTATGACTCTGCAACACCTATTTTTTTTTTCAAATAAAGTATCTGTACCAATGCACTATTTCTATAATACTAGGTTCCTCAGTAAAGCCTTTGTTTCCTCAATTTGAAGTAATTACTTTTTATCAGGCAATGGCAACAGACGTCAGGAACCAATCAACATGACAGTGCAAACTTATTTGTTTATTTTCACAGCACCTGGACATATTGTATTTATTGACTGCTTTTTTTGGCTTGTATAATCTTGAAGACATTGCAGACATATCTGAAGTTGGAACCAAGTAATAGTCTTGCTACCACAGAAGTAAACAAGTCTGGTCAGAGCCAACACAGCTGCTGTTGCCATGCCCAGATGTTGTTGTTTGCTTGCTCTGTTTCGTTATGCCCAAAATGGCAAGCAAATTCCCCTGCACTGCTGCTTCGAACTCAGAGCCTCCAGACACCCACAGCAGCAGCTCAATGAAAACTTGTGGGCTGAGGAAGAGAAGTCATCAGTGGTAGCAGGCGGACAGCTCTGAGAACCTTGCAGCCAGTTAGTGGGCAGTGCGGCAGAGTGCGAGAGGATGGAGCAGTTGAAAGAAGCAGTCTAATCTGCCAACTTTAAAATGCATCTCTAGAATAAATGTGAAAATCCAAATTTGCAACTTAATCTTTAGCTATATACTGCGCAAAGGGGACAAGGGAGTCAACGAAGCTAAGGTAGCACAATACACAAGTGGTCCCTTGAATGGTTCGTTGATGTTGGGGCTACCCTTCAGATGCTAGATATTTTCAAAATTCCACATTAGAGAATATTTTATATTTGTTTTAAATTATATTGTATTTATTTAGTTGTTTGTTTTTTTTGTTACTAGGGGACTATGGCTGTGAAGTCAAGGAGACCCTGGATGAGTGTGGTGGTGGGACTGGTCCTGGGATTTACTGACGCTGTTTGTGCCACAGGCATTGATCAATGGTAGAAAGAGGAACTCCATGTGGTCATATTAGTGTAACTGCCCGTCTGCTGCCACTGACTTCTTCTCTTCCTCAGCCCACAATTGTTCATTGAGCTGCTACTGTGGGCTGCTGGAGACTCAGTTCCAAGCAGCAGTGCAGGGGATTCTGCTTGCCATTTTAGGCATAACAAAACAGAGAAAGCAAACAACATCTGGACATGGCAATAGCAGCTATGTTGGCTCTGACCAGAATTTATTTTATACAGCTTTTACACCTTGGGTGGCTCATTGGCTCCTGTCTCCACTGCACCTTGGCCAGCTCCCCACCTCCACTGGACTTTACCTGGAGCAAATCCCACACAGATTACCCCCACGGTGGAGCTGGAGGAGGAGAGCTGTTCTCCCCCCACCCCCCGGGTACAAATCTAGATGCTCCAAGGTGTCTAAGTAGTGGTGCAGGTCAGGGGATATGTGCAGATCAGCTTATAGGGGTTACAGCTTGACATTTGAAGTTTTCCTACTATTGCCACTGTGCTGTGATTTTCAAAGCTGTGCACATAAAACTTTCAAACTGAACACTTGCTTCTGCATTTTCCTATATTGTGCATGCCACTCATTGGTCTTGTTGTCTATTGTAGGGGGTCAGCCACCTCCCCAGTGGTTTTGCACTGGCTTTTGCAAGGAGCTCATGGCCATCCACCTTGGATTCTTCATCTTATAGTCTTTGGGTCACCTTTTTCTGTTCTTTTTCCTTGGCATCACATCAGTACCTGCAAGAGGAGCCTTGCACATCCTGTAGATCCATGGCCCTGCCCATTAGGCTGCTCACTACCTACTCTACCACCAGGCTTCCACCTGGTGGCAGTCAAAGGCCGAGGTAACTGGCCACCTCTCCCCGGGAGAGGACAGCAGTCCCTAGGATGCTCGAGCCTCTCCCAACCCACCGACCCCTGGCAACCCGTGCTCATTCCCAAACACTGGTTGCCGGCAGCACTCCATGCCACCATGCTGGCCTCCTTCAACAGTCTTATATACAAGCATTTATTGCACAATTCTTCCTTTAATTCTTGGAGCGCCACATGTGAATTACAGGAAACACACTGTAACATTTCTCCTCCCTCCATAGTGATACTATTATTAAAATTTCTATCTTGAAAGATGTTAGGTGTCTGGCCAGCCACCCTATCTGCTGTGGCTGACAATGGCAGATACTGCCTCCGCCAATGTCACCTATGCCCAGCGCTCACCAATGCCTGCACAGGCTGCTGTGAGTGGGGAGGCAAAGAAGTGGAAAATCTTCAATTTCAATGATTGGTTGAAAGGATGGTGTGCTGAAGAGGGGTTTCACTTCTTGGGGTACTGGAGTGCCTTTTGGTGGAATAAAGGCCTATTGAAACTAGATGGCTTTCATTCCACTGGGAGAGAGCTAGGGCATGGAGACAGAAGTACATCTCAGGGAAGATAAAGTAGTAGGGGGAGACTGGGGCTAGGGTCATCTAAAGGGTTCGCATAATGAAGGAAGACCTATAAAGCACTCTCCTATCTAGAAGAAGTGTTCTGGGACTGTGGAGATATCACAGAAGGGTAAAGGGTAAGGCTACACAGCCAAAAGTGAGTACCATAACTTATAGGGGTGACGGTTTGGTTAAATATTTATGAAAGGGAACTAGCAATTTAGGACCAGCCAATGACCAGAGGAAGGATGGCAGGCAGGGTTCATGGAGGATGGTCTGCATAAATGCCAGAAGCCTTGGAAATACAATAAATGAACTTCAGGCAATATCAGCAGATGGCAACCTGTGATAATGGGAATGATGGAAATAAGGGCATCGCCCGACAACGAGATCTTACTTAACATAGAAACAGGATGGCAGAATTTATATATATTTCATGGTTAAGTACTTTATTGTTATGTTTTATTTTATTCATTTTTGACATAGACACATGGAATTTGATGGCAGATAAGGACTACTTGGCCCATCCAGTCTGCCCATTTCTTCCTACCTACTCAATTACATCAGACTGTGCCTGATCTACATCTTTCTCCCTCCCCCCTTCCTTTCCACTATGATTCCTTTGTGCTTAGCCCATGCATTCTTGAACTGTACCACTGTTTTCATCCCCACCACCTCCGCTGGAAGGTTGTTCCAAGAATCCACCACTCTTTCTGTGAAGAAGTACTTCCTCACATCTCTCCTGAATCTACCCCCTCCAGCTTCATAGCATGTCCTGTGTTCTTGAGCACCTTTTCTTCTGAAAAGTACTCATCTCCTGTACCTTATTTACCCCCATGAGGTATTTAAAGGTCACTGTCATATCTCCCCTCTCCCTCCTCTGTCTTAGGTTGTACATATTGAGGTCCCTTAGTCTCCTCCTAGGACTTTTGATGCAGGCCCTGTACCATTTTTGTTTCACTCCTCTGGACTGTCTCAGCTCCATGTCCTTCCAAAGATGTGGTCTCCAGAACTGGACACAATACTCTAGGTGGGGTCTTACCAGCAATCCATATAGAGGCAACACTTCCTCCCTCTTTCTGATGGTGATACCCCTCCCTATGCACCCCAGCATCCCACTTGCCCTGTCACACTGCCAAGCCACTATTAGGTCCTCAGATATAATTACCCCCATATCTTTTTCCTGTTTGGTGGTCAATACCACTCCACCCATTTTGTGCTCCAGCCCTGGGTTTCTGTGCCCTAAGTGAATTATTTTGCACTTTTTCACACTGAACCCAACTGCCATACCCTTGACCACTCTTCTAGTTTTCTCAGGCTTCTGCTCATCCTTTACACCCATGCCCCCCCCCATGGAGTGTCCACCCTCTTACAGATTTTGGTGTCATCCACAAAAAGAGGCAGACCTTCACTTCCAGCTCTTCTGCAATGCCACTTATAAAGACATTAAAGAGGACCGGTCCCAGCACTGATCCCTGAGGCACCCCACTGGTCACTCTCCCTTCCCTGAAGTGACTGAAGTGAACTTTGTTTACCACTACCCTCTATCACCTATCCACTAACAAATTTATTATCCATTTTACCTTTGGACCTAGTCCTAAGCTACCCAGATTGCTTACTAGTCTCCTATGTGGAATGGTGTTGAGCACCTTACTGAACTCTAGGTAGGCCACATCCACAGCTCAACCACGTTCTAGTTCCTTGGTCACCCAGTCAAAGAAACCTATCAGATTCATTTGACATGACCTCCCCTGTGAAACCATGCTGCATTGGGTCTTGTAATCCACTGGAATCAATATATTCAACAATCCTATCCTTCAGCAATGATTCCACTAACTTTCCTACCACCAATGTCAGACTGACTGGCCTATAATTGCCAGCCTCCTCCCTCCTGCCACTTACAGTATGTGTAGTGGGACTACATCTGCCCTCCTCCAATTCTCCGAAACCACTCCTATTTCAAGGGAACTATTAAATAGAACTTTCTGAGGTGCAGACAGCATTTCCCTGAGCTCCCTCAATACCCTCTGATGCACCCCATCTGGCCCCATTGCTTTGTCCACCTTCAGATTAGCAAGTCTCTTCAGAACTCTCACCTCCAAAAAATGACCAGTGTGCACCTCCATCTCTCCAAAGCTTTTGTTACTTTTTTGTGGCTCCTCCCCTTCTCCTTCCTCTGTGAACACTGAACAGAAGTATTTGACCTAGACTATATAGTATTCAGGAGGGACAGAATAAAGGGAAGAGGAGGTGGTTGCACTGTAAGTCAGGGAAGGTATCAGAGTGAGACAGGAAAAGACAACAGGGGTGGGAACATGGTAGAATCACTATGGGAACAGTTTACAGTGAATAGTGAGAGGATTTTTTTATCTGGAAGTGATCTACAGGACCCCTAATCAGACAGAAGAGGTGGATAGGACTCTAGATGAGGAGATCAGGAAGGCAGTAGCTGCACATGAAGTAGTCCTTGTAGGAGCCTTTAACATACCAGATGCTAACTGGATCATCCCAATGGTGCTGAGCACAAAAAAAACAGGCACTGGTATACACCTTCCTGGACCACTTCCTGACACAACTTGCGGTAGAAAAGACTAGGGTCTTGTAGTGACAAATCCTAAATTGTAAAAATATATTTTTTATAGTTTTATTATTTTATAATCATTAAGGTTTAATTATACTATTAAACTGGGGGTAAAATAAGACATCTGGTTGTACTTTGAAAAATCTGCCATCATAAACTGCTTAGAAAAACTTCTGCTAAAGAGTTGTTAAAAGTTGCTTGGACTTTCAAAGTTGAGAAATAAATGGTAGTTTGCAGTTTAAAATCTCATTGTATGACCAAGGGAAGAGCTAGGTCCCTTGCTCTAAGTTTCTTACTTGTGTCCAGC
This sequence comes from Neoceratodus forsteri, assembly GCA_016271365.2. Lineage (NCBI taxonomy): Eukaryota > Metazoa > Chordata > Ceratodontiformes > Ceratodontidae > Neoceratodus > Neoceratodus forsteri. The sequence continues at coordinate 354,031,410 of CM057454.1, read as the reverse complement.
CAGATGCAAGAGAAGTGGCTTTCTGATAAAGGTGCCTAACAACCACATACTAAACTGTCAAAACAAAATTTAAAGCCTAGTACTGCCAGTTACTTTAAGGGAAAAAAAGGAAAAAGTCTGAATTGAATCCCTATGGGTTTCTACTATTGGAAGAAACTTTTGTTTGTTACTAGAGAATGTAACATGCTGCCAGCATGAAACCTACACAGTGGATAAAGAACATCTTGACCTACTGACTGGCTGAGTTTGAGACTTGCAACTGCTGGATAATGCAAGCTAGTTGACAATCTATTTTGTGTCAAAAACCAAAAAGTTGAAATGGTTGTTCTTAAATGAAAGCTGGTGTCATGACAAATCCACAGAGATAATTTTTGTGTGTAACATGGTGCTACACTGAAAAATACTGTCTTAAAGAGTTTGAGGTAAACAACTTTGGAACAGACTCCGCACAGTCTTGTGAGCACAGAGGGACAATCCTTTGCAGTAGAATTCTATGCTTCTGAGGACTTTCCTGAAAAGTTTTCTGGAAGACACCTACCTCATTCTGAAGCTGGAGACATGGAGAGCAAAATAATCATTTTGTTTCCAAAAGACTTTACTGAGAAATTATGTTATAATCATTAATAACTAAGAGGAGAGAAATATAGAACTAATAGAAGAGGAAGATGGTTTAGCCAGAGGGTTGTGAATGTTTGGAATGGGCTACCAAGGGAAGTGATGGGTGCCAGTACCTTAGGGACATTTAAATATCGATTGGATATGTACATGGGTGATAAAAGATGGAGTTATATTAATTAGCTAGTAACAGGTCCTTATATGGCATTTATGGCTTATGGATCTGAATATATCCTATGAACCTATGAACCCATTATTAGCTTATCTCAGAAAATATTTGTCTCACAGGCATGAGAGACACTTTGAAAGAATGCTTTTAATGAACTGAGCTTGAAAATGTTTGTTTGTAGACTGCATTCAAGAGTTATAAGGAAAATTAACTCTGGGCTAAAAACTGAATCAAAGCAGAGGGAGGTGAAGTTTTAGAAGAAAAAAACTAGCCATCCCACCTCCTTTGCAAGGACCAATCAGGACTGGTGCAATAATGACCTAGCCAGACAGCAATGTCACTCTGGACCAGAGGTAATAAAAGTCAGTTCCTAAAAGGGGCTTGTCAGTCACCTTCCAGTTGAGATGCTGAGTTGTTCTGTGCTCATGAAATGGACATTTTTTGTTGTTTTTCTCACTGTCTTTGAAGTTCAGACTGCCTGTTGATGTCTATCAGCCAAGAAGCAAGTTTGCATGGCTGTGTTGACAACAGATGGGTCCAAAGTTCAGGGTTCAAGTGTAAACAGAGGAAGAACAGGAACAACTACAACAAGATCTAGCCACTAAAAGAACTTTTGCCATCCAGGAGAAGGAGAACTCACCAAGATTCTGAAATTAAGAAGAAAAAGCAGACTCTATCACTAACTATATGTCTTGAGTATTGTTTTAAATAATTTTTATAATATTCTAATTGGTCTTGGCTGGGAGGTCACATGGGAAAATCATTTCTTAAATAATAGAACTTGAGTATATAGGAAAAGCTTAAATCTAAGTAATGATATATAAACATTTCTGCCTAAGAAAAAGTGTTTGAATAAGTTACCAAGAGAAGTTTTTAAATGCTAGTAAGACAACGTTGTTTGAAATCTTTTTGAAAGTGAAAATAGCCTAGATTGTTTATGCAACTAGATTCTTTGGAATTAACTGCAACAGGGGATTTCTAAAGTTATGAAGTATATGTAAAAACAATGTTACTGTCTGCAAAAGTTACCAAAACTGAAAGTTGTGTTGTTTTGTTTCTTCTTGTTTATTTTCTGAAGCCTTTGTTGTCATTTGCATTTATGCTGCTTTTCACAGTGCTTACAATGTTTTGTTATCCATGTAAAAGCTATTAGAAGCTAGTTATATTGTTCAGGGAAAAATAAAATCTGTTTTTACATACTACAAAAGGGTGTGATGGAAATGTTATTCATACTTATCTAGAACTTTCTATACAATAGGTTGTGAAAAAAGAATATGAGCCAGTCTTACATTAATTTATATGGTTGTATACATATTTTATGACACAAGGCTGAAAGCTTAGCCAAGTACCCATAATAAATAATTGATTTTTTAGCCTATTTTCAGGCAGTCTGACCTACCAAGACAGCATTGGGTGGGTGGCAGTGGAAGAGCTGCTAGGGCCTTGCAACTACAACACAATGTGGTTTGACATAGCTCTGAAATCACAGAGGCAGTTGACATGGACAGTGATCATGGACTATAGTTGGGCTGACTTCAGGAGGATGGAGGAGGAGCTAAAGGAGGGGCTTGTGTGATACAAACAGCTAGATGGGCCAGAGCACAAGTGGAAGCATGCCAAAGAAGTAATTCCGGATATAATTAAAGGTTGCCCCAGAGACAAGTGGGACCTATGTGATTTTCCAGTTAGGTTGGAGTAGTAATGAAGGGAAAAAAGGCAGCTTTCAAGGTGTATCAGGCAAAACAGACAGAGGCAAGCAGGGAGCTCAACCTTGTCAAAACAAAGTAAGGTAGTAAGGCAGTGTGGCGGGCCAAGGCAGATGTAGAACAAAAAATGTAGAAGAAGTGAGGAGAAATTACATGGCTTTTTTATGACTGCTTGCACAGCAAAGGTTTTGTTACAATTAACGGGGTTTCAGAGGTGTGTCACTGTTGGGTCCAGTGCAGTTCAGGCTGCAGTGGACTCAACAGCAACAGCTCAATGATCTACCAGGCTGATCATGAGTTATGACACAGTTCTCTGCTTGCTGGGTAGAAACATCATGTGGTTGAAAGGAGTGAGCAGTTCCTATCATGGAATGGCTCACTCCTTTCATCTGCATGATGGCACCCAGCAAGCAGCTGAGCAGCGTCATTAAATTGGGTTAACTGGAGCCAGAAGGTGGGTGGTAAATGTATATTTCCCTTTGGCTGTGCACACAAAAAAATCCCACTGGTGCCAAACCTCTCAGTGGCCAGCCTCTGAACTGAGTGCTCTTCCTGCTGGCTGCAGGATGCATGGTGTAGTAGAAGAACCCCCTGCCCCTCTGCTCCGAGTCTCAAATCTGCATCTGCCTGATACTAAACTCTGCCACCACAATCTTGCACAGATAATTCTTCATTCTTAAGCTGAAACCCTGCCCTATCCATGTGGGTTACCAGTCCTGAATGGTTCACTGAACCAGTGACCTCCCCCTTGCATCCAAACTACTCCCCCTAATGTGTCCATCTCCAGCTGCTTGACCCACTAAGATACTCCATATCTGATGCGCACCCCCCAATTGTGACACTGGGATGCCCAATCTCCAATGTCACTCTTGGTATTTCTATGTGTTGTTCCCCCACTTGTGACAATGGGGTGCCAAGTCCCCAGTGTCATGCTTGGGCCCTGTCTTTTTTTTAATTAAAGCCTGAAAAGCAGAAAACCATCCATCAATGTCTTCTGCAGCCTTCCCAACATCCTGACCCCCCACCTACTCCACCTGCCCCCCACAACTCAGCACCCACACCCCAAACCCTTCCATACCCCTCCCTCACCTCAAATAAGTCCAGCACCAAGAATTCACTCTGCAATGAAAACATGTCCTTCTGCTTCAATGCCAACCAGGTACTGAAGAAACAAGGTAAATGTGATCAAAGTATTTTCAATGCAATTCAAACTTTTACTCATAACTTTGACATTTTTTTTATATTTTTTCACCAAATTTTCAAAACGGCCTTTGTTTAAACCCCACCTCATTAACAAGGTAGGTGACATTTTCAAATCCTGTCTGAAAGATTCTTTTGCGGTCGCGCCATGAAATCACCTATCGGGCAGAATTTGAAAAATTTCACCTACCAGATTCATGAAGTGGGGTCATAAAAACACTATATTGAAAATTTGGGGTTAAAATTTTAAAAAGCACCAACATTATGAAAGTACACTGACATTTTTCATGGTTCACTAATAACTTCAGAAATTGTAAATATTTTGACCCCAAATTTTCAACACAATTTTTTCATACTACCTCATGAATGGGACAGATGTTTCTAAAATCCTGGCTAAAATATGTTTTCACACTTGTGCTGCAAAATAATGTTTCTGGCAGTATTTTATACATGACCTGTCATGTTTGGAAGGGGGGTCCTAAAAAAGCTATGTTGAAAACGCGGGGTCAAAACATCAAAAAAGTTATGAAGAAATGTGTACAGGGCCATCTGTTGGTCCAGTGGGGAGCGGGTTGTGTTTCCATGCCAGCTACTCAAGTCTGAGGATGAGCTCAGAGAGTTGTTTGGGCAGCACTAACCATCTGTACTACCAGGACAATTGGAGCCTGAGGATCCCCAAGGGCACCTAACATTTTCTCAAATGTACACCCTGGAGCTACACAAATAAGAATTACATCTTTATTATCAAGGAGTGCCTGTGTGCATATATGTTTGAAACACAATTTTAAAAGTGAGAAAGAAGTAAGCCCTCAGGTTCCAGTACTCCTGGTAGCACAGCTGGGTTGTGCAATTGAATGGTATTATGAGCAGACTGGGGTTTAAATCCCAGCCGGGGCACTTATTTCTTTCTCATTTCCAAAACTGTTTCAAACATATATGCACATTGCACTCCTTGATGATAATGAAGTATTTTATACATGACCTGTCATGTTCAGTGGGGGTGGGAGTCATAAAAAGGCTTTGTAAAAAATGTGGGGTCAAAATGTCAAAAATAAGTTATGAAGAAATGTTGTGTATAGGGCCATTTGTTGGCCCAGTGGGTAGTGGGCTATGTTTCCATGCCAGCTATTCAAGTTTGGGAATGAACTCAGGGCGCTCAGCAATGTCAGTGACTCGGCAGGTTACACACTTGCCTCTGAGGCTGGAAGATCAGAAGGTTGTGGGTTCTATCCCCACACCAGGCACTTGGGTTAAATCCCAATACTGACACTGTAATGCAGCATGAGGGGGTGCTGCACTCCTGAGGTGCTGTCTTTCAGATGAGACATTAAGCCGACATCCCATCTGCCTGTTCAGGTGGATCTTAAAGATCCCATGGCACTTCTCGAAAACAGTAGGGGGAATTTTATTGATAGAAAGTATAATGCAATAAACATAAGAATAACATGAAAAACATATTAGATACTGAAATCATACATCAGAAATTCAGAATTTACCAGCTAAGACTATAGTGGCACATTTCTGCTAGATAGAAGGTATACCATGTACAGTGCGACCGTGATTGAGCGCTTACAAAAAGGGCAACTCAATCATGGCACCTATGCACAGGGCTACCTGGCAGGGTGGCGAGCAGATACTGGGGTGAGCGAGGAAGGGCAAATGGATGTACGCACATGTACACACACGCAGGGGGGAGTTTGTCAAGTTTTTCACACACACACACCCCCAACATGCACCCCCCTGGAGTTGATAATCCATTAGTAGGGGGGTACGTAGGGGGTGCGGGGGGGCACAGCCCCCCACATTAAATAGAAACCCTTAGGTCTTGGGCACCCTCTTTATCCTCGCCACTAGTATGCATCACTAAAATTAATTTTCGGTGATGTACATTCGCTGTAACAGCAATTGCTATTCTGCGATCGGCGTTATGACATAGAACCCTGCCAGAAACTTCTTTTGCTCTCAGAACCATATTTTCAAATACACTTGACTAGGTAAATGTCTCCACCATGTATCCAACATTTGTTTAGGGAGTGTAACCTTTTCTTTAGAGTAGATTAAACACATTTCTTGATTGATTTGCTGAATCAACCCTACTATTGACATGTATTTTTGTTGCAGAACATATTGGCATCTGACCTGCCAAACGACCCATTTTAAAACTGCGAAAATCACCCAAAGTGTGCCAGGATGGAAATGTTTCCAAGTTATTGTGAGATTAACTTCCATTTACCAATACCTCATAAATGATACTATTAAAGGGAGCCCAAACATGTGCTAAAGTAACCCAAAAATTGGACATATACGCACATTCAAAAAGTAAGTGACGCATTGTCTGCAACTGTTGGATGCACCATTCTCTAAGACATACTCTTTCTTGCATTGTTTTATGGCAATTATTGCTGCACAGGTTTAGACTAACACGGCAACATAGCCATAACATGTCCCACATTTTCTTTGGAATCCTAGGGTCTGTTAATTGGGCTATTAAGACTTTTGCATCAACCCCAACTGGACATGTAAAACAAGGTGAAGTAAGGAATTGTACATTTATAATCATTTTGTAAGTATATTTCCTGGTTTTATACATAATTTCTGTAGAGGTAATCTTCCATGTTTTCAATGTTTTAAAAGTCTCAGTTATGTAAGTTGCAGTGCCTGGTGGTATAGCTCTAAAGACTCCCCACTTTTGGGCCTCCCATTTTTGTAAGAAATATGCACTTCTGAACTGGAAAGATGGAATCCATATTCGCTGCTTATTTTGGAGGATAGATAACAAATTGGAGAATAAAAATATAGTGAAAAAAAACCATCACCGGATTTATCATGTCCAGGCCTCTGTTCTTAAGTGGCCAGTATGTGACTGGCCTTTTAACAGGGTTCAGCCTACTTCCCCATAATAACCAAAAGAACGGATTATAAAGTCTTGATTCCAATTTAACTGGGAGTGGAAATATGTAACTTATTGTTAGGAAAATCGAAATAATGAAAGTTTTAAGCATATGAATCCTTTTTTTGCATAACATGGGGTATGATTTCCATTTATTAATTTTTTCATCATCTATAAGTAATTTCTTTTCCTAATTTAATGTAGCTGGGTCCAGTATTCCAAACGAGACACCCAGAGTCCATAAAGGGGAGTTCTGAATCTGAATTCCTGCTATTTGCTCCACCGGGCCTGAATTTTGTATGGCAATGGACATGGCCGTACTTCTTAGTCTGTTACGTGAGGATCCTGAAATTTCCAAAAATGTCTGAACAACTTCCAACACCCTTACTCCCGATAGACAGTCTGCAACCAACAGGCAGACATTGTCTGCACATGCTAATGTAATGGGAAAATGAATCCCAGCAAGACTTATAATATGATTAATTTCTGGTTCCAAATAAAATTTTCTAAGTAAGGGATCTATAGCAAATATGTACAAAAAAAGGCTTAAGGAGCAACCCTGTCTTACCCCCCTCAAAATAAGAATATGTCTCCCTGCACTACTTTGCACTACTGGACTCAGTGTGGCATATTTATAAAGATATTGTATCCATTGAATGAACTGATTTGGAATTCCACGATGGTGTAAAATCTTAAACATATATGTGTGCGGTACAGAAAGAAATGCTTTAGTCTGATCCAAATTCACAATGTACCCTGTTGGAGCCTTACATTCATAAACATCCCTTATTACTAACAGATTATTCAACACTGATCTTCGGGGAATAGCATATGTTTGTGAGGGGGGATATAAGATCCGGTGCAGTACGTACCAATCTATTACTCAATATTTTACATAAGATTTTCCAATCCATGTTGATGAGACTAATTGGTCTTCAATTATTCATTTCACATTTATTATCTTTTTTTTATATTTTCTTTATTGTACATTCAAAATCAGTACATTTTACACTTTAGTATTGTAGAGTTTCATATACAGGATGCACTGTTATTTTTCATTTCTACAGAAAGCAGTGTTTATTTCTTTATATCACTGTTCATTATAATAAAGTATTATTTTATCAAAACCAAACCAGAGTTATGTGTCTTTATTTATTTTTCACTCTATATTTTGCTGTCCCTCCTCCCTTCATCCCTTGGGGTTGCTGGGGTGTTTTTTTCTGGCGTTTCTCCAGTATTTTTATTGTTATACTTAGTGCTATCTGTCCTTGGTGCTGACCTCCCATTTAATGTGAGGTATGTTCTCACCCCTTAATCCTTTTCCGGGACAGTTATGTTTGCATTGTCCAAGCAGTCCATCTCTCTACAAACTTCTCCATCTTATCCCCTAACAAGCATGTAATCTCCTCTATCTCCTGTATGTCTTGCACTATCTTTTTCCATTCTTGCATGTCTAGAGGGTTTGGGTTTAACCATCTTTTTGTTATGGCCTTACTCGCTGCCATGACACATATTGCCCACAAATATTTAGAATTTGCCCCTTTAATTTCCCTTGGTGGGAGCCCCAATATGGTGTGTTGTATACCTATCGGTGTCTGAAGTTGGAATAGGTTCTTAATAGTACCCTCAACTGCTCTTAAGAAGGGTTGTAGTTTGGGGCATATATAGAATATATATGTGTGTGCATCCCTCTCTGTTCCCCACAGTCTCTCCAGTATTTTTCCTCCCCTCTCTCCCCTCATTGTGCTTTTACCTGTGGGGTTATAAAAAAATCTTATCCTGATCCACCGTGCATATTCTCTCCACCCCAGGGAGGAGTTCATGTGAAAGGTCGTATTCCACATCTTCTCCCACTCTTTGGATGTAAGATGAACTCCCGTCTCTTCTTTCCACTGTCTTGCCACATGGTTCATGGCGTCCCCCCTGTTGGATGTGAGGTAGCTATATATTTTAGATATTGCCCCCTTTGATGTGACATTTCCCAGTAGCTGTTCTGTATTTATCTCTCCTTCTTCCTGTACTTGTATTGTTTGTGATTTTCTCCTCTGGGTTGTTATGTAATTTTGTATCTGAAGGTACTTCAGCCTATCTGTCTCCTTCCATCCATATTTCCTCTTGCATTCATTGAATGATATTATGTTGTCTCCCCTCATTATTTGTTTGACATATTGAAAAACCTTTTGTGACTGTTGTTTGTACCAAGCGTCTATTTTACCTGGTTGAAATTCTGGGTTCTCTGTCAACCAGGTAAACTGCCATTCATCTCTATTAATTCTGGGATGTTTTTGAAATCTCTCTAGAGCATTTAACGTCACTTTCATTGGCGTGGATCATTTTTGCTGTTCTCCTGATGCTACCTTTTCCCCTAGTATCACCAACCCTGGGTGCCTGGTTTTCCAGTGTGCCGTTACCTGCTCACTGCCCCACTGCAATGCCCATCTTATTTGTGTTGCTATCCAGTAGCTTTCTAAATCTGGAACCGCCCAGCCCCTCCCAGGAGGCAGTATAGTACAGTGGGTTAAGGCTCTGAGCTGCAGATCTGGAGACCTGGGTTTGAATCCCACAGCCGCCTAGGTGCATACTGTGTGATCCTGAGCAAGTCACTTAACTTCCTTGTGCTCCCAGATTGCATCTGGAAACAAGCTTCAGCTTAGTGTGCTAATCCTGGTTAAACAATGTTCCCTTCCCTTCCATCTCTTCCCCACCTGTATGTTTTCCCTTCTTATTCTGGGTCTTTTGTTTAACCAGATAAATTTAAAGAGTATACTATGAGTTTTTTTAAACCAGTGTTTAGATAGGGCCACCAGGGCACATTGAAAGAGGTATAAGATCCGGGGGAGTATATTCATTTTCATGGTTTGTATTCTGGCATATTGTTGCATGGGCAGTAGGTTCCATCTTTTTACATCTTCTTTTATCTGTTTAAGGAGAGGCATATCATTATCTTGATATATAAATTTATTATTGTTTCTTAGGGTGATACCTAAGTATTTTAGGGTTGTGAGGGTCCATCTCATTGGGAATAACTGCATAAATCTAGGGGTAGGTGAATAGTTAAAGGTTAGAATTTCCATTTTTGCCTGATTAAACTTATATCCCGACATTTCCTGGAACTCTTGGACCAAAGACATTAGTTTAGGTATCGAGCTATTTGGGTTTGATAGAAACAACAAAATGTCATCTGTGTAGAGAGCAATTTTTTGCTCCCAAGCCCCATCTGTATCTCCTCTACCCTTCCCTCCCTTCTTATCTTTTGTGCTAGGGGTTCAATATATAATGCGAATAGTAGCGGGGAAAGCAGACAGCCCTGACTAGTACCTCATCCCAAGTTTACCATTGTTGATATATGTCCATTAGCTCTTATGTAAGCTGTAGGGTGGTCATACAACTTTTGAATAATCTTTTGGAAACTTTCCCCCATCTCAAACCCCTCCATAGCTCTATACAGGTATGGCCGCTCGACCCTATCAAAGGCCTTTTCTGCAGCCATACTGATAATTACTGCTTTGGTCTTTGTATTTAAGTGGTCTATTTTGTTCATGGCTCTCCTAACATTATCTGCTACTTGTCTACCCATTATAAAGCATGTTTGGTCTCTATTAATTATCCTTGGGTGTAATTGTTCCAGCCTTTTTGCTAAAATAGTAGTCATACTCTTATAATCTATATTAAGGATTGATATGGGCCTATAAGAGGAGCAATTTGTGGGGTCTTTACCTGGTTTGGGGATCACTGAAATTACTGCCCATTTCCACAATGGCAGAACCCTACCTCCTTCCCCCAAGACCTCCTGATATACCCTTTTCAGTTGTGGTATGATGGCTTCCTGAAATTTTTTACAAAATTCTGTTGGGAGGCCGTCCATTCCTGGACATTTCCCTGTTTTACTATTTCTGATCACCTTTTGTATTTCCTCCGTAGTTATAGGACCTGTCAAAGTCCGGGCTTGATCCTCCGTTAGCCTAGGTAGGTGTAATTGTTGTAGATACTGTATTGTCTTTTCTTTCTGTGTGTCTGGGGTCGGGGTATAGAGTTCAGCATAATATTTTTTGAAGGTCTCCAATATCTCTGGTGTATCAGTTATCGATTGGGCCCTCCCTGGTAGATTTATTTTAGTGATTTGTGCTTTGGCTCTCCTTTCCCTGACCCTGCAGGGTAATTGCCTAGTTATTGTAGGATCCCCTCATAGTAATGTTGTTTTAGAAATTGAATATTCCTCTCAACTTTATAATCTAAGATCCTGATTAGGTTCTTTCTGAGTTCCAGTAGTTCTCTTACTCTTTTTCTATCTAGTTTTATTTGTTGTTGTGTCTCTAATGTCCTTATCTGTTGCTTTATTTATTTTTGCTTTTTTCTCTCGGTTTTTTCCTTGCTACTGCTACAGCTATCAGTCTGCCTCTAATCATTGCCTTCATTGTGTCCCAAAGTATGCTAGTGTTTACCTCTGACCCTTCATGATCTTGTATTATTTGTTCTAGTAATTGCGGTATTTCTTCTATCACTTCTTTTTCCTTCAGAAGAGCCAAATTAAGCCTCCAAAAACAGGATTTGGGAGGTTTACCCAGGTCCACATCCATAAAGACTGGTGCATGGTCTGAAAGTGCTATAGTCCCTACTGTGCATCTCACTATTTTGGACACGTCTACCCTAGACATCAGAAATAAATCTAAGCGAGAGTACATCTGATGAGCTGCTGAGTAAAATGTGTAACCTCGTGACTGTTCCTCTATATAATGCCGCACATCTACTAGGCCTAGTTTACTTATTAGGTTTTTCACCTGTTTAGCTATCTCGTGCCCTGCCCTCGGTATTCTGGAGATGCTATCTAGGCTAGGTTCCAATGTTAAGTTCCAGTCTCCCCTACATACCAGGGTTCATTCCATTTGGTGCAATACCTTCATCAATATGTTCCTATAGAACAAGTATGGGGACCCTGGTGGGGCATACAACGAGAACATTGTGACTATTTGCCCATATAACCTGCCCTTGACTATCACATACCTTCCTTCTGTGTCACTTTCCTGACTTATTAATTCTAATGGGGTATTGTTGGGAACAAGTATTGCAACCCCCCCCTTCCCTCTTTATATGATGATGATGTAAAGAGATCTGTATATCCAAAACTTTTTAAGTTTGTCATGTTCCTCCCTCATTAGGTGTGACTAGTTCAGATTTAGTTTGTTTAATATAAGACATAACTTTTTCCTTTTTATGGGATTCATGAGACCATTTACATTGAAGGTCAGCACCTTAATATTTTGGAGCACCATCATCCCTTTTTATACATTTTATATATTTCTTCCACGTTCCTCCCTCCCCTCTGGAAACCACTTTGACATCTTTCTATTAGCTTCCCTTGGCAAGTACAGCATACATTCTTCTCTGTTAACAGTAACTATAAACCTTTTATAAACTCTCGGTGAGAGCCAACCGGGCTATCCCATGTAAACTTTAAGTAACATCTCTTACCTCCAAGGCAGGATGAGATCTTAGTGTCCCATCTGGCTCTGGGTGTCCTTCCTCTCCAGTCTCCTTCTACACCCAGAGTTGTAGCTATTTCTTTTCCCCTGGTCTCAGGGGGCACTACATTGGTCATCTGACTAAGGTTTCTCTTTTCCTCCCTGTCCTCTTGCTAGAGTAGACCAAGTGTCATCAATACATGCCACAGCTCATTCATCATCAGCAACTCCCTTTTTGCCATTCAGATTCTCTCCCCCCTTCCACCGGGGGCTTCTGTTTTGTTCTGTCATCCCCTTTTTATATATATATATATATATATCTCAACTGTACTGTCTTGCCCTCCCATTAGTTTTGTTAGAGTCTGGCAAGCTCTCTGTGGCATGTATTTTCCCCTTTATTTGGAATCCAGAGTTCAACTTCATTGTTCTATTCTCCCCCCATCATTCCCTGCTTCCCTTATATGCCATACATAGCCTGTCTTATCCATGACCTAGAATAAGCTCACTTAGTTTAAAAAAAAAACTTTATTTCATTTGCTCAAAACGGTTACGGGAGAGTTTTTCTTTCTCCTGATCCATGTCTGATTCTAGGCCCTGTACGCTCACCGGGGAAATGCTGTGGCTCCGCTCTGGTGCTAAAGAACGATATCACGAGCCATCCACTGCTTTTTTCGGAATTTCAATCCTTGATCTACTGTTTTTAGGTTCCCTCTCTTCTTCCCAGACATTTTTCGGTGAATTACATTCCAGTTTGCCTATCTTTTATTAGATTTGAGGCCCTGAGGAGGAGACAGTTCTCTCTTTACACTGCTACTTGGGTTGTGACGTCAGCGGAAGTCAAAATTTCTCATCTTTTTTGTGTAGAAAGATCAATAAACTGTCAGCCGAGGGAGGGAAAGGCATCTAACCCTGTAAAATATCATTAAATGTGATCACCAAGTACTCCGGTAAACTTTCCAGTGTTTTTGTTATAAAATTCTCCTCAAAGGCCATCAGTGCCAGGAGCTATGCCATTTTTGAATTGGGATATCACTATATTTCTCCTTTTGTTATAGGTTAATTAGTTGTTGCTGAACATCTGGCTGCATTCCAGGTGTATGAAGTGCCTTAAATAAATCTTCCAAAGTGGAAGGGGATGGACCAGGTTGCCCAAACAGAAATTCCGTATGAGCAGCCACTATATGTGCCATTTCTGCATTACTATTGGCAATTCTCCCTGAAACAGTCCTTAATTCAGCCATACAATTTTTTTCCACTTGTTGACTGCAGTCATCATAGGGGTTCACATTCTGTGCCCTCCCTTGGTTACCAAATTGTTGTTATAAAAACTATGTGTGCTCTATCATATTGAATAGCACACATGTCCTTCATTTTAGTTATTTGGGTAGAATAATCAAATTCTGTTTCTACCATTAAAGAGGTCAGCCTCTGTAAGTGGTTGGGTAAATCCCCAAACTGTAAATATTTCTGTAAGGAGGCTGCTTTTGCGGCCTTACTACAACATTTCCTGATTTCACATTTTGTTTCTTGCCACCACATTGAAGAATTATTGTATAGTTCAAAGTCTGATTTTCGAGCTTCTAGTAACTCCTGAAGCTCTGACCAACATCCTTGGTCCTCCAACAAAGACACATTCAATCTCCAGGCATTATGAGTGACTGGTCTGTTTGAAGGAACCCCAAGTCACTTTAATTAATTTCTGATCCGGTGATTCTATCGGAATAGTCATACACGAATAATATGGTAACCATTCTGGCATAAAAAGAAAATCTTTTCATGTGGACAATCTGCCCTTAAAAACTGTATACTCAGGAGGTGCCTTCCCACAAGAGGCACTATCTTTTAGATGGGCAAAATTATATAGTGCATTTAAACAGAATCGCTGTACAACTTTTGTGTTGTTCCAGTCTTATCCTCCAGTGAAAGGATGCAATTGAACTTCTCATATTATTGATCTAGTAATATACAGATATGGTTGTATTTTTTTTTCATCAGCTCAACCCTTTGATATTTGGTTAGGGGATTATAAATATTAATAAGTGAAAATTCTTGATTATTATATACAGCATCTAACAAAAGGACTCTCCCTGGAGATAAATCCACCAGTCCTGTTACTTTGATCCCCTGAAAGTTAAACAATATACCAACTCCAGCACATGGCTCTTTCCCAAGGGATCAAAAAAAGGGCACTCCAAACCATTCCTTGGATGCTTGCTGCAGTTCTCTAACTGTGTGCAAACTAGTATCCTGCAAGAAATAAATATTCAAGTTTAAATTCCAAAGAAAAGCAAAGGTGGTGCGCCATATTTTAGGCTATTGGTATTTAAAGAGCCACACGATAAGCTCAGATACATTGGTAAATGTTATAGGTATCAGTCATCATCTCCTTTAGAAGGTGACTTCAGTTTTGATTTCTTTTTACTAGATTTCTGGGACTCCCCAGATGTTAATTCTGTGTCTGTCATTGGGTTAGGTTGGGATGAGGCTGCTGATGATGCATCTGAGTCGTCCTCTGTCTCTGCCCATTGGTTTCTTTTAGATAGAACTGCAAATCTGTTTCTGGTAAGAATCTCTCCAGATTTTGAAGTAAAGGTTAAAAGACTCCCTTTAGGGGCTCTGCTTCAGTTCAGCCATCTTGATCTGTGCTGTTCCCACACCTTAGTAGTGAGAGGAGGCATATCTGGAGGTAGAATAGGAGGGTGTTTAGAATGCTCCACAGCAGCAATATTCTGGTCTGGGGAGATATGACCCATCCCGGGGTGCTCTGTCTCCAATGAATCCATTTCATCCACAGCCAAAACAGTGGCCTATGACAAGGGAGACAGCTGTGCTGGTACAGGTGCCAGCAAAGTTTCAGGTACAGGTTGGGACAGTTCTGGTACATCCATCCTCTGAGCAGGTTCTTCAGGAACCACCTGTGTCACATTCTGGTTGGCCAAAGAAGAGAGGGATGGTGTTGGCTGCCACTGACCACGTGTCACTACCTCTTTTTGTTCCTCTTGATCTGTAGCAGGATTACTGTGTGCAGCCCACGAACAGTTTTTAGATGTGTGATTGATATCATCACACAAGTTAGCAGATTGGGTTTGGACAGTTGATAGAGGTATGTCCAATCTCATCACACAGCAAACATTTTAGTTGATCGCAAGCTCTGTTCAAATGGGTACAAGACCCACACTGAAAACATGATTTTGGTTGTCCTGCATAAAAGATAAACTTACGGTATTTCCCCAAGTAAAAGCAGCTGGGAAGATCCTGAATGGTACCATTCATCAGTGGAAGCCGAACCTGAATATGCCATCCACCAGTCCACAACTGTTCTGAGTCCATAATGGGGTCGGGATACCCCAAAACAGTACATTTTGTTTTGAGCCAGTACAAAATGTTTGACACAGAAACTCCTTTGTTTTTAAATAGAACCATAATTGTTCTAAAGGCAGATTTAGTGAGTGGGATGGAGATAAATGGTGTCCATAGTGGGGTATATTTCACCTGCTCATATCGTTGCCAGAAAAGTTCCAGGCCAGTTGCTGTTTAAAAACTAAGGTCAAAATTTGGGTCCCCAGAGGAGTGAATCAATGCATATATTTCTGTACCCAAAAATCTTAGATTTTCTTTCAAAAGTTTGCGTCTCACATATAATCTGTCTGGGTAAGTGTCAAGGCCTCCCCTGTATTTTAATGCAGCAGCATTTCATCTTTTTCCTGGTTGTGGTGGAGAATGAAAGAAATCAGCATTAGTCCTGTGTGTAGATCTATGTAGCTAGGAGCATGGTTCCGAGTGAGGCTCTAGGAGTTGGATATTCTCCAGTAATCTTGGAAGGAGCTAGTTGGGGGGGGGGGCAGATAAGGAAGTTGCTGCCAGGCTTGGGCCTGAATTTGAAGTGGATAGTAAGCTTTCCTCCATATTCATTGCAGATTCAGACATATTTTCAGTTGTGTTGCAGTTCAACACTGGGAACTGCAATGTGGGACTTTACATCAGTTCCAGTGTGGATGGTATTTCTAAGGGGTCTAACACGTTTGCCCCTCCAAGAAACAGGTGAGTGCTCTGTGGAGACCCAGGGTTGCATTCTGTCACGTCTAATTCATCCTGCATTTCTAAGAGCCTCAGCCACTGTAACTCCGGTAACTAAAAGGTTGTCATCATAACCTGGCCTGGGGGAAAGGGGTTTTGTTTGTAGCAAGGGAGTGTCATTTTGTTCATTTTGCATCCCCTTTTCTTTCCCCTGCTTGAGCTGCAGGTCTCCCATTTCAGCATTCTGTACTGGCTGTACCCGTACCTCATTCAAATGCTTAGTTTGCCTGTCATCTCCCAAGACATCCCTATATAGTACGATACTGCCTGTTTGTTGCCTGCCTCCATCTTGAGTAAGACTGCCAGTAGCTGTATTTACACATTGTTTTGCCTGACTATCACATTGCATTTGTTCCTCATCCAACTGAAAATCCAAAACTAAAGCAGTACCTGCATCTCCAGTAACTGCAGAAGCTGCAGCATGAGCGGCAGGCATTCCATCTTGTATTTCCACATTCATAGGGACCATCGTAGTCACCTGGTGATCCTTAGTTTCTGTAGGTGCCATTTCCCAATGTTTTAGTTCCTCTGTCTCCAGAAGTGCTAACATGTAAGTGTGTCTTTGTCGGTATGCTTGTTCCAGGTATGCCATTACTCCAGACTGCACAATGCACTCCA
This sequence comes from Neoceratodus forsteri, assembly GCA_016271365.2. Lineage (NCBI taxonomy): Eukaryota > Metazoa > Chordata > Ceratodontiformes > Ceratodontidae > Neoceratodus > Neoceratodus forsteri. The sequence continues at coordinate 354,014,676 of CM057454.1, read as the reverse complement.
TTTCAGAGCCAGCTGCCAAAAAGCCCTGTCATCTGGCATCAGTTGCATTCATTCATTCTGTTTCCTCAGAAACCACTTCCTCAGACCAGGTGGGGAGGGAAGCAAGCTCCCACCCGGGATGTTATCTGTAGCTCTGCACCACCAAGACGCCAGACTGGATATCCACAGTGACACACCAGAAGAGTAGGGGAACTTTTTATTGAAGCAAATATAAACCAATAGAAACACAGGTTACAGTAGTCTTATATATAGCACAATCTCTTATACATAGCACAATACAGTGTCTTAAGTTCACCTTAGAGGTGCCTAGAAGAAACACAATCCTTGTCCCCGCTCCCTTTTTTTTTTTTACTTTTGAGTAACACATCCTCCTTTTCTAATATATTCAAACTGGTATTTACAACATCAAAAGCATTTTCATTGTAATAGTGTACTCTTCATTGATGTTTAAAGTAAGATCTGCATAATACCTTAATGGTAAACGGCATTAAAGATATCAGGTCTGTTACAAGATTGTTTGTGGAATTCCGCCCCACCTAGACTGACAGATTTGCTGTGGCAAGTTGGAGTCATCATATTTGTACAATAAACGTAATTCTTTTTCAATCTGCAAAACAATGGCCAAAGGAGTTACCTCTACTTGTTGTATCACATACTTATATCTAGTTTGCCACAAGATAAATTTAATACAGGTAAATATCGACCCTAAGGTGCCTTCCTCAATAGTTGCAAAACCCCTTGAATAACCAGTGACAATATCCTGATATGTGACCATACCCCATTGTTTATTTTTCCATCTTTGAGCCAAAAACTTCCGCATTGCCTATGAGTGTGGGCAGTCTATAAGGAAATGTTGCATCATTTCTTCTGCTTGTGAGCATCCCTCCGGAGGGACACATTCTTTCTTCAATACTTTTGTGTTTCGCATTGCCCTTAACCCTCATCTACTGTGGCAGCTAAGCCACACCATGTCCCACATTCTGGGAGGAGTTCCCTTATCTGTCAAATATTGCTCTATTTTATGCTTGTAGTTTACTGGGATGTTTTTATATTCCAGTCCAATTGTATACCCTATATCCTGTATAGTTTTGTAAACCATAATTCTACTAGGTACAGTTGCTTGCTGTACAGTCAGATTCCATTTTTGTATTTTTTCTATTATCAGGTGAAAGTACTGTGAAGAGTTAACTTTTTTCCATGCCAGATGTGTAGAGATATTCCAGGTTGTTAACACAGGAGTAAGCCACATTTTAATAACTGCTTTCCAGATTCTGTCCAGTGCAGTAAATTTATAGATACTGTTATGCAAGAACAGACTACAGAAAAAACTTATAGGGTTAAGTAGGTTTAAACCTCCTATTTTAATACATGTAGGACCATAGATAATTTCTCTTTTTATTGGATTCAACCTACTTCCTCATATAACTTGAAGAACTAAACTCAGAATGGTAATCTCAAGATTGCTAAGAAGGGGAAATACTATACTCAAATACGTAAATAATGGAAACAAAAATGTTTTTACCATCGCCACTTTTTTCCTTCGTTTGTTGTGATGTTTTCCAAATATTCACTTTTTCTGTCCCTTCCTCTATTTTTTACTTCAAATAACATATGCCATATCCCCCCATCCAAATTTCCTCCTAGTATTTTGATAGGATCTTCTGAAATGTGGATGTATTCTATCTTTTCCACCTTTTCTGTTTTATCATTAAGCTTATACCCGTTACATTTTAAAAGATTAATTTTGGCACCCGCTACTGTCATGAATTCTTCTACTAACTGCATTACTTTCTTACCGACTTGTTTTTTTTTTTGCCACAAGTAAACATACATCATCCGCATATGTTGTTATGGCTATAGTGTGGTCTGTTGGGGTTATTGGTAGTCCAACAATTAGGGAGTCCTGCTGTAGAAATCTTAGAAGAAGTTCAATGCAAAATACATATAAAAGTGGGCTCACTGGACAGCCTTGTCTCACCCCCTATTAATCTTCACCAGTGAGTCCTGAAATCCATTTACCAGAGGTTTAGCCACTACAGTTCTGTAAATTTCCATTAACCAATTACAAAATGTTGACAAGAGTACCATATCTTTTTAAAACTTCCCCCATGTACTGGTGTGAGGCTTTGTCAAAAGCTTGTGCTTGATCCAACAATAAATATCCTATAGTTTGCTCCTGTGCCCCATCTCTACCACCTCTCTTATGACAATTAGATTATCATGTATACTTCTTCCAACAATTGAGCATGACTGCCCCTCTGAAACAAGAATCTGAACAGTGGTGGCTAGCCTGGCTGCAAGTATTTTCATTAAAATCTTTAAATCCATATTAAGGAGACTAATAGATCTCCAATTCTGTAATTCTTCCATGTTTCCCTTTTTGTGAAGAAAAAATTGCAATGACAGCCAAAACTGTGGTGCAATATTACCATCTTCCAGTATACTATTATATATGATAGGCAGGATATTTTCCAATTCTGGACAGGTTTTTTTTTATAAAATTCTATGGTTAGACCAATAGGCCCTGGTGAGGTATTATTTTTGGGTTTAGTAATGGCCTTTGGTACTTCTGCTGATGTGACTGGAGTAATCATTGCCTGGGTGGTTGTCTTAGGGAGGGGGTGTGTACCTGTATAGTGTCCAAAAAGTTTTTTTAAGTTTACATCTGGTATCTCCGTGTCAGAATATACAGTAACTCTTTCATGCAAATTGTTACTGTATTCAATATGCCCTGTGAAGTATATGTGACTTCTCCAGTATTACTGACCAATTTGTCTATTACCTTACTCTGAATTCTTTGTTTGCAGCTTTCAAAAATGCCCCCTGTGGCATTTTTTCCCAAAGTACACATTCTGTGTTCATTTAGCAGAGATGCAGACCTAGAATATTGTAATTTTTCCATTTCAGTCTTTAGAACCCTGATTTGTACAATGTATTGAGTGTATCCTATATTAACTAGAGACAATACTTTATATAGTTGAGCTCTTTGGGCTAAATATTTTTTTATAGTTTTCATTATGTGCCTGTCCTGTGTGGTGTTGTGGCAACTTTCTAAGCTCTATTTTTGTCCCCACCTAGCATCTGCTCATGTCATCTTCTAGGAATGCAATACTCTGTCTAACTGCTAGGTTTTCCTTTACCACTGTTGCAATCTCAGGGATTTCCAAAGATGCTGCATTCAATTTCCAGTACCCACATCCTATTTTTTTTTATCTGTCAGGCCACTAACTACTTTCAACAACATGTGGTCGGAGTTTTCAATGGGGCTTACACTGGCATCCTGCGTTTTAAGACCATTAGAAATAAATATAAAATCAATTCTTGCTAGATTTGATTTAAAAAAGGTATGACCACCACTGTTAAGTATGCATCTATAGGTATTGAGCAGATCCACCTCAGAGATGATTTTATTTAGGACATTCATATTGCAGAATTGTTTAAGTGTTTTTGCCCCTTTATTTGCAGATTGTCTGACACAGTTAAAATCCCCTGCCCAAATAACATTTCTAGAGGAAAATAAATATGGTTTGATGAGTTTAAATAACTCCACTCTCCCTTTTTTGTTAGAGGAGCATATATATCTATAGCCCTCCATGCTGTTTGATGATGCGTAAAGTCCAAAATTTGTACACGCCCTGGGCATAAATCCGCCATTTTAGTGATATGAAAATCAAAACCTCTAAATAAAATCCCTACCCCATCATACCTATCAGTCCCATAGGAAAAGAAAGAAGGTCCCCAGCACCATAGTTTTGAGGCAACATTGATTTCAGCTGTGGTGTCCAGTCTAGTATTTTGTATAAAACAAATATCTTGTTTTAGGTCTTTCAGGATGGAAAATGTCACTAGACAGCTTCTGGGGTTCTTAACACTGTTCACATTCAAGGAAAACACTTTATAGGTGTGTGGGACCTCCACTGATCATAAGATTATGTATCTTTCCCCAGTCTTTCACTTCTTCTCAGATGCATACCCATTTTTTTTATTACTTTTTAATCTGACCTCTTGAATTTTAGCTGGAAGAGGTTCCTCATCTGAGTCAGAAGTGTTTGCTTGTAAGGAAGAAAAAGCAGACAAAGTTCCAGATTCCTCACCAAGGTCCAATTCTTGAGATTGGAGAGCCGCATACCTGTTGGTAGGTTCTGTTTGTCACTGTTCTTGTGTGATTTAGGTTAGCTTTGCTTTTGGTTGTTGTTTTTTCAGTCTTTGCTTTTTTATATTTTACCACCCTAATTTTTCGGGGTGGCATAATGTGTGTGTCTATAGTGTCCTCCTGTTCCACCTGTACATCTTCGATTTCTGTGCCTTCCACTGATCCAGTGACATGTGTGGGTGTGATGTCCATTTGTTCTGACAGTATTTGTTCTGTTTCTTGTCTGACATCTGGGTCTTGTAGTCTTGAGGATAAATTCTAAGTATTGGATTGTACTGGTTCCGCTAATTGTGTCTGCGTTGGGGTTTGTGGAAGAGTGGATGAAGAGATGGGCGGTGGCTCTGCCTTGTGCAGAGAGTCTGCTTGTGAACTTTGTTCTTGTTTCTTTCTCGTGTTCCATATTTTTTTTTGTGCTGAAGTAAGAATTCCTTCTTGATCTGGGCTGTCAGTTCTATTATGAGCCGCCCATGGACATGTTCTGTAGGCGTGTCCTTGTTGTACACAGAGGTTGCATTTAAGATCATTGGTGCTGTCTGTATTTGTGTGCCCTTATTCTAAACATAAATTGCATTTGATCCTATCACATGTATTGCTTAGGTGTGTTAGTGAGCCACATTTGAAGCATGTCTTTGGCTGTCCTTGATAAAAACAGTGCCCTCTGTCTTTACCTAAAAAAAAGCAACTTGGAAGGTGCTTAGGTCCTTGTGGAGTTAGTCTGAGTTTAACTTTGAACTTCCACCCCCCTTGTCCATATGTGTTCTTTGTCAAAAATCAGTAAACAGTTTCCTCGCATGAGAGGGGGTTGCTGTGTTTGTATAGCTGAAAACTGTACCTATATGTGAGGGAGAGTGTAATTCCTCTCAGTGTTTTTAAATGTAGAGACTTCAGAAGAAGTGCCTGCAGTACTAGAGGAGGACATTGAGAGATGTAGTTTATGTTCTGAGAGGGACTACAACCCCAAATGCCCTGTTATTGTTAGAGCAAGAACGTTTATTGATTACAGTACAATAATAATGCTGGGAAAGGTCTTCTGAGACCCAAGGAGTGGAAACTATTACTTGTTCTATAATTAATTTGGGAGTTTCATCTAGTGAGGGTGAGCAGTCACATGACCCGCCACTTCCTGGTTCCAGCTTGATAAAATCTTACCCCAGAGCTAGCAGGGTGAGCTTGCACATCCATGCACAGAGACGGTGGAATGTGGGTCATACTTCCTAATTTTAAACACCACAGAGATTTGAATCCACTTGGTATCTGGTATTTTCCAGCATTACACTACTGGCAAATATAGCAGGAGCGCAGAAACCTTGTAAATTTCTTGTGACAAAATTGTTTGTTCCTTAATAGAGTACTCATATTCAATATGGAAGACTATGAGACAGAGCAAACACTAACAGTACTGACAACTGCTAAATATCTTTTACGATGCACTCTTTGTGAAATTTATACAAAATATATGTATGTTGATAGAAATACCCAACATTTTATTTGCCCAAAGTGTGAATTATTGGGGCAGTTCCAGACTGAAAACTTAAGATTAAAGGACGAACTTAAAGTGCAGGCTGAAATTGGTCAGATACAGGCCTTTGTTAACACATTAAATTATGAAAATGACTGTATTAACTACAGGAAGCGAGCTTGAGATGGTAACTCTCAGCATGATGATCCATCTGTACTAATCCCACATACAAAAAAGATTAGACCCCATACCCATGGAGTCACAACAGTGGACAGACCACTAATCACAGTCAGAAGGAAAAAACAACCCCCGCCCCGACTACAAATCGATACTTGCCTTTGTCAAATGTTACTCCTGTAGCATTCCCAAGTACCTCTGGTACTGTCACTAATATAGGACCTAATGCACAAAACAAAAGGAAAAGACAGGCATGAATAAGACCTCTATCTCTCCTGGACAAGAAATTATGGAAAGTACTAACTCTGCCCCAGTTATAGACAAAACGAATAACACTGTACTAGAAGACTCACTACTACGCTTTAGTGACACGCACATATGTGGGTCAGATAAAGAGAATGATATGGTGTTATGTTACCCAGGGGCCCGACTAAAGGACATTGGGGATAATCTCAGGAAAATGGTTATTCCCCCTAATTCCACCAAAGCCCTAGACATGGGTACAAATGACATTGGCAAAGATAATGAAAAAGACATATGTTGTGAGATACCAAACTTAGGAATGGAACTTAAAAGACAGGATCATAAAGTGACTATATCCAACATTCTACCTGTTCCAAAAGCCTACTATCAAAACAATCTCACCATTCAGAGGGTGAATGCCAGGTTGTTACATTTATGTAAAACTCATTATCTTGGGAAGATTGATAATTGGAAAACTTTTGTAAATAAACATCACCTTTATTGGAAGGATGGGCTATATCTGAATAAGACTGAGGCCAGACTTCAAGCCATAAACATCAAAAACTCTATCAATGATTTAAACTAGCCCGTGGGGGGGAGAGTATGTCAGATGTTCATTATACTTCGAAACTATAAAAGCAGAGGACTCGAACTACATGTAGGGAAGTATTAAATATACTAACTTTTAATGCTTGAAGTCTTTGTAATAAAATGGATGATCTTAGGGCCTACTTGTCCTATGCCCCTGCAGACATATTAGTGATTACTGAACCATGGAGAAATAATGAGAAAGGATTATGGGGAAAACAGCTAGAGGGTTACACACTATAAGAAGAAAACATGAACTCTAAGACTGGTAGAGGGGTTGCCATATATGTTAATACTGAGATTACCTCCAGTTATATTTCAGACAGCATAAGAACAAATACTGATACTGAATCCTTATGGATATAGATTAATGGGGGAATCAATAGACCCCTAATAATAGGTTGTCTGTATAGGCCTCCTAATAGTGCTATTGAAGTGTCTAAGTCTATCATGGAAGAAATATAACTTGCTGGTACACTTGGGGATATCGTATTAGTGGCCGATTTTAACATTCTGGAAATAAACTGGCAAGACTGGTGTACTAGTTGAAACCAAGGTAAACTGTTGTTGCAAACATGTAATGAGGTTGGTTTGACTCAGTGGATAGCTGAGCCAACCCGTGATAAAGAAATCCTGGACTTAGTTTTAACGTCATCTTCACTCTTTATTAAACACTGTAAGGTGGGACCTCCATTAGAAAATAGCAATCATAACAAAATCAGTTTCCAAGTAAGTTACTCCTATAACCCCAGAAAAAGTCATACAAAGATATATTTGTATGACAAAACAAATTATGATGGAATTCACAGTTCTTTACTTAATATTAACTGGGAAGAGGCACTTCAGGATAAAACTTGTGAGGAAATGTGGGGGATCATTAAGGATGTCATTATTACTACTGCAGGAGAGACAATTCCAGTAATGGATAAAAGTAATAGTCAACGGCGGTCTAGATGGATGAATAAGGGAATTAAGAAATTGGTTAACAAAAAACATAGACTTTACAACAAACCCAAATGTACCAATGACAATGCTATACTTAGGGAATACTCCCCAGTGCATAAACTGTGCAAATCCAGAATTAGAAAAGCAAAGAAACAAGCTGAACTCAATTTGGCTAAAAGTGCTAAACAAAAGTAATGTAAAGCAATTTTATTTGTATATTAGTTCCCTAAAAAAACAAAGAATGAGATAGGACCTATTAAATGTAATAACTTACTTATTTCTGATCATAAATCTATGGCTGAAGCTTTTAGTCAGCATTTTTGCAATGTATTCAAAAAACAGTAGACATGATGTAATAGCAATTGAAGATACTCCCATAAGTCAATTTGTGGTCACTGAAGAAGAAATAAAAGACCAAATTACTAAATTAAGAGCAAATGCGTCCCTAGGGCCTGATAAAATCTCTCCTAAATTGCTCCAAATCACATCCCCCTATCTACTGACTCCATTTAAGATACTGTTTGAGACCTCTGTTAAATCTACCTCAGTGCCAGAAGATTGGAAAATGGCACATGTAGTTCCTGTCTTTAAGAAAGGTAAAAAGGAACAACTGAACAATTACTGGCCTACTAGTTTGATGAGTGTTGTCGGCAAGCTATTAGAAGGCATTATAAAAGATGGGATGACAGCTTTACTTACCAACATTGAACCATTACAGCACGGCTTCACCAAGGGCAGAAGCTGCTCCACAAACCTTTTAACGTTCTATGAAAAGATTAGTGAACATCTAGATAAAAGTATACCCTGTGACATCATATCTAGATTTTGCAAAAGCCTTCGATTTAACTCCCCATTGGGTAATAATAAAAAAAAAAATTGATAATATTTTGACTCTCTGGACTGCTGAATGGGTACAAAATAGGAAACAGAGTGTGGAGGTTAATGGACATATTTCCACCATCGGAACAGTTTTGAGTGGTGTGCCCCAAGGGTCAGTGCTTGGCCCAATCCTGTTTCACATTTTCATTTCTGATATGACTAAGAATATTGTGTCATGGAATATAAAATATGCTGATGATCCTAAAACTGGAGGTCCCTATGATAGCTTGGACAACTGCATTAGTATACAGAATGATCTTAACAAAATCATGGACTGGACAAAGAGATGAGATATGACATTGAATTTAACTAAATGTAAGGTGATGCACCTAGGGAGATAGAATTTGGAATATGATTATGTGATGGATGGTCATAGGTTGGAAAAAATTAAGAGTGAGAGGGACTTAGGAATCAACATGGGGCATGAATTGACAACAAAAATCAGGCCTTGGATGTAATAAACAAAGCAAATCGAATTATTTACTCTCTTAAACGTAATATAGTTTCTAGATCAAGTACAGTTCTGATGCCCCTATATAGGTCCTACATTCACCCACACCTACAGTACTCAGCATAGATATGGAATCCGTATAAAAAGGGACAGAGAGTTCAACTAGAACAGGTCCAACACAGATTTACTAAACTGCTCCCCAATTTAAAGGAAAAAGAATATGAGGAAAGGTTACAATCTCTGAGGCTCATGTCCCTGGAGACTCGTCATGTTCGTGGTGATCTGTTATTAATGTTTGACATTGTACAGGAACCACAGCTGATGTGTGATCTGGGCATTGAATTTAAGGATTCTGTTATAGAGACTAGAGGGCAACCTCTTCAGATTAAAGGAAAGAGGTTTCGTTCCAATACTCAAGAGTACTTTTTTACTAACAGGATGGTTAAACTGTGGAACAAACTTCCACTTGATGTAATTATAGCAGACAGTAAAAATAGTTTTAAGCATAAACTGGATAAACTTATCATGTCATGGAGATCTTAAAGGTATTTCTCATAAGAATGAAGCACTTATGGGCTAACGCCTGCTTGCTTATACATCTACCTTAGTATGAGCCTTAGTATTAAAAATCGGTTGCGGGTTCCCCATAATATCACATCTCTGAGCCAACCAGTGCTTAATGTCCTGCATATTTACCCCTTCATTCCAAAATAAAATAGTCACCTGACAAAATGCTGGTTTGGTGAGGGGGATGGCCCGAAAAGGTAACCATAATGCTGAGTCCTTTTTCTTTTCACAAGAAGTCCAAAACCTGTCCAGCCCCAAGGGTGTTTTCAAACTTACATCGAAAATAGTATCTCCTGATGCATGTATCAGTGTGTAAATTTAATTAGAAAAAAAAAGCACTGATTCTTTTCTGAGTGTTCTCCCCATGTAGATTCTATCAGGGGGACCTTTAAACCCCCTTATACTGTAAACGCTCGGCATTGTGCCATTGTGCAGGAAAAGCATTTTGAAAAAACTGGTCTCTTTGCCGGAACCTTGCCCATATTTACTAAGCCATTTCCTGAACTCTAGGAGCTTGGGCTGTAGGTTGCTCAACCTCCATTCTGTCTCCCCAGGTGTCACCCTGGTTACTAGGTCCTTCCCTAGGGATTCTGAGTCACTGGACACCATGTCTTGCAGTTGGAGAGAAATAGGTCTGCTCTGTGGGGGAGAGTAAGTAACATGGTCAGCATTTAGTTCATTATCAGACCGTGTAACAAAGGGTGTTTCACCAGTTGCAGTGGGCACTTGTAAAATCAGGCGTTGCACCGGGCTAGGGTTTTCCAACATGTTTCCAGAAGCTGTGGTGGTGTGGGCAACATGTGCGCCAGGTATGGGGCTATGGGAGGGATCTGGAACCCATTTTCCATGCTCATTTAAACACCACCTTGCTTCAATCCATTTTTTTTCAATCGATTGTGGCGTTGCTGACTCTGTATCTTCTGGTATGTTTGTCGAGATGGTTCCCCATCCTTTTCTGAGGTGAGTATCATTTTTATGTGAATTTCCTGTAACAGCATTTTGTATCAAATGGTTAGAGTTAGTACTCACAGGAATTGCAGCCTTGACAGTTTCCACAGAATGCCTGGATTCAGCTGTCGACTTGACAGTCTCGGGCATTGGCCCTGATATGCACAGTTCCTTTGATGCTACTACATCACAATCCATTCTGTCAGTGTGGGACTGCTCACTGCGAGATTGTTTTCCTGTCACTGGAGGTTCATTAACTCCATTTCCTGAACGTTTTTCCAGGTGAGCACTGCATCTGAACTTTCCATGTCTGCCGTTTCTGATTCCTGCAGTATTTTTAAAATGTCTAACCTTTTTGCCGGTTGAGCATGCGGAGCCATTGCTCCTCTGGTATAAACCGCGATGTGCTCATGCTTTGTAGAAGGTTCTCATCAGGCAAATTCAGTTGGTTCACATTGCCAATCTCCAGTGCTAGACCTGCAGGGCAGGAGATCAGCTCACCTGCAGGTACACCAGCCGCCTCCTTCAGCTCCAGTCCACCGTCTGCCATGACCAACATGAATCACACCATAGCACCCCCTACCCAAATAGTAGGGGACTTTCCCGGGTGTCCCGGCCAAATTTGCCCCATTCACTAAAAATACCAACAGCTTAATCTGGTTCAATGTCGGTTGGCATACATCTGTATCCCCTCCCTGGGACGAGGCTGAAAATAGGTAGAATTGTCTAGTCCTCCTTTCCTGGTCAACAAAAACTAAATAAATAAAAATAATAAAATAAGTTGTCCAGGCAGCACAAGGATGGGGCCCAGCACTGTTGTATGCCACTGCTCCTTGGAAGGTACTGTGCAGTGTTGTGTCGCACAGGTGACAACAACGTTGACATCAGTGTCATGGCCTGTCGGGGCTACACACAGCATCAGAAGAAGTGGGTTGGCAAAGACAAAATATCTCCACTATTCAGTTTATTCCATTTCTAAAGGGAACTGAACAAATGAGGATACAATTTCACAATCACAAAAGGAAAAATTCATTAAATAAAATATACTAATGTAAGCAATTTCACTGTTATAACTCTTGTTATTAATTTAACTTTTGCTTCTGTACCATCTATGCCCGAGAACTGCATAGCAAATAAGAGCAAGCAAACATTTGGCACTGACAAATGCTTGTTTAAGGATGTCAGGGAATGGAAGGATAAGTGTGTAATGTTTTATCTGTCTATCTATCTATCTATCTATCTATCTAACTGTCTGTCTGTCTGTCTATTTTGTTTGTGTTAGCAAGGTACTGTAAGTGCACTTCACATACAGATGCCTATTTGAAGGCATGACTTGGAAGAGTTACAGAGCAATGCACAGTGAAATTACAGATAGAAAGATCACACACGCCAACATTCGGTATTACAGATAAAAACAGTGACAAGATGGGTATCAAGCTGGTTAAGGGATAGGAGACAAAGGGTGGTAGTAAACGGTAGCCACTCAGGTGACAGGAGAGTGACTAGTAGGGTGCCACAGGGTTCAGTACTGGGACCGGTCCTCTTCAATGTCTTCATAAGTGACATTGCAGAGGAGCTTGAGGGTAAGGTGTGTCTCTTTGCCGATGATATAAAAATCTGCAACACGGTTGACACTCAGGAAGGGGTGGACACAATGCAACGGGATCGGAGAAACTAGAGGAATGGTCTAGGGGTGACAACTGGGTTTCAATGCCAAAAAGTGAAAGATTATGCACTTAGGGCTGTGGCACCCAGAGGCTGTGCATAAGATGAAAGGAAGTGGAGCTTACAATCACCAAGCAAGAAGGAGATCTAGGGGTCATCATATCAGATGACCTCAGGATAACTGGGCAGTGTGAAAAAATAGTAGGAAAGGCTAGCAGGATGTTGGGGTGCACTGGGAGAGGGATTTCTAGAAGGAGGAGGGAGGTGGTGCTGCTGTTGTATCGCTCACTGGTGAGGCCCCACCTGGAGTACTGTGTCCAGTTCAGGAGGCTGCACCTCCACAGGGACATTGAAAGAGTGGAAGTGGTACAGAGGAGGGCAAACAATATGGTGAGGGGGTTGCACGAGAACCTATATGAGGAAAAGCTGCAGGAACTCAACATGTACTCCCTGGAAGAGAGGAGAGTGAGAAGGGACATGATTGAAACCTACAAGTACCTCACAGGAGTGAACAAGGTACAAGTGGAGGGACTATTTCAGGGAAAGGAAGGTACTAGAACAAGGGGGAATGCAGTGAAGCTAAGTGGGGGAAATTTAGGACAGATGTGCCGAAATACTCTTCAGAAAAAGGCAGTGGCTGACTGGAACAGCCTGCCAGAGGGGTTAGTGGGGGCAAAGACTGTGGGGAGCTTCAGGCATGCATGGGATAGACACAGGGGCATATCAGGTAGAGGAACGGGGCAAGAAGTGACACCCATAACCACCTAGGGTCAGTGGTGATGGAATACGCAGGGACAAGGGGCAGACTGAATGGGCCTAAAGGTCCTTTTCTTCAGACAACATCTATGTTTCTATGTTTCAAGAACAGTGCAAAAAAAAAAAAAAAATTTAAATAAACCAGTTCATACAGACTACAAAACAGTATTAAATCAATAACAAATCAAGTAGTGCAAAGAATTATGGCATCAACAGCATTACGGACAAGATATCAACAGTTAACAGTAAATGGTTAGATGGGCAGTTAGGCTAAGCATAAGCACAGGGAGTATAAATCCTGCAGAAACAGGAGCTCAACAGAAGCATGTAAGCATTTAGTGAATTTTGAAATTGTGGGTGACTGGTAGAGTTCCACACAGAAGGGGTAGGGATTTCCAAGTCTTAGGAACACAGTGGCAACAAACAAATTACCCAAGGTTTATGGCACTTCTGTGCTCTAGGAGAACTGTGAACTCTATAGACCTCAAACTGTAAGATATTGCAAGATATTGCAGGTGGTCAGTCAGAACAACAGGCAATCCAGATATAAGCAGTGTGTCTATGCAACAGCCATGAAGGTAGGAGTGCTTACCAGCTAGGGGCAGGCAGCCAGACTAACATCAAAGAGGCTAGACATTTGAGAGTGAGTCAGAGAAGCAAGGGCAAATCAGCAGGGCCTGATATTCAAAATAGCACTAAGCAAAGCACAAAACTTTGCGCTGTGCCTTGCAATTGCCTGGGAGCTCAAAGATGCTATATTCAGTCAAACAGCACAGCAGCACTATTTGACTATAGGCTATGTCAAGTAGTGCTGCCCTGACATGGATCGTGAAGTACACTGCCAGAATGCTATCTGCAATATTCAAAGGGACCCATGCAAATAAGCCCACTGGTCATGCAAGTCACTAATGGGCCATTTGCATGCCCATTATGGGCTCATTTGCATTGGTAGTGAGGCAGGTTCGTGTGGAGCCACCCCCCCAATTGCCTGGTCCAAGTTATGTATAGAGATTATGGTGCTAGTGATCCCCCCACCCCTCAATCAACGGCCCATAATGTAAGAACAAAAATCCCTGGTGCTAGTGGTCTCCTTCCTCAATTTCCGGGCATAATGTAAGAAAAAAATCCCTGGTGCTAGTGGTCCCCGATCGCTGGCCTGTAATGTGAATAAAGAATCCCTGGTGCTAGTGGTTTCCCCAATCACCGGCCTGTAATTTGAGAATAAAAATCCCTGGTGCTAGTGGTCCTCCCCCCCCACCGATCACTGGCCTGTAGTGTAAATAAACAAATCCCTAGCGCTAATGGTCCCCCCGATTGCTGGCCCGTAATGTAAATAAAAGAATCACTTGTGCTAGTGGTCCCCCTCCAACTGCTGGCCCATACGGTAAATAAAAGTATCCCTGGTGCTAGAGGCCCCAGCCAATCGCCAGCCCATAATGTAAGAAAAACAAAATCCCTGGTGCTAGTGCCCCCGATTGCTGGCTAGTAGTATAAATAAAATAATCCGTAGTGCTAGTTGTTCCCCTGGACTCCTGTCCATAGTGTAAGTAAAAGAATTCCTGTGTTAGTGGTCCCCCCCACACCGTCTCATGTAAATAAAAGAATCCCTGGTGCTAGTGGTCCCCCCGCCGCAAGAGCCATCCCATAATGTATGAAAAGAAATCCCTGGTGCTAGAGGTCCCCTCCGTTTGCCAGCCCATAATGTAGAAACATATGTAACCCCTAGGTGGCGCTATCCCAAGGGCTACTACCCCTGCCTGCTTAACTACTAACAGGTTGAGGAGCCTAGGTCCAATGGCGAGGGCCTCCACCCAGAGGTCAGGGTTTGTAGTAGTTAAACTAACTTGGTCACAGCCCTCTGGGACACTGTAACCCCCCTTTCTTCCCACTAGTGGCCCACACAATGCATTAGGAATATCTTCACAATGTACACTTACCCCCAGGACTGGCTCTGTCGACCGGACTCTGGGGACCCCCTGTAAAACAAGATGATACAGTGCAAAAATCACAGTACAATACTTGTACATAAACGAATACCTCAGCCAGCATAACTATGCTGAAACCAACAGATCTGATTTATTTAAGGAGCTGTAACAAGGAAAGGGGAAATCAGGTTAATTAGGTTAAATATATTAATAATCACAGTACTGTACGCATATTCAAAGTCCCAAACTGTCACTTTCACTGGGTACCTAGGATGGGGGGGGGCTAGCCAGGATCGGTGCAGCTGGTTGGGGCCACGTGATGGACAAAACACTTGCACAATACCCAATTGTAATCTGGAGCCAGGTGGCTCAGTTCGTAAAGAAATGAAAAAGCAATTAGATAACACACTTGCAATTCGGTACACAGATGGCAGGGAGCTTCCCTGCTTTGTACTCACAAACTCAGTGCTGGGAACTGGATGGAAGGCAGATTGTCCTGGATTGCCAGGAGGAGCAGACCCTGTGGACAACGTCCTTGTGACTGGACCCCACTGCAGTTTAGAACAAATAGATGTAGTCTGGATTAAACTGGGGTTTACTTCCAGCTTCATGCACTCAATTCACTGTACTGAGGATTTGAAACGTGATTCCTCACAAGCACTGCACACATCTATGTGTAAAAGGAAAGTACTATACCAGGCAGGCTGCTTCTCAATCCTGACCGCAATTACTGCATGGTACCCGGGAGAACACACAGCAAATTCAATTCCTGACAGACCAAGCGCGATTCAGCAATTTCTCCAGTCTTCTACAGGGTGAGCCTGGTTTCTACTCTTCAGATCGCCTTTCTTCTCCTACAGGTAGGATTCAGTCCGAACGGGTGCTTGCACAGGCTGCAGACCAAAAACTCAGGGCCTTACACGTGCTTCCCGCGCTAAAACTTTTCACCGAAGAAGCACAGGGATCCCTGTCTCTTCACTGCCAAAACTGATCTGATCTTTCCAGTAGACAGAGCCGGGCATTTCCTTTGAGTTCCTCCCAGTTCAGTTGGCTGGTTTGGCTGTCACTCACAGTAAACTCCCCCTGTTGGTGGAAAAAAGGCACCGAAGTCAAAACTACATTTCCCAGAGTCCCCGCCCTTACAATCCCCTTACAGCAGGCTCCAGAGGACAGTCCAAGTTCTGATTCGCCTAGAGCAGGCTCCATTTTAAAGGATCCCCACCATGATTAGTCCAATTCAGCAGTTCGGAACCAACATGAGGGAGCTACTCTGCACTGTCCATGCTGTAAGAAAGCAGGTTAAATCAAACTGCATTTTCATTATTACTCTAACAGGTTACAGGCAAACAATTACATCTTTGAAGAGTGCTCCTTCTGCCCACTTAGCGATGGCAGAAACAGAGCGCTTTGGCAGTAGCTCGAGTGGGACTCAAGCAGGAAAACACACAGTCCCCCCATACAAACTAATTATGTCTGCAAGCAGACAGCTCTGAAAGAGACATTACCAGAGGCTCTAAAAGCACTCACAGATAAACGGCTTAAACACCAAACACCATTCAGGCTTGGAACATTCAAGCAAGCTCCTGGAAGACTTTTTGGGAACCCCCATTTGCAGGGGGGTTACACCCTTCCTGGCCTGGGAAAGCTTGGCGTCCGCGTCAAGCAAATACCCTCATAAGTTTCAATACACCCATATACATTTACATCAGTATCACATTAGGCTTATACATGTAATCATCAGTCAATATATCACTTTACCAGAAACACATTTCTGAAACTTTGCAGTATGTCACTCTTTACACAGTATTACACACACATTGTACCATAACTCAGGTTATTACCTATTGTACATGAAACCTGAAGAGAGGGGGGGCCCTTCCCTATCAGCTACCTTGGGACTGGATGGGGCAGGGGCACCATACCTAGAGGGCAACACAAGTAACTTGGAGTTAGCACTGATGTTCACTTTGGGCAATGAGCTCGGGGACACATATACTCCTTTATGGACAACATTGAGAGGCAAGTCCACGGGCCTCCCAGGGGAATCATAACTGAGGTGCACCACAGGCTTTACAGCTCGACCAGTCTTTCTAGGGGGAACTGTTACAGTCTCTGCATGCTGAGCCTCATTTTCAGCATTGTCCTCACTTGTCAAGGGAGTCTCCCAATGGGGTAGAAAGGCTAGAACTTGAGACACTTTCAGCTCCAGGAGTTACAATCTCTGAGTCCACAACACTTGGCTCACATGGAGAGCTTTCTGACACTGACAGTGAATTATCAGGGCACTCAACACACTCTTCTTGTTCTGGTATGTCACCAGTCTGTTACAGTCCATCATTTTCCTCCTCTGAAAGCTCAAACAGTTCAACCATACACAATGATTCCATATCATCTGACTTAATGCTTTGCACTTCACTTTGTGGTAGCATTGGCTCCAGGGACAAAGCTGGGGGCTTAGACAGTCCAGAAGGCCCAGCTTCATCTCCAGAATTGACTAGGGGATTGCCCCGAAACAATTGACTCAGTTCGTAAGAAGGGTAGTATCCAAAACCACACTCACTTTCCTCTGACATGGACTGACAGTCATGTTTAACCGGGACGTGTGGAGGGGAACACTTTAACTCAGCTTCTGTAGGTACAGACTTTCTTGATTTTTTCTTAGCAGCAGCTCTAGTCACTGGCCCAGAGGGGGCATTTTCTGGGGGCTCAGACTCAATCAAGATTTGTCCAATGGGCAGTAAATGATTTCTATGCATTGTTTTCGCATCTTTTGAATTATTCTCAGGCCTTACATTGTACACAGGCAGATCATCTAGTTTGCCCCATTACAATGTGAGGGAGATGGTGCCATCTGTCAGCAATCTTGTGTTTGCCATGCAGTTCCAGATTTCTTAGCAATACCCGATATCCCTCCTGGAGTTCCTGTGCTTTCATCTTTTTATCATACCTTTCTTTGTTGGCCAGATTTCTTTTGGCAGCCATGGTTTGAGCCAGTTGGTACGCATGATTTAGCTGGGCCCTTAACTTTTGCACATACTGTAAACAGTTGTGAGCTCGAACCCCATCAGGAGAGACCCCAAAGCACACATCTATCGACAGTTGAGCTTCTCTTCCAAACATCAGACAGTAGGGGGGAGAACCCAGTGGCATCACTTTTGGTGCAGTTGTAGGCATGTACCAGGGTACTAATTTGTTGGCTCCATCTAGGCTTGTCCTTTGGGTGGAGGGTGCCTAGCATATCTAGTAAGGTGCGGCTGAAACGTACAGGCTGTGGGTCCCCCTGGGGGTGGTAAGGGGTGGTTCTGGACTTTTGCACTCCCCACAGAGAAAGCATCTCTTTGATCAGATGACTCTCAAAGTCTCTCCCTTGATCAGAATGGATTCTTTGTGGAGCCCCATAGTGAACAAAAAAGTTTTCTACAAGTACTTTTGCCACAGTGGATGCCTTCTGGTCCTTGGTGGGGAAAGCTTGGGCATATCTCGTAAAATGGTCAGTGACCACCAGCACATTACTAATATTTCTCTGATCTGACTCCAAGCTCAGAAAATCAATACAGACCAGCTCCATGGGTGCACTGGTGGTGATGTTAACAAGGGGGACAGCCCTCTGGGGCAAAGCTTTCCTCTGTAAGCAGTGACTACAAGTTCAAGTTCAAGTTCAAGTTCAAGTTTATTGCAGGAAAGACTCCATTGAGCAAGCTCATTCACAAGGAGGTCCTGAGGCACATACACATACAGTTCGCAATTACATAGACAGGAGATTTAAAATGTAGAATGACAAAGAAAAAATATATAATACAAGAGGTATACACAATAGAAGTCCTTATGCTATATATGCAGTACATTCCAGCTTTAACCTTACCCTAAATTATGCAAGGTGCGGTTGTGTTGCTCCACATCAGCCCCCATCTTAGGCCAATAGAATGTGGATCTCACCAAGTCAAGTGTTCTGTCTTTACCAAGATGCCCCATGTGGTTGTGTAAGGACCTCAGCACTGAGTCTCGAAAAGCAATGGGCAGTACTAGTTGTTATTTGTCTACTTGTCCCCCTCTGTCTACTGTTTCTCTGTATAACAGTCTATTGATCAGTTTCAACTTAGGACCTTCTTTGTATAACAATGCAGTTCTCAAATCAGTGGAATGTAATTTGGACACATCTTTCCCTGCATAGAGTGCTTCTAAAGCTGATTTGATCATGGGATCTCGGGATTGAGCCCGCCGAATACTGTCATTGTCCAGCTGAGGCAGTGCACCAAAGTCTATTGCAGAAAAGTGCCAATAAGCAGCAGGTATGCAATTCTCAGAAGGTCCCAAATAATCCACCATA
This sequence comes from Neoceratodus forsteri, assembly GCA_016271365.2. NCBI lineage: Eukaryota > Metazoa > Chordata > Ceratodontiformes > Ceratodontidae > Neoceratodus > Neoceratodus forsteri. Next base: position 353,995,593 of record CM057454.1, on the reverse strand, counting down.
CAGTCCACTGCGTCCTTGGACATTTGTTCCTCCCTGTCAAACTTCTGGCAGAGTGCTCAAATATCAGGTTCTGACAGTCTGACCCAGTCATTCTGGGGAAAAAGGCCTCTGAGAGAGAGCATCAGCATCTATGTGGTTCAGGCCTGCTCTGTGTTCAACAGCACAGTCGTATGTAGATAATGTAGAAAGCCACTTATGGCCAGTGGCATACAATTTAGCTGAAGTCTGCACATAGGTCAAAGAATTATTGTCAGTTTTTACTAGTATACCATACAAGTACTCGTGGAATTGGTCAACAATGGCCCACTTCAAAGCTAGGAACTCTTAACTTGTGTACAGGATAGTTCTTTTCGGATGGGGTCAGGCTTCTACTGGCAAAGGCCACTGGTCTCAAGCCATTCTCATGCTCTTGGTACAACACAGCCCCCAACCCTTGCAAGCTAGCATCAGTGTGCAGGACATAAGGTTTTGTTGGATCAGCATAGGCCAACACTGGAGCATGGGTAAGTTGAAATATGATCTCAATTAAAGCAGCCTCACAATCAGGAGTCCAGCAGGCCCCAGATACTTCACTTGGATGAAAATACACTCTTTCAGTCTCGAGGGACGCTGACTTTTTGTATCTTTTGTGGGTTGGGGGATACCCTTGAGTAAGGTTAAGTAAAGGGCGGATCACTCTTGAATAGTCCTTGATGAAATGCCGATAATAACCACAGAATCCCAGGAATCTTTGCAGTTCCATTAGATTTCTGGGCTGTGGCCAGGTGGTCAAGGCCTCATCTTTACTTGGGTCGGTCTCTATTCCCATGGCGGATACTATGTGTCCCACATACATTACTGATGTTTGAAAGAATTGACACTTATCAATGGACAGTTTAAGGCCAAAGACTTCCAGTAAGTCCAACACCTTGAATAATCTGCTCTCATGTTCCTCCAGTGAGCTGCCAAACACAATAACATCATCTAGGTATACCAGGCACTCTAATAAGTTCATGTCCCCCACCGCATGCTCCATCAATTGTTGAAAAGTGGCTGGGGCACCTGACATCCCTTGAGGCATCCTCATGAATTCATAGAAGCCAAGTGGACAGATAAAGGCTGTCTTCTCACGGTCCTCTAGAGTAATCGGGATCTGGAAGTACCCACTGCGGAGATCCAGCACAGAGAACCACTTGCTCCCATTTAGACAGTCCAAAGCATCGTGAATGCGGGGCATAGTGTACTGATTAGGGATAGTCCGCCGGTTTAAAGTGCGATAATCCACGCACATCCTTACTGTCCCATTCTTTTTTCTCACTACCACAATGGGGGAAGCACAGGAGCTTCTGGATTCTTGTATTACACCAGCAGCTAGCATCTCTTGCAGATGCTGTGTCACATCATCTATGTCAGCAGTTGCCAGGCGTCGAGACCTCTCACGAAATGGCCATTCATCATGCAGCTGGATATGGTGCTCAGCTCCTTGCACACATCCTACGTCCCATTCCTTTAAAGAAAGCACCTGGTCTCTCTGGGCAAGCTTCTCACTGATCCTCAGTTTCCATTCAGCTGGCAACGGGGAGTCACCAAAATCAAACAAGTCAGGCGCTCCTCCGTCATTCTTCCCCAAACTCTTGCTACTTGGTAGCACTGCAGTGTCTGCACAATGCACATTAGCCAGGGTGCAACCTCTATTTACTCAAATCTCTCTGTCAGACACATTCTGAACTTGAACCATTACCCTTCTGGCATAAACATGGGCTCTAGCAGGCAAAATACTAGGCATGACCAGCAGTCCCTCCGGCAATTTTCCGTCGCCTGGTGCATCCAACATTAATATTTTATTCTTGATATCCTTTCTGATATGGACCTCTCCCTGTAAGGTACATTGGCCATTTGGCGCCAGGATCAGAGACTCAGGATCTTTCTTCCAGACAATTCCAACCGGTTCCTCTGGTTCTACTTTTTCAACATCTCTCTGTGCCTCATAGGCCTTCTTAATTAAGGCCAAAATTCTTAAAGCTCTGCCAGCCCTTGACCCCTGTTTTTCATAACACAACTGTGCCAGCCATCCAAACATATGGGAATTAATCCCAATTAGTAGAGGAACCCCATCATACAGTCCGGTAGAGGGACACACTAAGGTCAGGGTCACTACTTGCTCGGCCACTCCAGCCACAGAGGTGGGAAAAGACAGCCAAATTCAGATATATCCAGTGTAGGGGCAGGCCTTCTCACCTAACCCCCAGACATGCAGCTCCTCCAACAGTTGTAAGGGTACATCAGACAAATGCTTCTGATACCAGTATTGGAACATAATTGTCACTTGGGAGCCACTGTCTAATACAGCTCTTGCAGACACTCCATTCACCTTTACAGTGGTCTCCATGGAGGGACCCACTATTCTGGACCAGTCTGGAGAGGCGGTGGTGGGGGCCTGGGCAACTGACCTTGCCACAAAGGGACATGAGGTAGCATTTTTGGGGCCCTCACTGGGATCATTTCGTGCACCTCTAAACCACTGATTTGTTCTCCGAAGCTCTCCTTGTAGCCTATATGCAACTTTGTCTGTGTCTTTTGGGGACAGGCATTCTCTCTTCATGTGCCCATCCTTTCCACAATTATAGCAAAATATACTTTCTGGAGTTTGAGTTGGCCGAGGCGTCACACTGGGAGCCAGGGCGGGGGTACTACTAACTGGAAACCTAGGTGCCATCTCTGTCTGCAGCGTGATAAGCATTTGGAGACATCTCATCAATTTCCCCACTTCCATGGTCAAGATATAGAGTTTTGAGCTGTTGTCAGCAAGAGATGCATGGGTGGGTACCCCAACCCCCCCATAGCAGATGCAGTCGGATGAGGGTCGGGGCCTGTACTTGCAGGAGCAGCCTTCATAAAGAGACTGTTTTTTATTTCCCTGAACTCTCTCAATAGTTCACCCCATTGTGGCATATCTTTTTCCTTCTCAGAGCACTCATTAATTCCCAACTTCTGCCCCTGAACTTCACTTGATGGGTCACCCTCAGTCACTCGGGTCATAGCCGCAGCTATTGGTGCAAGTCCCTCCCGAGGTCGCCTTTTCTCAACTCCTCGAATTTCTCTCATTAGCTCATTATAGGAGGGTGGGGATTCCAGTCGATTTGCCGGGCGTAACTGAAGTAACAGCAGTTCTGAAAGGGGACAGATTTAAGGATCCTGTCCAGCCTGGTTTGGTCCAGTTCAATCACTGGCAAACTACCCCTTCTGAGGCATTCTTGCAACAATTTTTCCAGCTGAGATACATACACAGACAACAGCTCCCCTTGGTACTGTTGTGCATTTCTTACTCTCCACCACAGGTCCTCATCAGAATCTCGGCTCCCATACACATTCTCCAAGGCCTCCAGATAGTCCTGTGCAGTCGCTTCAGGGTTACTGGCCCATTTAGCATGGATGGTAGCCAGGGCAGGACCTCGGAGGCTCTCACTAACCCTCTTTCACTTTTCAGCTTCCAAGCATTGCCATTCTAGCACTTGAGGGGCAACATAGTCTATCCAGGTCTCCCAGTTATCCTCCCCTTGGGGGTGGGGAGGGTGCCAGAGAAGATCCTCAATCTTCAGTAAGAGTCATGACTAATGGCAGGTGCAGAAATAGGAGCCTGCATTGGTTCAGCCACCATTATGGGTACTGGAGCAGGAGAGGGTGTTGGGGGAGGAACACCCCCAGGTGGCAAGAACAGTTTGTTCAAGTCCTCCACAGTTTTCCCTTCCCCCAGCAACCATTTGGCAAATTTCTCCTCAAAAGTTTCAGATAGTGGGGGGGCTCATTCCCCTCCCCCCCGGGTCTTTACTGTCCTGAGTTATCACTCTCCAGGCAGTGAGGGCTCCCTCTGGGGTAACAGTCTGTGGCACTTTGGAGCTATCTATGGGATCCTTAAACTCTACTAGGGCCAGGAAAGTGTGGGTGAGCAGATTAGCATGTCGACCCACCACCAGAGGGTTTTGTAAACCTTCCACCTTGGAAAGTATTCCCTGTACAGTGTCCATGTTGATACCCAGGGGGATGTCCAGGATAAGCATAGCATTTTGGGGGTCAATCTTCTCCCCAGTACACCACTCCACCAACCGGTGCACAGCCGCTTCTATCGGGGTACCCATTTATTTATTTAGTTATTTATTTTTTACAGTGGTTCGTAAATATGGCCACTAGAGGACACACAATCCCAGCGGTGAGCCTCCAAGATGTAACCCCTAAGTGGCGCTATCCCAAGGGCTACTATCCCTGCCTGCATAACTACTAACAGGTTGAGGGGCCTAAGTCCAATGGTAGGTGCCTCCACCCAGAGGTCAGGGTTTGTAGTAGTTAAACTAACTTGGTCACAGCCCTCTGGGACACTGTAACCCCCCTTCCCACTAGTGGCTCATATAATGCATTAGGAATATCTTCACAATGTACACTTACCCCCAGGACTGGCTCTGTTGACTGGACTCTGGGAACCCCCTGTAAAACAAGATGATACAGTGCAAAAACCACAGTACAATATTTGAACATAAACGAATACCTCAGCCAGTGTAACTTTGCTGAAACCAACAGATCTGATTTATTTAAGGAGCTGTAACAAGGAAGGGGGAAAATCAGGTTAATTAAGTTAAACACATTAATAATCACAGTACTGTGTGCATAATCAGAGTCCCAAATTGTCACTTTCACTGGGTACCCAGGATGGGGGGGGGGCTAGCCAGGATCGGTGCAGCTGGTTGGGGCCCTGTGATGGAAAAAACACATGCACAATACCCAATTGTAATCCGGAGCTAGGTGGCTCAGTTCGTAACGAAATGAAAAAGCAACAATTAGATGACACACTTGCAATTCGGTACACAGATGGCAGGGAGCTTCCCTGCTTTGTACTCACAAACTCAATGCTGGGAACTGGATGGAAGGCAGATTGTCCTGGATTGCCAGGAGGAGCAGACCCTGTGGACAAGGTCCTTGTGACTGGACCCCACTGCAGTTTAGAACAAATGGATGTAGTCTGGATTAAACTGGGGTTTACTTCCAGCTTCATGCACTCAATTCACTGTACTGGGGATTTGAAACACGATTCCCCACAAGCACTGCACACATCTATGTGTAAAAGGAAAGTACTATACCAGGCAGGCTGCTTCTCAATCCTGACCGCAATTACTGCACGATACCCGGGAGAACACACAACAAATTCAGTTCCTGACAGACCGAGCGTGATTCAACAATTTCTCCAGTCTTCTACAGGGTGAGCCTGGTTTCTACTCTTCAGATCTCCTTTCTTCTCCTATAAGTCGGATTCAGTCCGAACGGGTGCTTGCACAGGCTGCAGACCAAAAACTCAGGGCCTTACACGTGCTTCCCGCGCTAAAACTTTTCACCGAAGAAGCACAGGGATCCCTGTCTCTTCACTGCCAAAACTGATCTGATCTTTCCAGTAGACAGAGCCGGGCATTTCCTTTGAGTTCCTCCCAGTTCAGTTGGCTGGTTTGGCTGTCACTCACAGTAAACTCCCCCTGTTGATGGAAAAAAGGTGCCAAAGTCAAAACTACATTTCCCAGAGTCACTGCCCTTACAATCCCCTTACAGCAGGCTCCAGAGGAGAGTCCAAGTTCTGATTCACCTAGAGCAGGCTCCATTTTAAAGGATTCCCACCATGATTGGTCCAAATCAGCAGTTCAGAACCAACATGAGGGAGCTACTCTGCACTGTGCTTGCTACAAGAAAGCAGGTTAAATCAAACTGCATTTTCATTATTACTCTAACAGGTTACAGGCAAACAATTACATCTTTGAAGAGTGCTCCTTCTGCCCACTTAGCGATGCCAGAAACGGAGCGCTTTGGCAGTAGCTTGAGCAGGACTCAAGCAGGAAAACAGACCCCATACAAACTAATTATGTTTGCAAGCACACAGCTCTTAAAGAGACAGTACCAGAGGCTCCAAAAACACTCACAGATAAACGGCTTAAACGCCAAACACCACTCAGGCTTGGAGCATTCAAGCAAGCTCCTGGAAGACTTTTTGGGAACCCCCATTTGCAGGGGGGTTACACATAGAAACACAGAATCTGACAGCAGATAAGGACCATACAGCCCACCTAGTCTTCCCATTTCCCTACTCAGCTTTGACAGCCCAGATCCTATTTGATCTGCAGCTCGCCTTCTCTGCCCATCTTCAGGGTACCCTTATGTCTATCCCGTGCACTCTTGAACCCCATATTGTTTTAGTTAGTGTAAATAAAAGAATCCCTGGTGCTAGCTGTAGCCAGCCCCTGCCCCTTTCGGACTCAGCTGGGCTGTTTCCGGGGCCCTCGGGTCTTTCCTGGACATACCTCGAGGGGGCCGGCCTAGGTTCTCTGGCAGACAAGTGGTACAGGCACAACAGGTGCGTGTGGTGCCTCCACCTGTGGTAATGATAGGGTATACCTGTAGATAAACTGCAGGTTAACATCCACCATGAAAATATAGCAACTGCCCCCACTGTACTTTCCCCACACAACAATAATTCCCACTTTTTGCAATAAGTCATGGTATCAGGATGTAACATTAAGAACCAACAATTTTTATTTTGGGAAGGGGAAAACAGGAGAAAAATAGCATAACAGCTTTTACAAGTGTGGCAACACTTTTACCCCCATACTATTCCGACCTCCCACCCATGGGTGCACCCGGTTTCACAAATGGCAGTTGCCCAAAAGTCTATACAGTCCCTTGGGTGGGTACCACACCACCGATGCTGAAAATGCTGGGGATCTTTCGTTGGGGCCCGATAACTTTTAACGGATACAAACTTTTAAACTTTTGCCTAGGCATACTTTTAATCTTGGCGCAGTCCCACCCAGGACTTAACCCCTGAATTCTCTGACCAGCTAGCTAAATAAAGACTTCCCCAAAAGCCACAGCCCGGGGTACTTACAGATCCGACATTCAAAGGGGGTGGTAGAAACTGGTTTCACAATATCAAGCTGGTATCAGGAGTTGTTGCGCCAGTCAGCAGATAACTGATGAAATGATGAAAGCAGATCTTCACCTGCCAGGCCTTTCCAATCTTCACCCACAGGGGGCCTTTTTATGCAGTACTCACCTGGCAGGCCTCTCAATGTCCTCCTTTCCAAAGAATCTCTCCTTGTCCAGGTACGACGTCTGTCCCCTGCCGGGGGAACACATTTGCAAATCACTGAAATCTTAGCTGGCAGACACTGTGGATTTTAAGTCATGACCTTTACAGTCTCTGAAGTCCAGCTGTAACTTTCAATGATGCTTTCTGCACTGCAGAACAGTCCGCCTCTTTTGGACAAACCTCAGAACTCTTGCAACTCAAACTGTGGGGTCTCGCTTCCACAGCCACAGATTCCTCTTTCCAAACAGCTGTTCCAACTTCAACAGCAAATATTTCAACCACAGGTTCCAACTTTGTCATTAACTTTCAACTTCACCCGAATTCCAAATTCAGCACAGATTCTTACAGGCACTAGCTCACTCTCTGGAGCAAATTTTCCTACCTGCAGCAACATTTGTCGGCCACAGGTTCAAATCTCAGAAGCACCTTTTCCTCTCACTGCAGCAACATTCATCAGCCACAGGTTCAAATCTCAGAAGTAACTTTCCTCACTACAGCAACATTAGTCGGCCACGAGTTCAAATCTCAGAAGCACCTTTTCCTCTCACTGCAGCAACATTCATTGGCCACAGGTTCAAATCTCAGCAACAACTTCTCTTTCTCACTGCAGCACCCTTCTTAAGCCGCAGGTTTACTCTCACCCAGGGAATCTCCTTAGTATTTCCCTGGGGCTAACTAGTTTCTAGGCACAGTGCAGCTTGACCAACTAGGCCAAGGAGCAAATTCACAGGCCTTCAGGGCTAGTGAGCCCCCAGCATTCTTTCTTCTTGCTCCTGGCTGGGCTCACAGCCCCCCAGCCAAAAAACCTTCCTGGTGGGCAAACAGTTCTCTTTATTAGCTCTTCCACAGCCCTTTCTCATTGGCTGCCTCATTTGTCCAACTGGTCAAATTAATATGCATCAGAGTCCTTTGATACCCTATTGGTCCTGTGAAAGGGCACCTTAAATTAGCCCTCATTTTACTCCCAAAAGTCTTTTTCCAGTCCCAGAAACCTCAGAAAGATCCTTGGCTCCTGATTGGCTGGAGCAGAGGGCAAGAGTGAATATAACGGCTACTGCATTGTCAGTCCCAGCAAAGTCCCCACAGTCACATTCCTTCTGCAGTAAGATTTAACATTTTTAACATCTATTTCCACCCCAGATATGTTGCAGTCCCCCTGCCCTCTCACACCACTGCAGAGTTTAGAATTTTTATTCGACAGTAAACCTGCCACTGCTGCCAAAACATTTCCCCAAAGGCAGCAGGAATGCTCATTAATATGCATAGCCCCTATATTAATATTTATGAGCATCCCCAATAGTGCTCATAGGCACACTTAAACTAAATAAATGTGGGCCTCCTCAGGCACCTCCTCATGTGTCTGGACCCCAATTTACACATTACAGGGGTCAGGAGCACCAGAGAGGCTGAAGGATAGCCACAGCAGTGGCAAGAAACCAGTGTGCAATACTGCGCATGCACGGACAGCTGCCCTGCATGTAAGCGGGGATCCAAAATGGCAGCTTTTCGTTTTGACTCTTCTGACCCTACTTCAGCAGGGAAAACACATCAGGGGCCAGAAGAAGAGTCAGGGGCTCTAAAGAACCCAGGACTAGTGGCGGTGAGGGGTGCAGTGGAATGGGAGCCCCCCCCCCCGGTAAGCCCAACAGAGTTGGGAGGTTACACAGTGATTTCCCCCAATCCCCAGCCTACTCACAAAACAAACCCTCCCTGGCATCCAGTGGTCCCCGGCACTGATTTTAGTACAGCTTCTGGAAATACCATAATCCCTTCTAGTGCCCCCCAGCACCAAACACCCCACTCCCCCAGTTACCTTACCCTTACCCGTGGTGCCGCTGGTGCGCACACAGTGACCAGCGCAGCCCTCCTTACACCTCCTCAGCTGGCCACTGTATGTCCAGGCAGGGAGCACGCTTCTTATTTATAGGACAGAGTAACATGCCGCACTAGCCCAGAAGCCACACTATAATAAATACATGCAACAAAAGCCTTTATTTTCTGCATATAATATAGTTTTCCAAGAGATGCCTCAAAATAAAACAATTATCTATCATACAGCAATTTTCTTTCTACTTCACTTTGATTTAAAATTATGGCTTAACATGCTATAAATAAAAAATTAAAAAAAATGAAAATGAGCCAGCCCGGTGGCATTGAGGGCTGAGGCGCTGGACGCCTTACCTCGTGCCATGGCATCGACCCCTGTTCAGGAAAGAGCACAGGTCACTGGAGGAGGAGAAGGATTGAGTGTCTGCTGGACTGCATTCCTTCTCTGGGGAGAGGGGGGGACTCCGCAGTCGATGCATGCCTGGCCTCTAGCGGAGGCTAGGGATTGGCGCACCGATGCAACAAGAGGGCAGAGCTAAGGCAGATGTCTGGAGGAATGCATGCGGATGCATGCGTGCTCCCTCCTTGTGGCATCATTGCATGCCTTAGCTCAGGGGAAAACAGTAGGACAAAGTGTGGTGCGGGCGTGCCTACATGACTGCCAAAAGTCACAGGAGCCGCCTTCGTGATGGGCAGTAACCCCTCTCCAGCTCCAGATTCATGTGTGAGGTGGGTTGAGGGATCCCCGCCAACCCACCATGGGGGGTCGCTGGAGAGAGGGTAAGCTGTGAGCGGGGGGTGGGGCTGGAGGCTCAGGCAAGAGGACCCACCGCCCAGGGCCAAGAAGAATAAATAAATAAGAGTAAAAAGGAAAAAATGAAAATGAAATAAACATAATAAATCACAAATTGTAGTGAGAAAGAAATAATGTAACCTACTGGGAATTGAACCCAAGCCCCCAGAATACCATTCTGGTGCTTTAATTACTGAGCTACAGGCTCATGTGGTTGGATCTGGGGTTCCTGGACACATTGCCTTTCCCTAATATTGCATATCCTGGAACTAGAAATAATCAAGATGACAGATGTTTTTTGGTGCAGTATTAGCCACTGCTAAGCAATTTAAATCACAAACTGTAGTGAGAATGAAATACTGTGACCTACAGGGAATTGAACCCAGGCCCACAAATACCATCCAAGTGCTCCAGCCACTGAACTATAGGACCACATGGTTGGACCTATGGTTCCCAGCACACTTCCTTTCTCTGATTTGCATATCCTGCAAGTAGGAATAATCAAAATGATGATTATATATTTTTTGTGCAATATAATCCACTGCTAAGCAGTTTTAATCACAAACTGTAGAGAGAAAGAAATAATGTGACTTACTGGGAATTGAACCCCTGCCCCCGGAATACTGTCCCAGTGCTCTCACTACACTGAGCAACAGGCTCACATGGTAGAACCTGGGGTTACCAGACAAACTTCCTTTCTCTGGTATTGCATATCCTGCAATAATCAAGATGACAATTAGATATGTTTTTGTTAAATATTAGCCACTGCTAAGCAACTGAAATCACAAACTGCAGTGAAAAAGAAATAATGTGACCTACTGGGAATTACAAATACAGTAGTAAATATTACAAGCCTTGTGTCTTCATTTACTATTTGTATTTGTTATTCAACAAATACTGCCATCAACTATTCAGTATTTGGCTGAATACTAAAAAGTGTTACATATCCTGTCCCTAGTGTTTGCATCTGAATTTGAGCCCTTTCTCTCCCCCCCCCCTTTCCTGCTTGGGAGTGCTGCTAGGGTTGGTTCTGTCTCCCTGCCTTTCTCTGGGCTTCTCCCAACTGTTAATCTGGATGTGCACCACTCCCATTTTTTTTTTGGGGGGGGGTCAGAAACTACTGTAAGGCCAGCTTTTAAAATGATTTTTTTAATATTTCAGAGTTCAGAATTGGACAAATCGAGGCCACCATTCAACTAACAAGGGTCTCGTTAGTTGAGCAGTGACCTTGATTTGTCCAAATCGGAACCCTAAAGTGTTTAAAAAAGAACTTTAAAAACTGGCCCTATAGTAGTCTATGAAGTTCGCCCCTGAGCTCTCCATATTCTAACATCACAAAATTTGTCAGCGCAGGGGTATGTCTCTGAATTGGGAAGTGAAGGGATCAGGCTCTATGATCCTTTCCCTCCCAAAATACCAGCAGCAAAAAATGACGAATTATGTAGCAGCAGCAGCAGCATTGGACTTGGGCGGCAGGTAAGGGTCCTTGTGTGGTTTGAGGGAGCACCAGAAAGGCTGCTCTTGGGGGGGTAGACACATGGGACTGATAAGGTAGATGGAAGAGGGATGGAAAAAATTGGGGAGGGGGTTAGTTCAAGTGGAACTATTGGATGATTGATCTGCTAGAGGTTTAGTACTAGACTGGGTAGATTCTAGGTAGGATTTAGGTAGACTGGATATATCATAAATCTTTTTCTGTCTGTAACCATCTATGGTTCTACATATGTATGGGTACTCACTATGAGCCATCTTGTCCTGTAGAAGTACCCTGGCTATTGGATCATTTGGGTTGGATAGTCACGGGCAGTCTGAGATAATTCATTAGGACAGTAACCTGAAAACTACGTCCCATTATCCTCTCTGGAAAAGAAATCTGCATTTACAATAATTATCCAGGGTATAGGAGCACCCTGTGTTAGATAATAACCCTGGATAATAAAGATGTAGCCCTATCATCTAATTTCTGGAATTCTAATTAGGTTCAAAATAATGAACTAATAGATTTTTAAAGAAAAAACAAACACTCCAGCAGGTTCATAGGTAATATACGAATACAGTAGGCTATAGGGCCTTTTACTGTACTCACCACTCATGTGTCTCATGGGTGGAAATCATATTTTTTATTTCCCATATACAAGTCTAATCTATGTTTAAAAATCGTTAGATTGGTACTATCGATGACATGCTGAGGGAGTTTATTCCACACTGTGATCACCCGTTGAGTAAAGAATGTACTCCTTTTAGTTGTAATATTTCGGTCTCCTAAAAGTTTTAAGTCATTGCTTCTCATTGATTTTAAACTTTCATATCCAGAGAGTCCTACTGTCTCTCTTATAAGCTCATCCTTCCAAGCTTTATATGTCAGGCATAGTTTGCCTCTAATTTGCCTGTATTGCATAGAGAATCATTTTAGTTCAATAAGTCTACGGGAGTTAACTATGGCGTTTAAGTGGCTTAATTTTTTTTGTTATTTTTCTTTGCACACCTTCTATTAATTTGTTACCTGTTATAGTATGTGGTGCACCTAACTGGGAACAATATTCCAGATGGGGGCATACCAGACTGGTGTAAAGTGGTACAATTACCTTGGGGTCTCTACTTTTTATGTTACCAAGTATTGATTCTATTATTTTGTGACATTTCTTGACCGCAGCAAAGCAGTTTCTGTCAAAGGACATGTTGTCAGATATTATTACACCCAAATCTTTCTCTTCAACAGTAGTTTGCAAGGTGGTAATTTAATTTATAATCTTAATTGTTGGTTGTTTTTTCCCCAGATGCATAACTTTGCACTTGTCTACATTAAATTTCATTTTATTAGTTGTTGCCCAGTGTGCTAGGTGGTCAAGTTGGCTTTGTAAGTGCATTCAATCGGATGTTATTCTAACAACCCCCCCCCCAACTAGATCAGAGTTTCCTCCTGCAAAGTGCAGTTTGTGCAAGAGTATGTGAACTTGGAGTGAGAGTGTAACAATCCCCTCCCTTTAGTAAGAGGAAGGTGGTTGTTTAACTCAGGGTGCCCAGACTCAGGTCTGACTGTATTGCATCTGCCTGAAGGGATAGCTTGGTGGGAGAAGCTTGCAGTAGAAAACGTGGGTGTCCACGTGGCACAACATAGAAAGTGACAGAAGGAGACCCTACAGTCCATCTAGTCTGCCCATAGGCCTACCCCCTTCCCTTAACTGCTAGTCAATGTGGTGGTGCCTTTGTACCTGTCCCAAGCATTCTTGAAACCTACCACTGTTTTTGCCCCCCACCACTACCTGAGGAAGGCTGTTCCATGCATCCACCACCCTCTCAGTAAATAAAAACTTGTGTGTGTTACCTCTGAATTTGCCCCCCCCCCCCAGCTTCATGTTGTGCCCCCTAGTTCTTGTGTGCTTTCTGATGTGGAACAGTTCCTGAACCTACACCTTGTTTATTCCATTTAGGAACTTGAAGGTCTCAATAATGTTTCCACTCTCCCTCCACTGCTCCAGGGATTACATGTTCAGGTTTTGAAGATGCTCTTCACAGTTTTTGTTATGTAGGCCATGTATTGTTTTTGTAGCTCTCCTTTGCACTGTCTCCAGTCTGTTGATATCCTTTTTTAGGTGTGGTCTTCAGAACTGTACGCTGTACCCCAGGTGTGGCCTCACCAGAGATCTACAGAGTGGCAGGATGACCTCCTTTTTTCTGCTGGTGATCCCCCTGTCTATGCAGCCCAATATGCCATTCGCCCATAGTGCCACTTTCTTGCACTGTTTGGACATCTTTAGGTCATCTGTTATAATTATTCCCAGATCCCTTTCCTGTTTGGAAGATTCCAGTTGTGCTCCTCCCAGATAGTAGTCCGCTCCTGGGTTGGCCCTTCCAAGTGCATGACCTTGCATTTTTTTGTGTTAAACTTTAGTTGACATGTTTCTGACCATTTTTCCAGAGCCTTAAGGTTGGCCTTTATCTTTTCTACCCCACCTGGAGTGTCTACCCTATTGCTTATTTTTGTGTCGACTGCAAATAAGCTCACCTTTCCCTCCAGTCCCTTAGTTATGTCACTAATAAAAATATTGAATAAGATCGGACCGAGTACTGATCCCTGTGGCACTCCACTATCTACTCCTCTTTCTTCTGAAAGTGAGCCGTTTACAAGTACCCTCTGTGTCCTTCCAGTGAGCCACTTCCCTACCCATTTCACTACTTGCTGTCCTACTCCCATTCTGTCTAGTTTGTTGAGCAGCCTTCTGTGTGGGACAGAGTCAAAGGCCTTGCTGAAATCCAGGTATACTATGTCTACTGCTCCTCCCTGGTCTATTATTTTAGACACCTAGTCAGATAAGTCCATCAGATTGGTTTAGCATGACCTTCCCTTTGTAAAGCCATACTGTTTTGTGTCTAATTTGTTGTTTTCTTCTAGAAAGGATATAATCCTCTCCTTGAGCAGGGTTTCCAAGGACGTTGGGGCAGAGTGCAAAGGCAGCGAGTTGGTTGGCAGCTGGCTCTGAGCAAGAAGGCAGAAAGTAATAGTGGGAGTGCCCCAAAGAGCTACTGTGCTATCAAACCTGAGGAAAATTTCAGAGTCAAGGCACAGCTGAGAAAAGACTTGCACAAAGCCTGGGACAGATCCTGAGGAATGGGGCTTTGGGGACATTTCATAGTAACTTGCCCATAGTGAAGAAGTATGTAGTGGGGCCACCAGGAGCATGTGGGAACCTCAGAGGTATGTCCCCGCAGAGATTACCTTGTAACCCTCAGGCATGTGGTTGGTTCCCCTGAAGACGTTGAGGGAGACCCTGATGGGGGGGGTGAATTCAGAGAAGTGCCCACACAGATGACTCAGCAGCCAAAGAGGCAGGCAAGGCTCCAGCAAAAATGAACACTGCCAGACTAGATAAGAAATCCACCTTCATCATGGATGAGGTGATCTGAGGCAGTGGACACCTCAGCACAGCCACGGCTGTCTAGTTCCATAAGAACGTTGACTTACAAGGGTATGACACCTCACTAGGTCTATGTTCACACATGGCTGTGTGTTTGTCTGCCAGCCAAGAGGCAACCTGCTCTTGATAGCCCATTGAGGGATTGGTGGGTGGCCCCACAGAAAGACACTAGGCCCCCAGTTAACTGAAACAACCAAACTTGGAGAAGCCCACGATGACTAGAGCCAAGACAGTGGTGCATCTATGGGCCAGTACAACCCTTTTATATGAATAAAATCCAGAACAGTGGGCTCACACACTGAACCAAGAAAATGGCACCAACCTTCAATTGCTTTCAAGCGCATGTAATCACACAAGTGCTGGCACATAACAACTGCAAGCCCTGATGCACCTCTTCCTGGGGCAAAAGCCTCGTGAGCAGCAAGGCTTGCAATCATTATGCACCAACATTTGTGTAAATAAACACACTTGAAAGCAATTAATTGAGATCTGGTGCCATTTTTCCAGGTTCAGTGTACTGCAGCCCAACAGTGAATAGGGGAAAAGATTAAAGCACTGTACAAGAAATTAATAAACTGTAGAACTCCTGTTAGGACAGTGGGAGCTGGGAACTGAGCTAAAGTACTGCTGAGGTGAGAGAATCTGAGAGGGGGGAACACCATAATAATTGTATCGGTTACTATGGAACATGCAGGGAGAGTTAAGGTGTCATAATACAGTACAAGGTGTTAGCAACTGCACCATAAGAAAAGTGGAAATCACAAGGTGAAACAGGTTGACCATGTATCTCAGCAAGAGACTGTGTTTGGAGATCAGCTTGGCCAAGGCCAGCCTGCTATTTGGGTCAAGAGTTAGCCCAGGACCCCGGAAACGGAGCTTCACTTATCTGTAAAGGAGGTGCTGGAATCCACTTTAGCTCTGAAAGAGGTGCTGGAACATTATCATTCCTCTAAAAGTCGAGATGAATGTATACTGTAGCTCTGAAAGAGGAGTAAAAACTAAAGGCACTGACATTGAATTGTGGTCTCTGGGTCTCATATGAACAGTCTGTTACTCAGTAAAACACGGATGTACTCAAAGACACTCCGGGTCCAGGGGTGTTTACCCATGCTAACTGGGTTTTGTATCCAATTCATGGGTGGAGTCTATATTCAGAGACCCCCATAGCATGGCCAAAACCTGTTCGCGCCGGAGTGCTAACATACTGCTGTGCCCATGCAAATGAGGGGATTGCCCCCTACATACAGGTGCAGTGACATATTCAGCGGTTTGTACCAGTAGTAAATACCACCCAAATGGGCACTGTTTACTGCCTTTTCAGACCCCAACTTAATAGAGTGCAAGGCCCTGGTGGTGCTGCAGCCACCCACTCCCCTCCACCCCTGAATCCCAGCCCCTTGAATCAATGGATGCCCTGGTGTCCAGGGTACCCCCTGCCTGCTGATCACCCATCCCTGTCACCGTAGTGCATCCCTGGTGTCTGGCAGCAACCCACACCTTCTGATCACCTGTCCCCGTATTGGGCATCATTATCCTGGTGGCTAGTGGCATCACCCCCACCCTCCAAATACCCGTCCCTGCAACTGTAGTGTTTTTCCTGATGTCCAGTGGCATCCCCTATCCTCTGAGGCCCTGTTCTTGTAAGTGTAATGATTCCCAGTGTTCAGTGGCACCCACACCCCTGATCCCCATCCGGGTATAGTGTCAGCCCTAGTGTCTAGTGGCACCCCCCACCCTCCAATCCCCCGGTCCAACATGCTTAGTCCCTGGTGTCTAGTGGTACTCCTCATCCTCTGAGCACCCATCCTGGTGCCTTCTGGACTCCCCGGTGGCTAGAGCCACCCCCCACACACACTGAGCACACCACCCAGCCAAACCCCTACATTTGTGCAGATGATGCCATGTGGAGGGTCTGATATGGCAACTGGCACAGCCCTCCTCTCACAGCAGCCACCATATGGGATGACAAGGAGTGTGCATACTGTATATAGTATACTGTACATGCTCTGTTGTCTCACACGGTGGACAGCCAAGGAGGTAAGAGGAGGGCTGTGCTGGTCACTATATTGGAATGGACTCTCCATGCAGCACCATCTACACAGGTACAGGTAGTTGACTGGGTGGTGTGCTCAGTGTGGGCAGTGCAGGGGACCCACTAGCCACCATGGAGTCTGGGTGGCACTGGAATGGGTGCTCGGTGGGTGGGGGGTACTTCAAGACACCAGGGACTAATTAAGCATGTCAGGCTGAGGGATCGGAGAACAGAAAGTGCCACTAGACACCAGGGCCAATATTCCCTATACTGAGACTGGAATCAGAGGGTGGGTGGTGCTACTGGAATCAGAGAAATCACTACAATTACAGGGACAGGGGGCCAGAAGATGGGGGGGTGCCACTAGGGTAATTATGCTCAATATGGGGACAGGAACTCAGAAGATAGGGGTTGCCACTAGACACTAGGGAAGCACTACGGTGACAGGGACAAGAGTTCGAAGGGTGGGGCATACCACTAGGCACCAGGGACTCACTATGCATGTTGGGCTGGGGGATTAGAGGGTGGGGGGTGTCACGATACACCAGAGAAAATGAGTGTTATACTGGGACAGGTGATTGGAGGGTGGGGGGTGGCACTAGACACCAGGGAAAATGAGTGTTATACTGGGACAAGGGATCAAAGAGCAGAGACTGCCACTAAACACCAGGGAGTACATTTAAATGAGGGGTCAGGTGCTCAGGGTGTGGAGTGGCTGCTCACATCTGATGTGGCAGGTGGCCACAGGAGGGGCACAAACCTGCCACCACTTCCCATGCAAATGAGCCCATAATGGGCATGCATATGGCTCCTTAGCACCTTGCATGCCCAATGAACTTAATTGGTATTTTGCAGCTGAATATCACGCCGTGGCTCACGTTGCTCTCTGGTCTGGGGGCACAGTTACCTGTGGGCTGCATACAGCCCAGGTTCATGTCAGGGCAGCATTACTTAACATAGCGCTGTGCTGAACTGGCTCTATATTCAGTTGGATATGGCAACTTCCGGGTTGGACTCAAGCGCAGTGCAAACCTTTGTGCTCCAGTTTTGCACATATTTGCATATCTGGCCCCTTGATGTTTGTGATCCTTTATGCACAGTAGTTCCTGGTGTGCTACACCATTTGATAGATGACAGGGAACTCACATGCAAGCCAAAAATAACCCTAGGCACAGTAGGTTCCCTAGGCATTCCAGACCCATTCTAAGGGCTACATTAGCAGGTGTTACACAAGGCATCAACGGTTTTTATAGGCTAATAGCAACAAAACTAATAATTTTATTCACAACTGATATAAACAAATTACCTATGTCTACCATTTGCAATCTTTGCTCTGACAAAATGTTTTTGACGTTTTAGCCCTCATCCCTAATGCTGGAAGCAAGACACAATTTTTTAAGCACCTTTCATACCCATTATATCCCAAATGACTTTTCAAGCCATGAGCTACTGCAACAGTCACTATATGCACACACACAGTTTAAGTGAGATTCATGGTCACACACACACGCAAACAGAGGGCCCTATGCACTATCTGACTGGCATGTACCAGAAATGGCACATGTTAAGCCACATAGATATGCAGCTATGCACAGTGCCCCTGGCCTAAAACAAACACGCAGGGCAAGGATCTCTGACTGCCCAGTGCATAGACACATAGCTCCATGCACCCCTCACTCCAGGACACATCTGGAAACACGCTGTTACCAGCCCAGTATGTCTTTCCTGGTAAAACTTTTGAAATAATAAATTACCAAAGTGGATCCACTTCTCTGCAGAAGCAGGGAATCATGGAATTTGGCAGTCCATGTAAGGACTGCCATATTCCAATCGGCATACAGTAGATGTGCAATCTTTTTTTCTAAAACATTATACCAGCAAGTGACCTGTTACCCCAATCCTCCATGGCAAGGAGAAGGACTGGGCATCCATAGTAGTGTGGTTCATCCGGGGCCCATGGACACCTGTGAGGAGGTATAGACTGGTTACAGCAGTCCTCTGGCTGATGTAACCCAAGACTCCCCCCAACACTGGGCCAGCAGAGCACAAAAGGCTTAATGCACCCTCTGTTACCCAAGCCCTTGACACTCCCTCATTCTGCCTCCAGCCCTGACAGGCAGTGCACCTCTGGTTGTTCACACATGGTCAGGGCTTGGTAGGGTAACGTGACATGGCTTGGTAGGGCAACATGGTAGGGGAGGGCTGTCATGTGGCACATGGGTTGAAACCCATTGGTGCGTATGGCCTGGGGGGTGATGGTGGGCTTCATACCAGAGTCTGCATATTTTCAGTTCTGCACTGCAACCATTATTCAACACTGCCTCCCTGTGCACCAGCCGCTGTCTGTGCACCAATAGCACCTACTGATAATTTTGGCACAAACCAAGCTCTTTAGAAGTCAAATGGAAAGGTTTCAACATGACTCAGTTGGTAGCATAGCTGCTTCTAGGGCAAAAGGTCATGGCTTGTAGTCCCTTACAAAGACTTGGGCTCATACCATAAGTGCTGGCACCTGCAGATTGAGGGTGATGCTGTACTGTTGGGTGTAACATCCTTTAGATGACTTGTTACACTGAGGACCATTTGCCCATCTCTGGTGCTCCCCTGGTGAGTTTTCACGTAGAAATAAAAGAATCCAATGCACTTTTCACAAGAGACTGAGAATTTTTGCCTGTTATTCTGGCCAACTTTACACTTCCCAACAACCGGTTTATAAAATTTCCAAGCCTGTGTGTAGGTGATGATATGCAAAATGGAACCCTTGCACAATTTACAGGCACCTCACTACCTGTCTATCGCTACTCGTAACTCTGGTGCATACCTCCATGACATCTCATCTTGACTATTGTAACACTGTATATCTGGAATTTCTGAAGATTTGGTGCACCATCTCCTGCTTGTGCAGAATTCCATGGCCGGATGGTATAAGCATTGTTAATCAGATCACGCCTCCGCTGCATGATCTGCACTGGTTTACGGTACAATGGCGTGCCACCTTTGAGATCTGCTTTCACGGCCCTGCATGATCTGGGTCCACGGTTACATTAAAAACCTCATGCACCCCTATACTTTAAATTACCCTCTCCACTCCACTGGAGAGAACCTCTTGAAGGCCCCCCTGGGCACACCTAATGTCTTTTGGTGACAGAGCCTAGCCTTTGCCGTGACAGCTCCCTGGTTGTGGAACTCCCTCCCATTCCATGTATGACATATCTCTTCAGTGAGGGCCTTTAAAAACACACTTATTCTCCCTGGTGTTTTATGAACTCAGATAATTGTCTTGCTTCTCCCTAAGTGTTTTATGTTTGTATTTTTTGTGGTCTAGTTGCTTACATTTATTTTTGGGGTTTTATGTACAGTGCCTACGGTCTCCGGGATGTGGCACTTTAAAAATAAAAACTGCTTGCTTGCACAACCCCTGTCTAGATTTCAGTGCCCACAGTGTGAGGATCCAGCCACAGATGTTAAGGCCCATAGATGTTTTTTTTCCCACAAAAAGGTCCAAAGCACAAGCAACAGTGGCCAATTCAAACACTACATATTATTTTGAGTTTGGATGCTTGCAGATAATTGGGATAAAATATTTATGGGGGGTCCCAAATACCGTTGTTCTTAATACACAATACAGTACAGAAAATTACAATGCAAATTTATTTTATGTAATATTGTTCATAAAATCTGTATCCCAAGGCACTTTACAGCAACTAGGCAATAAGATAACATTTGATACAGCAGTTAAACAAGCATTGGCCAACACTGAATGTTCGCTTGCTTGCATTTGCTACGTAGTTCTTGGGCATAGATAACAAAGCAGTTAAAATTAGAAAATTAATAACATGAGTTATAATAGTGAAATTGTCATGATTGGGAAATGAAGAGGTTCATGCATGAGGTTGCTTTTTTTCTAGACTGTAAACCCTGAATTTTCAAGATAGTATTTTTTTATTACCCCAGGGTATGACCATGACAGGTATAATTTATCAAATGCCACCCAAAATGTGATTTTCCGTAACTGCTATGATAAAGGGTGTCAGAGGGAGATTTGAAAAAAATACCTGCCATATTATTTATTTTATTTAGTTTTTATTTACCGGGTGTGTGCGCTAGCCATAGAGACAACTATTTTCAGGCACGACCCGGGAGGTTACAGGGTAAAACATGACAGGCAAATACAAACAACAGGTTAACAGCATAATGGGTACAGAAGGTACAATACAAACAGGTTACATCAAATACGACAGTAGCAATGGTATAATAAAACAGTATTCGGTAGGATAATCATCAGAAGGTCAAATACATAGTGCACAGAGTGGGATTGTAAGGGTAGTTCACATTATAGCACCAGGACATAGCAGATAGATGAGCCAGGACAGCAGTAAACAATCATAGAACTTAGTGGAAAGGCTTATTAAACCTTAGCCATCATACAGAGCAAGACAGTGCTGCCAGGGAATTGGGTAGAGATAGTTGAAGAGTGCAGGGGGATGAGAAACCAGGAGTAGGATGTGGATACAAGTGCAGGAGGGGGGATACTGAGGGAGAGAGGGGTGACAGATGCTGGTGGCTAGTGAGGGGAGAGATATAGGGGGAGGTTATATCACTGGGTTTAAAGCAGCTGAAACAAACAGAAATGAGACATAAGTGCCTAAGTAGCTGACTGAAAAAGGCAGAATTGGTCAAGATCAGTTTGCGGCAGTGGGACAAGAGCAGAGAGCAGGTTCACAGGGGCTTGAAACAAGCACAGGAGACCAGGCTGAAGAGGAGGGAGTGATAACTGTTCTTAAACTGGGCATGGTTGGGGGTAAGGCGAACATCAAGAGGCAGGGAGTTCCAAAGTTTAGCCGCAGAGTGAGAGAAGGCTAAGGTACCTTTGTTGGATTTGTGCCTGGGTATTTGTAGCAGAGATTTATCAGATGAATGGAGGTTGTGGGAGGAGGGCAGTGGAGTAAGCAGGGAGGCCAGCGAGACAGGGATGCCTGTTCTAATGATATTATCCATCAGGGAGCCAAGGGCAAGAGTACAAGTGAGAGAAGGGGGTAACCAATTTAGGTCAGCATAGAGATGACAATGGTGTGGTGTTGTAGGTAGTATCCCACTTCTTGAGGAGAGTTGTAGGTGCATAAAGATAAGTGATTATCCCATAGGTTAGTGATGGGAGCAGGATCCCACGGGCAATTGCCAGTCTAGCCGACTGCATTAGGACATAGCTGGTCTGGTATGCTGCTCCAATTTTAGCATTTACTGATTTACAGGTAGTTGTAATATGTTTGCCAAAGTTTAGATTTTCACCAAGGAGAACTCCAAGATACTTGAACCAGCATACTGGTTCGAGGACCAGTCCTCCCTGACCATTAACTCTGAATAGGTTCTGGCTGCTTTTTATTTTGACTGCAGAACCAAACAACATAGTATGTGTTTAACTAGTATTAAGGATTAGCTTATGATGGAAGAGCCAGGACTGAACAGACTTAAAAGCAGTGGTAAGGGTCAGGTTTATGCAGTGAATATTGCTATTCATGAGAGGGGTAAAACAATTAGTATGTTGATAATGTGGGTACAACAAATGAAAAAAAAAAACAACTGCAACATTGAGTAAATGTTGAAGAATTTTAATATTTGTTCATTACTATTTTCTTTATTTTATTATTTTAACCTTAAATTTTTAACACAGTCTTTTTATGACCCCACCTTATAAACATGACAGGTGTCATTTATAAAGTCCTGGCCAAAATGTCACTCTGAGACATGAATATGAAGCGATGCTTTGGGGCAGGATTTGAAAAATGACTCGGTGATGTTCATGAGGTGGTGTAAAAAAGGGGTATGTTGAAAATTTAGGGTCAAAATCTGGAAAAATAGCAAAGTAATGAGTAAATGTTGAAGAATTTCAAAATTTTGTATAACTTTGTTGGTTTTTGAGATGTTGACCCCAAATTTTCAATGTAGTCTTCTTATGACCCCACTTAGGTGGAATGTGTTTAATCCTGACCAAAAGATGATTCCTCTGAGCAGCTGTGAAAACTTGCTTGGGAGGGGATTTGAAAAATTACTTCCATGAGGTGAGGTAAAAAAAAGCCTATGTCGAACATTTGGGCCAAAAATTAAAAAAAATGGCACAGTTATGAGTAAATAGTCAGAACCACATTAAAAAGCCATTAACCGGACTTAGCTTGTTTTGAAGTCAGTTTGTAGTTGGGCGGTTCAGGGAAAGTAGCTTCGCTGGTCCAGAGAGGATTACTTTGTGGGCCCTTCTTAGGTATGGAAGAGGTGGGTGCTAAGAGGGGGGTCAGGTGGGGTCAAAGGGGGATAGAAGATATTGATGGATGGTTTTCTTCTTCTGGGGGTTTAAAAAAAAAGAACAATGAGGGACTTTTTTTGTTGTTTGTTTTTTTAGGGCTGCAGTGGGTGGAGCCCTGTACACCTCTTTCTATAAGAAAAGGACTCCCGCATTCCTTGCGAACAAACAACATGTTGAAGTGACAACACAGTTGCCTCTGTGTCTGTGAAGCACTCTCTACTGGCAGTTATAACATGGGTTGGCAAAAACACGGAACCGAACTGGTGGAGTATTTCCATGGAGCAACTCAGGGAAAAGTGCTGTTGGCACTCGTTCCCTGCTTGAAAAACCAAAAGGAGAAAGACAGCCATTGAAAATGTGTGGAATGCTGCTGTGAGTGTTTCTGTTTGCCCCGTGCCCTCACAAAGCAGTTGTCCACAGCAGTGGAGTGTTATGGCATTGAGAGGGCAAGGAACAAAACTGCATCCTGATCTCAGTCCCCAGTTCGCTCATGCAATGCCACTGTGATCCTTGTCCTGTTGTTCCCCAGCCTGTCTGAAACACTTTGTATTAAGCTGAAGCTTAGCAAGGAAACGGGGAAAGAGGCAGCAGATACTGCAGTTCTGAGAGACAGAATGAGAGCGAGACAGCAGATTTAAGCGATGCAGTGGCAGAGCTGCCCTGTCCCACTGTTAGCCTCGTCCTGTCATCCCCCTCACCCCCGCTCCCACTGGGTGATGGTATTGAGCCGATGCCATCGACAGGAGTAAGCCACAGCTTGGCAAGGAGACAGGGAAAGAGGCAGTGGACACAGCAGTTCAGAGAGCTGTCAGGAGAGAGAGAGAGAGACAGAAAAACAGAGAGTGGGCATTTCCCCTGAGAGACCGAGCAGCCGTGATGAGTGTTACACAGAGTCCACTTGTCTGTCAGGGAATCCCCTTGCTTAGTTCTCCTGGATGCATGGTTAATGAGAAATGAGTCATGTATTGTTTGTGTAAGTCTGTATGACTGTCCCATAGAGAGATCCTGAGGGAAAGAGAGAGAAAGAGTCCGCACAGGGGAGGGTTGTGCTTGAATTCAGTAAGTTATTCAGTGGAGTGAGAGAAAGAGCAAGAGAGACCCCCCCCCCAGCCGTGGCACTCTTCTCCTGGTGATGCTGACAGTGTATAACACAGGTGGTTCCTTGGATGCACGGGGGAGGGTTGAGTTCAAATCAGTATCCAAGTTTACATGCCTGTGCGATTTCCAATTCACATATCTGAAACAGCAAAACTCCCATTTGAATTGGAAATCAAACTGCATGTAAATGAGCTGACTGACAGTAAGTTATTCAGTGGAACAGGACAGTGCTGCAGTGTACACGAATGATGGGTGGGGTATCCTGGACAAGGTCGTCGAGAGGACACACAGAGCGAGACCAAGGGGCAAAACAGACAGGTAGTTGTAGGGCAGCATTTCTGTTCTCACTGTTCTGCTGCTGGTATCTGTGCGTACCAATATGGGAGGGGTGCAAAGTCATTTGGGGTGGTGCGGTTTTGTTCTGTTGCCAGTATCTGTGTGTGCCAATGGTGGGGGGGGCAAAGTAATTTGGGGTGGCGCAGTTTGTAGAATGTGTGCTCCAACTGTGCAGTGCAGCAAGAGAGACAGACAGCAGGAGAGACACACTGTACAGCAAAGTTCCTGCAATGTCTTCTGTGTCCCCCTCTGTCTCTCCGGGGCATACAGTGACTGTCCCCTGCTTGTTTTGTGACATTTGACACTGACCATGAGAGAGGGAGACACTGGGAACAGGAGCTAGTTGGGGAGAGACAGGGAATCAAGTGAGTTGTCCCACTGTGTTGATTTTACACAGCATTTTTATTGTGCAGTTGTTTAAACACCTTCATTTAAATAAAAATAGCCTGATGTATTGTTTCCCTTGATAACTATGTCCAGTGTTCAGTTCACTGTGTAGCAGCAATTTGTGGGAGTAAGATTTAGTAATGTAATGTTATGTAATATAAATGCCACACCATGAACTCAACACGTACGCTGCCATTGTCTTTTTTTCTCATCAGAACAACCTCCATGCCTCCCTCAACGTCATGTGCTCTAAATCCTGAATTTGCTTATTTTTCTAATGGGCATCATTAAACTTGAATTTGCATCTATTTTGAGAACAAAAAACAAAACCTGCAGTTTTGGCCAAGTTCTGAATTAGCGTCATTTTCTTCCCCAGGATCTATTGGTATCATTTCTGAATGTAGGTCCAGCAAGTGCAAAAAAAAAATAAAAGAAGTTTGACACTAGAGGCAAAGTGTGCAACAATCTAGAAGCAAGACTAATCTAATGCAAGCTAACTTATAGTTGCACACATTGCGTTTAATGTAAAACTTTTTCCTTTTTCTTTTGGGTCTGCCACTGAGTTCAAATAATTGACTATGAAATATTTAAAAATCTGAGCACGCTTGCATGTAATAGGACCAGTGGGATTACTAAGGGCCCACTCCAAAATCAGTTTGCCATAAAAAAAACATATAATGCCTTTTTCAAAGAAAATGAACCCCCACCATAAAGAAAAGACAAAAAGACATGTTTTGCATCAGTAATCACTTTATTTAAATGAGAACAGAAAGCCACAGCAGCCACACTCCTCATGAAGCCATTCTATCTACACAAAGACAATAATGTAACTTGGACATTTTTATCCAAAAAGTCCAAATTTTGTTTATTTAAATTTTATTATTGTTATTATTTAGGCAGTGCAAGCACCCAGACACTCAATTATCCAATATCCCACACACTTGTGTGAGGCAAACGGCTTTTTCAGACAGTCAGGAAAAAAGTTTGCAGTCACTTTAATCACTGTGCTGTAATCTTCATGGATCCATTGCCTAATCTATACAGGGTTAAGTGACCGCTATCTCTTTTCAGTCCATGAACACCTTCTGGCCACCGGCAACATCTTCCCCAACGTGGAACATAATTTCCACGTGATGGAGGAGGTCACCAGTGGCCAGGTACCTGTAGAAGAAAACTGCCCCTAGCCTGCGGAGTTAAGCTAAAGCCACTGGTGTGCTAATGCAGTGATGAATGCTGTGAGTACCACTGCGATCTGAAGATCCCTAACCATCTGGGTCACCTGCTTTCACATCCGAACAGATTCCAGCAACCTTCATTATAAAGGTGTGCTCCTAGCCAGGAGCAAGAAGTGGATAATATTAAAAGCTACCATTCAGAAGGTGTTTGTGGACTGAATAGACATAGTGGTCACTTAACCCTGTATGGATTAGGCAATTAAGCCACGAAGATTACAACACAGTGATGGGGTAAAGTGACTGCAAACTTTTTTCCTGACTGTCTGAAAAAGCCATTTGCCTTACACAAGTGTGTGGGATATTGGATAATTAAGTGTTTGGTTGTTTGCACTGTGTAAATAATAACAATAATAAAATACATGGACTTTTCTGGTTAAAAATGGCTAAGTTCCATTAATGTCTGTGTACAGACAGAATGCCTTCATGACAAGTGTGGCTACTTGATCTGATTCAGTTTCCCTGCTATAGAGCACCAGAACGAATCTCTAATTTTAACCACTGAAACATTTGACCACAACAAAAAGATTTTTCACATGCTACAATGTGGTAATGTCTGTTCTTAGTACCCTTTCATAGAAATTCCACCCCCCGATACCCTCTCCCCTCTTTGAACTCACATACTTCTACCCACTGGTACTGTTACCATAGAGTTCCTCTCACATACCATATCAAATTATGCCCAGAGTATTTTTTTTTCTAGAAATCCAAGACTTAGCTTCTTGGAATAATTCAAAAGAAATAGAATGATTTCAGTTATAAGTGTCTTAGAGTGTCTAGTGTCTAGGGGCTTGCATCCCTCATCTGCTCCCTTCCCCCAGCATCTCTCCTATCTCCCTAGATTTGCAGTCCTCCTGCAGGGTTCTTAGCACCCTGAAGGGGCCCTACTGTGTCAAGGCTAGTCTCCTCTCCTCCCCCATCTACCTGTCCCCCTAGCCTTTGCAGTCCCCTTGCAGGGTTCTCAGCATCCTGAAGGTGCCCTACTGCTCCTAGGCAAGTCTCTTCTCCTTCCCCAACCCCATTCTACCTTTTCTCCCTAGCCTTTGCAGTCCCCTTGCAGGGTTCTCAGTATCCTGAAGAGGTCCTACTGGGCCTAAGCTTGTCTCCTCTCCTTCCCCTCCACCATCTACCTTTCTCCCTTTTCTTTGCAGTCCCCCTTGTAGGGTTCTCAGCATCTTGAGAGGGTCCTACTGTGCTAAGTCTTGTTTCCTCTCCTTCCCATCTACCTTTCTCCCTGACCATTACAGTCCCCTTGCAGGGTTCTTAACATCCTGAAGGGGTCCAACTGAGCCTTAGCATATCTCCTCTATTCTATCTAACCACTGTCTTGGCTTTCCACGACAATTAGCAGGGTTCAATGCATCCTGATGGACTACTGATTAGGCCCCACCCCCCTCATAAGGTGCCAATCCGCTCCCCCACAGGGGTTGAATTCTCACTCTCTCACTCTCCTATCACTCTCTTAATCCTTATCTACTGACCTTCCCCAAACCCCTGGTAGGGTACCCCGCATCCTGAATGGTCCTCTCTTGAGTTAGGTCCTATTCTCCCTCATAGCATTTAAGTCACATCTCCTCCTTCTCTTTCTCCTCCCTCTTTAAATTCCTACAGCCTTATCCCCCTTTTTGTCTAGCCCCATAGCCTCCTTGCAGGGTTCCCCACATCCTGAAACAGTCTCTCTGGTACACTGCCTTATCCACTTCTCTCTGGTCCCCCCAGTCCTCTTGCAGGGTTCCTCGCAAAATGAAGGGGTCTCCAGGAACACGACTCTTCCCCCTCCCCCCCACCTCACCCCTGCCTCTCCTTTCCCCCTTTTCTTTCACGTAAGCACTTGTTTACTTATTAACCTGGCACTTATTATCGTCCACTATTTCTACATATTATGCGCAACACTGTTTTAATACTGTTTGTAACACCTGCCTTACAACTGTTTGTTAATGTTGATCTTGTAACTTGAATGTTTAATGTCTCACTCCTATTGTACCCCTTCCTCCCCAGGTCGCACCGGGAGACGAGTGACTTGTCGCTCAGTGTGCCTTCCTGGTGAAACCATTTCAATAAATAAAGGAAGATCGATGGGGAAATTACAGCATGTTTATCGACAATGTCCTTGAGATAACAAAAGCTAAAATTACACTAAAATGCTTTAGAGGGAACTTTCCAGATCATTTAAAAATACTTTGAGGTGTTATGGCATGACAGACTGCTGTGCTGTGTCAAATCATAGAAAATAAATTTGTAGTGCAAGGACATGGTAAAGTACTATACTGGTTTTAACCATTTGAATTAGCAAAACAGTTTTAAAAACATCTCTAATGTGCAATACTCTGTCTCTGTGTACATACATGCATGCAGGCACACACACACACTTTACTAATTTGATTTAATAGTAGTAGTAGAAAAAGAAGAGTCATCATTTATACAGTGCTTTTCATACACATTGCAACCAAAGCTTTACAAGCAATGTTAGACTTGTAGTGAAGTGACTGAAAGTGTGGTGGCAGCCATTTTGCATATCAACACCCACACACAGCCTTGGACAATTGCATGAACCAGTTTTACGGAAAGGGGAATGTTGGCCAGGACACCAGAAAAGGTCATTACTATTTGATTTTTACAAATAAACAATTCTCCTCTTGGGAAAAGTGCCTTGGGTTCCTTTACATCCACTTGGATACCACCACAGATGGGCAGAAGGGACCTCAGTTTAACATCTAATCTGAAGGACGGCACCCCCCCCAACAGTGCAGCACCCCCCAATACTGCACTAGGGTGCCAGCCTTTTAGGTATGAGACCAATCCCAGTGTGGGACTAGAACCCCACAACCTTCTGGCCCAGAGGCAGATGTGCTACCAACTGAGCCACCCTAACAGATAGTATTTCACTGCAACAGAGGAACCTTGGTTAAAGTTAAAGGTCATACATTTTATTAACATAATAAGTACATTATAACAGATAGCAACCACATACAATTGAAAACGATTAAGTTAGTGCACATTATAAAAGGGATAAGACATGAGAGGGTCTGCAATTATAAGGGAATAATGCATGCCTCTAGTGGTTTTTAGGGCCACAAACACTTGGCAAGTGCATTATTCCTTTATTACCACACACCCTGGATGATGTTATTCCACTTATAAAATTGACTTTTATTTGTTAAAAAAAAAATGCACTTCAGGTGAGGTGTGCAGATGTGAAGAATGATCAACAGTCATGTGAAGTACTTTGACCTATGAAGTTACAGGAGACTGCTGGGCCATTATATAATTTAAAGTACTGTAACACCAGTTCAGGAATTCATATTCGTACCATGGACTTCTGGAATGATTAACGAGTTTGCTTGTCTGGAAATTGTTCACAATGGGTTTGTAAGGGGACAAGCAGCTATTCAGGAGGAAATGTGGTCAAAGCCCTTAGAGCTGAGGCTTATGGACCAGGAAGGCTTGCTAAAATCTCAAAAGAGTCATTTTTACTCATTGTATGACTTTCAGCTGGTCACATGACCTCCCTGTGATGGCCTGTAAAACTGGGTAGAAGCTCATTGAAACACATGAGGCATCTCAGTTGGTTGGGGCTAAATAAACTGACACAACAAGCTATATCAACCAATCATTTTTACTGCCTGATGGAGGACATAAGAATTGTGTTTGCTAAGAGAAACGGCTCATGTATGTATGAATCTTGCTTGATAATGTTAATGTTTAGTCATACCAAGTCACTTCATTGGAACTCTGATTTAAGTTTATTTTCAAAGATGTTTTACACAAAGACTCTTTTTCTGTTGCCTATTATGTGTGGCAAATTTTGTCACTTAGAAGCACTACAAAACTTAATCTCCTTCAAAAAGAACAACAGACTTCAGTAAGTTCAGACACAGAGCTCTCATCCCACTTTTGGGTCTGGCTGTGGTAGATTTTTTTTTATTGTTTCTTCTATTCCCCAGTCCACCCCACCCCGAGTTGATTATATTAAAGTTAAAGCGGGGGCATAACTCCCTGCATAAACATGTAAATGTTATTGCCGCCATTTAGAAAGTAAGCAATGATCGCTGTTTGTGGCAGTCGCTGTAGTTCCCATTGTTGTTTTGACATTGGGGGATGTTTGCTTCTCTGTTTTTGGTTGGCACTCTTATTGAGTCACCCCTATCACATAAAACCGACCCTCTTTTCCACTCCTTCTGCTATTTTGCCCTTGGTTGTCCAACCTGTACCCACCATTGCTCCTTCTGTTCCTTCTCTTTCTCCCCCTCTCTTTCAAGAGCGGATGCCTCTCCCATGTTTGCCTCTCATCCCAAAGTTCTGCTTTGGTTCCCTCCCCTATTACCTCAGTGCTCTCTTGTCTTGCTTACTCTATTCCTTTTACTCCCTCCATTTGCCTGATGCCTCCTCAGTTCCACTTCTCTGCTCCTCCGGCCCCTCTTCCGCAACCTCGTTTGCAGCCCTATCGGCTCTGGCACTGTGGTTTGGGCATCCCAGTGTAAGGTGGGTTGTTTGGCAGCACTGGGGGTGGGCATCCCAGAGTCATATACAGTGGTCGGAGGTGTTACCCAGCATTGAGTGATTGGCACCCCAATGGGATTTAAGAGATGTGTCAGGCAGGGGGGTGGGGGATACCGATGGAAGGACTGCACATCTGCTGCTGGTTTCATCTTCCTGGGGATGGAGGTCACGGAATTGGGGGTGGAACCAATTGGCTGGTCATACCATCACACCATAAGGTTCAGCTTCGGGGCACCCCCAGTTAGGCCTGTCCCTATGGAGATGGTCCAGTATCACCCTTTGAGGGGAGTTACCCCAGAGGGCCTATCAGCGGTACTGGACCTATCGGGTCTATTAAGTGAATGCATGAGTCCAGGGGATCTCGTATTTGTCTATAATAAGGCAGTGGATGATGCCCTGGACGTAACTACTCCTGTTCGTGTTCGCCCACTCACTCTACGCCCGAGGACCTCTTGGTTTGATGGGTCCTTGAAGGAGCTGAGGAGAGTGGGGCGAAGGCTAGAGAGACCTTGGCGGAAATCTGGCCTGCATGCTGACAGGCTTAGGTTTATGGACCATTATAAAGCCTATCAATCAGCAATCACCAGTAAGAAGGCAGAATTCCTGTCCGAGGAGATTGCTGCTGCACGGAATTGACCGGCTTAGCTTTTCCAGACTGTGGACAGACTGTGCAATCCAGTCTGTCTTCTGTCTGGAAGAGATTTTTCACAAATGAAGTGTGATGAACTTGCTCGGTTTTTCACAGATAAGATTACCAGCATCAGGTTGGGTATCGGCTCAACTCTTTCTAAAAGGGATTACGGAGATCAGCGGGAGATGGCGAGTGCCCATCTTGCCTGGTTTGACTTTAGTCGGCCGGAATTCATGGACATTGTAAGGATTGTCCAGACTTTGCAACCAACCAGCTGCAGTTTGGATCCAGGCCCTACACCACTATTTGTAGGTTGTGTAGATGTTATCTGCCCAATCCTTGCTGAAATTGTCTGGGGTTCCTTGGAGCAGGGGGTCTTTCCTGATCCCCTTAAGGAGGTGGTCATTCGACCACTCCTTAAAAAACCCTCCGTGGATCCAGACTGTCTAGCTAACTATAGACCTGTCGCTAATCTTCCCTTTGTGGGTAAGGTTATTGAGAAGGTGGTTGCGTTGTAGCTGGATGACCATCTTATAACCCACAATGTCTATGATGTTCTCCAATCTGGGTTTAGGAAAAGACATAGCACCGAGACCGCCCCGGTCCGGGTTTTAAACTATTTAATGGCAAGAGATTGAAAGACCCACACTATTCTAGTCCTTCTTGATCTTTTGGCAGCATTTGACACTGTGGACCATGATGTACTATTGCAGTGCCTGCGGACTCTCTGTGAACTGTCTGGTACAGTCTTACATTGGTTTCGATCTTTCCTCATGGACAGGACACAGATGGCTGTCACTGGAATCTATTCCTCTGATACCCTCTTCCTGTCCTATGGTGTGCCGCAGGGCTCCATATTGGCACCCATGTTGTTTGCAGTGTATATGCTGCCATTAGGAGATATCATTAGGCGATACAGTTTGGGTTTTCACTGCTATGCAGATGATACCCAACTGTATATGTCCTTTACTCCCGGACAGGATGATGTGATCTCTGTGCTTAACAACTGTCTAGCTGAAATCAGAGACTGGATTAGCAGTAGCTGGCTGAGGTTAAATCAGGATAAGACTGAGGTGTTGGTTGTGGACCCGGGTCACCTTGAGGCGGGTCTTAGGGCTGGGCTTCCCTCAAGCCTATGGCTTGATGGTGTCTAGCTCTTAACCTCAGATCGGGTGCTCAACCTGGGCATTATTTTTGACGATGGTTTGACCCTGAAATCGCAGGTGTCTGCCATTGTCAAATCTTCCTTTTACCATCTTAGGAATATCGCCTGGGTGAAACACCTGGTTCCTCTAGCTGACCTTCCTACATTGGTCCACGCCTTTGTAACCCCCGCCTTGATTACTGCAATGCCCTTTACCTAGGGCTTCCAGTGGTTGATATCCGTCGCTTGCAGCTAGTGCAGAACGCGGCGGCCAGTCTTTTGCCTGGGACATCTAGGACTAGTCATATTACACCTGTGCTGCACGAACTGCACTGGCTGCCGGTACAGTGGTGGATCACCTTTAAGGTCGGGATACTGACCTATAAAGCCCTACATGAACAGGGACCCCAGTATCTACAAGATTTCCTTACTCTCTACTGCCCCTCCTGCTCACTCCGATCCATCAATGAAGGATTGCTGGAGATTTCCAGGATTCAGTTAAAAATATCTGGGGCACGTGCTTTTTCTTACGTTGCTCCTACCCTGTGGAATTCTCTACCTTGTCGAATAAGAGAATGCCTGACCATCTCGAGTTTTAAATCAGAGCTCAAAACTTATTTGTTTTATAAGGCTTTTCAGAAGGTTTTTAAAAATGTTAACTGTATCTTTTATCTGATTGTTTATTTGATTTATGTTATTGTACAGCGCCTTGATATTTGAACGGCGCTTAAAAAATAAAGTTTACATTTACATTTACATAAAGTTTACATTGAAAATATGGTCAGGCAGGAAGGGTGATACTGTTGGCAGGGTGAGTACCCACCATCGATCTTCTGTGCTTCCTAGGTCAGGCTGCGGAACCCAACAGCAGGGTTAAGTACTCACTGCCTGTTTTCTGCCCTGGTTTGGACATGCAGGAGGGGGAAATACTGATTGAGCACCCACCACCATTTTGTTGAAGGGTTGGTGGCTGTTGATATGGTGGCCACAGACAGAAAAAAGCTGTGGCCATTGTACAACATCTCTGCCATTCCCTGATAAACAAAGTACTAAACAGTAACACATATAAAAGTAGTAAACAGTAGCACATTTGTGGAATGAAAAGCAGGGGAAAAGTTTCTAGTAGATATTAGGAGTTGCACAAGAAAACATATTTCCACATTACATTTTTCAGCCTTGTGATTGGGCAAGGACTTCAAAAGGAAAAAGAGGAGAAAGGTGGAATTAGGGAGGTGATTCAATATTCTAAAGTTGTTATAGATAAGAAGTGCACCCAGAAAGCCTTCTCATAGCTTAGACATATATCAATATGTTCACATGCTTTGCAAGTATGAGTTTAACTCCTAGAAGAGGAGAACAAACCTATGCCTACAAGAAATAGGTTAAACTGGTGCATATGAGCCGTGCCTTATTTTAATTATTTTGTAAGGACCAAAATACTTTACTTTCAGTGTGTAAAACACAGGTAAGCAGAGTAGCACAGCGCATTAGCTTAACTGATCAATGGGTGTGGGAACATGTTAGAGCATCTGTTTTACTTGCTGTTCACTACTCATGAGAGTGCATTAAAGGAGTACTACACCCTCATATCCTGTAACATACTAATTTATTTACCCCCTCTCATGACTATGGCAGGTGTCATTTTCAAATCCCCCTCCAACACCCTTTTATGCAGCTGTTCCACAAAATCATGTTTTGGGTGGCATTTGACAAATGATACTTGTCATGTCCGGGCTATGAGAAGCAGCCCAGATAGCAAACTGCTTCCATGTCATAGAGTAAGTGACCCTGATGGAAGGTTTTCTGGCAGCCACCAGGACATCAGCCACTTTCTGAGACACACTAAACTGAGCAATGTCTATGCCCTCAGGAGCCATGCATGCAGGTGGAGGGGCTTGAGGTCTGGATGGACCAGGGTCCCCTGAGCCTGTGTCAACAGGTTCCAACAAAGGGGCAGGGGAACTGGAGGTTCCACAGCCAATTGTTGCAGTAATGGAAACCATAACTGATGATGAGGCCAGAATGGTGCCACCAGAATTAGGGTGGCAGCCTCCATCTGTAGCTTAATGATCACCATCTGAATGTAACAGACCACACTGAGACTGTCTGACTGCACCAGCGGAGGGCCCAGGGAGAGATGGTTCTTGAAGGTCTGTAAGGCATACATAACTGCCCTAATTTCTAAGACATTTATGCAGAGGTGAGTCTCCCACTGGGACCAGAGGTCCTGGGTCTGATAAGGACCAAAGTGGGCTCCCCAACCCAGACCCAAAGCATCCATGGTTAGGATTTGCTGAGGAGTGGGGATAAGGAAGAGGACCCCTTTTAAGAGGTTGGCTGGGTCCATCCACCAGTGAAGCATTCTGTGAACTGGGGAGGAGACAAGAACCAGCTGAACTAGATTATCTGAGTGCTGATCCCACTGGACCCTGACAGTTCACTGTGGAACCCTCATGTGCAGTCTGGCCAAAGGAACCACAATGATGTCCACTGCCATTAGGCCTAGTAACCTCAAAAATGTCCTGGCTGGGACATACCAGCTCTGAGCCACCTCCTGGGCCTGGGCAATGAGGCAGTCTGCCCTGTCTGGGAGAGGAAGGCCTTGCCCTGAGTAGAGTCCAGAACCTCTCCTATGTACTGTAACCGCTAAGATGGGGTCAGCACAGACTTGAGCCGATTGACAGTGATGCCCAAGGACTGGAACAACTGCAGGGTATGCTCTAGAGTTAACAACAGGAGCTCCTGATGAAGGGGTCACATAGCCCTGAATCGCTGAAGTTGGTGTTTTGAGTGTGGGAGCTGAAAATTAATTTATGTGCCTTTTAACACTTTTATTTTATTGTAAGTATTACAACTTGGTATTTCACTTTAAGAAAAACTCTCAATGAATTTATTTTCTGAAGTCTGGGGTGCTGGATTTTCTTAACATTTTTTTAACAACAGGAGCTCCCCAGACAGGGCTTTCAGTAACCAGTCATCCAGGTATAGGAACACATAGAGGCCTTTGCACCCAACGGCTGCTGCTATAGCAGTTAAGCACTTGGTAAATACCTGTGGTGCAGAGGATAAGCCAAAGGGCAATACCCTGAACTGGTAATACTCCCCCTGAAACAGGAACTGTAGGTATCACCTGTGTGGGGGCAAATCATGATATGCAAATAGACATCATGTATATCGAGGGAGCACAGCCAGTCATCCTGCTTGATCAAAGGAAGAAGGCCATGCAGAGTGACCATTCAGAACTTTTTGTACTAGATAAAAAGGTTCCGCTCCTTGAGGTCTAGAATGGGCTGCAAGTCCCCTGTTCTTTTGGGAACCAAGAAGAACCTGGAGTAGAATCCCTTGTTACTTTTATATCTGGGCACTGGTTCTATTGCCCTTTAGTGCAACAAAGTGACTACCTCCTACCGGTTCAATGTCATAATGGCAACCGCTGAAAGGCATTCATCGTTAGGGCAACGTCACATAGCCGAAAATCAGTTTTGGTGATGTGACCCCCCAGCACACAGCAAACGGGAGCCAGGGATTTACTATTCTAAATTTTTATGTGGGGGGCTTTGCCCCGTGCACCCCCTACTTCAGGATTCTCAACTCCAGGGGGGTGCAAATCGTAAAAAAAAAAAAAAAAAGTTGTGCTGGGAGCAACAAAAAAGTAACTCCGCATGGACCCGATCCCAGCACCCTGCCCACCCTAGCCCTGAACCCACCCACCATGCCACGGGGCCAGCTCAGCAGCTCACTGTGGCACCACCCCTCAAGAACCCTCTCCCGCCCCTTGCTGAGCATGTTCACTCCCCCTGCGCATGTGTGCATACATATAACAACATCCTGTCACTATATGCGCGAACCCGCCCCCATCCAGTCACCTGCCTCATCTGTAGCCCCCATGACATGCACCACAATTGAGTCACCATTTTTTATTGCGCTCAGTCGCAGTCACCCATGTCACGGGCTACCTCTTCTCACTGAACACATCTGCATGGTCTGGAGGACAAGACGTGGGAACCAGGGGAACACCTGGAGGCTGTTCGAGAAGTTCTACAGCATGGCCCTTTTCGATTATCCAAAGGATCCATGCATCTGTAGTAACGGTTCTCCACTGAGACAGATGGAGGGAGAACTGACCTCCGACCACCACCTCCTGACCTGGAACAAGAGGAGGGGAGGTCTGTCAAGGAGTAAGGCTGAGGCTGATCCGGCAACTGGGGCAGCAACTCCTCCTCTGGAGTGCTTAGCAGAGGAACCAGTGGAGGAGGAAGGGGTGGGCAAGGCAGAGCTGTCCCTGTGTTTGCCCTGGAGCTTGGTTCCGGAACCAGGCTTGTGAGAGACCTTATGAAAGGAGGGCCTTGGTCTGCTCTGGGGTGGGGTATGATAAAGGAAGTGGACAGACCTAATAGCCTTGCTAGAGGTCTGGAGATCATTGATGATATCTTGCACATCAGGGCCAAAGAGTCTGTGACCCACAAAGGGGGCATTCATCACCTTTGGTTGGACATCAGCTGTAAAACCTGAGACTCTAAGCCAAGAGTGCCTTTTAAGGCAAATGTTGGAGGCAGCTGCCTTGGCTGTACTATCAGTAATATATGTGGTTCTGAGGAGATGCTTACTGGCATCTTCCAAAGCCTGGAGAACTTCAAGAAGCTCTTGTCTCTGGGAACCCTCAGGAGGACTTGTGCATCAGCGCTGCCCTTCCTCCAAAGGGTATTCTGGTACTTTATCAAATGAATCACTACAAAGACCACCACCCTGAAGCTGTGGTGTGCACAGACAAAACTACACAATCTGTACACAAATGACCAGCACCACCAACCAAAAGAACAGCCCAATAAACATAAATGATAATTCAAAACATTTATTGAAACACAGCAGTGTGCAGCATACCTCTCACAGGGAGAGCAGAGGAACAACCTATTCCACCTCCTACCAGTTTCACTGGTTCAGCCTCCACAGGATGGAAAAGGGGACCATCGTCAACGCAGGTACTGAAAGAGGGGGCATGGAACCAAGCTCTGATGAACTGCTGCTAATTATAGTAGAAGCAGTGGGGCCCAGCACCTGTGCACCTCGAGATTCGAGAGGTCTCAACAGCGGGGTTGGGGCTGATGACCCAGAGGCTGATGGCCCCTCGGCAGCCCTGTGAAGGCTAGGAGAACTCTTCTCCTTGGGGGGCCTTACAGGAGCAGAGGACTGGACGGAGCAAGTCACTGACACCAAAGCGTTCGGTGGAACGATCCCAGGAGAAGAGGAGGAATCCAATGGGGACTGGGATCAGTCCTTAGGTTGGTCCTTATCCCAACAACAGTGTTTTCACAAGGACTTGTCCTGAGCTTTGGTGGTCTGAGAGCCCAAACAAGACACCAGTGATTGGGAGAGGGGGCACCAGAAGACCCCCACTTTCCACTGGCTACCTGTTGCTCAATGAGGAACTACTGCAGGGCTTTCTTTCATTGGCGACAGGTGATGAGGTTGATCTTCAGGCAAAGTTCACAGGTGAGAGCATTGTGGCCAGGCCCAAGGCAGCAGACACAAAGTTCATGGTCACTGGTAGAAGAAATTTTCTTTCCACAGAGGCAGCGATGGACGAGAGACAACAAAGGAGTAGTTCTTGACATGCAAAGACAAAACAAATCACTTTAAAGTAAAGTGATTCAAAGACAAGTACTAAAGAAAAAAGTAGGTAGTTTTGGCAGTCAAACTGAGTGACAAAGGTTCTGTGGAGCCTGTGTGTGAACGGTCGATGGTGGGAAAGAACTGAGGAAGGAGTGATGCCACCCTCGCTTATATAGGGCATGTGACGTTGGAGCCTGACATTGGTGTGGGCGGCCCCTAATAGACTGCTGCAGAAAAAGCTTCTGTGTGATCCTAATGCCTGACAACTAAGTTCTATAGGTATGACCTGATGACAGAGATATCCCCGAAGAACATCACAAGGTTAACCATTTTAGAAAGGAGAAGAAGAGAACTCAGAGGTAAGGGGAGAGGAGGGAGGGATGGCATGACCTGCTGCAAGAGATTCTCTAGAAGATCTACTGTTACAGTAAGCTTTTACATAACTGTTCTGTCTTCGTCAAGGATCTCTCTTGCACCAGGTCACACCTTAGGAACAAATCCCAAGCAGTACTACAGAGGAGACCAGAGAGCATAGGCACATGGTTGTGTACAGTGCAACCATGTGCATAGCACAGAATGACCTGGGAGAACTGATGTGCCTGCAGTGATGCACACAAATTGTGGCAGCACACAAGAGTGGCACATGTGTGAAGGACCTCAAACATGCCCCACAGATGAGCACGTGGAGAACGGACGTTTCCCGTGTAGCTGGTGCACATGTGCAGACCCGGGCATGTGCAAAAGGGGTAGAAGCCTGACCAATGGCATGAACAGTGCCTGACACTGGAAGTGGGACAGGACAAGGCTGCCAGAGGGACGTGTGGGCCATGGCTACCAGCTTTGCAGGATAGAAACAGGCCAGACTGTATGCAGACATGCATATCATTGTGGTGACCCTGGCACTAAGGTTCACAGGATGGTGTAGGCCATAGCCTGGTAGCATGGATGTGGATGACAGGTATAAGTGTTGTGTACACAGAGAGGAGCAACAGGACACCTGCACAGCAGAAAATAGTGGTGGAACAATCCCCTAGGCCACAAGACGCAGCCTGCCTTGACAAGGGAATATGTAGGAGGCAGCAGTGATGTGGACGACAGACCAACAACAGGGGCCTGCAACAGATGGTGTCAGTATAGCAGATGGTGGGTGTCTGGGACATGGTCATATGACAGAAATAGGCCTGCACAAGATACAGGTGCAGCCCAGGCTGCAGGGGTAGCATATGTGACAGAGGTATGGGACGTGGGAGGTTGGTGCTGACTAGGGTGGACGCTGTGTGTGGGCCATGGGTGTGGAGTGCGGAGAGGGGCAACACTGCAGGCACAGCATCCTACCCTGTAGACACATGGTCCACTGATGTTAGCGTGGACATCCAGCATCCCACCCTGCAGACACATGGTCCACTGATGTTAGCGTAGACATCCAGCATCCCACCCCTGTACCGTGGTACTGTGGCTCGCACAGCAGTCTGGACAAGACACATATGTAGCTGACACCGCAGGCACAGTGTGTTGGACATGCCATAGCACTTCCGGCCCCTGTACTGTGTGAAACACCCCTCAGTGTGACGGTCATCCTGGGGCAATGTTTAGCCGCACCCAGCACAGTGGCAATGTACTACCATTGTACAGTGTGCACAGCATACCGCTGTGTATGATGCCAATGCACCATGGGTGTTAAACACACATGTGGCACATGTGTGGACAGGATGGCAGCCCATGTGCACCCTAGGGGCGGAACACATGCAGGCCATCAGTGTAACAATATGCATGGTGGTGCAACATACACAGGACAGTAGGACAAGCATGACACACAAGACAGGGTACACACTGTGCCATGTTATGGCCCATACCCTGTGCTGGTGCCTAGGGCCCCAAAAGGGTGGGATACATCCCAGTGTAGTGACAAGCAGTACACACAATAGACAGGAACACACTGACATGGGTGCATGACACAGCAACTAACAGAAGCTATGCTGTCTCCCCACAGACACCACCAAGGATCAGGTGGAAACAGCAACACCAAGCACAAGAGGCACCATGTGCTGCCACAACATGAAGAAGAGGAGAGGCCTGCTGACACAGACTCGGGGAGCACAGACATCATGAGGTTCTTGGAGATACAGGACATGGTAGACCAGATAGCTCTGGCCAGAGGGAGATACCTGATATGACACAGTCTCACAGTGACACAGACGGTGCCGCAAAGGGTGCACGGGGCCAACAGAGAGAGGTCAGAGACAGACATGACAGACACAATCCCAGAGCACACTGCCTAAGACCTCATCCCATTACCATCAGAGGACTTGGAGAACACACTACAGCAGGCTCAACAGGACATACCCCCCAGAAGCTGTGGAGGCTGCAGACCTTAGCCGATATTACCAGACTGTTGTTGACACCAGGTGGTACAGACACGAGAACCGACAGCAATACAGGCCTCCATATATGCACACCACAGCCGCATAACAGAGCTCATGGCCAGGGTACTGTATGCCATGCAGACTGGACTACACCAGAGTGCAGCCTGGCATGTGGATATAATGGCAGTAATGCATGGACTCCAGGTACGTACACAGTGCCACATGGATGCAGTGGAGCACCTCACAACTGTGCTGGAGAGAAGCATTGCAGTGCTGCAGGAGCAAACCAACACCCTAACAGCTGTGCTGCAGAACATGGCAGCGGCATTATGGGGCAGGGAACACAGCAGTGCTGCAAGGCCACAACACCATGGACACAATGCCCACGAGATCCTGTTGACCAGTAAACCAGCCAGCCGATATCAAGCTGCCCACACAAGCCACCAACATACTGGGCACATAGTTCAGGCACCCAGTGCCCAGTAGACAGAGCAGACCACAGGATTGTGTACAGCAGTCCCAGTTCAGCTGTTGACACCAGCCACAGTGGTTCCAGCCAGACAGGCCACAGCATACTCACTGACTCTGTGTCCAGTGCCCCCAGTGCCGACAACACGGGGGGGGGTCCTCTACACCACGGACAGTGCAGCAGAGCACCCTGCAACAACAGGCCCACAACAACCAGGTACATGATGGTTGTGCACTGAACCTGGCCACAGAATCACCCAACAAGCAGGCTAACATCACACTGCAAGCACCACTACTACTACTACAGACCACAGTCCAGACCTCAGGAACCCAGTTGCCAGTACAACCCAGGGAAGGTGATAACCAACCGGCACCCAACATGTGGCACAGCAAGAGCCAACAGGCACCCACAGCACCAGCACAAGACTTGCTGTGGAAGGCACAGACAACAAAGGCCATGCCATCAGTACCCAGCGCGCAACAGCGGTCGGGCCTCCAACACCCCAGGCCACCAGCATGCCACAGCCCTACAGTGACAGTTGGTAAAGCACCATGCCCACAAGGGTTTCAGCTACACAGGACATCCCTGCCACAGATGGTGACATGGGCTGCAACAAGGCAGTCACAGCAGACCACAGGCCACCACACACAGGACACACAGGGGAAACCATCACAGAGGAGGCCAGTGATGGACACCCTGTGCCCACATAAACAACTGAGAAAGGCAAGAAGACCCAAGATGCTGTGAAGCCAAAGATGGGTACACCACAACCACAGCAGGCCATATGGACACTACACCATGTCACAACTTTCCATGCAGCACATGGAGACAGACAAGGCTGATCCCAGTGACCACATGAGGGTGGGACACTGTGTGCTCATGACACCAGCAAGGCTGTACCGCATACCATGTGTGGGGGTGGGGTGCGGACACAGTAGCAGCCTAGGGGTATGGGGGAATATCATGTGGATACATGTGTGTGCCCCATGTTGCTTGTCCCTGTATACAGAGTGCAGCAAGGGTGATGGGTTATTGTACATATTAAGATTACCACTGTGTGTATAAAGAAAGTCACAAGGGTGTAAATATGTGCATGCATGTCAATTTGTCCCACGCACCCATGGCCCACACAGACACAGATATGTGGGCCCCAGACAGGCAACCCCCTGCATAAGGCATGCTGTGGCTGGGGTCCATGTAACATTAACTGCATCGTGGTGCTCTCCAACCTGGTACCCAGCTCCCAGGTCAATCATGAACAATGCTAACACCCCCAGAACCCTGGGTAGCTATGGCAGTCCTGTGCCTGGCGTGTGGGAGCGTGGCACCCAGGCCCAGCATGACACCAAACCAGGAACAGACAGGACCTCAACATGCAGATGTACCTCACAGGGCCTGGAACAGGACCTTTCGACAGTGTCATAACTGTGACAGTGGCATGATAGAGCATGCCACTGCCCTCTTAGGACCACTGTGTGGATGGCATGCCATGGTGCACTGGGACAACATGGTGATCGCAGTCTTCTGGTACTGGATCGAGGGATGCATGGTGCATGTGTGTGTGCGTGCATACGTGTGTGTGTCACACGTGGTTAGAAAGGACCCACTGCCAGCCACTGCAGAAGCAACAAGCCATGGCATGACACACAGGAACTACAGGGTCTGTCAACGGTATCAGCTGTGTGGTGCCCTTGTAGCGCAACCACTATCCACAGCGGCATATGCCTTGTGGCTGGTGCGTGCCCCAGCATGCATTGCTACCATGTGGTCCCCCAAAGGATGCATGTCTGTGTGACACCAAGCCACAAGCCATGCCCCACGCAGGCATCATGGTTCGGCAGCACTGGTATATGGTCATGGTGAGCAACAGTGCCACACAGGGCCCTGTGTGCTGTGCAGGTGGCCACATACCACATTCCACTTCCACTATAAAGAATAACACAGTCAACAGATGTGGTAAACAAACAACATATACATTGTGAAGAACATGAGACATATAAACAGGAACATGAAAACTAAACTGTATAACATCAAACAACTTGAAAAACAGTGTCATCAACAGTGGCACACATTTATTTTCTTGGTCTTTGGTAACCAGGTAAGGCCCACTAGGCACAAATGCCTTTTTTCAGTGGCAGCCTGGGAGTACTAAGGATGTTAAGTGACTTGCTCAAGGACAAACAGTATGCAAGTAGAGGTTGTGGGACTCAAACCCAGGTCTGCAGGATGTATCAAGCTTTTTCACAGCTCATTACTCTAACCTCTAGTCTATACTGCATGGACAGGTAATGCTGCCTATGGCATGCCCGAATCCCCCCTCCCCAAGTCCATATTATTGTCCCGGACAACCAGAGACAGTGGCCATCAGGGCCTTGAGGGAGTCTTCTACCCAGCTGAGGTCAGCAAGGACAATTTCAATCTGCTGCACAAGTGTGTCCATGATGCTCCATGGTGAGGCACCCCACCAGAGTCGCATCTTCCTCCTGTGACTCCTCCAGCGCTGCATCCTGTACCATGGACTCCAAGGCCCCCTCCACAGCTGCTTCCTCCTCCTCCTCCTCTAGTGCATCCCCATATCCCAGGTCCGCCAGCTGGGGGTTTGACAGTGCCAGCACCACATGCTGCTTTGGCTGTGTGGGTGCGACCAGGACAGGGAGCACCACCTTCCAATGCACCAAGATGGGGCTCCTGCTCCACTGTGTACTCTATGTAACTGTCCCTGGCAGTGGGCTGCACCTCAGGGTTGGTGGGTGGCAAAACAGGTATGTTTTCATCCTGCTCCCCCTCCTGTGAGTCTCCACTCCTCACTGTGGTGTCCTGGGCCTCCTCCAGCTGATGCCTGGTCTAGTCAGAATAGGCCCTTGCATCCAGGTACTACTGCCACTGCATAGCCTTCTCCAGATCACATTGACAGGGGTCATGTGTCTGCCAGGCAATGCGGCACACTGATTGCCACCTGTAACAGCAAAGGGTGAGAGGCATTACTGCAGTGGCATGCCCTTTGGTTGGCCCTGTCATCTGGGCAGTGAACAGGGGTACATTCAGATCATGACACGGTATGTTGCCAATGCCACAGGACCATTAGATGGCCCTACGGCTGGCCTGTGGGCACTATGCCATGCCACGGCATTCCAGGTACAGCAGGTGCACGTGGCAAACTGGGATGAGATCCTGGTCCAGCTGCACCCATAGGACCATGGGGCAGGGGGCAAGAACATCGGCTGCAAGGGTGGTACTGCAATCGCATGGCATGGAATACACAGGTGGTCATATTGCCTGCACAGTGGTGTGGAGACATGGCACCACATGTGTGCTGGAAGATCACATGCAGTGGCCCAGCGGGGCGAACAGTGTGTGGTGTGTGGGCCTTATACACTATCGCTGTGGGTGGGACAGGGAAGTAAAATGTTTTGGGGGTTGCTGCCAGTGCCCTACGGGCATGGCGATGGTGCTTTCAGGGGACAGTTGGCAACACCTGCCCTGTAGACACAGTGCACCTGGCCAGGGGATGGGGCAGTACCTGGGAGGTGTGCAGCATGCTGGTGGGGGGGGTTCAGTCTATGTCAGCCCGCCACAGATGTGGTAGAGCTCATGATATTGCCCATGACATGCAGGGGGTTTCACATGGGGCCATACTGTGTATGCCTGCCAGACTGGCATGTGCCTGGCAGGCAGTCCAACCATGATGTAGTGGCTGGGGACACTGTCAGTCCCACTTGTCTGGCAGCTGTCCGG
Organism: Neoceratodus forsteri; assembly: GCA_016271365.2. NCBI lineage: Eukaryota > Metazoa > Chordata > Ceratodontiformes > Ceratodontidae > Neoceratodus > Neoceratodus forsteri. Next base: position 353,951,123 of record CM057454.1, on the reverse strand, counting down.
ACATGGACAGGTGACACAAAGGGCATGGCGGGGAGAGAGTTCAGAAGCATGTATATCCAGAGTGGCCCCAGCATCCTGGGGCCTGCTGGGGGCCTTGCTCCCCGGGCGACAGTGTAACTTGGAGGTCCCAACCACGGAACCCCTGACCCTCACACATGGCCAGGGGCTGTGTTGGGGGACTGGCCCCCATGACAGCACTTGGGATGAGTCCTGTGTGGGCCACACCCTGGTGGGACAGTGTCATTTGCTGCGGGCCCATGCATGTGTCAGTGTGACATATGTCTGGCACAAGGGAGGGGGGCATGGCAGCTGTCAGTGGCTGGTGCATGTGTCCAACATGGGGTTGCCTGCCCTTTGGAGTGCCTGCACAGTAGGCACAGGGCCACACAAGCCCTGATCCATCCTGCTGATGGCAACAGCTGCATGGGGATCCTTGGACCACACAACCAGGAGAGGGATGCAGCTGGGGCTGTGGTGCCACATGCTGTCTGATCAGTGGTTCATGCTGTGGACATGCCCATGGACCTGTGGAGCACACTACAGTGGTGGTGTCCAATGGTGCCATGCTACACCACTGCAATGGTGACAGTCATCACCACAAGGGGGCAGCATACATGGCGCAGGCTGCAACATTTGCAGGTGGTACACATTTGTATGGCACTGGAGATTGCATCTTGAGTCTCTGGGTGTGTGCAGCACCAGCCTGCAGGATGCACACCACGTGCCACGTGTCCATGGGGTTTTGATGGGGCCTATGTAGGTCACCTGGGTTTGGGGCAATACACACATATACAGTGGCAATGTACAGTGTGTTGTATGGAGTTGGCTAGGGGGCAGACATTATATATGCTCAGTTGCGCACACCACCATGTGGCCCCTGGGTGTGCCATCACTACTTGACTGTTGCTAGGCTATGTAAGGCACGGCACCACCAGGGTCACTAGACGGCATTGTGGTGCACCTCACAGTTTTGCCAGCCCCATTTAGTCTATGTGTACCTTACCCACATATACATTAGGTCTCTGTGGAGCATCACTCTATGGCACTACATGGAAGTTACAGGCTATGTACACAGGCTGATACATATACCACAGTACATTGCCATTTACCAATGATCTACACATGCTTTACATAGCATGAAGACTACCCAATGGTGACACAGACTCCCCCAGTATGGCCAACAGTGCTGGGTATGGACCAACATAGTGGCTGCACAGCACATGGAACCACAACCCCCCCCGTGCACCCCAACAGACAGGTATGTCCTAGGTGCACAAGTGTGTCTGGTTCTGCTACTATGCAGGGTGGTGTTTCCCGGCCCTGGGCCTGTTTCCCAGGGACACATCACAGCAGTGTCTGTGCTGGAGGTACATTCCAACCCTGTGGTGCCCACCAGTCCCACTCCTTGGCAGCCCCAGGACCCCATGCCAGCATGTACACTACCCCACAGGTGTCCACGTGTGCAGGCCTGCAGTGGCATGTCACCATGGCATGTGTGTCCCACACAGGTCCCATGCCAGACCAAAGTCCTGTGGGCCCCATCCCCAGGGGTAGTGTACGGGATACGCCACACCCTAACCATTGGCAGGTCACACCCCCACTATTATGCATATGCATCCTTATGTGCCCTATCCATAATGGGTGTCCCCACCCCAATTCATACTATGCACCATATACATACACAAGGTCATGTCCGCTGACCACTGCAACAACACTTATGATGGCCACTATACTGAAGCAACACATGTCACACTGGATGATGGCATGCCACCCACCCATGAACCACTGGTCATGTCCATGTTTGACCCACCGGACCTCAACATCATGTGCCCCTAGCAGCCCCACCCCTGTCTATGGCTCTGACTGCACTACTGTGTGCTGCGTCACCATGGGAGGCACCATGACCCCTTGCACCTACTGCACACTATGTCCTGCTATGCAGTGCTCCCATGTCCCCTTGGTAGCAGCATAGGCCTGAACACCATGGGCCACACACACAGGGCATGTGAGCACATGGTTGTCACCCACCCTCCTTCACAGACTCCATGGGCCCCCCACGTTGATACACTTCCCACCGCACTGTGTGCACAGGGCCCTATCCTGCCTGTGCAGTATGGCACAGGTTCCCGGCCCCCTGTGACATGCCTGTGTGGGACATGCGGTAGTGTTGCTGTGACCATGGAGATGCAGGGTGACTGCACACTGTGGCCAGCAGCACGAGCACTGTGGGGGTGGCGCACAGCACAGCTGTGGGCTGTCCTGTATCCATACGTGTGCATCATGTCTGGGCCTGTGCTCATGTCCCCACCACTAACTAGTTTCCTGACCTCCACTGTACATGGGTCTTACCTTCACCACTGGGTCCACCTGTGTCTTCCTGCCAGGTCTGTGGGGCATTGCTACTGCCCATAATGCCATCTCCTGCCATCCCTGGGGTCTGCTGCATCTCTGTAGAGACATAAACAGTGAGAACATGGCATTACTGGGGGATCCTCAGCAGTCGTGGTATAGGCTGTAGTACATGACATGGTCTGTGTCTTGCAGCATCTACCTGGTCCAGGTCACTGTCCTGTGTGCATCAATAGGTCCTCCTTCCAGGCCACATCCCATGGCCTCTGCAGGACAGTGGGGTCGCTGTGTGCCAGCCAGGTCATGCCAGCAGTGCTTCAACTGCCTGGGTGTGCACCTGACAGCTTGTGGATCCTGTCACCTATTACCCTCCAGACCCTGTTGCTCTCTATGGGGGGTGTGCCTCCTGCCTCCAGGGGGCAACAGCAACCTTCACCACTGCTGCACCAGGCTAATGAGCAATGCAGTCCCCTCAGATGAGAAGTTTGGTGCCCAGGATCTACTGGCAGCCACTGGTAGTTCTTGTTACTGTCTAGTTATTGCAGACATGTGTGTGGGTACTGTGGTCCCCTTTCCCACTCTGGTGGCAACACGAGCAGTCACGTTTTTCAGCTGCCACTTGTGTGGGAAAACACACGTTCTGATGCAGCATATATAATTTTTTATGCAGTTACAGCATTTTTTGTGCTCTGCACAGGATGTGTCATAATTCCCTCGAATATGACGCATGCTGCATCACATTCTGTCTTGTAAGCCTTTTCACTACAGTTGTGTCATTTTCAGAGTTCCATGTGACATGCATCACAAACACACCCAACTGTGATGCATTTTGCGCTGTTGGCCCACATGACCCCATGCTCTGTTTTGCACCTCCTCCTTGTGCCACATGCAGGAGCATCCCACACTGCACTGCATGCCACAACCCTTCAGGGCTGTGGTCTTGTGCACCATTGGCCATGTCACCCTATCACCTGCATGCCACCTGCCTCTGCGCATCACTGCAGCCGTGGATAGGTGCCCACCACATGTAGCTGTCTGACATTGCCCTGCGTCAGTGTCATATGGAACTTGGGTGGGGGTGCTACCATACTGTTCTGCCACAGCACAGGCTGGCACAGGTGCCCATCTTGGCGACGAGGGCACACCACACCCGTGTGTGTGTGTGTGCTACTGTGGCGCATCAGCACTGTGCCACCCCAATCTGGCATGGACTACATAGTAACTGGAGGGGACCTGCACAGCCCCTTGCCACCACCAGTGGTGGCACTGCAACTCATGCCATCCACTGCTATGGCATACAATGTGTCCAGTGTGTGACAGCCAGGAGGAATGCCCTGTAAAAGGTGGCCCTGGCAATACGTAAGGGGTGGACCAGGCATTGGTGCAGTCCTTTACTATGTGAGTCCTGAGTGGGGCACCTACCACAGTTGTCTGGAGTGGGCTCGCCATGCATTCCAGGGGGCATGGTCAGATATGCGTGGAACCCACATGAGAGCCACAGTATCATACATGCTATGGTGTTGCCTTGTGCCCTGTCATGTTCCTCCCCTAATCCCGTGTCACAAAGCCCCATCACCTTGGGTGGAATGTGTCATTTCAGGTATCTGCATCACATGCCATCTGTAGCGTCTCTGGTTGTACCATTGTGGCATGTCTGTTGTACTGATCTTGGACCCCACTCCACCTGTTATGTGACACAGCTGTCCACATTCACTTCATGTTGTCCGTCATACTCCTCTGGATATGGTGACTACAATGATGCATTCCTATGCCACCTGGTGCCACATACAGACAGGGGTCACCATACCTGCAACAGTGTTGCTGTTGCCAGTAGGCTACACCGGGGAACATGATGTCCTCCATGGCCTGGCACACAGTCACTCCATTCTCACAGGGGCAACGTGTGAATGGTTTATGGGATGTACTCCATCACTGAGCGTGCTGCCCTTATGGTGTTCCCGTCCAGTCAGCTGAAGTGGCTGGTGATCAGTTCTGCTCTGGCATGCTGTCCGGCTGCTGCAGTTCTTGCTGGTGTGGTACCCTGGGCAGATATGTCATCAGGTATTTCCTCTGCTTCCTCATACTCACCCTCTCAATATCCATCCCTGGCAAGGGTAGCCAGTGAGATATGGTGATGTTGTACAATATACAGCATGCCAGGAGGATCTTGCAAGCCATGCTTGGGGTGTATTGCAGGGCCCCAAAATCAGTCAGACAGCAAAATCGCATCTTGAGTAGCCCAATGGCCCTTTCAGTCATGACCGTGAGGAGGTGATTGCCTCATTGTAGCATTCCTCTGCCTCTGCCTGTGGCTGCCTCAGCGGTGTCATGAGCCATGGCAGCTGGGGACATCCACTGTCACCTGTGGCTATGGAATGCATAGGTTACTGTTTGTTGCCTGTGTGTACCATGTCATTCTTGCAGGGATGTGCTAGCTCCTTGGTGACACTGTAGACTGCCACCAACCTGGTGGTCCTGCCTGTTGTGGCCACTTACACATCATTCCCAGCCATGGTCACACGTGGGTCCCACCCTACCCCTTGCATGCAGTACATGGTGTATGGTGGCCGCCACCAATGTTCCCCATGCATGCTGGCTAGACAGGTTGCATACAGACCACATGGCATGATCACTGTACCATGCACATCGTGCCATCACAAAATGTGGCCACATGGCTCATATGCTTCTCATTTGACTAGCGTGCCATCTGCACGTCAGTGTTTGCATGTGCCCTAGGACACATACCATACTGGTGTGGCACATGCACCTACCTATCAGCCATCCTCCTTGTATGACTCCTCTCTCAAATGCCTTGTACAGGCCTGAGCAGAATATGTGGGCATCATGGCAGGATCCAGGGTACTGGATGACCACATCCAATATGCGACACTGACTGTCACGAACCACCTGCATGTTCATAGGGTGGTACCCTTGTGGTTCACAAACGCTTCCTCCTTAGCGGATGGTGCTTTGATGGTGATGCGAGTGCAGTCACTGGCACTCAGCATGCATGGGAATTGTTTCATACTGTAGAATCTCTGCGTCACAGGCTGCTGCTGAGGTGCATCCCATGGTAAGGTGATGTAGCTGTGTGACCTGCATAGCAGGGCCTCCCGAAATTGCTTCAGGCACTTTGACACACTGTGAAATGCCCACTGTATCGGGAGTTGGGGTCTGGAAGCTACCAGTGGTTAAGAAGCAGAGTGCAACACTGATCTTGACATCCACCGGTATTGGATGACCTCTCTGTGGTGCACTCTGCAGATCCCCTCTCAGCTCCTGTAATAACTCCATGATGGCAACCTTACTGAGGCAATAGCATGCTATGCAGTGCTCCTCAGTCAGTTCACAGTATGATTTTCTCCTCCAGTAGACCCGTGCCACATATGTCCTAGTGTTCTACACTGTCTTTGTGGCATTATGTTCCCCACAACTCTGCCAGCCTGTTGCCAGGCTCATCTCTGCCACCTTGACAAACTGATGCCCAGTAGGGCCACTGCTCCTGACATGTTGCCCTGCCACTTGTATTGTGCTTGTGCTCCTGCACTGCAACCTAGGTAGTGACTCAGATCTGCTTGCCTGAGGTGGGCCTATTTATATGCTCTACTGTCAGTTAGACCAGCTCCACCTTGGTCTAACAGCTGTCTGCTATCATCACCGCAGTGTGTGAGGTTTTACCTTGTAAAATGTGGGAAAAGTGGCTGTTGCATAATTTTTTTTTCTTATGCAAGGCCTGTTGCGACACGGTACACCAAATATTTTGATGCAAGCCTGGCACAGGGCACTTTGGCACAAGCAGCTTCCAGATTAATGCAAGGCACATTATAAAAGCACAGTTAGCACATTTGACACAACTCGCAACTTGTGTCAAATATTTTTGGTGCAACTAACTTGAATCATTCTCAGAGCTTTGAAAATTGAGCCCTCTGTCTTTGTGAAAAATCAAATAAGGAAGCTCACACATTATAGCCTTTAGTCTGAAATCCTTCGAGCCAAAGTGATGGCAATGAAAAATGATGCTTTCCATGAAAAGAAGAGTAGACTGCAACTTGTGGCTGGCTCATAAAGAGCCAACGTAAGTATCTCAAGCACATAATTTAAGTCCTATGAGGGGACTGGATTGTGAATGGGAGATTTCATATGCAGAATGCCTCTCAACAAAGTATGGAAGACCTCCAGTTGGGCTACTGTACACCCATCAACAGGGGCATGGAAAACTGATCTAGCAGCCAGATGCACCTTCAGCGAGGAATGTTGTGGACCAGAGTCTGAAAGTGACAGCAAGTATTCCAACTCCGCATTGACCAGACCGGCAAATGGGTCCATATTCTTGGAAGTGGCCCACAAAGTGAAACACATCCACTTCAGTGAGTACGTATGTCTGGTGTAAGGCTTTCTAGCGGCAACCAGCACATCAGCAACTTTTGGTGACACCTCAAATCGTGCTATGGCTATGTTTTCAGGAGCCATGCATGTAGATGCAGGGACTTGAAGTTCGGATGGACCAGAGTCCCCTTCTCCTGTGACAACAGACCTCTGCGTAGAGGTAGCGGTACTGGAGGCTCCACTGTTAGTTGTTGCAGCAGCAGATACCATGTTTGTTGAGGCCACAGAGATGCAATGATGATGATGGTCACACCCTCCATCTGTAGTTTCAGTAACACTCTGTATTAATGGAATGGGAGAGAATGCATACAGAAACTTCCCTTTCCAAGAGAGGGACAATGTGTCTCACCAGAAAACTCCAGGCCCTGGAGCAAGTGAGCAGAAACGTGACAGTTTTGCATTGTGTGGGGACACAAAAACGTCCAGCTCTGGATGACACCACCTTGCAAAGAGGTCGTCTACCACAGAAGTTAGCAGTTCCCATTTGTGTATTTTGGACTGTGACCTGCTTAGCCAATCTGCTAAGATGTTTTCGACACCTAGGAGATGCATGGCTAACTCCAGGCTGTGTTCCAGTGCCACACTCCAATTGCTTCCCAACACAGGGGACAGGAATGAGTTCCTCCTTGTTTGTTTATGTAATGCATAACATTGACGTTGTTCATTTGGACCAGCTGATGACCAGGGGTCAGATGCTTCTGGAAAGCCTGAAGACTGTATAGAACTGCTCTCATCTCCAGGACATTTATGTACAATTTGGCTTCCACCTGGGTCCAAGACCCTTGGGTCTTATAAGGACCCAGGTGTGCTCCATTCCTGAATCTCGATGCATCCGAGGTGTGAATCTGAGTAGGAGATGAGATTAAGAATGGAACGCCTCTCAAGAGGTTGTCACGGTCCATCCATCATGTCAGTGATTTGCGTAAGTGGGACGAGATGAATACCTGATGGTCCATGTCATCTGTCAGTTGGTCCCATTGCATCTACATATGTAAGCGCACCTGTGGCACCATCACAATGGCCGCTGCCATGAGTTCCAGCAGGCACAGGAATGTCCTGGCTGGGATATTCTGGCTGCTGTACACCAGCTATGCTTAACCATCAAGTGTTCTGCCTGATCTACAGGCAGAAACGCTGATTCCCTTTCTGTGCCCAGGACTGCCCCTATATACTGCAATCTCTGGAAAGGGGTCAGTATTGACTTTGGCACATTCACTGTAACCCCCAGGTCTTCAAACCATTGCCTTGTGCAAGGCAGGTTATGTTCAAGCTGACTCCTGGATCTGGTTTTCAACAGGCAATCATCCAGGTATAAGAAGACATAGAGGCCTTCCCTGTGAAGAGCCACTGCCTCCACAGCTAAGCATTTGGTAAAGACCCGAGGCATACTGTAGAAAGACAAGCCAAAGGGCAATGCTCTGAACTGGAAGTGCTCCCCCTTCCAGGACAAATCTCAAGTACTTTCTGTGATGTTGTTTGATTTTGACATGAAGGTACACATTTTTCATGTCCAAGGAGCAAATCCAGTCCCCTGTTTGCAACAGGGGAATTAGATTCTGCAGGGAGACATTGCAAAACTTCCTGTATTCTATGAAGTTTAGGCCTTGTATGTCTAGCACAGGCCTGAGATCTCCTGCCCGTCTGGGGACCAAGAAGTATCTGGAGTAAAACCCATTGTCTTTCTGGTGTGAAAGCACCAGTTCTATGGCACGTTGGTCAGTGATGCTTGTACCTCTTCTTTCAACAGGGACAGATGTCTTGGGGGATAAATTGAAAGACATAGAGGATGCTCTGGAGAGCTATCTAGCAACTCCAGAGCTTGTCCCTTTACAATTATCTCCAGGACACATTCATTTGTAGTAATCTCCCACCACTGTGTTAAATGAAGGGAGAAGTGACCCCCTACCACCACTGCCTGTCCTTGAAGTGGTTTTGGGGAAGTACTGCATGTGTCATGCTGATCCGGAGAGCACAGCACCACTGGCTTTGAAGGATTTAGAATGGGCTCCTGGAGGAAGGAGAGGTGTCAAGGTTCCACCACCCTTCCCTCGGCCCTGCTGACGATAGGCATGGTAGTCACCTTTGGCAGCAGGCTAGCGAAAGGCTCCTCTGCCTCTACCTGGTGTAGTGTACGGGGAATTTCCTAACCTCAGAGTCATTCTGGGGGGTCTGTAGGCCTCTTATATCTTCTGCTACATAGTAGCCAAACAGTTCTGTGCCTCTAAGGGAGTATTCAAGACTGTTTGTTGCACATCAGTTGCAAACCCACCACTCTGAGCCAAGAGTACCTTCTCATGCAAATCCCAGTGGCAGCAGCCCTGGCGGAAGCATCTGAGACATCACAGACTGACCACAGCAGATGTTTGCCTACTTCAATGTCTGTATTCAGATTTTTCAGTAATTCAGTTTTGGCTGTGCCTTCTGGAAGTGCCAGAATAGCAGCTTTGGCAGCCTTCCCAAAGGCTATTTTGATACTTAATCATGTGTGACTTAATAGTTTGCAATATGCAAGCCTAATGAGGCCGAGGCATATGTTCACTTGCCCATCACATCAAGCCTCCTGAGTTCCTTATCAGGTGTCAGAGTACTCATATGTCTTGGTGCCTTGGATCTAGCATTGGCAGCCATTATGACCACATAATCTGTTTCTGGCTGGTTGGCATAATAAGGTTTGGCATCAGGGGCAGGGTACAGCTTGTCAGCCTTTCTGGGAACAGCTAGGACGGTATTTAGCTTATACCATGCAGCAAAAGTGGCATCCTCTATGGCTAGATAAATGGGAGGCACAATGATGGAAGGAGTGCAGGGTACCACCAGAAACTCCATCAAATTATTTTTAGAAGAATCCTCTTCTTCTACTGAAACCCCATAATGGTCTGCATTTGTTGCATCAAAGTCTGAAAAGTGAGGTCTTCAGGAGGAGATCTGGGTGTGTACACCACAGAACCTCACTGCAAAAGGATACAGTGGCACTGAAACATGAACTATACTGCTCCTCTTCATAGCCCTCCTCCTCCTCTTCTTCATAATCCTCCTTCATTAAGAGGTCAGGATTATTATTCCTCCTCCTCATCAACGTCCCGACTGGTGACAGGAATAGAGGACCCTGCTGGTGATGCAGCAGGCCTTTGTTTTATAGGCACTGGTTGTGTTCCAGTCAAGGGAGTCGACAGGGGCTGTGACACAGAAACCCCTGTCAATGGCAGTGCAGGGTGCATAGGCATGCCTGGCAATAATAATAACAATAAAACTTTATTTTTAAAGTGCCTTTCTGTAACCAAGGTGCTGTAAAACTCAGCACATATAAAATTCAATAAAACATAGAATTGCATACAGCATGCTAGCCAAAAGATAAATATCTAAAAATAATCAGTCTGGGTAGGCAATGTGCCACAGATGGGTCTTCAGGGCCCTCTTAAAACTCTCCACAGTCGTGCACTCCTGAATCTGACAAGGCAGAGAATTCCACAGGGTTGGGGCTGAATACATAAAAGCACGGGCCCCTGATGTTTTAAGACGCACCCTGGGAATCTCTAACAAACCCTCATCAGCTGAGTGCAGTGGTCGTCCAAGGCAGTAAGGCAACAGGAGCTCTTGCAGATAGTCCGGGCCCAGTCCGTGCAGGGCCTTAAAGGTCAGAAGCCCAACACTGAAGGTGATCCACCACTGAATCGGCAGCCAGGGCAGTTTGCACAGCACCGGTGTGATGTGACTCAAATGAGGAGTCCCCATCAAAAACCGTGCAGCAGCGTTCTGCACTAGCTGCAGGTGGCGGATATCAACCCCCGGTAGCCCTAGGTACATGCGCCGTATCATATCTAAAAATGACACCAGCACTGCCTGCATGTTAGCAGTGCCCTTGCCAGGAACTATGACCATCGGTGTCAATGAAAGGCCTTCTCCTGTCCAGAATGCTGACATACCATCCTTAGTAGGTATGGTAGTGCTTGAACCAAGCCCTGACCTTGGTGTTTGGTCGACGGTTGCTGGGGCTACTGTGACCGCCACCAGGTCGGATGATCCAAAAAGTGCTGTCTGTGCACAGGGAAGTCAGGGAGCTGCTCACAGAAGACTGGCTAGCCTTCAAAAATGATCTATCATGTACAAGGCAGTGAGCGCCCCAAATAGCAGCTTCAGGACTCAGGTATATTCCAAAAAAAACTCATTTAATAAGGAGTCCAATAGGTAATACACCCACAAACAAACAATACCTTAGCGCTTCACTCCACAAATGGGGCTTCATCAGGAGTTTTTTTGGAATATTCCCGAGTCCTGAAGCTGTTATCTGGAGTGCTCACTGCCTTGTACATGACGGGCAATGACGATGCAGGTTGAGTGGGTGTAGGCTGCAGTGGCAATCTGATTTGTCTTTATCCTTTTGTTTATGCTTATGGCCTAATAACGGCCACTCTTTTCGCGGTCTATGGACTTCAACAACTACAAGTCGGTCAATGGGCCAGGCAACAGTTCCTTCTGGCCCTGGGTTTTTGCATGGCCACTAGGGTTTTCTCCAATAAAAACTCTTTGTGTACCCTTTTCCTGCATTGCCTTGTTACTTGATTGAAGCCCAGGCAAATCTCACAAGTTCTGATGTTGTGAGAGAGGCCTAAACAGCAGATACACATGTAGTGAGTGTTGTCTTCGTATATTTTTTCACTGTAGTCACATTATTGGAACAATACTGTTGGTTTCAGCTGCATACAGTAGTCAATGGTATCACTAATTTTTTAGTAATTACTTTATAAAAAATAACAAATGACAATGGCTAGTCGTATTCGTTTCCACAGCAGGTCCAATGAGTACAGTCGATGGCAGGAGAAGAACTGAGGAGAGATGGGGCCGCCCGCGTTTATGTAGATGGTGGCGTGTGATGTTGTTGTAGGTGGCCCCTGACTATCAAAAATTTTCATGTGGTCTTAGTGTTGACACAGCTAGCATTCCAAAGGTGTGGCTTAAGGGAAGAGATATCCTCAAAGATCTTTTTTTGTGCTGTAGTGCTGGCAGGTTCTTCCTGAAGCCTTCCTAGGGATCAGCTTCCATCCTATGTATTTCTCTCCCATCCCACCAATATAAGAGCCTCCTCCACAGTCAGAGTGGAGATAACTGGTTTGACTGACAAGTAGGAACTGCAGTTTCTCCCACTGCGACTTCATGGTCCCGCTTGCATCCGCACAATGCACCCTTTAATCAGCTGACTCACATTCAGCAAATGAGTCTCTGCAGTTGTGATTAGATGCTATGGCTGCATATTCAGCTTTTTAGACACTATGGCCGCAGATTCAGCTTTCTGTCATACTTGAACAGCTAAGCAGCTCTGACAGGGCATTTCCTGCCTTCTCTGGTGTTGATGGCACTATCAGAAAGGCTGTCCTCCTCTTACACTGTGCAGTCTGCCTACAGCTTCAATTTAGCTGCCTCAGAGCATGCCTCTGCGTCCGCAATTATAGCCATAAGATATTTTCCATTAGATGTTTCACCAATCTTTCTTCAGCCTGGGGTCATATTAATTTTCTCAGGAGCAGCTTCCTTTGTAACAGCCATAGACGTGGTCAGATGAGCTGGCTATAACTCAGAATTTTCTCCTTTACAGTGTCCAACAGTACTCACAAGAACACTGGGCATTAGAGCTTCTTCATTTCTCCATGTGAGGAGGAAAACATTCTTCTCCATCCAGACAGCTATGTCCTCCTTCACTACTCCAGGGACTTCAATCCTCCAGCCAGAAAAGTAAGGGAATTTCTCCAATGTCCAGGCCAGTTATCCCCCATTCATTAAAAATACCACCAACAGCTTAAACTGGTTCAATTTCAGTCAGTTTGCATCTGTATTCTCATCCCCCGACCCCAACAAAGCTGAAAATAGGTAGTACTGTCTAGCCCTCCTATCCTGCACAAAAAAACAAAACAAAAATTCTCTAGAGAAGGAAAACCTCTGACACGGGTCCCAGTGACAACACTGGAACTCACAGAAAAAAAATTATGGTTAGTCTGATAGAGTTTCTTCTTTATGTGCCATTCCATGTTCTCACTGGGTTATTAGTAACTGCTGGTGATTTATCATAAATCACACTCATAGTACCTAGTTCCTGGAAACTAGCCTGCCTGGTACCCGTTAACTAAACAAGGCAAACTAAATGGTGTCAAAAACTATAGATCTAGTACTATCCAACCTGTACTGAATAAAGTCCTGGAAAAACTGATCTCTACACAGCTGATTACCTAAGTAAGTACAGTATTCTATCAACTGCACAACGTAGTTTTAGATGTGTACATAGTATATCCACTGCCACGGTGAAATTCACAAATGCATTGCCAAGGTCATGAACAATGGCAAGCTTACTGGGGCTGTATTTCTTTTTCATTCTTTTTTTTTGTTATCCTTTGCTTCATCTGCCTTTGGCTGGCCAACTGCCCCCATCAGACCGAACCCTCCCCCAGCCCTGTCACCTAGTTTCTCCGGGACTTACCTCACTCCTGCTCACCCTCTGAGTGAGGGTTTTCTCAGAGGTGCCCGGTCTCCAGTGCAGACCCTTTGGGGGTCATCCTGCGTCTGTTTGTTTTTTCCACCTTTTCATCCCAGGGACCACCACATATGCCATGGACGTGATGTGCATGCTCCAGCTCTGCGGAGACATCCCCAGCATCCTGCGTGTGGTTCCTTCCTCTGAATGACCCCAGTGGGCTGCTGCCCAAATTCTTCCAGATAGTAGTTGAGCAGCAAGGCACTGTAATCCCCCCCAAGGGAGGAGAACAGTCCTGGGGATGCTCAATCCTCCCTCCTTCCCCGTTCAGCCCTTAAGCAATCCGTGTCCATTTCCGAACACAGGTTACCAGCATAGCAGGAGGTGAGGCGCCCAGAGCCTCAGCCCTACATGCCACTAGGCCAGCAAGGGGCTATCCTGACAAACATAGCTGATCTTTCCGACCACACCAAACTGTGTGACCTAGGAGGCTTCTGTGCTTTGCCATGGTTTATGAATTATTTGAGTGGCAGAAAACAACTAGTGAAATTTAGACCTACTTGCTCTGGGATAGCTTGCACCACAGTTGGTGTCCCTCAGAGATCCATGCTAGGTCTGCTACTTTTCTCTCTCTATATCAATAGGTTGCCATTTTGCACATCTTATGTACTTCCCTCATGTATACAGGTGACCTGGTCCTCCTGTATAGCTCCCGCTGTATCAGTGATCTAAACCGACAATTTAACTAGGATTTTAGATTTGTCCAACACTGGCTATCACAAAATAAGCTAGTACTGAAAGCAAATAAGTCACAGACCATGCTGAGTTATCTCTGAAACTTTGCACCACCCCTCCATATTGCAGATCACCTATCTTGATGGCCCTCCTCTTGCTACCATTAACTATTGCAGTTATCTGGGAATTAAGCTTGATACTTTCATTGCTTTCACTCTGAAATTTTTAAGATGGTTAACTCAAGGCTGGGGCTTGCATACTGAATAAGGCATAACCTGACTCTTAAGGTATGCAAGGCAAAAGCTCAAGGTGTTCTATCACCTAAACTAAATTATACTGTACTGATAAATTCTGTAACTCCTCAAAAAGTAATCTGAGAAGGTGAGATGTTACTTAGAACAATAAATGCCACTTTGCTCTGGTGACAACTCACCTTATGTGTCTTTGCATATTTTACTCTGGCCTGGGCTGGCTTTCCCTTAAGCCTATGTGCACTTTCAACCTAGGATGTCTAGTAGACCATGTTGTATCTCACTGGTCCCCTTCTTCTTTAGCTACACTTTTAACACTGAACACTATTGAGACTTCAGAAAAAAAAAAAGATAAGACAGTACAAGATACCAACATGTCCTGGCGAAAAACAAACTGAGTTCCTTACAAGAGAGCAGGGGAAACAAAAGCACAACACCAGCAACCTCAAAGTGCACATCAGAAAAAGAATGACTGTGCAGTTGGCTCCCCAAACAAGGTGAAATTGATTTCCCCGAGGAAGCCAACGACTGAAATGTTACACTGTTTATATAGCTGCAGTAGTGTCCCTCCGACTGAAATGTTACAGTGTTTATATAGCTGCAGTAGTGCCCCTCCGACTGAAATGTTACAGTGTTTATATAGCTGCAGTAGTGTCCCTCCGACTGAAATGTTACAGTGTTTATATAGCTGCAGTAGTGTCCCTCCGACTGAAATGTTACAGTGTTTATATAGCTGCAGTAGTGTCCCTCCGACTGAAATGTTACAGTGTTTATATAGCTGCAGTAGTGTCCCTCCGACTGAAATGTTACAGTGTTTATATAGCTGCAGTAGTGTCCCTCCGACTGAAATGTTACAGTGTTTATATAGCTGCAGTAGTGTCCCTCCGACTGAAATGTTACAGTGTTTATATAGCTGCAGTAGTGTCCCTCCAACTGAAATGTTACAGGGTTTATTTAGCTGCAGTAGTGTCCCGCTGGTAAGGCCTGGTGACAATTTAATCTTTTCTTGATGATTACCTCTAGTTTTTGCATCAATTTCACCTTGTTTTGGGAGTCAATTGCACACGTTTTTCTGAGTTGCACATTGCAGTTGCTAATGCTGTGCGCTTTTGTTTCCTCTGGTCAATTGTTTGCATGTCAACACAGCTTCTTTCATGGAGTGTGTTTTCTTCTTTAGACCTTACAAGACAGTGCCATTCTGTGTCTGCTTCCCCACCACATACACATGCACACTAATGCCTGTGCCAAATAGATGCATTAACACCCCATGGCAGTACAAGTACTTTGGATTTTACTCTTTAATGTATCAAAATAGACAGTCAATAGAAAATAAACAATAGAAATGAATATAATGTTTTGAATTAAAAAGGGCAGCCCTTCTTCAGGTATGGAAAAAGGAAGAATACAGTGGTTTTAAATAATGGGGGAAAAGAGCAGTTGTTTAAAACAGAAGTCCTACATGTGGTTCCCAAAAAGGATGTAGATTTACAATTACGTGTGAGTAAATAAGATGGAGATACAGTAAATAAGATGGAGAAGATGAGGGAGTCAGCAAGGAGAGAGACAGGGAGAACAAAATGGGGACTGGTATACTGACTGTCAAGGACGGTACCAAGGAAAACTGTGATTCTTTTTATACTGTTCTCTTACATCTTCATGAGACTTGGAATCCATGGGGTTGGCAGGATTCTGCAGGTCTCAGATCCTTTTCCTCCTCCACTGCATCAAGGGAGCCCCACACATTGTGTAGGTCCTAACTCTTTTTTTCCTCCCCAAGTGAAGTACCTTACATTTGGCTACACTGACTCTGAGATGTGAGGCATCTGAACAATCTCCCAACTTGATCAGGTCCTCCTGATGTTTGTCCTCATCATTAAGGGAGTCCATCACCACGGCTAGCTTAGTGTCATCAGCAACCATTTTTTATATTGTCTGTTTACAAGCCCCCTGCCACTAGTTTGCTTCCTTTGTCCCTCCTCTAGCTCCATCACCCACCTTTTCTGGGACCTACTCAGCGCCACTTTCACCTCCGTGGCTTACCCCCATGGTGGGACTCTTTCATCAGGGTCCATGGGGGACTTGGTCCCCTTGAGGTAACTCAAGCCAATGTCTGTGGAGTGGTGCCACAGTCGGTGGTGTGAGGCCTGCGAGCTGAGGTCAGAAGTCATCCTGGTCAGCTAGGGTATTTTTGCATAGTTTCTCCAAGCCTGAGATGCATGCGCACTAGGGGGGGCCAAGGGGTGTGAGCACACTAAGCAAGTGTATTACTCCAGCCTTTAATTTGTGTGTCCCCTCTACAGCATTCTCAACTACACTGTCACATGTGGGGCAGTGTACATGGGAATGCTTACTCCTCCTTCCCCCAGCTGGCCCCTGATAAACTGGGCTCACTCCCAAACCTGGGTAGTTGGCATCACGAGCAGTAGCATTTGTGCTGTACCGATGGTCCGGCCGATGTCTTCAGTAAACTTAAGCAATCTGGTAGAGAATTCAGCTACTAGATGATTGATTAAAATGTTGAGAATCAGTGGCCTGAGAAGAGATCCCTGAGGTGTGCCACTTAATTTTTTTTATTTTAGTCTTTGGTAACCGGGTAAGGCCCACTAGGCACATGTGCCTGTTTTCAGGGGCGACCTGGGAGCACTGGCGGTTAAGTGACTTGCTCAGAGTCACACAGTACGCAAGTGGAGGTTGTGAGAATCAAACTCAGGTCTGGTCTGCTGGATGTATCAAGCTTGTTCACACCTCATTCCTCTAACCTCTAGGCTATACTGCCAGCCCATAATACCTGCTCTCCATCCAGCATAGTGCCTGCCTACAACAACACTCTTCTTGCTGCCCTCAAACCAGTTAGCAATCCACCTTGTGTATGCTTGATGTATGCCACACTGGTGTATTTTGCCCAGAAGGCTGTCATATGCCAAAGCGTCAAAGGCCTTGATGAAGTCCAGGTAGACTGTGATTGCTCTGCCCCAGTCCACCTCCCTGGACACTCTCTCAAACACAGAAACACAGAATTTGATGGCAGAGAAGGACTGCTTGGCCCACCCAGTCTGCCCATTTTTTCCTACCTACAGTTTCACCACAAACCTTAACTCGATCTCTGACTTTTTCTCCCTGCTCCTTTCCTTTTTGCTAGGATATCCTCACACCTATCCCATGCATTCTTGAACTCCCCCCACTGTCTTTGCCCCCACCAATTCTTCTGGAAGGTTATTCCAGGAATCCACCACTCTTTCTGTGAAGAAGTACTTCTTCACATCACTCCTGAATCTACCCCCATCCAGCTTCGTAGCATATCCCTTTGTTCTTGGTCTCCTTTTTTTCTAAAAAATTCTTCCCCTCCTATACCTTATTTTCCCCTTTGAGGCATTTAATGGTTTCTATCATATCCCACCCCCTCTTCCAGGGTACACATATTGAGGTTCTTTAGTCTCTCCTCATAGGGTTCTTGATGCATACCCTGGACCATTTTAATTATTCTCCCCTGGACCGCCTCCACTCTGTCTATGTCCTTCCAGAGATGTGGTCTCCAGAACTGGACACTGTACTCAAGGCGGGGTCTTCCCAGTGATCTATACAGTGGCATTACCACCTCCTTCTTTCTGCTGGTGATACACCTCCCTAAAGAAGATGATTATGTTGGTTTGGTATGATCTGCCCCTCATAAAGCCATGCTGAGAGGGGCAAGAACCTTGGTCTCAACCACATGCTCTGCCGTTGGGAATAGTGAGGGCCAGTACCCTGTATGGACAACAGGTCCTTGAGTTTGATAGGGAGCTATGGGCAGACTGGGTGGACCATTGGTCCTTTGCTGCTGTCATTTTCTATATTTCTGTATTCTGTCCTTGATAATGGCTTTCAGTACCTTACTCTAAACTGATGACAGGCTGCCTGGCCTGTAGTTGTCTACATCCTGGCACCTTTCTTGAAAATGGGCACCACACTGGCCAATTTCTAGTCTACTGGCACCACACCTGTCCCAACAGACTCATGGAAGATTACTTCAAGGGGTCCTGGCATATAATTCATTCAAATGACAAATCTTTTCAAATGACAATAAAATACCAGTCTGCAGGCCCAGTGGAGGCGAGTGCATTTGCACACCACATGGGAGACATGGGTTCATGTCCTGGCCTCAACGTGAGGTGAACAAGGGCAGGGCAGCCACAGTTTTCTCCATTTACAATGTGAGGAAACTACTCACTGGCTAATTTTTTTATACTGTGCTCTGGCCTATAAGAGGCTCCCAGGTGATCAGTGGGGAGCTTCCTAAATATGAGAAGGCCACACCTTTCTTGTTTATTGAATCATTAAGGGCATAGCAAGCTTGACCCTGGCTAATTCACTGGGATTTTAATTCAATTCAGTTTTTATTATTTACCCTGGAAGGCATATTCAGCAACATTCCCATTTTTAAATGCGTCCAGCACATCAAACATAGCATGGCAAGACAAAAAACATACAATCAGAAATGATAGCAGGTTATTTTCCAAGTTCAGTTCTGTGAAAGGAAAGTACAGTTACGTAAGAACTTACCGTAACAGTAGATCTTCGAGAGGAGCTCTTGCAGCAGGCTATAACATTTAGGACTATGCTGCAGGCACTAGGACCACACGGTGAAAACTTCTGCCAGCAATACCAGCGGGGTACCGCCCCCGACGCCGGCCCGCCCGACATCGGTCAGGGTAAAGAGGGGGCGGACCCAGCTCCACCTCAGTTCTCCCGCCAGTACCCAGCAGAAGGCCTGACAAGAGAAGGAGGCGAAGCCTACCATCTAGAAAGGGAAGAAAACAGACCTGCACTTTCCGAGGGGGAAGGTGGGAGGGAAACAGCGCCTGCTGCAAGAGCTCCTCTCGAAGATCTACTGTTACGGTAAGTTCTTATGTAACTGTACTATCTTACTTCAAGTGGGAGCTCTTGCAGCAGGCTATAACATTTAGGACTGAATCCCAAGCAGTCCCATAGCAATGAGGTAGCCGAACCCGGGAGGAGGAATATGCTGACTCCAGAGGCCCTTAGGACAAGAGTCCTTGCAAAACCGCTAGGCCGAAGCCAGCACGGCGTCTGGAGAGGATATCCAAGCTGTAATGCTTGATAAAGGTATGCACCGAGTTCCAAGTCATGGCCGCACAAATGTCCTGAATAGCGACATTTCGCATGGCGGCAAAAGAAGCTGACACTCCCCTAGTGAAGTGACCCCCTAACCGGGCCCGGTAGGGGTTTATTGTGATGCTCGTAGCAAAACGAGACACAATGGACTATCCATTTAGAGATAGTCTGCTTGGACACCGGTTGACCCAAGCGATGTGGTGCAAAAGCCACAAAGAGTTGCTCCGATTTACGGTACTGAACCGTTCTATTGAGGTAATACCTCAGGGACCTGTGGACATCCAATGTGTGGAGGAGAACCTCCCCTCTATTGGAAGGGGAAGGAAAATAAACTGGAAGATCAACCGACTGGTTGAGGGTCAACTCCGAGACCACCTTGGGAAGAAACTTAAGATTAGTTCTGAGGGAAACTCTTTCCCTATGAAAAACCAAACAGGACTCTTTACACATCAGAGCCTGAAGCTCGGAAACTTGTCGAGCGGAAGTAATAGCAACCAGAAAACAAACTTTCCAAGAAAGGTATCACAGCTCACAACTTGCTGCGGGCTCAAAAGGAGGGAGGTGAGTTTCTCCAACACAAAAGGAGGTCCCAGGGTGGGACAGGGTCCCTAATGGGAGGTCTCATGTGTAGAATTCCCTAAAGAAGATGCAGGCTACATCTAACTGTGCCAACGCTCTCTCTCCACAGGCATGATAGGCTGAAATTGCCCACATGTGCCCTTGATAGAGGAATAGCTCAGGCCTTTCTCGTACAAGGAGAGGAGATACTGCAAAGTGGAGTTCACAGAGCAGGTGACAGGATCCAAATGCTGTGGCAAGGCCCAGAGACAGAAACGCTTCCACTTCATAGCGTAAGTGGAGCGAGTAGAGGGCTTTCTTGCGGACGCTAAGACCTCAGCCACTTCTGGGGAAACCCCGTATCTGTTCCTAGCTACGTCTGGAGGAACCAAGCATGAAGGTGCAGGGATCTGAGATCTGGGTGAACCAGAGACCCCTGGTCCTGGGACAGCAGTTGCGAGCAAATGGGCAGCGGGATTGGAGGTGCCTGGGACAACCGCTGCAGGAGTGGGAACCAAATCTGCCGAGGCCAATTGGGGGCCACAAGGATCACTCATGCCCCCTCTGCCTGTAGTTTGAGCAGAACCCTCTGAAGGAGAAGGAAGGGCGGAAAGGCGTAAAGAAACCTCCCTGCCCAGCAAAGAGATAATGCGTCTGGCCAAAAAACACCAGACGCGTGATCTCACGAGCAAAACAGTGGCAGTTTGGTGTTGCGTGGTGATGCAAAGAGATCCAGCTCGGGAAGGCCCCACTTTCTGAAGAGCTGATCCGCTATGGATTGTAGCAATTCCCACTCGTGCGCTCTGGCCCACGACCTGCTGAGATTGTCGGCCAGCTTGTTTAGGACGCCTGGAACGTGCATGGCAGACAGAAGAATGCCCTGTTCCAGTGCCCAGTATCAGACTCTCATCGCCTCCCGGCAAAGAGGATAAGAATGGGTGCCTCCCTGCTTGTTGATGTAAAAGAGGACCACCATGTTGTCCATCTGAACTAGTAGAGAGCCAGGTACCAGGTCCTCCGGAAACGCCTGAAGAACGTAGAGGACCACTCGCATTTCCAGCACATTGATGTGGAGGGCCCGTTCCTCGGGTGGCCAAACCCACCGCGTTTGATGAACACCCAGGTGAGCCCCCCAACCCAGGTCCGATGCGTCCGTCGTTAGAGTCTGACCTGGAGGCTCCGGACGAAAGCTGACCCCTTTCTCTAGATTTCTGGGGTCTAACCACCAAAGTAATGTTCTCCTGACTGGCTCCGAGATCCTGACTAAAGCGTCTAGGTCATTGTAGCATTGATCCCACTGCACCCTGAGCATCCATTGTGGAATTCTCATGTGGAGGCGGGTCAAAGGTGTTACTGGAATGGCCGCCGCCATATGCCCCAATAAGCTGAGGAAGTTCCGGGCCGGAACCCGAGGTGCTATGGAAATCTGTTCCGCCAAAGTTCGCAAGTGAATCCCCCTGTCCTGTGGGAGAAAGGCCATGCCCTGGACAGAGTCCAGGATCGCTCCTATGAAGGCGAGCTTTTGGCTGAGCTCTGGGGATGACTTTTTTAAGTTCAGGGTGATCCCCAGCTCTTGGAATAGAGTATAGGTGTCTTCTAGAGAGCGTAAGAGGCCGTCCCTTGATGGGGCTGTGAGAATCCAGTTGTCGAGGTAAGGGAATACATAATGTCCCAACCGCCTCAGAGCCGCAGCCACCACTGCTAGGCATTTGGTGAAGACTCGCGGAGTGGAAGAGAGGCCGAACGGGAGCACCCGAAACTGGAAATGCTCCCCCTGGAAGTGGAACCTCAAAAACTTCCTGTGGGGAGGAAAGACCCCGATATGCATGTACGCATCCTGCATGTCGAGAGAACAGAGCCAGTCCCCTTGGTGCAGCAGAGGGAGGAGACCTTGAAGAGTCACCATCCTGAACTTTTTGTACTCTATAAAGAGATTTAATGGACTGAGATCCAGAATGGGACGAAGGTCCCCCATCTTTTTTGGGACCAGAAAAAAATGGGAGTAGAACCCCTGACCCCGCTGATCCCAGGGGACTCTCTCTATCGCACTCTTTTGCAGTAGGGCCTGAATTTCTCCTTCCAATAGTGGGATGTGAGAAGGAGGATAATGGGAAAGTTTTAGTGGAGTGTGTGGAGGAAACTCTGTGAACTCCAATGTGTGTCCTCTCCGAATAACTTCCAAGACCCATTGATCTGTGGTAATAGAGCTCCACCCTTCGAGATGAAGGGAGAAGCGGCCTCCAACCGGCTCTCTCTGGACTTCTGACCAAAGGGGGGGCAGAAGGGAGTCATTGGGCAGAACCAGGGGTAGGGAGAGAGGCCTGGGAGGACCTGGGCCCACTGGCGGAAGGTCCACCAGACTGCTGGTTTCCAGATTTTCTGCGGAAGCCACCTCTCTGCCCTTGCTGAGATCCACGGGCTGAAGCCTGACTGCCTGAGGACTTGCAAAAAAGCCAACGGCATTTGGGGCGTCGCTGGTCACCACGGTACATTTGGCGGACCGACCAGATCGACTTACCCGATTCTTGGAGACGGGAGATCAAGGCCTCCGTCTCCTGCCCAAACAAAACAGCACCCTGGAACAGCAAGTCCCGGATACCGGACTGCAGATCCTGGTGAAAGCCCGAAAGCCTCAACCAGGCATGGCGCCGAAGACATACCCCAGAAGCGGCCGCCCTGGCTGCCGTATCCGCAGTGTCATATGAGGCTCTCAGAACATGAGAGCCTACGTCTAAGCCCGACTGTAAAAGGGCCAGGAGCTCCATCTTCTTGTCGGAGTCTGGCATGGCCTGTGTCAGCTCAAGACCCCGTTCCCATAACACATTCTGGTACTGTACCATATGCGTGAGGAAATTCAGGGAGCGAATGGAACAGGTGGAAGCAGCGTAAACTTTCTTGCCCACCTGATCCAGGTCTCAGGACTCCAAGTCAGGAGGCTGGGAGCTGAGGTGCCTCGGCTGTCGAGATTTATCATGAGCAGCCGTGATCACAGTTGAATCGGCCTGAGGGTGCTCCGCTAAGAAGGGTTCAGCCCTCGGAGCCTTATAGAGCCTATCCGACTTTTTGGGAACTGCCGGGATGGAGGCCGGGTGCATCCAGGTGGACTTAGTAAGATCCTGGAAGGTATCCACCAAAGGAGGAATGACCAAAGGCTTCGGCTCCTTCTACCTCAGGTATTTAGCCAATCTCCAGTGTTCCAGGTCCAGGTCTTCCGTGTCCCACTCATTGGAAGCCTGGATATGCCTCATGACATCCAGAAAAGTAGGATCATCTGGAGGCGAGCGAGGCAGGTCCTTCTCTTCAGGGGAGTGCTTGAGGCTGAGAGAAAATGAAGAGGATGAAGAGGAGAAGCGACTATCTGACTTGGAATAGTCTGCTTCTACCCCATGACAATGCCTATGCTCACGTCGGTGACTAGGGGGCCGACGACGGTCTGAAGACTGACTCCGGTCCCTGGACCAACGACAGAGCGATGACCGATGTCGGTCAAGAGACCGACGCCGGGAGAGGTCCCGCATAGTTCGAGAGGGTCTCCTTGATCGAGACCAGGACCAACGTCGGTCACTGGAAACCTTAGAGCAACGTTGGTGGTCCTCAGAGCGAGAGTGGGAACGAGCCCTGGAAGAAGGCGAAGGATGGCGCTCTGGGGACCTCAGTGGTGAGGCCTCACCCTCTGGCTGCAGTTCACCTGCAAGATCCGGTACCGGTGACTGGGCCGGCGACGGGAGGTTCGCTTGTGAACCTGCCCCCACCAAAATGAGAAAAGCTGTTTGAGCTCATCCTGTGAGAAGATCTCAGCCGCCCGCTGCAGGAAAGGAGTCTCTGGAGCGGCGGGATGGGAAGGAGAGCTCTCCTAAGGGCCCAGGGGGGAGGAGGACTTGGGCGACGGGGACGTCGGCAGTACTGTGACCGACCCCGGGTCCTTAGCCCCTTCAACCAGCGTCGGTGCAGGGACCGACGACGGGGTGATGCCAGGGGGCGCCGGAGAGTCCTTAACCTCCGGAGGCGTGCCTTTAGCAGGCGGCGCCGGTGCCGTGGTCGGTAGGGCTGAGGCAGGTACCCCCACGGACTTGGTGATGACCCTTAGCGGAGTCACTTTCGGCTTGGCCGGCTGCTCCCCCGACAGGCTGGCCTTAGCCTGAGAAGAACTCGGTGAATCTCCGGACCCCGAAGGACGGGCCTTTTTCGGAGAAGGCCGTGAGCGAGACCTGGACCGAGACCAGACCGTGCTGGACCGACCACGCCTCTTACTATGTCTTTTCTTTTCCTTCTTCTTTCCCTCCGACGAGTGCAGGTCCATCTTTTTTTCCAAGAGGTAGGACTTAAGGGCCTTCAGGCGTCGGATGCGGTCCGGCTGGTGAAAGCCTGGCAGTCGGCGCAATGAGTGGTGTCGTGGTTAGGGCCGAGGCAGAAAACACACTGCCGGTGACCGTCTTTAGCAGGAATTTGCCAGCCGCACTCACACTTGTTAAGGTGTTCGGGGGACACAGAGGCTCGGGAAGACATCGAACCCTGCAGAGGAAAGAAGACTGATGTCGGTACCAACAGTGAGAAACACTGAGGTGCAAAATGCCAAAACACAGGAAAAACCCGAACTGAACAATGGCAGCGACACTGACGTCGGCCGCAGTAGGAGGGAAAATGGACAAAACCGTCAAATGAAACGGAAAAAACTTGATTGTATAAACTCTTCTCACACTGAGAATCACAGGCAGCAGCAGCTCATGTGCAGGTACGCGGCGGGAAAGAACTGAGGTGGAGCTGGGTCCGCCCCCTCTTGTACCCTGACCGACGTCGGGGCAGGGCCGGCGTCGGGGGTGGTCCCCCGCTGGTATTGCTGGCAGACGTTTTCACCGTGTGGTCCTAGTGCCTGCGGCATAGTCCTAAATGTTATAGCCTGCTGCAAGAGCTCCCACTCGAAGTAAGATATAGACATTTTCAGTTTGATGCAATCATCAAAAGAGGGCAGTTGAGCAGAATGATACAACAAGCAGTGGTGGGTACATTGAGAAAATCCAGTTATGAATCTACAAACTGAGTTATAGACAACTTTTAAGCTGGACAGCACCCCATTTCTGACAACCAAACAGCATAAAATGCCATAGTCAACAACAGATGGTAATAAGCCATCTGAAAGAAGAATCCTTGCTTCCCTCAAAAAACTTTGTCAAATATGACACACAGAGCCTAAATGTTGGTGAATTGTTCTTACTAGTTGGCCAACATTTGTATCCTAGGAAAGGTGCTTTCCAGGATAACACCCAAATACATAAAAGTCATTTACCAATTCAGTGACTTCACCATCCAGTGCTTTTGAGCAAAGCTTGTTGTCAAGACATTTTTTTGTTCTTTCCAAAGGACACAGCCTTAGATTTTTTAATGCTCAGCACCACCTTATGGAAAGCAAACCAGTGCTGGAGAGCGTCAAAATCCTTTTGTAGAATATTATTGAGGGCCTCTGGTGTTTTCCCTCTCTTAAAAACAACCACATCATCTGCATAAAGTAACATTTCAAAAGTTGGACAAGCTGCAGGTAGATCATTTAAAAAGAAGAAAAAGAGGAAAGGCCACAAGATGGTGCCTTCTGGACTCCACAATCAACTTTAAGAAGATCTGAATAGTAGTGCTGTGTTCTCAGTCTGCAATATAGTCCCTGAACCAACAGATGACATCCTTAGAAAAATAACACTGAAAAAGGGAATGTAAAAGGAACTCATGGGCCACTCAGGGCTTCAGTTATCTCCACTGGGAAGTATTTCACTCCCACAAATAAGGCAAAAACTTTCAAAATAAAGGAGAAGGAAGTCATTGAATTCCAACTGTAAAAAACTAAACTGGATGGCTCCTAAAACTGAAGGCACAGGACCGAAGAAACTATGGATTTTTTTTTCTAAAAGAAACTGTATTTTACCACTAATATTTGTACTAACATCCGTAAACTGATAATTCCTAGAATATTGGCTTTCAAACTGTGGGATCTGGGAAGTATTTTGATTTCCAAAAAATTAGAACGACTTCCAGATTTTGACTCATGGAACTATTTGACTTCCACTAAGAATAAATTAACTGAACCCCTGGGTCCACTAAGTCAAATGCCTTAGTGAGGTCCACAAACACGGAGGCCAAGAGATTACCAGAATCGATAGCCTGGTGAACGTAGTTTGTGAACCTCACCAAGGCAATATTTGTGCTGTGAAGAGATCACAAGCCACGCTGAACATGAGAAGCAAATCAACAGTTTGGTCCATGACAATGTACTCGCACATCTTAGACGGGGAAAATGAGGAGATAGGCCTATAATTTGAGGCAGCAAATTTAAAGCCAGATTTATGGATTAGGCATATGGTGGCCTGCTTCCACGTGGAGGGATAGGTACCAGAGCAGAGTGAGTGGTTTAACAGTTTAGTCAGTGAAAGAAAGAACAGTTACTGACTGTAACAGTAGCTCTTTAAGAGAATCTTCTCCACTGGACCACATCTTTGGTACTGTAAGCCACTGACATCAGAACCACTTGGAAACTTTTGCTAGCTGGGAGCCACCCATGATGACGTGCAACATTGGGACCTTATAATCGGGGGTGGCCCCACTGCTTCTTATTTCCCTACTAGAGATAAGCTCAGAGGGCCTCTTAGTGTGAGGAACATGAAGATCGGACCAGTACCAGGTGCACAAGGAGAGGCATGGGACTGGAAATAATGTATACATAAAGCACTTATGGACATCTCCAGATAGGGCAGTGGACAAACCTGCCAGCTGATACCTCAGAAATGGGGAAGGAGGGTGGGTGCACTTTGGCCCAGTGGAAGAGATTCTCTCAAAGATCTACTGTTACAGTCAGTAAGTGTTCTACCTTCATCAAGAATATTTCCCCCAGTTGGGCCACACCCCTTGGAACGATTCCAAAGCACTACACAAGGTATCCAGGGAGAATGGCAGAGTCTGATGTGTAATTAGCACAGAAGACCTTGCAGCACTGCAAGATGAAAGCCAGCACGCCTACAAGAGATGATGTCTACACTGTAGTCCTTAGTGAAAGTAAGCACAATGCTCCATGTGGCACCAGCACATATGCCACCGGCAGAAACATTCAGAAAGGAGGCAACATAAGTGGCCATACTACATGTAGAGTGGCCATGCATAGCACCAGGAAGTTCCATACTGTACTTCCTATAACAAACTGCAATACAGTTAGCTAGTTATTTAGACAACATAGGCATAGTCGGGGGGGGAGGTCCTGGGTGTACAGACCCCCCCCGGCTTGCCTTAATGTTTAAAAACTGCATAATTTGTCAGCACTGACTCATTGTGGCAGCCATGGGATTGGGGAAATCAAAGGGCTAGCAAGACGGAGCAGGCAGGCATCAGCTCATGAACATTCAGAGCAAGCTGATACTGCAGCATCTAACAACTGGTGGCATATTAAATAAAAAGAAATTCAGACCCAGTCCTTCAGCTCAGTCTTGGTGGGTGGTCGGACATGGAGAAGCTCAGAGAGCATGAGGTGGTATTGAGTCAAGTGCCCCAAGTCCAATTTAGCCCCGGGGTGTGGCAGCATTAACACAGCTACAGCAGCAGCAAGTGGCAAAATCTGAATCCTTATCATACCTTGCCTGTAAAGTCACCTGTCTGACTAGCGATGTTACTTAAATGTCTGCTGTTATCTTCCTGGCAGAAAAACAAACAAACAAGCATTTGTCAATGCCAAATGTTTGCTTGCTGGTATTGGCATTGGAAATGCAGGAGTCAGAGAGATGCAGAATAAGAATGGCAGTGAAGTATTGAACTTCACGCCAATCCCACCTCCACCCTGAAGAGATGGACAGGCACTGGGTATGCGTTTGGGTCGTCGCCCATAACGTTCATGCCATTTCACTTCACCCTATCCTGCAAACACCAACATATGTTGAGGTATGCCCTGAGGTGTTCAGCTGTATAGTCACCCCATTCTATAAGGACATACGCTGAAATAGGTGCAGTATAGGAGAACGGGGTGAACTGTGGGGCCAAAGAGTTCAAGGCACACCTCAATGCCTGTCACTGGCTGCAGGGTGGTGGTGGAATGGCATAAGCATTACAGTCGGCAGGCCAAAGGCACACCCCTGATGCCTGTCAGTCTGTACAGGGTGGGACATTATGGTTAGACACCCTAACACCCTGGACGTTTGTTGGTATTTACACTACAAATTTTCAACATGGCCTTTTTGTGATCCTCACCTCATGAAAGCGTTTAGGACTTCTTCTCATGAACAGTGGCACTGTAATTTTGTTAACGTGTCCCGAACTTTGAGTTCCCACAGTAACCGTGCCATTCTGCGCCAGATGTATGAAAACACAGATCAGGCAGGATGTGAACAATGACAGCTGTACCATTCATAGGGAGCTGTGAAGAGATGGCAATGTTGAAAATCTGTAGTGAAAATATTAAAAATACTCGAACTTCCGGACTTATGTGAAAACTGTGCAACGCATGTGTGTAACATAGTCATTTAGTGGAATTTTTTTCCATCAGATTTTCAACATAGGCATTTTGTGACCTCTGCTTATGAACAGTGTCACTATAATTTTCCTAATCTGTCCCAAACATTGATTTCCCACAGCTACCGCACTATTCTGCACCAGATGTGTAAATGCATATTTCAGGCAGGATATAAAAAATGACAGCTGTACTGTTCACAAGGAGGTGTGCAAAACATGCCAATGTTGAAAATCTGGAGTGAAAATATTACAAATGCACATCATTTGAGGTGCATGGAAACTGCATAACGATACATCTAACACAGTCATTTCATGGACTTTTGTCACTAAATTTTCAACATAGGCATTTTAGCACCTCTGCTCATGAACAGTGTCACTGTGATTTGTTTTAATCTGTCCTGAACACTGACTTCCCAATACGCTATTCTGCACCAGAAGCGCGAAAACACATTTTGGCCAGGATGTGAAAAATTATAGCTGTACTGTTCATAAGGAGGTATGGAAAAATGCCAATGTTGAAAATCTGGAGTGAAAATATTACAAATTCATGAAGTTATGAGCATGCGTGGAAACTGCGCAACACATGCTTGTAACACAGTCATTTTATGGACTTTCATCACCAAATTTTCAACATAGGCATTTTAGGACCTCTGCTCATGAACAGTGTCACTGTGATTTTCTTAATGTGTCCTGAACACTGATTTCCCACAGCAACCGCGCGCTATTCTGTGCCGGTAGTGCAAAACCAGACAGACAGCAGGACAGAGGTAAACGTAAAAAAAGGCAAAGGCAGTAAGGATAGGAATGGGGCTAAAAGGGGTAAGGCTATCAAAAAGTGGAGGGTGATGAGTACCAACGCCCGTAGTCTGTGTAACAAGCTCCCTGAACTAGTGGCCTTGATGAAAAGAGGGTTGCCTGGATATTGTGACAGTCACAGAAACATGGTACACAGAGAACCATGACTGGGATGTCAACATACCAGGATACACAATCTACAGGAGGGACAGGGAGGGTAAAAGAGGAGGAGGAGTAGCTCTCTATGTAAAGGAAGGGATCAAAGCAACAGAACTAAAGAGTAAACAGGGAGCAGATGAGGCACTTTGGGTCATCCTGGAGACAGGAAATGGTACCACAATCCACTCGGGGGTTGTATACAGACCCCCATCTCAGGGGGAGGGAATGGACAAGGAAATGATAGAAGGCTTCCTTATGGCAGAAAAAGGGGAGATATTGTTGATGGGTGACCTGAATATGCCAGATGTTAACTGGAGCACCTTTGCTGCAGGCACATCCAAGAGCAGGGTCATTCTTGATGCCCTACAGGGGGCATGCCTCAGACAGCTAGTATTGGAACCCACTTGGGAGGGAGCAATCTTAAACCTGGTACTCTCAAATGGGGATGGAGAAAGAATCTCAGATTTAGAGGTGGGTAGCCATCTGGAACAAGGGACCACCAAACAGTGTAGTTCACGATAAACACAACCATACAATCAAGCCATACAAAAGCAAGTATTGGTCTTTAGGAGGGCTGACTTTGGGAAAATGAGAGAGTGCCTTAGAAAGCACTAGCAAACAGGCAAGAAGGAGGGTGGAGGAACAATGGGAGTAATCAAAACAGCCATCACAGAGACAACAAGCCTTTGTGTAAAGCAAATCAATAAAACACAACGAAGGAAAAAACGCTATGGTTCTCAAAAGAGGTGGCAGGAAGGTTAAGGAGAAAATGATAGCATTCAGGAAATATAAGGAAACACAGAAGGAGCAGGGCAGAGAACTTTATCAGTTAAAGCAGAAAGAGGCTGAAGGCAGTCAGAATAGTAAAGGCCCAAACCGAGGAAAGGATAGCCAATTCTGTTAAGAAGGGGATAAGACCTTTATAGGTACATTAGGGAGCGAAGAAAGACCAAAGGAGGGATACTGAGGCTTAATAAAGGGGAGGGAATGTGGGTAGAGGGGGACAGTGAAAAAGCAGGGATACTGAATGAATATTTCTGCTCAGTATTCACAAAGGACGAGGAGGAGGTACCTAAACCAAACAAGAGAAACACTCTGAAGACGGGTCGATACCAGTCCATTTACAGAAGAAAGGGTTCTGAAAGAACTAATAAAATTGAAGGTGGACAAAGCAATGGGGCCTGATGGGATTCACCCAAGAATTCTAAAAGAACTAAGGGTAGAACTAGTGAACGCCGCTGACTACTCTGTTTAACAAATCATGGGAGGTTGGGGTGTTACCTGAGGACTGGAGGAGGGCAGATGTGATTCCTCTTCACAAAAGTGGGAGCAGGACAGAGGCAGGAAACTACAGACCAGTTAGTTTGACCTCAGTGGTAGGGAAAATGATGGAATCACTTCTGAAGGAAAGAATTGCTGAGTACCTAGAGGCCAGTGGGGCACAGGACCCAAGGCAGCATGGATTCATGATGGGAAGGTCGTGTCAGACAAATCTAATAGATTTCTTTGACTGGGTGACCAAAGTAGTAGACCAGGGAGGGACTGTGGACATGGCCAATCTAGATTTTAGCAAGGCATTTGATACAGTCCCACACAAAAGATTAATACTCAAGTTAGCCAGCCTTGGAGTGGGCCCCTAGGTAGTAGCCTGGATAAAAAATTGGCTAGACAACAGGACGCAAAGAGTAGTAGTAAATGGAGAACACAGTGAAGAAAGGAGGGTTACTAGCGAGGTACCGCAGGGTTCAGTACTGGGACCGGTCCTTTTTAATGTCTTTATAAGTGACATTGCAGAGGAACTGGAAGGAAAAGTATGTCTCTTTGCAGACGACACAAAGATCTGCAACAGGGTTGATACACAAGATGGAGTGGAAAGGATGAGAAGGTACCTGGCAAGGTTGGAGGAATGGTCAAATGTATGGTAGCTCAGATTCAATGCAAAGAAGAGCAAGGTAATGCACATGGGAAACAAAAACCCAGGGGAAGAGTACACAATGGGGGGTGAGATACTGACAACAGTAAAAATGGAAAGGGACCTGGGGGTAATTATATCAGATGACCTAAAGGTGGGCAAGCAATGTGAGAAGGCAGTAAGGAAGGCTGGGGGGATACTGGGATGCATAGGAAGAGGCATCAATAGTAGAAAACAAGAAGTTGTTATGCCTCTGTACAGACAGTTGGTGAGACCCCATCTGGAGTACTGTGTGCAGTTCTGGAGAGCCCATCTCCGCAAAGACATAGACAGAGTGGAGGCTGTCCAGAGGAGGGCAACCAAAATGGTGCAGGGTCTGCACCAGAAGACATACGAAGAAAGACTAAAGGAGCTTAATATGTATACCCTTGAGGAAAGAAGGGAGAGAGGGGACATGATAGAAACTTTCAAGTACCTCAAGGGAATCAACAAAGTCCAAGAGGGTAGCATCTTTCAGAAAAAGAGATGTGCAAGAACAAGGGGGCACAATTTGAAGATAGAGGGGGGATGGCTCAGAGGTAATGTGAGGAAGTATTTTTTCATGGAGAGGGTTGTGGATGCATGGAACAGCTTCCCTGAGGAGGTAGTGGAGTCAAGAACAGTGGGGGAATTCAAGAATGCATGGGACAGACATAAGGCAGTCCTAGTGGGGGTAGGAGGAAGTAAGCTGTTGGTTAACTAGGATCTGCAGCTTATCTGTTAGGTAGGAAAATGGGCAGACTAGGTGGGCCAAGCGGTCCTTATCTGCCGTCAAATTCTATGTTTCTATGTTTCTAACCACATTTCAGTCAAGATGTGAAAAATGACAGCTGTACTGTTCATAAGGAGGTGTGGAAAAATGCCAATGTTGAAAATCTGGAATGAAAATATTACAAATTTGCGAAGTTATGAGCGTAACGCATGCTCATAAAACAGTAATTTTTTTTATTTTTTTCACCAAATTTGCAACATAGGCTTTTTTAGAACCTACTTCATGAACGCTGGCACTGTCATTTTGTTACTCCGTCCTGGAAGGTGATTCCGCTCAGTGACCGTGAAATCACCTTTCAGGACCAAATAATGCCATGACAGTGCCTGAATTCATGAGGAGGGGTCCCAATAACCCCATGTTGAAAATTTGGTGCCAAAATTCCAAAAAATGCCTGAGATATGCACCAAAGTTGAAAAAACCCTATTTATGCCATTATACAGCTTACCAGCATTTCTTCAGTTCAGAGTCGGCTTTGAAGAGTGCAAGTGTTCCCGATCCACCAAAGACTGTCATGCCAGGCTCCGGAGTGAAAGTATGGGTGGGGGTGGGGGGGGAGGTTGGGTGCGCAGAGGGTGGGTGGTTGGAGGGAGAGGACTACACTGGCGTGGGACTGATTCCTTTGTTTCGGGAGATAAAAAAAAATAAAAAAAGCGTCATGGGAAGGTTTTTTCCCAGGCTTGTTTCCAGCACACTGGGGTGGGTTTCAGTGTGCCTGCCTTTGAGGTGGGTACTACAAGCCAGAGGATTGGGCCCCTGCTGGCAAAGTTCTACAACTGGCTTGAGGGGGGCCAAGATACCAAGAGGGATTGCGCCCCTCAAGCATTGGCCAACAAAATGGGGAGGAGGTTACATCATGCCGACGGGGAGTGGGCTCTCCTGTCGGCAAATTAATTGCATCGCGGGCTGCCGATAGGGGGGGATTGGCCACCCCCAATCAGCTTTCATGGGGCCAAGAGTTGATTTAATTGTTATACTTGAGAACGTACAGCCCTGCAATGACAGGTCGCTCCCTCATTGCAGAGGAATGGCTGATACTGCAATGATGAGGCAGCCCCTCATTGCAGCGGCGAAAACGTTTCAACTTGGGGGCACTTTTGGAGACCAGTGTCTTCGACTCACTGTGCCTCCATTGATCCACCAGTGCCAAGCCCCCAAATGCAGTGCCTCCGTTGGCTGCCACAGTGCCGCACCTCCACAATCCGTTTCTCTCCTAAGCTGCCGCATAATGTTTCCTGCACAAGCAAACATAAAAAAGTGGTAGATTTAAGCTACATTGAGTGTGAGAATGAAGATGGGAGATTAAGAAAAAAACATCACAGTGCCAGGTGTGCCAGGTCAGAGAAAAAAAATATTTGAGTCAAAGAAATGTGAATCAACATAGTCAGAGGGGCACAAGGAGGGACACATAGAAAGTGAGGGCAGATTTTCTGATTGGCCTATCCGCATAGAAATATTACTTTACTTTATAAAGTGATATTTCTGAGCTGAAGGGCCAATCAGAAAAGTAGGAGATTACGAAGGTAGCAATAAAGTACAAAGGAAAAACGCTTCCTCAGTTATTTACAGATCTACAGTGGTAGCTATCTTTAAAGTTTGTCAAAACATTTCATATAACCACACCCTGACTTATCAATAATAACACCATCAAAGTGATTACCACCTTCATATACTCTATATATGAGGAAGGGAGGGGCATATTCCAGGGTTAGAGCAGCTCCTGCCTCTAGGCTATGGAGCGTTCTCTCCCCAACAGGAGCATGCTGTGTGTGTCTGAGTTGCACCCCCACACATGTTGTGTATGTTGATGGGGTTAGGGACAGGAACATGGTAATAAATCTCTATCTGCTGCAGGATGAAGGTTTGCCCATCTCAGGGCTGGCACCACTGGCCACAACAGACCTCTCTACTGGATCCAGAGCTCTTGAAGGATCACTGGAGGGTTACAGGAACCCAAAGGACCCCACTATGGATGGCCAACCATGGGCAAAGGACAGGGTAAATACCTGGCGAAGGTGATTGACAGGGTTGGGGTGGCAGACTGGAAGAGGGTAGGCTGGTGATAAGAGTATAAACACATGAATAAATAACGGGTTGCAGTCAGTCTTATGAGTACCCCAAAGTGGATGCTACAAATGAATAAGAAGAATACATTTTTTGACTAGGTTCTATGTGGGGCTCTACCAATTTAAACAAAATGAAGTGCAGAAGCTGTACTGCCTCTCTGTGGGTGGTAATTAAGACTGCTGGCATGTTGTGTGGGCAAGCAAATAAACTAAAATGCCTGCTTGACTGTCAATGTGCTTGTGGACAGTGAATTTGTTATGGACCATGGTTAAAGTGACAGGTACCCCGCTACATCATATGTCCATGTGTTCCGAATACAAGTTAACCCTGGTCTGCTTCCTTCCATTAAGTTGGTAATTAAAGGGGAAAAACATGCAAAGGGAGAGGTGGAACCTAAAAGGCAAAGCAATAGGTGAAAACAGAAATGAAAATGGTGGAAGTGAAAATTTAAAAACAAACTTAAAAGGAAGAGCTGGCAAAACAGTGAAGGTGGTGTAGTGATTGTAGCAGAATGGGAAGAGATCTAGAGAACAGAAAGATGGAAATATAATGAGCATATGTCAATGCCGAATGTTTGCTTGCTGGTATTGGCATTGGTAGTGCAGGAGTTAGAGAGATGCATAATAGGAATTGCAGTGAAGTATTGAAGTAACAAGTGTTTGGGGTGTGCATTTGGGTTGTTGGCTATAACACTTATGTCATTCCACCTTACCACACCCTGAAGACACTGACAGGTGCAGCAGTGTGCCTTGAGGTCTTTGGCCCTTACACTCACCCCATTCCATAAGGAAATAAGCTGAGATG
The DNA here is from genome assembly GCA_016271365.2 of Neoceratodus forsteri. Lineage (NCBI taxonomy): Eukaryota > Metazoa > Chordata > Ceratodontiformes > Ceratodontidae > Neoceratodus > Neoceratodus forsteri. Next base: position 353,916,252 of record CM057454.1, on the reverse strand, counting down.
GGTGCAGTATAGGAGAATGGGGTGAATGTTAGGGCCGAAGACCCCAAGGCACACCTCAATGCCTGTCAGTGGCTGCAGGTTGGGGGTGGGGGTGGAATGGCTTGAGCGTTACGGCCGACGACCCCAAGTCACACCCCTGATGCCTGTCAGTCTGTACAGGGTAGATGTTACAGCTGGAAACCCTAATGCCCCAAGCATTTGTTGGTATTTTTGCTCCAAATTTTCAACATGGGCTTTTTGGGACTCCACCTCATGAATAGTGGCAGTATCATTTTGTTACTCAATCCCAAAAGGTAAGTTTGCACCGCACGTATGCCATTCGGCACCACAGATGTGAAAACACATTTCGGGCAGGATGTGAAAAATGACAGCTATACTGTTCATGAGGAGGTATGAAGAAATGGCAATGTTGAAAATCTGGAGTGAAAATATGAAAAAGTGGCAAAGTTACGAGTGTAATGCCTCACTACGTTCGGGGTGTGTACCTCAGGACTGGAGGATGGCTCATGTGGTGCCCCTCCACAAAGAGTGGTGCCAAGGATGAACCGGGAAACTACAGACCAGTGAGCCTCACATCCATCGTGGGTAAGCTAATGAAGACTATCCTGAAGGAGAGGCTGGTGGCCCTCCTAGAGGCAAGAGGACTACAGGACAGCAGACAGCATGGCTTCATACGTGGCAGATCCTGCCAAACCAACCTGGTTGAGTTCTATGACTGGGTAACTAGGCAACTGGACAGGGGCCATGCAGTGGATGTCCTGTATCTGGACTTCAGTAAGGCATTCGACTCAATGCCACATGGAAGGCTGGGAAGGAAGTTAGTAGGCACGGGGTAGGTGCAAAGCTGGTGAGATAGGTAGGAAACTGGCTGCAGGGAAGGCAACAGAGGATGGTGGTGGGTGGGGAGCTCTCACATCCAAGGGCAGTGACGAGCGGTGTCCCACAGGGCTCGGTGTTGGGACCAGTGTTGTTTGGGATATTCATTGCAGACATATCATGGGACATCAAAAGCAAGATCAGTCTGTTTGCTGATGATACCAAGGTAGGAGTGGTGGTGGATGACCTAGGGGGATGGCAGGGGTTGCAGGATGGTCTGGCAAAGCTTGAAACCTGGTCAGACACTTGGCAACTGGGGTTTAATGCCAAAAAGTGCAAGGTGCTGCATTTTGGGATGAAGAACCCAAGGAGGAGTTACCAGCTAGGGGGTGCAGCTAGCCCAGACAGAGGAGGAGAAGGATCTGGGTGTGCTCATTGCAGGGTCAATGAACAACTCGGCACATGTTGGAAGGCAGCTGCAAGGGCCAACAGAATGCTGGGTTGTATTGCAAGGGTATATCCTCGAGGAGGGAGGAGGTGATTCTGCCACTGTATAGGTCATTAGTTAGACCACACCTGGAGTACTGCGTGCAGTACTGGCGTCCGTATCTGAAGAGGGACATTAAGTTACTGGAGGGGATGCAGCACAGGGCGACAAAGATGATCAAGGGGCTGGGGGACTTATCATACGAGAGGAGGTTGAAGGAGTTGAACATGTACTCACTGGAGGAGAGGAGAGACAGGGGTGACATGATTGAAACCTTTAAATACATGAAAGGAATAAACAAGACGGTACAGAGGGGCTGTTCAAAGTAAGGGAGGGGAGAGCCATCAGGGGCCATGATATGAGACTGGAGCGAGGAAGGTTCAGGAGGGAGATGAGGAGACACTTTTTACAGAGAGGTGGTGGCTGGGTGGAATCGCTACCTGCAGAAGTGGTATGCAGTAGAACAGTGGACTGCTTCAAGACGAGGATGGGACAGGACAAGGGGGAGAGTTAATGAAGGGGAAGGGTGGAAGGGAGAGGCAGCTGCAAAATAAGGGGTGCTAGCTGCACATTCGAGCAGTCTTGATAGACCTCTAGGCCTTTATCTGCTGGCAAATTTCATATGTTCGTATGTGTATGTAGAAACTGTGCAACGCACACTCGTGACACAGTCATTTTTTTCAAATGTTTTCACCAAATTTTCATCATGGCCTTTTTGGGAACTCCCCTCATGAACAGTGGCACTGTGATTTTGTTAATCTATCCTGAAAGCTGATTTCACACAGTGACTGTGCTATTCAACGCCACAGGTGCAAAAATGCATTTCGGGAAGGATGCAAAAAATGACAGCTATACTGTTTATAAGAGGGTGTGAAAAAATGGCAATGTTGGAAATTTGGACTAAAACTATTAAAAACTGATGAAGTTACGAGAGTACATAGAAACTGTGCAATGGACACTCGTAACGCAGTCATTTTTTTGATTTTTTTCACCAAATTTGCAACAAGGGCTTTTTGGGGCCCCACCTCATGAACAGTGGCACCGCTGTTTTGTTAATTGGTCCTGAAAGGTGATTCTGCACAGTGACCGCAAAATCACCTTTTGAGTCTGAGAAACAAAATGACAGTGCCAGTGTTCACGAGGTGGGGTCCCAAGAACCCCATGTTGAAAATTTGGGACCAAAACTCCAAAAATTGGTTGAGATATAAACCTAAGTTGAAAACCCCCTCATTGACTGCCATTATAGGGCTTACCGTCATTTCTTCAGTTTCCGGTTGGTCTTTGAAGAGTGCAGATGTGTTCCCAGTCCACAGAAGATCACTGCTCCTGACCTCTGGAGGTAAGTATGGGTGAGGGGGTGTGGGGAGGTGGGGTGCACAGAGGGAGGGTCCAGGTTGGGGAAGGGGGATGGCGGGAACGACAAGGGACTGTTTTCTTTTTTTCAGGTTTAAAAAAAAAAGATGCTGTGGGACTGTTTTCTTTTTTACAGGTGAAATATTAACAGAATGGATTTTGGCACACTGGGGTGCACACTGGGGTGGGCTACTAGTGTGCCACAGTACTGGGGGGGGATCAATGCCGACCCAGGGGACTGGGCACTCCGAGGTTGGCTGAGAACACAGGGGCATGGGGGGGTGGTGCATCCAACACCGAGAGTGGGCATCCCGGTGTCAGAAACATCAAAGAAGTATTTTTTGGCACACTGGGGTGGGCTCCCAATGTGCCACATTAATGGGGGAAGGGGAGATACATGCTGACACAGGGATTGAGCACCCTGATGTCAGCAGGGGACGGAGAACGAAAGGTGCAGGGCAGGCAGCAGCAGTGAGAGGGAGCTAACATTTAAATTTGTTGTCCTGCTGTGTACCTGGTTGGGGGGGGGACTGCCACTGCAATGACAAAACTGCCCCTGATTGCAGTGGTAGATTTCTTAGAAGTGTGGTGCTTCCTCTGAAACTGCCATCAGCAGCAGCTTCAGCATTAATTGGCAGATGAGGGACGCGCCCATTAAAGTGCCTGCTGCATTGGCCAAAACACTGCCACACCTCTGCAATGCTCTACTATCTCAATAAGTTTCTTGTGTGCTGCATGCGCAAGCAAACATAAAAAGGGAGAAAAGAATCCTGGGTTGAATTCACAGACCCGAGACTAGGGAGGGATGAAACTGACAACTTGTATTTTGATGAATGTTGTAAGTCTGGTTATTGCCTAAAAATGCACTAACATGCACCATTTCATTCCTAAATTTTCAAAATGTTCCAGGGGGATCATGCCTGTGGACCCCCCTAGAAATATTTGGAACCCTCCATACACACACCAAGTCCTGGCTATGTCCCCAGGACAGGCTCTATTCAGTCACAGAGGCACCCTCTTTCCCAGGGGTGAATGAAGCCAAGAGCTGAGAGGACTTTCTGTAATCCTTAGTGCAATAAAGATACGAATGAAATGTTCTATGTACATCAAGTGTATGGAGCTGTGCCTCACCTTTGTTAGTATGTTCATTATAATACCAGAAGATTACACAGGAAGGTTTATGGTCTGATTCAATGTGAAATCAGTGACCATCTTGGTTTGAAAACGTGGATTGGTCCGCAGTGACACCATTATGGAAAATGAAGTAAGGAGGCTAATTCATCCAAGCCTGAATCATAGAAATCTTTCTAAGCACTGCAGGCAGGGTGCTAGGCCTATGCCAGGTAGCAAAGATGTTAGGATAGACATCAGGCTAAGAACTGCCTTAATAGCACAGCAAATATTGCATAAATCAGCAATATTGGATCCTGCCAATATACTGACAGTTGACTTTAATAACATCTATGAAAATAGCGTGTCCTTTTCAGAAAGAAAGGACTGACTGGAAGAGACTGAGGAGGTCTCTACAAGTAATAACAGAAATCCTGGCTACAATGGTAATGCTAAGCTCATGTCTTGGAATACTGCAGGGATAATAGGCAAAGTACCAGATCAAGACTGGATGTCTTTTATAAAGAACTATGTGTAATACTGTTACAAGAACCCTGAGCCAAAGAATCGGTTGACATAAACGGTTACCTGGCACTGCATTCTCCAGCGAGGAAGGAAAAGAAATTTGGTAGAGCCACAGCCAGCTTCGTTATCTATATTAAAATCAGGAAAGGAATTTCATTAATAGAATTCAAGTAAAACAAAACTATGTAATTCTGATGATTAAGTGGGATCAGCAATTATTTACTGTTATAAATTTCTATATCCCACCTAAAGAGCATTCTAAGGCCCAGGAAGGAATTTGGGAGAACTTAACTAAGGATATGGATGAGGCCTTTAAGACATACCCTAATGCTAATACTCTGGTTGCAGGAGACTTCAGTGCCAGGTTAGCCAATTATGACAACCTCAGATTTCTAGGAACAGTAATAGAGGTAGGTGAGGTGTGTGAAAGACAGGGCATGGATAAAAGAATTAATCAGCATTGAAAAAACTACAAAAATGTATTCAAGAGAACTCCCTAATGATATTAAACAGAAGAATTCAGGGCGATACAAATGGAAACACCACTTATTACACCGCAAAGGGACAAAGCGTAATTGATTATATATTATGCTCACCAGAAATTTACCATAGCTTCCCTTCTTTGATAATTAACGTGAGGCCAGAAAGTGACCATGCCTTTAAGTTTAGAAATAAAAACAGGGAAAGATGTTTCATTCACAGAAACTAATTACAGTCCTTTAGCCTCATTGCTCACAATTAATAACCGGAAACTCAAACGCTCAAAGATCAAGACAGAAACTGTAATAAATAGTTTTGAAAATAGGCAGTATAGAGTAATTTTAGAAGACATCCATGAAAATAAGCAAGCCTCAGATATCGATCATAGAATGACAATCCTACAGGAAGAAATTATAAACAAACTATATGCTCACGATAATAGAGATATTATTTCAAAAGGCAACTCATGGTTTGACATATCCTGTAAAAGGGCAAAAAAAACAATTAAAAAGTACAATCATATGGTCAAAAAAACTACCCTACAAGTGGAGGTGCAGCGAAGTTTAAATTCACTGACGAACATCCAGTGAAGTTGGGAAATTTGCCTCTATGGAGCAATCCATGAAGTTTTGCAGATAGGCAAAAAATGTGCCTATCTGACTTCAGAGGGATTTTTGACAGAATTTTGCCATGAAGTGTGGAATTTCGTCCGTGAAGGGTGGAATTTCACCCATGAACTACAGAATTTCACCCACAACTGGTGTAATTCCACCATTCTCTGTAAAATTAAGCCATTCGTCGGTTAAATTCTGCACTTCTCGGGTGAAACTTTGTGATCCACATCCTCAAATTAATCCACAAATTGAGTGATGTTTGTGGATTAATTCACTGAGCGAAGTTTCCCAACTTCGCACATCTCTACCTACAAGATCAAATCTTATTAATTTATACAAGGCAAGGAAACAGTATAACAAATTCATAAACATAAAAAAGGTGAATTTCAACAAAGACAGTGGTCAGAAATGTATTCGGTCATCCAGAAGAAAGATAATAAAAGTTTCTGGAAGCTGGTGGCCAAAGGGGTTAATGAATTTCAACTATCACTGGCCATTCATGTCCCAAAAGAAACATGGATTGAACATTTCAAAACTATCTTTACAAAAGTTGACTCAAATGGAATGAATGCTCAGATTTCCACCTGGTTATTTGAAGTAGATAATTACCTGCAAAATTTACAACCAAGGAAGTGGAAGCCGTGATTTTAACCTTAAAGGAAGATAAGGCCCCTGGCCTGGACCAATATAAAGACTTTTGGGTACCTATTTTAACTGTCTTTTTCAATATATGTCTGGCACAAAAATACATCCCCTCATCGTGGGCAAACAACAACATTGTCCCTATTCATAAAAAGTGGTCAGTTTATAATCCCACCAACTTTCGCCTGATCAGTTTATTGGTTATTAGTTCCAAATTATTTATGAGAATACTGACTTGCTATGTGGCTGGAATCCTACCACCTTAATGATCAGTGCAACAAAGCAAAACTCACAGTGAAAACACTGCTGAAGTTTAACTACCAATATGGTGGAAACTCGATAATCCCAGCATTAAAGTCAAGTAAATTTAAAGTAAATCCAATCTAGCTATATGTATCAGAAATTTGGGGGACAGACATATCATTAAACATGGAGCCAACTTTATTATACTGTTACAAAGCTCTCCTTAAGGTCCCTGCTTCCACATCCTCTTCAATGATAAGTGCTGAACTGTTTCTGTTTTTTGGCTGTTTGAGGGGGCTTGGAGGTAAACCGGTCACCAGCCAATCCAGGACAAGAAGGGGTGGAACTGTGCCACTCAGTGGAGAAAAGATTATTTAGTAAATACCTGCAACCCTCTGCTTGGTATATGATACGGGAAAAGTCTTGCCTTACAAAGGTATTGTGAATTTCAAAAATGTATGTTATTTGTTGTTTGTTTGGGTATATAAAGGTGTATTGAAGTAGTATTTTCCTATACCATACAATCATAGTATAAACTGCTGGGGTTTGGACGGGACCTATAGTGATTGTTTTATTTTTTAGCTAGGCTGAAATTTAGGAGCTAAAATTTTTATAGGAAATAATGAAACATCTATTAGATTGTTATTAATGTTAACACTGAAGTATTTTTAGACTGAGCTTTTTATATAATTGTTAGTAAAAGGTTTTACTTCTTGTTTTATACAAATTGAAACATACTCTTCCAATATGAAATACTTTTTACTAATATTGGTAATATGTGTGGGAAGCTATCTAAGGCCCATTAAATCAGATAAGAATGATACAAGTTTGAATTTGTTAAACCAGATTGACAAGGATGTACTACAAAAGGTTACACGAAGTCAGAAGTGTGAGTTTTTGCCAGCTTGGAATAAATGTATTTCTCCAGGGTTAATGAGCTATAATTTTGAAACTCAACTCATTAAATGGGTGTTTCTCAATAGACAATTTGATTATGACAGAGGAAGTGCTAAAAATAGTTTAGAAATTGATGCATCTGCAACAACTAGAAAGAACTTGCATCCTGTAACGTATCTATTTAAAACATGTAGATTTTTATTAACATGGGGGGTGATGTAGCACTGTTAGTCAGAAATGGCATGGGTATTGGAGGGATAGAGGAGGCAGAGGGAAACGTGGAGGCTATTTGCATCACCTTGCTGATGCTGAGGGGGTAAAACAGTAAAGGTCGGAGTGGTATACACACCATCAGCACTGGCAGAGGTCCTGGAAGAAAGTTTGGTGGCAAATCTCGAGGGACACTGTAGATTGGGAAAGGGAAGGGTAGTGGTAATGGGGGACTTCAATATGCCAGGAACAGACTGGGAGACTATGACGTCACCAGTGGCCACAGACCAGAGGCTGCTGGATGTCTTCCAGGATGTGTTTCTGACACAACAGGTGGGTGAGCCAACTAGGGAGGCCCGGACACTGGACGTGGTCCTGGCAGACAGTGATCAGATTAGGGACCAAGAGGTGAGGGACCCATTGGTGGGGAGTGATCATGCCACAGTCTGGTTCTTCCTGGACCTGGGGGGAGGAATGCTGAACAAGGATGGTAGTAACTGACTTTAGGGGTGCAGACTTCAGGGAGATGGGAAAGATCCTTAAAGATTGTCTGAACAGGATAAGGCCGGATATGGATGCTGACAGCAGGTGGAGGATCATTAGGAGGGGAATACAGGAGGTTACTAGATCCTGCGCAAGGGAAAGGCATAAGTTCAGTAAGGCCAGAAAACCCTGCTGGTGGACCCAGGAGGTATAGGAGGTGGTGAGGGAAAAGAAGGCGGCCTATAGGCGCTTCAAGTGCTCAAGGAGTGAAAGGGATCAGAAGCAATATGAGCTGACAGCCAAGAGAGTCACCAGGGTGGTGAGAGCAGCTAAGGCAAAAAAGGAGCAGTCCTTGGCCAGGGGGGATCCAGAGGGGGGACAAGGGGTTCTTTAGATACATGGGGAAAGAAAGGAAAGTAAGGGGGCAGATCCGCAAGATAAGGATAGCGGATGGTTGGGCACAGGAGGCGGGAGAACAGGCAGAAGTCCTAAATGAGTACTTTGCCTCAGTTTTTACCAGGGGGGATAGAGGGGCTATGTCTTGCAAGGGGAGCGGGGGCAAACCGGAGGAAGGGGTAGGGCCGGTAGAGACCAGGGGCCCTGATGGGTCTGGGGAAAGTGAATGGCCACCACAGACAGGTGGGGGCCCAGCAGTGCAGGGTGAAAAGGGGGAGGACGTGGAGGCTATAATCCCAGTAGAGACAGTAAGGGAAGCCCTCAGGTCCCTTTGAATGGAGAAAGCACCTGGGCCAGATGAGATACATCCCAGGGTGCTGAGGGAACTGGTGGATGTCCTGGCAGTCCCTCTAGTGGAGCTTTTCAACATCTCTCTGAGGACTAGATGGGTGCCCCAAGACTGGAGGGTGGCTCATGTTGTGCCAATCCACAAGGGGAGTTAAAGAGAGGAAGCGGGAAATTACACACCCATTAGCCTGACATCGGTGGTTGGCAAGGTAATGGAGGGTATTGTCAAGGAAAGGCTAGCGGGGGTTACTGGAGCAAACTGGGTACTTAGATAATAGGCAGCTTGGCTTTGTCATGGGAAGATCGTGCCAGACAAACCTTGTTGAGTTCTATGACTGGGTGACAAAGACCCTGGACATGGGTAGGCCAGTGGATGTCCTCTTTCTGGACTTTAGCAAGGTGTTTTATTTGGTACCCCACAGTGGCCTGCTGGCTAAGCTGATGGAAAAGGGGGTAGAGAGACAGTTGTTAAGATGGATAGGAAATTGGCTCTCTGAATGTACTCAGAAGGTGGTGGTTGGAGGGCTAACCTAATCCCCAAGGGGGGTTACTAGTGGGGTTCCCTAGGGGTCAGTGCTGGGGCCACTCCTGTTCAACGCCTATATCTCAGACATCAGGAGGGGGATCAGGAGTGAGATGAGTCTCTTTGCAGATGACTCACAGCTGGGTGCATTGGTGGATGAGGAGGAGGGGATGGTGGCCTTGCAGGAGGACCTGGAGGCTCTGGAAAGGTGGTCGGGAAAATGGAACCTAAAATTCAATGTGGGGAAGTGCAAGGTTCTGCACCTGCGAGTCAGAAATCCAGGCCAGGGGTATACCCTGGGAGGAGACATGATTCAAGTCACGGAGGGTGACAGGGACCTGGGGGTAGTGGTAGATGTCAAAATGAACAGCTCAGAGACCTGTAGGAGGGCAGCAGCAAGGGCAAATAGGATGCTGGGATGCATCGCCAGGGGGTTTACCTCCAGAAAGGAGGAAGTGATCCTTCCACTGCACAACTGCTTGGTTAGGCCACACCTCGAGTATTGTGTACAGTTTTGGAGACCACATTTAAAGAGGGACATTACATTCCTAGAGAGGGTCCAAATGAGGGCAACCAAAATGATCTGGGGCCTGGGGGAGAGGACCTATGAGGAGAGGCTCAAGAAGCTTGACATGTACACCCTGGAGGAGAGGAGGGACGGGGGGACATGATAGAGGTCTTTAAGTACATGAAAGGGATCAATAAAGGAGGCCCAGTCAGGGTGCTCCAAAGGAAGGAGGGTGGGGCAACGAGAGGTCACGGGTGTAAGCTGGAAGGGGGCAGGCTCAGGGGGGAGAAGAGGAGATGTTATTGCACTGAAAGGGTGATGGAGCCATGGAATGCACTGCCCAGGGAACTGGTGAAGGTGGAGACTGTGGACAAGTTTAAGAGGGGATGGGACAGGTACAGGGGAAGGGTAAATCTGACAAGGCCTAATACAGGGGGAACATCTGGGACTGGGGACAGTATAACCCAAGGGGAAGGGGGGACACCAAAATCAATCCTCAGTGTGGGTGCTGAAAATCGAGCAGATTCGAGAGACCATTAGTATTAAGTCGGGTTGCCTGCAGAGATATACATCCCAACCCTGGACCAATTATAAATGAGGATTATACCAAGACACTGTTGGGTAAACAAGGCCTACGGATGGCACATATTAACATATGCAGCCTAGTAAAGAAGGGGAATGGGTTACTAGGTATAGGCCCGATATTATTATAATTACTGAATCATGGCTTAGCCACAGGATATCAGAACAGGAAATAATGTTAGAGGAATACAATTCATGGAGAAAAGACAGGACAAAAAGAGGTGGGGGGGTAATTATATATGCATTAGATAAGTTAGATATGACAGAAAAGGATTGTTCTATAGATTGGAAGGAGGTTGAAGTACTGGCCCTTGAATTAAAATTGCCACATGTTAAACCCTTGCTAATATTACCGTCCCCTTAAAAAAGGATTAGAAATATTTGAACAGTTAACAAACTTCTTAAAAATATATCAGCATAGTCATGAAATTTATCTTACAGGAGACTTAAATGTTGACTGGAGAAAAGTGAGTATGGGACATGATATTTTGGAAATGTCTAATCAATTAGCATTAACGCAACTGATAAAGGATGTCACTAGACTAAATAACAAACAGCCGAGTGCCTCAACAGTATTAGATTTAATAATTACTACTCATCCAGATAAGATTGTGACAAGCGGAGTACTCCCAGACTCCATGTCGGACCATCAAATGGTATATTGTATCTGAGAAATGACTAGGGACAAAAAATCTGAAAAAACACAGAAATATATATCATACAAATATATTGATTATGTGTGATTTATGATAGAGGTAGAAAATCATAATTGGGAGAGATTAGATCTTGTTCCGACAATAGAGGATGCCTGGAGACTTTTCCATGAAGATTTCATGGGGCTATGTAATAAACATGCCCCAACGAAGTCTAGAAGGTTAAAAGCACATAATGCAGTATTGTACAATTCAGGTCTGCAAAAAATTAAGAAAAAAAGAAATAAGGCCTGGAAAAAAGCAAAAAGTACAAATAGAAAGACTGGCTGGGATCAATATAAGAAACTCAGAAACCAGTATACTAGGAGCATAAGAGAGGCTAGATATAAATATTTTAATAAAGAATTAACTGCTTCAGTGGTAGATAATCAGGGAGAATTCTGGAAGAAAATTAGAAAAATGCAAAATAGTCAGAAACTGAAGCCTCCAGAAAATTTTGTAATTAATCAGCAAAAAGTGCCCCTTGGAACACAGGTGGTAAATTTATTTAACAAATACTTTGTGACAATGGGAGCGTGGTCAGCGACAGACAAAAATGTAGTGTCTGGTGTGAGGGGTGCTCCCATGATTTTTCACTTACCACCAAAAAATACTAAAGTGCCCCTAGATTTACAAGGACAAGTAGATCAAACCTACTTGGGTGTAGAAAATAATAAAATTGAACCTATGCAGCTGAAGGAGGAGTTTTTCTTTCATCTGATTAAACCAAAAGAAGTACATGATGTACTACTAAAATTGAATTTAAGAAGACATGTGGACCAGACGAAATACCCATGCTATTATTAAAATATGCTGCACCAATAATTGCTTATCCCTTAGCAAATATGTTCAATATGTCCCTTACGCAAATGGATTTCCCGGTCCAATGGAAAACAGCAAGAGTAGTACCAATCTATAAATCTGGACTAAAAACATCAATAGAAAACTATCGTCCTATATCTCTACTGCTGATTATAGCTAAATCATTTGAGATTATTGCCTACTCCATTATAATACTATTTGGAGAATAATAAGGTTATTAATACATTTCAACTGGGCTTTAGACCGTTACATAGTACATCTTCAGCACTGGCAAAGGTTACGGGGGACATCATAGAGGCTTTGGACAGGGGGATGTCAATGGGAGCAGTCTTTATAGACTTATCAAAAGCTTTTGACACCTTAAACCATGACATCCTCCTGTCCAACCTCAAGGATGCTGGCATGTCCGACCCTGTGGTCAAGTGGTTTCAGCAATATCTTAATCAAAGAAAGCAAATGGTAACTGTTAATGGATGGAGTTCTACAGAGGAGACTATGGTGTCAGGCGTACCACAAGGTTCAATACTAGGACCAGTATTATATAACATACATATGAATACATTTTGAATTTCTGATCCAAGGGTTAGACACCACCTATACGCAGATGACATTATTGTATACACAGAGGGAACTTCATCTGAAACTATTCAACCTACACTTCAACGGACATTTGATGAACTACAGCATTATCTTTTGGAGTCTAGATTGATCCTAAATGCTAAAAAATCACAAGTTGTATTTTTTTGTCTAGGCAAAAAAAACAGACAGCATTGGAAGTTAATCTCCAAATTAAAACATTTGATAATATTAAATTAGAACAGGTCCAGAGTTGGGAGTGCAATTAGACTCAGCATTAAAATAGGATCTTCATATAGAGTTAGTGGAACAAAAAGTAGGAAAATGCTTGGGATTTTTGTTTAGAAATAAAAAGTGCATGATTCAATCTACAAAGTATCATGTAATAAATACTTTAGTATTGCCCATAATTGAATGTGGTGATATCATGTACATGGGAGCGTCACAAAACATTCTAAATAGACTTGACTTTGTCTACCACAAACTAGGGAGATTCATACTTGATGCTCCAAAGCAAACACATAGAGTGAAAATATATGAAAAGCTGGACTGGGTTAGTCTCAAAGAAAGGCACTGTTTGCATGCCTTGTTATTTATTATCAAAAGTATCAAAGGACAGACACCAGAATACATTACCGAAAGATTAATAATAAGACGAATAAAACAGGGGCTGAGGTCAGCGCAGGGTATGGAGTATGCACCACCCAGATACAGAACAAACCTGGGTAGAAATCACTTTTTTATAGGGGACCTGAGCTGTGGAACTCCCTACCACAAACATAGAAACATACAGAAACACAGAATTTGACGGCAGATAAGGACCGCTTGGCCCACCTAGTCTGCCCATTTTCCGACCTAACAGATAAGCTGCAGATCCTAGTTAACCAACAGCTTACTTCCTCTTACCCCCCACTAGGACTGCCTTATGCCAGTCCCATGCATTGTTGAAGTCCCCCACTGTTCTTGACTCCACGACCTCCTCAGGGAGGCTGTTCCATGCATCCACAACCCTCTCAGTGAAAAAATACTTCCTCACATTACCTCTGAGCCGTCCCCCCTCTATCTTCAAATTGTGCCCCCTTGTTCTTGCACATCTCTTTCTCTGGAAGATGCTACCCTCTTGGACTTTGTTAATTCCCTTGAGGTCCTTGAAAGTTTCTATCATGTCCCCTCTCTCTTCTTTCCTCAAGAGTATACATATTAAGCTCCTTTAGTCTTTCTTCGTATGTCTTCTGGTGCAGACCCTGCACCATTTTGGTTGCCCTCCTCTGAACAGCCTCCACTCTGTCTATGTCTTTGCGGAGATGGGGTCTCCAGAACTGCACACAGTACTCCAGATGGGGTCTCACCAACTGTCTGTACAGAGGGATAACAACTTCTTGTTTTCTACTATTGATGCCTCTTCCTATGCATCCCAGTATCCCCCAGCCTTCCTTACTGCCTTCTCACATTGCTTGCCCACCTTTAGGTCATCTGATATAATTACCCCCAGGTCCCTTTCTATTTTTACTGTTGTCAGTATCTCACCCCCATTGTATACGCTTCCCTGGGTTTTGTTTCTCATGTGCATTACCTTGCACTTCTTTGCATTGAATCTGAGCTACCATACATTTGACCATTCCTCCAACCTTGCCAAGTCCTTTTCATCCTTTCCATTCCATCTGTGTATCAACCCTGTTGCAGATCTTTGTGTCATCTGCAAAGAGACATACTTTTCCTTCCAGTTCCTCTGCAATGTCACTTATAAAGACATTAAAAAGGACCGGTCCCAGTATTGAACCCTGCGGTACCCCGCTAGTAACCCTCCTTTCTTCACTGTGTACTCCATTTACTACTACCCTTTGCATCCTGTTGTCTAGCCAATTTTTTATCCAGGCTACCACCTTGGGACCCACTCCAAGGCTGCCTATCTTGTGTATTAATCTTTTGTGTGGGACTGTATCAAATACCTTGCTAAAATCTAGGTAGGCCATGTCCACAGCCCCTCCCTGGTCTACTACTTTGGTCACCCAGTCAAAGAAATCTATTAGATTCGTCTGACATGACCTTCCCATCGTGAATCCATGCTGCCTTGGGTCCTGTGCCCCACTGGCCTCTAGGTACTCAACAATTCTTTCCTTCAGAAGTGATTCCATCATTTTCCTACCACTGAGGTCAAACTAATTGGTCTGTAGTTTCCTGCCTCTGTCCTGCTCCCACTTTTGTGAAGAGGAATCACATCTGCCCTCCTCCAGTCCTCGGGTACCACCCCATCCTCCCATGATTTGTTAAAGAGAGTAGTCAGCGGTGTCACTAGTTCTACCCTTAGTTCTTTTAGAATTCTTGGGTGAATCCCATCAGGCCCCATTGCTTTGTCCACCTTCAATTTTATTAGTTCTTTCAGAACCCTTTCTTCTGTAAATGGACTGGTATCGACCCCCGTCTTCAGAGTGTTTCTCTTGTTTGGTTTAGGTAACTCTCCCTCCTCTTCCTTTTTGAATACTGAGCAGAAATATTTGTTCAGTATCCCTGCTTTTTCACTGTCCCCCTCTACCCACATTCCCTCCCCTTTATTAAGCTTCAGTATCCCTCCTTTGGTCTTTCTTCGCTCCCTAATGTACCTATAAAAGGTCTTATCCCCCTTCTTAACAGAATAGGCTATCCTTTCCTCGGTTTGGGCCTTTGCTATTCTGACTGCCTTCCCAGCCTCTTTCTGCTTTAACCGATAAAGTTCTCTGTCCTGCTCCTTCTGTGTTTCCTCATATTTCCTGAATGCTGTCCTTTTCTCCCTAACCTTCCCTGCCACCTCTTTTGTGAACCATAGCAGTTTTTTCCTTCGTTGTGTTTTATTGATTTGCTTTACATAAAGGCTTGTTGCCTCTGTGATGGCTGTTTTGATCACTCCCCATTGTTTCTCCACCCCTCCTTCTTGCCTGTTTGCTAGTGCTTTTCTGAGGCACTCTCTCATTTTCCCAAAGTCAACCCTCCTAAAGTCTAGTACTCTTGCTTTTGTATGGCTTGATTGTATGGCTGTGTTTATCGTGAACCACACTGTTTGTTGGTCGCTTGTTCCCAGATGGCTACCCACCTCTAAATCTGAGATTCTTTCTCCATCCCCATTTGAAAGTACCAGGTCTAAGATTGCTCCCTCCCGAGTGGGCTCCAATACTAGCTGTCTGAGGCATGCCCCCTGTAGGGCATCAAGAATGACCCTGCTCTTGGATGTGCCTGCAGCAAAGGTGCTCCAGTTAACATCTGACATATTCAGGTCACCCATCAACAATATCTCCCCTTTTTCTGCCATTCTAAGAAAGCCTTCTGTCATTTCCTTGTCCATTCCCTCCCCCTGAGATGGGGTCTGTATACAACCCCCATGTGGATTGTGGTGCCATTTCCTGTCTCCAGGGTGACCCAAAGTGCCTCATCTGCTCCCTGTTTACTCTTTAGCTCTGTTGCTTTGATCCCTTCCTTTACATAGAGAGCGCTACTCCTCCTCCTCTTTTACCCTCCCTGTCCCTCCTGTAGATAGTGTATCCTGGTATGTTGACATCCCAGTCATGGTTCTCTGTGTACCATGTTTCTGTGACTGCCACAATATCCAGGCAACCCTCTTCCATCAAGGCCACTAGTTCAGGGAGCTTGTTACACAGACTACAGGCATTGGTACTCATCACCCTCCACTTTTTGATAGCCTTACCCCTTTTAGCCCCATTTCTGTCCTTACTACCTTTGCCTTTTTTTACATTTAAATCTGTTCTGCTCCCTAATAACTTCTGTATCTTGGTGTTTACCTCACTAATCACCATGTTTTGTGGGGGATGCTCAGATTTCCCTGCTCCTTTTCAGTGCCTCCCCCCTTGGCTAGTTTAAATGCTTGCCAATGAAGCATTTAAACCTCTCACCTAGGATCCTGGTTCCCCCCTGACAGATGCAGACCATCGCACCAGTATAGGTCTGCATCCCTCCAGGTGGCTCCCCAGTCCCCAATGAAGCCAAAACCCTGAGCTCCACACCAGTTTTTCAACCACTCATTGAATTCCCTGGTGAGAAGTGCCCTAGCATCTCCCTTGCCATAGACAGGCAGCACCTCCGAGAAGGTTACGCATCGCTACTTGTCTAAGGCCCCTTCCCAACTCTACAAACTCCTCTTGCACTGCTCTGATCCCACTCCTAGCCAGGTCATTTGTCCCTATGTGGACAATGACATCCAGCTCCCTTCCTCATGCAGCTCCTCCCACGATCCGGAGGATTCGCTTCCTGTCCCTCCAAGCCGTGGCACCAGGAAGGCACCTTACCTCCCTCTCCCCTTCCTCCCCCATTTCTACCCCCCTAATGATTGAGTCCCCCATCAGGAGTTGTTTCCTTCCCCTGTGGGGTCCCATGCCACCCTCCTGTGGGTCTCCTTTGTGAAGGTTCCCAGCATCCTCCTTGGTCTCCACTGCAGGTGCCTCCATAGAGGAACCACTATCCACCAGAAGAGCGAATGAATTGTGGAGAGGTACAGCTGGAGGGATGCAACTCTGTTCCACCACCCTCTCCCTCCTTGAGCCCACCCTGGTCCAGCCTCTCCTCTTTCTTGGCAACCTCTGAGGTAGTGGCATTGGCCCTGGTGGTCCCTGGGTGGGGGAGGAGGTTTCACGAATCCTAGCCAGGTCAGCCTGGAGACAGGCAACCTCCTCTGTCAGACCAGAGAGGTGCCTGCAAATAGGGCAGCATCACAGCCTCAGAATGTCTCCCGGAACACTGCCACCCCACAGCCATTGCACTGCACCACTCCTATCATGTCTTATTTTGTGTCCTCTCTACTGTTTCTCTGGATGCCTATTCTCTCCTCTCCTTACAACTCTCACCCTTCCTGTTCTGGGACAGCAACTTCCTATCTTCTTCAGTAGCCTCCTTCTTCCTTGCTCAATATCAGACCACCAGCAGCTGGGGGGGAGGGAGTGAGCTACTTTTTTTACTTTAGGGTTGGCAAAACCAATGTTTCTCTATGATCCTTTCCTTCCTACTGCCAAACAGGAAGTTCCTGTTGACAGTCAAATCCAGTGGCTATAAAAGCAGAACTAGCTTTGGGTGGGTGGGATGGAGGGCAATTAGTAAGAAAAAAGGCTAGCAACAGGAAGTTGTAATTTGACTCACCTGCTTTTATAGTGTCTAAACCACACCCCCAGGTAAGCTCTCTTTCCTCCTACTGGTTTAGCAAAGTCAGCTGATACAGTACCCTTCACTGCACAGAACACACACTGACTTTCTTTCTTTTCTTTCTTTTTTAACCCTAAATAAGACCCTTCTACTTCTAATAAAGTAATCTGTCTACTTAATCTTAACAGTCACTGACTCCTGCTGAGATATAAGTTTTAAATTAATAAGAAAATGTAGCTTCTTTTAGTTAGCTGCTTTCTGCTCTACAAGCAAGGCTAGCAACAGGAAGTTGTAATTTGACTCACCTGCTTTTATAGTGTCTAAACCACACCCCAGGTAAGCTCTCTTTCCTCCTACTGGTTTAGCAAAGTCAGCTGATACAGTACCCTTCACTGCACAGAACACACACTGATTTTTTCTTTCTTTTTTAACCTAAATAAGACCCCTTCTACTTCTAATAAAGTTATCTGTCTACTTAATCTTAACAGACACTGACTCCTGCTGAGATATAAGTTTTAAATGAATAAGAAAATGTAGCTTCTTTTAGTTAGCTGCTTTCTGCTCTACAAGCAAGGCTAGCAACAGGAAGTTGTAATTTGACTCACCTGCTTTTATAGTGTCTAAACCACACCCCAGGTAAGCTCTCTTTCCTCCTACTGGTTTAGCAAAGTCAGCTGATACAGTACCCTTCACTGCACAGAACACACACTGACTTTCTTTCTTTTTTTTAACCCTAAATAAGACTCCTTCTACTTCTAATAAAGTTATCTGTCTACTTAATCTTAACAGACACTGACTCCTGCTGAGATATAAGTTTTAAATGAATAACAAAATGTAGCTTCTTTTAGTTAGTTGCTTTCTGCTCTACAAGCAAGGCTAGCAACAGCCTTTTAGATTAATTAATAATAAGGTTAGAATAGGGGAAATAAAAACATGGCATAAAAAAGAAGCCTTTGTTAGAACCCTATGAGAGTATATATGAGTAATTATAAGACTGTATTGTAAGTGTTAGGATAATGTTTAAATTGTTTTTACATTATATGCTCAAACGGTTTATCTGAATGTGCCTTGACTATAATTGTGTTTGATGTAGTGTAACTCATATATTGTATGTATTGTTTGTACTGTCAATATTCAGTAACTATTTGCACAAAGGATCTCATTTGAAATCAGCTTGTCTCAGTTGAGCTATCCAATTCTTTCACTGCGAAATGAAATGAATAAAAGTTTTTACTACTACTACTACTAGGCAGAATCACAATCAATACCTTAGCAGAATACAGATCATTAACATACTGGCTGAGAATTATTATTAACAAGAATAACCACCTTCCAAAGGAATGTCTGAAGGAAAAAATCAAATGGGCAAAGGAAGATATAATCTCAAAATGGTTGGGATTGCTGGCCCGGTGGCACTGAGGGCTGAGGCGTGGGTCATCTTACCTCGCACTATGCCGGCGACCCATATTCAGGACCGAGCATGGGTCCCCAGGGGTCGGCAGGGGTGGAGAGGGATCAAGCATCCAAGGGACTGCTCTCCCTCTCTGGGGAGAGGGGATTCCAGTTGTCTGTGCACTTCTGACCCCTGGTGGTGGCTGGGAGAAAGAGCACCAAGGCTGCAAGCAAGCAACTGAGTGCGGCAGGCACCAGGAGGAATGCGTGCGGACGCATGCGTGCTCCCTCCCCTAACATCATTGCACGCCCTACTTTCGGGGGGGGGGGAATGAGAAAAATGGTCCCAGGTCGGCTTGATGAGGAAGCCGCCCACCGCAGGCCCCGACCCCGAATGGCGCTCCCTGAACTGGATCCTGGTAGAGGTGAGTAGAGCTTGAAGGGCTCCTCACCACCCCACCATGGTGGGTAAGCTGTGGGGGAAGAAAGGTTGCAGCCTGATGTCAGGGTGCGGGGCTGGACAGGTGGCTGGGATGGATGCCGACCTGGGACCCAGGGGGAAGAAAGTATATAAAAATAAAATAAAAAAAATGGTTGGGATCATTAACTTCCATCTTACGGAAACTTGACCTTGAACATCTTTGGACAGATTACAATAAAAACGTAAACATTTCTATACTAGAATTATTAAAAAGAAATTATTCGCACTGGCCCAAAAAATGGATATGGAAACAGTGACATCACAAAAGTGCACTCTCTGGTACGGGGATAATAAAATGTCACATAGCACTGAGGAATATTTAAATATGTCACTTACACCTGAACACAGGAAACTTAACTTGGGGCAGATTCGAACTGATTACTTCAAAATATGTTCACTATAATGGAATATGAGGACAGGTTGATAAGAAAGCAAATAATTTATGTCCCTGTAATAGGGGTTTTATAGAATTCGTTTTTCATATGATTGTAATCTGTCCTTTATATATGAAACCTAGAAAACAGTATTTGGACAAATTTCTTAAAACATACAACAAATCTAACTATGATCTAATCTTCATTCTATTTCACCCAAGATTTAAAGAAGCAGAAATGATAACAAACTTTCTGGCATCAGTAGTCAAAATAAAAAAAAAATAACAAAGAGGAATAGATGTATGAACAACTTGGCCCAGGTTTAAAATGCAGTACTGCTAGCACTTCAGGACAGAGCTGACTGCCTTTCCATCTTTAGCCTGCTGTTTCTCTAAGACTGTGCTTCAGCCTGCAACATTTTACATCTGCTGCTCAGAAACTGTGTGCACCTGTTCATCTGACAGTGAGTCTGCTCATCTATCTTGCACAGTGCTGCCTGCGTATGTTGAGGGGGCTCGGCAGCGGGCCAGTCACAGAGCAGTGTCTCGGGTTGGGGCACGCCTACCATTATAAAAGCCTGTGCCATCACAGGCGAGTGCGACACTCAGTAGAGAAATTCTGTGTATGTGTGAGTTTTTCAGTTTGTTTGATTAAAAGGTTAGCTTAACCATGGGTTTACTTTTAATGATCTTGGTATCTATTTTATTGTCAGGAATTTTAAAATGGGAAGTGGTGGGGACTGGGGTGGGAGATTGAGAAAAATGGTAGGGATTTTACACACCCTACTTCAGGAACTATGGACCTGATGGAAGAAATTCCTTTCAATAGCATATTGATGATTCCCCAGGTTAGATTTAAAACATTATTTTACTGTTATATCATGAACCTTACCAGTAATTGTTTATCTGGTACAGGGTTAGGGGAAGTTGTGGGCTATGATATTGGGAAATTTAACTCTGGAAGATTTTGTAAAATATTCCTAAATAGGGGATTGTTAACTCGATATGTATTGTGCTACTACTTTTACAGAGAGGTGATATATGTACAAATCCTAGGCCTTTACCAATAAATCCTTCAAACTCCAAGGCTTGTTGTTTTGTCATGCAAATGTAAAAAGCATTATCCCAAAAATGGACCTGATAAAGGAATTCATGGTGGAAAATAGCCAGATTTTAACTAAGTAACAAAGGCTGAGCTGTTTTACAATACAGAAATTGTGACCCGGAAGCACCAGGGAGGTTAAGTGACTTGCTCAGAGTCACATAGTACATAAGCAGAGGTTGTTAGAATCAAACCCAGGTCTGTCTGCTGGATGTACAAAGCTCATTCACAGACCATTACTCTAACCTCTGGGTTATACTGCCAGCCAGGGGTAATTCAACCACAGAAAATTTCTCAGAGTCAAACAACATGCAGCCTTTTTTTTTTCTTACTCTGCCCATATGGAAGGATTTACAACCTTGCAAATTAATTTCTCCATCTAGTGTATTTTGATAAGCCATGTCTCCAATAATTCAATTATATCAAATTTCTTTTTGAGTGCCCAGGCTTCAAGTTCAGCCTTTTTTGACACAACACTTCTTATATCATGATGGATGAATTTCACAGTGGGAGTAAATTGGGGAAAGTCATTCTTTGAAAGTAAATGGGGTGTAGGCCCAGGTTCAGGCCCTGGGTGTGGATGGACATTGCCTGAGAGTAGTAGTAAAAACAGAATGAACTGTCTCAATTTCTGTATTGTAAAACAACTCAGCCTTTGTTACTTAGTTAATTTATTAATATTGCATATTTGAATTTTTACTAACTCAATGTTATAGCTCAAATTCAGAACACTAATACTATAGGACAAATGGCAAGTACTATTGGTGATGCTAGTAAAGGAGGGCAGGATGGGAGGGGGGAAAGGGTGGAAGGTGGTTACCCTTAATGCTAGGAGCCTTGGGAGGAAAACTGCAGAGTTACAGGTGCTCATGGAAGTGGGAGAGGTGGACGTTGCAGCCATCACAGAAACATGGGCCACCCAATACAATGACTGGGACCTGTCTGTACCAGGGTACAGGTTATTTCGTAGAGACAGTGTGATTGGGAAAGGAGGGGGTGTGACACTATATGTGAAGGAAGGACTGAAGTGTGTAAGGGAGGAAGGGGAGGAGGGTAGTATGGAGTCACTTTGGATGCAAATCCAGGATTCCAAGAATAGGATTCTCAGAATGGGAGTGGTGTACAGGCCTCCATCTCAGACGGAGGAGTTAGACAGGGAACTAGTGGGACAGATCAGGAGGACCTGCGAGAAGGGTAGTGTGGTGATTGTGGGGGACTTCAACTTGTCAGGAGTGGACTGGAGTACCCCAACAACCAGGAACAGAAGGGAGCAGGTACTGCTGGATGCCTTCCAGGACAGCTTCCTGCTGCAAATGGTCAGTGAACCAACCAGGTTAGGGAATACCCTTGACTTTGTGCTGGCAAATGGGGACTTTGTGAGAGAACTTACAGTGGAGGAACCACTGTCAGGGAGTGACCACCACTCAGTACGGCTCACATTGGATATGGGCAAGGAAGGAGTAGAATCTGGCACAAGAGTGCTGGACTTCAGGAGGTCCAATTTTGGGAGGATTGGGGAAGTGGTAAAAGGGTACCTGGCCAGAATTCAATCTAGTATGGACACTAACCACTAATCCTGGGGATAGTGGAGGCAACCAAAACCAGCTGCAAGGCCCAGAGCAAGAAGGCTAGGGCTAAGAAACCGAGCTGGTTGAGCAAGGAGGTCATGGAAAAGGTGAGGAGGAAAAGAGCTGCCTTTAGGAGATACAAGAAAACAAGGAGGGGGGGGAGACAGAGAGGAGTACTTGACGGAATTGAAGGAGGTGACAAGGGCAGTAAGGGGAGCCAAGGCATCTCACAGGAACTCAGGCTGGCACATGGCATTAAGAAGGGGAGAAGGACTTCTTTAGGTACATCAGGAGAAAAGGAGCTGTAAGGACCACATAGTAAGGATTAGGAAGGAGGAGGGTTAGGTGGAAGCAGGGTGCGATAAGGCAGAAGCACTAAATGATTACTTCTGCTCGGTATTTACTAAAGAGAAGAGGAGGGTGACACCCAAGGGGGGAGGAATGGCAGAAACAGGGAGGAAGGGGGTGACAGATGGGGAAATCATGGCGGGCAGAGTTTGGGAGGGTTTGAAGGCACTGAGGGTGGACAAGACGCCAGGCCCAGATGGCATCCACCCCAGGGAACTGAAGGAGCTGGCAGAGGCAGGACCTTTGGCAGACCTATTTAATGCCTCATTACATTCGGGGTGTGTACCTCAGGACTGGAGGATGGCTCATGTGGTGCCCCTCCACAAGAGTGGCCCCAAGGATGAACCGGGAAACTACAGACCAGTGATCCTCACATCCATCATGGGTAAGCTAATGAGACCATCCTGAAGGAGAGGCTGGTGGCCCTCCTAGAGGCCAAAGGACTACAGGACAGCAGACAGCATGGCTTCATACTGGCAGATCCTGCCAAACCAACCTGGTGGAGTTCTATGACTGGGTAACTAGGCAACTGGACAGGGGCCGTGCAGCGGATGTCCTGTATCTGGACTTCAGTAAGGCATTCGACCCGGTGCTGCATGGAAGGCTGGGAAGTAAGTTAGAAGGCACAGGGGTGGGTGCAAAGCTGGTGAGATGGGTAGGAAACTGGCTTCAGGGAAGGCAACAGAGGGTGGTGGTGGGTGGGGAGCTCTCACACCCAAGGTTAGTGATGAGCGGTGTTCCACAGGGCTCGGTGCTGGGACCAGTGTTGTTTGGGATATTCATTGCAGACATATCATTGGTCATCAAGAGCAAGATCAGTTTGTTTGCTGATGATACCAAGGTAGGAGCGGTGGTGGATGACCTAGGGGGATGGCAGGGGTTGCAGGATGATCTGGCAAAGCTTAAAACCTGGTCAGACACCTGGCAATTGGGGTTTAATGCCAAAAAGTGCAAGGTGCTGCATTTTGGGATGAAGAACCCAAGGAGGAGTTACCAGCTGGGGAAGGGGGGTGCAGCTAGCCCAGACAGAGGAGGAGAAGTATCTGGGGGTGCTCATTACAGGGTCAATGAACAACTCGGCACAATGTAGGAAGGCAGCTGCAAAGACCAACAAAATGCTGAGTTGTATTGCAAGGGGTATATCCTCGAGGAGGGAGGAGGTGATTCTGCCATTGTATAGATCATTAGTTAGACCGCACCCGGAGTACTGCGTGCAGTACTGGCGCCCGTATCTGAATAAGGACATTAAGTTACTGGAGGGGGTGCAGTGCAGGGTGACAAAGATGATCAAGGGGCTGGGGGACTTATCATACGAGAGGAAGCTGAGGGAGTTGAACATGTACTCACTGGAAGAGAGGAGGGACGGGGGAACATAATGGGAACCTTTAAGTACATGAAAGGAATAAACAAGACAGGTACAGAGAGGCTGTTCAAAGTAAGGGAGGGGAGGGACACCAGGGGCCATAATATGAGACTGGAGGGAGGAAGGTTCAGGAGGAAGATGAGGAGACACTTTTTTATAGAGAGGGTGATGGCTGGGTGGAATGCATTACCTGCAGAAGTGGTATCCAGTAGAACAGTGGACTGCTTCAAAAGGGGATGGGACAGGACAAGGGGGAGGGTCAATGAAGGGGAAGGGAGGGGCAGCTGCAGAATAAGAGGTGCTAGTGGCACATTCGAACAGACTTGATAGACCTCTAGGCCTTTATCTGCTGGCAAATTTCCTATGTTCGTATAGAAAGACACATTGTAATTACATGCAGACAATAGAAAATAACCCAATAAAGTACAATAATTGACATTCCAATCCAAGGATTGTGCTAAATTAATTTTGAAAATCAAATTGCGTCATAGTTCTGAGTAGTCCAGCAATGGAAACAAGTACCTAAGACACAGACTATTAATATTTACAAAAGAACTTAAGTTACCCAACTTGAGTGTGCTGGGGTAAATCCCAGATGAACATCAAGAGACAGTCAAAGATTGAGTCCTGTGATATACAAAATCCTCCTGGGGCCTTGAAAGGCAACCAGTCAACAAAACTAAACCAGTACATATTTATTTATTTATTTAGTTTTTGTTAACCGGGGTAGGTGCACTAGCCATAAAATGACTATTTTCAGGCACGACCCGGGAGAGTACAACAAAAGGAGAATAGTTGAACAACAGCAACATGGGTACAATAGTACAAATAGAGGAACAGTACAGCAGTGCTACAAAAATACAATGGGTAGAAACAACAAAAAATAATGGCAAGCATTATACAGATAATGGCAGTAAGATATAATAGGCGTGGCGAAGAAATGTCCCAACATTACCTAAACAAAACAGAACAAAAAAGAACAGGATAAAAGTAAACTAAAACCAAGGAAAAATTAAAAAAAATAAAGACATCGGCCTCCCCCACATAGACTCCCGCAGATGACTCCTGTCACTCATGTGGCAGCCACTCATGTGGACTGCCACTGAGCAGAGTGCCACTAGTGCAGCTCCCTTTCTGAGTTGGAGAGGCCCCACCTCCTGTTGCCACCTCACCCACCAACAGTGAGGCTGGGACTACTGCCACCTTGTCTGCCCAGTCTAGTCTGGTGCTACAGTGCCAGGTGGGGGGTGTAGAAGCTATAACTAGCTGGTGGGGAGGACTGCAGCTGGTGGAAAAGCTGGGAGCTGCTGAGGTACAGGTACTGTTTTGCTGAGTCTTTTTGCAGGCTAACAGGGCTCCCCTTTTGAGCTGGGGAGCTCTTCTCCTGTAGCCACATCACCCACTAACGGTGAGACCAAGACCAACTGCTGCCATCTTAACAGCCCAGTCCAGTCTAGTCCAGTCATTTAATCACTCTTCTTCTGCATTTTTCTTACATTTTGTATGAGTGCTACTGGTGCGTGACCAACATCAGAATCAGTTATAGTACCAGTGCACCCTCCCCAAATGCTGCTCAAAGAACTTAAAAATCTTTAAAGTTATTCCATTTTCTTACTTTCTGTCTTCATTCCATCAATTTAAAAAGGGTTCTTGGTCTCATAATTCAGCTAAATTATGATTAACCTGACCACCAATGGCAATCTGCAATCCTGCTGTTGGTTGGAGCCTTTCAACTGCAGCTTCGGCAAGGAGCAGGTCCATCCTTGACTCTCTACAGGGGGCTTTTCTCAGACAGCTAGTCAATGAACCCACTAAGAAAGGAGCAGTGCTGGACCAGTGCTTATTAATAGGAATGGCATTACAGACTGCACAGTAGGCAGTCCCTTAGGTACCAGTGATCACCATATAGTGTGGTTTAACATTAAGATGGGAGCAGAGGTAAACCACGTGGGAAACTGCCTCAGTGACTGCCTTGTGTTGGGGGGGGGGGATTGCCAGGGAGTGGTGGAGAAACAGTGGGGGGAAAAAAGGGAGGGCATAATTAAGACAACCAGCCTCTGTATGAAGGAAGTGAGTCAAAGCAGAAGAAAAAAGAGATTGTTATGGTACTCTAGGGAAGTGGGCGTGGTGGTGCAGGAAACAAGGGTTGCATTCAGGAAGTGTAAGTGAATGCAGAAGAAGGAAGAGAGAGGGAGGTGTACCAAGTAAAACAGAGGAAAGCAGGTAAAGCAGTGAGTGGAGCAAAAGCACAAACAGAGGAAAGGATAGCCAAAGGGGTAGCTAATGGGAATGAGACTTTCTTTGGATATATACTGTACGTGAGAAGAGAAAAGCAAGTGGAGGGATAGTGAGGATAAGCAGGGAAGACTGTGCAGAAGAGGACCAAGCAAAGCAGACATCTTAAACAGGTACTTTTGCTCAGTATTCTCAATGGGGGGGGGCAGGGATAGTAGTAGTAGTAGTAGTGGTAGTCTTTATTTATTTATGGCGCCCTTCCCTTTAGGTTCAGAGTGCCATTACAATACAACGGAGCAATACATAAAACCATATGTACTTATTTTATTTATTTATTTATTAGAACATCAGTTTAACAACCTTTGAGCCAGAGGCTCATTTACAAAGGTACCTCGTCACAGTGAGGACAAAACAGTGCAAGAAATGAACATCAAGGCAGACAAAAAATCAGAGTACATTTAGGAATCAGCCAAAAATACAGGCATATGTCGAACACAGTATACAACAGGCTTACATGTACGCTTTACAGAGTAGACAATATACAGTAGTTACATGGAGATTGATTCAGTGGGCAGAATAAAGGTAAGGCTGGGTGGAAGACATCAGAAGAGGAGTGTGGGGAAGATAGTAGAAGATAAGAGAACTTAGAACCCACTAACTTTAAAACAGCAGGAATAAATGAACAAATTGATAATTATATGAATAAAACAATTTAGGAAGTGCTCAAAGGGTTAAAAAGTTGCTAATACATCCCAAATGCCTGCCAAAATATGTTTTTAAGCCCATCTTAAAGACCTCCACTAAGGGGACCTCCTTCAAGGCTCTTGGCAGGGAATTCCAGAGGAATGGGCCAACTACCTCAAAAGCCTTATCCCCCAAAGTCTTCAACCTGGCCCTCAGAACCACTAGGAGGCCCTCTCCCTAGCAAGGAGGGTGATGAGAGGGGGAGTTGAGGAGCAGTGGGAACACCTGAAGGGAGCCATGGAGCAGGTAATGAGCCAGTGCATCACAATGGTAAACAAGGGCAAGAGAAGGAGGAAATCATTATGACTTTCAAGAGAAGTGGCAGACAAGGTTAGGACCAAAAGGGCGGGTTTCAAGAACTACAAGGAGACTCAAAGGGAGGAAGACAGGGAGGCATTTCTAATGAAACTAAGGGAAGCAGGGAAGGCTGTAAGGAGCACAAAGGCACAGACTGAGGAAAGATTAGCGTAGTCGGTAAAAAACATTCTTTAGGTACATCGACAAGACTTTTTTTAGGTACATCGGCGAAAGAAGAAAAAATGGGGGGGATTGTTAGACTCAGAGGGGATAGACGGGAGTGTAGAGAGGGTGACCTGAAAAAGGCAGAATTACTCCATGAATACTTTTGTTCAGTATTCACAAAAGAGGGGAAGGGTCAGGGGCCACAGCTGGGGAACAGACACAAAGAGGGGGAAGAGGCAGATACAAGTCCACTTACAGTGCAGAGAGTCCTGGAGGAGCTCACAAAACTGAAGATGGACAAAGCAATGGTGCCAGGTGGCATACACCCCAGGATTCTAAGGGAACTGCGAAGGGAGCTGGTACCATCCCTGACTGTCATGTTCACCAAGTCTCTCAGCACAGAAGTGGTTCCACAGGACTGGAGGAGGGCACATGTCGTCCCTCTACACAAAAGTGGTAGTGCAGAAGAGGCAGGTAACTATAGGCCAGTGAACCTCACCTACATAGTGGGCAAGATCATGGAGACACTACTTAAAGAAAGAATAGTGGCATACTTGGAATCCAATTGTGCCCAGGATCCCAGACAACATGGTTTCACAGCGGGGAGGTCATGCCAGACAAAGCTGATAGATTTCTTTGACTGGGTGACGAAGGATGTAAATTGCAGGGGGAGCATGGACGTTGCATACCTTAATTTCAGCAAGGCATTCGATACCATCCCAAATAAGAGGCTGGTTAACAAGATGAGCAGTCTGGGAATGGGGCACAAGG
Organism: Neoceratodus forsteri; assembly: GCA_016271365.2. Classification (NCBI taxonomy): domain Eukaryota; kingdom Metazoa; phylum Chordata; order Ceratodontiformes; family Ceratodontidae; genus Neoceratodus; species Neoceratodus forsteri. Next base: position 353,887,985 of record CM057454.1, on the reverse strand, counting down.
TGGTAAACTGGGTTAGTAACTGGCTAACGGACAGGAGGCAGAGGGTGGTGGCAAATGAACCAACAAGAGCTGAGGCGATTCTTGATCTGGTGCTCACAAATGGGGAGCATGTACAGGTCAGGGAGCCACTGGGCAGAAGTAACCATTGCACAGTGTGGTTCCATTTGGATATGGGCAGGGAAAGCATCCCAACTAAGACCAAAATCTTGGATTTCAGGAGGGCAGACTCCAGGAAAATGGGTGAGGTTCTAAGGAGCCATCTGGTGGGCATCAGAGTAGATATGGGGGTGGACCAAAAGTGGTTCATCATTAAGGAAGGAATACTGGTTGCCACAGATGAGTGTGTTAGGCTCAGGGGGAAGAACACAAGGGCCAAAGTGCCCAGCTGGTTCAGTTCTGGGGTTGCCAAGGCAGTAAGGGAAGAGAGGATGGTCTATAGAAAATTCAGGAAGACCAAGAGAGAGGTGGATAGGGAAAATTACCTAAGGTTGGCTAGTGAGGCAAGTAAGGAAGTCCGGCGAGCAGAGGCACAGAAGGAGCTGCAAATTGCTGAAGGAATTAAGAAGGGGAAGAAGGCTTTCTTTCACTATATAAGTGAGAAAAGGGACAAGAAGGAAGGGTTTGTTAGGCTTAAAAAAGAGGTGGAGTGGGTGGAGGATAATGGAGGAAAAGCAGAGATACTAAACAAATACTTTGGTTCTGTCTTCACCATAGAGAAGGATGGACCAGTGCCTTCAGGAGGAAAAGAGGTGCGTGGGGGAGGGAAACACAGACATAGTGATAGAGAAGGACAGAGTGAGGAAGGGTCTGCTGGCATTGAAAGTGGACAAATCACCAGGCCCGGACAGAGTACATCCAAGGGTACTAAAGGAACTGGCTGAGGAGCTGGCAGTGCCACTAGCAGACCTATTTAATAGTTCACAAGAGTCAGGCATGGTACCACAGGACTGGAGAACAGCATATGTAGTGCTCCTTCACAAAAGTGGTCCCAAGGATGATCCAGGGAATTACAGACCAGTCAGTCTGACCTCCATTGTGGGAAAGCTCATGGAGACCATACTAAAGGAAATGTTGGTGGCATATCTAGAGGAGTATGGTCTCCAGGATGAGAGGCAGCATGGGTTCATGGGGGGGAGATTGTGTCAAACAAATCTGATAGACTTCTTTGACTGTGTCACTAAGACAGTAGACAGGAGCCAAGCAGTAGACATCCTCTATCTTGGTTTCAGTAAGGCCTTTGATTCTGTGCCCCACAAAAGGTTGACTTGGAAGTTGGTGGATCTTGGAGTTGGGGAGAAGATGGCCAGATGGGTGGAAAACTGGCTGAGGGACAGAACCGAGAGGGTGGTGGTGGGGGGAGAGTTATCTGGCACCAGAGATGTAATCAGTGGGGTCCCACATGGCTCCGTGCTGGGGCCAGTGTTATTCAATGTCTTCATCAATGACATTGGGGATGGCCTTAAAGGAAAAATGTGCCTATTCACAGATGACACCAAGCTCTGTGGGAGAGTGGACACAGCTGAAGGGGATACGGGACCTACAGGAAGATCTGGAAAAGCTGGAGAGGTGGTCCAGGATCTGGCAGCTTGGCTTTAATGCCAAGAAATGCAAAGTTATGCATATTGGAGCCAAGAATCCCAGTACAGAGTATTACCTGGGTGGAGTCCGAGTAGCCGCATCAGAGGAGGAGGAGGAGAAGGACCTGGGAGTGATGATCACTAGTGACCTGAAGCACTCCACGCAGTGCAAGAAAGCAGCAGCAAAGGCAAACAAGATGCTGGGATGCATAGCTAGGGGGGATCAGTAGCAGGAGAGAGGAGGTTATACTGCCGTTGTACAGGTCACTAGTAAGGCTGCATCTAGAGTATGAAGTTCAGTACTGGTGTCCACACCTCAAAAAGGACATTAACCTGCTGGAGAAGGTACAGAGGAGGGCTACAAAGATGACAGCCAGTCAGCAGGGCAAGGCATACGAGGAGAGGCTGAGGGCACTGAACATGTACTCCCTGGAAGAAAGGGGAGAGACAGGGGACATGATTGGAACATTCAAGTACTTGAAAGGGATAAATAATGTTGAATAAGGAAAGTCTCTTTAAGCTGAGTGGCAACCATATCACAAGGGGGCATAGTCTTAAGCTGGAGGGTGGGAGGTTTAGGAGGGATGTCAGGAAGCACTTCTTCACAAAAAGGGTGGTGGACACTTGGAATGCACTGTTGGAAGAGGTAATCTCATTAAAGACAGTGGGCAGCTTTAAGAAAGGCTGGGATAGGCATAGGGGGAAGATAAGAATCATGGGTAGGGAGCATGGGAAGAGTGGGGAGGGCAGGGACATTAGCTCAAGCTGTGGACCCTGCAATATGAGCAGACTTGATAGACCAAATGGCCTCCTTCTGCTGGCTTGTTTGTATGTTCGTATGTAAATGGGATCCAATCAGGGGAGAGGGAGGTGACCAGTGGGGTACCTCAAGGATCAGTCCTTGGGTCAGTCTTGTTTAATATCTTTATTAGTGACATTGCAGCAGGGCTGGAGGGTAAGGTCTGCCTGTTTGCAGAGGACACCAGAATCTGCAACAGAGTGGATACTCCAGACAGGGTGGAGAAAATAAGGAGGGACCTGGGAAGGCTGGAAAAATGGTCAGAAGTGTGGCAGCTGAGGTTCAATTCAAAGAACTGTAAAATAATGCACCTCAGATGAGGGAACCCTGGGAAGTGCTACAGGATGGGTGGCGAGTTGCTGACAATCAGCAAGGAAGAAAGGGACCTCGGGGTTATCATATTGGATGACCTAAAGGTGTCTAAGCAGAGTACAAAGGCTGCAGGGAGGGCCAGTGGCATGCTGGGGAGCATAAGCAGAGGTATCACTAACAGAAGGAGGGAGGTAGTGATGCCGTTGTATAAAACACTGGTGAGACCTCACATAGAGTACTGTGTGCAATTCTGGAGGCCCACCTTCATAAGGACATCGACAGGGTGGAGGCGGTCCAGAGAAGGGCAACAAAGATTGTACAGGGCTTGCACGAGAAAACATATGAGGAGAGACTGAAGGACCTCAATATGTACTCGCTAGAGGAAAGGAGGGATCAGGGGACAAGATAGAAACGCTCATGTACTTCAAGAGCATAAACAAAGTGCAGGGGGGGGAGTCATCTTCCAATATAGGAAGAATACTAGAACAAGGGGCATGACATGAAATTGGAGGGTGGCAGGTTAAGAGGAAATGTGAGGACGTTTTCCTTCACCGAGTAGGTGGTGGACACATGGAATGGCCTGCCACAGGAGGTGGTGGGAGCAAGTACAGTGGAGGGATTTGAACATGCCTGGGACAGACATAGAGAAACCTTAGAGGTGGGAAGGGGGTGAAAAGCCATTGACCAGATAGGGTCAGAGGCCATAATCAAGTGTAGGGCTTACGGGCAGACTAGATGGACCAAGCGGTCCATATCTGCTGTCAATTTCTATGTTTCTATGTTTCGGTGTGCATTTAAGCAATGCTGAGAACATCCACTCTGATAAGGAGCACTGGACAATCTTGGCGAACATTGGGCCCAGATGCCCAACACAACCCACCAGCAGTCGCATCGAGCCTGAGTCCAAGTTACAAAATGTTGACCGAAGCTCTTCGATCACCTTGCACACCTCTTCCACAGTCACTGGTCGAAACTCCCCCCGAGACCACTGATTGCATCCCTGACCCACAGGTCCCCACACTGCTGGGCTGTCTTGGCCCAACTGGAGTAATTCCAGCCCCAATGGAGGATGCCCTATCTCAGAAAAAAATAATTGAACTCCTCGCATTTTGTGGGTGTAATTGCTCTCACGGGCTCCAGACAGGCAGAGTGGAGAAGCCTATCTGCTGTGCAAAAGAGCTGAGCCAGTTAGTTCCTCCCAGCAGCAATCTCTCTTGATGGAAAATCTGCCTTTTTCTGAGTGATTGCCTCCTGATATTGCCCTCCCTAAGCTATCTTTGCATAAGGCCCTTATTTACCTCCATCCCCTACAACCTTCTATTCCACACACACTACCTAGCTATCATACTCTCACCTCTCTCATTGTTTGGTGGTATTAACTCGCACCTACTCTCTTTCCCATGCCTGTCCCCCCCACCTCTCCCCAACCTTTTCTCTCTCTCTCTCTGTCTCTGAATTTACCGTTTATCGTCCCTTACCCCTTCCCCATGCCTATCCCCCTCTGTCTGCCTCCTCTCTCCACCCTTTCCGACATTCTTCCATCTAAACTATCCTCCCCCTTTTCAAGTCAGTTTGACAAAGCCACTTTCTGACTGCTTTATTACCTGTTTGTGAACTCCTTGAGTTGTACTTTACATGATACCCTGCTCCCCCCTCACTCTACACCTATTCCCCCTGTCCTTCTCCCCTTATCACCCTTTCTGACATTCTTCCTATTCTCCCCCTATTCTTTTCTAACTATTCTCTTAACTTTTCTGCCCTTTTACAAGTTAATTTGACAAAGTCACTTACTGACTGCTATATTGCCTGTTCAGGACATCATTGAGGTATGCCTTACATGATACTATACTTTGTAATGATATTGTAATATTATATTTCTTCTCATTTTATCAACTGTTTGTACTTTCTTGACGTAGAACCTTTGTCGAAGAACCACAGGTTCAAAGGCGTTTGTAATCTGAAATATCAATAAAATAAAATAATAAATAACTGATATTCTTCATAGTGAGAAATCAGAACTAGTTTGTCCTGCCAGGCCTTGGGCCTCAGACAATTCTCCAACCTTCATCCCCTGGTATTTTAAAGCCCCCAACCCACCATCGAACCATGGTGAGTTGAGAAGCAACACCAGGGGATGTACACGGACTGGCGCTATGCAGTTAAAGGCCTCAGTGACACCCTGTTATAGGCCACCACTGCTGCCTCCCTACACCCAGCACATCCTGACAACATTTCTGAGGTGTCCAGACTGCTATCAATCCATCCGGTCCAAGCCATCTCAAAAGGCGAAACTAGATCACCTTCACAGGGAATGGACTACAAGGGGGGCCCTGAAACTGAATCTGTTCACACAGTGATCCTACCAACTGACCAGATCAATCTCAAGCATAATAACCTCGAGCCCTAGGGAAAACACCATATCCAAGGCATGACCATATTGATGGATCACAGAAGTAATAACTTGTGCAAGACCCAGAGCTTCCATGCTGTGGAGGAAATCATGACCAAATGGCGAATGTTCTTCATCCACCCAAGCATAAAAATCACCTAAGATAAGCCATTCCAAAACAATGTTGGTGTCGAAGGATGCGATTTCCTGAAGAAACTCTCCCTTGCGACCTGGAGGCTTCTGCAGCCTGCGTCCAGACCCCCCTCCCCCAAACACGGCCATGCTTTCAAATAACCTGGTATACACACTGGGTGTGCCACAAGGTTCAGATTAGATTTAAAAACAGATGGCAACCCCCCTCTCCCACCCCCTGCAGTCCCTCCTTGGGTAGTGCACAACCAAGAAACCAGACAGAACCGATGACTCTAGAACTGGGCCAGATCATCCCTAAGCCAGGTCCCAGTAATGCAAGTCAGGTCGGCAGAGGAAAGTAAGATCCACCATAACTGAGGTCATATTCCTCATCGATCTAGCATTACACAGCACTGCCTGAAGTGGACAGAATAAGTCAGCTGACCCATCACCTGCATGCCAACTCGGTCTGGTGGGATCCCAGGGAATAGGGGCTAAACACAGCTGGCCTATCACCGGTCCCCGTCTAACCCCAGGGTGTCTCCTGGTTAGCACTACTCTGATAGGCACCGCTCCCTCAGTCATCCTCAGTTCCCTAGCTCTCCTCCTGACCCTCTTCACAATTCTCTGCTCCCTGCATCGCCGATACATGGCAGCTGACAAATGGGAGAGATCAAAAGGACACAGAGCCTTAAGCAGGGACGAGGAGTAACTGAGCCTCAAGGGCTCATGCAGGCAGCACATCCTAATACCATAATATTACTTACACTTGCAATACCAGCCCCAACCCCAAAACTCCCACTCCCACACAACTATTACATTTTTACAACTAGTAAACACAACCCCACACGCATACATCCACCCTCACCATGAAACACTGTAAACAAGTCAATAAATTAACTAAATACTAAAATATAATAATCAAATTTAAACAAATACAGGAGAATCCCAATTAGGTCCTGAAATGCGATTTTTAAAGTCCAGGTACATCACTGTAGAGATATCAAAACAAGTCCAAAGACAAAACTGGCATTTTTAATAAACAGTCTCTGCTGTCAGCAGAGCAACCAATTAAGATCCCAAGTATACTGGCAGCATTCTCACTACTGCCTCAGATGCATAATAAAGTTTTACAGCCTAGGAAAAACAACATAGCAGAAGTCATTGAACCCAAGGGTTCTCACACCACCCACAATCATTCAGGTTCACTTAGAGGTCTACACGTTTTCACTCCAATTCCGGTGTGGGTAATCCTAGTGGAATCCAAGGTAAAATCCAAGGAAACTTATCTGTGGCAGGCTTAAAAATGACAAGAGTCATAATGGCTGCAGCACCAGATCTCAACATTGACTGCCAGCAAGCAATCAGAACCGACACCCGCTGAACGCCGGGTCAAAAACAGCATCAGCCACCACACTTGAAACAGGACTAGGGGCATAAATGCTCTCCTCTCTTCTGCTGTGCTATGATCTTGATTGGACACACTCCACACACCAGACCCCCGAACACCAGAAACAAAGGTGTCTCTGCTCTTCAAGATCTTCGGTTAGGTCTCCAAAGTCCTCCATAGGATAGTCACTTCCCAGGCTGAACACAAGGAAGGATTTCTGGTATTGCACTACAGGTCCCTCTTTAAAAAATAATAAACCTATCTTCTATTGCTACCTCACTCCACAGCCTTACTAACACTAAACCAGCCCTACTACTACCCAAACTACCTGCAAAACGAAATGACAAAATATGACAAAAATATACACAAATTAAGACAGTTGAATGTAAATAATGTAAAAAATGTAAAACACAGCAAACAGAGCAACTTGAAAAGCTTCAAACAAGTTGCCAGATTCTCCAAAACAAAAACAGAAAAAGACTCAGCACAACTCTCCCGGACAGCTGCCAAACCTGGTAGCCTCCTTACTCTAACAAGGCTTTCTGGATGGACTACAAGGGAACAGAACAAACAAGGAGGGGTGATAGGTGGACACAAGTTAATTTTCAGAGGAAAGAGTGCTGAAGGCACCTGCAGCACTGAGAGTGAACAAGGCTATGGGACCAGACAGGATACACCCAAAGGTACTATAGGAACTCGGGGGTTGCTTGCTGCCCCGCTCACAGCCTTATTCGACAGATCACTGGAATTCGGCATGGTTCCAGAGAACGGGAGGAGGGCAGACGTGGTCCTGCTACATGACAGTGGCCGCAAGGGAGAGGCCAGCAACTATAGACCAGTCAGTTTCACTTAAGTGGGAGTCAACTAAAGGAAACACTGCTATAGGAATGGCTGGTAGTGTATCTTAAATTCAATGAGCTGTGAGACCAAAGGCAGCATGGACTCATGGGGCAGGGGTGGAGGTCATGCCAGACAAATCTAATAGTTTCTTCAACTTGGTGACCAGGGAAATAGATTGGGGAGGGCAGTAGAGGTGGCCTATCTGGACTGAGCAAAGCTTTCGACACTGTGCCACACAGGAGTCTGGTAAAGAAACTGAGTAGCACAGGGTCGGGATTCAAAGTGGTGAATTAGGTTAGAAACTGGTTAACGGCTAGGCAACAGAGGGTGGTGGTTAACAGCACTTACCCTAATGATGGGAGAGTGAGCAGCAGGGTGTTGAAGGGCTCAGTACTGGGACCAGTCCTCTTCAATGTCCTCATAAGTGACGATGCAGAAGAACTAAATGGGAAGGTATGCCTTTTTGCAGATGATAACAAAACTCTATAACAGGGTGGACAATCAGAAGGGGTGGAAAGAATGCATAGGGATCTTGAGAAACTCAAGGAGTGGTCAAGAGCTTGGCAGCTGGGTTCAATGCCAAAAAGTGCAAAATCATTTACCTAGGCATACGGACCCAGGAGCTGACTACAGGACAGGGGGAGGTACAGGCAGTCACTAATCAGAAAAAGGACCTTGGGCTTATCGTCTCTGATAACCTTAAAGTGGCAGGGCGGTGTGACAAAGCAGTGGGTAGGTCCAGTGGAATGCTGGGATGCATAGGGAGTGGGATCCTGCAGGAACAGGGATGTGGTGTTGCCACTGTGTCATTGACCGGTGAGACCCCACCGGGAGTACTGTATTTAGTTCTGGAGGTCACATCTCAGAAGGACATAGAAAGGGCGGAGGTAGTCCAGAGGAGGACAAATAAAATGGTGCAGAGGTTGCAGCAAAAGCCCTATGAGGAGAGACTGAAGGATCTCAACATGTACATCCTGAAAGAGAGGAGCGCGAGAGAGGGCATGATAGACCTACAAGTACCTCACTGGGGTGAACAGGGCGCAGGATGTGAGTCTGTTTCAAATAAGGATGAGCATCAGGACCAAAGGGCATGTGGTGAAGCTTGGGGGAGAGTTTAAGAGGAATGTGAGTTAAGTACTACTTCATTGAAAGAGTGGTAGATGCCTGGAATAGACAACCATAGGAAATGGTGGAGGCAAAAACAGTAGGGGGCTTTAAGCATACGTGGGACAGACATAACAGAATATTAGTAAATAGGCAGGGAGGGTCACAAGAGATCAGTTAGGGAATGGGGAGACAGACAAGGCAGGAGCCATCTGGGCAGACTGGGTGGGCCAAGCAGTTCTTTTCTGCCAAGAAATTCTGAGGTGACTCCCTCATAGGTCAGGTACCTACACTTTCAGTTTTAATATGCCAATGTGAGCTGAGATCCCACTCCTTTTTCTATTTATCTTGTGTTGAAACCATTCAATGGCTAATTTTTTTTACACTTTGTGGTGGGTGGGTCTACTAAAACACCAGGGAGTTCTACAAGAGCAGAGGATGGGTGATTGGGGAGATCCACTAGGCCACCAGAGTACTTAAACATTATACTGGACAGGTGATTGGGGTGTGGGGTCACTAGGTCACCAGGGTACTTACTATTTATACTGGACTGGTGATCGAGGTGGAGGGGTCCACTAGACCACCAGGGTACTTACACATTATATAGGATGCACAATCAGGGGGCTGGGTGGGACCACTAGATTACCAGGACTATCTATGAAGTATACAGGATGTGATATGGGAGGAGCAGGCACCATTGTACTGGGATAAGGGTAGGATTTCAGCAGCATTAAACAGCACTGCAACAAAGGCTGTTTAGCGTTGCCTAAACCACTGAATATAACGCTGCATCCTGTATGCATGGGGAAGCACTTGTTTGCATGGGCACAGTGGTGAGTTCTGGAAGGTCATGCTGACAGGTCAGTGCAGCGCACCAGGGGCCTTTGAATATGGCCCCTGCTGCTTCTGCTCCCGCTATTCTCAGTTAGCACAGCCCTAAGCCAGTTAATGAAACAATAACCTTTTAAATATGGGGGACAACAAATGTACACCTCATTGTGTTTTATTGTCCACATATTTACTCTGGAAGCTATTAGAATCTATTAGATGCACTGTTAATGAACATTTCCTGAAGGAAACTTAGACTGTAACTTTAATGCTTGGCATAATTTGGAGCCTCTGAAATCCCTGCCCTTCTATGTCAGAAGTATCAATTTTTGGAGGGGGAGTAAGAAATTGCAGAGTAAAAGTCAGGAACATCCTTGAATATCACAGACAGTTGAGAGGGATAATGTTGGCAACAGATACAAAGATGTCTAATGCCCTGTACTGAAGGTGGATGTTATGCAATGATGTCTGATGTGCGGGGTTTCACCCCTGCACCAGGGATGATCTGGTCCTTTCTTCCCAGGGGAGATAAAGGGCAGTCTGAGGGGAAGGCTACCCACCTAACCAAAATGGTTCCATGTCATAATGGCAATCACCAAACCGCGATCACCGTTAGAGTGACTATACATTGCCGAAAAGAAAAATGGCGATGTACATTTTCAGCAAGGACCAGGCAAAAACTGAAAACTGCATTTATGCAGGGGGCTTTGCACCCCTGCACCCCCCTCAGAGGGGGGGCTTAACCCCTCATACCCCCCAACTAAAGATTGTCAATTCCAATGGGGGTGCATGTTGGGGAGGGGTAGACAGTTGGAAAAACAATAAAGAATCCCTGCCGGCATAAAAAGCTTTCCCCTCCCCTGTCCCAAATTCTACACCTAGCTCCTTATAGCCAGCCACCCTCACCACCACGCCATGGGGGCAGCTCGGCAACACTGCACCGCACTACCTCCCATATACTTCCTTCCTTCCTCATCTATCCCCTTCTGCGAGCCATCCTGCCTTCTAGCCATTCTTACCTCGCTAACCTGCATGTTCGCTCTTCTTCCCTCGCTACCCTTTCAGGTTAGCTCGCATTACAGGCGCTGAGAGTGAGTCGCTCATTTGTAAGTCACTCAGTCTCAGTCGCCCATATGATGGGTTACCACCAAAATATATATTCTGCAGGAAGCCAGAGGGAAAATGATGGTTGGAGGAGGTTTTTAGGAGGAGGATAGTTGAGGACAAGAAAACAAAAAAACAAAAATATTTAACATAAATAAAACCTGCCTCCTCGCACCAAAGTGGAATGTTCATCTTTTTCAAAGTTTGTGCAAGACAACCTGTTATGGTTACAAAAGGTCACCTTGCACAAGAAAATGTTCGCCACTTATTGGTTGAACCCATACTAATGATTTACTGGTTCCCTAAACGGAGAAGGTGAGAAATGGTACAAGTGCAGTATAATACAGTGGCCTGGAGGCTGCAAAATGTTAAAAGATTATATTTTTGTTTGCTATTTCATGAACCATTTACAGTCTTATTATATGTCTTTTCCCAGTTGCTATAACAGGGATTCAAGTAACTGGCTACTTTTATCAGGCTGGCTAAGCAAATAATCCAACGCCTGTCTATGAGAGACAATGGCTATTCAAGTCATTCTAGCAAAACAGAATCCTCTGTCTTTAAACTACAGACACTACTTGCCTGCATAAAGGCTGAGTAAAATTAACAGGATGGTTTTGCTATGGTTGCTTTCCACCCATATATTAATCAATAAATACCCCCCACCCTGAATCTCTGTCCTGACAGACAGGCACAGAAAGCTGGACTCCAGAATAGCTAGAAATGGTTGACTGCCTGTGGCTAAAAGTTTTACATTTGTGTTGGAGCCTGCCCTTTCTGAATGTACTATAGCCCATGACCTCTTCAGCACGTGCCACTGCTGTAGCCAGTAAAAGAAGTACATTTGGGTACATGCCCAAGCAAATATATTGCACTGAGACGGTATTATCCCAGACGCTTTCATAACCATGTAAGAATGATTCAATAGCTTGCTTTGAGCTGATTAGAAAATGGAACATTGTCAGGATCGGTTCATTATCTCATGAGTCTAGCTAGGGAGAGTGGGACTCAAAATCTCAATGCCTCAGTTCTATGAAGCTAGTACTTAGATTCAGCTGCTACATTTTCTAATACTGTGTCAACATTTTGCGCAAGGTACAGTATTGGACATAGCCATCTAGTGCTTAACCTAAAAGAGTGCAACTAAAAAAAGAATAGTAGCATGTTTAAAACGCACTGTTGTTTGGATTTTATTCTTCTCTTCTCACAATTTAAAAATATAGCTACTAATGAAAATCTAGACCTCACACCTGGAGAATTACTGCATGGTGGAAAACTAGAAATAGTACAAAACTCTGCATGAGGAGTTCTCCAAGGCAACTGGGACTGGAATTGTCATTATGATCAGCTTGTTTCTAACTGGTATTGAAGGACTAGGCTCATACAGAAATAGAGCTATACAGTATATGACGGATAAAAAAAATATTTGAATTATCCACAACCCTTTGAAACTTTATTAATCTGAAACGGTCTCATAATATAGTTTGCACTTGTCTGTGTAAATTAGTTATATAGATATCTATTTATCTATCTACAGTATCTATCAATCTATCTACATATATTTAGCGAGCGAGAGAATAAATGCTAGGAAAGTGTAGTACATGTGTAACCCCAAGGGGGCGCTATCCCAAGGGCTACCACCCCTGCCTGTTCCAACTGTAACAGGGTGAGGGGCCTAGATCCGTTGGCGGGTGCCTCCACCCAGAGGTCGGGGTTAGAACAGTCGAGGTTGACTTGGTCACAGCCCTCTGGGTTGCTGCAACCCCCCTTTCTCCTCACTAGTGGCCCACACAGTTCAATTGCAGTGTCCTTACCATACACACTTACCCCCCGGCTCCGGCCACTCCGCTAACTCCGGGGACCCCCTGAAAAGTAAGGTGCAGTTACACAATATGCACTGAGCAGTAATTCACCATTAATACACAAACTAGCCAGTGTACCTTTGCAAACAAGCAATCTGATTTATTTAAGGGGAGATGACAGGGACCGGGGGGAAATCAAGTTGATTGGCTTACCACCACAATATATAAGTATCTACCTAGGGCTCTGTGCACAGGTCTAACCTATGAGTTACTGTCCTTGGGTATCCAAGCCCTAAAGGCTAGTTCGTCGATGCAGCTGGTTGGGGCCCTAACACAGAGACAGGCATGAGATTCCTACGAAAATTAAATAGAGCCAGCTGGCTCAGTTAGTGTAGTCAGAGAAGTAACCAGCAGATCTTGCCCTTATTAGGAACAGCTGACAGGGAGCTACCCTGATTTAGTACTCACGACTCCAGAAGCCCTCACACCACTCACAGGCCTGAGCCTGGACTCCAAACACTTCTCCACACATTTATATGGAAAGCAACAGAGGGGTACCATACCAAGCAGCTGCTCCTAGGGCCCAACCGATCTCACAGCTAATCGGGAGTCTCACTGCAGCTTCACTCTTCCTGACAGACCGAGCACGATTCAGCAGATTCTCCAGTCCTCTACAGGGTGAGCCTGGTAGGTAGCTGCGCTCCTGCACAGCCTCCTCTGACCACTACCCAGCAGATTTAGTCCGAACTTGCTGGCGATTCAATACGCCCGACACTGGCCTTACACGCGCTTCCCGCGCAAAAACTCAACAGCACAGGAGTCCAGAGCTCCTTCCTCGCTCACAGCCACCATGTCTCTGCCCCTTGGCAGTATGGGGCAATCCTCTCAGCTCGGGTGCCACCCGATCCCATTGGCTGGCTACTGATGCCAGTCACTTAATTTTTGCCCTCTTTGGTGCGAAGAGGCGCCATGGTCCAGACTTCACTTCCCAGAATTGTTAGCTGTGTCTTCATTGGTCAGCCGGCTCACTAGAGAGTCCCAATTCTGGTTGGTCGAACAGATCTCCATTTTAGGGTCCCCCCCATTTCCCATTGGCCCATTTCAATAGCCCAGGTCCAAAATGGAGGGGCCAAGTGCACACAGTACCAGCTGCAAGAGAAGCAGGTTAGACAAACTGCAATTCCACTTGACACTCTAACTAGTTACAGCCAAACAGCACATCTTTCAAAGGGCTCCCGCTATGCTTTTCAATATCACATGAAGGAAGCGATTTCCCCTCAGCTTAGGCGGGATTCGAACAGGAAAACCCCAGTCCCCCCATTCAAACCACTAAAACCTGCGAGCAGGCAACTCTTAAAAAGACAGTACTGGAGGCTCTAAAATCACTCACTACGCCTGCATCTAGTGGCCTTACGTCGAACACCAATTTGGCATAGAGCATTTAGACAAGCTCTGGAAAGGCTTTTAGGAACCCCCATTCATAGGGGGGTTACACCCTTCCTGGCCTGGAAAGAACTTGGTGTCCGCGTCAAGTAGTTACCCTTAAATCACTTTAAGGCAAAACTGTTTAAATTAACAGCACATTAAACTGTTGATTGCACACATCACATAGTTTACTGTTTACCTATACAACAGCACGCACATTATAACCCCTTTCTTTTATACAGCAGGTCATTTCTTCCTGGCTATGCCACTCGGATAAAGGGGGCCCTTCCCTATCCCCCACCAGAGGGCTGACTGGGGCAGTAACACTATACTCAGAGGGTAATACTAACAGTTGTGCATCGTTCCCCAAAACTAACTTGGGCAATGAACTTGGAGATACATAGACCCCCTTATGGACTACATTTAATGGCAGGTCCACAGGCTGACCCAGAGACTCATAACTTAACCTTATTACAGGCCATACTTCTCGGCCAGTGCATCTAGGGGTTTCAGTAAAATCCACTACGGGCCCTGTCTCCCCCTCCGCCTCACTGAGGTCAGTAGAGAGAACCTCCACATGAGACGAGGACCCCATACCCATAGTACTTTCGGGGATGTGACCCTCTATATCAGGACCCACACTACTTGGTTCAGTCAAGGGCACTTCTGGCACTACAGGGATGCTATCAGGGCACTCAAAGTATTCTTCTTGCTCAGGCGGATCCCAAACAGGTTACCCTAACATCACTTTCCTCTTCTGAAAAGTCAGACAGTTCAGCCAGCCCAGATAACTCCGCTAGACTCATAGACCCCACTTCTCTGGTTTTGAGGCCACTCACTTCATCCTTGGGGAGCATGGGCTCCAGGGACAAAGCTGGGGGCTCAGACAGTCCATAAAACCCAACTTCATCCCCACAGTGAGCTAGGGGGTTGCTCTTAAAAAGTTGACTCAGTTCATAAGAGGGGTAATACTCCATATCAGGTTCACTGTCTTCAGCCACAGACGGGGGATCAATTTCAGCAGAGGGAAGAGGGGAAGGCTCCCGGGGTGTAAGTTCTGAGGAGTCAACCCCTCTGAATCTCATTTTGGTAGCAGCTCTAGTTATAAGCCTAGAGGGAGGGGCATTAGGAGGCGCAGCCTCTATCAAAATCTGTCCAATTGGCAGCAGGTGATTTCGGTGCAAAGTTTTTACATCTTTTGAATTGTTTTCGGGCCTTACTTTGTACACAGGCAGATCATCTAGTTTGCCCACTACAATGTGAGGGAGATGGTGCCATCGATCAGCAATCTTGTGTTTGCCATGCAGTCCCAGATTTCTTAGCAATACCCGATCTCCCTCCTGGAGTTCCTGTGCTTTCACCTTTTTATCATACAGTACCTTTCTTTTTTGGCCAGATTTCTTTTGGCAGCCATGGTTTGAGCCAGTTGGTACACATGATTTAGCTGGGCCTTTAACTTTTGCACATACTGTAAATAGGTGTCAGCTCGAGCCCCATCAGGAGAGACCCCAAAGCACACATCTACCGGCAGTCGAGCTTCTCTTCCAAACATCAGGCGGTAGGAGGAGAACCCAGTGGCATCACTTTTGGTGCAGTTGTAAGCATGTACCAGGGTGCTAATTTGTTGGCTCCATCTAGGCTTGTCCTTTGGGTGGAGGGTGCCTAGCATACTGCATCTAGCAAAGTGCGGTTGAAACGTTCAGGCTGTGGGTCACCTTGGGGGTGGTATGGGGTGGTTCTTGATTTCCGCACCCCCCCACAAGGATAGCATCTCTTTAATCAGACGGCTTTCGAAATCTCTCCCTTGATTGGAATGGATTCACTGAGGGGCCCCATAATGAACAAAGAAATTTTCCACAAGGACTTTAGCCACCGTGGTTGCCTTCTGGTCCTTGGTGGGGAAAGCCTGGGCATATCGAGTGAAATGATCCGTGACCACCAATATATTACCGATATTTTTCAGATCAGGTTCTAAGCTCAGGAAATCAATGCAGACCAACTCCATAGGGGCGCTGGTAGTGATGTTGACCATGGGGGCAGCTCTCTGAGGTAGAGCTTTTCTTTGCAAACAGCAGCCACAGGTCTTGACATACTGCTCTACGTCTGCACTCATTTTGGGCCAGTAGAATCGAGTCCGCACCAGGTCAAGAGTTCGGTCTATGCCAAGATGCCCCATGTGATCATGCAGGGACCTCAGCACCAGTTCTCTAAAAGCAGTGGGCAGCACCAGTTGTTGTTTGTCTATCCACCCCTCTTTGTCTACGGTCTCCTGATGTAATAGTTTATTGTTCAGCTTTAACTTTGGACCTTCTTTGTATAACAGGGCAGTTCTCAAATCAGCGGACCGCAGTTGGGACACATCTCTCCCGGCTTGCAGTGCCTCTAAAACAGGTTGTATCATAGGATCTCGAGACTGAGCCAGTTGAAGGCTATCATTATCGAACTGAGGCAGCATACTAGTGTCTAATGCAGAAAAGTGGCAGTAAGCAGCAGGCACACAGTTCTCAGATGGACCCAAGCAATCTACCAGGCAGTCCACAGCATCAGGAGTCACCGTTTCCTCCTTATCGAATTTTTGGCAAAGGGCTCTAATGTCAGGTTTGGACAACCTGACTCAATCAGCTCGGGACACAGGCCATCGAGAGAGAGCATCAGCATCTATATGGTTGAGGCCTGCTCTGTATTCAACAGCGTAGTTGTAGGTGGATAATGCAGAGAGTCACCTGTGACCAGTGGCATTTAGCTTGGCTGAGGTCTGAACATACATCAAAGGATTATTATCAGTTTTCACCAGTATCTTAGCCCCATACAAGTAGCCATGAAATTGATCAACAATGGCCCACTTTAGAGCCAGGAACTCTAGTTTGTGCACTGGATGATTCTTTTCGGAAGGAGTCAAACTGCGGCTGGCAAAAGCTACAGGTCTCAGACCGTTTGAGTGCTCTTGGTACAATATAGCCCCCAATCCTTGCAGACTGGCATCAGTATGAAGAACATAGGGTTTAGCTGGATCAACATAGGCCAGCACTGGGGCCTGAGTAAGTTGATATATAGTGTCATAGAACGCTTCCTCGCAGTCAGCAGTCCAGCGAGTACCAAACACATCATTGGGGCAGAAATAAGTCTTTTCAGTCCCAGATTGTGCAGCCTTCTTATATTTCTTATGGGTCGGGGGGTACCCTTGAGTAAGATTAAGCAGAGGCTGGATCACCTGAAAGTAGTCTCTAATGAATCATCGGTAGTACCCTCAGAATCCCAGGAACCGCTGTAGCTCCTTCAAATTTCTGGGTTGGGGACAAGTGGTTAAAGCCTCTACCTTGCTGGGGTCGGTCTCTATGCCTTCAGTGGACACTATGTGGCCTACATATTTCACAGAGGTTTAAAAGAATTGGTATTTGTCAGCAGATAACTTAAGGCTGAAATCCTCCAGCCAGTCTAGGACCTTGAACAATCGACTTTCATGTTCTTCCAATGAGCTGCCAAATACTATGACATCATCTAAGTAAACCAAACACTCAAGCAAGTTCATGTCCCCCATGGCACGTTCCATCAGGCGCTGAAAAGTAGTGGGAGCACCGGAAATCCCTTGAGGCATCTGGATAAGCTCATAGAAGCCTAGGGGGCAAATGAATGCAGTCTTCACTCGATCCTCTGGAGCATTGGGATCTGATAGTACCCACTGCAGAGGTCTAACACAGAGGACCACTTGCTGCCATTTAGACAGTCCAGAGCGTCCTGTATGCGTGGCATGGTATACTGGTCAGGGATGGTCCGCCGGTTCAGGGTACGGTAGTCCACATACATCTGAACAGCCCCATTCTTTTTCCTCACTACGACAATGGGGGAAGCATAAGGGCTCCTGGATTCTTGTATCACACCAGCAGCCACCATCTCTTGCAGATGCCGTCTCACATCGTTTATGTCAGCAGGTGCCAGGCGCCGAGACCGCTCGCAAAGAGGCCTTTCATCATGTAGTCAAATGTGGTGTTCAGCCCCCTGCACACATCCTACATCCCATTCTTTTAGGGAAAATACCTGGTCTCTTTGGGCAAGCTTTTCACTGATCCTTACTTTCCATTCAGCAGGCAACGGGGAGTCACTGAAATCAAACAAGTCGGGCGTGACTCTGTCATCCTTCCCCAAACCCTTGCTATTGGGGAGCACTGCAGTGTCTGCACTATGTACACTAGCCAGGGTACAGCCTCTATGTACTTGAATCTCTTTGTCAGACACATTATGAACTTGAACCATCACTCTCCTGGCATAAGCATGAGCTCTAGCAGGCAAGATACTGGGTTTAACCAGCAGTCCCCCAGGCAGTTTTCCTTCCCCAAGCGCATCCAGCATCAACAGTTTATTCTTGACATCCTTTTTAAGCCAGACCACCCCTTGTAAAACATACTGGGCATTTGGGGCTAGTAGCAATGGTTCCAGATCCTTCCTCCAGACAACACCAACCGGGCCTTCAGACTCCTCCTAGCTAGCCTTTCTCTGAGTCTCGTAGGCCTTCTGGATCAGAGCGGGTATCCTAAGAGCACACCCAGTCCTGGACACTTGCTTTTCCATACACAACTGTGCTAGTCGACCAAACATGTGGGCATTGGTCCCAATCAACAAGGGTACCCCATCATACAGTCCAGTAGGGGGGCAGACCAAGGCCAGGGTTTCCACCTGTTCATCCACCCCAGCCACAGAAGTAGGAAACGACAACCAGATCCGGATATACCCCAAATATGGATAAGCCTTGTCACTCAGCCCCCCATACATGTAGACCATCCAAGGGTTGTAGTGGCACCTCAGGTAAGTGAGTCTGATACCAGTCCTGGAACATAATGGTCACCTGGGAGCCACTATCCAATACAGCTCAGGTGGGAATCCCATTCACTCGCACCGGGGCCTCCATCGAGGGCCCTACCACATCAGACCATTCAGGGGGCACAGCGCTGACAGTTGCTTGAGCATGGGCCCGGGTCACAAAGCCCTTCCTAGGGGGTCATGCATAGGCCCTGTGATGCCAGGTGATCAGCCTGCTGTTGACCTTCCTTAAATTCTCCGGCAACTGGCACTCAGTCTGAAAGTGTCCATCCTCCCCACAATGGTAATAGAACTTGGGGTCCCGGGGGTCTCTATTGGGAGGGGAATACTTTATCTGCTGAGAGCCATCCGGGGGGGGCGAAGAGACTCCCCCGGGCTTGGGTGTTTATTTCTAGGTAACTCGGGTTCTCCAAACCTAACAGGATGGGTAGTGGTTTGCTTCAAGTCCCTCACCAGTTCTCGTAAATACCTGATCTTGGCCCTCAACTCACTTTCTACTTGAGGATCAGAGGAAATGGCATGCACCCCCACCCCTCCTTGCAACTCTGGGGATACATCAGGCCCCCCCAAAGGGTGGATCTCATTGGGTTCGCTAGACTCAGGGGTTTGGCACAGATTCACAGCCCCCACATAGGGTTCCCGCCCCTCCTCATCAGTCTCTACTTCTCTAATCTCCCTCATCAATTGACAGTATTCAGGTGGGGCAGCTCGCCGATCATGCAATTTAAGTTTTAACAGTATCACACTGGAAAATCTAGCAGATTTTAAAACATGTTCTAACCTGACTTGGTTCAAGGCTGGTGCAGTGATCCACCCCTTTCGATAGGTCTTCTGTAAAGCCCGTTCCACCCTACTAACAAAGGTGGAGAGCTTTTCATTCCTCCACCGCTTAGCAGACTTGAACTTCCATAATAAGTCTTCCCCAGTTTCTGTACTTCCAAACACTCCCTCTAAAGCAGAAAGGTACTCTGCTGCGGTAGCTTCTGGACTAGTAGCCTCCAAAAACCGAATGGCTTCTAAAGCCTGACCGCGCAGGCTCTCCATCAGCCTCTTTCATTTCTCCCCCTCAGAGCACTGCCACTCCTGAACTAAAGGGGTGGCACAGTCCATCCACACCTTCAAATCATCCTCCCCCGAAGGCATGGGCACTGTACTAGAAAAAAGTTTTAGCCTACGGTATGAATCTAGCTGTATAGAAGGAACCACTAAGGGTGGTGGGGCCAAAATAGAACTCTTGGGGGGCCCAGGGGAGGTACCGGGGGAAACCTGAGGGGTGGGATCACTAGAAAGAGCCAAAGCCTGCAGTAACTCCTGGGTAGTCCTCCCCTCCACGGCCAACAATTTAAGCAGTTTGTCTTTGAAGTTATTAGTCTGGAGACCCCCAGGAGTAACTGACCCACTCTGGATATGAATGACCCTCCATCCCTGTTGGGCACCCTCCGGGTAAATCACTGGGGGTACCCTCTCGGGGTCAATGGCTACACTACATAACAGTAGTACCTGCAAAGTCTGATCGAGGAGGTCAGCCATATGCCCTCTCACCTCTACCTTACCCAAACACTTAAACCGCTCCACTATGGAAATAAGGTCAGCGTTCGTGGTCTCTAGAGGTACATCTAACAGCAACACAATTCTCTGAGAGTCCAACTCTTCAGCTTCACCCCAACCCATCAGCTTATGTACCACTGTCTTAATGGGGTCCAACTTGATTTTAGCCCTTCCAACTTTTCCTTCAATTTATCCATTGTTAGGTACTTAGTCCACTCGGCCACTAGGGGACGCTGATCCCAGCAGTGCCTCCACTATGTAACCCCCAGGGGACACTATCCCAAGGGCTACCACCCCTGCCTGTTCCAACTGTAACAGGGTGAGGGGCCTAGATCCGTTGGCGGGTGCCTCCACCCAGAGGTCGGGGTTAGAACAGTCAAGGTTGACTTGGTCACAGCCCTCTGGGTTGCTGCAACCCCCCTTTCTCCCCACTAGTGGCCCACACAGTTCAATTGCAGTGTCCTTACCATACACACTTACCCCCCCGGCTCGGGCCGCTCCGCTCACTCCGGCGACCCCCTGAAAAGTAAGGTGCAGTTACACTATATGCACTGAGCAGTAATTCACCATTAATACACAAACTACTCAGTGTACCTTTGCAAACAAGCAATCTGATTTATTTAAGGGGAGATAACAAGGACCGGGGGGAATCAAGTTGATTGGCTTACCACCACAATATATAAGTATCTACCTAGGGCTCTGTGCACAGGCCTAACCTTTAAGTTACTGTCCCTGGGTACCCAAGCCCTAAAGGCTAGTTCCTGAATGCAGCTGGCTGGGGCCCTAACACAGAGACAGGCATGAGATTCCTACGAAGATTAAATAGAGCCAGCTGGCTCAGTTAGTGTAGTCAAAGAAGTAACCAGAAGATCTTGCCCTTATTAGGAACAGCTGACAGGGAGCTACCCTGATTTAGTACTCGTGACTCCAGAAGCCCTCACACCACTCACAGGCCTGAGCCTGGACTCCAAACACTTCTCCACACATTTATATGGAAAGCAACAGAGGGGTACCACACCAGGCAGCTGCTCCTAGGGCCCAACCGATCTCACAGCTAATCGGGAGTCTCACCGCAGCTTCACTCTTCCTGACAGACCAAGCGCGATTCAGCAGATTCTCCAGTCCTCTACAGGGTGAGCCTGGTAGGTAGCTGCACTCCTGCACAGCCTCCTCTGACCGCTACCCAGCGGATTTAGTCTGAACTTGCTGGTGATTCAAAACACCCGACACTGGCCTTACTCGTGCTTCCCGTGAGAAAACTCAAGCGCAGGAGCCCAGAGCTCCTTCCTCGCTCACAGCCACCACGTCTCTGCCCCTTGGCAGTATGGGGCAATCCTCTCAGCTCGGGTGCCACCCGATCCCATTGGCTGGCTACTGATGCCAGTCACTTAATTTTTTCCCTCACTGGTGTGAAAAGGCGCCATGGTCCAGACTTCACTGCCCAGAATTATTAGCTGTGTCTTCATTGGTCAGCCGGCTCACTAGAGAGTCCCAATTCTGGTTGGTCGAACAGATCTCCATTTTAGGGTCCCCCCATTTCCCATTGGCCCATTTCAATAGCCCAGGTCCAAAATGGAGGGGCCAAGTGCACACAGTACCAGCTGCAAGAGAAGCAGGTTAGACAAACTGCAGTTCCACTTAACACTCTAACTAGTTACAGCCAAACAACTACATCTTTCAAAGGGGCTCCCGTTGCGCTTTTCAGCGACTACATGAAGGGCGCTATTTCCCTGCAGCTTAGGCGGGATTCGAACAGAGAAACCCCAGTCCCCCCATTCAAACCACTAAAACCTGCGAGCAGGCAACTCTTAAAAAGACAGTACTGGAGGCTCTAAAAGCACTCACTACGCCTACATCTAGCAGCCTTACGTCGAACACCAATTTGGCATACAGCATTTAGACAAGCTCCGGAAAGGCTTTTAGGAACCCCCATTCATAGCGGGGGTTACACATGTATATGAGAATGTAGTGCCACTGAGGGACAAATTAGCCAATAACCCACGAGCCCAAAGGACGAGTGGGTTTAGTGAGCTAATTAGCCCCTGAGATGGCATTATATCCTCTTATACTACACTTTCCTGGCATTTGTTTTATATAATACATTTGGATGTTTGCCATATAAACTAGGAGAGAGACAATATGCAATGGAGACATATTTATGGTCTTAATTATAGCCATTGAAAGTTATTAAGTAGTTGTATTCACTATTAGTGGAATTCATTATCAGTTTTTGTGTTAGTTATAGTCACCAACTGTATTTAGTTCAGTATCACAGTCACCAATCAGAGTCTGTGCTTGAATCCACATTTCTGTTTGTTTTTCTACTTCTTTATCTAGCGCCCATGTTATATATTTTTACTGTCATTTTTTGCACAATACTGTTGTTCCCAAACAGGTTAACTGTGTTACTTTTTGTGGTAAGATCGAGATTTGCTGCAATCTGGGAGTAGTGAGATTTGTAGTTGTTTGGTGCTCTATTCCTGTTTGTGTTTTGGGGCCACTTTGTTTGGACTGTGGCTGCAGGAATACGAATACTGGTACTGGAATGTTTTTGTATTACGAGGATCCAGAGTTATGTATATATGGGAGCTGATACATTGGGAATGTTGTACATACTGTGCATGCTATGCGCTAACATCATGCCATATGGCATTATCACCACATGCGCTGGGGGTTCTGTTGGCCCAGTGGTGTTTTGAGATTTATTGCAGGGCGGTTCGAATCCATGTGCCTGTATTTCTACTTGTTTTTGGCCTGGACTGCAGCATTCAGCATGGATTAATGCATTTAGCATTATAGAATCCCAGGATAGTGTAAGGCCCCGACTCCTGCCTTTTTGCAAAACGACAGGTGGTATGCTGTTGAAGCTGACAGCAGTACCTGGTGGGGACTGGGTTCGGGGAGGACTAGGTTACTTGGCACAGGGGGCCTAGGTTTGGTTACTCTGCACAGGGGCACCCAAGTAAATCCGAACACAGGAAGCAATTACTGTAATGTCCAATACCAGGAATGGGATTCTAAAGTGTGGCTTTTATTCACATCCAAACTGAACAAACAAAGCATAGATGGACCCCCACAGGGCTACATTCCTGGTAATGCAGATAAGAGCAACAGAACACTTCTTCAACATTTCAGCCCTCAGGCTCTGAACCCACCAGGCACACAGCCCGGACTTGCACGCAGCTTTGGGTACACAGCCCGACTTGTACACTACTTGGGTTTTTCCCCTGGCCAGCTCCCCGCGCCGGCCACTCACGATGCAGTCCATATGATAGTGAACCAGTTTACGGTTGGTGGCTCCCCAAACCACCTTAGAGCCTTCGACTCCTTAAGGGAAATTTTCCTTCCAATCCCACGTCTGGGTACTTCCCTCATCACTGGCCAAGTGCATGAGGCAAAGTAGAAATCCACAGAGCAAATCCGTAGAGGTGGACCTGGTTACTAAAGATGGGGGGTCTCCAACCTCCAGCTCCCAGAATCCATACCCGGCCATTTCTCTGGACACTAAACAACTCTTTTTGAAAGCTTGGCAATGTAGATTACAGGGAAGACATATATCACATCTCCTCTACATCTTGACTTTCCCCTTGTGCTGGACTTGAACATACTTTTACTTTGGCTAAGCCTATTACTCTAGGCCTCCCACTTCTTCAGCAGTCCAATCCCCACTTTAACATAGTTCAGGTGAAACATGGGCCCTTTGGAAAGAGCAGAACTCACCCTTTGGTTGCAGGTGCCCCACAGACGAATCCTGAAAGCTTCTTGTGCCACAACACATTTCAGAAAAATAGGCAGCTTCTTCTCTAGCAGTAGCCAGGGGGTTGCCCCTGGAATAGCAGGCAAACCTTCCACCCCCATCCCCTCAGGGATGGGGCACAGATACCCGAATCAGCGGTCTCCACCACTTAAAGAACAGCTTACTGTCTCCCTCTTTAGGCAGAAACACACACCTTTCCTAAAAGTAGCTCTATTTCAGAGCTTAGGCTCCAACAGCCTGTGCACAGAACTGCTGTGCTCCTCACACAACAATCTCCAACTCCAACTGACTGTTCAAAACTCCCAACATTCTAATCTAACTCCCTTCTGCAGATTCCAATGTGGCTCATGCAGCTGCGTTCTATGGTGATGTCATCCCTCAGTCTCAGCTGAGACTGAGAACAGAGTGAGACAGTGTGAAATCCATTTAACTGGAGTTTCACAAGCTGCCTTCCCTGCCTACCACTAGGTCTTACTGGGATTCTAGTAACCCCAGGTAACAGAGGGGTTATAATAGAATACTACCTGGGTGGAGTCCAGGTATCTGCATCAGATGAGGAGAAGGACCTGGGAATGATGATCACTAGTAACCTGAAGCACTACACGCAGTACAAGAAAGCAGCAGCAAGGGCAAACAAGATGCTGGGATGCACAGCTAGGGGGATCAGTAGTAGGAGAGAGGAGGTTATACTGCCCTTGTACAGGTCACTAGTGAGGCCACATTTAGAGTATGGAGTTCAGTACTGGTGCCCACACCTCAAACAGGACATTAACCTGCTGGAGAAGGTCCAAAGGAGGGCAACAAAGTGTGAAGGTTAGCGGGTGAGACAGATGCACAGACTCAGGTAAAAGGTGTAGAACACACTCTGCGGTATTAATTTTCTAAAATAAGATAAACATACAGAAAGGAAATAGGTGATTAGTCCTTTAGTTCTGCAAAAACAGTGCACAATTCCATCAGTGCACAACTTCCAGGCTTCATTCCAGCCAAATAGATTTCCTAGCACATGAAAACTTGTATGTACTGTGAGAAACAGTGCACAGTCCCCTCAGTGTACAACTTCCAGGCTTCATAGAAACCTTGCATGTACTATGAGAAACAGTGCACAATTCCCTCTGTGTCTGCTTGCAGTACAGCACCGGATAAGGCAAGCAACTTACTGCCTCTTGTCTTACTTACATGTTTCTTATACAGTACTTGGTAGAAGGGGCAAGACTACAAGACTGAAAGTGGCCAGATTTTAGCCTGTAGCTAGAACAGTAAACTTACAAGAACAGGACAGTGTAAAAGAAAACGCAGCACCAATTCAGACAGGGGCTCTGGCCCTGTCACACAAAGATGTTGGCAGGTCAGCAGGGTACGGCACACGAGGAGAGGTTGAGTAACTGAACATGTACTCCCTGGAGGACAGGAAGGGGCGGGCATGATTGAGACCTTCAAGTACTTGAAAAGGATTTATGGACCGAAGGCTTTTATGACTGGAGATCTGAGCTGTTCAGCTGGTGGCAGGCTGTCTGAAACCCTTAAGCATTTGAACTGATGTTTTTCTTGCACAGTGATTGGTTATCCTTTTGTTTTCCGGTTGTCCAGCTGAGTTTTCTTTTTACGGCTTTCATTAGGTTGCACAGTTTATTTTCACCTATTTTCTTATTTCTGAACCAGTGGGATTGTGGGGTGCAGTTTACATTTGGGGTTAGGTAAAATGGAACATCATTATTGTTCATTGCCTCGCTGGTCAGTTTCTGGCATATTCTTCACATGCTGTAATTTGATCACATTCTGGAATTTGCAGGTTTTGATACATTTTTGGTTTTATTGCTCTGATGTCTCTGGGGTTGACACCCCATCCTAGTTTTGGTCTGTTTCTCTGTATATTCAAGATATTTACTAAAAACAGAGCCAACAGCTTAATCCGGTTCAAGGTCAGTTGGCATTCATCGGTATCCCCCCTCCCCGGGTCACGCCTGAAAATAGGCAGAATTTGTCTAGTGCACTTATCCAGTCAACAAAAACTAAAACAAAATAAATAAAATGTATGTCCTGTTGCATCTTTTATAAGCTTGATGCCCCATTTTAGGCTGCATTGCTCTGTTGCTCTCAGTGCCAAATGTAGTCCAATGCTGACGACACGCATATGCATTAGTGCTGCTGGTGAGTATAGTTCCTATCTTGCAGAGCATGTCAGTGTCCATAATTGTCAGAGGTTCAGTTTTGTTAGGTCTGTTCCCTTTGCCTTGTTCTTTTACATACTTTTGTTTTTCGTTTATTGTTTTGATGGTTTATTTAAATATTGTGGTTTTGTGACAATAAATGATATATGGTTAATTTTCTGTTACAAAGTGTCAGTCCAGACTTCCTACTATGCCACAAATAGTTCCTGGTTCATACTCTGAGCCATCTGTTTTATTTATGGGTGAAGATGAAATTTCCCAGCATTTTGTCCAGGTCTTTTGCTGGAAGGTCCAGTACGTCTCAATTTTCTCCATGGTTTGAAAGATAGGTTTTGATTATTTTGACATTCAAAATTTGTTTTTTAATTGCATTTTTATTTTCAAGCTGGTTGATAAATTCCAGTTGTTTTTGATCTGTGTAACTTTCGGCCATCTTACTTCAAGTCTGTAACATATCTAAGCTGGTTTGGGTATTAAAGGTATTTTATAGGGGTTAATTTGTTAATTGGCTACTATACAGTTTTTGGTGGGTTGGTGTTGATTTGAAGTAGTTATTTAATGTTAGGCATTTTTGTATTTTTCAGCGAAGTTTTCACTTGTGGTGTCATATATGGGGAACTAAATGACAGTTTTTATAATAGGATTTTCCCTCTACAAAAGGCCATAGTTTATTTCCTCATATAACTTTAAATTATCAGTTAAAACTGTACACCTAACGCTATTCAAACTATTAAAAGGATATACCTATACTAATAAAAAGTATATATCTACACTACATTACACCCTAAGGGACAATTCTATATAGAATAGTGTATGGGAGCTCATACAGAATCACGCTATTCTTGTACTGAGTGGTTTCCATGATGATGAGGACCTTGAGAGGTTCCTTTCATCATGGAAACCACGAGGTATAAGAATATTGTGGTTGTGTATTTGGGCTCCCATACACTTTTCTGTATAGTGTATGGTTCCCAAAAAGAAAAGATTGCTTACTTTTTTCTTCTTCAGTTGCTGTGTTTGCCACTGGGACCCGCACTTCCAGTATATACATTGACCAGCCTGCTTGGGCACACCACCAAGAGTCAACTGGCTCCATGTCCTAGCAACAGTGCTGCTGGGGTGGTTGCATTGTGATGTGCTTACTAATGCAGAACGAAAAGTCATTCTGCATCAGTAGGTACAGTGCAGCAGAACAACTTTTTTGTATGTATGGATTTCCATACACTATATATATATATATGTATATATATCTATATACACACACACTCACACGTACTGCATTTATACTGTGATTTCTGTAAGTACTGTATTATTACATGGACACTATTCTCAGTAACTGCATCTCAGAATACATTATGTACAATACATATTTGTACATAGTGACTATGTGCCTCATGCTACTTTTTACTGTGTGATATCAGTCCCATATGGCCCACTAAACAATAGGTGTTGCACCTACATATAGCTATCCTGGTGTGTACAATTCTAAATAAATAAGAACTAAATTAAAAACCTGCTGCTGCCTATTTAGAAATACGTAAAGGGTGCCTTTACTTTGCACACCAGTGCTGAGTGAACTACAAAAAACTTAATTTGCATGAAATTCACTGTCAATCTTGTGAATTTCACAAAAATTAAAGTTTATTTCACAAAGCCTCAGTACTGTGTTGGAATTTCACAAAATGATATGGTGTAAAAGCAGTGTAACCCCCAGCTTTTCAGTCCCCAGGTACCTCCCCTCCTTCTTACAGGTCTGTATTAGAAAATACAGAGCAAATGTCCCAGACTAGCTGGTTACACCAGCAAATTAGCTAATATTTTAACAACTCTTCTTGGGAACTATGCTCAGAACTTTTAATTACACTCACTGGGAATACATTATGCCAGCTTCATGGATTTGTGCTATTTCCAGCCACCCTCCTCCCACAAGGCACATGGCTTTATCCTCTGATATGTAGAAGTGATTTGGGCTTTTTAAATTTTTATGTAACCTGCACCCCCCCCCCCCACCAAGTGCAGGGCTTACCTGAATGGCTCCATGGAGTCTGCCCCATACACCTTGCCAGACTGCTGCCAGTTTCCTTGCTATCTCTGGCCCCAAGGACATGGACCACTTGGTGGGGGACCAGAATAGAGCAGCAGAGGAGAGACAAGTGCTGAAATCTGTGATACCTCCTGCACCATGAAACCGCTGTTCCATGCCACACATCAAAGGCAGTTCCACTTCTGTCGATGGAGCCAGCATCTGGCACTCATGACAAACCTGAGATTTCCCACTCATAAGCTACGACAACTGGGCTCTAGGAACAACCAAGCAAAACACTGGGGGGGGGGGCACAGGTACATTTTATTAAGAACAGAAGCCCTGTAAAAGTAAAGATTTTAGGCTCAGTGCCCAGGACAAAACATAGGCAGTCATCTTAGCCACCTCTGACCCCAAGGAGATATGCTGATCAGTGAGGTCACAGTGTGGGCCCCCAGCCAGTCAGGGCACAAGAGCCTTCAAAGGGAGTTAGACAGACTCTAGTGGCACTGGAGGATTGCAAAATTCACCGAGGAAATCAGCAGCCAATTGTTCAGTGAGTGCTAGAACTCCAGCACTGTACTAGGGTGAGTGACAGCTCCTTGGACCAATGGAGAGATGGAATTTATCAGTGGACAGCAGGGGCTCTGCCAGAGCTGAGTTAGTCTGCATGTGACTGTGGAGAGAGGAAGACTGGAGTGATCTAGATCTGGGA
Source organism: Neoceratodus forsteri (assembly GCA_016271365.2). NCBI lineage: Eukaryota > Metazoa > Chordata > Ceratodontiformes > Ceratodontidae > Neoceratodus > Neoceratodus forsteri. The sequence continues at coordinate 353,859,254 of CM057454.1, read as the reverse complement.
GTGAAGGAGACAGACCAAGCATCTGCTAAAACACACAGAGCTCCTGTAACACAGATGGAGGTGCATTAAGTGTGTGCTCTACAGTGCGAGCCGAGAGAGATTGCCAGACTCAAAGTGGAAAGTGGGAAAGGTGTTAGCAAAGGAAAACCACCTTGTGAATACTCTTCTGGACCAGGATAATTCGCTGCTTTGCAGCCCAGAAAGCAGCTCTGTGTCTGGGAAGCTGCCCAGCCAGTATCACTGCTTGGTATTTGTTGTCGTACCACATTCGGGTCTGGATGCCAGGACATGATGCACTGGTCAGCTTCAAAGCCTGGAGCTGCATCTGTGAGAAGACAGAAGTGGACTGTCCACTACAAGAGGGATGGGAAGGTTCAGGAGAGGACTGATTAGACTAGCAGAAAACAGTCATTTGTTATCTGCTGACACCAGAGGCCTGTGCCCTGAGAGAAAAGCTGAACCAGCCAGAGAAGGATTTTTTGCTGCACCATCATACCCGGTGCGCTGAAGGAAATCCTGCTGGACTGAGTAGACTATGAATAATCTAGGGCTTGTCCCTGCAACACCACCAGTATTGCTGTTTTGTATTTTGGGAAACCATTTAATGGACAAGGCCATCTGGCCAGGTATACAAATAGCCCCTTTTGGGACTCAATTTGGGTTTGATTGCAACCAGTTGTTTAAATCAGTATGTGCACCGGTGCTGGCCATATCATCAGGCCTACACTGTTCCAACAGCTGGGTACCCACTGAAGCACTTGGAAGCTCCCCAGAACTAGGGGTTCCCTGACAGAATCTGGGGAGTTGAAGCACTGAGGCAGTCTGTGTTGTTTTCTCTCTACCTGTATGTGGGATAATACGTTTTGCTGTCCAGTCTTTCTGATTCCCAGTGCACTGTTTTTGAGTCCTTTTATTGTACTCTGAACAAGCAAAGCTCCCTGTTGCTGGGGCAGAAAATTGCAATATCAGGGAACAAGTATTTACAGTGGTGACCTGGGCTAAACAGAGATACATACAAGTTGACAGTAGAAAAAGCCTCTTGGCTCATCCAGTCTGCCCATCCTACCTATTCTGCCTTGCCCTTGTAGCAATCTTCCCCTTTCCAAATGTCCCCCCCTTTCATTTAACTAAACCCACCAGCCTGTCTTATACCTGCTTGAAGTTGTTGATTTTTTTGGCTTGTACCACTTCTTCAGGTAGCTTATTCCAATTATCCACCACCCTTTTCATGAGGAAGTGCTTACGAAAGTCTTTTTTGAATTCTGCCCCACCCCCACCCACCCACCCACAGCTTGGTGAATTCCCTTTCATCCCTGTGTTTGAACTCACGGAGAGTAGCTCCATGGTGTCTTCCCCATTTATCCCATGCAGGTATCTGTATGTCTCAGTCATGCCACCGCTTTCTCTCCTTTTCTCAAGGAGTACATTTTAAGTCCTGCAGCCTCTCCTCTTACGTCTTATCCACAAGGCCATGGACCATCTTAGCTGCCATGCACTGCTTCCACCCTATTGCAGTCCTTCCTCAGGTGTGGGCTCCTGTACCTTGTGCAGTATTCCAGGTGCAGCCACACTAACAGCCTGTACAGAGGGAGACTCACCTCCTGCCCTTTACTGATTATCCCTCTTCCTATGCATCCCAGCATTCTGTTTACTTTACTCACTGCCCTGTTACTGTGTGCAGACGTTTTTAGGCTCTCTGATATTATCACTCCTAAATCTTTTTTTTCTAGAGTACTGTCAAACACCACCCCTCATCTCGTATTGTTCATCTTCAGTCATCTGGGGCCGGAGCATTTTCTTCTGTGGCCCCAACCCTGTGGAATTCTCTACCTTATCGTATTAGAGAGTGCCTGTCCACTGAGTCCTTTAAAACAGCACTGAAGAGTTATTTATTTAAATTATCTTTTTGAATACAACATCTAGTTGTTCTGCTGTCTTTTTAATGTTTTATATTTGTATTTATTATTGTTATATGTTGCTATATTTGTTTTGTACTTGTGCGTTGGTACTCTGAAAAGCGCATTATAAATAAATATTGATTTGATTTGATTGTACCTTTGGGTTCCTTTTCCCAATGTACATTACTTTATTAGTATTAAAGTTCAGCTGCCAAATCATGGACCAACTCTCAAACCTGCTCATATCCTCCATTAGCATTCCTCTCTCTTTCTCCATGTCTACCCTTGCACAGATCTTTGTATCATCTGCAAAGAGGCAGATCTTACCCTTGATATCTTCACAAATGTCACAGATGAAAATATTTAGAAGGACTGGTCTGAGTACTGACCTCTAAGGTACCCCACTAGTCACTTCCCTCACCTCCTTAAACTCCCCATGACTACCACCCTTTGTGTTCTACCCCTAACCAGCTCTCTACCCAATCTGGCATCCTTTCGTCTACCCCTAGGTCTCTAATCTTTTTGACCAGCCTCCTGTGTGGGACTGAGTCAACGGCCTTGCTGAAGTCTATGTACTCTATACTGCATCAATTGCCTGCTGCTGTGATCCCCCGGTTGAAGAACTCAATTAGATTAGTCTGGCAAGACTAATCTGTTTGAGTTACAGTACTCCTTTAGTGCAACTTCAGACAGAAATTAAGGGCCACTTAGTAACCCCTATTTTTATGGATGGGGGTTATACTTTCAGGGCCTAAACACTTAACATCCTTGTCAAGGCAAGTACCATCACAAGTATGCAAATCATTCATAGTGTTTTGAATAAAACGTAATGCAATAGCAGTTCAACAGTCAGTATCACAAATATTATTTGTTTTTACGAATTTGTAAGCAAAAGTCTCGATGGCAAAATACCAAGAGACATTATTTTTTTAAACTTTAAAAAGGCATTCAATTCTGTACCCCATTGGGCCCTAATACATAAACTATGTTCTAAGAACATACAGTCAGGGTACATCAACTGGATTCAAAGCTGGCTAACTGGACGTTCACAGCGCATAGTCATAGATGGTCACATCTCCAACTGGAAACCTGTGTCTAGTGGAGTCCCCCAGGGATCTGTATTGGCTGCATTTACCTTTCAGGTCTTTATAGCAGATTGATCCAATAACATTGATAGCTGAATTATAAAATATGCAGATGATGGCAAAATTGGTGGAATATGTAGAAATACCATGGAAATAAACCAACTTTAAAATGATCTAGATAAATTAGCTGCATGGTCAAATAGGTGGGGCCTACATATTTTAATATCAACAAATGCAGCGTTATGCATTTTGGTTCAAAAATCATGAGCATTCATATTTCCTCAGTGGCCACCAACTACATAAAACAAAAACTGGAAAAGATCTTGGAGTCATAATATCAAATAATTTCGAATTCGACAATCAAATAACGGAAAATTTAACTAAAGCGATTAAAGTTTGGTGGTCCAACAGAAGAAATATAAAATATAAAGTAAAAGAAGTTATACTACCACTCTATAGAGCCTACATACATCCACTATTGGACTATGCAACAATTGTGGAATCCATATAAAAAAGGATATAGCACATATTGAAAAAATACAAAGAAAAATAACAAAATATATACAAGGAGCTAAAGATCTTAGCTGTAAGAATAGGTTTATTTATTTATTTATTTTGTTTGTTTTTGTTAACCGGGTAAGGCACACTAGACAGCCAAGTGCCTATTTTCAGGTGCAACCCAGGAGGGTCTTGCGGGTTCGCAAGTAACATCTTGCAGTAATAGCAGCACAGTGAGAGGTGTGTCAGTGTTGGCGAATGCAGGGCATGCTTTAGTAGGTGCATCCCTCATTCCCCAATTAGCCAGCATGCTAGCGCTGATGCAAAAATTATGTAAAGTGCCATCAACTTGAAAGAAATGTGCCACTGCAATCAGAGACAAGCTTGTCATGCAGCGACAGAGATGACACACCTCTTGTGCGTGCCTTTGCTGGTGAAACATTTCAATGAACAAGGCGGCAGCAGGACACAATCTCCAAACAAAGCCGACACTGGGGGTGCAATCCCTGTGTTGGCATGTCCCCCACCCTCACTGTGTGGCACACTGGGAGCCCAGTTCTGGTTCCATTTTTTTTTTTACCTGGAAAAAATGGTCCCTCGTGTCGCGGCATCCCCCTCCCAGCAGCACCCACCCTCTGTGCACCCCACCTCACCCCATGCCCACCTCACGGAGGAGTCCGGCACTCACGATCTTTGGTGGAGCAGGAACATGTCTGAAGGCTTTTCAAAGCCGAACTGCAAAATGAAGAAATGCCGGTAAACTGTATAATGGCATTAATGGGGGGGGGGGGAGTGTTCAATTTAGGTGGATATTGCAGCCATTTTTTTGAATTTTGGCTCCTAATTTTCAACATGGGGTTCTTGGGACCCCACCTTATGTACACATTCACGGTCATCTCGTTATTTGGTCCTGAAAGGTGATTTCGTGGTCACTGCATAGAATCACCTTTCGGGACTGATTAATGAAACAACAGTGCCACTGTTCATGAGGTGGGGTCCCAAAAAGCCTATGTTGCAAATTTGGTGAAAAAATTCCAAAAATGACTGTGTTACAAGCTTGCATTGCGCAGTTTCCACGCACGCTCGTAACTTCGACAATTTTTTATATTTTCACTCCAGATTTTCAACATTGCCATTTTTTCACACTGCCTTATGAACAGTACAGCTGTAATTTTTCACATCCTGCCTGAAATGTGTTTTCACACATCTGGTGCACAATGGAGTGGTCGCTGTGGGAAATCAACTTTCAGAGCAGACTAACAAAATCACAGTGCCACTGTTCATGAGTGGAGGTCCCAAAATACCTATGGTGAAAATCTGGTTCAAAATAATCCCCAAAATAATTGCATTATGGGCGTGCATTGTGCAGGTTCTACGCACGCTCGTGACTTCAATTTTTCATATTTTCACTCCAGATTTTCAACATTGCCATTTTGTACACCTCCTCATGAACAGTACAGCTGTCATTTTTCACATCCTGCCCAAAATGTATTTTCGCACCTGCTGTGCCAAATGGTGCAGTCATTGTGCAAAATCACCTTTTGGCTAACAAACTGATAGTGCCGCTGTTCATGAGGTGGAGTCAAAAAAAGCCCATGCTGAATATTTGGAGTGAAAATACCAACAAATGCCTGGGGCTTTAGGGTTTCCAACCATAACACCCTGTAGAGACTGACAGGCGTCAGGGGTGTGACTTGGGACTGTCACCTGTAATGCTCATGCCATTCCACCCCCACCCACACCCTGCAGCCAGTGACAGGCATCGAGGTGTGCCTTGGACTCTTCAGCCCCAAAGTTCATCCCATTCTCCTATACTGCACCCATCTCAGTGTATTTTCTTATGGAATGGGGTGAGCGTAAGGCCTGAAGACCCCAAGGCACACTGCGACACTTGTCAGTGTCTGCAAGGTAGGGTGAGGTGAAATGGCATGAGCGTTATGGCCGATGGCACAAAGTCACACCCCAATGCCTGTCAGTCTCTGCAGGGTGGGGATGGGTTTGGCATCAGTTCAATACTTCACTGCCATTCCTATTATGCATCTCTCTAACTCCTGCACTACCAATGCCAATGCCAGCAAGACAACATTCGGCATTGACAAATGCTTGTTGATTAAATGCCCTTACAGACCAGGAGAATGCGAGGAGATCTCTTGATGACTTGGGAAATAATTAACCACCAATACCTTATGGAGAACACAGGTCTTGATTTTAAACAAACTAACAATAGAGTGCATCCACTACAGTTGAGTAGAAAAAAGCATATGACAAAAAAATGGACAAACTTTTTCTCCCAAAGAGTAATACACCCATGAAACTCATTACCTACATCAGTAGTTATTAGTGAATCTAAAGAAATATTCACAAATAGATTAGACAAATACATGTCAACAGAACATTCTCTAGTATATCACGGGTGAATGGTAGGAGCTCTACATGGGCCTCGCCCTCTGCTCTTTAACCTTATCTTAGTGAGTCTTAGTGAATCAAAAGTATAATCTGAGTACAATTAACATCCACACTGAGTCCCTTCTTTCCTCACATAAAGCACATGAGTCCATAAGCATGTAAAGCTCTGAGCCTCTTTATGGCATATAGTTCCAGAATCTAAATAGAGCTCTCAGTGCACAGACTAAACTACAGCAGCATCCTGGCAACACTGTCTAAAAATGAATCCCACTCTCTACTGCCATTTGGAAGCAGTCCCGCTAATAAACAGTTATACAAACATAGAATCCGATAGCAGATAAGGACCACTTCACCCACTCAATCTGCCCATTTTTCTCCCTGCCTGTACCGTCACGGCAAACCCTACTTAATCTCTGGCTCCTCCTCCTTGCCTCCCACTAAGATTCCCTTGCACCTATTGCATTCATGCTTGAACACCACCTCTTCTTTTCCCACCACCACCACCTCTGCTGAAAAACTGTTCCAGGCATCCACCACTCTTTCAGTGAAGAAGTACTTCCTCACATCTCTCTTGAATTTACCTTTTCTGCTTCATTGCATGTCCCCTTGTTCTCATGCATCTTTCCCTCTGAAAAATACTCCCCTGCTGTACCTTATTTACCCTCATGAGGTATTTATAGGTCTCTATCATATCACTTCTCACTCTTCACTCTTCCAGGGAATACACATTGAGGTCCTTCAGTCTCTCTTTGTAGGCCTGCTGATACAGATTCTGCACCATTTTAGTTGCCCTCCTCTGGAGAGCCTCCACTCTATCTCCTTCCTGAGATGTGGTCTCCAGAACTGGACACAGGACTCCAGGTGGGGTCTCACCAGTTATCTATACACTGGCAACACTATCTCCTTCCTTCTGCTGGTGATACCCTTCCCTATGCACCCCAATATCCCACAGGTCCGACCCTCTTGTCGCACTGCCTCGCCACCATTAGATCATCAGATATGACTACTTCCAGGTCCATTTCTTCTTTGGTGACCATCAGTATCTCTTCTCCCATACTGTACTCCACCTCAGGGTTTCTGTGCCCCGAGGCATGCATTTGCACTTTTTCACTTTGAAACCAAACTGCCACACCCTTGACCACTCCTCAAGTTTTTTCAGGTTTCTGCATATTCTTTCCACCCCCTCTGTAGCGTCCACCCTAATACAGATTTTGAAGTCATCCACAAAGAGGAAGACTTTCCCTTACAGCTCATCTGCAGTCTTACTTACAAAGACAATAAAGAGGACTGGTCCCAGTACTGAGCCCTGTGGTTCCTTGCTGGTCACCCTCCCATCCCCAAAATGAACTCCGTTTACCACCATCCTCTACCACCTATCCCTAAACCAATTTGTTACCCAGTTTACCACAAGCTGACCAATCATTGTATTTCCAACATAAACCTGCAAAAGAAAATATTAGTACAGTACATCAACTACCCTGGTTAATGTCACCAATGACAGCCGGCCCGGTGGTGCTGAGGGTTGAGGTGCTGGACACCACACCTCATGCCACACCGGTGACCTGGGTTCAGGAACGAGCCCGGGTCATCGGAGGTTGGGGAGGAGGACGTTGATTGGCTGCCGATTGGCAGTCTTCTGCCTTGGGAGGGTGGATAGGTCTCCTCGGAGGTTGGCTGCCCCCTGGTGGAGACTGGGTTGCTGCGCCACTTCTGAGGAGTGCCGGCACTATGCCGAGGGAGGGCAGAAGAGGCTGTTGACTAGAGCTGCGGTGCGCATCTGCGCCTCCACATGCATGTGTCACCACTTCTGGGGCCTCGGGTAAGATATGAACAAATAGGGGCAAAAACAGAGGAAATATTGGGGGCCACCTAGGATGAAGCCTCCAGGCTGGCTCTGGAGTTCTGCTGGGACGTGCATAGCGCAATAAGTTCCCAAATGACCCCGAGTCCGATAAGACTGGCAAATGGGCTGGTGGCCCACCGAGGAGGATAAAAATAATTGTAAAAAAAAATTTTTACCAATGACTGACTCACAGTCATAGCCCTTGATCACAAACTCACCAATGCAGCAGTCTTCCTAGATTTCAGTAAAGTCTTCGATACTGTTGACCATAATATCATTCTGAGTAAACTCATGAATGTAGGTATCAGCTCCACTTCTGTGGTCTGGTTTAGTGAGTATCTTTTGGGATGATAGCTGTAGCTAAAGCTGCAAGTCCCGAACTCTGCTGCACAGCTCCAAAGGAGGTTGGTGCTGTCAGTGGGCGGCTATCCCAAAAGGTACAACTTACTCCAAGAAGACAGCACTCAAATAGTAAGAAATGCCAAAATTCCCAACAAGATGCAAATGCAGCAATTTATTTTGGCAAGCCAGAACTACACCATTCAGACCCCAGCACTTCGGTGGTTAAGCTTTCCTCAGTGGAGTGGTCTGGGAATGCACTGCACTCATTTAAAAAAAAAAAGAAAGAAGTTATGACATCACAGTTCATGTGCAAATAGTGTTCAATATAAAAATGCATGTAATACATATAGAATCATTACACAAAATAACAACTATACATGTATTACAAGGTTATCAAAAATATACAGAGATTCAAAGATCTCATATGTTCTATTTCTTTTCTTTTATATATTTTATTCCATTTCATTAATTTCAGAATATTTCTCATCATAAATCCTCTGTATAAAATGCAGTTTTGTATTGAGCACTATTGGCACATGACCTGTGATGTCATCACTTCTTTTTGTATTTAAATGAGCGCAGTGCATTCCCAAGCCATTTCCCCTGAGGAAGGCTTGACCACCGAAGTACATTATTGTGAATTTTGGCATTTCTTTCTATTTGAGTGCTGTCGTCTTGGAGTAAGTCGTAGCTAAAGCTGGAAGGTTTCTCATCCTGCAGTGTCCCTATCTGCACAGGAGTGCCACAGGGGATCTATTCTGGGGCCACTCTTATTTAGAATTTATACCAAAGATGTAGGGTCAAACACTGTAACCGCTGAATTACACCTTTATGCTGATGACACTGTTCTGTTATCAGTTCCACCATGGCCATTGCAATGGTGAGCTGCAAATTGTGTTTGACCAACTCCAGACCAATCTGTGTACCTCCAAAGCTTCTTTTAAATGTTTCAGAAACTAAGTATATGATATTCTTCTCAAAACAGTATCGGAAGGAACTCCTCCATTCCCGGCATTATCACGCTTCTGGATGACAAACTGGAACTTGTAGAGACTTTCAAGTATCTTGGTCTGTAGCTGGATAACAAACTATCTTTTAACATGCATATTGACAGTCTTTGCAAGAAGCTGTGCCTGAGACTTGGCTTCTGTTTCAGGAATGAAAAAAAGATTAGTACAGGAACCTTCCTTCCATAGCTCGACAATGGTGATATTCTATACAGAAGTAACTCATGCTCTGTCATACAGCACTTCATTTCATCTCTGGCCTTCCTCCTAGAACACACCATTGTTCCCTCAGTTCAACAGTTGTTGGCATTCACTTGCTTTTAGAAGGCTAAGAAATTGACATATGTTTTATTTTATTTATTTATTTATTAATTATGTGGTCCTACAAGGCCATGTGGAGCTTATTGCCACATACTGCATATTTCAAATCTTCTCAAGAGGTCTGTCAGGTAGTACATTCTAAGGAAAAAAACACATTATTCTTCTTAAAGTTTCAAGGCGCTCCACAAGAATTGGAAACATGGCTTTTAGTTGGCTCGCCCCCACACAATGTAACAAATTGCAAGAATCGCTTAGAATTAATTCTCTAGCCAGCCTTTATTCCTCTATGGCTTTACTTGATTAACACTGTGTATACAAATGTGAAAACCACTTATGTATCCCGTAAATTTTGTTTTGCCAAACTAATAAAAATTGCTCCCATCAGGCTATTCCCTAAACCTAGGTCTGCTTGACCGCTGATTCCACATCTCTCTGCCTCCTAACTTCTATTTGCTTTCATTGATAAATTTGAGTCTCCCTATCCTTGTATCACTTATTGTACCATTAGCCGCTCCAGGTCACTGTTTTAGCCTAGTACCCACTATATGATGTTATTATATATAGAAACATAGAATTTGATGGCAGATAAGGACCGCTTGGCCAGCCTTGTCTGCCCATTTTCCTACCTGATGGATAAGCTGCAGATTTTAATTAATCAACAGCTTACTTCCTCCTACCTCCACTAGAATTGCCTTATGCCTGCAAATGCATTCTTGAATTCTCCCACGGTTCCTGACTCCACAACCTCCTCAGGAAGGCTTTTACATGCATCTACAACCCTCTCTGTGAAAAAATACTTTCTAGCATTACCTCTGAGCTGTCCCCCCTCTATCTTCAAATTGTGTCCCCTTGTTCTTGCACATCTCTTCTTCTGAAAGATACTACCCTCTTGTACTTTGTTAATTCGCTTGAGATACTTGAAAGTTTCTATCATGTCCCCCTCTCCCTCCTTTCCTCAAGGGTATACATATTAAGCTGCTTTAGTCTCTCCTCGTATGTCTTCTGGTGCAGACCCTGCACCATTTTGGTTGCCCTCCTCTGAACAGCCTCCACTCTATCTATGTCTTTGCAGAGATGGGGTCTCCAGAATTGCAGGCAGTACTCCAGATGGAGTCTCACTAACTGTCTGTACAGAGGGATAACAACTTCCTGTTTTCTACTGTTGATGCCTCTCCCTATGCATCCCAGTATCCCCCCCAGCCCTCCATACTGCCTACTCACATTTCTTGCCCACCTTTAGGTCATCTGATATAATTACTCCTAGGTCTCTTTCGATTTTTGTTGTTGTTATTAACTCACCCCCATTGTGTACTCTTCCCTTGGGTTTTTGTTTCCCAGATGCATTATCTTGCACTTCTTTGCATTGAATCTGAGCTGCCACTTATTTCACCATTCCTCCAACCTTGCCAAGTCCCTTTTCATTCTTTCCACCCCACCTTGTGTATCAACCCTGTTGCACATCTTTGTGTCATCTGCAAAGAGACATACCTTTCCTTCCAGGTGCTCTCCAATGTCACTTATAAAGACATTTAAGAGTACTGGTCCCAGTACCAAACCCTGCGGTACCCCGCTAGTTACCTTCCTTTCTTCACTGTGGACTCTGTTTACTATTACCCTTTGCATCCTGTTGTCCAGTCAGTTTTTTATCCAGGCTACCACCTTGGGACCCTCTCCAAGGCTGGCTAACTTGTATATTAATCTTTTGTGTGAGACTGTGTCAAATGCCTTGCTAAAATCTAGGTAGGCCATATCCACAGCCCCTCCCTGGTCTACTACTTTGGTCACCCAGTCAAAGAAATCTATTAGGTTCGTCTGGCCTTCCTGCTGTGAAACCATGCTGCCTTGGGTCCTGTGCCCCACTGGCCTCTAGGTACTCAACAATTCTTTCCTTCAGAAGTGATTCCATCATTTTCCCTACCACTGAAGTCAAACTAACTGGTCTGAAGTTTCCTGCCTCTGCCCTTCTCCCACTTTTGTGAAGTGGAATCAAATTTGCCCTCCTCCAGTCCTCAGCTACCACTCCATCCTCCCATGATTTGTTAAAGAGAGTAGTCAGTATTGTTACCAGTTCTACCCTTAGTTCTTTTAGAATTCTTGAGTGAATCCTATCAGGCCGCATTGCTTTGTCCACCCTCAGTTTCAAGAGTTCTTTCAAAACCCTTTCTTCTGTGAATGGACTAGTATCGACCCCCCCTATTCAGAGTTTCTCCCTTGTTTGGTTTAGGTACCTCCCCCTCCTCTTCTGTTGTGAATATTGAGCAGAAATATTCATTCAGAATCCCTGCTTTTTCGTTGTCACCCTCTACCCACATTCCCTCCCCTTTACTAAGTCTGTGTATCCCTCCCTTGGTCTTTCTTTGCTCCCTAATGTACCTATAAAGGGTTTTTATCCCCCTTCTTAACAAAGTTGACTATCTTTTCCTCATTTTGTGCTTTTGCTATTCTGACTGCCTTCCCTGTCTCCTTCTGCCATAACTGATAAAGTTCTCTGTCCTGCTCCTTTGGTGTTTCCTTATATTTCCTGAATGCTGTCCTTTTCTCCTTAACCATCCCTGCCACCTCTTTTGAGAAGCATAGTGGTTTTTTCCTTCATTTTGTTTTGCTGGTTTGCTTCACACAAAGGCTTGTTGCCTCTGCAATGGCTGTTTTGATTATTCCCCATTGTTCCTCCATCCCTCCTTCTTGCCTGTTTGCTAGTGCTTTTCTGAGGCACTCTCTCATTTTCCCAAATTCAGCCTTCCTAAAGTCTAATACTTTTGTTTTTGTATGGCTTGACTCTATGGCTGTGTTTATTGTGAACCACACTGTTTGGTGGTCACTTGTTCCCAGATGGCTACAAGACCTGCTTTATTTTAATCTGTACTTTAATGTGTTGCTTTGTTTGCTCCAATTTTGTAATGTATACTCTATAACATGTTATATGTGTCCTGTCTTTTATGACGTGGGAACCTTTGTAAACAAGCTTTTGGCTCAAAGGTTGTTAATCTGAGATTACAATACATAAATAAATAAAGAACAAAGAAACAAGGTACTGCGTCAGCATGTGGTCTGAAAAATAAAACAAAATTATCACTGCATTTAATATTACCATTTTGTTTTGTTAAAAATTGCAGTTGTGGACCTGGCCCAGTGGCGTGGAGTACTGAGGCATCATGCCTTACCTCCTGCCATGCCGGTGATCCATGTTCATGGTGCGAGTGGGTCACGGGGTTCAGTCTGGGAGTTGGAGGATTGAGCATCCCAAGGACATCTCTCCTCCTCCGGGGGAGGGAGGAAGGACCAGCGATTGGTGCTTGCCTAGCCCATAGTGGAGGCTGGGGAATGGCACACCAATGCTCTACAAGGTGGGTGGAGGTGGGGCAGATGCCTGGCATGCCGCACATGGGAGCATATTCGACACCGCCTTTGGCATCATTGCATGCCCTTCCTCCCCCAAAAAAAGAGGACAAATGTCTCCAGCGGTTGGATGAATGAGGGGCTTGCAGGTCCCACTCCCCAACCAGCCGGGTGCCAACCAGAACTGGATCCAGTCATCGGTGGGGGCCTTGGGATCCCCTGCCGATCCTGCCAGCGGGAGAAAAGCCCTGGAGGAAGATGGTCAGTGCTGACGTTGGACATCAGGAGCATGGGATTGGGGCTCCCTCCTTGCAAGAACAAGGGAGGCAGTATAGTGCAGTGGTTTAAGGCTCTGAGCTGCAAATCTGGTGACATCCAGCAGACCAGACCTGGGTTTGAATCCCACAGCTTCCACTTACATACTGTGTGACCCTGAGCAAGTCACTTAACTTCTTTGTGCTCCCAGGATGCTCCTGTAAAAAAGCTTTCAGCTTAGTGTGCTACTCCTGGTTAAACAGCTAAAAAAAAAAGAACAAAGAAACAAGGTGCTGCATCAGCGTGTAGTCTGAAAACAAAACAAAATTATCACTGCATTTAATATTACCATTTTGTTTTGTTAAAAAGTGCAGTTGCGGAGCTGATCCGGTGGCATGGAGGGCAGAGGCATCGTGCCTTACCTCCTGCCATGCCGGTGACCCATGTGAGCAGAGTAAGCTGGTCACTGGGGGTCGGCCAGGGAGAAGGAAGATCAAGCACCCCAAGGACAACTCTCCTCTTCCGGGGGGGGGACCAGTGATCGGTGCTTGCCTAGCCCTAGCGGAGGCTGGGGGATAGCACATTGATGCTCTACAAGGTGGGTATCGGCGGGGCAGATGTCCGGCATCCCACACATGGGAGTGTGCATGACACCACCACTGGCATCATTGTACATCCTTCCTCCCAAAAGAAAAGTGGAAAAATGTCTCCAACGGTTGGATGAAGGAGGGGCTCACAGGTCCCACTCCCTGGCCAGCTGAGTGCTGACTGGAACTGGATCCGGTCTTCGGTGGGGACTTTGGGGATTCTCCACCAACCCTGCCGGGGGGGAAGCCCTGGAGGAGGATGGTCAGTGCTGACATTGGATGTTGGGGGGACGGGACTGGGGCTCCCTCCTTGCAAGAATAAAGAAACAAGGTGCGTCAGCATGTGGTCTGAAAACAAAACAAAATTATCACTGCATTTAATATTACCATTTTGTTTTGTTAAAAAGTGCAGTTGTGGAGCTGGCCCAGTGGCACGGAGGGCTGAGGCATCATGCCTTACCTGCTGCCATGTCAGCAAATGTGTGAACGGGTCACCGGGGGTCGGCCAGGGAGAAGCAGGATCGAGCATCCCAAGGACAGCTCTCCTCCTCTGGGGAGGGCGGGACCAGTGATCGGTGCTTGCCTAGCCCCTAGTGGAGGCTTGGAGATAGCACACTGATGCTCTGCAAGGTGGGTGGGGGTGGGGCAGATGCCTGGCGTGCTGCGCATGGGAGTGTGCGTGACACCGCCACTGGCATCATTGCGTACCCTTCCTCCCAAAGGAAAAGAGGAAAAATGTCTCCAGTGGTTGGATGAAGGAGGGGCTCATAGGTCCCGCTCCCCGAGCAGCCGGGTGCCAACTGGAACTGGATCCAATTTTCAGTGGGGACCTGGGGATCCCCCACCGACCCTGCTGGGGGGGCAAGCCCTAGAGGAAAATGGTCAATTCTGACACTGGACATTAGGGGGATGGGACTGGGGCTCCCTCCTTGCAAGAACAAATAAACAAGGTGCTGCATCAGCATGTGGTCTGAAAACAAAACAAAATTATCACTGCATTTAATAATACCATTTTATTTTGTTAAAAAGTGCAGTTGTGGTGCCGTCTTAGTGGCATGGAGGGCTGAGGCATCATGCCTTACCTCCTGCCATGTGGCAACCCATGTGAGCAAGTCCCCAGTGGGTCAGCCGGGAGAAAGAGGATCGAGCATCCCAAGGACAGCTCTCCTCCGGGGGGGGCACCAGTGATCGGTGCTTGCCTGGCCCCTAGCGAAGGCTTAGGGACAGCACACCAATGCTCTACAAGGTGGGTGGAAGTGGGGAAGATGCCCGGTGTGCCATGCATGGGAGTGTGCTCGACACCACCACTGGTGTCATTGCACACCCTTCCTCCCAAAAGAAAAAAGGAAAAATGTCTCTGGTGATTGAATGAAGGAGGGGCTCACAGGTCCCACTCCCTGATCAGCCAGGTGCAAACCGATCTGGATCCGGTCTTCAGTGGGGGTATGGAGATCCCCACCAAACCCACCGGGGGGGCAAGCCCTGGGAGAAGATGGTCGGCACTGACAGTGGACATTAGGGGCCGGTACTGGGGCTCCCTCCTGAATTTGGGCCACCGGAGACAGGGGGGAAAAAATAATTAAAAAAAAAATTTGCAGTTGTGTATTACTAAAATTTAAAAATTGCAGTTGTTCTTTCCCTCTGTAAGCTTCCATTCCCTTTCTAGTCACTGTATATTATGTCTAAAATAAGATCTTTCATGTTATCCTGCTTCCAATTTGCAGTATTTGCTAATATCAACCCCCTGTATTATGCTTTTTACTTTCGTTTCTATTGTTTTGTTGCCTGTCCTAACCAGGACCTCCTTGTAAATGAGCAATGGAGCTTTTTCTTGATAAAATACATAAACACAAATATAATACCAATTCAGGACAAGCAAGTCATTAAGTGCCTTTCTCAGACCTGTATATGCAAATTGCTCCCTTTTCTGGAACGCAACAACAAATAACTGCACTACAATCAAAGTTTCCATAAAATAGTTAAATGGTACAGGGATTTTCTATAGCTAACTCTAACTTACAGTATTTCCAATAGGCAAAAAGGTTATAAAATTAAAAGTTCCTGAGCATTAGGATAACAATTAGACTAACCCTGAAGGGTCTGGACCATGCAAAGTGATATAAAGTAGTTAGAAATTATTTTATTTTCAGCATAGACCTTGCAACTTGAATATAGCACAGCCTTAACCCTGGAGTTTGAAAAAAATTGTTATATGTTTTCAGAATTATAGCTAATTGTACAGGACTTCAATTAGGATCCTGACAAGTTGAATCAGTATTTCTACATACTGTGTGCTACACTGAAATTGATTTTTGAATTAAAAATAAAATGCACTGATAAGTTTAATAATAGTTTATATAATAATGTGATAGAAACTTGCACTGAAAACCATGACTGGGACATGGCCATACCAGGCTATACACTGCTCAGGAAAGACGGAGTGTAAAGGAAAGGAATTGGTGTGGTGCATGATGTGAGGGAAAGCTTAAAAGTGAAGGAGATACAAGGAATACGGTTGGGGGGGGGAGAAAAGGTACTGTTGGTCACCTTGGTGTCGGGGAATGGAGCCACTATTCACACTGGCACGATCTACAGATCTCCAGCACGGGGGAGGAATTGGACAAGGTACTGGTAAAAGCCACTAGCAAAATGGCAGAAAAGGGGGAGCTGTTGCTGGTGGGGGATTTCACTCTGCTGGATGTAGATTGGAGCCTTCCAACTGCAGCTTCAACTAGAAGCAGGGACATCCTGGACTCCCTGCAGGGAGCGTTCCTCAGGCAATCAGTCAGTGAACTCACTCATGATGGGGCAATACTGGACCTGGTACTCACTAACAGGGACAGTGTTCCAGACGTCAAGGTGGCTGGCCACCTGAGGAGCAGTGATCAACGTACAGTGTGGTTCAGTATAAGGACAGCTGCAGAACTGAACCACACACAGACGAGGGTCCTTGACTTCTGGAAGGCAGATTTTATAAAGATGGGTGAGATTCCTCAGATAACCTGGCAGGAGGGGATGATGGGAGGGGTAGAGGAACAGTGAGCAAAGCTAAAAGGGGGCATAGTGAAAGTAACAAACCTCTATGTCAATCAAGTGAACAAAAGCAAGATGAAAAATAGACTGCTATGGTTCTTGAAAGAGGTGACAGAAAAGGTAAAGGCTAAAAGGGCTGAATTCAGAAGGTATAAGGAGAAGCAGAGGAAGGAGGATGGGGAGGTGTAACAGGTGAAACAGAGGGAAGCAGGGAAAGCAGTAAGGAGCATGAAGGCACAAACTGGAGAAAGAATAACCCAGGTGGTAACAAAAAGGGACAAGACACTTTTTAAGTATGTAAGCTAAAAGGTGGAGACTAAGGAAGGGACTATAAGGGTAAAAAGGGAAGAGGGGACTGTGCAGAGGGGGACTAGGAAAAGAAGACATCTTGAACAAATACTTCTGCTCAGCATTCACAGAGAAAGGGGAAGGGGAGAGTCTGCAAAAAAATAACAGAAACTTTGGAGGTGGGGGTGGGGGGAGGTGGACACTAGCCCTTTTTCGGAGGTAAGATTCCTGAAGGGACTTGCTAATCTGAAAGTGGACAAAGCAATGGGACCAGACAGTGTTCATCCAAGGGTGTTGAGGATCTCAGGGAGGTACTGGCTGCACCTCTGACACTCCTATTTAACAGATCACCAGAAACCAAAGTGGTTTCGGAGGACTGGAGGAGGGAAGATGTAGTCCCACTTGACAAAAGTGGAAGCAGGGAGGAGGCTAGCAATTATAGTCCAGTCAGTCTGACATCAGTGGTGGGAAACTTAATGGAAACACTGCTGAAGAAAAGGATTGTGGAATATCTTGAATCCAACAGATCACAACACCCAAGGCAGCATGGACTCATGGGGGTGGGGGTGTGGCATGTCAAACGAATCTGATTGATTTGTTTGATTGGATGACCAAGGAATTAGATCAGGGTGGAGCGGGTGGATGTGGCTTACCTTGATTTCAGTAAGGTTTTTAACACTGTTCCACACAGGAGACTAGTAAGCAAGCTGAGTTGCTTAGGAGTGGGACCACAGGCAAACTGGGTAAGAAATAGGTTAGGGGATAGGTGACAGAGGGTGGTGGTAAACGGAGTTCACTCTGAGGAAGGGAGTGTGACCAGCAGGGTATCTCAGGGATCAGCGCTGGGACCAAACCTCTTTAATGTCTTTATAAATTACATTGCAGTGGAACTGGAAGGGAAGCTCTGCCTCTTTATGGATGACACCAAGATCTGCAACAGGGTGCACACTCTGGGGGGGGGGGTGGAAAGGATAAGTACAGACCTGAGAAAACTCAAAGAGTGGTCAAGGGTATGGCAGCTGGGCTTCAATGCAAAAAAAAAGTGCAAAATAATGCACTTTGGGCAGAGAAGCCTAGGGAAGAGTACAAAATGGGTGGAGTGGCACTGACTGCAACCAAGCAGGAAAGAGACAGAGGGGTAATCATATCAGATGACCTAAAGGTGGCCAGGCAATATGATAAGGTAGTTGGGAGGGTGAGTGGGATGATGGGGTGCATAGGAAGGGGTATCACCAGCAGAAAGAGGGAGGTGGTGTTGCACCTGTTTAGATCACTAGTAAGACCGCACCTTGAGTACTGTGTCCAGTTCTGGAGACCACATCTCTGAGAGGACATAGGCACAGTGAAGGCGGTCCAGAGGAAGGCAACTAAAATGGTGCACTGTCTGCAACACAAGCCCTACAAGGAGAGAGACTGAAGGACCTCAATATCTACACCCTGAAAGACAGGAAGGTGGGGGTGGGTATGACAGAAACCTTAGCCCTTACAGCACCGTGGGAGTATATATGCATCCTGAATCTAGATACCTTCAAACATACTCAGCACTCAAAGTGATTAAGATAGCTCACGGGGGTAAACAGGGTACAGGAGGGAAGTATTTTTAAGAAAAAAAGAAACTCAAGAACAAGGGGATATGATATGAACCTGGAGGGAGCTAGATTCAGGAGAGATGTGAGGAAGGACTTCTTCACAGAAAGAGTGGTGGATTCCTGGAACAGCCTTCCAGTGGAGGTGGTGAAGACAAAGACAGTGGGTGAGATATTCAAGGGGTTGCGCCATGCGCAACCACTGTATCGCCAGCGCGATATTCAAAGGGATGTTGCACCGCGCCGATCCCGATGCGCCGAGGTGTACCAATGTGTACGGTGCAAGGCGGGGTGTACCCATTCATATCCTGCAACATCCCGATATTCACCCTGGGATGGCGAGACATGCTGGTGCAACCCCTACTTGCGCCAGCACTGGTGCTCAAGCGTTGAGCCACAAAGAAATAGGAACAGGCTGGCCACCACAGGTGAGCTGCCCTATTGCAGGACGACTAACACGGCGGCACGCCAGCTGTGGGTGGCCACCCAAGCTCCTGTTGGTGTCGCGCCCCCCCCCCACGCCCGATCGCGGACATTGTACCTGTACCAAAATCCCTGGTGGTCCAGTGGACCGCTTCCAGCCCAATTGCAGGCATATCAATTGTAAATTACAAGTCCGATATCCCTGGTGGTGAGTGGACCGCTTCCAGCCCGATCGCGGGCATATCTATTGTAAATTACAAATCCGATATCCCTGGTGGTCCAGTGGACCGCTTCCAGCCCGATCACGGGCATACGTAGACTAGAACAGTTTACACTAACCCTGGTGGTCCAGCAGTACCCCCCCTCCCTCCCCCACTGGGCCCGCCACTCCGCCCCAGTCAGCGGGGCAGCAGCTCCCCACCGCCAGCCGACTGACTGCATACATGCGGCTGTACCCGATGGTCCACAGAGTGGGCCAATGGCGAGCAATTTCATACCATACTACACAGTCCCGATATGTGAATGGATCCATTCGCATATCTGGACTGTGTAGTATGTGCCAGCCTGCATCGCCCATCGCCCACACTGTAATGGCGGGTGTACAGCCATACTGTACACAGTCAGTCGGTGGGCAGCCGGGCTGCTGGCGGGTGGGGAGCTGCCGCCTGCCGCTGACCGGGAAAGGGGATGGCGGGGCTCAGTGGGAGGAAGGGGGGTACTGCTGGACCACCAGGGTTGGTTTAAACTGTTCTAGTCTATGTATGCCCACGATCTGACTGGAAGCAGTCCACTGGACCACCAGGAATATCAGACTTCATTATTTTAATAGATATGCATGCGATCAGGCTGGAAAGCGGTCCACTGGACCACCAGGGATATCGGACTTTATTTGATTCATACATATGCCCATGATCGGGCATTGGAGCACTTTTGCCTTGCTGTGCAGGGAGCGTTGGTCCCAGACAGCTGCAGCCTGGCAGGGCGCCAGGTGCAAGTCGCCAGGGATCGGCGCACCTGCATGCAAATGGGGCCATAATGGCATGCTAATGGCCCCAGTTGTGCCTTGCATGCATTATGGCTCCATTTGCATATCCACCGCTGAATATCACGGTTCCTGCACCTAGCACAACCGCACTTGCGCTAGCGCATCCCTCTGCTCCTCTCTTACCACTTGCGATGGTGCAGTACCACTGCGCCATGCGCAATGCGGGAGGCCACATTGCCATGTTCAACGGTGCTGAGCCATGGCACAGCACCATTGAATATCGCCCAGCACACTCCCTGGCACATTCCAGTTGCGCTGCGCCCAGCTTGCGCCCCTGCCTGGCGCATGTCTGAATATCCGACCCAGTGTGTGGGGGGGAGGGGGTCAAGAATGCATGGGAAAGGCATAAGCATATCTTAGTGGAAAAGAAGAGGGGGAGGGAGAAAGAGCCAGAGATCAATTAGGCTCTGTGGTGATGCTGTAAGAAGGGGAAAAATGGCAGACTGGGTGGGCCAAGCAGTCCTTATCTGTTGCCAAATTCTATGTTTCTGTGCAAGATACACGATCACAGTATATGGCTTGGTTTACATAAAGTTAAAACTAATATAGAACAGATCATACAGTGTTTTTATATTTATTTTAGAGCAATTCTGGATAGAGTTCAAAATATCTTTAAATGTAACAGTCACTTGAATAACAGTATGTGAAATCTAAGTTATATGTACCATTGGAATCATTATTGTTATAACAGGCATATTTGTATTCTGATAAAGTGGTCCAGGGCACCCCAAAAAGCTGATTGTAATATGTCCTTCAGCCAAACAAGGGAACCCTAGAGTAAAAACAGGAAACATGGGCAGACTAAATGGGCCTGGCAGTCCTTTTCTGCCGACAAACTCTATTTATCTATGTATCTATAAACAAAAAGTGTTCATTCTTAAAACTTCACTCCAGTGAGGGAGTCGCTTTTCTCCACTGTGTGGCAGCATAATACCACAACAAAACAAAGTGTATTTTATATATACTTTACTTCACTATTTTTAATGTTTTTTTATTAGCATTTTATCTTGCTTTAGCTTAAAATCTGCCTTTCTTTCCATTGTTAACAGTCCATCTGACCTATTGTTCTCTGTGTGTTAGTTGCAGGTTCTAAGTGGATATAACAAGTTCTAACTGAAAATGACATTTTCTAAATAATGTTATTTTTTAGCAATAAAGATAAACATTGACTTTCAATTAAAATACATTATTTCCACCTAGAAAATGGGCTGGAAAAATCCTAATTGTTTGAGAACCCCCTTGCAGTCATACATTTATTTCTTCACAATGTCTGGTAAAAAAACAAGTCCCAATTGGCATGGCCACATTACTGATATCACTGTGCCACTTTCAATTTTAAAAAGATGTGGCAGCCACTTTTGCCCCTGGCTTAGCGAGCGAGCCCTCCACCCCCACCCCACTCAGCTACCACTGTTACCTAACTGCCTAGCTACCCACAAAACTTAATTTTCCATGTAAAAGGAACACGGAAATCTTTTTTTATCTCTAACTAAATGGCCAGCATAATTACGTCAGTTCTTAGCAGCACTGTCCACTCGCTTACCGAGTGAGTGAACGTGTGAGTTCCACCACCACATAAAGTTACCTCAGTGTTCACCCTACCTAATGGACCTCTCATTTCACCAGCCAACAGGTACCATCCTAAAATCCACGTTCTCCATACTGTCGAATGGAGGTACCAGTGTCTGTGTTTGGAGGGGTAGGGTACAACGATGAGAGCTGAACAAGCATGAGAGGGAGGCAGCCATGGTTAAACACACCTGCAAAACAGTGCAGTGCCCTCTACTGGCACGTGTGCTAGCAGCGGGTCTACTTTACCAAAAAAAAGCATGTAAAATAATTTCTATTCATTAAAAAAAATACATATATATATATATATATATATATATATATATATAGGGCCTGTAGCCCATTTTCTTGGTTCATTAATACACTCCAGGGTGGACAGTATTGGGATATACCAGACCTTCCATGGGCTATAAGGCCCTTCACCTGAGGCATCGGGCCTCATTACACTCCTGGGCACTCCAGTATATCCCAGTACCACCCACCCTGTCGGGTATTATTGCTTACTTAATTTAAAAGGCCTCTTATACTCCATAATAAATACTAGGCCAGATATTCAAAACTTTGCGCCGGGCAAAAGACGTTTGCACAGGTTTAGCGCGGGATTAGCGCGGGTCTGCTATATTCAAAAGGCCAAATAGCGCAGGCAAACTGCATTAGCGCTGGGCAAAATCATAATGTATGCAAGGGCAAACTGAGGGTGTGTGTACATGACTACAGGTGCAATACTATATTCAGCGACTAGCACAGCATGATGGTTTTGCACGACATAGCGCAACACTTAGCACGGTGCACATTACCGCCCAGGAAAAGGTAGTCTTAACCCTGGGCAATCAGCTTTGTGCGGTATTATGGCTTTGCGCGGTGCTTGCGTGGCTTGCATGACCTTAACAAACAAATATGACACATAGACAAAGCCAGACATAGAGGAAACATGCTGCTCACCGGTGGCATCACAATGATGCCATCATCTGCCACCAGTCCCAGCCATGCCATGCAGTAAGTGGTGACCCTACCACCAGTGGACAGCATGGCAGTGTGGCCATACAGTACACACCTGTGGACCACGCTTCTGTGGACACCAACAGATGAAAGCATACACATGCAGCACTGTGGGCATGGAGGATGTTGAGGGGAGAGTATGCGGGTGGTCAGGCTGTGCCACAGACTAGGTGTGGCCACAAGGCTGGAACACATAACGCAGTGCACATGGGACAATATTGGGAATACCCCAACACCAGTGTGCCTTTCTGATAATATATGCCCCCCCGGCCACATACCGCACAGCTGTACAAATGCCACTGCACACAAAGCCGGACATGTATATGTCACTGAGAGCATCCCATGCCAGAGGTGCAGCAGCTGTGGGTCACAAAACAGCGTAACAGTAATGTCCACTGTCAGTAAATGCCTGCATGTTGGGCCTGTCATTGTGTATAGTGCAGTCATCAGCACTGTCCTACACACCATAGGCAGTGCTGTGTCCACACACTACTGGCCCCCTTGCTACTGTACTGTCTGCTGTGTACTGCAGCATGACCTACAGTGTGACAGTTGCATGCAGCACCACCACCATCTGTGCCTATGCTGTGCTGTCCCAGTACAGCTGCAGGCAGCAGCACATGTGAATGTACAGTGCTCAAAACTGTATAACATTCCCCTAACTGCGCAGCACTAACACATTTGTGCGGGTTTAGCGCCGATAAACTAAGTAGGGTTTGGTGTAAATTGCATGCAAATTAAGGCATAATGAGATGCTAATCTGGATGTTTGCCCAGAGACTACCTAAGTAGGCTAATTTGCATGTCACTTTTGAATATGGCAAAGTTTAGCACCTGGTAAACGTGTTTACACGGGGCTAATGGTTTAGCCCTGCGCTAAACCCACAAACATGTTAGCGCTGCTCAGACAGTTCAGGGAATATTTTACACTTTTGAACACTGCATTTTCACATATGCTGCTGTCTGCAGCTGTACTGGGTCCACACATTTGCTGGCACACACATTGGCCACATAGTTCAACTCTACCTACTTTCACATCGCTGTGCTCTGTTTTGCTGTTGTGGTTTGCACTTCCTGGTTGCCATATTCAGAGCTGTCTTATTTCAGGGCTAAGTTTGCCCTGCACTCCCAGCCCAGTTTGCCCGGCCTCATTCCCATGCTATATTCAGAAGCTGTTTGCCCTGGCTATTCCTTTTGAATATGGCTTGCTTTGTGCTCCGGGCTAAGTTTGCACACCGGGCGGTGCTAATTTAGCCCCGGTGCAAAGTTTTGAATATCTGGCCCACTGTCTTCTATTATTTCACTTAGACTGCCCAACCTACAGTACAAAATACTGAGCGACTGTGGGCTTAAACCTCCCCAGCCTTCCCTTGAACTGCATTGCAATACCACAGGGCAACCCACCTGTACAATGTAAATGAGCAGCCGTAGACTTAAACCATCCTAGCCCTTCTTTGTAACAGCTGGGCCCCATCCCAGTCCACAGTCAATCTACAAGTCTTATGGGTGACAGTGACTGCTAGGTAATACCCACCTGAGCCAACCTATTGAACTCTACCAGCTACCCCTTCCTGGATAGCTCTACAAAGCTGCACTCTAACAGTGTGTGTAAATCCTTATCTCTGTATGTATATTCAGTATCTATTATCTCTAAACATTCAATATAATGACATTAACTGTAACAGGCTAACAATATTTTTAAATCCCAGGTGACTACACCCAGAATCTATTTGTGTCCAAGTCCCTTGAACAATAGTTTTTTAAATAATGTCTGCTTGAATAAAATGTCACTTGAGCAAATGTCCGTTCTTTAAAGAATCCCTGCCACCACTGGGAAAACTTTGAAAAATGTAAAATTTAGTTTATATTTCATATATTTTTCAGCAATTATGTCCCCTTTTTTCTTTATTACTGAGGAGAGTGCATTGAAAACAGAGTTACTGTCCTCTAGACTTCATCTGTTCTGGCAGCTTGTCTACACCAGACATCACAATCCCGTTTAAGACATCATCATTATGTCCACAACACAAAATTAAAATTAACAAAGTTATACAAACGCAAAGTTAAAATTCAATGCAAAAAAGTGCAAAGTTGTTCATTTCGGCAGAACCAATCCAGGGATGGACTACTACAGTATCTGGGAGGAGTGAAACTAGCAACCACCCAGCATGAGAGGAATCTAGGGGTTGCCATTTCAGACAATTTGAAGGTAGGTTGACAATGTGAAAAGGTAACTCAGAATGCCAGCAAAATGCTGGGATGCATAGGAAGGGGCATCACAAGAATTTAAATGTGGATATCTCAGCCATTCTTTGGTATTTTCTCACCAAATTTTCAACATAGGCATTTTGAGACCCCACCTCATGAACAATCTCACTGTCATCTTGTTAGTCGGTCCTGAAAGGTGATTTTGTGGTCACTGCACAGAATCACCTTTCGGGACTGATTAATGAAATGAAAGTCCCAGTCTTCATGAGGGGAGGTCCCAAAAAGCCCATGCTGAAAATTTGGTGCAAAATAATCCAAAATATGGCTGTGTTACAAGCGTGCATTGTGCAGTTTCTACGCACGCTCATAACTTCACCAATTTTTAATATTTTCACTCTAGATTTTCAACATTACCATTTTTTCACACCTCCTCATGAACAGTACAGCTGTCATTTCTCACATCCTGCCTGAAATGTGTTTTTGCACCCATGGCGCAGAATGGCGCGGTCGCTGTGCAAAATCAACTTTTGGGGTGGATTAACAAAATCACAGTGCCAGTGTTCATGAGTGGAGTTCCCAAAAAAAACATGTTGAAATGTTGGTTAAAAAAATTCCAATAAATGGCCACATTACGAGTGTGCATTGTGCAGTTTCTACTACCAACTTCACAATTTTTATATTTCACCCTGATTTTCAACATTACTCCTTTCTACACCTCCTCATGAGCAGTATACAGGTGTCATTTTTCACATCCTTCCCAAAACATGATTTCACACCTGTGGCACAGAATGGTGCGTTCGCTGTGCAATCTCAACTTCCGGGACAGATTAACGAAATGACAGTGATATTGTTCATGAGGTGGGGTCCCCAAAATGCCATACTAATAACTGGGTGAGAAAAATCCTGAAAATGCCAGAGTTACGTGCGTCCGTTGAATTGTGGCACCCGCGGTGCCTTTCAACGCCTGTATCTTGAAAACGATTTGAGATACAGATTTTTCATGCTCAGCAGCTTAGCCCACCTTCAGGTGGGCTAAGCACCCCTGGAGGTTTGTAAGCCATGATTGCAACTGCAGTGGAATTTTTTCCATATTGTCTGTGGTTACTGAGATATTGCCAAATTAGTGTTACAAGGGTTACATTTAATGACTATAGGGCTGCCGTATGCCCATACTTATGTGTACGTGGGGGTTCTGCGCTCCCACTTATGCATATCATTATGCAACAATGGGTAGCGTGAGGAGAGCGCAGGGCTAGGACAGCCCACGCTCCCAAAACCACATACCAGTTACATTACACTTTCTCAAAAAGAAGGGAAATTCATTACAAAAAACTACATTAATGCATCAGTTAGGGTTTGTATTAAAACGTAAAAAGCTGGGAAATTCAACATTAGGGTTACCAACTCTACCACCCCACTGTACCATCTCATCTTTGTTTACACATGGAAATGGGGTGAGAGTTAGGGCAGATGACTCCAAGGCAAACCCTGACACCTGTTGGTGTATGGAGGGTGGGGGTGGGGTGGTAGGGTTGGTAATCCTAACATCGAATTTCCCAGGTTTTTACATTTTAATAAAAACCCTAACTGATGCATTAATGTAGTTTTTTGCAACGAATATATACACACACACATGTTACCAAGCCTACTACCACACCCCCACTCCCCCATCCTCCACACCCCAAAAGGGGTTGGAGTGTGGCTTGGAGTCATCAGCCCTAACTCTCACCCCATTCCATGTGTAAACAAAGATGAGATGGTACAGTATAGGAGAATGGGGTGAGAGTTAGGCCCAATAACTCCAAGGCACACCTCGATGCCTGTTGGTGTGTGGAGGGTTGGTGGGGTGGGATGGTAGGGTTGGTAACTAACATCAAATTTCCCAGCTTCTTACGCTTTAATAAAAACCCTAACTGATGCATTAACGTAGTTTTTTGCAATGAATTTCCCTTCTTTTTGAGAAAGTGTAATTTAACTGGTATGTGGTTTTGGGAGCATGGGCCCTCTGGGCCCTGCGCTCCCCTCACGCTACCCATTGTTGCATAATGATATGCATAAGTTGGAGTGCGGGCACTTATACATAAGTACGGACATACCGCAGCCTTATAGTCATGAAAAGTAACCTTTGTAACACAAATTTGGCAATATCTCAGTAACCGTAGCAACTACGGAAAAGATTCCATTGCAGTTGTAATCATGACGTTGAAACCTCCATGGGTACTTAGTCCACCTAAGCTGCAGAGAGTGAAAAATCCATATCTCAAATCATTTTCGAGATATGGGTGCCGAAAGGCACCAAAGGAGCCACAATTCAATGGATGCATATAACTCTGGCATTTTTAGGATTTTTTTAACCTAATTTTCAGCATGGCAGTTTGGGGACCCCACCTCATGAACAATGTCACTGTCATTTCATTAATCTGTCCCGAAAGTTGAGTTCACACAGTGAATGCGCCATTCTGCACCACAGGTGCTAAATCATGTTTTGGGCAGGATGTGAAAAATGACAGCTGTATACTGTTCATGAAGAGGTACAGAAAAGGGTAATGTTGAAAATCAGGAGGGAAAATATGAAAAATTGGCGAAGTTACAAGCGAGAGTAGAAACTGCACAATGCATGCTCATAACGTGGCCATTATTGGGAATTGGTTAACCAAATTTTCCACATGAGCATTCTGGGAAATCCACTCATGAACACTGGCACTGTGCTTTTGTTAATCCATCCGGAAAGTTGATTTTGCACAGAGACCACACCATTCTGCACTAGAGGTGCGAACACACATTTTGGGCAGGATGTGAGAAATGACAGCTGTACTGTTCGTGAGGAGGTGTGAAAAAATGGCAATGTTGAAAATCTGGAGTGAAAATATAAAAAATTGGTGAAGTTACAAGCATGCATAGAAACTGCACAACACATGTTTGTAACACACCCGTGTTTTGGATTTTTT
Organism: Neoceratodus forsteri; assembly: GCA_016271365.2. Taxonomy (NCBI): domain Eukaryota; kingdom Metazoa; phylum Chordata; order Ceratodontiformes; family Ceratodontidae; genus Neoceratodus; species Neoceratodus forsteri. The sequence goes on along the minus strand of CM057454.1, from coordinate 353,831,578 downwards.
GCACCAAATTTTCACCGTGGGATTTTTGGGTCCTCCTCTCATGAACACTGGGGCTGTAATTTCATTAATCAGTCCCAAAAGGTGATTCCATGCAGCGACCACAAAATCATCTTTTGGGATTGAGGAACGAGATAACAGTGACATTGTTCATGAAGCGAGGTCCCAAGATGCCAACGTTGAAAATTTGGTGAGAAAATACTAAAAACTGGCAGAGATATCCACATTTAAATTCGTTGTTTGTATCAGAGTCATACAGTACGAAGTAGGATCTTAGTTTGTATGACGAGATACGGACTAAGATCCTAAGCCGTACAACTCACAAAATAGGATCCTTGTTCGTATCTCATCATACAAACTAAGATCCTACTTCTTATGGTGCTGATAGGAACAAAGAATTTAAATGTTAAATAACACACATTTTAAGGGCATTTTCTGAACAGTAAAGTGCAGAATGCACCTAGGGGGTCACAATAAGTAAGCTACATGTGTTGATTCCTACCCTGAATATCATTTTGGGAGGTTTCCAAATTTGAATTTCAGGCAAACTGGAAACAAGGTGGCAGCCATATGAAAGAGGCATTTCCTTATACAATGCAGCATTCCTATTTCGTATCATTCAGCTATACTGAATTACCTACTGAGCATGCTCAGAAATTATTTTTTTTTAATTTTTAAATTGCAATAACTTAAAAATGACTTATTGTTTTTTCATCAGACTAGCAAAATACACATCTGTGGGGTATTCCCTTTCTGTCCTGAAAATTTCATACCAAACAAAGAAACCCTCTGGGCTGTAGTCAAGTTCAAAGAAAAATCCTAGCAAAGTCAATGGATAAAAACATGTTTTTTTCACTTCTCTGTAACAGGGAGACTGCACATCCAACCACAACAAAACTTACTAGATCACGTGATCTACACCACAGGAAGGCACATACTATATTTTGTGTAAATCCATTCAACAGTTGCAAAGTTATTAAAGTATGAAATGTTGAGTTTAGCACTGAAGTGCCTACTCAACCCTATCTATTGGGGTGCAACCATGCCCCTATGAGATATGTAAGGGATATGCAATGGAAGTAAGTGTAATAAATGATTTATCTGCACAAGAGCAGTTTGACCTTGGGTAACCTCACGAGTGGCATAAGCCACAAGTGAGGTGTCTGAGGTCAAACTGCTCAAGTGCAGATGAAACATTTATTACATGAGTTTTCCATTGCATATTCCATTGATGCAATTCTTTTGTTTTTGCTTTTGTAGAGGGCATTAGTTAGTCAAAAAAATGAACAAAAATTTTATTTGCTGCCATTTTTTGCTGACTATAGAAAATCTAAACTGAATCTAGAAATGAAACACCTCTCATTTCATAGATATCTTTAAGCTGAACAACTTTTGTGCTCAGCGTACCATACTATCATTTTTTTTAAGTTATTTGCATTTGTTTGATGAAAAAGTGCACAAAAAATGGAACTTTCTGCTGTTTTTTGCCAATTCTGAAAAAACCAAAAAAGTATCTATAAATGAAACATAGCTCATTTAGTAGATAATTCTGTACTGAATAAACTTTGTGTGCACAGTACCGTGCTATCATTTTTCTTTTAAAGTTATTTACATTTGTTTGCGGACAAAATGAAAATAAAAATTAATTTTCTGCTGTTTTTCTGCTAATTATCAAAAAATCTAAAAGGTATAAATATATGAAACACCACTCATTTAGTGCATATTTCCCTACCAAACAACTTTCGTGCTCACAGTACCATGCTATCATTTTTCATTTTAAAGTTATTTGCATTTGAATATGGTTAATACTGCAACTGAGGCTGAACATTCTAAATGACAGAAGCACTGTACAGATAAATGGCTGATGACATAAGCACTGTGTGGATAAATGGCTAATGGCATAAGCACTGTATACATAAATGAAATTTATGTACACAGTTACTCAGATAAATGGATTTATCACACTCTTTATCTCCACCCCTATTGCATATATATATATATATATATATATATACATACACACCAGTGATGAATAAATTGGGTAAATAAATCATGTTATTTTGGGATAAATATTTATTTTCACTTAGAACACCATTTATTTCACTTGGGACACCATTTATATAACTTAGAACATGATATTTCCACTTAGAATCTGGAAATGGAACACAGAGAACAATGTGCCAGAGTGGGAAACTTACAATGGAAAGAAAGGCATTTGTATGCTAAAACAAGGTAATACACCAGTAAAAACACTACAAATGGTGTGGTATATATCAAACACATAATGGATTACAGTAGAACAACACATTTATCTCCACACGAGTGGTAAGACCTTTATAACTAACTCGTGGCTTCCCACTCATGAGTTATAGGTCTTATCATTACTAGTAGAGATAAATCTGTTATTCCACTGCAGTCCATTATGTATTCCATATCTATATATAATACCTGCCTGGTAGAGCAGGTATAGTTAGGTTTGCACGGTCACGTCTATGTTAAACCCCAAAGTTTGCACTTTAATAACTTTGCACGGTTTGTCTGATTTGCCTGAAATTTTGCATGCATAGCTTCCAACCATAGGTCTCTGGATCTGAAAAGTTTTGTTCCAGTCAAACGTATGGTTGCTGACCCATATAGCATCCAAAATGTGATAAACTGTCAACTTTTGTGCATTTTTCAGTCGCCCATAATGGACTGAAGAATGTGTCTGAGTGGATTCAAATTTGCATGTCTATATGTGGTTTGGGTTGAACTGCTGCCTTTTGAAGATTTGGTGAAAAAATATTAATCTGTTCAAAAGTTGTTCAAGTTTTTCATGTCCCATTACAGCCTATGGGAAAATTTATATGTGCATTGCGAAAACCTTTGCAATCACATTTTTGTTGTCATGCTCCCTGAATTTGTTTTCGTGCATCCGCCATCTTGTTTTCAATTAGCGAGAGACAAAAAACGTTGTAACTCAAAAAATAATGCCCATTGGTAAACACCAACCTCTGTGTTTACCTCATGAGGCCCTGAGGAACATGACCCTGGCATTCGTTTTTCACCAAGTGGTCTGGAAATATGTTTTTCAAACTTTTTCCACCATTCTGCCATTTTGTGGTCCCGGCAACATTTTTTGTTTGCGCGACAATAATTGTGATAAAAAGAAAAGGAACCTCAACAACATTTTTCTGTGTGCAACACCATTCCCATTACAGAGATAGGAGTGTTATGAACACATTAAAGTAATCGCGATAACACTGCATGAACACATTTAACAATGTGTTGTTTTCTTTGTCACTTCATTGTGCCAAGGTGAATTGTGCTTTTGGCCTGAGATTTGCAGGGTGCAAGCCCTGGTCCTACAGATGTGCCTTTTGGTGGTTTGGTCCCAAAACATTAAACGGGCCCATAGTTACAGTGTTCCGAAGCTGAGAAATTTCCCATAGGATAACATTCCAGGGCCCGCGGCACATTTTGGAGCCCATATCTCGAAAACAAAGCGAGATATGGATTTTTCGCTACCTGCAGCTTAGATCACCTGCAGGTGAACTAAGCATAAAAGGAAGTTTCAAAGTCATAGATTACACCCGCAGTGGAATTTTGTTCCTAGGTTGTACGGTTACTGAGATATTGGCAAATAACTGTTACAAGGGTTCCTTTTAATACTATGGGGCTGCTGTATGGTTCCATTTTATGTGTAAGTGGGGCGCAGGGACCAGAGGACCAGCGCTCCAGCGCATATCATTATGCAGAAATAGGCAGTTTGGTGGGGCGCCAGGGCCGAGGTATCACACAAGACATCCACTACCAGGTACATTACACTGTAAATAAACTGTAAATAAACAGTTTGGTCTTTTGGCTTGAAATTTGTAGCCTATAAAGGGGATGTCCCAAATATTTGAATTATACTGTTTAGACATAAGAAATTTAATCGGTTCCATAAATATGCCATAACGAAGTCGAGATTTTTCCCATAGGATAACATTGCAGCACCCACAGCACTTTCCACTGCCCGCATTTTGGAAATGATGCAAGATATGGATTTAGTCAACTTATCTCGCGTGGAGGTCTCGCTGACATGATTACTGGAATTTCTGTCATAGCTGCTATGGTTGCTGAGATATTGGCAAATTAGTGTTACAAGTGTTCCATGCCCTATAGGGCTGCTGCATGGCTCCCTAGTTATGCGTAAGTGGGAGCACAGGGCCTGGAGGTCCCTGTGCTCCCACAGACACATATCATTATGCACAAATGGAGAGTTTGGTGGGAGTGCGGGGCCCAAAGATCCTCTCGCTCCCACCAACTCATGCTATTTACTGGTTACATTACACTTTTTCAAAAAGTAAGGAAATTCATTGCAAACAACTTTGTTAATGCATCAGTTAGGGTTGATGTTCAGAGCGAAAGTTTGGCCTGACGTTAGTTAACTCCCTGTTCTCCCCTCCACACACCAACAGATGGGGTGTGCCATGGGGTCATCAGTCCTAACTCTAGCCCCATTCTCTTATACTGTAGCATGTCAGCTTGCTTACACATGGAATGGGGAGAGAAATGGGCCTGAAAATCCCATGCCCCCCCGACATCTGTTGGTATGTGGAGGATGGGGTTGGGGGGGTTAACCCTAACATCGAATTTCCAAACTTTTGTCGCTGCGACATCAACCCTTACGGAAGCACTGACAAAGTTTTTTGCAATGGATATATATATATACATATATTATATAGTTCCATGTAGGGTGTTTAACATCAATTTCTACTTGTTTCCAGGTGGCTTCATGTGTTGTGAAATTACACCTTTTGGTGTTTCCTTGTAGGCATGCACAAAGCAAACATATTTATTTATTCCTTCATTTGCTAACCGGGTTAGTGCACTAATCCAAAGACCTTTTCCAGGCATGGCCCAGGCCAGATACTGGCACATACAATGATAAGAATACAATGTGAACAACAGCAGGGAATCATACAAGAATCATAAACAGGAAATCCAGTGCAAGTCAGGCTAACAATACAAAGGTGGTGAAAATAAATACAGATAAACAGCCAAGTCCATCAGCAAGGTGCATGTAATACTAATAATAATAAACTTTATTTGTTGTAAGCACAATTTAAGCAATTACCAAATCAGTTTTACACAGTAAAACCTTAAAAATTGTAAATATTTAAAACCAATAAAATGACAGACATCCATAAATTAATTCTCAGCATAGGCAAGTGAGAATAAAAATGTTTTAAGTGCAGATTTGAAGTTCTCCACAGTCAGGCACCCCCTTATCCAATGAGGTAGAGAATTCCACAGGGTAGGAGCCACAAATGCGAACGCTCGGGCTCCGGGGTCTTCAAGTGAACTCTGGGAATCTCCAGCAATCCCTCATCAGTGGAGCGGAGTGGTCAGAGGGGACAGTAGGGACATAGGAGCTCTTGCAGGTAACTTGGTCCTCGTCTGTGTAGGTCTATGTAGGTCAGCAAACCTGTCTTGAAGGTGATCCACCACTGAACTGGCAGCCAGTGCAGTCCGTGCAGCACAGGTGTGACACAGCTAGATCGAGAAAGCCCAGTCAACAGCCTTGCTGCAGCATTCAGCACCAACTGCAAGTGGCGGATATCAACCCCTGGAAGCCCTAGGTATAAGGCATTGCAATAATCAAGGCGAGAGGTCACAAAGGCGTTGACCAATGTTGGAAGATCATCGGGCGGAACCAGATGCTTGATCTGGGCGATATTCCTCAGATGGTAAAATGAGGTCTTGATGACGGATGACAATTGAGACTTCAGGGTCAACTCCTCATCAAAAATAATGCCCAGACTCTCCATCCATTCAGAGGCCATCAGCTGGTAACCACCGAGCAGAAGCCCAGAGGCCTACCCGGCCGAGAACTCTTCAACCCGGTGACCTGGGTCCACCATCAAAACCTCGGTCTTGTCAGGATTCAGCATCAACCAGCTGGCACTCATCCAGTCCTGGATCTCAGCGAGGCAGTTGTTAAACACAGAGACAGCATCATCCTGGTCAGGTACAAAGGACATGTATAGCTGAGTATCATCTGCATAGCAGTGAAAACTCAAGCCATACCACCTTACAATGTCCTCCAACGGCAGCATACACACCGCAAATAACATAGACAAAAGCACAGAGCCCTGGGGTACCCCACATGGTAGAGAGAATGCGTCAGAGGAATAAATTCCTGACACAACTCTCTTGAGAACTACCAGTGAGGAATGAATGGAACCATCTGTGGACTATCCCTGACAATCCACAGATAACCTGCAGGTGCTCCAGCAATATGCCATGATCCACGGTGTCAAATACCACAGAGAGATCAAGGAGGTCTATGGAATGACTCCTCTGATCTCTCGCTATCAGTAAATCATTGAGCACTCGAACCAGGGCAATCTCGCTGCTATGCCTCTTCCTAAATCCTGACTGGAGAGGATCATAGATGTCATGGATGGTAAGATGGTCATCCAGTTGCAGCGCAATCACCGTCTCAATAACCTTGCCCATGAAGGGCAGGTTAGAGATGGGTCTGTAGTTGGCAAGACAGTCCGGGTTGAGAGAAGATTACTTAAGGAGGGGCATCACCACAGCTTCCTTCAGGGAGTCAGGAAACTCGCCTGTCTCAAGCAAACTCTGGACTATCTCTGCCAGGACCGGGCCAATAACCTCCATGCACCCAACAAGGAGGCAAATTGGGCCCGGGTCCAAACTACAGCAGGTCGGCTGCATACTCTGGATATTCCTTATGACTTCCATGATCACCGGCTGGTTAAAGGCTGACCAATCAAATCAGGGCTCTGCAGCCTCCAACCGATCATCATCCCACCCACTGGAGTGAGCTAAGCAGATCTCTGATCTAATGTTGGCAACCTTATCAGCAAAGAAGCAAGTAAACTCATCACACTTATCCTGTGATAACACTCTACAAACTTGCTGACAGACTGGATTGCACAGTCTGTCCACAGTCTGGAAGAGCTGAGCTGGTCGGTTCCATGCAGCGGTAATATCCCCAGACAGGAACTCTGCCTTCTTATGGGAGATTACTGATTGATAGTCTGTGTAATGGGTCATCAATCTAAGCCTCTTGGCATCGAGATCAGATTTCCACCAGTGACGCTCCATCCTTCGCCCCTCTCTCCTCATCTCCCTCAAGGTCCCATTAAACCAAGGGGACTGAGGGCAAAAGGTGAGGGGTCGAACATGAGCTGGAGCAATAGAGTCAAGTGCCACCACCACAGCATTGTTATAGGTCTGTAGTAGGTTGTCTGGACCCCTGCTAGCAGTTGGAAATCCCAGTAGATCCAGCACCACTGTCAGGCCATCTGGAGTTACACCCCTTAATGGGCAGTACCAGATGTAATGATCAGACCAACCAACTGGCTCCACCACCAAGTCAGAGGTCTCCATACCCAGTAGTAAGACCAGGTCCAAAGAATGACCAGAATTATGGGTTGCAGGGGGAAATTACCTGTGTGAAGCCCAACAAAGTCATTAGCTGGAGGAAGTCCTGACCAAAATGCGAGAGTTCATCATCGACCCAGGCACTGAAGTCATCCAGCACCATCACTCTGGGACACTCCAACACCATGTCAACAATGAAGTCCACGACTTCCTGAAAAAATTGCTTCCCATCTCTGGGTGGATAGTAGACGAGAAGAATTTTGCACCCCACACCTGCGCCCAGGATACATTCAAAAGATCTGGTCTCCCCCACTGGCACATTTATCAGGCCCAAATCTGTTCTAAAACAAATGGAAAAACCCCCACCCCTGCTATTCAACCTCGGGCAGTGTAGCACCGAGAAACTGGCTGGAACCACTGACTCAAGAATGGGACCAGCATTGTCGTCCATCCAGGTCTCGGTGATGCATGACAGATCCGATGTCCCAACAAGATTGGCAATTATTGCCGTCTTGTTTTTAATGGACCTGGAATTGCATAACCACCAGTAAACAGGGCTATGTAGCAACATCCTCTAACAATAGGATGGATAAACATCAGCAGAGCCAGGAACATCAGGTAATACCTAGAGTCCAACAGAAAACACGTTCGTGTAGAAACACAGCCATCAATCAGGACAGAAAAAATGGTTGGTGAGCCAGTATTCGGGGCAGGAAAGGAGGGCTACTAGTGAGGGGAGGAGGTAAACGGGAGCTATATATGAAGCACAGCAGTGCTAGTGACCTGTAAACAAATGCAGGTCAATGAGGACAGGAAGTGGGTTTTTAACAAGGTATTTAGATTTGGGGGGGTCAGGGGAACGCAGTTAAGGGGGGAGGTCATTCCATAGTGAGGGTAAAGCTGCAAAGAAGGCTCTTTGGCCCATCATGGTGGTAATGTTAGGACGGATGAGTTGGAGGTGGGATGACTGAAGCAGAATGCAGCTGTAAGTTCTGGGCTGTATCAGGAGGGACAGTGGAGAGTAAGTAGGATTGTGTAAGGCACCTCCGACTGTCTGGGCCAGCAGGTAGGATCGTCATGCTTGGGGCTGTTTGGGCAGTGTAGGGGCCAGGAAGGTGTGTGCTGTAGCAGCCAATGCAACTGAACCTGCAAAAGGTATATGACTGCACACCCAATTCTCTCAGGGCTCCAGCTGACATTGTTTTACTGGCTGATGGGTAGAAACTTCACACATGTGAAACCATTCAGCCTCCCCCAACACAGTACATCCTTTTATATCACCATCATCAGGCAGTGAAGCAGCATCCCCCCTCCTGCCTGACCAAGCTTTTCAGTCCCCCTCCTGGATGACCCAGCTTTCAAAATATAAATGACAGTGCATACTCAACCCTACCAGTATCCCCCATCCCGTCTAACACAACTTTGCAAATGTGACTGACGGCGAGTTATCAACCCTTTCACCAGTATCCCCCCTTCTGCCCACCCCAGCTTTGCAAATGTGACTGGTAGTGGACGTTCAACCAAGCTGCTATTATCCCCACTCCTGCCTGACCCAGCCTTACAAATGTGACTGGCAGAGGGTGCTCAACCTTGCAGGTGGTATCCCCTTCCCACCAAATCCAGCTTTCAATACCCTCCTTCACATAGTCTGATGGTGGGATGCCCACTCCCAGTGCCAGTTATCCCCCCCCCAAATACAATGTGACACTGGGACACTCACCCCCAGTATCATTGACCAACACACCAAAACGGGGGTACCCAATCTTCAGTGTTGGTCCCTGCAATAAAGAAAACATTCCCTCATTATCCTCTTTGGGTTTTTTTAACCTGAAAACAAGAAAATGGTCCATCGACGTGTTCTGCTCCCCTCAATCCTCCGACCCCCCTCTTAGCACCCACCAACCCACCCCATGCACCCCTCACTTACCAATCCAGTCCAACACTGAGCTCTCCAGCGCTGAACATCCTGCTACTATTGATACACACAGTGAACTGACTGAAGACAGTGTATGCCTGGTTAATGGCTTTCAATGTGTTTTGAACTTTTACTCATTTTTTTAACATTTTTGCCCTAAATTTTCAGATGACCTTTTTTAGTCCATCTTATGAACAAAAAAGGTGTAGTTTTTCAAATCCTCTCCAAAACATGCTTTTGGGGCCACTCTGTGAAACCACCTTTCAGGCAGGATTATAAAAATTCCACCTGTCTTGGTCATAAGGTGGGGTCATAAAAACACTATGTTGAACATCTGGAGTCAAAATGTCACAAAGCAACAGTTATGAAGAAACTTTGAACTTTTTCAATGTTTAATCATAACTTTGTGATTTTTGAAGATTTTGGCCCCAGATTTTCAGCATAGCCTTTGTGTTACCTGACTTCATGTACATGACAGAAGTCATTTTCCAAATCCCTTCCAAAACCAGTTTTTTGCAGTCGCACTGCAAAATCACTATTCAGACTAGATGTAAAGAATTTCACATCTTGGTGATAACATGGAAAAAGACTATGTTGTAAATTATGGGTCAAAATTAGGAGTGCTCAGATCAGCGAAGGCCACTTGTGATGCTCCCTGCCAGCTTGGGACTTAGATGCACAATCACAGTTTACACGCTAAGCCATATACCAAGGCTAAGAACCCCACCAAAGAAGCTGGCACCCTGAGGGCACCCTGTCTATATACACCCTGTAACTCCTCACCCACAAGCTTCATCCATAATGGATGATAACAGGGCATCATTTTTCAACTGCACACATCTGGTAACAACCACCTTCCCCTACTGCCAGAAGGAGGTTGCTACAAATATGCTGTTAAAAAGTAAACAAATCGCACAACAATACATTTAGGCATCAGCTAAGGTTGAAGCACAAAGCCAGAAAAGCAAGGGAATGGGACATGGGAGTAAAAAAAAGTCCCCAGGCTCTTGGTGAATGCGTGATGTGGTATTACTCAGGATTTGACCATTTGCTTGATGCAGTAATAGAGCTACCCTAACTTTGGCAGCCTTTCTAAACATATTAGCGTGTAAGTAAATATCCGTGCCTTGAAAGACAATGCCAAACCCGAGAAACATCACACCACATATACAGTAAGACTCAGGGTACTTTTTTTACCAAACACTACACCTTTGTATGCCCAAAGTCACAAAATGGAAACAAGTTTGATCACGTAGTCTACGGGTTGTCTGTTGGATTCAGGATTGGAAATCCTGATTTTTAGATACAAATCAGACATGGCAATCCTCTGCGTCCAAAAATTATTTTTCTGCTTGTAAAAATCTGTGGTTCTATGTAAGGTGCTTTGGGATCAGTGGGGTATCCAGCATTACTAAGGATTCTTCTTTGACATTTACATGGCATAGAACCAATCCAACCTATTTCTAACACAACAAAAAATAATGTTACCATGGCCCACTACCAGAATGATCATGTACTGTATAAGATAACAGTTAGAGAGGCTTTCTGCCTGCTTGTTGACAGCCCAAAACTTTTTAGTCTTTTCCCATTCATTATTGTAGCAGGAACCTTTTTTAAAATCATGGATCAAACCCTGTTCTGGATGTGTTTGAAAGATATCATTAAAAAACACATTCCTTTCCTTTACTTATACATTTCATGGAAAAGCTGCGATGACTCACCTTGACCATCTGAATGGTCAGTTTCTTAATTTTAGTGAGGTAACCAATGAGCCCATACTTGCAGGACCCCACCTCCTAATGTTCACAGTTTAATTGACCAAGGTTTTCTGAGCAGACAAATCCCTGTGACAATGAAAATACTGTCCCATTTGTAAGAAAATTTCAAGCAAAAGTCATGCATGGCTAAACTGCTTCAAACCTAATCCCACATTTCATTGAAAATTTGGATAAAGGAATTGCCAACTTCTGGCCTTGCGTGTCAAAAACAGGGAGAAGAGTTAGGCATCTTATAACTTCTGAAATTGTTAATCTTCAGCAAATACTGTTCTTCCTTTAGTGTAGGACAGAATAAAAGAATGTCTTAGCAAATCCCCCCCCCCCGAAACACACACACACACACACACACACACACACACAGCAATATCACACACTAATTTATTCAACATCCACTAATTTACCCTAGAAGCATTTTGGTCAAAAAGCCAGTATTATTTTTCTAAATAATTTAGACCTTACTCTGACTTGAACCTGGTAAGAGGGCATTACTACAGATAATCTTTTTTCTTAACATAAAAGATGGTGCCACATCTTAAGTTGCTGTGTTCCCAAAAGACTTCTCTGTTGTATCAGTATTAATGATGGAGAGCCTCACTCTTACATATTTAGCAGGATAAAAACGTCCTCTGTATCTTATGGGTCTAGTGTTATATAGCCTACAAGGCCTGCAGCTGCAGAGCAGGTGACAGACCTTCCGTGTCTTAATTCCACGTCATACTCTTTCAGCTAATCTCCGGCAGAAGACTGAAATTGTCAGAGTTATCTGAAAATGTCCAGTAGCCTGAAGCAACTGCAAAAATTTATTTTGATCTCTTTTTACTTCCTGGTATGGATTAACCACCACATATCTATGTTGGAAATAGATAAAACTTACAGCAAACTCACTAGTAATGAGATGGTTTTACTTGAGACGCTACAGTCAACACAGACAGGGCTTTAAATGTTGAAGCTGCTGAACTGCATAATGAGAAACGGGCTGCAGGTGTCCTATCTGTGCATCACATGATAAATTTTATACTGTTGGACTGCCCAGTCTGGAAAGCTGTTCAAGGTGTCCATTATCTGCAGACTTAACATTGCATTACTTAACTGCACAGTGCTAGGCAACCACTGTGCAAAACCAGGCCTCCCACAAATTGAATGGAGCATGTGAGTATAAAACCAAGTAGTCAGTTACATGAGGGACTTTTTTGGTACAGAAGGGTGACTTAAATATCTTTTTTACGAATCTCTAATTGTTAACCAGTGTAAGTGGGGCTCAATGGTCACTGAACAGAGAATGGGAACTAGATCCTGCTTGCAGGATTGTACAGGGATTTAATCCATGCCCCAGATGCTGTGAGGGCACCCAGCCTGCGGCCTCGTGCCTCACAATGCACCCAGGGCATGGATTAAATCCCTGTAATGCCATACCCTGTTGTGGGCTATTGCTTACTTATTAAATACAGTTAAAAACTGAACAGTAGCACTTCCCCACCAGTGGTGGTGGGGTGAGTGCTACGCTCCGGTTTTTAACTGTATTCAATAAAGTATTCGATAATCCTACAACCAAGATCTAGTTCCCACTCTCTGTTCAGTGACTACTGAGCCCCACTTATACTAGTTGTCTGGGTACTTTTAAATGGTGGGTTCCATTCTCGTTCTCTTGAGCTGTCTTCCTTTTGGAAATCTTTGGTTATTACCTTGCCTTGCTACAGGTACTGGCTCTCTGCTTGACTGGGCTGCTCCTATCTGCACTGTTCCTATCAACTGACCAACCCCAATGCCTGTCTATCATGACATCCCAGCTGCCAGCCAAGTCCCAGAGCATGCCCCCTCTTGTAGGGCCTAAGCCAGGTGGTGGGTGGGCCTGACCTGAAAAACATTCACCTGCACGAGTGCCGGTGCTGAAGTTGGAAGGTATTGGGTGTTGATCGGGACTTGGACATGGAACATGGGTCATCTGTTATTGGTAGTCTGAGCAGCAATGTTGCCCTTTGTTATGCCCTCCCACCTCCCTGATGCTGTGCAAGCTCTGTTTAGTGCACATCATCCATGTGGAGGGCTGACATCTCTGGTCACCCTCTACAGTATGTCAGACCAGCCTGCAACCCTCGGCTGGTACTAATGCAGTGAACGGCTGCTCTCTCCCGTCAAAGCTGGAACAGGCTGCCTCCACCCTCTCCCATGGCCTCACTGGTCTGGGGCAGATGGACAAGCTCACACTGTAAACCTAGGTCACCCACACGAAAGAGAGCTCTACCTATATCATTGTGCCGGGTGGATAAACTATCTTACAAAGGGATCCAGTTTAATCTACCAACGAGGCCAAGAGAGGCGGGTACTGCTTTAGGAGGATATTCATTCCCTACAATTCTTTTGTACCCAACCAAAGTAGATAAATCAGAATATTGTGTTTTTACAGCCTGGTATGTAAAATTGAACATTTGCTGTATTGATAACATTTATGTGGTTGATCCTGCTAGATGATGATCCTCTATAAGCCACTCAGGCACATCCCGCTATCTGACGTGGTTGGCATCAGTGATGGGATCAGCCATGGAGGATTCAATGACACTGTATGTCATCCCAGAACTGTCAGTTGTTCTGAAACACTGGTTGCTGGTTCTACTGTATAGTATTCCTGGGGCAAAGTTTAGGTAGTGCGGTTTGTACCTTGACTAAGAAGTAGTGTGTAACCGGCGACTGGCATTTCTGAACAACTGACAGCTCTGTGGCCACACAGTGCACTTCTGAATTCACCACATCTGATCTAGTCATTAACATCCGCAACTGTGGATTCTGGGATGCTTACCGAGTAACACAGACAGGCTCATCAGCTTGCAAGATCAAGGAGATACAAGTTATTTGTACTACAGGTTTGTAATCAAAGACTTTCATTTTGGACTTCATATCCTAATCAGGGGCAGACTGTTGCACATTCTCCATTAAATGAAGGTTCCTTTCTGTCCAATTCTGGTGGAAATCCAAATGGAGGTTAAAAATCCCATTGTATGGTCTGTGTAGGGTATGATCCACAGTGTCTTTGCCCCCTCTCAATAAAACAGGTTCTTATGCGTTTTCTATGTAGCTGTTTTGCCCCTGCTGGCATGTTTCTCCAAATACAATCCCTGCATTAACACACTAGTTTGTGAAACCCTGCGAGATATGCTGTGTATGACAGGTGATGCACAAAATTAAAATTTGATTTTAATTTATGGCAACCCATAAATAAGGTAACAAATAGAGAAGTATTCTACTGCACTTCCTAAATGAACACTATTTTAGCATAAATTCTCTAGCTCTGGGTTTGCTTTCATCCAGGAATCAAATAAGAAAAGGGAGACATTTGTGTGCATATTAAATCTCTTCCACTGAGAAGGTAAGGTAGGTTTTGATACTATGAATATAGAGTAACAGCTTGCATTTATTTGGAATTTAAAATCTCTAAACTAGAAAGAAGATCATTTTACATTCACGTACCTTTCTAGTATGGATCATTTTTCTAAACCTACTTTGTATTCAGTTTCAAACAGTTAAATAATTCTCTTTAAGTAGATTTGCAAATGTTGTGATTTTGCTGATCAGTCTATCTAGTGTTTTAAAAATGTAAACGTGATTAGCTGTGTTTTACCTTCACATATCAAAATGCTAAAGTAGCCCAGGAATTTGTTTCTTTCGGTATTGGAGAAAGCTGTGAGTGTGTATATGTGTGTGTGTGTGTGTGTGTGTGTGTGTGTGTGTGTGTGTACGTTCAAATAGGATGTTTTATCTCCACAAGAAAGTAAAACTACAAAAAATGGCATTTTAAGGACACTATGGGTCCTTGTTCTCAGTTGTCAAGGGGGTGTTGCTAAGTGACTGAAATGTATTTATTTATTTATTGAATTTTGTTAACTGGGTAGGACCACTAGGACAAAAGGCCCCTTTTTCAGGGCAGACCAGGAGTTAATAAATGAATAGCTGAATTGTATAAATATACAGTCATATACTAACAAGATACATACACAGTATTTGCAGGGATACAATAGATTAGTATGCTAATCCTCAGCTCCAAGAAAACTAAGGTCATGGTATTCTCAGGCTCTAGGAAGTCCCTAAATTTTGATTTTGCTCTTACAGACAACTACAGCAACCCAGTCAAGAGAGTCACCACATTCAAATACCTGGGGATTCACTTGAACTGTCACCTGAACTACAAGCTACACACTCATCAATTAATTTAAAAAAAATCACCAGATTTAGCATCCTACATCGACTAAAACATTTCCTCATACCAGAAATTAGGGCCTTGATTGCCAATAGTTTCCTGGAAGAACTCCTAAAACTTAAGGCAGACAAAGCAATGGGGCCTGATGGGATTCACCCCAGAATTCTAAAAGAACTAAAGGGAGAACTAGTGACACCACTGACTACCCTGTTTAACAAATCATGGGAAGATGGTGTGGTACCCAAGAACTGGAGGAGGGCGGATGTGGTTCCCCTTCACAAAAGTGGGAGCAAGGCAGAGGTAGGAAACTACAGACCTGTTGGCGTGACCTCAGTGGTAGGGAAAATGATGGAATCACTTCTGAAAAAAAGAATTGTTGTACACCTAGAGGCCAGCGGGGCACAGGACCCAAGGCAGCATGGATTCACAGCGGGAAGGTAATGTCACACGAATCTAATAGATTTCTTTGACTGGGTGACCAAAGCAGTAGACCAGGGAGGGGCTGTGGACATGGCCTATCTAGACTTTAGCAAGGCATTTGACACAGTCCCACACAAAAGATTAAGAAACAAATTTGTCAGCCTGGGAGTGGGTCCCAGGGTGGTAGCCTGGGTAAAAAATTGGCTGGACAACAGGACACAGAGGGTAATAGTAAATGGAGTCCACTCCAAAGAAAGGAGGGTTTACTAGTGGGGTACCGCAGGGTTCAGTACTGGGTCCAGTCCTTTTTAATGTCTTTATAAGTGACATCACAGAAGGATTGGAAGGAAAAGCATACCTCTTTGCAGATGACACAAAGATCTGCAACAGGGTTGATACACAGGGGGAGTGAAAAGGATGAGAAGGGACTTGGCAAGGTTGGAGGAATGGTCAAAAGTATGGCAGCTTAGATTCAATGCAAAGAAGTGCAAAGTAATGCACCTCAGAAACAAAAACCCAGAGGAAGAGTACACAATGGGGGGAGGTATTAACAACAACAAAAATGGAAAGAGACCTGGGGATAGTCATATCAGATGACCTAAAGGTAAGCAAGCAATGTGAGAAGGCAGTAAGAATGGCTGGGGGGATACTGGGATGTATAGGGAGAGACATCACCAGTAGAAAACAGGAAGCTGTGATCCCTCTGTACAGACAGTTGATGAGACCCCATCTGGAGTACTACATGCAGTTCTGGAGACCCCCTCTCTGCAAGGACATAGACAGGATGGAGGAGGCAGTCCAGAGGAGAACAACTAAAATGGTGCAGGGTCTGCAACAGAAGCCATATGAAGAGAGACTAAAGGAGCTTAATATGTATACTCATGAGGAAAGGGGGGGGCATGATAGAAACTTTCAAGTACCTCAAGGGTATCAACAAAATCCAAGAGGGTAGCATCTTTCAGAAAAAAGAGATGTGCAAGAACAAGGGGGGACACAATTTGAAGATAGAGTGGGGACGGCTCAGGGGTAATGTGAGGAAGTATTTTTTTCACAGAGAAGGTGGTGGTGCATGGAACAGCCTTCCTGAGGAGGTTGTGGGGTCAAAATCAGTGGGAGAAGTCAAGAATGCATGGGAGGGACAAAAGGCAATTCTGGTGGGGGGCAGGAAGAAGTAGGCTGTTTGTTAACTAGGATCTGCAGCTTATCCAATAGGTAGGGAAATGGGCAGACTAGGTGGACAAAGCGGTCCTTATCTGCCGTCAAAGTCTGTTTCCCTATTTTAGACTATGACTCCCTCATATACTCAACCTTCATCTTGCAGAAAAATCTAGTTAGATTGAAGACCACGTATCACAGCATGATCAGATTTATCACAGGCCTCCCCCATAGGGTGCACCACTGTAATCTGTACAAGGCTGCAAACTGGCTTCCCCTAGAGGATAGAACTGACAGCAGAGTTCTCACTTTTTTTCTATAAAATCCAACTGGGCTCCATGCCTAGCAGCAGAAGACTTGGTTTGCTGGCCAAGGCACCTAGCTTCACCTGAGCTCTTTCCTTCTAAGACTGCTTGAAAGGCAGAGTAGAAAAACTTACCAGAGCAAGGGAGAAGGATTAAGACTTAGTTTGGCTAAGCAGATTTACTGTGTGGTGGTGTTTTTATTTTTTACTCACAGGGATTGCTACTGTTTGTTGCTAACATTTCATTGCTTTATTTTTCTCTGATTCAAATTGTTGTTGCTGGTATACCTTCTTCTGCATTATTACAAGGTGTGCCTACAGGTGTGTGCTAACAGATTACTGCTGTAATCTTCTGATTCAAATTGTCTTTTGCAAGGTATATCTTCTGTTACTGCTTTTATTTTCTCTGGAGCAAAGTGTTTCTTACAGGGTATATCTTCTCTGAAATTACTGTATTACAGGTGGAGCTTACATTTTGTGACTTTTTATCATTGGGCTAAGCAAAATTACTGTTTGACACTGGTTTTATTTTATTCTTGTTTGTTGAAAGGTTTGTTGTCTCAGAGGTGTTTCAGTCTCCTTCTCACATTGAAGGAGCTAATTGCTTTTCCTCCACAGCTCTTCCAAAGGATTAGGTGTGTATGTGGGGTGGAGCTGGCAAACTGTCAGTAATTTCCAACAGAAAGAAGGGTTAAAAAGTCAGGTTAGTTGATATCTTGGAGGTAGAAGACTTGGTTTGCTGGCCAAGGCACCTTGCTTCACCTGAGCTCTTTCCTTCTAAGACTGCTTGAAAGGCAGAGTAGAAAACTTACCAGAGCAAGGAGAAGGATTAAGACTTAGTTTGGCTAAGCAGATTTACTGTGTGGTGGTGTTTTTATTTTTTACTCACAGGGATTGCTACTGTTTGTTGCTAACATTTCATTGCTTTATTTTTCTCTGATTCAAATTGTTGTTGCTGGTATACCTTCTTCTGCATTATTACAAGGTGTGCCTACAGGTGTGTGCTAACAGATTACTGCTGTAATCTTCTGATTCAAATTGTCTTTTGCAAGGTATATCTTCTGTTACTGCTTTATTTTTCTCTGGAGCAAAGTGTTTCTTACAGGGTATATCTTCTCTGAAATTACTGTATTACAGGTGGAGCTTACATTTTTGTGACTTTTTATCATTGGGCTAAGCAAAATTACTGTTTGACACTGGTTTTATTTTATTCTTGTTTGTTGAAAGGTTTGTTGTCTCAGAGGTGTTTCAGTCTCCTTCTCACATTGAAGGAGCTAATTGCTTTCCTCCACAGCTCTTCCAAAGGATTAGGTGTGTATGTGGGGGTGGAGCTGGCAAACTGTCAGTAATTTCCAACAGAAAGAAGGGTTAAAAAGTCAGGTTAGTTGATATCTTGGAGGTAGAAGACTTGGTTTGCTGGCCAAGGCACCTAGCTTCACCCTGAGCTCTTTCCTTCTAAGACTGCTTGAAAGGCAGAGAAAACTTACCAGAGCAAGGGAGAAGGATTAAGACTTAGTTTGGCTAAGCAGATTTACTGTGTGGTGGTGTTTTTATTTTTTACTCACAGGGATTGCTACTGTTTGTTGCTAACATTTCATTGCTTTATTTTTCTCTGATTCAAATTGTTGTTGCTGGTATACCTTCTTCTGCATTATTACAAGGTGTGCCTACAGGTGTAAACAGATTACTGCTGTAATCTTCTGATTCAAATTGTCTTTTGCAAGGTATATCTTCTGTTACTGCTTTATTTTCTCTGGAGCAAAGTGTTTCTTACAGGGTATATCTTCTCTGAAATTATTACAGGTGGTGCTTTACAGGTTTTACAGTTTTATCTAACATTAGGATAAGCTTTCAGGGTTACTGCATTTGTTGTTGACTGATTGTTTCTGCTCTTACCTCCTTGTTCTTTCTGTCCGTGGTTCTTCTTTTTGGCAGGGGAAGGCCCAGCCACCCACCCCATCCCAACCACCCCACACTACACTCCTTTTATAGGGTACCACAGTTGTAACATTTCCTGTGGCAGAACAGGAAGGGCGGATCAGTGGGGCCTCCACAAGGTGATCTCATTTACAGGGCACTAGTAATTTAACTTGTTATAACAAGTTAAACAAAGCACAATTAAACCATTACTTGCATTTTTTTCCTTCTAATTACTCTGACTAGGTTACAAACCCAGCAACTTATTTGGAATGGATTTCATTAACTGCAGGTACTGTGGAACAATTTTCAGAAGGACAGTCTTACAGGATTTAGGACACTGTCCTACATGCTGGCCTTTGGAGATCTTAGGTCTCAGCTCCGGGCAGCATGGGCAGAGATTGCGCCTCAAATTTCATATTGAAGAGGAAATACATTATAAGAACCACCGCCATTTCCCCAGCATCCAACAGAAAACCTCGACCAAGAGGGTAGTTGGTCCAGGAGGTTGGCAGGTGGTTAGGAGGAGCAAATCAGGTGCCCCATCACTCTCTGCTCTCCAACATTACCTCCAAAACCATATAAACACTACAAACAGGTATCTGCCTCTATCTCTGAAATCAAATAAAGAGGCAGAAGACACTGCAGAGCAGGACACTGCGCACAGGAGCTAACACAACAATACTCACCCAAATCAGGAACCAAAACTAAACAAGCAGAAAGAAATCCAAAAACTTCTGATCATAGGAGACTCCATGATTCGGGAGTTGATACCATCTCCAGCCAGGGTGATGGTCAGATGTCTCCCAGGTACATCAGCATGGAGAGACACTGACCGCATTACTAAATTGTTCACAAAGCAGGAGAAAACATTGATGTCCTAGTACACATAGGGACTAATGATCTAGCCAACCGGTCAGTTGTGGAGACCAAGGAACACCTGACTAGGCTGGGTGACAAACTATCATCTATTTCGTCGGCATCTCCTTCTCTGAGATCTCCAGTCTGGGAGAAGGGAGCAGATGGAATGGAGGTCAGAGAAGGGGAGATAGGGGGCTAAACACGTGGCTCAAGGACTGGTGCCAGGAAAAAGGACACAGATTTGTAGGGAACTGGCAACAGTTCTGGGAGCAAAGTTCTTTAAATTTGATGGACTGCATCTGACTAAAGAGAGTCAGTGCATTGGGGCAGAAGTTTGGCGTCTTTGCAGAATATTTAAACTAGCAAATGGGGAGAGGGTGCAGCACCCATACGTCGAATGGAAGAACACCCTCCCCTCAGCTAGTGGTCAAACAGGAATTCAGCGTGTTTGCCATTCATTTGCATCACCAGGTAAGAAAAAGGTTTGTCTCCCCATACGATGCACAGGGGTAATGCCAAACTTCACCCAACAACTAACACACCAAAATCTGGCCAATGGAAAATCATGTACACAATGCTCACAGCCTGGGAAATAAGATCCCAGACCTGCAGGCAATAATGTCAGAGGCTAAACTGGACATAGTAGCAATTAGTGAGACGTGGTTTACCAGTAACCACACTTGGGAGACTTCAGTACCTGGATATGTATTGTTCAGAAGAGACCGAGGTGCAAAAGGGGAGGGGTGGCCCTGTATGTTAATGGAAAATATCAAAGCTACAGAAATTCAGAATACACATAAGGAGCCAGAAGAACTGTGGGTCACCCTGGAAACAGGTAATGGGACAGCCATAAGAACTGGGGTTGTCTACAGGCCCCCAGACCAGAGGGAGGACATAGACACATTACTGTTAGAAGATATACAAAACATGACAGCTAAAGGGAGGTTCTGATAATGGGAGACTTCAACATGCCAGATACAGATTGGTCAATACCAGCAGGAACATCTGCCAGAACTAGACTCATAGTGGATTCCCTGCAGGGAGGGCCTCAAACAACTGGTACAGCAACCCACAAGAGACAGGGCTATCCTAGATCTAGTACTGACTAACAAAGAAGGGATCACAGATCTCCAGGTAGAAGGTCACCTGGGGCCAGTGACCATCACATGGTATGGTTCAATTTGGCTACTACATCTAAATCATCCCATTCAAGGCAAAAATATGGGACTTCAGAGGAGCTGACTTTGATAAGATGGCCAACAGAGTTAGCTAGCCCTGGCAAAAAGAAACACAGGTGAGGAGGTACAGGCAAAGTGGGCAAGCATTAAGGATACAATACTTGAAGCAACATCCCATTGTGTTAGACAGAAAAGGAAGTGCAAAGAAGAAGGAAACCACTTTGGTTCTCAAATATAGTAGCAGAAAAGGTCAGAGCCAAAAGGCTGGCCTTCAGAAAATATAAGGGAACACAGCGGGATGAAGATAGGGAGGCATACCAAACTGCCCTAAGGGAAGCAAGTAAGGCAGTAAGGCAGGCAAAGTCCCAAACTGAGGAAACACTAGCACGAACAGTAAAAGAAGGTGACAAGACTTTCTATAGATACATTAGTGAAAGGAGAAAGTCCAGAGGGGGTATTGCTAAGCTTAATGGAGAAAAAGGGAGCATGTGAGGAGGAGGACCCTGTAAAGGCATCTATCCTAAATAGGATACTTGCTCAGTATTTACTGAAGAGAAGGTAGGGCAGGGCCCACAGCTCAGCATCATGGACACAGGGGGAGGGAGGTGAGCACTACTCCCTTCACAAAGAAAGGGTCCTACAAGAGCTTGCTAAGCTCCAGGGTGGATAAGGCAATGGGACCTGATGGCATACATCCCAGGGTGCAAGGGCTAAAGGAGGAACTAGCAGAGCCATTAGCAGAATTGTTTAGTGAGTCTCTGAGCACAGGAGAGGTCCCAGAAGACTGGAGAAAGGCTCATGTGATCCCACTCCACAAGAGTGGTAGCAGGAGGAGGCGGGGAACTACAGACCGGTCAGTCTTACCTCAGTAGTGGGCAAGATTATGGAGGCACTCCTTAAGGAAGGATAGTGCAACACCTGGAATCCATAGGGGCACAGGATCCAAGACAGCATGGGTTTACAAAGGAAGGTCCTGTCAAACTAATCTCATAGATTTCTTTGACTGGGTAACCAGAGTGGTGGACCAAGGGGAGCAGTTGATGTCGCCTACCTTGACTTCAGCAAAGCTTTTGACACTGTTCCACATAGAAGATTGATAAATAAGTTAGGTAGGCTCGGGTGGGTCAAAGTTGGTCAACTGGGTGGCAAACTGGTTGACTGGCAGAAAACAGAGAGTGGTGGTAAATGGTATACAGTCAGAAGAGATGCAAGTCACAAGTGGGTACCTCAGGGATCAGTCCTGGGGCCAGTCCTATTCAACATCTTCATTAGTGACCTCGCAGATGGACTAGAGGGTAAGGCTTGTCTGTTTGCAGATGACACCAAGATCTGCAACAGAGTAGATGATCCAGATGGGGTGGGCAGAATGAGAAGAGATCTGGATAAACTAGCAGAATGGTCAGAAGAGTGGCAACTGGGATTTAATGCAAAGAAGCAAAATCATGCACATAGGGAAGAGAAACCCTGAAGCCACTTATAGGCTGGGAGGGAGTTGCTAGCAGTCACAAAGGAAGAAAGAGACTTGGGCATCATCATCACTGATGACCTAAAATCATCAAGCAGACCTCTAAAGCAGTAGGTAAGGCTAGGGGTGTTAGGGTGTATTAGTAGGGGTATCACAAGTCGTAAGAGGAGGTAATAATCCTCTGTACAAGACATTGGTTAGGCCCCATCTGAAGTACTGCGTGCAGTATTGGAGCCACACCTTCACAAGGACATTAACCAAATTGAGGCAGTCCAGAGAAGGGCAACCAAATGGTGCAGGGACTGCATCAGAAGACATATAAGGACAGATTAGCGGAGCTCAATATGTATACCCTTGAGCAAAGGAGGGAGAGAGGTGATATGATCGAGACATTTAAACACCTTAAGGGCATAAACAAGGTGAAAGAGTCTAACATGTTTAAATATAAGAAAATAGCAGGACAAGAGGACACAGCATGAGATTAGAGGAGGCCGATTAAGGGGAATGTGAGAAATTCTTTTTCACAGAAGGGTGGTAGATGCATGGAATGGCTTACCACAAGAAGTGGTGGCTATGAATACAGTGCAGGGCTTCAAACAGGCATGGGATAGGCATAAGGGAGCAATACAAATGACTATGAATAGATAGGTCACTGACAGAGCAAAGGCCAATGGTACATTTATAAGGTAGAAAAAGAAATGGGCAGACTGGATGGGCCTTGCGGTCCTTATCTGCCGTCAACTTCTATGTTTCTATGTTTCTATGTTTCTATGTTTCATCTCCTCCCTCTTCAACATGTCTATACACACCAGGACCACCAGGCACTCCAGTACCCACACCTTCACAATTCTTCACTGTCATAGCACCCAGGGGCAACAACCCCTCTCCTACAAAGGTGCCAAACTTTTTAACAACCTTCCCTCATTTTTGGTCCTGTGCAACACACATATACCATTCAAAAACCAATTGAAATCCTACTTTTTAGACAATCTCCAATGCAGCTGCCCCTGACCCATGCTCTCAGCTCTAATCTCTTCGGTTCAATTTCCTGCACTTCACACCTAGCATATTTTTGCTTTTCTCTTTAAAATTCTTATATAGTTATGTTATCTTAAACAGTACCTTCCCTATTATGTTCTGTCCCCTTTGTATGACTGTTATTCCTGATGATGTAATGTTCACCAGTATGTGTTATTGTACCAAATTTTGTCACTGGACGCATGTGAAAATGGCCATTTTGCTCACATGCCTTTCCAGTATAAACAATAAAAATGAAAATGAAATGAAATGAAAAGTATACAAGCCAAAACAACTATAACACAAAGCCAGTCCAAAAAGAGTACTTACATAATTGGTACTGCAGTTGTCATCTGTGGGACAAAATACTGCTAGATCAGTAGAGTTCAGAGGCATAACATCTTCAAGTACAAACCATAGAAACATAGAAGATGACAGCAGAAGGAGACCATAGGTCCATCAAGTCTGTCTGTGGGTTTCCCAGACGTTCTATGGGTCCCAGGACCTAGCCCCCAGTCCAGTTCCAGCACCCTCTATACTTATGTGGGCCCTGGCCCTATCCCACCCCCTCTTGAAAGCAGACACAGTTTTTGATCCCACCACCTCAGCAGGCAGTTTGTTCCATGGCTCAATGACCCATTCTGTGAAGCAGTGTTTCCTTAGATCCCTTTTGAAGCTTTCACCCCCAAAGCTTCCATTCGTGTCCTCTAGTGGTTAAGCAGTCAACCCTGTTAAAAAGTTCAGAGTCAGGCATTTTATTAATGCCTCTCAGGAACTTGAATGTTGTAGTCCTGTCCCCTCTCCCCCTCCTAGTCTCCAGAGAGTACAAGTTCAGCCACTTTAGGCGCGCCTTGTACGAGAGCCCCTGTAGGCCCTACTCCATCTTAGTCACCCTCCTTTCTACAACCTCCAGCCTATCCCTGTCCTTCTTGAGGTGAAGCCTCCAGAACTGGACACAGTACTCCAAGTAAGGGAAGTGAGAAAAGTCAGGGCTACAGGTCAGCAACTGCAGGAACATTGGCTATGCTCAAGTAAATACAGTTTGAGTCCTTTTTTAAAATCTCCAAGGCAGGAGCAATTTTGGAGGGAAGCTGGGTGAGTGTTCCATAGGGATGGAACTGAGTTGGCAAAGGATACCTCCCCACACTCACTGGACCTAACCCGAGGTATTTCTAATAGCGAGCAGCCAGAGGACCTGAGCAGTCTCCATAATGGTTTGAGTGTCAAGATATCTTGGAAGCAGGGAGAGGTAGGACCCTTTACAAGTTTGTAAACAAGGTAGTGGAGAGGATACTCTTACCTTTCAATTCTACCTTCCAAGGATGGCCAATTCAGGGAGCGGAAGACACTGCAGTGGTGTGTCCTAGGCAGGGCACCAGAGGCAAAGCACCCAATCTTATTGTAAAGCACACTAAGCTTATGAAGTTCAATGCTCCTCAAGGACTTGAGAACTTAGGCTCCATACTCTATGAGAGGGGGAAACGTGCTATTGGCAATTACCAGCCATGATTCCCTGGAGAGATTGTTACCTAAACAGTAAAGCAATCCAATTTTCTGATGCAGGGATTTTGAGACTTGTTCAGTGTGGGCTCTGAAAGCAACTTCTTGATCCAAGTATACTACAAGGTACTTAATTCCCTCAACCACCTCAATATGGGTTCCCATTGATGTGGATAGGTTTAGCATGTGCTGCCTGGCTACACCCAGTTGTCTAGGGCCAAACAAAATAGCTTCAGTCTTTTTTTTTTTATTTGTACATTGGTTAACTTTTGAGCCAAGTGCCCACTTGCAAAGGTTCCACATCAGGTATTATAACACACAGATTTGGATACAGCCAGCAAAGAAGTGCATTTTTCAATACAATCAAATAACTGGTTACAGACAGCTCAGATGAGCATTTGTCAGTGCAGCAATAATAACTATGAACTGGATTAAAAGAATGAAGGAAGCCGATTGGTTGAGAGGTCTTTGAAGCCATGATGATATCTAACTACATACTCACTGCTTCCAAAATCCTCTGGCCACCAGCTTCCTCACCAGCAAAAGAAAATCAATCCACCAGCAACGGGCACCCATGCTGAAGTTGCGACTGGCAGCAGCAGCTCCTCACACACTCCCACTCGCAGCTTAGAAAGCAACAGTGCATGAGGGGCAGCAATGGGCGAGTAATTTCTTTTATCATAAAACAAAGCAGACACCCCCGAACAACAACCACCTGTTACATCTGAAATTACACCAGGCACTGTCTGGGGTCATGACAGTGAGAGAAAGCTAGACCAGACGTTCTGTGTAAGTGGAACAATCTTAATTGACAGCTTGAGTAGTACTGTTCTGCAGTGAAACAAACTTTACCCAACAGTGCCACAACCAGTCCACATAACAGAGACCTGTCCCTCAAAATTAGCAGTACTCGCCAAACTCCTCATTGCAGTGCCGTTTCTCCATATACTGTCATACTGAGAGAACGCGAGGGGAAGGGGGGGGCAACACTAAAACAATTACAGTGGAGAAGCCGGGGACAGAGCCACAGCACAGAGCAAAATGGCAGGCACAGTGTCAACAGGGAGTAACAACTTACAGCAGCACTGCCTAAAGGAGACAATAGAAACTACAGATTTTTTTTTAATACATAATCCTCCACAGACATTCTCCATGAACCAAAAATAAATATAACAAATTATTTAAACTTTTTTTTTTACTTTTAATTTATACCAAAACATTCCAGTTCATAATAGCAATATTGTACTCAAGGGTGTGGTATATCATGGGATATCCTCACTACTCAGGTGCATGAGGCACTCTGCTTCGACTTGTGCCTCACACCGCACCTGAGGCGTGACGATATCCCATGATATACCACACCCTGTCATGCATTACTGCCTAATTATACAATGTAGTCATGTTTAAAATCAGTTGATTACATTAGAAGTTATTATTCCCAGATTAGTTCAGTAGGAAGAGCAAAGATGGAGGAGCGGGGAGACAGGGCATAAAGTACAATAGTGGGCTTGGGGAGGGTGAGGTACAATAGTGGGCTTGGGGAGGGTGGGGGAGAGTAGACAGGCTCAAGTTGTGTTAGAGTAAGCATCTGCACAAGGATTCACAGGTGAGTTCCTTCTTGAGGGAGCTCTTGAACAGTGATATGTTTGGCAGCTCAGTGATGTAGGTAATAAGGTTGTTTAGCCAGTGTGCTGTTCAGCATGTAAATGATCTTTGACCCTGGTTAGTTCTGCGTTTGGGGACTATCAGAGCATGTCTTGCCATGCTCCTGGTTGTATACTGGTTGTGCACTGGTCAGAAGAGTGAGGCCATAGCAGGAGGGGCAAGGCCAACTAGTGCTTTTTTGGCCAGTAAGTTATTCTGGTACTTTAAGCATTCTCGCAGGGGAGCCAGCCAGTGAGACAGTAAAGGGTACAGCAATGTGTGAGTCTGTCAGTGCCTTTGACAAATCAGCAGGCCTTACTGAGCAGTTCACTCGCCCTATCCATGACAGTGTCAGAGGCAGCCCCATAGACAGCGAGACCGTAATCAATGAGAGGGAGGACAGAGGTTGCTACCGCTAGGTGACTGTCCTCATGTGTTAGGTTCAGGCACTGCTGGAAGAGGGCCCCTAGTTTTCTGTTGGCCAGGCCAACAATGTTGTCCACATGCTCAGTGAAGATGAGAGACTCATCCAGTGTAACCCCCAAGTATCTGAAGGTAGACACCTGCTCTAGTGGGTAACCCTGTGCATTTGGGATGGCCGAGGGGGGGGGTGTTGCTCCTTAGTACTGGTAAAGAGCATGACTTTAGTTTTTTTATAATTAAGGACAAGCTTATTCTGCTTGAACCAGTGTTCAAGGGTCTCAAAGCTGTTTTGAAGCTCCCTGAAGATGACCTCATGCTGAAGGATGATTTTGAAGATATCCTCTTCATCGGCATAGAGCAGCATCTGTGTTACTGAGCAAGCACTAGGGAGGCCATTAATAAATAGACTGAATGGAAGAGGTCCTAGTATTGATCCCTGTGGAACTCCAGCAGAGACCCATTGTGCATCTGAGAGTACACCATCAATCTTAATCTTCTGTGTGCGCACTGAGAGACAGCAGCGAAACCAGGACACTGTCTCAGTGGAAAGACTAAGGTGCTGAAGTTTCAGCAGCAGCAAGGGGTGGTCAACAAGAGTCTTCTTGGCATTAAGTACCAATTTATTGGAGGAGAACTACTTTTCAAGTGCAAGGATGTTCTCCACAAGCAGACATTTAATGAGGCCGACATCACTGGAGCTCCTAAAGAGTATCGCTTCATTGGCATAAAGCTGTAGGTTAGCTTCACCACAATGACCTAGCATATCATTTACAAAATAGGAAAAAGAGCAAGAGACACAGGATAGACTCTTGAGGGACAGCGTCAGTTATGGGTCTTAACATCAATTGCGTGCCTTTCTATTTCACTTTATGAGACCTGTTAGTCAAATAGTGAGCGAACCATCGGCAGTACAAGCTGTCAGTACCAAACCTCCTAAGTTTTTCAAGTTGGTGACCATGATTAATGAGATCAAATGCCTTGGTAAGGACTATGAAGATTGCACCAGTCATGCACCCCCTATCCATGGCATCCAGGATATCAGTAGTTAGTCTAACCAGGGGTGGTGTCAGTACGATGGAATTTTCTGAAACCATATTGCCAATCAGTCAAAAGGAGACATTGTTTAAAATAGTCTTGGAGCTCGTTGGATATTAAGATTTGTTGAATTTTAGCAATGCAGCACAGTAGAGAGATGGGTTGGTAACTTCCTACAGGCTCTTTAGGGCCACCCTTGTGTATAGGTAGTACAAGGGCAATCTTCCAACTAACAGGGATTCTCCTCTCTATAAGAGACTTGTTGAACAGCATGGCAATGGGGATGCAACTCAATGAGCAACTATTTTTAACAGATTAGGTTCCAGTTTATCAAATCCCTCTGACCCTTCTGCTTTTAATTGCTTTAGAAGAGTAAGAAGAGTAAGTACATCTTTCCTAGTTATCCACCAGTAACGGAATTTAGGACTAGGGTTCGCTGATTTGTTCTGAACTGGGGTGACTGAAAGGGATTCAGGAAAGAAAATTTTAAATCTATCCAGATCAGTGAAAAAATTATTAAAGCCACTGACAGTAGCCAGGTGGTCTCTAACTAGCTTACCCTCAGCCAATATATTACATTCAGAGGAACTGGCTTTACCATTTACGAGGGCCTTCATGTGGTACCAAAACTTCTTGGGGTAGGACAAGTTTTTATCTGGTAGATTTCTGATATACTTTCTTTTAGCAACCTTGAGGTTTATTGTACAGGTGTCGCTGAGCCCCCTATACTTATTCTAGTCAGACATAAGGCCAGTAGTTTTGAATACTCCCCATGCTTTGTCTATTAACTTCAGTTATTTTCTAAGACCTGTATCAAGTCATTTAGACTGTTAACTTTTTACCATGATTTTCTTATATGGGGCATGTCACTTGGCAGCTGAAAATAACTTATTAATAAAGACGTTACAGGCAGCATTAATATCAGGAAGAGATTTTATTGAGGCCCAAAGTACACTTGATAACGTGGTTTGAAAGGAGGCTGAATCAAATTTAGAAATATCCCAAAGAAAATCCTGGGGGGATGTTTGTGAGCATTTGTTTCTCCAAATACAGTAGATTGGGAGTGGTCGCCAAGGGAGTCTGCAAAAATGCCCACAGCTTTTATTCTGTCAGGATAGGAACCAAAAGTCCAGTCAAACAGCATATGATTGCCAATGTGTTGTTTAGTCTGGTAGGCTCGCTGATGATTTATTTATTTAGTTTTTGTTGACCGGGTGGGTGCTGTAGACAGCAAAGCTGCCTATTTTCAGGCACGACCCAGGAGGTTACATACAATAGGGTAAAAAGCAGCAGTAAAATACAGGGATAAGACAGCTGAACAACAGCCATACATTTTACCTAACAAAGCACTGATACTGGGTGAGCTGAGCCTCAAATACAGCTTCCCTAGGTCCACCCCTCATGTCAAGAATCCAGTTTATTTTGATCACCCAGAGGTATTAATTCACCAAGAGGGAGGTCTGTAATAGCCTTCAGGAGGGAAATTACATAGAGGCAGCCACTCAAGGGGTTTGTATAAGCAGCCCACATAAAGGGTTTTGGTGCCTCCAAGAAGAACTTTGAAAGTTAAGGTCTTACAAGTTGAGTCACTGATTGCAGGGCAAATGCCTGGGAGGCTTTAAAAGTGAACTTGATATCAAGGAGCACATCACTACCCTTCTTTCCAGACTTAAACTTTCCAAAAGTGGTAAACCCAGGGAGCTCAGTCTCATGGGAGAGCACTGAGGGCTTTAGCCAGGTCACCGATATGGCTAATATATCAGGGCCATACAAGTCCACACAGCCATCCAAGTCATGGAGCTTGGGCCTGAAGCTGCTAATGTTCATGTCAACAATCTTCAAGCCCCATGTGTTAGACCAGTATGTAGAAGAGGGACAGCATATCCTGTAGTTAGGGGGTTAGAGCCTGGGATTAGCTCTATGTTTCCAAACAAAAGCAGATGATGTGCTAGCAATAATCCAAGAAAATGGCAGACATCTAACAAAGTAGGCCTCTACTTCTTCCTGTAGGAAGAATAGCTTATAGCAGATACTTCTTCCATTCTGTCCATGAAGAACTGGCAGAAGAGGGTCTATATCACAGGAGACAAGGGGGAGAAGCATGAGTGGAGATTGCATATCTAGGTGTTCCTGGTGAGGCCAATTAGGTGGAGGTATAATTATATCTAAGCCGAGAACAGTGCACATGTAAAGTACAGCTAAAGATATTCCCCACATAGCCATGGTTGATAGGGCAGGACCAGTCACCAGACAGTGTTTTAAATAACAAGAACACTCATCAGTAAGTTATATAACAAATAGCTATATCTGCTAACCAACTATTTAGAGTGAAGACTGAGACACATACAGTATAGGCAATGCTATAGATTTACATATACACACCCCACTCTGATAGGATGTAAAGTCAAAATAAAGCATAACAGCAGGACTACAATTACAAATACATGCCTATCCCAGACAGGGTGTAATGTCTAGATACGACTGGTCCCTGGAGTTGCTTGTGTATACCAAAACAGTAGGGTATGGATAAATATTTAGAAGCAAGACTAAAATTTCAAATATACACCAAACCCAGATAGGGTGTAAGCTCAAGCTGAGTAAAACTAATTTGACTAAGCTGGATAAGCTAGTCAAACAGTGCCTGCATCTCACTATTTGATCACATAGCAATGCTGGTGACATTGCACCCTTTTGTGCCATGCCCATTTGGGATCACAAGTATTCCCTAGGCAGTCACAAAAAAACATAGAAACATAGAAAATGATTGCAGAAAAAGACCATTGGTTCATCCAGTCTGCCCACAAAACCCTTACAAACCCAGGACCTACTGTTCATACAGAGTTCTAACCCACACTATCCACCCCCATGCTCCGCCCTACCACTACCACCCTGAGCAGCCACTAAGCCATTTACTCTGTCCCAGCTGTGTTTGAAACTATTGATAGTTCTGGCACCCACCACATCAGCTGGCAGATTGTGCCACAGCTCCACCACATAGTTCTGGCTCCCACCACAACAGCTGGCAGATTGTTCCACAGCTCCACCACATAGTTCTGGCTCCCATCACATCAGCTGGCAGATTGTTCCATGACTCCACCACACAGTTCTGGTACCCACCACACTAGCTGGCAGTTTGTTCCACAGCTCCACCACTTAGTTCTGGCACCCACCACATTAGCTGGTAGATTGTTCCACAGCTCCACCACATAGTTCTGGCTCCCACCACATCAGCTGGCAGATTGTTCCACAGCTCCACCACATAGTTCTGGCTCCCACCACATCAGCTGGCAGATTGTTCCACAGCTCCACCACTTAGTTCTGGCACCCACCACATCAGCTGGTAGATTGTTCCACAGCTCCACCACTTAGTTCTGGCACCCACCACATTAGCTGGCAGTTTGTTCCACAGCTCCACCACATAGTTCTGGCACCCACCACATCAGCTGGCAGACCGTTCCATGGCTTCACAACCCTTTTTGTAAAATAAAACATTTCTACTTCACTCTTGAACCACCCCTCCATCAGTTTCCACTGATGCTCCCATGTTCTTGATCACTACTTATGCTAAATAGTTCCTCTCAACTTACCTTGTTCATAACTTTCAGGAACTTGAAGGTCTATATCACATCTCCCTCTCTTGTTTGGCCTCCAAAAAGTACATGTTCAGTACCTTGAGCCAATACTTGTAAATCTGCCCTGCTGGCTCTGAATCATTTTGGTCACCCTATGTTGCACTGTCTCCAGCCTGTCCTCATCTTTCCATCGGTGAGGACACTAGAACTGGGCACAATACTCCAGGTGGGGCCTCACCACTGATCTAGAGAGAGGCAGTAATATTTCCTTCATTCTGCTGTCATTACCTGCTTCCTATACACCCCAGCATCCTGTTTGCCTTACTGTAGGCTTTGTTACACTGGCTTGATTGTTTTACAGAGTCACTGATGATGACCCCTAGGTTTCTTTCCTCAGAGATCATACCCAGCTCTCCCCCATCCAGTACTCTGTCCTGTGGTTCTTTATTCCCTGTATTCATCAGCTTGCACGTTTGGGCAATGAATTTCAACTGCCAAACCTTTGACTACCTTTCCAGCCTTTACATGTCTTCTTGCATCTCCCTAATCCCCTTCTCACTGTCTACTCTGCCAAACAGCTTAGTGTCGTCTTTGAAGAAACTCATCTTGCCCTGGATTCCTTCTCCCATGTCACTGACAAACATACTGAAAAGGACTGAACCCAGGACCAATCCTTGTGACACCCTGCTGGTGACCTCCCTCTATTCTGATTTGACTCCATTAACCACAATCCTCTGCTGTCTCCCTTCCAACCAGTTTCTCACCCATCTATGTCCTTCACTGCACCCAGATCTTCTAGCTTCTTCAACAAGCTTCAATGAGGCACCAAGAAAAAAGCCTTGCTGAAATCAAAGTAGAGTAAATCCACAGCATGGCCTTAATCCACTACCCTCATTACCCTGTCAAAAATACTATCAGGTTGGTTTGACAAGACCTCCCTGCCACAAACCCGTGCTGTTTAACATCCTGGTGTACACTGCTCTCCAGATAGTCCATGAGGTCCTTTTTGACTAGTGTCTCTATCAGTTTACCCACAATAGAGATAAGACTTACAGGTCTGTAGTTACCTGGTTGTTCCTTGTCACTACCCCTTTAAGAAGAGGGACTATATCCGCTACTCTCCAGTCTTTTGGAATTACCCCGTCTCAGCTGAACTTTTGAATAACCCTACCAAGGGTTCAGTTAATTCCACTGCCAATTCCTTGAGCACCACTGCATGCATGCCATCTGGCCTTGGGGCCTTATCTATCTTTTGGGCTGCTAGTCCTTTCTGAACCCTTTCACTGGTAAATACTTGCTACCTCATCTCTGGAATCCCCCTCACAGCCCCCTTAATGTCACTCTCTGGCTGAGGCCCTGTCTTCCCTTATGAATGCAGAGCAGACATAATCATTAAGAACAGCTGCTTTCTGCCCATCCTCCTCAATTACCCTACCTCCCTCTGTTAGCCTAGCAATTCCTCCTCTTTTTTTTTCTGTAATTTACCTTAAGAACTGTTTTCCCCTCCCTTGATCCCCTCTGCAATCTGCAGCTCTGTGTCTGCCTTTGCATCTCTAACCACCCTCTTGGTTTTCTTTGTTCTCATTTAGTACTCTTCCCATTCTTCCTGCCCTTGCTTTTCTTTGTAATGGGTGAATGCCTTGCTTTTGGCTCTCACTAGTTCTCTGACCTTTCTAGAGAACCATATTGGTTTATACGTTGAAATTATGCAGGAAAGGGATAGGGGTTCATCGTGTGAGGCTATTCACAAGGCATGGTGACCCTCACTATCCAGTCAAAAAACCCTTCCTGTAGAACTGTAACAGCCAGCTACTGGGATGTAGAATTACAACTGGGTCAGGTGTGCTGATGGGGAAATAAGATAGGATGCAGAATGCAGAGGCTGACCAGCACAGGGAAGTGGACAGGGTTATAGAGGGCAGTCCCTCTTAGCACCAGGGAGGGGGACAATATACATGTTGCTGGGGGGCTGCTGGACTACCAGAGAAGAATATAGGGGTAGATGAAATCAAATTGTATGATGCCCATAACCAGGCACTCAGGTACAGGAAGGGGGACTTGGCAGCAGCACCGGTCTGAGCAATTTTTCAGCATAGTATAATAGCACCATAAGACTGGTGCTACACCACGTGGTGACTCTTTTGGAGTTGCTAATTATAACTAGCATATTGGATGCAAATGCTAATATTTGGTTAAGTACTGTAATTTACATTGCATCACAGTTGCAGTGGGGACTTCTTTCCCCTGTAACTATAATCATCATTTGTGTATAAATCTGAAGGGTGACAGTGCAACAGGGTAATAGTTTGCCCCCTGTTTTGTGCTGCTTCTCTTTGCAACTGAGAATGCAGCCCAAGCTATTGTATGTCCTAGTCATGTCGGAGCTCTTTGTTTTCAGTGCAAAAGGCTCAATTTTCAAACCAGCCCTTAGATCAATGCAAGCTACAGCAAACAGAAGCGTGTATCGAATCCCAGTGTGCCATGGACCCTGCATCCAATTCTCATACAGGTGGGATCCTGGTGCCAAACTCCCGCCGTTTGCCGCAATTGTTCCCATGTGTCAAACTAAAGACACATGGGAGCAGACTGCCACAAGCTGTGGGAGGGTTGTGCAGCATAGGAACCCATGCCAGTAACCCATCAGACTCATGTTCAGGACAGGGATGATGATGGGGACAGTAGTGACAGTCCTGTGAGGAATGAGAAGCACTGTGATTGGTGTGGGGGGGGGTTATGTGGGCAACACGACTTGCACAACAGCATGCATAGCAGTGGTGGTAGGCTACAGATGTGGGTCTGCACTACACAGATCCATGCCCAGGTGCCACTGGACACCATAGTGCCAGCCCTGATCCAACATATGCATGACCAATTGAGTCTGCTGCCGTGCAGGCCAAGATCTGCTGGGACAGTCCCAGTGGCATAGAGGATGCTCCCAAGATGGTCATACCTCCCCTACCCAGAGGCACATGCCAAGCTCTTGCCAACTGTTGTGGTTCAACAGCTGGCATGCAAGTACGACACCATGCACATACTCCCATGTGTGCTCTGGGCCCAACATGTGCACCACTGGCACCTACCACTGCCATCATGGACAGCACTCCTGCTAGTGGACCCTCATCTGTACTGCCAACTCCCATTCTACTGCACCCT
The DNA here is from genome assembly GCA_016271365.2 of Neoceratodus forsteri. NCBI lineage: Eukaryota > Metazoa > Chordata > Ceratodontiformes > Ceratodontidae > Neoceratodus > Neoceratodus forsteri. Next base: position 353,796,675 of record CM057454.1, on the reverse strand, counting down.
TACCATCCTGTGCTGCTGCCCATGTTGTCAGCTACTTCCATGGGGACACCCTCTCCCCAGTGTCCAGGTTGATGGTGGCAGAGCAGGGGATTGTTAGACCAGCTCTGGTTCGTCTAACCTCCAGCAAGCCTGCAGCCAGGAGAGGGCCTTCAAAAATCCCAAAATAGGGGATATTTCAGCTCTGCCATGGCACAAACACCCCCTCTGCTATGGTGCAGTGGTGTGGCCAGTGCAGGTATGGTTCAAGCCCATCCGGCACAGGTGGCCCCCATTCTGGTGTAGGTACTGTCTGAAAATTGGGAATAACACACGGTGTAGCGCAAGCTTCCACATGCATCATTTCTTTTTGACACAAGAACCATGTGACACTCCAACACCTTTGAAAATCGAGCCCAGTGTTGTTAAGGGAAATGTTTTACTACATGAATACTGACTTTGTTCACAACTTTCACTTGTGTGGCAATCCATAGAAGAGTAAAGATACACTTCATTGAAGTTGCAGAATACCCTCTTAATGGGGGGTACACTATGGATTCTTGAAGGAAGTAAGATATGTTAATGGTTAGTAACGTCATATACTGACTGATGTAAAAGATTGTCTTACTCGCTTGTGGGGCCACAGTCAAATCACTTACAACTACTTCCACAATCCACAGTATTTATATGATTTTTACAATTTTTCAGTTAGCACCATATGATCACATCCTACTTATGTTGCATTCCACAGGGCTCTCGGGGGCGTGGGTACCCACATTCTTTACACACATTTTGTGTGTCGGGACACTAATTTTTTTTTTAAAGTATCCGAGACACTCAGCCACCAGGCCCTGGCAGTCACTTGAGAGAGCCATGCCACCGCGCCAGCACTTCTTGCACTGTAATATTCTATAGCGTGAAGGTTTTGGGGTCCCATTCAGAGATATTACGCCAGTGCGCTCACCAGTCTGTACATTCTCAGCACTGGAATCGCCCATTGTTTTATTGAGCTTTTAAACCACAGCTTTATGCTCAGAGGGTGATTGCAAACATGCCACTGCTCAACCAACAAAGCCCTTGTTAGTTGAGCAGTGGCCATAATTTTTTTGAATTCACCCTCTGAAATACCAAAAAATGTAGTTTAAAATGCCCCCATAGAAACTAATGGAGCGTGCCCCGGTGCTCTACAGAATGTTACAGTACAAGCAGTGCTGGCGTGGGGGCACGGCTCCCATATATTTGAATGGGGACCCCCAGAAATTTTCTGGGGATTCCCACTTTTGGGCTGTGGACCCCCCTTTTTTTAAAGCCAGTCCCAGGCCCCCAAACAAAAAATCCTACTGAGAGCCCTGATTCCAGTTCAGTGTTTGCTTTTTAAATATTTAAACTCTGAACCATACTTTTTTTATTTTTATTTGCTGGCCTAATTCACAATGCCATTTATGCAGTTCTCACTTCTTGTTATGGGAACATATTCTTCCATTAAACCTCCCCTTAGTACAAGCCACACAGGATAACTGCATATCCCAATAAGCTCTGGTCACAGCCACAATGGCTGCGTATGCATTAAATTGATAAAGGATACAGAATCAATGAGTGGCATGGATTATTTACTTGTAATGCCTTACAATGCCCATGTTCTCCTCTCTAACCCCTCTCTTCCCACATCCTCCATGCTCACTGTCAGTGAAGAGCCTTCCTGGCAGGTTCAGCCCTCCCTCCAACTATCTTATTCCTCACCTCCACTCACACACAATACATCTATACACACACACATATGTACTGCACATGCACACACACACACACACATACAGGCTTTTGCCAACTATGCTAGATTTTGGGAAGGGGAATATAACAGATGCAGATGTTCACTTCTAACAACATCAATGTTTTCATCTGCTTATCACTGTAAGTAGATAATCTGCATGTGCTCTCTGTCCTGGAACATTCAGAGCACTTTGAACCAATCCCAACACAAATCATGCAACCATTAACCTTAACTGTCAGTAAAGACTCAATGCCCTGGACTTCATTAAAACTGTCAAAAAATAGTCCATTTAAACCTGTACATTTTTCTTTGTGGTGGAATTCTAAAATATGTTTTTGCAGTGTTTTAAGTGGTTCCAGGAAACAATCACGATTGTGGTAGCACTTTTGTTAATTTCACTTATAGTTTAAAATAGGAACCAATTATTATCTCTACTGCAGTTTGGTTTTCTCGGCTCCAAACCATACATTAGAAACATAGAATTTAATGGCAAATAAGGACCACTTGGCCCACCCAGTCCACCCATTTCCCTACTTGATGGATAAGCTGCAGATTCTAGTTAATCGACAGCTTACTTCCCCCTACTCCCCCCCTCACTAGCATTGCCTTATGTCTGTCCCATGCATTCTTGAATTCTCCCACTGTTCCTGACTCCACAACCTTCTCAGGAATGCTGTTCCATGCATCCACAATCCTCTCTGTGAAAAAATACTTTCTAACATTACCCCTGAGTCATCCCCCCTCCATCTTCAAATTGTGCCCCCTTGGTCTTGCACATCTCTTTTTCTGAAAGATGATACCCTCTTGCACTTTGTTAATTCCCTTGAGATACTTGTAAGTTTCTATAATGTCCCCCCTCTCCCTCCTTTCCTTAAGGATATACATATTAAGCTGCTTTAATCTCTCCTCGTATGTCTTCTGGTGCAGACCCTGCACCATTTTGGTTGCCCTCCTCTGAACAGCCTACACTCTGTCTATATCTTTGTGGAGATGGGGTCTCCAGAAATGCAGCAGTACTCTAGATGGGGTCTCACCAACTGTCCGTACAGAGGGATAACAACTTCCTGTTTTCTACTGCTGATGCCTCTCCCTATCCATCCCAGTATCCCCCTAGCCCTCCTTACTGCCTTCTCACATTGCTTGCCCACCTTTAGGTCATCTGATATAATTACTCCTAAGACTCTTTCGATTTTTGTCATTGTTATTATCTCACCCCCCACTGTGTACTCTTCTCCTGGGTTTTTATTTCCCAGGTGCATTACCTTGCACTTCTTTGCATTGAATCTGAGCTGCCATATATTTGACCATTCCTCCAACCTTGCCAAGTCCCTTTTCATCCTTTCCACCCCACCTTGTGTATCAACTCTGTTGCAGATCTTTGTGTCATCTGCAAAGAGACATACTTTCCTTCCAGGTGCTCCTGTCTCACTTATAAAGACATTAAAGAGGACCGATCCCAGTACTGAACCCTGCGGTACCCCGCTATTTACCCTCCTTTCTTCACTGTGGACTCTGTTTACTATTACCCTTTGCTTCCTGTTGTCCAGTCAGGTTTTTTTTTATCCAGGCTACCACCTTGGGACCCACTCCAAGGCTGGCTAACTTATATATTCATCTTTTGTGTGAGACTGTGTCAAATGCTTTGCTAAAATCTAGGTAGGCCATATCCACAGCCCCTCCCTGGTCTACTACTTTGGTCGCCCAGTCAAAGAAATCTATTAGGTTCATCTGACATTACCTTTGTGCTGTGAAACTATGCTGCCTTGGGTCCTGTGCCCCACTGGCCTCTAGGTACTCAACAATTCTTTCCTTCAGAAGTGATTCCATCATTTTCCCTACAACTGAGGTTAAACTAACTGGTCTGTAGTTTCCTGCCTCTGCCCCGCTCCCACGTTTGTGAAGTGGAATCACATCTGCCCCCCTCCATTCCTCAGGTACCACCCCATTCTCCCATGATTTGTTAAAGAGAGTAATGAGTGGTGTTACTAGTTCTACCCTTAGTTCTTTTAGAATTCTGGGATGAATCCCATCAGGCCCCATTGCTTTGTCCACCCTTAGTTTCAAGAATTCTTTCCAAACCCTTTCTTCTGTGAATAGACTGGTATTGACCCCCTTATCCAGAGTGTTTCTCTTGTTTGGTTTAGGTATCTCCCCCTCCTCTTCCGTTGTGAATACTGAGCAGAAATAATCATTTAGTATCCCTGCTTTTTCACTGTCAAACTCTGCCCACATTCCTTCCCCTTTATTAAGTCTCTGTATCCCTCCCTTGGTCTTTCTTCACTCCCTAATGTATTTATAAAAGGTTTTATCCCCCTTCTTAATGGAGTTGGCTATCTTTTCCTCAGTTTGTGCCTTTGCTATTCTGACTGCCTTCCCTGACTCCTTCTGCTTTAACTGATAAAGTTCTCTGTCCTCCTCCTTCTGTGTTTCCTCACATTTCCTGAATGCTAACCTTTTCTTCTTAACTTTCCCTTCCACCTCTTTTGAGAACCATAGTGTTTTTTCCCTTGGTTTTGTTTTGTTGATTTGCTTTACACAAAGGCTTATGGCCTCTGTGATGGCTGTTTTGATTATTCCCCATTGTTCCTCCTCCCCTCCTTCTTTCCCATTTGCTAGTGCTTTTCTGAAGCACTCTCTCATTTTCCCAAAGTCAGCCCTCCTAAAGTCCAATACTCATCTTTTTGTATGACCTGACTCTATGGCTGTTATTATTGTGAACCACACTGTTTGGTGGTCATTTTTTCCCAGATGGCTACCCACTTCTAAATCTGAGATCCTTTCTCCGTCCCTATTTGACAGTACCAAATCTAAGATTGCTCCCTCCCGAGTGGGTTCCAACACTAGCTGTCTAAGGCATGCCCCCTGTAGGGCATCAAGAATGAACCTGCTCTTGGATGTGCCTGCAGCAAAGGTGCTCCAGTAAACATCTGGCATATGCAGGTCCCTCATCAACAATATCTCCCCTTTTTCTGCCATTTTAAGAATGCCTTCTATAATTTCCTTGTCCCTTCCCTCTCCCTGAGATGGGGGTCTGTACACAACCCCCATGCGGACTGTGGTGCCATTTCCCGTCTCCAGGGTGACCCACAGTGACTCATCAACTTCCTATTTACTCTTTAATTCTGTTGCTTTAATCCCTTCCTTTATATAGAGAGCTACTCCTCCTCCTCCTCCTCCTCTTTTACCCACCCTGTCCCTCCTGTAGGTTGTGTATCCAGGTATGTTGACATCCCAGTCACGGTTCACTGTGTACCATGTTTCAGTGACCACCACAATATCCAGGCATCCCTCTTCCATCAAGGCCACAAGTTCAGGGAGCTTGTTACACAGACTGCGGGCATTACTACTCATCACCCTCCATTTTTTGAAAGCATTACCCCTTTTAGCCCCATCCCTGTCCTTACTGCCTTTTTCTGCATTTGTAAAGAATGCAGATTATATTTAATTATGTTCTTCTGTGTCACTGTATGTCACAGAAATCAAAAAGGTGTTTATGGCCACCAGGTTTCAAAACGTGTGTGGGCTTCAGTGGTAAGGTTCCCAAAGCCAATGGCCATCATTTGTGTTTCTGTTGATTGGGACCACAGCATTTCAGACAGGATTGGGAGTCTTCTTATTGATACTGTGCAGAATCTATCAGACAGAGATTCAAAAATATTGCCACTTTCAGCAACTGATTCATGACACTGTTACCCAATTAAGCAAATTGTAACTGACAAGGAGGACTCTTTCAACATTAATGCCTCAGTACAAGATTTGGCTAAACCTCTAAACCAGTGGCATTTCCAATAAGGCCAACAGACCAGCTGAGGAGAGTAATATGTCTCTTGCTGCTGTGGGGAGAGGTGGTCACACAAGGAGAGAAAACTTGTAAAAGATTCAGGGACTAAATACCTTAGTGTGGTAAGTGACAGTCAGCCATGCAGTGGAAGCAAACTCATGAAAGAGCCACATAGTAAACCCACTGTGCAGGTTCCATTTGCATGAGCTTGTCCCTCAGTTTGACTGATGACTTCCCTGGAAAAATTCATGAAAACATGGCAGATATTTCAAGTCATGTACTAGATGCAGGCCCGTATTGTACCTCCACCCCTCTACCTTATGAAGACAAAGAGGAGAAGGAATCTGATGATTTCAGCACAGAGACAGGGTATGATGATATCACTCCTAATAATACAGGGGATGAAAAATTTGGTTCTGCTCATCATCCTGTCGAAGGCTACTCCTCTTACAACATGTTTGTTAAAATGTGTATCCAGTTAGCTGTAGAGGATAAAATGTACGTGTTGTTGCCACCATAAGCTAAATAAAAAAAAAAAAAACCTGGACAGACTCCTTCTAGAAGGGTGCCCCTTCCTAGCAGTGAAGAACTTAAAACTCTGTCTCAAATTTTTTCTAATAGCCTTCAATAACATGGGTGAGTGATAAAAATTTGAGAAAAGATACACTGTACCTAGAAAGGGTGCTAAATTTCTATTTGCACACACTTCTCCTGAGGGTTTTGCACAAAAAGCTACTTATGAAGAACAAAAATATTTATTATCAGTCCCTCCTGACAAAGATTCTAGCTAAATCTATTTTATGCTAAAAAAAGAGCCATTTTGCAGGAACCCGGTAAGCTCCCTATATTGACTATACTTAAAATTATACATTTTCTCTTTGGTCTTCCATACTGCTTTTTAGTGAGGACATGTCACAAGAAGATAAAGTACCTACAGCTCATGTTGTGCAGGCTGGTCAGTGGACTTCCAAGCAACAGCTTCAAATGTTTGTTGATTTAAATGACACAGCAACCAGGATTGTGATAACACAGTAGTCACAACATTTGCTTGGTTCAGAACAATAAGGCAGCAGCAAGGTCAGTGACTCAGCAGGTTGCACACTTTCCTTGGAAGTCGGAAGGTTGTGGGTTCTAGCCCAACACTAAGAACTTGGGATAAAATCCCAATATTGGCACTGTAGTGCAGAATGAGGATGCTACACTTCTGAGGAGCCAACTTGTATGATACTCTTTTTTTCCTCGTTTTGAGTCTGATTCACCACATTTATTTTATATTTGAAATAATAAAAGAAGTCTTCCTTTTAACGTAGCTCAAACCAGGTTTTTATCACTAGTCTTTGTTGTTTTTGAACACCCTTGTTTACGATCCCTTTTCCTGATGACTATAATATACTAGCATCCAGGAGACACTGCTCTCTGACCTTATGAGACAACAGGTGTACAAACACATCTGAGAATACTGATGAAAACCTGGTCTGAGCCATATTAAAAGGAGTGCTCCTGAAGGGTATCCAACAAGTCAGGAGATAAGGGGAGAATCTAAAATAGAATAAAAAAAAGTGTTTGTCAAAATGTTCACTCCTATCATGCACTGCTGCATTAACCTGCTTCAGAATATCAGTTTGTCCCCCCAGCTGAAAACTTGCAGAACTGCCTAGCCCTCCTTTCCCCGTTAACAAAAAAACTTAAAAACAAATAAAATAAAAATCTGCCTAGTGCCCTACAGCAAAAAGCTTCCGATTTCCCCTTTGTTGGAGACTCGCAGTTTCAAGATAAAACAGAAGGCAACATGGAAAAGGTCAACAAACAAAAACAACTGCATATACTAACTTCACCAAACAGGAAAGCGGAAGTCGTAGTTAGTTTAGGCCTCTAGGGGGAGGTTATGGGAAACATGGCCAATTTTCCAATCTGATTATTTTGTAACAAGAGGTTCTTTCAGCAATGGTAGAAGAAGATGCAGACCTCAGGCTTCTTCTGTTAATCTTGCTCTGACAAAAAAATAATTCCTGACTGTTGTGTCCATGCTGTGGCATCCCTAGCTCAGTCAGTAAGGACTCAGCATTCTTTTTATCTATAGGAAGGGAAAAAGAAATGAACACAGACCAACAGGTCCTGGAAATTATAAGAGATGGGTTGACCCTTTCATTTGTAATACTACCAACGTGTCACGTCCTTACAAAACAAAGGACTTTATCCTCAGAAAGTCTGGCTTTGCTTTAGGTGAAGGTTAAAAAGTTATTAGCTCTAAAGTAACACAGTCTGTACCAAAGAACTAATTGGGGAAAAGGCTACTTTTCCAGATACTTCCTGACCCCCCCCCAAAAAAAAAATGAAGAGTGGTGGCCAATTCTGGACCTTGGAGTTCTAAACAACCACATAAAGAAAGAAAAGTTTGAGATGGTAACTCTAAAAACAATTATTCTTTCACTTCAGGCAGGGGATGGTTTATGTTCAGTGGATTTCAAAGATGCATATTTCCACATCCCAGTAAAGGAGGAATCAGAGGAAGGTTTCAAGATTCAAAGTGGGGCACAGTCAGCACCATTTAGAGCAATGCCATTTAGCCTCACTTCATCCCCAAGAGTATTTGCAAAATGCCTTTCTGTAGTGGCAGTAGCACTCAAAAGTCAACATGAGATAGTCTTCCCATACTGTATTTCAGCAACTGGCTAAACTGTGGGAAAATTCAGTCAGAGGCTCATGTGGCCTTACAGAAAACCCAAGGCCTCCTTTATTCACAGGGATTTCTTAGTGACAAAAAAAACAGGTCATATAGAATCTGTTGGCAGAAAAAGGCCCATTGGCCCATCATGTCAGTCCATTCCTACCTGTCTAACGCTGAATAAGAGAATCCTACAGGTTTCAGAAAATACAGAACAGTAGATGGTTGACCATCCACAACAAGGCTATGTTTCCATCGAGGGAGTCGATGGCATCATAGAAACCTCGAGAGCGAAGCGCGAGAGGTTTCTGTGACAACATCGACTCTCGAGATGGAAACACAGCTTTAGTTGTGGATGGTTAACCATCCACTATTTTATATAGTATATGGTTGCCCAAAAGTTAACAAGGTTCATACCTTGTGTTCACATTTCCAATTTTTTTTTTTTTTTTGCCATTCTCTTTCTCCACTCCCGTACCTGAAGATTTCAGTGCTAAATGCAGTCCTGCCCCAGAAGTTACCGGTTTGCCCGACTCCTCGCTATAATCCCACTCTGCTCCAACACCCATAAACTGCAGCAGTAAATAAAAAAAAAAAAAAGAAACACTGAAAACAGTTTGGACACAGACAGCTGATCATATAGTCCATGTCCAAACTGTATAGTACTTATAAACTGCTCGCCTGACTGCTCACTAAGTGACGATGCCATTTTCTTCTGTGTTTTTTAATCCCCGCTCGGAATCAGCCAATTAGGTGGTAGGGCAAGTCAAAAAAGTTGTTGTACTATTGATGTGATGTCAGAATTGTAGAAACACAACTTTTTTGACCTTTGAACTGTCCTACAACAAGATTTTGAAAGCCACAGCTTTCTATTCATAATAAGCCCTAACCATATGCTATAAAGTGTTGCAAGTCAGAACAGACAATACAACTGCAAAGTTCCACATAAACAACCAGGGGATCCAGATCTATGAAATTATTCTAAGAGCGTTTGACAATTTGGAACCTGCATTTGCATTTCAATTTCAACATTTCAACTAGCAGGAAAACTGAATGCATTCACAGATTCACTGAGCAAACTGGGCCACTTAATACACAAATGCTCTTTAGTCCAGGAGGTGGAATTCACACTTTTACAATGAGGTATCCCTCAGACAGAACTATTTGCATCCTGGAAGAACAAAAACACAGCACCTGTTCCGTTGCAGACCTCCAATGGCAGGCACAGTGCCAGAGGAAGCCATGTCAGTGTGCTGAACAGGAACTTATCTACGTACCTTTCTCTGATTCCCTCTACTTCTTTCTTTCTTCTTCTCAAACTCAGAGAAGAGAATGCAGGCATGATTCACATAGCTCCAGACTGGGTCGGTCACCACTGGTACACCCTGCTTCTCTGATTTTCCATCATGAAACCACTATCCTTTCCTCTAAGGAACCATTTCTGTTTCTTTCTCAGTGTATAGTGTTTCATCCAGTTCTCAAAGTCCTTCACTTGAAGGCTTGGTTCTTGAGGAGATAGAATTTGTAAAACTAAACTGCTTCTCCCATGTGTTTGAAGTTTTGAAAGTGTCCAGAAAACCAGCAACTAGAAAACACTGTTCTTCTAAGAGGAAGCAATTTTCTATTTAGTACAAAAACTTAAATATTTTTCCAGATAATTAGTTTCAGACATCCTTGAATACTTGTAACTTGAGTAGGAGGGTCTTTGACCATCTTCTCTTAAACTTCACCTTCCTGCAGTGTCAGCGTATAAATATAAGCAGGGTAAGAAGTCGGTAGCTTTTTACAGCAGTTTCCAAAGGTGTTTGTTTGTGTTTATCTATTGCAACCAACAGAAAACCTGATTGGTTGGTCCAATGGTACTACGGTAGTGTTATCACTTGCAACACTGGTAGCCAAGGTTCGGAATCAAGCCTGGCTCACTGAGGGCAGACTGAGAAGAGGAGGACTAAGCATTCCAGAGGACACTCTGCTATTTGGGGTGGGGGGGGGGTTGCATGACCCCACTGCTATTGGAGGGGGGTTGCATGACCCTGCTGCTACCAATACTGTACACTGCCACCTGGATATCCCTAAGTGGTCGTGTAGCAGAAGTCCTGTGTGGGAGGGACGGACCTCTGTCTGGCACGGCAATGACATACTTCCACTCCCACACAGACTGTCACCAAGGTATCATAAACCAGTAATGGCCACAACCTCATCATTTGTTTGGGTAGGTGTTTGTAAGCAATAACCAACAGCTAGACATCAGATACCACAGAAACCTAAGCCTTGGGATACAGAAACCCATCTCTGTCCTCCATAGGTACAGGTCACCAAGAAAAGGTTTTGATTTTGTTATTTCAAATGCTGTTTTGTGTTGAATTACCTCAGCTATGTAGCATTTTACAGCTCGGAGAGAAGAGTAGCTCCCATTTAGAAGTATGTTTTTGTTAGTTTACTATACACATTCCTGTTGGTGCTGTTAGTACCCAGAACTTGATATACAAAATACACTGTTTTTCTATACATCTGGCACATACCACTTTTTTCATTGCCTTAGCTCCCTCACTGACACCCATGGTTAGTCCAGGATGATATTTCATCTCCAGGAATGTCAAAGGGACACAGTCCCAAATCAAATGCAGGAAGTGTTAGGCCACCTAAAAAGGCAAAAAGCAGAAACAGGAGATGAATTTTTCTGATGCTTCCCAACTGTCCTTGACTTTCAGAAATGTCCCTGATTCTGCCTCAAACTTTTGCTCTGTCCCTCGTAAAATTTGTGTTTTTGTGACTAAACAGTGGGGACTGTAAGCACAAAATAATGTTAAACATTAAAGTTAGACTTGTTCTTCTTGAGAAAATGCATCTTACACTAATCCCCATATTCTATTAGCTTTCTTTGTGAGTATTACCAAGTTTTAAGATGTGTCCCTGATTTGGGGTCCTTGTCCCTGATTTTTTAAGCCTAGTCCCTGATTTACTGTATGAGACAAGAGGTTGAGAGGTATGATTTATCCCTGACAGAAACTGACAATTTTAAATCTGGATAAGCATTACGTAGATACATAGACACAGTTGGCAGATAAGGGCCTATGACCCACCCAGTCAGCCCATTTCAGCTTGCAAGTTCACTTTGTTTTTCTAGAAGTCTGTCACCCCTTACCCCTGACCTCCAGAATTCCCTTATGTCTATCCCATGCATCCTTAAATCTTGTGATTCTTTCAGCCCCTACTACTTCCTCTGGCAGAGTGTTCCACTTGTCCACCACCCTTCTGTGAAGAAATTCTTCCTCACGTTTCCTCTGAATCACCCTCACTCCAACTTCATCCCATGCCCTCTACTCCTGGAACATCTTTTTCGCTGAAAAATAGTGTATTCCTGACCCTTGTTCCTCCCTGTAAGGTACTTGTATATCTCTATCATATCCCCTCTCTCCCTCCCTCCTCTCCTCCAGGGAGTATATATTCAAGTCCTTCAGCCTGTCCTCATAGGACTTGTGATGCAATCAATGTGCCATCTTTGTTGCCCTCCTCTGAACCTTCTCTACGCTGTCTACGTCCTTACATAGGTAAGGTCTCAAGAACTGTACACTGTACTCCAGGTGGGCCTCACTAGTGTCATGTATAGTGGAATTATGACCTCCCTTTTCCTGCTGGTGATGCCCCTGCCTTTGCATCCCAGCATCCTATCTGCTTTACCTGCTGCCTTGTTGCACTGTTTCCCTACCTTGAGGTCATCAGAGATGATTACCCCAAGGCCCCTTTCCTGCTTGGTGCATGCTATATCCTCACCCCCGAACTGATATGTTGTTCCAGGGTTTTTGTGCCCCATATGCATTATCTTGCACTTCTTTGTACTGAATTTCAACTGCCAAACCCAGGTCCATTCTTCAAGCTTCTACAGGTTCCTCCTCATTCTGTATACACCCTCTGGTGTGTCCACTCTGTTACAGAGCTTTGTGTCATCAGTGAACAGGGAAATTCTGCCTTCTAGGTCCTGCGCAATGTCACTGATGAAGATGTTGAATAGGACCGGTCCCAGCACTGATCCCTGTGGTACCCCACTGGTCACTCTTCCCTCTGTGGGGTGACAGCCATTTACCACCACCCTCTATGCCCTGCTGCCCAGCCAATTACCCACCCACAGCACTACTGTCCTGCCCACTCACATATTCCCCAGTTTGTTTAATAGTCTTCTATGTGGCACAGTGTCAAAGGCCTTGCTAAAGTCCAGATAGGCCACATCCACTGCCCTCCCCTGATCCACCTCCCTCGTCACCCAGTAGAAAAATTCAATGAGGCTGGTCTAGCATGACTTCCCCCCCCCCAGTGAAACCATACTGCCTTGGGTCCTGTAGTCCATTGACAACCAGATGTTCCGCCAATCTCTCCTTCAGTAGTGCTTCCATGATCTTCTCTACTACCAAGGTCAGGCTGACTGGTCTGTAGTTCCCTGCTTCCTCTTTGTTCCCGCTTTTGTACAAGGGGACTACATCTGCTGTTCTCCAGTCTTTTTGTACCTCCCCTGTTTCCAGGGATTGACTAAACAGGACTGCCAGATGTTCAGCCACCACCTCTTTTAGCTCCTTTAGGACCCTGGGATGCACCCCATCTGGTACCATTGCTTTATCAACTCTTATTCCTTCCAGTTCCTTTAGGACCCTTTCCCATGTAAAAGGACTTGTGTCTATTTCTGCACTGTTCTCACCTCTTGTACTCCCTTCAGGCCCATTACCCTCCTCTTCCTCGGTAAAGACTAAGCAGAAATATCTGTTCAGTATGTCAGCTTTACTGTTGTCATCCTTCACGTGGCCCCATCCTCCCCCTTCAGTTTCACTATCCCTCCCTTTGCCCTTCTTTTTTCACTGACGTACCTGTAAAAGGTTTTGTCCCCTCTACCCACTGATTTTGCAATGCGCTCTTCTGTCTGAGCTTTGGCTTCCCCTATTGACCTCCCTGCCTCCCTTTGCTTCTCCTGGTACTTCTTTTTATCCCCTTCTACCTGCGTCTTTTTGTATTGCCTGAATGCAATCTTTTTGGCTTTCACTTTCTCCGCTACCTCCTTGGAAAACCATAATGGCCTCCTCTTCCTTACCCCCTTGCTAACCTGCTTAATGCATAATTCTGTTGCTCTTGTAATCCCTGTTTTAAATATTGCCCACTGTTCCTCAACCCCTGATTCCCTCCCCATTCCCATTAGTACCTCTTTCAAGCATCTCCCCATTTTCCCAAAGTCTGCCCCCCTAAAATCCAGGATACATGTTTTTGTGCGGTTTGATTCTACTCCTTCTGTGATTATAAACCACAGTGACTGGTGGTCACTGTTCCGCAGGTGCTACACCACTGTTACCCGTATCACACTTTGTCCTAGATGCCCCCTATAGAACACATAGGTGCTTACTTTTTAAGGAATTGGATTGGATTAATCCCAAAGTGAGAAGAGATTTACATCTGCTTCAATTTATGACTAAAGTCTGGCATATGAAAGTACCGAGTTATATCACTGATTTATTCGAGGTCAGGAAGATTAAGGAAAGCCTAAGGGCCTCAATTGGAATTCAATACGTCCCGCCTAATTGTAATCTAAAGATAGGTAGATCTTCGGTAATTGCTAGAGGTATTAGCCTATGGAATCGATCCCCTCCAGCTCTTAGATGTAATAAAACTAAACACAACACTAATGAATGAAGGAAATGGCATATGTTTGCACTAAATAAGAGTATATTATGTAACAATTGTTTAACATCTTGAATGTCTATTTGTAACATGTCTTTTTATTTTTGGAACCGTTGGTTATTTGTACTGCTTGTTGTAGTGTAGTAATTCTTGTATTGATCTTGTGGTATTGTTCTATGTTGAGTCTTCTTAACTAAATTTGGAACTTCCTTGAAAATGAGCAATGCTCAAGTGAATGTATCCAATTATTCCTATTTGAATAAAAAATGATTTACTACTACTACTTACACTGTCCCCGTTTGTGAGCACAAGGTCCAATATTGCCTTCTGCTGAGTTGGTTCCATGACCAGTTCCTTGAGGAAGGCACCTTGAAGGGAGTCCAGGATTAATCTGCTCTTGGTTGATGCTGCTGCTGGGAGGCTCGAGTCCACGTCTGGAATATTGAAGTCTCCAAACAGCACCGCCTCACCCTTGTCTGCCATTCTTTGGATGGCTAGCATAAGCTCTCTATCTGTTTCTTCCTCCTGGGCTGGTGGTCTGTAGACCACCCCTGTGCAGATGGCTGCCCCCATTTGCCTTTCTAGCTTAACCCACAGTATCTCTCCCCCATTTTGCTCCTCCTGGATCTCTGTGGCCTTTATGCCATCTTTCACATAAAGTGCCACCCCCCCCCCCTTCCTGCCTGCCCTGTCTCTTCTCAATATGTTGTAGCCAGGTATGGCCATCTCCCAGACATGGTTATCATTACACCAGGTCTTTGTGATGGTCACAATGTCCAGGTCCGACTGCACCATGGCAGCCTCCAGATCCTCCATCTTGTTGCTAAGGCTCCTGGCATTGGCACACATGGCTTTCCATGATGTGAACTTCCTGGACTGTTTAGCTGTTCTACTCCAGCCCCTCCCTGGTTGTCCTTTATCCCTAGTTTTCTCTGCTGTCTGCCCTTCTGTTAAATTTTGCCCCTTTTCTGCCTATCCACAACTTGGCTGCTTATTCCATCTTTTGCACACTGCTTTGTAGAGATATCCACTCCTCTGGTTCCCTGGTTCCACTGCTAGCTGTGGGGGGTGGGCAATTAGGTACCCTCCTTGCTGGTCTGCCACCCCCCTTGGCTCATTTAAATGCTTGTCCATGTAGCATTTAAACTTATCATTGAGTGCTTGGATTCCCTTCCAGGATGGATGCAGGCCATCAGGCTTGAACAAGCCCCCATCCCTCCAGGTGGGTCCCCAGTCACCAATGAATCCAAATCCTTCCTCACAGCACCAGTTCTTCAACCATGAATTAAAGTTCATGGTGCATGTGCCCCTACACTCTCCCATGCCTCTCACAGGTAGTAATTCTGAGAAGGTGACAAAAGTAGATACTTGCTTGAGTCCCCTCCCCAATTTCCTAAACTCTTCCTGAACTTCCTTAGGCTCCCCATTTGCCAGGTCATTAGTACCTAGGTGGATAATGACATCCAGCTCACCTTCCCATCTTGCCTTCCCGATGATCCCCAGGATCTTCCTCCCATCCCTCTATGCCGTGGCACCCGGTAGCCACCTCACCTCCCTGTCCTCCCCCTCCTGTGTTTGTAGCTGGATCCCTCTTATGATAGCATCCCCAACCAGGATTCACTTCCTCCTCCTCTGGGGACCACTGCTCTCTCCACTGAGGTCACCTCCTTGGTTGACCTCCACATCCTTCCCTTCCACTTCCCTGGGTACCTCTGTTTGGTTATCCCAGTTTGCCAGAGTGGCATATGCATTCTGGAGTGGAATAGAATTTGGGATGTGCCTCCGCCTGACCACCCTAACCCTCCCCAAGCCCACCGTGATCCAAGTGCTCCTCATTCTTGGCATCCTTTGAGGCAGCGGCGTTGGACTGAGTGGTCTCTGGATATGGACGAAGGTACTCCTGACTCAGTTTACTTCCGCTCTGAGTCTAGCTACCTCATCCTGCAGTCCAGAAGGTCTGCCTGAATACAGATGCCCTGCATTCACTGCATTGCACCACTCCCCACATTATACTGCACTTATACTGGTAGTCCAGTACTTGTCTGTTACTGAAGCTCTCCTTGTAGTTCACTCCTTATTAATTTACTGTCCTGAAAATCCTGCCACTGATCCTCAGATGCTTTTTTTTAAAGAAAGAAAACAAACAAAAAACAAATTATTGTCAGATCCACCACGACTGCATAATGAAGTTTGTGAAGAAAATGGGCAGACTGATTTTTTAAAAATTTAATCTGATTCCAAAAGGGCTGTAAAACTGGGCAGCTCCACAAAATGTGAATATGATCAGCCTCCTGCATGGCACATGCTTTCTTCCAGCATGCAGCATTATACTGGGGGATTCTTGACTGTAATTACAGGTGTTTGTTTTGTTGATGCATACTCACTCCTATATGAGAAGTGGACACTTTGTGCTGGGAAAAAAAGGTCTGATGCCATTCATTTTTAGAGATGAGAACTTTTATGTTTTTCCCATTTCAATCTAAATGGGTCCAAAAAGAGAGTTTTTGTTGCTCTCCATATTCGGTAACTGTTTAAAGTGAAATGGAGGATGGGTTGTCCTGACAGTGTCGCTATTCTAACAACTAGAATCCAGCAATAAGCCGGAAGACCACTGGCCACAGCAGCACCAGACTGCCCTTGTGAGCTGAGGAGTCATCAGTAATTCGTGTCACCGGTGCTGCGGCGGCCACTGAGAGGTAGAAGCACTTACCAGGCGGCGGCTGGCAGAAAGTCAGCGACACATCCAACCCGCAGATTCTTTTTGCTGTTGCCGGCTTTGGACATTCAACACTCCATTCTCAGTCTCCTGCTTCTTCCAAACAAAATCCAGCACTTCCGTGTTTGTATGGGAAATGGGCAGGCCCAACCACGGATGTCCTCCATACCTTGCCAGAGTTGCAGTGAGATGGAGGAACTTGGCAACTGTTTGGCCACAGAAGGGAGGGGGGGCACAGCTCCAGATTCAGACCGAGCACCTGGAATGCTAATTGGACAGTAAAAAGAAGGTGGGGTCATTCTCGCAACAGGTGGGCTACAGCTGAGGGGAGGAGAGGGGACAGGGAGGGGGATTCGCATGTCACAGCAGAAGCAAGCCTAAGTGCTTTGGCATCCAATTCTTTTATAGACAAATAATTTTAAGAGACAGCTGCATTTCCCCCTTCATTGTTGCTGCTGCTGCCGCCGCCGTATGTGATCCTACTTGCTTTATATTTGGCGCCTTGATGACCTGCTGCACTTTCCCCTCCGTCGGTGCAAGTTTTGCTTGTTTTACGTTTGGCGCCTCGGTAACCTGCTGCATTTCTCCCTCTGCTACTGCAACTGCTTTTGCATTTGGCACGTCAGAAGCTCTGTTGTGGACTGGCTGTCCCTCCGTCTCCACGACATCCTTCCCTGCTAGAGAGGGGGGGTTTCCTGTACAAAAGAAAAAAAACGCCCATTAAAAAAAAAACCCAAAAAAACGCCTACTGTGATATGGTGCAGTGCTGCAGTCCATAGGGACAACATGGGCAGATTGCTTCTAGGGGGAGGGTCAGGCGGAGAAAAAACAGTTCCACGGACGGAAAATATGACGTCAGCCCTTTTCTACATGCAAAACGTCTGCAGGGCTCTGCCCATGCAGCTGTAAAAAAAAGGTAACCCATTTTGTAAGTGCAGTAACACTCCAGGGTATGCATTTAACAGATCTGACCACATTTCAAGGGGCTGAAGGCACACAGCCTATGGCCTAATGCCTTAGTATTCCCCTGGGCAGGTGGTCAGATCTGTTCAAAGCACACCCGGTTGTGTCTTACTGCATACTAAAATCCCATTTTATAAGGAGGATAACATATTCCAGGGTGTGAGTTCATAAGGAAATATTGTACTTCTTGGGTGGTTGCACTGCAGCACTCGGCTACGCCTCCTGCCTAACAACAGTGATAGTATAGCTTATCAGTTATGCGTAGGAAGCTTGCAGTAAAAGCTTCAAGAATACAGCGCTCTTTTGGTCAGTCTGAGTTGGGGGGCTTTGCCCCTCACCCCCTTTTTTTCCTTTTCTTTTTGTTTACAGGGGGTGTGGACAGCAAAGCCCCCCAACTCAAATAAACTAATAAAAATTAAAAGAACGGGAAACTGGACCAAACTGCGTAACTTCAGCTGTACGCTAATAGTGTACGTCTTACGCATACCCTATAATCTACATCATCACCCTAACCACCACTGAGGCTTGCATTATTCCCCTGTAACTGCACACCCTGCAATCCCCTACATACTGTACTGATGGAACCCAATATATTGTTCCAGAATTGGGGAAAAATAATAAGTCAGTGCCCGGTGCCTCATACTATACAGTGTGCACAACATCAGTTGGCTACTTTGGTTGAGTTAATAAATGTTATACTGATCAGTTAACAACTTCCATCCCTAAAGCAAATAGGATGAATACTGATTTTGGCACCTTTACTGGTGTACGTGGTGCATTTTAAACAATTATTCAGCCTAAACATCAAGTTCCGCTTTCTCTAGTGAATCAAGTTGAGGATAACCATAACTGCTATTCAGCTGAATCTCAAACTTACGGGTCATCAGTACATTACTCAAATGCTGTCTATTTCACGAGCAAATCGGCCTCGATACAGAACCTGAACTTTTTGCAGCTGAATATTTGCAATTGAACGTAAAGCTTCTAGTCACTACAACATACAGGAGTTATGAGAAAGAGCTATTGTGTATACAGTTTCTACATACAGCAACTCTGATGGCCACTAACGCCTAAGTACTACTTACTCTTTCTGGCTACATGGTATTTGTAAAGGTGTGTGCTTCAGTTCAATACATATCTTAAACTCTAGCTCTGTTTACATGGAGAACCGCCATAACACCGGGAACAACACGCAAGTGCACTACCATGAAACCAAGGCAACTGCGTCACGTTATCCTAGAAACATACGGAGAGCGCAGATAACAGAGCGATCCTTCTAGGACACTTGCGGCTGCAGCATAAATGAAGGCTCTAAAACAGGTTAGCCACACGGGGGCGGCGTTGTTATACTCCCGGATTTGGTGACTAAATTTACTGCAAAGACACCAATCTGTGTGAGTTAAAAAGATCGACATCCTGAAATACATATCTTTGCATAGCACTGACTCTTCAGAAATGCAGAGGAAACTACTAGAATATGTAGTACATTTTTAATATTGGGCATGGTACTGTATAAACTGTGAAAAGTTGATGCCACCGGGTCGCCACTGATGCTGCAGTAGCTACTCCTGACTTGTAGGACAGTTCAACAAGGTTGAGTGGCCTAGATCCCTTTACATGTAAGCAATAACGCACAAAGGGGTGTGCCGCCGCCATATGTGATCCTACTTGCTTTACGTTTGGCGCCTCGGTGACCTGCTGCACTTCTCCCTCCGTCGGTGCAAGTTTTGCTTGTTTTACGTTTGGCACCTCAGTGACCTGCTGCATTTCTCCCTCTGCTACTGCAACTGTTTTTGCGTTCAGCACATCGGGAGCTCTGTTGCAAACTGGCTGTCCCTCTGTCCCCACGATATCCCTCCCTGCCAGAAAGGGGGGTTTCCTGTACAAAAAAAAAACGCCCATAAAAATAAAAACTGCCCACTGTGATATAGTGCAGTGCTGCAGTCCATAGGGACAACATGGGCGGACTGCTTCTTGGGGGAGGGTCAGGCAGAGGAAAAACAGTTCCACGGGTGGAAAACATGACATCAGTCCTCGAGTCCAAAATGTTCAGAGTCCCAAAGAGTTATTATTCAACATCCAGTGCTGATATGAACCCCATACCTAAAATTAGAAGGTATTTCTATAATAGTAGCACTAAACATGCATTTCTATGTACCCTTTAATCATTTTATCTTGAGCTTTTAGAAAAACTAGAGTAATTAGGTAAAAAACAGTAATCTCAAGAGCAGATATAATTATGAACTTATTATCATAGCTGTTAACAATCAGGTTTCATGATCAGAGTCCAAATCACTGCCGCTACAGCCCTCAGACGCTTGAAATTCCCTGGTTATCGATTCCACTTTTTTGCCCACTTCAACTGGATCTGTATACTGAAATGTCTTACCATCATAGTGGATCCGAAGTCGGGCCGGCATCAGGAGCGAATGTGCTACGCCTAACCCCCGGAGCCGAGGTCTCACCGCATCAAACTTCTTTCTTCTGGTGCGTGTCGCAAATGATAGGTCAGGGAACAAGTGGATAGTAGATCCGTTAAAAGCTAATCCTCCGGATGATCTTATTGCCTGTAAAAGTTGATCTTTGACATTGGAACTTGTAGTCACTAGTACAGTCACTCTTGGGGCCTTGCCACGTGGCCCAACAGCCTGCGGTGTAATTCGAAAAGCTTTAAGGAGCTGACCCTTTAAGTCTCCTTGTGGAAGATTGAGTGCCATAGGAAACCACGAATATAGGAAGGCAAGTAGGTCATCCTCTTCGCATCCCTCTGGAAGACCAATTATGCAGATATGCGAGGCTCTATTCAAGTTCTTCAGAGCCTCCAGTCTATACCGAAGCTAGGCATTTTCCTGCACAAGCTTGGTTGTAGCTGTCAAAGCTTGCACAGCCGTTTTCTCTGCGGTTGATGCTGTTTGTGTTACTGCCTCCAACTTAACATCCTGATCGGCAAAGCGTTGAATGATTGACTCTATTTTAGAGTCGATCGCTTGCATGGAGATCTGCGAAGCTCTCCACGGGGGCTCTCCACCAGTCATAGTCGCAGGGATGGTTGTGGCCTGTTCAATCGCTGCCGCAGTATGCTTAGAACCGCTGCCCATAGCTTTCTGATTCCGTCCCATGACCATCAGGTATCTCTCGACTCCAGATGACCTGAACTGTTCACCACTATAACAAAATTTAGTATTTCTCCAAAACAAAGAATTATTTTTATTTGCAAAATAGCTGTAGGTGCACAGAGCTGCAAGGGAGTGCATCTTGCCAGTTTGCTGCTCCACAGCGCCCCGTCAGCCCTTTTCTACATGCAAAAACATCTGCAGGGCTCTGCCCATGCAGCCATAAAAAGAATGAGTCAAAACACTTGTGCAGAGGGCCGGCTTCCTCCCGCTTGTGCCCCTCCTACTCCACAACCCCGGCTATTCCCTGTGCTTGGCTCCTGTCATTAATATTTAACAGGGCATACAATTAAGAGTGGGGGGCAGAGCAGGGAGGGTGGATGAAAATTTGCAGCAAGTAAAGACAGCAAAGTAAAACAGCACCACTACAAGCACACCAAACTAGGTTTTAAATTTTCAACAGCCTCAAAACAATTCTAAGTAAAGACAGCAAAGAAATAACAGTACCACTAAAAGCCCAAAAATCTAGGTTTAAAACAAAAACTGAAATGAGCAGTTTCTGCACTACACTGAAATGAATCTGGATCCTTCCCCTTCTGGACTCTATTGCAAGTCTTTCACAACATGTACAGCTCAAAGGGCAGGGAGTTGCCATCCTATGCCACACAAATACAGATTTCAAACATGACATCATCTTGAAAAACAAAGACGGTACCTCAGTAGACAGGCTGTCACCCTATGTAACATTTATGCCCCAGATGAGAAGGATACCTCCTTCCTGGATACTGAACAAACACTCACAGAAACATTAAATGCAGCCCTGATCATGGGAGGAGATATGAATGTGGTCCTTGATGAGGCCATGGGCAAGAACGCGCCATCCAAAGGCCCCACCTCACCAGCAGCTCAGACATTGCAGTCACTCATTACAGAGCTACGGTAATGCTCAGTGTTATGCTCTGGTCATGTCAATCAGCACCTTTAGACATGAACTGGCACAAATGGGCAGAGCCATCACTGCTAACTGCTTAATTGCTATGTGTTTCCTATCATTATGTCTAGTCATAATTTAGGGAATCATGACAATAATGTCACAACATGACTAGACAAAAAGGGACATGACACTGACCACCACTGTAGGACTACTAGACATTAGAAGGCTACAGTAAATCCCAAGGGTAGGGAAAACACTTACATTTATCCCACATATAGGGTCTTTACAAAACAGATCTGCACCAGATCCCTCAAAACTGGGTAGAAGACGTCATGCATTCCTCCACAGGCAACATTCTTATATTAGAGTATGACCCCCATCTCCTGCGCACTACTCTATTCAACCCAGCAAACCCCCCATTAGGCAATGGTGCCTGAACACCACACTATTCAAGGGCAAAACCTTATGTGAAAACTTATGGGTTGAAATGATGATGGGCGGGGCTCACTGTAACCACTGGATCAGCGGCTCTGCATCGAGCATACTCGATAGATCAAACAGCCTTCTTCTGCTGGTTAATACATACATTTGTATTTTCATAAGTCCTTTTTAGAGCTCAGCAATTGGGGATACACCAGCGGCAACCTGCTTCAATGCACTTAAAGCCTCAGGGAGGGGCAGGTGCATTAGCCATGCTCCTACCTCAAAACTAAACAAATAAAACAATTTGATATTCGACGACTACAACTAAAGGAGCTGGAAAAGGCATACAGGAAGAACCCCACAGCTAACAAACATTTTCTAACAGAAATAATAGGCACCCAGTAACTAGTATACCACCAACAAGCCAAATTCCCTTGATTCTGCATACGACGTGTACACAGGGATGCTGAGGAGTGTCCAGGACACCTGCTGGCCAGCCAGTTAAAACAAACTCCGAAACATCAAAAATAGTGGCTATTAGATATGACACAAAGAAACTGCTAAATTCTCTATTTCTTGTTGACCAGACACTATTGCAACTTTATGAACAGCAATATATCTCTGAGGCCATGCAGTCAGAAGCAGCCTTCACGAGCTTCACCACCAATCTCAAGCTACACTCCACTGCCCCTGACCAATAGGTACTTCTAGACAAGCCTTTTATGCTGGAAGAGTTACAAGAGGCACCAAAGGGGACACATCCAAGAAGAATCCAGGTGTGGATGGCCTTTCAATAGATTTTTATGAACATTTTCAAGATGTTCTTTCAGCTCCACTCAGGGATGCCCTGCTTGAGGCTACACACACAGGCCCCCTTCCCCTCCATTATGACTACACTAGTTAGCCTTTTCCACAAACAAGGAAAGGACCAGGTGACTTGTGGCAACTACTGGCCCACATCCTTAATCAAGGCAGTTTGCAAACTGTTTGCTAAGCTCCTGGCCAGTAGAATCAACATGGTCCTACACCAATTAATTGACAGAGATCAAGTCAATTTTATAATGAGCTGACAAGATTCAGATAACACTCGACAGCTGGCCAGCACCCTCTGACACACCAAGCACTCCCTTCCCCAGCCATCCTAGCCTACCTAAAAGCTGAAAAGGTGTTCAATTAGGCTGAATGTAGGGTACCTCTTTCACACCCTCCCACGCTTAAGATTCAGTCAAGGTTTGCTATTAAAATACCATATCAGGATGTTTCAGCTTCCATCATTACCAATGGAACAGCCTGCTAACTCGTCAAACAAGACAGGGCATGTGGAAAGGCTGCTCCCTCTCACCCCTTTTATTCACTTTAGCCCTAGTACCCCTTCTAGTTACCATTACACAGCACTTAAACATACATGGTGGCCATATAAGGGAGACACTCAAATTGATGGCATATGCTGACAATGGGTTATTAACATTATTTGGTACCAGGTGAATATAGTGCTACTGAAATAGCGCAAGAATAACTGCGCGCTCTGAAGCTCGGAATTCAATACAGCAACAGGAGTATAATAGCTGTGGGAAACTACTGCTACCCCAGTTGCACAATAGGAACTGGAGGAAGGAGTAAATACATCAGACGTTTTGTGCCTGGTCAAGCCACTCCTGTGGTGGAGTGGCTAAGGCACAAGCACCTGGTGTAGTGGAGACTTGGGGATTGGGGTTTGATTCCCCATCTCCTGATATATATATTTATTTAATTTGCAAAAAAACCTAAGTCCCTACTCCCGAATTTGCCTTTTGCCCCTCAATCCCCCCCTTCAGAGTTGGTTAATTTATTTGGGGTGTGTGGAGGGTGAAGCCCCCCCCCCACATAAACAGATTTTGGCATTACTGCCAGTGGTGTGTGCTATGGTGGTGAGGTCGCCGTTGCGTCCTGATCTTATTTTGCCACATGCTGTTTTGCAAGCAGCATTGTTGTATGCGTGGTTTTGGCCGCGTCATAATGACCCCGTGCCATGTTATCTCACCCCAAGGAGTCCATCCCAGCCCTCATGCACCTCTTTCAGCAATTTAAGTCCATATCTAAATATATAGTCCACACCACCAAATCACTCCTCATACCCCTGTATGGAAGAGGTCAAACATCTCCCACATTGCTCTAACCCTTCGTTGCATTTATTCTCCTCTAGCATTTGTTATCAGCACTTTTACCCACACCCTACCAATTGCTCTGCTACCTAAATATTACACCTCCGTCCTATTCAGTCTGTCTCTTCTCTCATCTCCATAACCCCCTTCACCCCCTATTTCCACTGCTTCTCTCAGTCCCAAAGTTTACATTACATCCTCACTCCCTTACCCACTACCTCTGCCCCCGGCTCATCTGACACCTATCCCTTTACTTCTACCTTCCCTACCACCGTGACAATGAGAAACAAACTAGGCTAGTTCTCCGCTTCCCTTCACCCTAGCTCTTCCTACCTATCTCTGGCATTTCCTTAGCCTCTGAATTAGCAATTGTTCATCATATAGTCCTAGGGTAGCAATTTTCTGACTTGAGTTATATACCTGTACCCAGTAATGAAGTTAATCCCCAAAAATGCTACCTGAACACGTTATTCCTAAATTTATCAACATGTCTGTTATCTATGTATGCTACATGTGAATGTAAAATGTATCTAGGGTTGCGTGAACCTCTAAAAGTTCTACCTCGTGAACTTTCTGAGTAGAACCCAAAAAAGTTCTACTGGTTAAACCCAGTAGAATCGGGTTCTACCAGGTAGAACTGGGCTCTACCATTTATAACCAAGTTCTACCAAGTAAAACCAAGTTCTACCAAGTAGAACCAGGTTCTACTAAGTAAAAAAACAGGTTCTACCAAGTAAAACCAGGTTCTACAAATATCCCTGTATGTTACTACTTAAAGTACTTGACTCGATGCAGCCAGCAGTACTATATTTACCAGCTAGGGAGAAAATGTCCCTGTATTTTTCTGCTTAAAGCACTTGACTCAACGTAGCCATAAGTGGTAAAAAAAAGTAGCAGCACTTCTCAGGCAATCCAGGCAATAGTGACAACAGTACAGAAAATTGAGGACAGTGTAGGAGTAACCCATCATGGTACTCGGAGGATGAGCACAAGAGCCATCATAGTGCGGCAGCCAGTCTTAGTAAGCACAGTGATGGATGATGAGAAGGAGGAGAAGACAGATGAAACTGAGGGAGAAATCAGTGAAACAGATCCTGAGTTTGTAGTAGATAAAGTAGCAGTCAGTCTGTCAAGTAGCAGCAGTTCTGTGAAGTGGGATGATGATGAGGATTTCCACAGGGCCAGAAAAAGAGCAAAAAAGAGTTCTAGGAAAGATGGTGGTGCTAAGAAAAAAATTAATGGGGCATAATGAGACAACAACACCTGCAGTGGAGAAACAGAGAACAGAAAATGGACAGGGTTCTAGAGGAGTTGAGGCAGGAAGAGTTGTTGTGCATCAACATTTGTTGATTGGCATGGAGAGATGGAAAGACCTCAAAGAGATACTGGCAGCAGCAGTGGCCGTGGTGGTGCCATGGGCAGAGGCAAACATATCCTCCCCATAAGCAGCAGTGCAACAAAATCTGTGAAATCTGTAGTGCAGGATTTTCTTACACAAGATAAATCATCCTGCAGTCATGTGATTTGCAAATTATGCAAAACAAAATTAAGTCGCGGTAACGTTAGTACTAGGATGAGAACATCAACAATAAGACATATGAACAAGCCTCACATTTATCAGTATCAAAAAGCACAAAAGGAGGACACACAAGTTGTTACACTGTTGCATTCTGCTGAGGAGGACGATGATGTGGATGTTTACCAAGGTCACGGTGACGATGTAATTGATGCAGAGTTGGAGGATGGTGAAAGTCTGACTTCCACTCAAAGCACAACGTTTTCAATTTCATGTTTCTTTACCCCTCTGAGCCCATCACCACAGTCTGCCAGGAGTCATACACCATCCATGTCTGCGACATGTACCTCTCGTGGTGGTAAAAGTCAAGGGAAGCTACCAAGAAAATCTGTTTATATCAGCAAATGTAGCAGTCATCAAATTTCACTGAAAGACTGTTTTGAGCGGTCACAGAAATATAAGCCCAACAGGCCTGAGGCAAGGTGATTAACAAAGGCAATTGGCGAAATGATAGCCACCAACTTACTACCATTCTCCTTTGTGTCTAACCCAGGCTTTAAATCATTAATGGAAATCACTGTGCCCAAATATCAAGTCCTCAGAAGGACTTATTTCTCAACTGTTGCCAGCCCAGACTTGTATGATGCTGTTCGTAACAGCATGTCTGAGGCTCTTAAAGATTCAATGGGCAAAAAGGTCCACGTCACAACAGATATGTGGACCAGTGGCCAGACGACTGACTATATGGCTGTGACTGGCCATTGGGTAAACTTTCCTCCTTCCCTCCTCCTCATCATCATGTAGTGGAACTGGTGACAGTAGCAGCAAAAAGCAAGGGTCTTTCTCTGTTCGCAGATGGGCAGCATTATGTATTTACGGTTTTGAAAAAGTTCACAAAGCGGAACATCTTCTGGAGGGCCTTGAAGTAAAGTTTGCCGACTGTCTAACTCCAAAGTCCTTGCAACCAGAGTTTATAGTGTTTGACAATGCTTCTAATATTGTGAAAGTAGTAAGGCTTGGTAATTTCACGCATGTACCATGCTTTGCACACACTGTTAACTTGGTGGTGAAAGACTTGATCAGTGAGGACCGAAATGTTCTGAACTTGATTGCAGCTGCCCACACTGTGTTCACCCACTTTGGCCATTCTGTTAAAGCCAGAAAGTTGCTGCGGCAGATTCAAATAGAAAACAGCCTCCTTCTCCACCAGATGATCCAGAAAGTTCCAGCCAGGTGGAATTCCATCTACTATATGATGCAGACAATGCTTGAGCAGCAGAAAGCCATCTATCAATATGCAGTCCAACATGGCATTGGGAAAGGAGATGTGAATATCAGCCCAAATCAGTGGCATCTGATGGAGAATCTTAATTGTATTCTTAAACCCTTTGAGGAGGCTACACTAGTGGTGAGCTCCGATGGTGCTGGGCTAAGCCAGATATTACCCCTAATCTCACTCATCCGAATGAGACTGGAGCATCTTGAGTCACAGTTCCTTGACACTGATAACATCAGTGCTGCATCCCTTGTGGGAAAAATGTTGAACACATTCCTGGCTGACGAGCGCATTGTAAATATGTACAAAGCAGAACATTACATTTTGGTCACACTTCTCGATCCTCGGTTTAAGGATACAGTTGAGGCATTCTTCAACCCACATGACTTTAAAGATCTGGAATACTATCATGAACTGTTAATTGAGAAAATGTCAGCACGTTTAGTTGAGAAAAGTAGTACATCATCAGTGCCCTCATGGCAACATTCAAATTCTGAACAAGATCTGGTGGAGAGGGAGGGCGAGAGCACAATCTGCCCTTGCTGCTGCTGCTGCTGGTGCCACCACTACTGATGTTTTTTGTCATTAAACACCAACCAGAACTGTTGCTACACCACAAGAGGACAAACCATTGTGGGACATGCTGTCAGACTTTGGTCTGATAAAGACAGCTGGAAAGGCTCAGCCAGCTTTTGTGGTACCAGAAGTCCCTGCTGCAAAAATGGTGAAAGATTATATGGAGGAGACTGTACATCTCACCGCAGGTGATGAACCATTGCTGTATTGGCAATGGAAAAAAATCTATGTGGCCTTCTTGAACTGAGATCGCAATTAAGTACCTCAGTTGCCCACCCACAAGCACATATTCCGAGAGAATTTTCAGTGCTGCTGGAGCAACACTGAATGATAAAAGAACATGCCTTTCCAAAAAGAATGTAGAAAGGCTCAGTTTTCTTAAAATGAACCTGCCACAGTTCAAAAACATATACAGTCCAAAATGTATGCAGGCTGACAGCACCCAAATGGCATGCCACGCTAATTTATGGCCCATAGCCACAGCCATTGGGTTCTATTAGTGGTTTAGTAGAGGGTTACTACTTGTGTCAATCTTCAAGCAGGAGCCACTCAGTAGCTGTACTGTTGTCACTGTTGCCTGGATTGCCTGAGAAGTCCTGCTGTTTTTTTTTTACCACTCATGGCTGTGTCAAGTACTTTAAGTAGTACGACACAGGGATATTTGTTTCCCAGCAGGTAAATATAGCACTGCTGGCTGCGTCAAGTCAAGTACTTTAAGTGGCAAGACACAGGGATATTTTCTCCCTAACAGGTAAATACAGCACTGCTTGCTACATCGAGTCAAGTACTTTATGTGGTAAGACACAGAGATATGTTCTCTCTAACAGGTAAATACAGCACTGCTGGCTGCGTCAAGTCAGGTACTTTAACTAGTAAGACACAGGGATATTTTCTCCCTAAGAGGTAAATAACAGCACTGCTTGCTGCGTCAAGTCAAGTACTTTAGTAGTAAAACACAGGGAGATTATTTCCCAGACAGGTAAATATAGTACTACTGGTTGCATCAAGTCAAGTACTTTAAGTAGTAAGACAGAAGGCAAATTTTTCCCAAACAGGTAAATACAGCACTACTGGCTGCGTCAAGTCAGATACTTTTAAGTAGTAACACAGAGGGATCATTTTTTCTCCCTAACAGGTAAAAAAAAACAGCCTGCCTGCCTAGTAATGCCAAAAAATTTAACTGTGGTGAACGGCATCAACAAAGGAGCTGAGCATTTTGAGTAATGTATCTTACACCAGCCCCTTCACACACACACACACACACACACACACACACACACACACACTGTTTTGCCTTGCTGTGTAGTGTGTTGGCACTGTTATAATACAAAAAAAAAAAACTTTATTTCCTTTAAGAACTGCTGGGGTTAATATATTTCACTTTTAGTTCTGATTGAATCATTCAATCACCACACCATGAAGGACTGGACGGAGCCCCCTGCCCTAAGACTGGACACGTGACTCCCGAGCTCCTGCTGGATTTTTCCCCTTTCCCCCTCGAGTCCCACTCCAATATGCTCTAGTCTAGTCTTTCCAGTTTCCACAGAGTAATGAAAAATAAACTAAAAAATGCCTTGTTGTGCTTTTTGTTTGTTTCACAATCAAAGACACAGGCCGTTCGATCCGACTGAAAAAAAAAACAGACAGTCATTCACAGCTGTCTTCCGTTCTCTTCTGTCTAGATGAGTCGCACACCAGCTGCCACACTAAGAACTTAACTGGTGCTGCGAGACTTACCCAGCCAACCACATGACTATTTTTCTGTCACAGCCAACAGAGGGAGTGGTCTCTTCAGACAGCCTTTCAGCAGTCAATCACCCACACCCTTACAAATATTTCAGGCGGGAACTTGGGAAGGAATAAGTCTGACGTGGGGGGTGGAGCTGCTGAGGCTGACCTGGAGGGGCTGCTGACTTAACACAGATGGACAATTAGGAGTCACATGATGGTGGAATTTGAAATATGCAAACTTTGGTTCGTCTGGTTCGCCCCTGCAATGCCCATTATAATTTTTTATGGGTTCTGCAGGGGTGAACCGGACGAACCAGGTGAACCAAAGTTTGCACATTTCATTCATATGTTCACACATATGCGGACTAGCGCGAACATTGAGGATTTGACCTTTAGACAGTATGGTCGAACCGAACTTGCAGCCCTAAATGTATCCTTTTGTCTGTTTGACGTGGAATCTCCACAAACAAGCTATTAGCTCAGATGTCTTTGTAATCCGAGACTTAAATAAATAAACATTTCCCATGGACCGGATATGCACAAAAAACACTATTATATACCTGGACCTAGACACATGCAAATAAAATTCCCACAAACTTGTTCACCTCAATATACCTTCGGTAGTAACAAAAATGGACGAGGACATGGATATATGGGCATGACTGCAGTTGTCCCACTGGGGTAGAACAAAATGAGGACTGCTCCTAGACTTCAGTATGTCTTAGACAACCTTCCCATTTCAGTGCCCATGGACAAACAAATTCACACCAAAATGACAAGGTTCTTCTGGGGCAAAGAGAGGCTCAGCTAAAAAAAAAATCTCCAACAAGACCCACCGCAAGGGTCTTGCCCTATTGGACTTCTTCAGACATACATCTCAGGTAATCAACCAGGCGGCCTGCACTGTTCCAGGCCGCTGTTAGACCCTGCCCCCAAAATGGGTGCAAACAGAAAAGCACATATTTAGCTATGCCTGCAATATGAACCAGCTTTTTAAGGGCCTCACTCCTTTGTGACCCACCTATGCCTGGTTTACAGCCTGGACCCAAGTCTTTAAAATCTTAGGCTGTATATCCTGAAAACCTACTCTATTTCTACCCCATCCCTCCATTTGGGAGCCAGGACTGCACCCACTCCCGCAGTGCACCTGTTTAGCATGTTCAGCAATCAGTTACAGTCCCTATCTGCACACCTGCTGTTTTAACTTGCTTCAACCTGCAGGCACGCCTTTGCCTTCTGCTTGCTTTAAGCAGCTAGCTCCCTAGCCCTGGACTGCTTTTCACCCAGTGTCAGGATGTCGTATGAATTTTACTTGCCCCTAACTGTAAAACAGCTAGTTCCTTTTGTTTATTGCCTACTCTCTTTTCCACAGTTGTTCACTCCTGACTGCAATTTATACTGTGCTTGCCTCTACCTGGCCCCCTGTCTCCTGTGTCTCCCCCTTCAGTCATGTATACCCTTCCTTTACACACCTATTCTGGGTCAGAGTCCTCCAAGTCCAAAACTACCTTCTCTCTGTCAATACTCCTGCACCATGCTCCTTTTGCTACCAATATATCTTATCTTACTCCCCCTCCTCCTCCCGCCTCCCCTTCCTCCCCTGCATCTCTCTCTCTCATTCCCTGCTCTCCTCCCCTTCCTTTCTCTCCTTACTTCTCCCCCTTTCTTATGATTCCCACCCCCTTTCTTCCACCCTCTCCTCCCTCTCTTTATTTCTCCTCCCGTCTACCCTCTATATCCACCACAGTCTCCTGCACTCTTCCTCTTTAAACCTTGAATTTCTCTATCACTCCCTTCTCCCCATACCTCCCTACCCCTCCACCCTCCCTCGCCTCTCAAGAAGCAGAAAATCCTCTCCTTTCTCTTTCCCCCACTCATCCTCCTCCTTCTGGCTGGCGACCTTGAACCAAATCCTGGCCCCCCCTCCTTCCCTCTCTCCATCTGTAACCAAAGGCCTCAGTGTCTACCACCTTAACATTAGAAGCCTCCTCCCTAAGCTTGACTCACTCAAAGTCTGCATCTCCCTGCACTCTCCTGACATCCTGTGCATTTCTGAATCCTGGCTCTCCTCTAGAAGCCCTGACTCTCACTGCCCCCTCCCAGAACTTCACCTCTTTCAACAAGACAGAGGCAAATGTAGTGGTGGCATTGCTATATACTGTACATCTGCTAAACCCTCTCCTGTTCCATCTCCCTCAAGAAAGTCCTCTCTGCCTCTCATGAACTTCTGTTATTAAAACTATGCCTCCCTTCCACCTTTCTCATCTTTGTAGGTGTCCTTTATGACTCCCCAAAGGTCTCTTACTCCTCCCTCCTCAACTCTCTCTCCTCTCTTGTCTCCCTCTCTTCTCCGGTGAGCTCATCCTTCTTGGTGATTTCAATGTCAACTGGCTCTCCCTTGGCACTAAACCCCTCTTCCAAACTACTGAGTCCCTGAATCTGACACAGCTAATAAATAAACCCACCAGACTCAACCCTCATTCATGCAACCACTCCCTCCTGGACTGGGTGTTATCCTCCCACCCCCATTGCATCTTGGCTATAGGCGTTCTTTCTGATGCACTCAGTGACCACTGCTTTAGCTATTGCATAAGGAAAGTTTGACCCCCACAATCTGTCCCCAAGTACATCTGGCACAGGTCTCTCAACACTGATGCCTTCATTCTGGACGTGGCCTCCTCAGATTGGTCCCGTTTACTCTGCACATGACATTAACTCAGTCCTATCATCTTTTACGACCATCTTATTCGACACCTGGAACACTCATGCCCCCTTCGCAAGACCCGTGTGAAACGTACCTGCCACCCCTGGATTATGCCTGACCTAATAGACGTGTGCAAGTATCAGGACCTTGCATGGGCCCATTTCAAGGCCTCCCACTCCTCACCCAACCAACAACTTTACAGGTCACTACAGAACCCTGTACTAAGGCAATCTGCACTGCCAAAGACCACAATTTCAAGTCCAACCTAAATTCCACATCCAAATTCTGAAGCGTGATCCACTCCTTGTTCGACACACTGGCACAATCTGCCACCCCTTCCATCCTAGCCCATGGCTCACTGGGCTCTGACTACCTTGCTGTTGCTACCCTCTTTAATAACTTCTTCACCACCTGTGTTCTACCATGCCCATCCACCTCACCTCCTCTCCCTCACCCAACCAACATGACTGATGGTTTTAGCTTCCCCCTGGCTCCCCCCCAAGGAAGTTTTCCATGTCCTCCTGTCCCTTAACCCCTCCAAACACAGTCCTGATGAGTTGGACCCCAAACTTCTTTATATATCCACTCCTGCCATCGTCTATCCTCTCACTCACCTCCTGAACCTATCCTTTTCCTTCTGTGCTGTCCCCCATGCCTGGAAAGTTGCCAAAGTACTACCTATACATGAAGGAGGTAACCCCTCCTTCCTGGGTAACTACAGGCTGATCTCACTTCTTCCCTCCCATGCTAAACTTCAGGAGTTCTTAGTGTACTCCAGACTCACAAACATTCTAGATTCCTCGTCCTTCCTCTCACCTTTCCAGTGTGGCTTTAGGAAAAACTACTCTATCATCTCCTCCCTATTATGGAGCACTGACTCTATTTACTCTGGAATGGACCAGGGACAAATCACTAGTGCCATATTCATTGACCTTGCAGAAACTTTAGACTCAGATTCCCACCCCTCCTTCTGAATAAAATATCCTCAGCTGGCCTCTTTGCCCCAGCAATTACTCAGTTCTGCTCCTACCTCAAGGGCCGTCAACAGTCTATCCACTTGGGTGTCAAACTGTCAACCCCCCCATTTTAGCTGCTGTCCCCCAGGGCTTCATTCTGGACCCCATACTGTTTTCATATTTCTCAACAATCTCCCCACCACCTGTGTTTCATCCCATATGCACATGTATGCTGACAACACAGTAGTTTATTCATCAGCTCCCCATTCATCTGCAGTTGAAGCCTTTCTCCAAAGTGATATCCTCAACATGCTGCTTTCAGGCAAACCAGCTCAAAGTCAACACCAAAAATACTGTGTCCATTACCTTTGGCACCTCCCAGAGACTAGAAAGTCTATGACCTCCCTCAGCCTTCCCCACACTGGATGGCACCCACCTGGAGTCAGTCCCCACCTTCAAATACCTTGGTATCTGGCTGGATAGCAAACTAGATTTCTCCTTCCACACTGATGATATTCACGTCAAATTCTGCCCCAAGCTTGGTGTCCTTTACTGAAACAAGGACTGCCTCCCCACCCACATCCACTGAGAACTGTTAACCAAAATGGTCCTCCCAATATTTGGTTATGCTAATGTGGTATATAAGGTCTGCCCCTTTCTCCTTTCTTGCCAGACTGAATACCCTCTGCAATGCCTTGAGTCGTTTTGCCTCTAACTCTTCTCCCAACACCCAACACTGCTCCCTGTACTCATCCCTTTCCATCCCCCCTCTACCCCTTCATCACCAGTATCACTGCACCTCTTTCATTGCCAAAGTTTGACTCTCCTCCCTCCTACCAATCTTCCCTCCTCTCCCCTTCCCCCCTCTTCCTACTCTCTACGCTCCAAGGACCCCCGCACCTTCTCCTTACCGCACACCCACTCATGCTCCAGCAAAGCTGACTTCTCCTACTGGCTCTCCTCCCTGTGGAACCTTCTCTCCGACCCTCTTCACTGTCTCCACCCCTTCTCTCTCTAAAACATCTACTCAGGCTCTTTCCTCCTCCTCCTCCCCCCCCCCCGTTTCTGTCACCCCCCCGATTCATTTCCCTTTCCCGCTACAGCCTCCTCACCCCCTCTGTTCTTAGGTTCCTGTAATTGGAGTCCCCTGACCCCTTCCCCTGTCCCTTTTTTTGTGTGTGCATAACCTCACCCAACCCTATCACCTCAATTTTGTACCCACAAGTTTCACTGTATGCCTTCCAGTTTGCATCCCTGCGGCTCTGCATTGTTGCCAGTTGTAGTCTGCACTTTCTTTTGCCATTAATGCTCTTATGTTTGTTTGTACCTGACTGTATGCCTAATCCCTCTCCCCTTTCCACCGGGTTATACCTGGAAACGAGCCTCGGCTCAGTGTGCCCTTCCTGGTTATCAACCTTTTAAATAAATACATAAATAAACAAACTAATTTCTGCTATGGCAGAACCCCACCCTGGCCATATGTGAGAAACCCACTGAAAGGAAAGCCTGGGAAAAGGCAGGCAGTGGTGTTGGAAGGTTCTCGAAAGAGGTAGAGCCAAGAGTATACAGAGTGACCCACTCCCCACCCCATCATCTCCGCCACTCCACCACCAAGTTTCTCTAACCAGATTTGTGAATCATGCACAAATAAACACAGCAATATAAGTGTATTAATACACCGCAACAAATGTAGCAATATGAAAATGTATTTATCACCAAGGAAGCAATTCAGAAAAGATACAAAATAAATGCAATGTAAAACACTTAGGGCAGTCAGTTGTCTACATACAAGAGGGGCACAACTGGAAACCAGTCGAAGTGCAAAAATCCATGGCAGACTTTACATAAAAAGGTGCAACTGTAAAACAATCCTCCAAACATACAGTATGCAGCATCTAGCGCAGGTAAAAAAAATTGCTTATTTTAAGGAAAGCATAAGCCCCTTCCCACACACCAGAGTAGATATAAATTTGCCATATGACCGCCAAGCATCATATGCAAAACCAACAGCAGGTAATTAAAAAAAAAATCACTGTTAATTTGAAGGAAATCATACATCCCCCCAAAACAAAGTCAGAGCAATTGATTCACTTTTCATTTTCAACCCACAGTCAATCAATGCAGAACCCAGAGAAAGTAAAAAAAAATATTGTACATAATGAATGTAACAGAAAACCAACCCTTCTCAATGGCCATTTGTAGAGAACCCATAGCAGATATAAATAATTACTGAATGTTTTCCATTAAAGCATGCACCACCCCAGCCCTCCACCTAATAACAAGCCAGCCAAAAGCAGGTAAATATTTTATACATTTTCAACATCACCCTCCACCCCAATACAGTGCCACTGGGCTCAAAATATGATTTTGTTTTTGTAGTTGCTAGAAAGCAGCTATTGGCTCCAAGAGTTCTAACTTAACTGTGTGCCACTTGCCAGTCTATCCTGGTTTATTGCCAAATCACTGGTTTCCAGGACTAACTAGAACATACCTGTTGTGACTATACAGTATGCGCTGCTTGTAATGGACTAGTTTGACATTCTGCAATTAGTCCATTACAACCGGCGTCCATTACAACTGAGAACTCATTCATAGAATTAAGCAGACAACAGAAATGCTCAGATGATGTCGCAGTTCATGAACATGCGGCTTGTGATTACAGCTCCTTTTTGATTGTTTCAAGGCAACCTCAGTGTTTGTCAGACTTTGTCAAAACTTTATTGAACAGTGAAAGAAAAAAAGTAAAATAAGTTAAAAACTGCCCTGTAAAATGTGCTGTGCTCAGTGCTGAGTTTAGAAAGTTTTTACTTAGCTTTTGTTTACCAGGTAGTCCTCCACTGACTTCTGCTTTTTCAGTGCACTTGCATATCAGCTCCAAGCAAGCTCGGTGACCGCTAGCTGCTCCCAGCATGGGAAAATATCCTCTCTGTTCCACAGCCCTAATGAGAGTTAACAGATTTTTGCATTGAATAGATATAGTCTGGCATTTGGAATGTGTATTTTGTCCGGTTCATCCGAATGTCCATTACATCCGCGTCCGGTTTAAGTGGAGTATACTGTACCTTTTAATGGTCACTGATTTTCGGGGATGTCCCTGATTTTGCCTCAGACATTTCCTAGGCACTTCATAAATCTGGAATGTTATCATTGAAAAATACACATTTAGAGCATAACAAATATTGCCAGACAATAATGCTACAGTCTCTTTCTTTTTCAGGAAGTGCTCTTCACACTAGTAAGTCTCACAGTATAGCAAGCTTATTGAGATAATATTTCCATTTTGTTGGATGAGTCCCCGATTTGCAGACAGGAAGCTGAGAGCTGCTTTGACTTGTCATTTTCTGGTAAACTGATGTATTGGGCAGCAGATGCATGGGCTGGATATCAGGACTGTCACAGACCCAACATCCCCCCCACCCCGTGTAGCATGCAATGATCAACAAGCATGTGTGTCATTTTGTCACCTTTACCAAAAAATAATTTTGTCAGCACAACATGCATGGATATACGCTGGCATATGTAAGCTATGTGCAAGTTTTTATGTAACTTTATGTAAGTTTTTGTATAAGGATTTTATGCAAGGAATGTGTAAGGATTGTGACGTTTCCATGCATGAACAATTCATGCAAGAAAAATTATTGCTTCATGCAAGAAAATTCCTTGCCAACATCCTGAGATGCAAGAAAAATTGTGTGTGAGGTTTCTAAACTACAGTATTGGTTTTACATCCTGATGTGGGGCTAGAACCTATAAGCTTCTAGCTGAAGAGGCAGTTGTGCAACCTACTGAGCCACTGACAACATGCTGTTCTAGATTGTGCAAAAAAGTATATGAACAGATACGCAAGCAATAGTCTTGATAAATTCTTGCATATTTCATACATTTTTAAAAGGAAATGTCTTCATTCTGCTCCCAGTATTTTTTTATTTGAATGCACAAGACCACTCTTGCGACTCTTAAGCCATGTTTACACAGTTGTAGTGCTGTGACATTCGCACCGCTCCATTCCTGCTTCATTCTTTGCAGTGGGCTCAACAGAATCTTTACACAGCCTGCCCTTGTGACGATGCAGGTTGCACTGGAGAGGGATTGTGGGGCTGGGTAAGGAGCAGTGGAGGAGTCTGGGAGTGCCTTGAGGTACAAGGCACAGGAATGTCCACTAGAAATATTTGCTAAAGTAAAATACCTTGTTGTATTATTTAATACTTTTTGATACAGACTTTAAATCCATTAATAGTTTTAAAGACTCGTATTGTAATGAAATGACTACACTGGCAAAAAACATTGCTGTTTTTTCCTCAGAACTGCTGTTTTCATTCACAGTTTTTTTAAGGTGGGCTTTTATATTTAAAACATGCAAATGTCACATGGTGTCTTTACCAGCAAACCTTCACAGATGTGGCCTAGGCATGAAAAACACTTGTAGACAGTGAGGGTATTTACTGATAGAAAAGTTTAAGAGCAGCTGCAGAGAAAAAAATACTCCGATTGCATCTATAGAACCATAAAGTACAGTTATGTAAGAACTTATCGTAACTGTAGATCTTCGAGAGAAGCTCTTCCAGCAGGCCACACCAGTAGGAATATGTCACCAGGCACTAGGACCAGAAGAAAAACTTCTAGCTAGCAGTCTACCATGGGGGACCTCCACCCCCCCTGCGTAGACATCAGTCATCTGACGACAGCACAGGCTGTACAGGAGGGTGGTCCCCTACACCACCTCCATTCTCCTGCAAGAGACTCTGCATGGCCAGCTGATGTAGAACCAAGGAGGTTATCCTGAGAGCCTATAAAAGAAAGCAGATGCAATAGAAAGGGAAAAGAAGGAGGAAGGAGGGAGGAAAAACAAGGCCTGCTGCATGAGCTTCTCTCGAAGATCTACTGTTAATGTAAATTTGTACATAACTGTACTATCTTACTTTGAGGAAGGCTCTTACAGCAGGCCACACCAGTAGGACTGAGTCCCAAGCAGTACCAGTAACCACCAGAATAACATCTCTGAGAGGAGGACAAGTCAACAGATAAGAGCTCATGACAGAAGGCCCTGAAGAACTGTCAAGCCAAAATTGGTTCTACGCCTAGAGGCGATGTCCAGACTGTAATGCTTGGTGAAAGTGTGAACAGAAGTCCAGGTGGCAACTGCACAGATGTCAGCAGCAGACACATTTCTGAAGCAAGCTGTGGAGGCAGCCATACCCCTGGTGGAATGGCCCTTGACCACTCCCAGAAGGGGTTTGTTGTACTTGCGGTAGCAATAAACAATGCAGTTAGCTAACCACTTATACAAACACTGTTCGGAAACAAGAGCACCTTCTCTTTTGACGGCAGAAGAAACAAACAACTGGTCAGTTTTCCTCAAAGATTTGGTACAGTTCGTGTAATACCACAGCATTCTGTGAACATCCAAAGTATGGAGCAACGCCTCCCCACAGGGTCCTTGAGAGGGTGGGGGAGCAGGGGATAATTGGCAGAGCCCAGTGCCAAGAAGGGCCCACGCCACCAAGCATACTGTATGCAGGGAAGAGGTTGGAAGGTGGTAGGGGCCCCAGAGTCTTAACTTTCCCTGGGGCCCTGAAATCCTCTCAAGAGACCTGCCTCCCCCTGACTGGAGTACTAAGGAAAATAAACTGGAAGGTGGATGAACTTGATTTAAAGTAAATTCAGACACCACTTAAGATTAGTACGCCAAGACACCCTGTCTTTGTGAAAAAACAAATAAGACTC
This sequence comes from Neoceratodus forsteri, assembly GCA_016271365.2. NCBI lineage: Eukaryota > Metazoa > Chordata > Ceratodontiformes > Ceratodontidae > Neoceratodus > Neoceratodus forsteri. The sequence continues at coordinate 353,758,054 of CM057454.1, read as the reverse complement.
TTTACACATCAGAGCCTGGTGCTCTGAAATCCTTCAAGCAGAAGTAACAGCAACTTAGATGAATGCTTTCCGTGACAGAAAGTGCAGCTCACAACTCGCGGCCAGTTCAATGGGAGGTAGAGTGAGTCTCCAACATAAAGCTGAGGTCCCATGGAGGGACTGGGTCCCAAATGGGAGGTGTCAGATGCAAAATGACCCACAGGAATGTGTGGGACACCTCAAGCTGGGTAACCGCTTTCCCCTCAATAGGTGCATGGTATGCAGAGATGTCAGAAGGGTGCACCTTAAGAGTGGAGTACCCCAGGGCTGAATCTGAAAGGGAAGAGGTACTCCAGCACTTGATTCACCGGGCAGGTGAAAGGATCCAAGTGGCGAGCTGTGGCCCAAATGGAAAAGCGCTTCCATTACATAGCATGAGTAGCCCTGGTGGAGGGTTTCTTGGCTGCCACCAGGACATCGGTGACCCTAGAGGACACCCCAAAGAAGGCAGCAGCTAGGCCCACAGGAGCCACGCATGGAGATGCAGGGACTTGAGGTACGGATAGGCCAGGGTGCCCCCCCCCCCAGTCCTGGGAGAGCAAGCCTGTGCACAGGGGTAGGGGCACTGGAGGTTCCACGGCTTGCTGTTGCTGCAAGGGAAACCAAATCTGGTGAGGCCAGAAGGGAGCTATGAGGATCATGTCTGCCCACACAATCTGAATGTTCAGCAAAACCCATTGCAGGAAGGGGAAGGTGGAATGGCATACAGAAACCTCCCCTTCCAGGAGAGGGACAATGCGTGTTGCCAGAAAAATCCAAGCCCGGGATCAAATGAGCAGAAAAGTGGCAGTTTTGCACTGAGTGGGGATGCAAAGAGGTCCAACTCTGGCTGACCCCACCTGTTGAAGAGATCTTTGACCAATGAGGTTAGAATGAGCCCATGGCCTGGAGTGGCTGAGACTCTCTGCCTGGATGTTTTATACGCCTGGAGCATGAATGGCCGAGAGCTCCACACTGTGCTCGATGGCCCACTACTAGATTCTCATCGCATCCCAACACAGGGGGTAAGAATGGGTCACCCCTGTTTGTTGATGTAGTACACTACACACATATTGTCCATCTGTACTAGCTGCGGACCTGGGAAGAGATGAGTCTGGAAGGCCTGTAGGGCATAAAGAACAGCCCGCATCTCCAGGACATTGATGTGTAGACCCTGTTCTACATACGTCCAGGTACCCTGGGTCTAGTGATCTGCCAGATGAGCACCACATCCCAGACAAGATGCATCTGTCCTGAGAATTTGATGGGGGGTCAGGCACTGAAAGGAGATCCCCTGGAGGAGACTGACTGGATCAAGCCACCATGACAGAACCCTGCAGACCAGGTCGGAGACCAGGACCAACTGGTCCAGGTCATCTGTGCGCTGATTCCACTGGACTCTCAAGGTCCACTGAGGAACGTGCATGGGCAGATGGGCCAGGGGAACTGTGGAAATGACTGATGTCATGTGGCCCAGAAGCTGCAGGAAAATCCTGGCTGGAACCTGCCGGCTGGGAGAAAACCCAATGAGCCTACTCCATCGGTCGCTCCACCCTGTCCTCGGGCAAAAAGGTCTTCCCTGGCTGGTATCCAGGACTGCCTCTATGTATTGAAGGCGTTGGCAAGGGGAGAGACAAGACTTCGGCAGATTTACTGTGATCCCAAAATCCTGGAAAAGGTGCAACCCAGGGTCTGAACCAGGTGTTCCCCGGAGGGGGCTGCAAGCAGCAAGTCATCCAGGAAGGGAAACAAATAGAAGCCTTGCCTTTGTAATGCCAGCACCACAACTGCCAGGCATTTGGTAACTACCCGGGGGGGGGGGCCCAAGGAAAGGCCAAATGAAAAGGCATGAAATTGGAAATGGGCACCCTGAAATTGGGAATGGAGGAAGTGGCAATGGGCAGGAAAGATTTGGATATGCAAGTAGGCGTCTGCATGTCCAGAGAGGAGAGCCAATCCTCCTGGTGGAGCAAGAGTAGTAGTCCCTGAATGGTCACCATTCTGAAGCATTTGTACTCGATGTACAGGTTCATACTGCTCAGATCCAGGATGGGCCAGAGGTCCCCGGTCTTCTTGAGGACAAGGAAGGAGTGGAAGTAAAACCCCCTTCCCCACTGAGCCTGAGGGATGGGCTCTACGGCTCTGTTTTGCACCAGAGCATGAATTTCCTCTCAAATCAGAGGCAGGTGTGCAGGAGAGTAGGTAGAGTAGACCAGAGGATTTTCTGGCGGCCACTCCAGAAATTCCAGAGTGTGACCTTCAGCTATTATCTGCAGTACCCAATTGCCCATGGTCACTGCTCGCCACCCTGGCAAGTGAAGAGAGAGAGAAATGACCCCTGAGCACCTCCCTTGGACCTATGGTCAGGGAAGGGGGGTCAGCTAAGGAGTCAGGAGGTAGGGGCTGGAGTGGGCGGGGGGGCCGCAGGGCTCTGGAGGCGATGGTGGCCTTATGTCTGTGTTGGCCATTGGTGGACTGTCCTCGGGACTGCTTGTGGCAGGGCCAATGAAAGGACTGATGCTGGTTCACCCTAGGTTGGGTATGGTACAGCAAATGAACCGACCTAAGGGCTCTACCTGACTCCTGCAGCTTAGAAATTAGGTCCTGGACATCACCCCTGAAAAGGACTGAGCCCCAGAAGGGAGCATCTAAAATGTTTGCTTGGACATCTGGGGCAACCCCAGAGACCCGGAACCAAGAGTGGCACCAGAGGCAAATGCCGGCGGCAGCCCCACACCCAAAAACGTCAACGACATCATATGATGCCCAGAGGACATGGTTGCCCATGCTTGAACCCGACTTCATAAGCTGGGCAAGCTGAGTCTTAGTGGAATCTTCAGGCAGCATCTGGACCAGGTCCCTGGGCCTAGAGGGCATTCTGGTATTGAACCATATGGGTCAGATAGCTGATGGTGCTAATAGCCAATGTAGCAGAGAGAAAGACCCGTTTGTAAATCTGGTTTAGCTGCCAGGACTCGCGGTCTGGAGAGAGTGTGCTGAGGTGCTTGGGCTTCTCAGTGCAGTCATAGGCAGCATTAATAAACAGAGAGTCCACCTTAGGGTTACTTCCCAAGAAGGGCTTGCCAGCCGGGGCATGGTAAAGCCAATCCCCCTTCTTAGGAAGAGGCAGAATGGAGGAGGGGTGAGCACAAGCGCTCAGGTGACATCTTCGTAGGACTCAACCAAAGGTGGCACCCCAACGGGTAGGGAATCCTTCTTTCTGATAAAGATAGCCAAGTGATGCCTTTCTGGGTCCAATTCCTCCATCTCCCATCCCATGATGGACTGTATTTGGCACATGACATCCATAATGGATGCGTCATTTGGGGGGGGGGACCTGGGTACCTCCTTGGGCTGATCCTCTCCTGTCAACGACTCCTCTGAGGAAGAGGAAGAACCTGAAGAGAAAGAGTCATCTTCAGAGGACTCTCTATCAGGGACCGGCATCAGATGCAGACAATTTTCCCTTTTTGAGCCAGTTCCAGTGTCCGGACAGACAACTGAGGACCCAGTCACATGGGGTTCACTTGGGCCAGCCCCACCGCTGTCCCACGGAGGGGAATCCCAGGGGGGAGGCCGGAGGGGAGCCCTGAGGAAGGGGGGTCTGCTTCTGAACTAATGACCACCAAGTTGAAAACAGGGCATTAAAGTCTACCTGTGGCATAAAGAATGCATCAGGTTAGGGTACGATGACTGAGGAACCAGTGAAGGGTAATCCAGTGTAGGCTCATCTAACGCCAGCAAGGGAATCTGGCAAAGGGTTAGCAGGTGTGGCTGCGGAGGAGGTGGTGCCAGCATCAGGCCTGCAGGTTGAGACCCCGGCAGAACAGGCAGCGGCCTGACGGGCGATGACCTAGAGGGCCCAGGTGAAGGGCCAGGTGACGCCAGCCCTACAGGAGAGGCCCACGCTAGGGAAGAGGGAGATCCCCTGTGCAGAGACAGAGGTGAAGCCGTGGAGCAGGGAATGGCAGTCGTCAGCCTCGGGCACTGCCTATTAAAACTGGTGTTGATCCTAGGATTGGGAGACAACGAAGGCAGAGCCATGGCCAGGGGTGGGGGCAATGGATGCAAGGCCGCTGCCTGAGGGCCCAGAACTGGCCAAGCCACCTGACAGAGAGCTCATAGAAGTCAAAGGCCTGAGCATCAGGGGCTGGGGAGCAGGAGATGAAGTCCCTTTCCCCAAAGAGCCACAGCCCAAAACAGAAATGAGGGCAGGCGGCAGAGCCATCGGCAGCCCAGAAGGAGTGAGGGTTGGTGGAGCTGGAGGCACCAACCACCCATGGGAGGATGACACTGTCACAGTTGCGGGTTTGTGGGGCGTCTGCGACCAGGAAGCAGACCAGGCCCTATCTCTATGTTTGTGCTTTCCCGACTTCTCCTTATGAGAAGAAGAAGAGGTCCCAGAAGATTATGCCAGTGAGGCCGAAGAGTTTCTGGCCTGCAGCTCTTTTTCCATCGCAACGAGCTTCTGCTTAAGAAGGTGGCTCTCCAGCATTTTTAACTGATGTCTCCGAGTGGCCTGGTTGAACTTCTGGCAATGCTGGCAGCTTTCGGTGTCATGGCTGGGGCCTAGGCAGATCAGGCATGAAGAATGGCCATCCTTTTCGGGAATCTGTTTGCTGCAGGCACACTTCGAGGACCAGCTGGGAGATGGGGTGGAGAAGATACAAACCCATCGATGGAAACACTGAAAAATCAATGTTAACACTGAAAGAAATAAAGAAAATAAAAAAGGTGTGAAAGTGCAGGAATAGTGGTCTGCTGTAGCTGCAACATTCAGTGAGGTCCGACAAGCACGGGTCAGTGGCAGAAAAAGAACTGAGGTGGTGTGGGGGACTGCTCTCCTATATAGCCTGTACTGATGTCACATGACTGATGTCAGCGGGGGGCGGTCCCCCGTGGTAGACTACAAGCTAGAAGTTTTCCGTGTGGTCCTAGTGCCTGACGGCATAGTCCTACCAGTGTGGTCTGCTGCAAGTGCCTTCCTAGAAGTAAGATCACCTGTTCAGGGAACATCTTTGGGAAATTAAGGCCATGTGATGTCAATTTATATAAACTGACAGCAGTTTATATAATCACTTTTTATTTGACAAACACAAAATAATCACATAAACTTGTCAAATTTCAAAGCTTCTTTTCCCATGTTTTGATGGCACCTGAAACATTTCGAAAGCTTAGTATTTTTCAGTCAAGTAAAAGAGTTTTGCTATCATGAATTTGGTAGCTTTGATTCTGTCCTGACTGGCACATTAACGCATTCCATTATAATTTCTGACAGGCATTTTGCATATTTTGTAAATGGCAGAGACAGAGAGTAGCTGCTTTTATCGGAGTGAGCATCGCAGTGCTTTTATACAATTGCATAATAAGCTTGCTCCGATAAACATTTCCAATCCTGCGCCGGAACAAAAAGAGGCTCCGAAGTGCTCCTAGTAAGTGTCCACTGCCGACTTTGTAGCGCATCAACCCATGCACATCAAGCTGCAAAGGTGGCAGTGTAAACATGCCTTTAGAGTGGTGTCCACATCAGTAGTAACGTGCAGCTGCGGTCATATTACTGTACTCTATTTGTACATCATAGTCATCGCCATGACTTATTACGCTGCAGCTACAGAGGGATATGAATTCCAGTGGGAAGTAAGGAACAAGGGTAGGTAACTTGTAAAAGATTCAGACCCTGTTTTCATATAAAGTTCCCCAGCAATAACAAGAATTGGAAATCTAAGAAAGATGTATGCAATATTAGCTGAATAATAAGTCAACTAAACAGTACATTTTTAAAAATTTACTGAGGTGCATGTAGTTTTTTACAGCTCAGATTGTACCTAAGGATTTCTACCAGCACTACGAAGATATGCATTCTTAAGGTTTAAGTATACAAAGAAGAGCAATCCTCCTTGTATAATTCTTACAAGGTGTCATTCATCCTTAAAGAGGAACTCCTAGCTCCCCAGGAGAAAAGCAGCAGGACCTGCAGGGCCCAATTTACAAATTCGCTAAGTGCAATTTTTAAACTACTTACTAGCCTGCAGTACTTCACCCAGAATCTCCTGCATCTAGCCAAGAAACATAATTGCACTCATAGCACCAGCATCAAAGAGTTGAGGAACGCGCTTTCCTTGACTGATCAGTACAAGTGCTATAAGCACGATTATGCGCTGGATAAATAGTTCAAAGTTACTGTACACATTAAGGCATATAGGTGTTCCCCACAGCTTAGCCTGTCAGGTGCATCATCAAAAGGCGTGCCACAGGGGACTCTGGGTGAAGTAGTTGCCAGTAATGGCCAGGCTGGGAATCGCAGCATCAACCAGATAAAAAAAAATATTGCAAGTTAGCAAGTAGTTTAAAAATTATACTTTGCAAATTTGTAAATTGAGACCTACAGGTCCTGCTGCTTTCCTTCTAGCGAGCAGGGAGTTCCCCTTTAAACATTACATTTTATACTTGCAGTTTCTTGACTTGTGTAAGCATGGAATTTTTTTCTTGCACTATTCTTACAAACATGTATATATTTGTAAAAATAGTGCAAAATAAATCCTGTGTTTAAACTAATCAAGAAACATGCAATTATAATTATTTTGTACTACACTACATTTTAAATTTGCAGAGTTCTTGACTGTTAAAACTTATACAGTATACACCCCTTATAATGGATGCATCGGAGTTCAGCACTTTTGTCCGTTAAAGGTAGTGTCCACAGTAGCAAAGAATGCCGATGGGGGGCTGATGCCAGTATGAGCAAGATAGAGAAATGTACTGTATTACACTAATTGCACACCTTTTTGGGGTTGTTTTTTTTTTGCTGCCAGTTTTTTTTTTTGCTGCTAGTGCACAATATTGTAGTGTGTTTTGCTCTGTGAAAGGTGGTGCTTGTGCAACACTTACAAGTGTAACTTTATTATTTTTATTAATCTTATTTTTTTAAAGAATAAGTCAATATTGGTTTGCTTAGTTTTCACTGTGCAGTATTCCTTCCACATTCTCTCTGTATTTGCAAGTTTTTCCCAGTCAGCCATGATGTCGGCATGCTGTTGCATTGTGCATCCCAGGGTCAGGAATCCATGTTTTACATCTGCGACAGTGACCTCTGGTTGCTCACTGGGCATTTCCTCCTCCTCTGTATCACTGTCCTCAGCTGTTGCTGTTGACATCGCCGACATCGCTCCCATAACTTCAGCGATGTCATCAGTCACATGTTCCTCCTCCTCCGATTGACCCAGGCGACACACGGCATCAAACTCCTCTTCCATAAGCCTGGTAGGAGGGGTGATCGGGTCTTCTGTGTGTTCTGTGTCCTCCAACATAACAGCTGCTGCATTGTCACAGACAAAGCCGCCCTTTTGGAAATAATTACGAATAGTTTCCTGACTTACACTATCCCATGCCAATTTCATTAGACACACAGCGTATAACAGACTAATCTGCTTCACACAGGCTGCAGCAGTAAGTTCTTCTGAGGAATGAAGTGCTTCAAGGACTCTTGTGTGCATCGTGTGAGTGTCTCTTGAAATACATTATGACACCCATGTCTAGTGGCTATATTATGCATGTTGTATTAGGAGGGGGGAGAAGATAAAACAGATGTTTTTCAGACCTTGGACATCTGGGTGGCCGCTGAAATGGTCTATAATGAGGGCAATCTTTCTGTAATGGAGTTTTTATCCCATTCCTTCAGTCATACAGAGAAGTCTCCAGTCATCCAGGCAGTCCTGTTGTGTCTGTAAACAACAGGAAGATGGTGTATGCCCCTGAAACACCATGGCTGTGCTGATTTCCCACCACCACAAGGTCCTTCTTATCCGTTCCACTCATGTTACAACAGCACATAACAGAGAGACCCTTTCTTTGGCATGCTTCATACCCACTGGCATCTCATCCTTGAAGCTCAGAGTCCTGTAACAAATGCAGCGAAAAAATGGACCTGTTTTGTCTGCATTAAAGATATCATCTGGCCCATAGCCCTGCAGCAATCCAGGAAGCACATCAGTGACCCACTTTTGTACACTGCCATGATCTGCACTTAGCTTATCTCTATGGGTCATTTTTAAGCCGATATTGTGTCTTGACTTACATCTTTGCAACCAACCTTACGCTGCACAGAAGTCAAGCTTTCCCAGCATGATAGCAAAGGAATGCTGGGAAGGTAAACTGAATATAAAAAACAACACGCTAGCAGTAGGACAGATTATGGAAAAAATATTGCAGGACAGATTTACTCAATTGAAAATCCTCCATAGATGGCACAAAACACCACAGAAGTTATACAAATGGAATCTACCCGAGCGTGGCAAGTGTAAGCAATGCACAGCTGAGACAAGGACCATCACCCATATAAAATGGAACTGCTCTGCACTTCAGACATTCTGGAATCAGGTACGGCCAACCTGTTAAGCCCTAGCCCTTCCACGCCTCACAGTGACACCCCAAATGGTAATGTTAGGGGAACACATCAGCACTATTCCATCTCAAGGCACCTCAGTGCAGATGGCTAACAGGAGTGCTTATATCTGCTAAGCCAATCACATGCACTATGTCACTGGCTGAGCACTGTCCACCTCAAAGTGAAGAAACAGCTCTCCAAGCTTGGCACATCTGCCAGCTTCGAAAGAGTTCCTTACTCAGTAAATGACAGAATGGTAGAACACTTCTTTCTATGGCAACCATACACAGACTGTGCTTAATGTAAGATTCCAGTGTGGGCCCCTTTTACTCAACACACAGGACAAAGTGGCTGAACAACAGCCAAGGAACTAGACAGTTAGCCCCTCATACCCCTCTTAGACTGAACAGAGGCATAAGATGAATAGTGTACTATAATAGATGTGGTGCAGAATAAAAACAATTATAACATTATTTTTTGTAACTTCAGTTTTATTGACAAGCTTAATCAGATGATACATCATTATATGGTAATTTATTTATTTTATTTATTAAATTTTGGTGACCGGGTGAGCCCACTGGGCCCCGGAAGTCCCTTTTTCAGGGGCGACCCAGGATTACATAACATAGGATAAATCACAATGCGGTAAATGAAGAAAATGCAATTATGATACAAGTTATACAGAGGCATACAGTCAGCTGGTTACATGTGCTGAGATCGGCATTACAGCAGTGCATGTGTATTGATACTAATGGGGGGGGGGAACCACAAATGCAGAGACAGATTGCGCACAGCAGGTAGTAGCGGACTGTGAGGCTTAGATGTCCGTGTGATGGACCCGTATCTCAAGCAGTTGCATTTGGAGGTAGCCATCATGTGAGCCTTAAGCCTTGTGCGGAAACTTTTGATGGAGGGAGCTTCCTGCACTCCAGGAGGGAGGGAGTTCCATAGGGTGGGTGCCGTGCGAGCGAAAGACTTGCCCCCCACCTTGGTTCTTACTCTAGGGACAGCTAGCAGCGTGCGATCCATTATGTGGAGGAGCCAAGGGTTATTCTTTAGTGCAATAAGTCCCAAGAGGCTGGGGGGGTTGGGCTAATTCATTTGAAGGTTTGGCAAAGCAAGGGGTACTGGAGACGGGCATCCCAGGAGGGCCAATTTAGTTGGGATAGCGTGTCACAGTGATGGTTCCTAGGGTTTGACTGGGCGGCAAACCGAGCCACCTTATTGTATAGAACTTGGAGTCTATTCATCTCAAGTCTAGCTACTCCCTGAACCACTGGGGCTGCATAGGTAATTGTCGGGAGGAGGACGCTTGTGGCTATGGAGACCCTTGCTTCAGGTATCACCTGGTCTTTCAGTTGGTAGAGGGTGCCTAGTTTCGCATGTAAGTTTTTAGTAACTTGATCCACATGATCCTTGAGGGTGAAGCCCTGGTCTAGGGTGAGGCCAAGGTATTTTAGTGACGCCACAACCTCTGGCCTACTGCCCAACACAGAGGTCAGGTGTAGGTGTTGGTTTCTATTATGTCTAAGGGATCTTGGGCCAAACAGCATGGCCTTGGTCTTGTCTGTGTTAAGTACCATTCTGTTGTTAACAAGCCATTGCTCGAGGGAACTCAGGTCTCCTTGTAGCAAGAGGCTGAGGTCTCCCAGCTTAGTGGAGGGTCGACAGATGATGGCATCATCCGCATACTGAACCACAGAGCTCCCACCTCAGTGGTCGCAGAGTTCATTGGTGAAAAGGGAGAAGAGGAGGGGGCCAAGAATCGACCCTTGATGCACTTCCTTTTAATGGGAGCGGCTACGATATGGAGTCTTTCCATTTTACCTTTGGTATGCATGCATATGACAGTGGTTGCAGGTTAGACTCCTCAGACCAAAAGTCATTAAAGTAAACTACACAGGAATATCTGTGTATTTCTTTTTCCTGTTTCCGTTTCTTCTAATATATGCCTGGATTGGCTTAGAAAAAGCATTGTGTGGGTTTTTTATTCTCCCGAGGCTGCAGCCCATCTCCCTGAGATTAGTTCTTTGTTCCTGTGTTGTATCCCCCTCTCCATCTAGTTAATCCCCTCGAAAGGTAAACATTGCCGTTTTAAGTGTCACCATTACAGTGAAGAATAAATTAAACAAGGATATGACATTTGCCATGATTTTTATTATATCTGATCATTATGTTCGATTAACTAGGTCATTACATATAGAATAATACATGGAATGGTGTGCATTATGATAGGAATAAGGCATGACAGACAGGGGATTATGCTATGTTAATGTACCATCGGGTGAGTTGGAGTCCTGAGCCTGAAGGGCAAGGGACTTCAACCACACTGAGGTATATTAATTAGCAGAATCCCCTTGATGTAACTGCCTTATTCCACTTATAAAATGGGTTGCAAACTCACTGCTGTGCCCTACCTGCCATATATCTCTCTCTCTCTCTCTCTCTCTCTCTCTTTCTTTCACTTCCCCACCCACCATCTCTCTCCTCGCTCCCTATCAGCTCTCCAAAAACACTCACTACTTCATTGCTGTGCCCTACCTGCCATATCCCTCTCTCTCTCTCTCTCCCCCTCACCCACCAGCTGTCTTTGGCTTCCCTACCTGCCATCTCTCTCACCCCCTCGCTCTCAGAAAAAAACTAACTCCTGTGCCTTGCCTGCCATTTCCTTCTCTCCCCCCCCCCCCCACTCGTCGGCTGTTTCTATCTCCCCCGCCTGCCATCTCTCACTCTCAGGGAAAAAAAAATCCACTGACTCTCTTGCACTGGCTCTCATCTCTTCTAAGGCATTTCGTGATGTGCTTCTGGGATGTTTACTTCTGGAAGGGCGTGCTCTCTGACATATCCACTAGTTTGCTGGTAGGCTGGTGAGTCACAGGGTAAGCAGTGCTGCAGAGTTTGAGTGTCCTGCTAGCTCTGCTCTAGTCACATGTGGTTATGGGTTATTGTAACTACCGGGGAAGGCTGTTGCAATGGGAGTTTGAATAGTGACCTTTTTTGACCCCGACAGGTTGTGCTCACACTTAATGCACCACTGAGGCATTCTCCAGCAGGGGTATGTGCTATTTTAACGTAGTACCATGTGATGGAGTTCTTAGCAATGGGGAGCCAGAACTGAGCAATACCCATTTTATAAGATAATTTAATACACACCCGAGGTATATGATGCTACATAAACCCCGAGAGTGAAGCTTGAGGGGTTTATTTAAGTACCACACACCAAGGCTGTGTATTAAATTCAATTATACAATGGCAAAAAAAATCTTGGGCTCTGATTGGTCAGTCTGGGACTGGACCCATGATGTTATCCCAGTACAACATCACGGGTGTAGTCCAAGCACACACATGGCCGCATCAAATGTCAAAAAAATCACTCCGATGGCCATGTACAAGTTGCCCACACTTGGCATGTCGGAAGTGAAGTTTGCCAGTACTGTACTTCATCATTTTTTTTGTGAAATCCATCCCTCTAAACAGCTTACAAAGTCACCAAAACCCCCAACAAATGCCACAAGATAAACCCCCACAAAACCTTACACAATTATTCCCGTGATCTCTTCAAGAAACAAAAAAAAGCAATGTCACATGAAGCCGCCAGTGGGATCGGCTTCACTGTTCGCAGTCGGTGCTCTGCCTGCAATGCTACGAGTGTGTGTACTCACTGATTACTCCATTCACTCGCTTTTTCTGTCAATTTTCTCCCGATATAAACTCACCATCTGTACTGGGAGAAGCCAAAATGAGACATTGAAACAGATGAAGAGGATGCAGGGGCTGAAGGTGGACTACGACCACAAACTTAAAATCCAAACTGCCTTACACACCATTGCCCACACTTCACCTCAAAAGAGTGAGCGTGCGTACATTACAGAAGCATACTGTGCTTCACTTGTTTATTCGATTGCGTTTCAGTTGCTTATTCTATTAAAACCCTGTACCGGAGGAGAATGAACACAGCAGCGAGAGATAGAACTGGAGGCGGGGACTGCCAGATGAGAGAAGCCATGGACGGAAAAAGAAAAAGCTGCAATTATGAGACCGTTATGTGTGTGTGGGCAATCTACAACTTCAAGGTGACAAAAGCGGGAAACGGAGAGAAACAACAGAGACACGCAATATAACTAGGAAACCGAAAGTGCACATTCCTAATGAGTGTGTGTGTGTGTGTGGTGGGGGGGGGGTGCTGAACTCAAGAAGCAAATGCAGCACCACCACCTAATGATAAAACAATAGAACTGCACTACTTTTCCATTATGTATTCCTACTCAATGAAAAAAATCAGTAATAAAACACATTTTAAACATATTTTCAATCCATTTTTTATTAAATTTTACAAAGGAGCCATTGTATAATAGCAATAACGCACTCCAGGGTGTGTGTTGTGCTGGGATAACATCACTTCTGGGGTGATTAGTCGCACTCGGCCTGCGGTCTCGTGCCTAATCACCCCAGGCGTGACGTTATCCCAGCACAACACACACCCTGTCGTGCATTATTGCTTAAGTAACCACACCAACCCATGCCTTATAGAAACATAGAAGTTGACGGCAGATAAGGACCGCAAGGCCCATCCAGTCTGCCAATTTCTTTTTTCTGCCTTATAAATGTGCCATCGGCCTTTGCTCTGTCAGTGGCCTATCTATTCATAGTCATTTGAATTGCTCCCTTATGCCTATCCCATGCCTGTTTGAAGCCCTGCACTGTATTCATAGCCACCACTTCTTGTGGTAAGCCATTCCATGCATCCACCACCCTTTCTGTGAAAAAGAATTTCCTCACATTCCCCTTAATCAGCCCCTCAATCTCATGCTGTGTCCTCTTGTCCTGCTATTTTTCTTATATTTAAACATGTTAGACTCTTTCACCTTGTTAATGCCCTTAAGGTGTTTGAATGCCTCGATCATATCACCTCTCTCCCTCCTTTGCTCAAGGGTATACATATTGAGCTCTGTTAATCTGTCCTCATATGTCTTCTGATGCAGTCCCTGCACCATTTTGGTTGCCCTTCTCTGGACTGCCTCAATTTGGTTAATGTCCTTGTGAAGGTGTGGCATCCAATACTGCACGCAGTACTCCAGATGGGGCCTAACCAGTGTCTTGTAAAGAGGGATTATTACCTCCCTCTTACGACTTGTGATACCCCTACTAATACACCCTAACACCCCCCTAGCCTTACCTACTGCTTTAGAGGTCTGCTTGGATGATTTCAGGTCATCAGTGATGATGATGCCCGAGTCTCTTTCTTCCTTTGTGACTGCTAGCAACTCCCCTCCCAGCCTATAGGTGGCTTCAGGGTTTCTCTTCCCTACGTGCATGATCTTGCACTTCTTTGCATTAAATCCCAGTTGCCACTCTTCTGACCATTTTGCTAGTTTATCCAGATCTCTTCTCATTCTGCCCACCCCATCTGGATCATCTACTCTGTTGCAGATATTGGTGTCATCCTCAAACAGACAAGCCTTACCCTCTAGTACATCTGCAAGGTCACTAATGAAGATGTTGAAGAGGACTGGCCCCAGGACTGATCCCTGAGGTACCCCACTTGTGACTTGCATCTCTTCTGACTGTATACCATTTACTTTACCACCACTCTCTGTTTTCTGCCCGTCAACCAGTTTGCCACCCAGTTGACCAACTTCTGACCCACCCCGAGCCTACCCAGCTTATTTATCAATCTTCTATGTAGAACAGTGTCAAAAGCTTTGCTGAAGTCAAGGTAGGCAACATCAACTGCTCCCCCTTGGTCCACCACTCTGGTTACCCAGTCAAAGAAATCTATGAGATTAGTTTGACAGGACCTTCCTTTTGTAAACCCATGCTGTCTTGGATCCTGTGCCCCTATGGATTCCAGGTGTTGCACTATCCTTTCCTTAAGGAGTGCCTCCATAATCTTGCCCACTACTGAGGTAAGACTGACTGGTCTGTAGTTCCCTGCCTCCTCCCTGCTACCACTCTTGTGAAGCGGGATCACATGAGTCCTTCTCCAGTCTTCTGGGACCTCTCCTGTGCTCAGAGACTCACTAAACAGTTCTGCTAATGGCTCTGCTACTTCCACCCTTAGCTCCTTAAGTACCCTGGGATGTATGCCATCAGGTCCCATTGCCTTATCCACCCTGATCTTAGCAAGCAAGTAGGACCCTTTCTTTTGTGAAGGAAGTAGTGCTCACCTCCCTCCCCCCTGTGTCCATGATGCTGAGCTGTGGGCCCTGCCCTACCTTCTCTTCAGTAAATACTGAGCAAAAGTATCTATTTAGGATAGATGCCTTTACAGGGTCCTCCTCCTCACATGCTCCCTTTTCTCCATTAAGCTTAGCAATACCCCCTCTGGACTTTCTCCTTTCACTAATGTATCTATAGAAAGTCTTGTCACCTTCTTTTACTGTTCGTGCTAGTTTTTCCTCAGTTTGGGACTTTGCCTGCCTTACTGCCTTCCCTGCTTCCCTTAGGGTAGTTTGGTATGCCTCCCTATCTTCATCCCGTTGTATTCCCTTATATTTCCTGAAGGCCAGCCTTTTGGCTCTGACCTTTTCTGCTACTGTATTTGAGAACCAAAGTGGTTTCCTTCTTCTTTGCAGTTCCTTTTCTGTCTAACACAATGGGATGTTGCTTCAAGTATTGCATCCTTAATGCTTGCCACTTTGCCTGTACCCCCTCACCTGTGTTTCTTTTTGCAGGGCTAGCTTAACTCTGTTGGCCATCTTATCAAAGTCAGCTCCTCTGAAGTCCCATATTTTTGCCTTAGAATGGGATGATTTAGATGTAGTAGCCAAATTGAACCATACCATGTGATGGTCACTGGCCCCCAGGTGACCTTCTACCTGGAGATCTGTGATCCCTTCCTTGTTAGTCGTACTAGATCTAGGATAGCCCTGTCTCTCATGGGTTGTTGTACCAGTTGTTTGAGGCCCTCCCCCTGCAGGGAATCCACTATGTATCTAGTTCTGGCAGATGTTCCTGCTGGTATTGACCAATCTGTATCCGGCATGTTGAAGTCTCCCATTATCAGAACTTCCCCTTTAGCTGTTATGTTTTGTATATCTTCTAACAGTAATGTGTCTATGTCCTCCTCCTGGTCTGGGGGCCTATAGACAACCCCAGTTCTTATGGCTGTCCCATTTCTTGTTTCCAGGGTGACCCACAGTTCTTCTGGCTCCTTATGTGTATTCTGAATTTCTGTAGCTTTGATATTTTCATTGACATACAGGGCCACTCCTCCCCCCCTTTTTGTACCTCGGTCTCTTCTGAACAATACATAGCCAGGTACTGAAGTCTCCCAAGTGTGGTTACTGGTAAACCACATCTCGCTAATTGCTACTATGTCCAGTTTAGCCTCTGACATTATTGCCTGCAGGTCTGGGATCTTATTTCCCAGGCTGTGAGCATCTGTGTACATGATTTTCCATTGGCCAGATTTTGGTGTGTTAGTTGTTGGGTGAGGTTTGGCATTACCCCTGTGCGTCATATAGGGAGACAAACCTTTTTTCTTACCTGGTGATGCAAATGAACTGCAAACATGCTGAATCCCTGTTTGACCACTAGCTGAGGGGGGAGGGGTGTTCTTCCCATTCGACGTATGGGGTGCTGCACCCCTCTCCCCATTTGCTAGTTTAAATATTCTGCAAAGACATCAAACTTCTGCCCCAATGCACTGACTCCCTCCTTAGTCAGATGCAGTCCATCAAATTTAAAGAACTTTCGCTCCCAGAACTGTTGCCAGTTCCCTACAAATCTGCGTCCTTTTTCTTGGCACCAGCCCTTGAGCCACGTGTTTAGCTCCCCTATCTCCTCTTCTCTGACCTTCCGTCCATCTGCTCCCCTCTCCCAGACTGGCAGGATCTCAGAGAAGGAGATGCCGGATGAAATAGATGATAGTTTGTCACCCAGCCTGGTCAGGTGTTCCTTGGTCTCCACAACTGACCAGCTGGCGAGATCATTATCCCCTATGTGTACTAGGACATCAATGTTTTCTCCTGCTTTGTGAACAATTTATAATGCGGTCAGTGTCTCTCCATGCTGATGTACCTGGGAGACATCTGACCAATACCCTGGCTGAGATGGGTATCAACTCCCGAATCATGGAGTCTCCTATGATCAAGTTTTTTGGATTTCCTTTTGCTTTTTTGTTTTGGTTCCTGATTTGGGTGAGTTTTGTTGTGCTAGCTCCTGTGCTACAGTGTCCTGCTCTGCAGTGTCTTCTGCCTCTTTGTTTGATTTCAGAGATAGAGGCAGATACCTGTTTGTAGCGTTTATATGGTTTTTGGAGGTAATATGTTGGAGAGCAGAGAGTGATGGGGCACCCGATTTGCCCCTCCTAACCACCTGCCAACCTCCAGGACCAACTACCCTCTGTGGTCGAGGACGAGGTTTTTCTGTTGGATGTTGGGGAAATGGCGGGGTGGTTCTTATAATGTATTTCCTCTTGAATATGAAAGTTATATCAATTCTAGGCATCCATTGTTTCCTCTCCCATAGTGGGATTTGCCATTATGAGAACCATGTTCGAATCTATGTAATTTAAAACTGTGCTAATGCTTATAACTTAGTTGGTAAACAAGCTTAACTTATTTACAGATGATAAACTTGTTTTGCAAAGTCCTTTTTTGAAAAAAATGTTTGGCTGGGTTGCCATGATGATTTTATAGAAGTCACGAGGTGCTTGAGATTCCTGTGCTGAACAGGATGATCTCAGGAAGGACAAGCTGCCACTAAAAAAAAAAAAAAGGTACCCAAAGTATTTCTGTTGCTAAAATATGTATTTCTGTCACGGGGTTAAGTGACGGCTTTGCTGAGCCTTGTGGCTAGTTAGTGTTTTCGGCCACGGTTTGTTGAAAACCTTAAAAAATGTCTGGCAGTGTCTTGTGCCCGCATGTAAATAAACAGTGGGGGCATGAATGCCTTGAGAGACCACTGCACTTGAGACTGAGGTCTGTGTGACTCTCATATGCAGCTGCTTGGTGTGTGTTTGCCGTAATAACCAGCTGGTTATTATGACAAACAATGACAGGCCATCACCATTGTAAAAACTGATGGCCAGTTATTATATGCAAATACACTTCAAAGAGACATAGACTTTTGATAGATAAAAATAATCATATCTAGCCGGCCCAGTGGCGCTGAGGGTTGAGGCACTGGACACCACAACTCGCGCCACACTGGCAACCCGGGTTCGGAGACGGACTCGGGGAGCTGAGGGTCGGCAGGGGAGGGAGAGGACTGAGCATCCGTGGATTGCTCTAGGGTTCCTGGGGCTGCTTGGTGTCCTAGTGACCCCTGATGGAGATCGGGGGTACTACAGGATCACCAGCTAATATATTGGGGCAGAAGTGCAACTGACGTCAGCAGGGCAGTCGTGCGTGGACATCATTGCACATTGCACTCAAGGGGGAAACTTACGTGAACAATTCCCAACCTTGGGGATAGGCGACGGCACCTCCATCAACCCAGCAACACTCCACCGCTGGTCGCAATCCTCTCCTGGGCTGAGCCCAACCCGGCCTGCCAGATTATAGATAAGAGCACCCTGGGCGGATAGGGCGGCCCTACCTCAGGGGGCTCAGAGCCAGGGGGATCGCCGGGTTGGTGCCAGGTAGTAAGAGGCCTCTCAGGCACGGAGGAAGAGTTGGGGGCACTGGAAGGATGCCCGAGAGAGTTCCTTGAAGGTTGGAGCAGAAATAGACAATAACAAAAATAAAAATAAATAATCATATATACCATTATTCATAGCATATCAATATGCAAACAGTCATATAAAATAAAGATAAAAAATAGACAAAAACTCACATTGTTGCACATACCTGGTAAAAGAGGGATTTATCCAAATTATTAGAAAGGCAGTCTGTATTAATCATCTGAACATGTTATTGCACATTGTAAAACATGGTTTAATTTTAAAACAGGTGAACCCTCCAGAAATTAATATTAAACAGCATTCTCTAAATGCACTCCCACGGGTCAGCAACATGCCCCGTAACCTTGACCCCCGCAGGGAGGATACTGTCACGCAAGAACAATGGCGAATTCCACTAGTGCTTTCTTTCCATCAGAGCACACCTTCTCCTCACAGGATCATCACCAGTAACTTTCCCATTTTGCAAACTGACCTTAACATTGGTGCTTCCTTTACAGAACCACCTATTGTTTCCTACCCCGGCCATCTAACCTTCGGAATCTCCTGGTTAAAAGCAGCCTACCACCTACCCCCAACAGTTCCTCCCTACCAGGTACCAAACCTTGCAACAGGACTCGCTGCTACACCTGCAAATTTATTTCCAGAGTGACTGAGATTCGGGGGCCTACAGGTGCTTTTCACATCACCAAGGAGTTCTCATGCACCTGCACTAACGTGGTATATTTTATTCTTTATTTTATTTATTTCGTTTTTGTTGACCAGGTAAGTGCACTAGACAAGTCCTGCCTGTTTTCAGGCACGACCCAGGAGAGGGGGATACAGATGAATGGCAACTGATCTTGAACCAGATTAAGCTGTTGGTGGTATTTTTAGTGAATGAGGGAAATTTGGCCAGGACACCGGGGAAATTCCCTACTCTTTCGATAAGTGCCATGGGATCTTTAACATCCACCTGAACTACCACCAATCCAGGCAGATGGGACCTCGGTTTAACGTCTCATCCGAAAGACGGCACCTCAGAAGTGCAGCACCCCTCTCATGCTGCACTACAGTGTCAGTACTGGGATATTAACCCAAGTGCCAGATGTGGGAACTGAACCCACAGCCCTCTGATCTCCCGGCCTCAGAGGCGAGTGTGCTACCTACTGAGCCACTAACACTGACAGGAAGTACTTTGCAGGACGTGTACAGCTATTTACGTTGGAGAGACTAGTAGGCACCTTGCTGACCATTTCAAGGAACATTACAGAGCAGTCAGGAATGGTGACACTGCTAAACCCATTGTATCCCACTTTATCTCCAGGGACCACAGTGTCAATGACCTTTCTGTTTGTGTCCTTCAGCAGAGCTTCTGGGATTCTGACCACAGAAAAACATGGAAGCCAAGCTGATCATCCGCCTTGGCTCCCAGCAGCCCTCTGGTATAAATGATAGACTTATTTTCCATGAACATCTTTCAGCCACTCCTTATTTTCCCTGAAGTCTGTTTGTATCTGTACACATATAATTTCTTTTCATTTTCACTGTGCAGTAAGTCTCCATCTCTGTCTCCTTCCCACACATTTGTCACCTTTCAGCCTTCTTACTAGGCCCTGTTAATTAGTCCCCACCTGAGAACTTCCCTAGCTCTTTCACTCCTATTATGCTTTATCCTTCCCATCACCTTTTTGTTTCACAGATTCTTTCTTAATCTTATCATTTATCACTTCTTCTCCCTAAGCCTCTCCTTTTTTCTTTCCCCATACATATATATATATATAAATAAATATCCCTCATTTTACCTCCCCTTTACACTAACTTTGTTTTTTTCTCTTTTAGATATTTCCTGAAGACCACCTAAGGTCAAAACGTAGATTTTTAACTCTATTTTCTATTTTCAGCGTGCATTTAATATAACCATTTTGTTTTGATTCTCTAAATGGTATATATAGGTGGTATTTTCTTACAAAACCCAGGATAAGTCCAGATGAAACCAGCTTTTTTTCTGTTTGAGTGGTTTGGGTCTGGCTACCTACTGCACATCCCTTCTCTTAACTAATGCCAGAGCTCACTAATCCCTAATGGAAAGCAAACGATAATGAAACAGCCATAACTAAAAATAACGCCACATATTCACGATGCAAAAATAAAGTGTGCATTATCAATACAGTGACACTTTCTTGAAAAATCATTCCAAAATGTGGGGAAGTGTTGTGTTTTTATGTATAAAACTATGTCAATTTCATGTCCTTCTCAAAGACCTATTTGATGTAGAATATGGTTGTGAGTATAGCAAAAGAAAGAATAAAGGATACAAAGTAACCCAAGACAGATAGATAAACAAGTACATACAGCGTCATGTAAGATGCCAACAACTATAATTGGGGAAGCTTATTTTCTTACTGTCTGTTGCCCTATTTAGGTCATTATCTGGACATAACATAATAAGGTAAATCATTTTTTCTCAATAACTTTTTTATTGAATATATACATAACTGACAACATCACATATAATGTTTACGTTTACTTATATGACATCAGGGGCACAATATTCAAAAGAGCGCAAAGTGGAGTGCAAAACTTTGTGCTGCGCCATGCCACTGCACTGGCACTATCTGACTGAATACAGGGCCATGTCAGCGCAGCGCTAAGTCAAGTAGCACTGCCTGACATGGATCCTGAAGTACGCAGCCAGAGTGGATAGCGATAGTGTACTTCTGTCATTGCACTGTGCCACGTGTACTTCTGTCATTGCACTGTGCCACCTGTACTGTAGTGCCATCACTGTAGAACATATACTGCTGTCACTGTGTCACATATGCTGCCTATGCAGTATGCCACAGGTTCTGCAGTCACTGGACTGTGTCACGTGTAATGTTGTCACTGTGCAACATGCACTGTCATCACTGTCAGCTGCTTTGTGCTGCCTGCCGGGGGGGGGGTCAGAGTATGGCAGGCAGCTCCACAAAGAAAAAATATGTTTTAAAAGTTCCCTGGTTTGCTTTTCTACAGCAACAGAGGTTGTGGCAGTAGATACTAGTGCATGGGCTATGCTAAGGACATGCTGGTGACTGGTGCAGGGCTGCTACCATCGGGAACTGGCTGCTGCGGTATCTGTACTGCAGGGATTTACTGTTGGTCATTCCACAGGGGAGTTTTGAAGCAGCCAGAATGCCCAGCATAAGCATATTTTTCCCTACAAACATTGTTCCCTGTGGCCCCTGTTCTAAGTTAGTGAGCCCTGAGGGTTGTACAACAGATACTGCTGTTCATTAAATGGGAATTCATTGAGCACATCACAGGGATAGTGCTGGTGTGCTGCAAACTGTTATGGGATGGTTAAAAGAAAAAAAACATACCCAATATTGTACCTGGACTAGAGGTGCACAGTGATGGTCTTGCACATAGTACAGCACTGTGTCAGCAGTGCATGTGGCACAGTATAGTGTCAGCAGTGCACGTGGCACAGTGCACTTTCAGCACAGACTGCAGGTGGCACAATACAGAGCCTGTAGTGCACGTGGCCAACTGGGGTGTTAGCAGTGCAAGTGGCGGCAGTACAGGTGGTACTTACTGTGCTTGCCTCGTGCTATGCAGCTACATCAATGTCACTGCACTGTGCCACATGCTCTGCCAATACTGCACTGTGCCACGTCCACTACTGACTCTGTTGTGCCATGAACACTGCTGGCACTTCACTGTGACACTTGTCAAAACATGTCATGTCACACACGGACACCATGCTGGACCACATGCAATACCAACACCATACTGGGCCACGGTAATGTCAACATCGTACTGAGCCAAATGCAATGCTGACACTGCACTGTGACGTGTCTGCAGCGCACATGGCCACGAGGATGCCACTGGGCACCAGTGATGGCAGTGCACTTGACATTGCAATTACAGCACTGCATGTGGCACAGCACAGTGACGGCAGTGCACATGGCACAGCTCAGTAATGTCGGTGCACTTGGCACAGTGCAGAGTTGGCAGTACATGTGGCACAATGCAATTACAGTGACAGTTGTGCACATGGTAAACCAGTGACATCAGCACATGTGGCACAGTGCAGAGGTAAGAGGGCATGTGGTACTGCACAGTGATGGCAGAACTCAAAGTACAGCGTAATGCCAACAACCCACATGGCCCTCTGCAGTTCACGAGGCACAATGAAGTGCCTGCAGTGCATGGAGCACAATACGGTGTCTGTAGACACGTGACACTGCACTGTGGTGGCAGTACACATGGGACTACACTGTGCCACATGCACCATCGCCACACTGTGCCATGTGTTGCGCCAACACCGTACTGTGCCACTTGCATTGCTGACACTTCATAGTGTCACTTGATGCAGACACAGTGCTGTGCCATGTGCAATGCTGACATCATGCTGTGCCGATACTGTGCTAGGGCCACATACAATGGCCACATTGCACTTTCATGTGTGATGCCAACACTGGGTTGTGCACTGCTTGCAATGTGCTGTGCACTGTGCAATGCCATCACTGCACTGTGTGATGTGTACTGCTGTCATTTCACTGTGCCACAGCCTGATCCTCTCTACCCAAGGCCCTTCGTGGAGCCCTCGCAAGTGTCCCTTATTTTCAGGTGCACATGGTACAGCACAGTGATGTCAGTGCAAGAAGTACAGCGCAGTGCCAGCAAGCCACGGCAGATCACGTGGCACACTGCAGTGTCTGCAATGGATGTGGCACTACACTGTGGCAGCAGTAAACCTGGCACTGCACTGTAGCTGCACCGTGCTGTGCCATGTACACTTGTATCACCACACTATGCCTCCTGTTCTACCAACACTGCAGTGTGCCACGTTCACTAGACACTTTATTGTGCCACATGCACTGCTGACAACACAGTGTCACATGATACCGACACTGCTGTCACATGCACTGTGACAATACACTGTGCCACGTGCACTGTCAACATACTGCGCCACATGTGATGCAGACACCCAGCTCTGTCACAAGAAACACCAACAATATACTGTGCCACGTGAACTGCTGACACAGCATTGCATACTCACACTAGGCAATGCTGAGGGGTGTTGCCGTTGAATTTTTTTCTATTTTTGTACGAAAATGGGCAGAAATAGAAGAGACTTGAATTTTAACACTCTTCCTGAGGTAAGTGCAATGACAGCAGAGAACGTGGCACAGCGCATTGACGGCACTGTCCCTTACTTTATTTTTGTAATTACTGGCTTGAGAAAAGAGACAGTTTGGCACACATAGGAGAGCACCTTGTGGGGCTGAGCTCCACAATACATGCTGCAGGAAGGTTGATCTACCACCCATACACAGCTGAAACCTCTCATTCCACTGACTAGCTGCCACTCCACAGCTGGACCCCCTTCCCACAGACCAGCAACCCCCCCCCCGCTGCCCTCCCCAGTTCAGGAAAGGGAATATATACAATAGATACAAAGTAGCAGAGAACTGCACTGCTGTGGGGATGCCCAGCGCCTGTGACCAGCCCCCCACACCACAGACAGTACCCCAACCCCGACTCACAGAGTTCAGGATGCCCGATTTAGTGTATTCTGTTGTTGGCCTTAAACACAGCTTTTTTTAATTTATAAGAGTTAAAAACGCTACAGAGACTGAGTGCGCCATTGTGGTTGTCAGTGGGCTGCTTCTGGGTCTTGACTTCCACCATATGGCAGCACACTTTACATACTCGCATAAATATTATTTCTACTTTAAAATTTGTATTTATAGCACATTCTTTGGGTAGGCAACACCTTTTCCATGAGTGACGGATGAGAAACAGAGCAAGTCTGAGGAGTAAAATCAGGGACATCCCTTGTAATCTGGGACAGTTGAGAGGTAATCTCACTAAATCTGATGCCCATGGGGATGTTCCTAAGGTAAAAGGGTACATTTTTGTATTCCCTGCCTGAAAGCTACCCATGGAGGATATCAGTGGTGGAGACTGAAAAAATTAATTGGGGAAACCCAACACACCACCGTGTATGATTGAACAGATTTGACAGGGATCTTGGGGCACGTTTTCTCATTCTTTGTTGCACTGGCTGAGGAGGAGCAAGCATGGCCCTCTGTGGGGCTGGCTATCTTAGTGTGCTACAGGGGCTAAATCAGTCCATGAGATTGTTACCAAAAGCCAGCAATTTCTGCCTGGTTTTGATATACTTTGTGTTTACTAACCTGCTGCTTGCGTGCTGTCCAGGGTCCTGCAGTATAACTTCTGGCCGACAAATAGAGCATACTTTCCCACCCACTCTCAGACTCATGTGCTCTGTTGACAGCTACGAACATGGCAGTTTGTTTTTTATTTATGTAATTTAAATACACCGCAGAAACAGGCAGATGTCAAGACCAGGAAGCAGCCCGCTGACATCCACGTTTTGGGTGGCATGCTCAGTCTCTGGGCATTTTAAATTATTAACAAAACTGCCATGTTCATGGCTGCCAAGGAGAGCAAGTGAGTCAGGGACAGAGAAGGAGGAAGGGGTAGTGTGCTTTTTTGCCTGCCAGAAGTAATACTGCAGAAACTGGACAACATCAGTAGCAGCAGTTCGGTGCTGAAGAGCTTCTGCTCCATGGCCCTCTCCAGAATGGGGTAGGGGCCAGCTGCAGGGGGTGGCTTATCTGTGAGGGGTTCCTGGCTGTGGGGTGGGAGAGGACACAGCCAGTCTATTCTTTGGGGGTCAAGCTGCAGGGTGGTAGCTGGTCTGTAGAATTAGGGTTACCTGGTGTGTGTGTGTGTGTCTCACTACCAGTTTATTCAGCAGTGGTCAGCTGCAAGGGGGTGTTCTGTGGAAAGGGTATTTCCGGCTGTGTAGGTGGGACACTGAACTGCAAACACTATACTGTGCCATGTGCACTGCCGACACTTTGCTGTGCCACGTGCACTGCCAACAACACGTTGTGTGCAATGCCAACACTACACTGTGCCATGTGCACTGCAGACCCTGCACTGAGCCATGTGTACTGTTCGGGTCTCAGATGCCAGCCAGTGCTTGGGGGTGGGACGCTTAGTAGCTAGAGGTCAATAATAGGTGGTTGACTCAGGAAGTGAAGCTGCAGCAGCTCCATGAGTGGGGACGTACAGTGTTGTATGGTGGGTGTGCAGGAGCCAGGAAGGAGGAGCTGTCCAGGGGGCCCAAGAAGGAGGTCGGTATTGGGGGCACAGGAGGGAGAGAGAGGGGAGTCCACGGGCCAGGGAGTGAGATGTCTGTGCAGGCCCGGAAACAAGGGGCATGAAAGGCTGTGAAGATGGGAGTCCAGTTGGAGGCATTTCAGGTGCAGAGCAGGTTTTACCTGTTACGTGTGGGGCAGGTAAAATTAGTGGGATCAAGGGGAAGAAGGTCGAGTAACAGGGGCTCAAGGTATATGGGAGACCCTTACTACACCCTGATAAAATAATACACCAGGAGTATCACGGTAGTGTTGCCACCTGTCCTGGTCTGACCAGGACAGTCCTGGACTTAGGGTTACTTCTTGCTGCCAAACAGGAAGATTGGTAGATGCCCTGATCATACCTCCAAGCTCTCCCTGATTACAAGGCACATCCCTCCTTTTTTTAGCCCTCAAAATTGCTCTGTCCCCATCTGTCCCACATGGAAAATGTGCTGCCACATAAAAACTGAGTTGTAAATTCAGACTTTAAAGCAGAAATTCATACTATTTTAAGATGGTAAATCAAAAATAAACATGAAAGTATGTAGTGCCCCCAAAGAGCAGCGTACAGGGGCCCTGCAGAAAAAAGGCTTGCTAGGAATCCAAGGTAGGGCATGACAGGGTGCTTGGAGACCCCATTAGGGCCCATTTAGTTAGTCCAGGGGAAAGAAATGTGTACAGGAGCCCCAGGGTGCAGTTATAAGTGTCATTAGGGAAAACACATGTTTTCAGGAGATCAGAAGGCTGTGGGTTCTAGCCCCACACCAGGCACTTGGGTTAATATCCCAATACTGACACTGCAGTGCAGCATGAGGGGGTGCTGCACTCCTGAGGTGACGTCTTTCAGATGAGACATTAAACCAAGGTCCCATCTGCCTGTTCTGGTGGTAGTTCAGGTGGATGTTAAGAATCTCATGGCACTTCTCGAAAAGAGTAGGGGGAAATTTTTATTCAGAATTCAAAAGCATAACATAAAAAACACAATGAACAAAGTAATACACAAATATCATATAAATTTCAAGAAACCACCTCCTATGTGAATCCTCCTAAATACCCATACCTAATTCCCATATACACCAAAAGTGCTCCCCAAAACTGATCAGTGTCTACATGACAGGTCCAATCCCTATCTTTATTACAGATTTACCAGAAATATAACCTGCTTGAAAAAAGAAAAGAAACATAAAGAGAAAAACTTTAACCCACCCATCCTACATTTTTCCATAATCTAGAATTCACTTCTTGTCCTAAGGTGCGACATTCATAATTATATATTTTATCTAGCTCCGCTTGTATTTTAAACAGAACTTCCTGCTGAGAAATGTCTTTACTTTGCAGTGAACGTACACATCTAGCTTGCCACAATTACCATTTGAGGCATGCTAAAATAACATAAACAGTACTTTTTGTCCATTTCATCCAGGAAGCAGGAATTTGTCCTAGCACCAAAATGTCATTAAGTCATATATTGAAAAAGATCTTCTCCCCACCAACCAGCAAGCTGCTTCCAGAAACCTTGGACATTCACGCAATCAAAACACAAATGCTGCATGGTTTCCACCTGACCTTGACAAAGAATGTCTCCACAACCTCTTTCATCAACCTGTTTATGTTTTTGATTGCCCTTCACGTTTAGCTTCTGATGTCCACATAGCCAAATTAAGTCTTGCATCTTGAGAGGGATTCTAGGGTCCAAAATACTTTTTAATAATACTTCTACATTGGTAGCAGCTGAAACCTGAAACAGGGGTTCTTCTTTGTACCATTTGTCTAACGTAAATTTGTAAAAAACCTTTTTTTTTCTTGACCCAAAAACCAACCTAACTCAGTCTTCCATGTTCTTATATATTTTAAAGTAGTTTGCAAATACACCAGAAGGGCTTTCTCTGAGGGATGCCATTTACCCCTACCCCATGCCGTCAGAAAACTAGGTCCCCAAAATGTTATATTTAAAACCCCCGAACCCTCAGATTCTAGTACTACTGGACGTATAGAACTAAAGAAAAAGATTCCAAAAAAATATAACAAGGGCTGAATCATATTTAAACCCACCGTTTTCTGGGTCCTGTATGTGTGTACTCTTTTTACTGGATTCAGCCTACTACCCCATAAAAACAGAAAAAAAAAAGACCCATAATTTTAGTATGCATAACAAATGGAAGTGGATAGATATGGGAAACATTTAAAAATATGGGGGCTATATATGCTCTAAGTAGATAAACTCTCTTCTTCCAAGTCGTTTTCCAAGACAGCAATGATTTAACTTTAAGATTAGCCTGATCATATACCACTGTCCAGTTTTTCCCTTCAGATTCCCGTGAACCAAAAAACAGACCTAATATCTTAATTTCCTCAGTCGTCATAGCAATGGGGAATCCCTCTACAATTTGTGCTGTACCTAATACCAAGACCTTACTTTTTCCAACATTAATTTTAATACCAGCAGTAGCATAAACTGACTCCAACATTTGTATAATCTGTTTTCCTGATTCTAAATCAGCAATTGTAAAAATACAGTCATCAACATAGGCTGTAACTTTCTGGAATACAACCCCATTCTTATTCATAATGGCTTGAATGTTTGCAGCCCTTTCAATATTCCGAAGTATAGGATCTAAGCCAA
Organism: Neoceratodus forsteri; assembly: GCA_016271365.2. Lineage (NCBI taxonomy): Eukaryota > Metazoa > Chordata > Ceratodontiformes > Ceratodontidae > Neoceratodus > Neoceratodus forsteri. The sequence goes on along the minus strand of CM057454.1, from coordinate 353,730,263 downwards.
ATACATACAATAATGGACTCATCGGACAGCCCTGTCTAACACCATTTTTTAAATATATTGGTATGCCTAGATGCCTATTAACCAAAGGGGTGACCTGAACTTCAGTATACAATGTCTGTATCTATTTCAGAAAAGTTTCCTTAACTCCATAATGCTGCAATACCGCCCAGATATGTTCCTGCTGTACAGAATCAAATGCTGTTTCTTGGTTAATAGTCAGCAAATAACCATCTAAATTCATGTTTAGGCCTTGTTCCACCACTTCTCTAACAAAATCCAAATTCTGTACAACGTTTCTACCATGAACTGCACAAGTTTGTGTAGCAATTATAACATGTTTTGCCATTTTTGCTAAGCGATTAGTCAGAATTTTGGTCAACATTTTATAATCGGAGTTTAGCAAACTTAGGGGCCTTCAATTTTTATGTCCTGTGCATCCCCCTTTTTATAAAGAAAGGACATGACACCTTCTTTCATGGTAGGAACTAGCCTATTCTCTTTCCATATGGCTGTAAACAAAATCTGTAACCAAGGGGCTAGTACATCACTATAGCATTTATAGAAATCATTAGATATGCCATCTATTCCTGGAGTGATTCGGGGCGTCAGCTTAGTAATGGCATTCCTAACTTCTAAAATCATAAAAGGAACCACTAAACTTTGCTCTTCTTCTTTTCCTAATTGAGGTATGTCTAAATCTTTGAAAAATAATTTTGGACAACTCACCCTGTCCTTTTGAAAAGTAGCTTTAATGTGTTCTTGAATTAACATTAAAAGACCATTATTATCTGTTGCTACAGACCCAGAATTATCTTTCAATCCTGTCATTACTAGGCGTTGTACCCCATGCAAGCCTAATTTGTCTGGATTTACCTGCTCTTTTGTACCCCTAGTTTGATATTTTTGTTGTTGTGCAGCTCTATTTTCAGATACTTTCAAATATGTATACATGTTTTCTTTAATAGCCTGCAATTGTAACATAGTAATACTTGAATCAACTGAATTCAATAATAGTTGCATGTATTTTGCCCTGAGCCCCAAGTACTGAATGTAATTAATTAGTTTTAGCCCTTTTACTAGAAATGCATATGTAGAGATGTTTTAGATCTCTCTTTGTATCCTCCCACCAATCTACAGGGCTATCATATAGAAACGAGATATCATCTCTCAACATAAAAAAATATTTTATAGAATCCTGTATAACTGTCTCCTGCAATATAGCCACATTCATCCTCCAGTACCCTCTTCCTAAAGGAACCTGCTGCCAAAAACCTAGATCCAACTTAACGGCCACATGATCTGAAGATTCTAACGGAACAACCCTTACATCCTGACAAGTAGCCCGTTTAGACACAAACCAGAAATCTATCCTAGTGGATAAACAACCTTTATAAAAAGTGTGAGTTGGAATCCGCTTTAATAAATCATAAGCATCACATAAATTATTGGTATTTGATATTGTAAGCAAATACTTAGTGTTGCTATATAATTTGATAGTAACCCGCCCCCAATCCCTTTTTGATAGGCTGCAACTGAAGTCATCTCCCCATACTACTAATTTAGAGGTGTGTAAATAAGGTTCCATTCTCCTAAAAAGAGAAGTCCTGTCTGCCTTTAATCGAGGAGCATAGATATTAATAATCCTATATGTCTCATTACCCAAAACAACATCCATTATCAAGACTCTCCCAGGCTGAACATCAAAAAGATGTAATACTTGTACCTGTACATTCGAAAATAAGATCCCTAAACCTGAACAAGGTTCTTCTCCTAATGACCAAAACGAGACACCCCAGTGCCAGTCCCTTTGCACATTTCTCACCTCTATTAATGAATGTAACCTCGTATCTTGTAGTAAAATTACATTACTTTTCCCTTCTCTCAGACTAGCAAAGGTGACCCACCTTTTTTCCAAGGACTTAATGCTATTCATATTGATTGTGAGGAGATAAATTTTGTCAGACATGAGAATTTAGAGGGAGGAAAGAAAAACAGAATATGCTAAATCATTAACCACAGTCATCTTCACTTCTTTTTCTTTCGCTTTCTAGGTTTGGGTTTTTCCACAGGTCCTCCTTCAGTGCTAACATCTGCCTGTGAAGAGACGATGGATGATAAATCCGAGTCATGACTTTCATCTTCTCCTCCTTGTTCAAATAATAATGCATAAGAGTTTTGTACTGGTAGACCATCCAAGATCATTGGCTCGTTTGGGGACTCTACATGGGGTTTTCCTGCTTTTAATCTAGTGACTCTCTGAAAGGATTCATCGTGCTGAACTGTAGGGGAGGCATAGGGTTATCCCCTATTTCTAACTCCATTTGCTGTACAGAGACTGTTCTTATGATATCCTACTTACAAGAATCAATCTCAGTCTGGGCAGGGGGATCACCTAACGCAGTGGGATCCTCTGTGACCAAGGAGTTTATGACCTCTTCAATGTCAATCGTAGGTCCCATTTGCGCAAACTGAGGATTCAGTACCACTTTATCCTGATTGATGTTCACTGTGGGAGTAACTGTATGGAGTCGAGGGTGCTTTAGGGGCATTGTATCCCTATGTGGATTTGTATGTAGTAATTCCAACATCGTAGCTTCTCTTTTTGTGCTGTAGTGACATAAGCGTCTTATTCAGCACAAATAGCTAGGTCTCTGTTATTGTGAGAAGCCCAGGAACAGTTCCGAAATGTGTGACCCTGCTCATCACATAGGATGCATCTCAAAGGTTGTTGACACTGTACTCCAAAGTGCCCTATTTCACCACAAAGGCCACATTTCTGTTTGTCACATACATTGCTTAGATGACCAACATCCCCATATTTGAAACATGCTCTGGGCTGACCCGGACAAAAGATCACTCCTCGGTCTCGCCCCAAAAAAAACAGTTTGGCAAGTGCTTCATCAGGCCTTGTTCCAAGTTTAACGTTACCTGGTATTTCCATCCTCCAGTCCATAATTGTTCATCATCCAGGATAGGTTTTGGGTATCCTTTCACTGTGCAAAATTGTTGCAACCAGTAAGTGATATCTGCCACATTTACCCCTTCATTTCAGAACAAAACAGTTATTTTCTTTGTTAGGGATTTGGTCAAGAGAATAGCTATAAAGGGTTTCCATAAAGGAGAAAGTTTTAATACCTGGTATTGTTTCCAGAAGTGATCTAATCCAACAGGGTGCTTAAAACTTATATCAAAAACCGAATCCCCTGGTATGTGTATGAGGGCATATACCTCATAAGCATAGTATTTCATACTATCTTTTAACAAGGATCTCCCCACAAAATGTTTATCAGGGATGTCCGCAGCATTGCCCCTATATTTCAAATGTACAGCGCTCCACCTCATGGTAGGTTCTGATAATAATCTGGCATTAGGGGGAAAAAGTTGATCTCTAACTCTATCATGCCAAATGTTGGAGGTCAAAACAGGAGTTTCAGGGCCTAGCTGCCCATTAGAGGTGGCAGCATCTTGATTATTAGGCAAAGAATTAGCCAAAGCTTCCTCGTAAACAATCATTGGAGGATCTGGTATATCTGGTACAGAAACATCACCCTCCATTTTTTTTATAGCTACCAATAAATCATCTGAGGTATTTTGCTGGGAAATCGATTCTTGTGTCAAAGGATTAGGTTGGCCTGCAGTTAGAAGAAAGCCAATGCTCAATTCAGGAGTAGGAGCATTTAGAAGAAGATCCAACTGAAGGTCTGAATCACCTTTTCCAGAGAGATTAGCACTCCATCCAGCCCCTGAAACATTTTTCACCCACCCAGCCACTGTTAATGCAGCGGAAACCCATTCTGTAGAACCAGGGGAAGACTCAGTGACTTGATCGTCAGGAATAGTTTGAACCTTACCCGAGAATTTTGCATCAGAATGCGAGGACTGAAAGCGTAACTTTCGATTTTTCCCTGCTACCTCCTTACCATTTAAATTTTTCCCCCTCCCTTGGAGACCCCTATGGAAAATGTTATTGGGGACAAAGAGGTTGATTCATTGTTATTATTTAATTTTCCCGAAGATACAGTCGTGGCCAAAAATATTGGCACCCTTGCAGTTGTTTCTAATAATGCACCATTCCTTCCAGAAAATTGTTGAAATTAAAAAATATTTTGGTATCCACATATGTATTTCTTTGGTTTGCAGTGGAATAAAACACAAAAAGCAGAAAAATTTACTAAGTCTTAGCTTATTCCACACAGAAATCCTTAAATGGCCTGGACAAAATTATTGGCACCTTTTAGAAGTAGTTAGAAATAATTACATTTCAAGCAGGTGATTCTCCTTCACTTTAGAACTGAACTCACCTGTGGGGAGTTGCAGGTGCCTGCAATATAAAAATCACTCATTCAACCAGTTTGAATAGAGAAAAGGACTCATTCTCCTGTTTTGTGTCACTGTGTGTACCGGCGAGCATGGAGAAAAGAAAGACAGCCAGAGAATTGTCTGAGGAGGTCAGACAGAAGATTGTAGCCAAGCATGGACAATCTCAAGGCTACAAATCAATCTCCAGAGACCTTGATGTTCCTTTTTCCACCGTACGTAATGTTATCAGGATGTTTAAGGCCCATGGCACTGTAGCCAACCTCCCTGGACATGGCCGCAAGAGAAAACTTGATCGAAGATTGCAGCGCAGGATTGTTCAAATGGTAGAGAAAGCACCTCGATCAACTGCCAAACAGATTCATGCTGACCTTCAGACACAAGGTACGACAGTTTCAACTCACACCATCCGTCGCCAACTCAATGAAAGGGGATTATATGGTAGGAGGCCCAGGAGGACCCCACTGCTGAGAGAGAGACATAAGAAAGCCCGACTGGGGTTTGCCAAAACACACCTGAACAAGCCAAAATCCTTCTGGGAGAATGTCCTGGGGACAGATGAGACCAAATTAGAGCTTTTGGTAAAGCACATCATCTCCATGTTTACAGAAAACAAAATGAAGCCTTCAAAGAAAGAACACCTTCCTACAGTCAAACATGGAGGAGGTTCAGTGATGTTTTGGGGTTGCTAGTGCTGCCTCTGGCACTAGGTGCCTTGAGCGTGTGCATGGCATCATGAAATCTGGAATTACCAGGCCATTTTGGAGCACAATGTTGAACCCAGTGTCAGAAAGCTGGGTCTCCGTCGAAAGTCATGGGTCTTCCAGCAGGACAATGACCCAAAACACACTTCAAAAAGCACCCAGGAATGGTTCAAGACAAGACGCTGGACTGTTCTGAAGTGGCCAGCAATGAGTCCAGACCTAAATCCCATTGAAAACCTGTGGAGAGATCTGAAAACAGCAGCTGGGAGAAGGCACCCTTCAAATCTGGGAGAACTAGAGCAGTTTGCACAAGAAGAGTGGGCCAAACTGCCAGTAGAGAGGTGCAGGAAGCTCATCTATGGCTATAGAAGTGGTTGATTGCAATTATTTTGACCAAAGGCTGTGCTACCAAATATTAAGTCTAGGGTATCAATAATTTTGTCAATGCCATTTCTTTTCATTTCTGATTTAAAGGACATATTAAATTCTGAATCAAAACAAAGGTTCTGTAATATTAACAGAGAAACAAAGAATTGTGGAGACCAAATACTGTACTGTTGTTAATTTCAACTTATGTTTAGAGGAAATTGTGAGTTATTTGAAAAAGTGCAAGGGTGCCAATATTTTTGGCCACGACTGTACTTTACTTATCTGTAAGCCTTTGTCAGCTGACTGTGAAGATCTGTCAGTGTTAGACGGCTGCTTATTACCCCGCTCCTCATTTACTGGAGGTACAACTATTAATTCTTCTGGTAACTGTGCGGTTGCTAAACTAGGAGAAACATCAGTTAAAACAGATATTGGCAGCTCTTCTGCCTCTTCTAAACCGATTACAAGTACATCAGCTCTCGCATTACTCACGACCATTTCCGGGTTCCGAGCTACGCATAGCTCCTCCTGCCTTCGTAATTTGTTCTGCAACCGAGTCCTTGTTTCTTCATAGCGCTGCTCTGCCAAATCCATTTGCAACCGTATGTCTGACGTTTTATCCTCAAAGCAGACTCTTGATTTAATGCCTGCGCTCCAGTTCCTGTTAGAGGAACATTCTGTGAGGTTAAACCATCCATATCTTCTGTGGCTAGCACATATGGATCTTCTATTACCGGATCAACATCCATGTTGGCGTCCAGAAAAGGGAGGGCCGAGGAGTAGGCTAGCTCCTCAGCCACCCACACATCCTTCTTTGTCGAAAGCTAGTACACTCTGTCCGCTCACTCACAGCAATGCAGTGCCCTCTAGCATCAAGAGTAGGGGAATTTCCCTGGGGCCCTGGCCAAATTTCCCCCCATTCACTGAAAAAATACCACCAACAACTTAATCTGGTTCAAAGTCAGTTGGCATTCATCTGTATCCTCCTCCCACGGGTCGTGCCTGAAGATAGGCAGAATTTGTCTAGTGCACTTACCCGGTCAACAAAAACTAAATAAAATAAATAAATATTAAAGGCATTCTGCCCACTCCAGTTGCAAGTATTTCCATGAGTTCAGGACTATGTTGGAGTGTGGGCTGAGCGAGTAGGGCTCCTGTCAGCTTGCCCTTTGTGCAGGTTCCTGTGGCACAACTTGGACCTGGTGCTGTGCTGTCTGCTTGCTCCAGCCTCTTATCAGAGGGAAGGACTGTTTGTGAGGGTGTGGTTTTATCGGAGGAGCACAGCTTTAAAACTCCGCTAGTGAACATCTGATACCGCTGTTCTTCATTCGGTGGGTTCAGGACTGAGTTGGAATATGGGCTGAACTCATTAGGCTCCTGTCAGCCTGCCGTTTGTGCAGGTTCCTGTGATACAACTTGGACTTAATGTTGTGCTGTCGGCTTGCCGCAGCTTCCTATCAGGAAGAAGGAATGTTTGTGGGGGTGTGGCCATGGTCTACTTGAGGCCTCTTTACTAGCAGTCTGAAAGCTTAAAGGACACAACTAAAGAGCATCATGGAATCTGCCTGGAGTCAGCCGTCAGTCTGTTGACAGCCAACCACACTGTCCTCCAGGGGATATATTCTGCATCCCTTCCTTTGGTAAAATGTATTATTGTTTCTGATGCTTAACCAAAATTAAGCAATGTAATGTGAACTGCAATTGTTCTAAAGAGTGCTCCTCTCTTCTTTACTGTTTCAGTATGTTTAGGAGCCTAATTTCTGTTTTGTTGTTATTTGTAGTGCATGTATTCCTGTTACTTTCCTAGCTTATTTTCTAGATTGTATGAAGCACCTACTTATGTTAACTTGTCGTAGTTTTCCCTTTGGGTATTCCCCTATGTTATAATCAATTTATGTAACTGCCGTTTTCCCTGTTTTTCAGTTGGTTTACTGTGGTTGACTATTGAGTAGATTTACTGCAATTGTGTTGTATTACTGCCAGGTTTAAACTCTGCTATACCAATTTAGAATAGTCCTATTTTATAATACTGTTTTCCCCACTGTTGTTTTACTTGTTTTTTTTTTCCTCACGTTTAATTAATGTACCCCCCCCCCCGTTTTAAATTGCTTATCCTAGGCCTCCTTGGTTTTATCTATTCTGTCTCCCATTTGGCACACTGCACTCACTCAGTTCTCATTTCTCAGAGTGAAAATTAACCTCTCCCTTTACTATCAGTACACTGCAGTGTGTTTTTGTTCTCTTTACATTTTTACTATGCTGTTCTTTTCAATGTCTCTCTTCCTTTTCCCATTTTCCCTTACCTCCCTCCCCTTCCATCATTCCTAACCTCCCCCTCCCCTTTATCCTCTCCTCCTTGCCCTCTTCCACCCTTCCATCCTCTTGTTTTTATTACCTCAGTCTCCCTGGTATCCTGCTAGCAGTCGCCTCTCATCTTCTTGACTTCATCCTGAAGCCCTCAAGTCCCTCCTACCTCCTATTCTTTGTACTCTCCCCCTTCTTCTCTTCCCGTAAGTGTTTCACGGGCTCCATAAAGCTTATCATCTCCTTGCTGCTTTTACTTGCAGGAGATACTGAGCTTACCCCTGGCCCTTCTCTAGCTTGTCTCCTCAAAGGTTTGAGAGCAGCCCATGTCAACATCTGCAGCCTTCTTCCTAAGGCTGACTTGTTGCAAGCACTTACGGTAAATCTTAAACATGATGTGCTTGTGATCTCGGAATCTTGGTTGTCCTCCAAGAGCCTCGATTCCTCTGTTGCTGTCCCTGGTTTCAACATTATTTATCAGGATCAAGCAAAGAGGGAAAGTGGTGTAGCCATCGACTTCTCCTCAAATATTCGAGTCTGTGCTCTCCATCTCACTCACCTCTGCCTATGAGTTGCTCCTTCTCAAACTCTCTCTCTCCCCTTCTCTGTACCTATATTTATTGTTGGTGTCTACTGCTGCTCTGGCATATCCCCACCCTCAGTAATGGAGTTACTCACCTCTACCTCCTCCCACACCTCCCCTGGTGAGTTACTTATATTAGGTGATTTCAACTTAAATTAGCTATCCCCCTCTCTTTATAATTTTGTCTGTGTTAAATCACTCCTTTTTCAGCTAATTTCTGTCCCTTCTTGCTTTTATTTCAGTTCTTTAAATCACTTTGTCTTAGACAGGGTTCTTTCCTCCCATCCCCATCATACTGTGGATGTTAGCATCCTCTGTGATGCCCTCAGTGATCACCATATGGTTTACTGTGTGCACAAGATTCATTGTCCAAAAGCTCCCCCTAAATTCATCCAGATCAGTTCTTTCTGTTTGCTGGATTTGTCACACCTTCATGCTGACCTTGTAGCCACTGACTGGTCACCTATTTCAACAGCTGGCAACACGGACAATGCCCTCAAATTCTTCACCTCTAAATTTATGTCTGACTGGGATCATCACACCCATCTTAGAAAAAACAGGGTCTAAGGTTCTCACCTCCCATGGATCTCAGCCAAGTTGCTGGCTTGTCACCGTGCATGTGACCTTGCCTGGAGGACTTACAAATCCTATGGCTCCGCTTTTGACCTTACTAATTACCAGTTGCTTTATAATGCCTGCACTACAGCTACTAGGCTTGCGAAGTCTGAAAGTTTTACATCCAGTCTCCAGAACAAGTTTAGTCATCCCTCTAAGTTCTGGAAGGTAATTTATTCCCTTTTCTCCCCTTCCAACCCAGTCCCCTCTCCCTGTACTTAAGATGGGTTGTATTCCTATCTGATACTGCTGCAGTCGCCTCATTTTTCAATTCCTATTTCACTTCCTGTGCCCGTTCTCTCCTCTTTTCTTCCTCCTCCTTCTCTCCCCCTTCTTTTATTGTCTCATTCTTCTCCTCTCCCTACTGCTCTCCTCCTTTTTTTCTCTTTTGTTACAAATTACCCCTGTTGATGATCTTAAGGCCCTCTTAGTTCTTAATCCACACAAGGATTTGTCTGTTTGCTGATGCTACCAAGGTAGGCGCGGTGGTGGATGACCTAGGGGGATGGCAGGGGTTGCAGGATGATCTGGCAAAGCTTGAAACCTGATCAGACACCCGGCAACTGGGCTTTAATGCCAAAAAGTGCAAGGTGCTGCATTTTGGGATGAAGAACCCAAGGAGGAGTTACCAGCTAGGGGGAGTGCAGCTAGCCAGACAGAGGAGGAGAAGGATCTGGGGTGCTCATTACAGGGTCAATGAACAACTCGGCACAATGTAGGAAGGCAGCTGCAAAGGCCAACAAAATGCTGAGTTGTATTGCAAGGGGTATATCCTCAAGGAGGGAGGAGGTGATTCTGCCACTGTATAGGTCATTAGTTAGACCACACCTGGAGTACTGCGTGCAGTACTGGCATCCATATCTGAAGAGGACATTAAGTTACTGGAGGGTGCAGCGCGAGCGACAAAGATGATCAAGGGGCTGGGGACTTATCATATGAGAGGAGGTTGAAGAGTTGAACATGTACTCACTGGAGGAGGAGGAGAGAGGGGTGACATGATTGAAACCTTTAAATACATGAAAGGAATAAACAAGACAGGTACAGAGGGCTGTTCAACGTAAGGAGAGGAGGGACACCAGGGCCATGATATGAGACTGGAGCAAGGAAGGTTCAGGAGGAGATGAGGAGAGACTTTTACAGAGAGGGTGGTGGCTGGGTGGAATGCATTACCTGCTGAAGTGGTATGCAGCAGAACAGTGGACTGCTTCAAATGAGGATGGGACAGGTCAAGGGGGAGGGTTAATGAAGGGGAAGGGTGGAAGGGAGGGGCAGCTGCAGAATAAGGGGTGCTAGCTGCACATTCAAGCAGACTTGATAGACCTCTAGGCCTTTATCTGCTGGCAAATTTCGTATGTTCGTAAGGGTGGGAGCCCTGAAGGTCTTGATCCTAGACTCCTATTTCTCTCTGCTCATGCCATTGTACTCCCTATTATCTGCCTCCTTAACCTTTCTCCTTATCCTGTGCCCTCTTGGAAGTTGGCTACTGTCATTCTCCTTCACAAAGGAGGTGACTTCTCTTCCCCTAGTAATTTCCATCCTATCTCTCGCCTTACCACTCTGGCCAAACTCCGGGAAAGTACAGTTACATAGGAACTTACCGTAACAGTAGATCTTCAAGAGAGGTTCCTTCAGTAGGTCGTCACATATAGGACTGGTGCCACCTGGCGTCAGGCTGCATGGCAGACTTTTTTAGCAATACCTGATGGGGGACTGCCCACCTGACATCACTTGACCGACATCAGCTTGATTGTATATAGTGGGCGGTCCCCACGCCCACCCTCCAGTTCTCCCGCCGGAGCCAGGAGGAGGTCTTGCAGCAGGAGCAAACAGAAATTGGAGTCCCTGTAAAACATAAAAAGAGGGGAAGAAGGGAGGTAAAAATATGACCTACTGAAGGAACCTCTCTCAAAGATCTACTGTTACAGTAAGTTCCTATGTAACTGTACTATCTTACTTCGAAAGGGTTCCTTCAGTAGGTCATTACATATAGGACAGTCCCAAGCAGTCCCTCCAAGAAGACACCAAGAGAAACTAGGGAGGAGGAAAGCTAACTCCAACAGAACTGAAGTCCAGAATGGACCCAGCCTAGGACAGAAGGCCCTGCAGGACGGCTAGACCAAAGCTGGCCCTCCGCCTAGAAGCAATGTCCAGACTGTAATGTTTGGTAAAGGTGTGGACAGAACTCCAAGTAGCGGCAGCACAAAAGTCTGCCATAGAAACGTTCCATAGGAAGGCCGCAGAGGCAGCCATGCCCCTAGTAGAATGACCTCTTATGGAACCCAGAAGAGGCTTATCATACTTTTAGTAACAGTACCGAATGCAGTTGCCTAGCCATTTGGAAAGGCCTTGCTTAGAAACCAGTTTGCCCCTCGACCTCGGGGCGAAAGAAACAAACAACTGGTCACAGGAGTGAAACTCTTTAGTCCGGTGGGTATAACACCGGAGAATCCGATGGACATCCATCGTGTGAAGGAGTGCCTCACCCCTGTTAGAGAGGGACGGATAATAAACCGGAAGCTCTACTGATTGGTTCAGTGTGGTTTCCGACACCACCTTGGGAAGAAACTTCGGATGCGTTCTGAGGCCCGCCCGGTCCCGATGGAAAATCAACACGGCTCTTAGACATTTCATTCAGAAACCCTTCGGGCTGAGGTGATAGCCACCAGAAAAAGCGCCTTCCATGAAAGGAAGCAAAAATCACAGCTCATAGCCAGTTCAAAAGGAGGAAGGGTGAGCTTTTCCAAGACGAAGTTCAAGTCCCACGGTGGAGTTGGGGTGCGGATGGGGGGTTTCAGATGGAGGATCCCTTTCAGAAAGGTCTTTGAGATCTCAAACTGAGCCACAGGTTTACCATCCACTAGCTTGTGGTACGTGGAAATAGCAGAGATATGGACCTTTAAAGATGAATAAGACAGACCGGAGTCCGCTAAGTGAAGGAGATATTCCATGACTTGGAGGGCTGAACAGGAGAAGGGGTTCCAACCCTTAGCAGCCACCCAGATCGAAAACCGCTTCCACTTCATGGCATAAGTGGAACGGGTGGATGGTTTTCTGGCCTCGATGAGGACCTGAGCAACTCCAGAAGAGACGCCAAAGTGGAAAATAGCTATGTCTGTAGGAACTACGCATGAACATGCAGAGTCCTGAGATCTGGATGAACCAGCCTGCCTTGATCCTGAGTCAGGAGGTCGTGAGTCAGTGGAAGTGGAATCGGTGGTTCCCTGGAGAGCTGTTGTAACAGCGGGAACCAGATTTGTCTCGGCCAGAGAGGGGCAATGAGGATCATTCTTTCCCTCTTGGCTTGAAGTTTGAGGAGAACTCTCTGCAGAACGGGAAAAAGAGGGAAAGTGTACAAGAATTTCCCTGTCCATGATAGAGACAATGCATCATTCCAGAAAGCACCTTGCTCTGGAGTGAGCGAGCAAAACTTGGGAAGCTTTGCGTTGAATAGGGAGGCAAAGAGGTCGATTTCTGGACGTCCCCAATTCTGGAAGATGGAATCTGGCTCTTCCTGATGCAGTTCCCATTCATGGGGCGAGGGTCCGAGTTCTGCTGAGACTGTCTGCCAGGATGTTGAGAACACCTGGAATGTGCATGGCCACCAGGACCAGATGATGCTGGACTGCCCAGTTCCACACCCGGGTCGGCTCCCTGCAAACAGGGTACAACCGGGTTCCTCCTTGTTTGTTGATGTACCAAACTACCAACATATTGTCCATTTGGATCAGCAGTGTTCCCCTGGGAAACAGGGTCTGAAAGACCTGTAAGGCATACAGGACCACCCTGAGCTCCAGAACACTGATGTGGAGAGAAGTCTCCAGGCCTGACCAAAGGTCTTGAGCTTGATGTTCCCCCAGGTGAGCTCCCCACCCCATATTTGAGGCATCCGTGGTGAGGGTAGCTGCTGGGGCAGGGTTCCGGAACGGAAGTCCCAGGGAAAGATTGTGAGAATCCTCCCACCACTGTAAATCCCTCTGGACCGCTGAAGAGACCAGGACCAGATGGTCCAGACCATCTAGAAGCTGATCCCACTGCACCTGTAATGACCACTGAGTTATTCTCATGTGTAGCCTTGCTAGGGGAACGGTCGTGATGGAGGCCACCATCAGTCCCAAAAGACAAAGGACCACCCGAGCAGGGATGGTCCGGAGGGAGGCTACTTTTTGAGCCTGACTGACCAGGGTCTCCACCCTGTCTGGAGGAAGGAAAGCTCTGCACTGGACGGTATCCAGAACTGCCCCAATAAACTGCAGTCTTTGGGCAGGGGACAAAGACGACTTGGGAGCGGTGACCCATGATCCCGAGTCGGCTGAATGGAATCCAGTGTGAAGAAAGAGTTTCCAATGAAAGATCCCTGGACGGGGCTGATATCAGCCAGTTGTCCAGGTAAGGGAACACCGCAATACCCCTGCAGCACAGGAATGCCGCCACCACCGCCAGGCACTTGGTAAATACCCACGGTGCTGAAGACAGACCAAACGAGAGTGCCCAGAACTGGAAATGCTCCCCTTGGAAACAGAAACGCAGGAATCGGTGGTGGCCAGGGAAAATGGGAATGTGCAGGTAAGTATCCTGCATGTCCAGGGTGCAGAGCCAATGATTCTCCATCAGTAGAAGAAGGAGGCCCTGTAGTGCCAACAAGCGGAATTTCTTGTACTCGACATACTGACTGCGTTGACTCAAGTTGAGTATGGGTCTGAAGTCCCTGGTCTTTTTTGGAACCAGGAAGAAATGGGAATAAAACTCTTTTCCCCTTTGCCTGAAGGGAACTCACTCGATTGCTTCTTTGAGCAAGAGCGAATTGACCTCCTTGCGAATGAGAAGGGCCTGGTCCTGGAAGTAAGAGGACTTCTGCGGGAGAGAGTCCAGAGTAATCTCCAGAAACTCGATGGTGTGTCCGATGGACATGAGTTGCAGGATCCACTCATCTGAGATTATCGCCCTCCACTCCTGAGCATGGCAGCTGAACCTTCCCCCCACCTGTTCCCCATCATGAGACTGATGATGCAGTGGGGCCGGAGAGTCAAGAAGTGGAGGGACTTTCAGTAGGAGGTCCCCCTTCACGTTGTTGATTCTTGGGGACAGGGGGTATAGCGGTACCCATGGCCTTACGCTTTCTTTGGCGTCGCACCTGAGCATTCTTCCGCTGCCTCCCAGTCCTTTTCTGAATGGGCTGCTGCTGTTGCTGGGTGCCCGATCGGTACATGGACCTAATGGATCTAAGGGCCACACCCTTGTCCTGTAGATCCATTATTATGTCCTTGGTATCCCCACCAAAAAGGACTGAGCCCCTAAAGGGGGTATCCTGAATTGCCAACTGGACTTCGTTGGCAAGCCCAGAGAGACATAGCCAGGAATGCTGCCTAAGGGCAATGGCAGTTGCTGAGGTATGGGCCACTGAATTGACAGAGTAATAAGTGGCTCAAAGAGCATGTCTACAGGAGATCTTGGAGATGCGGAGATCCTTGGCAAGTTCCTCCTTGAGGGGCAAAGGGTCCATTGATTGGACCTTCGCCTCTAGCCTGGCCATAGTCTGTTTTTGGTGGGACACAATGTGGGCCACGTAACTAAGGGAACAAAGGGCACACATGGCTGACGAGTAGACCTTCTTCCCGAACTGGTCCATCAGCCTTGACTCTGTCAGGAGGTGTCGTGCTCATGTGCTTAGGAGCTGTGGAGCGGTCATGAGCAGACAAAATGACCACAGAGTCTGCCTTGGGATGAGCCTTTAGAAAAGGGGCATCCTTTGGCACCCGGTAGAGCCTGTCTGCCCTCTTGGGGGCAGCCGGGATAGAATGAGGCATCTGCCAGATGGTGGTGGTGAGGTCTTGATCGGTGCCATCCATGGGGGGACTGGAATAGAGGGCAGAGACTCTAAGTCCAGGTGTTCTGCTAGTCTCTGCCACATAGGATCCTTGTCCTCCGACTCCAGTCGAAGTGATCCCTTAAGGCCCCCAAGGGTCTGAGAAAGAAGGATCCTCCTGAGGGGACTTTGGGGAGGTCCTTCCTTTTGTATCCTCAGGGTCCTCTACATGCTCCTCCTTTGAGGAATCTTCCCTCCCATCGGAACTATCTTCCGCCTCCTCGACAGGATGACGACTGAAGTCCCGCAGGGGAACATCCTGTCGAGTCTTCCCCGAGATGTGGACGGTAGAAATAGAACTGCTCGGGTGTGAGGACCTAGGAAGCTGCGGTTGTGGGAGTCTGGCTTCCAGATCCATAACCAATTCCAATCTGGCCCCCTGCCACCAAGACTGAATCATGGTCTTGAAATCCGGAACCACCGGAGGGGGGGAGGGGAAGCCAGCTGAGGCTGGGGGGGGAAGGAGGAGAAGGAGGTGCGGCCGGAGGGGGTAGTACTCCTGGAAACCCATATAAGGAGAATATGGGTTGAATCCATGATGGAACTGACCAAAATGGCTCCAGTCAGGAGTAGAACCCCCCGGGTAGGGATCCCCAAGATACCCAAAGGGGTGATGGGGGACAGTTCAGGGTCTGGAATAAATCCCCGACATCGTATCTGGCATTGGGGGGACCCATGTCACACCCACCATAGTATAGATTGGATGAGGGTACAGTGTTGGGACAGCCCACGTCAGAGGGACCGATGTCGGCACCGGTGCTACCTGATCTGGCGCAGGAAAAGGATCTAGCATCGGAGGGGCCGGCATCGGGACCGGATGAGGAAGCTCTGGCATTGGGGCTGGGTCTGGCGTCAGGGCCAGAGGTAAAGGTCGGTCGGCCGGTCCCGGCTGAGGGACTGTCATTGGGATCACTAGCGTCAGAGAAGGCACTGGTATCCCGCCAAAAGGCGGAGGGGCCTCCACAGTTGGGCCAGACAGCTGTGAAGGAGCCTCCTGATCCGGGACCCCAGCAGGGGAACACGGAGATGTGCCCAAAACATCGACTGGATCAATGGGGCCTCCGATCCCATTGCCGGACGTGTCCAAGGGTGAATGCGAGGACGCGGCGAGGAAGGAGGAGGAGGGAGAGGGGCTTTCTCCCTCTGGTCCCGCCGGATGTTGGGAGAGGCACTGTTAGGCCCTGATGGGGGAACCAAGCCTGTGCGGTCATCAGAGAATCCGTAGCCGGGCTACTGCCCCCGGCTGGGGGAGCTGGCTTACCGGCCACCGCGGAGTTCCTGGAGGAGCCGGGGGCCGACTTATCGGCAGAGGTGGCGTGGTCGCCAGAGGAGCCAGCGGCCGACTTATCCACTGGAGTCTTGTCCAACTTACCGTCCAGCTGTTTCCTAGGTGGTAGCTGGGCCTTGCATGTCGACGTCCTGGCATCGTCTGCGGAGCAAGCCCGCTTCCTAGACTTTTCCTTGTGTTTTTCAGAAGGGAAAGATTTTTCAGATGAGTCCCTGAGGTACTCCATCTTTTTCTCCAAGGAGGCCAAACGAGTTTTAAGAAGGAGGGCCTCCAATGCCTGCTGTCTCCATTTTTTGGTGGCCTGGTTGAATGACTGGCACTCTGGGCAGAGGAGGTAGGATGGTCTGGGCCTAGGCAAAGAACACACTTCTGGTGACCATCTTTGTGCGGGATCTGTATGCCACAAGACAAGCACTTTTTCTTTGGAGAAGACATCAAGTAGAAGGAACTAAATAATTTGAAAACTGCAAGGTAAAATACTGACGCAACAGAAACTTTCACGGCGATCGCTAATGGAAGTCTGCAATGCGACTGACACGAGGCGATGGCGGGAAAACTGGAGGGCGGGTGTGGGGACTGCCCACTATATACAGTCACGCTGATGTTAGTCATATGACAACGGGTGGGCGGTCCCCCGTCAGGTATTGCTAGAAAAGTCTGCCGTGTGGCCCGAAGCCAGGTGGCGCCAGTCCTATATGTGATGACGTACTGAAGGAACCCTCTCGAAGCAGAATCATCTTGTTCCCCAACAAATCTCTCCTTTTCTTGACTCAGCTTCCTTCTTCACTCCTTTCCAATCTGGCTTTAGAAAATCACACTCCACATCCATCTCTCTCCTCCAGCTCACTGATACTATCCTCTCTGGCAAGGATCAGGGCCTTGTTACTGTCACAAACCCACCGCTATGAAATGTTAATGCACTTTCTGGCATTTTAAGCACAGTTTTGCACTTTAATAAAGGAGAAGAAAACACTGCAATTTGGTAAGCAGTTTTTTTGTGTTCTCAATGGAACTCAATGTGCTCATTTGGTTAGTGCTACAGCAAGAAGTATGATAGCTGAAGTCTACCTAAAATTCGTAGAAACCTGAAGTCCAGAACAATGAATGAAAGTTCAGTTTTGTTGGTCTTGGCAGCAGTTTTGTTTCTTTGTGTGTCAGGCGAAGTCCAAATGAAAGTGTGTGCAGGCACTGAGTCTCAGCAGTTTGGCTTCTTGTGTGTCAGGCAAGGTCCAAATGAAAAGTGTGTGCAAATGCCCTGAGCTGGGGCTTTAAATATCTTCTGTAACTTGCAGTGTTATCATCTAAAGAACTGGTCTAGTACCCCAGAGCAACTACTCCATTTGGCCAGGAGATGTCACTGTTCCGCTGTTTCCAAAATCCTAAGAATATCAAAACCCTGAGACATATAATTAACATGGATACGACATTCAGAGTTTAAGTCTTTTGAAGTCCCCTGTACACAGTTGGCACCCGTAAGATAAAATTCATAATATCCTGTCAGAATGGTCACTTGCTGCTCAAATCCTGCCTAAAACATCCTGGGCTTTTGAACTAGCTTCCTTCAATTAGTTACAAGGAAGATCATGTAAGGTTTATGGCTATACAAGCTGATTTTATTATCTCTGTTTCTCTTGGTTAGTTAACTAAGGGGAATACCCTTTGATCAGCTATCCCCAGGTCTTTGACAATAACTTGTCAATTTCCT
This sequence comes from Neoceratodus forsteri, assembly GCA_016271365.2. Taxonomy (NCBI): domain Eukaryota; kingdom Metazoa; phylum Chordata; order Ceratodontiformes; family Ceratodontidae; genus Neoceratodus; species Neoceratodus forsteri. The sequence goes on along the minus strand of CM057454.1, from coordinate 353,712,515 downwards.
GACAAGCAAGCTGGCCTTCAGGTCAAAGGAATGTCAAACACCTTTTGAAAATCCAGTCTCTCTATGTCCCCTTGAATTAACACTGGCCTTCATGTGGCATGTAAATATATACAGAATTACATTAAAAAATTAATATATGTATATATACATATACACCACACACACACACACACACACACACACACACATAAAACAGAATAACATCTACAAATAAGGACAGGCAGTTGAGTAGCTCTCCACATCCCTCCCTCCTAGACTGAATCTGTGGGAACACACCCCCTAATGCATGGTAAGGTTTTCACAAATTCAGGTACTGTTCTAATTGGCAAGATAGCCCATCTGCGTTGGCATTGGCCAATCCGGCCCTGTGGGTAATGGTCATATTGTAGGCCTGTAGGTCAATACTCCACCTTAAGAGACGACCATTCATTTTACCTATTTGATTCAACCACACCAGGGGGTTGTGATCGGTCTGTACCTCGAAGTGTCTCCCATAAAGGTATAGCTGTAATTTCTTCAGGGCCCATACCAGTGCAAGGCATTCCTTTTCCACTGTGGAATATGCCTGCTCCCGGTGAAGTAACATCTTACTAAGGTACACTATTGGGTGATCCTTTCCCTGATTACATGTCTGGCTGAGGACTGCTAAAAAACCCCACATCTGAGGCATCTGTCTGGACTACACATTGCTTAATGTAATCTGGACTGGCCAACACAGGGGCACTGCACAGTGCCTCCTTTGATCGTGTGAAGGCTCGTTCACAGGCTAGCTCCCGGTCTACCCTTTTGGGCTTCTTTCCTTTAGCAAACCAGATAAGTGAACTGCCAGGGTATTGTAATGTGGTACAAACTTTTGATAGTACCCTGCAGTCCCTAAGAAGCTCCTAACCTGCTTCTGGGTTTCAGGCATAGGCCACACCTCTATGGCCTCAATCTTCACCTTTATTAGGGCGAAGCTGCCCAACCCCACTACATGGCCTAGGTATGCCACCTCTGCCATAGCCACCTGGCACTTTTCAGCCTTGACAGTGAGCCCTGCCCTCTGTATCCTGTCCAACACTTCCTTCAGGTAGGATGGGTGTTCCTTCCAAATGGTACTGAAGATGGCAACATCATCCAGATATGCCACTGTGTACTCTTCAGTACCATGTAGTACCTGGTTGACCAACCTTTGGAAGGTGGCAGGGGGGGTTCTTCATTCCAAAAGGCATTACCCTGAACTCGAATAACCACTGGAGTGCTGAAGGCTGACCTCTCCCTAGCTCTGGCAGTTAACTCCACCTGCCAGTACCCTTTTGTCATGTCAATGGTGGTAAGGTATGTTGCCCCTCCCAACTTGTCCAGCAGTTCATCCATCTGTGGCACTGGGTGGGCGTCAGACTTTGTGACTCTGTTGAGTCCACGATAGTCCACACAGAAGCAAGTAGAGCCATCCGGTTTGGGAACGAGAACTATGGGTGACGCCTAGGGGTTGTAGGATTTCTGGATTACCCCTAAAGCTGGTATTTCCTCCACCTCACTCCTAATGTCCTATAGGACGGCCTCAGACACCCAGTAGGCTGTCTGTCAGATGGGTGCTTGAGTTCCGGTATCTACATCATGTGTCGCTAAGGGAGTATGTCCTGGCTTGGCCGTAACCAAAGGGGCAAAGTCCACTAAGACCTCCCTCACTTTCTGGAACTGTTCTGCGGTCAATTGGGGTGACAGTTTGATTGCCTCCACAGAGGACTCCCACTTGCTTGCCTCCAGCAAGTCCAGTAGGGGTCTTCTTCATCTATCCCCTCCCCAGGACTACACACTGCAAATACCATGTCTGCCCTATTTGCATATGGCTTCATCAGGTTGACATGATACATCTATGGGTATGTCTTCTGTCAGTCAGTTCTACAATATAGTTCATGTCATTTACCTGTTGGACTACCTTGTATGGCCCCACCCACTCGACCTGCAACCTGCCCTGCCGGACCGGGATTAGAACCATTACTTCCTGACCTACACTGTACAAGTGAGCTCTGGTTCTGTGATCGTACCAGACCTTTTGCTTCTGCTGGGCAGCTGACAGGTTTCTCTGGGCTGCTCCCATAAGCTCCTTTAGCTTTTCCCCAAACTTTAGGACATACTCCACTATGGGAGTTCCCTGGGTGGTGTGCTTGCCTTCCTAGTCTTCCCAGATCAAGTCTAGGGGCCCACGCACCCCAAGTCCATATAACAGTTTGAAGGGGAGGGGCCCGGTTGACTCTTGGGGCACCTCCCTGTATGCGAAAACAGGTGGGGAAGGCATTTCTCCCAGTCCCTCCCATGCTGTTCACAAAACATTTGAAGCATCGATTTTAGAGTACCATTAAACCTTTCCACCAGTCCATTGGCTTGCGGGTGGTAAGGTGTCGTGCGTCTCTGTACCACCCCACACTTCATCAGGCCTGACAAGAAGATACCCCCTTTGATCAGTGAGAACCTCCTGCAGAAACCTGACACAGGAGAAAATCCCTAGCAAGGCATCTGCCACTTTGTCTGTCCTAAGTGAGGAGAGGGAAACCGCCTCTGGGTATCGGGTGGCATAATCTACCACCGTCAGGATAAACTTCTGCCTGGGGGAGCCTGGAGTACTCAAAAGATCCCACAATATCCATTCCTACCCTCTAGAATGACTCCTCCACAATGTGCAAAGGAATTAATGTGGCTTTGGTTTTACTATCTGCCTTCCCTACTTGTTGGCGCAGGTGACAAGACCTGCAATATTCCTTCACCTGCTGGGTGAAGTTGGGCAAATAGAAATTCTGGGCCATTCGCTGCATGGTGTGCCGATTCCCAGATGTCCAGACATGGGGATATCATGAGCGATTTTGAGCAACTGCTCACAGTACCCCTGGGAAATGACAAGCTGCCTACCCATCACCCCTCCCTCTGTCCTTATGTCCTATGTGTATTTTATTTATTGAAATGTTTCACCAGGAAGGCACACTGAGCAACAAGATGCTCATCTCACAGTGTGAGCCGGGGGGGGGGGTTACAGAAGGAGTGAGACATTACAGAATCAATATTTCAAAAATGCCAGGAAAAAAACAACACAATAAAGGAGTATTACATACATAGGGAAGATTTAACATGTATGTAAAAATTCAGAATAGACAGGTTGAGTACAACTTCAACAAAATGACTGCAGGGGGATGAGATTAAAAGAACTGATATGGGCAAGTGCAATGCTGAAGATATATGCCAGCATTTATAGCATAGCTAACGCAGCTGGTCAGGCCAGTTAAGGTAAGGAGGCATTCGGGGGGGGACCTCTAGGAGTAAGAAGCCACTAGGGGTGAATGGGTTGCATAAAGGGTGAGTCAAGGGTGCAAGGGGGAAGAGGAGGGGTGAGGGATAGGAGCTGGGAGGTATCAGTCGCAGGTGCACTTTACCATGAATAAATTGGACAGGGCAGAGGAAAGTGAGTGTATGGAGGAGTGAAGAATTTGAACTGGGAGGTCGTTCCAGAGTTTAAGGGGATTGTAGGAGAAGGAGGCTTGACCAGCAGTTGTCCGGCGGTGGGGAATAGCCAGCAGCCGAGTACCAGTAGATCTGAGGCGTCATGAGGTGGGTGGGTGGGGTAGACAGGGAAGAAGTAAGGTATTGAGGGAGTGAGGATAGCCAGAATTTAGAAGCAAATTTAGCACTATGGGGTGTCGATGGTCACCAAGGGACATGAAGGTCAGCTATCGATAGAGCACACAGTGGTGGATGCGGGGGGGGGCATCGAGGGCAAAGTGGCAGAAAGACTTAAAGAGATGGTCCAGTCCGGATAGGGTAGTCATGGGAGCAGTGCTGTACACTATGTCGCAGCAGTCAAAAGTAGGTAGGATCATTTTCTGCACCACTTCACGGCTTGCTGATAGCGGAAGGCTACTGCGGTTCCTGTAGAGGGTGCCAAGCTTGGGGCGCAGTTTCTTCTGGATAGCGTCTATGTGGGCAGGGAAGGATAGGTGTTGGTCAAGCCAAACCCCTAAGTACCTAAAGGAAGTAGCATCCTCAAGGACCAACCCATCATGGGTGTGAAAGTTATGGAGAGAGAGGTGAGCCTGGATAGTCTTTGTCTGGAGCCAAAGGTCATAGAGACCGTCTTTTTGGCATTAAGGAAGAGTTGATGGATACTAAACCACAGCCGAACTTTGTTGAAGTCTGCCTTAAGGCTGGTAGCAACCTCCTCAGGGGAGCAGCCGGTGGTAAACAGGACAGTGTCATCTGCGTACATGTGTATGGAGGATGATGTACAGATTTGTGGCAGGTCATTTAGAAAGATGGAGAAAAGGACAGGGCCAAGAACTGAGCACTGTGGAACACCAGTATCTATTGAGAGGGGAGATGGAATCAGCAATTTTTACCGATTTGGTTCTCCCTATCAGGTATAAACTAAACCAGCTTGTGGTTGATTCTGATAGTCCAGCTGCAGATAGGCAGGTAAGCAGTAGGGGATAGGAACCGGTATCAAATGCTTTAGCTAAGTCAACAAAAATGGCGGAGGTGATATGACCTTTGTCCATCCCAGAGAGGATGGATTCTGTGAGTCTTAGTAGGGAAGTGGCAGTAGAGTAGTTCTTCTGAAATCCAGACTGGTAGGGAGTGAAGATTTGGAGTCAGAGAGGAAGTTAGAAAGTTGGGATAGGACTAGGTGCTCTTGGGGAGTTTTGCGAGGGCTGGTAAGAGAGAGATAGGGCGATAGTTTGATGCAGAGGTAGGGTCGCCACCTTTGGGTAGAGGTAGGACAATAGCATGTTTCCAGGCTGAGAGAACAGTTGCAGTGGTAAAAGATTGATTTATAAGGTCAGCTAGTGGAGAAGCAATGGCAGGGGCTGACAGATAGAGGAGGTTCTTGTCCAACCCATTGGGGGATTTACCCTTGAAAGGGTTAAGTGACAGTAGGGCATTTAGGGCCTCAGTAGCAGTAATGTTACCAAAGGGAGGCCCAGGGGTTACTGTAGTTTTGATATACGGGTCAGGCGGAGCATCCATGGGTAGAGGCGAGGAGGGTGGAAGCACAAGATGTGAAGTAGGTGTTGAAATCTGAGTCAACTGCTACAGGATCGGAGAGAAGGGAGCCATTAGAAACTAACAGTGTAGGCCGTCCCGGTGGTGCTGAGGGCTGAGGCGCTGGACGCCACACCTCGTATCACGCCGGCGACCCGGGTTCGGGAACGAGCCCGGGTCGTCGTGGGTCGGCAGGGGAGAGAGAGGATTGAGCATCTGTGGACGGCTCTCTTCTCTCTGGGGAGGGATCCAGGGAATGCCTGGTGCAACAGCATCACCCGGTGGAGACCGGTGGATGTGCGCATGTATGGCATTGAGTAGAGGGAGCGGAGTTGTGGCGGACGTCGTGACGTCACTGCACGACCAAACTCCGGGGCGGGGAGAGGGACGAGGAAGTAAAGGAAAACCTCCAGCTTGTGGATAGGCGACGGCACCTGCATCCACCCAACCATACTCCCACCGCGGTTGCACTCCTTACCTGGGCCGAGCCCAAACCGCCCGACTTCAGAGAGTGCCCTGGGTGGATAGGGGCGGCCCTACCTCAGGGGGTTCAGAGCTAGGGTGATAGCCAGGCTGGTGCCAGGATTCAGGAGGCCTCTCAGGCACGGACGTAGAGTCGGGGGCACTGCAGGATGCCCAAGAGAGTTCCAAAAGCTGGGAGGAAAAAACAGAGTTCAAAAAAAAAAAAAAAGAAACTAAGAGGAGCAGGGGAGTGAGTGGATCACTTTCCAAAATTTGGAAGGTTCACTTAGGTTCGCGTTAAAAGTAGAGCTAAAATATTCGGCTTTGGTGAGACGGATGGCCTTAGTGCACTTGTTCCAGAGCGTACGGTAGGTGATGTTATCACAAGGTAGGAACGTGGATTTGTATTTTTTCCATGCCTTGTCCTGGGCATTTTGACAGGCTATCAGTTCAGGGGAAATCCACGCTAGATGGTTGCCGCGTACCCTGGTACGTCTCAGTGGAGCGTGCTTGTCACAGACTTTGAGGACTATATCACAAAAATGTATAAGAGAGGTATCAATATCCAAGTTATAGGGGTTTGGGACCCAGTTTGCATTGGCAAGATCTTCCAGCAGGGGGTTGAGATTTAGAGATTTATAGGACCATTGTAGCAGGAATTTGGGAGGAGTTTTAGGGCGGTGGATTTTATGGACAAGGTAGGTAATGTGGTGATCACTTATAGCATCAGGCAGTAAGCCAGAACTGAGGACACGGTGAAGATGTGAGGTGAACACCCAGCATACCTCTCAACTGTCCCTGATTTTCAGGGATGTCCCTGATTTTGCTTCAGAATTTTCCTCCGTCCCTTGTAAAATTTGTGTTTTTGTGACATAACAGTGAGGATTAAAAGCACAACATAATGTCAAACATTAAAGTTACATACTTGTTCTTCTTCAGAAAAGGCATCTTACCACATATCACTTTATTATATCAGCTTTCTGAGTGAATAGTTTCAGTTTTTACCATGTGCCCCTGATTTGGGGTCTTTGTCCCTGATTTTTTTAAGCCTTGGCCTTGATTCATGAGGCTAGAGGTTGAGGGGTATGACACCCAGTCTATTAGGATGTGGTTGCCTGTTTTGTGGTTTGAATGCGTCGGTTCAGTGACAACCTGCGAGAGATTTAAGGATAGGATTTTGGAACAAAGATTGTTTAGCGTGGGCGAGGGCCAGTTGAGGTTAAAGTCACCCAAGATATATAGTTCACCGGTGGGGGTGAGGACGACTAGGTTACTTATAAGATCGTAGATGGTTGTTGGTGGGGTACTGGGACGACAGTAAACTCAGCAACAAAAATAGGCAGCGAGAAGGAAAGGGAAGGGACAGTTTTACCATTAGAAGCTCATAGGCTTGGGGCTCCGCTTTGGCTATGGTTACAGAGAAATGTAAGTTAGTAGCGGTGTATATAGCAACTCTGCCACCTCTGGTGGGGCGGTCTTGCCTTGTGATAGTGAACCCTGGGATGGTGATATCTGAGTCCTTAAATTTGGGGTTTAGCCAGGATTCAGTTAGAATGATGATGTCAGGTGTTTGTTGGACCGCTAGCACCTGTAACTGATCGAGCTTAGGGGCTAGGCTGCGAGTGTTCAGGTGTAGCCCGCGCAGCCCTCGGGGGAGAAAGTCTCCTTGAATAATAGAGGTAGCTATTGCAGTGGATGAGGTCCTTGAACCGGGTGGGGTAATTGTAGGTGCAGGGCCAGGGTTTGGGTGTATGTCACCAGCAGCTAGGAGAAGTAGAGTGATAGTGAGATAGCGAGCAAGTATTTGCTTGCACTGCATGTGAGACGCACACTTTGTAAGCTGCGCTTGAGTGTGGGCAGGGTGCATAGTACGAGAAGCAATTAAATACGGGTAGACCATAGAGAGTGTAGGAGTAGAGATAGGAACTGGGGCGGATAGGGTAGTGAGACCAGGTAGAAGCTGTTAAGGTTTGGGTCGCTGAGGGAGGGGGATGTGTAGGGCAGGTTACTTTAGTCATATTGGAGGGGGGGAATAGTGGAGGGAGATGGGGATCGGCTGGTTAAGAGGGGGAGGCATAATGTGGTGAAAAGGACCATACTAACATACTAAAATGCCAGCAGAATAGGCCTAACGGTCTTTCATGTCTGCTCGTTTGTTCAGCCCCCACCCTGGGTGCTGACCTTGCTGCCCCCCTCGCCTTCTCTGGCTTCTCCCTTCCCACTTCCGGATATTCTTGCTGCATTGGATTTTGCTTCCAGAACCCTTCCCCTGTACCTGTCCCACCCCCTCTTGAACCCCTCCACTGTCTCTGCCTCCACCACCCCCTAGGCAGCGCATTCCATGGCTCCACACCCTCTCAGTGAAGTAGCACCTCCTCCTTTCTCCCTGAATCTTCCCCCTCCAGCTTCCACCCATGCCCTCTAGTGGCCCCTCCTCCTTCCTTCAAGCACCTGACTGTTCCTCCCCTATTTACCCTCTTCATGTACCTGAAGACCTCTATCATGTCCCCGGTCCTTCTCTCTTCCAATGTGCATATTTAGCTCTTGAGCCTCTCCTCATAGGTCCTGTCCCCAAGCCCCAAATCATTTTGGTTGCCCTCCTCTGGACCCTCTCCAGGAGGTTAATGTCCCTCTTTAAGTGTGGCCTCCAAAACTGCACGCAGTACTCAAGATGTGGCCTCACCAAGCAGTTATACAGAGGAAGTATCACTTCCCTCCTTCTGGAGGTGATCCCCCTAGCGATGCATCCCAGCATCCTGTTGGCCTTGGCTGCTGCCCTCCTCCTTGTTCATCTCGACATCCACCACCACCCCCAGGTCCCTCTCAGCCATCGAGACTTGTAGCATTTCCCCCACCCCAGGGAGCTGCAACAGTTTAAAAGAGGGTACAGCCATGGTGCCAGGTGCACCTGACCTGTAGAAGTAGGCTGGGAGAATGGTAGGAGTGAAAGTGGAGCAATCAGTAGGAGCACCCTGAATGTGGTTATTGGCTGGGAGTTCAAGTTAATAAACAGAGATTAGCCAGTGGATGTATAGGACAGCTTTAGGGGAGGGAAAATAGCGTATTTAATCAGTGGAGTGGGTGGGGGTGAGCGGGGGGACCCGAAAACCTTCCAAGGAGAGCGGTCCGGGCTTGTGGTTCTAGCCGGCGGCTGCGTAGATGCCGACCGACCGAGGGGAGCTGCAGCAGCCCTGTTCAAGGGCAAGCAGCTGGGGGGAGACAGAAAAAAGCAGTTTAAGTCGCTGTAGGCAAGGGGAGGCAGAGCTTAGTGTGGGGGATTGTAATTAGCAAGACAAAAGGGAGAGTGGGTTTAGGCACCAAAAATGGAGCGAGTAGTCTGGGGAAGGGTAAGAGAGAAAAAAAGATCCAAAAAGAGTTGTGCACTTTAAAAATATTTCCAACAATTGAATACAGGCAGAACAGTTGAAACAACAATTCAATTTTGTACACTTTAGCTGTTTTGGAGCGCCAGGCGGCAAGGTTTTAAAACAGGGGAGAAACAGCCTATCAGAGTGAGCCTGAGAAAGGTACTCTGGCTCCGACTGGCTGGTGCTGTTGCCATACCTTCCAGGGACAGCGGTCCGGGCTTGTGGTTCTAGCCAGCAGCTGCCTAGATGCCGACCGACCGAGGGGAGCTGCAGCAGCCCTGTTCAAGGGCAAGCAGCTGGGAAGAGACAGTAAAAAGCAGTTTAAGTAGCTGTAGGCAAGGGAAGGGTATACAACAGTCCATTATCCCACAATACTCTATGTCTCATGTCACCTCCCTGTGTCCTGTCAGATTCTGCACAAGCCCTTAGCCTCTCCAAACTAGGATAAGTCCTCTGAGCAACTGCAAATTCTTCACACTTTCCCAAGGCATGGGACATGTCCCCTTCAGTTCCTAAACTGGGGTCCACAGCTCTAACATCAGGGCATTCAGAATCAGTGCCATCCCTAACTTTCTGACCACTGGTTACCCCTCCCTCCTCAGAGTAACCTTCTGTAGTGGTTTTGTGAACTGCTACTTGGGGAAGTCCTACCTTCCTTTCACTACTCTCCATTTCAGGAGACACAGGCTGGGAAACCAGCCTCCCATTGTTTTTCACAGGGGCTTCTATGGGGTTCAGGGAACTACAATCAGCCTTTGCCATCTGACTGCGGGTAAATGCATACACCACCTTCTTCTGGAGATTGCTCCCTATTATCTCATCCAGGGCGAGATGGTCCGCCACTGCCACATTTTGCACCACCTCTCCTGTCTCACCCCAGTCCAAGAGAATGCTAGCAAGTGGCAGAGTTTTTTCCTCCCCAGTGAATCCCTTCACCGTTACAAACTGATTAGGTATAAGCTGTTCAGGCCCAACCAAATCCCTTTTACTAAGGTAAGAGACACCCGCGTCCTTAACCCATGGGTCTGCACCCCATTTACAGTAACCAAGTGTATGTGCTCCCTCATGTTTATAGGCATGCTTTGAGGGATACACAGTGCACCCAGCTCTGTTCAAGCACCGCCTTGTCCACCCTGTGCCTTTTTAGGACACTATCTAGCAAGATGCCCTAGCTGTTTACAAAACCAACAGTCATCATGTCCTTTATCTGAGAAATCCCTTTTTTGTAACTTGGAGTTCCCCCTTTCTGTGGAGGAAGTGACAGTTTTAGCTGCCCTGAAGGCATGCTTTTCCCTTTCTGCGCTGCCACACACGCTCCACTTCCTTTCAGGGCAGGCCTGCTCCTGGCATAGCAATCCGAGAGCTCAGCAGCCTGCTGCGCTGTTATGGGGTCTCGGTCCTCTACCCCAGGTTTTAGCTGTGCTGGGCAAGCCCAAAAGCACTCCTCTAGCAACATAACCTCCTCAATTTTTTTTTTACAAAGAATTTCCTTCTACTCCCTCCCACCAACATTTCAAAAACTGACGTTGCTTTGTGGCAAGTTCCTCATAGCTCATGTCAGAGCTTCTCCAGAGCTTATGGAACTTAACCCTGTATGCTGCAGGAGTTAGTTCATACTTTTTAAGTAAAGCAGTTTTAACTTTCTCATAATTGCTACTGTCCTGATTGTCCATTTGGCTTAGCACCTCATGCCCTTTCCCAGTAAGTAGCGGGGATAGATGGAAGCTCCAGGACTCCCTGGGCATTTTTGCCTGAATACAGACCTTTTCAACCAAATTCAAAAATGCATCCATATCCTCCCCCTCTTTAAATTCAGCTATTCATTTTGAATTGAACTTATACCCCAGCCCTGAAGTCTGAGGTTCCCCCCTGCTATTTACCTCCTCTGGCATTGGTCGTTGGAGTCGTATCTTTTCCAGTTCAAACTCCCTCTGCCGCTGTTTTTCTCTTTCCTCAGCCTTTCTCTGAAGCTGTTTTTCTCTTTCCTCTGCCTTTCTCCGAAGCTGTTTTTCTCTTTCCTCTGCCTCTCTTTCTCTCTCTGAAGCGCTCTTTCCTCAGCCTCTTGCTGCTGCTGCATTTCCTGCAACTCCATCTCGAACTTCCTGTGCTCGAATGCAAGCTCCATTTTCCTCAACTCCAGCTCAGCCTGATCCCTTCTGACTCCAGCCCTGTGGTGACCTTCCCCTGCTGTGGCTCTGAGTTCCTTCTGGTCACAGTGTCCGCCTCCCTGGGACTAGACTCTGTGATGGACCCTGCCGCCCCCATGCCCAGGCTCTAGTTCTTTTCAGTCATTGGCAGTGACTCGAGGTTCTGGGCAGCCGCTAGTTCACTGGCTGCCATGAGAGCCTCCACAAGGTGCTTTTTGGTTTGCCCCTTGTACTGGACCCCTCTTTCCTGACACAACTGCCTTAGATGATCTGCAGTGCATTCATTATAGTTGGAAGCCGTCTTCTTCCCCAACTATTACCACACTAGCTTATATCGAAAAAAAAGAAAACAGGTAGGGAACTTTATACTATACCCCAATTTTTTTTTTTCAGATCTCTGCCTTGATTGTGTGTGGACTGCTTTCAGTTTATCAATCCAATACACTGGGCTCGAATCCAGCCGTTATGCCTGTGCCACCAATATCTCTCAAATCGCAACACTATGCAACCAAATCTCTTAGATCCCAATGCTGCACACCAGATCTGTCACGAACCCACTCCTGGGAGTCAGGTCCACTGAGCTCACAGTGCCCACCCCTAAGTGCAATCCATGACGGGGGGGGCAGGGCTACCCTCCTCATGTCTTTTTAGACTGCTCACTGAGGTCATGACTGTACCTCTGCCACAAGGACCCAGGGCATCCCTTATAGACCCTTGCTCAATTTGGTTGCTTATGGTGACACCCCTTTTAGCAATTAACAGTTTGATCACAGATTATTAATACTGTCCCTCAATTCAGACACAAATTATAAATCTCACTCAGGCAGATTTTCTTTAGAAAAACAAATGTTTTTACTAAAATACTTAAATAATAATCATACAGTTACAACTAAAAAACAACACTAATTTAGACACAGAATACAGAAACAAATGGGAAAATATACATGAAAATGCACTATGACTGATAGCTGGAGTCTACCTGAAATTCGTAGAAACTTGAAATTCAAAATAATAAATGAAAATTCAGTTATGTTGGTCTTGGCAGCAGTTTTGTTTCCTTGTGTGTCAGGTGAAGTCCAACAGAAAGTGTGTGTGTGCAGCCACTGAATCTCAACAGTTTGGCCTCTTGTGAGTCAGGCGAGGTCCAAATGAAAAGTGTGTGCAAATGCCCTGAGCTGGGGCTTTAAATACCTTCTGCAACTTGCAGTGTCATCAATTATTCTCAGTTATAAAGAACTGGTCTATTTCCCCAGAGCAACTACTCCGTTTGGCCAGGAGATGTAACTATTTTGCTGTTTCCAAAAATACCAAGAATATCAAAATCCTGAGATACATAATTAACATGGATATGACATTCAGAGTTTAAGCCTTTTGAAGTTCCCTGTAGACAGCTGGCACTCGTAAGATAAAATTTACAATATCCTGTCAGAGTCGCTTGATGCTCAAATCCTGGCTAAAACATCCTGGACTTTTGAACTGGCTTCCTTCAATTACGAACATACAAAATTTACCAGCAGATAAAGGCCTAGTGGTCTATCAAGTCTGCTCTAATGTGCAACTAACACCCCTTATTCTGCAGCTGCCCCTCCCTTGACCCTCCCCCTTGCCCTGTCTCAATCAATTAGTTACAAGGAAGATCCTGTAAGGTTTATGACTATAACAGCTGATTTTATTATATCAGTTTCCCTTGGTTAGTTAACTTAGGGGAATACCATTTGATCAGCTATCCCCAAGCCTTTGACAATAATTTGTCAGTTTCCCGGCAAGCAAGTGGGCCTTCAGGTCAAAGGAACGTCAAACCCCTTTTAAAAATCCAGTCTCTCTATGTCCCCTTGAATTAACACTGCACTTCTTGTGGCATGTAAATATACACAGAATTACATCAACAAAATATAGAACAAAATTATATCTACAAATAAGGACTGGCAGGTGGGTAGCTCGCCACAGTTACCTCCACCATTTTTGTTGATTTTAGTCAAAGCTTTTGACACTGTAGCCCTTCCATTTCTCCTGGACAAGCTTAAGGTAGCTGGACTCTCAGCTTCCTCAGTTGAATGGTTCCTTTCCCACCTTGATGGCAGGCTGCAAGCTGTCCGTATTGGAGACTCCCATTCCTCTTACTCCCTATTAGCTCAGCTGTACTCTAAAGGTCTGTTCTTGGCCCAGTTATTTCCTCCATTTTTCTAAATGTCCTCCCCAAGGTCTGCTCCTCTGTGTCGATTCATAAGCATGCAGATGATATGGTACTCTTTTCCTCTGTCCCTAATTTCATGAACTAGCTCCATCTGGACTTTAACAACATCCAGCTCTGGTGCCCTGAAAATCAGTTATCCCTCAATGCTAAGAAAACAGTCTCAATGACATTTGGCACCAGGCAGAGGCTCGCTAGAGCGTCTCTCCTTCCCTCCTATCATACCCTTGATGGTGCAGCTATTGAAGATGTCTCCTCTTTTAATTACTGTACCTCAGGATCTGGCTGGATTGCCATCTTGATTTTTGTGTTCATTTGGATGCTATCCACAAGAAGCTTCACCACCAAGCTTGGGGCACCTTACAGAAATTACCAAAATATACCGCTTCCTGCTCGCAAAGAAAAATCCTAAGATGATTCTCCTCATTTTGGACTACAAAGGCATTGTTTATAGTACTGCTCCAAAGTCCACATTAGCTAGGCTGGACCCTCTCTTTCACTTCTGCTGTTTTGTGCTTGAGAAACCCCTATGTAAACATCATTGTACTCTTCACTTTTCCTCCCCTCTATTGAAACTAGGCCCCTCATCCACTGTGTTTCCTTTGTTTCCAAATATTAGTATAGGTCTCTTTCCACTTATCTTGCTTCTCCCCCCCCCCTCCTCCCTTAACAATTCTTGCTGTTATTAAAGTGAAATCTACTGCTGGTCAACCAGCCTTCTCATTCCGTTTCCCTAAACTATGGAATTCTCTTCCCCCTTCCATTTGTTCTGCTCCTTCCTCTCCTGCTCTGAAATCTCTTCTCTGTGAGCTCTCTATTCACTCCTGCAGTTGCATCTGATATTGGGGTGGAGTCCTTTTTATCTGCCTTTCACCAAAAGTGACACTAGCACTGCCATCCCAGTGTTTTGATTTTTTTTCTCAGTTCTTTTTATTGCTGTTTTTGTTTATTGTTCTTTTGCCTGTTCCACAGTTTACTTCATGGAATTTTTACTGTTTTACAATTTATTCTTAAGTGTTCATTTTGTATACACTGAATTATTATTTCCAATATTATTGCACTATTTTAATGCAATGCACTTGTACATGTTCTCTTCTCCTCTTCCCCTTCCCCCAGGAAGCATCTGGGAACCAGCTGTTATCAGCTCAGCGCGTCTTTCCTGGTGAAACGTTTGGAAATAAATAAATAAACATGCCTCAGCAGCCCTTGTGCCCAGTAAATAACCCAGTACCAGCACAGAAACACCCAGCTGCTTCAGTTAGCTAAGGCAGTAGCAGACCTAGGATTTTACAGTGGGGGTAGGGTGCTGTGGTGGTGTATATACTTGATATGCAGTTTTTAATTAAGCAATAAAGCATGACAGGGGGTGCATTATGGCAGGTAATGGCTCACCTAGGGGGGGCTGAAGCACAAGGTGAAGCCGAGGGTTTCCACCACCTGAGAAGGGCTGTTAGACCACTATAATGCACTCCATGGAGTGCCTTATTGCAATTATGAAATGGGTCCTTTTAGTAAGTTGGATGTATTTTCTTTCACTTATTTGTTTTATTGATTTTAAAACATACAAACATTACAGAACATAATTAAACAAAACACAAAACAACACACACAATCTGTGATCTTATTTATACACACTGGTGTCAGCCAAACTGTGGCTGCATAACAGGATCAGCAGTTATCATATCCTACAAAAAAGAATCATGACTGAGTCAAAAAACGGTTTATGTAATCTAATGCAACTCAAAGATGTACCTACCTCCCTTCCATGGTGAACTGTGCAACCAAGAAGGAGGTACTGCCTGATTGCCAAGGCCTCAAAGATCAGAAAGTTGTACCTTCCAATGGTCATACAGGAGCATTGTCTGAAAGGAAAGGTCACCACAAAGTAACTAAAGCAATATTGTTCGGGTTCTGTACATTCAGTAGAGTAAGCTGAGATCCATACGGTTAATCAGCAGATATCAATAAACTATCTACATATTGTCTATATTATACAAATTTGTCAGTTAGGTACCTTTTTCAGTAACAGTAAGTCATATCCATGCATATGTCTTTTAACAAATTGCAATCCAATATAATACCCCCATTCTTCAGCCTGTGCCCGCCCTGTGTGCAAGGTATGCCACATATGGTGCACAACACTTCTGGAGTGATTGCACTTGTCCTAACATCAGGTGGGACCATCTGTCTAGCTCATGTACTTTGGTAAGTGCTGGCAGGATTTCACTTATGGTAGGTATAATGGAACATCTCCAGTTCTTCAGAATGGTACGTTTCACCTGCATGCAGAGTAACATGAGCCATCTGAACTCATGGTAGGTAAGATGTTGGGCCTCTGATCTCATGCCCAGCAACATCAGAGGTGCCAAGGGGTAGATGTGATGAGGAATCTCACCGGCTATCCGGGACGTTGCCTCCCAGATTGGGGATATTAAGGAGCACTGCCACAGGATATGATATAGGTCCTCTCCTGGCTGCTGACACCTCCAACAATTATCCTGAGTCAATATTTTCACCCTTTTAAGCAGTATAGGGGTCCTATACCATGAGTGAAGTATTTTGTTGTGTATAAGTCTGCTCCGGGCATCCATGTGTACTGTATGTCCTGTTTGCCTGCATTGTCCCCAGTGTGCATCTGTAATTTGTCTTTATAACATTTTTTCCCATTTGGCCTTTGAGGAAGCAGCAGTGTTAGGCATGGCATCCCTGACTGAGGCATATATTATCCCTGTTCCTTTGGGAGCTTTTAGCCACTTATGTAGTTGGGATGAGTGCCCAGTTGGGGTTTTGTCCTGCAGAAGGATGGGCTTAAGTGCATCCCTTATTTGGAAATATTTCCACAGGTCTGAGGAGGGTAGAGACCAAAGGATCTGTCAAGTTTTGAAAAGTGTCCACAACCTTGGATTTGGGGACCAAAAGGTCTGTAATGAACAGGACACCTTTTCCTTTCCAGCTTGGCCAGAGTACCGGGCTGCCCCCTATGATAATAAGGGGATTTTGCCAGAGGGGGTTATATAGAAGGGGATGTGCAGGGGTCCCTAGCTTTTTATGCAGCGTTTTCCAATATTTAATTGTGGATCCAAGCGTTGGGTGAGACTTAAGTGAGCGAGGCAACTCATCCCATAGTAAGGAGGCAAGCAGAGGGGAGTTACCCCAGGTTTGTTCAATTTCTAGCCATTGAGGGGTTTTAGCTGATTGAGGTCGGAACCAGGTTAGTGTTTGGGAGCATTGGTAGGTCAGTTTGTATCCTTGAAACCATGACAGCCCCCACTCTCCATGTTTCCAATGAGACCTAAGTGAATGTTTGCTGTAGCGGGGTCTGCTAGCTCCCCAAAGAAGAGAGCCAATTATCCCATCTATTTTCCGGTACCAATGTGGGGGCAGAAATGAGGGAATATGTAATATTAAATGAAAAAATCTGGGGGGGCCATATACATCTTAAAGGCTGCTGTCTTGCCAGCCATAGTCAGGTGTAACCGAGTCCACCGGTCTAACTCTCCTTTGCATTCAGTCAGCAGTGGGCCTAAATTATTCTCCCATTTATCAATGTTTGCTCCTACTTTTATAGCCAGGTAAGTAATAGTGTCTTTGCCCACTTTAGCCCTAAATGGGGCATAATCTGGGGTTGGCAGTGTGAGTTAAGGGGGAGAATCTCAGTTTTGGTCTGATTAACTTTTAGTCCGGAAATGTGTGTAAAGGGGTTTAGGAGGGCCAGTAATGGGGAAATTGGCACCTGAGCATCCCCTAAAAGGAACAACAGACTGTCTGCATACATCAGGGTTGAATAGTGTACATGCCCCAGATTTATCCCTTTAATGTGGGGGTCCTGGTGGATTGCTACTGCCAGGGGCTCGACTGCCATAACAAAGAGGATGGGGGAAAGGGGGCATCCTTGTCTGGTTCCTCTGTGTAGCTGAAAGGGTTCTGATAGTGTGGAGCTGGTTAACACTTTTGCTAAGGGGCAAGTGTATAGGGCAGCCATAGCAGATCTGAAATGGGGCCTGAAGCCGAAATGCTCCAATACAGTGTGGAAATAATCTCACTCCACGGAATCGAACGCTTTCTCAAAGTCTATTGCCAGGGCAGCAGCCGGGGTAGTCTGATGTTCAGCTAGGTTGGTGAGGTTGAGAAGAGTTTGTAGATGGTCAGTGCTATATCTGCCCTTAACAAAACCAACTTGTGAAGGGTGGATTAGGGTAGGTAATAAAGGATTCACTCTATTGGCCAGTGCCCTAGCATATAGTTTACTGTCGGTGGTAATCAATGAGATGGGATGGTAGCTGGGTGCTTCAGTTGGGTCTTTCCCCTTCTTAGGGATCACTGTGATTACAGCCTCTGGTAGGGTGCAAGGGACTACATCTGTAGTTTCGCACTCAATGAAAACCTGGTATAATGGGGGGTTATCAGTGGGGCCACTGTCTGAAGGAAATCAACTGAGAACCCATCTCCTCCAGGGGCTTTCCCCTTTTTTAGAGACATTAAAGCTGCAGATACTTCCTTTGTGGTTAGTGGCATCTCTAGAGTAGCCATTTGTATATTAGTTAACTTAGATAACTTTATGGTATCTAAAAATGCATGAGTTTCAGGCCTGGATGAGGTGTATAGCTGGGAGTAAAAAGCTGCCATGGTGTCATTCACCTCCTGAGGTTTGGTTCTCACTTTTCCTGATTGGGGGTCTCTTAGCCCTGCAATATACCTATTGGCTTGTTGGTTACGAATTTGGTACGCCAGTATTTTCCCATTTTTGTTCTCACCTTCCCAATACGAGTGGCGCACTCGTTGGAGAGCCAGATCTGCTTTCCGAGACAGGAGTTCATTAAGTTTCATAAAAATCGCTAGGACCTGCCGCCCACACGCCGAGTGAGGCGACAGGCTAGACATATCCTTAAGTGCTCTCTCAGCGGTGACGAGTTTGCCTTCTAATTTAGTCTGTTCCTCCTCCCTTTTTTTCCTTCTGTGTGCAGCATATCCTGTAATCTTCCCTCTCATGTTAGATTTGTGGTTTGTGCAGAGGTGTCAGTTACTGGATTTCTTGCAAAATCAGTTTGGTTTCAGATTTGGCCCATTTTACAAACTCTGGGTCCTGCATAAGAAGTGGGTCCAGCCTCCATGAGGGGGAATAGGATAGTGGGACGCCCCATGACAGTGTCAACTGAACTGGGGCGGATGACTCCAAGATGGGAGCAGTAGTTGAGGGAGAAGAGGGGAGGTTGGCCCTGCAAGGGGACCTGGACACCCTGGAAAGCTGGGCTCACACATGGAAATTAAATTTCAATATCACTAAGTGCAAGGTGTTGCATCTTGGTCAGGAAAACCCTAAACACAGGTACACCCTGGGAGGGGAGGAGCTGGAGGCCTCAATAGGGGAAAAAGACCTAGGGGTCATGGTGGATGCATGTATGAATAACTCTGAGCAGTGCAGGAGAGTGGCTAGCAAGGCAAACAGGATGTTGGGATGCATCGTAAGGGGGATCACCTCTAGGAGCAAGGAAGTGATTCTGCCGCTGTACAATGGACTGGTTAGACCACACTTGAGTACTGTGTACAGTACTGGAGACCACACTTGAAGAGGGACATACAGCTCCTGGAGAGGGTACAGAGGAGGGCAACTAAGATGATACGAGGGCTAGGAAGTTTGGCGTATGAGGACAGACTTGAGGAGCTCTGCCTGTTTTCATTGGAGGAGAGGAGAGACAGGGGGGACATGATTGAGGTCTTCAAGTACCTCAAGGGAATAAATAGGAGTAAACATGGAGGGATCTTTAGACTAAAGCAGGGAGGTATCACCAGAGGGCATGGTTTGAAGTTGGAAGGTGGAAGGGTGATGGGGAAAAGAGGAGGGTTTTGACTGAGAGGTGGTGGACCCTTGGAATGCATTGCCTGGCGAGCTGGTTCAGAGATCCACAGTGGAGGGCTTCAAGAGAGGGTGGGACAGACACAGAAAGTGGATGTATCAGATGATGGCCTGTCCCGGGGGGTGGGGATGGATGATAGGGGTTTCTGAAGCACAAGGGATGGGAGGGCCTCGGCACCCAACTAAGGATCTAAGGTTCGAGCAGACTCGATAGACCGTAAGGCCTAATCTGCTGGCAAATAGTATGTTAGTATGATCCGAGACAACAGTGGGGAGAATGCTGGAATTCAGAACCCCATGGTTGAGGTATTGTGAGATAAGCCAGAAGTCTAGCCGGCTGAATGACCCATATACCCCTGATTGAAATGTATAGTCCAGTTCTTTGGGGTGTATGAGGCGCCAAATATCCACCAGCCTAAACTCTGAACTCAGCCATGTTATGGCCTGCAACCCTCGAACATGTGTTTCTTTCCCCTGGGCATTTCTGTCCAAGACAAGTACCAGCGTAAAATTAAAGTCTCCTCCTGCTATTATGGGGGGGTGTCTGCTTCTGCCATGGATTCTATTCTTGTTAAGTCATTAAAAAAGGCGGGGTCATCCTCATTAGGGGCTTATATATTTACCAGTAGGATGTGTCCATTGGGGGTATCGAGCAGGCCAATCACCCATCTGCCCTGGAGGTCAGATTTGGTTTTCAGAATGGACCAGGGAAGGGATTTATGTAATAGGATAACCACGCCTCTTTTCCTCGTGGGGGCAGTAGCATGTAATTCTTTCCCCACTCAGTCTTTAACCAGATATGTATGGTCCTGTTTGGTCAATTTTGTTTCTTGTAAGAAGGCAATCTGGGCCTTTACCCTTTTCAGCAGTGTTAGCACCTTCTTCCTCTTTGGAGGAGAATTAAGCCCCCAACATTCCAGATGATGAAGGAGAGCTCATCCATGATCAAGGAGGTATCGGAAAATTTTGAAGGAGAAGGGGAGTGCAGCTGACCAGGGTGGAGGCGTCTCCACATAACTCTGATGAGGGTTGGTTTGATCCAGAAAAGCAGTTATTTCCTTAAGAGGTGGTAATGCACGGTGACAGTCATATACAGAACCTTGTTTGTGCATTGACCTATCAGTTACCAGTACTACAGACGGTATAGACAGCAAAATCCAAAAACTGTATTTTTTTTGGTCTTTGGAAAAAAACAGTAAACTATTTACAGATAGTGCACTTTTCCGCATATTGGACGAGGTAGGTGTGGCAGGCTGAGGTGGCACCATCCTTGCAGGCCCTACCTGCCTCTCTGGTAGGGGGTGATCAGAACAGGCTTCACCTTATCACATAGAGTCAAATAAGCAGAAGGAGTGTGAGAGCTAGCCGTATCGGGCTGTTTCCCCAGGGGTTCTAGACACTAGGGTACCTACACCTATGATGGTTTATTACCAGTAGGTGGCAAGGTAGAGGGTCGGTTAGTGGTGGTGGGGGCACCAGGAATTAAGACATGTTCTTCTCTAGGCTTGACCTCAGCAACATCTTTTTGTACCAGAAGCCACACCAGTCATAGAACAAGAAGGGAGGGCAGAATAAGGTAGGCATCATTATTGCGTTCAGATCTAGTAAATGGCTGTTATCACAGCTGCTAAGAACAGTTATTGATGCATATAAGTGTCAGGGCCCTATATACTCCCAACTGAGAGATATGAGCAAGTGCTCATCGCTATTTGGAGGGCCTTAAATATGTTTTAAAAGTAAGCCACACGTAGTCCTGGTGCTCTCGCCAAGATCCTCTTTTTGCCATTCCCATCTTTTCTGTGCAGGCTCTCCCTGCATTCTCCCCTCCTCCCTCTCAGAACAATGAAACAAAAAAAATACAATTTACAGCGACCCTAAACTTATATTCAGAGCATGCGTGACATATTAGAATGCATAGTGTCCCAAAAAAATTTCTCTTAGTTAGCAGGGCAGGGGCATTGGGCATGACCACCATGACCGAGCTTGGGGAAGTAAAGAGCGTGTCCAGTAATTTAAAAGCTAGTGCCATAACCCTGAGGGTCACCCACAGTCCTATACCCATGCCCTGATTATAAAAAAAAAATAGTAGGACACTTATCTAGTTTGGGTCCTTAGGCAAAATTTTTTGTAGATCTATTGCTGCTGTTTGGGAATGTAGTGCCCGCTTGTCTGGGCCAAGATCCACAGATTCAGTTATGCGATGGTTCGGCAGGGAGGCTGTGCCTGGAGGCTTTACGGCAGTCCAGTGTTGTGGGTCCGTTTTGGTGGCAGAGGCCTCATGCACCATCTCCTCCTCTGGGTACTCAGGGAATTCCAATTCTGACGTTTCGACGGGGGCCAGTAGGGCATATCGATTCGGGGTGGCAAACATGCTACCGCTAGTGTCCGATGACTCTCGAGCTTCCACCTACTGTTGCATAGGCTCCACAGCTCATTCTTGAGGGTGATTTCTCTCATCATGCCGACCGGACTGTTGGCGTTTGCGAAATCTAGCTGGAAGGCCTGGTCCTATGCTTGTGAATTGGAAGCCATGCTGGGGTGTTCCTCGAGTATCTGACATCTCAGTCGGTGAGCTTTGTGGCCAATTACTGTCTGTAGCGGTGTTCAGGTTAGAGGAATACACATTTCTGGATTTATAAGGCCCGTTGCGATATAATTATTCCATTAGGGCTTCTGGAGTTGCAAAAGTAACTGAAGTTCCATTCACCTCTAGACACATCGTGGCAGGGTAGCTCAGGGAAAACCGGATCCCCAGGGAGTGAATCAGATGATGGGCTTCGGTATAGGCCTTTCTCCTTGCTGCCAAGTCCCGGTATTAATCTTGGAATATCATCAGTATTTTGTGGCCTTGCCAAGAGAGATGGTCAAGTTCCCGGGCTCTTGTAGCGATCCATTCTTTATCAGCAAAGCTTAGAATTTTTACCGTAAGTGGCCTGGGCCTTTCTCCGGGTTTGGATATTGGATTTAAGGTCCTGTGGGCTTGCTCGATCACTAAACCAGGAGGCAGGTCATGTTTTAAAATCTCAGGCAGGACACCTTATAGAAAGTCTGAGGGATTTCCCCTTTCCACATTTTCGGGGAACCCTAGAAGCCAGAGATTACTGCATCGGCTTCTGTTCTCCATATCAACTAGTTTCATTTGGATTTACATACTAACATACTAAAATGCCAGTAGAATAGGCCTAACGGTCTTTCGTATCTGCTCGTTTGGTCAGCCCCCACCCTGGGAGCTGACCTTGCTGCCCCCCCTCGCCTTCACTGGCTTCTCCCTTCCCACTTCCGGATATTCTCGCTGCATTTTGCTTCCAGAACCTTTCCCCGTACCTGTCCCACCCCCTCTTGAACCCTTCCACCGTCTCTGCCTCCACCAGCCCCCTAGGCAGCGCATTCCATGGCTCCACCACCCTCTCAGTGAAGTAGCACCTCCTCCTTTCTCCCCTGAATCTTCCCCCCTCCAGCTTCCACCCATGCCCTCTAGTTGCCCCCTCCTCCTTCCTTCGAAGCACCCTGACTGCTCCTCCCCTATTTACCCCTTCATGTACCTGAAGACCTCTATCACGTCTCCCGGTCCCTTCTCTCTTCCAGTGTGTATATATTTAGCTCTTCGAGCCTCTCCCCATAGGTCCTGTCCCCCAAGCCCCAAATCATTTTGGTTGTCCTCCTCTGGACCCTCTCCAGGAGTTTAATGTCCCTCTTTAAGTGTGGTCTCCAAAACTGCATGCAGTACTCGAGGTGCGGCCTCACCAAGCAGTTATACAGAGGGAGTATCACTTCCATCCTTCTGGAGGTGATCCCCATAGCGACGCATCCCAGCATCCTGTTGGACTTAGCTGCTGCCCTCCTACAAGTCTCCGAGTTGTTCATCTTGACATCCACCACCACCCCCAGGTCCCTCTCAGCCATCGAAACTTGTAGCATTTCCCCCCCAGGGTGTACACTTGGCCTGGGTTTCTGGCCCCCAGGTGCAGTACCTTGCATTTCCCTGCATTGAACCTCAGCTTCCACTTTCTAGACCATCTTTCCAGAGCCTCCAGGTCCCCCTAGGGCCACCTCCCTCCTCCCCATCCACCACCACCCCAGTTTTGAGTCATCCGCAAAGAGACTCATCTCACTCCTGATACCTATCCTTATGTCAGAGACGTAGGCGTTGAACAGGAGGGGCCCAAGGACTGATCCCTGTGGGACCCCACTAATGACCCTCCTTGGGGATGAGACTATCCCAACTACGACCCTCTGGGTCCGGTCCTGGAGCCAATTGCCTATCCATCTGATCATCTGGTTCCCCATCCCCATTTCTCCCAGCTTATCCAACAGGCCCTCGTGCGGAACAGAGTCAAATGCCTTGCTGAAGTCTAGAAAGAGGATGTCCACTGGTCTACCCAGCTCCAAGGCATTCGTCACCCAGTCATAAAACTCCACAAGGTTTGTCTGACACGATTTCCCCGGGACGAATCCATGCTGTCCATTGTCCAGGCACCCTGACTTTTCCAGGTCCTCCCCTTGACAATGCCCTCCATCACCTTGCCCACCACCAATGTCAGGCTGACAGGCCTGTAGTTCCCTGCCACCTCCCTTGTGGATAGGCACTGTATGCGCCACCTTCCAGTCCTGGGGCACCCACCCTGTCCTCAGAGAGATGGTGAAAAGCTCCGCCAGGGGTTTCGCCAGGACATCCGTAAGTTCCTTCAGCACTCTGGGATGTAATTTATCCGGCCCCGGTGCTTTCTCCGTCTTAAGGGACCTGAGGGCTTCCCTCACTTTCTCTGCTGTGATTTCCACTTCCGCTACCTCTTCTCCCTGCTTAGCCTTCCCCCCTCCTGCCAGTGATGCCTCCCCCTCTCCCCAGACCCGCCGATTGGTAAGGGTCCCCCCCTCCTCAGTACCACTGTCTCTTCCCATGTATGATGCAGCACCCCCATTTTCCTTGGTGAAAACTGAGGTGAAGTGCTCATTTGGTACCTCAGCCTGCTTCCCCGGGTCTTGTGCCCATCTCTTCCATTTTAATCCTGCTAATCTGCCCCTTCACCCTTCGTTTTTCCCCAGTGTATCTAAAGAATCCCTTGTTCCCTCTCCTAATTTCCCTGGCCAGGTTCTGCTCTTTCCTTGCCTTAGCCGCCCTCACCACCCTAGTGGCCCATCTAGTCATCAGCTCGTACTCCCCTTGATCCCTTTCACTCCTTGAGCACTTGAATTGCCTATAGGCTGCCTTCTTTCCCCGCACCACTACCTCCTGGACCTCCCTGGTCCACCAGCAGGGTTTTCGGGCCCTACTGCATTTACGTCTTACTCCTGCACAGGTGCTGGTAGCATCCTGCACCCCTCTCCTGATGATTTCCCACCTATTGTCAGCGTCCATGTCTGACCCAATCACATCCAAATGCTCCTTAAGGATCCTTCCCATTTCCTTAAAATCCACCCCCCTGAAGTCAGTTACCTCCGTCTTTGTGCAGCCTTCTACCCCTCCTAGGTCCGGGCAGAACCAGACTATGGGATGGTCACTTGCCGCCAACTGGTCCCTTACCTCCAGGCCCCCAATCTGGTCACTGTGTGCCAGGACCACATCCAGTACCCGCGCCTCCCTGGTTGGTTCCCCCACCTGCTGAGTTAGGAACGTGTCTTGAAAGACATCCAACAACCCCTGTTCCCTGGCCACCGAGGATGTCATAGTCTCCCAGTCTGTTCCTGGCATGTTTAAGTCTCCCAACACCACCACACTTCCCCTGCCCAATCTGCAGTGTCTCTCAACATCTGCCACCAGACTCTCCTCCAGCTCCTCCGCCAGTGCAGGGGGTCTATACACCACTCCTATTTTTACTCTCTTGCCCCCTCCCTTGTTATCAAGGTGACCCAAATCGCCTCCATGGTTCCCTCCGCCTCCTCTACTCCCCCTATGCCAATGCAGGTTTTTGACTATCATTGCTACCCCATCTCCCCCGTCCTTCCTGAACATAGTGTAACCCTCCAGGTTCAGGTCCCAGTCGTGTCCTGTGGTGACCCAGGTCTCAGTGACCGCTGCCACATCCACCGCTCCCTCAGTTAGCATTGCCAGGAGCTCAGGCATTTTATTGCCCAAACTCCTGGCATTTAGGAGGACGACCTTCTACCCTTTCCCTATACTTCCATTTCCCCTGCTCGTGTTCCCATGGGGATTCCGTTTTCCCCTGGTCCGCACTTTACCAGTCGGCCTTTCCCCGCATTCCTCCAGCTCCCCAGGGGGGCGGAGACAGAGTCCCTCCTTTATCGGACCCCCCTCGACAGCCTTTTCTCCCATCCCTCCCCCCTTCACAAGTTTAAACCCCACTTTTCACCAATGAACCCCTCTATTTTCAACTTAAGGATTCCCTTCCCCTCCAAATTGAGATGGACCCTATCTCTAGCATATAGCTCCTTATCCTCCCAGGTCTCCCCCCAATCCCCCATCAACCCATACCCTCTGGCCTCACACCACTTCCTGAGCCACTGGTTTATCTCCCTAATCTTCCTTTTGTGTTCTCCACTAGCCCTTGGCACCAGCAGTATTTCCGAGAAGGAAATTGTGCATCCTATGTCATGACAGACCGTGGCAAGCTCCCTGAACCTTGCCTGTATCTCTAGCTCGCTATTTCCCTCAATGTCATTTGTACCCAGGTGGACCAGTATGTCGGGGGAACCCCCACAATCCTCTGCCAGCTGACATACCTCCTGCTTGGCCCTGTGCACCATTAGTTCAGGGAAGCATTTTGTTCTAACTGGCCAGGCTTCTCCCTCCCTATTCCATTTGATACCCCTGATCATAGAATCCCCAACAGGAGCTCTTGGACAGCTCCTTTTCCTCCATCCCCCCCCTTCCATGTCCCTCATCCTTTCTACCGGCCCCTCCACCCAGCCGGCTCCTTGTTCCTCCCTATCTGGGTGCCACATGCCGCCCCTCCTTATTTACCTAGCCCACCCCTCCCTCGATCTATGCCTCTCCTCCTCCCGAGTATCCTTCTGTACCTCCGCTAACTCCCCCTCACTGCTCGCGACTGGTCCTTCTCCCCCATCCACTAAACTAGCCTGGCTCATCCTCCCTTCCTTCCTGTCTCCGTTTAGTCCCTCCTTGCTTGTCGTGCTCCCCTGGCCTAAACCCTCAGCTCCCTTTACTGTATCCTCCTTGTACTTCTGGTCCTTCTCCTTGCCCTTTCCTCCCAACTGGTCCTTCTCCTTGCGCTTTCCTCCCTCTTCCCTGCCCCTCCTGCTCTGATCCACTGCTCCCCATTTTCCTGCATTCTAGGTTCCCCGTTCCTCCTGCCCACACTCCTTTTCCATCTTCTTTACTCCTGTCGCATACATCCCCAATCCTCAAGCAGAAGTAGAGGATTGAAGCGGTTACTGAGCGTTGCTGTAATGCCCTTTCTTGTTCTCGAACAGTGGAGGTTAGCAGCTCGACAGCCTCAGTGTTAGCAGTGGCCCGAGTTTCTGTTCTGCAAATCCTAGCATCCATTTGCTGGATTGCCAGCGTTGTGTTGTTTGAGGCCACAGTTACCACTGCCATGCGCTGCATCAGGGCTGCAAACATGTCATTTATTTGCTGCGCATCAAGGCCCTCAGGATTTTCCAAGCCCTTGCTGTGCGACATACTGAAGTGTGAGATCGAGTCGATTTCAGCAATCTCGTAACAGAAACTGGCCATTCAAAACTGTCGCGGGTTATTCCTGAGCCTTTCGGGTATGATATCAGCTACTGCACTTTACAATTATTTGGGGTTTAAAGGTGTATTTTAAGGAAAATTAACCCCGGGTCTGCAGAGCGTATGAATTAGGCAGTCATCATGGTAGGAGCCAAGCCCTTCCCCCCCATGTATTTTTTTAAACATAGTTTAGTTGAGCTACTTTCAGCTCGGCCGTTATGCTATGATAACGGCACAGCTGAATGGACCTCTTGGCCAATCAGTAGCCAGCATTCTCTCTACCCATTTCATATTTTTTTTAAATCCTTTATACTGTCTGTCACTGTCGTTTTCATTACATTTTTGACAAAAAATACAAACATAATCTGTAGTTTTGAATGTAAATCTTCATACAATGTTAGAGTTCCCCAGCAAAGTGAAATGCAGCCGTCCCCTAAATCCGCCACTGAGCATCCCTGCTGCAGCCACTAGCCCCACTGCTGCTAATCCGTGCAGAATAGATTCCCTCCCCTGCAACAGGCCCCCCTTCACAGCCCATGCCAGGTAAGGTTACCACCTACTCGGTTTTTGACCGAATGATTCGGTTTTCTAGGTCCAGGTTCGGTCCTCCTGTTTTCACCATTGCAAATTTGGTTTTTATGGTGGGTCAAGCAGCACCTGTTAAGAGTCCCCACTAACGGTTTCATTTTCTTCTCATCTGACTGTAAGCAAGTGTCTGACATTTTAGTGTGATTGCTTGCTTGCAGTGCATGCCAATCAGGAAGTGCCTTCAAGAGCAGGGCACTTAAAGAGCCAAATGTGTCCCTGTCTGCTCAGTTGTCACCTCTAACTTCACACCAGCAAATTGGAAGATTATTGCAGGGAAGGGTAAACAATAACACCTTAATTAACACCTTCATTTTCTGAAACCAGACAGGCACCACATTAGGGTAGCTTCCTGACCCAGTATGGACTGTACAGTGTGTTTCCGAAACTACCTGCTAATCCAGTTTTATTCAGAGGTAGTACTTTTTCAGTCATTTTGAATGCTCACATGCTTGTAAAACAGATTCTGTTAAATCCTTCACCATTTTACTTGCATGGTCAGATTACAACCAAATTCTGATGTCATGCAGACCTTTGTTTGTATACCAGTCAGTCTGAGAGGTGTAAAGTAGAGCTATTAAGACCATTAGCAGCAAATCAAATTAATCCTTTCCAGGCTGCATTGTGAGGGAATACTTTTATACCTTTAAATGTTCACCATTTTTTCTTTTAGGGTCTGTCCTATATGTTAATATTTGTTACCCCTTTTGTTAAATTAATAATCTAATATTTTATTTCATTTCTAGCAATACTATGCCTCTCTCTCCTCAGTAGTTATTATGGTCAATTTTCATACTACTTGGATATTCCAGGAAGATCAATCCAGGCCTTTCAGATGAACAGCACAGAATAATGTGGCTAATGTCATGCTAAGCTACAGAAATGAGAAAAGGAAGAGAGAGAGAGCAGTAGCTGATGAGATGACAGGAACACAATCTAGATTTGATGGCACTACAAATGTAGGCAATTTATCAAAAAATTTTCAAAACATTATTATTTTTTTTTACCAGAAGAGACACACGAAGCTAAAGCTTGTTTACAGGTGCAATCTGAGAGCACAAGGGAATTAAGTGATTTGTGTAGGGTCACAAAGTATACAAGTTTGGGCTGTAGGATTCAAACCCTGGTCTCCAGAATTGCAGCTCAAAGCTTTAAACCACTGCGCTATACTGCCTCCATGCTACATATCACATATCATGCTATCTGCTATGTATGACTGACATGGAAAACAAAATAGGGTATTTAACAGTATCGAATAGTTTTTACCACTTTTAAAAACTTATCTGACATTACAAATAACTTTAGAGTAGGAGCAATGGGAGGGTCAGTAGCACATCTTAAAATGGCAGATGATATTTGTAATTACATCTCGTCCACCATTACTGGTGTAGTTTATTTATTTATTGAAAGAGTTTTACCAGAAAAGGCCACCTGATCCAAACTAGCCAATTGTCAGAGGTGTCTTTGTAGTCACTCGATTTGTCAGCTAAACTGTGTACACAGGATGGAAAGTCCCCTGAACCCCCCTCTCTAACCCCACCAAATGTTAACACACACTGAAATTTAAACTATTTAAATCTAAATCAAATAAACCAAAAATAATAATCATGATGTAATTTAAATAAGTGTAATATCAGCAGCAATTCTGAATAAATCAAGTGAATCAGAGTCCAAGCGATGCCCTCATTAGTCATAAAAGGGGCGGGGTTAGGGGTGGAGTTTGGGGGTGTGGTTTAGTATTCGGTTTTCATCTCATCCAAAGGTGGCAACCCTAATTATTGCCAGGGCTGATTGAAAAAAAAAATGCTATCTCCAAAACTGTAAATCCGCCCACAAAACCACTGTCGATAAATAAAAATGAGTCCGGTTTACAGGAAAATGCCCAACTTAAACATGTTATTTTAACGTTTTAAAGAAATCCAACTAAGCACACGTGGATGTCGAGTCCGGCTCCAGTTTCTGACATGCGCAATAGGCCGGAGGGCTTTATGCACTCCCACTCAGCGCTGCCATGTTTTCTAGTTCTGTGGTCTGGACCTCGGTGTCTGTGATTTTAGACATGTGTCTCTTTTTTCCTTAAGCTCTGTCCCGTATCTACAAAACAATAAGTTGGGAGGTACTGTCAGCGGGTACTTAATCGGTGCGGCAGGCCAGCAGCAGCCCAGAGGATAAAATCAAGTGGTGTATGTAGCCCAACTGAATCGCCATCAGCATCTTAGTTGTTTGCGTACCAAGCCTCGCTTGGAGCGTAATATAAAGACGTCTGTGTGTTGCTAGCTTATTTGAATGAAACATACAGCGTGCGTATCGCATCACTTCTCCTGCCTTCCTGTCTGTCACAAGACTGGTCCTGTGCTTCCCTTGTTGCCGTGGCACCAGTCTCAGCGCTTATTGGTCTCTACATTTGTCTGTCGAGCACTTCCGGGGATACTTAGAAATGCAGCTTGAACATGTGAGTAGTAGGAACGTGTCATGTGCTCAACATGTCTTTGGTCTATAAGCAGTTGAAAGTCCTCTGAGGTGATGTGCTAATTTACTTTAACAATTTATAGATGGTTCATTTGCTGTGATCTGGTTTTTACATATATTGGTGTCTACATTTTGTAGTTGAAGAAGAGCTGGAGACTCAACCGGTATACATGCACGCAGCCGGTAAAGACAGCGTTACAGGAAAAGGAGAACTGCGCTGTTTACGTGCAGGTTTTGTTACCGGGATGCACCCGACCCGAAAAAACTTCAGTTTCACGTGAAAGAAAAACTGCATGCAAACGCGATACGACTGTTTCATGCCCTGTATGTTGAGTCTCTCTATTCATACCTCTCGTCACCCGGATGTGGGACACAAATCTTTAAGAAGCTGAGAGCAGTGTTACAATGTCTGTGTGCCTTTACGTTCATAAAGTCTGCTGTTAATAATATGAAAAATCAATTTACTGTGGATTTTTTTTTTGCTTTCAAATGTCGGCATTGAGTGTGGGATAAATCCTCTCGGTGTGGAATTAGGGGCTTTTGTGAAGTCCAGTGAAGAACTGTTCCTCAGAGGGAACAATTGAGGGGTATGCCTCTATTGCTGTCTGTGGAGTCTAACTGCAGGGCTCCTGTGGCCCTGTACACACTAGGTGGGTTTTAAACCATTTTTATAGCAGTTTACTGTATCATGCAGCCACATTGCTGCCTTAACCCGGTTTTTAAAGCGTTTTAAAACCTGCATCGTGTACAACTCTGGAACCTCACAGAGCGATGTTGTAACTGTGCTGTGCATAGTAGAGGACCAGCAAAGAATGGGATGAACATGGCAGCGTGTACACACCACACTTGTAAATGCAACCCTGTTTAAAATTGGGCTAAAGATTAGGGCCCGGATATTCAGACTGCGCCAGGCTGTGGCACAAGCCTGGGCGCAGCACTACTTGGCTGCGCAGGGGCGTTGACTGGGCAATATTCAACGGAGCTGCGCCATGGCACAGCATAGTTGAATATCGCACCCTGGCCACCCGCAGTGCGCAAGGCGCAGTGGCACTGCGCCAGTGCAAGTGGCCAGAGTGGAGCAGGGGGATGCGCTAGCACAAGTTCTTTTGCGCTATGCGCAACAACAGTGATATTCAAAAGTGCACATAAAAATGAGGCCATAATATATGCAAGGAGCAGATGGGGCCATTTGCTTGTCATTATGGCTCCATTTGCATGAAGGTAAACCGATTCCCGACTTGGCGTGGCCCTGCCAGGCAGCGGCCGTCGAGGACCCGTCGCCCTGCACGAAGCGTGGCAATGTGCCCCACAGCCTGATCGCGGGCTTAAGTAAAGAAATCAAGTCCTATATCCCTGGTGGTCCAGTGGACCGCTGTCAGCCCGATCGTGGGCTTAAGTAAAAATAAATCACGTCCTATATCCCTGGTGGTCCAGTGGACCACTGGCAACCTGATCGCGGGCATTTGTAAAAATAAAATAAAGTCTAGTATCCCTGGTGGTCCAGTGGACCGCTCGCAGCCAGATCGTGGGAATCTGTATTAAAAACATGAAGTCCAGTATCCCTGGTGGTCCAACGGTACCCACCACTGGACTGTGTAGTACGGTACAGGCTGCGCCCACATTGGCTCACGCTGTAGACCAATGGGCGTACAACTCTACGGTGTCATTGACGAGGCGGGTAGGGTGCTGCCGCCCGCGCTGACCGGGGAGCATAGCGGTGGGGCTCATTAGGCGGGTGGGGAAGGGGTACCACTGGACCACCAGGGATATTGGACTTTATGTTTTAATACAGATGCCCGCGATCGGTCCATTGGACCACCAGGGATATAGGACGGATTTCTTTTACTTAAGCATGCGATCGGGCTGACAGCAGTCCACTGGACCACCAGGGATATAGGACGTTATTATTTTAAACAGATGCCCGCGTCGGGCATGGGGGCGCCGCCATGGAGGTGCAGCCAGAGCTCTGGTGGAGCTGCCGTGTTGCGCGCCCTGCTCCGGCAGCTCACCTGTGGTGGGTGGCCAGCGTTGTTCCTTTTTTTTTTTTTGGCTTACTGTGTGCGTCGCCAAGTAGGGGTTGCGCATGCATGGACTCTGCACATCCGGGCTGAATAACCGGGATGTGCAGGAAATTTTCATGACATGCCCGCACCCGCGCCAAGATATTACTGATGCGCCCGGCAAGATCGGGATTTGTGCCAGGTACAGTCTCCATTTAAATATCGCCCGGCAAGATCAGTGGTTGGCGCCTACGCGCAACCCTTTTGAATATCTGGGCCTAGGTACCTAGCAGGGTTTTACCACATTTTTCAAAACAGTTTAAGGCCATGGTCACACTACAGAACTGTTTTTGAAAACCGTTTTTAAAACAAATTTAGCTAAACCATTTCAGTGCAGCCACACTGCTCTAACCATTTTTGATAATGGTTTAGCGTGGCCACACTGCTAGTGTTAAATCTGTTCTCCTTGTAACTATTTTGTGTTGAGTGCAACACACACAGCTGTGCTTGCCTAGACACACTGCAACTAGAACTGTTTTAGTTAAACCATTACAGCTTTAAACACTTTTACTCCTGGACAGACCTGTGAGTAAAACCATGCTAGCTCCAAAACGTTTTTAAAAATGATTTTAATTATTTAGCAGGGTTTAAAATCATTTTTGTTAAAATGTTTTAAGGGGATTGTAGTCTGTCTGCAAACAGTGCTAGGGGGATTTAAACCATTTTAAGGCACTTAAACCGTTTTAAGCTCCCCAGTGTGTTCTGGGCCTAAATGACGCTGTAATGGTTTAAATGAGGCAGTAATGTGTCTGCAAACTGTGTTAGCGCTTCTTAAACCGTTTTAACTTGAGCTGTGTTCACACTACAGCATGGTAATTTAAAATGTTTTTTTTAATACGGATTAATTACCATGCTGTAGCATCTGTGTAGTTCTGTTCACACTGTCCGTAGCGTGTTGTAAACCATTAATTAAAAATGGTTTACAGCATCTGCACTACTGCCTCGGGACTGGATTAACCATTAACCGGTTCCCAGTCAGAGGACATCCAGCTTCACGAAAGGGAACCATGCCAGACCATCCACACTGCAGGTTAGTCCTGATTTAACTCCCAAAACATTTTTAAAACAGTCTTTAAGCCTAGGTCTTATTGTCAATGCTGAATGTTTTCTTGCTGGTTTTGGCATTGGTAGTGCAGGAGTTAGGGAGACACATAATAGAAGTAGCAGTGAAGTATTGAACCGACATCAACCCAACCCCACCCTGCAGATAGTGACAGGCATTGGGGTGTGCGTTTGGGTCGCTGGCCATAACGCTCATGCTATTTCACCTCACCCTACTCTACAGAGTCTGACAAGTGTCACATTGTGCCTTGGGGTCATCTGGCCTTATACTCACCCCATTTCATAAGGAAGTACGTTGAGATGGTGCAGCATAGGAGAATGGGTTGAACTTTGGGGTTGAAGAGTCCAAGGCACACCTTGATGTCTGTCAGTGGCTGCAGGGTGGAGGTGGAGGACCAATGGCTTGAGCAGTACAGCAGACAATCCAGAGACACACCCCTGATGCCTGTTAGTCTGTACAGGGTGAGATGTAATGGTTAGAAACCCTAACGCCCTGGGCGTGTGCTGGTATTTGCACTCCAAATTTTAAAACATGGCCTTTTGTGACCCCACCTCATGAAAGCATTTGGGACCTCTGTTCATGAACAGTGCCCCTGTGATTTTGTTAATCTGTCTCGAACGTTGATTTCCCACAGTGACCGCGCCATTCTGCACCACATGAAAATGTCAGCTGCACCATTGATAAGGAGGTGTGAAGAGATGGCAATGTGGGAAATCTGGAATGAAAATATTAAACATTGTCGAAGTTAAGAGCGTGTGTGAAAACTGCACATCGCATGCTTGTAACACAGTCATTTACTGGAATTATTTCACCAAATTTTTAACATAGCCATTTTGGGATCTCTGCTCATGAACAGTGGCACTATGATTATCTTAATCTACCCGAACGTTGATTTCCCACAGCGACTGTGTGATTGTGCGCCAGACGTGCGAAACTACATTTCGGCAGGATGTGACAAATGACAGCTGAACTGTTCATAAGAAGGTCTGCAAAAATGACAATGTTGAAAATCTGGAGTGAAAATATTACAAATTCTCGAACTTACGACTGTGCATGGACACTGCGCAACGCACGCTTTAACATAGTCATTTTATGGAAACATTTTTTCACCAGATTTTCAGCATAGGCATTTTGGGACCTCTGCTCATGAACAGTGTTGCTGTGATTTTCTTACTCTGTTCTGAACATTGTTTTTCTACAGCGACTGTGCCACTGCGCGACAAATGTGCAAAAACACAGTTCAGGTAGGATGTGGGAAATGAAAGCTGTACTGTTCATAAGGAGGTGTGAAAAAATGGCAGTGATGAAACTCTGGAGTACTAATAATAAAAATTATCGAAGTTACGAGTGTGCGTGGAAACTGCACAACACACGCTTGTAAAACAGTCATTTTATAGACGTTTGTTCACCAAATTTTCAACATAGGCATTTTAGGACCTCTGCTCGTGAACAGTGTCACTGTCATTTTCTTACTCTGTCCCGAGCACTGATTTCCCACAGCAGCCATGCTATTCTGCGCCAGAAGTGCGAAAACACATTTTGGCCAGGATATGAAAAATGACAGCTGTACTGTTCATAAGGAGGTGTGGAAAAATGCACTGTTGAAAATCTGGAGTAAAATATTACAGATTTGCGAGATTCTGACGTGCATGGGCTTCGCATAGCGCTACGCTATAAACAGTCATTTTTTTCCACCAAATTTGC
The DNA here is from genome assembly GCA_016271365.2 of Neoceratodus forsteri. Classification (NCBI taxonomy): domain Eukaryota; kingdom Metazoa; phylum Chordata; order Ceratodontiformes; family Ceratodontidae; genus Neoceratodus; species Neoceratodus forsteri. The sequence goes on along the minus strand of CM057454.1, from coordinate 353,677,954 downwards.
AACATAGGCTTTTGAGAGCCCACCTCATGAACAGTGGCACTGTTGGTTTGATTAATCAGTCGAAGGAGTGATTCCGGCGCAGTGACATAAAATCTCCTTCGGGACCAAATAGCCATGACGGTAACTGAATTCATGAGGAGGGGTCCCAGTAACCCCATGTTGAAAATCTGGTGGCAAAATTCCCCAAAATGCCCGAGATATGCACCAAAGTTGAGAAAACCCTATTTATGCTATTATATAGCTTACCGGCATTTCTTCAGTTTGTGGTCGGCTTTGAAGAGTGCAGACGTGTTCCCGGTCCACCGAAGATCATCGTGCTGAGCTCCAGAGGTAAGTATGTGGTGGGGGTGTGTGGGGAGTTGGGGTACACAGTGGGTGGGCGCGGGTTAGGGAAGGGGGCTGCAGACTGCAAGGGCCAGTTTTCTACTTTACAGGGTAGAAAAAACATCAAAGTTTTTTTTTTGTTTGTTTTGTTTTACAGGTACATTTGACACGCTGGGTGGGCTCCCAGTGTGTCACCTGCGTCATTTTTTTTGTTTTTTTTGTTTTTGGGGGATGATGCCGGCGAGTTGGGCTCCCCGACGGCAGAATGAACTGGGAGGGTGGCATGATGATGCCAACAGGGGACTGGGCACACCTGAGTCAGCTTTTCTGGGGACTGTGCGAGGCGGACGGCACAGCTGCCGCCATGTCGCACTGAAACTTACACTGGGAAAGGCACGCCCTGCAATGAGGTGGAGCTCCCTCATTGCAGCAGCTAAAACCTTTCAAGGTGGTGGACTCGCTTTTGCACTGCTGTCATAGACAGCATGCAGTGTAATTCGTGCCACGGAGCCCAGTCCCAAAAAAGCAGTGGCGCCACAGGACCGCGCCTCCAAAATCTGCTGTTCCGTAGTTACGGCAACATGTTTCTTGCGCAGGCGCAAGACAACATAAAAATGGACTAGCAAGCGTGTGTAGTGCAAACATGAACCGTGCTAGGGCACTTTAAAACTGTATAAGCTTGTTAAACCGTTTTACATACTCTAGTGCGAACAAGGCCTTGGAATTAGACTTTGGGTTTGAATCCCACAGCCCCCACTTGCATACTGTGTGACCCTAAGCAAGTCACTTAACTTCCTTGTGCTCCCAGGTCGCACCTGTAAACAAGCTTTCAGCTTACCGTCTCTCTCCCCTGGTTAAAAAAAAACAAAAACATTTGAGCGCTGCCGCCCTTGCCCTAACTCTGGTCCAAGCTGACCTAAATATCTCCTATAAGTGGAGACTCTCTTTCTGTGTAGCACCTTGTCCTACTGAGAAATATTTACTGTCACTGTTCAGTAATAGTGTTTTACAGCCTTAGCTTCACCTACAATACTATCCACAGCTTAGTTTACAGTGCTTTAGTAGGTTAGTAGATAGTTTATGAAATGTTAGCCCAACATCTAATGTTCTCTGAGTTTTAAGTTCTATGTGTTCAGAGCGGGAAGGTCATGTCAGACGAATCTAATAGATTTCTTTGACTGGGTGACCAAAGTAGTAGACCAGGGAGGGGCTGTGGACATGGCCTACCTAGACTTTAGTAAGGCATTTGACACAGTCCCACACAAAAGATTAATAGTCAAATTAACCAGCCTGGGAGTGGGTCCCAGGGTGGTAGCCTGGGTAAAACATTGGCTGGACAACAGGACACAGAAGGTAATTGTAAATGGAGTCCACTCTGAAGAAAGAGGGGTTACTGGTGGGGTACCGCAGGGTTCAGTATTGGGTCCAGTCCTTTTTAATGTCTTCATCAGTGACATTGCAGAGGGACTGGAAGGAAAAGTATGCCTTTTGCAGATGACACAAGATCTGCAACAGGGTTGATACACAAGGAGGCGTGGAAAGGATGAGAAGGACTTGGCAAGGTTGGAGGAATGGTCAGAAGTATGGCAGCTAGGATTCAATAAAGAAGTGCAAAATAATGCACCTGGGAAACAAGAACCCAGTGGAAGAATACACAATGGGGGAGGTAGTAACAACAACAAAAGGAAGGGACCTGGGGTAATCATTATAAGGTTAGCAAGCAATGTGAGAAGACAGTAGGGGGCTGGGGTATACTGGGATACATAGGGAGAGGCATCAGCAGCAGAAAACAGGAAGTTGTTATCCCTCTGTACAGACAGTTGGTGAGACCCCATCTGGAGTACTGCATCCAGTTCTGGAGACCCCATCTCCGCAAGGACATAGACAGGATAGAGGCAGTCCAGAGGAGGGCAACTAAAATGGTGCAGGGTCTGCAAGAGAAGCCGTATGAGGAGAGACTAAAGGAGCTTAATATGTATACCCTTGAGGAAAGAAGGGTATACATATTAAGAAAGGGGGACATGATAGAAACTTTTAAGTACCTCAGTGGAATCAACAAAGTCCAAGAGGGTAGCATCTTTCAGAAAAGAGATGTACAAGAACAAGGGGACACAATTTAAAGATAGAGGGGGGCGGTTCAGGGGCAATGTGAGGAAGTATTATTTCACAGAGAGGGTAGTGGGTGCATGGAACAGCCTTCCTGAGGAGGTTGTGGGATCTAAAACTGTGGGAGAATTCAAGAATGCATGGGACAGACACAAGGCAATTCTTGTGGGGGGTAGGAAGAAATAGGCTGTTGGTTAAATAGGATCTGCGGCCTATCCTGTAGGTAGGGAAATGGGCAGACTAGATGGGCCAAGCGGTCCTTATCTGCCGTCAAAGTCTATGTTTCTATGTTTTAAGTTCAATTCTCTGAGTTTTAAGTTTTGTTCTCAGAGTTTTAAAATGTCAGACTTACCCGGTTAAGTTGATCGTTTTTCCGCTCTTAAAGTGTTACGTTTTGTAAACTTTGCTGTTTAAGTATAATCTTTGTCTCTCACTTTGGCCCCTAATCTCCCTAACTGCTCTGTACCTCTCTCTGGCTAGCTTGCTCTCCTGTCCCTCTCCTACCCTGTAATTCTACCCACCCAGAGCACTGCTTGCACCTCCTCTCTCAAGTCCCCTCCTCGATTTCTCCAAGCTGCCCGCTCAGTTCTATTGTTTATCTGGAAACCCTCCCCATCTGCCTCTACTTAACCCTCACCCCGGACTTTTGACCTAGCCGCTCAGGGCTTGGTCCTCGACGGACAAGCAAGAAGTGCTGCCTGGGAGCCTGAGCCACAGTCTCGCTGAGCTGCCTGGTGACCGCATTCACCACCAGACCCCCGATTGCTGCCTCTTCCACTGCGAAGGATCCAGGACCATAAGCATACCTCTTCACCCGGCTCGAACCCCTATCTGGTGGTTTGCCGGGAAACCATTGTTGGCTACAGCAGTCAGCCGCCTCAAGGTATGCTTGAATTTTGATTCCCCCTAAGTGTCTGTTTTACCAATAGCTTCTTATACGGAGCAACCACTAGGGGTGTTATCAAATCTGAGTTCTGTAATTCTCATCAGTGACATTTAGGGTACATAACCTGTGAGCTGTGGTTTTTATAGCTATTCTGAGGGCACTGTGATATTTTTTCTGGCAGACCTGGGCTCCAGGTTCTTCTTCCTCAAAATCCACCTCTATCATATTAAGGCCGGCATAGGGCCGATTTTACTGCTGAAGCTCAGTTCCTTAGGAGCTACCAATCTGGTGCCTCTAGCCCCTGTGAACTAATGCCTTCTCTTCCCTTTTTTTAGCTCTGCCATTGCATATTCTTTCAGCCCTAAACTGTGCCTCATTTGTTTTCTGTATCTATATATGAATTAATATATTGGCTCTCTAATAGCTACCTACACTCTAATTAAGCCGCTCGCTACCCTCTGTCTTCTTGCACTATTAAATTGGACTGCCATGACCACCCCCTGCTCTTGACAGTCTGAACCCTCTGATGGATGACTTCACTTTCTCAAACCTTATTGGCATGTCCACCCCTTATCTTGACTTCATCCAGCTGCTGTTCCTGAGGAGACATGCCTTTTTTATGGTAGAGGAGCAGAGGAAGTACCTGCTGTGCCATTCGCCTCCTCCTCCCTTTTACCATCGTAAGCTCTGGTTCCTCGCTCTACTAGCCCTCCTACTCTAGGGCGATGTGGAACTGAATCCTGGTCTCCCTTCTGATGTCTCCACTTGCACTCATAAAGGGCTACTTATAGCACACCACAGTATTAGGAGCCGCACATACAATCTTGCTGATCTGGAGGCCTGGGTTGCCCTGTACAGTCCAGATGTACTCTGCCTCTCTGAAACATGGCTCAAACCGGGGGTCCCGGACTCTGTCTGTACCCTTAACCCTACACACTGATACGTAGAGACTGGACGTCCTCCAAGCGGGGCGGAGGTGCTGCCCTGTATCACAAACATCACCACAATGTCTCCGTTGTCCCTTCCTCTGACTTACAAGTATGTGAGTCTCTTCGCACCACTATCTCAATGGGGCCAAAAAACTCCATATAATATGTGCCTACAACCCTCCCACCAGGGGTCTGGCAGGCCTAAAAGAGCTGCTTCTTGAAACCTCCCTCCACTCCAAACAGAACGATGTTATCATTCTAGGTGACTTAAATCTCAACTGAATGGGTAAATCCCAAAACACCTTCCTCTCTCTAATCCAAGGTCACGACCTCCACCAGCTTCTTATGGCGCCACTAGGGTCACTGTGTATACGTCTTCATCGACTGGATCCTGGTAAATTGACTTGATCATATCATCACTGCGGGGACCTTAGCTGATGCGCTGACAGACCACTTCCCTGTCTTTTGTGTCTGGAGGCCTGGGGTTATATCCCCTCCACCACCGCGGTACGTTTCCTTTCCTAATTTTGCTAGCCTGGATCATGACAAGTTCCTGTCTGATCTCTCTTTAGTTGACTGGTCCTCCTTGTATCCGGCCAATAACGTGGAGGTGGCCCTTAGTCTTTTCCTCGGTGTATTCCTTGAACTTCAGCATAAGCACATTCCTAACGTAACCCGAAGGATAAGAGGTAAGCAGACTCAGCTGCACAAAGACCTACTGTCTCAACTGCGTACCAGAGATAAAAGCTGGAAGAAATATAAAGTGTTGCAGCTTCCAGCTGACTTTGCTACCTACAGGGCCTTGCATAACTCTTGCAGAAAACAAGTCAGGGCCTCCAAAAGCTCCTGTTGTAAGAGCCTCTTGCATAGCTCCGCTGGTGACCCACGGAAATTCTGGGCCCACGTTAAGACCTTTCTCGGAGCCTCTCAATCAAATACCAGGAACTATACAATACTAAGGACAGTACACTGCAGTGATCCTACAGGATTGACAGGCAGGAGAGAAGAGGGGGAGGAGTAGCTCTCTATGTAAAGGAAGGGATAAAAGCAACTGAACAAAAGAGTAAACAGGGAGGGGAGGAGAGGAGGCACTGTGGGTCACCTTGGAGACTGGAAAGGGCACCACAATCCGCACAGGGGTTGTGTACAGACCCCCATGTCAGGGGGAGGGAATGGACAGGGATATGATAGAAGGCATTCTTAGGATGACAGAGAAAGGGGAGATACTGTTGATGGGAGACCTGAAAGTGCCAGATGTTAACTGGAGCACATTTGCTGCAGCCACATCCAAGAGCAGGGCCATTCTAGATGCCCTACAGGTGGCAGGCCTCAGACAGCTAGTTTCGGAACTCACTCGTGAGGGAGCAATCTTAGACCTCGTACTCTCAAATGGGGACAGTGAGAGGATCTCAGATCTAGAAGTGGGTTGCCATCTGGGAACAAGTGACCATCAAACAGTGTGGTTCACGTTAAACTCAGCTACAGAGTCAAGCCATACAAAAGTGAGGGTACTGGACTTCAGGAGGGCTGACTTTGGCAAGATGGGAGAGTGCCTCAGAAAAGCACTAGCAAACAGGCTAGAAGGAGGGGTGGAGCAACAATGGGGAATCATCAAAACTGCCATCACAGAGGCAACAAGCCTTTGTGTGAAGCAAATAAACAAATCAAAATGAAAGAAAAAGCCACTATGGTTCTCAAAAGAGGTGGCTGGGAAAGTCAGGGAGAAAAAGATAGCATTCAGGAAGTATAAGGAAACACAGAAGGAGCAGGACAGAGAGCTGTACCAGTTAAGGCAGAAGGAAGCAGGAGGAAGTCAGAATAGCAAAGGCCCAAACTGAGGAAAAGATAGCCAACTCGGTTAAGAAGGGGGATAAAACCTTTTATAGGTACATCAGAGAGCGTAGAAAGACAAAGGGAGGGATAGTGAGGCTGAATAGAATGAATGGTGGGTGGGCAGAGAGGGACAGTGAAAAAGCAGGGATACTGAACGAATATTTCTGCTCAGTATTCACAAAAGGGGAGGGGGAAGTGCCTAATCCAATTAGCAGAAACACTCTTGATAGGGGGGTCGATCCCAGCCCTTTCACAGAAGAAAGGGTTCTGCAAGAACTCCTAAAACTGAAGGTGGACAAAGCAATGGGGCCTGATGGAATTCACCCCAGAATTCTAAAAGAATTAAGGGGGAACTAGTGAAACCACTGACTACTCTTTTTTAATAAATCACGGGAGGATGGTGTGGTACCCGAAGACTGGAGGAAGGCGGATGTGATTCCTTTCACAAAAGTGGGACCAAAACAGAGGCAGGAAACTACAGACCTGTCAGTTTGACCTCTGTGGTAGGGAAAGTGATGGAGTCACTTCTGAAGGAAAGAATTGTTGAGTACCTTGAGGCCAGTGGGGCACAGGACCCAAGGCAGCATGGGTTCACAGCGGGAAGGTCATGTCAGACAAATCTAATAGATTTCTTTGACTGGGTGACCAAAGTAGTAGACCAGGGAGGGGCTGTGGACATGGCCTACCTAGACTTTAGCAAGGCATTTGACACAGTCCCACACAAAAGATTAATAGTCAAATTAACCAGCCTGGGAGTGGGTCCCAGGGTGGTAGCCTGGGTAAAACATTGGCTGGACAACAGGACACAGAAGGTAATTGTAAATGGAGTCCACTCTGAAGAAAGAGGGGTTACTAGTGGGGTCACCGAGGGTTCAGTACTGGGTCCAGTCCTTTTAATGTCTTTATAAGTGACATTGCAGAGGGACTGAAGGAAAAGTATGCCTCTTTGCAGATGACACAAAGATCTGCAACAGGGTTGATACACAAGGAGGCATGGAAAGGATGAGAAGGACTTGGCAAGGTTGAAGGAATGGTCAGAAGTATGGCAGCTAGGATTCAATGCAAAGAAGTGCAAAGTAGTGCACCTGGGAAACAAGAACCCAGGGGAAGATTACACAATGGGGGGAGGTAGTAACAACAACAAAAAAGGAAAGGGACCTGGGGGTAATCATATCAGATGACCTTAAGGTTAGCAAGCCGAGTGAGAAGGCAGTAGGGAGGGCTGGGGGTATACTGGGATACATAGGGAGAGGCATCAGCAGCAGAAAACAGGAAGTTGCAGCGTTCATTCTAGGAACCAAATTTGGTGGGTCAATGACCCACTGACCACTGAAAAGGTGGGTCATTTAAGGAAAATGTGGGGTCATACATGACATTTCTTTAAAAAAAATTGTATACAGAAAGAATTTTAACTAACGCGGCATCAGTATCATAAGCAAAGCTGATGAACTAGCAAGTGCAGATCAACTGGAGTGTAACTTGTGACTCAGAAAATAAATTGCATTTTATGATGTCAGAGGTGGATAGCAGTTTACAAGAGAAGGCACTGATATCTCTGTCACTGCCGAGCATCGGCATCATAGGCCTCAGGCAACAGCCACAGTCGGTGTGTGTCCATCCAGTAGTTGTGTCTGGAGTGTTCACAATGTGGTAAACTGTGAATTTTGCCAGCAAAAAATAAAAAAGCACCAGAGAGACCCTTGCACTCTTATGAGAGAGAGAGAGAGAGAGAGAGAGAGAGATAAGAGATGAGATATTTGATCATTTTGGAAGAATACACAGGCATTAACAGCCCTAGTAGAGTCCTGATGGCAGTTTACAGTAACAGATCTAACATACAGCCTCCCTCAGCTAACTATAATATCCCTATTAATTTAATATAAGCCAGCGCAGCATGATATCAAGAGGGATAAATTAAAATATCAGTCACAGTTCGGTTATGTGTACTTATAAGTCAGTCAGTGCAGTCCCATGTTGGAATAACCGCCTCTGTTTTTTCCCTCCAAATATTGATTGCAGAAAGAAAATCAAATTCAGCCTGGCAAGGTCCCTCAACCGCAACAGTCAGCAGATCACTGACTCTAGTAGCAGACAGTCTATTTCTCATGCTAGTTTTTACAATGTTCTGGGCACTGAAGCCCCTCTCACAGTCTGCTGTATGGACTGGGGCAGTTAATGCCAATGCAGCCAGTGTCAAAAGATTTGGGAAGTCTGACTTATGATATTTGTTAATGAACCCCCAAAGAGTTTGCATGTTGTCCCTGGTATCCCTCTCTCACAACAAGTGACTTCAGCAGTTCCCATTCTGCTTTGGTGTGGTCTGCATCCACAAGTGGTGGTGCCACTGTCTCAAACTGTTTGTGTTTCTGCTCTTGACCGTAATGATCAAGCAGCACGCAGATTTGTTCATTTCCCAGGTTTCAAGATCGTCTTTAGAAAGGCTGCTGACAGGCCTAAGACCCAGTACTCCAAAAGCAGCCAACTTGTTTCTGTCATACCTAGGAATCTGTCTTTTAAATTTGCAACCAAATGGTCAATGAAATGGTCCTTGATTGAAAAGTTTTGCCCCCTTAGTATGTGATGCCCTTGAACACCAGCCTTCCCTCCTCATCTTCCTGGATATCCTTCTCCACTTCATGTAGATACATTTTTCCTTTGTTCCAGATTTTATTTTTTCTAAATCAGAGAAGCACTTCTCCAGATTGACATGGACCATCGAGATGTCCAGATCTCTTTTCTGAAACACTACACTAAGCTGGGTAATTACAGCAAGTACATCCATTAGCATATAGGTTGACATTATAAAGTCATATTTGGACATTTTTAAGGCATAACCTTTTGCTCTAGCATTCGTCTCATTGCAGAAAAAAGTGAGAAGGGAGTCTAGAGTGTGATGAACGGTCTCAACCGCTTTGTAAACTGCTATCCACCTCACATCATGGACCTCCTTCACTTTTAGAGTTGGTTCCTCCAGCATTTCTTGTATTTGTTTTAGTTTGTCAACTCTTTTGGCTGATCTTTTAAAATGGTAGAAAACACCAGTTAGCACCTCTTGGTATTCTTTTAGGTAGGGGACAGAGTCTGCTGCTTGTGAACTACATAGCGCAACCCTATGAGCAACACAATGTATATTTACTAGCATTGGGTTTTCACGCAGCATGTGCCCAGTGACTCCTCATCAGTCCCTGTCATGACTTTTGCTCCGGCTACTTCCCAATCCCATTACTTTTTTCATGCTGATTTTTTCCTGGCTAGGAATTGCTTTAATTCTTAGCTATCCCTGCTCCAGTGGCATCAGAGATCTGTAAGTTCTCTAGAAAATGAGTAGATGGTACAAAACTTTCAGGATCAAGCACTCTTGCATACAATACTAGTTTTTGGCGACAGTGATGTCTGTGCTCTCATCACAAATTAATGTGATGTATGGGCTATTTTCTAATTTTCTACTTGTTTCCTGCCTAATTACAAAGGCTATGCATTCGAGGATGTCATTGGCTGTAGATTCTGATGAATATGAGGCATTCTTGGCCACAGACAGTTTGTCAACAAAAGGACAGTCTAAACTAGACAAAATTCCATTAAACTTGTATATTTATGAACTGGCAAGTTTTCTTTGGCCATCCAATAAACACTCTTCATGGCAACTAGAATAGCTTGTTCTTTTCAGATATAGCTTTTCTGAATGTATGCTGCAAAGCCCCTGCATATTTTCAGCTGCCATAGCATCTCTGTGATCTGCTGAGTCAGCATGCCTAGTCAGGTGCTTGTCCTGAAATTGTCAGTGCCAGAAGTCAGAGTATTTTGTTTCTTTCTACTGATGCACACAGCACAAGTCATCACATTTTTTTCTGAATTATATCTCAACCACCTGTACATTGTGAGCCAGCGGCCCTGAAAATTACGTTTAATACTGGCCACATGGGACTGGCTACTGAGTAGTTCACAAGCAGCAGACTCTGCGTCTAAATCAAGTTGGCTAGTACTGTCACCAGGTTCCAACTGTGTGTCCACAGTGACGGACAACACAGTCTGCTTCTCAGAGGACAGAACTGGCACCACATTGCTCCCATTTGAATTTTTAGAAGACCCTGATCCTGATGCAGCAGTACATAGTCTCTTAGGTGCAGAAGACATGAAAAATGTTTTAATGTTCACTTGTTTTTTTGCCATGACTGCTTTATTTTACAAAATCTCAACAGGCCTTGTTTTTTATATTCTTACGAGGAGGGTGACTGAGAAAGTAAGTAAGAATGCCCAAATAATATGGTTGACGTGTCTGTGTCACTGACAAAATGTTTTAATAAAAAACAATTTGACAGATGTCTGTGTCCGACTCTTTTATTTTATTTTACACCATATGCAAACAAGGTAGTACAGTCAGAGGGAATTCAGAACTCTAGCAGTCACTGTCTGCTTGCAGCTCCTTTATTTTTCTGTCCCACCCACCCTGCTTTTTCCTAAAATTAAAGTTATTTTCCTTTCTTTTCTATAGCAATGTAATTGCAGATATGTATATTTTTTAACCATTCCTTGTAATAATGCAACTCTCCACTCCAAAACGTGTAGAAGCAAAGACAGAGCCCTGCCCTTGCTTCTTTACTTCAAGCTCACTAACTTCTGCCTCTTACAAACTATTAAAGTTAACAAAACACACTGCTTTCCTCTGCTTTATTTCTTTTCTTGTTTTCTGTTCACTGTGACTTAACTGCCACCTTTTAAGTGAAAATTACTGTGACAGCCCCTCCTCACACTCCTCTGCTCAAGTGTTATAATTTATCTATTTTTTGTTTTTCTGTTTTTCCCCTTCAGTTTTATCAACAGTCTGAGACTGCTGTGGCTTTCTGTGACAAGAACCCGACCAAGTTACTTCACACACTGCACAGCCACCAACTGATCTATTTTATTCAGTGATTTCCTTGCTGATATTTAGTTCTTTAGTCACTTGACTTGTTGATGAAGTGACCCTTCTTATCCCTGTTGTCTCATATTCAAATAACCTCCCTGTTCTCCTTAAGATTAAGCTGCAGTCATCACTGTCCACAGAGTTCTTAGACTCAATTCTCCAAAGTTTTACCCCCACACTGAACACACACACTGCCTCCACCCAACCACTGATTTTTAGGAGCTTGGTCTGCCTGGAGATCATTAAGGCAGAGACCCCCAATCAGCCCTGGCTCCTACTAAGTACTTGCTGCTGCTCAAAGCCAAAATCTTTTGCCAAATAAAGTTATCGACTGGTGTGGCTGTTATCTGAGAAGCTGTAATAGCCTATGTTAACTAAAGATCAAGTTTGAAGTGAGAACTGTCGCTCGATGGGAATGTGCTGCCTGCTTACTCCACGCGTCTCCAACCATCTGCGCAAGCAACTGTAAACCACGCGGTCTTGGTAGCTCAATCTGTACCATGTGATGCGTCTCTGTGCACATCACATGGTACAGATCAAAAGTGCCTGCCCATCAAACAATTTCAACCACTCCGTGGCTGATGAAGGCGCTAACTCCTGCCCCAATCTGCCCATCTCGGGCTGGTGATGTGTCTTGGACCTATGGGCACCAGTTATTGTGAGAGAGAGCTTGAAACCACGCCCCAAAGTGCATTCTTGCCTGGCACAGTCAGTGTGCCTCTCAAGCTCATGGAGGACGAACTCCTCCAATCTACAGCTGCTGAAGACTGCAACATGCCCCCAGCCCCAAGGGCATTCTTCATTCAGCAGCGCTCCATCCTCGTCTGTATTGCTTTAAAGGGCTGCGCTCGGTGCCTCCCTAAAATGCCTCCGGGATAAAGATATACAGTCACAGACTCTGACTGTCATTAGGCGCGCGTGCACTGGCCCAGGTCATAACAACACAGGCCGCGCCTAAAAGGCTCACAGAGCAGTTTAAATAGTGGCCAGTTTTGCCGCCGGGCGCGCCATTGGCGCGACCCCGCGGCCTGAAATGAACACTGAAGTTGTTATCCCTCTGTACAGACAGTTGGTGAGACCCCATCTGGAGTACTGCGTCCAGTTCTGGAGACCACATCTCCGAAGGACATAGACAGGATAGAGGCAGTCAGAGGAAGGCAACTAAAATGGTGCAGGGTCTGCAAAGAAGCCATCACGAGGAGAGACTAAAGGAGCTTAATATGTATACCCTTGAGGAAAGAAGGAAGGGGGACATGATAGAAACTTTTAAGTCCTCAGTGGAATCAACAAAGTCCAAGAGGGTAGTATCTTTCAGAAAAAGAGATGCAAGAACAAGGACACAATTTAAAGATAGAGGGTGGTTCCGGGGCAATGTGAGGAAGTATTTTTCACAGAGAGGGTTGTGGATGCATGGAACAGCCTTCCTGAGGAGGTTGTGGGGTCTAAAACTGGGGGAGAATTCAAGAATGCATGGGACAGACATAAGGCAATTCTTGTGGGGGGTAGGATGAGATAGGCTGTTGGTTAACTAGGATCTGCGGCCTATCCTGTAGGTAGGGAAATGGGCAGACTAGGTGGGCCAAGCGATCCTTATCTGTTGTCAGAGTCTGTTTCTATGTTTCTATCCTAGCACAATTGCTAACTCCTTCAACCGCTTGTTCTCAGACCTGTCCAACTTTACCTTCCCCTTTCAGGCCACCCAGCCAGTCACTCCTACCCTTCCTGCCTCAACGGACACTACTACCCACTCAACAACTAATCCTGCTGAACTCTTATCTCTGAGAACACAAGTACAGGTTCCAACTCCTTGGAATCTAGGCTCCTAAAAATAGCTGCCCCTCTTATTGCTGCTCCACTGGCTAGAATCTTCACTTTATCTCTCTCCAACAGCACATTTCCAGGCATCTGGAAAACCACCTGTATAACACCTATAGTCAAAAAGGGTAACCCCAAGGACATTTCCAACTACAGGAAAAACTCGTTGCCACCCAACCATTGACTACTTGACAAAATACAACTTCCTTTCTGACACTTGGCTTGGTTTTCACAAGGGTAATAGTACCTCCACTGCCTTGCTAAAATTCACTACCGACACACACTCTTCTATGGACTCTGGTCTCTTAATTGGGTCTGTTTTTTATTGACCTGACAAAGGCATTTGACCTGGTCGATCACCCCCTACTTCTCTCCTCCCTGCGACACATTGGTTTCTCTCCCCGGTTGTGGCCTGGTACAATAGTTACCTGTCTAATAGAACGCAGGTAGTTAAATTTAACTTCTCCTTGTCAGATGGTGCTACCATAAACATAGTCATTCCCCAGGGCTCCATCTTGGGGCCCCTCTTATTCTCTCTTTACATAAACGACATTGCTAAGGATCTCCGATCCTGTTCAACTCTCCTCTATGCTGATGATTTGGTGCTCTATACCAGCTCCAGAAGTGTTCAGCATATTAATACCTGCCTCTCCGCTGACTTTACAAATGTCCAAAACTGGCTTGTTGCCCATAAGCTTTTACTAAACTCTAATGAAATCCAATCCATGCTGTTTGGTTGTGCCCCAAGACTAAGAGTCTGCTACATTGAACTGGCAGTCCGTGGCCCAGTTGGTCCTCTGATAGAAAATGTCACCTCCTTTAAGTATCAAGGAGTTTTCCTAGATCAGTCTCTGGATTTTAATCTCCATATTATGGCCACCTATAATGCAGTCAACAGCAAGCTTGGAATCACTTACAAGACTAGCTACATGCTTACCCCCCTCTGCCAAGCTTGCAGTTGCCTGTGGAATCCTCCTTCCTGCCCTCGCCTATGGTGCTCCCATCTACGCTGCAGCACCTAAGGCAACCCTTCAAAAGTGGGATGTTACTTATAACATATGCCGCTATGCATCTTCATCCCACCGACTCAAGCACCACTGCCAACTCTATGGCGACCTGAACTGGCTAGCCCCCTCTTCTCTCAGGCAGTATTTTCTTGGCTCCTTGACTGACATGGTGATTAGATCTCAAACTCCTGTTGCCCTTGCTGATATGCTACTTCCCTTCTTCTCCGCCTATGGCCTGCGCTCAGCCGATAAATCCCTTCTCCAAGTGCCTAGGTGCAAAACATCCAAAGGATCTAGTGCCTTCTCTCACTCTGCCCCCTCAGCTCTGGAACTCCTTACCTTTGTCATTATGTAAGGCTAGTTCCCACGCCTGCTTTAAAAAGGAGCTGCGGCATTTCCTATCCTTATCTAACCCCTACACATGTTTTGACCCACCTTAACTCTCAGCTGCACTCTTGCCTACTACTCTCCCTTCTGTTTGAGCTGGGCCTTCCAGCCCTGCCTTGATCTTACAGATATGCTGCTAGAACTTAAATGGGTAATTAGAATGTCCTTAAATACTGTCTGCTGCTTACTCCCCAATACGATGCTCACTTAACTCTATCGTACATTGTGCACTGTATATTTCAACTGATTGTAACCTTGTACTTTCTTTCCTGTTACCTATTGTATATTACTGTCCTGGCCTTGTACTCGGTGGCCATACTGAACTTACTGTTTTAATTTGTAATGTGTTCACCCTGTTTTCTTATTTATGACGTATTGTCATGCATTGTTTTCCCCGGTTTTATTTCTGTCTGATTGTTGTATTCTTTTGGGTCGTGTCTGAATATGGTCATATTATGGCTACTGTACATACTCGGTCAACAAAAACTAAATAAATAAGAAGCCTAGTGTGTACAGAGATGGCTGCCTGTATTTTACACAGAAGTGGAGCCAATGGGCTGTTATTGGTTACATGGGAAAACGGAGCAATTTGGCTTCCACAGAAAACTATGAAATCTACAGAAAATCACAGGACATGCCCTGGAGTTAGAGGGAAAAGACCACATTGACTGGGGCAGGGAACACTGTAAATGTTTGCTTCCCTCAAAGCTTTGTTGGCTCTAAATCCACACCAAGGTGTTGGGAGCCCTGATGGTCTTGACTCCAGACTCCTGTGTCTCTGCTTCTGCCATTGCTGTCCCTGTGGGGGTCTTGTTAGTTGAGCTGTGGCCTTCATTAATCTGCAGCTCACCATGATAATGTCTTAAAGGACAAGCAAACGAGCAAAATGTACAAACCACCACTGAAAAATCTGAATACATGGTGACTTACATTTCAAGCTCACCTTTTGAATGCTGTGTTTCATTTTACAGAAATTGCAGATTTAATCCTGTTTCATCAAGTGTAAAAAAGATACAGACCGGGTCTTCTGTTTAAAATCTGCACTCTGTCATGTATCTAAGATGGCTGCAACATCTTTATAGAATGATGTCATCGGAGCGACAGTGCTCGGGGGTGAACATGCAGTGTCTATGGGGACTTGTTAAACATAGTTGTTAAACTGAGTCATTTATTGTACACCTGTACAATAAATGAGCTAATAGATGCAATGTAAAGTTAATAAAACAACTATATTTAATAGGTCCCTGTGTGTATGTTCATTTTGGGGCACTGTCGGTCCGATGACGCCATTCCGCAAAGATGTCACGGCCATCTTGGGCACATGCTGGAGTGCGGATCTTTTAAATAGGAGACCCAGTTTGTTTATCTTTTTTACACTAGAAGAAATGGAATTAAATCTGCAATTTCTGTAAAGTGAAGCACTGCATTCAAAAGGTGAGCCTGTAGTCTGAGACACCCATGTATTCCAATTTTTCGTTGGTGGTTTGTACATTTTGCCTGTTTACTTGTCCTTCAAACAGTGATGAAAATTAGGTCGCATTCATTTCAATGAAGCATGCCTATGCGCTCTCCCTTGCTGCATGTCATAACGTGCCTGAGTGCGAGAGTGTGTAAATGAACTGGGAAGTGGAAGGGATCAGCGATTAGCTGGCCACCTTGTCTGGGCCAAACTTCATTCCCTTCCAAATAAATATAGGCTGGCAAGAAAATATTAAAACAGGCAGTTGCTGCCAGCAACATCCACCTGTATGCATACATTGTAGCTCAGACCACATTGCCTTTATCATAGAAACGTAGAACTTGTTGGCAGAAAAGGGCTGCTTGGCCCACCCAGTCTGCCAAGATGGTCCCTGCCTAGTCTGTCTCCTCAGACTCTCAGGGTTCATTTTTGGGTGGGGGGATTGGGATAATTTTGACCCACCTTTTCTTCTACCTCGGGGACAACCTGCTCATTACATAGATACATAGATACATAGACAGTGTCGGCAGATAAGGGCCTATGGCCCACCCAGTCTGCCCATTTAAGTTTGTAAGTTCAGTTTATGTTTTCCAGGAAGTCTGTTGCCCCATACCCCTGACCTCCAGAATTCCTTTATGTCTATCCCATGCATTCTTAAATCCCGTGATTGTTTCAGCCCCCACCACCTCCTCTGGCAGGGTGCTCCACTTGTCCACCACCGTTCTATGAGAAATTCCTCCTCACGTTTCCTCTGAATCGTCCTCCTCCAACTTCATCCCATGCCCTCTAGTCCTGGAACATCTTTTTCGCTTAAAAATAGTGCATTCCTGCCCTGTTCCTCCCTGTAAGATACTTGTATGTCTCTATCATATCCCCTCTCCCTCCTCTCCTCCAGGGAGTACATGTTCAGTGCCTTCAACCTGTCCTCATAGGGACTTGTGATGCAATCCATGCACCATCTTTGTTGCCCTCCTCTGAACCTTCTCTACCCTGTCTATGTCCTTACGTAGGTAAGGTCTCCAGAACTGCACAGTGTACTCCCAGGTGCGGCCTCACTAGTGTCTTGTATAGTGGAATTATGACCTCCTTTTCCTGCTGGTGATGCCCCTGCCTATGCATCCCAGCATCCATTTGCTTTACCTGCTGCCTTGTCACACTGTTTCCCTGCCTTGAGGTCATCAGAGATGATAACTCCAAGATCCCTTTCCTGCTTGGTGCATGCTATATCCTCACCCCCAACTGATATATTGTGCCAGGGTTTTGTGCCCCATATGCATTATCTTGCACTTCCTTGCGTTGAATTTCAACTGCCAAACCCTGACCATTCTTCAAGTTTCTGCAGGTCCTTCTCATTCTGTCTACACCCTCTGGTTGTGTCTACTCTGTTACAGAGCTTTGTGTCATCAGCGAACAGTGAAATTCTGCCTTCTAGGTCCTGCGCAATGTCACTGATGAAGATATTAGAAGTACCGGTCCCAGCACTGATCCTGTGGTACCCCACTGGTCACTCTTCCCTCTGTGGAGTGACAGCCATTTACCACCACCCTCTGTGTCCTGCTGCCCAGCCAGTTACCTACCACCACACTACTGTCACCTGCCCCCATATTCCCAGTTTGTGCAATAGTCTTCTATGTGGCACAGTGTCAAAGGCCTTGCTGAAGTCCAGATAGGCCATGTCCACTGCCCTCCCTGATCCTCCTAGTCACCCAGTCAAAAATTCGGCAGGTTGATTCAACATGACCTTCCCTGATGGGAAACCATGCTGCCTTGGGTCCTGTAGTCCATTGGACAACCAGATGTTCCACCAATCTCTCCTTCAGTAGTGCTTCCATGATCTTCCCCCACTACGAGGTGAGGCTGACTGGTCTGTAGTTCCCGCTTCCTCTTTGTTCCCACTTTTGTATAAGGGGACTACATCTGCTATCCTCCAGTCTTTGTGTACCTCCCTGTTTCTAGTGATCGGCTAAACAGGATAGCAAGAGGTTCAGCCACCACCTCTCTTAGTTCTTTAAGGACCCTGGGTGCACCCATCTGGCCCCATTGCTTTATCAACTCTTTTGCTTCCAGTTCCTTCAGGACCCTTTCTAGGTGTAAAGGGACTTGTGTCCATTTCTGCACCATTCTCACCCTTGTACTCATTCAGACCCATTACCCTCCTCTTCCTCAGTAAAGACTGAGCAGAAATACCTGTTCAATATGTCAGCTTTACTGTTGTCATCCTCACAGCCCCTTCCTCCCCTTCAGTCTCACTATCCCTCCCTTTGCCTTTCTTTTTCACTTATGTACCTGTAAAGGTTTTGTCCCTCTACCCACTGATTTTGCAATGTTGTTCTGTCTGAGCTTTGGCTTCCCTTACTACCTCCCTGCCTCCTTTGCTTCTCCTGGTACTTCTCCCTATCCCCTTCTGCCTGTGTCTTTTGTATTGCCTGAATGCAATCTTTTTGGCTTTCACTTTCTTTGCTACCTCTTTGGAAAACCATAATGTCTCCTCTTCCTTTTCCTCTTGCTAACCTGCTTAATACATAATTCTGTTGCTCTTGTAATCCCCATTTTAAATACTTCCCACTGTTCCTCAACCCCTGATTCCTGCCCCATTCCCCTTAATGCCTCTTTCAAGTATCTCCCCATTTTCCCCAAAGTTTGCCCCCCTAAAATCCAGGATACGTGTTTTTGTGTGGTTAGGTTCTGCTCTTTCTGTGATTTCAAACCACAGTGACTGGTGGTCACTGTTCCCCAGGTGCTCCCCACTCTTACCCCCATCACTGTCCCTGTTTGTGAGCACAAGGTCCAGTATTGCCTTCTGCCGAGTTGGTTCCATGACCAGTTGCTTGAGGAAGGCACCCTGAAGGGAGTCCAGGATAAATCTGCTCCTAGTTGATGCTGCTGCTGGGATGCTCCAGTCCACATCTGGAATATTGAAGTCTCCAACCAGTACTACCTCACCCTTGTCTGCCATCCTCTGGATGGCTAGCATCAGCTCCCTATCTGTTTCTGTTTCTCATTGCTATAGAGGTTTTAAACTGCTGTTTTATGAATCTGGGCTCGGCTGAATAACATGACCCATTGTTTTTTTTGTTTTGTTTTTGTTTTTCATTTGACCCTTACTTTTTATATCCAATGGGTCAGTGTCTCACATAGATAAATATCTGAAATGAACCCTGGTCTCTAACCAGTCTCTGGTGACCCTCCCACCTCCCTGCCTATTTATCAGTATTCCCCCTATGTCTGCCCCATGCATGCTTGAAGCCCCCTACTGTTTTCACTTTCAGCACTTCAGCTGGCAGTCTGTTCTAGGCGTCCACCACTCTTTCGGTTTACTAGTACTTCCTCACTTCCCTCTTAAACTCCCCCCCTTCCAGCTTCATCACAAACCATCATAAACCACAATTAGACTTCACAATCTGCAGAACTGGTTCTCAGCTAATCATCTTGTACTAATTCAGAAAAAGACCATTTGTATGTTCTTTGGAACTAAACACTGGCTTAATATTTCAGGTCCCATTACATCCATTCTTGAGATACTGTTACTTTGGATAATGGAACTCAGTTTATCATCTTGAAGCAAAGCTCAGAACAGCAAGGGGCACTAAATTCTGGGATAAGGCATTTTTTTGCTACATTTGCAAAAAAACATAAAGTCAAAGGGGGCATTGTGCACTTTAAAAAAGGGCAAGTTGGGGAGAAGAGAGACAGGGTAAGGCTGAGATTCTAAATCGGTACTGTACTTCAGTTTGGTATTTACCAAGGAGAAGTAAGGGCCGTTACCAGAGTGCAAGTTAGGGTGCAAAAGTAAGGAGACAGGGAGCTGTATCAAACAGAGCCATGTCACAGAGACAAGGGTGCAAGAAGGGTTGATGGGACTGTTGGGCAAATCAATGGGACTGCATAGTGTGCTTCCCAGGATACTAAAGGAAGCATCGGAAGTACTAGCAGCACCACAGGCAGACATTTTCAATTACTCTCTGGTCACAGGAGTGGTTCCTCTGGATTGTAGAACTGCCATTGTAATGCCTCTGCATGAAAGCCTCAAGAAGGATGAGCCAGGAAACTCCAGACAGTTTTTTTTTTTTTTTTTAATTCTCTGTTTTAGGGCCCCTGTACGCCACTGCCTCCACTATTCCTCCGGTCCCTTAGGTGCCTGGCTTCACCTATCCCTGGTCCCCTACTGTGACCTACCTCCATGTGTTGCTGGTATCAGCACCCCTGGGCAGGGAAGGAGGGGTAGGTCTCTCCTCCTACCTGCATGATTCTCATCAGGCCAGTTGCTGAGGGTTCCTGGGTTGGTCCCTTTCGGTCCAGCGGGGCCATGTCGTCAGTGTCATTTTTCTGTCAGTTTCTCCCGTCCCGTAGAGATGCAGTGGCACATGTGAGAGGCCCAGGCAGTCTGTAAATGCTATTGCATGCTGCCATGCTGGACCGCCAGCCTGCGTCTCTACCTCCCACAGCACCCTCGACTGCACTGCCACCTGTGGTCACCCAGGTGGCAGTATTGCAGCGAGGGCAGTGACCCACCCATCCCCAAGGAGGGACACTCTATCTTCCTCTCTCCCTGGCTGAACCCTGAGGGCACGAGCTTGTTCCCAAAATCAGGGTTGCCAGCATTGCGAGCGGTAGTGCTACTGCTGTGCCAACAGGCCAGTCTCCATTCATATCTGTAGTGGGAAGGTACTTGAGTCTGTAATAAGAGAAGGCTTAGTGAATTTCCTAGAGGTAAATAGGTTAGAAGATGATAGACAGCATGAGTTCACAAAGGGGTAGTCATTGACAGACAGACCTGATAGTTCTTTGAGTAACAAGAGTGGCAGATAAAGGACAGGGTGTTGACGTAACGTATCTAGACTTTAGTAAGGCCTTTTATTCTCTCCCCCACATTAGGCTAGTCATGAAAATGAGGGACATGGGGTGGGGGGTAGAAGAGCAGTGCAACATGGGGAGGAAAAATGGCTGGGAGGCAGGACACAGAGAGTACTATAATTGTAAATGGTGACTCATCAGGTGTTAGAGGTTACAAGCTCAATTTCACAGGGCTCAGTCCTGGGTCCTGTGCACTTTTTTTTTTTTTTTTTTTTTTTACTTTTTTATTCAAATGGTCATGTCATTCATATTGTTTACATACACACACACACACACACACACACACATATACACACATACATATATGTGTGTATGTGTGTGTGTGTATATGGGATACATGATGGGCAAGTGTGGAATATGGAAAATATTTGCATGAGTGCAGGGTGAACTGTGATAATATCACAGTGCGAAATGCAGTGATATTGCAGTTCACTCTACAGTCATGTGTTATATTCTACAAGCTTCCACATCATGTGTGCGATTATACAATAGGGCTACTATCCATTGGGAACATTTTTGTCTGTGTTTTCTCCCTGTTTACTCTGTTTTTTTTTTTATTTTGGTAACTGGGTAAGTTTTTTTTTTTTTTTTTTTAATTTGGGTGGGGGGCCTGGGAGCACTGGGCAGTTAAGTGATTTGTTCAGAGTCACACAGTATTGAAATGGAAGTTGTGAGAATCAAACACTGGACTGGGCTGCTGGATGTAGGAAATGTGTTCATTGATTGTTACTGTAAACTCTAGGCTATACTGACAGCACTGTTTGTGTGTGGTCTGAGTGTGTGTAAGTGTTTCTGAATGGGCTGAGACTGTTAGACACTATGAGAAACAGGTGCATGTGATTTGCAATGATAATTGTGTTACCTGCAGCTAGGAATGAGAAACAGACTGTTTTTTTCATTAAGTTGCTGGCTTCACTGAGACAGAGAAACTGTTGCAGTCAGCACTCAGAAAGAGAAACTGGTTTATGAAGGAGGCTGGTTTGAAGATTAGAGCAGCACAGTAATGGGCTAGGATTGTCCAAATAACTATGGGACACAGGTGATTGTCTTTTACAATGCTAATTGAGTTAGTTGCAGGATTCAGTGAGAAAGAGAAACTGTGAAGCTATTAAATGCAGGGTGCAGTTTAGATGGTCTCACTCTGGTGACATCACCATTGTTGTATATTTGCTGGTGATGTAGACACTGTGGGTTTATCAGGAAATAAATCCACAGTGGTGATGTCATCACAGTGGTTATACAATGGCTGTGAAAATAACACCATTTACTTCATAGCATATCACTTCACCCCTCTTGTATAAATATACAGATAAAGCAGGAAAATTATGATGTCATAAATAATGCTTAACTAAAAAAAGGCTTTAGGTTTACCACCGAGTATTGTCCCATAAACAAGCAGGTAATGCTGTGAAACATCAACTGCAACACTGCCAGCACAAATACGTATGATATGCAGTATATTAGGAATACTGAAATTAATAAGATTGTTCTGTATCTTGCTCTACAGCACATCAAGAAAAAATACATATATGCTCTAATACTAGGAGTTTTCTATTGTATCAGATATATCACCTAGTCAATCAAAATATTCTTTGTAATCTAGACACCCCCAAAAAAAATGATAAGCAGTAACTAAATGGTAAAAGACTTGCGTATGAGTAAACCTGGGTTGCATCATCTAGGGGGAGATGATATCACCAAACAGAAGAACCAAAATGGGTCCTGTACACTTTAACATGTTCTTGTGTGACATATTGGAGAACATACAGAGTAAAATTTCTCTCTTTGCTGATGATATTAAGATATGCTCGGTGGTGGATACCGTGAATGTGAATTGGACACCAAGGGAGGACCTGGAAAGGTTGCGAAAATGGTCCAGGCTCTGGCAGCTGAGCTTTAATGCAGACATATGTGAGGTATCGCACATTTGGAAAAAGAACCTAAAACAAGTATATGATAGGAAAGGTGGACCTAGTAAGCACATCTGAAGAAAAAGATGTAAAATATCAGAAAATCTTCAGTCCTTTAGGTAGTGTAGTAAAGCAGCAGGAAAAGCAGACAATGCTTGGCGCATGGGGGGTGGGGGTGGGGTGGAGTTGTAGGAACCCAGAAGGTGTCCTTCCACTATGTAGATTTATTAGTAAGACTGCACCTTGAGTACTGTGTGTTACTTCACACACACACACACACACACACACACACACACACACACACACACACTTCCTCAAATGTCCCAAAAACCTTTGTAACTGCTCGAGAGGGGGTTGCAACCTCCCTTAATTATTTTTGGCCACATGAGGTTGCACGGTCACTGGTGATGTGGATCTCACAGACCACTAATTGCCACCAGTAGTGACTGATAATAGGTAGGGCCAGTGATTTTCCGTTTCAGAAATGGTCAGTTCGGTTTTGTTTTTCCCCCAAACTGAGGGCAAATTAGCATGTTTTGTACAAAACTGTGGCTCAAAATGGGGGGTGGGGGCTGCGCAGAGTTTGGTTGTTTACGTGATAAAGTGGTGCAAATAGTTTTTTCAGTGGTGCAAATAGTTTTTCATGAAATATGATTTCCAAGTGCTGGTTTAAAAGTGACAAATTCCATTTTTTAGCTGTTTTCTGTTGAAATTGGAATATTACTGGCTCTATAAATAATGGGACCCCTGAAATTTGAAATAACTTCACAGGTTGAAATTCTATATTATACAATGTGGTAAATCTGATATGCCGAACCCTGCATCCTGATTGGTTGGCTGGCACAATGACTACCGTGATAAATCCTCCAGTGTACCCACTGGAAGAAGTGCCAGCCAACCTTATATCGGGCTAATCCGGTCGCTTTCGCTTCAGACGAAACTGCCGCGATTTGTCCCGTCGCCGCTTCGCTAAAACACTGCGGTAAACTTTTAGCAAAATGACCTCCTCTTTGGAAGTGTAGGGACCTCAGTGAGTTAGAACACAGTTAAAAAACTTTAAAAAAAACAACATTCGCCATTGTATAATAAAAATTTATCCCTCAAGGGTGTGGGTACACGGGAGGACTTGACACTACTGGTGTGATTCGGTCACTCGCCTGCGCCTCGTGAACGATTCACACCAGCCGTGGTAAATCCTCCAGTGTACCCACACCCTGGAGTGATAAATTGCTTAAGCAGCCAACGACTTACTGAGCAGGTTGCTTGGCCTCAATTTGCTTCATTCCTCCCAGCTGTAACACTTGGCACAAACAGAGCCCTACTGGAAGGAAAAAAGGTGTTCAGAACTTCATTTGGACTATTTTGAGGAAAGATTTCCAATCAGAGTACCCACTGGAGTTTGATTTTTTTTTTGTTTGTTTTTGGGAGGGGTGGTTGGGGGGCACTGGTACAGCTCTGAACAAAATTGCAGAGTTCTTGTAGCAGGTTGCAGTTAATTGTTTGCAAAAGTATAAGAACAACACATAACTTTCGTACACAGCATGCCCGGCACTCCAAACATAATGTCACAGGGGCAGGCTGTTTTCAAGCATCAGTTTGTCACTTGCTAATTCTTATACATTCTCTGGAGTTTAAGCTAAACTAAGATTTGAGCAGGCATCTTTTATATCTTCATGTCCTCTAAGTGGGCTAATTTTAACAACACGTGAGCAAGTTATTCAAACTGCTACGTCTTCATAATTGGTCTGATGTATCTTGCAAAACCTCGCTATGCCACATCTTCTCGAGAAATCAGTGGTCACATACACAACTTACAAAGTTTATCGCAATAAATTTCCATCACTCAGAAGTTGCATTATTTCCGGTCCTTAGAAACATAGACTTTGATGGCAGATAAGGACCGCTTGGCCCACCTAGTCTGCCCATTTCCCTACCTATTGGATAAGCTGCAGATCCTAGTTAACCAACAGCCTACTTCTTCCGAACCCCCACAAGAATTGCCTTATGTCTGTCCCATGCATTCTTGAACTCCCCCACTGTTTTTGACCCCACGACCGCCTCAAGAAGGCCGTTCTATGCATCCACCACCCTGTCTGTGAAAAAATACATTCTCACATTGCCCCTGAGCCATCCCCCCCACCCCCATCTTCAAATTGTGGCCTCTTGTTCTTGCACATCTCTTTTTCTGAAAGATGCTACCCTCTTGGACTTTGTTGATTCCCTTGAGGTACTTAAAAGGTTCTGTCATGTTCCCCCTCTCCCTCCTTTCCTCAAGGGTATACATGTTAATCTCCCTTAGTCTCTCTTCGTATGGCTTCTGTTGCAGACCCTGCATAATTTTAGTTGCCCTCCTCTGGACTGCCTCCATCCTGTCTATGTTCCTTCGGACACACAATACTCCAGATGGGGTCTCACCAACTGTCTGTACAGAGGGATAACAACTTCTTGTTTTCTACTGGTGATGCCTCTCCGTGTACATCCCAGTATCCCCCCCAGCTATCCCTACTGCCTTCTCTCATTGCTTGCTAACCTTTAGGTCATCTGATATGACTACCCCCAGGTCCCTTTCCATTTTTGTTGTTACTACCTATCCCCCCCCCTCCATTGTGTACTCTTCCCCGGTTTTTGTTTCCCAGGTGCACTACTTTGCACTTCTTTGCATTGAATCTAAGCTGCCATACTTCTGACCATTCCTCCAACCTTGCCAAGTCCCTTCTCATCCTTTCCAGCCCCCCCCTTGTGTATCAGCCCTATCTGCAAAGAGGCATACTTTTCCTTCCAGTCCCTCTGCAGTGTCACTTACAAAGACATTAAAAAGGACCAGACTCAGTACTGAGCCCTGCGGTACCCCACTAGTAACCCCCCTTTCTTCGGAGTGGACTCCGTTTACTATTACCCTCTGTGTCCTGTTGTCCAGCCAGTGTTTTACCCAGGCTACCACCCTGGGACCCATTCCCAGGCTGGCTAATTTTTGTTTATTAATCTTTTGTGTGGGACTGTGCCAAATGCCTGGCTAAAGTCTAGGTAGGCCATGACCACAGCCCCCTCCCCCGGTCTACTACTTTGGTCACCCAGTCAGATAAATCTATTAGATTCGTCTGACGTGACCTTCCTGCTGTGAATCCATGCTGCCTTGGGTCCTTTTGCCCCACTGGCCTCTAGGAACTTAACAGTTCTTTCCTTCCGAAGTTATTTCATCATTTTACCCACCGTTGAGTTCAAACTGCCAGGTCTGTAGTTTCCTGCCTCTGTCTTGCTCCCACTTTTGTGAAGGGGAAATCACATCCGCCCTCCTCCAGTCCTCAAGTACCACACCATCCTCCCATGATTTGTTAAAAAAGGTAGTCCGTGGTGTCACTAATTCTCCCCTTAGTTCTTTTAGAATTTTGGGGTGAAACCCGTCAGGCCCCATTGCATTGTCCACCTTCAGTTTTAGGAGTTCTTTCAGAACTCTTTCTTCTGTGAAAGGACTGGTATTGACCCCCATCCAAAGTGCTTCTATTAATCGGATTAAGTACCTCCCCCTACTCTTCTTTTGGTTCATGTAGTCTGATGCAGATTGGAGGTGACCTCCTTACATTTCCATTACACTTTACCAGTACTTTTCTATCTTGGTAGCAGCATCAAAACATCTATATATAAGCAGGCACAGTATTGAGTCAGCCTGTAAGTTTGTAACTTCCAGGGTTTCAGCAATTCAAATCTATAACTGAGCATTCCTTGTGATGAGTATAGGCTAAGGGGGTGGGATTATTTATTTATTTATTTAATTTATTTAAGAGATTTACCAGATAAGCATTCTGAGCGGGGACAGCTCGTTTCCAGATGCGACCTGGGGTTACATAGGTCAAAGAATAGATACAGTAAAATCACAGTACATCAGTGTTACATAGGTCTAGAGTAGCTAACAGTAGTCGCAGTACAACAGTGTGGGTAGACAGCAGACATCGGGTACAAAGGGATGCCAGAAGATCAGTCCACTTACAAGCAACCGCAGTGTTTGAATAGCTAAGGGCAGTATGATGGGTAGCAGGCTCTCTTTTGCACTAAAAAAAAACTAAGTGAAATATTCACCACTGTAGCATCAGCGTGTCTCAGCCTTGCCCTCCTTGCTCAGAGGGTCTGATGCCTGTAGGCTCCAGTGAGGGATTCGCATCCCGTGGCTCAGGCATGCTGCCCACATCACCTCAATTAGAGTAGCCACTGGCTAGGTTTGGCTCGGCTCGAACCATTCTAGCATGCCTGTTCCCTCCTTAACACCCAAACCTCAAAAGATGGAAGGTCCCTTTGTGTCTCCTTCTTTGTGAGAGAATCATAGGAGGCATTGGTTAATTTTACTAATTCCAATTTTAGGTGCTGGGTGGTGCCCTTACTTAGCAAAATGGTAATAACACAGAGTAACAGAAAGAGTGCCACAATGATAATGAGTACACAAATCGATTTCCATACACTTCCCTGCCCAGGTATAAGATTACTGAACCAGGTCTGTACCTTGCAAATAGCTTCCCATAGTTTTTCAGGCTTGAATATAAGGGTTTGGTTTATGTAGTCTAATGCAGATTGGAGGTAACCACACCCGTCCTCTTCCAACGCTTGCAGAATGGGTTTGAGTTCTAAATCTCTTTCAGGACTACAAACTCCTGTAGACCATAGGGACTTTGATGAAAGTAATGGGTGAGATATTTATTTATTTATTGAAAATGTTTCACCAGGAAAGGCACACTGAGCAAAAGGATGCTCGTCTCATGGTGTGACCTGGGTGGAGGGTTTACAGTGGAGGCAGGTATACATACAAAAGTTGAATTAGAAGTAGCAATACAGATAATGTACATAGTTGGGTGGGATTACATTTGAACTTGTTACATAAGGAGAACAGTACAGAGCATGATCTAAAAGGACAGGGTATACATAACAAGTGTACACATAGAGGGCAATACATGATTACATAAGTGCCAGAACAGAACCTGAGTGCCAGTAACAGAACCTGAGCTGAGCGAGATGCACCAAGTTGACAGTAGGGGGTGGATAGCGAAGATAGGGGGTAGCGGAAGAGAGGACTAGTAAACACTGGGTGTGTAGGGGGGTGGTATAGGTGCTGTTGGGGGAGGAGGGGGTTTAGTAGCTGTGAGGAAGGCTGAGAGTGTAGTTTATGTGGGAGGAGGGGGATGGGGAGGAGATATTAGGGTGAATAACAACAGTGAGTAAGAGTGAGAGTGTAAGTGCGTAGGGCAGTGTATAAGCCAGACAATTAGGCGGTGGCTGAGCCACTGGTCAGGCGCAGGGGGGAACGGGGGAAGAGAAGCTGCCGGGGGGGGGAGGTCAGGGGCAATTGCAGTTTGGTGCAAAGTAGTTAGAGAGGGCAGAGGATAGGGAGGGATTGGATGAAGAATGGCGGATCTGGGCCGGCAGGCCGTTCCAGAGTTTAGGGAAGAGGTAAGAGAAGGCCGATTGGCCGACAGTGGTCCTTCAGTGAGGGATGACTAACAGCCTAGCGTCGGTAGACCTGAGGGCGTGGGTGGAGGTAGGTGGGGAAAATAGGGAGGATACAAGGTAGGGAGGAAGGGAGCTAAGCCAGAAGTTGGAAACAAATTTAACACTATGAATAAGGCACTGGTTACTCAGGGATGGCAGGGCCAGTGAACGGTAGAACGCAGTGATGTGATCGGGGGCATCGAGGGCATGCGGCAGAAAGCATTAAAGAGGGGTCAAGTCTGGCTAGGGTGGTCTTAGCAGGCGGGCTGTAACTGCATCACAGTAATTGAAGGAGGGTAGAATCATTTTCTGGACTAATTCACGTCTGACAGGTAGAGGGAGACTAGTGCGGTTTCTATAGAGGGCACCAAGTTTTGGGCGCAGTTTTGAAATGATGGCATCCACGTGTGTGGAAAAGGAGAGGTGGCGATCAAGCCAAACCCCTAGATACCTGAAGGAGGGCACTTCATCAAGGATGATGTTATTTAGGGTATGGAAGCTCAGAGGGGAGGTGAGTTTGAATAGACGCTGTCTAGTGCCGAAAGACATAGAGACGGTTTTCTTGGCATTTAGGGAGAGTTGGTTGGTATTGAACCAGTGTTGGATTTTGTTGAAATCGGTTTGAAGTTTGGAGGCGACTTCTTCGTGGGTCCGGCCGGAGGTGAAGAGGACTGTGTCGTCTGCATACATGTGGATTGCGGTAGAGGAGCAAGAGTTTGGCAGATCATTTAGCAGGATGGAGAGGAGGATGGGGCCAAGAATTGAGCCTTGGGGAACACCGGTGGTGATTGGGAGAGGAGGGGAGGTGTGGTCAGCTATTTTAGTGGATTGGGTTCTATTTAGTAGGTAGGCACTGAACCAGTTTGTGGCGGATTCTACTAACCCAGCCCCAGAAAGGCAGGATTGTAGGAGAGAATGGGATACCGTGTTGAAGGCTTTTGCTAGGTCAATGAAAATAGCGGCAGTGATTAGCCCTTTATCCATCCCAGTGAGGATGGAGTCCGTGAGTCTTAGTAGGGAGGAGGTGGTAGAGTGGTGTTTTCTGAAACCGGACTGAAAAGGGGTGAAGAAGTTAGTTTCTGAGAGAAAGTGGGAGAGTTGGGATAGCACTAGGTGTTCCTGGAGTTTTGCGAGGGTGGGGAGGAGGGAGCTGGGATGGTAGTTAGATGCGGAGGTAGGATCACCACCATTTGGGAGGGGTAGGACAGTGGCATGCTTCCATTCGGAGGGGAGTGACTTGGTTGTGAAAGAAAGATTTAGTAGGGCCGCGAGAGGAGTAGCGATGGCGGGGGCAGATAGGAAGAGGAGTTTATCGAGACCATCAGAGGATTTGCCTTTGGAGGGGTTTAGGGAGTGAAGGGCATCAGGGGTTTCGGTGGGGGAGATGTGTCTGAAGGAAAAGGGGTTCCTACCAGACGGTAGGGGGGTAGTTGTCTGAGGAGAGGGTGTGGTTGCAGGAGGTAGGGAGTCTAGGAGGGCCAGGGTGCAAGTAGTGAAATAGGAATTAAACTCGGAGGCTACCTTCAGGGGGTCGGAGAGGAGAGGTGGGGGGCTTGCTGTTTTGGGGAAGAAAAGGGAGTTAATGACTTTCCAGAATTTGGAAGGTCTCCCAAGATTTGCATTTATTGTGTTATTAAAATATTCAGCCTTAGCTAAGCGGATGGCCTTTGTGCATTTGTTGTGGAGCATGGGTAGGAGATATAGTCGCCTGGGAGGAGCATGGATTTGTTGTTTCGCCAGGCCTTATCACGGGCTTGTTGGCAAGCTATCAGCTCAGGGGTTATCCAGGGTAGGTGAGACCCACGGACTCTAGCCTGGCGCAGGGGGGCGTGTTTGTCCCAGGCGGTGAGGAAGGTGTTCCGAAAGTGCGTGAGGGCCAAATCCATGTTAGAGCAGTTTGAGCTCGGGACCCAATTAGAGCGATAAAGATCATCCAAGAGGGGGGAGAGGTTGAGGGTTTGTATGACCGTTTGGAATATAAATTTGGGAGGGGATTTAACTCTGTGGATTTTGCGGACCAAGTAGATTAGGTGGTGGTCGCTAATGGAATCAGGGAGGAGGCCTGAGCTGACGACGCTGTGTGGGTGGGATGTAAGTGCCCAGTCTAGGAGTGAGTGATTACCGGACTTATGGTTTAAGCGTGTGGGTTCCGTAATGGTTTGGCTGAGGTTGAGAGCGGTTAACTCAGTTTGGGTTTTGTTAAAAGTGGGTGCTAGCTAGTTGTGGTTAAAGTCACTCATAACATATAGTTCACCCGACTGGGCAAGAGATGAGAGCTGGCCCAGAAGGTCGGTGACTGTTGTGGTTGGCGTGCCTGGGCAGCAGTAAATACCAGGTACAAAGATAGGTAATGAGGAGCTGGACAAACGGTATATATATTGTCAGCAGGGCAGGGAAAAAAAGACAATGGCAGAGAACGTTAGGAAAACATGCCATGGAGATCCTACTGTCATATTGCAGTGAGGGTTGAGAAAGACATATTGTTCATTAATAATGCTTGTCAGTTTTAAACCTGAATTGGCTATTTAGCGTAATATTCAATGCAGACTTTAGAAATCTCACACAGTTGATTGGACTTTTCCATGCATATGGTAATCTTATCGTTCCAGATAACGCACTGATCTGTGGAGGAACCGTTCCAGGATGAGTTGAAATAAGTAACAATCATAGAAAAACTTTATTTTAGCAAAAAAAATATAGTCGGGTGAATAAAACCCTGTTTTGGACCGAGAAACCAGTACCAGACTGTGTGGCATAAATGAAGGGCACTCGAATTATGAACTCTGCTGTTGGTTTCCAGTTGCAGATATGGAGTGGTAGGGGCAAGTCGTGACCACGTAGGCTATAGCATTAGTCTCCATACCCAACGAGGAGCCATTACAATAAGTGCCTAACAAGGTCTAGAGAAACTGAGGTCCTAGGAGCTCGACTGGTACCAACCCATTCCTCAAATCAGAAATTGAGGTCTCCATCAGTAGACTGTATAACACTGTCATACTGAGCTTCCAGAATGTTTTTTTTTCTTCGTGATGTTGAAGGACACTTCAATTCTCTGGGCCAGCTTCCTAAGATTTTTATCTGTTTTATTAATAGACTACATGAGAGAGGCGGAGGCTTTAATTAAATCTGTGGCCTACCCCTGCTGGTACAAGTAATTGGAGTCATATATTTATTTCGTTGCTACTGTTAGACACAGGTATAGGATAAGTACAGACAAACCTTCAGTATACAGGCTACAACAGCCACTATCCATAACACATTTGCAAAGACAAAAAGAGACCCCAAATGTTCTTCATCATGTGCAAGGTAAAACAAACAAAGCAAACTTTTGGTCCTTAAAAGTCCTTTATATTGAAGTTCCTTGTTTTCGGTCTGCTGTCCCCAAAGTAAATAAGTGAATTTGTAACATGGCAAAACAAGGTCATGTTAAATAGAGCAATTAGGTACGTCGACACCCAACCCATGACTCAAAATCAAGCGGGTATTAATTCCCTAGTAATGCCAGCTTGATTTTGCAGTACTCCAACTGTCTGTATTGGTATCGCTATCTGGTAAAGATTGCGAGCGTTGTTGTTTCCCCACCCACCCATCGGTCATTATCTCCGAACAGAATTTTCCTGCCTCAAACATGCCCAATGCCGATGTGTCACAATCACAATAGTACCTAACCTGATTACATTTTTCTTGTGGAGAGTGCCTCGGTATGTAGTCCGTGCCTCCAGTAGTAAGAAGTGCTTTGTTGTCGAAGTTTAGCCGTAAGTTTTGTTCGCAGTATGCAAATTAGTAGAGTCATAATTCAAGTCGAGCAGAACGTGACTCAGTTTTTAGCGAGTTAAATATTAGCTTAGTGGTGATTTTTTAGCGAGTTTTAATGCAGTTTTTTTTTTTTTTTTTTATTATTTAAAATTTGATGACCAGGAAAGGCACAGTGAGCTGAGGCTCATTTTCCAGGTGCTACCTGGGTGCAGTTTGTACAGAGAGTAACAATAGGTGAGGGAAACAGACGATTCGCATAAACGTTTTACAGAGAGTACAATACATCATCTAAGATATACAATCGATCTTTGCGATGAGTGAGAGAGAGGAAGTGAGGTCGGCTTTGGAATTTGCGGCTGTGGCGAGTTAGTAGAGACTGAGTAGTGCCTCATCTGTGTACTGGGACCGTTGGAGCATTTAGGACATGGGCAGGATAGGAGCCTGAGGAGCTGATTAAAGGCAGGACTAGTAGGGACCATGCGAAGGCTTGAGGGCAGAGAGTTACAGATGTGGGGGAGGTGGTATAAGAAGGCATCTTGACCTGAAAGAGTGTGAGGACAGGGGAGGTGGAAGATGCGTGGGTCCCTGTGGCGAAGAGGGTAGTTCAGGGAGGTCATTGAGGTGAGGTGGGAAGTGAGATAGGAGGGAAGGGAACCCAGCCAAAATTTAGCTAAGAAGGAGGCGCTGTGGATAGTTCTCCTGTGGGAGAGTGGGGTCAAGGAGAGAGGAGTGTAGAGCAGGCAGTGATGCGTGAGTGTGTGGGGGGGGGGAGCAGTGGCGAATCAGCAGAAAGAGTTTAGAAGTATGTCCAGTCTGGAGAGGGAGCAGGATGGGGCCATGCCATATACAGTGTCAGCATAGTCTATTACTGGCAAGATTGTTTTAAGGACTAGCTCACAGCGGGTGGGGACTGGTAGGCAGGATTTGTGGCGATAGAGGACAGTGAGTTTGAGCTGGCGTTTAGTGCAGATCGCCTCAACATGATTGGAGAAGTTGAGATGGCTGTCCAGCCATACACCTAGGGATTTGAAGGCTGGGACTTACTCTAGGGATGAGCCGTCCATGGTGGTGAGTGCAGGGGGTTGGGAGGTAGCCAGCTTCTGTCTGGAGCAATATGTCGTATGAGTGCAGAACTGGAGCATATCGTTCATGTATTAAAAAAAATTGTGAATCAGCAGTCACAATATAAATAAATGTGGCATTAGTGAAAACCATATTTCAGAAATAAAAAAATGTTAACTTGCATCTGTGTATGTTTCTCTATATTTATGAATGTAATTTTATGTTTGAAGCGCTTGCCATGTTACAAGCGCATTAATGCACCCCACAGTCGGGCTCTACTAGGGATTTAATGCCCGGATGCTGGTTGGAGGCACCCTAGTAGAGCCCTCCTGTGTCGTGCATTAATGCTTACATAAGGTGCAATGACAGCTATTTCGAACAGTCTAAACAAAAGGGTAGATTTTCCCCAAGGTTCTTGCTACCTCATCACTGTGACCACACTCCTTGGCTACTTGTCAGTGGGCTTCCTTCTTCCAAGACCTTAGAAAAGAGGAGAAATATTGATAGAGATCACCTGCATTAGCATACGATATGATTATCCGTCCCTTTTACACGGTTTTATTTAGTTCACATGCACCCACTTTTCCACTAGCCTTTCCTTGTCTGTGATTCTGACCTTTATCACAGCAGGGGACAGCTTTTCTGTTACTACGAACAGGGGTGTCGGCAAGCATACGCACTGTACTCAACAGAGTACAGTAAAAAAAACAGGCAGGGGCAACAAACAGGAAAGCAAGGACATTGCAAGTCACATTGTATCAGTCACGCTGAGCCCTTTTGCCTTTGTTGTTCACAATGGGGCACTGATGCCACCAGTCAAATACACACACAAGAGCAACTTATCAGGCAAGCAGAAAAACAAAGAAAGGAGGATTACAGAAAGAAACTGATTAATTGAACTCAGACATGGCAAATGGAGGGGTGCTATTGTTGGTGTGGTGTGGCAGTGCATATTTTGGTTTATATTTACATAACGGGGGGGGGGGGGCAACAGTGCATCAGTTTTGAGTACAAGTTTAAAATTCCTGGCTACACCCCTGACTACAAACGGTCCCTTCCAGAATCTGTAAGGCATGATCAGAGGTTTGATCATCCAGAATCATGACCCTATCTCCTAGCAGATACTCCAAGGGAGTGACTTTACTGTCAAAATACCTTTTATATTTTTGTTTGTTTTTTTGTTTTGTTTTTGTATCTGTGGCCCTGCCCAGGTTGGAGGATTATTAATGGTTTGCAGGTTTTCTTTCAGGATGTGCTTATACTTGTCTAACTCTAAGACAAGTATTCGTTCCCAGCCCATCATACCAAAGATGAGCAGGTGTCTTCATTTGTCTCCCCATCATCACCTCAAACGGGGTGAGCCCAGGTCAAGGTGTTCGAGGTTGCCCTTATCACCATCAGTACTAGGGGTAACTTGAGATCCCAGTCCCTTCCATTGATTACCACATATTTTCTTAACATTGTTTTTATAGTTCTGTTTCTTCTGTCCACCTGACCTGATGACTGAGGGTGGTATGAGTTATGGTACTTCTGCTTGACACCCAAAAGAGCTAAAAAAAGAGCTAAACAGTTCCTCATGTCTTGTGAAGTGGGTCCCCTGGTCTGACTCAGTAGTGCCCAGGAACCTCCAGACACAGAACGCCTTCTCTACCAAATGCTTCACAATGGTCAAAGCTGTATTGGTTTTGGTTGGGATGACCTTGACCCATTTTGAGTACAGATCTGTAATGGTAAGAATTTGTTACCCCTCGCCGTGGATGGTAGTGGCCCTATAAAATCAATCTGCAGATTGCACTATGGTCCATGCCTGGTCTGTGGTCTCAGTAGAGCTTTCTGTGTATACTAGGTAGCACCAGTTTGTACACATACAGTACAATTGAGACAATAATTCTGTATATACCGTAGCATTTTTGGCCGCAAAGCCAATCGTTTGGCCAGTTGCAGGGTTTTGGTAACCCCTTGATGTCCTCCTTGGTCATGGCACAACTTTAGTAACTCGTGTTTTATACTTCGAGGCCACAGTTATAATGTCAGCTGTGTTTGGGGATGTATGCATCAACAACCCTGAGGTTTCGTCCACATATATGTCCAAGGTGT
Source organism: Neoceratodus forsteri (assembly GCA_016271365.2). Lineage (NCBI taxonomy): Eukaryota > Metazoa > Chordata > Ceratodontiformes > Ceratodontidae > Neoceratodus > Neoceratodus forsteri. Next base: position 353,643,154 of record CM057454.1, on the reverse strand, counting down.
CCTGCTCATTATTCCCAACCTGTGTCCTGAATTGTTTCAACCGAGGGTCCCTATCTTGCATCTGTTTTAAACCCAGGATTTCAAAGTCCTGGTCCTTTGTGCTCGATATGGCAGCCACATTAGGAGACAACGGTTCAAAGAGGTAGCCCCCCCCCCCCCGGTGCTCTGTCGAGTGAAGGAGCTTACTTTAGCATTCTCAGCAGTGAAGAGGCAGTCTTAGAATGTGCCTTTTATGTTGATGACATAGATGGGTGAGACATATTGAAGGGGCAGTGTACTGAGAAAGAACCATTGAGATAAATATTTAACAGGCTTGCAGTTAGAAGATTGGAAGTTGTTTTGCTGCCAGATAGGTAGGACTTCAGTCAAAGCAAGGCAGAGCCAGGCGGAATCGGAACAAATAATTACAGGAAACTGGAGGGAGAGAGTGGGTAGTAGTTGTAAGGCATAACATATTGCTGTTAATTCCACCACCGGTACTGAATGTGGGGTGCATCGCTTTGCAATAGATAGCGCGAGGTCGGAATATGCATACCGAAGCCAGTGTGTGGAATGCTGTCTACATAAAAAGAAGAGCCACCGGTGAAAATAATGAGGCAGTTTTGGCAAAATCTACTGAAGGGCATTCCTTGAAAAGGGAGATAGTTGGCCAGGTAACTATGGATGGTGAAGAGGAGACCGCTCAATTGCATGGTATCCCCGAAAGTGAGGGACCATCAGTGTTGGGTAAGTTACTTTTTCTATTACGTTTGGAAACTTGTTCCAGGAAGCTCTGTGCAGTCACTCGTAAGGATGGAGAAGTACTAGAAAAAGTAATACACCTTACAATTATAGTTACTTATTTCTTTTTATACAAAAATAATAGATAACTATAACAGATTACGTTTTTTGAAAGTAATAGGTTAGTTACTAGTTACTTTCAAATAAATGTTATCAGTTGCAGTTACGTATTTCTTTTGTATAAAAAGACATAAGTAATTGTAACTGTAAGGTGTTATTACTTTTTCCAGTACCTTCTCCATCCTTGCTAGTGACTGCGCAGAGCCTTCTGGAACAAGTTTCCAAAAGTAATAGAAAGTAATTGAAAAAGTAACTAACTTACCCAACAGTGAGGACCATCAACATTCAGGGCTGCCGCATCTGAGACCTCAGTGTCTCAATCCTGCACTAGCAAAGCCCACTAAGTGAACCTTGAATTGAAAGCATTGCCCTCCTTCAACCAAGGGGAAAGGAGAAACAAAGTGGGCCTAAGTAGAGGGTATAGCAGAATCTTATTTAATCTTGTAAGGTAGGTAAAATACTTGACAGCCCAAAATGTTCCTGACAGGTACTTCTCACAGGGAAGTATACTTTTGTTCTACTGGAGTCAAAAGTCGGGAGGCAGAAGCCACCAGAGTTGGGAATGAACCGGTTGGGCCAAAACTGCTGCCAGTGACGTAGAGGGTGCCGCCACCTCCAAGTGGAAAGGTTTGGAATGGTCTGGGTTACTGAGACAAGGGGCATCACTCAGTGCACACTTAAGGTCCTTTACCTCTTGCGTGTGTGTGGCAATCCAAATCCAAGGAGCGTTTTTCTTCAGGAGTTCATAAAGAAGATTTTCCCTTGCGGCAAAATCGGGACTGAAGGGTCAGGAAAATTACACATGCCCAAAAAGGAACAGAGGGAATGTAAGTCAGTGGGTAGGGGAAGGGGCATATTTAATACTGTCCTCACTTTCTGTGCATCTGGGCTCTTGCCCCGAGAAGAAATGTGCCCCAAGAGTGTAACTTGGACACAAAATAGGTCCTTTTTCTGGATAACTTTGAGTCCTGACAATGCTAAGAGGGACAAGAGTTTATTCAGAAGATGCAAATGGGCATCCTGTTCTTCAGTAGTGAGGAACATATGATCCACATACTGGAGGAGGCAGTCAGGGTGAGAAAATGTCTTCAGAATAGTTGCTAAGGCATTGTGGAATAGTGTGGGCAAATATTGCTGTCCCTGGGGAGGTACCATCCATGTGTATTGAGTGTTTAACGGTGAAGGTGAATCTATACTGGCATTCTGGCATAAGCGGGATGGGCCAAAAGCCATTGGATATATCAATAGCAGAAAACCACCAGGATCGTGGGGGCATACTTAAAGGGAGCGGAAATGGTGCTGAGTGATACTGGCGTGTTAGCACTGGTTGGGGCAAGGGTGCTGTAGATTGCTGTTTATTTGTCTGTGTCTGTGGCAATGCCACTGTCTTTACCTTTTCTTTCTGATGTTCTGCTTTTTCCTTCCCTGTCCTTTCCTTCATACTAGTCTGTATATTCAGGAAAGCTCTAGTAGCATGCTACAGAACAGTGTCCATGGGCTGAGAGGCATCCATGAACATATCTTTAACTTTCTATTTATGCCCCCTTCCCACCCTGCATTCAAACTCCTTCCAGACTCTGCCAAGGCAAGCCAGCCTCTTTGTCCTTACCTTGTGCTAGCACGTCCAGTCTTCCCCCATGGAGCCTTGGTTATTCCCCGACAGGAGGGGATGAGGTGGAGGGGCTTACTCTCAAACTGACTTGTCCTGTGTCAGGGAACTGGAGCGGTGGGCCTGAAGCAGGAGGATCTGTTGTGCTTGCTCAGGTGGTCCTTCATCCTTGAGTGCAAGGGCCATTTTTCCTTTTTTTTCTCTCGGCTGCGAGGATGTCGGCACACATGGGGTGCTCTGTTGCATCCGGATGCTGGCCAACGTTTTTCCCTCCCCAGTGTCTCCAACTGCACTACCACCTGTGCTCACCCAGGTGGCAGTGTAGCAGTGGGGATGGCTACCCTCCCTCCCCGGAGGAGGAGGAGCGTGTCCTTTGGGATGCTCAATCCTCCTCTCCCCAGCTGGCCCCCAGCAATCTAAGCTCATACCCAGAACTGGGGTCGCTGGCATTGTGAGCGGTAGCGCTACCGCTGTGCTGACAGGCCGGCTTCCACGAACATATCTATCTTGGGTTTTATCCCCGGGTGCATGTTGGCTAGGAAGAGACCCTTAAAGTCTGGGTTCTCTGGATCAAAGGAGGTCTTTCCAGTAGAAAATGCTGTTGCTGTCCTTTTGTGGTAGGTTAGCAGATGCTTATCCTTTTTTTCCTGGCAGGTATTGTTGACCAATTGTGTCCCATTTGTGGGCGGGTTGCATATATCTGAAAGATGTTTCAAAACAGCATCGAAAGACTCCAGAACGGAATTAACGGCCGGCAGTTACCAGTTCCACAGTTGAGCAGGTATGATCATTTGAAAACAATGTACCTGGTTCTGTGGGTGCAGCATGCCATAGAGACTAAAGTTGCGCCACAGCTTTAGTGCATGCAACAGTATGGAGTTTCCCACCTTAAATTACCTTGCAATTGGGCCACATGCATCAGTTGCTTGAGTGGGGCTGAAGTCACCTGTGATGATGGGGCAGAGGGTATAGTAGACCCCACTGTGGAAATATGGCTCCGAGGAAGGGATGACTGAGCCTGTGGTTAAGGTTGGGAACCAGGTGATAGAAACATAGTCATGGTCCCCCAGTGGGAACATGCATCACCCATCCCTTTCTTCCCATAGCTGTAAATCTGGGGCCCATTTGAATGGGTACGGCTCAAATGGCAACTGGTTGATTGTTTCGCTGTTATCATCGTTGATGTCATTGTATTCTGGTTTTGCTGGACACTCTTTCAAGTACAGCTGAGCTTGGTTTAGTTGATCCTTCAGTCTGACTAGTTCTTCTTGGACTTTCCCCATGGCAGTGGAACATGCTGCATGATTCATTAGGCGGAAATTCCCTCTACCCCACCAAACTGTGAGTCCTGTGCTTCCACGCTATTCCTGTATTCATCAAGTGTTTGATTTAACTGCACTAGTTCTGACTGTTGGTTAACCAGGAGATCGCAAAGATAACCACTCTCCTTTTTTGCTGTGTCGGTCAGATCCAATGCAGTCTGACTTAGATGATGGTTGTTCTGTGTCTTCAGTGCGTCTGCTTCCTTGCATGCTGAATTTTCGGCCATTTTGTAATCCAAATTCTCCTCTAACACTTTCACTCATTCTTCATATGGTTTACATGTACACTATCATTGTGACATAACTCCCCCTTTAATATATTCCTTGGTTTTCTTAGCCTTTACCCATTCATCATACTTATTCTCTACTCCTTGCAAATCTTCTTCCTTATATGCCTATTCTAACATAATCTCTCTTCCTGCCCAAGTTTCTGCATATTTGTTGACAAAGCATGCCAACGCCTCTTCTTTTGGACTAGAACTAGCCATGGTATTTGCCTCCCCTTGGGGTGCCGGCTTCAAACCAAAGTTATTTGGTGACCCGCAACTCGTATTACACACTGTAAGTCCTATTATTCTTTATACAAATGTTAGTACCTGGGTCCTATCTGGGGTGCCAATATGTGAGGTTCAGGATATATATTTAGATTTAGACCCAGTGCATAGTAAAAGGTCAAGACTTTGTTTGTAGTTCCATTATATTTTACTAGTATAAAGAACAACAAATGACTTGCATACACATCGTGCCAGGCACTCCAAACATAATGTCACAGGGGAAGGCTGTTTCGAGCATCAGTTGCAGTCACTTGCTAATTCTTACATATTCTCCGGAACTCAAGCCAAACTAAGATTTGAGCAGGTATCTTCAAACAACATGAAGTCTTGCTATATTATGACAGTAGCAGTTTGATCCAGCTCTAGAACTGCTCCGGAGGTGAAATGGTTAATACCATTCCAAAATAGAACTTTGAGCACGAGCTCTAAGAAGCAGCTCTATCTGTGTAATTTCAAACCTGAACTGTCAGATTCTTTACTCCGCCTCAGTGAACAGTCGCTCCGGAGATTTTTCCTACTGCTCGGTTCATTTCTCTGTTTAAACAGTGTTTCTCGGTCCGATTCAACCGAGAATAGTTTTATTTAACATAAAACCGTTAGGTTCAAGCTCTGTCTGTGGTAATCGTAAGTAATTAAAGTTTTGTCTGTGTGGAACTTGTAAGTTTATCGGTTCGGTTTGAACCGATCAGCTGGATTTAAAACTCATTAATTTTAAAGTTTAACATTTTAGAGTGCGGTTCCCGGTTCTTATCGGTTCTAAAAAAGCAGTTTTATAACGTTTTTTTCCAATACCCGTGACACGGTTGGGAACCGATAAAGGTGTCTTCCTGGCACTGCCGTTTAAAGGGCAAGTTTTCTGGTTAGGCTGGCATTATGTCTGAGAAACCCAAAAGAAAAACCGGGCCCACTGGGTTTCAACACTGTGATGTCTGTGGGGAAGCCTTTACCAAGGCTGACCCACACACTACATGTGTCTATTGTCTGGGGTTTGACCACCTCCAGTCAGACTGCCAGATATGTAAGAATTTCCCTGCAGCCACCCTGGAAAAGAAATTGGGCAGGCTCAGGGAACGAGAGGCCAAAAAGTCCGCTGACCCGGATGGCCAGCCCGGTTCGGTGCCAACCGAACCGGAGGGAGTGCCCTCTGACCAGGGCGAGACTTCCTCGGCCAAAAGAAAAGCTGGTTCTAAGGAACCAGTTCCAGTAAAGAAAACAAGAAAGTCAGCAGGTTTGGAGTCCAAAATTCCTTCTCCAACTGCTGCAGAGATAGCAAAAGCCATACAAATTGTCCAGTCACTGTCTCAGGTTCCGTCCGAACCGCCACTATCTGGCAAAAGGTCGGTTCATCCGGTTCCAGTGGTTCAGGAATATGATGTTGAGGAGTTTTATGAACCAGAGGAGGGGGAGGATGATTATGAACAGTATGAATGTGGTTGGGAAGGTCTGGGTGTGCCCATTGAACTGGACATTTCCCCAGACAGACCTTTAGAATCTCCCCCTATGCTATCTGAGTCCCCATCTCATTTTATGTTTTACAAAAAAGTTGCTGAAACCCTCCAGCTTCCCTTGGAAGAAGCTGTGGATGAGCAAGAGGAGCCTGATTTTGTAGAAATGATGGGTATTCCAGAGTCTAGGAGATTGTCTATTCCTTTGCATAAGTCTTTTAGGAAGCAGACAATAAAATTTTTTAAAGCTCCTAATTCTGTGCCTCCTGTAGATAAAAACATGGACAGAAGGTACACATTGTCAGGTCCTGATACAGAATTCCTTTCTCAGCAATGCAGTCATGTTGGGGTAGTTCAGGCTGCAGCCTGTGATAAAGCTAATATTCCCTGGCTTCACATCCTCCTGACAAGGATTCCAGGAAGATTGATGCCATGGCAAAAAAACAGTATATGGCAGCCTCTCTGGGACTCAGGCAAGCAAATTATATGGCTTATGTAGCTAGGTATCAGAAATCTAGATGGGATGCTATTATGGAATTAGCCAAGCAAGCCCATGGCCAGCTGGCTAGCGAACTAGAACAGGTGGCTGCTGATGGCATTGAGGCTTCTAAGGTACAGTTTCATGCTGCTGTGGATGTTGATGATGTTTCCTCTAGGGTCATGGCCACATCTGTAGCTTTTCGTAGGTTGGCCTGGCTCAGGTGTACTAGCCTGTCACAGGATACCCAGACTAAGGCTATGGATTTTCCTGTGGTGGGAAATTCTCTGTTTGGGGAGCAGACAGAGAATTACATGAAAAAAGATGCATGAATATAGACTACTTACAAAGTGCCCAAGCTAAGGGAGCAGCAAGCCACTCCCCAGAGGCATACCCCCAGGGGTAGGGGTAGGCCTTTTCACAGGCCTTTTTATCAGACTCAGGCCTCCTCTGCCTATGCTCAGAGGGGCTTCTTCAGAGGCAGACGAGGGGTGGGCAGGCCTGCTCCCACCCCTCAGCCTAAAGCACCTGCTAAGCAGGCACCCTGATGGGGTGCCCAGGGCCGATTCTCCTTTACCGGTAGGGGGCAGGCTGGCTTACTTCAGTCAGAACTGGGCTTCTTTAACCTCAGACAAGTGGGTTCTGGAAGTAGTAAGCCAGGGTCTGGTTCTCAGCTTCAAAAAGTTTCCCAAGTTGAGAACCAGATTTTTTCTACCTGCAAGTGCTTCAGAGACCCTTGCTCTAGAAGCAGAGGTCTCAACCCTGTTGGCTGTCAGAGCAGTGGAAAGGGTTCCTCCCCTGCACCAGGGCAGGGGTCTGTATTCCAGATACTTCCTTACCCCAAAAAAGACAGGAGAATGGCGGCCCATATTAGACCTCAGATATCTGAACAAGCATCTTTTGAAACCAAAGTTCAAAATGAACTCTGGCAATGATTTTACCCTCCCTAAGGCCAGGGGACTGGTTAGCCTCCTGGACCTCAAGGATGCCTATTTCCACGTCCTAATCAGAAGCTCCCATCGAAAGTATCTCAGATTCGAACTACCCTCAGGTCATTACCAGTTCAAAGCAGTACCTTGGCCTCACCTCTGCCCAAGAGTATTCACAAAGTGTCTGGCAGTGGCAGTGGCCCCTTAAGGAGGCAAAGGATTGCTGTTTTCCCTATCTAGACGATTGGCTCATTGTAGGCCAGTCCCCAGAACAGGTAAAATCTCACCTGCAAGTCACCCAGCAGCTTCTCACCTCCCTGGGCTTTCTGCTAAATCTACAAAGTCGGTTCTGGAACCAGTCCAGGTACTCACCTTTATAGGGGCAGAGTTGGACACAAAGCTAGCCAGAGCTTTTCTTCCCTTAGAAAGGGTGACGAATTTAGTGGCTCTGGCCTCCTCCTTCACTCTGCAGGTCTCGACCAGCAAGACACTTTCTGCAGCTCCTGGGGCACATGGCTGCATCCACAGCTGTTGTGCAGGGAGCAAGATTTCAGATGAGAGACATTCAGTTTCACTTGAGAACCTATTGGTCTCAGAGGAGAGACCCCTTTCCAAGTTGGTCCCAGTGAACCTTGATCCAGGCCCTCCAGTGGTGGCAGGATCAGAGCAATTTAAGATTGAGGTCCCTTCATTTCCCTACTCAATTTGACTCTCACTGCAGATGCTTCCCTTCTGGGTTGGGGAGCCCACATGGCGACCTTTCCACTCAGGGAGTGTGGTTCCCCAGGAATCTCTGCTCCACATCAATTTGCTGGAACTCAGAGCTGTCTTTTAGCTCTTCAAGCATTTTCTGCATCTGTCCACAACAAGGTGATACAAGTCAGAACAGACAACACCACAACAATGTGGTACATCAACAAGCAGGGGCACTCGGTCCTGGCCTTGTGCACCGAGGCAATGAGTTGTGGTCTCTGGCCTATTCCTGAACACTTCCCTCATAGTAGTTCATCTTCCAGGGAAGGACAACATCTAGCAGATGCTCTCAGCAGGATTTCCCAGGGCCATCACGAATGGTCCCTGGATCCTCAAGTGCTGGGGATAGTCTTTGCCAGATGGGGCACCCCTCAGATCGATCTTTTTGCAGCCCCAGACAATCACCAACTTCCTCTGTTCTGTTGCAGGCCTCCAGTGCTGGGCTCAGTCCCCTGGATGCCCTTCTCCTGGATTAGGCGGGAAGTTTCTTTATGCTTTCCCCTTTCCCTCTCCTATTCAAAGTATTAGTCAAAATCAGATCTCAGCCTTGCGGGTGATTCTGATTGCCCGGATGGGCCAGGCAGCCCTGGTACCCTCCTTCTGTCACAATCCATCTTCCCTTGCCTCCCCAGGAATCACAACCTATTAACTTGTGCCCAGGGAAGGGTTTGGTATCCGGACCTCAAATCCCTCAACCTCAAGGCCTGGCTCTTGAGGAGTTAGAGTTTGCTGATCTACACCTCTCTCAGGGTGTTCTTGAAATCCTAAAGGCTTCCAGAAAGCCTTCCACTAGGGCTACTTATAGTTCTAAATGGAAAAGGTTTTCCATTTGGTGTGCTGGGAAAAATGTTTCCCCAGAATCTGCTGATTTGCCCATTGTATTAGATTGCATGGTCCATCTTAATTCCTTGGGTCTCAGACCAGCTACCCTGAGAGTCCATTTGGCAGCTGTATCTGCTTTTGTTTCCAGCAGGAAAGTCATCCCCTCTTTCACTCACCTGTGTTTCCAAGTTTTTTAAGGGATTACTCCATACTAATCCACTTCGAACCGCCCTGCCTGGGACCTAATGTTTGTATTGCCCAGTTAATGCAACTCTTTTGAACCTCTGTTTTCTGCAGAGCTTAAGTATCTAACTTGGAAAACTGTTTTCTGGTGGCTATCACTTCTGCTAGGCATAAGTGAGTTGCAAGCCTTGTCAGTAGAAACTGACTTTATTTCTTTCCACAGGGATAAGGTAGTCCTTAGGACTAATAGGAAGTTTTTACCTAGCTGCTGCCAGAGACATCTCTATATTAGAGATATGCCAGGCTGCTACTTGGAAAACGGTACACACTTTCACCAAGCATTACTCCCTGGATGTCCAGGCCAGGAGAGATGCTCGGTTTGGCACAGCTGTTCTTCAGAGCCTATTCCCTAAGTAGGTTCTGCCCTCCTCCATGGAGGTACTGCTGTGTAGTCGTTATTGTCATAATATAGCAAGACTTATGTTGTTTGAAGAAAAATTACTCACCTTAGTAATGTTTTTTCTTCTAATGGAAGTCTTGCTATATTATGACCTCCCCAACCTGCCCCTCTCAGAACTTCTACTTGGGTGGGGTGTGGGCACCTAGTGTGGGCACTATTTTGTGCCCTTTTAGTTCTCCCTTTTGGGGTTTGGGGTGTGTTTTATTATACTGTTGTTTTATTCTCATGTTGTTAAAATTGTATTAGTAGTTCTGGTCCCTGACTTGAGTCTTGGGTGTTGGGACCAGCAATGGTTGTTGGTATTTAGGTAGCCATTTGGCTAGTGTAGGTTACAGCTTCCACACAGACCTTAGTGAGTTTTTGCTCGTAAAGATCTGACAGTTCAGGTTTGAAATTACACAGATAGAGCTGCCTCTTAGAGCTCACGCTCAAAGTTCTATTTTGGAATGGTATTAACCATTTCACCTCCGGAGCAGTTCTAGAGCTGGATCAAACTGCTACTGTCATAATATAGCAAGACTCCATTAGAAGAAACAACATTACTAAGGTGAGTATTTTTTTCTTTTATGTCTTCATTTCATCTAACTGGGCTAATTTTAACAACATGTCAGCAAGTTATTCAAACTGCCACTTCTTCATAACTAAATGGTCTGACGCATCTTGAAAAAACAAGCTAAGTATCCTTCTCGAGAAATCACCGGTCACATAGCCAACTTACAAAGTTTTATCACAGTAAATTTTCATCACTCAGAAGTTGCATTATTTCTAGTCCTTACATCTTCATTACACTTTACCAGTACTTTATACCCTAGTAGCAGCATCAAAACCTATATACACAAGCAGACACAACAAAGCAGGCACAATATCAATTCTCATTACAGTATTGTGGGTATGTTTCTAGTGATTACTGTGCACGTTGCTTGGGTCACACTAGGAAAGCACAGTAAAAATAATAACAGTAACGATAACCATAAGAACCGCTAAACATGCATGTGGGGGGTTGTGGGATAACAGATGGACCAGACAACGAACTTCAGGTTCAACACACAATCTCTGTGTGATGTTTATTCACAATACAAGAAATAACCTTCTGCAATGGCATATTTATTCTTCAGTTTGCAGCAACAGACTATGAATGTCCTTTCCTTGCACTTAGCCAGCACCTACTGTCACTGATCTCTGATCCAATTCACCAGCTGAGATGTAGCCACCACCCCTATGCAAGCCCTATTTGCTTGAGTAGTGGGGGCCCAAAAAGAAGAAAAACAAAACAAGCTATAAACAGAGAACCTCAATGCAGAATCACTGAAAGAACAGTTGCGCAAAAAGGCATTGGCAACAAATCAATTTTCAAAGAAATACATCATCATACCTACTTCCATAAACGTCATGGGATATATGCAAATCACTATGACATTTCAGATTTGTTCAGTTTACAACAATTTACGTGCATTTTAAGTAGCACAACTACATTTCTATAATAGTCACCTAGTACTGTTTACCATTATCAAAAACACCTAGTGCCATGGTAATTTAAACTTTTACAGGTTTCATAAACAAGTGATTTACATCAAGGTATTCTATGACATACTGCTATTACATACTAAATCCAACAAAAATAAACACAACCTGTTTTACATACACTTGGAGGTCACAACAATAAGCTCCCTGTACGAGGACCTGAGAGGGAAAAGAAAAAGAGGACACTATAGCATAGTCAGGAAAGGAAAGGAAAGGGGGTGCCCATAGGTGGCCAATCTTATGGACTAGAAATTGTAAAGGATAGATTAGGCTAAGAAATAGAAGAACTGTTGCAACACATTTAAGAAAAGGTCGGTCCTCAAGAGTGGCAGGAGCTTCCTATCACAATGCACAAACTAACACTAGCGTGTTGCTTAGGTATTTCTGATGGTAGGCAAAGGATCAACACTAAGAATCTGTTTTTCAAGAGATTTGGGGGGCTTGAACTCCCTACATGATAATAAGTAGAGTTGTTTTCTGTGTATTTGCAGCCAGATTGATTACTTTTTTTTTTTCTTTTGCTGTCAGTGTCACGTGGCTCATTTATAAAGTGATATACAACGATGTATCACAACAGCACACAAAAGAAATACTGGACTTTCCAAAATGAGGAGAAACTGGGCAACTTAAGGAAAGAAGCTAATAAAAAGTTTCATGCCAGGGCTTTAGCCAATGGAAAGGTAAGAAACAGTTATATGACAGACTGGATGAATTGACTTAAATGCATTTGTAGAAGAGGTGTGCACCATATTTTTTAAGCATGTTAAATTAAAGTGGATTTTCCAGTTTTACTTAAAATACAGATGACATTGGCAGGATTCTGGTCTTATAACATTGCAAAATAAATGTGAATTTCTAAGCATTCTGTGGCAGGCAGTGCAAGGCCTGTCCTGGTAAAATGTGGGAAATAAAGATAGTTTCCCCCTTTTAAAAAAAGTAAAGCATTTGCATTCCTTGCTCTGTGCTGTCCCTGGTTTGCCTCGTGCTTTACTTTGCATAAGCCTTTTGCAACACCCCTTCCCTGTGCATACTAGGGGCTGTCCACCCTTGGATCTGCAGGGTGACTGATTTATTTATTTATTTATGTAGGTAAGTCTTTGGTAACCGGGGAAGGCCCACTAGGCACAAGTGCCTGTTTTCAGAGACGACCTGGGAGCACTGGTCGGTTAAGTGGCTTGCTCAGAGTCTCACAGTATGCAAGTGGAGGTTGTGAGAATCAAACCCAGGTCTGCTGGATGTACCCAGCTTGTTGGCCTTGAAGTGCAAAGCGTTTTGCATTTGCGCACTTGCAGTAGAATAAAAGTGATACTTTTTGATACCCTAGCGTTTGTGCAGTGAGTGTTTGTGATAAGCTACCCCCCCCATCTTGTCATTTTTTTTGCAACAGCTGTGAACCTTATATGGTGACCAATGGGGTTATGAAACTCATGGAGTAAATATTTGTATTGAATTTACTGGTGAGCTGTACAAGTGTCTGGGTGCATTGTGTACTGTAAACTGAATTTTTTTTTTAAGTAAAAATTACGTAAAATGAAAGGACAGCCTATGGCAGTTGATGGATAAAATTAAGAATGGGCTGGCCTGGTGGCACTGAGGGTTGAGGCACTGGAGGCCACACCTCATGCTGCACCGGTGACCCGGGTTTGGGAATGAGCGTAGGTTGTTTGGGGGGAGGAGTCTGCCGGGGGGGGCGAGGAGCGAGACTGAGTGACGCAAAGCAGCTCTCTCCTCATGGGAGGGATTGGAGGCTCTCCGGTCTATGGCTGCCACCTGGTGGAGGATGGATGGCGGCGCCGACCTAGGGACCTCCAGCGTTGGCCACAGGGAGGGGTGGAAGGGGCTGATCTGGCATCATGGGGCGTGCATGTGCCTCCACGCACGTATGTCACCCATGTGCTGGGGCCCCAGGACCGGGGAGAAAACGGGCAAAAAAACAAATAAAAATATAAATATATAAAAATTAAGAATGGAGATGCTGTAAAAGTTTCCCAGTAGTGCTCCCTGAGCTCTGGTCCTATATTTATTATATGAATCAGTAATATGAGCACAAAACACAAACAGCTTAAAAGACATTAAACTAAGAGTTGTGTCCCTCAGATGATATCGAAGCATATCTGACAACTTTTTAAAAGGGTTGCTGGAGCTTGACAATTGCCAAAACAGCAATGGGAAATAAGTCTGGTACCTTATATAACCGGTAAAGCCCAACTTGCCTACGGCAGTATGGACAGTGCACAGTCAGGAAAGTATGACCTTGTGAAAAGAGAAATCCTTAAAACATATCTCAGGAGAGACCTACTGACAGAGATTCTGGTCCCTGAAGTACCACTCAGTTCACAATCCTTGAAGCTTTCACCTGACTGAGAAAACTCTCTCATTAATGGCTCCAACCAGAGGGCAAAACAGTCCCACAGATCATTGATATTTGCTTTGGAGCAATTCATCAGCATCCTGTCTACAGATGGTGTAGCTTTGGGTAAAAAGAACACCACGCAGGAAGTGGGGAAGAGGTCATTTGGCTGAGGACTATTAGCTGGCTATACAGACACCGCAGCAGCGAAGTAACAGCGAAGGAATGGTAAGAGACTCATTTTTTCCAGTTTAACTCAAGATCAAATTAAGAACTCTGATGGGGTTAACAAATCTATATCCAAAGTCTTTATTTATTGTAACTGTAATAAGCCAGGCCATATTGCAAGAAACTGCCATTAAAGTAAGGAAGGTAACACTGGAGCAAATTTGGCCTTGGCAAAGTGGGGCAAGTGTCTAACAGATGTCAAGGTTGGTGATGAGCTGTGAAGGGACTTAGATATGGAATGCAGACAGACCCTGGTGCATGTTGAAGTTTCTGGGAAAAGACTGTGCAGGAGGACCAGGTATTCAGGTCATCTGCATTCATGGGGACACTTGATACTGTCCCATCACCCAATTGACTTTGAACATTAATGGGGTGTCGCACCAAATGAAACTGGGGTAGTACCAAAGTTACCTGTAATTATTGGAAATGACTTTCCAGGATTTGCTAAATTAATCCCAGAGGAAGTAAACCCTGCTGTTTCAGCGACTGTAATAACAAGAGCACAGACAAAGAAAATCTCAGATGTTGGGGACTTTTTTTTTTTTCCTTTTGATGACTTTGATTTGGACTTGTCTGAGCCCAGCTTCAAGATCCAGAGGTCCAGGAAAGAAAGAAGACGCCTGAAAAAACAGTGGCAAGAAAAGACTGATGGACATAAGGGGTTGATATAGGAAAATGCTGAAACTACACTTAGAAACATTGAAAGCAGATAAGGACCGCTTGGCCCAAGTCTGCCCATAAGCCCTACACTAGTTTACGGCCTCTGACTTTACCTGGTCAATGACTTTTCACCTCCCGCTTTCCCACCTCTAAGGTTCCCTTATGCCTGTCCCAGGCATATTTAAATCCCTCCACTGTGCTTGCTCCCACCACCTGGTGTGGCAGTCTGTTCCATGTGTCCACCACTCTCTCCGTGAATAAAAACGTCCTCACATTTCCCCTCAACCTGCCTCCTTTCAGTTTCATATCTTGCCCCCTCGTTCTTGTACCGTTGTATTGGAAGATGTCTCCCCACCCCCCGTACTTTGTTTATACCCTTAGGTACTTGAATGTTTCTATCACGTCCCCCAATCCCTCTTCTTCTCCTGTGAGTATATGTTGAGGTCCTCTAATCTGTCCTCATATGTTTTCTGGTTAAAGCGCTGTACCATCTTAGTCACCCCTCTCTGGACTGCCTCCACCCTAACAATGTCCTTATAAAGGTGTGGCCTCCAGAAATGCACACAGTACTCTAGGTGATGCCTCACTAGCATTTTATACAATGGCATCACTACCTCCCATTTTCTGCTAGTGATACCTTTGCCTGTGCACCCCAGTATGCCACTGGCCTTCCCTGCAGTCTTTGTACACTGCTTCGACACCTTTAGGTTGTCTGAAATGATAACCCTCAGGTCCCTTTCTTCCTTGGTGATTGTCAGCAACTCCCCCACCCCATTCTGTAGCTCTCCCCAGGGTTCCCTCTCCCTAGCTGCATTATTTTTGCACTTCTTTGAGTTGAACCTCAGTTTTCTACACCTCTGACAATTCTCCAAGCTTTGCCAAGTCCCTCCTCATTCTCTCCACCCCTTCTGGAGTATCCACCCTGTTGCAGATCTTGGTGTCATCTGCAAACAGGCAGGCCTTTCCCTCCAGTCCTACTGCTATGTCACTAATGAAGACATTGAACAGGACTGGCCCAAGGACTGATCTCTGAGGTACCCCGCTGGTCGTCCCCCTCTCCTCGGATTGGATCCCATTTACCACCACCCTCTGCTTTCTGTCTGTTAGCCTGTTCCTAACCTAGTTTACCACTGGGTTGGGAACTGGCTAACAGACAGGATGTGATTAACAATGATAACGGGTTGTGCTTTTGTTTCTGAGCAAACTAACAATGTTTCTCTCCAAGGTTATTTTAAACAGCTGGGAATGAAACAAAAACAGGGTGAACCAACATTTAAAAAATGTAATGGGTTACTGTACAGAGTATGGGTTAATCCTCAGATGCAGGAACAGATAGAGCAGTTGGTCATACCAAGGGAGTAGAGATCTGAGTTACTGCAGAAAGCACAAGATAGTCCTATGGTTGGTTCCTTGGGGAGGGACTGCATCCTTGCCAGATTGTTGTATTGGTTTTACTGGCATGGGATTCATGAGGATATTGCTGCCTATTGCAGTTCTTGTGCTGAAAGTCAGAAAGTAGCCCTAGTGACTAAAAAGGACAAGGTGCCCCTACCCATGATAGATAACTTTGTGCTTTTTTGAGAGAAGTGCAGTAGATATGGTTGATACCTTAAACAAAAGTATAAAAGGTAATCAATTCATTTTGGTAGTATGTGACTATGCTACTCGATACCCAGAGGCATTTCCCATGCACACTGTCACAGCCCGAAAAGTAGTAACAGAGCTAGCCATATTTTCAGCAGGGTGAGTATACCTAAAGAGATTATTACTGATCAGTGTAGTAACTTTGGTGTTGCATTGCTGAACCGCACTACCGGCTACTAGGTGTCACTGCCATAAGAACCTCCCCTTATCGCCCTCGGACATACATCTTGTTGAGCGTTTTAATCAAACCCTAAAACGAATGTTAAGGTTTGTGAAAAGTGAAGGAAAAGATTGGGACCAATACTTACCTTACCTGCTTTTTGCTTACAGAGAAGTGCCACAAGAGCCACAAGAGCTAACACATTTTTCACCCTTTGAATTGTTGTGTGATAAACAACCTAGAGGACTACTAGATGTAATAAAAGAAACATGGGAAAATAACCCTGCTCAGAATGAATCTGTTATATCTTATATGTGTGCACTAAGAAAGAAACTGGCAAAATATGTTGAAATTGCCCACAGTAATCGGGAAGAAGCCCCAAATCAGCAGAAGGTGTATTATGACCATGGGGTGAAAGAAAACGTTTTTGACCCAGGTGAAAAGATCTTGTTACTGTTACCCACTACAGAAAACTACTGTTAA
Organism: Neoceratodus forsteri; assembly: GCA_016271365.2. Taxonomy (NCBI): domain Eukaryota; kingdom Metazoa; phylum Chordata; order Ceratodontiformes; family Ceratodontidae; genus Neoceratodus; species Neoceratodus forsteri. Next base: position 353,626,713 of record CM057454.1, on the reverse strand, counting down.
ATAAGTGCCGAGGACCTTACAAAGTGGTTAGACCTACTGGTACAGTTAACTATGAGATTGAGACGCCTGATAGGAAAAATCTTACCAAGCTATACCATGCTAACCTCTTGAAGAAATGGGTTGAGAAAAACACTAAAAGTTGCTTTGTTAGTATTACTAGAAACTGCTAAAGAAGATATTAATGTATCCAGGGCCCCATGTTTACCATGATTCCGAGGCTGCGACAGTGGCTGCAGAAATCTGGGCTGACCGTAGAAATCTGTGCCAACCGTAGAAATCAGGAAAACTAGCCGCACAGCTGCAGAAATGCTAGCTATGCTATGCAATCACATAAAATAGCTGGCATTTCTGCTGCCGCTGGGCTGGTTTTCAGCAATATTTATCCCATCTTCCCGGCAACAGTACTCTTGATAATGTCACTGCAGAAGGGCTACTTTCTCATTTGGTTATGGCGTTGTTCAGGTACCCACAGCAGTTTTATATCTGTGCCTCAGTGCACAGTAATATAAGTTGCAAACCACAGCCGCGGCTCCACTCTGCCCCTGCTGGAAAACACTATATCAGTCAAGCACAGAAAAAGAAACCAGCACTGAGCAATGGGCTAGAAAGGTCACATAACGCTTTATTTCGTAATGAGATATAAAACAGTTATATGACGAATTCTCCACCAAGGCAGTACATTTCGTTAGTGTGCTAGTGACTAACAAGTTTCGCTCAAAGCTTTTTAAAGAAGAAAAGCTTTGAGTGAAACTGGTCGAATTACCAGCGACTTACACTGCCACTCGCTGTAACGAAATGCACTGCCTTGCTGGAGAATTCATCCTGTAAGCGTTTTTATATCTCATTATGAAACAAAGCGTTATGCGATGTTTCTAGCCCCTTGCCAATTTCTTTTTCTATGCTTCACAGCCATACAACACAGAGTCTTCCTTCTTCCACCTTCTCAATTTCCAGATAACCAGATGCCCTTTGGTGTATCCAGGTACAATGTGAGACGTCCAGAATAGTCATTGTTTGTTTTAAGTCACTGTACTTGGAACTCGGGTGCCTTCCCAATATTCCATTCATAAAACAGCAAAATATAAAGCACAGAAGCTCTGTAGATGCAGTTAATGCGGGCATTGTCGCCTTCTTGTATGGCATGTCCTTTTGTGACACCACTTCCTGAGCGAGAGAGAGAGAACCTACATAATCATGAATAACTAGTTAACCATCAGAAATTTTAAATTTGATTTGCATATACTGTATGCTTACTTAGATATTGTTAAAAATCGATGGAGCTATGCAGTATGAACTCTAAACCAATTCAGCATCATAAAAACACCAAATATGCATTTTGAAAGCTAAAACACTAACGAAAAAGCCACAGAGTTTGCTTGATATAATTAATAAAATTAAAATAAATTATACACCTGTATTTGCTAAAATTCTCTTCGCATGCTAGAGCTTTTTTTAATTTGTTTTTGGCTTTAGCTTGTGACTTAATTGATGGTATTTCCTAAAGCTTTGGCATGTGCTGTATCATTAGAGACATGTCATTTATGAAATATGTTTAATTGCAAGACCTGCATTTTGCAACAAGACAGAAGTGCTTGAATGACAAGTATCCCTTGTGGTAACCCTCCATGCTGTCCACAGCAAACATATATACTATAGCTTTAAAATGCCATACACTCACATGCAGTATTTTGCACTTTTCAATATCGCACCAAATCTGTAGCCTTTGTACCACTTCTTATTTTTATTTGTTATTTAATTTAGACCAGAAAAGTACATTGAGCAGAAGTTCCTTTTCAGCTGTAACTAAGGAGTACAGGGAAGTTAAGTGATTTGCTCAAGGACACACAGCATGCAAGTGAGATTGTGGGTTTCAAACCCAGGCCCTCTTAAGTTTTCAGGTTTGCAGCCTGGTGCTGTAACCACTAGGCCACACTGTAGCATAATTATTAAAAGGGGATATTTGCGAACAGTGGCTATAATAAAAGCCTCAAGGAGCCGAGCCTGGATTGACCAGCCTAGTGAGAGGAGGCATCACAGAATGGCCGCAGACATTATGACATCCTGCCGCAGAATGTAGGTCCACTTTGCTGCAGTAAACAAAGGGTCCTGGCTATATGTTTTATGACAGACTGAAACAAACAGTAACTACTGATGCTGTGAAGGTAAATGTTTCCTAACCCACAGAACAAACCACAGAAATTCGTGACTTGGTAAAGACATTTTGAAAGTACTTTTACCACAGTACCAGGTCGAGCAAAAGGGGTTGAGCACTTAATAGTGACAGAGAATGCTCGTCTTACCAGACAAAAGACAATCGGAATACTACAGAGGTTAAGAGCAGATGTGGTTAAGAAAATACGAAAAATGAAACAGTTGAGTAGTGCGTGGTCATCACCAGTGGTGATTATAAATTTAAAAAGGGGTGGGTGAGGGGGCGTGGCTAGCAGCTGAGCTGGAAGCAGCACTCTACAGCAGCTCCCAACCCAGACTATCTATTTTATCACTTTTAGTCGGAAAAAGTAAAGTGTCTGTCTGGTTTGGAACCTCTTCCCTTAAAATTTAGCTACCATTACTGATTCTGGATACACAAAAGTATTAACCTCTGAAACAATGGGTCGTCCAAAAACGGTGGCTGGAGGCAACGGAGGTAAATCGAGGGAAGCGCGACAAGGCCAAGATAAGGACAAGGAGCCGACAGAATTACCTTTAAATCAGGCCTTGAACGCAGCGTTGCTCAAGGCCATCCAAAGTATAGATAAAAAAATGGATGACTTCACCTCAAGGCTTGCAACTGTAGAAACCTTGCTGTCTGTGGTTAAAGAAGTGGCACAAGAAGCGAACAGATCTGTCAGGAAAAATGCAGTGGCTACATCGGGCCTTATTAAAGAAAATTCACTGCTTCGTCAGCATCTGGAAAATGGGGTGTGGGCGTCCCACATTCGGCTAATTGGGCTACCAGAGATTGGGGGGGGGAAGATTTGTGCACATCTCTTGAGCAATGGCTCCCTGAACAGCTACACATAGCAAAGCAGTTCACCATCCAAAGTGCCTACAGGGTGAATGTGAGAGGGGCCCGTCTTTATCAGGACTCTGCCCACCCTTCAGCGCGTGCCATATTAGCTGTCTTAGGATCCATGAAAGAGATTTTCTTCTCCAAGCGGTTGGAAGCAAGGCCCTAAAACTTGGCGAGGAGGAATATCCATATTTTCCAGATCTAAGCTACGCCACAAGACAAAGCCATAAGGCCTTGGATGGGATTCGGTCGAAGTTACGGCAGTTAGGGGTCCATCATCGCTGCTTATGCCAGATAACCTGAATGTGATGAATGGCACAAAACAAATTTGTTTCTGAACCGAAGATGTGGGAAAGCTGTTAGAAACAATTGAATTGGACTATGTAACTCGGAATCGGGGAATCAGATTCCGATGAAGATGGACACCTGAAAGGACTGCAACTTGTAAGTCTGCACATGGCCAAGATGCTCATTTTATTTGAGTCTCCCTGGGACTTTATATTACACGAGCCTGTTAATGGTGTTAACATTTTGTCTCTGTTTTCCTGTTTGAACTTAATTATAATGGAGACTTAAGTTCAGGTCATACAACCTGTATATTAGTATTGTTTATTTTTATACTGAGAGGTAAAAGATCTAATTATTTACATGTATCTGTGTCAAAGTTTACAAATTAAATTCATAATGGGTTTTGGTTGTGTACAATTTGAAGAGGATGGAGGTAATGTTCAGATACTTATGGGCAAAAGATTGATAGTTTGGTTTTGCTACTTCAAAGTTTGACTGGTGGAATTGGGGAAGTAAGGAGCTGCTAGAAGGTGTCATTAGAATTATATACTGTTCTGTCGTTTGATGGATAATTAGGGATGTTTTCTCCCTTATCACAGGGGTTTGCTAATTGTTTTCCTTATTAAAGTGTAGGATATCCCTACTCATGGCAGCATATAGCCTTTGAATACACTGTTTTTAGTAAGTCTAATGTAATATGTAACCCCCCACTTGAAGTAACAAGTCAGGAATACTGATAATATTGAGCAATCAGATAATGTCATACTGTAATGGTAATGATTGACTGTACTGTCCTGTGGGAAATACTTGTACGTACTGCATTCAAAATCAATAAATACAAGTTTAAAAAAATAAATAAAAAGAAGGGGGTGTAAGAAACTCTCTTGATTTTAGGAAACTTAATCAAGTGTGGGATGACCGGCAGTTTGGGTTTGTGGCAGGTAGATCATGTCAAACCTTGTAGAGTTCTATGAGTGGGTGACGTCAGCAGTCAACAGGGGGAGACCAGTGGATGTACTGTTCGTGGATTTCAGTAAGGCATTTGATTCGGTCCCTCACATTGCCTTAAGGGAGAAGCTGGGGCCTGGGGGGGATGGGGTAGGCCCATTGATGGTTAGGTAGATTGGAAATTGGCTTTCAGTTCACACTCAGCGAGTAGTGATCGGAGGGGAGGTCTCGTCTCCTAGGGAGGTCATAAGTGGGGTCCCAAAGGGATCAGTCCTGGGGCCATTCCTGTTTAACGCCTACATTTCCGATATCAGGGAAGGTATCCGGTGTGAAATGAGTCTCTTTGCCGATGACTTTAAGCTGGGGCAGTGGTGGAGGGGAGATTGGCTCTGCAAGGTGACCTGGATACTCTGGATAGGTGGTCCTGCACCTGGAAATTGAAATGTAACTCCTCCAAGTGCAAGGTGCTACACCTAGGGTGGGAAAACCCCAACTATATGTGCACCCGGGGGGGGGGGGTGAGCTGCAGGCCATGGCAGGGGAAAGAGACCTAGGAGTCTTGGTGGATGTTAACATGAATAATTCAGAGCAGTGCAGGAGGGCTGTAGTCAGGACAAATAGTATGCTGGGATGCATCGCTAGGGGGATTACCTCAAGAAACAGGGAGGTGATTTTGCCACTGTATAACAGCCTGGTTAGACCACATCTTGAGTACTGTGTGCAGTTCTGGAGGTCGCACCTAAGGAGGGACATCCAACTCCTGGAGATGGTTCAGAGGAGAACAACCAGAATGATCCGAGGGCCTGGGGATATGACATATGAGAAGCGACTAGGGTAGCTCAACCTGTTCTGCTGGAAGAGAGGAGGGACATGATTGAGGTCTTCAAGTACCTCAGGGAGTAAATAAGGTAAGCGAGATAGGATCTTTCAACTGAAAGAGGGTGGAATCACCAGAGGACACAGGTGGTAGGATTATGGGGAAAGGAGGAGGTACTTCACTGAGAGAGTGGGGGCAGGTGGAATCGCTGCCCAGGAGCTGGTACAGGCAGCTATGGTGGAGGGATTCAAGGAAGGGTGGGACGGGTATAGGCAAGGGTGAAGCAGAGGCTGGTTTGCCGGGGGCAGGACTGGGGGCTGGAGTAACAGTGGAAGGAGACAGATGAGGGCTACGGTACTCAATCAGGTGCTGAAGCACGGCAGACTTGATGGGCCAATAGGTCTACTCTGCTGGCGTCTGTTAGTATGTCTGTATTTCACAGCTGTCCCTATGCCCAGGGTAGATGATTAGGTGGACAAATTGGGAAGTGCTAATTACATTAGCACTCTCAATCTAACCAAGGGTTACTGGCAGATTCCCCTAGCTAAAAAATCCAGAGACAAAACTGCATTTTCCATTCCAGCTGGATTCTGTTAGTTCACCATCATGCCATTTGGTTTACATGGCACACGTGCTATGTTCCAGCAGTACATGGATGTGATTCTAGCCCCTTACACTGGTAGTTGTGCTGCTTACCTGGATGATGATGTGATGCACAGTCCAGACTGGAAAATCCACCAGAAACACCAACTGGCAGTTATCCAAACTATCAGAAAAGCAGGCCTGACCATTAATCTTATCAAGTGCACATTACATGTGCAGTAAACCAGATATCTGGGTTGTATTTTGTTAAATGGAGAAGTAAAGCCAGAGATTTCCAAGATAGAAACTGTAGCCAACAGTCCTGTCCCTAAAACAAAGAAACATGGGTCATTTTTAGGTCGGCTTTTCGAGCCATCAGTCTGCATTATGTTCATCCCTACCCTGTCCTGGGCGGCCGTTTTGTGTCAGGTTAAGCAGATGGTTTGGATTTCATACAAAGCTATTGGAAGTAATTCAGACTTAGAGAAACAGTTTCAGTTACAGACTGATGCATCAGAGGTAGGCTTAGATGCAATCCTGGGTCTGAATATAAATGTGAAGGAACATCCCATTCTGTATATCCGTAGGAAACTGTACTTCAGAGAGAAAACAAACTCCACTATCTGAAAATAATGTCTTGCTGCAAAATTGGCAGTGGAGTCTTATGTTTTATCTGCTAGGAGCTGACTTTGTACTTAAAACAGATCACAGTCCTCTCTGCTGGCTTAATCAAATGTAGGATAGAGTTCTAGAATCACAGGGCCGGCCCGTCGGCGCAGCGATAGCCTACCACTCAAGACGCTGGCAACCGAGTCGGAATGGGTCACAGATTGAGAGCTGGCCGGGAGGAGGCTTGAGTGTCTGGTGGACTGCTCCTCCTGTGAGGAGGCACTGACTCGGTGCAAGCCCTGACCACTGGTGACTGGTGGAACAGCTTGCCTGCTTCTACAGAAGAGGAGTGCGACAGATACGGTTTATGCCTTGGTGTCAGCTAAGTCACTTGAGAAAAATGCTTTGCTCCAGCTTGACATCCCGAGAGGGTGGAGGCGAGCCTAAACTCATCAGCCTGCGATGCAGGAAGGACCCGAAAGAGATTAAAGGTACGGCTCAGGGGCCGGGGGTTGAGTCTGGGGGCTCCTTCCCCACTCGTCCCTGCCTGGGGAGCAATTCACGGCAGGATGGTGGGTCCTCCTGTGCCGAGGATGCTTGTGGGTCTGTCAGGTGACGGGCTGGAGGCTGAGTGGTGGGCCTAACAGAAATTGGGCCGGGGGGGGGGGGGAATCTAGAATCACAAGGTGGTACCTGGCACTTCAGCCATTTAAATTCAGTGATCCACAGATCTGGAAAAGAGAATGTCAGTGGCGATTTTCTATCAAGATATGGTTCAGGAATTGAGAATTCAGAAGGTTGAAAAAATGTGTGCTTAACTGAAAAATTTGCCTTAAGAGATGTATGAAAAAGTGATACTGCATATGCAAAGAACTGTAAATGTTACAAGGTAATGTTAAATGAAATAAAAGAAGGTTTTGGAAACCTGTTTTTAAGGGGGAATAAAGTTTCTTCTTAAAGGTGTGTGTGTGTGTGTGTGTGTGTGTGTGTGTGTGTGTGGTAAGACCCTGTCCCATTTGTTACACAGAGAGAGTTAAACCAAGAATGTATTTTGTCCTCTCTATTCTGACACTTGTCTGTCTCTTGCCCATCTGATTAGCAAACAAATTTTCTTGTGGCAACTAGGAACTGGCCACTAAATGGTCCCACAGTTTTCCCCTGTTATCTCCCTTCCTTCACTTGCTGTTTCTATTCTTGTGGTTTAAAAAATACATCTGTATCTTTATGTGGTGCTGAGAGTTGAGCGCTGGGCCACACCTCACATCGTTCCGGCGACCTGGGCTCGGGAACAGACTCGGGCCGTCGGGGGTCAGGGGGGAGGATCAAGCGTCCCAACGGATGCTCTCCTCCTCCTGGGGTAGGTTTCTAGGGTGCTTTGAGCACCTGATGCCCCTATGCCTGTGGAAGCATGGGGATCAGGGTACAGGCGGCTCTCCTGAGTCGGGAAGGGAAGGACGTCGTGGGCACTTGACAATGGCGTGCGTTAGCACGCCATCTGTCTGGTTGCTTGTCCTGCATGCCGACGCCCTCAGGGGAAGGAGGGACCAAGGGAGAAAAACGGAAAACACCCCTCGGTCCAAGATGATGACCGATCCGAGCCCCCGATCACCTGCCCACGGGCAGACCCCATTGTGCAGGCACTCCCTAAGACAAGGAGTAAGAAAGGGGATAATGGAGTAAGCCTGGCACTCTAGGGGCAGACTCTGTGGGAGGGATCTATAGGAAATTGATAAGGTCTGAAGGAGTGGAATGAGAGGGCTGTCAGGCGGGGATAAAATTAAAAAAAAAAAAAAAAAATACATCTGAATCTTTATGTGAAACTGGAATCTCTTGGTTTGCAAATGCATATAGTTATACTGTTGAAATTAATGCAGACAGCTATTTGGGTTTATTATAAAAGATAAGCTACAACACAGGAGGCTGAGATGTATTTTGACCTCCACAAGCTTATTTACAGAATTGTTCAACAGGAAACCATCTATTGAGACTGGGGTCCAGATATTCAAACTGCGCCAGGCTGTGGCGCAAGCTTGTGCGCAGCTCAGCTTGGCTGCGCAGGGGTGTGGACTGGGTGATATTCAACGGAGATGTGCCATGGCTCAGCAGCGTTGAATATCGCACCCTGGCCACCCTCAGTGTGCATGGCGCAGTGGCACTGCGCCAGCGCAAGTGGCCAGAGTGGAGCATGGGGACGCCCTAGCGCAAGTTCCATTGCGCCATGCACAGCAACTGCGATATTCAAAACATGACATGCAGATGGGGCCATAATGTATGCAGGGCGCAAATGGGGCCATTTGCATGCCATTATACTCCATTGCATGCAGGTGCGCGATCCCGGCGACTTGCGCCTGGGCGCCTGCCGGCAGCAGCGTCCGAGGACAACGCCTGCAGCCAACAGTGTGCTCCACAGCCGATCGCGGGCAGTTGTATAAAAATAAATCTATGTCAATATCCCTGGTGGTCCAGTGGACCGCTGACTGCTGATCGTGGGCATTTGTATTAAATAATACTACCAATCTCCTGGTGGTCTCATTGCCCCTCCCACCCACCCACTGAGCCCCACTGCCCGCTCCGCCCCTGGTCAGCCAGCGGGTGCCTTCCCACCGCCTGCCGCCCCGCTGTCCGCCGACTGACACTGTCGGTAGACTGTCGGCCATTTCAGTCCCTGGCGTGAGCCAATGGGCGTGCAGCCCGTACCGTACTACACATTCAAATGTGGCAATGCGATGCGGGCTACTGCGCCCATGGCTCACGCTAATGAACAATGGCTGAACTGGCGGTGTCAGTCGGCGGCTGACAGGTAACCGGCAGTGAAGTGCTGCTGCCTAACTCAGCGAAGCGCTGAGGCTCGAGTGGGGGTTACTTAGACCAAATTTTCCAAGAGGTGGTGTCACTCGGGTGTCTCTTTGTAAGAAGGTAACTAACACGCCAGTGCAATGCTTAAATATTTAATCGTTTACAAAGAGTACCAACAACACAGAGTACCAACAACACAGGAGTCACCCCTGAGGAAGACTTGTTTGAAGTCGGAGCGCTGGGTGAGGGACTCCTGTGTTGTTGGTACTCTTTGTAAACGATTAAATATTTAAGCATTACACTGGCGTGTTAGTTACCTTCTTACAAAGAGACACCCGAGTGACACCACCTCTTGGATAATTTGTTAAAAGTCACGAGCTGGTTGCCTCGCTCGTGGTGAGCAACGAACAGACCGAGCCACGTCGCAGCATTTTCCTGAATCTGTCTGGGTACTTAGACCACCGTGAGATTGGAGTATTACTTTTCTTTTAATACAAATGCCCGCGATCAGGCAGACAGCGTCCACTGGACCACCAGGGATATTGGAAGTATTTTTTATACAGATGCCCGCGATCGGGCAGACAGCGGTCCACTGGACCACCAGGGATATTGGAAGTATTCATTTATTTATACAGATGCCCGCGATCGGGCAGACAGCGTCCACTGACCACCAGGGATATTGAAGCATTTATTTATACAAATGCCCGCTGATTGGCAGATAGTGGGTCCACTGACCACCAGGGATATTGGGGATCTGATTTTATTACTTAGCCCCACGATTGGGTGGTAGGTCCACTGGACCACCAGGAATTTCTAGGATCTGATTTAGTACTTGGCCCGCGATCGGGTGGACAGGTCCACTGGACACCAGGGATTTCGAGATCTAATTATTTTGTAGCCCGTGATCAGGCGGGCGGTCCACTGGACCACCAGGGATATTGGATAGATTTTTTTTTTTTTTTTTTTTTTACAAATGCCCATGATCGGGCATGGGTGGGCGCCACCAGGTGCAGCCGGAGCTCGGGTGGCCACCCACAGATGGCAGCTGCCATGCTGCGCACTGCAATGTGCCAGCTCACCTGTGGGTGGCCATCAGTTCCTTTTTTTTTTTTTTTTGGATCAACTTTGTGCTGGCACAGGTAGGGTTGCGCATGCATGGCACTGCACATCCCGGGCTGAATATCTGGCTGTGCAGGGTATGCATGGGCATGCCCCCCTACCTGTGCCTGCATACATTACTGATGCGCTCCGGCGCGCCCGGAGTTTATGCCCGGCGCACTTTTCCTTTTGAATATCACGATTGTGGGATTGCGCCATGCGCAACCTTTTAATATCTGGGCCTGGATGTACTCTTTATGCTGACCACCGGTAACAAATTGGCAGTCTTGTTACATTTGTAAAGGACAGGAGATGAAATTTACAAGAATAGGATGCAGAGTTTAAAGAGCACCTTTCCTGATTGAATCTCCCCCCCCACCACAAAAACTTACCAGAATGTGTCTAGTAGGCTCCAAACTGAAGTGCATGTGTAAATTTGTTACATCTGTTTCTTGTTTACCACTGTTCCATTGTTTTAGTGTGACCGTGCTTGTAGCTCTGCCTGCTGACTTGATCTTTTGACATTCCTTGGGGAGTGCTTCAGTGACGATATAATTTTTTTAATCCTAGTTTTATGTTATTTTAAAGGTGTATATGTAAAAATCATTTCACGTGTGTACAGTTACATAATTACCTGTTTACCTTATGACAAACATTAGAATAGTTGTACATATTAGATTTATAAGCATCTTTCTTTACCATAATAAATATCTATTTAATTCATACCTATTTATTTCCCTACCCACCATCCTCCTCAGTTATCCTCCTAGCAGTAGCTTAAAGAATATAGATTTATAGTGGCAATATTCCATTTGTTATAAAAACACTTCTATTAGATTTTCAGTAAAGGAGGTAAAATATTTAGAATTTAATTCCATGAGGTATCAAAAATATCAGTGTCTTCATTTACATGGTCCATTAGTTTTCATAATATAATGTATTTTTAAAATTGTTGCTCCACTTGTTTTGTTCGAATTTTGGCAACTTGGTGGAGTTCTAGTTTTCTAGGCGCAATCTTTTTGTTTCCGTGGTAGCTAATGCTATAATTTGATTTTCCTCCTTTTGTAGTCCTAAATCCTCAGTCGTTACAGATAAATATTTCTGGTTTAAAGGAGATGCGCGGCGTATCCCAGAAATTGCGTGGAAGCACGATATTTGAAAGCGAGAGTTGTGTTGCACAGTTCCGAATGCACGATCATGCAGAAATAATGTATATGGCGCAAAAAAAGAGGGCAGGTACATCAATATTCCGCGCATCTGTATATTCAGCCAAAATGTGTGGCGCATCTGCCGCGCATCTCAGGTATGGGTTATGCAAAGATAGACAGGCAAAAGGATGGCCTAAATCGGCCAGCCACACACAGGAAGGCAGCAGAACTGCAAACGGGTCATCCTGAGACTGCCCTTGAAGGTGCAACAGGAGGTGCTTCAGGCACCCATACACAGCAGTCATGCCAGGACGGAAGTACCCAAAGTCATAGGTGCCGGCACATCTCGGACTCCGCCCGGAGGAGAGCCATCCCCTACACTGCACCCAGGACGTGGACACCTAGCTGCCACATGCCAGTGCTGTCAGGTGCCTCCCTAGCACACCAGCGGAGCAGATGGCCACACTCTAGCACATTGTACCAGGCAAGGGTGTAGACAGGCACACTCACTGTACACATTTGTGTACAGTTTTGTTGAGTGCTTGTCATAAACCATATGCCTTTCTGTTAACATTTTCATTCTAATCTGTAGTATTTGGGTTAGTTTAGGCCACTGAGAAGTGTCTCTGTTAAAGCTTCTGTTGTTTAGGAGACACATACATGTATAACCTCTTTAGAATTAGAGGAATCATCTAACAACAATCTGATTTGTTTGGAAGGGGGTACCTTGGAGAGGATGTGTACATTTTTAATGGGGTGTAACTATTGGAGATTGTGTGTACAAATGGAAATTTCTGGCTACACTCCTGGTACGGGGCCGTGGCCTGCACCCATGTGGCCTGCAGGGTGCCACCTGGTGGTGCATGCACCCAGTGTGACGTCTGGGGCAGTGGTGTCCAGGTAGCCTGGTGGGTACATGTGGCAGCCTAGCACAGGCCAGGGACCTAACCTGTGGCACACACTCACGGTGGTAGACCATATGTGCACACATGTGGGACCCACCCACTTGGGTACCTGGTCACCGCTGCACACTGCCATTTCTTGCAGTTATCACCATGTCCCTCTGATACAGGGAGTGTGGGTCACTGCAGGTGACTGCACGCTGCATATGGAGCTAGTGTATCACATGCATGTTGCTTGTCCAGCTGGGCCCCTGTGGCCACTGACCAGGAGGGCCCCCTGAACCCCAGTCCGAACCTGTACATGGCTGTTGGTAATAGCACTGTACCCAGGCCAATGCAGTCTGCCCACCTACACACAAACATTCCATCACACCTGCCTGCTAGGCTGCAGTACCTCCTGTTCACCTTTGTGGAATGGTGGGGCAGCCCACCAAAGCTGGGACTGAGCATGCCCAGGGGTATGCAAATGGCCTGCATAAATTCTAGTAATGAGCTGCACATGAGGGGAATGGGCTCAGAATGTGCAATGAGGCCATTTGCATAATCCTGGCTGAATATTGCAATTTTCAAACAACATGAAGTCTTGCTGTATTCTGACAATTGCAGTTTGCCCCAGAGAGTGAAGGGTTAATAGAACGTTGGGCTCGAGCTCGGTTGAAAACTCTGTCTGTGACACTTTGAAACCAAACCGTTGGATTCTTTCCTCCACCTCACTGAACAGTCGCTCCGAGATTTTCTCCTTCTGCTTGTTCAAAGTCTGTTAAAGTTGTCAGTTTTAGTCCGCCAATAAGTTCCGTTTATCGGTTCGAGAACTGTCTGTGGTACCGTAAGTATGTAGGGGATAGTTATTGTGTGGAAATTGTAAAGCTTTTTCGATCGGTTCGCTGAACCGATCCTTTAGATAAAAAATCTTTCTGAAAAGGTTTAGTGTGTGGTTACCGGATGTGCCTATGGAACCATGTCGGTTTAAAAAAAAAAAAATAGTGAATTGAACATTTTTTCCAACACACATGTAACGTTGAGAAACCGATAGGGAGTCTTGCCTGGCTGTTGCCTTTATAAAGGGTAGGTTTTGTTAGGTTGACCATGTCTGAGAAACCCAAGAAAAAAAACGGGCCCACTGGGTTTCAACACTGCAGTCTGTGTGGGGAGGTCTTTGCTAATGCCAATCCCCACACCACTTGTATTTACTGTCTGGGGTTTGACCACCTCGATTCAGACTGCCAGATTTGGAAGAATTTCCCTAAGTCTACGTTGGATAAAAGGTTAGGTAGACTTAGGGTAAGAAGGCGAAATCCGCTGACCCGGAAGGCCAGCCGGTTCAGTTTCTACCGAACCAGAAGGGATGCCTCTGACCAGGGCGGTACTTCAAGGGAGAGAGCCGATCATGAGGGATCGGTTCTCAAAGAGAAAGCACAAGGATAAACGCTGGTTCGGATCCAGAACTTCATGTTCCGACCACTGAAGAGATAGCCAGAACGATTCGGATTGTTGAATCGCTTCGTCTGGTTCCGACCGATCCATCGCCTTCTGGCAGGGGTTTGGTTCGGTCGGTTCCCACGGTTCAGGATTATTTCCCTGAAGATTTTTACGAACTGTAGTTTGATGAGGAGGTGGATTTTGAAGAGGATTATGACGGTGAAAGTCTGGATGTGCCTATGGAACCGGACATCTCCCCAGACAGACCTTCTGGTGTTTCCCTTCCTAGGCTTTCTGAGTCCCCTCCTCACTTTCTGTTTTACAGAAAAGTGGCTCAAACCCTCCAACTTCCTATTGAGGAGGCTGTGGAGGATCTGGAGGAGCCTGATTTTGTTGAGGTGATGGACATCCCAGAGTCTAAGAGACTGTCTATTCCCCTCCATAAGTCCTTTGGGGAAACGGACACAAAAAATTCTAAGGTCTCCTAACTCTGTACCTCCTGTTGACAAGAGTATGGACAAGAGGTACACCTTGTCAGGCTCGGATACGGAGTTTCTCTATCAGCAATGCAGCCATGTTGGGGTAGTGAAGGCTGCAGCCTGTGACCAGGTAAACATTCCTTTGGCTTCACACCTCCAAGACAGAGACTCGAGGAAGATAGATGCCATGGCAAAGAAGCAGTACATGGCATCATCTTTGGGACTCAGGCAGGCTAATTATATGGCCTATACAGCCAGGTACCAGAAGTCCAGGTGGGACACTGTACTGGCACTGGCTAAACAGCCCCCAGCTAGCCAAGGTGCTGGAGGGGGTGGCTGCTGATGGGATCGAGGCATCAAAGGTGCAATTTCATGCTGCTGTGGACTCCAGTGATGTGTCATCAAGAGTCATGGCTACATCTGTGGCTCTTCGGAGAATGGCTTGTCTCGGATGTACTAGCCTTTCGCAGGATACCCAGGCTAAGGCCATGGATTTCCCTGTGGTGGGTAATTCTCTGTTTGGGGAGCAGACAGAGAATTACATGAAGAAAATGGATGAGTACAGGACCACTTACAGGAGTGCCCAGGCCAAGGAGAGGCAGGCAACTTTTCAAAGGCAGCAAGCTAGGGGCATGGGGCAGGCCTTTTCGAAGGCCTTTCTACCAAGCACAGGCCTCTTCTTCCTTTTCTCAGAAGGGGTTCTTCAGAGGGTGAGGCAGAAGGGGATGAGCAGGGCTACATCCACCCCTCAGCCTAAGGCTCCAGCCAAGCAGACACCCTGATGTGTCAGCCCGGGTCGACTCCCCCATTCCGGTAGGTGGCAGGCTGGATTACTTTGTCTAGGACTGGATGTCTCTTACCTCAGACAAGTGGGTCCTGGAGGTTGTAAGCCAGGGGCTGGTTCTCAGTTTCAAAACTTTTCTGAAACTGATGCCCAGATCCTTTCCCCCTGTAAATACATCAGAAACCCTTGCTCTAGAGGCAGAGGTTGCCTCTCTACTGGCCTTAAGAGCCATAGAGAGAGTTCCTACCCCATACAGGGCAAGGTCTGTACTCCAGGTACTTCCTTACCCCAAAAGACAGGGGAGTGGCAACCCATCCTAGATCTAAGATACCTAAACAAGCACCTGCTAAAGCCAAAATTCAAAATGGTGACTCTGGGAACAATTCTTCCCTCTCTGAGGCCAGGAGACTGGCTAGCCTCCCGGGACCTCAAGGGTGCCTATTTTCACATTCCCATCAGGTGCTCCCACAGAAAGTACCTGGGGTTCGAATTGCCCTCAGGCCGTTACCAGTTCAGAGCAATGCCCTTTGGCCTAACTTCAGCTCCAAGGGTGTTTGCAAAGTGCCTAGCAGTAGTGGTGGCCTTTTTAAGAAGGAAAGGGATTTCTGTCTCTCCATACCTGGACGATTGGCTCCTTGTGGGCCAGTCCCCAGACCAAATCAAGTCAGATCTGCAGGTTACCCAGCAAGTTCTCACTTCCCTGGGGTTCCTTCTCAATCTTCCCAAGTCAGTTCTCGAGCCAGTACAGCTCCTCACTTTTATAGGAGCAGAGCTGGACACGCTTAAGGCAAGAGCTTTCCTTCCTTTAGAAAGGGAAAAAGCCAACTCTCAGCTGGCCTCTTCCTTCCTCCCTCTGGTTTCTCGACCAGCAATACATTTTCTTCAGCTTTTGGGCCACATGGCAGCTTCCACGGCAGTGGTCCAAGGGGCCAGGTTTCAGACAAGTAACGCTTAGTTCCATCTGAGGACCTTTTGGTCCCAAAGGAAAGATCCTCTTACCAAGTTAGTTCCTGTTACTCAGACCTTAATTCAGGCCCTTCAGTGGTGGCAGGACCTGGACAATCTGAGGCAAGGTGTTCCATTTGTCACTCAGATTCACTCTGTGGTTCTTACCACAGATGCTTCCATTTTGGGTTGGGGAGCCCATCTTGGGGCTTTCATTGCCCAGGGTCTGTGGCCCCCTCAGGAATCCGTTCTTCATACCAACCTCCTGGAGCTCAGGGCAATACTTCTTGCCCTACAAGTTTTCTCTCAGTCAGTACAGAACAAGGTGGTTCAGGTCAGGACGGACAACAGTGCCACCATGTGGTACATCAACAAGCAGGGAGGCATTCGGTCCACAGCCTTGTGCACGGAGTCCATGAAAATATGGCCCCTGGCTTATTCCCTACAGACCTCTCTGGTAGCAGTCCACCTCCCAGGAAAGGACAATGTGATAGCAGATGCATTGAGCAGGATTTCCCAGGGCCATCACGAATGGTCTCTGGATCCTTTGGTGTTGAAAGTGATTTTCTCAAGGTAGGGCACTCCAGAGATGGATCTCTTTGCAGCCCCAGACAATCACCAACTTTCCCTGTTTTGTTGCAGACCCCCAGTCTTGGGCTCAGTCCCTCTGGATGCTCTGATTTTGAACTGGGAAAGGAAATTTCTTTATGCCTTCCTTCCCTTCCCTCTACTGTTCAAGGTTCTAGTCAAGGTAAGGTCACAACTTTGCAAAGTGATTCTGATTGCTCCAGACTGGGCCAGGCAACCTTGGTACCCCTTGTTGCTGTCCCTAGCACTCCATCTTCCCCTGTCTCTTCCCAGGAATCACAACCTGTTAACCTGCTCTCAGGGTAGGATTTGGTACCCCAGTCTCCGGTCACTCAATCTCAAGGCATGGCTCTTGAAGAGTTAGAGTATGCAGACTTGCATCTGTCCCAAGGGGTTCTGGATATTCTCAAAGCTTCTCCAAAGCCTGCCACCAAGAAAACTTACAACTCCAAATGGAAAAGTTTCAGCATTTGGTGTTCCAATAAGCATATATCCCCAGACACTGCTGAGTTGTCTACAGTTCTGGATTATATGGTTCATCTTAATAGCTAGGCCTCAAACCAGCTACTCTCAAAGTTCATTTGTCAGCTGTTTCTGCTTTCCTGTCAGTGGGGAAGTCTTCCTCTCTGTCATCTCACCCTGTATTCTGTAAATTTTTCAAAGGATTGCTTCATACCATTCCCCTTTTAGGGATCCTGCTCCTGCCTGTGATTTGAATATTTGATTGCTCAGCTTATGCAACCCCCCCTTTGAGCCTGTTGTGTCCTCAGCAGAGCTCAAGTACTTGACGTGGAAAACTGTGTTTTTGGTTGCTGTTACTTCTGCCAGACGTATCAGTGAATTGCAAGCCCTGTCAGTTGAGCTTGACTTCATTTCATTCCATAGAGATAAGGTGGTCCTTAGAACCAATAGAAGGTTCTTACCCGAAGTGGTTTCTGATTTCCACTTAAACCAATCTGACTCTTGCTGTGTTCTTCACTGATCATACCTCCTCAGGAGAGTGGAGGCTACACAGTTTAGGTGTTAAAAGGGCCCTTAGTTACTACATAGAACGTACATAGGGTCACATGGTTTGACTCCCTCCAGTTGTTCCTCACTTATGGGGAAGTAGGTAAGGGCAAACCTGCCACCAAGAGAACCATTGCCAGGTGGATTGTGTCCTGTAGCCAGTTCTGCTGTGAGAAACTGGGAAAAACTTCACCCTCAGGCCTGAGGGCTCATTCCACTAGTGGTACAGCTGCATGTCTGGCTGCGGCCAGGGATATTCCTTTGTTAGAAATTTGCCAAGCAGCCACCTGGAAAACAGTTCATACCTTCACCAAGCATTACTCTCTGGATATCCAGGCTAGGAGTGATGCTAGGTTTAGCACAGCAGTACCTAAGAGCCTATTGACAAAGTAGGTTCTGTCCTCATCCTTGGAGGTACTGATTGGTAGTCTGCAGTTGTCGGAATACAGCAAAACTTTTGTTTGAAGAAAAAATTACTCACCTTAGTAATTGTGTTTCTTCTAATGGAGTCTTGCTGTATTCTGATCTCCCTCCCTGCCTCCCCTCTCAGAACCTGTTTTGGGAAGTGGGTGGGCAGGTGCAGTGTTGCACCCAAGGGGTGTCTTCAGCCCACTTTCTGTTGTGTTGGGTGCCTTGTGTTTGATTAGTTAAGAGATTGTTTTATTCCTTATTGCTTGGTTTTTGGTTTTTTGACTTGAGTCTTTTAGGAACCTAAAGTCTTTGTTGCCAGTTGGTTAGTAGGAATTTTACAATTTTCCACATTATATAGTCAGTGAGTTTTAGCTTGCAAGAATCTGACGGTTTCAAAGTGTCACAGACAGAGTTTTCAGCCTAGCTCGAACACAACGTTCTATGCCTGGCATAGAATTTTAACCCTTCACTCTCCAGGGCAGTTCAAGTGCTGGAGCTTAACTGCAATTGCCAGAATACAGCAAGACTCCATTAGAAGAAACACAATTACTAATGTGAGTAATTTTTTTTTTTTTTGCGCACCACGCATGTGGCCACCTATCACGCATTTCCCCATGCTCTGCATAGGGCTCAGGCCACCTACCGTGCCCCAGATTTCACACGCGCATGTTCATGATATTCAGCTGGACATGCATGATCGCATCTCACGGCACATCTTCTGAATATGCCATAAGTTTGTGCCGGCGCATTTCAGTTGCATGGTGCAGGCACTTGCACGATGCAGCCTGGGACTTTTGAATATGGGGCCCTTTGTGAGTTGTGGGTTTTTTTGTTTTTTTTTTATACATAATCTTTCTAGTTTCTCGATGTGTTTGTTGCTACTATGAGTAATTCCTTACAGTCCCAAATCAAGTGAAAATGACCTATTTTTTTGTTTGCATTGCAACTATGCCAGCATCATGGAGGCATCTATAAATTTCAGTTTATGCAGAGTTATATATGCTGTATCCATGATTTTAAATTGAATAGATAGATTGCTTTTTTCTGCGTTGGCATATAGTTTATTTGCTTGTAGACGGATGTTTTTCCATCTACTTTTTTCCCCATTTAATATTCAGTTCTTCCTCCCATTTTGTTTTATATCTTTGGGTGATTTTATCTGCCTTTACTGTTTTAATATCCAAAAAGGCTGCATTAAAAATGCCATTACACTAAATTTATTTTCCCATTTTGTTTTTAAAATATGTGTTATGTCTGTGGTTTTCTTTGTAATTGTCTTGTCTGGTTTATGATGTACTTATTCATTTTGGTGGCTATTCACGAATGCGGGTGTGAGATGTAGTGAAGGCACATAAACCCCTCCGCAGCTTTGCCCTCGGGAGTTCCATGCGTTGGCCGTATTCTCGAACACCAGCTAACATGCAGCTCCTGTCTTTGGCCCTGCCCCCCGGTGTGCAGGTTTGCGGGGGCGATGCAGAGCTGTGGACCCGGGCATGCGTCCAGTCAGCTGCCCGTCTCTGTTCCCTTGGTGTATCTTCTGTGCCTGTGGGGCACCATGTTGGCAGCAGGCACAAACACGCCAACAGCATGGGGGGATGTCCCCCAGATGACTTCCCAGCCCTCCCAATGTGCCCTGACAGCAGAGGCCACCGGTGGGGTCTGTGACCCCGCCATCCCGATGTGACCAGCAGTGGTGGTATCCCGGGGTGGCGCGCAACATTCTGACTGCTTGCAGAAGTCGTGGCCATCGCCACCTTGAATGCACCTGCACCATTGTAAGATGGTGCAGTGTCGATTCCCCCCTCACGTGGAGCTGTGCATTCGACCTCGTGGGGGGCATAATGGGTTTGTGCATGGTACAGGGAGCACATTGTGCAGGACCTGACGCGGTGCTTATATACTCAGGGTTGCGCGCATAGCCCTCTGCGCTTTTGTGAATAGAGCCCATTGTTTTAATTGTTAAATATTTTAGCCATACGTTCTGAATTTGATAATCTTTGCACTTTTTTCAAATACTTCCCATTCAATAATTTTCTCATTTGCCATAAAATTCACCTATTTATTATGTTTAATGTCTTAGGTTCCTTTTTATTTATTAACGTATCATTCTGATTGTTCCATATCTTTGAGTTGCCCCTTGTGCCGGAAGTTATCTTAAAGTTATTGTGAGGAAAGAACTTATTTATTTTGGAACATATTTTCTGTACTGGACTTATTATAGGGTTCTTAATACTCAAAAGGTTTTGAGGATATGCCAAAAGATCTTGGATTTTTAATGGAAAAATGGTCTTTATTTAAGAGATTCTGAACTTGGGACTGATAGGAACCCTCTGCATCTACTGTATATTTCTTAGAATCAATCCACAATATTGTTTGTTTCATCTTAGCTGCCCAGTAGTAGTATGAGGTATCAGGGCAACCCATACCTCCTTCTTTCGTAACACTATTAATTTTTCCCAGGCTATTCTTGGAACTCCGCCATGCCAGATAAATTTCCTAAAGATTTTACACATTTGCTCAAGCCAAGATAATGGGATTTCTCTCTGAGTGCCTTGAAATAGAAATATCAGGTGTGGCATTACCAACATCTTTATAGCTTTAATCTTACCCTATAGGGATAAAGATTTGTCATGTCAAACTTGTAGTCTGTTCCATGTATGTCGCTATATTGTTCTCTAATGTTTTCTGCACATTATTATATAGTTGTATTCTAAGTGTTTTATTGTATCCTGTATTTTCATTTCTTTTATCACTTCTTATGCTTCTGTGTCCAGTTTAACTATTAATGTCATAGATTTTGATTTATTCAATTTATAGCTTGATAGATGAGAAAATTTATCAAATTCCAGCAGTAAGATTGGATATGTATATATCGTTTTGTCAATATTATTAAAATATTGTCTGCATAAATGTTTAACTTAGTGATTGACCACATTCTGTATATTTGTAATTTATTACTGGGTATATGGTTAAGTAATGGTTCTAAGGTTATTATAAAAGGATTGAAGATAGGGGACAACCCTGCTGTATACCATTATGCATTTGCATAGAGTCTCATTTAAATTGTTTTATCTTGAAGGATGCTTTTGAATTTTGTAAAGTACTTAATGGATTTAATAATAAATTCAGGCCCACTCTTCTAGAGTTATAAACATAAATTTCCAGTTGACTGAATCGAAAGCTTTGGTAGCATCCAAGGCCATAACTATAGTGTCTAGACCAGATGTTTTAACAGGGGATATGGCAGCCTGAATCTCTCCCAGTCCTTCAAAAATATTATGATTTCTAACAAATCCTTTTTGGTTTGAATGTGTAACAGAATTTGAGCTTGTATTTTTAAGACTATTAAAGAGATCTACCAAGATAAGGCACTATACCCAACATTTACATGTCTTACTGTCACAAAAGTCCATCAGTGTGCAAAAATCCAGATGTTGTGCAATATTAAAAAAAGTATTCATTCCGTACACTTTGTAAAAGCGGCTCCCACAGACTTCCCGGTTATGAGTGCCGCCCCTGCTGCACCCCCGCACTCACTTACGCAATGACTAGATGCCAGTGAGAGCGCGGGGGTATGCTCCATTATAAGCAATGGATGGCGTTTTGCTTAAAGTTTTAATATTATCATGGGTACTGGTCATAAACGGGCACCGGTCAACTAAGAGCTGGCCTTACTCCTTCCCTTGAGGAGGAAAGTGTCCTCTGGGCCGCTTCGATCCTCCCACCCCACACCAGCTGGCTCCCAGCAACCTGAGCTCCTTCCGAACTCTGGTCATGGCATGATAGAGGTAAAGTGCAGGCATCTAAGTTCTCTGCACCCTGGGCCAGCCGATAGTCATTTTCAGTTGAAACAAGTATTCTAGTCCCTGGGAAGGAGAGTCCTACTTTTTGAGCACAAAGGGCAAGGGAAATCATCATCAGCTCTGCTGAGCCCAGTTACAGTCAGTGCAGTACATACCACTCTGCATAGACATCACAGTTCATAAGATCGGTCATTTAGTCTCAGAAGTCTCTTCCCTGTTATCTGCCTCCTGAGCCGCCATTGATTTTCCACATGTGCCCAAGCCGCGTTTTGGGTCTGTAAAATTGTATTGTTTGTTACCATAAGCAGATTGAAGACATGTTGGAAACCCCATTCCATAGCCAATCCCCAGTTCTTTCAGCTTTGCTGTGACACCATCAACAGACTTGTGGTTCTGGCAGGGCACTAATGAATAATCTGGGGAAAAAACAATTGTCGCTGGTTCTTGGCTGCTTGCAATATTTGGTCCTCTGCACTCATGGAGGCAGCTACTGTAAGTATTGTATGAGGTCCATTGTCTGATGCTATTGCCCGTTGAGGGGTACGCGGTATGCTTTAGTCAGTAGTACTGCATACCCAAGTCCTAAAGCCTCTGGCAGCCACTTTTCCAGATATATCCCTAGGTTTTCCCTTTAGTCCCTCAAGGATACTCGGATACGTAATGTTAGCTGAACGTATCGCATTTTTAATTTTTCAAGCTGTGACCGCATGACCGATTGTTCCTTAATGGTGTAGTTGTGATGACCAGGGCTTTAGTCATTGCTTTCTCATCAAAATTTGCTGAGCACCTTGTTCACTCTTGCCTCCACTAATGCCATTCTGACACCATATTGATCCAGTGTTATGTCCAGGAACTTGACTGATAAAATGAGTTTATATATGGCTCACTGCAGCAAGTCAAGCGTGGCGGGTGATTCTTCTTGCTTGCCTCCTTGTGTTGTTGGGCCTGGTCCTGACGATGATCCCACCGAGGAAGAGTCTGTTTTTGCCACATTCTTGGGTCTCACCATTGTGAAAACTGTCTGATCCGCAGATAAATTTTTGTCATGCTAACTACAGTTAGGCTGCAGTAGACTATTTATTGATTTGATTTTATACCAGTTAATTTCTTGATTAAGTCAGAGCTTACAGAAAAGTGTGCTTCTCGCTGGGCTGCTAGCTCCACCCCCTGAAGATTAATATTCAAATCAAGTTTATTTGTATGGCGCCTTTCGAGGTACCAAGGCACCTCACATAACAATAAAACAGCTATAGTGCATAGTTACAACTTTATAAACTGTATAAAATACAGATAATAAATCGTAGAATTATTTGGACTATTCCCCAAATGCTTGGGTCCATAGGAAGGTTTTTAAAGTCTGTTTAAAGCCCTCCACTGTTGCACACTCATGTATCTGACTGGGTAGAGAATTCCAAAGGGTAGGGGCCGCATGCATAAATGCACGGGCCCCAGAAGATTTTAAATAAACCCTTGGAATCTCTAGGAATCCCTCGTCAGTCGAGCAGAGCGATCGCCCAGGGCAGTAAGGAACCAGGAGCATTCAGTCAACAATTTCATATCTTGATAAAAGAAACTGAGGAGATTAATGTTCATTAAATACTTTATTTTCATTCAGTCTACATTTTTTATATCTTGATGATAAAAAAAAATGTGAAAGTCTTGTCTCTGCATTTTTTTTATATATAGCACATTACTGAATCCATGTTGCCCTTGCTGTCCCTCACTGTTTTTTTTTTCTTCTTTCTTTATAAATTCTGCCAGACGGAAAATAAAATTATGTGGCAGCCTGCCTGTTCCCACTGCTGACTCCTTTTGGAGGGGGTTGAAAGCCAACCCCAAGCTTGCTACTCCCAGAATGGCCTTAATCTATTCCAGTCTCAGTCTGTTCAGCTAAACTCCTCTACTAGTCTACCTCGTAATGTTATCACTCACAACCATGGCCATGACGAGCAGAGCCAAGACTGATGCTCATTGTCCTGCACTGCTACCCGCCCTCTTGTCTTGGAGTACAGGACACACAGTGAGTGGAATAACGTATGGTCCTCATCCACATCCACACACACACACACACACACACACACACACACACACACACACACTCACTCACTCCCTTTCAGTTTCTCATCACCATGGCCTGGAGTTAGCCGATCCTGCTGGTGTCACGTCCTGTAGTTCCGTTCCCCGATCTTCAGTTATTTGCAGTTGAGCAAACAAAACAGGATTTCCACCCCATTGACTGAGTCTCGACCCACCCCCAACCTAACCGCTCAGTCTGCTTAGTGCTGGCAGGTACACAGCATGCACTGTGTCCCATGGCAGTAGTAAACAGTGGTACAGATGCACTGACCAGCATGCGGTGACACGATCTTGTGGCCCGAAATGAAAACTGAAAAAAAAAAATTGTGAACATTATCTCTGTATCCATATACATACATACACACACATATATATATATACACACACACACACACACGTATGGGCAATAGTGTGTAAATAATTTTTTGTTTGCTTGTTAACATGCTCAAGGTGTGTGATGCCACATAAAGACAAGGTTGCTCAAATCAAAACTTTTGACTTGTCCAACCATGGTTCTTTCTGAAATTTGCACTTGCCCCTCATCCTTCACAATTAAATCAACTCTTTTTTTTGTACTTGGCATGCAAGGAAAAGTACATGTCCCGGATGGGGCAATGGGATTTGCACACCAGTGCGTAAGGCTGAGTGATTTATTTATCACACACACCAAGGGTTTGTAAAACAAAGTTTAACTGTTGTTCATATTTTATTTTATATAATTCCTGATCTTACTTCGAGAGGGCTCTTGCAGTAGGTATTTACATATAGGACTGACCTGCCAGGTGTCAGGACCCCAAGGAAAAATTTCTAGCTAGCTGTCTCTGCCGGGGGACCGCCCCCACATCAGATGACCAACATCATGCGACGTTAGTATAAAGGGGTGGTCCCCCTGCCTTCAGTTCTTTCCGCTGTCGACTTTAAAGTTCCTCGAGGTAGAGTTCAATGCTCTTCAGTCATCCATCGGTTCAGTTTTCAAACTTTTCAACCGCTTTTTCGATACTTTCTCTTAATACACCAAGTATGTTGTCCCCGGCCTTCGAATCGCATATAAAAATAAGTGCGACTCGTGCGGTTCCCAGCTGCTGCATAAGGATGGCCACTCCCTGTGCCTCTTCTGCCTAGGCCCGGATCATCCTATGGAGAAGTGCCAGCACTGCCAGAAATTTAATTCGGCTACCCGAAAATGGAGGCAGCAGTCCCTGGAGGCCCATATTTTAAAGGAAAAAAAAAATGGCATCCATGGAGAAGGAGTTGAAAAAGTTGAGGCTGGCTTCCACTTCCCCCGAAGGCCACAAAAAGGAGGAGAAGCACCGGGACTGGGATTCGACCTCCACAGCCTCCGTGACTCTGCCTGGAGTCGCAGTTCTGAAGGTATCGTCCCCTCCGGGGGACCGCTCCACGACGACGGTCTTGGCGGTGTCCAAGATGGTGTCACCCCTCCCGTCGGGCTCATGCTCGGGCCCCTCTGATACCTCTGGGGTAAAGGAGGCCTTTGCTCCTGGGAAGGCCACTGCTACATGGCCCTCAGATTCGAGCGGGTCCGCTAAGTCGGATGGCGGTGCCACTGACGTCCACACGGACAAGACTGGTAAGCCGCTTGCTCCTTCGGGAAGGGTGCACTGTCACTCTTTCACCCGACAAGGCCGCATCTCCAGCGTGGCCTTCTTCGAGCAAGGGATCCAATAAGTCAGACGCTGGCTTCTCTGACGCCCGCCTGGATCCAGCTGATAAGCCGGACATCGGCCCCTCCAGTGACCTCCCAGCCAAGGAGCATGGGTCGGATCCCCTCGACCAGTCCGACACCCGAGGTTCCCGCAGCACTTGTGTTGCCCTCTGAAGGTCCCTGCGACTCCTCTACTGAAGCCGGGTTCCAACCCTCCCTCCCTGGTCGTCATGGAGGACCTGGACCGCTGCCTTCAGGGCCCCTCCTACTGGGCCAGACACACTGATGCCGGACCCTCCGACGCCGGCTTACCCAATGCTAGCTGACGTCCTTCTACTGGAGGCGCTCCCATGCCAGGTCTCATGTCTGTGGGGCCATCTTTACCTGTCCCACCAGCTGGGCCTCTGCCAGGTCCCTCTGCTCCGTCAGAGCCCCTGGCACCCAGGTATCCAACACCACAAAACCCGGTGCTGTCTTACCCGGCACCGCAGTATCCAGCGCCACAGTACCCGACACCGCTTTACCTGACACTGCAGTACCCGGCTCTTCAATACCCAACGCCGGACTTCCCGCCATTGGGTTATGGATACTCGATATACGGATACCCTCAGTATCCATATCCCCCCCTCTTCCTCCGCCGCCCACACCCCAGCCGCCAGCGGACTTGGAGACTTTAGCTGCCTGGTGGGCTGAGGCCAAGGCTCAGCTCACCAGAGAGGTAGAGAGCATCTCTGGCCACCTGCGCGGACCCTACGCCGGAGATGGAGACTCCCTCCCCTTACCAGACACCAGAGGTGAACCCTTGGGCGCCAGTGGTGAGGAGGATACGCGTCCTAAAAGGCTTCCCAAAGGGACCGTTCCTCCTCTGCGTTGGGAGGAGTCTTCCTCTTCTTCGTCGGAGACTTCTGACTTGGACTTAGAGGGATGCTCTGACCCAGATGATGAGCCTCGCACTCCATACCGACCTAGGCCTAGGACCCCTCCGAAGTTTCCTCTGGAGGATCCTTCTTTTCTGGAGCTACTGAGAAATATCCAGGAAGTTCATCAGTGGCAATCTCTGGAGGCAGCTCCATAGCGTAAAAAGCTTGCTGCTCACCTGGATCTGCCTGAGACCACTCCTACATTGATTCCACCCTGATAGAGCCTCACGCAGACTTTGTATCCACTATTTGGAAACAACCATCTGCGTTATCCCCCCTTCCCAGGAAGGCAGATCGGCTATACCAGGCTCCTGAGGGAGTAGATTTCTTGAATCTATACTCCAAAGCGGACTCAGCCATGATTAGTGCCGCTCACGGCCGCTCTGCTAATCCCAAACATCTCGGCTCGTCTCCACCTGACAAGGAGTCTCGGCTTCTGGACCAATATGGTAAAGAAGGTCTATGCATCTTCTACTCCAGTTATTGGGGCCCTGAATTATGTAGCTCATATGGAGGATTACCAGAAGACCATCCTTAGTCAGGTGGAATCAAAGATAGACTCTCTTCCTGAGTCTCAGACAAAACAGGAAGTGGCAGTTCTTGTCCATTCTGCTCGTTTGGCCAGTCAGTACATGCTTTTGTGCCACTACGGCGCAGTGGGCGCAGCTGGAGCGGAGCTTGGCTTTCACCCGTTGGTCTTTGGCGTCATGCCTGGCTCCATGTGTCAGGATTGGTCCCTGAAGTGCAATCCGCTATTCAGGATGCGCCCTTCAGGGGTTCAATGCTGTTTGGCGGTGATGTCAAGGACATCATTACCGACCTGCAAGAGAAGGGCACTGCACTGAAGTCCGTGGACTCTTGGTACAGACCCCCTCAGGGGCAGCGTCGCCCTTTTCGTCGACGTAACCGACAAAAAACAAAACCACAGGGCAAATGGGCCAACAAGCATCAGGCCCCTCCAGCAACCAAGACTCCTCCCTCCCAAAAAAGCAGCGGGAGCCTCAGTCGCTGCACTTCCCCACGCCTTCTGACTCCTCTCCTCTCCCATGGCCTCTGGAGGCACCAGAGGAACCAGTAGGAGGGAGGTTCTCCTTCCATCTACCAGGTTGGGAGAGGATGACGTCAGATGCTTGGGTTCCTCCAGCTGATTGCAGCCAGACACTCAATAGAGTTTCTACAGAAACCAACTCGAAGACCACCCCCCCAAGTCTCTTACTCCCCGGAACATCTTCCTCTGGTCCTAGAAGAAATCACCTCCCTTCTCTCGAAGGTGGCGATATAACCAGTTCCTAACCACCTTTAGGGGATGAGTTAACTATTCCCATTTCTTTCTAGTTCCAAAGAAAACTGGAGATGTGAGGCCTGTTTTAGACCTCAGTTCCCTGAACATGTTCGTGGAGTACAAATGCTTCAGAATGCTCTCCCTGCAGGGCCTTCTGCCTCTTCTTTGGCAGGGACTGTGGCTGTGTGCTTTGGATATGCAGGATGCTTACCTGCATATCCCCATATGCCCATCCCAACGCATATTCCTTCGATTTTGTTTTGTTTTTTTGTTTTCAGGGGAACCACTACCAATTCAAGGCCCTCCTATTTGGCCTTTCCTCGGCCCCCCCGAGTATTTACCAAA
Source organism: Neoceratodus forsteri (assembly GCA_016271365.2). NCBI lineage: Eukaryota > Metazoa > Chordata > Ceratodontiformes > Ceratodontidae > Neoceratodus > Neoceratodus forsteri. The sequence goes on along the minus strand of CM057454.1, from coordinate 353,598,789 downwards.
TGCCTGTCTGTGGTGGCTGCCCACCTGCATACCCAGGGAGCGCAGGTATGCCCGTACCTGGACGATTGGCTCCTGGCGGCCCTGTCCAGGGAGGAACTTCTGCACTCCCTTTCCCTTACCCTGCAGGTTTTCGCCAGCCTGGGTATCACCATGAACCAGGCAAAGTCCCTTTTGGTCCCTTGCCAGCGACTTCAATTTATAGGGGTGATCCTGGACACGACCATCGGCAAAGCCTTTTTGCCTCTGGACAGGGTGGACACCCTTCAGACTCAGGCCCGTCTTCTGTCCAGTCGCATAAGGGTCAGAGCCAGGTCAGTTTTTCGCCTCCTATGGCTAATGGCGGTTGCCATTCCAACAATCCCACGTGCTCAGCTCCATATGAGGATTTCTCAATGGACACTTCGTCTCAATGGGACCAAACACTGGATGACCTAGACCTGAGGTACTAGTTTCTGATCCCAAGATCAGGGACTTGCAGTGGTGGATGGTACAAGAGAACCTTTGCTGGGGAGTTCACTTCAACATCAAATCCCCCTCCCAGACGTTGACAACAGATGCCTTAGGAGAGGGCTGGGGAGCCCACCTCGGGTCTCACAAGACTCAGGGCAGATGGTCCAGGTTAGAACAAAATCTGCACATAAATGTGCTCTAACTCAGAGCAGTCCTTTATGCTCTCCAGGCCCTGCACTCCTCCATACTTCCCGGTCATCTACTCATACAGACAGACATGTGTGTGGTCTGGTACATCAACAAGCAGGGAGGAACACGTTGGTACCCTCTATGCAGGGAAGCAATGAGAGTGTGGAGCTGGGCCACCCAGCACAACCTTTACCTGATGGCCATTCATGTTCCGGGGGTAGAGAAAACACTGGCAGACCACCTCAGTTGGTCCTCAGCCAGGGCCCACGAATGGGAACTGGATCAAGAGGTTGTAGACAACATCTTCCTGCTTTGGGGAACCCCTCGGGTAGACCTGTTTGTGTCTCCTCAAAATGCAAAACTTTCACCTTCTGCTTGCTTGCTCCAGGGCGAGACATTCTCTGGTGGGACGCTCTGTCTCTTGATTGGAGGAACTGATTTGTCTGTTCCTTCCCTTCTATTCCCTTAATTCCGAGGGTCCTGAACAAGCTCGGATCAGAGGGGGCACGAATGATCCTCATTGCTCCATTCTGACCCAGGCAAGTTTAGTTCTCTCTTCTGCAACAGTTTTCAGAGGAACCTCCGCTTCCTCTTCCTCTGTCTCAACACTTGTTGACCCAGGATCAGGGGACCCTTGTCCATCCAAGTCTCAAATCCCTTCATTTGCATGCGTGGCTCCTGCAGACGTAGCTAAGGCCCGCTTCGGTGATTCTCCGCTCGTAGCAGACATTTTGGTGGAGGCTAGAAAGCCTTCCACCAGGTCCACCTATGCCATGAAGTGGAAACGGTTCTCTATTTGGGCCATGTCAAAGGACTTCGAACCTTTCTCTTGCCCAGCCAACAGAGTCCTGGACTACATGCGTTATCTCTTCGATCTGGGTCTCAGCCATTCCTCTTTAAATGTCTACATGGCAGCAATTTCAGCCTACCATGTCCCCTTCGGAGACGGAACTTTCGCTCAGTTAGAAGTCTCTAAGACATTCCTCAGAGGGGTCTTCCATTTGAGACCCCCCATCCGCATTCCTGCTTCTCCTTGGGACTTGAATTTTATTCTCGAGAAGCTTACTCTACCCCCTTTCGAGCCGGCAGCCTCAGCAGATTTAAAGTTCCTCTCTTGGAAGACTTTCTTCCTAGTGGCCATTACTTCAGCTCGACGAATTTCCGAGCTTCAGGCCTTGATGTGCAAAATTCCATATTTGATTTCTTCACAAGGAACATGTGGCTCTGCGCACCAAACCAAAGTTTCTCCCTAAGGTGGAGGCAGAGTCTACGCTGAATCAATCCATTGAGCTACCCGCTTTCTTTACACAACCCTGCAGTCAAGGGGAGTACCTCTTGAATACTTCGGATGTTCACAGGATACTGAGATACTGCACCATTCGGACTAAGGATCTCAGGAAATCTGATCAGCTTTTTGTCACTTTTTTGCTCACAAAAGAGAGGGCAATGCCATTTCCAAGCAATGCCTATCTAAATGGTTGGCCCTTTGTATCACTTTCTGTTACGACAAGTAAAACAAGACCCTGCCGGGTCAAGTCAGAGGCCACTACACCAGAGGAGTAGCTGCCTCTGCGGCTTGTTTCAAGAATGTGTCAGCGGCAGACATCTGTGCAGCCGCAACTAGGACCTCTGTCCATACCTTTATGAAACACTACAGTTTGTATATTGCCTCTCGCCGTAGAGCAGGCTTCAGGTTGGCTGTGCTTCAAGGTCTTCTTTCATAAGACCCGTTCAGCCGGAGGCTCTGTACCATGGATAGTTTTCCTCCTTCGGAGTGCTTTTCCTTGTTCCAGACTGCTTGGGATTCAGTCCTATATGTAAATACATACTGCAAGAGCCCTCTCAAAGTAAGATAGTACAGTTATGTAAGAACTTACCGTAACAGTAGATCTTCAAGAGAGGCATTGCAGTTGATATTGCCTTCCCGCCCTCCATCCCCTTTAGCGTTTTGTTAGCTCCTTTTCCATGAAGGGGAAATATCTGCTTCTCTCTCGTCTTGCCTCTTTTGGGCCATTGGCGGGAAAGAACTGGAAGGTGGGCATGGGAGACCGCCCCTTTATTCTGACATCTGTCACCTGACGTGGGGGCGGTCCCCCACCAGAGACTGCTAGCTAGAAATTTTTCCGTCGGGTTCTGACGCCTGGAGGGTCAGTCCATATGTAAATACCTACTGCAAGAGCCTCTCTCAAGATCTACTGTTACGGTAAGTTCTTGCGAAACTGTACTCCCACGCCTAATTTTTTTTTTTTTTTTATTTTTAAACATAGTTCTCAGCCAATCAGGATTGTTTATGTTTGAATATTCCAGGATCTATTATGTTTGTTAACATGGCCACGAGACCACTCTTATGGTTTTTAGAGTGGTCTCATGCATCCTTGGGGTATGAGAACACAAACTGAAGGTTCTGATACCCTAAGAATATACATCAGACTACTTTGCTTCGTGGCAGTATTAATATATTTCTGATCGAGCTCTTCAATAATATATTACACTTTTAAAAAACCTTACCCAAATGTGCCTGTTCCAGGACAGCTGCGCTTGACACATTCTTCTCAGAATAAGAGTGTCTCACATGCAGAGCAAAGGAGCGCTCCGATTGGTCAAGAGTGCTTCATTGATCTATAAGAACCACAATAGAGTGTCTCAAGAAAACAGTTCTACAATTCTAAAGTTCTAAGTTCAGTTGGCAGTCCATTTTCCTCTATTTTCTTAAAGGGGACAGGATATCGGTGCTAACTGGCAGCAGTTAGTAATGTTTCTAGTAAGAGAAATGCAAGACTTTCTTCAAAATGAGCCATATTGAACTGTACCTTTAATAAACACTGATGTGAAAAACTGTTTTTAGTTGTTTTCTTTTTTATGGATAACATTCTGCAGTATTCTCTTCATGGAACCAATACTTTGGAGTGTTTACTATGTCATGGGTTGTGTACAGAATGCTAATTATGAGCTGTTAACCTTTCAGATCCTTGTTCAGAGTTCTGTGCACACACAAACTGTGACAATGTTAAAACTCCAGATCACTGGTTCTATGAACAGAACTGTAACAGAATGCTGCCCATAAAAACAAAACAATGCAAAATAGTTTTTCACATCACATTTTATTCAGGTACAGTTACATATGGATCGTTTAGACTTATGGATGTCATTTCTGGAAATAGAAGCATCATAAACTGCTGCCAATTAGACATCATTTCCTGTCCTCTTTAAAGTAAAACATTTTGATTTTAGATTTCTCTTTTTTATAACAAAAAATGTTCAACATGATTTGTAATAAGTTTATATGTACTGTTCCTGTGTCTCTGATGGTTATTTAAGTAATGATCCAAGACAGGGTGTGGATTATGGTGGATTTACCCATGCTTGATGTGGTTTGGTCATTTGGCTGCAGGCCGAGTGACTTAAAGGTGACCTGCAAATAAAATGCTGCAGCCTGCTCCCATCCCACATATCTTTCAGTGTTGTGGCGGGAGTCCGTGGCTGCCAAGAGGATCATTTTTTGAATAAAGTCCATATTTTAAATCACTGCTGAAACTTTTCATTGAACATGGAAGTGCAGCCGGGTCCCGATCGAGCAGGCGCAAGTTTTCATGGGTGTTCTACCCATTTAGTGACATTGCAAACACCATTGGTATTAATGTATTAACAGTAGCTGATGATTACTGTTCTTATTTATTTGCTTCCACGGAGGTCTTGAGGCTTAAAATAATACTGACAGCAACACCTGGACAGGACATTAGTGTCAGTATTATTGTTGGCAGGATGGACTTGTTTTTGCGGGTAGTATTAACAGCCCTGGTGGTAGGTACATTTAGCCAATCAGAGGTAGCTTTTAAATGCACCATTTTCTAAGTGTGTGTAGATATATATACCTGTGTGTGTATACACACACACACACACATAGATATAGAGAGATAGATATGCATATAGATCTATAAAATATATCTATATATGTCTCTATGTGTGTGTGTAATATATAGATATATAGATATATTATAGTGGCACGGTAGTTCCACTATAGTTAGGGTTGAGGAGCCATTTACATGTTAAACCCAAAATTTTGCACCTTAATAACTTTGCAACCGTTTGACGGATTTCCCTGAAATTTGGAATACACGATCAAGACCCATATACCTTGGGATCTGTCAGGTTTTGTACCGGTCGCATATACGGCTGCGGAGTTATTAAAGCGTGATCTGTCTGCGATTCGCTTTTCTGGAATTTTTACTGTTTACCAGGTCGACAGTTTGCATCGACCGGTCCGAAATCTTCAGGAACGTATGGCCGGGTCCCGATGTGCCTTTTGTAGATTTCGTGAAAAATGTTAAACGGTTCAAAAGTTATTTAAAAACAATTTCCCATTATAAGTCAATGGGAAAAGTTAACAAAAGTTCGACAGTGCGCAAATATAGTTTTTACTTTAGAAATGGCCCTTTTACTGTCTCAAATCCGCCATTTTGTTTTCAGTTAGCGATCAGAAAAATGCTTGGCATTTAAAATTGGGACCCTCTAGCAACCTAATTATTTTTGTATTCACCTAGTCGGACCCTGAGGATGCTAGCCATGTCTTTATTTTGGGGTAAAACACCCCAGAAATATGTTTTTCAAATTTCTGGAAAAAGTACTTTCGCAAAGTACTGTTGCACTTGCAACAGTGTTGAATGAATTTTCGAAAACTTTCACAAACTTCGACAATTCTTTTCTAGGCTGTGGGAAAATGACAGCAATTTTTTGGCACCCTGCTGCAAATAACAGTTTGGTGTTTTGGCCTGAAATTTGGAGAGAACGCAGCCGACATCTCACAGATGTGCCTTTCAGTGTTTCGTTGAAAAAATATTACTTGACGGCAAAGTTACAGCACTCCAAAGTTGATGCTTTTTCCCATAGGATAACATTACAGCATCCGACGCTTTACAGGAATCCTTTGGCGCCCTGCTGCAAAATAACGGTTTGGTCTTTTGGGCTGAAATTTGGAAGGAACACAGGCAACATCCCACAGATGTGCCTTTTTGTGGTTTATTGAAAAAATATTACAGGGAGCCAAAGTTATGGCACTCTAACCTCTTTTTCCCATAGGATAACATTACTCCGTTCACCGCGCCTTTCAGGGCCCGTATCTCGGAAACAGTGCGAGATATGGACTTTTCGTCGGAAAAATGCTTAGCCCTCTAATGGGGGCTAAGTACAAAACTAGCCAGGAAAGTCATAAATCATATGACTTTACATTTTTTTTCCTATTTAGTACGGTTCCTGAGATATAAGCAATTTAATATTCTAACTCCTCATTTTTGCCCGAGAACCATTATTATGCATACATTCTATGTACTCAGTCTTTCTTTATGCAGCTTTTGGGAAAACCAGCCTGTCGCTTACATTACTGTTACCATTTTACATGCGGTTCCATTCCGGTTTCACTTACCGTTCACGTCTATGCCACCATGCGTTACCCTTGCGTTTTCATTTCGCTTGCTTTTGCGTTGTTTTAACATTTCTGTCTACACTACTGTTTCTCTTTCTGTTTGCTTTTCGTCACCATGCATTACTATTTGCGTTTGCGGGCACAATGTTACTATGTGTTCGGGCCCCGCGCTCCGCCCGCCACATTACATTCACTATTTCTCATTATCAATCTCAAGAAGAAATTAGAGGCAAAAAAACTCTGTTTAATGCATTAGTTAGGGTTGTTCCACACCGACAAAAGTGAGGAAATTGGTGTTAGGGTTGAAAGCCCCTTGCCCCCGCCCACACCCCAACTGGCATCGAGTGCGCATTAGGTTGTCTGTCCTAACTCTCACCCCATTCTCCTACACTCTGCTTCTTTACACATGTGATGGGGTGAGAGTTATGGCCGACAACCGTAATGCACCCCAATGCCAGTTGGGAGTGAGGAGGAACCAAGGGGGCTTTCAACTCTAACACCCAATTCCTCGCTTGTCGGTGTAGAACAACCCTAACTAATGCATTAAATGGATTTTTTGCCATATATATATATATATACACACACACACACACACACAACACAACACACACATGCGTGTGTGTATGTGTATATATATATATATATATATATATATATATGTGTATATATATATGTGTATATGTGTGTGTGTCTCTCTGCCTGCAGCTAGTGCAGAACACGCAGCGTGATTGTTGATGGGCCTTCTCGATCTTCTCATATTACTCCTGTGCTGCCGATCTGCATTGGCTGCCGATTCGGTGGCGGATCACCTTTAAAGTCTGATTACTGACTTATAAAGCCCTACATGGACTTGGCCCTGACTGCTTGAAAGACTTCTTGTACCTTACTGCCTAAGCGACAGCTCCGTTAAACTGATTTGCTGGAAACTCTGAGGTGCCTTTAAAATCTTCTGGGGCCCGTGCATTTATGTACGTGGCCCCTACCCTCTGGAATTCTCTACCCCTTCAGCTGTAGGATTGCGCGACTTGGGGGGGATTCAAACAGGCATTGAAAACTTTTTTATGGCTTTAGGCATTGAAGGGACCCGACAGATCATTTTATTACTGTGTTTGCTGATTTCATTATTGTTTTAATCTTACTGTACAGCGCCTTCATATTTTGAAAGGTGCATAGTTTAAATAAAAATTACATATATAGATACATAATATGAGGGACTTTTTTTTTATTTTATTTCAGGTAGTGACACTGTGAAATGGGCTTCCCCAGTGTTGGTGTTCTGTTTTGGCAGCACCAGGGGTGGGCTCTCCAATGTTGCACAAGCAAAACGATCAAGGAGGGTGGTAGCAGCCAGCACTGGGGATTGGGTACCCCCTCCCATGCCTGAATAGTAACATGTGTGAGTTAGGTTGGGGGCGGGGGGGGGTAGGTGCTGAGCGGAAGGGTCAGGTAGGGGGACAGTAGTAGCAGTGGCAGCAACAGACATCAGTGGATAGTTTTCTTTTTTTTACAGGGTGTAATTCAAAAAGAAACTATGAAGGACAGTTCTCAGCAGGCTGATCATGACCGATCAGCTGTGCTTGCCGGGAGGTGTAATGTTGATGAAGGAAAGAGCTGCCCTATGGTTGGATTGGCTCTCTTCTTTGAACACACAAAATTTCCACCCAGCAAGTCGGAATGGTGTCATGAACATCCTGGCTGATGATTGATGTGTGACACTGACAAGCCCCTTGCAGGCCACTCTGCACTGGACTGACAGTGTCGCCTCCTCAAACCCTCTCCCTAACAAAATGTTAAACTGGGTGATGCGTGCATGGCTGAATATAAACATATAGTAAAAAGACTGAAGAACCTGCTTTGGGCGGCCTGGTAGCACTGAGGGTTGAGGTACTGGACACAACACTTCACGCTGCACCAGCGACCGGGTTCGAGAATGAGCATAGGTTGGTTGGGGGCGGAAGCTGGATTGAGTAGCTGCGATGCAGGTATCCTCTCGAAGAGGGACCTTGTCACTTCTGCCACCTGGCTGCCCCCCAGGTGGAGGTCTCCCAGGCGGCGCAGGACAGACAGCAGCACAAGGAGGCATTGCAGGACTGCAGCGTGCGCGTGTCTCCACACCCAAGCGTGCAGCCCGTAATAGGGAAGGGGAGAAAAAGCGGGCTGGCAGACTCCATGATGGACCTCGGTGGTGTTTCGGTGATGTGGATGTTGGTCTTGGATGGATGCGAGTCCCCCCTGAGGTGGGACAAGAGCCCGTCTGCCAGCTCCACAAAAAAAAAAAAAAGTGAGGGGGATAAATACTTAAACAATAAAAATAAAAAACCTGCTTTGGAACTGAGAGTTGTTTTCTGTGTCTTTCCACATTGTGACTAGGCTGATCATTAACTGCTGAGTTATACATGCTCTCCTGCTAGGGGCCGGCACACTCCAAAGCTGTGACATCATCATCAGAACCCCGGCCCCCCCATTCCAATTCTGTTAAAGGTTTGGTCCTCTCAGCCTTTTTTTTTCTGTTTATCTGTGTAGTTTGTTGCCATGAAAAATAATTGCCTCTATTACACCCTTCTGATTTCATCAGGATTAAATGTAAATTAAGGTACTTAAGTCTGATGTGAAAACTTGCTTGACTTCATTACAAAGTTCATGATCCAGCTTATGTAAAGCATCCTGGAATTTTATGATGATTTGGTGCTAAAGCCTGCAGCAGTTACAGTGTATTAGTCAGTGCTGTTGCTGTCCTCTGCGTTCCTATATTCTTGTCTTATGCCGGTCATGAAACTTTTCAAGGCATAGTAAATGTTCTGCTGTTCTCTGTAGTTTAAAGTGTATCTGATATAGAAAAAACTGCTTTTAGAGAATACAGGGACTTCACAAGACATGTTACAGAATTGACTGAAGGTATAACTTCTTCTGGCTTGTACATGTATGCATCATCAACTACCATGATGCCTTGCATAAGTGAGGTAATGACCTTTGAAATGGAGACATAGAAACATATAAATTGACTGCAGATAAGGACCACCACTAGGTCCATCCAGTCTGCCCATTTTCCCTATCTGCTGCAAAAACCACAGGCCCTACTTGATCTCTGGCTTTATTCTCTTCCTATTGCTAGGGTTCCCCTATGCCTATCCCATGCATTTTTGAATTCCCCTACCGGGTTAGCCCCCACCACCTCTGCTGGGAAGCTGTTCCATGCATCCAACACCCTTTCTGTGAATAAATACTTCCTCACATTACCACTTGTCTACCCTTCCAGCCTCATGTCATGACCCGTTCTAGAACATATTTTTCTGAAGATGCTGCCCTCCTGTACCTTATTTATGCCCTTTAGATATTTGAAAGTCTCTGTCATATCTCCCCTCTCTCTAATCCAGAGTATACATATTGAGGTCTTCCAGTCTCTCATAATGTTTGGTGCAGGCCCTGCACCATTTTTGTTGCCCTTCTCTGAACTGTCTGTACCCTGTCTATGTCCTTACAGAGATGCAGCCTCCAGAACTGGACACAGTACTCCAGTTAGGGTCTCACCAATGATTTGTACAGTGGCATCACCACTTCTTTTCTTCTGCTGGTGATACCTCTCCTTATGCATCCCAGTACCCCATTGGCTCTCCCCACAGCTGTGGCACATTGTTTTGGCCACTCTTAGGTCATCTGAAATGATTACTCCCAGATTCCTTTTCTTTTTGGTGGCCATTAGTATTCTCTCCCCCCCCCCCATACAAGCTTCCCCTGGGTTCCTATGCTCCCAGTGCATGATTTTGCACTTCTTTGCATTAAATCTTAGCTGCCATGCTCTCGACCATTCTTCTAGTTTATGTAGGTCCCTCCTCATTTTTTCCATCCCTCCCGGAGTGTCTACCCTGTTGCAGATCTTAGTGTCATCTGCAAAGAGGCATACCTTTCCTTCCACACCCTTCGCAGTGTCACTTTTGAAGACGTTAAGTAGGACTGGCCCCAGAACGGATCCCTGTGCCACCCTGCTGGTCACCCTCCTTTTCTCGGCTTGAGCTCCATTTAACCACCACCCTCTTAGTTCTATCCCACAACCAATTTCTAACCAGGTTTACCACCCTGGAACCCATTCCCAGGCTGGCTAGCTTGTTCACAAGCCTCTTATGTGGAACTGTGTTGAAGGCCTTGCTGCAGGTAGGCCAATCCACAGCTTAGTGGCGGAGCCAGGTTTGGGAGTCTGAGGGGCCATTCAGTCAGTCAAGCTCAACAGTTGGCACTAAACAGTGCATAAAGATGGTGGAGGGCACCACTACTCACACTGGGGGAGCCAGGAGGCAACTGCCCCAGCCCCTTAACTCCGCCACTGCCACCACTCCCACCTGATCACCCAGTCAAAGAAATCTATCTGATTTGTTTGACATGACCTTCCCACTGTGAATCAGTGCTGCCTCGGATCCTGTGCTCTGCTGGATTAAAGATGTTCCACAATCCCTTTTTTCATCAGTGATTCCATCATTTTCCCCACCACTGAGGTCAGGCTGACTGGTCTATAGTTTTCAGCCTCCTCCCTGCTCCCAGTTTTGTGTAGTGGGACTACATCTGCTCTCCTTCAGTCGTCTAGAACCACTCCCGTTTCCAGCGATTAATTGAACAGGGCTGCCAGTGGTACTGCCATCACCTCCCTAAGCTCCTTTAATAGTCTAGTGCGTATCCCGTCTGATTCCATTGCCTTGTCCACATTCAGCTTTGCGAGTTCCTTAAGAACTTTCTCTTCTGTAAATGGACTGGTGTCCACCTCCCTCCCCGTATGCTTCTGTCACTTAATTGTGGTCCCTCACCTTCCCCCTCTTCTGTGAATACTGAATAAAAATATTTGTTCTGGATTGTTGTTTTTTCCAAGTCCCCCTCTACGTACTCCCCTTCTTCCTCCTTAAGCCTTTAAATCCCACCCCTTGTCTTTCTCTTTTCACTAACATACCTATAAAAAAGTCTTGTCCCCTTTCTTTACTGCCTGGGATACTTTTTCCTCCGTTTACGCCTTTGTGCTCCTGACTGCCTTCCCTGCTTCGCTCTGCTTATCCTGATACACTATCCTGTCCTCTTCCTCCTCCTCCTCCTCCTGTGTTTCCATGTGCTTCCTGAAAGCCAGCTTTTTCACTGTTACCTTCCCGGCCACTTCCTTTGAGAACCATAGTGGTTTTCTTTTGCTCTTGCCTTTGTTTATTTGTCTAACCCAAAGGTTTGCAGCTTCCACTATGGCTCCTCTTAGATAGATTCACTGTTCCTCAACTCCCTCCCAGTCCTCCCTCTCTGCTAGGGCTTTCCTGAGACATACCCCCAACTTTGCAAAGTCTGCCCTCCTGAAGTCCAGGACCCTTGCTTTATGTGACTTGGCTCTGCCACCATACTCATTTGAACCACACTGTTCATTGATTACTGGACCACAGGTGTTCACCGACCATGACATCTGCAGTTCTGTCCCTGTTGGTAAGTACCAGGTCCAAAATTGCACCCTCACGGTGCACTGCCTTTCAGCTGCCTGGGGGCATGCCTGCAGGGAGTCCAGTATGTCCCTGCTCCTGGCTGGTGCTCGGTTGGGATGCTCCAATCAGCATCTGGCAGATTGAAGTTGCCTACCAGCAGCACTTCCCCTTTGGTCGGCATCTTATGGATAGCTTCCACTAGAACTTTGTCCAGCTCTTCCCCTTGTGCTGGAGGTCTGTAGATCATGCCCATGCGAACAGTATTGCCACTGCCCATGTCCAGGGTGACCCCACAGGGCCTCTTCAATCCCTTTACCGCAGTCGCTTTTATACCCTCCCTAACATAAAGAGCTACCCCTCCTTCCTTTTTACTCTCCCTGTCTTTCCTAAATAGAGTATAACCTAGTACAGCTACATCCCAGTCATGGTTCCCATTCGCACACATGGCCTTTCATATTTTGCTACTTCCCCTCCTGCCATCCCCACTTTTATCCTCATGCCTTCCCTCACTTACTCCTCCCCCCGCCTTTAATCTCTTTTCTCCTCCATTCTACCTTTTCCTAGTTTAGTTACCATAGGCGATTTCCCAACCTTGGGGTCCTCCCTGCAGACTACATTAACCTGTGGGGGTGGATTGGGGTGGACAGTTTGATACTCGCTGCTTCCTTCCACCACGCCCCCTTGGCTAGTTCAAATGCTTGCCAATAAAGCATTTAAACCTCCTCACTAAGGACAATGGTCCCCTCCCTGGATGGCTCAGGCTGTTACCCTTGTATAGGACAAACTAGTTTTCACACCACGGCAAAACTGAATATAGCAATCTCATTATTGGGGCGTGGTAGTGCCCCTGTAGTTAGGGTTGAGTATGCTGTTTAATGTTAAACCCAGTTTTTGCACCTTAATAGCTTTTGTATCATTTGTCGAAATAGCACAAAATTTGGCATGAATGATCAGGCTGTGAGGGTGTCAAGACTTGAACGTTTAGCGACAGTGTCTTGCTTGGTTTTCAAGATAGAGTGCCTCAAAAATGGGGAAGAAAAACATATTGACTTTCCTACTTAACATTGGGTAATTTTGCTCTCACCTACTGTCTAGACAGTGTGGAATTTTTTCATTAAATTTTAAGGCTTGAAGGGACCTATGCCAAGGGTGTACTTTTTGGAAAGTTTTGTGAAAAAAAAATATTATATGTTTCACGTTATAACGATTTTTTTTTTTTAGTTACCAGAGAAATATGAATGGTTAAAAAAAAAAAAAGATTGTGTGTGTTTATTTTCATGTTTTACATCTCTTGCAGAAAAAAAATACCAATTGTAACAGCCACACTGAAAATACATAAAAATTATATCTTTTCAAAAATAAACACTTGAAACTAGCTAAACAGGAGCCATTTAGCTAGGTTCTGCCTTTTTTTTTTAAATTGCCACAGATATGGATACCTTTTTCGGGCATCACAAAATCAGGGTTGCCCAGCTTAATCATTCACCCACATTCCCTGTATGAGGATTTTCTTGAGTTCTGCAGTCGCAGCTGGGGTCTTGCTGTGGGCTGCAGTGAGCCAGGGATCTTCTGTTCTGTCTATCTATGTAATTTCTTCAGAGGAGCCCACCCCGATACTGTTTCTTTCTCCCACTCCCATCCAGGTCACCTGCCCTTCCCAATTTTTAAATATGTTAATTAAATGGTAAATGACTGGACCAGGATGCCCACCCTCAGGACCACTTGCCATCTTGACTTCTCTTCCCTCTGTGCGTTCTCCCTCCCCTTCCCACTAAGTATGTGGCAGCATCAGGTTACCCATCTCCGATGCCGCCAGATAGTTGCCCAATCCCAGTGTCGAATATCACTGTCCCTGAAATAAAGAAAACTGTCACATGATTCTTTTAATTTTTTAAACCCTGTAAAAAAAGACCGTCTCTCATCGATCTGAGCCACCCGACCTCCCACACAGCACCCATCACCCCACTCCCTCCCACACCTGAACATGTCCCATGGCAGATCCACTCTCTAATCAGTGGCACATCTTGCTCCTGAAACATACGACTGCATTATGAGAAAATCGGGTAAGTGCAGTTTATGTATTTCAGTGAGGTTTTGAGCTTTGATTCATAACTTTTTTTTTTTTGCATATTTTGGCCCCCAAATTTGTCAACATGACCTTTCTGGGACCCCATCTTATGACCAGTGGCAGTGGAATTATGCAAATCTGGACTGAAAGGTGATTTTGTGGTCGCTTTGCGAAATCACCTTTTGGGCAAGATTTGGAAATTTTCACCACCCTTGTTCATAAGGTGGGGTCAGAAGAAGGCTATGTTGAAACTTTTGATTCAAAATATGTAAAAATGGCAAAGTTATGACCGTATGTTGACATTTTTCTATGTTTGTTTGCTCATAACTTTGGTAATTTTAAATATTTTAACCTAGCCATTTTTTCACATCCCTTCACGACGTAACAACTGTCATTTTATTTTTAAATCATAGCCAAAATTATTTTTTTTTTTTTTTTTTTCACCTGTGGCACGTAATGATGTTTTGGTGGGGATTTGAACATTTTCACCTACTGGGTTCATGAGGTGGAGTAATAAGAAGACTAGGCTGAAAATGTGGTGTATAAATATGGAAAAATGCCCAGGTTATGAGTGAACATTGCAGTATTTTAATGTTCACTCACAACTTGGCAGATTTTCAATATTTTGACTCCAAGCTTTCAGCATAGCCATTTTTCCATACCACCTCATAAACGTGACAGTTGCAATGTTTTAAATCCTGGACCAGACGTGTTTTCGCACTTCTGGTGCAGAATGACATTTCGGCCAATATACTATAAATGCTATACGTCTTGTTTACAAGGGGAGACATAAATCTGCTATCATGAAAATTTGAGGTCAAAATAAAAATAAATAAGGGTGTGCCTGTGCCCTATAGTTGGGGTTGTACAGGCACTTATGAAACATAGAAACATAGAAGTTGACGAGATAAGGACACATAAGGCCCATCCAGTCTGCCCATTTCTTTTCTACCTTATAAATGTGCCATCAGCCTTTGCTGTCAGTGGCCTCTCTATTCCTACTCATCTTTATTGCTCCCTTATGCCTATCCATGCCTGTTTGAAGCCCTGCACTGTATTCATGCAACCACTTCCTGAGGTAGGCTATTCCATGCATCCACCACCCTTTCTGTGAAAAGAACTTCCTCACATTACCCCTTAATCGGCCTCCCTCTAATCTCATGCTGTGTCTGTTGTCCTGCTATTTTCTTGTATTGAAGCATGTTAGACTCTTTCACCTTGTTAATGCCCTTAAGGTGTTTGAATGTTTCGATCATATCACCTCTCTCCTCCTTTGCTCTAGGGTATACTTATTGAGCTCCGTTAATCTGTTCTCATATGTCTTCTGATGCAGTCCGGCAACATTTTGGTTGCCCTTCTCTGGACTGCCTCAATTTGGTTAATGTCCTTGTGAAGGTGTGGCCTCCAGTACTGCACGCAGTACTCCAGATGGGGCCTAACCAGTGTCTTGTAAAGAGGGATTATTACCTCCCTCTTACAACTTGTGATACCCCTACTAATACACCCTAACATCCCCCTAGCCTTACCTACTGCTTTAGAGGTCTGCTTGGATGATTTCGGGTCATCAGTGATGATGATGCCCAAGTCTCTTTCTTCCTTTGTGACTGCCAGCAACTCCCCTCCCAGCCTGTAGGTGGCTTCAATTTTCTCTTCCCTATGTGCATGATCTTGCACTTCTTGCATTAAATCCCAGTTGCCATTCTTGCGACCATTTTGCTAGTTTATCCAGATCTCTTCTCATTCTGCCCACCTATCTGGATCATCTACTCTGTTGCAGATCTTGGTGTCATCTGCAAACAGACAAGCCTACCCTCTAGTCCATCTGCAATATCACTGATGAAGATATTGAAGAGGACTGGCCCCAGGACTGATCCCTGAGATACCCCACTTGCGACTTGCATCTCTTCTGACTGCATACCATTTACCACCACTCTCCGTTTTAAACAACATGAAGTCTTGCTGTATTCTAACTAAATGCAGTTAGCCCCAGCACTTGAACTGCCGGAGGTAAGGAGTTAACTCTATGTAGAAGCATAGAGCGTTGAGCTGATCGGTTTTCAAACCTCTGTCTCTAGCACTCTGAAGTGTAGCTGTCAGATTTTACTCCGCCTAACTGTGAAGTCACTCCGGAGATTTCTCCTGCACTTCGGTTCGGTATCAGTTGAAATCGGTTGGTTTTACCTAACAGTTTCTTTATTTTGGTCTTCTTACCTCTGTCTCGGTAACAGTAAGTGGTAGTAGTAGGTAGTTATTGTATTATTGTGGAAATTGTTTTTTGCCTTCGGTTCTTCTCCAGTCGGTCCGGTTTGGAACCGAACTCCATTCTATTTCTGTTTCGTTTCTAAATATTACTGTGTTTTCTGGTATTCATCGGTTCCTAAAAAAAAAATTCTGATATCCAGGTTTTTTTTAACTGACCCGTGACACGGTTGGAACCGATCAGTTTCTAGTTACCTGGCGTAATGGCTGGTAAGAGTGACTTTTCAGTATTCCGGCATGTCTGAGAAACCCAAAAAGAAAACTAGTCCCGCTGGGTTTCAGCACTGTACCGAGTGTAAGGAGGCCTTTACCAAGGCCAACCCTCACCTCGTCTGTGTTTACTGTCTGGGGTTTGTCCACCTCAAAGAAGACTGCCAGATCTGTAAAAACTTTCCCAAAGCCACTCTGGAAAAATGTTTGAGTAGGCTAAGGGAGAGGGAGGCCGAGAAGTCCGCTGACCCCGATGACCAGCCAAGTTTGGTGGTTGCCGAACATGAGGGGGTGCCCACTGACCTGGGCGATACCTCCTTGGGCAAAAGGAGAGCAGATTCTGCGGAATCTGTTCCTAGCGAAAGGAAATGAAAAACAGCCGGTTTGGATCCTACTTCCCATGGCCTGTCCGCTGAGGAGATTGCTAAAGCGATTTCTATTGTTCATTCGCTTTTCCCAGTTCCTACCGAACCGGCAACGGTTCATAGAGGTTCGGTTCAGTCGGACATAGTCGCTTCTGACAGAAGCTGAACAGGATCAGGAGGAACCTGACTTTATGGAAATTATGGATGTCCAAGAGTCGAAGAGAGTGTCTATCCCTCTGCATAAATCCCTGGGGAAATGCACACAAAAAATTTTGCAATTTCCAACTTCTGTACCTCTTGTGGATAAAAGATGGAGATATACCTTGTCAGGTCCTGGAACAGAATTTCTTATGACTCATTGCAGCCATGTTGGGGTAGTGCAGGCTGCAGCCTGTGATAAGGCTAATATTCCCCTGGCATCTCACCCCCCAGATAAGGATTCTAGGAAAGTGGATGCCATGGCCAAGAAACAATACTTGGCATCCTCTTTAGGACTCAGACAAGCCAATTATATGGCATATATAGCCAGATACCAGAAATCGAGGTGGGATACGGTTCTGGAACTGGTTAAGAATGCCCCTCCCCAGCTAGTCAAGGAGTTGGAGAAGGTGGCTGCAGATGGTATTGAGACATCCAGAGTCTAATTTCGTGCTGCTGTTGACTCAAATTATGTGCATTCCAGGGTCATGACTACATCTGTCTCCCTGAGGAGATTAGCTTGGCTCAGGTGTACCAGTCTATCACAGGATACCCAGACTAAGGCCATGGATTTTTCTGTTGCTAGTAACTCTCTGTTTGGCGAACAAACAGTGGCTTACATGAAGAAGATGGATGAGTACAGGACCACTTATAGGAAGTGCTGCAGCAAAGAAAGCAGACCACTCCTCAGAAGCAGCAGTTTAGGGCTGGCAGGGCAGGCCTTTAACGCAAACCTTTGCCAAGCCCAGGCTTCCTCTTCTTTCCAGCAGAGGAGGTTCTTCAGGGAAAGAGGCAGACAAGGGATGAGCAGGACCTCAGCATCACCGGGTCCCAGCCCTGCCAAAGCGGACACCCTGAGGTGTCAGTCAGGGTCGCCTCCCCCATCCCTGACGGGCAGGCTGGCTCACTGTTCCCAGGCCTGGGATTCCATTACCTCGGACAAATGTGTCCTGGAAGTAGTGAGCCAGGGACTTGTTCTCGGCTTCAAAAGGTTCCCAAAGATCAGAGCAAGATCTTTCACCCCCCCCTC
Source organism: Neoceratodus forsteri (assembly GCA_016271365.2). Taxonomy (NCBI): domain Eukaryota; kingdom Metazoa; phylum Chordata; order Ceratodontiformes; family Ceratodontidae; genus Neoceratodus; species Neoceratodus forsteri. Next base: position 353,581,163 of record CM057454.1, on the reverse strand, counting down.
TACCCCTTGGAGACAAAGGCCTTAGAGGGAGAAGTCTCCTCTCTTCTGCTCATGCAAGCAGTAGAGAAGGTACCTGTTTGTCACAGGGGAAAATGACTTTATTCCAGATACTTCCTTACCCCAAAAAAGACAGGGGAGTGGCGACCCATCCTAGATTTAAGGTACCTCAACAGACACTTAAAGCCAAAGTTCAAGATGGTGACTCTGGGAGTAATTCTTCCCTCTCTGAGACCAGGAGACTGGCTAGCCTCCCTGGATCTCAAGGATGCCTATTTCCACATACCCATCAGACATTCCCACAGAAAGTACCTCAGGTTCAAATTGCCCTCAAGCCATTATCAGTTCAGAGCCATGCCTTTCAGCCTAACATCGGCTCCAAGGGTGTTTACCAAGTGCCTGGCAGTAGTGGTGGCATTCCTCAGGAGATGGGGTATCCTTCTGTTCCCATACCTGGACGACTGGCTCCTAGTAGATCAGTCCCCAGGCTAAGTCAGGTCAGCCTTAGAGGTCACCCAAAGGATCCTGGAGTCCTTGGGCTTCATTCTAAACCTAGAAAAGTCGGTTCTGGAACCAACTCAACTGCTCACTTTCATAGGGGCGGATATAGACACTGCCCAGGCAAAAGCATTCCTTCCTCTTTCAAGAGTTCAGTCTCCAGTCACTCTATCTTCCTCCTTTCAACCTCTAGCTTCTCGTCCAGCCAGGCATTTTCTTCAGTTACTGGGCCACATGGCAGCCTCCACGGCTGTGGTCCAGGGAGCAAGGTTTCAGATGAGAGAGATTCAATTTCATCTCAGATCTTACAGGTCTCAGAAAAAGGACCGTCTCTTCAAATTGGTTCCAGTGTCCCAGACTCTAGTTCAGGCACTCCAGTGGTGGCTGGAGGAGGACACCTTGACAAGGTGTCCCATTCATCAGTCAGGCTCCTTCAGTGATTCTCACCACGGATGCCTCCCTCCTCAGGCTCCAGGGCCTATCTGGACCAGCTTACAGCTCAGGAACCTGGTCTCACCAGAGTCCTTCTTCACATAAACCTTCTGGAGTTGAGGGCTGTCTTTCTAGCTCTGCACACATTCTCAACTGTGGTTCGGGAAAGTAGTACAAATCAGGACAGACAGTACCACAACCATGTGGTACATCAACAAGCAGGAGGCATTCGGTCCTTGGCCTTGTGCGTGAAGGCCATGAAGGTATGGTCTCTGGCTTATTCCTTCACGCATCCCTGGTGGCTGTACACCTGCCAGGGAAGGACAACATCTTAGCAGATGCTCTCAAGCAGAATTTCTCAGGGTCATCACAAATGGACTCTGATCCCTGATCCTTCAGGTTATCTTCAACAGGTGGGGACTCCAGAGATAGATCTCTTTGCAGCCCTGGGCAATCATCAACTTCCTCTTTTTGTTGCAGGCCTGTACAACAGGAGGCTCTACTATTGGATTGGACAAGCAGGTTCCTGTATGCATTTCCTCCTTTCCCTTTGATCTTCAGGGTTCTGACCAAGGCCAGATCTCAGCCTTGCAGAGTGATCCTAGTGGCACCAGACTGGGCCAGACAGCCGTGGTATCCTCTACTGCTGTCATTGTCAGTGACAAGGCCTCTGTGTCTTCCCAGACAGCTCAATCTGCTGACATCCTCTCAGGGGAGGATCCTTTATCCCAATCTTCAGGCTCAAGGCCTGGCTCTTGAAAAGTTAGAATATGCACATTTCTCTCATGATTCCAGACGAGGCTAAGAACTGCTGGCAACAGAGCATTTAGTGTCGCGGCCCGTCCTGTGGAATTCGCCTCCCTTGTTGTTAAGGAGGACCCGTCTGTTGAGGTATTTAAGGCCCGCCTCAAGGCATTCTTGTATGATCAGGCATTCCCGGACTATGTTTAATAGTTCATATTTGTTTTAAAAAATTTGTTGATGTTTACTTTAGTTTTAGAGACTCTAAATGTAGCCGTAGCTGAGGGTAGCAAATCGTGTAGCAAATTTTGTTTAACTTGTTTGGAGCAGTGTATTTACTTGATTATTATTGTGCTATGCTGTATTTATTTGATGTACAGCGCCCAGAGCCTCCGGGTGGGCGTCTTTTTAAATAAAATTTGCCTTGCCTTGCCACATTTAAATGTTTCCCAGTTGGTTTTGGATATTCTGAAGGTTAGCAGGAAACCTGCTACCAGAAAACTTACAATTCCAAGTGGAAAAGATTTGTTTTTTGGCATTCCCAAATACCCGTTCAGCCAGAATTAGCTGACATTGCTACTGTATTGGACTATTTGGTGCATCTTAATAGTTTAGGCCTTTGGCACACTATGCTTAAGGTGCATTTGGCAGCTGTGTCTGCCTTCCTTTCAACTGGGAAGGCTCTTCCTTAGCATCTTTCAGTTTTCAGAAATTCTTCAAAGGTCTGATGCATGTTAATCCTCCCTTTCGAGCCCCTACCCTTCTTGGGGTCTGAACATCTGTATAGCACAGCTTATGCAGCCCCTTTTGAGCCTCTGTCTTCAGCAGAGCTGAAATATGAGATGGAAAACTGTATTCCTGGTAGCCATTACCTCTGCCAGGAGGATCAGTGAGTTACAGGCTTTATCAGTGGGACCTGAATTTATTTCTTTTCACAGGGATAAAGTGGTCCTTCGAACTAACAGAAAGTTTCTTCCCAAAGTGGCCTCAGACTTTCATCTAAACCAATCTATGACATTGCCTGTGTTTTTTTACTGACCATTCTTCCTCTGGGGAATGAAGATTACACAGTCTTGATGTGAAAAGGGCCCTTAGTTACTATGTGGAGCACACTAAGGCCTATAGGAATGGATGTTCAGTTATTTCTCACCTATGGTGAGGTGGGAAAGAGCAAACCAGCCACCAAGAGAACTATTGCTAGGTGGATTGTCTCTGTATCCAGTTCTGCTATTCAGAACTTGGGAAGGAACCTCCCTCAGGCTTGAGGCTCATTCTACCAGGGGTACAGCTGCTTCGTCGTCAGCAGCTAGGATATACCTTTAGTGGAAATTTGTAAAGCAGCCACCTGGAAAACTGTTCACACATTTACCAAGCATTATTCTCTGGACATTCAGTCTAGAAGTGATGCTAGGTTTGCACAGCTGTGCTACAGATCTTATTCCCAAAATAGGTTCTGTGACTCCTCCTCCAAGAGGGTACTGCTTGGTAGTCTGCATTTAGTCAGAATACAGCAAGACTTCATGTTGTTTGAAGAAAATTACTTACCATAGTAACGTTGTTTCTAGGGACATGGATATGTTGTTCTATCCACACTTACTGGCAGGTACTTGCCACTTTAAATATTGCGGAAGGTCTTCAAGCTGGCTCCTCCCACCCACCCGGGTGGTAAAACTCTCGGCTCCGCCCCATGATGCCAGATCTTCCTTACTGCTTGGAAGTTCAGATTCCCTCCTTAACGCTCTGTGTTTTAGGCCTGGATCCTAACTTGTCGGTTAAATCGAAACTTATTCTTAAATTTTCTAGACTTGGTCTTTTCTTCCTTCGGCTGCGATGGACAAATTGACTCCGGATTTAAGGCGGTGCCCTTGTGGGCAGAAGATATCTCGGACTGATCCGACTCCACGAGGCGCTTACTGCCTTGGGCTCAAACACCATCCGCGAGGCCTGTGAATTGTGCAAGTCCTTCTCGGTCAATGTTCTTGAAGACTGTGCTGCCAGACTTCATCTTGGGCGCCCCGAGAGACTTATTCCTCCGGGTAAGTCGAAGGAGGCCTGTTGGGCGGTGTCCGTCGGCGGGCTCTACTGAGCAACTTGAGCAAATGATCACCCTCGAGGAGAAGGCAGCCCAGGCCGCATCTTCTTCCTCAGTCACGGCATTTATCCCGCTCTCCTTTGGCTCCTCCTACTCGGCTTCATTTAAGGAGCTTTGTCAATCCCTTTCTACTAAAGGAGAGGGGCCATCGGGACACTCCTCTCAGTCCAAGAAAAAGGACTCTAAAGGTAAGTCCCACCGTCGACGTTCGTGGGAGCGGGAGAGGTCCCCTTCCTCGGATAGTCGACACTCGACCTCGGTTGAGGTTGCGGCTAAGGCTGCTGGCTTCACTGTGTCCCTGTCAGGTCAGCCGGCCAAAACACCTGTCGATGCAGTCGAGACTTTTCTCGACCCGTCGGACGGGCTGTCGACTGGAGAAGCCGACAACCCATCTTCACCGGTCCCCCCAGTGGAAACTGAGGACTTGCCCGTGCCTTCTGTGCTGGAGTTCCCGGTTAAGGTCCCTGAGCTGGGGGAGGAACGGGTTTCCCCTGCTCCTTCCCAGACCCACCCACGGAAACACCGCGGGTCTCGGTCTCGGTCTCGGACCTCCTCTCGGTCCAGCCGATCCCGCCCGACATCGGCGGTCTCGGTCTCAACACCGAGGGAAGCAATGGTGCCGCTCATCCTCGTCATCGTCCTCCCTCGGAGGATAGGCTCCAGCGCCAAGTTGCGTCGGTGCTCACGAGATCTAATGTGGCAGCAGCTCCTTTTGTCCGAGCAAGCTGACTCCGTGCGCTTCCCGGCCATTAAGTGGCTGTTACCTCGAGCAGCGAAACAACTCCTCTTGGTCATCGAGGAGCCGAAGCCGGCGCCGGTTGTTCGGCCAAAACCAGCTGCGCCACCCATCGTGGTGGAACCCCCACCTCCACAACCAAAAACTGGGGCTCCGACCAAGGATTCTCGGTTGGGTCATGGATTGTCCCTTCGGTTGTCGGTCACCCTCACTCCCGATCGCCCTCGGCAGGTGGAGGGTGGCTCAGGTCCTCGGCAGCTGTTAGCAGACTCCCCGGAGTCTGACGATGACTCTTTCCTGTTCTCCAGGCCTCTCGACCTGGAGTCCTCTGGGGGACAGTCTGTGGACGAGAGCCCATCCTCGTTCATGGGATTACTTTGGCTCATCTCAGAATCTACTGGGATGAAGCTGGAACCCGTGTCAAAGTGGGCTAAGTGTCCCCTCACAGAGATACTGGACCAAGGGGATTCTCCTGCGGAGGCCTTTCCTGCGACTGAAGCCATTGTTGGCCTGGCCTGGAGCTATGGCAGTGGCCGGCTTGTTGTCCAGCTCCCTCAGCCAGGATGGCAGAAAGTATGCCGTTCCCACCGGCTCACTCTCCGGATTCTTGGAGCACCCCTCTGTGGAAGGGTTGGTGACTGACAGTGTTTTCCAGTGCTCTGGAAGCGCTCTGGACGTGGACAAGCCACCGGATAAAGAGTCCAAGAAACTGGACTACTCCGGGCGTACAGTTTACGCTGTGTCCTCCTTAGGCCTTCATCAGGCTAGTTTGGCCGTACTGATGGCACACTTTTCCCACGCCCTTTTGGGCTCCCTGGATGAGGTGATTCCTCATCTTCCGGCTGACCTCCAGACTACGGTCAAGCAGGTGTGGGATCAGGGAAAGGCGGTGGCAAAGCAACAGCTCCAAACTGCTCTTGACATTGGAGACTCTTGTGCCCGGTAAGTAGCGGCCGCAGTGGCCATGCGCTTGGCTGTGGATCTCCACCTTCATGGTGGATACCCAGCACAAGCTGGCAGACATTCCCTTCCTGGGTACTGACTTGTTTGGTGCTGGGGTGGAGGGTCACTTGCAGAGGATCGAGAAGTCCAATGCCACCTTGGACTCTGTCACGTTTGCCCAGAAGGACAAAGGCCGCCAGGAGCAGCGTAAGCTCTTCGGCCTTCTGCCCTGCGAGCACGCCTGACCCAGCAACACCAGCATCAGGGCCAGCAGGCTCGCATTTGGCACCCCACAGCTAAGCCTGCTACTTCCTCCAGCAGGAAGCCGGGAGGAAAAGGCCCAGGAGGTCCCTCGGCCGATCCTTCCTCCAAGCCTACCCAGTGATGGGTTGAAGGGTGTCGTCCCCAGCCTCGTCACCCCCCCACGGGGGGAACCCGTGGGGGGATGGCTCCGCCACTTCTTTTCCACCTGGTTCACTATCACCGCGGACCACTGGGTGTTGGAAGTGGTAGGGAAAGGTCTGCCTCTGGAATTCAAGCAGGCCCCACCCTATCGAGCCGTCACCCCACAGGGGGTGGGCTGTGGGGTCCGCAGTCTCTCCTCGGCTCGTCCAAGCCGACATTGCTCTACTTCTCCAAAAGGAGGTGATCAAGAAGGTGGCGGATCCTCCACCAGACCCAGGGTTTGTGTCCAGGTATTTCCCGGTCCTGAAGCGGACGGGGCTGGTGCCCATTCTAGAACCTACGACCTGAACAAGTTCCTAGGTCTCGAGCCTTCAGGATGGTCACTCTGGCTCAAATCATTCCATCCTTGGAGCAGGGCATGTGGTTCTGTTCTCTGGAACTCCAGGATGCGTTCTTTCACGTCCCAATTCTTCCGTCCCACCAGCAGTCCTTCGCTTCAGACGGAGGGTCCCTTTACGAGTTCTGGGCCATGCCCTTTGGCCTCTCTCCAGCTCCCAGGGTCTTCACCAAACATATGGCAGTGGTGACAGCATTCCTGCGGTGCCGAAGGGTCCGGGTGTACCCTTACCTGGACGACTGGCTGATTGCAGCCCCCTCCAAGATGGAGGTGGAGCAGTCCAGGGATCTGGCCCTTCAGGTCTGCTCTCAGATTGGCCTCCTCATCAACGAGGCCAAATCGGAACTTGTGCCAACGCAGGTGATTCAATTCATTGAGGCAGAGCTCGACTGTCTTCAAGCCAGAGCACGGCTCCCGGCGGACAGGGCCAAGGTTCTTTCCTCCTTTGCCCAATCATTTCTGGTTGGGCAATTGCACCCTGCCTGGGACTTCCTGCGCCTCCTGGGCCTCATGGCGGCCTGTACCAGCGTGGTCCATTGGGCCCGCTGGCACATGCGTCCCCTTCAATGGGGCTGGCCGCCAGTGGTCTAGCGCTCCGGTCTTCTGGACCAGCCAGTGGTGGTGACCCAGGAGATGTGGACGCTGTCCAGTGGTGCATCGTTCCAGCTCATCTGCAGGAGGGCATCCCGTTTGTCCGCCTGAGCCGACGGTCATTCTAACGACCAATGCCTCTCTGTTGGGTTGGGCGCCCATCTGGGGAGCACAGAGCACATAGCCTCTGGTCCCTCAGGAGTCTCGATGCCACATCAACCTGCTGGAGCTTGAGCAGTCCGACTAGCCCTCCCGCCTTACGCCTCGTTTGTACGGTGTCAAGTGGTCCAAGTCCAGATGGACAATACCACGACCATTTACTACCTAAACCGCCAGGGCGGGATGCACTCCTTGCCCCTATGCAAGGAAGCTCTCCGCACTTGGTCCTTTGTGAGCAGACTGGAGGCGGATCTCCTGGCCATCCATGTGGCGGGAGCCTCCAACACTCTGGCCGATGACCTAAGCCGGATAGGTGCTGCATCTCACAAGTGGGCTCTCCTGCCGGAGGTAGTACACAATCTGTTCTGTTCTCCCACTGGGGCACACCTCAAGTGGACCTGTTTGCCTCCAGGGAGAATGCAAAGCTGAGGCTGTTTCATGCCCGCCCCCCTCAGCAGGGCTCGCTGCAGGGGGATGCCTTCTCGAGGCCGTGAACCCCGGGCCTCTTCTATGCCTTTCCCCCATTTCCCTTGATCCACAAGGTGCTTCTTAAGGCGAGGAGGGACAAGGCGCAGGTGATTCTGGTAGCCCCAGACTGGCCCCGCCAGTTCTGGTATCCAGATCTCCTCAGCTCCAGGCTCCCGAGGCGGCTTCCAGCCCGCCCGGACCTGATCTCGGTCAACCAGGGGAAGGTACTCCACCCAGACCTTCAATCCCTACACCTGATGGCCTGGCTTCTGGCGGCTAGAGTTCCAGGCCTTGGGTCTTTCCGACGAGGTCCTCAACATGGTTGAGGCATCCCGTAAGGAGTCGACCAGAAAATGCTATGCCTTCAAATGGAAGAGATTCTCCATTTGGTGTCAGGATAAGGGGTTGGACCCTTCCTCCTGCTTCTTGGCCAGCATTCTGGACTACCTATGGTCCCTTTCTCAGCAAGGGCTGTGGTCCACGATCCTTAAGGTGCACCTGGCAGCCATCTCTGCTTACCGGGCGCAGGCCAGAAAGCAGTCGGTGGTGCAGGAGAAGGTGGTCAGGCACTTTTTCAAAGGCCCTGATCACATATCCCCTCCGGTGCGAGAACCTCCACCTCCATGGGATCTACTGCTGGTATTAGCTAAGCTCATGGGCAAGCCATTCGAACCGATGCACAGGTGTGACATCTCTCACCTGTCGTGGAAGACCGCCTTCTTGGTGGCTATCACGTCAGCCAGAAGGATGGGAGAGCTCTAGGTGCTTTCCATCGAGTCTCCTTATCTGGTCTTCCACAGGGACAAGGTTGTCCTGCTCCCCAACCCGAAACTCCTTCCGAAGGTGGTGTCGGAGTTTCACCTTAACCAGGTGTTGACTCTGCCAGTGTTCTACCCCAATCACACCTCGGAGGCCGAATATAGGCTCCATACTTTGGACCCTAGAAGAGTGCTCGCTTATTACAAGGAGCGGACGGCTGAAGTTCGGGGAGAGGTTCGCCAGCTGTTTGTCACCTATGCTGAAGCCGCACCTGGCAGACCTGCAGCCAAGCTTACGATAGGCAGGTGGGCCACCTCCTGCATAGATCTCTGCCACAGGCTGGCGGGCATGGAGCCTCCCAAAGGGATAAGAGCTCATTCTACCCACCAGACTGCTGCATCGGTGGCTGCTTCCAGGGACGTTCCTATCCAGGAAATCTGCAGGGCTGCTACCTGGAAGTCAGCACACACCTTCATTACCCACTACCACATCGACCTTGAGTCATGCCGGGATGCTGGTCTTGGGACCTCGGTTCTCCAGTCCTTATTTCCCAAGTAGGGGGTGCGCGCCTTGCCTCCCTCCTCCCGGAGAACTGCTAGGAGTCTGCCAGTAAGTGTGGATTGAACAACATATCCATATCCCTAGAAATACAGGTTACTCACCTGTAACTGGAGTTCTTGGAATGGTATATGTTGTTCATCCACACAACCCACCTGACCTCCCGGTTTCGATCGTAACCTGGCTTCCAGCGGCTAGATCTGGTGTCACAGGGGCGGATCCGAGTTTTACCACCCAGGTGGTTGGGAGAGCCAGCTTGAAGACCTTCCGCAAGATTTAAAGCCAAGGAACCTGCCAGTAGGTGTGTATGAACAACATATACCATTCCTAGAAATCCTGTTACAGGTGAGTAACCTGTATTTTCATTTGGCCACCATCTTGTTTTCTGGTTTTCCTGGAGAAAATTGAAAAGCCACAAAAATGACATTCTGGAGAGCAACCAACACATGTATCAGCTAATGGGACCCCTTAGCTGGATTCTGCAGTTGATTGTTGGAGAAATGCCCTTAAAACATGTCTTTTTTAATTTTTTTTTAACAGAAATCTTTTTTCGTGATTTGTGATATGAAAAAATAATCTTTTTGATATGACGTCATCCTTTTTCATGCGAAGCTTCAGTGTGGGTTTTCAACTTTGTGGCATAACTTTGCCATCTTTGCATACTTTGAGCTCATATTTTTCAGTATTACCTTATTGGGACCCCACCTCAGGAACAATGTTGGTGTGATTACACACATCCGCCCGGAAAGGCGATTTTGTGGTTACTTGAAAAAAAATCGCCTTTTGGGAGGGTTTTGAACATTTTCACCACCCTTGTTCATCTGGTGGGGTCATAAGAAGGCTATGTTGGATTTTGGATCAAAATATGTAAAAAATGCCAAAGTTATGCGCATATGTTGAAATTTTGCTATGCTCCCTCGTAACTTTGGCAGTTTTAAATATTTTGACTTGAAATTTTCAACATAAGCATCTTTTTTTACATCACCTCATGAATGCTACAGTTATCATTTTTCAAACCCTGGCCAAACTCTATTTTCGCACCAGTGGTGTGCAATGGCATTGCAGTGGCGTAGAATCACGTTTTGGTGGGGATTTCAAAATTTACATTACTGGGATCATGACATGGGGTAATAAGAAGGGTAGGTTGACAATTTCATTTCTATTTTACTACAAATGCAAGTGCAGGGGCCTCTTGGACCTGCGCTTCCACAGCAACATATATGTACGCATCTAAGGAGGGATGGGAGGCCCGCCCTGTACTCCCAAAGACAAATGAGAATACAATTATACTATCTCAGAAAGCAAGGAAATTCTTTGCAAAACTTTGCTAATGCAGTTAGGGTTGAAGTGACAAAAGTAGGGTAATGTGATATCAATAAAAGTGATTTACTAGCTATGGGCAGCATACTGAGCACTAAAAAGTGAATGCAGTGTTAAACCGTGGACTCTAAGATGTATAATTCTTACTTTGAAATATAAAGCTGTGACTTTGGACATGCGCCCACAGCTAGTAAATCACCTTTGTTGGTATCACATAAAATTATTCAAACTTGTACATGCACAAGTTTACAAGTGCCTCAGTGCTATGTAGATGTGGGCACAAGTGGGAGCAGTGATCAGCCGGGTTTTAATTAGGATGGTTAAAAGTGTCAATATTGTAAAAACACAAATGCTAATTTTATGTCAAGATGCCAGTATATAACTGAAGGCTACAATAAAAGATGGCTGCTGGTTATGTTTTTACAAGGGACTTAAACAAAATCAGTTAAAAAGCTGACACTGTCCCTTTAAACTAAAACTGAACAATGAAAAGCAATAAATGTAATTTAAGTTGTTTAAATCGAAACATGAGTCGCTCTAAAAAGGATGTTTTCCAAGATTCGGGCACACTGAAAGAACTCATTCATGGTGGAGTAGCAATCAGGGAAGGATGGACGTTTTTGTTGCAGATAAGGTTAATAACATTTTTGCCTTTTTAATTTATCAGACTGGCATTTTTTTTTTTTATGTTTTACAGTAGTTTTTCATGTTGGGAAAACAGACTGTTTAAGAGAAAGGCTCTTGCCTTGACCTAGAGTTGGAATCCTGCATTACATATGATGTGCGCCGTTTTCCTGGTGGTGCTGGTGGATGGTGGTTCAAGAAACTGACAATAGCTCCCTGATCAAGTACAGCGTAGGCTGAAGAGAATGCTACCTGAAGGATTCCTCAGTGAAAATGACGTGATACAGAAGCTGTGGTCACCGCTTCTGAAAGAGGCTCCAAGCTGAGCTTCATCTTGACAGTTGTTTAAAAGTTATTTGTTTGCCTAACAATTTGAGTGATTAGTGTAGTGAAGCACTGATGACTTAACCTGCGCCTCAGGACAGCTGAGGTGGAACACAGGGTAACTTCCATTACACAGGATCATGTGTAATGACACGGTGTCTGTGTGTCTGTGTGTGTGTGACTGAGATGTACACATACTGGTTTTAGATTGTAATCACAAGTAACCAGTATACATATAAAGTTACTTCAGTAAACTTTGTAACCGGATGTTTTGCTACCAGAAAGAAGGGGAAGCAATTAGGAAAATCCCATGCATAAAATGCATTCATTTTTCTATGTTCCTAGAAAACCAAGTAATTGAAAACATCTTAAGTGATACTGTTTACCAGTGGAATGTAGTAGGGTTTCAGAGGACAGCCATTCATGCCCTGCATGGCTTAGGTCTTGTGCCACAACACGTGTTCTGAGTGCTGGGGTGGAGCTAAAACGGGAAAACATCTGGTTCCCACTAAAATAAATAATAAAATACCTCTTTGACCTTAATCCTGTGATCTTTGATCAGAGTGTACTAAATATAGCAGGGCTAGAATTTAATGGTATTCCGCTCCGTTTTGCATACTAGTTTTCAAGGCGGGAATACCATTTTCATCATGATGGTAGTTGGACTGGAATACCACTACTTCATGCCGCCACGCTGCAATTTAATCTGACACTGCTCTTTTGGGCAGGCGGAATACTAGACTTTGAGACAGAATACCAAACTTAGGTTTTTGGTATTCCACCTCCCACACTGGATCATTTTCTTAATTTTAACCCCTGCATAGATAATAAATTAATTTTATCCTTTCCTTACTCTTCAGATTCAGGCAGCTGGTTCTCTCCTCCGAGCCACATGAGGAGGCTGTACTCTCAAGTACTATGAGAAGAGACTGCTGGATTTCTGCTCTGTGTTTAAGCCTGTGATGCCCGATCAGTTGTGGTGAGTATTGAGATTTTCTCTCTGAGATGATTATGACTGTAGTGGGATAGGTGATGAATTTAAGAGAGGGAGGATAGCCGCATCCAGGGGCGTAGTATAGCATAGTGGGTTAAGAGCACTGAGCTGTAAACCTGGAGAACTGTTTGAATCCATAGCTACCACTTGCGTACTGTGTGACCATGAGCAAGTCCTTAACTTTCTTGTGCTCCCAAGATGCACCTGGAAAAACCTCGGCTTGGTGTCTTTCCTTCCAAAAATTTCCTGCCTAACTGTATAGTAAAGTATTACTGATTAATTTCCAGCTATGTTTACTGCTTAGAGTGTAAGTTTTTTGCTTTCCATTGCATTGATCTGTGTGTGTGTACTCCCCTCTGTTTTATTTCCCAACTCTGCTCTGTCTCCTTTCTGTTGCCCACCACCCGCGCCATTTCTGCCTCCTCCTCCCTTAGCTGTTTTACTTGCACCCTGATCTCCTCAGCTGCTCCCTACCTTCCAACTGCTGCTTTCCCTCCTCCCACCATGCCGACCATTTTTATTTAAACTACTTTTGTTTCCTCCTCTGTGCCTTGGCCCAAAGCCTCAGTGCCCCAACTGTGATTTTCTCTGTCCCTAACACTCCTTTTTCACACTCACTCCTGCCTGCTTTGTCTATCCTCAGACCCGCTACCACCCCCATTGTTGCTTACATCTGCATTCTACTTTTCTGAAGACGGTTTCTTATTTCTTTCTTTCAGAATTCTGTCTTGATCGGGTGACTGCTGCACCGCAGTCCTGCACTGCTCCTGGCCAGCAGCACTACCTTTCCCAGCTTGCTCACCCACCCAGACTCTGGTACGGAATCTCCGCCCAACTCCCCGGAAGCCCTGTACCTAGACAAGCCACCCGGATTGGTGACCTTGAACAAAGGGCTCTTCACTGGCCAAAACCCTCTTCTGCTCCCTGCTATTGGACCAGCCACGATCCACTGCTTTTAGGCGCTTTAGCATCTGTTTAAAATTTAGCTTGCTACAGTTTGTTTTCTAACTAGGTTTGTCCCACCACCCTCCCTCCGGCCCTGACCTCTATTAAATACATTTTTGCCACACAGAGACGCCCACTTGCTCCTGTCTCTTACACTGTGCCCATCATCCACAACTTCCCTTAAAGTGACACTCCATCAATTCATAGTGTAATATAGACAGCAGCTGTCTGTGCTGCCTACCCCTCTGCATACACAGAGTCATACCATTTCAACCTAATTGGTCCCCTCTCCTTCTCCTCCTTCTTACTGTCATGGTTACTTCACACCCTCTTTTTGGCACCCTATCAAATCTATCCCCACTTCCACCACTAAACATGAAACACCTCCACCTAATTCTGATCCTTCCTATCCTCATCTTTCCACCACACAGCTGCACTAACAGCACTCCTGCCTTGCTGCAGACTAATTCTAACCTGTTCAGAAGCGTACCCTCAAGCACATCGGCCACAACTGCCTCCCTGGTATGGACAACCACTCTCACTGTCTGTGCTAGGAGTATAACTGTCCCCTGCCCCCTCCAGAATACCCACACCTACTATTGCTACTCCACTCCAGTTAGCAATACATCTCGGATCAGAACCTCTAAAAGGAGACAACGCAAAATGTCTGAAGCTCCTTGCCCATGTGTGTGAGCACTGGATTGCCCTTCTTCTCCTACTACTATCTGGTAATATTCACCCTAACCCTGGTCCCCAACTACAATCAACCCGCAACCCAAAAAACTTCAATCCCTTACCTTAGCTTCCATTAATATTCAAAGCATACTGCCCAGAATTGATGAGCTACAAGTATGGATGTCATAATGTAATCCTGACATACTTACCGTCAATGAGACCTGGCTCTCCCCAAAGGTCCCTGACAATGCAATATCTATCCCTGGATATGCACTTTTTCATCTGGACTGAGTTGGAAAAGCGGGTCAGAGGCTGTGCCATTTACTTGAGGGACTCCATTAAGGGCCAGATCCTTCCACTACCACCCCACGGCAACAGCTCCCAAATGCTAGCCATCAAAATATTCCTTGGTCAGCACGGAAAATCTCTCACCATCATATCTGTTTACATCCTCCACGTGATCAAGTCTCTGGCTTTCAATAGATAACACACTACCTAGATAGCCTTCCCCACCAAACTGAGACTGTGGCTATGGGGGATTTTAATGTGAACTGGCTTGCCTCCGAAGCTGAACCTTATAAAGATGCTCTTGTTGCAATTGACATTGCCCAAATGGTACCCTCCCCCACACGCATCAACTATAGAACTGGTTGTAGCTACCTGCTGGACTTGATCCTCACTACCCACCCTGCCAAAATCACGAACACCAAAGTCCTTCCAGACTCCTTGAGTGATATCACTCCAGTTATCTGCCAGTGGACCAACAGAGCACCCAGACCCAAGCCTAAACTCTGCTACCAGTGAATCCCACAAGGAAAGCTCCTACAAATCCAGGCCTCTCTGGCACAGATTGATTGATTGGTCTCACCTTAACTCAATGAGCTGCATAGATCTCACCCTTAACTACTTCAATAAGTATTTTAATGAAGTCTGCGATAAGTTTGCCCCTGTAAGAAAGGAAGCACAGGGATCCTCAAACCCTGCCCTAATTTCCATGATGAAAGAAAGAAGGGACAAGCTCTGGCACCGTGCACAGATGTCAGGTCACCATACTGATGTGCAACGGTACAAAACTGCCCGGAACCAATGCACCTAAGCAGTCCGTAAAGCAAAGCAACTTACTACAGACACAAACTCACAAATTCCTGGGGAAATAGTAAAACCTTCTGGGAAAACATCAAAAACCTCACAGGGAAACCAAATAAATCCTCCTCGTCACTGCTCACAGTTAATGGCACCGTTATTAAGGATCCTAAATTCTTCACCGACACTTTCAGCGTCTCCTTCACAGAATGTAATGAAAACAGAGCCACTCAAGGAGAGCAGGGTGCTCCAGTGACCGCAAATAATCATATGGAGAAAAACAGTCACGGCACTCACCCTTGATGAAGAAAGTTCAACAGTCACAGTTCAGCATATAATCATAGTTCATTTGACTTTTATTCCACAGTGAAGCATTCAACATTTAGAGTGCCCAAGCGCAAAAGCGCAGATACATACAGCTGCAGTAGGGGAGCAGCCACAAACACCTGATGTTTCACCGGAATTGGCTTTTTCAAAGGTATTGCCCTCTAGGGGTAGAGACCTTTTTATAGCAAAAAAATAATTACGCTCCAATTTAAACAAAAAACAAACAAAAAACAACTTGTAATCCCATTGCTATATTTGTCCCAAAAGTGCTTACTAAAGTTAAAACAATATTCTGAATCTCATAAGAATTCCATAACTTACACACAACACACCCTGGAGTGGGATATTCAGAAGGGTTGCGCATGACTTGGCAACACAGTTGCGCCATGCTAACCCACTGATGCGCCCGGCACGATATTCAAAAGGCTAATGTGCACGCCAAACTCGATGCACTGGAGCGCATCAGTAATGTGTGCGGCGCAGGTAGGGGGGCGTGCCCATGCATAAACTGCACATTCCGATATTCAGCCCAGGATGTGATGAGCAGATGCAGGCGCAACCCGTAACTGCGCCGCACACAGTTGAGCGAAAAATAAAAGGAGCAACAGCTGGCCACCCACAGGTGAGCTGCCATATTGCAGGGCGCAGCACGGCAGCTGCCAGCTGTGGGTGGCCACCCGAGCTCCGGCGACACCTTCGTGATAGCGCCCCCCCCCCCATGCCGATCGCGGGCATTAGTAATGTATTAATGGTCCAGTAACCCTGGTGGTCCAGTGGACCGCTCGCAGCGCCGATCGGCGGGCAGAAGTATAATTAAATGCCTGCTATATCCCTGGTGGTCAGTGGACGCTTGCAGCCCGATCATGGGTGTCCGTTATAAAATATTAAAAACCAGTCCATCCCTGGTGGTCCAGCGGTACCCCCTCCCCACCGCCCTGAAATGCGGTGGGGGCTGCCGCCCATTGTCCCCGCTGTGGACCAGTGGGCGTAGTCTTACTGTATGGAGTCAGTAAGGGGCAGCATGGGAGCCACCGCCGCTGACCGGGGTGGGGCCCAGTGGGCGGTGGGAGGGGGTACGGCTGGACCACCAGGGGTGGATTGGTTTTAATATTTTATAACTGCGCCCGTGATCGGGCTCACGGCAATCACTGGATCACCAGGGATATAGGGCGTTTACATCGTACATATACTCACGGTCGGGCAGTGGGGCACTTTGCCGCTTGTGCAGGGGGCGTCGGTCCCTGACGGCTGCAGCCTGGCAGGGCGCCAGGCTAAGTCGCCAGGATGGGCGCATCTGCATGTAATGGGGCCATAATGACATGCAAATGGCCCTATTTGCGCCTTGCATGCATTATGGCTCTGTCTGCATGTGCACTTTTGAATATCGCGGGTGATGCGCCTAGCGCAACGGCACTTGCACTTGCGCATCCCCCTGCCCCTCTCTGGCCACTTGTGCTGGTGCAGTGCCACTGTGCCATGCAAAATTGCGGGTGGCCACAGCACGATATTCAGCGGTGCTGAGCCATGGCGCAACACCGCTGAATATCACCATGTCAGTGCCCTGGCACATCTCTAGGTGTAAGCTGCTTCAGGCTTGCGCCACAGCCTGGACGCAGTCTGAATATGCCACCCTTTAAAGTACAACATTTAAAAATATTTTCAAATCTGTAGTGGATTATTTGTACTGTTTTATATATTTTCTGCATAATACTTAGTACTTTGCATTACAGGTTCAAGATTATTTATCATCCCATATTCTATATATGGGCTGTTTTGGCCTGTGATGTATTATTTTGTAACGCTTACACAGAAATACCCAATCATTATTTATTTATATATATATTTGGACAATTTGTCCTAATTAGCACTGTGTCTCTGTTTTAAATGAAGGAGAGAAGAGAAAAAGAGGAAGAAAGGTAAGTCAGTTAGAAAGGAAAAAGAGAGAGGGGGAAGGGGAAAAAAAATTTAGAGCGGTATCAAGGAATGCGAGGAAGGGGAAAAGGGGGAGGGGAAAGGGGGGAAAACAGGCAGATAAAACTAGGGATGACATTAAAAAGACTTCTATCATACAATGGAGAGAATCATTCCTTTCAATATTATTAGATCTCTTTATACACATACACTACAGAACATAGTCATAGGTTTCCTATATCACTTATTATCTCTCTCAATAACAGATTATTTAACAACCTATGGCTATTGAAGAGGCAAAAGAGTGTAAAAGAGAAGCTGTTTCCATCCAGGATTATATGGAGGTGTCTGATATATATTTTCTCCATCAGACAAACTGTACTTGGAGAATTGTATTGTTTCCTGATGTATGGCCTATGAAGAAAAAAGAGAGCAGACACCCATTAAGTGTCTGAAAGTGTACTCTTGGGGACACATGCTCAACCATCATAAAGAAAGGCTCCAACTCAAAATGATCATTCAGTCTCTTTTCTGAGATACTTGCCCCCATAGTGTAAATCCAATAGTTCTCTTGTTTATTAAGCATATGCTCCCTGTCGCCTCCTCTTGCTCCAAGACAAACTTGTTCTAATCCAGTGAATTTTATCTTACGTTTCAATCTGTCTGGAACATTGGCCATGTGAGTTGCCAATACATACTCCAAATTACCATTTTGTACTGCTCTTATGTGTTCTCCAATTCTTTCTTGTCATTTCTGTTTTGTTTTTCCTATGTAGTACACCCCACATGAACAGGTTGCGAGATACACGATATACTTGGTGTCACCGTTTATAAAATGTTTCATCGAAATAGTACTGCCATCAAAGGGATGACTCTACCCTGTCTGATAACTTTGTAAAACTGCTCCCCCAACAAACCGTCCTCTCTTCTACTTCAGGAGTGTGTTCCTCACCAAATCCAGAAGATACCTCCTAAAGGTGTTAGGTAAATCACGATATAGCAGTGACACCCTAGATCTCAAACTTCTTTCCTTTCAGTAGATGCTGCCTTATTCTCACTCACCAAACTCCTAAACCTCTCGCTCAACCCTCAGACAGTTCCCCGTCTATGGAAATCCGCTGTTGTCACACCTGTTCACAAAAGTGGTGAAAGGTTCTTTACAACAACTACCGCCCCATCTCAATTCTCCCCACTTTCTAAGCGCTTGAGCGCATTGTAGGCGGACCAACTATTGGAATACCTAATCAAATCCAGTGTCCTCAGCAGCACAGCTTTAGAAAGCGCAAAATACTACCTCTGCCCTGCTCGAATTTACCAGTCACATCCAGAAGACCTTGAACTTAGGACATATTCTAGCAGGGGTCAATCTTAACATTGTTTTACTAGCCCATTGACCAGAGCTAGAGCAGCTAACTCTCTACTTGCCCATCTTGACTAGTGCAGATTTTCATGGATGTTAATGAAGTTAAAAAAGTCTCTACTTTAGCATTCTCTAGTCCTCATGCTATTCTCTCTCAGTGTTCCAGATGGCCAGGTGTGATTAACAGCTCATTAAGAGCTGCAGTTATCTGGCAGTTCAAGAGAGGGATCCCACAAAAGACTCAATGTGAGTCATTATAACTCCACTGTTAAGACTTTCAGTTTGGCCCCGTCCACCCTACACCGCTTGCACCCGGTAACGGATGCAGTCCGTTACGGCCGCGGAGCGGTGCAGTGCGTCCACACCTCGGTGGTGTCCGTTATGGGACCGGCACCGCCAGTCCACACATCGGGATCCGGGCGACCATTACAGCGGTGCCTGATCCCACAATGCAGCTCGCGCTGTGCTTTGCGCCCTGCAGGGGACCGTTACCGGCAGTCCACACTACCGCCAGTAACGGTACCAGGTCGGCACCGTTTTCATAACCATTGTGGAAACCACCTCATATGTGGTTTTCACAATGGTTACGAAAATGCCTCCCGTAACGTTACAGGTGTAAACGCACGCCGTTACCAATGCGGTTTACACCCTCTGTAATGTTACAGAAGGGTTTTCGGGCTGCAGTGTGGACAGGACCTTAGTGTCCAGGGTGTGATCAAGGGTAGAGTGCTGTTAAGTCATTAGGTTCCAATTTTCTGAATGTGTCTATGTCTAACAATTTGTCCAATATTATTAAGACCAGTGCCCCTCATTTCTCTACATTTTGAGTGTTTCTATCCAACATTTCAGTGACAAAATGCAAAGAGGTATACAGGATCCACCCTGCAGGTGGTGGGTTTTATCCCAGCCTCACCATAACTTCCCTCTCCCCTCCAAATCTCCTAACTCTGTTCTTTCCCTGGACACCACTGCAAACCAGACTCTGAAGTGACCATCCATAGATCTATAACTGTCATTACTGGCAAGTGTAGGGGGTCCCCAGTTCTTCTCAATGGACCATGCCAGCCATCATCATCCATACAGTTCCACCCTTATCCCACTCAGCATGTCCTTTCAGCCTAAAAACAAAGCTTTGGATCATGTATAGTACAAAAATAAACCTTGATAAAATACATAATTTGAAACCTTGAAACAGGCATTGCTGGGGTGCATAGATCATCCTATACAGAAATAGAAATAGTATAGCATTATGCCTGTGTACTGTTTCCCCTGGGCTGATGAACAGACAATGTTAAAGAAAAATCTGCTATTGTTGGGATGGAGCATATTAAAATCAATTCTTTTACAAATAAAAATGTCATAGTTTTCTATTTCCCAAGCCCCTTAGGTTTGTCTAGCCCCCACTCCAAAGAAATCTTAGATGTGCTCCTGGCTCACTTGAGGCTGTACAAAAACGTTCAGGAGTGCAGGTCTCCCGTTGATGATAGAGTGGGGACCAAGAGTGTCTTTCTCTGCCTGACTCTGTTCATTGCCCTGTGGGTGGTGGTGACAGTGTGGTGAGGCGCATGATGATGTCAGCTATTCTGTCACTTGGGTTAATATCCCAGTACTGACACTGTAGTGCAGCATTAAAGGGGTGCTGCACTTCTGAGGTGCTGTCTTTCGGATGAGATGTTAAACCACGGTCCCATCTGCCTGGATTGGTGGTAGTTCAGGTGGATGTTAAAGATCCCATGGCACTTCTCGAAAAGAGTAGGGGAATTTCCCCGGTGTCCTGGCCAAATTTCCCTCATTCACTAAAAATACCACCAACAGCTTAATCTGGTTCAAGGTCAGTTGGCATTCATCTGTATCCCCTTCCCCCGGGTCTTGCCTGAAAATAGGCAGGATTTGTCTAGTGCACTTACCCAGTCAACAAAAAAACCCGAAAACTATTGTGTGCGCAGAGCTAGGACTGCTTGATTGAACATTTGCTGTTGTGATATCCTCTCTCTGTTTGGTGTGGTTGTGGGGTGGGGGAAGAAAGAGGAAGAGAGGAGGCCATGGTACAGAACAATTTTGGGGGCTCTTTGTCTGTGATGGATGGCATTGCAGTCTCTTTTTTTTTTTTCCTTCTGCTGGGGAGCTGGAAGCAATGTGGGAGCAGGATAAATGTGCAATAATCAGAGTATCTCTTGGCTTTGCTTGCATTGTTTCCTGTATAAGTGATAAAATGTTACCATTATAATTAAGGGCTAGTGCAACCATCTGCGGGCTAGTGCAATTTTGAATCAACTTGCCCTGCTGGCTAGTGCAAAAAAAGGTTAAGGTTGACCCCTGTATTCTAGGTGCAGTATATGTTGACTTGACCAAGGCCTTCGACACCGTTAATCACCAGCTCCTGTTGAACTCCCTCCCCACTGTAGGCCTCTCCCTTGAGGTCACCAACTGGTTTACGAGTTACCTTACAGGTAGGTGCCAACAAGTTAAGATCGGTGACTCTCTCTCTGACAGCCTCCTGTGCATGTGAAATTCAAGGATCCATCCTTGGGTCGCGTTTCAGTTTTTCATCGCACCCCTCGTCATCCTAACAGGAAGTTAGTGATCATTTTTCAACATGGTGACCATGCTGGGTCAGCTGTGGGATGCTCCTTAGAGTTTGTTAGAGTTTTATTTTTATGTTTATTTTAGTTACTTTAACTGTTTAAAACTAACCGTTTGCTATCGTGCTGCCGTGTCCTGGGATTACTGGTCGTGGATTATTTCAGGATTGTCGAGTATCTTGCAACTCGACACATTTTGTTGCCTGAGGACTGTATTGGTGATTGTTTGGGCGTCATTTTCCTTTTGCCCAAACAATTTGTTTTTGAGCCGCCGGTGACTCGTGGATTATCTGGGATATTTGTGTCACGAATCAGTTGCTGCTCGAGGGTGTGTGTTGTTCATTGATGGACATTATTTTCTTATCGAGCAACCTGTGACTCTGACGGGGAATAAGGAACAAGGAAAAATTAGTCTGAGCATTCTCGAACCACCTTGAGGCTCGAGTAGTGGTGGTGAAGAAGTGTTTGCAGGTGTTCAGTTTTGAGCTCGGTGACTGCTTGTAAGGAAATGAAGTGCTTGTTCAGTTTGACCTCCAAAGATTTTATGTTCTCTGCTGTGAGAATTCATGGGCTGGAGTTTGATGGATTTGGGGCTGACTATATGGATTCGAAGGAATTTTATCACGAACTTGATGTGTCCTGGATCTGTGAGCAGGAAAGATAGTGTACAGTGAGGTTCGGGAGCAGTGCTGTGCTGTATTGAGGTGGGGGTCCTCCTCCTTGCGCCTGGGCCTTGGACTGTGAGGAATTGCACGGTGGGGTGAATTACGAGGGCTATGGAACAACTGTGAGCCCTTGGATTTATATGTTTGATTAGGTGACTTCCCTGCTCCATTTTTGTCCACCTCTTGAAGTTTGGACAATTGACTGTCTGTGACTGGTGGAATATTGTTGTTTAAATTTGCCTCTTCGTCCTCTGGCTTTTACTGGGTGTTTCTCTGTGGAGATTTACTGCCCCATGGGGGGGCTTGGTGTTACCCAGCTGGGGAGTCGACTGGGGTATCTTGCTTCCTTAGATCCTTGGAAACGGCTGCAATTGTGGCCTTTCTCGGGATCTTTTGGTGTTGGGTTGTTTTTCTCCTGTGAGCTCCCGGTAGTAAGTCCAGGGGTTGTTACGGAGGTCTTTTTTCTTTTCCAGCAGTTGGCAACACTGTATCCTGTCTCAGCCTTTGGACTCCTGTTGGTACCTGGTTTCGACTGTATTTAATTCTGGGACTGGATTAAAAGAGACTGCAGACTTCCTCCTTTTTTGTGGACTATTTCGTTGTTCTGCCTGGACGATGGGGTGGTGAGAGGACCCTGCGTCCACATATTTTATTTATTTATTTTTTATTTTGTTGAAAGTTATAGTTCTTTTCCTGGTCAGTGAAGAATATTGTAATTTTCCTCTCACCATTTGTGAGAGATCGGGGGATTTTTATAGTTTTATGTCTCCGTTACTTGGATTGGAAAAAATTTAGACCCGGGTCGACAGATAGGGGGGTCAGGTGCTGGTGCGTCTTCCGGAATTTTTCTTGGAGGCATTTCTCTCCCGACCTCTGAACGGGTGCGGAACCTGGGGGTAGCTCTTGACGATGGGCTGACACTGCATTCGCAGGTGTCGGCAGTCGTCAAGACTTCCTTTTACCATCTTAGGAACATCGCCAGGATTCGGCATCTTGTTCCGTCTGCCGACCGGCCAGCATTAGTCCATGCCTTTGTGTCCTCGTGCTTGGATTATTGCAACTCCCTTTACCTAGGGCTTTCTGGGGTTGAAATCAGCCGCCTGCAGCTAGTGCAAAACGCTGCAGCCTGGCTTTTGTCAGGTTCTAGTAGATCCTGTCACATTACTCCGGTGTTGCACGAACTGCACTGGCTGCCAGTTCGGTGGCCGATCACCTTAAAGTCGGATTGCTGACTTTCAAAGGCTCTACCATCTGGGCCCAGTGTATCTGAAATAACTTCTGGTCCTTTATCACCTAATTGATCACTCCGCTCGGCCGATGAGGGGTTGCTAGAGTTCCAAGGGTGAATTTAAATCTTCGGACGCTCGGGCTTTTGCGTATGTGGCCCCCACCATTTGGAACTCTCTACCCCATCGGTTGTGGGAGTGCACTTCTGTGGAGGGCTTCAAGAGAGGTTTGAAGACTTTTTTATGGGAAACTGCATTTTTAGAATATTGATTGAAATGACTGTTTGATCCAGCTGTATTTTTTAATGATTTTATTGTTCTGATCTGTTATTTATGTACGGCGCCTTGGCAATTGAAAGGCGCCTTATAAAATAAAATTATTATTATCCTGCCATAGTGATATGATACTCTATGCAGATAATGAAGTCCTTTCTTCTAACCACACTGGTTCACTCCTTCTATCGCAAGATCTCCAGGCTAACTTTAGCCATATTGAAACCTGGTTTGAACAAACACAAGCTGCGGATGAGATACCAAAAAAACAAGGCCATGTTGTTCAATAACTCTCACAGCAAACATAAAACAGCCAGCCTTACCATCCGAAACAAGCACCACACCCGCTTGGTTATAGTCCATGAGTTCAAATACCTTGGGATTACATTTGGCCGGTACACTTACCTTTAACTCCACATTAGAAATATATCAAAAACAATAAATTCAAGGATCGGGACCCTCTACTGCCACCGCCTCACTCCTGAGGCTGTGCGCGTGCTATAACTAGCTCAGTCCTATCAGTTATTGATTATGGACTCATTTTCTATGGCTCGCCACGGATACTAGCTTAAAACGAATTAAAACCCACTTAATAAGTGTTGCCTCTTGTTACTGGGGCTGGGCAAAGTAGCCACACTTGTGATCTTCATAAACTATCTTAACTGGCTCCACCTCCAAGGAGAATAGCCTTCCAGACCTGCCTCCTTGCCAAGAAAATTTGCCTCGGCCTTTCCCACCAGCAACTCGTGCTCACATGTTGCCCACCCTTCCTCCTGGAACACCCGAGTTCCAACAAATCCTCCTTTCTGGTCCCTTTCCTGGACCACTCAAGCCCAATGCTCCTTCTACATCAGAGCCCCTCCTTTTGAATGGAGTCCCCTAAGTTACGACTGAGGAATAAACTTGGCCTTACAAGTAACCTGCTTCACAAGCACTTCAATCGTAGCAGCTGTGGCTGCACCTTCAAACCCTCTTGCCCTCCCTCATCTCCTGTCACTCACTCATTCACTCTCTCCACCGCCACAATCTTCTTCACTTTCCGACCTCCCTACCCCTCCCTTTCCCTCTATCTCCGCCCATTATTCTCTTTACACCCTTCACCCCTACTACTCCTACTCTCTTCTTCCCCACATGCTTTCCTCCTCCTTCCCCACTCCTCTACTCCCTGTTCCTCTCCTCTCTGTCCTCCCCCATACTCACCACCCCCTCTGCTCCTCCACTGACCATCCCTTTCCCATGCCGCAGCTCTGCCCTGTCTTCCGCCTGTCCTCACCACTACCCCAGCATTGCTCTTCCTTCCCATATTCCTTGCTCCCTCCCTATGTGTTTTGCCCTTCAGTCTCACCGTCCTCCCTGACCACCCTTCTCCTCCTTTCCCCTACCCCATTGCCACCCTTCCCTTGCTACCACACCATATATCTCTACGCCTCCTGTCCTCTCTCTCTCCCCGGCTCCTCTTTTCCCAGTATGTCCAGGTTCCTCCTGCACTTACTGTAACCACTTGTACTTCCTTGACCTTACTGACTGCCTCCTCTCCCCGCCTTACCCCTCCCGTGTCTATTTTTATCCCTCCTGATTTTTGTACCATGATACTATTATTCACTTTATAATTACTGATCAGCACTTTTTCCCATAGGGAAACCCGGTTATAATTTGCCGTTATAACCAGTTGGGCTGGTTGTAACGGCAAACATGCGCCAGTCACAGTGTTCCTTTACTACGTGACGTTCACTGTTCCGAGAAGCAACACCCCTCGCTGTCGACATTTTTTTTTTTTTTTTATTATTATTTGAAAAAAAAATAAAGGCCTATTCTGGTGAACGAAAACCAGCAGAAAAGGAACACACTGTCCGGTTTCTCTCTCCACACACAGAGCTGGCGGGTTCTCCTCTCCTCTCCTCTTCATACCGGTACACGCGAGTTCGAGAACCGCTGTTTGCTGGTAAGTTTAAGAATACCAGAAACAAAGAGAAATACAGACACAGCTGCCGTTATTTTCTCCACTTCTTCTTACATCACATAAGCGGAGCACTATAACTTGCAGACCGCTAAGACTTTTGACTAATCCACAGTTGCCTGAAAACTGATCAGTTTATTTTGATGATTGCTGAGGTGAAAATATGCATGCCAGCAATTATAAAAATAAAATAAGGGTAGTATGTGAAACTGATTTTACACACCCTCATTGTGGGATGCATTTATAACCCCTGGGCTCTGCCCCTCGGGGTTATGTAGCATCCCGACTACGGTGTGTGTAAAATCATTACACACACCACCCGTATATTATTTTCTATATTATGATAATGTTTTCTGATTTCTGTACCATATCTGTACTGTGACACTGTTACTCATTTATTATTTGGTCATTTTGTTTCTGTTCCTGTACCATTGTTTGTTCTACTGACTGTATAATGACACGGAACCTTTGTACATGAACCGTTGGTTCAAAGGTATTTTGTAATCCTAGTATGCAATGAATAAATAAAAAATAAAGATTAAAGTTTATACGGATCTCTTGGGAGCTCAGTTTGGGGAACTGCTTCTTCAGCTCATTGGCAGAGTCCCAGGTTGGGATCAGGATGGCTGCAGGTTCAAATCTCATGGCCCCAGGTATGGAAATATGAGGCTGCAGTACAAGGGAGATGTCTCCGCAGATGGCAAGTTTCCAGTACTGTTACACCCAGGATGAGCAGCATAGAGCTTTAATAGACAGTAGAGGAACCACCAAATCTGAAACGCTTTTACAGTTTAGACAGCAGTGCAGCGGGTCGGTACAGAGGTAAAGCATTGTGCTGCCACATGGGAAAAGAGTTTGTATGAGATCCTAGAATCCCTCACTTTGGCTGCCACCTTGGGTATGAATGCATTGGAGGTGAGGCAGTCTGCTGTCTGAGAGTGGGTCTGGTCCAGCTGGCATTCATGCATCCCTGTCAAGTAACCAAGGGCAACATTGGACCAACCCACACAAACAGGCTTGTGCTCACAGTAGGTGTGCCAGTGCCACCGCTGGGGCTGGCTAACCTTCCGTAAGTAGAACATGCACATGGAGAGGTAAATAAATAAAAATAAATAAAAATCACAGGCTTCTCAGAGATTCAAATGCCATACAAAATTTATTAAACTGTTAGCTCAGGCAGGTTAGAAGCAGTACAAGACCACACACCAGTAGGTGACCTGGCGATTTGCTCGAGTTATCTATTGAGCGGCGCCGGGCACCTGTTGGTATCAGCATTTGAATCTCTGAGTAGCTCGATTTTTTTTTTTTTATTTATTTTTTCTCCCACCTCCCGTGCACTCCTCTTGCTATTCAAGGCAGCATTAGCACTGGCTGCAAGGTAACTGCTTGCCGCCCACTCAGCTGGGTGAGTGGCACATTGTGTGACCCCATCATCAGGGCAGGGTCAGAGAATTTAAAAACAAAAACAAAAACTAAAAACAGTACACCCATAAATATCTGCTTGCGCCTGTCTTACAGTAATTATCTTTCTAGGGACATGGATATGTTGTTCATCCACACTGTCTGGCAGGTTCCTTGCCGCTTTAAATCTTGCCAGAAGGTCTTCAAGCTGGCTTCTCCACCCACCCACCGGGTGGTAAAACTCTTAGCTCCGCCCATGATGCCAGATCTTTCCTTACTCCTTGGAGGCTCAGGTTCCCTCCTTAATGCTCTGTGTATAGACTGGATCCTAATTTTTAGTTACTTGAAACTCATTCTTAAGTTTTCAAGACTTGGTCAAATTACTCCCTCGTGGCTGCGATGGACAAATAGACTCCTGGTTTTCGGCGGTGCCCATGTGGGCAGAAGATGTCCAGGACGGATCCGCACTCCACGTACGTCTACTGCCTCGGCCTAGACCATGACCCGCAGGCCTGTGAGTTATGCCGTTCGTTTTGGCCACCGTCCTGGAAGACTGCGGTTACAGCTTGGGCGTGACGCTACCTGCGGTGAAGTTAAAGGAGGCCACGTTGTCCGCGGGGCGGTTGGCTTGGCTGAGCACTCGAGCAGATGATCGCCGAGGAGGAGGTGGCCCAGGCCGCATCTTCATCTTCCTCGGTCGCGGCATTTATCCCGCTCTCTCTGGGATCCTCCTACACAGCTTCTTTTAAGAAGCTTTGTCAGTCCCTCTCCACAAAGGGAGAGGGGCCATCAGGACATTCTTCTCTGTCCAAAAAGAAGGACTCAAAAGGTAAGTCCCACCGTCGGCGTTCGTGGGAGCGGGAGAGGTCCCTTCCCCGGACAGTCGACACTCGACTTCGGTCGAGGTTGCAGCTAAGGCCGCTGGCTTCACGGTGTCCCCGTCAGGTCAGCCGGCCGAGACACCCGTCGACGTGGTCAAGATTTTTCTTGACCCGTCGGATGGGCTGTCGATTGGTGAAGCCGACAAACCCTCTTCACGGTTCCCCGTTGGAGACCGAGGACTTGCCTGCGCCTCCCGTGCCGGAGTCCCCGGTCAAGGCTTCCGAGCCGATGGAAGAACGGGTGTCCCCCGTCCCTTCCCAGACCTGTCCTCGGAAACACCAAGGGTCTCGGTCTCGGACCTCGTCTCGGTCCAGCCA
This sequence comes from Neoceratodus forsteri, assembly GCA_016271365.2. Classification (NCBI taxonomy): domain Eukaryota; kingdom Metazoa; phylum Chordata; order Ceratodontiformes; family Ceratodontidae; genus Neoceratodus; species Neoceratodus forsteri. Next base: position 353,553,522 of record CM057454.1, on the reverse strand, counting down.
ATCCCACCGACATCGGCAGTCTCGGTCTCGGCACCGAAGTAAGCGGCACCGCCACTCGTCCTCCTCTTCCTCATCGGAAGAGGAGAGGCTTCGGCGCAAATTGCATCGATGCTACGAGGACCTAATGTGGCAGCAGTTACTTCTGTCCAGGAACAAGCCGACGCCGTCGCCTTCCCCGGCCATCAAGTAGCTGTCACCCGAACGGCCGAAACAACCCCTCGCTGTAGTCGAGGTGCCCAAGCCTGGGCCAGTTGTTTGGCCAAAACCAGCTGCCCCACCGATTTGTGGTGGAACCTCCGCCTCCACAACCGAAATCAGGGGCCTGACCAAGGACTCGGTCGGGTCAGGGTCTGCCCAAGGTTGTCGGTCACCCTCACACCGACCGTCCTCGGCAGGTTGAGGCGGCTCAGGCCCCAGGCAGCTCTTCGCGGACTCCTCGGAGTCCGACGACTCCTCCCTGTTTTCCAGGCCCCTTGACCTGGAGTCCTCCGGGGGGGGCAGTCGATGGACAAGAGCCCATCGTCCTTTATGGGTCTGTTTCGGCTCATCTCGGAGTCCACCGGGATGCAGCTCGAGCCCGTATCCAAGCGGGCCAAGTATCCCGACGGAGATACTGGACTGAGGGGATTCACCCACAGAGGCCTTTCCGGTGGCTGAAGCCATTGTTGGCCCAGCCTTGGAGCTTTGGCAGCGGCCGGCTTCCTGTCCTGCGCCTTCGACCAGGATGGCCAGGAAGTATGCGGTCCCTACCGGCTCTTTGTCCGTTTTTTCGGAACACCCCTCCGCCGAGGGGTTGGTCACCGATAGCGTTTTCCGGCGTTCCGGGGACGCTAGGGATGTGGATAAGCCCCCCGACAAGGAGTCCAAAAAGCTGGATTATGCCGGGCTCAAGGTGTACGCTGCATCCTCCCTTGGCCTCCGCCAGGCCAGCTCGGCCGCGTGATGGCACACTTCTCCCACGCCGTCGGGCTCCCTGGATGAGGTGACCTCATCTCGGCTGACCTGCAGACCACGGTCAAGCAGGTGCGGGACCAGGGAAGGGCGGTGGCAAGCAGCAGCTCCAAGCGGCTCTGGACATTGGAGACTCCTGCCAGATCAGTTGCGCCGCAGTGGCCATGCGCGCCGAGAGCATGGCTGAGGATATCCACCTTCACGGCGGATACCCAGCATTAAAATGGTGGATGTCCCTTCCTGGGGACTGACTGTTCGGCCCTGGGTGGAAGATCAACTCAGTGGATCGAAAAGTCCAATGCTACTCTGGACTCGGTCACCTCCGCTCAGAAGGACAAGGGCCATCGCCAGCAACATAAGTCCTTTCGCTTCTTCTGCGCTCTGCGTGCATGTCCGGCCCAACAGCACCAGCATCAGGGCCAGCAGGCTCGCGCTTGGCACCCAAAGCCAAGCCTGCGATTTCCTCTAACAGGAAGCAGGGAGAAAAGGCCCAGGAGGTCCTTCAGCGGTCTCTCCTCCAAGCCTGCCCAGTGACGGGTTGAGGGTGTCGCCCCAGCCTTGTCACCTCCCTGGTTCCTCCGTGGGGACGGCCCACCACTCCTTTCTGCCTGGTCCGCTATCACCACGGGCCGCTGGGTGTTGAGGTGGTAGGAAAGGGCCTGCCCTGGAGTTCGAGCAGGGCCTGCCCTTCCAAGCCATCGCCCCTCGGGGGGCTACGACGTCTGCAGCCTCTCTGTCTGCTCATCGAGCCGACATCGCCCTGCTCCTCGAAAAAGAGGTGATCAGGAAGGTGGTAGATCCTCCACCAGACCCGGGGTTTGTGTCCAGGTACTTCCTGGTCCCGAAACGGATGGGGGGCTGGCGCCCCATTCTAGACCTGCATGACGTGAACAGGTTCCTAAGGTCTTGGACCTTCAGGATGGTCACTCTGGCCCAGCTAATCCCATCCTTGGAACGAGGCGTGTGGTTCTGTTCTCTGGATCTCCAGGACGCGCTCTTTCACGTCCCAATCCGTCTGTCCCACCAGAGATTCCTCCGCTTCAGGGCAGAGGGTTCCCTCTACGAGTTCCGGGCCATGCCCTTCGGCCTTTCCCTAGCTCCTAGGGTCTTCACCAAATGCATGGCAGTGGTGACAGCATTCCTGCGGCGCCGAAGGGTCCGGGTGTACCCCTACCTGGACGACTGGCTGATTGCAGCCTCCTCCAGAACGGAGGTGGAGCGGTCCAGAGATCTGGCCCTCCAGGTTTGCTCTCAGGTTGGCCTCCTCATCAACGAGGCCAAGTCGGAACTCGTGCCAAAGCAGGTGATACAATTCATCGGGGCAGAGCTCGACTCTCTACGAGCCAGAGCACGGCTCCTGGCGGACAGGGCCGAGGTTCTTTCCTCCTTTGCCCAATCATTTCAGTTTGGGCAATTGCGCCCTGCCCGGGACTTCCTGCACCTCCTGGGCTCCATGGCGGCCTGCACCAGCGTGGTCTGTTGGGCCCATTGGTACATGCGTCCCCTCCAATGGGGACTGGCCAGCCAATGGTCACAGCACCTCGATCCTCTGGATTAGCTAGTGACAGTGACCCAGGGGATGTGGAATGCTCTCCAGTGGTGGACCGTTCCAGCACATCTGCAGGAGGGCGTCCCGTTTGTCCACCCCAAAACCGATGGTCTCTCTGTCGACCGATGCCTCTCTGATGGGTTGGGGTGCCCATCTGGGGGAGCACAGAGCGCACGCCTCTGGTCCCCTCGGGAGTCCCGATGCCACATCAACCTGCTGGAGCTTCGAGCGGTTCGTCTAACCCTCACCGCCTTCGCTTCGTTTCTGCGGGGTCAAGTGGTTCAGGTCCAGATGGACAATACCACGACCATGTACTACCTAAACCGCCAGGGCAGGACGTGCTCCATGCCTCTCTGCAGGGAAGTTCTCCGCATTTGGTCACTCGTGCGCAGCCTGGAGGCGGATCTCCTTGCCATCCATGTGGCAGGAGCCTCCAACATTCTGGCCGATGCCCTAAGCCGGATAGGGGCTGCGTCCCACGAGTGGTCTCTCCTGCTGGAGGTAGTACAAGATCTGTTCTCCCACTGCGGCATGCCTCAGGTGGACCTGTTTGCCTCCAGGAGAATGCGAGCTGAGACTGTTTCATTCCCGCCCCCCTCAGCAGGGCTGCCGGAGGATGCCTTCGAGGCCGTGGACCCCCGGCCTCTTCCTTTCCCCATTTCCCTTGATCCACAGGGTGCTTGCAAGGTGAGCAGGGACAAGGCGCAGGTGATTCTGGTAGCCCCAGACTGGCCCCGCCAGGTCTGGTATCCAGATCTCCTCAGTCTCAGCTCCACGCTCCCGAGGTGGCTTCCAGCCCGCCCGGACCTGATCTCAGTCAATCAGGGGAAGGTATTCCATCCAGACCTTCAATCCCTGCTCCTGACGGCCTGGTTCCTGAGTGGCTAGAGTTCCAGGCCTTGGGTCTTTCTGGCGGGTCCTCAAGCGTTGTTGGGCGTCCATCTTAGTCGACCAGAAAATGCTGTGCCTTCAAATGGAAGAGATTCTCCATTTGATGTCGGGGCAAGCGCCTGGACCCTTCCTCCTGTTCCTTGGCAAGCATTCTGGACAACCCGTGGTCGCTTTCTCAGCAAGGGTTTCGGTCGGCGACCCTTAAGGTGCACCTGGCAGCCATCTCTGCTTACCGGGCGCAGGCTGGGAAGCAGTCGGTGGCGCAGGAGAAGGTGGTCGGGCGCTTTTCCAAAGGCCTTGATCACATATCCCCTCCGGTGCGAGAACCTCCACCTCCATGGGATCTACTGCTGGTATTGGCTAAGCTCATGGGCAAGCCATTCGAACCGATGCACAGGTGTGACATCTCTCGCCTGTCGTGGAAGACTGCCTTCTTGGTGGCTATCACGTCAGCCAGAAGGATGGGAGAGCTTCAGGCGCTTTTCATCGAGTCTCCTTATCTGGTCTTCCACAGGGACAAGGTTGTCCTGCGCCCCAACCCGAAATTCCTTCCGAAGGTGGTGTCAGAGTTTCACCTTAACCAGGTGTTGACTCTGCCGGTGTTCTACCCCAATCACACCTCGGAGGCCGAATATAGGCTCCATACTTGGGACCTTTACTATAAGGAGCGGACGGCTGAAGTTTGGGAGAGGTTCACCAGCTGTTTGTCACCTGCGCTGAGCTGCACCTGGTAGACCTGCAGCCAAGCGGACGATAGGCAGGTGGGTCACCCTCCTTCATAGATCTCTGCTATAGGTTGGCGGGCATGGAGCCTCCCAGAGGTATAAGAGCTCATTCTACCCGCCATACCGCTGCATCGTTGGCTGCTTCCAGGGACGTCCCTATCCAGGAAATCTGCAGGGCTGCTACCTGGAAGTCGGCACACACCTTCATCACCCACTACCACATTGACCTTGAGTCACGCCGGGATGCTGGTTTTGGGGCCTCGGTTCTCCAGTCTCTATTTCCTAAGTAGGGGTTGTGCGCCTTGCCTCCCTCCTCCCGGAGAACTGCTAGGAGTCTGCCAGACAGTGTGGATGAACAACATATCCATGTCCCTAGAAATACAGGTTACTCACCTGTAACATGAGTTCTAGGAATGGTATATGTTGTTCATCCATTAACCCACCCGGCCCCTGCTTCGGACAAGACAACCTGGCTTCCAGCAGGCTAGATCTGGCGCCATGGGTGGAGCCGAGAGTTTTACCACCTGGGTGGGTGGGAGGAGCCAGCTTGAAGACCTTCCGCAAGATTTAAAGCGGCAAGGGACCTGCCAGACAGTGTGGATGAACAACATATACCTTTCCTACAACTCCTGTTACAGGTGAGTAACCTGTATTTCTGTGACCTTCCTTCTCAGTAGACTTAGGTTTCCATGCAGCTCATACACTGTCAGTATCAGGGCAGGGTGATTCAGATGCCCTGCAGTTTTGCATTACCCTAAGCAGGCTTACAAATGCCATAGTGATCAATGTTTTTCTTAGAAAAGTGTGAAAGAATAGAAATGTACTTAACAGTGCCTCCCTCATGTCTTCTTTGCTTGTTATACCCCCTTTACTTCTCTGATCTTACTCTTGTTGTTTTATTCATGCTCTTCTCTCTCTGGCTTTCTCTCCCTCTCTCCACCCCCCTCCACAGCCCCTCAAAATATGTTGTATTTAACATGGAGAGAGGCACAGCACAGGGGGGTTACAAATACATGGGTGCACCACCATTCCTAAATGGTTTGGGGCAGTAAACCACCATTAAAGTAGATCAGAGTCTGTAGAGATTAGCATTAAGGTTTTCTTATGGTGACTCCTGCATGTATCTGACCTGCTAAGCTAGATGGTTTGAGGGGAAATGCTGTAGTGTCTGTAGACTTCAGCTTGGTTTCTGAGGTCATCCATCCCCAGAGGCTCTTTCTTATTTCCTTTATGGGCATCCCCTGCCAGCTGCCCCCAATCAGTACAGGGTTTTGCATGATTTTAAAGAGAATCTTTTTGGTGCTCACACCAGAATCTATTAATGACCCTTACCTGCACCGAAGTCAGATGGTGGCAAAATCAGACTTTTTCTATGCTCCTGTTTTAAACGGAGAGAGATCGTATTTCGGCTCCATGGAGCTGAGCTGCCGATCCCTTCCACTTCCTGATACTGCAATCTGTCCGCGATCTGCCCTAGCACATATCGTGATGTCACATATGGAGTGTGTGGGGGTGTACTTCATAGACATGAATGCGGCCGTTTTTTAACTCCATTTTTTGCATACTGTGGATGGCCTTCGAGAACCAATCAAGGGCATTGATCAACTAACAAGGTCCTTGTTGTTTGAGCAGTGCCCTTGATTTGTTCTCGATGGCCATCTACGGTAGGAAAAAACAGAGTTTAAAAACGGCCCCATTCATGTCTATGAAGCGCACCCCTGCCCTCACCATATAATAGCACAAAACGAGACAAATCGCAGTATGAGGAAATGTAAGGGATTGACGGCTCGGTTCCACAGAACCAAAATACGATCCCTTCCCTTTCAAAATAAGGGCATAGAAAAAATCTGATTTTACCACCATTTGACTACGGGGCAGGTAAGGATGGCTCTGGGGGGTTAATGTTCAAAATACTGGGAAAGGTGCTCTTAACACACACACAAAATGACAGGAGGTAATGTAACTGCTCCATGGTATGCTGTGTCTGCTCCAGTACTGGGAAACACAGGTGGGTGTGGCAAAGGAGAAGGATCCCTACCCTTAGTCTGGGGCTTTCTCCCAGCATGTAAACATTAAACCACGACACAGCATGGCTGTACTGAGAATTAGCCACACCTGGTTGCATCAGAACATGCTCAAAATTAAATCCCCAGTCTGTGTATCGCCTAGTACATGCAGACTGTGGTCTAATTACAGCTGGCCATTGCTCAACGTCGATGGGAGGGTCTCACCAAACTGAACCACCAGTCAGTTAGCCTGTGTACTGATGACAAAGGCAGAGAACATATTTCCCTTACTTTTAATGAATGTACCAAGAACCATAAGCAGGGCCCTCAGTTTTCCGCGATTCCGCGGTACAGCAAACAGCGAAATATCCGGAATTTGACGCCACTCAAGGAACAGTGTCTCTTGCCGACGCCGTCCCCATCGGCTTCACTGCCCCCTCAACAAACTGTATGCCACGCTTTGGGAGCCCACCCCAGCTTGGCAAAAGCTTTCTTTGCTGACGGGTGCCCAGTCCCCTGTCGGCTTCACTGTCTCCCCTGTTGCCTGGTGCCACGCTGGGAGCCCACCCCAGCATGGCAAAGCTTCCATTGCTGACGGGGTGTCCAGTCCCCTGTTGGTTTCACTGCCCCTGCTGCTGCCTGGTGCCATACTGGGAGCCCACCCCAGCGTGAGCAGAAGTCCCTCGCTGAGTCTATTAAAAAAAAAAAAACCTTCCCTCATTGATTCTTTTGCCCCCAAACCTGCACTCACCCTCTTCGCATTCCACACCCCACCTCAACCCATACTTACCTCCGAGCCCAACGCGATGATCTTGATGGACCGGGAACTTGCACTCTTCAAAGCCGACCGCAAACTGAAGAAATGCGGTAAGCTGTATAATGGTATAAATGGATTTTTTCAACTTTAGTGCATATCTCAGCCATTTCAGGGAATTTTTTCACCAAATTTTCAACATGGGGTTTTTGGGGCCCTACCTCATTACTGTGACACTGTTATTTCATTAATCATTTCCAAAAGGTGGTTCCGCAGTCACTGCCGGGAACCACCTTTCCGAATGATTAACGAAATGACAGTGTCACAGTTCATGAGGTAGGCTCCCAAAACCCTTATGTTGAAAAATTTGGTGAAAATGTTCCCCAAAATGACTCTTTTACGAGGGCTATGCAGTTCCAATGCACGCTTCAGAATTTCCGAGCATTTTAACATTTCTACTCCAGATTTTCAGTATTGCCATTTTACTATACCTCCTTATGAACAGTACAACTGTCATTTTTCACATCTCACCTGAAATGTGTGTTCGCACATATGTAGCGCACAGTGGCGCGGTTGGTGCGAAATCAATGTTCGGACAGATTAAGAAAATCACTGTGATACTGTTCATGAGCAGAGGTCTTAAACTGGCTATGTTGAAAATGTGGTGACAAACGCCATAAAATGACTGTGTTAAGCGCATTGTGTCAGATATGGCAAAAAAAGGGGGATTATGGTAAAATGTACTGCAGAATTGCCGCAGAAATTGGTGTTGAGGCGGAAAATAAGAACCCTGCCGCAGAACTTTGTCTGATGTGCCATAGAAAAATCGGACCCTGACCATAAGCAAGTGAACGGTAAAACAGAGATGCCCTAAGAGGCATCGCTTTCACAACTCCACAATCCAGATTGTCCAGTTGCTCTGTTTAAACAATACATGTCCAGGTGCCCACCAAATCCTACATCCTTCTATCTTCAGCCCAAAAGATGACAAGAAACAGGTTTGGTATGGGAACCAGCCTATTGGGGTAACTACCTGGCAGAGATGATGGCCCAGATCTCCAGAGATGCAGACCTCAGTCAGAGATATACCAATCACTGTATGCTTAGTACTGCAGTCCATCTTCTGTCCAAGGCGGACTCTCATCACGGGAGATAATGACTGTCAAGGGCCATAGATACGAGACCAGCCTCAGGAATTAATGGTCGCCCTCCAGCACTTACCGGGAGAAGTGATCGTCTATTCTCTCAACTAACCAGGGCTCCATTCACAAAGTTCCCGAAGCCACAGTGAGTGAACCTTCCCCATCAGCAACACTTGCAAGCAGCACAGTTATTCCAGGCTACATCCCCAAACTTCCCAAGGTCATATTCAGTAAACCTTCCCCATCATCCAAAGCAGCAAACATCACAAATGTAGCTGACCAACTCGCCCAGCCTGAAGGAGAAACCAAACCCAGTAACACTGCAACCCCAGTGAAAGTTGAAGCATCACCCGAAGCAAATGCAAACAGCTCCAGCCCATTTATTAGCTGTTAAAAAAATGCTGTTTTTGTTTACTGCAGTAGAGCATGGTGCTTAATTCCAGGCCCTCGCTGTCACGTTGTCCTTTCCCAGACACGTACCTGAAACCACAGCTTTAGTTGTGTAGAAATCCCCATGTTGTGGTTAAAAATGTTAACTAATGTTGTTTAATCCTATTAGAAACTGATATACACCGTGCTCAGCCGCTTACTCTGCCTTATACATACTGGCATGTGTAATGTATGCAAATATATGTGTGATGTTCTTACCCAGCATGCACAGTATCATAGTTATCCATCATAAAGCACAGTGTCGGAGAGCTCTACTGTCTTTTTATACGGAGGTCAATTTCAGGAAAACATATTCTAATGTAGAAGCTGCATTTATATACAGTTTATTTTGTGAAATTTTTACTGTTGTACTCACGACATTGCAATGCAACATCTGCTCTTCATCAAAGTGAAGGCGTGCAAATTATTCTGTCTGTGTATTATTCTACAACTATAATAAGCAAGAGTGATCTGCACAAATATTTATAGTATGCTTGCCATGTTACAAGCACATTAATTCTTCAGTGGAACCTTACTGTGTTGTGGCTTAATGCTTACGTGGTTGACTTGCCCAGTTTGTAAAACATTGTGTCTAGAGCCACAGCTAGAGTGTTGGGGTTATGGAATAGGCTTCCATCACAAGGAGTATAAGCTGAAAATGCCTTTAAATTAAGGCTAGATAAGTGCCTCAGGGAAAAAGGGAAGTGGTTATCGCCTCTTTTCTTGTTTGCACTTTATTCCTATATAAAAATAAACTCATCCTAAACCTTGGTATGTGGCTGACGTGGGTCTGTTGGAATTGGCACTGCTTCGCTGCAGAAGAGCTGTGCTACTGAAATTGTAAAACTCGGCAATTAGGTAGGGCAGCAGTGTCCACATACACCAGACTAGAAGCAGACAGCATTCTAACAGTTATTAATAGCCCATAAACATACTAAAAGCCCATTACATCAGTATCACTTGGTAACTACAGTATGCAACAAATCTTAGAAAGTATTTCCCTCAGCTGAGCCACACCTGTTGAACTTCATAGTTGTCAGTGTCAGGGCTGCTCAAAACCTTTTGACGAGCTAATGCCGCCCACAGTGATGCACATTGTCGGCACCTGTATAACTTGGGCGGCCCCATACCCCCTCGGTTCTTTCTCATTTACCATTGACTTTGGGTTGTACTGAAGGAGCACCTTCCTTGGACCATGGACACCTGCATTTCATTGCTGTTTTATTTTACTTTTCCAGTTTGTCAGTATTTAACTTTCACACTGGCTGCAGGGCCTGTGCATTCTGTTCCACTTTGCAGTGTGCTGGGGCCTTAGGCCCTTCCTATCTTGACTGCTGCTGATTTGGTGTCCCTACCTGCTATCCTGCAAATGCCAAGTGTTCTGCATGTTTAGTCTTCTGCTCTTGGAGCCTCCAGTGTTGGTCTCCCACCCCAACCCTGGTGCCTGCATTGATGGTTTCTGAATCCTTTCCTGTAGATTCCACTGCTATGACAAAAAGGTTGAGTTCCAGCCTTCCTGTTTACCTTAGTCACCGCCTCCAACCACTGCTCCAGCCACCAGGGTCAGTTCCTCAGACTGAGCCAGGCCTCCCTTGGGGCCCAGGACTCTTACAGCTCTGTCATAGCCTCTGCTAGTGTTCGTGATGTATAGATGGTTCTCTGTTTTCATCATAGAACCTGTTGCTCTTGGCATCGCCGTTCATGGAATATCATCTGTGCTGGCCATCGCTTGACTTTGCCTTGTCTGTGTTCCTGCTGTATGTATTGTCTTCTGTTTTGCTTACCAGCTGTTTCACAGCTCCATCAACATGCTCACCATCGCTGCCTGCTCTGTCACCCATCTTTACCTCATCAGTGCTCTGGCTTCTTGACCAGTCTGTCTGTAGTTTGTTGTCACATTTTCTAGCACTTGATGCCTAGTGTTTCGTTTACAGCCTTTGACTGGTCGACATCCCTCATGTAAGTGCAACTCCCAGTTGCTTTCTTGTTGACTCTCTTGTTGTCTTGCACAGGAACAGTCATGCTCTCTGGCCTGTGGGTTACCATCCAATTTTATGCCATCACTGGTCCTGCACCATTAAGCGGTGCCACTTGCTGCCAGGTGTCTCCATTGTGGGCTTGTGGCTTAGCCCGATCCTTGATGATCATTGTCTGGTATTCCCTTGTTATTGTACCTGCTACCCTCTGAATCTTCCTGAATCAGTCTTCCCATTGAGTCCCACTTATAGGTCTGGGCTGGAAGCACTTGGACCCTGCAGGGAGCAAATCTTTTGGCCAGGGGTTGAGAACGACTACTGGACATGGTGGCTGCACACCTCATAGTGCCACTTGTCTGCTTCCATACCAACCTTAATTCTGTTTTCCTGCCATTGAGGGTGCACCATGGGAGCAGTCACCTCAGTTCACGTTCTCGCTCTGCATTACCTTGCCACATTTTTTCAGTACAGTGTCATTTCTTGCTTATTTCTTTACAGCGATGCTGAAGTCTTAAGACGAAAGGGTCCATGGAAAAGAAAAAGCTACCCATTATGCGTCGGTGCCCCTGTTGTAACAAAATGCTGTGACTTGTCACATTGTCTGGCATTTGATGTCTGCTAAGTTTCTCTCAGGCTTTGACTGGTCATCCCTCCTGTCTTATCCGTGTCACATTTGAAAAAGGGAGTTTTAGCCTCAGTGGGTCCACCTGGTCAACAAAATTCAATAAATAAATGTTTATTTTACAATTTTTGACCAGGAAAGACACATTAAGCCGAGGCGTGTTTCCAAGTGCATCCTGGGAGCACAGGGAAGTTAACTGACTTGCTCATGGTCACACAGTATGCAAGGAGTGATTATGGGATTCAAACCCATTTCTTCAGGTTTGTAGCTCAGTGCTCTTAACCGTTACAGTTTAAAAGGGACACTGTCAACCCCCTTAGGCCTCAAAGTAGCCTTAGTTTAAAAACACATTTTATAATGGTTCACATTCTTGCAAGACTGCTGATGCAGCTGGTAGTTTGATTGTGATTCCTGTTTTCTTTTAAAAAGTGAAAAACTGACAGTCCACCATGCTGGTGTTATCATACCAAAACATGTTTGTTTACATTCCTTTATCAACTCTCACTGCATCTTTCCAGGACTGAGGAACACCTCCAACACTGTCTAGCCACTCATTATGCTGTAGAAGTAGAGGAGACTATTGCACAATGAGTGGCTGCACTGTTTGGGAGTATTTCTAATGTTCAGAAAGTATGCATTAAGAGTAGATCTTCCATGGAGTGGTCTTTTGCAGCAGGTAATACACTCAGGTCATCGATAGAAGTTGCTGTGGTGCACAACAGCTCTTCTGGCAGTCTTTTCAGAGGCCCACACATGACATCATCTTCCTGTTTCCTGTATAAGTGTGGGTGGTCCCTGTTATCCTCAGTTCATGTTCCCACCATCTTCAGCTCACATGCAGCAGCTAGAGCAACTTCAGAATAGCAGTCATCGAAGAATTTGAGCAAGCAGATAATGTCCAAAGATTCTTCAAGCAAGATAGTGCTATTTCGTTTCTTGCTGCTATGGTAGGAAAAGTTACCACACAACACCGCCTCCTGCATACATTGCCAAGATTTTAACTAGGCAACCCATCGATGACGGCTGCAGGAGATTAAAACCTAGTGGAGCAGAAATTCTCTCATGGAGAATCAGGTGGTCTCGTTCCAAGAGCACCCCATCCACTGATTCTCTTACAAGGCACAAAAAGAAGGATAAGCCCTCCTCAAACTCTGTGCGTCGATGAGGCGTTCACATACTGCCCCTTCGTCAACGGGCAGTTATTCCCTCTCATTGACGGTGCTTTCCACTGCATTGACGGCAGTTTGTGATGAGCCTTTTAAAACCTTGAAGTTACCAGTATATTATCCTAAACACTCCACTCTAGGTGAACACCTCTTACATACTTTAGATGTCCATCATACATTACGATACTACACTAATCGAACTAAAATGATTAGAAAGACCTCTTAACTTTTTTCACCTTCGCCTCTGGCAGGGAAGGTCTCCCAGTCACTAAACAGACTCTTTCCAATTGGCTAGCACATTTCATAACATTTTGTTATTCTAAATACAACAAGCCATTAGCTGGACCTGTCCAATCCCATTCTACCAGAGCTATGGCCACTACTGCAGCCTGCTTTAAAGGGGCCTGTATCACTGATATCTGCAACGCAGCTGCCTGGTCCACAATTCACACTTTCATGAAGCATTACAACTTAGAAATTGCTTCACACTGTAGGACGGGCATTTGGCCAAGCTGTCCTACAAGGCCTCCTGTCATAATGACCACCCTTTCTGGTTTTACTGCTTGGATTCATCCCAGGTATATTATCTGCTGCAAGAGACCACTCCGTGGAAGATAGTACAGTTATGTAAAATCTTACCATAGCAGTAGATCTTTGAGGAGTGTCTCTTGCAGCAGGTCATACCTCCCTTCGTTGTCTTCCTTCTATGAGAACAATTTCTGGTCCAATGACTTATGGGTTGGGACACCTTTGGTACCTCGGCTTTCCTCGGTCCTCGCTTAGCAAGCTGAATCCGGTGGGGGAAACTGAGGATAGCAGGGACCGCCCACGCTTATATAGGAAACTAGAAGATGATGTCATGTGTGGGCAGCCCCTAGAAAAAGACTGCTGAAAGAGCTCCCGTGCACCAAAGTGACCTCTGGCAACGACCCAAGTGTATTACCTGCTGCAAGAGACACTCCTCAAAGACCTACTGTTGCAATAAGATTTTACATAACTGTACTTTCAAGGATTGGAAGCAAAACAAAGCTGGGTATAACTATACATTACCATGCATTTCAATTGTACTAAGCAAGGAGGCAGATAAAATAACCAACAACATTAATGAATTTTAGAGTAGGTAAACAATCATAAAATGTTGGTTTTTAACTAGAAGTAATATGATGCAAAAAAGGTTGACAGTGTTCCTTTAATGCCTCTAAATAAGAATGCCTTTGGCTCATTAGCATCAACTCTTCCCACTAGCCTTGGACCACAACATGACATGGATGCGAGTCCTGCTTTTCTGTGGACCACCACACCCTCAGGAACCATGCACTGAAGTGTGATCGGCTGATCCCAACCTTCAGTGGCAGGCATTGAACACAGGTGTCCAAGGGAAGGTCTCTAGGCCCTTCCCCTGTGCCTCTTCCTGGACATCTTACTGGTGGCAGTATAGCGCAGTGGGTTAAGGCTCTGAGCTGCAGATCTGGAGACCTGAGTTTGAATCCCACAACCGCCTAGGTGCATACTGTGTGATCCTGAGCAAGTCACTTAACTTCCTTGTGCTCCCAGGTTGCATCTGGAAACGAGCTTCGGCTTAGTGTGCTACCCCTGGTTATTCCCTTTCCCTCTTCCGGGAGCCTCTGGTATTGCATTATTGTATTGTGCACCCAAAGTGACTGCAGGAGATGTGCTCCACTCCTCCTCAGAACTAAAGGTACTGCAGACCCCATCGAGGTCGCAGAGCCTCAGGTATGACTGACCTCCAGAAGCAGACTGCCTAAACAGATGTACTGGCTAGGAAGGTTTTTACCTTGGCATGCACCTTACGTGTGTCTCCACACACCAGGCCCATACGACGACATATAACTGTCACCTGTGGTCTGCTGCACAGCCTGTGGACTGTGATGCCACAATGTGAGGCAGTCATGCAAGCCATAGACCATTCTGTCCATGGTTTGGAGGCATTAAGGTACCAGTTGAGAGCATCTTGTGATGCCAGTGAGGTGGCCTCCAGACTGGTTGCAACAACAGCCGTATTCGGATGGCATAGCTTCTCCTGTCCCAACTGGCACCTTTGACTCAGTGTATGGTGCTTAACTCACATTACCACAGGGCTTATTTCTTTTTCTCTAGGGTAAGGCAAGAAGTTTTGGAAAACCCTCCTACTACTACTACTGTGCCATAGGACAGCCCATGTGGCTCTGATCAGTCCCAAGTCTCGCCAGACCTGTGAGAGCCCCCGCCTTCAGGAGTTCTTCCCTACGCAGAGGGCTGAGGGTACATAGGTACCTTCAGAGTGAGCCAGCTCTTCCCTCAGATTTGGGAAGCTTGGTATAGATCTATAAGTAGGACTCAACATAAAAGATTGATTCAGGGAGGATGCAAAAGTTGCGTACTTACCATAACTGGTGATCTTCCTGAATATCTTGTCCATTGAGTTCCACCCCCACCCACCCACTGTACCCTCTCTAGCAGAGCCCTGGGCTGCTCACCAGTAGTTGTTCCCTGTTTTGGGTCATTTTCTGCCATGCTCCGTTGGACTTGTATACCAAAAAAGCTTTTTTTTTTTTTGTTGTCCCTTTCCCTTCCTGTCTGGGGTACATCTCCCTTATTCCTGGGTATATCCCTATTAGTTGCTAACTACGACCTGCACCCACTGGGTGCCATCCAATTCTAACTTCACGTGACAGTAGTCCTGCCTGTGGAAGTGTGCTGAAGCACCAGATTGGATCCTGCAGAAGTAACCTTTGGGCACAGGGGTATATCTCTATTGCTAGCAGGACAGCATGGGTTAGCGTTGCTGCTGTAGTTTTTCCTGGAAATGATAGGTAGCTTTTTCTTTTCTCTTGCTTTGTTGACTTGTTTTTTTCCCAGACCACCGCTCAGGGACAGCAGGGGGAATGGTCAAACGTGTACTCCTTTGAACTAAGTAACCCTGCAAGGTCACATGCACCAGTTGTATTTTTTTTTCCCATTCCCCATGCTGGGAAGGCAGTCTGACTGTCCCTTTCACTGGTGGCATGCTTATTACTTTTAAGGGGTTACTTACTACTCTGCCAGTTGGCACACATGAGCTATCTCAATTGCAAAGAGGGTTCCATCTTGCCTGCCCCTTTTTGATCTGTTTGCCAGAGCCCACATGCATACAGGGCTGGTGTCTTCTTTCCCCTAGTTTTGTTAACTGACTAGTGGGTAACTGTCGAGGTTCTGGTTCAGTAGCCCAGACTACCTTATTGTGCCACTCTTATGTACCCCATTTATTCTCTTTCTCTCTCTCTCTTTCTGACTCTCTCTCTCTCTCTCTCTCTGTGAAAGTTGTTACCTCAGGTTTTATGTATTTAATAAATGTTTTCCTATACACTTTTTCTAGCCCTCTGGTCTTGCTGTTCCCAAGCCTCAGCTTATTTTCTTCCCTACTTTTATTCTGTCCTGGTGAAAAGAACTGGTGTTGATGAGGGAGCCAGCAACAGTTATTGGCAGGCATGCGCAACCACCTGGGGGTGCGTGGGAGCCATGCCCACTAGCAGTTGCCCTGGCCAAAAGATGTGCTTTCGGGGAGTCCTGGTGCCTCTGGCCCAAACCGGTAAGTGGTACATAATGGAGAAGGTACTCATGAAGATCACCTGTTTACGGTAAATACAGTACGTAACTTTTATTTTTGCTTTTAGCCTGACTTGTTATGGGTCTTTTCCTACCCTTGTATCTGGCTTCTCACCCGCTTTTATTTTTATTTTATTTAGTTTTTATTGACCGGGTAAGTGCACTAGACAAATCTTACAAAATCACACATGCCCCCACAATGCAAAGCATCATGGGCTGCATATGCAAATCACCACAGAATGTTATGCTGGTCCAACTTTAAGCAGAATTGCATGGTGCCGAAAGGCCTCTCACACAGTTTGCAAAGGGTGATAACAGAAGACATAGAAACGTGTTTCGTCCTACCAGGACTCATCCGTGCGCACAGAGGTTCTTTGTCTTTTAAATAGTTTTTATTTTAATGGGTTCACCACAATATATCCAAGGCACACTGCCTTAAGGGTAGTTGTCCATTCCACTGAGGTGTCAAACAGACGAGGCATACTGATGAGTCCTGGTAGGACGAAACACGTGTCTATGTCTTCTGTTAGCACCCTTTGCAAACTGTGTGAGAGGCCTTCCGGCACCATGCAATTCTGCTTAAAGTTGGACCAGCATAACTTTCTGTGGTGATTTGCATATGCAGCCCATGCTGCTTTGCATTGTGGGGGCATGTGTGATTTTGTATTTTCTTGAAACTTGGCTTCCCAGCCAAATGCCCTTTGGGGTAACCCTTGCCTCAGTGTTTGCGCACAGAGGTTCTTTGTCTTCTAGACAAATCTTGCCTATTTTCAGGCATGACCCGGGGGAGGGGGATACAGATGAATGCCAACTGACCTTGAATCACATTAAGCTGTTGGTGGTATTTTTAGTGAATGAGGGAAATTTGGCCAAGTCACCAGGGAAATTCCCCTACTCTTTTCGATAAGTGCCTTGGGATCTTTAACATCCACCTGAACTACCACCAATCCAGGCAGATGGGACCTTGGTTTAACGTCTCATCCGAAAGACGGCACCTCAGAAGTGCAGCACCCCTTATGCTGCACTACAGTGTCAGTGCTGGGATATTAATCCAAGTACCAGATGTGGGAACTGAACCCACAGCCCTCTGATCTCCCGGCCTCAGAGGCGAGTGTGCTACCTACTGAGCCACTGACACTGTAAATTGCAGTAAAACACTGTTATTGCAGTACTGCTTGAGAATTGTTATATAGGTGTGGCTCAGTGGAGTGAGATATCATTAAAGAAGATACTGTAGTTCAGTTACTTACTGCAACTGTAGAACTTCTAGAGAATCACATTCCTTGAGCCACAACTCGCCCTCCCGCCTTCCCCCTTACTTGTGGTTGGCATTGTTTGGTGGTGGGCATTTTTTTGTCCTCTCTTTTACTGGGTTTATCCATTCTTCCAGTCGGGATGGCATGAAGATGTATGCATCTCCGGTGGGCGGAACAAACGGGGGTATGATGCCACCCACATTATATACGTGATGATGATGATGTGTGTTATCATGGGTGGCCTCAGCTAGGCAAAAGTTTCCAAGTGATTTTTGATGCCAGTGGTTTCCAAGTCCTATAGGTATGGCTCAATGGAGGAGAGTCTCTTGAAGGTTTACTGTTATGGTAAGTAACTGAACTGTTGCCCATAGTTTGTATGTATTCACTCATCCCCAGTGTGCATTGTAACTTATGTATAACTTCCCTGACTGTGTTACTGTTTTGTGTTAATTTATATGTTAAATCCCATTGCCACAGGCCCCATCCATGGAATCTTTATACCTGTATGCACAAGGATAACCTGTTGTTTTTAAAGGGACATTGTCAACCCCCAATTCGGCCTCATGTTGTCCATAGTTTAAAAAACACACATTTTACAGGGATCCACCTTCTAAACAATTTGCTAACATAGCTTGTTTTGTCATACTTTCTTTTTTCTTATAATAATCTTTATAAAATGCCTTTCAATTATCAAGGTGCTGAACAATAAAAACAAGTAAAAACGATAAGATCCATAACACAGACCAATAAATGCAGAGCTAAAAATCAAGTAGGGTAAGCTTGAAACCATAGGTGAGTCCTTAGGGCCTTCTTAAAGCCCTCCACAGTCGTGCACTCCCGTGTCTGATGGAATAGAGAATTCCACAGGGCTGGGGCTGCATACATGAATGCATGGGCCCCCGATGTCTTCAAAGATACCTTGGAAATCTCTAGCAACCCCTCGTCAACTGAGCGGAACAGTCACCCGGGGCAGTAGGGGGACAAGAGCTCTTTCAGATAGTCCGGGCCCTGTCCTTGTAGGGCATTGTAAGTCAGAAGCCCAACCTTGAAGGTGATCCGCCACTGAATAGGCAGCCAATGCAGTTCGCGCAGCACCGGTGTGATATGATTAGCGTGAGGGGTCCCCGTCAACAACCGGGCTGCAGCATTCTGCACTATCTGCAAGTGGCAGATATCAACCCCCGGAAGCCCTAGGTAGAGGGAGTTGGAGTAATCAAGGTGCGAGGTCACAAAAGCATGGATCAACTTAGAAAGGTCACCGGATGGAACTAGGTGCTTGACCCTGGCGATGTTCCTCAGGTGGTAAAAAGAGGACTTGACTACTGCCGACACCTGAGACTGAAGTGTCAACCCATCATCAAGAATCAAACCCAGGTCCTGCACCCGTTCAGAGGAAAGAAGCTGGGTACCTCCCAGGCAAAGTCCAGAGGGTCAGCCAGCCCCAAACCCCTCTGTCCGACAGCCCAGATCCACAACCATCACCTCAGTCTTTCCTTAGTTCAACTTCAACCAGCTGAAGTTCATCCAATCCTGGATTTCAGCGAGGCAGTTGTTGAATACCAAGCATGCACTATCTTGGTTGGGTGCGAAAGACAGGTAGAGCTGGGTATCATCAGCCTAGCAGTGAAACCTCAGCCAATACCATCTTACAATGTCTCCGAGGGGCAAAATATACACCACGAACAGCGTGGGGGACAACACCGAGCCCTGAGGGACCCCACATGGCAGAGAGAATGGGTCAGAAGAAAACATCCCTGACACTACCCTCTGAGTTCTGCCAGTGAGGAAGGACTTAAACCACCTGAGAACTGTACCAGACGGTCCACAGATGAACCTCAGACACTCGAGGAGCACCCCACGGTCCGCAGTATCGAAAGCTGAGGAGAGATCAAGAAGTACCAAGATAGAATGGCGCTTCTGATCTCTCGCCATCAGGAGATCATTGAGTACCCGATTCAGACCAGTTTCGGTACTGTGATTCTTACGAAGACTGGATTGCAGAGGTTCGCAAATGTCATGGATGCCCAAGTGGTTCTCCAGTTGTAGCGCCACAACCTTCTCAGTCACCTTCCCAATGAAGGGAAGATTAGAGATCGGTCTGTAGTTTGCAAGGCAGCCTGAGCCCAGAGCAGCTTTCTTCAGGAGAGGTGTCACCACCACCTCCTTCAGGGAGCTGGGAAACTCGCCAGACTCGAGGGAGCACCAAACTGTGCTTACAAGGACTGGGTCAGTGATGTCACAACAACCCATAATCGGGGAGGTTGGGCCCGGGTCCAAACTGCAGCACATTGGGCGCATACCTGGGCAGTCCACACAACATCCCCGAGTTCCAGCCAGTCGAAGGAGCTCCAGACAAAATGAGGAGGAGTGACCATACACCGACCACTAGCAGCTCCCATAGAGTGTGCCGGTTAGATCTCCGGTCTGATGCTGACCACCTTATCCGTAAAGAACCAAGCAAGCTCATCACACTCAATCTGTGAAAAGGCTCTTTGAGCCTGAAGGCAGGCTGGGTTGCACAGCCTGTCCACGGTTTAAAAGAGCTGAGCCAGTCGGTTCTGAGCAGCAGCAGTCTCCTCGTACAGGAACTCTTCCTTCTTACGGGTGATTGCTGATTGATAGACTTGATAATGTTCTATCAGTCTAAGGCAGTCAGCCTCAAGGGTGGAGTTCCGATTTCTGATTTTCTTTAAAAAAGTGAAAAACTGGCGCTCCACCATATTGGTGTTACCGTACAGAAGCTGTTTACAGTCATTGATCAGCTCCCACTGCATCCTTCCTGAATATAGGAAATGCCAAGCATGTAGTCTAGCCACTTGGTGTTCACAGAGGAGGTAACTGCATTATGAGTGACTTGACTGTGTGCAGACATATCCAAGGTTCAGGAAGCATCCAGAAGGTTGAGATCAAGAAGTTGAAACAAAACACACCAATAGCCTGTTTTATCACTTTTACTAATCAAAAAGGAGCAAATAAACATTTGTCAGTACTGAATGTTTGCTTGCAGTTTAACAGAGTTCAAAAGAGCCCTTGATCTTATTGGGACAGCTTTGAAAAATATAATATTTAGAGAGAGTTTAGCTTAGATTTCACACTTTTTCTGCAATTGTCTCACTTTATTACTGAGGACATTTGCGTGGAAACAGGATCTCTGTCCAATTTGCTCTTTCTGCTTATCTACTTCTGCAGTCACAGTTCTGATTATAACATCCCACGTCTGTTGCTGTGGAGATAATTATGATGATATGTGTACCGTCCAAGGCATAGTATTATGTTTTTATGTCACTTCCTTCAGAAATAAAGGAAAAGGGCAGGACTTGCAAAAATATGGTTCTGCCTGTATGGTACAGCGGGTAAAGGCACAGAACTGTAAAATAATGGGTTGTAGGTTTAGTCCCCCCCCTCAGATCCACAGACATGTTATCTAAGGAAGCCTGAGCTACAGTAAACCTGTAGCTGGCCCAGTGGCATGGAGGCCTGAAGTGCCGGATGCCTCACCTCTCACCATACTGGCGATCCACATTCGGGAGCGGACCAGGGTCATTAAGTGGCTGGCGGGGAGGGAAGGTTGATCGAGTGCCCATTGTTGACTCTCTCTTCTTTCATGGTGGGGGGAGGGCAGTGTGTACTACTGCTTGGCTACCACTTAGCAGAGGTTGGGTGGCACAGCAGCAGTCAAGAGAATTGGAAGCTGGAGGTGGGCAGTGAAAGCATGCATCGTCATCACAGTCTACATACACACCAATGCATGCTGCCATCTCTGACTCTAGGGGAGTGACAGCTGAAAAAGAGCTCCCATTGGCAGGATGATGCTGCAACACTGCACGCACCGCACCAACAGCATCCATGTTATCGATTCACACAACGAGGCAAAAAGTAGATGGGGTAAGTCATGGTTGGGGGAGGGATGATGGGGGCTTTGGGTCGATAGCAGAAGGGGCTGAAAGGGAGGAGCAGTAGGATGAAGTCCAGATTAAGAAAAAGAATTGCAAAAGCATATGAACCATGAACTGAACTGAGTCTAAATCTCACATTCTTCAAAGGTATCCAGCTTCTGTCGGGGGCTCTTTAAAGGGAACATAAACAATATGTAACTTAAAATACTACTTGTGTTTTTTGTTAATTGTTGACATGCTGCTAACATATTTGCTATTATGAGGCTTGGTGTTCAAAGCCTGATGTCTCTTAGCTGGTTAATGGGCAGAAAACCAGTTTGGTGGGGTTGCATCCTTTGCACTATATGCCCATCAGCCAGCTGAACACCATCATAATCAGCCTTCTCAACATTGGCTCTTGAGTAGCAAGTCTCCTGCAGTTCTATGTCCACTGGCTTGCTTGCTTCCATGATTACACCCAGCACACCTGTGTGTTCACATTTAGCATGCCGCAAGTGAGAAAGCAACCAGCTATATCAACAAATTCTACAGAAGGTGAGCAATCATAAAATACTTTTTTTTTTTTTTTTTTGTATTATCTATTTTTCTGCCCCCGTGCTCGCTGGTCCTCCACTCCTTCAGGCTCTGACAAGTTCCCCCCAGACCTCTCCTGTCCTTGCCCGGCCCTCCTCTAGTCCCCAGATCGCAGCTGACCCCCGGGATTTCCCGGTGTATCCTTTCACCAGGTGGGCCCCTCTCCTCCGAGTGGGAAGGCACCGGGGGGAGGGTAGCCCCAGCACATCCTTCTAGGGTCCGGGAGTGCTGCTGGGGAACAGGAGGCACCGGGAAGGTGCTGGAGGCCATTTGGAACAGAGAGCCGTCATCCGGAGGGCCAGCGAGCGATTTTCCTGGCTTTTCTGTTGGGGACAGCGTAGTGATGTCACGGCATACACCGACGTCCGCTCCTTCCCCAGTTAGTATTGGGCCGTGCGTCCTGAGATACTCCCAGCCTCTGCTAGGAGCCAGCAGGCGCCGGGCCAGTCCCCACCCTCCCGGAGAGGAGGCTGTCCCTGAGGCGCTCAGTCCTTCTCCTCACGCCGCTTTCCAGTGACCCGGCCCTGCCTCGAACCCGGGTCGCTGGCGGCAAGCGGAAATCCAACCGCTGCACCAGCTGGCCGGCTATAAAATACTTTTAACTAGAAACATAGTGAAGTCCAGGAAGTCACACTGAGCCGAAGCTTGTTTCTAGGTGCAGCGGGAGGAAAAAACACCTCTGCCCTACTGAGCAGCATTGTAATGGAACCCTCTAAATTTGGAAGTCAGGCAGGCCAGTAGTGTGCACATACACAAGGCTAGAATCAAGGGATGACCGTGTGTAGGACTCGGAATAAGCGAAAACTGTTAGGTGAAATGTTACCTGATAACAGCAACAGTGTAATAAACGAACTTGTAACTGGCAAAATGTAGTACAGTATGTACTTTTTTGGATGAGGGCTTATTTTGGTGTGTAGTGCTAAACCATTGTCTCCTTGTACAATTTTAGGGAACAGCATGCATGTATTTCAAGAGATTTTACCTGCATAACTCGCTAATGGAATACCACCCAAGAACAATTATGTAAGTACCGTGATTTATGTTTTCCAGAAACATTACTGTAGTTGTGGTACCCCCTGTATCATCCACCTTTCCTTTTAGGGGATTTAGCAAGCCTTTTGTACTTCAGTTTACTTACTGGAAAGCAATCGTCTGTACTGGATTCAGCTGTAAAAGAAACTTGTGCTTAAATAATTTAAGCACACGTTTCTTTTACAGCTGAATCCAGTACAGAAGAGAATTTACAGCAGGTAATCAACAAAGAGTTAAAAATAAAGAATACATAATGTTACAATAAAAACAAACCATGTGATGCTTTAACAAACATTTGCAAAGATTATGCAAGGTATTGTGGATCAGAGACTTAACGTTTGGTGCAGTAACCAATGTTCACAGCTGCTGAGAATATTTTAGTAAGGGCTAGCATGCTGTATGATCCAGAGACCTGTATGCTGACAGTCTGCAATTAAAAAAACATAACTGGCAGCAAAGTACAAAAAAGAAATCATGCAAAAACTGTTAGTGATTGAGAGACTTTTCAGCACTGGCAAACCTACCACTGACCCATGTGTCGTTGCTAACGCTCTGATTTTGCATTTACTGACCTGACTGTCATCATCCCTCCTGACTACTTTTGCTCACCTTGCAATTCTGATTCCACAGGTTTTAATGCTCCCCCCACCACCGTTTTATTTCAGGTTCATCTCAGCCCTGAAGCCAGGAAATACTTCCGTAGTGTCCTGGGTAAATCTAGACATAGTGGTGATTCTCTGGACCTCAGGCTTGTTGCGCTCACCCTTGATGAGGTCCTTACGCCCTTAACTGATATATTCAGCCTTCCACTTAGGCACTCTCAATTCCCAAAAGTGTGGAAGGTGGCTAGACTGACACCAGTGCACAAGAGCGGTGACCGTGCTATACACAGGAACTACCGACCGATATCCATCCTTCCTCCACACTCTCTAAAGCATTGGAAAGGATAGTGGCCGACCAACTAATCGAATACCTAGAAAAATATAAACTCCTAAGCAAAGAGCAAAATGGTTTTAGGAGTGGGCATTGCACCACAACAGCCTTACTCGAGTTTACTGGCTCTATCCATCACTCCTGCCTTTGTAGACTTAACCAAGGCTTTTGACACAGTGAACTATGCCCTTCTGGTTGATAAACTCTCTGCATCTGGTCTCTCTCTTGACACGGTAGAGTGATTCAGTAGTTACCTGTGTGATCGCTCACAGCTGGTGAAGATTGGGAACACTCTCTCAGATAGTAGACCTGTTCACTCGGGAGTGCCCCAAGGCTCCATCCTTGGATCCCACTTATTTAGTGTCTTTCTTAACAAACTCCTCCTTGGCTGCCAGGACCATATTCTCATCTTCTCCAGTGACCCTGATCCTAAAACTTTGGAGAGGTGGCTCCAGAAAACCTTTACGGATCTTGAAAGCTGGTTCAAAAGGCATAAACTCATAATGAAGTACAAAAAGACGAAAATTATGTTGCTCTCCAACCAACAAAACAGACATAGCTCCTACCCCCTAACAATCACCAATGAAGTGGGCTCTCCACTAGAAATGGTTCAGCACATTAAATACTTGGGAGTCACAGTCGACAGTGCCATGTCGTAAGCCGTCCATCGCCAAGGCCATCAACTCGCGTATTGGGCTCCCATACAGACACAGAACTTGTCTGCCCCAGGTGCTCTCAACTTAGCCATTTAAGCTCTGTGGTATCACTCATAGACTATGGTCTTGTCATCTGTGGTTCAGCCACTGATACATCCCTCCGCCGCATCACTGTAGTACTCAACAAAGCCTGCCGACTCCTAACTGGGTCCACCCGTCTGACCCATACCTGTGACATGTATGCCCAGGCGGACTGGCTCCCCCTCAAGGGCAGGCTAGTGTAACAAACATGTTTGTTAGCAAAAAAGTGGCCTTGGCATATTGCCACCTGTTGTTCAGGAACTCCTCACCCTGTTCTCCAATCCCTGTCACACCAGAAGCTTGGCTAGCCAGGCTTTCAAAGTTCTCCGCTGCCGTACCTCCCAAGGTCAAAGATCTTTCGCTCATCGGGCATCTCCATGGTTTAATTCACTTCACATTGACATCTCCTCATCGCCCAAGATGGGCTTCTTTAAGACAGCGTCTTTTTGTTTCAGCCAGCTGTGACTGCTTCCATTAGGAGGCGTTAATTTTCTGACCCACTATTTCTTGGGCTATTAAGCCTCTTTCCCCCTCCCCCTTGCCCTTTCCTACCCTCCCCTGTCCCCTGTCTCACGCTCTGTTTTCCTCTCCCTCACTTTGTCTAGTCTCTCTGGGTCATATTCCCCCCCACGCAGGCCCTCCCTGTCTCCTGTACCCTTCTCTCCCAACCGCTC
Organism: Neoceratodus forsteri; assembly: GCA_016271365.2. Lineage (NCBI taxonomy): Eukaryota > Metazoa > Chordata > Ceratodontiformes > Ceratodontidae > Neoceratodus > Neoceratodus forsteri. Next base: position 353,528,625 of record CM057454.1, on the reverse strand, counting down.
CTTCTCTCAACTTCCCTCTTGACTGCCCCCTGGCTCTCCCCTCTGTAATCGGACTGTCTGAACTCTTACTACACCTTTGCTCTATGGTACTCCCCCTCATCCCCTACCCCCTGTAATTCATCATCGACTGAGCCCTCTGGGCCACAGCTCTCTAATGCTATCTGACCCTTGATCCTACCCTCACGACCCACCGCTTCTCCGCCTACCCACCCATGACTTGGCCTCTGGACTGCAACTCTCAAAGCTATATGGTCTCTTCCCTACCCTCTGGGTCCTCCTCTTCTCTCTCTCCTGCTTCGACTCTGTCCTGCTCCTATGTCACCTAATAATTTTAGCTTCATTTCTATTCTAATTTTTAGTACACCCATGCCAAACATTGTACAGTGCTTTGCTTGAATAGTTTGCATGTCTCATTGTGTCCTCTGTCAGTCACCTCTGATATACCTGCACCTGCCTACAGTTTATGCACGTTATGATTTTGTTTTACGCTCACAGTTGTCTGCCTGTATTAATCTCCAACCTGGATTGTCAGTATTGTATCTGTTATTTGTAATTTGTTGTATCCCGCTTGTATTGTTTGCCCTTCTATAAAAAAAAAAAAATCCTCTGACGTGGAACCTGTGTAAAAAGCTTTTAGCTCAAAGGTGTTAATCCTAGATAATTAAATAAAAAAAACAAAACATTGAGACAAACCAGAAACCAGTCCGCCTATACCTCACAACCTTTCCTAACCCTGTAACAAGATATAAAAAAAGAAAGTGGCCATGGGTTGTGTGCAACTATCACGGTTGCGGAAGTCTCATTGAACTTGTTGCATTGCTGTAAACTTCTTTGTCATTGTAATTTATCTGAATACCAGATTGCTACTTATATTTGCTCATCTGTATGCAATTAACTCTCGGTCCCTCCTGAAAATGGGAGTTTTTTTCTCAGTGAGCTTACCTAGTCATCAAAATCCAATAAATAAAATATTTTTTCTTGCTGTGTCTGTGACTACGTCAGTCTCATTGAAGATCACCTTGTGGCAAGCAGCCACTGTTCAGGGATTAATGACTCTTAAATTACCCATTCTGAATGTAAATAGCATGGAGATGAAGTGACTACAACAATCCAGTTCACAGTGGAGACCCCCTTATTGTTTGTTCCCGGTTGATGGCTAGTACTTAAAGTAATTGGCGTGATTGCCTAATTAGTATCACCACTGACACAGGTTCATCTGGAATGAACAGGGTCTTAGACTTGTAGAAAAATGAGGAATTTTTCCAGATGGTGGGCTGAACCCTCCAAGTGATATCATGGTGGGGGGCAGGGGTGGGGCAGGGTGGGGGGAGGGCTCAAGGTATATAACAAGGTTTCTTTGCGATGGAAAATACAGATTCATTTGGGAGCCAAATACTGTAGTGGAGGCCCACTGTATAGAAGTGGAGTATACTGAATCTTTAGATCTCAAGGCCTGTATGGCAAATGCCAGGTCTGTAATTCCTGAGGAGGCCCGTGGGACAAGGATGCAGATTTTTTTTTATGTGAGTGTATAAAGGTTCTTCTGTTTTTGTTTTTTTTTTGTTTAAGATTGTTTATTTGTTAAATTTCCTAATTTTGTGTGGTGTTTAGTTTACTGTATATCTTGTAAATGTAGTATAAATATTAAATAGTTTGTATTTAATATATGTCTGTGACTGTTGTGTTTTAATAAGCACAGGTAATCCATTTTTATTGGGCAAAATCCGTGATCCACTTCTGGATAAAACTTTATCAGCTTTATAAGTAAACCTGTTTCTGTTACAGAGCGGGGAGATGTTACCTGGAGTGACTAAAGGGGATTCCCATGTCCAAAGGACCTTGTACTGTGTAAGTGAGCACCTGGCCTTGTGCTGTGTGAGCAGGGGCCTGTGGTGGGACTTAAAGGAACAGCCCTGAGAGAGTTGTAACTGGGCTGGTGGCAGCCTGATAAAGTAAGCGAACTAGGTCACTCTTAGAAAATGGCCAAGAAAATTCCTGGTCTATGATTGGCTGAGCACCCCATCTAGGGGTGCATTTATATACCAACAGAGACCAGGTGAAAACAAGTCCCATGACAACCTGCCTATGTGCCAGTTAAAATCAGTGCCCCCAGATCTTGTCTGTGTCAGTCTTCACCATTCATCACTAGTGGGTATAGCGCCGGAGCTAGGACCCTGTAGGAGATTTTAATTTTTTATTTTTTCTATGGGTGGAGTCAACGCAGGGCTGGCGCTGCCCTCGAGGCTGACGTTCCACGTGGCGCTCGAGGGTTGGCTGTTAGCTGCTGTCGACTCTGTCCCAGCCCCTGTTCTTTCTCTCCCGCTGTCGAGTGTGGTACCTCGTGAGGAGACTGTTGGTTTACAGCCTAGTTCGTCAGCCTAGTCTGGAGTTGTTAGTTGCCCTAGAGTTTGTTAGTTGCCTCGGTTCTACTCTCTTGCTCGACGTCGCTTCTGACCAGTAAGACCTTTCCTTTTTATTTCAAAAACGGCATCGGGTACTGTTTCTGTTTTATTTACCATTCGGTCATGTCTCGTCCGGGGGGCAAGACGACGTCGAAAATGAGGCAGCCCCATATGCGTCAGTGCCCCTGTGGTTGCCTCTATTCTGCGATGGACCAGCATGACCGTTGTCTTTCCTGCCTCGGCCCCGACCATGATTTGGACAACTGTGACATTTGCTTCTCGATGGACCGTCGTGTAATTGAGAATCGTGTGTGGAAAGTCGGATGTGCGCCGCCGACTTTCTGAGGACGAATGCGCAGTCGGCGGGCCAAGGCGAGGATTCTCGGCCCTTCCTCCGGGTCCCCTTCCGGTCCTGTATGGCCCGTGGAGGAGGGAACCCCCGCCTCTTTTAGCCTTGCCGTGGCGGGAGTTTCTTCCGCGGTGCAGGAAGCCCAGGCTGGCCCTTTCAGGGGTCAGTCGGGAGGCACCGCATTGGCAGACGTTTCTTCGGTGGTGAAGGCTCCCACAGTGTTGTGTTCCAGGCCATTCAAGTCTGGACTGCCACCGTCCTCAGCACTGTCTTGTGATGCCGCTCTTGGTCCCGGGGCCGTTCGTGGCACCATGGGCTTTGAGCGCGGAGCTGTGGTTGATGTCAGGCCTTCTCTCGGCGCTGCCGTTGCCTCTGATGCTGTTCTCGGCAGGGGTGGTGTCTCAGATGTTTCTGGTTCTGGTCCCGGCACCGAGGCAGGAGCCGGCGCTGATCCTAGCCTCTGTGCCACTCGCATTGCCCTGACTTCGGTGCCGCTTGTGGCACCGAGGTGGGTGTCGACGTCTGGCGCGGTGCTGTGCAGGACTTGGCTGTCGCCGGCGCCGGGGGTTGCAGCACCGTGCTCGGGGCTGTGCCAGACTCCGGTGCCGCTTGCGGCACCGGGTTGGCTGTTGGCGCCAGGCTTGGGGCTGTGCTTTGCTCTGGCGCCGTTTGCACCGCCGAGTCTTGGGATGCTCCAATTTGTGGTCCAGGAACTGGAGGGGCTCAGTGAGTTGTCTGGCATCAGACTTCGGAGCCTGCCTCTTCGGAGGCGGACTCAGGGTCTGATCCGGACTGGCTCCCAGGAATCATCGGACCCCTCTGTTTCCAGCACCTCGGCCCCCACTCAGCCTCTTTCTGGGAGTCGGTCGTTGCCGGTGGACCTTAGGGTCATGGGGTCTGACCAGCCAGTGGTGGTCCCCGTGACTACTACTGTGCAACCTGGGGTCACTGGCGTTTCTGTTCCTCCAGTTGGGGCGCCCCTTCCTTGGTGTGTTTGGACAGCCCAAGTTTGGGGCAGCCCGGGGCACACCAGGAAGGGGGGAGGGTATGGTTCCCTGGGTGGACTCCTCGGAGGCCACCCGGAGTTGCCAGCTGCCTAGTCTGGTGGCTATGAGGATGAGGTCCCTCTCTGATTCCGAAGGGTTGAGAGGGAGGGGTGTAGCATGGCGCACCTTCCCCAGAACCCAGCTGGGTTGTGGAAGGAGTCGCAGCACAGACTCTCGTCTTTCCCTGGACGAGTCCCCGAGAGGGACTTTAACTTCTGAGGTCAGGGGCCATCCTTCTGGACCCTCACGTTCCCCAGTTACCTCACGGGGGGATTTCTTCCTTTGGGCACAGCTCTGACCATTCTGATCTGGTTGAACGGCTGTTAGCTGCGGCGGCCTTCGGATCCCCCTCCCTGCGAAGGGTTTCCTGTTGGCCCCCCTACCCTGACAGAGACTGTTCTCCTGTTGCTAGGAGCCTGTCCCCTGAGCCTCTGTCTCCATCCCCAGCTGTTCCAGGTATTCCCGGTCCTCATGGGGCCTCTCACCTGGGAACAGTTAAGAGGTTCCACTGCACATTTCCCCACCTACCTCCATGCCCTGGACCAGCGGGTGTTTCACCACGCTCCCGTGCAGCTGGACCCTGAACCTGGGAGCTCGTCTTCATCCTTTTCCCCCCTCTACGGAGGGAGAGGAACCTTCGGTCCACATCTCCCCAGCGTCTGATCTATCCTCTTATCAGTGCTTCCTTGCGAGGATGTTGGACGAGCTTCACCTTTCCCCAGTCCCGGTTAGCGATCCCAAGCATGTGACACGCGCCTTCTTAGGCGAGTACAGTGTGGCTCACCTGGTGGCTGCCGCCTGGCCTGTTCCTTTTCAGGAAGCGTCACATCAGCTCTGGCTACATCTCTTTTCCACTGTACCAGCCCCAAGGGACCTACGCCAATGGTATTGTGCTCCCCATTGGTCTCCAGGTTCTCTGCCTCATCCCTCTTCGGGTTTGACCTCCCTGGACACCCCCTCTGGGCCTCTTGCCCCTTACCGTGACCGCTCCCTGGATTCGGATTCTGTGGATTTTGATTTCTGGGGGAGACGAGTATTCTACTCTGCACGGATCTCTCTTTCAATTGCAGCACATCAGGCCTACTTTGCAGCCCACAGCAGGTTCTTGTAGTCCAGGCTAGGACAGCTCCTAGCCTCAATGCCTGATTCGGAGGAAACCAGGCAAGCCATTGCCCTCTCTGCGCAGGGCCTGGAGCTAGCAAGTCACCAAGCAAGGGCATCTTATGATGCCAGTGAGGTGGCATCCAGAGTGGTAGGGACAGCGATCTGCCTTCAGCGGGCAGCATGGCTTCTCCTATCCCGGTTATCACCCCTGGCCTGGCATAGGGTGTTTTACTCCGCTTACCGGAGAACCCATCTTTTCTCCCGAAGGGTGAGATGGCAGCTTTTGGGGCACCTTCCTTCCCCCACTGGGGAATCCCTGTCTCACCGAGACCAGTCGCAGGCCTCCCCAGGACTGTAAGGGTTCTCCCCTTCGGTGTCTCACCCACTGGAGGGTAAGGGACTTAGTCCCTTGGGGTAATTCAGGGCCCTCTTCGGGGCGCTCGGTACTTTCTCACTAGTGATGAATGGTGAAGATTGACACAGACAAGATATGAAAATTACGTACCTACCATAATTGTTGATCTTTCTGTGTATCTTCACCATTCATCACTAAATCCCACCCTCCTTCCCCTTGTGGGCCTCAGTCTCCCCCCCCCCGTGTGTCTTCTCTTTCCTCACTCTCTTCTCCTCGCAGTTAGGCGGGAGGGATCTGGAGACTCACAGGATGAATCCTTGATTTTGTGGGGTGTATGGGGCCTTGTTCTCTTTTCTCCCTTATTCCTAGGGAGTCTTGGAGGCCCCCTCCCTCGCCCCCTTCTCTTAATATGTTGATTTATGAACTCAGATTTTGAGTTCAGATTTTTTTCCCTATACCATATTGGTTGTTTAAAAATCCCCCCCTTTTTGGGAGGGAGGGGGGAGAGTTTGAGACACACCCTCAGCCTGCACTCCTTTGTTGGTCGGTCTGCTTGACCCATGCTGCTTAAAATTCAGGCTTTGCCTTCTGCAGCTGAACCTTGATAGTCCAAGGTTGGACTATCGTCTTCTAAAATCCTGTGTGCAGAACCGCTTCTTGAGGTGTGCTACTCTTCTCCCCGCCCCCCAATCTCCTTCCTCCTCCTTCTTCTACTTACTTCTCCTTCCAGAGATTGGGGCCTTCCTCCCCAATTTCCTATTTTAATCTCCTCCTTCTGTCTCCTCTGTCATTTTATTTCTCCTTTTGGTTTATTATTCCTTTCCTTTTGTCTATCCCTTAGGCTCTGTTGCCTCAACCCACCCTCCCTTCCTTACACTCTCCGGCATTTCAGAATTGGGGCTGGGGTGGAGTCGACGGCAGCTAACGACCAACCCTCGAGTGCCACGTGGAACGTCTGCCTCGAGGGTGGCGCCAGACCTGTGTCAACTCTGCCCATAGGAAAAAAAAAAGTCTTGTGGGGTCCTAGCTCCGGCGCTATACCCACTAGTGATGAATGGTGAAGATACACAGAAAGATCAACAATTACGGTAGGTACGTAATTTTCATTTTCAAGCACCTAACTAGTCACCATCTTGAATCCTCGCCTAGCGAGTCCCAGCCCTCCAACCCCACACACACAACCTCTCTGTGTACTACTTCTCATATTCTCCTGCTCCTCCTTGAGACTCGCCACACCAAAACAATTGAAATAATGTGGATCTGTAGCACGCAGTGTGCATACCCGTCAGTGCTACTCGGCACCACTCGCGCTCCTGACCTCAGGCCGCCTGCCTGCTTTCACTATCCCCCGTTTTTATAGGGGATATTAATGTTCCATGTATATATTACTGCCCAAACTGTCCTGTGCTACGTAAACCACTAGCTGCCTTTATATGACAAATAAGAGGAATATATGGCTTAAAGAGCAGTTGACATGGTCCAGGCAGGCTGACATGGCATATGGTCCGGGCAGGCAACTCATTCCACGGAGTTGCCTGCCCAATCAGCTAAATTAGCTATTTTTAAGATTTTTGTTAGCAGTTTAGAGGCATTAATTTTAACTTAGTTTGCCCGTAACTTCTGCATACGAGCCAAGCAGCCGCTGAGTGCTGCAGCCCTGCCCCAAAAAACAGCACTTTGATGACGTACAGTAGGGAACAGGCTGCAGACACTCTATGTATTTACTAACAGGATTGGGGGAGAGGGGGGTGTCTAAATGTACCAAGATTAGTTTTTCTGGCAGTTCTAGCCCCATATATGTAAGGCTGTCAGCAAAGATAATTTTAATACCTTTAGACAGACTCCTCCCCTGATCCTTTTAGTAACTACATAGAGTGCCTGCAGCCCCGTTCCCTACTGTAGGTCGTAAAAGTGCTGTTTTTTTGGGCAGGGCTGCAGTGCTCGGCAGCTGCTTTGCTCATACACGGAAGTTATGAGTTCGGCAGACTAAGTTAAAACTAATGCCTTTAAACTGCTTAAAATGTTTTTAAAAAATAGCTCATTTAGCTCATCGGGCAGGCAACTCCCTTGTGTCAGCTGCTTTTTAATAATATAATATACAGTCAAAGGCAGTATACAGTAATTTACCTAATGATGGGTTTTCATCCAACTCCTACCCTGTTCTTCTGACTGCGTGACCCATAACTTGTATGCTACGATATCTTTTTGGAGTGTAGCTTCATTTGGAACGAGTTTATGTCTAGTGTGCGCTACACTTGGACTTAGCGGCACTCTCGTCCTTTCAGAGATTTAAATAAATTATGTAAATTTTATCCTTAACTGATCAAACATCAGAAGCACTTTTAGCTGCCTCAGTCTGCCAGGTTGGTAGTGACTAATCAAGTATATTACTCCAATAAGCTATTTGATATGGAAAGTATACCATTCTGTTTTTTTTTTTTTCCCCTCCCTGCACTCGCTCCCCTTTTTTTCATCACTTGTTATTCCCCCCTCTCTTTTGATCAAACTAAAATGTGTTATTACTGAATCTTCTCCAGCTAAATAAAATGCATCATTTTTTATGTTTTTAAATTATAAGTGTTAAACTGTATAATCAGCTCAGCATTTTGTTTTGAGATTAACGGATCAAGGTTTGCTGGTAATGTGACTAGGCAAATTATGTCAATACACCTTTAAACCTCAGGTACAAAAGTAGACAGTGCACCCTTGGTCCCCACCCCCTAAAGAAGGGTCACGTGATCGACCTGAAGTGCTGGAGTTTCCCGTTGCCATGCTGACTTGTGTGTGCAAGCCAGATGAAATAAAACAGTGAGTTCTAGGAATGTGGATACAATGTTCTATCTACACTTCTGGCAGTGTCCTTTCCCTTTAAGATGATGCCGGAAAGTCTTCAAGCTGGCTCCTCCCACCCACTTGGGTGGTAACTCCCTTGGCTCCGCCCCTTGATGCCGCAAGTTCCCTCCTTACCGCTCCCGCATTGAGTAGGACCTAGCGCTTAAATTCTTCTGAATTACTTCCAGAACTTAAACTCTTTCGAGTTTTTGTCTTCAGCTCGATCTTCGATCGCAACCGCAATGGACGATAAGTCCACTCCCGGGTTCTGCCAGTGCCCTTAGGGCAAAAGATGTCCAGGACCGACCCCCACACCACGTGCATCTACTGCCTAGGTCATGACCACGATCCCCAGGCCTGCAACTTTTGCTTATTGTTTCACCCGACCGTCCTGGAGAACTGTCTTGCCCACCTGAAACTGGGCTGCCCGGCACAACTGAACCCGCCAGTCAAATCCAAGGATGCCCTTTGGGTGGTTTCTGCAGCTGTGGGGTCAGCCGAGCAGCTTGCAAGCCTTCAAAGAAAAGGTGTCCCATTCCTCCTCGGCTTCTGCCTCCATGCCAGTTCAGCTGGGCTTAACTTTTACAGGCTCCTTCAAGGAATTGTGCCAGTCTCTGCTGGCCTTCGGTCAGGGACCCACCGGCAAATCTAAACAAGAGTTTAAAAAAGAAAAGACTCATCGTCGATTGTGGGATCGGGAGCGCTCTCGGTCAAAGGCCTCTGATTCCCACTCTTCTCTGGATTTGACTTCGGTCGAATCCTTGGCCGCTGGCTCCACTGTAACCCTGTCAGGCTTGTAAGGTGAAGATGCTGGTCGAAGTCCCAGGCAACTAGTTGTAGACCAAAGAGGCCGATACTTGTCTAGGACCCTGGTCCTGACACAGACCGTTTGAGGGACGGATCAGTCCTCTGACCCACTGCCTCTGGTCCCTGACCAGGAGGAGCCTCTGCAATTGCTGACTCCCTCTGAGCCCCATCACCATTCCCCCGGCAGTCGAGGTCTCTGTCTTCCTCCCATGGGTCCAGTCTGTCCTGCTGACATCAGTGCTCCTGCTCTCTGCACCATGGGAAACGGTGCCGCCGATGTTCTTAATCCTTGTCCTCCTCAGGTGGGGAGAGGCTTTGGCGCAAGTTGTGTCGACGTTACAAGGACTTAATGTGGCAACAGTTGGTGTTAACCGGCATCAGACCGACCCCGGTTTCTACACTGGCCATCATCTGGCTGTTGCCGGAAAGGCCGAAGCTTTCTCCTTTTTCGGAGCCGACCAAATTGGTCCCGGTTCAGCGGCCTCCGGCATCTCTGCTGATTGTGGTGGAACTGCTGCCCAAACAGATGACAGTCGGCACTCCATCTAAGGAGTCTCGAATGGCCAAGGGGCTTCTGCATCAACTGTCGGTCACAGTCACCACTGACCATCCACGGAGGGTCAGCAGGGACTCAGGCAGTCAGCCTCTCTTTGATGACTCCTGAGTCTGAGGGTTCCTCACTGCACTCCCGTCTGGCTGACATCGAGTCGGTGGGGACACTCTCAATCGATGAGGGTCCCACATCCTTTCTGGGTCTTGTCTGTCTGGTCTCCGAGTCGACGGGTATGAAGATGGAGCCCATGTGAAAGCAGGCTCATCATCCATTGACTGAGATCCTCAACTGGGGAGACTCTCCGGAGGCAGAAGCCATCCTTGGCCCTGTTCTGGAGCTTTGGCAGCACCCTGCTTCCTGCCTAGTGTCTTCTGCATGGAAGGCCCGCAGATACGCGGTGCCCACTGATTCCCTTTCGGGATTCACAGAGCACCCGTCGCCAAAGGCTTGGTGGCTGACTTTGTGCTGAGGCGCTCTGGCAACAGTGGGGATGTTGATAAGACACCCAACAAGGAGTCCAAGAAACTGGACCATGCGTCTAAGAAGGTCTACGCTGCCTCCTCGCTTGGTCTCTGCCATGCAAGCTCTGCCCTCATTATGGCCCACTTCTCCCATGCCCTGCTGGGCACTTTAGATGAGGTGCTCCCTCATCTGCCTGTGGACCCTCAGACCATGGTTAGACAGGTCCGGGACTAGGGCCAGACTGTAGCCAGACAGCTTCAGACAGCCATGGACATTGGGGACTCCTGTACCGCTCTGTGGTGGCCTAAGTGGCCATGTGCCACAGTGCTTGGCTGAGGATCTCGACCTTTACGGCGGACACTCCGCTCAAGCTGGCAGATGTCCCCTTCCTGGGCACCGACCTGTTCGAGCCCTGGGTTGAGGGATCCCTCACCCGTATTGAAAACTCCAATGCCACCTTGGACTCCATGACATCTGCCCAAAAGGACCCTAAGGGCTCCAGGTAGCAGCAGAAGAGGAAGCCGTTTTCAGTCCACCTCCACTCTTGCAGCCAAACCAGCCCAGCAACAGGCTTGCCCTCAGACTCGGGCCTGGTGACTTCGGCCCAGGTTGGTGGCTTCAGTCGTCTATAAGCCTGGGGGGAGAGGCTCCTGTGGCACCTCTGCCAGGCCCTCTTATCCTCTAAGCCTACCCAGTGATGGGATGGGGTTGCCTCTTTCATGCCTGTCACGCCTCCTGTGATCCTTCTGTGGGGGGCCGGCTCTGCTACTTCCTTTCTGCCTGGTCCGCTGTCACTACGGACAGGTGGTTTCTAGAAGTGGTGGGTCAGCATCTGCCTCTGGAATTCGAGCAGTTCCTCCTTGCTGAGCCCATGCCCCATGGGAGGACTTGTTTTCCACGAACATGCTGTCAACTCTCAGAGACTACATAGCCCAGTTCCTCTGCAAGGAGGTCGTGGTTCCTGGTGCGAATCCTCCAGAACACCCAGGGTTTGTCTCCAAGTACTTCCTGGTGCCAAAGCGGACGGGGGGCTGCACCCCATTCTGGATCTGTACAACCTGAACAAGTTCCTCAAGTCACTCACTTTCAGGATGGTAACTCTCTCAGATCATACCATCTCTAGAGCAAAACGTGGTTTTGCTCCCTGGATCTTCAGGATGCATTCTTTCACTTCCCAATCCGTCCGTCTCATCGAAGATTCCTCCTTTTTTGAGCAGAGGGAGCCCTCTACAAGTTCCAGGCCATGCCATTTGACCTCTCCTCGGCCCCCAGGGTCTTCACCAAGTGCATTGCAGTGGTGGCAGCTTACCTGAGGTGCCGAGGATGGATGGGTTTACCCCTACCTGGACAACTGGCTGATCGCAGGTCCCTCCATGCCGGAGGTGGAGCAGTCCAGGGACCTGGCCCTCCAGACCTGCATCTCCCATGGCCCCCTGCCCTCACAGGTGATCAACCTTATCGGGGCGAAGCTCGACTCTTGCAGAGCCAGAACCCGGCTCCCAGCGGACAGGGCGGAGGCTCTCTCCTCCTGTGCCCGATCTTTTTCAGGTGGGCATTTACACCCTGCCTGGAACTTCCTGTGCTTGCTGGGCTAAATTTCATTTTTTTTTTTTTAACCAGGAGATAGACTGGGCATAGTCCTTTTTTCAGTCTTGCCTGACACTGGACATTACAAAACAGATTCACTTAAAACAGTTATTCACAGTTACATACATTGTCACAGTACAAAATATTTAACAGTAAGTGCTTCAAGTGCATTGTAGATTGTGCATGGCGGCTTGCACTAGCGTGGTCCGCTGGAGAATGCACTCCCTGCAGTGGGAGCTGGCCAGCCTCAGTGCAAGTGTCACTTCGACCAGCTGGTCGCTGTGACCCAGTGGATATAGTAGTAGTAAAACAACTTTATTTATACAGGCAATTTTTTACCATAGGGCCTAGGTAGCCCTGTGTTCATGACAATCCTGTATGTGGGACACCATCCAGTGGTGTTTTGGTCCTAGCACACCTGCAGGAAGGGATCCCATTTGTCCGCCCAGAGCCAATGGTCATCCTGATGACTGGTGCCTCTCTCATGGGCTGGGGTGCCCACCTGGGGGAACACGGAGTCCACGGGGTCTGGACCCCCGAGGAGTTCCGATGCCACATCAACCTGATGGAGCTCTGGGCAGTTTGGCTGATGCTGACTGCATTTGCTCCGCACATTTGGGGTCAGGTGATCCAAGTCCAAATGGACAACACCACGACCATGTTCTACCTCAACAGGCAGGGCGGGACGCACTCTCTGCCCTTGTGCAGGGAAGCTCTCCATGTTTGGACCCTCGTGCACAGCCTGGAGACAGAGCTCCTAGCAATCCATGTGGCAGGAGCCTCCAGCCAGTTGACAGACACCCTCAGTCGAGTGGGTGAGGTGTCTCACAAGTGGTCTCTCCACCCAGAGGTAGGTCACGGTCTGTTCTCCCAATGGGGCACCTCTCAGGTGGACCTGTTCGCCTTCAGGGGGAACGCAAAGCTGAGGCTATTTCATGCCCGCCCCCCTCAGCGGGGGATGCCTTCTCAAAGTCCTCGACCCCAGGCCTCTTCTATGCCTTCCCTTGATCCACAAGGTGCTCCTCAAGGCCAGGAGGAACAAGGCACAGGTGATCCTGGTGGCTCTAGACTGGCCACGCTAGTTCTGGTACCCCGATCTCCTCCATCTCAGCAGCAGGCTCCCAAGGTGTTTTCCCCTATGCCCAAACCTGCTTTCCATCAATTGGGAAGGTACTCCATCCAGACCTTCAGTTCCTGAACCTGACAGCCTGGTTCCCAAGTGACTAGAGTTCCAGGCCTTGGGTCTTTCCGAAGCTGTCTTCACTGTTGTGGAGGTATCTTGAAAGGAGTTGACTAGGAAGTGCTACGCCTTCAAATGGACGAGATACTCCATTTGGTGTCAGGGCAAGGGGTTGGACCCTTTGTTCTGTCCAGTGGCTAGCATTCTTAATTACCTTTGGTCCCCCTCCCAGTCGGGCCTTTGGTTGACAACCATAAGGTGCACCTGGCAGCCATCTCTGCTTACTGGGTGTGGGCCTGGCGGCAGTCTGTGACACAAGAGAAGGTGGTCTGGTGCTTTTTCAAAGGCCGTGACAACATTTCCCCTCCGGTGCGTGAACCATCACCACCGTGGGACTTGTTGCTAGTTTTGGCAAAGCTCATGGGCAAGCCATTTGAACTGATGCACAGGTGTGATCTCTCTCGCCTGTCATGGAAGACTGCCAACTTCTTGGTGGCTATCACGTCAGCCAGAAGGATTAGTGAGCTTCAGGCGCTTTTGGTGGATTCTCCTTATTTGGTCTTCCACAGGGACAGGGTTGTCCTGCACCCCAACCCGAAGTTCCTCCCGAAGGTTGCGTCAGAGCTTGACCTTATAATAAAGACAAATTGGTAGAAGTAGGGCCAACTCACCAGTGTAATCAGTATATATATATATTTTTTTATTATTAATTTATATGGCACTGGTCAAAAATCATTAGATATGGTGTTGAAATACAGTGTTCATAACCGTTCCTAAACGTTTCGGACCACAGTCCTTCCATCAGGGTGAAATATTTATTGATACATGGGAAGCCCAATGTGTGCAAGGTTGATTGTATGTATTTTCTATTACAGTGCACAGTGAAATACATGATATGTTATTAAGGTATGTTTTCAAAGAAGAATTAGACTACATGACAGCGTATGTTAGTTAATGTTTGAATTAATTATGATGTGAAGTAAGAAATGAACTTCGTTTTTAGAAGCTTTGTGAAATAATATTTGGAACATACATTTGACTCATAAATATATGAAGGAGTAAAAGCTTGGACATTTAGAAATGTTTTAACTTTGGAATGAAAAGAAACATTTTATTTATTTATTTTTTTTAAATCATACTTTATTAAAGTTTCCAATACGTACAATGCAGATACAAGACATACCAAACATTTGCTACAAATAGCAGACAAAAATTAAATAATCCATAAAAAACAATTATAAAGACAATAGGGAAAAGACAGGGAAAAAAGAAAAGAAAAACCCAAAGGAAATGCCATAGGGAAGGGGAGGGAAGGTAGAAAAAGTTGCACACCTATAGAATTTATCAGTTTCAGTTTATTACATTCCTAGTAATTAATCAAGTGAAGGAGTTGGGTTTAAGTTAATGGAAAAAAAGGGGGGTATGAAGGAAACATCTTGTATGTGTCAGACTGCTCATCTCCGCAGCAGGGGACACTAAACCCTTTGAGCATGGACAATGGGGGCTGACCTCAGGCATGTCTGGCTAATATTTCCAAAACATTCACCTTTTCCTTCCCTGCTTGGTAGTGGGAAAAAAGGGAGCCATCTGCTCCGAAACTTATCTTTACACAGACGGATTTGGGCCGTAAGCTCTTCCACGTCTAGAATTGCCACACAAATCCCATACCAGGCCTCTATTGTAGGAATGTCAGGGGTTAGCCAGCAGTGGGTAATAGCTTTTAACGCAGAGGCCAAAACAATATTATAAAGATACTGCAGGGCTTTAGTTTGAATTCCCAGAGGGTATACCCCCAAAATCCAATTCACTGGGAGTTCTACACCAAAGATCTTGGACAAAATTACCAAAAGCTGTTGCCAGAAAACTTGCAGCCTCGGACATGCCCAAAATATGTGAGTATGTGTTCCTCTGTCTCCACAGCCCCGCCAACAAAGCTCGGAAGGATGGTGGCCATAATGTTTGGAAATTACTGGAGTTTTGGAAAAAACCTATTACAAGTTTCCACTGAAATTCCCTCCAGGTGTTCGAAGGTGTAGTGGAATGAACAGCTTGCCATGACTTCACCCAATCTGAGTCCCCTAGCTCTCTCCCCAGCTCCACCCGCCAGGTGTGTTTAAGCTTTGCTAAGGAGTCTTGAAATCAAACCACTAGGTGTCCGAAGAGGGATCTCTTGAAGCAACCTATCCGAAATAGGATTATTGTTAATACCACTGGTCAATCTCCCTAATTTATCCTTTTCTATTAAGAAATGATGGAGTTGTAGGTATCTAAATAGGTCCTGAGATGAGAGCCTGAATTTTGTTGAGAGTTGATTTAATGGTATCTCCCAGATACATTTGTCCTATTCTTACTAAACCTTTCTTTTTTGCCTTATTCTTACTAAACATTTCTTTGCCCATCTCCCAAAACCTATATATCCCACCGGAGAGGAACAAAGTCCAAACATGTTTAATTGGGGTATTTCCCCTAACTGCTAAGGTAAGCCCCAACCGCCTGTTTAGTTCCAACCAGGCACTCTTAATAACAGCCACCCAGGGATTATCTGTTTGTAGGAGCGAAACTCCCTTCTGATCCATAAATACCAAATCCCCAATACCCCCCAGAGAAGAACGAGGTCTTTCAATCTCAATCCAAAGAAGAGGTCCTTCCCTTGGTAGAGCAGAAGCCAACGGATGAATTGGGAATGCCCAATAATATTTTTTTTAAATCTGGGAGACCCAAACTGCCTCTCTCCTTTGGTTTAGTCAGGACATCCCACCTCACCCCTAGGGTGTCCACCCGCCCAAATAAACATAGTAAGTGAAGATTTACGGGATCTCCAAAAAGTATCCAGGGGTTTAAGCGGAAGGGACAGGAAAAGGAAGCGAGGGAACACATTCATCCGCACACTATCAATACGTCCCATTAAGGAGAGAGGAGCGCTCCCCATCTTCCCAGGTCTGCCTGAACCGTCTGAAGGAGTTTAAAATGGTTAATCATGTAGAGTTTACGTATATCATTAGGGACCCAAATACCTAAAACTGTTCTTTGACCAGCGATAGTTACCAAGAACTGGGAGCTTATCCTTATGGGTCTTCCCTAGAGGCATGAGTTCAGTTTTGGACTCATTAATTTTGAAACCAGAGACTTTACCAAAATCCCTTAGCAACAAGTTAACCAGAGAAGTCTGAGTGACCGAGTCTTCAATATACAAAAGAATATCATCTGCATATAGAGAGACTTAAATCTCTATCCCTCGTACTCTGATACCCCTGTATTCCTTCGATTGTCTAATGAGGGCCGCTAGCGGTTCCATACAAAGGTCGAATAACAGTGGGGAGAGGGGACACCCCTGCGTGGTACCCCTACCAATGTTTATTTTGTTGGACATGACCCCGTTCACCCGTACCCTTGCCCAGGGATCTCTATACAAATTGGATATCCAACTTCGAAACTTATCCCCAAACCCAAATCTATGCAAAGTATGGTCCAGGAAGATCCAATCCAAGCGGTCAGACACCTTCTCCACATCGAGAGACATCGCCACCCGGAGAGGCCTAGGAGGGGATGCTCACGAGGAGGAAACGACATTAAGTAGAAGTCTGATATTGTCTTGGATATGTCTCCCGGGGATGAAACCCGTCTGGTCCTCATGAATTAAATCCAGGATAAAGCTCTTAAGATGGGACCCCACAATTTTAGCAAAGATTTTTGCATCTTGGTTAATCAAGGAAATGGGTCGGTAACTTTCACAAATAGTTAAATCCTTACCAGACTTGGGCAGGAGAGTGACCACTGCCTCCCCCCAAAAGGGCGGAGTTGCACCATCCTCATGAGCTACAGTCGTGGCCAAAAATATTGGCGCCCTTGCAGTTTTTTCTAATAATGCACCATTCCTTCCAGAAAATTGTTGAAATTGAAAAATATGTTGGTATCCAGATATGTATTTCTTTGGTTTGCAGTGGAATAAAACACAAAAAGCAGAAAAATTTACTAAGTCTTAGCTTACTCCACACAGAAATCCTTAAATGGCCCGTACAAAATTATTGGCACCTTTTAGAAGTAGTTAGAAATAATTAGATTTCAAGCAGGTGATTCTCCTTCACTTTGAATTGAACTCACCTGTGGTGAGTTTCAGGTGCCTGCAATATAAAATCACTCATTCAACCAGTTTGAATAGAGAAAAGGACTAATTCTCCTGTTTTGTGTCACTGTGTGTACCGCAGTGAGCATGGAGAAAGAAAGACAGCCAGAGAATTGTCTGAGGAGGTCAGACAGAAGATTGTAGCCAAGCATGGACAATCTCAAGGCTACAAATCAATCTCAGAGACCTTGATGTTCCTGTTTCCACCGATGGTAATGTTATCAGGATGTTTAAGGGCCCATGGCACTGTAGCCAACCTCCTTGGACGTGGCTGCAAGAGAAAACTTGATCGAAGATTGCAGCACAGGATTGTTCGAATGGTGGAGAAAGCACCTCGATCAACTGCCAAACAGATTCAAGCTGACCTTCAGATACAAGGTATGACAGTTTCAACTCACACCATCCATCGCCAACTCAATGAAAGGGGGTTATATGGTAGGAGCCCCAGGAGGACCCCACTGCTGAGAGAGAGAGACATAAGAAAGCCCTACTGGGGTTTGCCAAAACACACCTGAACAAGCCAAACTCCTTCTGGGAGAATGTCCTGTGGACAGATGAGACCAAATTAGAGCTTTTTGGTAAAGCACATCATCTCTGTGTTTACAGAAAACAAAATGAAGCCTTCAAAGAAAAGAACACCTTCCCTACAGTCAAACATGGAGGAGGTTCAGTGATGTTTTGGGGTTGCTGTACTGCCTCTGGCACTGGGTGCCTTGAACGTGTGCATGGCATCATGAAATCTGGAGATTACCAGGCCATTTTGGAGCGCAATGTTGAACCCAGTGTCAGCAAGCTGGGTCTCCGTCGGAAGGTCATGGGTCTTCCAGCAGGACAATGACCCCAAACACACTTCAAAAAGCACCTAGGAATGGTTCAAGACAAGACGCTGGACTGTTCTGAAGTGGCCAGCAATGAGTCCAGATCAAAATCCCATTGAAAACCTGTGGAGAGATCTGAAAATAGCAGTTGGAAGAAGGCACCCTTCAAATCTGGGAGAACTGGAGCAGTTTGCACAAGAAGAGTGGGCCAAACTGCCAGTAGAGAGGTGCAGGAAGCTCATCCATGCCTATAGGAAGCGGTTGATTGCAGTTATTTTGACCAAAGGCTGTGCTACCAAATATTAAGTCTAGGGTGTCAATAATTTTGTCAATGCCATTTCTTTTCATTTTCTGATTTAAAAGGATATATTAAATTCTGAATCAAAAACAAAGGTTCTGTAATATTAACAGAGAAATAAAGAATTGTGGAGACCAAATACTATACTGTTGTTAATTTCAACTTATGTTTAGAGAAATTGTGAGTTATTTGAAAAAGTGCAAGGGCGCCAATATTTTTGGCCACGACTGTACATTACAAACCCTGGTTAATAATGGGGCTAAATCTGCCAAGAAGTGTTGGTAGAATTCGGCCGTGAAACCGTCTGGTCCAGGGGCCTTTCCTCAGTTTAGGGACTTAATAACCTTTTTCACCTCACCCTCCAGAATATTAGCTTCTAAGCTAAGTTTCTGAGACTAATCCAATCTGGGAAGGGGAAGTCTGTTGCAAGAAGTCTTCCACCATAATGAAGTGGTTAGGGGACATCTCCTGACTGTACAGTTGAGTAAAATATGCACAGAATTTGTCCGCAATCCGGGTTGGATTAGATGACTCCAGCTCTGTACTAGGGGTTTTGATGCGGGGGATATTGCTGTTCTGGAGCTATGCTATTTGATTATTTTTAGTCCATGCCTAATTGATGTAACGCTATTATTACTGAACACTTTACCCTGGAAGCAGTTTAGTGGGGCTCTAGTTTTTACGCCTGCGGGGAAAACTACAGCTACCACTTCGGTGCACTGCATTTGTGAGCCCATTAATATACAGTTGGTCTGGCAGTATTCGCACTTCTTTGGTGCTTTGTGAAAACAGTTTTAAGCCCCCTAAAGGGCAAGTTGAGTGTGGGCAGAAGCTTGACCCGAGTCTGCGACTTCCGGGTTACGGGGGGTTTAAAGCACGCTCGCTGCGAGCAGATTGCGCGCAGAGACTTGCATGCATGTCTAGCTTGTCCAGCGTGTCACACGGGGAAGTTGCGGGATCAGGAACTGTGATTGCAATAGGCTGTAAGTGTGGTGTTAGCTGCAAGGTCGAGGTAGCTAGAATAGTTTAACATCTCCCACAAGATACTAACAAGTGAGGCAGTGGCTTCATAGGTGAGTTAAATTCCTGGTTTGGTGATTCTAGCATTGTACGCTAGTTTGTGGCGTCTAAGTATGGCTGATTCCATTATGACAATGGAGGGGGATGTAAGTATAAAATGCATAAACTGTGCTATGTATATCATCATGAACCCCCCTTTTCCATCTGCTTCTTTTACATGTTCTAAATGTTTAGAAGTGGTGGAGTTAGAATGGAAATTTCTTCTTTTAGCATGAGAATGTCACAGTTGGAAGAGAGTCAACTCTCTAAGTTAGAAAGGTTTTGTTGTTGCACAAGCACTTGTGTTAATGTACCTAATCATACACTTGATCCTTCTTCCAATTCCAACCTCCCTGTTGTAACAACTTCTTCAGGTATTATGGCTACACCAAAAAACAATGTAATTACAAATTCTTCCGTTAGCATGCCTCCTATTTACAATGCTGGATATAATAATAAAAGACCAAGATGTGATTCAGAGGAAGAAGGCCCCCTATATAATTGGTATATAGTTAACAATTCTAAAGCACCTAAAAAGGGTAGGAAGGCAGTTGTTCTTTCATTACAATTAAGGAATAGTTACGATCTTCTAAGTGGCTCCTTGGTAGAAGTTGAACCCATTGTTGAAACTAATATAGAACCACATTTTAACCATTTAAATCCGACTAGGAGTATTGTTACCAATGCCCCTGTTAACAATCATTCCCTGGTACGCTCTCCCATCAGTATCTATCTTGGAAAATCATGATTCTCATGTTTTACCAATTGTTACTCCCCTAATTGAAACTTCTGATATGGTTACAGATACCCTTGTTGAAACACAGCAGCTTTTCGTTCTGAGTGATTCCATGATCAAACACTTGGACAGGGTAATAGGTAATGAGGATAAATATAATTGAACTTGCTCCTCATTTAAGGGGGCTAAGATGTCTGATATCACTACATTCTAAGTAACTCGGGTGTAAATCTAATGGTAATAATACATGCTGGTACTAATAATCTCCTTAGAAGCTCAGTACATTCCATACAAGCGGAGTTTGTAGCTTTAACTAACAAATTGATGTTCCTTGATTACGACATTGGTATTTCTAGGGACATGGATATGTTGTTCATCCACACTGTCTGGCAGGTATCCTTGCCGCTTTAAATCTTGCCGGAAGGTCTTCTAGCTGGCTCCTCCCACCCACCCGGGTGGTAAAACTCTCGGCTCCCCCCCATGACGCCAGATCTTCCTTACCGCTTGGAAGCTCAGGTTCCCTCCTTAACGCTCTGCGTATAAGACTGGTTCCTAATTCTTCAGTTTTGCGAATTTAAAAGTTTTTGCATTTCTAGACTTCAGTCTTCTATCCCTCGCGGCTGCGATGGACAGATCGACTTCCGGTTTTCGGGGATGCCCTTGCAGGCAGAAGATGTCTCGGACGGATCCGCACTCCACGTGTGTCTACTGTTTAGGCCTTGAGCACGACCGCGGGCTTGCGACCTGTGCTCCTCCTTCTCGACCTCGTCCCTCGAAGACCGTGCTGCCCGTTTACAACTGGGGCGCCCCGAAACGCTTCCTCCGTGAAGTCAAAGAGGCTGTCTGCCGCTGCTGGGCGCGGGTCTCGGCGGATCAGCTAGAGCAGATGATCGCCCTCGAAGAGGAGGCGGCGCGGGCCGCATCTTCCTTGGCCGCATTTATCCCGCTCTCCCTGGGTTCCTCTTATACAGCTTCCTTTAAGGAGCTTTGTCTGTCCCTCTCCACTAAGGGAGAGGGACCAACGTCTGCTGGACCTTCTTCTCGGTCCAAAAAGAAAGACAAGGGTAAGTCCCTCCATCGACGCTCTTGGGAGCGGGAAAGGTCCCTCTCCCAGAGTTGTCGGCCATCGACTTCAGTCGATTGTTCGGCTTCGGCCACTGGTCTCACGGTGTCCCCGTCAGGTCAGCTGACCGAGACTCCCGTCGATGCAGTCGAGATTTTTCTCGACCCGTTGGATGGGTTGTCACCAGGCGAAGCCGAGAATCCTCTCTCCCCGGTTCCCCGTTGGGAGTTGAGGATCCCGTGGGCTTGCCAGTGCCTCTGGTTCCGGAGCCCTCGGGTGAACCCTCCGAGCTGAGGGGAGAGCCGGTTCCACGCGTCCCCTCCCCGCACCGTCCTCGGAAAAGCCGAGGTTCTCGGTCTCGGACTTCTTCGTGGTCCAGCGATCCGCCATCGCATAGGCGGTCTGGTCTCGGACCAGCGATGGTAGCGCCGCCCGCTAATCCTCGGATGAAGGGAGGTCAACGTGAAGTTACGCCGACAATACGACCTCATGTGGCAACAGCTCCTTCTGACCGGGAACAAGCCGACGCCGTCGCCTTCCCTGGCCATTAAGTGGCTGTCACTGGAGCGGCCGAAACAACCCCTCGACTTACCCGAGGAGCCTGTTCCCAGGCCAGTTGTTCGGCCAAAACCAGCTGCTCCACCGATTCTGGTGGAACCTCTGCCTCCACAGCCAATATTTGGGGCTCCGACCAAGAATTCTCGGTCGGCTCAGGGCCTCCCCCATAGGCTGTCTGTTACCCTCACTCCCGATCGACCTCGGCAGGTGGAGGGTGGCTCAGGCCCGAGGCAGCTCTTTGCGGACTCTTCCGAGTCCGACGACGATTCCTCCCTTTTCTCCAGGCGAGTAGACTTGGAGTCCTCTGGAGGTCAGTCGATGGACGATAGCCCTTCGTCCTATCCGGGACTGCTTCGGCTGATCTCGGAGTCCACCGGGATGAAGCTCGAACCTGTGTCTAAGCGGGCCAGGTATCCCCTCATGGAGATACTGGACCGAGGGGATTCCCCTGTGGAGGCCTTTCCGGTGGCCGAGGCCATAGTGGGCCCGGCCTTGGAACTCTGGCAGCGCCCTGCTTCCTGTCCTGCGCCCTTGGCCAGGAAGTATGCAGTCCCTACCGGTTCCTTGTCCGGTTTTTCGGAACACCACTCAGCCGAGGGGCTAATTACTGACAGCGTTTTCTGGCGCGCCGGGAACACTAGGGACATGGACAAACCTCCCGACAAGGAGTCCAAGAAATTGGACTATGCCGGGCGCAAAGTCTACGCTGCGTCCTCCCTTGGCCTTCGTCAGGCCAGTTCGGCCGTACTCATGGCACATTTCTCTCATGCCCTGTTGGGCTCCCTGGACGAAGTAGTTCCTCATCTTCCGGCGGACCTGCAGACCACGGTTAGGCAGGTGCGGGACCAGGGCAGGGCAGTGGCCAAACAGCAGCTTCAGACTGCTCTGGACATTGGAGACTCATGTGCCAGGTCAGTAGCGGCCGCAGTGGCTGTGTGCCGTCGGGCATGGCTGAGGATATCCACCTTCACTTCGGATACCCAGCACAAGTTGGCGGATGTCCCCATCCTGGGGACCGACCTTTTCGGCCCTGGGGTGGAAGTTCACCTGCAGAGGATCGAGAAGTCCAGTGCTACCTTGGACTCGGTCTCATCCGCACAGAAGGACAAAGGCCGCAGACCACAGCCTAAGCCCTTTCGTCCCTCTGCGCCCGCGGCACGTCCGGCCCAGCAACGTCAGGGCCAGCAGGCCGAGCTTGGCATCCCAAACCCAAGCCCTCGGCTTCCTCCTCCAGGAAGCAGGGAGGTAAAGGCCCTGGAGGTCCCTCGGCCGGTCCCTCCTCCAAGCCTGCCCAGTGACGGGTTGAGGGGTGTCGCCCCCAACCCCGTCACCTCACCCCAGGTTCCCCCCATGGGGGGGCGGCTCTGCCACTTTCTTTCAGCCTGGTCCGTTATTACCACAGACCGGTGGGTGTTGGAAGTGGTCGGAAAGGGCCTGCCTCTGGAGTTCGAGCAGGCCCCACCCTTCAGAGCCGTCGCACCTCGGGGGGCCTCGGGGTCCACAGCTTCACTGTCGGCTCGCCGAGCCGACATCGCTCTCCTCCTCGAGAAGGAGGTGATCAGAGAGGTAGCGGACCCTCCCTCAGACCCGGGGTTTGTATCCAGGTACTTCCTGGTTCCGAAACGGAAGGGGGGCTGGCGCCCCATTCTCGACCTGCACGACCTAAACAAGTTCCTAAGGTCTCGGACCTTCAGGATGGTTACTCTGGCTCAGATCAATCAATCAAAATCTTTATTTATTCAGGCGAGCATCATTGAGCATAGCTCATTTACAAGATGGACCTGATTTGGTCATAACAATATAAAGGTACAATTTTACACAAATACAAGATACAGATTGAATACAAAAAACAAAGACTTTATAAATGAACAGATGCAAGAATATTCACATATATACAAAGCAATGAGCCAATGAATCTGGGTTATAATAAAAAAGGAAAAAAATAAACAGTACTGAAAGATTAAAGCGAGGGTGATGGGATAGTACCATCCTTGGGACACGGCATGTGGTTCTGCTCTCTGGACCTGCAGGACGCGTTCTTTCACGTCCCTATCCATCCGTCACATCAGAGATTCCTTCGCTTTCGAGCGGAGGGATCCCTTTTTGAGTTCCGAGCCATGCCCTTCGGCTTGTCTCCAGCTCCCAGGGTCTTCACCAAATGCATGGCAGTGGTGACAGCATTCCTGCGGCGCCGAGGGGTCCGGGTGTACCCTTACCTGGGCGACTGGCTGATAGCAGCCCTCCAGGCAGGAGGTGGAGCAGTCCAGAGATCTGGCCCTCCAGGTTTGCTCTCAAGTCGGCCTTCTCATCAACGATGCCAAGTCGGAACTCGAGCCGAAGCAGGTGATTATTTTCATCGGGGCAGAGCTCGACTCTCTTCGAGCCAGAGCACGGCTCCCGGCGGACAGGGCCGAGGTTCTTTCCTCCTTTGCCCAGTCATTTCTGGTTGGTTAATCGCGCCCTGCCCGGGACTTCCTGCGCCTCCTGGGTCTCATGGCGGCCTGTACCAGTGTGGTCCGCTGGAACATGCGCCCCCTTCAATGGGGGCTGGCCAGCCAGTGGTCTCAACGCTGCGATCCATTGGACCAGCTAGTGACAGTGACCCAGGGGATGTGGAACGCTCTCCAGTGGTGGACCGTTCCAGTTCATCTGCAGGAGGGCATCCCGTTTGTCCGCCCCGAGCCGACGGTCTCTCTATCGACCGATGCCTCTCTGATGGGTTGGGGTGCCCATCTGGGAACACCGAGCACCGACCTCTGGTCCCCAAGGAGTCCCATGCTCATCAGCCTGCTGGAGCTCCCAGCGGTCTGCCTAGCTCCACCGCCTTTGCCCGCTTTCTCCGGGTCATTTGGTCCAAGTCCAGACGGACAATACCACGAC
This sequence comes from Neoceratodus forsteri, assembly GCA_016271365.2. Classification (NCBI taxonomy): domain Eukaryota; kingdom Metazoa; phylum Chordata; order Ceratodontiformes; family Ceratodontidae; genus Neoceratodus; species Neoceratodus forsteri. Next base: position 353,504,413 of record CM057454.1, on the reverse strand, counting down.
CATGTACTATCTAAACCGCCAGGTGGGACACGCTCCATGCTTCTATGCAAGGAAGCTCTCTGCATTTGGTCACTCATGCGCAGCCTGGAGGCGGATCTCCTAGCCATTCACGTGGCAGGAGCCTCCAACACCCTGGCCGATGCCCTAAGCCGGATAGGGGCTGCGTCCCACGAGTGGTCTCTCCTGCTGAGGTAGTACAAGATCTGTTCTCCCATTGGGCACACCTCAGGTGGACCTGTTTGCCTCCAGGAGAACGCAAGCTGAGGCTGTTCCATGCCGCCCCCTCAGCAGGGCTCGCTGCAGGGGATGCCTTCTCGAGGCAGTGGACCCCGGGCCTCTTCTACGCCTTTCCCCCATTCCCCTTGATACACAAGGTGCTTCTCAAAGCAAGGAGGGACAAGGCGCAGGTGATTCTGATAGCCCCAGACTAGTCCCGTCAGTTCTGGTACCCAGATCTCCTCAGCCTCAGCTCCAGGCTCCCGAGGCAGCTTCCAGCTCGCCCGGACCTGCTCTCAGTCAATCAGGGGAAGGTGTTCCATCCGGACCTTCAATCCCTGCACCTGATGGCCTGGTTCCTGACGGCTAGAGTTCCAGGCCTTGGGTCTTTCCGACGAGGTCCTCAATGTAGTTGAGGCGTCCCGTAAGGAGTCGACCAGGAAATGCTACGCCTTCAAATGGAAGAGATTTTCCATTTGGTGTCATAGTAAAGGCCTTGACCCTTCCTCCTGTTCCTGGTGAGCATATTGGACTACCTGTGGTCCCTTTCTCAGCAAGGGCTTAGGTCGATGACCCTTAAGGTGCACCTGGCAGCCATCTCTGCTTACCGGGCGCGGGCCGGGGAGCAGTCGGTGGCGCAGGAGAAGGTGATCTGGCGCTTTTTCAAAGGCCGTGACCACATTTCCCCTCCGGTGCGAGAACCTCCATCTCCGTGGGATCTACTGCTGGTACTGGCAAAGCTCATGGGCAAGCTATTTGAACCAATACACAGGTGTGATCTCTCTCACCTGTCGTGGAAGACCGCCTTCTTGGTGGCTATCACGTCAGCCAGAAGGATGGGAGAGCTCCAGGTGCTTTCCATCGAGTCTCCTTACCTGGTCTTCCACAGGGACAAGGTTGTCCTGCGCCCCCACCTGAAGTTCCTTCCGAAGGTGGTGTCAGAGTTTCACCTTAACCAGGTGTTGACTCTGCCAGTGTTCTACCCCAATCACACCTGGGGGCGAATATAGGCTCCATACTCTGGACCCTAGAAAGGCGCGCTTACTATAAGGCCTACGGGCTGAAATTGGGAGAGGTTCGCCAGCTGTTTGTCACCTACGCTGAGGCCGCACCTGGCAGACCTGCAGCCAAGCGGACGATAAGCAGGTGGGTCACCTCCTGCATAGATCTCTGCTATAGGTTGGCGGGCATGGAGCCTCCCAGTGGGATAAGAGCGCATTCTACCCGCCATACTGCTGCATCGGTGGCTGCTTCCGGGGACGTCCCTATCCAGGAAATCTGCAGGGCTGCTACCTGGAAGTCAGCACACACCTTCATCACCCATTACCACATCGACCTTGAGTCACGCCGGGATGCTGGTTTTGGGGCCTCGGTTCTCCAGTCTCTATTCCCTAAGTAGGGGGTGTGCGCCTTGCCTACCTCCTCCCGGAGAACTGCTAGGAGTCTGCCAGACAGTGTGGATGAACAACATATCCATGTCCCTAGAAATACAGGTTACTCACCTGTAACGGGAGTTCTAGGAATGGGCATGCTGTTCATCCACACTCCACCCGACCTCCCCGGCTTCGACGCACCACCTGAGCTTCCAGCGGGCCAGATCTGGCGTCATGGGGCGGAGCCGAGAGTTTTACCACCCGGGTGGGTGGGAAGAGCCAGCTTGAAGACCTTCCGGCAAGATTTAAAGCGGCAAGGATACCTGCCAGACAGTGTGGATGAACAACATATACCATTCCCAGAACTCCTGTTACAGGTGAGTAACCTGTATTTCTGAAATCTTACCATGCCCTGCTGCTCCAGATCATGTAAATGACAAAATTAGGTGTTTGAACAATTGGCTTAGGAAATGGTGCTTGCACCAGAATATCAAATGTATCACTTACTGGGAGGAATATATAGGCAGGTACGAGTTGTTTTGCCCAGATGGGTTACATTGAGTAAAAGAGGGAATGCCATCATGGGCAACAAAATATCAGATATCATCAATCAAAGTTTAAACTAGCTAATGGGGGGGACGGTTGTTACATATCATGCTTGGCAGTGGTAAAACTGCAAAAAATTATATAAAACCCCTTACCCAGCTAAATGTGGTGAGTTTAAATGCCAGAAGTTTGAACGATAAAATGAATGAACTTGCATCCAGAATGGCATTAATTGATGCAAATATAGTTTCTATTACAGAAACTTAGCGGGATAGTAGATCTGATTGGGACCCAACCCTTCATGGTTTTGATACTTTTTTCTGTTAATCGGGTTGGAAAAAAAGGAGGTGGTGTAGCCCTTCTGATTGATGAAAATTTAGATTGTCTTGATATATCAGATAAAATTAAAAAACATGATATTATGACTGCATCCGTCTCGGTTAAATTAACAATTAAAAATATACCATTAATTGTGCTGGGAATATGCTATAAACCACCACATTGTTCCATAGCTTATTTTGAGACCTTAGTAAATGAAATTGAAACAGCATGTGAAATTGGTAGCTTATTGTTAATGTTGGACCTTAATTTGGCTGATATTGATTGGCAGAACAATTCAGCATATACACAAAATAACAAAAGACTTCTAACAAAGTGTGCTCAACTTCAATTAAAACAAGGTGTCACCCATCCTACTAGAAGTAATAATATATTAGATATTGTGTTGCATGGAGATAACCTTGATGTTAATATTTCTGTTGAAGCTCCTCTTAGTAATAGTGATCATAACATACTCTCCTTTAGATTGAAATGTTTGTGGGAAATTGACTCGGAACCAGTTTCCATTTTATGTGTACGAAACGGCTAATATTTCTGAAATGGAGCAACTTCTATCATCTGTTGATTGGCACAAAGAACATGCAGATAGACCACTTCAGGATTATTGGGAATTTTTGTACAATACCGTAATTTTTCTAAAAGAGGAGTTTATTCCTTGTAAAATTAAATATACAAAAGGTAAATTTAAGCCTAAATGGCTGACTAAATCAGTTAAGAAATTGATAAAACAGAAAAATAATAATTATGTTGCCTATCTCAAATCTAAAATTGTTAGTAATTGGTCTAAGTATATTAAGGCACAGAAACGTTTAAAACTGCCATTAGGAGCACTAAGAGAAACTGGGAACTAATTAGCTAGAAATGCCAAAAAAACTAATAGTAAACAGTTTTTTTGTTGTATTAATTCCTTAAAGAAACCTAAATGTAAGGTGGGCCCAGTTCAAGTGGAAAATTGTTGTTGTTATTCAAAACTCCAAGGAAATGGCAGATATACTTAGTGTTTTCTGTAAAAGCTACATAACCTCTGACAATTCTGTATTACATCACAGTACTAGTTCAGACCATATTACCTTCTCATCAATAGATATTCTAAATAAACTAAAGTTACAAAAAGGCAAAACATGGATGGGACCTGATTGTATTTCTGGGCGAAAGTTATTTCTATTGAAGGATTACCTGGTGATTCCCCTGAAATTATATTTGAGTCATGTTTGTTACAAGGTTGTGTCCCAGAACAATGGAAAACTGCTATTGTCATTCCCATTCACAAAAAGGGTTTAAAATCGGACTGTTTGAATTATCGTCCGATAAGTCTTACCTCCCCAATCTGTAAAGTTCTTGAAAGCCTAATTAGAGATTTATTAAATACCATCTTACACAATTCTGACATGGAACAGCATGGTTTTAAAAAAGGCAGAGGTTGCCAGTCTACCCTAATGTTTTTTTACGAATATATCAGTTTGTTTGTAGACAACCGGATACCAAGCGATATTATATTCTTGGATTTTAGTAAGGCGTTTGATGCCATGCCACATTGGACTTTACAATTTAAGTTACAAAATCTAAAAAATTAACATGCACATTATTGTCTGGATTGCAAATTGGTTATCTAATCGTACACAGAGAGTACGTATTAATGGTTATCTATCTGATGTTGGAGTGTAATCAGTGGACTGTCTCAGGACTCGGTACTGGGTCCCAGTTTATTTCAGGCTTTTATTTCAGATTTAACGTCCAATTGTTTATGTACATCTATTAAATATGCAGCTGACATAAAGATTGGAGGTCCATGTGATGGTACAGATAACTCAGACATAATCCAGAGGGATTTAGATATTATCTATGAATGGGTAGCTTTGTGGGGCATGGCTTTAAATTATTCCAAATGCAAGGTGATACATCTAGGTAATACCAATCAACGTAAAATATATAGGTTAGGTCCACATCAACTCAATGAAACCACCAACGAAAGAGATTTGGGTATAATAATTTCAAATAATATGGACTTTTCTAACCATATAAATAATTCTGTACATAAAGCTAACAGAGTGGTGTGGTTAATTAAACAAAATAGCTCTACTAGAAACCCTGAAGTACTGATGCCACTATTTAGAGCATATGTTAGGCCTCACCTTGAATAAGTGTCTCAGTTATGGTGTCCCTATAAGAAAACTAATATAAATCAGTTAGAAAGGGTTCAGTGTAAATTTACCAAACATTTAAGGGGTATGTACCATCGCTCTTATGATGACAGACTTCTTGAGTGTAATTTGTTTTCACTTGAAACTCGTAGGTTACGTGGAGACCTACTGTTTCTTTATGATGTTGTTCAGGATCCGGAATTAATGGTTGGCTTGGGGCTGTGTTTTAAAGATTCTGTACATAATACCAGAGGGCATCCACTTCAACTGACAGGACAGTCATTTAATTATATTAGGAGAAAATGCTTTTCCACCTTAAGGGTGATTAAGCCATGGAATAGTTTACCCTTACATATAATCATTAGTAAGGACAAAGCACAATTAAAATCCAGATTGGATAAATATCTTTTAACTGTCAAATCTTTGACATATTATTAGGTTAGCATGTGAGCAACTATGGGTCATCAGGCCTTCTAGCTCTCATTACCCCTTAGTTATGAACCTTAGTATATATCTGTCCACCTCTTGCTTTCGTAAGCACAGGGCCAACAAGTGAGCTGCTCTACCTCCTGTCTCATAATATCTCTGCTTGGTATATCTCAGATAATTCTCTGTTTTTCCTTTTCATGTCAGCATTATATAACTTCCTAGTCTTTCAGTTTCAGCAGGATGGCTGACTCTTTGGTCCTCTTGTGTTCCTTTCTAACCTGGTAGTATCCTCTAATAGTCCTTCTAGGAGCGTGGACATGTTCATCCACACTGTCTGGCATTGTCCCTTTCCCCTTTAAATCTTGCCGGAAGTCTTCAAGCTGGCTCCTCCCACCCACCCGGGTGGTAAATACCTCGGCTCCGCCCCATGATGCCAGATCTTCCTTTCCGCTAGAAGATGCAGGTTCCCTTGTGCTTTTTTGCAGTGATTGAGGCCCTGGAGTCTAATCGACGGTTTTCACCGCATCTTCTCGCTTTGAAATTCATAAGAGTATACGACTCGGATCCGAACTTTTCGGACATGGATGACAAGTCGTCCCCCGGGTTTCTCCGGTGTTCTTGTGGACAAAAAATGTTGCGCACCGACCCCCACCTCTCGTGTGTTTATTGCCTCGGTACCGTGCATGATACATCGCAATGCACTATTTGCTCTGCCTTCCATCCCACCGTTCTGGAGGACCGTCAGGTGCGCCTGAAACTGGGGAGACTGGAGCTTCGCAATCCACCGGTGAAATCGAAGGAGGCCAGGTGGGCGGTTTCCGCGGCTGTGGGATCCGCCTAGCAGATGGCGACGCCGAGGGAAAAACTGCCAGCCCGACCAACGAGCTTCTTCGTGCAGCTCAACTGGGCTCCCACCTTCACAGGATCCTTTACGGAGTTGTGCCAGTCTCTCCCTACTAAGGGAGGCGCCTCGGAACCACTCCTCCCAATCCAAGGATCAAAACCGTCTTCTTCTAGCGAAGGCGCTCCTGAAGACAGGCGGTCCGACTTCCAGGAGCAAGGGGTCTCGACTACGGTCGAGATCGCCTCCTCGGCTGCCGGTTTTTCGGACCTTCCGTCTGGACAAGGAACTGAAGTTGAGGACACGGCTGAACCAGCCGAGATTTCTCTCGACCCAATCGAGCCGTTGTCACCGACGCCTGTCAACAACTCTCTGGAGAGAGTGCCTATTCTCTCTTTCCTCGACGAGGAAACCCATCCCGCGGGTATCCCAATCGAGGGCCAGGAGCCGGAACCTCGGTTTTCTCAGAGTCCGGCTTGCCCTGACCGACAGAGCCGACGCCGTCGGTCTCGATCGAGGAGTAAGTCCTCTTCAGTCGGTAGACCCAAGAAAGGACACAAACACTCCCGGAAGAGGCGCCGCCACCGTTCCTCATCCTCCTCTGATGAGGAGAGGCTTCGACGGAAACTCCGTCGACGCTATGAGGATCTTATGTGGCAGCAACTTCTGCTAACAGGCCAGAAACCGTCTACCCTGGCGGTTCGGCTATCGCATTGCCTCAGCCTCTTGGCCGACACCGACTTCTTGACTGGGCTCCGGTCCCTTGGGGCCCCATGCGCCTTCCGGCATGGCCGGCTACAGGCTCCCCACCAATTTTGGTGGAACCTCCACCAAAACAACCCCTGGGAGGGGTTCCCTCTAAGGAGGACTGACAGTCTTCGGGTCTTCCTCACAGACTGTCGATTACGGTCACCCCTGATCGCCCTAGGCATATAGAGGGAGATTTAGGTGAGAAGCCTTTGTATCTGGACTCCTCCGATTCGGATAATACTGGCCTTCATTCTCATGATGAGCTGTCGGTGTCAGGCTTGGAAGAAGGGCCTTCTTCCTTCCAGGGCATCCTTCGACTCATTTCAGAGTCCACAGGAATGCCTCTGCAGCCTATTCAGAAGAAGGCAGAATATCCCCTCACGGATATTCTTAAGAGGGGGGATACCCTGACGGAGGCCTTTCCAGTGGCCGAAGCCATAGTTGGCCCGGCTCTGGAACTCTGGCAGCGTCCAGCCTCCTGCTGTGCTCCATCTGCCAGCATGGCCCGCAAGTACGCGGTGCCCACTGGGTCCTTGGCGGGGTTTACTGAGCACCCCTCGGCGGAAAGCCTTGTGACTGCCTCAGTATTCAGGCAAACGGGCAGCTCTGCGGATACTGACCGCCCTCCGGACAAAGAGTCCAAACTTATGGACCCTTTCGGCCCGGAAGGTCTCTGTGACATCATCCTGGGCCTTCGTCAGGCAAGCTCAGCAGTGATCATGGCACACTTCTCTCGTGCCTTTGGGGTCGCTGGATGAAGTTCTTCCTCACCTCCCAGCAGACATGCAGACCACAGTCAAGCAGGTCCGGGACCAGGGCCGGGCTGTTGCCAAACAACAGCTCCAGACAGCTCTGGACATTGGTGATTCCTGTGCCCGTTCACATGGCAGCGGTAGCCTCTGCCGAGGAGGCTTGGCTGAGGTTATCCTCCTTTTCCGTGGATACTCAGCACAAACTAGCTGGCGTGCCCTTCCTTGGCACCGACCTCTTCGGTCCGGGGTGGCAGGTCATCTTCAGCGCATTGAGCAGTCTGATGCCACCTTAGATGCCACCTCTGCTAAAGGTTCTTCAGGCAAGAACCAGCAGAAGCGCAAGAAGAAGCCTTTTCGGCATTCTTCCCCTGCGGTCAGACAGCCCTCCTTCCAGGGAGGTCAACAACAACAACAGCAGCAGCAGGCTCAAGCTTGGCACCCTAGGCCCAAGCAAGGTCCCCAGCAGCCCCGAAAAGGAGGCTGAGGTGCTGGTCCAGGTGCCTCCTCCTCCTCCTCTAAGCCTGCACAGTGACGGGTTGGGGGTGGCCTCCCCCGCACCCGTCACGCCAGCTCTGGGTCCTCCTGTAGGGGGCCGGCTCCGCCACTTCTTTTCCGCCTGGTCCGGTATCACTTCGGACAGGTGGGTTCTGGAAGTGGTCGGGCAGGGTCTGCCCCTAGAGTTCGAGCAGTACCCTCCCAGCCGAGCCCGTGCCCCACGGGAGGAAAGGATCTCAGTTGGCACCCAGTCTGCCCCTCGGGACAACATTGTGCAACTTCTCCTCAAAGAGACAGTGGCCCCGGTGCCGGATCCTCCTTCAGACCCAGGCTTCGTCTCCAGGTATTTCCTGGTGCCCAAGCGGACGGGGGGTTGGCGCCCCATTCTAGATCTCCACGACCTGAATCGGTATCTCAGGTCTCGCACCTTCTGGATGGTAGCTCTGAACCAGATCATACCATCCCTGGAGTGAAACATGTGGTTCTGTACACTGGATCTTCAGGATGCTGTTTACCACATCCCAATCCGTCTGTCCCATCAGCGGTTCCTCCGCTTCAGGGTCGAAGGGACCCTGTACGAGTTCAGAGCCATGCCGTTCGTCCTGTCATCGGCCCCAAGGGTCTTCACCAAATGCATCACAGTGGTGGCAGCCCATCTACGGCATCAAGGGGTTCGTATTTACCCCTATCTAGACGACTGGCTTCTAGTGGGTTCCTCCCTTCAGGAGGTGGAGAGGTCCAGGGACCTGACCCTCCGAACCTGCTCTCACTTGGGCCTTCTGATCAACGAGGCCAAATCAGAACTCGTACCTTCTCAGATGATGGGCTTCATCGGGGCAGAGCTCGACTGTTGTCAAGCCAGAGCTCGGCTCCCGGCGGACAGGGCGGAGGTTCTCTCCTCCTTTGTCCAGTCATTTCTGGTTGGGCACTTGCTCCCTGCCTGGGACTTCCTGCGCCTCCTGGGTTACATGGCGGCGTGCACCTCAGTGGTCCGCTGGGCCAGACTGCACATGCGCCCCCTTCAATGGGAGCTGGCTGCCCAGTGGTCTCGGCATCGGGGTCTCTTCGACCAGCTGATCACAGTCACCCAGAGTGTGTGGGACGCTCCCCAATGGTGGACCGTCCCGAGTCATTTGCAGGAAGGAGTCTCGTTTGTCCATCCCGAGCCGACGGTCGTCCTTACGACCAACACCTCTCTCATGGGCTGGGGAGCCCACATGGGGGACAACAGAGCCCACGGGTTCTGGACCCCCGAAGAGTCCCGATGCCACATCAACCTGCTGGAACTCAGAGCAGTCAGACTGGCGCTGTCAGCTTTCGCTCCTCAGCTCCGGAGTCAAGTGGTTCAAGTCCAGACGGACAATACCACGACCATGTACTACCTCAACAAACAGGGCGGCACGTACTCCCGTCTGCTGTGCAAGGAGGCACTCCGGATCTGGACCTTCGTCAGCCGGCTGGAGGCGGATCTCCTAGCCATCCATGTGGCAGGAGTCACGAACCAACTGGCGGATGCTCTCAGCCACATAGGCCAGACATCCCATGAGTGGTCTCTCCATCCAGAGGTAGCTTACGACCTATTCTCCTGTTGGGGCAAACCGTTGGTGGACCTGTTTGCCTCCAGGGAGAACACCAAGCTGAGGCCGTACCATGCCCGCCCCCCTCAGCGGGGTTCGCTTCAGGGGGATGCCTTCTCGAGGCCGTGGACCCCAGGCCTCTTTACCGCCTTCCCTCCATTTCCCTTGATCCACAAGGTGTTACTCAAGGTGAGGAGGGACAAGGTGAAGGTGATTCTGGTAGCCCCAGATTGGCCACGCCAGTTCTGGTATCCAGATCTCCTCAGCCTCAGCTACAGGGCCCCGGAGCGGCTGTGTACACGCCCGGACCTGATATCACTGAACCAGGGGAAGGTCTTCCACTCGGACCTTCAATCCCTGCACCTCACAGCCTGGTTCCTGGCTAGGTTCCAGGCTTTGGGTCTTTCTGAGGATGTCTACACCATGGTGGAAGCATCTGAAAAGAATCGACCAGAAATGTTATGCCTTCAAATGGAAAAGATTTTCCATTTGGTGTCAGAAAAAGCCTGGACCCCTTATCCTGCTCTGTGCTAACATTCTAGACTACCTTTGGTCCCTCTCCAAAGGGGTCTTGATCATCGACCACTAGGGTGCACCTAGCAGCCATCTTTGCTTACCGGGCGTGGGCCGGTCAGCTGACGTTGGCTCAGGAGACGGTGATCGGGCGCTTTTCCAAAGGCCTGTATCACATACCCCCTCCGGTGCGTGAACCTCTACCTCCGTGGGATCTTTTGCTGGTTTTGGCAAAGCTCATGGGCAAGCCATTTGAACCCATGCACAAGTGTGAGCTCTCGCACTTGTCGTGGAAGACTGCCTTCCTGGTGGCTATCACGTCAGCCAGAAGGACAGGGGAGCTCCAAGCGCTTTTGGTGGACTCCTCTTATCTGGTCTTTCACAGGGACAAAGTTGTCCTGCTCCCCCACCCGAAATTCCTTCCGAAGTTGGTGTCAGAGTTTCACCTCAACCAGGTGTTGACTCTGCCGGTTTACTACCCTAACTACACCTCGGATGCCGAGTACAGGCTCCATACTCTAGACCTCAGGCGTGCTCTCTCCTACTATAAGAAGAGGACGGCGGAAATTCAGGGAGACGTTCGCCAGCTGTTTGTCACCTACACTGAAGCCGCTTCTGGCAGACCTGCAGCTAAATGGACTATTGCAAGATGGATTACATCATGCATAAGTCTGTGTTATGAGTTGGCGGGCAAGGAGCCTCCCAAAGGGATAAGGGCTCATTCTACCCGCCATACTGCTGTTTCGGTGGCTGCTTCCAGGGACATCCCTATCCAGGAAATCTGTCGGGCTGCTACCTGGAAGTCAGCAAACACCTTTATTACCCATTACCACATCGACCTAGAGTCGCGACGTGATGCTGGTTTTGGGGCCTTGGTTCTCCAATCTCTGTTTCCTAAGTAGGGGGTGTGCGCCTTGCCTCCCTCCTCCCGGAGGACTGCTAGCAGTCTGCCAGACAGTGTGGATGAACAACATATCCACGCTCCTAGAAGAACAGGTTACTCACCTGTAACAGTAGTTCTAGGAGTGGTATATGTAGTTCATCCCTACTACCCGACCTCTCCGGCAGGCGCACAACCTGGCTTCCAGCGGGCTAGATCTGGCGCCATGGGGCGGAGCCGAGATATTTACCACCCGGGTGGGTGGGAGGAGCCAGCTTGAAGACTTCCGGCAAGATTTAAAGGGGAAAGGGACAATGCCAGACAGTGTGGATGAACAACATATACCACTCCTAGAACTACTGTTACAGGTGAGTAACCTGTTCTTCTCTTTTCGCCTTATGCATTCTATGCTTATGAGAAGCATAGCTAATGATTCTACCCCTGAGAACAGCCTTCAGTCCCTCCCAAATAAAACGAATGTTAGTATCTTCCTCCCGGTTTTCCTGGGTATAAAACTGAATGGTCTCCCTCATTTGGTCTATAAAGGTTTTATCATTTAACAAACCCAAATCAAACCTCCAGGACCCTTTATCTCGAGTGTCTGACCATTGAAGGGTCGCGCTAATCATTGCATGATCTGAAAAAGTAACCGGGTGAATAACCATGTCCGTCAAATTATGTGCAGTCACCTTCTGCATATAAAGCCTGTCAGGCCTAGAAGAGGAACCAGAGTACTCAGTGTAAAAAGTGAAGTCACGAGTATCTGGATTTGAAGTCTCCGTGGGTCTGCAAGGCCTCCTTCAGTAATTAATGACCAAAATAGTCTGGAACTAGAAGCACCCCACCCCCCTCCCATTCTTGTTCCTGTCTAACTCAGGTTTCTCAACACAGTTCCAGTCTCCTACAAGAACCGATACGGCCAGGAGGTAAGGAGGCTACCCTGGCAAAAAGGTGGCGGAAAAAAACTCCTATTGGCGGGGTGGGAGCATAGACAGAGGCAACATGCAGAGGGTGACCCATATATTCCCCTGATGTGATCACAAATCTACCAGAGCCTTCCACATGGGTTTTATGAATTTTAAACAGGAGGCCTCTTCTAATCAAAACTGCCACTCCTGACTTGGAGGCATCTGGGTGGGAGTCGGAATGCACCAACCCAACCCACATTCTTTTTAACTTGGCATGTTCTGATGGGGAGAGTTTAGTCTCCTGTAGACGGGCCAGATCGCATTTTAAACGACCCAATTCTTGAAGAACTCTAGCTCGCTTTACTACACGATTAATACCCTTGACGTTAATAGAAGTAATCCTAAGAGACATCATAATGTATAATTAAGCATCACATACATCCAAATCATGCTCCCCTTACATATTTGGTCCCATAAGTCCATAAGAAAAACGTCCAAAAGAAAAAAGGTGTGCACAGGAACCCCCCAAAAATTACACACATACATACACACATCAAAAAATTCAAAAACAAAATATAAACTAAACGCCTTAAAACTGAAATCTGGGAGTAAACTACCCAACTTGACCTTAACTCAGGTCTAGGTTTGATGAGAAAAGGTACCAGTTACGTGACTGGTCACCTAAACTCTTCAGAACTTTACCCCGAGGAAGAGATGGAATGCCTCAGGGAACAAAGGCACTCGGCCTTAGGGTATGAGCTAAGCGTTGATGTACGCTACGGGGTGAGCACCCAGTCAATCTAGGAGCCCAGACCCTCTCCTAAGTTATATCTTCCATTTAGTCCGGAGGCTAGGGCAGATAACCCCGAGCAATATCTTTAAACAACATAAGAAAATTGGTAAGTCACTTAACCAACAGTATTTGTAGAGCAGCATATCCTAGGGGTGGTCCTACACCAGTGAACCCGGGGACTGACAAAAGAGCACTACCTAGTACTTCTGGAACTACCGTTCCCCTGTATAAGTACTAGTGCTTGGATGAGGCTGCTAATACACATTCCCCCACACTTGAGCTCTGGAATGAGAGAAATTACCTCACCCCTCAGAACCCAGGCAGAGAGGGCCCAGAAATTAAATTACATCAAAGATATAAGAGCTGGGGGTGCAAAAGAAAAAAAAATTCCAATCGGACTTTGCAGAGCCCTCCACCCCATTGCAGCAATGTGCCATGACAAAACTCTGAGTGAAACTGTCCCAGACCCCACAACCAATACATGTACATTCGAACTAAGTGCCCATTATTGAAGATTCAGGGCATTATTGGCACAGAAGAGTCTGGACAGTATTAAGCATGTGGAGGGAAACCTCTGCCCAGTCCCTCAAACATATAACATACCCACCTTTAAAGCTGCAATCACAGTATTAATAGCGAGATATAAAATGGCAGGTTGTTGAATCAACCTAATGCTTAGTCTTGTTATTGTAAGCCATGTACACCATAGAGAAAACAAGGTGATTATAAAAATGCCCAAAGGGCGCTATCTCAGGTCCAGCTCAAGTCCCAACAGCAGGAAATGGGGATCGCTGGTGGAAATATCATCAAGTTGGAGCAGGAAAACGGTGTAACCACAGGATGGTCCCTCTTGGGACTGACGCTTTGTAACCTTTGGGCCTGTCCATGTGAAATGAGATCCCGCACAAACCGAGGGCAACGACCATCCACTTTGAGAAACATCCTCAAATCTGGAGATCCAAAGGTAACCTTTATTAATCCAAAGTCTCAGAATGTCTATAATCTCAAATACGATTCATGAGCACTAAAACGTGCAGATCCTGCATTTCCAGAACGATGAAGAAGGCTGATCTGTACTCCTCACAGAAATCTTCAGGTCTTCTTTTTCTGGAGCCATTTAGAAATGTCCGCGTGTAGGGGCAGTAAAACATCTCCACATCTCCCTAGGCACTTTCTGGGACCCGGGGCTACTGCCCAAAGTAGCTCTTTCATTTCCTGCTCAACTTGTTCCTCCTTGGTGTCAGGGACCTGGCTCTCTAATGCAGTAAGGTAAGGGGTGGCTGCCAGCAGGGATTCAAACACTTTGATACCCTCTTGATCTTGTATCCAGAACTTTGTGGGATATCTCAGATAGGCCTTGCAGCCTTTTTCTCTTAAGGCCTAGACTACCACCAGGATTCGTTTCCTCTTTGTAAGCATTAATTGGGGGTGGTAATCTTGGTCCAAGTACACCTTCTGACCATCAGATTAAGGTCTCGCTTAGCTCAGCTGGAGGACTTTTTCTTTTGTAGTATAATGTAGAAACTTTACTATGATGGACCGGGGGGGGGGGGGCACCTTTTTGGGGTTTTGGCGCAATGACACAGTGCACTTATTCTATGTCCAAATTGAAATCCTCACCCAGATCTAACTCTATTTTGAACCACGTTTCTACAAAATCTTCCATACTGGGGGGTTCTGCGCCAAAGATCCGAAGATTGTTGCAGCGGGCCCTCGCCTCTACATCTTCTGCCCGCAGGGTTAATTCACACTCCCTGTTATGAAGGTATGCAAGCGATCGTCCGTAAGCCATATGTTCCCTCTGCAGGTTCTCCATGTGGGCCTCTACTGCTGCTGTTCAGGTTTCAAGTTTTTTGAAATCTTTTTGGATACCTGAGATTCTGGCATCTATACAATACAGGATTTTTAGCATCCGGTGCCCATCTGCCTTGGTAAAAGCTGACGCTGCATCTGAGCCCGAACCATTATACTCGTCTCTTGAGGCTGTGATTGCAGATGACCACGAAAGTGCTGGGCTAGTAGGCCTCTGTGAGGCTCTCTCCAGAGATGTACTTCTACTCGTCGCAGGTTTTTTTTTTTTTTGTTGGTGCGCCCCATAATTAAACAAGTTAAACTACAGGAGATCTCTTAAGAATTGTAGGGTTTAGCTCGTGATGGTGACAGATATTGAGAGATTAGCTTGCCTGAGGTAACTGAGCTCTGCCCTAGACCGCCATCTATCACTTGACATCACCGGAAGTCCCGAAACATGTGATTTATTGTTGAATTTATGTTTAAGGAGTTTGAACTTTTTAGTTAAAGAAATGACCGATATTGATGGAAAAATATGATCTTTAATCCTAATAGGCAGACAGAACTGATTCAGAGTTTGTTTTGGATGTTTATAGCAAGCCTCATAAAAATATGATAAAGGAATGACGATGTGAATCATATGGATGAACTAAGCATTCTTGTGGTGAGGGAACAAGTCTTTATTACTGTTTTAAAGTTGGTATATATTATATGAAAATTGAACTAAGTAGGTAAAATTTTATTTATACAGTAATACAGCCATTAGGGTTTTGAAAATCCCTGTTTACAAAGAGTAATTTTCTCAAAATTAATTTGTAAAAAAATTATTTTATAGATGCAGTGTTTCTCATTGATGAAGGACTGTGGTCCAAAACGTTTTGGAACTGTTATGAACACTGTACTTCAACACCATATCTAATGATTTTTGACCAGTGCCATATTAATTAATAATAAAAAAAAATATATATATTTACTGATTACACTGGTGAGTTGGCTCTACTTCTGCCAATTTGTCTTTCTTGTCTGATGTGCCTTAATTGGTAGAGAGCTACTCCCTTAATAAGTGTTTTTGTTTTAGCGAGGTTGGCTGGACTGGACCTTCTTGTATAGAGTTTCACCTTAACCAGGTGATTAATCTCCCGTTGTACTTCACCATTCACACCTCTGAGGCCACGCACAGGCTTCATACGTTGGACCTGCGGCTAGCACTCGCTTATTATAAGGACTGCATGGCTGGAATTCGGGGAGAGATTCGCCAGCTGTTTGACAACTCTGCTGAAGCCGCACCTGGCAGACCTGCAGCCAAGCGGATGACTGGCAGGCAGATCACATCCTGCATTGATCTCTGCTATAAACTGGCGGTTAGGGAAGCCTCCCAGAGGGCTGATTCCCCCCGCCATACTGCTGTCTCAGTGGCTGCTTCCAGGGACGTCCCTGTCCTGGAAATCTGCAGGGCTGCTACCTGGAGGTCAGCACACACCTTTATTTCCCATTACCACACTGACCTAGAGTCATGCTGGGATGCTGGTTTTGGGGCCTCAGTTCTCCAGTCCTTATTTCCTAAGTAGAGGGTGTGTGCCTTGCCTCTCTTCTCCCAAAGAACTGCTAGGAGTCTGCCAGAAGTGTAGCTAGAACATTCTATCCATGTCCCTAGAAAAAACAGGTTACTCACCTGTAACAATAATTCTAGTGGTATATGATGTTCATCCACATGGACCCCAGTCGACCTCCCTTGGCTTTGGTGCACAACTCTACTTCCAGCAGGCAAGATCTGACGTCATGGGATGGAACCGAGAGAGTTACCATGTGGGTGGGAGAAGCCAGCTTAAAGACTTTCCCGGCATCATCTTAAAAGGAAAGGACACTGCCAGAAATGTGGATGATCATATACTACTCCTAGAACTGCTGTTACAGGTGAGTAACCTGTCTTATTTGGGCATTGAATAACTGTGTTTTGGGGATTATTGATGCAAGGAGTGCTGCCCATTCATACTGTATATTGTTCCACTCCATCACATACCCTCCCCGTCAGAGACATGCCTGTGGCACGCTCGGTAAGGTCCATCAGAGATCAACCCTTCCAAGAGAAAAAAATATGTATTGCCATGCTGGGTACCTGCCGGGTGGCGCACATCAAATGAAAAAGGTTGCAGTGCCAAACACCATCTGGTGACATGGGCATTGGTATCCTGCATAGCACGTGGCCAGCCACTTAAGGGATCGTGGTCAGTGACAAGGGTATACTTCCATCCCAACAGGTAGTAGCATAGGGTGACCACTGCCCACTTCACTGCTGACATTCTTTTTCCAGCGTGACGTAGCGCTGTTCCCAGGGGAAAAGTTTGCGAGCTAGATATAGGATCAGGTGAATCCTATCCTACAAGTCTTGTGATAACACTGACCCCAGACCCACCTCAGAGGCATCTGTGTACAAAATAAAGGTACGGTTAAAATGTAGACCTGCCCCTCACACAGCACATTTTTGATTGTCTGAAATGCCGTCTTGACACTCAAGTGACCAGCGAACTTTATTCACGGTGGTTTTCTTGGTCAGGTCAATCCTTGGGTTAGCAAGGCTTGAGAATTCTAGAATGAACAGGTGGTAATACCCTGCAAATACAAGAAAGGTCCTAACCTGCTTCTTAGTAGTTGGGATGGGACAGTCTGCTAGGGCCTCTTCTGTATCGATAACTGGGCTTATATGGCCAGTCTCAACCAGAACCCCAAGTATTTTGTCTCCTGCCACCTTAGGATGCATTTTATGGTATTGTCCATGAGACCTGCCTTCCTGAGTGACTGAAGTACCACAGCCATATCTTGCAGGTGTCTGTCCCAGTCAGGGCTAAATATGACAGCATCATCCAGGTACGCTGCTGCATACAGCCTGTGGGGACGGAGGATGTGGTCCATCATTCTCCGGATTGTGGTCGGGGCTACATGTAATCCAAAAGGAAGCATGGCAAATTGACATAGGCCAAATGAGGTGACAAAGGCTGTATCATCTTCAAGGATATCGCTTTCATCTGGCCACACCTACCAGGCACTAGGAACACACGGAAACATTTGCAAGCAGTTGGCCAGGGGTCATCCATGACGATGTCTTACATCAGCATATACATAAATGTGGGCGGCTCCTCCTCTACTCAGTTCTGTTGCCACAGTTGATCTGTGTCCGTCGGACCGCTGTGAAAATGCCGCTGCAATAGCAGTTGTCTATTTCCAGCCATGAAAGTAATCACTTTCATAGTGATTTTTCGACAACTTGCATGTCGAAATAACCACCAAAACGATTCCGATACTATGAGTGTGGATACAGGATCTATGCTGGAGACTCCCATGGTGTCTGTGTCTGCAACTTAGGCCTAGACCACAATGTGAAAACCTGGGAAATTTGCTGGGGATTTAACTCTGCAACCAGGCGATACCGTAAAGGGGCTTTGGACAAGTTTATTCCCCAAAAGACTGTAGCCAGAATGGAGAAGGAGCTCCAACAAAAGACAACAACTTCCTTGGCCCAGTCCACCAAATCGCGGTCATCTAAATCCTGGGAAAAGGCATCTGGGAGTCACAAGCATTGGGAGAAAAAAGAGGCAAAAGCCTCCCCAGTGTGTTCCAGGCCGCCTGTATGCTCTTCAGGTATTACTTCCTGTTCGACGTCATCTGCTCTGGCGGTGGGGCTGACCCCTCCCCCCAGTCATCAGCACAACACAAAGGCCGGGGCTTGACGCTGGCATTACCAGGCCTATTATGGCTGGTACGTCGACTACGGGGGAATCAGCCTCCCTTGTTGACGTCTCCTGTCGCACCCTTTGACCATAGTGGCACCAAACGCTCTGGCAGTCCTCTTATCTTTTTCTGACATAAGACATGTACTGCAAACAATAAATTCAGCACCACCCACCAAAAGAGCTAACAAAGGCACTTACACACAACTCCCTGATGATGCTTTAAGCAAAATCAGTCGGAATGTTTATAGCTTCCACCAGCATCTCTGGAAAGGGGTCGGCACATACAGGTACTCTTTGCATTATAATAAAGCATTTTAGCTGCTACATTTCTTATGTGGCAATACTTTTTTTTCAGCTGTTGTGGTGTGTGGTGCTGGATTTATTCTTTGCAGTTATCACTTATCTTTTGCACAGCCAGAAGTGGGGCAGTCTTGTATGTTTCATAAGACATCTACTGCCTTGCCTCCCTGTTCAAGGGGACCGTCAATGGGGAATATTACTAACCCCCCATTGACACAGCAAGGTACTCCTTTGCCACAGCCGTCTCCTATGCCATCACTGACGCGCTCTTTCTCCTTCCTGTTGACCCTGCTGATGATGAGTATGAGTACAATCCTGATCTTATGATGCAGGATGAGGAGGATAAGGCTGAAGATTATGCAGAGAGTCAGTATGAATGTGGCACTAGATTCACGGTTTCCACATGCAGCGAGGACTCTTGTGAACACAACATGGTTCAGTCCAGCGGATCCTTTCTTCCTTACCACAATGTAGCAGACACCACCTTTGGGAGAAATTTAGGATTCAAACAACATGCAGTCTTGCTATATTATGACAATTGCAGTATGACCGCAGGTTAGAACTGCTCCGGAGGTGAAATAGTTAACTTTCCATGCAGGCATGGAACTTAGAGCGCGAGCACGGTTGAAAAATCTGTCTGTTGTGCTTCAAACGCAAACTGTCAGATTCTTTACTCCGCCTCACTGAACAGTCGCTTCGGAGATTTCTCCTTCTGCTCGGTTCATTTTGTCAGTTTAAAAGTATTATTTTTCGTTTTTTAGCCGAAATTAAACCGCAACTGGTTGGTTCAAGCTCTGTCTGTGGTAATGTAAGTTATAGATAGGTTTTACATTGATTTTTTCTGTGTGGAACTTGTAATTCTTTATCGGTTCGGTTTGAACCGATCAGGTTGTATTTAAAATCTACTAGTCCTTTTTTAGAGAGCGGTTCCCGGTTCTTATCAGTTCTAAAAAAAAAACGGATTTCATTACGGTTTTTTTCACAACCCGTGACACGGTTGGGAACGATAAAGGGTGTCTTGCTTGGTGGATTGCCATAAGCGGGCAAGTTGGTTAGGCTGGCATTATGTCTGAAACCCAAAGAAAACCGGACCCACTGGGTTTCAACACTGTAGTGTTTGTGGGGAAGCTTTTGCTAAGGCTGACCCACACACCACATGTGTCTATTGTCTGGGGTTTGACCACCTCAATTCAGACTGCCAGATTTGTCACAATTTCCCTGCTGCCACCGTAGATAAGAGAGTTGGTAGGCTCGGGGAAAGGGAGGCCAAAAAGTCTGCTGACCCGGATGACCAGCCGAACCAGAGGGAGTGCCCTCTGACCAGGGCGATACTTCCTCGGGCAAACGAAGAACCGGTTCTGAGGAGCCGGTTCCAGCAAAAAGGACTAGAAAGTCAGTTAGTGTAGAGCCAAAAGTTCTCTCCCCAACTGCTGAGGAAATAGCTAAAGCAATTCAAATTGTCCAGTCTCTCTCTCTGGTTCCGACCGAACCGACACCTTCAAGTAAGCGTTCGGTTTGGCCGGTTCCACCGGTTCAAGATTATGATTTTGAGGATTTTTATGAACCGGGGAAGGGGGAAGAGGAATATGAGGAGAGTGAATATGATTTTGAAGATCTGGATGTGCCCATTGATCCGGACATCTCTCCAGATAGACCCCTAGGGGTTTCTCCTCCAAGGCTTTCTGAGTCCCCTTCTCATTTCATGTTTTATAAAAAAGTTGCTGAAACTCTCCAGCTCCCTGTTGAGGAAGCTGTTGATGACCAAGAGGAGCCAGACTATGTAGAAATGATGGATATTCCAGAGTCTAGGAGACTGTCTATTCCTTTGCATAAATCTTTTTGGAAACAGACAGTAAAAGTTTTTAAAAACTCCTCACACTATACCTCCTGTGGATAAAAGGATGGACAAGAGGTATACCTTATCAGGCTCCGACACTGATTTCCTCACTCAACAATGCAGCCATGTGGGGTAGTGCAGGCTGCAGCCTGTGACAGGCTAATATTCCCTAGCTTCCACCCCTGAGAAGGACTCCAGGAAGATTGATGCTATGGCAAAGAAACAGTACATGGCAGCATCTTTGGGACTCAGACAAGCAAATTATATGGCTTATGCTGCTAGGTACCAGAAATCCAGATGGGATACTATGCTGGCCCTAGCAAAACAAGTCCCTGACCAGCTTGCCAGGGAGCTGGAACAGGTGGCTATGGATGGTATTGAGGCATCCAAGGTGCAATTTCATGCTGCAGTGGACTCTAATGATGTTTCATCAAGAGTCATGGCTACATCTGTGGCACTTCGCAGGATGGCTTGGCTCAGATGTACTACCCTGTCTCAGGATACCCAGTCTAAGGCCATGGATTTTCCTGTTGTGGGAAATTCTGTTTGAGGAGCAAACAGAAGAATTACATGAAAAAAATGGATGAATATAGGACCACCTATAGGAGTGCACAGGCCAAGAAAAGGCAGGCCACTCCTCAAAAGCAGCTTCCTAGAGGCAGGGGCAGGCCTTTTCATAGGCCTTTTGACCAAGCCCAAGCTTCCTCCTCCGCCTATGCTCAGAGGGGGTTCTTTAGAGGGAGAGGCAGACTGGGTACAAGCAGGTCTACTTCCACCCCTCAGCCCAAAGCCCCTGCCAAGCAGGCACCCTGATGGGACTGCCAGGGCCGATTCTTCTCTACCTGTAGGGGGCAGGCTGGCTTACTTTGTCCAGGACTGGAAGTCTTTAACATCAGACAAGTGGGTCCTGGAAGTAGTAAGCCAGGGACTGGTTCTCAGCTTCAAAAAATTTCCAAAGCTGAGAACCAGATCTTTTCCACCTGCAACTCCATCAGAGGCACTCGCCCTAGAGGCAGAGTCTCTACCCTCCTGGCTCTCAGAGCTGTGGAAGGGTCCTCCCTACACCAGGGCAAGGTTTGTACTCAGGTACTTCCTTACCCAAAAGACAGGAGAATGGCGGCCCATCCTGGATCTCAGATATTTAAACAAGCACCTTTTAAAGCCAAAGTTCAAGATGGTGACTCTGGAATTATCCTACCCTCTCTAAGGCCAGGGGACTGGCTAGCTTCCCTGGACCTCAAGGATGCCTACTTCCATATTCCCATCAGAAGCTCCCCATGAAGTATCTCAGAGTTAGGCTGCCTCAGGCCACTACCAGTTCAGAGCAATGCCCTTGGCCTCACTTCTGCCCCAAGGGTATTCACCAAATGCCTAGCAGTAGCAGTTGCCTACCTAAGAAGGCAAAAGATTGCCATCTTTCCTTACCTGGACGATTGGCTCATAGTAGGCCAGTCCCCAGACCAGGTCAATTTACACCTTCAGATAACGCAGCAACTGCTTACCTCTCTAGGTTTCCTTCTGAATCTCTCAAAGTCAGTTCTAGAGCCTGTCCAGCTTCTTACCTTCATAGGCGCAGAACTGAACACACAGGAAGCCAGGGCCTTCCTCCCCCTGGACAGGGCAAAGACCCTGGTCTCCCTGGCTTCCTCATTTACCCTGCAGGTCTCCCGGCCAGCAAGGCATTTTCTGCAGCTCCTAGGACACATGGCTGCTTCCACAGCAGTGGTGCAAGGAGCAAGATTTCAGATGGGGACATCCAGTTCCATTTGAGAGCTTTTTGGTCTCAAAGAAAGGATCCTCTTACCAAGTTGATCCCAGTAACTGAACCCTGATCCAAGCCCTACAGTGGTGGCAGGATCAGAGCAACCTGAGACAAGGGTTCCTTTTGTCACTCAGTCTCATTCTCTAATCCTTACCAGATCGTCCCTCTTGGGCTGGGAGCTCACATGGGCGACCTCACCACCAGGGTCTGTGGTCTCCCAGGAATCTCTGCTCCACATCAATCTGTTGGAGCTCAGAGCAGTTTTTCTAGCACTTCAAGCTTTTCCAAATCTGTCCAGAACAAGAATATTCAGGTCAGAACAGACAACACCACTACAATGTGGTACATCAACAAACCAGGGGCACTTCGGTCTGACCTTGTGCACGAGCGATGAAGTTGTGGTGTCTGGCTTACTCCCTGAACACCTCCCTTACGGCAGTTCACCTCCCAGGCAAAGACAATGTCCTGGCAGATGCTCTCAACAAGATTTCCCAGGGCCACCAATGGTCACTGGATCCCTGGTCTTGTGAGTAGTATTTGACGAGATAGGCACCCATAGATAGATCTTTTGCAGCCCCAGACAATCACCAACTTCCTCTTTTTTGGTGCAGGCCCCAGTGTTGGGCTCACTTCCCCTGGATGCCTTAGCCCTCAGTTGGGAGGGGAAGTTTCTCTATGCCTTCCTTCCCTTTCCTCTCCTGTTCAAAGTGCTAGTCAAAATCAGATCCCAATCATGCAAAGTCATTCTGATATCTCCGGATTGGGCCAGACAGCCCTGGTATCCACTCCTGCTGTCCTTAGCAGTCCATCCTCCCCCTGTCCCTTCCCAGGAATCACAATCTGTTAACCTGTGCCCAGGGAAGGGTCTGGTACCCGAATCTCAAATCTCTCAATCTCAAGGCTTGGTTCTTGAAGAGTTAGAGTTTGCTGATTTACACCTTTCCCAAGGTGTAATGGATATCCTGAAGGCCGCAAGGAAGCCTTCCACCAGGGCTACTTACAATTCCAAATGGAAAAGGTTTTCCATATGGTGCTCGGAAAAGCCTATTTCCCCAGTCTCTGCTGATCTACCCACAGTCCTGGATTATATGGTCCACCTGAATTCTTTGGGGCTGAGACCAGCTACCCTAAAGGTGCACTTGGCAGCTGTCTGCTTTTATTTCAGCAGGTAAATCCTCTTCTCTTTCAGCTCATCCTGTATTTTCCAAGTTTTTTAAGGGGTTGTTTCACACCAACCCTCCATTCAGGGATCCTGCCTCTGCCTGGGATCTTAATGTTTGCATTGCTCAGCTTATGCAGCCCCTTGAGCCCTTGTCTTCAGCTGAGCTCAAGTACTTGACTTGGAAAACTGTGTTTTTGGTAGCCATCACCTCTGCCAGACGCATAAGTGAATTACAAGCGTTGTCAGTGGAGAAGGAGTTTATCTCTCTTCACAGAGATAAGGTGGTCCTTCGGACTAACAGAAAGTTCCTGCCTAAGGTGGTTTCAGATTTCCACCTTAATCAATCTGTTTCACTTCCAGTGTACTTCACTGACCACTCCTCCTCTGGGGAGAGGAGGCTGCACAGCCTAGATGTGAAGAGAGCCCTTAGTTACTACATAGAGCGTACCAAGGGTCATAGGTTTGACTCCCTCCAACTGTTCCTCACCTATGGTGAAGTTGGTAAAGGGAAGCCAGCCACTAAAAGATCCATTGCCAGGTGGATTGTCTCTTGTATCCAATTCTGCTATGAGAAGTTGGGTAAAGTTTCCCCTCAGGCCTGAGGGCTCACTCTACCAGAGGGTACAGCTACTTCTCTGGCTGCTGCCAGAACATTCTTATTCTAGAAATATGTCAAGCAGCTACCTGGAAAACAGTTCACACTTTTACCAAGCATTACTACGTGGACAGCCAGGCTAGGGTGATGCTCGGTTTAACACAACCCGTGCTTCAGAGCCTATTTCCTAGGTAGGTTCTGTCCCTCCTCCATGAAGTACTGCTGTGTAGTCTGCAATTGTCATAATATAGCAAGACTTCATGTTGTTTGAAGAAAAAATTACTCACCTTAGTAATGTTGTTTCTTCTAATGGAGTCTTGCTATATTATGATCTCCCTCCTCCTGCCCTCTCAGAACCTCTGTTTTGGGGATGTGTGGGGGCAGTACAGGGTTAACACTTTGATGCCCACCTTGTTGTTTTTCACCTACCTTTTTGGGTGAATTGGTGTTGTGTTTTGCATTTGGGTCTCCTGACTTGAGTCTTTGTTTTAGACCAAAATGAGTGTTTATGTTAGTAGCCAGTTGGCTAGTGTGGTTTACAGCTTCCACACAGAACCCTAGTGAGTTTTAGCTCGTAAAGATCTGACAGTTTGCGTTTGAAGCACAACAGACAGAGTTTTCAACCAAGCTCGCGCTCTAAGTTCCATGCCTGCATGGAAAGTTAACTATTTCACCTCCGGAGCAGTTCTAACCTGCGGTCATACTGCAATTGTCATAATATAGCAAGACTCCATTAGAAGAAACAACATTACTAAGGTGAGTAATTTTTTCTTAGTGTCATTTCTTACTTTCTCTTCATTCTTTCAACGACAGGAACCCTCCTTATTGTCAGTAATGTAAGAAAATGAGCTGCTATCAATTATGGGAGCACAGCTAGTCGAGGTACCATTCTCATTGTACAAGGTCAAGGGATTTCCATGACTGATTGCCTTAGTTTCAGGTCAGACCATTTGGGGAGTCTACCAGCAGGCCAGCAAAGACTCTGTGGGAGCAGCTGGTCGAGCTGCTAAAGGCTTATGAGCCTATTGAGCAGCTGGTTGACCCTGCCGGCTATGAGCTGAGTGAGAATGAGAATTTGTCTCTCATTCAGATGCCAGTGTTGCCTGGGTCCGGGTCGACTGTGCCTCCAGTCAAGCCCCTCTGGTGCTGCCCTCTCCAGTTGACCACATTGACATCGCAGTGCTTTTCATGCTCACTATCAATGCCAGCACCATCATCGCCACTGACAGTCAATGTCCAGGTTTTTTTTTTTTTTTAAACTTTCTACTTTTGTACACCTCCCTCACCCCGAAGCTACGCTTCTTCGGGAGACACCTAGGTACCACTCCACGACTGCCTCAACTGAATCCCCAGGGGTTCCCCCATGGAGCCATGGATATACCCCCGAGGTGGTTACAGGACAGGACCCCCATGCCCCGATAACTTTCAATGTCTCGTCAGGTCCCCCGGTGGTCAGGCAGGCAGTCGTAATTAGGGTCTGTACCGGTGCTCCATCTACCCATGCTCTGGCGGTGTGTTTTTCCTCCTTTCTGAGGAAGTGGTCGGCGCCCTGATGTCAAGGTGTGCTCGCCAACATCCGCCACTCCCAACGCTTGCTAGGCCTCTGGCTTCCGCTGGGAAGGCCAGTCAAGCACCGAGCGAGTGCCCCCTTCTTCCCTTGCCGACCCCTGACAGCCCAGGCTCGTTCCTGAACCCAGGTTGCCAGCGTGACACGCGGTGTGGCGTCCAGCGCTTCAACCATCGGCACCACCGGGCCAGCCGTCGGTGTCGAGTTTATCATCATTGTCTGGCTTACCTTAAAAACCTTTCAACATGACTTTGACTGCCTCCAAACCTGGCTTTTGAACAGCAGAATGGTCTGCAACACAAAAAAACAAACACACACACACAAAGTCTTTTCAGGAATACACAAGAGATCAGCACGCTTTCCTTTTTTCATCCACAGTCTCGATGGCATCATGGTTGAGCCAGTTCCCTCATTTTAGATACCTAGGAGTCATACTTGACAGCACCCTCTCTTTTGTCACCTTCATTAACAACCTCATTAAAACTATTCACCACTCTTGGAGCCCTGGTCAAGAGGTACCTGATCCCTGAAACCAGCAGTTTAGTTGCCCACAGTCTTCTTTTCTAGGAATGTGGATATGGTGCACTATCCACACTTCTGGCAGTACTTCCTTTCCCTTTAAATCTTGCCAGAAGGTCTTCACGCTAGCTTCTCCCACCCACCTAGGTGATAACCCTCTCGACATCGCCTCGTGACATCTGATCTTCCTTTCTGCTGGAAGCATCAGATTCCCTCCTTCGCAGCTCAGCGCTAGGTGTAGGCCCAAACAGCCTTTCTTGGTTTTCGAGTTTTCTTCTAACCCTTTCTTCAAACTTTTCGAAATTTCTTTGTTCGCCATGGAAAGCGAGGAACCCAAATCAGATCCTGGCTTCAAGCAATGCTCAACGTGCACCCAGAAAATGTTGTGCACCGATCTGCACTCCAAGTGCATCTACTGTTCAGAGGCCCATCATGGCTCGCAGGCATGCAGCCTGTGCTGGACCCCTCGGCCCCCCCACGTTGGAGGACCATTATGCCCACCTTATCATGGGTCATCCGGACCAATGGGATCTGCCTGTTAAGTCCAAGGATGCCCACAAAGTGATTTCTGCAGCATCCAGTTCGGCTGCACAGCTTGCCGCCTTTGAGGAGGCTGTGACCCAGGCCGCTTCAAGCGCTGCTTTCTCCGGTGGGTTTGGGTGCCTTGTTTACCAGGGCATTCCAGAACTTGTGCCAGTCTCTCTCCTCTTCCCCCCCCCCTTCCCAAGGGTCCAAATCTTCAAGGGACTCCAAATCTTGAGAAGTCCCACCTCAGGTCGTGGGATCGAGAGTGGGCTCGCTCCTCCCGTTCTTGCGCTTCTGCTCTGGATCATAACAGGCAGTCCCCAGATGGACATGGAGCACTCCAGGGACGTGTCCATTCAGACATTCCAGGACTTGGGACTAATGGTCAACCTGGACAAGTCTGAACTCATGCCAAAGCAGGCGATCCTGTTCATTGGAGCCGAGCTGGAATCCTACCAGGCCTGGGCTGGCTTTACCTTGGACCAGGCAGAGGAGTTGTTCTCTTTTGGCCACTCATTTCATGTTGGGCAGTTGTGCTTGGCCCAGGACTTCCTCTGATTTCAGGGGTTTATGACCACTATGACTGCTGTGGTATGCAGGGCCCACTGGCATATGCATTCCATTCAGTGGGAATTGTGGCACCAGTGTAGCACATCAAAACTTTTTAGGACTTGTCCAACCGCAGCTTAAGCTGAATTTGCACTTGACCCTCATTCTTTAAATCAGTTCTGTTTTTGTAATTGTCCATCAAGGAAATTTACTTGTCCCAGACACAGAACAAATGAGTTTGCACACCCCTGCACCAGTCTTCACAGTTGCATGCTAACCTTAATTGGCCAGTTCGGGTGACTCCACTGATGCAGGGTGCATTCAGATGGTAGCTGTCTTCCCCGAACCTCTAGAAGAACATTCATTTGTCTGAGCAGAACAGCCACTCACCTTGGTGCCCGGTGTGTTAGGGTGTCGGGTGTACATCTGTTGGATCATAGACCCATAGACACACAGTTCAGCAGGTTATGTTGCTGTTATATTTATTATTTGATGCATTTTTATTGATAAACCTATGTTCTTTCATTACCAGAGTTGGGAACAATGGAATTATGTTCCAATTGGATATTAAGGGGATACGTGATGGCCCGGTGTGTGTGATACATAGGTATCAGTTTTATACAATAGGGCTCTGTTTTTAGTTTATTTTCTTTAATTTTTTGTTTTAGTGGTGTGGGGGGGGAGTGACGTGTACACTGTGCTGGATATCTTCACAGTGTACACATCACAATCTAGTTACCACACTGTGCTTGTGATACAGCTTTTTATTTGATATCACATCACTTCACCCCTATTGTATAAAACAGGGTATCAAAAACACTTTATTGCTGGAGAGATGATTCTGCTTGATATACTGATAAATCGGCTATAGTTTTTATATCCTCTGGATGGACAAAGAGCTTGCTTAGGGATATTCCTTTTGTTGCTTATGAATCGACCACCAACACTCCAGTTGGGACACTTTCAGACTGGCCTCTGTAAAAGTGAAAAAGAGACAGGTTTTACATTGATTACAGCAAGCACTTAATGGATTTTTATTATTTTATTGTTAGTTAACCATTGGTTGATATTGTCATGATTTTTGTAAAAATCTGTATCATCCTGTCTGTTGATCTCAATAAACTTAGCAAGTTCAACAAAAAAAAAAGTGATTACACTAACTTGTTAAGCAGTGGACTAATGTTAAGTCATTAAGTTGTACCTTTAAGCTGCAACTCCGGGACCTCTAGGGTACCTACTCCTCTCGTTCTACAATCAAACATTTTGTCTGGGCTGTCATGGTGGAAAGTTACCGGCCACAACAGCTTTTTCTGATTTGTTCCATATAATGCTAAATTTCTGACCATCACCTGCTATAGAAGCCTGGGCTCTTTCAATCTTAAGACATCCTATTAGGTTGTGGGCCCACTGCTGTATGGATTGGTGGGGGGGGGGGAGGATTTTTCGAAATCCAACATTCTGCCAGAGTTTAGTGAGCATTAATAAGTGGCAGTGACCAAAGGCCTAGGTCTTGCTTAAGTGCAACTCTGGCTGGATCCGCACCTAGGATAAATTCCAAAGGAGATCAAGGTGGGGTTGCCTCCAGTACCAATGTCATGATCCTATGCACCTCATGCCAATAGTGCAGGATTCTAGGGCACATCAATGTCATATGTATAAAATTGCCCTCCACAGCCTTGCATCTTGGGCATAGCCCTGATCTTTCTGGGTTAAACTGGTGCAGCCTTACTGGTGTAATATAAGCTTTATATAGGAAATTATATTGGGTCTGTCTCAATCTGTTATTCCTAGAGCAGTTGTTGAGGTGCCTAATGGCAGTCTACCATATCTCAGGGGTGACTTCAAGTCCCAGGTCATGTGCCCAAGCCTTCTGGATTGTCTCAGAGGGACAATCACCCCCTCCTTGAAGTATCTTGTAGAAGAATGAGAGAGGTTTTGTAAGTGGCCTATAGATTTCCTCCTCAAAAGGGTCTTCCTCTACCCTCAGAGACTGGGAAGTGGGCAGGCTAGACAGTATGTGTCTGACCTGGAGGTATATAAAGAATTAACCAGGAGCAAACAGCCATTGCCACTGGAGCTCGCCGTGTGGATTGTCCCCCCCACCCCCAGTACAGTTGACAAATGCATTTTGGCCCCTTCCTTTCCCATTTGAGCAGGCCACTTTGCAGGAATACATTATACCCTTGGGTGTGCTTTGGTGTGGCCCATATAGAGGCATATTGGGGCCGCATTGCAGGAATTCCCACTGCCCCTTGAGCCGACTTCCATACCCCAAGAAGTGTTTTTGTGAAGGGATTAATGTCTGATTTTTTTTTTTTTTTTTGCTGAGGTGCTAACATACAAGTGAAAAGAAGATCCCTCCTCAGGTCTCCCTCTCCACACTTGCTCTCAATCTACATACAGAGGGACATGTTTTGGGACTGGCCCACTGGTAGATAGGCCAACTGCGCTGCCCAGTAGTATGCCCAACAAGTAGGCAGCCCTGCTCCACCTGCTGCTGTGGATTGTTGTAGAATAGAATGCTGTATGTGGGTGTTCTTCTTTGGAACTTATGAATGACACTGTTCAGTTGATTAAAGAACCAGTCGGGCACATGAACCGGCAGAGACTGCAACAGATACAGGCATCGTGGCAGAATATTAATTTTTACTATAGCTACCTGATTCAGAAGTGTCAGTAGATCCATCCATCTGTCACACTGCTGTGTAATTTTGATGAGTAGTAGTCCGTAGTTTAGGAAGTATAATTGTGAACTCCTGGATGAGATATATATACATGCAAATATTTAATTCTATTAACCACCTGGGCCCCCAGAGCATTCTGTATTAGGAGATTTCTGTCCCTATCCTCACTTTTGGTCAAGTTTATTTTCTGTCTCGAGAGGGACAGATATTCATTTAAGATGTCATGTGTATGGGGAAGGCTGGTAGACTGGTCCCGAAGATATAAGAGCAAGTAATCGGCAAACAGTCACTTTGTGCTCCCCCTGTTTACCAAAGTCCTCCACTTCTGGGTGTCATCGTATGGTTGCAGCCAATGGTTCTTGTGCTAAAACATGTAGCAGAGGGGAAAGGGGGTAACCCTGTCTTGTCCCACTGTGTGACTCAAATCCAGGAGATAATGAACTGCTAACCAAGATCTGGGATGTGGGATTTTAATACAGAGTTTGAATCTGGGATAGCATGCCCGTGCCCACCCCAAACACTTGTAAAGCTGCAAACCTATATCCCCATTCTGTGCAGTCAAAGGCCTTTTCTACTTCCAAAGCCAGAACCGTTGTCCCATGTGATTTGCTTATCTCTGCTCACAGGGATACTATGTTAAGGGTTTTCCTGATATTGTGCTTCCTTTGTCTACCCTGCATGAATCCACTTTGGTCAGAATGTATGATTTGTGGCAAGAGGGGTTCTAACCTAGCTGCAGTTATTCTGGCCAGGATATTATAGTCTGATGTTAATAAGGAGATTGGACTTTAAGAGAAGCATAGTACGGGGTCCTTGCCTGGCTTAGGGAGCACACTTATTACGGCAGACCACATAGTGGGGGGCAGCTGCCCTTTTTCTATACTTTCCCCATACACATCATATAAGGGATCTAGGAGCACATGATGGAGACCTTCAAGCACCTTAAAGGCATAAACAAGGTGCAGAGGAGCGTCATCTTTCAATATAGAAGTACAAGAACGAGGGGCCACAATATGAGATTGGAAGGGTTAGAGTACAGGGGAATGCAAGGATGTTTTTCTTCACGGAAAGGATGGTAGACATATGGAATAGTCTGCCACAGGAGGTGGTGGGAGCAAACACAGTGGAGGGTTAAACATGCATGGGACAGGCATAAAGGAACCTGGGGGAGGAGTAAAGAAGAGAGCCGTTGACCAAGTAGGGTCAAGAGCTGCAGAAGGATAGGCTTATGGGCAGACTGGATGGGCCTGCAGTCCTTACCTGCTGACAGTTTCTATGTTTCTATGATTGGAAGGCTTTAAAGAAGTCCATCGGTAGACTATCTGGGCCCGGTGCCTTGCCTTTCTTCAGTTTCTTAATGGTGTGTACTATTTCTTGTCTTTCCAGAGGCCTATCGAGGGATTCAGAGACTCCAACCTCCATTACAGTCACCGAGGCCCTCTATAGGAACTCTTGTAGCTAGTCAGGAGCTGGCGGCACCTCAGAGGAGTAGAGATCCCTGTAGAAGCCAGTGAAGGCTTGCCCAATGGAGCCACTGTCAGTGGTCATAACTCCAGTGGAAGTCCTTATACAGGGGATAGTACGTTCCCCTTCCCTTTTCTTAAGTTGCCAGGGCAAAATGTTTCCTACTTTGTCTCCATCAAAATAAGGGCCAACCCTCCCCAAAAGCAGGTTACATTCCATTTGGGAGCAGCTGATAGTATTGTATCTAAACCTGAACTGTTAGTCTATTGTACAACCCTGATGTGGGGCAAGCCATATGTTCCTTTTTGAGCTCCACTATTTTTGCCTCTAGGTAATTCACATCTGCATGTTCAACTTTTGTTTTGTGTGTGCTGCAAAGGATATGGTTTGCAGTCTGATAAATGCTTTAATGCTTCCCACCTGGCAGCATGAGCATTGCGGCCTTTTGTTTGCTTCCAGATATTCTGAAGTGGCTGATTGAATGTACCATAGGTAAGCACCACTAGTTAAAAGTGTTGGGTCAAGCTTACATTGTTTGGAGGGGGTCCTCCACTTCCCAGTTGCACCTGGGCAGAAAGGGTTGCATGGTCCAAAATTAAAATTGGTTCATATTTGACTTGTGTTGTCTGTGAAACAAAGCAGTGGGAGACTAGCAGCCTATCGAACCTGTCATAGGCAAGGCCATAAGAATTTTACGGCCCCAGAATTTTGTCCAGAACTTGCAACTTACCGCAGAACTGACTGTTCTTGGTGATTCTTTATTAATATTTCCATTTATCCATAGAACCTGGTTCCCTTCCCCGCTTTTTATATCCAAAACCCCTCTATGCTCAGAATGTGATGTTATCAATGCTATAACATCATACATTAGCTAATGAAATGGCTGCATTCTGCCACAGAAATGAATAGTCACTTATCTACAATAGCTCCGACTGCCAGAGGCGGTGCCACAGTACATCATAGAAACATAGAATTTGATGGCAGATAAGGACCGCTTGGCCCACCCAGTCTGCCCATTTCCCTTTCTAATGCATAAGCTGCAGATCCTAGTTAACCAACAGCCAACTTTTTCCCACCCCCACCCACTAGAATTGCCTTATGACTGTCCCACGCATTCTTGAAATCCACCAGTTTTTAACTCCACAACCTCCTCAGGAAGGCTGTTCCATGCATCCACAACCCTCTCTGTGAAAAAAATACTTCCTCACATTACCTCTGAGTCGTCCCCCCTCAATCTTCAAATTGTGCCCCCTTGTTCTCGCACACCTCTTTTTTTGAAAGATGTTACCCTCTTGGACTTTGTTGATTCCCTTGAGGTACTTGAAAGTTTCTATCATGTCTCCCCTCTCCCTCCTTTCCTCGACGCTATACATATTGAGCTCCTTTAGTCTCCCTTCATATGTCTTCTGGTGCAGAAACTGCACCATCTTAGTTGCCCTTCTCTGGACCGCCTCCATCCTGTCTGTGTCTTTACGGAGATTGGGTCTCCAGAACTGCACGCAGTACTCCAGATGGGGTCTCACCAGTTGTCTGTACAGAGGGATAACAACTTCCTGTTTTCTGCTGGTGATGCCTCTCCCTATTCATCCCAGTATCCCCCCAGCCCTCCTTACTGCCCTTTCACATTGCTTGCCCACCTTTAGGTCATCAGATATGACTACCCCCAGGTCACTTTCCATTTTTTGTTGTTGTTAGTATCTCACTCAGCATGGTGTACTCTTCCCCTGAGTTTTTGTTTCCCAGGTGCATTGCTTTGCACATCTTAGCATTGAGTCTAAGCTGCCATACAATTGACCATTCCTCCGGCCTTGCCAAGTCCCTTCTCATCCTTTCCACTCCACCTTGTGTATCAACTCTGTTGCAGATCTTTGTGTCGTCTACAAAGAGACATACTTTTCCTTCCAGTACCTCTGCAATGTCGCTTATAAAGACATTAAAGAGGACCGGTCCTAGTACTGAACCCTGCAGTACCCCACTAGTAACCCCCCTTTCTTCAGAGTGGAATCCATTTACTGTTACCCTTTGTGTCCTGTTCTCCAGCCAATTCTTTACCCAGGCTACCAACTTGGGACCCACTCTCAGGCTGGCCAGCTTGTATATTAATCTTTTGTGTGGGACTGTGTCAAATGCCTTGCTGAAGTCTAGGTAGGCCATGTCCACAGCCCCTCCTTGATCTACTACTTTGGTCACCCAGTCAAAGAACTCTATTGGATTCGTCTGACATGACCTTCCTGCTGTGAATCCATGCTGCCTTGGGTCCTGTGCCCCTCTGGCCTCTAGGTACTCGACAGTTCTTTCGTTCAGAAGTGATTACATCATTTTCCCCAATCACTGAGGTTAAACTAACAGGTCTATAGTTTCCTGCTTCTGCCCTGCTCCCACTTTTGTAAAGTGGAATAACATCAGCCCTCCTCCAGTCCTCAGGTACCACCCCACCCTCCCATGATTTGTTAAAGAGGGTAGTCAGTGGTGTCACTAGTTCTACCCTTAGTTCTTTTAGAATTCTGGGATGAATCCCCTCAGGCCCCATTGCTTTGTCCACCTTCAGTTTTAAGAGTTTTTCAGAACCCTTTCTTCTGTGAATGGGCTGGTATCAACCCCCGTATCTTGAGTGTTTCTATTGTTTGGTTTAGGTACCTCCCCCCTCTTCATTTGTGAATACTGAGCAAAAATA
This sequence comes from Neoceratodus forsteri, assembly GCA_016271365.2. Taxonomy (NCBI): domain Eukaryota; kingdom Metazoa; phylum Chordata; order Ceratodontiformes; family Ceratodontidae; genus Neoceratodus; species Neoceratodus forsteri. The sequence goes on along the minus strand of CM057454.1, from coordinate 353,470,703 downwards.
TTTGTTTAATATCTCTGCCTTTTGACAGTCACTCTCTGTCCACCTCCCCTCCCCATTATTAAGCCTCACTATCCTTCCCTTGGTCTTCCTTCACTCCCTGATGTACCTATAAAAGGTTTTATCCCCCTTCTTATCTGAGTTGGCTATATTTTCCTCGGTTTAGGCCTTTGCTGTTCTGACTGCCTTCCCAGTTTCCTTTTGCTTTAATTGATACAATTCTCTGTCCTGCTCCTTCTGTGATTCCTTGTACTTCCTGAATGCTTTATTTTTCTCCCTGACCTTCCCTGCCACCTCCTTTGAGAACCATAGTGGTTTCTTACATCATTTTATTTTGTTTATTTGCATCACACAAAGGCTTGTTGCCTCTGTGATGGCAGTTTTGATTACTCCCCATTGCTCTTCCACTCCTCCTTCCTGCACTTTTGCTAGTGCATTCCTTAAGCACTCATCCATTTTGACAAAGTCAGTCCTCCTGAAGTCCACACACACGCACAGTGATATTTGCTCAACCTGCACTACAGCCTAATACAATTTTCATTCTTAATTTATTACACTAGGGCCAACGTAAACAAAACCTTGACAATAGCATAGACCTGTTAAGTCCATACCTTACTTTATACAAACTTATTTTTGCCTTTAAGGTATAGAGATGCCATCTGAAATGAATAACTGGTAAAATTAATTAACCTGTAATTTTTAAGAAAAATAAAGTAATTATACCCAGAAAAGTGAAATATAATAATGTGTAGACCTGTTGAAAGAATAGACCTGTTAAATAATTGCGCTGTAGAAACAGAAACATAGAAACATAGACTTTGACAGCAGATAAGGACCGCTTGGCCCATCTAGTCTGCCCATTTCCCTACCTACAAGATAGGCCGCAGATCCTAGTTAACCAACATCCTGTTTCTTCCTACCCCCACAAGAATTGCCTTATGTCTGTCCCATGCATTCTTGAATTCTCCCACAGTTTTAGACCCCACAACCTCCTCAGGAAGGCTGTTCCATGCATCCACTACTCTCTCTGTAAAAAAAAAAAAAAAATACTTCCTCACATTGCCCCTGAACCGCCCCCCTCTATCTTTAAATTGTGTCCCTTTGTTCTTGCACATCTCTTTTTCTGAAAGATGCCTACCCTCTTGGACTTTGTTGATTCCACTGAGGTACTTATAAGTTTCTATCTTGTCACCCGCTCCCTTCTTTCCTCAAGGGTATACATATTAAGCTCCTTTAGTCTCTCATCGTATGGCTTCTCTTGCAGACTCTGCACCATTTTATTTGCCCTCATCTGGACTGCCTCTATCCTGTCTATATCCTTACGGAGATGGGGTCTCTAGAACTGGACGCAGTACTCTAGATGGGGTCTCACCAACTGTGTGTACAGAGGGATAACAACTTCCTGTTTTCTGCTGGTGATGCCTCTCCCTGTGCATCCCAGTATCCCCCCAGTCCTTCCTACTGCCTTCTCACATTGCTTGCTAACCTTAAGGTCATCTGATATGATTACCCCCTTGTCCCTTTCCTTTTTTGTTGTTGTTACTACCTCCCCCCCTTTGTGTATTCTTCTCCTGGGTTCTTGTTTCCCAGCTGCATTATTTTGCACTTCTTTGCATTGAATCCTAGTTGCCATACTTCTGACCATTCCTCCAACCTTGCCAAGTCCCTTCTCATCCTTTCCACGCCTCATTGTGTATCAACCCTGTTGCAGATCTTTGTGTCATCTGCAAAGAGGCATACTTTTCCTTCCAGTCCCTCTACAGTGTCATTTATAAAGACATTAAAAAGGACTGGACCCAGTACTGAACCCTGTGGTACCCCACTAGTAGCCCCTCTTTCTTCAGAGTGGACTCCATTTTCAATTACCTTCTGTATCCTGTTGTCCAGCCAATGTTTTACCCAGGCTACCACCCTGGGACCCACTCCCAGGCTGGTTAATTTGTCTATTAATCTTTTGTGTGGGACTGTGTCAGATGCCTTGCTAAAGTCTAGGTAGGCCATGTCCACAGCCCCTCCCTGGTCTACTACTTTGGTCACCCAGTCAAAGAAATCTATTAGATTCGTCTGACATGACCTTCCTGCTGTGAACCCATTCTGCCTTGGGTCCTGTGCCCCACTGGCCTGTAGGTACTCAACAATTCTTTCCTTCAGAAGAGACTCCATCACTTTCCCTACCACAGAGGTAAAACTGACAGGTCTGTAGTTTCCTGCCTCTGTCTTGGTCCCACTTTTGTGAAGGGGAATCACATCCGCCTTCCTCCAGTCCTCGGGTACCACACCATTCTCCCATGATTTATTAGAAAGAGTAGCCAGTGGTTTCACTAGTTCTCCCCTTAATTCTTTTAGAATTCTGGGGTAAATGTCATCAGGCCCCATTGCTTTGTCCACCTTCAATTTTAGGAGTTCTTGCAGAACCCTTTCTTCTGTGAAAGGGAGCGACCTCCCCTATCAAGAGTGCTTCTGTTAATTGGATTAGGCACCTCCCCCTCCTCTTTTGTGAATACTGAGCAGAAATATTCGTTCAGTATCCCTGCTTATTCACTGTCCCCCTCTGCCCACCCACCGTTCATTCTATTCAGACTCACTATCCATCCTTTTGTCTTTCTACGCTCGCTGATGTACCTATAAAAGGTTTTATCCCCCTTCTTAACCGAGTTGGCTATCTTTTCCTCAGTTTGGGCCTTTGCTAATCTGACTTCCCTCCCTGCTTCCATCTGCCTTAACTGGTACAGCTCTCTGTCCTGCTCCTTCTGTGTTTTCTTATACTTCCGGAATGCTATCTTTTTCTCCCCGACTTTCCCAGCCACCTCTTTTGAGAACCATAGTGGCTTTTTCTTTCATTTTGATTTGTTTATTTGCTTCACACAAAGGCTTGTTGCCTCTGTGATGGCAGTTTTGATGATTCCCCATTGTTGCTCCACCCCTCTTTCTAGCCTGTTTGCTAGTGCTTTTCTGAGGCACTCTCCCATCTTGCCAAAGTCAGCCCTCCTGAAGTCCAGTACCTTCACTTTTGTATTGCTTGACTCTGTAGCGGAGTTTAACGTGAACCACACTATTTGATGGTCACTTGTTCCTAGATGGCAACCCACTTCTAGATCTGAGATCCTGTCACTGCCCCCATTTGAGAGTACGAGGTCTAAGATTGCTCCCTCACAAGTGGGTTCCGAAACTAGCTGTCTGAGGCCTGCCACCTGTAGGGCATCGAGAATGGCCCTGCTCTTGGATGTGGCTGCTGCAAATGTGCTCCAGTTAACATCTGGCATATTCAGGTCCCCCATCAACAGTATCTCCCCTTTCTCTGCCATCCTAAGAATGCCTTCTATCATATCCTTGTCCATTCCCTCCCCCTGATATGGGGGTCTGTACACAACCCCTGTGTGGATTGTAGTGCCCTTTCCAGTCTCCAAGGTGACCCACAGTGCCTCCTCTCCTCCCCTCCCTGTTTACTCTTTTGTTCAGTTGCTTTTATCCCTTCTTTTACATAGAGAGCTACTCCTCCCCCTCTTCTCCCCTGCCTGTCTCTCCTGTAGGTTATGTACCCTGATATGTTAACATTCCAGTCATGGTTCTCTGTGTACCATGTTTCTGTGACTGCTACGATATCCAGGCATCCCTCTTCCATCATGGCCACCAGGTCAGGGAGCTTGTTGCCCAGGCTGCAGACATTGGTACTCATTACCCTCCATTTCCTGATGGCCTTACTCCTTTTTGCCCCATCCCTGTCCTTCTTGCCTTTGTCACTTTCCCCATTTACCCCTGCCCTTCTCCCTATCGACACCTCTATGTTGGTGTTTACTGCACTTACTACTGTGATTTTTTTGGTTGGGGGGGGGGCTAGGATTTCCCTGCTCCTTTCCAGTGCCTCCCCCTTGGCTAGTTTAAATCCTTGCCAATGAGGCATATAAACCTATCACCTAGGATCCTGGTTCCCCTTCTGGACAGATGCAGCCCATCATGCCAGTATAGGCTTGCATCACTCCAGGTGGACCCCCAGTCCCCAATGAAGCCAAATCCCTGAGCTCCACACCATTTTTTCAACCACTGATTGAATCCCATGGTTCGGAACACCATAGCCTCTGCTACGCCATAGATGGGCAGCACCTCCGAGAAGGTTACTGTGCTGGCTACTTGTCTAAGACCCCTCCCCAATTCCACAGACTCTTCCTGCACTTCTCTAATCCCTTTCTTAGCAAGGTCATTTGTACCTAGGTGGACAATGACATCCAGCTCCCTCCCCTGTGCAGCTGCTCCAGCAATCCTGAGGATTCGCTCCCTGTCCCTCCAAGCCATGGCGCCAGGCAGGCACCTTACCTCCTTCTCCACTTCCTCCCCCAGTTCTGCCTTCCTAACAATGGAGTCCCCCACCAGGAGTTGTTTCCTTCCCCTGTGGGGTCCCCTGCCACCCTCCTGTGGGTCTCCTTTGTGAAGGTTCCCAGCATCCTCCTTTGTCTCCACTGCGGGTGCCTCCATAGAGGAACCACACTTTGCTAGAATGGCATAGGAATTGTGAAGAGGTACAACTGGAGGGATTCGCCTCTGTTCCACCACCCTCACCCTCCCTGAGCCCACTGTGGTCCAACCGCTCCTCCTTCTTGGCAACCTCTGAGGCAACGGCAACTGTACACATTTTTGCCTGGGTCATTGATTACATATTGTCACTGGTCACTGGTTGATGGAATCACCTAAAAGTTCTACCCACCGTTCATTCTATTCAGCTAAACGTTATGGAGAAATGTTGTGTGCAGGGCCAGCTGTTGGGTCAGAGGGTAATATGTTGTGTTTCCGTGCCGGAAACTCGGGTTCAGAGATGAGCTCTGGGAGCTGGCTGGGCAGCACAAGGATTGGGGGAACACATCACTGCTCTGAGCCTTGGAAGGTATGGCACAGTGTTCTGTCACATGGCGGACACATTGTGATAGGCTGGAGAGCTTTATCTCACAGTGGGTTCACATGCATGCCGTGGCCTGATGGTGTTATGTAGTGTGTCAGGAGAAGCAGGTTGGCATAAAAATGAGGTTTGCAATATCTCCTCTATTCTGTTTATTCCATTTCCAAAGGGACCTGTATTAATGAGGATACAGTTTCATGGAAATTTAAATATATATATACACACACACATATACATACAGTATCTCTCTCTCTCTCTCTAGATAGATACACACACACACACACAGTATATATATACACACACACATGCGCACACACACACATCATTTGTATGTATTTTACAGATTACATATAAATATATGTGATACACAATGGGGATCTCACAAGTGGTGTAGACAGCACATGTAAATATATAAGTGATACACAGTGGGGACCTCATGGGTATTGTAGTCAGCATGAGTATAGAAATGCTTCATTTATCACATAAGGTCCTCTCTGCATATTTATTTATGCAGTAGGCTAGGACCTTAAGGGATAGGTATTTATTTAGCTTTTTTAGGCATAAAATTATTTCTGTAAGTCTGTTATTTTTTTATACTATTGTAACTGTGCCTTCCCCCATCCTGATTGCTATAACCATTGCCATGGAAGTTGTCACATTGATAACCTGACACTGTGATGTGGTAGTTCTTAGTGCCACAGAACTTCCACAGAAATTACAATCCGCTGCCACAGAAGTTCTGCGGCAAATGGTAATCTTGCCGCAGAACTTGGTCCCAATGTGCCGCTGAAAAGTAGGTGCCTTAGTCATAAGATTGATGAGAATGGTAGAAGCTATACTCCCGTCTTGTGGGGTTTTGGTGCCTCCATGTATCTCTAAGTGAGCCGGTACCCTCCAGTTCTCTTAAGTGCCTGTGCATTTCTTGTGATCACCATAGGGGATAGGTTCGACCTGTCAGTTATGGTATCCAATACACAGTTAAAGTCTCCTGCATATGTCCTTAACGTGTACCAAGATAGAAACATAGAAGTTGACGGCAGATAAGGACCGCAAGGCCCATCCAGTCTGCCCATTTCTTTTTCTACCTTATAAATGTGCCATCGGCCTTTGCTCTGTCAGTGGCCTATCTATTCATAGTGATTTGTATTGCACCCTTATGCCTATCCCATGCCTGTTTGAAGCCCTGCACTGTATTCATAGCCACCACTTCTTGTGGTAAGCCATTCCATGCATCCACCACCCTTTCTGTGAAAAAGAATTTCCTCACATTCCCCCTTAATCGGCCCCCCTCTAATCTCATGTGGTGTCCTCTTGTCCTGCTATTTTTCTTATATTTAAACATAGTTAGACTATTTCACCTTGTTAATGCCCTTAAGGTGTTTGAATGCCTCGATCATATCACCTCTCCCTCCTTTGCTCAAGGGTATACATATTGAGCTCTGTTAATCTGTCCTCATATGTCTTCTGATGCAGTCCCTGCACCATTTTGGTTGCCCTTCTCTGGACTGCCTCAGTTTGGTTAATGTCCTTATGAAGGTGTGCCTCCAATACTACCGCAGTACTCAGATGGGGCCTAACCAGTGTCTTATAAAGAGGGATTAATTCCTCCCTCTACGACTTGTGATACCCCTACTAATACACCTAACACCCCCTAGCCTTACCTACTGCTTTGAGGTCTGCTTGGATGATTTCAGGTCATCAGTGATGATGATGCCCAAGTCTCTTTCTTCCTTTGTGACTGCTAGCAACTCCCTCCCAGCCTATAGGTGACTTCAGGGTTTCTCTTCCCTATGTGCATGATTTTGCACTTCTTTACATTAAATCCCAGTTGCCACTCTTCTGACCATTTTGCTAGTTTATCCAGATCTCTTCTCATTCTGCCCACCCCATCTGGATCATCTACTCTGTTGCATATCTTGGTGTCATCTGCAAACAGACAAGCCTTACCCTCTAGTCCATCTGCAAGGTACTAATGAAGGTGTTGAAGAGGACTGGCCCCAGGACTGATCCCTGAGGTACCCCACTTGTGACTTGCATCTCTTCTGACTGTATACCATTTACCACCACTCTCTGTTTCTGCCCGTCAACCAGTTTGCCACCCAGTTGACCAACTTCTGACCCACCCGAGCCTACCAGCTTATTTATCAATCTTCTATGTGGAACAGTGTCAAAAGCTTTGCTGAAGTCAAGTGGGCGACATCAACTGCTCCCCACTCTGGTTACCCAGTCAAAGAAATCTGAGATTAGTTTGACAGGACCTTCCTTTGTAAACCCATGCTGTCTTGGATCCTGTGCCCCTATGGATTCCAGGTGTTGCACTATCCTTTCCTTAAGGAGTGCCTCCATAATCTTGCCCACTACTGAGGTAAGACTGACTGGTCTGTAGTTCCCTGCCTCCTCCCTGCTACCACTCTTGTGGAGCGGGATCACATGAGCCCTTCTCCAGTCTTCTGGGACCTCTCCTGTGCTCAGAGACTCACTAAACCGTTCTGCTAATGGCTCTGCTAGTTCCACCTTTAGCTCCTTAAGTACCCTGGGATGTATGCCATCAGGTCCCATTGCCTTATCCACCCTGAGCTTAGCAAGCTCTTGTAGGACCCTTTCTTTTGTGAAGGGAGTAGTGCTCACCTCCCTCCCCCCTGTGTCCATGATGATGAGCTGTGGGCCCTGCCCTACCTTCTCTTCAGTAAATACTGAGCAAAAGTATCTATTTAGGATAGATGCCTTTACAGGGTCCTCCTCCTCACATGCTCCCTTTTCTCCATTAAGCTTAGCAATACCCCCTCTGGACTTTCTCCTTTCACGAATGTATCTATAGAAAGTCTTGTCACCTTCTTTTACTGTTCGTGCTAGTGTTTCCTCCGTTTGGGACTTTGCCTGCCTTACTGCCTTCCCTGCTTCCCTTAGGGCAGTTTGGTATGCCTCCCTATCTTCATCCCGCTGTGTTCCCTTATATTTCCTGAAGGCCAGCCTTTTGGTTCTGACCTTTTCTGCTACTGTATTTGAGAACCAAAGTGGTTTCCTTCTTCTTTTGCAGTTCCTTTTCTGTCTAACACAGTGGGATGTTGCTTCAGGTATTGCATCCTTAATGCTTGCCCACTTTGCCTGTACCCCCTCACCTGTGTTTCTTTTTGCCAGGGCTAGCTTAACTCTGTTGACCATCTTATCAAAGTCAGCTCCTCTGAAGTCCCATATTTTTGCCTTGGAATGGGATGATTTAGATGTAGTAGCCAAATTGAACCATACCATGTGATGGTCACTGGCCCCCAGGTGACCTTCTACCTGGAGATCTGTAATCCCTTCCTTGTTAGTCAGTACTAGATCTAGGATAGCCCTGTCTCTTGTGGGTTGCTGTACCAGTTGTTTGAGGCCCTCCCCCTGCAGGGAATCCACTATGTGTCTAGTTCTGGCAGATGTTCCTGCTGGTATTGACCAATCTGTATCCGGCATGTTGAAGTCTCCCATTATCAGAACCTCCCCTTTAGCTGTCATGTTTTGTATATCTTCTAACAGTAATGTGTCTATGTCCTCCCCCTGGTCTGGGGGCCTGTAGACAACCCCAGTTCTTATGGCTGTCCCATTTCCTGTTTCCAGGGTGACCCACAGTTCTTTTGGCTCCTTATGTGTATTTGAATTTCTGTAGCTTTGATATTTTCATTGACATACAGGCCCCCCCCCCTTTTTGCACCTCGGTCTCTTCTGAACAATACATAGGCAGGTACTGAATTCTCCCAAGTGAGGTTACTGGTAAACCATGTCTCACTAATTGCTGCTATGTCCAGTTTAGCCTCTGACATTATTGCCTGCAGGTCTGGGATCTTATTTCCCAGGCTGTGAGCATTTGTGTACATGATTTTCTATTGGCCAGATTTTGGTGCGTTAGTTGTTGGGTGAGGTTTGGAATTACCCCTGTGCATCGTATGGGGAGACAAACCTTTTTTCTTACCTGGTGATGCAAATGAACTGCAAACATGCTGAATCCCTGTTTGACCACTAGCTGAGGGGGAAGGGGTGTTCTTCCCATTCGAACATATGGGGTGCTGCACCCCTCTCCCCATTTGCTAGTTTAAATATTCTGCAAAGACGTCAAACTTCTGCCCCAATGCACCGACTCCCTCCTTAGTCAGATGCAGTCCATCAAATTTAAAGAACTTTCGCTCCCAGAACTGTTGCCAGTTCCCTACAAATCCGTGTCCTTTTTCCTGGCACCAGCCCTTGGGCCACGTGGTTAGCTCCCCTATCTCCCCTTCTCTGACCTTCTGTCCATCTGCTCCCCTCTCCCAGACTGGCAGGATCTCAGAGAAGGAGATGCCGGACGAAATAGATGATAGTTTGTCACCCAGCCTGGTCAGGTGTTCCTTGGTCTCCACAACTGACCGGCTGGCGAGATCATTAGTCCTTATGTGTACTAGGACATCAATGTTTTCTCATGCTTTGTGAACAATTTTAGCAATGCGGTCAGTGTCTCTCCATGCTGATGTACCTGGGAGACATCTGACCATTACCTCTGGCTGGAGATGGGTATCAACTCCCCGAATCATGGAGTCTCCTATGATCAGAAGTTTGTTGGATTTCCTTTTTGCTTTTTTTGTTTTGGTTCCTGATTTGGGTGAGTTTTGTTGTGCTAGCTCCTGTGCTGCAGTGTCCTGCTCTGCAGTGTCTTCTGCCTCTTTGTTTGATTTCAGAGATAGAGGCAGATACCTGTTTGTAGTGTTTATATGGTTTTTGGAGGTAATATGTTGGAGAGCAGAGAGTGATGGGGCACCCGATTTGCCCCTCCTAACCACCTGCCAACCTCCTGGACCAACTACCCTCTGCGGTCAAGGTTTTTCTGTTGGATGCTGGGGAAATGGCGGGTGGTTCTTGTAATGTATTTCCTCTTGAATATGAAATCTCTGCCCATGCTGCCCGGAGCTGAGCCCTAAGATCTCCAAAGGCCCAGCATGTAGGACAGTGTCCTAAATCCTGTAAGACTGTCCTTCTGAAAATTGTTCCACAGTACCTGCAGTTAATGATATCCATTCCAGATAAGTTGCTGGGTTTATAGCCTAGTCAGAATAATTAGAAGGAAAAAAAAAAGGGAAAAAAAAATGCAAGTAATGGTTTGATTGTGTTTTGTTTAACTTGTTATAACAAGTTAAATTACTAGTGCCCCTGTAAATGAGCTCACCTTGTGGAGGCCCCACTGATCCACCCCTTCCTGCTCTGCCACAGGAAATGTCACAACTGTGGTACCCTATAAAAGGAGTGTAGTGTGGGGTGGTTGGGGATGGGGGTGGGTGGCTGGGCCCTTCATCTGCCGAAAAAGAAGAACCACGGACGAAAGAACAAGGAGGTAAGAGCAGAAACAATCAGTCAACAACAAATGCAGTAACCCTGAAAGCTTATCCTAATGTTAGATAAAACTGTAAAACCTGTAGAGCACCACCTGTAATAATTTCAGAGAAGATATACGCTGTAAGAAACACTTTGCTACATAGAAAAATAAAACAATGAAATGTTAGCAAGATGACCTCAACATGACATAATGGTGAATGTTTTGAAAATACAATTGATGAATTCCCCAATGGAATTTCTCCTTGAAGCAGGGACACTACTGGGCAGGCTGTGTGTAGGCATATATTAGGGGACTTGGCATTAATAAATGCCCAGAAAACAATTGCTCAGAACTGCATTAGTGTGGAGCCACCTAGTGTGGAACAGTGGGCTAAGAATCTTTTTTCTGTGTGCCTCAGATTAGAACACGTGCATACGGGGGAGAAATTTGCTGTGGAAACCTTTGCTGTCTGCCTTAGAATTGGGACTCTTTTGGGGTTAGGAGCACTTATTGCCAGTAGCCGGTGGGTTGTGGGGGGGAAGGGGGCACGATCAGGAATCCACACCTGCAGTCTCTTCATCTGGCCGATTGGCTCCTGAGTGGCTAGAGTTCCAGGCTCTAGGCTTTTCTGAGGTTGTCCTCCCCACTTATACAGTAGGAGGTCTCCTGGAAGGAGTCGACTTGCAAGGTTTACTCCTGTAAGGCAATATTGGTCTTCCATTGGTGCACAGAGCAGGGTGTGGATTCCTTCACCTGTGCTGTCATGGATATCCTGGATTACCTCTGGTGTCGACAGTCAGGGTTGTGAGCCTTATCGCTGAAGGTGCGCCTGACTGCCATTTCAGCATATCATGTGTGAGTTGGTATGCCAACAGTGGCTAAGGATAAGGTGGTTGGTCACTTCTTTAAAGGACTTGACCGCTTGTTCTTGACAGTCCAAGAGCATGCTCCGCTGTGGGACATACTGCTGGTGTTGATATGGGTAATGGGAAAACCATTTGAGCCCATGGACAAGTATGACATGTCACACTTGCCGTAAATGTCTGGCCTCTTCGTTGCTATCCCTTATTTCAGTCAAACAGTTAATTTGGTGTACTCACAAATGTCATATTTGCCAGCATGCACTTCAGGCTGTAGCTAACAAGGACTTCCTTACACACCGTCATTCTTTGCATTTCAGGTTAACCTGTGTCTACTTGGCCTGTAAGGTGGATGAATTTAATGTGTCCAGCTCACAGTTTGTGGGTAACTTGCGTGAAAGCCCAATGGAACAGGAGAAAGCCCTAGAACAGATCCTGGAGTACGAACTACTACTTATTCAACAGCTGAACTTTCATCTAGTAATCCACAATCCCTACAGACCACTTGAAGGCTTTTTGATAGATTTTAAGGTACCAGTATACATAGCAATTTATAACTGATCTGACATTATTCTCCTATTTGTTTTTGTTGACTGGGAAGGGACAGCTAGGAAGTAGTTCCCATTTTCAGCTGTACTGAAAGTAATAACAGATATTAAACCAGCTTAGTCTGTTGGTAAGATGGTGTTTCAGGCTGTTCAATATTCAGAAAATATTTTTTCCAGAAAAATTAATTTTAAGTAGTTCATGATGGGAGCATATTTGCAGTAGTTTTTTGCTATATCTCTTCAGGGTTAAAATTAAGAAAATAATCTGGTGTGGGAGGCAGAATACCAAAAACCTAGATTTGGTATTCAGTCTCGAAGTCTTGTATTCAACCTATCTAAAAGAGCATGCTACAGATTAAACTGCAGAGTGACTGCATGGAGGAGTGGTATTCCATTCAGAATATCAGCATGATGAAAATGGTATTCTGCCTTGAAAACTGGTACATAAAACAGAGCAGAAACCATTAAATTCGAGCCCTGCTCTTAAGTAACATTTTCGTGTCTTTGTAATAATTACTTTTTTCTTTATTCTCACATTATGATCTTCCTAATGTTTTTGCCCCGGTAGTATGTTGTGGACATGCACGAGTTGTCTGTTGTGTTTTTACTTACAATCCTGATTATGGGACAGTAGGCACATCTTACACACTTTTTAAATGATAATAAAGTGCAACAGAGAGATGCATGAGCTGCTGCCGTTGATCTTCCTAAATGGCAGCTTGTGATCACTGTAAGTTAGGCCACAAACTGCAGAGTGTCATTATGGCTCAGTTGGTAGCAGTCTCACAACAGGGACAGAATGCCATGGGCTCAGGTGCCACACCCAGTACAGACACGACAGTACGCTACTAGGGAGGTGCTGCCCTGCTTTAGGTGCCATTCAGAAGAGATTTTTAAACTGTACTGCTTCAGATAGGTCCAAGTCTGCTACTGCCCAGAGAAACCTCTGCCCCTACCCATGGAGTTCTCCATTGGACTCTTTCCCCACAATCTGCATGGCTTTATGAGGAACAAATCATGCCAAATCAACCTGATCTTTCTCCAAGGGTTGGCCAGGAAGGTAGACGGGGCAGAGTCATGGATACAGTCTCTGCCCCTTAGAGAAGCAGTTGCACTCCGCGCAGGCAGGGGATACATACACGGGGCACCCATCCCTAAACCACAACACAAACTCTTGAGTCTGCACAGCCAGAATCAGTGTACCAAGTGTTAGGAAGTTACTAGAGAAACACATGCTGTGCAGAACTCTAGACAATGCCCAAATGGGTCACTCCAAACACAGATTCAGACCCCCAAAACAAAGTGCAGCATGTTGTGTGCAGTATAGAAATAATATGGTTTATTACCAGGCCAGAACTTCTAACAATTACCCAACTCCCAGTGTTAGGAAGGTCTTTTGTTTCTTTAGTAACTTTTTTGGTACACTGATTTAGGTTATGTAGACTCAAGTGTTCATAGTTGTAGTCTGTACTTCAGCAAAGCTGTTGACACTATGGGTGCATGATAAGTTTCTGGGCCAAGTACACCAGTGTAATATACATGAGAGATACACAAAATGAATTAACTGGCTTGAGGCAGGAACAGAAAGTTGTGGTGGATGGTCAGTGCTATGAGTAGAGAGGGGTATTCGGCAGCTTCTGTGGGGAATCTGGCAGTGACCATTGCTGTTCAACATTTTCATCAACGATGTGGAAGCTGGGGTCTCCACAAGACTACTTTAGTTCACTAATGACAGTAAACTGGCCAAAATGGTGTAATTCCTTGAGGATAGGGACAAACCTCAGGACAACCTGAACAAGCTGATTGATAGGTCAGAGTCAGGCTCATATAGTGTTGCCAGATGGAAAGTGCTATACTTGTGGAAGAAAACCAGGCAGGACCTACAAGCTGTGTGTGGCTCCTGTTGCATTGGAGGAAGAAAATGACTTGAGAGTCATAACAGACTAGCTGAAGCATGACCAGCAGTATGTGGCTGCTGTCAAGAAGGGTGGCAGAATGCTGAAGTCTTTAAAAGGGGAGGTGACCAGCAGGGCAGGGGAAGTAATCCTGCCATTTCACATTGCCATTGTCGGACCCCACCTGGAGCACGGTTAGCAGCTCTTTTGAAGAAGGTTGTTCTCACTGAGACCGGCGGGTCTGCCAGAATCTCACCCACTCCCACGTTTGTTAAAATGTAGTGTCGGCATTGTAGGTATTTATAAAAATCCTGTCTTGGAAGGTTATATTCACCCTGCATTTCCAAAAAGGATTTCATTGTGTCCCTTTGAAAGAATTGGGTAAGGAACAACAATCCTCTTTCCTGCCACCTCCTGAAACAAGGATCCCCTGAGGCGGCCAGAAATCCCGGCAGAGAACAAAGGGGAATATACCTCCAGACTGGGGTCACCACCCCCCAGAGTAGCCGTACCTCCAGCCATATTTTAAGGGTATGTTTAGTCCATCTGTTATTGATTAGTTTAAGATCCGAGTGTGTGGCAACCCAGGGTAGCAACCCCAACGGTATGTTTTGATGTGCTCCTTGCTCCATCAGAGACCAACCCCCCTCTGACCTGGAATTAATATGCTTAGGATAGTCACCACTTGAGCAGCTTTATAATAACTATATAAATCGGGGACACCCCTGCCTCCCAAGTCTTTGTCTCTGTGAGGAGATCCCACCGCTTTCTAGGTTTCCTTCCCGCCCAAATGGATCTTGAAATTTTCTGTTTTAAATCTTTGTATTCCCTTCTAAAGAAAGCCAGGGGCGAGTTAGTGAACAAAAAAAAGGTATCTAGGAAGCACGTTCATCTTCACTGTATCTATCCTATGAGTAAAAGTAAGGGGTAGAGAGTGTCATCTGTTTATATCTCAAAAACCGCTTTCTGGAGTATGCCATAGTTAACTTGATATAATCTTGATAATTTAATCGGAATCCCCAAATACCTTACCTTCTCTCTGACCCAATTAAATGGAATCCGCTCCCTCAAACTCTGTGTAATTCTCCCCTTTATTGGTAGAATCTCAGATTTATCCCTGTTGATTTTAAAGCCCGAGATCATCTCCAACTGGTCCAAAAGGGCCATCAATTGTGGGATCGACTTCCCAGGGTCCTGCACATATATCACCGTGTCGTCTGCGTAAAGTGACACTTTATTCTGGGCCTGAGCTATATTAATGCCTGTATTTTGCTTTCCTCCCTTATGGCCTGGGCGAGGGTTTCATGGCTACTCTGCAGCAAGGCGACAGGACAGCTGCCTGAGTGCCCCTCCCTAATCGGAAGGCCTCTGACAAAGTCCCATTAACCTGACCCTAGCCAAAGGGTTCTGATAGGCCAGAGTGGCCCGCTGTAAAAAGGCACCTTCGAACCCCATCCTTGTGAGGATTGCCTTTAGGTATGACCAATTTAGCCTATCAAAGGCCTTTTCCGTGTCCCAAAAAATAGCAATCTGGATATTCTGGGGGGGTATTCTTGTAGTCCAAGATATTTAGCAAAAGCCTAATGTTATCAGACATATGTCTGTTTGGTATGAATCCGGTTTGATCCGAATGTATCAGATTTTCAATATGCTTTTGTAGTCGGTTAGCTAGGATTTTGTGAGGATTTTATAATCTTGGTTTAACAGGGAGCTGGGCCTGTATGATTCACAAAGTTCCAGGGATTTCCCCTGTTTTGGAATGACCGTGATCATAGCCTCACTCCAGGAACCTGGGGGTTCATTATTCTCCAGGATAGCATTCAGCACCATAGCTAACTTGGGTGCTAGTGTTTTTTTAAATTTTTTATAGAACTCGGCTGGGTAGCCATCAGGACCCGGGGACTTACCTGAAGGAAGCGTATCTATAACTGCTGCTATTTCCTTCTCTGTAATGGGGCGGACAGCTCCTGCTGCATTCCTGGGGACAGCTTGGGCAGCTTCAGGGTCCGTAGAGGGGATTCTGCATTATTTTGTACCTCTTCTGGCTGTCTCCTTTCACTATATAAATCCCTATAATAATTTTTAAAAACCTTGGCTATTTCTCTAGGTTTCTCTATCCGGGGTGCATTCCCTTTTCCACCTTGGAGAGATGAGGTGTATCTGCCTGCTTGTTCCATTCTCAGTCTCATGGCAAGGAGCTTTAAAGCCCTACCCCATAATATTTATGATTTGTGTAACGCAGCATCCACTCTGCCTTGTCCACTTCTAACTTATTGAGTTCTTTCCTGCTTTCCATTAAGTCACTCCAGATTTTCTCCTTACCTTTTGGATTACTTTTATGTTCCTGTTCTAACCCTCTTATCTTAGTTTGCAGTTCTTCTATCTTTTTGTTCTTCATTTTCTTCCTGGCTGAAGCTAGACTGATTAATTGTCCCCTCAAAACGGCCTTCACTGTGTCCCACCACACCATTGGGGTACTGTCCGAGATAGGGGAATCTGTCACAAGATTTTTTATATCCTCTGTAATTTGTCGTATGATATTTTTGTCATTAAGTAATGAGATATTCAATCTCCAATTCGTTGTCTTGGGTTCCCTCTCCCAAACAAAATCTACTGAGATTGAGGCATGGTCGGAGATGGTCATTGAGTAGATTACAGAATTGGAAAATAGGTGGACATCTGTGGTATACGTTATAAAAAAATCTATCCGAGAGTATGATTTCTGGGGGACTGAGTAAAATGTATAATCCCTTTCTTTTTTGTGATATAGTCTCCAAATGTCCCCAAATCCCCCTTCTTGCATTAATGTATTCAAACATTTCGTGGCCTGTTTAGAAGTCTCCAATTTTCCAGATGATTGGTCTAAAACCGGGCGCAATGTGGTATTGAAGTAACCTTCAAGTATTAACTGACCCTTGGGAAGTGAGACCACCCTCTAAAAGACCTCCTGATAGAAAGTAACTGCCCCACTATTGGGGGCTTAAACATTTACCACATGGATTAGGTTACCCTGAATTAACCCTGAGACCCTAATGCATCTACCCTGGAGTATAACCTCTACCTCCTGAATACAGAATGGGGAATTTTTTTTTAATTAATATCGCCACTCCGGCCTTTTTTGTTTCTTTGCCTGAGGTAAATAGTGCTCTGCCCACCCACTGCCGTCTTAGTTTCATTTGCTCCACCTCAGAGAGGTGGGTTTCCTGGAGGAGCGCTATGTCACAGACCCTCCTATTAAGTTCCGTTAAGATTTTGGCTCTTTTAATGGGTGAGTTAAACCCATTAACATTATAAGAGATAATCCTTAGGCACATAGCCATAATCTGTCCCTGTAATTTATCTTCTCATTCATACTATCTCCCAAGAATACCCATCTCGACCCTATAGGCTCGCCAGAACCAATCCAGATCTCTCCTTCCCCTTTGAACCCACGTCAGCTTACTATAACCGGAAACATTTAAAACCGATAAACTAATACCACCAATCAATTAACTGAAAAAATCAGATCCCACCTGGATCCACAATAAAAAAAACTTAGATCTTACTTCGAGAAGGCTCTTGCAGTGGTAATTACATATAGGACTGGCCTTGACGGTAGCAGGACCTGAAAAAATTTCTTCTTGTAGTCCTAGCGACTGTTACTCCGTCGGTTTTTCCGAAAAGTTTTCAGTATTGTATTTTATACTTCTGTCGTCAGGTGAGCGTCGGTATATATACGTCCCTTCAAAGAATAGAAGTGCGACTAGTGCGGCGTAACTGCCTCACAAAACTGTCCTCCCCTGCCTTTTCTGTAGGCCCCGACCGCAGCGGTGTTAAGTGTCTGCACTGCCTTCGTTTCAGCGTGGCCACCCACAGACGTTGCCAGCAGTCCTGAAGCCCATCTCCTCAAAAGAAGATGTCTGTGATGGAGAAGGAGTTGAAGAAACTTGACGGCGTTGACCTCCCTGAAGAGGCGCTGAAGCGGGACAAGGAAGGCACGGGAGAGCCTCCTCCTCCGCGACTCCGGCCGGATGCGGGCAACTACTTTATCCCTCGGGGGATGCCCAGCAGCCTCAAGGCTTTGGAGGGGCGTCGGCCTGCCCGTCAGGTTTGGCGTTGAGCCGCCGGGTGCCTCCCGGACAAAAGGCTCCAGCCCCAGTACCGCCCGCAGGCTTGCGGCCCCTGCTGGTGCAGGCACCTCCCTTAAGCCAGGCGTTGGCTGCTAAGGCAGCTCGACCCTTGGTGGCGCGCTCAGTGTCCCCTCGGACGGGCCTCCTCATCCTCGGCCCGTCTCGACGAGGACCCCAATGCGGACGCCCGGCTCCTCTGGCGTCCGCGGGGTCCGGCCTAAGCCACACATCTGCTCCTCCGGCGTCGCCAGGCCCGGAGCCTATGTGAACCCTGCGCCCGTCTGTCGTACCAGGCTCCCCGCAGCCTTCGCTGCCGTCAGGAGCCCCAGTCCCTGCCCCACCCGAAGTTTCTCTCCCCTCCGTCCCGGGCGAGGCTCGGGATCCTGGGCTGCCGTCCGATCCCTCTGCCTGCAAACGGATCTGATCTCGGCTCCCTGGCTGGCTCGGCTCCTCCGACCCGGCCCGACACCGGCCCCACCGGCGCTGCTCGATTCCGGCCTCTCCGACACGGTGAGGGATATTTCTCTTCCCCGGGCCCTCCATCCACGGGCCTATCCCGGCTGATCCGCCCGTGGAGTACCTGGCTGAGCCGTCTGCTCTGGCAGCTCCTCCAGTGCCTGGGTATCCGCCCGTCCCTGTTAAGCGCGGTTTCCCAGTCCGCGGTATCCTGCGCTGCAGTACCAGCCCAACTCCTTCAACGCTGGATACCCGGCTCCCTGTATACCGCGGCGGTTACGGATACTCTTCCTGCGGTTTCCCGTTGCAACTATCCCCTCCTCCTCCTCCACGCCCCTAAGCGCGGTGGATCTTCAGAAGACTCTTGCCTCCTGGTGGGCTGAGGCCAAGGCTCAGCTCACCAGAAAGTCGAAGCCATCTTCTGACCGGTGCTACCCCGGCTCCGTACGCCCCAGTCGGCTTCCTCCTCTCCACCTCAGTTCCCGGGCCTTGCCTCGGGATCAGGGGTGGTTACTGCATTCTGGGATTCCCCTAAAGAGACCCGTTCCTCCCCTAGACGAGCTAGGGGTCTTATTCTGCTTCAGATTCTTCTTCCTCTTCTCTCGGACTCCTCAGAGGCCTCCGATGGATGTTCGAGAAGAGCGACAAGCCGCGCTCTCCGTCCAAGCCCGGCTGAGGACTCCTCGAGTCCTTCGGAGGATCCTTCCTTCAGAGTTGCTCAGGAAGATCCAGGAAGTCCATCAGTGGCATTTCTTAGAGCCAGATCCTCAACGGGTTAAACTGGCCGAACATCTGGACTTGCCCTTACGGCTCCTTCTCTAGTGCCACCCTGGATTGAGCCTCACGCCGACCTTGTTTCCACTATTTGGAAGCAACCGTCGGCTTTAGCCCCACTTCCCAGGAAGTCCAACAGGCTATACCAGGCTCTGGAGGGTGTAGACTTCTTAGACTCTTACCCCCATGCAGACTCGGTCGTGATTAGTGCTGTTCACGGCCGGTCAGCACACCCGAAACACTTGAGCTCATCTCCCCCGGATAAGGAATCCCGCCTTCTGGATCAATATGGAAGGAAGATCTACACTTCTTCCACACTGGGGATTAGGGCCCTGAATTATGTAGCACATATGGGGGATTATCAGAAGGCTGTCCTTACCCAGGCGGAATCTAAGATTGACTCCTTGCCTGATTCCCAAGTCAAGCAGGAGTTAGCCGACCTGGTCCGTTCTGCTCGTTCGGCCAGTCGTCATATTTTGAGGACGACCTACGATGCAGTGGACACCGCGGGGCGGAGCTCTGCGTTCGCCGTGCGTCTTGACATCATGCATGGCTCGTGTGTCAGGTCTGGTCCGGAGGTGCAGTCAGCGATCCAGAAGCACCTTTCAGGGGTTCTGTGCTTTTCAGTGGTGATGTCAAGACATCATTACTGATTGACGGAAGAAGGGGACGACCCTTAAATCTAGGATTCAGTGTACCATCCCCATCCCCACAACGCTGTCCCTTCGCAGACTCAGCCAGCCTCAGCGGAACCTCAGGGAGGCGGGCCGCTGGCAGTCAGGCCCCCACAGCTGCCAGGCCCCGCCGCTAAAAAGCAGGTGCCCCAGCTGCGGCGCTGCCTCACTCACCTGACTCCTTCCCTCTCCCACCACCTCCAGACGCCCCAGAGAAACTGGTAGGAGAGAGGTTCTCCCTCCACCTTCCGTGTTGGGAGAGGATAACTACAGATTCATGGGTGCTTCAGATCATAGCAGAGGGGCACCCTATAGAGTTTCTACAGAAACCTCCACGTCACACCCCTCTGAACTCCGCTTACTCAAGTGACCATCTTCCTTTGGTCAGGGAAGAAATGTCGGCGCTCCTAGCGAAACAGGCCTAGAATACAAGAGGTTCAGGATGCTCTCCCTTCAAACCCTTTTGCCCCTGCTTCGGCCGGGCCAATGGCTTTGTGTACTAGATATGCAGGATGTGTACCTGCACATCCCATTGCCTCTTGAAAGTACCTCCAGGTTTTGCGTTCCAGGGGTTCCACTACCAATTCCGGGCGCTCCTGTTTGGTCTTTCCTCGGCCCCCCGAGTCTTTACCAAATGCCTGGCGGTGGTTCTTTGGGAGCTCACGTTTTTCCCTACCTGGACGACTGGCTCCTGGCGGCCTCATCCAGGGAGGAACTCCTGTATTTTCTCTACCTCACCCAGAAGGTTTTCACTGGCCTGGGTATTACCATCAACCTTTCCAAGTCTCACCTGGATCCTTCACAGAGGCTCCAGTTCATCGGGGCAATTCTCGACACATCACTGTGCAACGCCTTTCTGCCTCTGGACAGAGGGGCCTCCCTCCAGTCACAGATTTCCCTCTTATTGGAACACAGGAGGGTCCCGGCAAGGTCAGTGCTCCGTCTTCTGGGGCTTATGGCGACGGCCATCCCGACGGTCCCGCGCGCGTGCCTCCACATGAGAATCTCTCAGTGGACTCTCCAATCTCAGTGGGATCAACGGGTAGACGACCTAGATCATCTGGTTCTGATCTCCTAGCCGATGGTAAGAGACTTGCAATGGTGGATGGTTCGAGAGAACCTATTCCGGCGGGTCCCCTTTTTTCATCCTCCCAGATCAGACTCTGACCACGGGCCTTCCAGGCGAAGGTTGGGGAGCCCATCTGGGTCCTCACGAACCCAGGGCCTATGGTCAAAGTTGGAATAGTTCTCCATATCAACGTGCTCGAGCTTCGAGCAGTGCTGTATGCTCTCCAGGCCCTTCACCACTTCATCCTTCCCGGTCACCTAGCTGTCCAAACGGACAACATGTGCGTGATGTGGTACATAAACAAGCAGGGAGGGACTCGGTCCTACCCGCTGTGCAGGGAAGCGATAAGGGTTTGGGACTGGGCAGCGCTTCACAACCTTCACCTCACGGCGATCCATGTTCCGGGAGTCGACAACGTCCTGGCAGACAGACTAAGTCGCTCGTCGGCTCTACCACACGAGTGGGAATTGGACGAAAAAGTTCTAAAAAGCATCTTCCAGATTTGGGGGACTCCTCAGATAGACCTGTTCGCTTCCTCCCAAAATGCAAAGCTTCCAATCTTTTGCTCGCTCGCTCCAGAGCGAGGCGCTTTCTGGAGCAACGCTGTCTCTCTAAGCTGGAAGGACAGATTCATCTATGCTTTCCCCCCAATTCCTCTGGTCCCTCATGTGCTACAGAAGCTTACTTTAGAAGGAGCGAGAATGATCCTGATCGCTCCTTTCTGGCCCAGGCAAATCTGGTTCTCTCTTCTACAACAATACTCGGAGGTTCCTCCTCTTCCTCTTCCTTTATCTCCAGGATGCTGACCCAGGATCAGGGGACCCTGGTCCATCCGGGTCTCAAGTCCCTTCAACTTCATGCATGGCTCCTGCAGACCTAGCTCAATCTCGTTTTGGCGTTTCTCCTAAGGTGGCTGAGATTCTGGTGGAGGCTAGAAAACCTCCACTAGGTCCACTATGCCATGAAATGGAAAAGATTTTCTATCTGGGCTGCGCCAGGAGCGTGGAGCCTTTTCCTCCCTGTGACCATTCTGTGCAGTACCGCGTCATCTTTTAGGACCTGGGTCTCAGTCACTCCTCTTTGAAAGTCCATATGGCGGCTATTTCAGCCTACCATGTCCCTTTCACTGACAAGGCATTTGCCCAACTGGAAGTATCCAAAACTTTCCTCAGAGGGGTCCTTCATCTCAGGCCCCCTGTCCGGACTCCACCTCCGCCTTGGGACTTAAACTTTGTCCTCGAGAAACTTACCTTTCTCCCTTTGAGCCTGTGGCTTCCGCAGACTTGAAGTTTTTATCGTGGAAGATGCTCTTCTTGGTGGCCACTACTTCTGCTCGCAGAATTTCCGAGCTCCAGGCCCTGATGTGCAAAATCCCTTATTTGATTTTTCACAAAGAACGAGTAGCTCTTCGCACGAATCCTAAGTTTCTTCCAAAGGTAGTAGCGGAATCTACCTTAAATCAGTCTATTGAATTACCTGCTTTCTTCACGCAGTACTCAATCAAGAATACCTGCTCCATACCATGGATATTACAGGATTCTGAGATACTACACCGATAGGACGAGAGGATCTCAGAAAGACTGATCAGTTGTTTGTCTCTTTCTACAAAAAAGAAGGCAATGCTGTCTCTAAGCGATGCCTATCAAAATGGTTGGCCCATTGCATCACTTTCTGTTATGACAAGTACAACAAGACCCTCCTGGGTCAAGTCAGAGGTCACTCCACTCGTGGAGTTGCCGCCTCTGCAGCTTGCTTCAAGAACGTGTCTGCGGCAGACATCTGTGCTGCTGCCACTTGGACTTCAGTCCATACCTTCACTAAACATTACAGTTTGGACATTGCCTCTCGCCGTAGAGCAGGCTTCGGGTTAGCTGTCTTGCAAGGCCTCCTTTCTTGAGACCTGCTAGATTATTTACTACTTTTTTGGAGTAGTTCCTCCTCCCGGTGCCTTTCACTTGTTCCAGACTGCTTGGGATTCTGTCCTATATGTAATTACCTATTGCAAGAGCCCTCTCGAAGTAAGAGAGTACAGTTACGTAAGAACTTACCGTAACAGTAGATCTTCGAGAGAGGCTCTTGCAGTAGGTAATACCTTCCCGCCCTCCATCCCCCTAGGCTTTCTCAGCTCCTTTTCCATTGAGGGAAATATCTGCTTCTCTCTCGTCCGGGCCTGTGGCGGGAAAGAACTGGAAGGTGAACGTCGGGACCACCCCTTTATACCCGCGTCGTATGGCGCAGGTCACCTGCGATATAGGGCGGTCCCGCCAGGGACTGCTAGCTAGAAATTTTTTCAGGTCCTGCCGCCAGCCGGCGTCAGTCCTATATGTAATTACCTACTGCAAGAGCCTCTCTCGAAGATCTACTGTTACAGTAAGTTCTTACGTAACTGAACTTTTTCAAATCAAAGCAAGTGTCTGTTAGATTGACTTCCTAGGAAAAGTAACTCTGGTAGTCAAAAGCCACCCAGAGTTGTCACACATGTGACACGATCAATACCCCTTTGATGTTTAGGGGTGTTGTCACCTTGGCCAGCTAAGTGACTTCCGGGGCTGACAATGGTTAGTGTAATAGACATCACTGTGTATATGGAAAGAGCCACCCAAACCCCAACCACCCCCACTCTCTTATACTTTACTGTGCCCTCCAATAAAGATCCCTCTGTGTCTCACCAGTCATTTCCTCCAACCTCCTTTAAAAAGGAGAGAGGCAAAAAGGAAGGAAGGAGTAAAAAGAGAGCGCCCCCAAAGCCACCTCAAAGGGAAATCGCTGCCCAAATCAGCGCCCATCCAACATTTATATTCTGTATGGCCCTTTACCGCCCTCTAATGGCTCCAACATATCATTACCTCTTCAGTACCAGTACCTAATAGGGCCAACTATGTAAAAAATAAAACAGATATAGAGGGGCCCCCAAGCCTAGTGTCCCCTTGAGAGAAGGATGTATTCATGGACCAAGGACAAATAGTCTGTATAAAGTTACTGTCCTTAGATTTCCTCGATCAGTCCGTATTGATGATCCACTTGTGGAACCACTGATGCATTCGCATAGACATCCACCGATTCCCCTTCAAGCGCCAACATTTATTCCGCAAAACATTCTCCGTGTGCAAGTAAACTCAGCCTTTTGAGGATGGTGAGGTCGGTCTCTCATCATTCTGGGTCCTGTTTCTCTTCTCAGCGTGAAGGAGCAGCTTAGCGATGTCCCCCATACTCGCCATCGCGATGGACCCTGGCAGGCCTCATTTCCTCGTCTGGGTGCGATACACTACATTCCAGGCTCCTCCTCTCAATTTTTTCTCTAAAATCTCCTGTTCCAAATCTGGCAACGCAACGTGAAGCTCTTTTAAGGTGGCACTCGCCTCGACCAGGGATGGGAAGGTCTTAAATCCTGATTCCAGGTGAATTCTCAGCCTCGCAGGAAAAAGCAACTGTGCCTTTATTTCTTTCTGCAACCTAAGCTCCCTTATCACCCCCCTTATTTTTTGCCTTTCGGCTTGCAGGGCCGAGGAAAAGTCCTGGTCAAAGAAAATTGTTGCTTCTTGATATTTTAAGTCTTTAAGCCTCCAGGCCTCACGAATGAGCCATTCTTTAGTTTGAAAGTGTAATATTCGAACTATCAGGGAGCGGGGCCTTGCATTGGGATCTGTTTGTTTCGAGATTAGTGATCTGTGGGTCCGGTCAACCTCTAAACTCAGGTTGGGAGGTGGAGAGAGCACTGCCCGCAGCACTTGTTGCACGAAATCTGCTGTCGTTGGAAAGCCTTCCTCAGCCCCTTCGGGGATGCCATGAATTCTGAAGTTGTTCCTACGGGAATGGTTTTCTAAATCTTCTAGTTTAGCTTGGGTTTCTCGGTCTCTCTGAAGTAAGAATAGCAGCAGTCGCTCTGTAGTTTCCTGCGCCTCAGATAGGTCTCAGATTCTGGCTTCCAAAGACGAAACTTTCCTATCCAGAGCTTTCACATCTTGTCTCAGGTCAGCCAGTACTGAATCAATTTTGTTTACTGTAGCTAGGATCTAAAACAGCATAAAATTCAATTTTCTTTTCCCTTTTTTGACAAACAAATGTGAATAACTTTAAAATGAAAAAGGTAGCATAGTACTGTGAGCATGACATTTGTTCAGCACAAAGTTTTCTACAAAATGAGTGGTGTTTCATTTAATAGCAACCACTATGCTAGGCGGACATACTCTAGGAAAGTTAACCCAAACTCCCAGAAATTATAATTTAAAATAAAGATAAACAGTCAAAACCAAATGTTCCTGCACTGATAGAAAGCATCCTTATTGCAGAAATGAAATATACAATGGTAAGCTGTCGGATAAATAATTTATCTATACTTGTGCTGTTTGACCTCGGACACCTCACTCGTGTCTTATGCCACTCGTGAGGTTACCCAAGGTCAAACAGCACTTGTGTAGATTAACTCATTTATCTGACAGCTCACCATTGTATATCCTCATATATGCCACACACATGTGTGTATATGTATATATATATATATATATATATATATATATATATATATCGTGAAATGGAGATTGCTTACATGTAACCTAGTTCTGCTTCTAGTATTCAGTCCACATGCACACAACCTATTGAACCTCCCCTTGCAAGGATTGTCTCAGATTTCTGTTCCAGTATGCAGATCTGAGTACATTGGACTGGAGCTGCAGCACCACATGGTTGGGTGGTAGGCAGAGTCCAGGTCAAACACTATTCAGGGGGACTGAGCAAGCTCAGTTGAAGACTGTCAGAATGTGAATGTGACTGAATTCTAGCAGAAGAACTATGGTTGCAAGTAACCACTATGTGTTTGCTAATACATTTGCAGAAATAAGTGCCTTATATCAATATGTTTTACCATAGTAAGCCAGATCATAGGTATTCTCCCTCCGTCCACCCCTCCATTTATTGATACAAAGTACAAATGGCTAAATACTGTTTTAATGAACTGGTGAAAGGCCAGACCGGTGACACTGAGGGTTGAGGCACTGGACACCACACCTCGTGCCACGCCGGCAACCCATGTTTAGGAGCAGGCACGGGCTGCCAGGGGTGGGCAGGGGAGGAGAAGGATTGAGCATCCCAAGGACTGCTCTCCTTCTCCAGGGAGGGGGGCGATCAGCGGTTGGTGCATGCCTGGCCCCTAGCGGAGCCTGGGGGTGGTACATCACTGCCAGCTTGTGGTCAGATGCGGGGGCAGAAGCCTGACAGGACATGCACAGGAGTGTGCACACTACCGATACCAGCATCACTGCATGCTCCGCCTCAGAGGGATACAAATTTGGAGGAAAAAGAAGATCCCAGCCAGATGACGGAGGGCGCCTTGCAGGTCCTGCTCCCGAATAGCCATGGCACCGGCCACACTGGATCCAGTCTTCAGGGTTTGGGGAGCCTCGCAGGCCCCACCAGGCGGGGGGTAAGCCCTGGGGGTATCGGTTGGCATCGGCTGGTGGACGTCGGGGGGATGGTACTGGGGGCTCCCTCCTGAGCTAAGGCCACAAGAGCTAAAGGAGCATACAGTAACAGCTAAAAAAAAAAAAAAAAAACTGGTGAAGTAGCTCTTTCCTCTTTTGCTGATGGTTATTTCTGACCCTTACAGTACTGCAGGAGTATATGTACATCCTGAATCTATATACATTCAAACATGCGTATCGCTCAGCTAAACAGAAACAGTCAGCATCCTTGTGTAAACCTTTAATCGTCCCACTTTCTCAAAATACTCACATTTTCTGGACTTGGGAAATGTGTTTTCCCTGTTTCTCCTGACCACAGTGTGCCTCACAAAACTGAGGCAGTCCCGAGCTTCTCCTACCCTGATGACATTTCAGAGGAAAGCAAGGACAGCTTGGGGACCTGCTGAAATTGGGCTCCTTTTGTTTGCTTACTTTTGCCCCAAAAAAAAAAAAAAATTCAAAACGGTATGAAAGGATCAACATGATTTTTATTTAGTTTTAGAGGGGTTTCATTTTGTTTTTGAAAAATGAAAGAAAATGAATGGAGCTCTGTTAATGCATGCTCCCATATCAGTCCTTAACAGCACTTCTCCCTGAAACATTATTGCTGTGGCAGAGCTAGCAGCAACTCAACCTCCATTTTGTGAGTCCCACTGCCAATAAGGGGGATCCAGGCAGATAGACTGCCAAAGTCCTGAAATGTCAGTATATGAAGGATTATCAAATTGGTGGTTTACACAAGGATGTGAAGTCTGACATGTACTGTGCATTAGTACCCATCAGCAAAAAAAAAAAACTGTACTGTCCACTAGCTCTTTAAAGATAGACTGTGACAGAATTGTTCTTGTGTTTAGAATAACACTTTTTCTTTTACATATTGATTTATTTAATTTGCAGTACCTCGTAAGTGCACTAGGCAGAAAGCTGGTTTGTAGGATCGTGGATATGTTGTTCTATCCACACTTCTTGGCAGGTACCTTGCCGCTTTAAGATGTACCAGAAAGTCTTCAAGCTGGCTCCACCCGCCCGGGTGGTATAACCCTCGGCTCCGCCCCATGACGCCAGATCTTCCTTTCCACTGGAAGGTTCAGGTTCCCTCCGTAGCTTTCCCATGTGTAGTAGGCCCTTGTTCTAGAATCTTCGGATTCGCTTCCAAAACTTATTTTAAAACTCTCTCGAGTTTCGTCTTCGCTTTCTTCTCTCACTACCACGATGGAAGACAAATCAGTTCCTGGGTTTCGCTGGTGCCCCTGCTGGCAGAAGATGTCTCACACTGATCCATATGCCACGTGTGTCTACTTGGGACACGACCACGATCCGCAGGCTTGCGATCACTGTTGGTCCTTTTCACCTTCGGTTCTGGAAGACTGCACTGCCCGACTTCAGCTGGGGTGACTGGAAAAGCATTACCCACTGGTTAAATCCAAGGATGCCCATTGGGTGCTCTCTCTGGCTGCGGGGTCCAACGAGCAGCCCGAACAGCTTAAGGCCTTCGAGGAGGAGGTGGCTCAGGTGACAGCGGGCTCCTTTTCGGCTTCGGCCTTCATTCCGCTACAACTGGGATCCTCCTATTCAGCATCCTTCAAGGAGTTGTGCCAGTCTCTCTCTACCAAGGGAGAGGGCCCTTCGGGGTTGCATGTTTCGCGCTCTCGGAAGGAGGAGTCAAAAAAGGACAAGTCGCAACGTCAATGCTCTTGGGACTGGGAGCAGTCTCACTCACAGGAAACATCTGTTTTAGACTTCAGTCAAAGTCGTAGCTGAGGCTGCTGGTTTCATGGTAACTCCATCAGACCAGTCGGCTGAGACGCCTGTCAGTGCGGCCAAGATTTTTCTCGAGCCGATCATCGGGTTGTTGCCTGTTCCAGCCAATGACTCTTTATTTAGGACTAAGGTGCTTCCGGTGTCTTCGGACGGGTCAGCCCAGCCCACTGAGCAGGACCCGCCCGCCAAGGAACCTGACCAGGACGAGCTGTGGGTTTCCCCGACTCCTTCTGAGGTCCCCAGTCGGTCCCGCCAATGGTCGAGGTCTCTATCTCATTCCTCGACTTCGGCGATCTCGCTCCCGACACCATGGTAAGCGGTGGTGCTGCTCCTCATCTTCATCCTCCTCGGGTGAGGAGAGGCTCCAGCACAAGTTGTGTCAGTGCTACGAAGACCTAATGTGGCAACAGTTGGTCCTGTCCGGATTGAAACCGATTCCGGTTTCTACCCCGACCATTAAGTGGCTTTCACCCAAGCGACCGACGTCGGCCATGGCCACCATCACCGAGGTGCTGGTTAAGGCTCCACCAGCTCAGCCAACTCCGGCTACTCCACCGATCCGGGTGGAACCGCCGCCGGAGCAACTGAAGTCCAGGGTTGCGACCAAGGAATCTCGGTCGGCCCAAGGCCTGCCCCATCGGTTGTCTGTCACTTTTACTCTCAACTGCCCAAGGCGAGTTGTGAGTGACGTGGGTGGTTGTCCACTTTACGAGGACTCCTCGGAGTCTGAAGATTCCTTCATGGTCTCCCATCCTGTCGACCCCGAGTCTCTTGGGGGGGGAGGGGGCTGTCCGCCGACAAGGGCCCTACTTCACTGATGGGTATTTGTCGGCTCATTTCAGAGTCCACGGGAATGGAGCTCGCGCCTGTGCAGAAATGGGCCAAGTATCCTTTCACAGAGATTCTGGACAAAGGGGATACTCCGATGGAGGCCTTTCCAGTGGTTGAGGCCATTGTGGGCCCATCCTTGGGGCTGCGGCAGCATCCTGCATCTTGCCCTGCGCCTTCTGCCTACATGGCCTGCAAGTATGCGGTCTCTATAGTGTCCCTTTCAGGGATTTCAGAGCATCTCTGCAGTTGGATTGGTGGCCGTCTCCATCTTTCGGCGCTCAGGCGTCAAAGGGGATGTGGACAGACCCCCCAGATGAGGAATCCAAACAACTGGACCATTCCGGGAAGAAGGTCTATGCAGCCTCCTTCCTTGGCCTTCGTCAGGTCAGTTCGGCCGTTATCATGGCACATTTCTCCTGTGCCCTCTTGGGCTCCCTGGACGAGGTGATCCCTCATCTCCTGGCGGACCTCCAGACCACAGTCAAGCAGGTCCGGGACCAGGGTAGGGCAGTGGTGAGGCAATAACTCCAGACGGCTCTGGACATTGCTGATCCCTGTGCCCATTCGGTAGCGGCCACAGTGGCCATGCGCTGCAGGGCTTGGCTGCGCATCTCAACCTTTACGGCTGATACGCAACACAAGCTGGCAGATGTCTCCTTCTTGGGCACCGACCTGTTTGGGCCCGGCATGGAGGGCCACCTCCAACGTATAGAGAAGTCCAATGCCACCTTGGACTCCACCACATCTGCCCAGATGGACAAGGGCCCCAAGCGTCAGAACCGCAGGCCCTTTCATTCGTCCACTCCTGCGGCCAGACTGGCCCCAGCAGCAGCAGGGCCAGCAGGCTCAATCTTGGCATCCTCTGGCCAAGTCCACAGCCTCCTCGTTCAGGAAGCCGGGGGGGTGAGGTCGCGGTGGCTTCTCCTCTGCCGGACCCTCCTCCAAGTCTGCCCAGTGACAGGTTGGAGGCACCTCCCTCAATCCCATCACACCTCCTATGGGGACCCGGCTCAGCCACTTCCTTTCGGCCTGGTCTGCAATCACCATGGACCGTTGGGTTCTGGAAGTGGCCGGTCGAGCCCTGCCTCTGGAATTCAAACTGGCCCCTCCATTGAGCCCACGCCCCACGGGGGTATCTGGTGTCTGAAGCCTCTCAGTAGGCTGTCTGAGATGACTTAGCTCAGCTCCTCCTCAAGGAGGTGGTGCGCAGAGTAGCGGACCCGCCTTCAGACCCAGGGCTTGTTTCCAGGTACTTCCTACTACCAAAACAGCTGGGGTGGCTGGCGCCACATTCTAGATCTGCATGACTTGAACAGGTTCCTCAGGTCCCACACCTTCCAGCTGGTAACTCTGACTCAGATTATACCATTCCTGGAGCAAGGCATGTGGTTCTGCTCCCTAGATGTTAAGGACACGTTCTTTCACGTCCCGATCTGTCCGTCCCATCGACGGTTCCTCCACTTCCAAGCCAAGAGAACCCTTTACGAATTCCAAGCCATGCCATTCAGCCTGTCTTCAGCCCCCAGGGTCTTCACCAAATGCATGGCAGTGGTGACGGCTTACCTGAGGCGCTGAAGGGTCCAGGTGTACCCTTACCTGGATGACTGGCTGATAGCAGGTTCCTCCAGGCGGGAGCTGGAGCAGTCCAGGGTTCTGGCCCTTCAGACTTGCCTTGACCTTGACCTCCTGATCAGTGAGGCCAAGTCAGAACTCGTGCCTTCGCAGGTGATTCAGTTCATCGGGGCAGTGCTCGACTCCTGCCAAGTCAGAGCTTGGCTCCCGGCGGACAGGGTGGAGATTTTCTCCTTCTTTGCCCAGTCATTTCTGGTTGGGCAATTGCACCCTGCCCGGGACTTCCTGCATCTTCTAGGCGACATGGTGGCCTGCACCAGTGTCGACCGATAGGCCCGCTGGCATATGTGTTCCCTCCAGTGGGAACTGGCCAGCCAGTGGTCTCAGCGCTCAGGTCATCTCGACCAACTGGTCTCTGTGACCCAGAGGATGAAGGACGGCCTCCAGTGGTGGCTCATCCCATCCCATCCCACCTGCAGGAAGGGATCCCGTTTGTCCGCCCTGAGCCGACGGTCATCCTGACTACTGACTTCTCTCTGATGGGTTGGGGTGCCCATCTGGGGGAACAAAAAGCCCACGGGCTCTAGTCCCCCCAGGAGTCCCGATACCATATCAACCTGCTGGAGTTTTGAGCAGTTCGGCTGGCCCTGACCGCATTCATTCAGTTTGTTCAGGGTCAAGTGGTTAGGTCCAGACGGACAACATCACAACATACTTTCTCAACAGGCAGGACGGGACGCGCTCCTTGCCCCTCTACAAGGAAGCTCTCTGCATTTGGACCCTCATGTTCAGCCTGGAGGCAGATCTCCTAGCCATGCACATGGCAGGAACTTCGATACCCTCAGCCGGATGGGCGGGACATCTCACGAGTGGTCTCACCACCAGGAGGTAGTTAAAGATCTGTTCTCCCACTGGGGCACCCCTCAGGTGTACCTGTTCACCTCAAGGGAGAATGCAAAGCTGAGGCTGTATCATGCCTGCCCCCCTCAGTAGGGTTCGCTGCAGGGGGATGCATCTCGAGGTCGTGGACCCCAGGCCTCTTCTACGCCTCCCCTCCCCTTCCCTTGATTCATAAAGTGCTCATCAAGGTCAGGAGGGACAGTGTGCAGGTGATCAGATCTCCTCAGCCTCAGCTCCAGGCTCCCAAGGTGGCTTCCAGCATGCCCGGGCCTGCTGTCTGTCAATCAAGGGAAGGTACTCCACCTGGACCTTCAATCCCTGCACCTGATGGCCTGGTTCCTGAGCGGCCTTGGGTTTCTCCGACGAGGTCCTCAACGTTGTTGAAGCTTCCTGTAAGGAATCGACCAGAAAATGCTATGCCTTTAAATGGAAAAGATTCTCTATCTGTTGTCAGGGCTAAGGGTTGGACCCATCGTCCTGTCCAGTGGGTAGCATTTTGGACTATCTTTGTTCCCTCTCCCAGCAGGGACTTTGGTCTGCCATAAAGGTGCACCTGGCAGCCATCTCTGTTTATCGGGCACGGGCCGGTCAGCAGTCCGTGGCGTAGGAGAAGTTGGTTTGGCGCTTCTTCAAAGGCCTAGCTCACATATCCCCTCCGGCGCGTGAACTGCCACCTCCGTGAGATCTACTGTTGGTTTTGGCATAGCTCATGGGCAAGCCATTCGAACCTATGCACAAATGTGACATCTCACATTTGTTGTGGAAGACCGCCTTCTTGGTGGCTATCATGTCAGGTAGAAGGACTGGGGAGTTACAGGCGCTCTCTATAGAGTTTCCTTGCCTGGTCTTCCACAGGGACAAGGTTGTCTTGCACCCCCACCTGAAATTCCTTCCGAAGGTTGTGTCTGAGTTTCACCTTAACCAGGTGACTACTCCGGCGGTGTTCTACCCCCAGTCACACCTCGGAGATAGAGTACAGGCTCCATACTTTGAACCTGAGGCGAACGCTCGCCTACTATAAAGAGCGAACGGTGGAAGTTCGGGGAGAGATTTGCCAGCTGTTTGTCACCTACGCTGAAGCCGCACCTGGCAGACCTGCAGCCAAGCGGACAATAGCTTGTTGGATTACATTTTGCATTGACCTCTGCTATAGGTTGGCGGCTAGGGAGCCTCCCACAGGACTTAAGACTTATTCCACCCGCCGTTCCGCTGTGTCAGTGGCTGCTTCTAGGGACATCCCTATCCAGGAAATCTGCAGGACTGCTACCTAGAAGTCAGTACACACCTTCATTTCCCATTCCCACATTGACCTCGAGTCACGCAGGGATGCTGGTTTTGGAGCCTCAGTTCTCCAGTCTCTCTTTACTAAGTAGGTGATGTGCATCTTGCCTCTCTCCTCCCAGAGAACTGCTAGGAGTCTGCCAAGAAGTGTGGATAGAACAACATATCCATGATCCTAGAAAAATAGGTTAATCACCTGTAACAGTAGTTCTAGGAGTGGTATATGTTGTTCATCCACACTGACCCACCCGACCTCCCCGGCTTCGACGCACAAACCTGGTTTCCAGCGGGCCAAGATCTGGCGTCATGGGGCGGAGCCGAGGGTAATACCGCCCGGGTGAGTGGGAGGAGCCAGCTTGAAGACTTTCGGCACATCTTAAAGCGGAAAGGTACCTGCCAAGAAGTGTGGATGAACAACAAATACCACTCCTAGAACTACTGTTACAGGTGAATGACCTGTTTTTTCTGTCACAACCTGGAAGAGTACAAACAGCATAATGCCAAAACGGTAACATAAAATACTAAGAAAATATCACAGAGAACATAATGTGGTGAAAAACATCTAAACAGTGGGTAAGTAAATTAACATAAGGTGTAGGACTATCACAGGTACAAGATACATACCACCATGCAGTGGTTATAAGTAAAGATGTAGAGCAAATGAATTAAAAATGTTTATGGCAGTAAGCAGGATGCAATGGTTGTGTACCGTTGGAAGCAGGTACAAATGAAGGTATCAGGTAAGTACTTACGGTAACCTTTACAAAAGCCCATGGCCAAAGAGGAAAGGTGAATGACATTCAGAATGATGTAGGGGCAAAGCATGAAAAGGCAACATTACCAGATTTGTTTTTATTTTTGGAATGGGCAGGAGTCCCAGGTCAGCGGATCTTAGGGGTTACTCAGTACAAGTAGGCAGAAGTAAGGATGCAGGTGACATTGTCAGCTGATATCGAATGAAGCCACATATGACATCTCCAGCAAATAGATCTCTCAGTGATTGAGGGGAGAGCTAATCAAGCCTCAAGTATAAAGTGCAGTGATGCCGTTGACAATTAGAGGCCAGAGCAAACTGACACAGGTTATTATAACTGGCATCCCACTTCTTAAGTAAGGCCTTGTCCGAGGTTGTGTAGTCAGGGGCCCCGCACGTCAATTTTGGTAGTAGAGTACTACAGGCAATAACAAATTGATCCTTAGCCGTAAGATTGTCTGATCCTGTACGAAAGCCCAAGCCTAGTGTTTACTGATTTCACATGTTAGCAATATGTTGGGAGAAGTTAAGGGTGTGGTCCAGATTCAGTCCCAGGTACTTACAAGCCAAAACCGAGGCTAGGACAGTGCTATTACTGCATGAGAGAGAGAGGGGAGCTGGCCAGTGTTGTAGTCTGGGTGCAGAGCCAGTTAGCATTGGTTGGGTTTTCACGGTATTGATTATAAGCTTATTGTGTGCAAGCCACTTTTGAACAGCCTGGAGGTCTGCAGATAGGAGGTTATTATTGTTTACTCCAGGAGGGAGGAAGTCACCCTGCCCTTGTACGGATCATTGGTTAGACCACACTTGGAGTGTTGTGTGTAGTTCTGGAGTACTTTATTTGAAGAAGGACATCAAACTACTGGAGGGGAGGTCCTGTGTAGGGCGACCAAGATGATCCAGGGCATGGGGGACAAACCATATCATGAGATTAATTGAGCTCATTATATATTCCTTGGAAGACAGAAGGGAAAAAGGGGAATGATAGAAACCTTCAGATACCTAAAGGGTATAAATAGGGTTGAAATGGAGGGCATTTTCAGTTTAAAAAGGGAGGGGACCACTAGGAGTCAAATTCTGAAACTTGAGGGGGTAGATTTAAAAAGGAAATGAGGAGGCACTTTTTCACAGAAAGGGTTGTGGGAAAGTGGAATGAACTGCCTGAGGAGGTGATCTCATCGAAAACCATGGGAAGTTTTAAAGGTGAGTGAGACGGTAAAATGAGTGACAATGGAAGGGATGGGGGAAGAGGGGAGGATCACTTTGGGGGACAACTCCAGTAAAACAGACTGAGCTGCACACTCAAGCAGACTCGATTGGCCTTTTTCTGCTGGCAATTTGCATATGTTCATATGTACATTGTTGGAGATGAGAGGACTAGATCACTAGCATAGAGGATGGGCGTACAGGATTTCGTACAGTGTTGGATATCCTTGCTGTTGAGTGAAAAGACCAGTGGGCCTAAAATTGATCCCTGTGGGGCACTTACAGTAGTAGGGACAGGATTAAAGAGGGAGGGCCCAAATTTAACCCTCCGGTATCTGTTGCTGTAAGTAATTTTGGAACCAGAGAAGGGCAGTGGGTGAGATACCAAGGGCACTGAGTTTCAAGCAGAGTAGGGAGTGATCTACAAGATCAAATGCTTTTATAAGATGAATAAATATGATACCCATTAATTTACCCCTAGCCATACCAGTGGCATTATGCTTGGTAAGGGTGAGCAGGGCAGGGGTGTGGCCTGGCAGGGCAAGATGATGGATGCTGAGTAGCCCAGCCCCTCATGGCACCACCTGGAATTGGCTATTTTCACAATTTTCTATTAAAAATTCACTCACCAGGTGACATAACTCTACCTAATGAAAACTCAAAAACAGCAAAAGAAACTCTCTCTCCTTACTTTTGAGTCAGCTGTAACTTTCAGAAGCTCTCCCACTCCACAAGAAGGCTGCATGAGAACAAGAGACATGGTGTTGGGCAGAAACCCAACCACTGACAAAATGGAAAGCTCGGCCGCCTCGTCTGCCATCATAAAAAACCTGCAAAATGCCCGGCCCAGTGGCGCTGAGGTGCTGGTCGCCTTACCTCGCACTACGCTGCTGACCCATGTTCCGGAATGAGATATGGGCAGCGGGTCGGCAGGAGGAGGAGGAACATCCAAAGGACTGCTCTCCTTCTTCGGGGTCCTCTTGTCGGGCGCTGTTTACCCTAGCGGAGGCTGGGGAGCAGGGCGCCACGCTGTAGAAGGGGAGAAGCTGGGGCAGATGCCAGAGCATGCGCACTCCCTCCTGAGGCATCATTGCACACTGCAACTCCTGGGGGCGTAAACAAGGAGGAAAAAGTATGCTGCGGCACTATGGTGGAGGACGCCTCGCAGGCCCTGCTCCCGGCCAGCCATGGCGCTGGCCCCCTGGATCTGTTTCTCGTTGGGGGTTGTGGAACTCTGCCAACACCACCGGGGGGGGTAAGCCCTTGGAGCTCGGGTCAGCGCCGGGTGGTGGACGCCGGGGGACGGGCTAGTGGCTCCCTCCTGATGACAAGCCGGCAAGAGGAGATAAAAAGTATAGCAAAAAAAAAAAATGCAAAATAAAGTTAGAGCAGGTTTCCAAACGCTCAGACTGTCCACATTCAAAACATTGTTGCTGCTGGTGTTGAGCTGATGTCACTGCCTCACCAGTGTTAACAGTGTGCAGTGCAGCAAGTGAGAACAGTTTGACTGTGCTGTCAAGGACTCCATTATATTCTGAGAAACACCCAGGATTTTATGTTTGGCAGAGTGCAAGAAAAGAATACATTGCTTCTCTTTATGGTAGAACATGATCCCTGTCTGTAGGAGCTGTTTGTTTTAACCTGTTTAATTGCATACTGTTAGGCAGTGACATAATCGGAGCACCATTCCTGTCCACACAATGGATTCCTCCACGTCCCTATTTAAAAAGCATTTTTCTTTCTTAATGAAAACATTTTCTACATATTACCCAGAAATGTACATACTGGATCCTCATAGTAATCTTCACAATAATTTCACAAGGAAACATGTGGAGTCCCTTTAATTCAAAGGGGACATAGAGAAAAGACTGGATTTAAAAAAAAAAAAAAAGATTTTGACCTTCCTTTGATCTGGAAGACCAGCTTGCTTGCCAGGAATCTGACAAGTTATTGTCAAAGACTTTGAGGATAACTGATCAAAGGGGTATTTCCAATTGTTAACTGACCAAAGGAAACGAGGTAAATAAAATGTTCAGGAGATGGTCCTTTTAACTTCAGAAAAGCAGTCAGGTGTCATAAATGTAGGCTGGGTGACATCGCCAGGTGGCAGAACATTGTGTTGGGGAGGTGCAAGAGTGACACCTGGTGGCCTAAAATGGAAGGGCCAGCCTCTATTGACAGACAGATATATAAACAGCCCAGATCAGGGCATTTTCACACACAGTTTCATCTGGACACTCTGCCTGACAAACCAGGAACAAAACTGCTGAAACCCATTGTGGCTGCCTGGACTAAAAGGAACTGAAACCTTCGTCCATTATTATTGGACTTCAGCCCACTGCAATTATCAGGTCAATTTAGCTAACCGTTTTAGTGTGCTTTTCTGTTAATAAAAAAAAAAAAAAAAGTTCCATTTTGTTTCTGTATGCTGTAACTCAAATTAGTATATTCTCCTTTTAGTTGTAACTTATTTAAGTATTCTAGAAAAACTTCTGTTTTTCCTAAATACATTCTGTCTGCATGTGATTTCATTTTGTGTGTGTGAATTGTGAAAACAGTATTAATAATCTGTGTTAAAACTGTTAATTGCTTAGAGGGGCCACCATAAGCAACCAAATTGAGAAGAGGGTTTGTAAAGGACATCTGGAAGGATAGGGAGAACGCCAGAGTCTGCAGAGA
This sequence comes from Neoceratodus forsteri, assembly GCA_016271365.2. NCBI lineage: Eukaryota > Metazoa > Chordata > Ceratodontiformes > Ceratodontidae > Neoceratodus > Neoceratodus forsteri. Next base: position 353,433,676 of record CM057454.1, on the reverse strand, counting down.
TTTTAAACCAGGCTGTTGAATGTCCTGTAGGAAGAAGGCAAAATCAGGTTTTACACTGCTATTGCCAAAGAGAGAGTGCTGCCTGGGTCTTCCTTCTGTATGTAATAGCCAAGGATGGAAGGGTTCATATTTGGCCCCAAGAGTCGAGACTGGTATTGTGCCCTTATCCAGAGTTAGAGGGATGCCTTGGGTCCTCATGGGTGAGGTGCAGTTGTGACCTCGGTGAGCATTCAAAAAGGACAAGTAGGATATCCCTGTCTCTCCCCCCCCCCACGTCGCGGATTGCACTTAAGAGTGGGCATTGTGAGCTCAGTGGGCCTGACCCCCAGGGGTAGGTTCGTGATGGATCCGGTGCACAGCGTTGGGATCTGAGAGATTTGGTTGCATACTGTTGCGATTCGATAAATTGGTAGCACAGGCAGATCATTTGGATTCGAGCCCAGTGTATCAGATTGAGATTTGAAAAAAAATGCATAATTTGGTTACAGTATAAAGTTCCCTACCTGTTTTGTATTTTTTCTCAGGTGAAACCTAGTATAGCAGTAGATCTTGCTTCAAGAGGAAGACCTTGCAGCAGGTAATGCAAGTAGGCTGACACCACCTGGCGGTAGTTCTCTGCAAATTCTTCTTCTAGCAGTACCGACGTGGGAACACCCTCGCCGATGTCTGCTCCACCCTCAACGTCACCCTATATAAAGGGGGAGTTCCCACGTGCTCCAGTTCTTTCCCGCCGCACGGTCTGGGTTAGTTCGCTTCGGGTTAACAAGGTCAGTACCAATCACTCCTCTACTATGCTCCACTGTTTGGCCAAATTTTTGCCTATGTTCTCATGTTCTAAGGGCACATTAACAAGTGCCCCTGCGGGCGGCAGATCCCCTTGAAGGACGGCCATTCCGCGTGTCTTTTCTGCCTGGGACCTGACCACGACACTGGTGCCTGTCCCCACTGTCAGGCCTTCAACTCTTGGGTGTGCATCAGACGACAAAAGTCCCTTTCCGCCTTTCTAGCGGAGTCTAAATTAGCCGCCATGGAACATGGATCATCCTCGGGGGAATCTGAGCATTCGCCCGCGCACAAGAAACATCACAAGCATCGGGAGCACCAGTAGTGGGAGAGGTCTCGATCTAGGTCTAGGTCCTCGGGCTCGAAGTCTGGGTCTTCAGGGCATGATTCCCACCTCACGACCCTTAAGTCATCTTCCGTCGTGTCTGCAGCGACTAAGTCCTCTGGGAACACTCTCCAGCCACATAAGGTGCACCTGCCCACCGAGAAGGCTTCCTCGGTGGGCAGAGGTAAGTCATCCTCCCGCTCGGCCTCTGTCTCCATGGCCGACCTCCGGGAGTCGAGCCAGGTCTCCTTGCGGCAGGGCGTCATCTCTGCTGCCTAAGTCGAAGGACTTCAACCGTCATCAGCCCCCAGTGACAGAATGCCGTTCGGTCGAAAAATCTCTAAACACAATAAACATTCTTACCATCCCAAGGCTTACGAGAGATGCTCGTCAGATTAAGAGACAAATGGATGCCAGACCGATACCCTGTCGCTGCTCCTCTAGCTTCCACCCTCCTCCAGCGAAGGTTGTACGCGCTGGTGAAATGTTCCCGACACGGCTACGCCCGGCTTCACCCGCGTCAGTTCTGGGACCCCCCTCTCTACAGCAGGCGCGGTCCACCTAACAGAGGCCCAATGGCGGGCAACTGGCGCCCCTCCATCGTCACCTCTGAAACCGGCGCGCGGTGCCCCGAACACTGGTGCCAGTGGTTGGAACCACGCCCCCCCCCCCAACGCGGGGCTGGCACCAGCTCTGGTGCGCCGCCTCCTCCTGCACCTGGGTCCCCAAAATTGAACCTTTAGAAGGTTAAGGAGCTCTTTTTCCACTGGTGGGACACTGTGAAATGTGATCTCCCAGGGGGGTATACTTTCTTCCACGCCTCAGAACACCCCGGTTCCAGGTACTCCAGGGGCACCCATACCAGACTTGTCCTTGGTCTCTGAGCCTTCAGACCATGAGGCAGGGAAGGAGCCTTCAGCACCTAGGAAGCAGGAGGACTATGTCCAGGAGTTCCTCCCGCTCTCCCTCTCTAGACGAGGCTCAAAAGGAGACGGCACCGCTCCCCATACTCTTCCTCCTGTGACTCTTATGTTGACTCCGACACTTCTCTGCCCGACTCGGATGTCAAACCTGACCTGAGGGACCTGAAGGGGCATCCCAAATCCCCCTCCTGACGACCCCAGTTTTATGGAAGTGATGAGGCACACCCAGGCAAACAAGGGTTGGGACACTGAGGCCCTGGACCCCGAGCACTTGCGGTTGGCTAAATACCTCTGCCAGAAAGACCCTAAGACTGTGGTCATCCCTCCCATGGTTGACACCTTTGAGGACGTCACTTACGCTACCTGGAAGCGTCCTAAGGACCACCCCTTTCTGGCCAAACCACCAGCAGCTGACTCAGTGGTGATTTCGGCAGCTCATGACCCTTCTCAGAGGCCCAAGCGCCTGAGCACCCAGCCACCCAATAGGGAGTCTAAGCAGCTGGATTCCATGGGACACAAGGTGTACTCTGCTGCCACCTGCAGTGTCAGGAGTCTCAACTTCCTAACGCAAATGGTCCTATTCCAGAACACCCTCTGGGAACAGGGAATGGACATTGTGCAAAGCATGCCCGACTGCCCTCAACAGGCCGAGCTTGCCAAACTGCTTCAGACCGGCTCAGACATGGGGACCCACGTTCTGAGATCGGCCTACGACTCTGCGGACACCTCTTCAAGGGTGGCCGCCACTGGCATTTGCCTCCGACGCCATGCTTGGCTTCGGGTCTCTAGGTTCCATCCAGATGTACAAGTGAACATTCTGAATGCTTCCTTTAATGGCTCCGTGCTCTTCGGGAAGACACGGAGGGTATTATTACCAAACTACAGGACTCCAGTAAGGCCATCCGAACCGTGCAGTCCATGTACCGCCTCAAACAGGGGCGATCTCGAAGCCCTGCCATGGCGGTCAAGAGGACATCAGCGCCTCAGCAGCCTCACTACAAGTCCCATCCGAAGCGAGGTGGCTTTAGTCGTAGAGGCAGGGGCATGGGTTCCTCGGCCTCCACCTGCTGACAGGCTAAATCAGCAGTTGCTGCCTTCCCTGCCCCACCACTGCCTGACTACTCAGGTGACCCTCCTCTCCTGGACACCTCGTTGGGGGAGCCAGTCAGAGGCTGCTTTTCTCTCTGTGCAGGTGCCTGGAGTCAAGTGACCTCCGACCAGAGGGTCCTCAAACTCATGGGGTTCAGGCATTCCGTAGAGTTCAACACCATCCCTCCGGACAGACCCCCCCCCATCCTGCTATCTGAGGGAACACCGGGTTCTGATCCAGAGGGAAATCCTATCCCTGCTGGACAAAAATGCCATCGAGCCGGTGCCCCCGGCCGAAAGAGAGGCAGGGTTTTTATCCCACTTCTTCCTGGTCCCGAGGAGGTTAGGAGATCTCAGACCCATTCTGGAACTCAGTGAACTAAACCAATGGGTCTCGTATCGAAGATTCCGTATGGTCTCCCTCCCAACTCTCCTGCCTCTAATTTTGGCAGGAGACTGGCTGGCTAACTGCATATTCCCATTGCCAGGGGTCATCGACGGTTCCTGAGATTCAGATTCAAAGGCAAGGGCTACCAAATCAGAGTCCTCCACTTCAGTCTCTTTTCAGCCCCTAGGGTATTCACCAAGTGCCTGGCGGTGGTCGCCGCGGCACTTCGGAGAATGGGCCACTTTATGTTCCCTTACCTGGACGACTGGCTCCTCCTGGCTCCCTCCAAGTCCCACCTGTTGGAAACCATTAGGGACTCCCTCTCACTGTTTCAGCGCCTGGGAATCACGGTCAACAGAGACAAGTCTCAGCTTCTCCCTTCCCAGAGGCTTCAGTTCATTGGAGTTCTTCTGGATACCATTCTCGAGAGGGTATTTCTCCCTTCCGACAGAGTGGGTCACATCCAAGTCTTGATGTGTCAAGTCTCTATAGCCTCAAGGGTCCCCGCAAGACTCCTTCTCAGGCCCTGGGGCACATGGTAGCCGCCATCTTTTCAGTTCCTCTAGCGTGGCTGTGCATGTGGACCATCCAGTGGTCCCTAAGAGTCCAGTGGGATCAGACACAAGACAAATTGGACACCTCGATACGGATCACGGAGCCAATCCGCCGGGAGTTGCACTAGTGGATGTCATCACAAAACTTGCTGGCGGGTCTTCCTTTTCAAATTGGAGCCCGACCCAGATTCTGACAATGGACGCTTCGTCCTCAGGATGGGGCGCCCATTTGGAGACACATCATACTCGAGGGGCTTGGTCCCCAAAAGAGGAGGATCTGCATATCAGTGTTCTGGAACTGAGGATGGTCCTGTATGCTCTTCAGGCCCTAGCCTCGGTCCTAGTGCTGGGTCACCTTTGGATTCAGACAGACAACACTTTCATGATGTTCTGCATCAACAAACAAGGTGACACACACTCTTATCCCCTCTGCCAGGAAGCTGTGAGGGTGTGGGACTGGGCTTTGGAACATTAGCTCTTCTTGACGGCTGTTCACGTTCCGGGAGAACAGAATGTGCTAGCCGATGCGCTCAGCAGAACCAGATCACAGGCTCATGAATGGGAGCTGCTTCAGGAGGTCGCAGATCAAATCTTCTGCTGATGGGGGATACCAGAGCTAGATCTCCTCATGTCACAATCCAACTCAAAACTGCCCAATTTCTGCTCGCTAGGTCTAGAGCCTGGAGCTTTTTGTCAAGATGCATTGTCCCTCTCCTGGAAGGGGATTCCTCTACGCATTCCCTCTCTTCCCGCTCTGGCAGAAGGTACTCCTCAAGGCACAATCGGAACGGTCCACCCTTATCCTGATAGCCCCTCTGTGGCCCTGTCAGATTTGGTTTCCATTGCTTCGGTGCCTGGCGGCAGAGCCTCCGCTGCCTCTTCCAACTTCATCTTAACTTCTGTCTCAGGACAGTGGATTCCTGGTCCATCTGAATCGCGCTTCCTTCACCTGCATGCCTGGCTCCTCAAGACCTAACTAAAACCAGGTTTGGTGTGTCTGATAAGGTAGCGCAGGTTTTGGTTGAGGCACGTAAGCCTGCCACTAGGGCCATTTACGCTATGAAGTGGAAACGTTTTTGTATCTGGGCCGCAGCCAAGAAGGTGGATCCTTTGGTCTGTCCGGTCAGTTCCATTTTAGAATACCTGCTTTCCTTTTCAGAGGCAGGTCTGGGTTATTCCTCCATTAAGGTACACCTGGCCGCCATCTCTACTTTCACATGCCAGTCCAGGGTAAGACAGTGGCTCAGATGGAGGTATGTAAGGCTTTTCTTCATGGTATTCTTCATATCAGACCCTCGATCTGGGATCCTGTCCTTCCTTGGGATCTGCTCTTTGTCCTGGAGAAACTAACGTTCCCCCCCGCCCAAACCGGCCATGAAGGCTGAGCGTCGTTTCCTGTCCTGGAAAACTCTGCTTTTGGTAGCCATCCCTTCAGTGAGGTGTATTTCAGAGCCTCAGGCTCTCTTGTGTAAAGAACCCTAGCTTATTTTCCATAAGGATAGGGCTGACTTTCGCACTAATCTGAAGTTTCAACTAAAAGTAGTTTCGGAGCTCACTTTCAATCAGTCCGTTCAGCTGCCGGTGAATGACCCGGAGTATTCTAACGAAGGGGAAGCTCTGCTTCTTTCTTTGGATGTACACAGGGCACTTTGTTGTTATCTGGCCAGGACCAAGGGGAACAGAAAATCCGATCAGCTTTTCATTTCTTTTGAACAAAGATCCTTAGGTTGCCTGGTTACCAAACAGATGCTCTTGCGCTGGCTGGTCAACTATTGTTACCAGAACCACAATAGGTCTGCTCCTGGGCCGATCAAGGCTCATTCTACCAGGGCAGTCGCCACTTCCTTTGCAGCTTTAAAAAGGGTCATGACGGCTGACATTGGTGCTGCCACCACATGACACTCTGTTCACACATTCGTCAGGCATTATAGCCTGGACATTATTTCTAGACATAGAGCAGGGTTTGGCCTTGCAGTTCTGCAGGGCTTGGTGTCTTGACAGATCCTTTCTGTTCCTGTTTCCTCATGACTTCCTTCTCCCCTCCCAAGGGTTGTCTTGAGTTTATACTGCTTGAGAATCAGTCCTACTTGTGTTACCTGCTGCAAGAGCTTCCTCTCTAAGTAAGATAATACAGTTACGTAAGAACTTGCCATAACAATAGATCTTCAAGAGAAGCTCTTGCAGCAGGTATGTTTTCCCTCCCTGCTTCCCCAAGGGACCAAGCCTTTTCCAGGTCACCATTTCCTCTTCTGTGAGGAAAGATTGGGTCAGATTCCTGAATTTGTCGCATCTTGCGATCCGTTGGCCTGTTGGGGGCATGCAAGAACTAGACGTGCGGAACTCCCCCTTTATATAGGGTGATGTTGAGGGTGGCGTCGTCGGGGGCGTTCCCACATCGGTACTGCTAGAAGAAGAATTTGCCGAGAACCACTGCCAGGTGGCGTCTGTCCTACTTGTGTTTCCTGCTGCAAGAGCTTCTTTTGAAGATCTGCTGTTATGGTGAGTTCTTACGTAACTGTACTTTAGGGAAGAAGATGGTTTCCATCTACAGCGAATACACTGCAGACTATCTAAAGCAGTTGTGTCAGGAAAGAGGGGTCCAGTGCAAGGGGTGAACCAAAAAGCACCTCATGGAGGCTTTTGTGGCAGCCAATGAGCAAGCGACTGCTGAGGACCTCGAGTCACAGCCAGTGACTGGAAGGGACCAGACCTTGGGCGTGGGGGTGCCAAGGGACATCAGAGTCCAGTCCCAGGGATGAGGACGGTGAGACCCGAGGGAGCCCAGAGCCACAGCGCCAGGGGAGAGTCACCACAAAGCTGGATCCAGAAGGGATCGGGCTGCAGCTAGAGTTGAGGAGATTGCAGCTGAAATTTGAGCAGAAAAGGTTTGAAGCCCAGCAGCAGGGGGAATTCGAGCAGAGGAAGTTCAAGCTGGAGATGCAGGAAAAAGAAAACCAGCATCAGAGAGAGGCCGAGGAAGAAGAAAGGCAGCTTCAGAGAGAGGCCGAGGAAAAGAAAAACAGATTCACAGAGAGGCTGAAAGAGAGGAAAGAAAGCACCAGAGGGAATTCAAACCTGTGAAGCTAAAACTCCAACTACCAGCACCAGAGGAGGTAAGTGGCAGGGGTAACCCTGGAACTCCAGGACTGGGGTAGAAGTTAACCCTTGCTGTGCCATGGACTGATATATCAGTCCAGAATTCCTGTATGTTCCAATTCTGCTGGTAACCTAAGGGTTAAATTCTAAATTAATAGCTGAATTTAAAGAGGGGGAGGATATGGATGCTTTTTTTGAATTTGTTTGAAAATGTCTGTATCCAGGCTAAAATACCCAGGGAGTCAAGGAACTTTCAGCTATCCCCGCTGCTTACTGGGAAAGTGCGTGAGGCGTTAGGCCAAATGGACAGTTAGGACAGTAGTAATTATGATAAACCTAAAGCTGCATTGCTTAAAAAGTATGAATTAATGCCTGAAGCATATAGGGTTAAGTTCTGTAAGCTCCAGAGAAGCCCTGACATGAGCTATGAGGAACTCGCCACAAAGCGGCATCAGTTTTTGAAACGATGGGAGGGGGTGGAAGCAGACTCTGTAGAGAGAATTGAGGAGGTTGTACTTCTGGAGCAATTCGTTTGGGCTTGCCCAACAGAGCTAAAAACCTGGTTGGAGGACAGAGATCCAAAAACAGTGCAGCAGACTGCTGAGCTCTTGGACTGCACTGCCGGGAGCAGGCTTGTTCCGAAAGGGATTGGGGCAGCTGTGGCAGCGCAGAAGGGGAAAATCATGCCTTCAGGGCAGCTAAAGCCCTCACTGCCTCCACAGAAAGGTGGAAGCCCCAGGTTACAAAAAAAGGATTTATCAGATAAAAGAAATGATGATTGTTGGTTTTGCAAACAGTCAGGGCATCTTGCTAGACAGTGTCCTAAAAGGCACAGAGCGAGCAGAGTGGTGCTCAAACAGAGTTGGGTTCACTGTGTGTCCCTGAAAGCATGCCTATAAACATGGGAGAGCATATATATACCCGGCTACTGCAAATGTGGTGCACACCCATGGGTTAAGGGACACAGGGGAGTCTCATACCTTAGTAAAAGGGGATTTGGCTGAGCCTGAACAGCTTATACCTGATCAGTTCATAACAGTAAGGGGATTCACTGGGGAGGAAAAAAACTTTGTCACTAGCTAGTGTTCTCCTGGACTGGGGTGAGACAGAGAGGGTGCAAAACTTGGCTGTGGCAGACAACCTCGTCCTGGATGTGATTATAGGGAACAATCTCCAGAAGGGGGTGGTGTGTGTAGTTACCCGCAGACGGCAGATGCCGATTGTAGTTCCCTGGACCCCATAGAAGCCCCTGTGGAAAACAATGGGAGGCTAGTTCCCCAACCTGTGTCTCCTGAAATGGAGAGTAGTGGAAGGGAGGTAGGACTTCCCCACATAGCAGTTCACAAAAAGGTTACTCTGAGGAGGGAGGGGTAACCAGTGGTCAGAAGGTTAGGGATGGCAGCGATCCTGAATGCCCTGACACTAGAACTATGGACCTCAGTTTAGGAATTGAAGGGGACAGGTCCCATGCCTTGGGAAAATGTGAAGAATTTGCAGCTGCTCAGAGGACTGATCCTAGTTTGGAGAAGCTGAGGGCTTGTGCAGAATCTGACTGGACACATGGAGGTGACGGGAGACATAGAGTATATTGGGACAATGGACTGTTGTATACGCAGGACGTAAAGACAGAGGGAGGGGTGATGGGCAGACAGCTTGTTGTCCCCCAGTGTACCGTGAGCGGTTGCTCAAGAGCTCTCATGATATCCCCATGTCCAGACATCTGGGAATCGCGCGCACCATGCAGCAGTTGGCTCAGATTTTCTATTGGCCCAACTTCGCCCAGCAGGTGAAGGAATATTGCAGGTCTTGTCACCGGTGTTCACGAATAGGGAAGGCAGGCAGTAAAACCAAAGCCACCCTAATTCCCTTGCTCATTGTGGAGGAGCCATTCCAGAGGGTAGGAATGAATGTTGTGGGACCTTTGAGTACCCCAAGCTCCTCCTGCAAGAGGTTTATTCTTATGGTGGTAGATTATGCCACCCAATACTCAGAGGCAGTTGCCCTCTCCCCACTTAGGACAGACAAAGTGGCAGACGCCTTGCTAGGAATTTTCTCACGTGTCGGGTTTCTGCAGTAGGTTCACTGATTAAGGGGGTACCTTCGTGTCAGACCTGATGAAATGTTTGTGGCAGAAGCGTGGAGTGGTGCAGAGACGCATGACACCTTATCACCCACAAGCCAATGGGCTTGTGGAAATATTTGATGGTACCCTAAAATCGATGCTCCAAGCATTTGCTGAACAACATGGGAGGCACTGGGAGAAATACCTTCCCCACCTGTTGTTCGCATACAGCGAGGTGCCCCAACTCTTATATGGACATAGGGTGTTTGGGCCGCTAGACTTGATCTGGGAAGACTGGGAAGGCAAGCACGCCACCCAGGGAACTCCCATAGTGGAGTATGTCGTGAAGTTTAGGGAAAAGCTGAAAGAGCTTATGGGAGCAGCCTAGAGCAACCTATCAGCTGCCCAGCAGAAACAAAAGCTCTGGCATGACCGCAGAGCCAGAGCTTGCTTGCACAGTGTAGGTCAGGAAATCATGGTCCTAATTCCGAACCAGAAGGACAAGCTGTAGGCCAAGTGGGCGGGACCATACAAGGTAGCCAGGCAAGTTAATGACGTGAATTATATTGTAGAACTACCTGACAGGAGACATGCCCATAGAATGTACCATGACAACATAATGAAGCCATATGCAAATAGGGCAGACATGGTATTTGCGGTGTGTAGTCCTGGGGAGGAGATGGACGAAGAAGACCCCTACTGGACTTGCTGGAGGCAAGCAAGCGGGAGTCCTCTGTGGAGGCAATCAAACTGCTGCCCCAGTTAACCCCAGAACAGTTCCAGGTAGTGAGGGAGGGTTTAGTGAACTTTGTCCCTTTGTTTACGGCCAAGCCTGGACTTAACCCCCTTAGCGACATACGATGTAAACACAGGGATGCAAGCGCCCATATAGCAGAGAGCCTACCGGGTGTCTGAGGCTGTCCTAAAGGACATTAGGAGGGAGGTGGAGGAAATGCTGGATTTAGGGGTACTCCAGAAATCCCACACCTCTGGGCCTCACCTGTAGTCCTTGTTCCCAAGCCGGATGGCTCTACTCGCTTTTGTGTGGACGATCGTGGACTCAGTGCAGTCACGAAGTCTGATGCCTACCTAATGCCATGGACAAACTACTGGACAAGTTGGGAGGGGCGACATGCCTTACCACAGTTGACTTGACAGAAGGGTACTGGCAGGTGGTGTTAACTGCCAGAGCAAGGGAGTGGTCGGCCTTCATCACTCCAGTAGGATTATTCAAGTTCAGGGTAATGCCTTTTGGAATGAACAACACCCCTGCCACCTTCCAAAGGTTGGTTAATCAGGTTTTGCATGGTACTGAAGAGTACGCAGTAGCATATCTAAATGATATTGCCATCTTCACTGCCAGCTGGAAGGAACACCTGTCCCACTTGAAGGAAGGGTTGGGCAGGATACAGAGGGCAGGGCTCACTGTCAAGGCTGAAAAGTGCCAGGTGGCCATGTCGGAGGTGGCATACCTAGGACATGTAATGGGGCGTGGGCTGCTTCGCCCTAATCAAGCCAAGATTGAGGCGATAGAGTTGTGACCCAGGACTGAAACCCAGAAGCAGGTTTGGAGTTTAATAGGGACCGCCTAGGTACTATTAAAAGTTTGTACCAAATTACAGTACCCTGGCAGCTCCCCTCTCTGGCCTGCTAAAGAAAAGAAAGCCCAAAAAGGTAAAATGGGAGTCTGCCTGTGAATGAGCCTTCACAAGGCTAAAGGAGACACTGCAGTGCCCCTCTGTGGGTCAATCCAGATTTCAGTATGCCATTTGTAGTCCAGACAGATGCCTCAGATGTGGGGATTGGAGCAGTCCTCAGTCAGACCTCTAATCAGGCAAAAGATCACCCAGTAGTGTACCTTAGCAAAACGTTTCATCCCCAGGAGCAGGCATATTCCACAGTTGAAAAGGAATGCCTTGTGCTGGTTTGGGCCCTGTAGAAATTAGAGCTTTACCGCTACGGGAGGCACTTTGAGGTACAAACCGATCATAACCTCCTGGTGTGGCTGACTCAGATGGGCAAAATGAATGGTCATCTCTTAAGGTGGAGTATTACCTTACAGGGCTACAATATGACCATTACCCACTGGGCCAGATCGGCCAATGCCAACACAGACGGGCTATCTCACCAGTTAGAATAGTGAACAGAATTTGTGAAAATCATTCCATGCATAGGTGGAATGGATTCCCACAAATTCAGTCTAGGAGGGAGGGGTGTGGTGAGCTATCCACTGCTAGTCCTTATTTGTAGATATAATTCTGTTGTATATATGTTTGTTTATGTAATTCTGTGTATATATACATGCCACAAAATTCCAGTGTTAATTCAAAGGGGACATGGAGAAAAGACTGGATTAAAAAAAAAAAAAAAGGTTTTGGCCTTCCTTTTTCCTGGAAGGTCAACTTGCTTGCCCAGAATCTGACAAGTCATTGTCAAAGGCTTTGGGGACAGATGATCAAAGAGGTATCTCCAGTAGTTAACTGACCAAGGGAAACAGAGATGAATAAAATGTTCAGGAGATATAGAGAATAATGGGTAGGTAAGTGTGTGTGTGTGTGTGTGTGTGTGTGTGTGTGTGTGTGTGTGTGTGTGTTTAAACTTTGTTTTATTGGCAGTTAAAGTTGATTCATCTTCCATACATTAATTACAGTTCCTTATGCCAACTTCGTCATCTTACATGCAGACATTATAAATTATTAGTCTGTAAAAAATTGCTCTTCAGTAAGTGAAGTATTTTATAAATGCTACTAAGTTAAAAAAAGGTAATCTAAGAATACTTAAACGAGTTTACTTTTTAAAAACTTAAAAATAAAAAGATAACTAGAAATAAAATCAGAAAAAAGATTTAAGTAGCTGCCTTATTTTTTGTTTTTTGCCATCACTCCTCACCTTATGTAGTTTGTTATAATTTCATACTTTATTAAATTTAGGGAAAGAGAATTCTGTAGGTTTCATTCTTTCCTTATGTTATCTACATAGAGGTCCCATCTGGTCCACCTATTAGTAAATGGCTCCCATCTATGTTGAATTGTAAAAGTCAGTCTCTCCATCTCTTGTATTGTTGTAACTATTGTGACCCAGTCTTTTACTGTGGGGCTTTCGCTCTGCAGCCAACGTTTCGTGAGAGCTTTTATAGCTGCAGCTCGTAAAGTGCGCCATAGATATTTGCTATCTTTACCCTTTAGATAGAAAGGGTCAATACGCAATATCATCTGTACAGGGTTCAACCCCTCCTCTCCACCAAACATGACTTTCATATGCTCTTGAATCGATTCCCAATAGACCCTTATTGTAGGGCATTGCCATAGTATATGCAAATGGCCTGCCACAGTCTCCCCGCATGCCCTCCAGTAACTTGAGGAACACCTTTCTTTAAATTTGGCCTGTGTTCTGGGGACCAGAAAATACCTATTCCTAGGTTTCCAAATTCCCTCCACGGTGGAGAGGAGGTCGTACTCCATATGGAAACCCAGCTTCAAACAACATGAAGTCTTGCTGTATTCTGACTATTGCAGTGATCTCCAACCTTTGAACTGCCCCGTAGAACAAAGAGTTAACTTTCCATCCAAGGCATGGAACACTGAGCTCGAGCTCGGTTGAAGCCTCTGTCTGCTGTTGTTTGAACCCCATCCACCAGATTCTTTACTCCGCCTCACTGAACAGTCGCTCCAGAGATTCCTCCTTCGCTCGGTTCAAAAAAGTCGGTTAAAGTGTCGTTTTTTTCTCTCTCAGTTTCAACCGAATTTCTACAATCTAACCTGTCGGTTAAGTTTCTGTCTGTGGTACCGTGAGTACTAGATAGGTTTTTCTATATTAGTTTTCTGTGTGGAACTTGTAAACATTGGATCGGTTCGGTTTGAACCAATCAGGTTTGTGAAAAAAAGTTTTCTATTCTATTAGTGTGTGGTAACCAGTCGTATCGGTTCTAAAAAAAAAACGGATTTCATTACATTTTTTTCCAAGACCCGTAACATGGTCAGGTCTGATAGTGATAGTGATGGTGATTATAGGGGTGTCTTGCCTGTCGGATTGCTGAGAAAAGGGTAAGTTTTGGTTAGGATTGGCCATGTCTGAAAAACCCAAGAAAAAAAAACGGGCCCACTGGGTTTCAACACTGTAGTGTGTGTGGGGAAGCCTTTGCTAAGGCTGATCCCCACACCACCTGTGTTTATTGTCTGGGATTTGACCACCTCGATTCAGACTGCCAAATTTGTAAAAGTTTTCCCAAAGCTACCCTGGATAAAAGAGTAGGTAGACTGAGGGAAAGGGAGGCCGAGAAGTCCGCTGACCCAGATGGCCAGCCCGGTTCAGTTCCGACCGAACCAGAAGGAGTGCTCTCTGACCAGGGCGAAACTTCTTCGGGCAAAAGGAGAACCGATTCTGAGGAGTCGGTTCCGGTTAAAAGAAAAAGAGGGGATAAGTCAGCCGGTTCGGATCCACAAGTTCTTTCTCCAACCGCTGATGAGATAGCCAAAGCGATAAGGATAGTTCAGTCACTAACTTCGGTTCCGACCGAACCAACACCATCGGTCAGGGGCTCGGTTCGGTCGGTTCCCCCGGTTCCAGATTATACTTTAGAAGAATTTTATGAACCGGAGGAGGAGGGAGAGTATGAAGATAGTGATGGTGATTATGAAAGTCTGGATGTGCCCATTGACCTGGACATCTCCCCAGACAGACCTTCAGGTGTTTCTTATCCTAGGCTTTCTGAGTCCCCCTCCCACTTTATGTTTTATAAAAAGTGGCTGAAACCTCCAGCTTCCATGGAAGAAGCAGTAGAGGATCAGGAGGACCTGATTTTGTTGAGATGATGGACATCCCAGAGTCCAGGAGATTGTCTATTCCCCTCCATAAGTCTTTTGGAAAACAGACATTTAAAATTTTAAAAACTCCTAATTCCATACCTCCTGTGGACAGAAGAATGGACACGAGGTATACTCCTTCAGGCTCAGACACGGAGTTCCTTTCCCAGCAGTGCAGCCATGTTGGGGTAGTGCAGGCTGCTGCCTGTGATAAGGCAAATATACCCTTGGCTTCACACCCCCCAGATAAGGACTCCAGGAGGATTGATGCCATGGCAAAGAAACAGTACATGGCAGCATCTGTGGGACTCAGGCAGGCTAATTATATGGCCTACACAGCTAGATACCAGAAGTCCAGGTGGGACACTGTGATGGCTCTAGCTAAACAGGCCCCTGACCAGCTTGCCAAGGGGCTGGAGTGGGTGGCTGCAGATGGGATTGAGGCATCCAAGGTGCAGTTTCATGCTGCTGTGGACTCCAATGATATTTCATCTAGAGTCATGGCTACATCTGTGGCCCTTCGAAGTATGGCTTGGCTCAGATGTACTAGCCTGTCACAGGATACCCAGACTAAGGCCATGGACTTTCCTGTCATTGGTAATTCTCTGTTTGGGGAGCAGACAGAGAGCTACATGAAAAAAATGGACGAGTACAGGACCACCTACAGGAGTGCTCAGGCCAAAGAAAGGCAAGCCACTCCCCAGAGGCAGCATTCTAGGGACAGGGGCAGCCCTTTTTACCAAGCCTAGGCCTCCTGTTCTGCCTTTGCTCAGAGGGGGTTCTTTAGAGGGAGAGGCAGACGGGCTATGAGCAGGCCTGCTTCCACCCCTCAGCCTAAAGTCCCTGCCAAGCAGACACCCTGATGGGTCTGCCCGGGCCGATTCTCCACTACCTGTAGGGGGCAGGCTGGCTTACTTTGTCCAGGACTGGAAGTTTTTAACATCAGACAAGTGGGTCCTGGAAGTAGTAAGCCAGGGACTGGTTCTCAGCTTCAAAAAATTTCCCAAGATGAGAACCAGATCCTTTCCACCTGCAAATCCTTCAGAGGCCCTTGCCCTGGAGGCAGAGGTCTCTTCCCTCTTGGCTCTCAGAGCCATAGAAAGGGTTCCACCCCTACACAGGAGAAAAGGATTGTACTCCAGGTACTTCCTAACCCCCCAAAAGACAGGAGAATGGCGGCCCATCCTGGATCTGAGATACTTAAACAAGCACCTTTTAAAGCCAAAATTCAAAATGGTGACTCTGGGAATAATTCTGCCCTCTGTAAGGCCAGGGGAGTGGCTAGCCTCCCTGGACCTCAAGGATGCCTATTTTCACATTCTCATCAGGTGCTCCCACCGAAAGTACCTCAGGTTCAAGTTGCCCTCAGGCCATTATCAATTCAGAGCAGTGCCCTTTGGTCTAACATCATCCCCAAGGGTGTTCACAAAATGCCTGGCAGTAGTGGTTGCTTTCCTTGGGAGAAAAAAGATCTCCATCTTTTCATACCTGGACGACTGGCTCATAGTGGGTCAGTCTCCTGACCAAGTCAAGTCACATCTTCAGATAACTCGGCAACTGCTCACTTCCTTAGGATTCCTCCTAAATCTTCCAAAGTCAGTTCTGGAGCCAGTGCAGCTCCTCACCTTTATAGGGGCGGAGCTCGATACAATAAGAGCAAAGGCCATCCTTCCCCTGGACAGGGCAAGGACACTAGTAGAACTGGCCTCTTCTTTCACCCTTCAGGTGTCTCGACCAGCAAGGCACTTCTTGCAGCTCCTGGGCCACATGGCAGCCTCTACAGCAGTGGTCCAGGGGGCAAGGTTTCAGATGAGGGACATTCAATTCCACTTGAGAACCTTCTGGTCCCAGAGAAAGGATTCCCTGACCAAACTAGTCCCAGTGACTCAAACCCTGATCCAGGCTTTGCAGTGGTGGCAGGAGCAGGACAATCTAAGGCAAGGAGTTCCTTTTGTCACTCAATCTCATTCTCTAATCCTAACCACAGATGCCTCCCTCTTGGGCTGGGGAGCCCACTTGGGGGATCTGACCACCCAAGGGCTGTGGTCACCTCAAGAATCTCTGTTTCACATCAGTCTCTGGGAACTCAGAGCAGTGTTTCTGGCACTACAAGCTTTTTCCAAGTCTGTTCAGAACAAAGTAGTCCAGATCAGAACAGACAATACCACCACAATGTGGTACATCAACAAGCAAGGGGGCACTCGGTCTATGGCCTTGTGCACAGAAGCAATGAAGTTGTGGTCTCTGGCCTATTCTCTGCAAACTTCTCTGACAGCAGTGCACCTCTCAGGGAAGGACAATGTCCTGGCAGATGCTCTCAGCAGGATATCTCAGGGCCACCACGAATGGTCCCTAGATCCCCTAATTTTGAAGGTGATTTTCTCCAGATGGGGCGCTCCACAGATAGATCTTTTTGCAGCCCCAGACAATCACCAACTTCCTCTTTTTTGCTGCAGACCCCCAGTCTTGGGCTCAGTCCCCCTGGATGCTCTAGTTCTCAATTGGGAAGGGAAGTTCCTGTATGCTTCCCTCCCTTCCCTCTCCTGTTCAAGGTACTAGTCAAAATCAGGTCTCAACCTTGCAAAGTGATTCTGATTGCTCCAGACTGGGCCAGACAGCCCTGGTACCCACTGTTGCTGTCCTTAGCAGTCCACCTTCCCCTGTCTCTTCCCAGGAATTACAACCTGTTGACATCCTCTCAGGGAAGGGTTTGGTATCTGAACCTCAGATCTCTCAATCTCAAGGCCTGGCTCTTGAAGAGTTAGAGTTTGCTGATCTGCATCTCTCTCAAGGTGTTTTGGATATTCTGAAGGCTTCTCGAAAGCCTTCCACCAGAAAGACTTACAACTCCAAATGGAAAAGGTTCACTATTTGGTGCTCTGGTAAACATATTTTTCCAGAATCTGCTGGGTTGCCTACAGTCCTGGACTATATGGTTCATCTCAATGGCTTGGGACTCAGACCAGCTATACTCAAAGTACATTTAGCAGCTGTTTCTGCTTTTTTGTCAGTAGGCAAGCCCTTTTCTCTTTCAGCTCATCCTGTATTTTGCAAATTCTTCAACAGATTGTTGCACACCAATCCTCTCTTCAGGGACCCTGCTCCTGCTTGGGACCTAAATGTTTGCATTGCTCAGCTTATGCAACCCCCTTTTGAGCCTTTGTCCTCTGCAGAACTTAAGTACTTGACTTGGAAAACTGTGTTTTTGGTAGCCATTACCTCTGCCAGGCGCATCAGTGAATTGCAAGCCCTGTCAGTGGTGCCTGATTTTATCTATTTTCATAGAGATAAGGTGGTCCTAAGAACTAACACAAAGATTTTGCCTAAGGTGGTCTCAGATTTCCACCTTAACCAGTCTATGTCTCTCCCTCTTTTCTTCACTGACCATTCCTCCACTGGAGAGAGGAGGCTGCACAGCCTGGACGTAAAAGGGGCCCTTAGCTACTACATAGAGCGCACCAAGGGTCACAGGTTTGACTCCCTCCAATTGTTCCTCCCTTATAGAGAGGTCGGTAAGGGAAAATGTGCCACTAAAAGATCTTTTGCCAGGTGGATTGTCTCTTGCATACAATTCTGCTACAAAAAATTGGGTAGGATCCCACCCTCAGGCCTGAGGGCTCACTCTACTAGAGGTACAGCTGCTTCCCTGGCTGCTGCCAGGGATGTTCCTATCTTAGAGATTTGTCAAGCAGCCACCTGGAAAACAGTCCACACTTTTACCAAGCATTACTCTGGACATCCAGGCTAGGAGTGATGCTCGGTTTGGCACAGCAGTACTTCAGAGCCTGTTCCCAAAGTAGGTTCTGTCCCTCCTCCATGGAGGTACTGCTTGGTAGTCTGCAATAGTCAGAATACAGCAAGACTTCATGTTGTTTGAAGAAAAATTACTCACCTTAGTAATGTTGTTTCTTCTAATGGAGTCTTGCTGTATTCTGACTCCCCCCGCCTCCCTCTCAGAACCTGGTTTTTGAGATGTGGACAGGAGCAGTGTTGGCATCTAGAGGTGCCCCCTTTTTCTCACCCTCTTTTATTTTTGGGTGTGTGTTGTGTTTTGTTTTTTTGGGTTTCCTGACTTGAGTCTTTGCTTTGAAACCAAAAAAACCTTTTTATTAAATTTAGTTGCCAGTTGGCTAGTGTGAGTTTACAGTTTCCACACAGAACGCCCAGTGAGTGTAGCTCGTAAAGATCTGATGGTTGGGGTTCAAACAACAGCAGACAGAGGCTTCAACCAAGCTCGAGCTCAACGTTCCATGCCTTGCATGGAAAGTTAACTCTTTGTTCTCCGGGGCAGTTCAAATGTTGGAGATCACTGCAATAGTCAGAATACAGCAAGACTCCATTAGAAGAAACAACATTACTAAGGTGGGTAATTTTTTCTTTTCTCCCATTTGTCTTTCTCTATTATCTCCCCAATCTCTTCCTCCCATTTTACTTTAAGATTAAAAGAGTCGTGTCCCTGGTCCAAAATAAAATTATTGTATAATTCTGTGATTGCCCCTCTCCCTGTGGGGGCTAACAGTATTTTATCAAAGGGTAAGGAGTGTTGATATTATCTCTGTATTATTTTTGGATTGTTTAAATTGGCATGGACCCAATTACTGATTTGATAATATTTAAATCTGTCATTTGGTTTTAAATCAAATAATGGCATATCTGCCTCAAATGAGATGGGAGTATTTCTGTTTAAGATTTGCCATGGTGAGTGAAGGCCCTTACGTGCTTGATCTCTGAACCAATGATCCTGAGAAGCCGGAACGAACTGTTCCTCCCAGGCCCGCCACCTATATCTCCATACCTGCTGCGCTGTTCCTCCTTTAGTAGTGCCTCTTCTCCAACCCTCTAGAACTGTATTAACACCTGTGGAAAGCTGCCTGTTTGTTGATTGCTGTAATCATTTGTTATAAAGTATGGCCTGTGGGGTGGGGGGGGGGCCTGAACCTGCTGCAATTCCGTTTTCCAATGGGAGGTATATTGGGGGTGTTGCCACATTAGAGCAGTTTTCATCTGCGAGGCAGTCCAGTATCCCAGAAGGTACGGTACTGCTAAACCTCCTGCTTTCTTGGGAAGGTATAATATGTTTCTAGATACCCTAGGTTTACTTGTACCCCATATAAATTTCATCAGCTGTCTCTGCCAGCCTATTATAGTCTGCTGTGGGACTATACAGGGTATGCTCTGAAACAAATGTAGCAGACGAGGCAGAACATTCATTTTTGTAGCTTCAGTTCTAGAGTACATTGATAATGGAAGGAGGGCCCATTTCTTATAATCTTGCGAGATCTGCTGTATTAGGCTGGGGTAATTATCTTGAAAGAGGGTTAGTGGATTTGTTTCCAAAAAAAACCCTAAGTATTTCAGTTTTTTTAAGTCTCCATCTTATAGGGTATCTGCTCTGTATATCCAGTGGGACTTAATAGGAGCAGACCAAGACTTCGGTTTTAGCCGTGTTTAGGGAGTAACTTAATATTTCAGTGAATTTTTGGATCTGGTTGAAAACCTCTGGAAGAGAGAGATCCGGGTTACCCAGAAATAGCAGAATATCATCCGCATATAAACCCAGCTTGTGTTCATGACCCCCTAATTCTATACCCCGTATAGCAGGATTCAGGTGGATTGCTTGTGCCAATGGCTCAACAAAAATGACGAAAAGGAAGGGAGGCATGGGGCAACCCTGCCTCGTTCCTCTCTCCAATTCAAATGTCTTCCCTACATGACCATTTAATCTCACACAGCCCTGAGGTGATTTGTAGAGTCTAGCTATTAATTTACAAAAAGCCTCTGGGAAACCAAAGCCCGCCAGGGACGCCTGAAGGAATGACCATTGCACTTTATCAAATGCTTTTTCTGCATCTAAATTCATAACTAGTGCCGCCTCCCTCGTCCCTCCCACATGTTCCAGAATATTGACCAGGCTTGGGTAAAACTGCAACCAAAGCATATTTCCACAAAGGGGGTACAACACCTCCCTCTGTCATCAGAAAGTTATAAACTCTGTTAAGAAGTGTGAGATTTGGGCCCTATATAGCTTATAAAATTCAGCTGGATATCCATCCATGCCGGGGCATTTCCCTGTTTTAATTGTGGATATTTCAGTTTTAATTTCTGAGTCTCTTATTGGGGCCGCAAGAGAGGCAGCATCATTTTTCCTGATTTGGGTTAGTTGCAGCTTCTTTAGAAAACTCCTTAATTTTTCTGCTTCTGGCCTAGTATTTGTCTTATATAAGTCCCTATAATAGTCAGTGAAAGCATCTGCCATGTCTGTTGTGTTTACCAATTGCTTTTTGGTATTTGGGTGTATAATCCTACTGATGGTGGCTCTGGCTTTTCTCTGCCTTAATCTGCTTGTCAATAAAATAATCTAGTGGACCTAGGACCCCCTTCGTTATAGGTAAGTGTGTTATGGATTTTTTTTTTTTTACACACCTAAGGTGTGTGATGACCCATAAACCTTGAGAGTGAAGCTTGAGAGGGTAATGTGGTCATCACACACCGAGGGTGTGTGAAAAAAATCCATTACATCAAACTTACCTATCCTTTATTTTTTATAATTGCTGGTGTGGCGGTTTAGACTGTATTTCTAGCAGCTTAAAAGAAAAAGACACTTTTTAGCTAGAGTGCATTGTTATTTTTGAAGAAATTGAACTGTACATCAATAAAACACAGTTGAAAATACTGCAGTTGAAATACTTTTTGTGAAACGATGGAATGTAACAGTTTTCAAGTCTTTTCTTTGGGGGGTGTCATATCAACCTGATTTAGGTTATTATGAAGTGTCCTGTCAACCTGATTTAGGGTTATTATTGCCTTTGGAGCATAATAACCTGAAATCCAGTTGATATGCATTTTTAACAAAACAGTAATCCGGTTGATATTTATGGTCACCAGTAATTATAACCCTTTTAACTTCAAAAAAGCAGGATGCTGTGATCCAAGGTATTGCCTTTGATGAGATGAAAGAAAAAAACAGGAAACATCCTTCTAACAGGCCTGTGTGAGATTGTAATGTCAGGTGTCATAAATGTAGGCTGGGTGACATTGGCAGGTGGCAGAACATTGTGTTGGGGAAGCGCAAGAGTGATACCCAGTGGCCTAAAATGGAAGGGTCAGCCTCTATCCACAGACCGGTATATAAATAGTCCAGACCAGGGCATTTACACACTCATTTTCATCTGGACACTCGGCCTGACACACCAGGAACAAAACTGCTGAAACCCATTATGGCTGCCTGGACTAAAAGGAACTGAAAACCTTCATCCACTATTTATGGACTTCAGTCCACTGCAATTTTCAGGCAGACTTAGCTAATAGTTTTAGTGCATTTTTCTGTATATAATTTTTCCATTTTGTTTCTGTATGCTGTAACTCAAATTAGTATATTCTCGTTTTAGTTGTAAATGTATGTAAGTATTCTAGTAAAACTTTTGTTTTCCCTAAAGAAATTCTGTCTGCGTGAGATTTCTATATTTGTGTGTGAATTGTGGAAATAGTATTAATAATCTGACACAACTGTTAATTGCTTAGAGGGGCCACCATAAGCAACCAAAAAGAGAAGAGTGTCTAGAAGGATAGGGAGAATACCAAAGTCTGCAGAGATTTTGAACCAGGCTGTTGCATGTCCTGTGGGGAGAAGGTCAGATCAATCAGGTTTTATACTGCTACCTCCAAAGAGAGTGACATATTTGGGTCTTCCTCACGTGTGTAATAGCCAAGAAAGGGTTCATACAGTATTTGGCCACAAGAGTCGAGAAAGATATTGCGCCCTTATCCAGAGTTAGAGGGACACCCTGGTCCCCGAAGCTGAGGTGCAGTCGTGACCTCGGCAAGCATTCAAAAAGGACGAGGAGGGTATCCCTCCCCCTGTCATGGATTGCACTTAAGGGCTGGCACTGTGAACTCAGTGGGCCTGACCCCCAGGAGTGGGTTCGTGACACATGCTTATGTCACCACGTGTGATGGCACCACCGTTTAAGTTGGTTCCATCAACGGTCCAAATTGGAAGAGTGAGACTTCTTTCACAATCTGTTAGAAGACATGGCAGCCTTACCGGACCCATGGATTTTGGGAGGGGACTATAACTGAGTGCTGACATTATGCTGGACAGATCCAAACTGACCCCTCCCCCCCCCCGCCAAATAATATCTGTGTGCTACAAGACCTGATCTTATCACCTAGTCCAATTGACAGCCGAAAACATGCCAATCCCACCAATCATGAGAACAGTTTCTACTCCCACTCGCATATGTCTTATGCCAGAATCAGTAGGCTGCTGAACTTCAGCTCGCTGCTTTCAGCTGTGGTTTCCATAAGCTGTGAGATGATCCTCGTCTCTTACTATGCCCCAGTGGTTCTCCACTTGTCCCTGGATGGACCCCCTCCCCCCCAAACCTGGAGACTGGTCCTTGTGTTATTGGGGGGATTCAGGAAATTTGTTTTGAAAGGGATACAGGACTTCCTACTACACAAAAAGGGAGAGACCACTCACACCAGGAGGTGTGTGGCTCTAAAAGCTTATCTAAAGGGCAGATTATTTCCTTTGCCACCTACCAAAAAAAAAAAGCTAACAGTAAGCAGCTCATAATCTTGATGGTAAAATAACACAGATAAAGAAAGAGACCACAAGTCGAACCCTAGTACAGAGCTATACCATAGACTACAGAGGGTGAAGTGGAAATATAACACCACTAGCAGTACTGGAATGGGCAATGCAGCTTGACTAAGCGTGCCAATACATTGACTGGGATGGGAAGGGAAACTCCTGCCTGGCAGCTGAAAAGCAGGGGGGTGCCAGCACTACAGCCCAAATACAGACACCTGAAAGAGTGTTGTCTTCTGAAAGGGATGATATTGGGGATGCCGTCTTGACATTTTACAAGGGGCTGTGTAGCAGGAGGGAGAACTCACCTACTGCAGGACAGTATCAGGCCTTCTTTGACAAAGCAACAGTAACACCGATTGCAGCTCAAACTAGGGAGGTTTTAGATTCAGCACTCTCCAGAACAGAAATAATCACTGGGATATGGGCAGTTCTGGGGTTGGGGCAGGGCCGGATGGCTTATCCATCAGTTTGTTGTTTTTTTTTTGTTGTTTTTTTTATAAATCTTTATAGGGGAACTCTTAGATCCTCTGTTCCTCATGAATCCAGGAGAGCTCAGCTAGCATCCACATGTCCCTGTCCACATTGTCTGCAGCCATCACAATTCTTCCCAAGCCAGGTAAGGATTCTGCCCCATGTGCTTCTACCAGATTATAACACTGCTTACCACTTGCTATAAAATAGTAGCCAGTCATTGCTATGAGATTAGAGCCCATATTACAAGAAATCTTCCACCCGAGCTGGCCCATTGG
The DNA here is from genome assembly GCA_016271365.2 of Neoceratodus forsteri. Classification (NCBI taxonomy): domain Eukaryota; kingdom Metazoa; phylum Chordata; order Ceratodontiformes; family Ceratodontidae; genus Neoceratodus; species Neoceratodus forsteri. The sequence continues at coordinate 353,410,309 of CM057454.1, read as the reverse complement.
CTTGGAGGGCTAAGGCATTGAACACCTTACTTCCTTCCACATGAGAACAAGTACAGGTTGCCTGGAGTTGGAAGGACAGGAGAGGATTGAGTGTTCCAGAGACTGTAGTACTCTCCTGGGCAGAGGTGGCCAGCTGTTTCAGCCTTTGACTGCCACCACAGATCTGCGGGCCGTGCATGCTTCCACATGCACAACCTGGCATGACGTCATGGTGGGGGTCAGGAAGAAAATGGAAAGGGGATCCGGAGCAGGATGAAGTCATGCACACCACCACCCAAACACCTGGAACTATCTGAATTGTGTACTGGTTGGGGACCACCCCCGCCCTGCCACTGGAAGACTCTGTGGGGGACTCGTTCCAAGACAGGTTGGGGAGGTAGGGACAGGAGCTGAATGAGCTAGCCCAAGGAGTAAAAAGCTTTTATGTAACAAAAAAAAAAAAAAAAAAGGCATCCATCCTGATCAATCAGGCTTTGTCAAAGGGAGGCAGGGCGAAGCTTATGTCAGTCAAACATTAAGTATTATACAACGATAGGTGAGAACTTCAAAACATGGGGTGGTTGTTGATACCTACCCTGGATGCAAAACAGGCCTTTGGCCACCAGACTTGCAGCACTGCAGTAGTGCTACCACTGACGACCTGGGTTCAGGAGCAAACTGATAGCATCGAAGGGTTGAGGGTGGGGATCGACCATCCAGGAGACTTCTCTCCTGTGGAAAAGTGGTGGCACAGTGCCCAGTGTATACCTCACCCCTAGCAGTGACTGGGAGGGGCAGGACATTGAAGCTGCAACATAAGGGCAGAGGAGTGGAGGACGTCAGGTGTGCTTCATGTGAAAACATGCAGAATGTCACCCTAGACATCACTGTACGCATGCTTCTCGCAACAGCGGATAATCATCCTGGTGGGTATGATGACCACTGACCCTCTGCAGGCCCCACACAGGTGACCCAGGCACTGCCCGAGACTAGATCCTTGACTTGGGCTGTGAAGGAGGAGTCTCTGCTACCCAGCTATAGAGGGCAAGCCCTGGGGGAATAGGGTTGGTTAAGTCCAGGGAGAAGCCGGGTGCGGTGCTGTGGGGTCAGTGACAGTGGAGCCAGCCAAGACAGGGGGCATAAAGAGATTAAAGAGAAAAAAAAAACAGGCTTTCACTGTGTGGAGTGTGGGTACGTATTTTAGACCTTGCGAAGGTACAACGTAGGAAACCAAATGACATGGTGGGTGCATGCCCGCTGTAGATCCCGTTCAGATCAGTTATTAATACACAGTAGTCTCACCCTCTCATTCCCTGAAATATGGGGCACCCATTGAAGATGCCAGTTGTCCCCATTCCGGCACTGGAGTCATTGGTAGCAGCGGTCAGGGTAGTCCACAGTCCTGATGATGCTGCTGGGACAGTGAAACCAGTTGTGTTTGTCGTCAGCATGTTTCAAGCCACACTGAGTCTACACTGTACCCACTATGAGTAAGCATTTTAATAAATACTGTTTTCAGTAGCATTAGAGGACTGGTACCGTCTGTTTTTTGCTCCCCAACCCACATATCCAGAGACTCGGAGGTGGAGGAGAACATAAACTGTCCCTATTCGCTGTTTTACTGATGTAACTGCAGAACCAGAGAAGTAGTACCCTAGAAGTGCATATGCTACTTAACGAATACAGCACCCTTTCAGGGCATAAAATAAACTGGTCAAAATTGAAATTCTGCCTGTAGGCACACTGCACAGAGACTGTATGGAGACAAACCCATTAGGGTTAAAAGTAATGGACAACATTAAATACCTGGGGGTTCATCTTGCACAGTCTCTGACTGCACTCTATAAAAGTAACTACTAACTATTACTACAGCAACTCAAACCTGAATGTGAAAACTAGGATGCACTCCATCATCCCTTCTGGGGCAGATATGCAGCCTGCCGAAGTGTCTATATCTATTTCAAACCCTCCCAATAAAAGTCTCTGGAAAGATTTTTCAGTCTTTAGATTCCATAGTACGTAGGTTCTTGTGGAAGAACAAACCAGCACACATTAGGTGCACCATTCCACATCTGCTGGTGCCTTCAAGAGGGGGCTCTCTACCTCATTTTAAGCAGTTCTATTGGGCCTTCCAGATGGCGTTGGTTCCAACAGTTGGAGATCATTAAAACCCCACCTGGGTAAGATTGGAGGAGGAGGATGTAGGCAGAGAGATGAACTATGGTTGCCTGTCCATGGCCTTCATCAATTTGAGTAAACAAGATACAGGCGATCCCTTCATTTATAACTTACTTTAGATTTTGATGTAATCCCACAGACATATTGTTTGTTGACTGGGAATTTACCCCTGTGCTGCAGTTACTGAGGTATTCAAAAGGAGGGATGGGCATAATGTCTTTTTACACCAAGCCCTGTTATGGTGGAAAAGACTTGGGACTTGTATGCAGTTTGGCCGTCTCCTCTCCTTTGTTGACCTGGGGAGATACCTACTATATCCAAACCGGAGATTTTTTTTCACCTACTTAGAATACGTCATTCGCTGTCCCAACTTCAGATGAACCTTATGTACAGGTCTTATCTCACCCCACACAAAATGCATATTCAATCCATCTGAGCCACCATAATGCTCCAAGTGTGAAGTGGAGGGAGGTTCCTTCATCTATATGACTATTACTTGTATGAGAATGCATTGTTTCTGGATTGTGATTAACAGACTAATAGAAGCTGTCCTGGGGTCCCAACTCCCTAAATTACTATTAGAATACTTGCTGGGAGCGGACAATGCATGTCAGTTACCAGAGAAATTTTGTTTGTTTTTTTAACGTATATTTTATTGCTTTCATCATAAAAACAGTTACATGCAAGTAGCTCATGCCCAGTGTCACATAGAATTACATCAAATACATTCAGTGTAGTAGATGAAAGTAATCTAAGCATTCTTGCTTTCAGATGTGGGGATAGTCCTTCATTTAAAAGTCTTTACGTTAGTCCAAGAATAAGCTGCACCCCACAAGACTTTTGAGTGGTAGCATCTAAACAAACAGGTTACCAAACATTAATAATACAACCACCAGTGTTGCTATAACCCTCCTCCAAACATGTTGTCCCCAAAAATGGTAGCAAACAGTAAGAACCTCAACCAAACCAACCTTTGGTATATATAAATGTAAGTACAGTTACACCTTTAATAAAAGCAAACTAGACCAGACACACCTTTAATCAAACAGATGGCAGCCTCATGTATATAGTGCCCAACATTTTTTCTACTAGAATAATAGCACCCAATTTCAATATTTATCTAGAAACGGCATTTAAACTCAATTAACTTGTACTGTGACTTTGTTCTACAATAAAGAATTTGCCCAACTTTTGAACTTCAGCTCCCCCAAAACTTTTATAGACTAACATTTAACACATGGGAAGTATAAACTTCCCTATAGGCCTACTATTAATGAGAGATCTTACTTCGAGAGGGCTCTTGCAGTAGGTAATTACATATAGGACTGACGCCGGCAGGACCCTATGGAAAAATCTCTAGCTAGCGGTCCCTGGCGTGGACCGCCCCCGTCAGGTGACCGGCGTCAGGCGGCGTCGGTATAAAGAGAAGGTCAGGGCCGCCCGCCTTCAGTTCTTTCCCGCGTTAGCTCTGCAGCACTCGCGGAAAAGTCTGTAGCTTCGGTCAGCCCTACCTTCATCGGTTTTTTACCGAAAAATCTTATTTTTTCGACAAACGTCAGTGTATGACGTCCCCTACACCCTCCAAGCACAGGAGCAGGTGCGATTCATGCGGCTCCCAACTACCGCACAAGGACGGCCACTCCCTGTGCCTGTTCTGCCTAGGCCCGGATCAAGTCGTGAAGTGCCAGCATTGCCTTAGCTTTAAAGCGGCCACCCAAAAAAGACGGCAGCAATCTCTGGAGGCCCATATTCTTAAACAGAAAATAAGCTCTATGGAGAAGGAGCTTAAAAAGCTAAGGCAGGCGTCCACTTCCCCCGAAGGCCATCGAAAGAAGAAAGACAAGGAGAGGCACCGGGACAAAGGCTCCTCCACCGCATCTCCATCGGAAGTCGCAGGCATACAGGTCCTCGACGGCCGCCTCGGAGGTTTCTGAGGTGGCGTTGGCCCGCCCGTCTGGCTCGCGCTCGGGCCTTGCAGGCGCCTCCGGGCAGTTGGAGGCCTCTGCCCCTGATTCAGCCGCAGGCTTGCAGCCTATCATCACGGGCGACTCCGGTAAGCCTGGCGTCGGCTCCTCTGACGTCCGCCTGGAGAGGGCTGGCAAGACGTCCGACCATTCTTCCCCTCCGGACCAGGCCGAACTTTCCTCTCAACCTGCCTCCAGGGAAGGCTCTCGTAAGTCGGACGTCGGCTCCTCTGGCACCCACCGAGAGCTCGCCTATATGCCTCACATCGGCTTGTCCGACGTCCGGCCGGCGAGGGAACCAACGACGGACCCTCCTACGTCCGTCGTCCCCAGTTCACTGCAGCTTTCGCTGCCATCTGGGGTACCAGAGTCCCCCCATCCTGACCCCAGGGACTCCCCCCGTCCCTGGGCGCAGTTGGGGATCTTTTGCTTCTGTTAGTCCCTCCTCCATATGGAGCGACGGAACTGACGTCGGCTCCAACGCCGGCACCTCTGGTGTCACGGCCTCCACCGTCGGCCCTGACATCGGCCTTACCGACTCGGGAGCTCTTGCTCCCCGGACCCGCCGAGGGTTCCCAGCCAGGCCGCCTGCACAGGCAGCCCCCCGGCTTCCGGTACCCACCGCCTTATTCGACACGCGTGTACCTGGAATGCCGATCCGACGCCGCAGTACCGCGCCGGCTTCCACGCCGCAGTACTCGATGTCTCAATACCAGACGCCGGGCTACCCGCAGCCAGGTTTTGGATACGCTCCATATGGGTATAGCCCATATTCTTATCCCCCGCCTCCTCCTCCTTCACCGCCCTCTCGGCCGCCGGTGGACCTGCAGGAGACTCTGGCCTCCTGGTGGGCTAAGGCCAAGGCTCAACTCACCAAAGAGGTCGAGAGCCGCCTTCCAGCAACAGTGCTGTCCCAGGTTCCTGTACGCCCCAGGCGGCACACTCCCTCACCACCTCCGGACTCCAGGGTTCTTCTGTCTGGGTCCAGAGAGGGGCAGGACACGCGTACCCGGGGACTATCTAAGGGACCCGTTCCTCCCCTGGGTCGGGAAAGGGAGTCTTACTCTTCTTCTTCCTCCTCTTCACTCTGGGACTCCTCGGACTCTTCCGATGGCTGCTCCGAGAGAGACGACGAGTCTCGCTGTCCGTCGAAGCCCCGGCCGAGGACTTCTCTGAAGTCTCCTCTGGAGGATCCTTCTTTTACGGAGTTGCTCAGAAAAATCCAGGAAGTCCATCAGTGGCGCTCTTTGGAACCAGATCCTCAGCGTCAGAAACTCGCTGAACATCTGGATCTGCCCATGACAGCTCCTACACTAGTGCCACCCTGGATAGAGCCTCACGCCGACCTTGTCACCATGATATGGAAACAGCCGTCGGCCTTAGTCCCACTTCCCAGGAAGTTGAACAGGCTATATCAGGATCCAGAGCGTGTTGATCTCCTAGATTCTCACCCTCGTGCCGACTCGGTCGTGATCAGCGCCGCTCATGGCCGATCGGCGAACCCAAAGCATCTTAGCTCGTCACCTCCTGATAAGGAATCTCGCCTTCTGGACCAGTACGGGAGAAAGATTTACGCTTCCTCCACACTGGGGATTCGGGCCCTGAACTACATCGGCCACATGGGGGACTACCAGAAGGCCATCCTTACTCAGGTGGAAGCCAAGCTGGACTCCTTACCTGACTCCCAAGTCAAACAGGAGTTGGCGGATCTCGTCCGCTCTGCTCGTTTGTCCAGTCGCCACATGCTGTTTGCGACATACGACGCAGTGGACATTGCTGGGCGGAGCTCTGCTTTCGCCGTAAGCCTATGGCGTCATGCTTGGCTCCGTGTGTCAGGTCTGGTCCCAGAGGTGCAATCTGCTATCCAGAAAGCACTTTCCAGGGGTCGGTGCTTTTTGGGGGTGATGTCAAGGACATCATTACCGATTTGCTAGAGAAGGGGAAGGCTCTTAAATCAGTTGATTCTATGTACCGTCCCCATCAGCAGCAGCTGCCCCTTCTCGCAGACGGAATCGCCAAAGGCGAACCTCAGGAAGGTGGGCCACAAAATGTCCGGCCCCCGTGGCTGCTAAGCCCCCTTCGCCCAAAAAAAGCAGTGGGGGCTTCAGCTGCGGCACTGCACCACACCACCTGACTCCTTTCCTCTCCCACTGCCTCCGGACTCCCCGGAGGAACCAGCAGGAGGGAGGTTTTCCCTCCACCTTCCGGGATGGGAGAGGATAACCACGGATTCTTGGGTGCTCCAGCTTAAAGTCGTCATATTCACGGGAACACCTTCTTTTGGTCCAGGAGGAGATCTCGGCTCTTCTGATGAAGCAAGTCATAGAGCCGGCCCCCTTCATGTACAGGGGCGGGTTACTATTCCATTTCTTCCTGGTCCCAAAGAAGACCGAGATCTCAGTTCCCTGAATCTTCATGTGAGTACAAAAGGTTCAGGATGCTCTCCTGCAGAGCCTTCTGCCCGATCCTCTGGCGGGTCCAGTGGCTTTGTGCCCTGGATATGCAGGATGCCTATCTGCACATTCCCATTCGCCCCTCCCATCGCATATACCTTCGTTTTGCGTTCCAGGGGGACCACTACCAGTTCAAGGCGCTCCCGTTTGGTCTATCCTCGGTCCCCTGAGTTTTCACCAAATGCCTGGCAGTAGTGGCAGCCCACCTGCGTACCAAGGGAGTACTGGTGTTCCCTTACCTGGACGACTGGCTCCTGGCAGCCTTATCCAGGGAGGAACTCCTGTGTTTCCTCTCCCTCACCCAGCAGGTTTTTGCCTGCCTGGGTATTACCATCAACCATTCCAAGTCTCATCTGGACCCTTCCCAGAGGCTACAGTTCATCGGGGCGATCCTCGATACGACCATGGGCAAGGCCTTCCTGCCTCCAGACAGGGCGGCCTCCATTCAGACCCAAATATGTCTGTTATCCGACCGCAGGATGGTCTCAGCGAGTCGGTCCTTCGCCTTCTCAGGCTCATGGCGGCCGCCATACCGACGGGTCCCCGCGCTCGACTCCACATGAGGATCTCTCAGTGGACTCTACGCTCTCAGTGGGATCAACTAGTGGACAACCTAGATCATTCAGTTCTGATCTCATCGCCAATGATGCGAGACTTGCAGTGGTGGATGGTTCGAGAGAACCTGTTTCGGGGGGTCCCTTTCTTTCATCCTCCCCCCTCCCAGACTGTAACCACAGATGCCTCAGGCGAAGGTTGGGGAGCCCATCTTGGCCCTCATCGCACCCAGGGCTCTTGGTCCAGGCTAGAACAGGCTCTTCCACATCAGTGCTCAAGAGCCAGTGGTGTTATCGCTCTCAAGCCCTTCACCAATACATCCTTCCCGGCCACCTAGCCGTCCAGACGGACAACATGTGCATAGTGTGGTACATCAACAAACAGGGAGAAACCCGGTCCTACCCTCTATACAGGGAGGCAATGAGGGTTTGGGATTGGGCAACACAACACGACTTTCACCTCACTGTGATTCACGTTCCAGGAGTCGACAACACCCTAGCAGACAGGCTAAGTCGCTCTTCTGCTCTGACTCGCGAGTGGGAACTGGACCATGGGGTCTTAGACGATATCTTCCAACTTTGGGGAACACCTCAGGTCGACCTGTTCGCTTCCCCCCCAAAACGCAAAACTTCCCACCTTCTGCTCGCTCGTTCCAGAGCGAGGCGCTTTCTGGAACGACGCTCTGTCTCTAGACTGGAAGGACAGTTTCGTCTATGCCTTTCCCCCAATTCCTCTTATCTCACGAGTCTTGCAGAAGCTAGCTTCAGAAGGAGTGAGAATGATTCTGATCGCTCCTTTCTGGCCTAGGCAAATCTGGTTCTCTCTTCTACAACAATATTCAGAGGATTCTCCTCTTCCTCTTCCTCTATCTCTATCTCGAAGTTTGTTGACCCAGGATCAGGGGACCCTGGTCCATCCAGGCCTCAAATCCCTTCAACTGCATGCGTGGCTCCTCCAGACCTAGCCCAATCCCATTTTGGTGTGTCTCCCAAAGTGGCGGAGATTTTAGTGGAGGCCAGAAAACCCTCCACCAGGTCCACTTATGCCATGAAGTGGAAAAGATTCACTATTTGGGCTGCCTTCAAGAACGTGGAGCCTTTCTCCTGCTCAGCGGGGTTTCTGCTGGAGTATTTACATCATCTGTTCGACCTGGGTCTTAGCCATTCCTCTTTGAAGGTACACATGGCGGCCATCTCGGCCTATCATGTTCCCTTCACAGACAAAGCTTTCGCTCAATTGGAGGTCTCTAAGACCTTTCTTAGAGGGGTCCTCCATCTAAGGCCCCCCATCCGTACTCCTGCCCCCCCTTGGGACTTGAATTTTGTTCTCGAAAACTTACCCTTCCCCCTTGGAACCTACGCTTCACTTGAATTTGAAGTTTCTTTCATGGAAGGCGGCTCTTCTTGGTGGCCATTACTTGGCTCGAGAGAATCTCCGAGCTCCAGGCCCGATGTGTAAAATCCCCTACTTGATTTTTCACAAGGAACGAGTTGCTCTTCGCACGAATCCTAAGTTTCTACCAAAAGTAGTAGCAGAGTCTACCTTAAATCAGTCCATAGAGCTACCTGCCTTTTTCACGCAGTACTCACCAAGGGGAATATTTACTCCATACTATGGATGTTCACCGGATTCTGAGATACTATGCCAACAGGATGAAGGATCTCAGAAAGACTGATCAGTTGTTCGTCTCTTTTGCTCACAAAAGGGAAGGCAATGCTGTTTCCAAGCAATGTCTGTCTAAGTGGTTGGCTTATTGCATCACTTTCTGTTATGACAAATACCACAAGACCCTCCCGGGTCAAGTCAGAGGCCACTCCACAACGGGAGTAGATGCCTCTGCGGCTTGTTTCAAGAATGTGTCTGTGGCAGACATATGTGCTGCCGCCACCTGGACTTCCGTCCATACCTTTACGAAACACTGCAGTTTGGATATTGCCTCTTGCCGTAGAGCAGGCTTCAGGCTAGCTGTTTTGCAAGGCCTCCTTTCTTGAGGCTTGCACGACTAGAGCTACTTCTTGGAGTAGTTTTCTCCTTCTGGTGCCTTTCTTTGTTCCAGACTGCTTGGGATTCAGTCCTATATGTAATTACCTACTGCAAGAGCCCTCTCGAAGTAAGGTAGTACAGTTATGTAAGAACTTACCGTAACAGTAGATCTTCGAGAGAGACTCTTGCAGTAGGTAATACCTTCCTGCCCTCCATCCCCCTAGGCTTTTTTAGCTCCTTTTCCATTAAGGGAAATATCCGCTCCTCTCTCGTCCGGCCTCTTTCGGCCTGTGGCGGGAAAGAACTGGAAGGCAGGCATCCGGGACCGCCCCTTTATACCGACGTCGCCTGACGCCGGTCACCTGACCTGGGGGCGGTCCCTCGCCAGGGACTGCTAGCTAGAAATTTTTCTGTTGGGGTCCTGCCACCTGCCGGCGTCAGTCCTATATGTAATTATCTACTGCAAGAGTCTCTCCCGAAGATCTACTGTTACGGTAAGTTCTTATGTAACTGTACTTTCAGAAGGGAACCTGAAAATGTTCATGTCTCAACCTCCGAATCAGAATCGGACCCCTCCAGCTGTCTTGCCCGCTCAAATTCTCGGGAGAGAGACTGCTTTTTTACCAGCTTCCTCAGGATCAGTGTATTGGTAAATGTGGCCTCCATACTGGATCCATGGTTGGGCCGGCATCAAGAGTGAATGAGTCACTCCCAAACTGCACAGTTTGGCCCGGACACCGTCAAACATATTCCTCCTCGCCCTCATGGCAAACGAGATCTGGAAACAAATTTGCTGTAGATCCCTGGAAATTAAGCCGATCAGCATTCCTTGCTGCATGTAGAATAGTGTCCCGAATTGCAGGGTTCGTCGTCACCACAAAGATGGTTCTGGGCAGATCATTTGTGACCGCTGCCATTCTAGGCAAAATCCAGTAAGCCCGAATAAGCTCTCCTGGGTCAAGTACAGTTGTGAGCTGTAAGGCACCCAGCATCCACTCTCTGATAAAATAAAGCAAGTTATCTCCTTCAACATTTTCGGTAGCCCCACAATTCGAACGTTCGAGGCCCTCAGAGTTTTCTAGGGCCTCGAGTCTGTATTTTAGCTGGGCATTTTCTTGAAGAATCTTGCCAGATGACGCCAAGGCCTTTGTCGCCATAGATTCAGCTGACATGGCCGTTTGGTAACTGCAGTTATTTTGGCATCCTGTTCCTCAAATTTAGTGAGGATGGATTCAATCTTGGCGTCGATAGCCTGCCTAGACTTCTGCAGTGTTCTCCATGGTGGTTCAGGCTCAGATGAGGAGTTCAAAGTGGCTTCCACCGATACAGTCTGCACTAGTTGATTTTTCAAGTTGGTCCCAGGCCCTTTGTTAGTTCAGCCCATGGTCGAAAAAGGTATCAGTCTGCGCCATTTGCCCTGGAGGATCTGAATTTTATCAAAAAACAGCACCTTTTCCAAGATTTATTGCTTTTTGGCAATTTAATGTAGGCGAGGTTGAGGAGCTCTCACTGCACACATCCAGTCAGTAGGTGTGCTCCACAGCGCCCCGCCATTACCAGAGAAAATTAAACACCTCTGGACCCTGGCATAGGTAAATGCCTGGAAGGCCATTTCTCCACATTGGCTCAGTAAGGACCTCACTCCATAGCACAATGGAGTAAAAACCTGTTGATCTGTTCAAAGCTAGAGTGCATGCAGCATGGAGCTAATGGTGGATACATTTGAAGAACTCGGGTCTCCTCTCATAACAGCTATTGAAGATGGTACCTTCCCCACTTAAAGATATCCCTATGAACTCTAACCTACATGGCATGCTAATTTGTATAACTGGATCTTCAAATCCATTTTAATCAGTGTATTGCATAACTGTATGAATTCCTGTGTGTTTACTTGAATACCACTTCGTGTGTGTAAATTGACTTTTCATGTTTTCAGTGAAACTATTTGTTCCTATCAAAATTCTGTAGCTTAGGGTGGTTCCAGTTTGCTAGTATTTGTCTTTTGGTGCATATTGTAGTTAAAGCTATAATCATGTGTTCCTTTTTTAACCATATTTATGGATGAAAAATCATTGAATAAGCAAATGTTGATATCTAATGGTAAAGTTTTACCGATTATTTTTTGGCATTCTTTTTGTGTTTCTATCAACCAATATTTTATTTGCAGCAACTCCAAAACATACAGGTTATATCCCCTTTGGTGTTATGTCCATGCCAACAGTTTATCTTTATGTCCCATAACCTTATTCTTACTGGAGTGAGCTACCTTTCATAAAATTGTATTGTTTTACTTTTTGCATGTTTGTGAAGAAAATTTGCATTATCCCAATTTTTTTGCCAATTGAAATTTTCTATTTTTTATAGCCAGTTCTTCCTATTTTGTTTTATTATGCATTTTTGTTTTTAACCAGTTTTTTTTTTGTTTGAGATAACATCCAAGTGAACCAGTGAAATTATAGTTAGTCTGGTGACCATAGGAGTGATGCCCTTGGCAAATTTTCGGAGACCCTGAGGTTCAGTTCTGTCAGAGCCTGCAGATTTATTTTCAGGAATTTGTGCCAGTAACTTAGAAAGCTAAGGCACGTTGACCACTTTAAGATAAAAAGAGAGATGGCTAGATGTGTTAGTCTCTAGAGGACATTTAGGCTGAGGGTCGTACGATGCCTGGGAAGGAAAGATCCTAGTGAAGGCAGTGAGGTCAGCGAAATGATGGTCGAATGCATTGCTAATAGTTGCCAGATTATTTAATTCCAGTGATCTTCATATCATGGAGGAGAAACCATCATTGCCAGGGGATTTGTTGGTGCATCGCTAGGAGTGACAAAGGTTAGTGGTAATGGACTCAAAACAAAGCAGTAGGTGTTCTTATTGAGTCGGATAGCCCTTTTACAAGCTGTCCAGAGCTGCCTATAATTGCTCAGTCAGTCAGAGCTTTAGTAGGCCTAATTTATACTCACATTTGTCACTCCAAGTGAGCTATTTTGCCTTTTTTTTTTCTACAGTTTCTCCTCTGGGTCGACCTGCCCCTTCACGGTTCTCCCCGCCCCAGCGTCACGGGACTTACCTGGGTGGCACAAGTGTGGCTAGCCCAGATGGGGTGCCTCACGGAGGACGGTGTCATCCGCCAGTCGACCATTTTCCATCATCTTCTCCTCTGTTGGGGCATCGACATGTCAATGTGCATGCTTGAGGCACACGCTGCTGTAGAGTCTCGCAGCACCCTCCCTTCCATTGATGTCCCCTACCCATTTTGCCCTCAGGCCTTCACCTGGGGGTAGTCATTTGGCAGGATGGCCAACCCGATCCTCTCCCTCCACAGCGACCTGCTTGCACCATCAACAAGGGTCGTCGGCATGGCAGGAGGTAAGGCAGCAATGCCTCAGCCCTCCATGCCACTGGTCCGCTACTATTTTGCCATTTTGTGACCTAGCTATGTAACTGGTGGTGTGGGGGACAAATTGAGCTCATGATCCTGAATTCGGGATAGGATAGGAACTAGTGGTAGGGGGGAGGCTGGGGAGTTTGAGGGATTGGCTTCATCGGCTAGGGATTTTGATTGATGGGAGGAATCAAATTAGGTGAATAGTGTTAAAAGACCTTGGTATATTTGTACATAGGTTAAATAATGCATTGAATCAATTGTTTTTTTATTTTTTATCATGGTGATGTCCTCTGTTTTTGGTTTAATCTGTGAATTGTGTGGGTATGTGTCTTTAGTCCTTTTTTTTTTTTCTTGTATGGGGCTTTTTTTTTTTTTTTTTTAAATGAGATGGAACTCTGAGACAGATCATAGACTTACCAGGATTTATGGATTGTTTGAATGTATGATCTGTGATGCCTCTATTTGGTGATTTTATGTTGTTTTATTATGCTGGAAAACTTAATAAAAAAAAAAAAAAAAAAGTGACAACAGTGGCCCATAGACACAGCCAATCGAAGGCTAAAAGTTCAGCTTTGAACAGGGCTGGGATGAAATTAGAGGTCTCTGAACTGAGGGACTCTGGGGGATTTGGCCTTCCAAACACAAATTGGTGAGTGATCAATAATAATATCAGGGAGCACACCAGAGACCGTCATTTTATCCCCCTCTAGTGGTCAGTACTCAATCAGTAAGGAAAGCATTACCACTATTAGATTGCCTGGTAAGTTCTAAAATAAATTCGACAAGGTTAAGTTTACTTGGTGAGTTTGCTTCTGTTAAATGTACGTGGATGTTAATTAGTAAAACTAGTAAAGAGATAGAAATAGTGTGAGAAATCTTAATATAACTGGTTTACAGCTCTCTTTTTATTCATAGACTCGATATCCAACTTTGGAAAACCCAGAGGTCTTGAGAAAAGCAGCAGACGACTTCCTTAATCGGGTTGCATTGACTGATGCACCCCTGTTGTTTACCCCATCACAGACAGCACTAACCAGCATTCTGTCTAGTGCCTCCAGGGCAGGACTTAACATAGAGAGGTAGTTTTTATAATTTTTGTGTTGTTCATAGAGCAAACATTTGTTTAGTTTACTAGTCTCCTGTGTAACTTATTTTTACCAGATAAACTTTTTCCTGCAACATGCAGTATTTGTGTGTCTATTTTTGTGGACAGGCAGTTGGTATGGGCTGTCCTCCCCTGCTAGTTGGGACAGAGTTAAACAGCCTGAGAGAAGTCTTAGGACACACCCCTACCCAGACTCCCTTAGTCTGTTTACGTCTGTCATAGGTAGTAAACTGGTCCCTCCTCTGATAGTATTGTTTGACTGGGTTACAAGGGCAGTGGATAAGGGACTAGTACTAGATACACTCTAGTTCGACTTTAGCAAGGTATTCAGATCTATGCCACACAAAAGGCTGCTGAAGAAGTTATAGGACCTGGGAGCAGCAAAGCATCTGGTTACATGGGTGGGAAGTTGACTGGGGGAGACAACAGAGATGGTTACTGGGTTGAATCATTGGGGAGGGGTTGACCTGTCCTTTTCAGTATGTTCATAAGCGACATAAGGGGAGTGTATAGGGCAAGATGTGTCTCGTTGCAGATGACACAAAGATCTGTTGCAGGGTAGACAGTGACGAAGGGGTGAGGGAGTTAGAGGGACCTGAAAAGATTAGAGAGATGGTCTAAGGTTTAGCAGATGAAATTCAATGCCAAAAAGTGCAGAGTGATGCACATAGGGAGTAGGAATCCCAGGCAGATGGATGGGAGGGGTTTGGTTGACCACAACTTTAGAGGAGGGGAACCTGGGAGACATCATAGGTGACTCCCTAAAAGAAACAAGCCAATACAGTAAAGTCTACAGCAAGGCAACCAGAATGTTGGGTTGCATTGGGAGGGGATTTGACAGCAGGAAGAAAGAGGTAATACTACCTCTTTATAGATCACTGGTGAGGCCACAGCTGGAAAACTGTGCCAAGTTCTGGAGTCCCCACCTGAGGAAAGATAGAGACATGCTGTGGAGAATGCAGCGTAGGGTATATGATTTGAGGCCAATGGAGCAGAATGCCTTTGGGCACTGATGTACTTGTTGGAACCAGAAGGGTGAGGAATGATGTGACAGAGACTTTCAAGTTGCTGAAATGAGTAAACAAGAAAAAACTGTGAGTAACTAGTCTTCAGGAATAGCAGTTAAATAACAAAGGGGCATGAATGGAAACTGGAGAGCAGGGGATTCAGGAGGGATACGAGAACATTTTACTTCATAGAGAGGGTGGTTAAGCCATGGAACAGCCTACCAGCAGAGCAAAAATGATAAATGGCTACAGACATGGCTGGGACAGAGTAAGGGGTTTGATAGTTACGCAGTGGTTAGCAGTACGGCAGGACACAAGCGAGGCGGTGAGGGTGAAAACCCTATCTAAGAAATAGGTCCGGGAGTAGGGTAAGATTAAAATAGGGCACTTTTGCACTTCAGTATTTCGACCGCTGTCACTTTAAATAGGCACTTTACTACACCTTAGACCTGCGCAAGGTGCCTTCTGATGAAGACGTAAGTCAATACAAACACATCAGTTAAACAGTCCAGGCAGTGGCGTTTAAGGACACCCTATTTTTGGGAATAAAAAATACCTGAAATAAAAAGAAATCTGACTGCTTGCCACCAGAAAAAATGTTGAAGGCTGCCTAGCTGTGTCTCCGTCTTCAGATGAGGGAACTTTGCCAGAATTTTGTTATACAGGGAACCTTGTCTCACTTGATGGGTGCAGTTATAGGTAAGAAATGAAGCTTTTGTAAAAAATGAATAAAAACATATAAAGCTGTATACTGTATGTATAATGCTGCAGTTCTTTGCTGGTAAAATATCAAGCAGTGTGCCTGCAAGAACTCTGTTGTTTGACAGAAATTACTTGGGTGATTTTACTTTGCATTCTGAATGAGTACTTATGCTCTGTCTTCATAGTGGTGGTTGGGGGGACGCGGCAGTGCTGGAGTAAACAAATACGGCAATGTGTAGTATCACAGAGAAAGTGTACTTAAACATCTGAAACTATTAAAAATGAATAAGTCCCCAGGACTAGATGGGTTACACCCATGGATGTTGAGGGACCTGGGCAAGCTCTGGCAGAACTTTACAGCTGCTTGTTTGAGATGGCGCAGTTCCCATGGACCAGAGGGTAGCAGGTGTTGCCCCCCCCCCCGTGCAAGAGTATGGACAGTGAAACCCAGGTAATTAAAAGAATGGTTAGCCTGACCTCTTTTGAAGGGAAGCTCATTGAGACTATGATCTAAAAGCAGCTGGTTGACTTCCTGGAGTCTTATGGGCTCCAGAACAGCAAGCGGCATGGCTATATGAAGGGAAGATCCTGTCAGGTGAACCTCATTGATTTCTTCAATGACGTGTCACAAGGGCTGGACAAGCATCAAGCGCTGGATGTCCTGTGCCTGAGCTTTAGCATGACTGTTGACTCTGTGCCGAACAGAAGTCTAGTAAAGAAGTTAAGGGACTTCACTGTTGAAGAGAAAGTGACTAGATAGTAGGGTAGTTGCCGAGAGAGAGAACCCAAAGGCAGTTACTAAGTGATGCATACTTCAGGGTCGGGGGAATAAAAAGCTGGGTGCCACGGGGGTCAGTCCTGGGCTAGGTACTCTTCAACATGTACATTTGTGACACTGGAAAAGGGATCCACAGTAAGATGACACCAAGATGTGTGGCAGGGTTGATGGTGAGGTTGTAAGGGAATCGAAAAGTGACCTGGGAAAATTGAAAAGGTGGGCCAGGATCTGGCAAGTGAAATTTTATGACACAGTGCAAAGTGGTGCACCTGGGGAGGGGACATTTGAGGACTGGATATTTGGATGGGGGGGGTGTCTGGAGCAGACCTGAGAGGAGAAGGACCTAGGAGTTGTAATTAGTGACAGCCTCAAGACGTCTGCCCATTGTAACAAAGTGTATGAGAAAGTTAGCAGGATGCTGGGATGCATAGGTAGAACCTTCTCCCATAGACGTAAGAAATGTAGAAACATAGAATTTTTTGGCAGCAAAGAACCAGTTGGCCCACCCAGTGTGTCCAGATGATCCCTGCCTAGTCTGTTTCCGCAGACTCTAACTGGTCTCTGGCGACCCTCCCTCCTACCTGCCTGTTTACTGATATCCCCTTATGACATAGGGCCTACGTCTATCGCATGCATTCTTGAAGTCCCATTCTGTGTTCACCTCCATCACTTCTGCTGGTAGTCTCTTCCAGGTGTCCACCACTCTTTCAGTGAAGTAGTACTTCCTCACATCCCTCTTAAACGGCCCTCTTCCAGCTTCATTGCATGCCCCCTGGTCCTGGTGCTCTTTTTCATTTGACAGAGACTTCCCCTCCTGTACCTTATTCATCCCAGTGAAGTACTTGTAGGTTTCTATCATGCCTGTTCTCGCTCTCTTCTCTTCTAAGGTAGGTGTACATGTTGAGATCCCTCAGTTGTCTTGATTACATGCACACTGGAATCGGATTCCATCTCCAATTTCTGTGGAATTGATGCAGCAATCCTCAATTGGAAGCTCAGGTAAATTCATTCAGAGTTGGGTTCCTATTTAGATATGAATCTGGTTCAAATGCAGTCGTTCATACGAGCATATGAACATTCAGATGAATTCATTGTTTTAAATTCAGTTAGTACATGGAAACCTGATTTGTGAATTGATTCTGCAGTATTTACTGAAACTGTAACAAAATGATTGCAATCAGATTTAGAATCCTCAGTTGGTGTTTGTTTACACGCAGTGAGAACTGATCACATTGTAATCGATTTAGTTCATTCTCATGAATTCAAACTCATGTAAACTCAAAAAGGATTACAGTCTGAAAGAAGTGCTGGACTTCAGGAGGGCCAACTTCGGGAAGATGGGGGAAGTGGTAAAAGGGTACCTGGCCAGAATTCAACCTAGTATGGGCACTAACCAGAGGTGGGAGCTCATAAAGCTGGGGACAGCGGAGGCAACCAGAACCTGCAACAAGGCCCAGAACAAGAAGGCTAGGGCAAAGAAACCTAGCTGGGTGAGCAAGGAGGTCATGGAAAAGATAAGGAAGAAAAGAGCTGCCTTTAGAGGTACAAAAAAACAGGGAAGGGGGAGGACAGGGAGGAGTACCTGAAGGAATTGAAGGAGGTGACAAGGGCAGTAAAGGCAGCCAAGGTGTCTCCGGAGCTCAGGCTGGTGCAGGGCATTAAGAAGGGGAAGAAGGACTTCTCCAGGTACATCAGGGAAAAAAGGAACTGTAAGGACCATGTAGTAAGGATTAGGAAGGAGGGGGGTTGGGTGGAAGCAGGGGGTGATAAGGCAGAAGCACTAAACGATTACTTCTGCTTGGTATTTACTAAGGAGAAGAGGGGGGTGATACCCAAGGGGGGAGGGGGTTAAGGATGGGGAAATCATGGAGGGCAGGGTTCTGGAGGGTTTGAGGGCACTGAGGGTGGACAAGGTGCCAGGCCCAGATGACATCCACCCCAGGGTACCGAAGGAGCAGGCAGAGGTCCTGGCGGGACCTTTGGCAGACCTATTTAATGCCTCACTACACTCAGGGTGTGTACCTCAGGACTGGAGGATGGCTCATGTTGTGCCCCTCCACAAGAGTGGCCCCAAGGATGAACCGGGGAACTACAGACCAGTGAGCCTCACATCCATCGTGGGTAAGTTGATGGAGACTATCCTGAAGCAGTGGCTGGTGGCCCTCCTGGAGGCCAAAGGACTACAGGATAGCAGACAGCATGGCTGCCTAAGTGGCAGATCCTGCCAAACCAGCCTGGTGGAGTTTTGTGACTGGGTAACTAGGCAATTGGATGGGGGCCATGCAGTGGATGTCCTGTACCTGTACCTGGACTTCAGTAAGGCATTCAACTTCGTGTTACATGGGAGGCTGGGACATAAGTTAGAAGGCACAGGGGCAGGTACAAAGCTAGTGAGATGGGTAGGGAACTGGCTTCAGGGAAGGCAACAGAGGGTGGTGGAGAGCTGTCTTCCCCAAGGGTAGTGACGAGCGGTGTTCCGCAGGGCTCGGTGTTGAGACCAGTGTTTGGGATATTCATTGCAGACATATCATTGGACATAAAGAGCAAGACCAGTCTGTTTGCTGACAACACCAAGATGGGAGTGGTGGTGGACGACCTAGGGGGATGGCAGGGATTGCAGGATGATCTGGTAAAGCTGGACGGACACCTGGCAACTGGGGCTCAATGCCAAAAAGTGCAAAATGCTGCATTTTGGGGCAAAAAAAACAAGGAGGAGTTACCAGCTTGGGGGAGTGCAGCTCACCAAGACAGAGGAGGAGAAGGATCTGGGGATACTCATTACGGGATCAATGAACAAGTCGGCACAATGTAGGAAGACAGCTGCAAAGGCCAACAGAATGCTGGGTTGCATTGCAAGGGGTATATCCTCGAGGAGGGGGGAGGTGATTCTGCCACTGTATAGATAGTTATTTAGACCACACCTGGAGTACTGCGTGCAGTACTGGCGCCCGTATCTGAAGAGGGACTTTAAGTTATTGAAGGGAGTGCAGCACAGGGCAACAAAGATTATCAAGGGGCTGGGGACTTACCACACGAGAGGAGGCTGAGGGAGCTGAACATGTACTCACTGGAGGAGAGGAGGGACGGGGATATGATTGAAACCTTCAAGTACATGAAAGGAATAAACAAGACAAGTATGGAGGGGCTGTTCAAAGTAAGGGAGGGGAGGGACACTCTGGGCCATGATATGAGACTGGAGGGAGGAAGGTTCAGGAAGGAGATGAGACACTTTTTTTACAGAGAGGGTGGTAGCTGGGTGGAATATGTTACCGGCAGAAGTGGTATCCAGTAGAACAATGGACTACTTCAAAAGGGGCTGGGACAGGGCATGGGGGAGGGTCAAGCGAGGGGAAGGGTGGGAGGGAAGGGTAGCTGCAGAATAAGAGGTGCTAGCTACACATTTGAGCAGACTTGTTAGACCACTAGGCCTTTATCTGCTGACAAATTTCGTATGTTCGTATGTAAGTGAATTGATTACAAAGTACGTAATTCCCACTACTTGTAAACATGGTAAGTTTCTCCTCATAGGACTTTTGATGCAAGCCCTGCACCACTTTAGTTGAACTCCTCTGTACTTCCTTCACCCTGTCTATGTTCTTTCTGAGGTGTGGCCTCCAGAACTGGACGCAGTACTCCAGGTTTGGTCTTATCAACAAGCGATACAGTGGTAACACCACCTCCCTCTTGCTGATGATGATACCTTTCCCTGTGCATCCCAGTATCCCACTGACCCTACCTCGCTGCTTTGTCATACTGCCCTGCCACTTGGAGGTCATAAGATATAACCCCAAGGTCCCTTTCCTGCTTAGTGACTGTCGGTACCTTCCCCATCCTGTACTCCACTCCTGGGTATCTATCCCCTAAGTGCATGCGTTTACACTTTCTGGCATTGATCCCCAGCTGCCATGTCCTTGACCACTCCTTGAGTTTCCCAAGGTCCCTACACATTCTATCCACCCACTCCTGAGTATCTGCCCTGTTACAGATTTTGGGATCATCTGCAAAAAGGCATACCATCCCTTCCAGTTCTTCAGCAGTGTCATTTATAAAGACAAGAATAAGGACTGATCACAGTGCTGAGCCCAGTGGCACCCTGCTGGAAACGCTTCACTCATTAGAGTGAGTGCCACCACCACCTGTCACCTATCCACTGCCAGAGTTTTACCTAATTTACCACTTTGGACCCCACCTCTAGGCTGCTCAGTTTCTTTTATCAGTCTCCTGTGTGGCACAGTGTTGAAAACCTTTCTAAGATCCCAAATGGGCCAAATCCACTGACCTCCCCTGAGCTTTCCCTGGTCACTCAGTCGAATAAATCAGGCTGACCTGTCTGGCACAATCTCCCTGTGACTCCATGCTGCCTTTGGTCTTGTAGCCTGTTGGATTCAAGATACTCTAATAACCTTTCCTTTGACGGTTTCCATTAATTTCCCCACCACTGATGTGAGACTGACCAGCCTATAGTTGCTAGCCTCTCCCCCCTGCTGCCGCTCTTATGGAGCGGGACCATGTCTTCTCTCCTGAAGTCTTCTGGAACCATGCCTGTTTCCAGGAAGCTGTAGGAAAAAGGCTGCCAGTGGTGCAGCAGGCACCTTCGTGAGTTCTTTTAGTACCCTTGGTTGTATCCCATCCGGTCTCGTGACCTTGTCCACTTTCAGAGCTGCAGATCCCGTTGGACTTTTTCCTCTGAAAATGGACTTCTGTTTGCCAACCCCAACCCCCCCTTCCTGCTCGCTGGTGGTTTTCTCCCCTTTTCCCTCACCTTAGAAGACTGAGTTAGTAGTACCTGTTTAGGATGTCTGCTTTTTCTTGATCCTCTTCAGCACAATCTCCATCTGTTCTCCTTATCCTAACTATCCCTTCCCTTGCTCTCCTCTTGTTGCTTATGCATCTGAAGAATGTCTTATCCCCATTAGCTACCTCTATGGCTATCCTTTCCCCTGTTTGCACCTTTGCTGTCGTCATTGACTTACCTGCTTCCCTCTGTTTTACATGCTACACCTCCGTCTTCCTCCCTCTGCATTTCTTTCTACCTTCTGAATTCCGCCTTATTTCCCTTCACCATGGCAACTTACTAACATACTAATTGCCAATAGATTAGGCCTTACGGTCTTATCGAGTCTGCTCGAACCTCAGATCCCTAGTTGGGTTCCGAGCACCCTCCCTTGTGTTCCAGAAACCCCTATCATCCATCCCCACCCCACTGGGCCAGGCCATCATCTGATACATCCGCTTTCCGTGTCTGTCCCACCCTGTCTTGAAGCCCTCCACTGTGGATCTCTGAACCAGCTCGCCAGGCAGCACATTCCAAGGGTCCACCACCCTCTCAGTGAAAACCTCCTCCTCTTTTCCCCCCTCACCCTTCCAACTTCAAACCATGCCCTCTGGTGATACCTCCCTGCTTTAGTCTAAAGATCCCTCCATGTTTACCTATTTATTCCTTGAGGTACTTGAAGACCTCAATCATGTCCCCCCTGTCTCTCCTCTCCTCCAATGAAAACAGGCAGAGCTCCTCAAGTCTGTCCTCATACATCAAATCCCCTAGTCCTCGTATCATCTTAGTTGCCCTCCTCTGTACCCTCTCCAGGAGCTGTATGTCCCTCTTCAAGTGTGGTCTCCAGTACTGTGCATAGTACTCAAGGTGTGGTCTAACCAGTCCATTGTATAGCGGCAGATTCACTTCCCTGCTCCTAGAGGTGATCCCCCTTACTTCACTTGAGTACCATAATGGTATTTTCCTTGCCTCCTTCACGCAGAGGCTGGTTGTCTAGCTGCCTGAGAAACACTCCCTGTAGGGAGTCAAGGATGGTCGTGCTCCTTGCCAAAGCTGTTCCAGTCCACATTTGGCAGATTGAAGTTCCCAAGTAGCAGCAGCAGCACCCCCCCTCCCCCAATTTGCCGTCTTGATTATGGCTTCCTCTGGTGCCTTATCCAATCCATTTTCCCTGTGCTGGAGGTCAGTATACAACCCCTGTATGGGTAGTGACCTCAGCTCCTGTGTCACGGTTGACACACAGCACCTCCAGCCCTTCCTTTTCCCCGTGTGCCCTTGTATTTTCATAGTCTTTTTTTTTTTTTTTAAATTCAGGTTTATTGCATATTTCGGCACAATCATATAATATTATAGAGTCATTACCATCTCTTTCAGCTATAAAAGATGCATACAATTAACATCATAGATATCCTTATACATAGTAAAATTTCATCAGCTGGATTCACATTAGGAGTCTCATTTTATTCTATTCTACATGACTAATTAGATTATACCAATCAAGTATTCCTTAGTAAGATTTTCGTATCTCCATGTCCCTCCTCCAACCTCTCCTCCCCCCTGATCCCCCGTCCCGTCTCCCATTGATAAGAGACATGGAGTCCATCGTCTCACAAAATTCTGTGTCCTCAAATTTATTCTGTAGGTGATCTCCTCCATATCTCTTATCTCATTTATGGTGGACACCCAATCTAAGTAGACAGGTGGATGTTGAGAGAGCCACCTTTTAGTTAGAGCCTTGTGGGCCGCAGTGAGCAGGACATTCCACATATAGTTCTTATCAGCCCCTCTAAGTTCTTTTGGTTTTATTCCCAGAACCAGATTCTCAGGGCCCAGAGTAGTTTATATAGAGAGAATCTGTTTTATCCTCTGTTTAATTTCCACCCAGTAGTTCGTGAGGATCGGACACGACCAGAAGACATGGAGATAGTCTGTCTTAGCAGCCCCGCAATCCCTCCAACATCTCCCCGTACAGTTCTTGTCCCATTTACATTGAACAGCTGGTGAGACAAAAAATCTTATTCTTATTTTCCATTCGAACTCCTTCCACATTGGTGAAGATGTGGTCTTTGAGGTCTGTGCAAGAGCGGCAATCCATTCCTCCTCCCCCAGATTTTCTCCTAATTCTAGCTCCCATCTGCTTTTAATTTGAGAGACCTTGTTTCCTCCCCTGTCCCTCAGAGCTCTGTAGATAGCCGACACCTGCCCTTTGACTTTTGTTAGGTTCATTATTTCGGTCATCGTGTTCAGTATCTGTACCAAGGGTTTAGGTTGTTTGTGCATAGTTTGCAATTTATGTATGTGGGCTCTTATCTGTGAGTACCTAAAATAGTCTTCCCGCCTTAAAGAGAACCTCTCCTTGATCTGGTTGAATTCCAACACAACTGATCCCTCCATGAACTGATCTAAGGAGTACAGTCCCAGTCTTTCCCATCTTTTAAAGGTAAGATCCTGCCTGGATGGGTGAAACTGCTGATCCCATGCGAACCACCTCAGCGGCCAGACCTCCCCTTTGTCTGTGTTTGGCCCACAGACGTCTCAGGGAGTCCAAGGTATTCCTCACTGACAGCAATAATGTTTTCCCATCGACTGTCCGGGATCTAGGCGTCAGGGCTTGCGCCTCTAGGGGTATCCTCTCTGTCAGGACCTCCTCTATCGTTTTCCACCGGGCTATATACGATCTAGCTGACCAAAGGAGAGCCCATCTCAACTGAGTGGCCAAGAAGTAATCCTCCAGATTAGGAAGATTCCTGCCGCCATATATTTTGTTTGTCTGTAGTATTGTATTTTTGGTCTCCTATTATTCCAAATAAACTTTGAGAGCATCTTCTGCCAGATTTGGAATTGATTTTTATGTATTTTTATTGGGAGACATTGGAATAGATATAGGTATCTAGGGAGAATATTCGTCGACACTGTTTGTATCCTTGAGTATAGGGGTAGATTTAGGGCCTCCCATCTTTTTATGTCTTGCTTAATCTGTGCCATCATTGATTCAAAATTATGCGAATATAGCATTGTCAATTTTTTGGGGATTTGAGTGCCAAGGTATTTTATTTTCCCCTGTTCCAGTTCATGCCTAGAAGCTGGCTAATGTTGGGTGGGGGGTGATAGCGAAATTTCAAGACTTCAGTTTTATTTTTGTTAAAGTGTAACCTGAGAATTGGCTGAACTTATCAATCATGGACCAGATTGCAGGAATGGACGTGTCCGGGTTGGTTATATGTAAAAGAACGTCATCTGCGTATAAAGAGATTTTGTGGTCTTCCTCTCCAACCCCCACTCCCACATCCTCCTTCGCTTCCCTTATTGCTTGTGCCAGGGGCTCTATGTATATATCAAAAAGAAGCGGTGACAATGGACACCCCTGTCTGGTACCTCTCCCCAGATTGAACCTCCCCGAGATGCCTCCATTAACCCTGACGAATGCCTGAGGAGAAGCATATAGAGCCTTAATCGCCTCCAAAAATGATGGTGGAAAGCCCATTCTTTTTAATACCAGTAACAGAAAGTTCCAGTTTACTTTGTCAAACGCTTTTTCTGCGTCTAGGCTCATTAGACAGGCGGGGATATGTTGTTTGACAATGTCAATTATATTTATGGTCCTTCTAACACCTTCGGGGGCTTGCCTACCCTCTATAAAGCCCGTCTGATCTGGGTGAATTATGGTTGCCAGGAAGGACTGTAGTCTCTTGGCTACTATAGCTGTGAAAATGTTATAATCTACATTAAGTAGTGAAATTGGCCTATATGAGCCACAGTCCTTCAAGTCCTTACCTTCTTTCGGAATCACGGTTATGGTGGTGTAGTTCCATGAAGGGGGCACTGCCCCACCTCCCCCCAGCCAAATCTGGTTATAGACAGTTTGCAATATAGGAACGATTTCCCCCCCAAATGTTTTGTATAGTTCTACGCCAAACCCATCTGGACCCGGGCATTTCCCAACCTTGAGGTCCCTAATAGTATTTGCTATTTCCTGATGTGTGATTGGACCTTCCAGTCTTTGTCTTTGTGTTTCTGTGAGTCTGGGTAGTTTCAGGGCTTCTTAGAATTCCCAGGCTGCTGTGCATGTTTCCGGCTGAGGGCTATATAATTGTTTATAATATGTGACTAGTGCATCTGCTATTTGCTCCCACTTGCTTGAGAGCTGCCCTGTGATGGGATGTCTAAGACCTGTGACATGTGTCCGAGCTGATTGTTGCTTCAACCGGTATGCTAAGAAGCGAGTGGCCCGTGGGCCTCCCTCGTAGTAAGCCCGTTTTGTATATAACAGAGCCTTCTCCATTTCTAGTTGTAGTAGCTTTTGAAGCCTTTTTTTGAGTTCCCTTATTTGGTTTCCCCTTTCTCTAGAGAATTTTAGCTTCTGTTGGTCTTCCAGGGTTTTAAGTTCCTGGTTTAACTGCTCCTTCTATTTAACTCTTTCCCTCTTTTTATATACAGCTATAGAAATCAGCCTCCCTCTAAGCATTGTTTTAACCGTATCCCACAGGATTTGGGGCGTGGTGGTAGGATCCTCATTCCATAGGGTGGCCTGCTTTATTGCCTCTCTAATCTCTTCTTTCACCTTCTCATCCCTAAGTAGGCTGGTATTCACCCTCCATTGTGTTGGCTTTTTGGGGAGCTGGAGGTCAATCTCCACATAAATAGGCTTGTGGTCCGATATACTCTCCGTACCTATCCACATTGACTCAAACATCGTTATATTTCTTCCATATGTGAAGAACATATCGAGTCTCGAGAAGATATTGTATCTGGGGGAGTAATATGTATAATCTTGAGCTAGTGGGTATTTTTCTCTCCAAACATCCTGCAATCCTGTGTCTCTCATGAGCCTTCTCAAGGGTTTGGAGATCCTCCCGCTAGGTGCCGGGATATGCGAGGTGGTGTCCAGAGACCTGTCCATGACCACAATCCAGTCACCCCCACAATCACTGCTCCCTTGACTTATCCGCCATTAGCTTAAATAAATCTGCAAAAAGGTTATAGGTGATCCCGGGGGCGTAGACATTTACTAAGGTTACCTGTGGGTCCTGGCCCCAACAACCATCACATTCAGGGCCCCTCGTCAGCTATTACCTCCTCCTCCTCGAATGGAAGAGGACAGCAATGTCGCAACACCTCTCTTTCTTCCATTCTCGAGGGATGCATGATATATAGTCTGGAATTCCCGAGTTCTCAGCTTCATAACTTCTCTGGGGGACAGGTGTGTCTCCTGCAAGAACTGTATCTCGCAGTTCTGGTTTTTAAGGAATTTCTGAAGTTGTTTTCTTTTAATAGGGTGTTTTATACCTTTAACATTATAGGAAATTATTTTGGATTTTATCTTAACCATAGTTTAGATTTTGAGCCTTCTTCAAGTCTTGTACCCTGTCTTAGTTTTGGTGAACTTAATTTTCATTTTTCCAGCCTCTATTCTTTTTCTCTGCTCTAACATTACTTTCTGTCTTTTTTTGTTATCCCTAATGTATGTATGCACCTGATTATACTTTTCTCTGTGCCTTAGAAAGTATCTAAAAAAAAGCAGTAACCTGCTGGTTGTCAGCAACTGACCAGCCTTAACATATACAACTACACATATTATTGTGTTTCCCCCTAGTGGTGAAACCAATCCTGTAACAATGTACTTCCATAACTCTGAGAACAAACACAATATAACTTTCAACAGTTTGTACATGGAAATTTCTGTGAAATTCTGAAACCTTCCCCCCACCGCCCATCTTTCAACACGTTTTCCTCCTTTATACTTTAGTTGTTGCAAGGGGGATAGAATGTATATTTCTAAAAAATCGTAACTTCCTAGGTCAGTCCAACTTACATTAAGCAGACTGGTTTGTGTCTCATTTGGGACACATTGCCCTTTATGTTGTTGTGGGCTGTACCTTCTCAGAGCATCATTTCTGGGTGTGTGCCCTGTGCTCAAAGGTATTACTGACATCAGCAAAGCCAACAGGGAGAAAAAAACTTTCTCAAACTCCAACCTTCCAATTCCTCTCCTCCCTCCCCCCCCCAGCTCCATCTTAGATATAATTCGGAGACTTTCACTTCATCTCCAATTATACATCTGTGAGACATTTTCTTTATAGTCTCCCCCAAACCGAGAAAGTACGGGGAGCGAGTGGAAACCCCTAATAGTTATGGTCTGCCAGCTACTTATCTACCTGGTTAAATACATCTTGGAGATAAAAGTTTAGTGTTTCTCTTCCCAAAATCCCCCCTCCTTTTAAGAACTCTTAATCTATGCTGGTAAATGACATCTAAGCTGTACATCGTGCTATTAGTATTTATAGGGTATCCACATCTTTCCCATCTCTTTATCGATAGTGCACTCCAAACAAATACGAGATGTCAGAAGAGCTACCTTCCCCCCCAGCGTCCCCCCCATCTCCTTCCCCCAGCCTGTATTCCCCACTCCCCCCCCCATACTTTAGATCCCCCAAAATACTTTTATGTCCAATAATGCTCGTTTCTTCCGTTGTGTTTCTTTCTGTCACTCGGCCTAACCCGGTACCCATGTTATACTATTTCCATCACCTGCACACTTATTTTCCGTTTCAGTCTACGAAGGCTCTTTCCGTTTGAGAAGCCACCGCCTGCCCCTGCACCTCTGTGGCAGAGGCCTCCTGTGGATTCAAATCCGCTAGGTGCACTGCAGGAGCATAGGGCTTCAGTAGTTCAGTGATGTCCGCTCGTAGGTTGTTTGCTTGCGGTTGGTGAGAGTGTGTCAAGCCCTTGCGTGCCACTGTCGAAGCCGACCGTCGGAGCTCCTTCTCTATTCTCTCCTTTTTCAATCCAGGGACTGAAATTCCGGAATCCTCTAAGAATCTTTTGGCAGCCAGGAGATCCTCATAAACTCTAGGGCCCTGTTTTAGTTTCTACCCTAAGGCGTGCTGGGAACAACATCTGTGCCTTTAAATTTCTGGCTCTAATCTGCTTAACAATTGGCCACATGGTGCGTTGCGCTTCTTGAACTCCAGCCGTGTAGTCATTATCAATTGTTATTCGGTGTGCACCAAGCATAATTTTTTTTAACCTCCATGCTTTCCTGAGGATCTCTTCTTTTGAGGTGTAATTAGCCATCCGAAGCACGAAGGACCTTGGACCAGAGCCAGGACTCGTGGGGCGCTGAGTGAGGGAACGATGAGCCCTATCCATTGACACGTCAAATTCTGCAGGTAGCTTTAACAAATCCCTTAGCGTTTTTTGTATGAAAGCAATAGTATCTGTGGCACCATCCTCCGCTCCTTCGGGAATACCATAAATTCTGAGGTTTTTGTCTTCTATTTCTACCCTCTATGTCATCCAGCTTGGTCCTTAGTTCCCACTGTCTCGCCATCAGGAACAGCAGAAGACTATCGTGACGGTCTGTCTGCTCTACAACTGAAGTGAGCCCCAGTTCCAATTTATCCATTCTATGTTCTATTTTACCGATATCTGCTCGGAGTTCGGTTAGTGAAACATCTATCTTTTGTACAGTTTTAGCAGTCTGTATTATTGAAGCTGCCAGTTGCAGAAACCCCTCGTCTGTGCCTGTCTCCGTTACCATACTATCTTCATCCCCAGGAGGCGCCGAAGTTTTCGACATTTTTTCTCCCTGCAGCAGAAGCTGTAACTTTTGGACCAGGGTCTGAGCATTCCTGGACACTCCCACTTTCGATCTAGTCATTTTTGCTGGGGACTGCATTTTTAATCGTTGTAGATGCCAATCGATTTTATCCTGGGCTGGGAGACTCGCTAGATTAAGCTGCCATTCAGGCTGCTGATGTCACCGGAAGTCTATTTTCATAGTCTTGATTCCCTCCATCACATATAGAACAATCCTTCCTCTCCTCACGTTCTCTCCTAAACAGAAAGGAGCCTGGTATGGCCATGTCCCAGTTGTTGTTGTCAGGGTACCACAACTCAGGGCCACCAGATCCAGGCTAGCCTCCTCCATGATGGCCTCCAGGTCTGGAAGTTTATTTCCAACTCCTTGTGTTGGTGCACATGGCTTCCCATACCTTGCTCCTTCTCTGCTTGCAGCCCCTCTTCTCCCCCCCACCTTTGCTGCTCCCTGAAGCTCCCCCTGACCCCTCTCTTTTTCCTTGCTATCTTATCTGTTTCTTGTCTCCTTTTCTTCTTGCATCCTTGATTTATATACCCCGATCTTCTGGTGCCCCTGCCTTGAAGGACCTTCCTCCCTCTGGCCTTCCCTCCTTGTTGCTTCGTCATGGGGGGCAGTTTTGCCTGCCTTGGTAATACTGCTTCTGACACCCACTACTGGCTAGTTTAAATTGTCATCCAGGTAACATTTAAACCTTCCACTAAGGACTATGGTCCCTTTCCTGGAAGGATGCAGGCCGTCACCCTTATTGAGGCCCATATCCTTCCAGGCTGGCCCCAAGTCTGGTAGAGGGAAATCTAGGATAGATGTTGGATGGGGCCTTGTGGGGGATTTATTCTACTTTGTTGTCAGCAAGGTTTTCAACTTGGTACCCTACAAAAGATTGCTTAAAACAGTGGAAGATCTGGGTGTGACAAGGGACATATAGTAAGATGGGTAGGAAATTGGTTGGAGAAACCGCAAAGATCTGTGATTAATGGTGTCGGATTAGAAGAGAGGGAGGTCACAACTGGGGTGTCACAGGGATCCTTCCTGGGTCCTGCCCTCTTTAATATGTTCATCAATGACATTGAAGAAGGAATCTCCAGGAAAAGGTGTGCCTGTTTGCAGATGACATTAAGCTCTGTTGGAAAGGTAGGTGGCGACAAGGGAATTGGGGAGATGCAGCGTGACTGCAAAGACTAGAGGTGGTCAAAGGTTTGGCATTTGAAATTTGCCAAGAAGTGCATGGTGATACACCAAGGGAATAAGAACTTCTGGAGAGAGTGCACTGCGGTTGAGGATAGGGACCCAGGAGTCATAATTTGTGACACCCTTAAACAGTCAAACCAGTGTAGCAAGGCCTACAGTAAGGCAGATGGGATACTGGGATGTATTGGAATGAACTCTGATAGTAGAAGAAAAGAGTTATTGTGGGGATCTGGATATGGTTCACTTGTCCACATGTTGGCAGTTCATCATGAAGAGCTGATTTACTGGAACGTCTTTAATCAAAGCTTCTCCACCACCTGGGTGGTGTATCTCTTGGCTGCACTGCATGACATTAGATCTTCCTTTTCTGCTGAAAGAATTCAGGCTCCTCCTTCTCAGCTCCATGCATTTTAGGGACTAAAAAGTGTGCCCCTGGCAAACTTCAATTCTTTTCTTTAACTTTCTGTACTCACTCATTACTTGGTACTTCTCCAGCAGTGAGCAGTAGACGATGGAACGTGAGGAAGTGAAGCAAGCTCCCTGGTTCAAGCAGTGCATTACGTGCCAGCAGAAGATGTTGCAGAATGCAGATGGACCCATGCATGTGCCTATACTGCGTAGGGGCGACACACAATGTTGCGGCCTCTGCTAAACAATGCTACCTTCATCTCTCTAAGATCACAAGGCTTGTCTTCTTCTTAACTGAGACCTGAAATTGTGGACGAAAGGCAGTCACAAGGTAGTCTCCGCTGCAGCGGGATCTGTAGCCCAACTCTTGGCTATGGAAGAGGTGGTGGTGAAGGCAGTGGGGGCATTTCATGGGCCTCAGCACTGCTCCCAGCTGGGGCCAGTAGTGGAGCATCCTTCACAGATGAATGTCAAGTCCTCCTGACCTTCGGGGAGAGCCGTGCCTGCCATGGTAAGAAGAACCATAACAAAAGCCGCCCTCAGTCGTGGAATCGGGAGAGATCATGCTCATCCTGCTTCCACAAGTCTCTTGACTGCTTGAAGTACCTTAAGCGTCTGGCTTTGACCAAGTTAAAGTTGGTTCAGGGTAGGTCACTGGCTGCACGTTACCCCCATCAGGCTTGAAAACCTCAACACCAGTCAGTCAGACGGTTAAGATCTTTCACAAACCCATCGACCAGTTGTCGAAGAGGGGCAACAAGGAATTGATCTCCCAAGATCCTAGTCTTCCCAGTCCTCACTCAGGAGTATATGGAACAGTGAGTATCCCTGGCCGTTACCACTCTGGATGCAGTCAAACTCTGTACCCATCATTTACACGGCACCTCTAGCTACTTCTCCTCGTCATCCGCCTCCGGGTCAACAGTTTGGGTCGTGTTCGAGATCAAGGCACTCGACATCTACGGTCTACAGTATTCCTCACTCAGGGTGCATCTGGTCACTATTTCCGCCTTTCATACACCTGTGGACGGGCATATGGTCGCCCAGCTAGAGGTGTTCCGAACTTTTCTGAGAGGCATTTTACATCGAAAGCCTCCCATTAGAAATCGGTCCCAGAATTTTGCATTGGAAAGGTTTACTTTGGCTCTGTCTGAGCCAGGTGCTAGCTGTGGCTTATGCTTTCTGTCATGGAAAGTGTTCTTTTTAGTTGTGATCACTTCTGTTCAAAGGATTTCAGCGCTGCAGACTTTCTCGTGTGTGTGAGCCTAATTTGATGTTCCACAAAGATAGGGTGTCTTTGCGTACCAGTCCTAAGTTTTTACCAAAGGTGGTGTCTGAGTTTACTTTGAATCAGGCCATCCACCTTCCAGCGTATTTCCCTGAGCCTGCTAATCCAGGGGAAGCAGTGTTCCACACTTTGGATGTACATAGAGCTCTCAGGTATTCTCTCGCGCAGACTGCAGGCGGTCTTCTCCACTTTTTGTTTTATTTGCCCAAGGAAAAGAGGGCACTCCAGTGTCAAAACAGCACCTATCCAAATGATTGGCCAACTATATTACTTTGTTACAGTAAGCTAATTCTTGGAGCGGTATGTGGCCACTCCACTGGGGAAGGGAGGGGAGGCACTTCAATTGCTTGTTTTCGCAGTGTTTCTGCTGCCGAGATCTATGCAGCGGCCACTTGGAATACTGTCCACACTTTCACCAGGCATTACAATCTGGACATTGCCTCTCGTAGAAGAGCAGTAGAAGGTTTGACCTGGCTGTTCTTCAGGTCCTGCTGTCGTGAGCATGTCGCTTCCTTCTGCCCAGAGATGTGGCCTGATGAAAGAGATATCCTTGAAGAAGATAGAACAGTTACGTATTTACTGTAATGGTAGATCTTCGAGAGAATCTCTTTCATCAGGCCATGCTGTCCCCCTTGGGAGTTAGGGCTCCAGCCTTGCAGCTCTGCTGTGCTGCATAGCTGTCTTGTGTAGCTCCCTCTGTCGCCTGGACAGCCAGTGCCCTGCTGTGATTTCCTGGTTCCTCAGAGGGAGGCCCTCTGACCATAATCTCCAGCAGGGAACTGAGGAGAGAGGGTCTGTTCACGCCTTATGTAGACTCTAGACACATTACGTCGACATG
Source organism: Neoceratodus forsteri (assembly GCA_016271365.2). NCBI lineage: Eukaryota > Metazoa > Chordata > Ceratodontiformes > Ceratodontidae > Neoceratodus > Neoceratodus forsteri. Next base: position 353,378,127 of record CM057454.1, on the reverse strand, counting down.
GGTGGCCCCAGCAGGCAAAGTTTCTGTGTGGTCCTAGCGCTGATGCACTATTCGTTCCAGTGGTGTGGCCTGATGAGAGATTCTCTTGAAGATCTCTTATGATAAGTACGCAATTCTTTTTTACGGATTTTGACTGTTTTACTCCTTTAATCTTCTGTGGGGAACAGAGTCAAAGACCTTGCTGAAATCCAGATACAGTATGTCCACTGCTTGGCCTTTGTCCACTATACTTTTAACCCCCAAAAATCAATTAGGTTGGTCTGCCAAAACCTCCCTGACACAAACCCATGCTGCCTATCATCATGGAGTCCATTTTCATCCAAATGTTTACCAGTCTTTCCTTCATAATGATATCCAAAAAGCAAGTTACTGCGCTCTAAGCAGTGAGGGGGTTGCATACATAAGGGTGACAAACCCTTTACTTTCAATACTCCACAAAGTCCAGACCTGTATGCGCTCTTGAAGAAAGACCAAAATACAAGTCTCAACACCAAGTCGTCGTTTTTAATAATCACCGCTGTGGAAGCCCCTAGCGCCTTGGCAATGTGCCGTCAAAGGGGGCTTGTTACAATCTAGCATAAACATCTAATTCATTAAATAGCATTCACTAAGTGTAACATCATATATCCATCTACCAATCAATGAATCACTAATGGATTCATAATTACATATTGAAGAAAGATTTAAGAACTAGTCAAAAACTTGAAGAAAAATTTTTACGATTACGCAGTTTACATACAACTCGAAAATACATAACAAACTATGTGCCAAATATTGTTATTAAACCAGAACCCTGATTCAAAGGCTGTATACATAACTGTATGATTTTTTTAATCAGTATTGCTAGCGGGTTCACCTGTTAGCTTAGGGATACACCAACATTCCCTTTTTATCCAGTTGTTATCAGTTATGCATCCTTAGTCAGTACATTACTACCTTAAATCACTCACTATCTTACAGGGTTCTTTAGAGCTGAAGAGAATAGGAGAGGCACACAGAAAGTTGCATTGCGGCCCATCTGTACCAGAAACAGTGTGTCCATAGGTCATCCTATAAGACACAGCAAAACAAAGATGCATCATCATTTAGTGAAAGTTCACTAAACAGTTCAGATTATAACATAGCTGCTCATTATGCTCCTTTACTAACTATTGCTTATAATAGTCTGGATGATCATCAACCACAAAGTCATTTTAGGGAATGGGGCTGGGGGTGGGAGATGTTCTTTGAGGAAGGGAATAGTGAGGAAGGGCGAGTTGTTTTGAAAGACAGGCAAACTATGGGATTCTCCCCCACCGCTCCCTACGCCCATGGAGCCGGCCAAACATCCGTTCGGCCTAAACCGGTCTCTCCACAGAGCATGGTGAAACCACCACCCAAGCAGCATGTGGAAGGGGCTCCTTCTAAGGAAGATAAACCAGACACCGGACTTCCCAGCGTCTTTCGGTCACTGTCACCCCGGACTGCCCTTGGCGGGTCGAAAGTGACCTGGGCAGTCGACCGTTGTATCCGGATTCCTCGGATTTGGATGAGATTGGCCTACATTCTCATCCTGGGGATGACTAATTGCCTGGTGGGATAGAGACTGAAGAAGTTCCTTCATCCTTTCAGGGCATTCTTCGCCTCATCTCTGAGTCTACAGGGATGCCCCTGGAACCTATCCAGAAAAAGAACGGAGTACCCTCTCCCGGTCATCCTCAAGAGAGGGGATACCCCGACGGAAGCCTTTTCTGTGGCCGAGGCCATAGTTGGTCCGGCCTTAGAACTTTGGCAGTGCCCTACCTCCTATCCAGCTTCGTCTGCCCACATGGCCCGCAAGTATGCGGTGCCCATGGGGTCCCTTGCTGGGTTCACAGGGCACCCTTCGGCCGAGAGCCTGGTGACCGCCTCTGTGTTCAGGCGTACTGGTAGTTCTGCCAACACTGACTGACCTCCCAAAAAAAGAGTCCAAACTATTGGATCATTCATCTCGAAAGGTCTGTGCTGCCTCATCTTTAGTCCTTCATCAGGCAAGTTCGTCCCGTCATCATGGCACACTTCTCCCATGCCTTCTTGGGGTCTTTGGATGAAGTCCTTCCACACCTCCCTGCGGACGTGCAGACCATGGTCAAGCAGGTCAGGGATCAGGGCCGGGCTGTTGCCAAACAGCAGCTTCAGACAGCCCTGGACATTGGGGATTCTTGTACCCGCTCGATGGCAGCCGTAGTTGCCTCTCGTCGCAGGGCTTGGCTGAGACTCTCCTCTCTCCCGGCAGATACTCAGCACAAACTAGCTGATGTGCCTTTCCTGGGCACTGACCTTTTCGGCCCAGGTGTGGCTGGTCACCTTCAGCGTATTGAGCAGTCCAGTGCCACCTTGGACCCTACTTCTACTAAAGGTTCTTCGAGCAAGAAACAGCAGAAGAAGAAGAAGCCATTTTGGCACTTTTCCACTGCAGCACAGGAACCCTCCTTTTAAGGAGGGCAGCAGCAACAGCAGAAGCAGACCCAAGCCCAGGTCCTCCCAGGCCAGTAAAGGAGGCCAAGGTTTAGGTCCTGGGTCCTCCTCCTCCAAGCCTGTTCAGTGATGGGGCGGGGGCTGCCACCCCCTCTCTGGTTACGCCAGCTCTGGGTCCTCCCATGGGGGGCCAGCTCCGCCACTTTCTTTCTGCCTGGTCCGTTATCACCACGGACAGGTGAGTTTTGGAAGTGGTCGGTCAGGGACTGCCTCTGGAATTCGAGCAGCACCCTCCAAGCCAAGCCAAGCCCCTCGGGAGGAAAGAGTATCTGTCCATACTGAGTCGGCTCTCTGAGACGACATCGCTCAGCTCCTCCTCAAGGAGGCAGTGGCTACAGTGGTGGATTCTCCAGCAGACCCAGGCTTTGTTTCCAGATACTTCCTGGTGCCCAAGCGGATGGGGGGTCTGGCGCCCCATTCTAGATCTGCACAGACTGAATCAGTATCTCAGGTCACGCACCTTTCGGATGGTCAGTCTGTCCCAGATCATACCATCCTTGGAGCGAAACATGTGGATCTTATCTGTGTCAGTCTTCACCATTCATCACCTTTGGGTACAGTGACCGGAGGTCACGACCCCACGGGAGCTCTCTTTTTTTTTTTTGGGATGGGCAGAGTTGACGCACCATTGACACCGCCCTCAAGGCCGGCCATGTCTCGTGGCGCTTGTTGGTTGACGTTAGGTGTCATCGACCCGCCCTCCTGCCAATTCTCAATTTAATTTAAGAAACTAGTTTTCTTATACCAAAATTTTATTTTTTTTATTTTTGGGGGTATTCCTGTATCCTGTCTTTTCTTCCAGAATAGCCAATTCTGCTTATGTTGGAGTTATTGCCAGTTATTCTGTGCCTTGAATTCTGGCAGTTTAGCCTCTGGCTACTCCTTCCATGATTCCTATTCAATCTGGAGACAGGTCAAGATTCCAGGGTATTTTCATTCCCCCGCCATCCTTACTTTTAAATTCTTTTAACCTCTCTCCCTCCTCCTCTTCTACTTCCAGAGATTGGGGCCCCTTCCCAATCCCTTTAGTTTTCCAGCTTATTTTGTCCTGTGTCATTTATTTCTCCTTTTAGTTTGTATATCTTTTCCTTTATTTGTCCCTTGGACTCCCTTGCCCCCCCCCCTTAACCTTCTTACTCTATGGTGACTCAGAACTGGTGGGAGGGTGGGGTCGACAACACCTAATGGCCAACCCGCGAGTGCCACGCAGTGGGTCAGCCTCGAGGGCAGCGCCGATGGTGTGTCATTTCTGCCCATCCCCCCAAAAAAAAAGGGCTCCTGCGGGATCGTGACCTCTGGCCACGATACCCAAAGGTGATGAATGGTGAAGATGCACAGAAAGATCAGAATTATGGTAGGTACGTAATTTTCATTTCTGTTCACTGGATCTGCAGGACACGTTCTTTCACGTCCCAATCAGTCTGTCTCATTGGTGGTTCCTCTACTTCAGGGCCGAAGGGACCCTATACGAGTTCTGAGCCATGCCGTTCGGCCTGTCATCAGCCCCATGGGTCTTCACCAAATGCATCGCAGTGGTGGCAGCCCATCTCAGGCATCAGTGGGGGGGTCAGAATTTACCCCTACCTCGACGATTGGCTCTTAGCAGGTCCCACCCAGCAAGAGGTGGAGAGGTCCAGGGACCTGGCCCTCCAGACCTGCTCCCAACTCGGCCTCTTGATCAACAAAGTCAAGTCAGAACTCGTGCCTTCTCAGGTGATGTGCTTCATTGGGATAGAGCTCGACTCCCAACGGACAGGGAGGAGGTTCTCTCCTCCTTTGCCCAATCATTTCTGGTTGGGCAATTGCACCCTGCCCGGGACTTTCTGCGCCTTCTGGGTTAGGTGACAGGCGTCCACCTCCATGGTCCATTGGGCCCGGTGGCACATGTGTCCCCTTCAATGGGAGCTGGCTGCCCAGTGGTCATTTCGACCAGCTGATCACTGTAACCCAGAAGATGTAGGACGCTCTCCAATGGTGGATGTCCCCAGACCGGTTGCAGGAAGAGATCCCATTTGTCTGCCCGGAGTCAACGGCCGTCCTCACAACTGATGCCTCTTTCATGAGCTGGGGAGCCCACCTGGGGGACAAAAGGGCCCATGGGTTCTGGACCCCCCCCGAGGAGTCCCGATACCATATCAACCTGTTGGAGCTCAGAGCAGTTAGACTGGCACTGTCCGCTTTCACTCCTCCGCTCCGGTGTCAAGTGGTTCAAGTCCAGACGGACAATACCACGACCATGTACTGCCTCAACAAACAGGGCATCACGCACCTCTGTGTGCTTTGCAGGGAGGCACTCCGCATCTGGACCCTCGTCAGCCGTCTCCAGGCGGATCTCCTAGCCATTCATGTGGCAGGAGCCTCAAACCATCTGGCAGATGCTCTGAGTCGCTTAGGCGAGACATCCTGCTAGTGGTCTCTCCATCCGGAGGTAGCTTACAGCCTGTTCTCCTACTGGGGCAAACCTATGGTGGACCTGTTTGCCTCCAGGGAAAACTCCAAGCTGAGGCTGTTTCATGCCCGCCCCCCTCAGCAGTGCTCGCAGGGAGATGCCTTCTCGAGGCCGTGGACCCCAGGCCTCTTCTACGCCTTCCCTCCATTTCCCTTGATCCACAAGGTGCTCCTCAAGGCGAAGGTGATTCTGGTAGCCCCAGACTGGCCGTGCCAGTTCTGGTATCCAGATCTCATCAGCCTCGGCTGCAGGCCCCCGTAGCAGATCCCAGCATGCCTGGACCTGATCTCTTTCTCAATCAGTGGATGGTATACCATCCGGACCTTCAATCCCTGCACCTCACAGCCTGGTACCTGAGCGGCTAGAGTTCCAGGCTTTGGGTCTTTCCGAGGATGTCCTCACCATGGTGGAGGCATCCAGAAAGGAATCAACCAGGAAATGTTATGCCTTCAAATGGAAAAGGTTTTCCATTTGGTGTCAGAGCAAGGGCCTGGACCCTCTGTCCTGTCCAGTGGCTAACATTCTCGATTACCTTTGGTCTCTCTCCAAAGAGGATCTTCGATCATCGACCCTTAGGGTACACCTGGCAGCCATCTCTGCTTACCGGGTGCAGGCCATTCAGCCGATGTTGGCGCAGGAGACAGTGGTTGGGCGCTTTTGCAAAGGCCTGGATCACATATCCGCTCTGGTGCGTGAACCTCCACCTCCATGGGATCTACTGCTGGTACTGGCAAAGCTCATGGGCAAGCTATTTAAACCAGTGCACAAGTGTGTGTTGTCACACTTGTCATGGAAGATGGTCTTCTTGGTGGCTATCACGTCTGCCAGAAGGACAGGGGAGTGCCAGGTGCTTCGGTGTACTCTCCTTATCTGGCCTCCCACAGGGACAAGGTTGTCCTATGCCCCCACCTGAAATTCCTTCCAAAGATGGTGTCAGTGTTTCACCTTAACCAGGTGTTAACTCTGCCTGTATACAACCCTAATTACACCTCTAAGGCCGAATACAGGCTCCATACCCTGGATCTGAGATGAGCCCTTTCCCATTACAAGGAGAGGACGGCGGAAATTCGGGGAGAGGTTCGCCAGCTGTTTGTCACCTATGCTGAAGCCGCTTCTAGCAGACCTGCAGAAAAACGAACTATTGCAAGGTGGATTATATCTTGCATAAGTCTGTGTTATGAGTTGGCGGGCATGGAGCCTCCCAGAGGGATAAGAGCTCATTCTGCTCGCCATACCTCTGCATCGGTGGCTGCTTACGGAGACATCCCTATCCAGGAAATATTTCGGGCTGTTACCTGGAAGTCGGCAAACACCTTCATTACCCATTACCACATTGACCTTTAGTCATGCCGGGATGCTGGTTTTGGGGCCTCAGTTCTCCAATCTCTGTTTCCCAAGTGAGTATCAGTGGGGGTGTGCACTTTGCCTCCCTCCTCCTGGAGAACTGCTAGCAGTCTGCCAAGAAGCGTGAATGAACAACATATCCACGATCCTAGAATAACAGGATCTTACTTCGAGATACAGCTCTTGCAGCAGGTTACACCATTAGGACTGAAGCCGGCAGGCGCCAGGATCCCACGGAAATTTTCTAGCTAGCAGTCTTCAGTTGGGACCACCTCCGACGTCGGTCCCGCCCCTGACGTCGGGTGTAGTACATAAGGAGGCAGTCCCCCCATAATCCTCAGTTCATTTCCCGCCATCGACATCGCCAGTATCGCCCTTTCGGTCTCTTTTTCTAGCGTGCGACAACCATTAGAACTACTACGATTTTCGTCTGCCTCTCCAATAACTGCTTTAGAGGGTCACCATACAAAGAGTGCCTGCGGCAAACAGATCCCCTTCAAGGATCCACATTCGGCCAGCATGCGCTGCCCAGGCCCGGAACACGATACCAAGGCCTGTTCCTTCTGCCAGGGCTTCAACAGTTGCACCAGGATCCGCCGCCAGAAGGCCCTTCAAGCGTTTCTCTTGGAGGAGAAACTGAAAATTATGGATAAGGAACCTTCCTCCCGGGGGGAGTCGTCGGGTAAAACCCACAAGCACCGGGAAAAGGAAAGATCCAGGTCTCCTGCGAGGGTCTCGGACCCCTGAAGCTCCGTCTCGAAATCGGACCGCTCTCCCTTCAGGGCTCGGTCGCAACCTCCCCCAGTTCAGGTCAGATCTTCCAGCGGCTCCTCTTCTCTTCAGCCTCTGAAGACTTCCAGGCCGTCGGTCTCTTCCACTCCATCTAAGGCCTCACCGAAGTCCGGGGAGCACCATAAATCTTCTTCCCGCCGGCAGGACACCGATGCCAGGTCAGTTTCCCAGCCTCCGCGTGGTTCAGATCCGGTTCCCCGTAAAACCAAAGACTGACGTCCCTCAAACTAATGTCGGACCCGACGTCGGCCCACCTGACGTCGGCCAAACACCACAGGTGCTCCCAAGAGCCGGCGACACCTAAACACCCGTTGCCAGCCAGGCGTTCGCCTTCGACGACGTCGGCTACTCCTGAGAAGAGGACCGCACCACCGTTGCCGGCAGACGCCGGTCAGAAGGATTCATCTGAGGAGGATGCCACACAGCCCAAGGACCAGGCAGGTGACACCAGAGATGCCGAGCTCCCACGGGAACCTTCCCTGGAGCGGGAGTCCCCCGGGGACCCGATGCCCGACCCCAGCAATAGGCCACCAGCACCAGGCCTGTCGTCGGGTATGAATCTGGTAGAGGTAAATGAACTTTTTACCTTCTGGTGGGACACTATCAAAAAAGATGTGGTCACCACACGTCCTCCTCCTACTCTGCCTCCACCTACTCTTTCACTGCCTACGCCCCCTCCTCCACCTAAGGGACCCGTAGGACGATCGCCAACCCCCAAGGAGCAGACACCACCTCCTTGGGGCAGATCTTCACAGAGGAGAAGACCTCCCTCTAGATTCCCCTCAGGGTCACCCAGTCCCAAGAGACCCAGACGACGCCGGTACACTCCGTCTGGGGAGGATTCCAGATCTGACACTTCAGAGCGCTCCAGATCACCTTCTTCTATCAGCATTCCCTCTCCAGACCCACACGACCTACCCAGGTCTCCTCCAGATGATCCCTCTTTCATGGAGATCATGAGGCACATCAGGGAGAACATGGGGTGGGATGCTGAGAAGACTCGACCCGAGAGGCGACGCTTGCTCACTACCTTCAGCAGAAAGACCCGAAGCCTGTGGTAGTGCCACCCTTGGTGGATACCTTTGCGGACGTCACCAAGGCCGCCTGGAAACATCCGCACTCCACTCCCGCAGTGCCGAAGAAGGCTGACCGCCTATACAAGGCCCCTAGGGAGGACCAGTATCTGGCAAACCATCCTCTGACTGACTCCCTGGTCATCACTGCTTCGCATGACCAGTCTCAGAGACCTTAACATTTGAGCACACAGCCACCGGACCAGGAATCCAAGCAATTGGATGTCCTGGGTAGGCACTGCATCTGTGACCCCACGACTTGCGCCATCAGGTCACTGAATTACCTCACCCACATGGTTCAATTCCACTAGCGACTGTGGGAGCAGGTACAGGACCTGGTTGAGAAGATGCCCGAAGGCGACCACAAGGAGGAGCTCTTGAACCTCCTCCGCACGGGTTCGGATGTGGGGACCCAAGTGCTCAGAGCTGCGTATGATTCTGCAGACTCTTCAGCCAGAGCTGCAGCCTCAGGCGTGTGTCTCCAGAGACACTCTTGGCTCCGTGTCTCCGGCTATACCCCGGACATCCAGAAGAACATCTTAGACGTCCCTTATAACGGCAAGGTCCTATTTGGTGAAGCCTCCGAGAGAGTAATCACCAGACTTCAGGATGTAGGGAAGGCAGTCCGATCTGTACAAGCTATGTACAGGTCTCGGCCTAGTTCCTTTCGTAGGAACCAGAGCCATTTCCGTGGCTGGCTACAAAGGCAACAGCAACGTTCTGGCCAACAGCAGAGGGGCACTTTCACCCGCAAGGCCCTGGCCAAGACATCCCCAGGCAGAGGCCAACGATTTGCAAAGTTGGCCCAGCCTGCCGGATCAAATGCTGCCATAGCATGACTCCTTCCCAGCCCCAACCCCTCCTCAGGATCAATGGGAAAAGAAAGTCGGGGGTCGCATCGCATGCCACTTGCCAGGATGGCAATCGATCACCACCGACAGGTGGGTTCTGCAGCTGGTCAAAAAAGGCCATTATATAGAATTTGTAGGCAGTCCACCTACAAGACCTCCCCTGCTCTCCCGATATTCGGGTCAGCATGCCCTGCTCATCCAGCAGGAAGTGCTCACGCTTCTGGAAAAGGAAGCCTTCGAGCATGTCCCAGAGAACCAGAGAGGACTAGGGTACTATTCTCACTTCTTCCTAGTTCCAAAGAAAACGGGGGTCCTCCATCCAATACTGGACCTCAGCGACCTCAACCTTTCGGTCATTTACAAACGCTTCTGCATGGTGACCCTTCCGGGTCTAATTCCCATGCTGAAGCAGGACGCCTTTCTGGCATCTTTGGACATGCAGGACGCCTACCTGCATATTCTGATTGCTCAAGCACACCGGAGGTTCCTGTGCTTCGAGTTTCAGAGCCGCCATTATCAGTTCCAAGCTCTTCCCTTCGGGCTGTCATCGGCACCTCGCGTATTCACCAAGTGCATAGCGGTCATAGCGGCATCTCTGAGGAGACAAGACCACTACGTGTTCCCATACCAGGATGACTGGCTTCTCATGGTGCCCTCCAGGGAGGCACTGATGACGGCTATTTCTAGGGACATGGATATGTTGTTCATCCACACTGGCAGGTTCCTTTCCGCTTTAAATCTTTTTTTTTTTTTTTTTATTTTCAATCTTTATCACCTAACCTAGCTGCCAGCATGGTGCTCGGCTCGGTCGCGGGCTGTGACTTCCACCCCAAATCGACGCTCGGGCCCTAGAGGTACCCGTGGCTTACCCCACGGCGGGGCTGCGGGATGCGGAGGAGACACCACCGCAGACACGGGATAGGGGCGGAGGGCTGGCCTGGGGGCTAGTGAAACCATGGCGGGCTTCATTTAGGCGGCTGGCGGCCGTCCATTTTCTGGTTTTCGAGGCGGGGGGTGGTGCAATGATGTCAGGCGTCCGCCCGCCTCCGACCCTCTCACTTCTAGCGTCGGCTGCCTGGAACTCCGGCCTCAGCAGAGTCCCCAAAGCCCGAATGCTGCCACACCCTCCCCTCGGGAAGGAGAGCTGTCCGTTGGGCCTTTCGATCCCTACTCCCCGGCCCGGCCCTCCAACAACCCGGGTCCGCTCTCGAACCCGGTCGCCGGGCGTCAAAGCGGAAATCAACCGCTGTGCCGGCGGGCCAGCCCTCCGCTTTAAATCTTGCGGAAGGTCTTCAAGCTGGCTCCTCCCACCCACCTGGGTGGTAAAACTCTCTGCTCCGCCCCATGACGCCAGATCTTCCTTACCGCTTGGAAGCTCAGGTTCCCTCCTTAGTGCTCTGTGTTTTTGACTGGATCCTCATTCTTCGGTTCGTCCGAATTTAGTTTTGAAGTTTTCTAAACTTCGGTCTTCTTTTCCCTCGCGGCTGCGATGGACAATTAGTTTCCCGGCTCTTGGAGGCGCCCTGGCGGGCGGAATATCTCCAGGACTGATCCGCACTCCACGTGCGTATACTGCCTCAACTTGTACCATGACCCGCAGGTTTGTGAACTGTGCTGCGCCCTTTTGTCCAACGCCCTGGAGGATCGTGCGGCCCGATTTAGGCTTGGGCGCCCCGAGGATTTTCGTGCGGTAAAATCTTTAGAGACTCATCGGGCGGTGTTCGCGTCGGCTGTCTCGGCTGAGCAGCTCGATCTTTCTTCCTCCCTGGAGGAGACGGCGGCTAAGACTGCATCTCCCTCCTCCTCGGTCGCGGCATTTATTCCGCTCTCTTTGAGTTCCTCTCATTCGGCTTCATTCAGGGAGCTTCGCCAGTCCCTCTCCTCGAAAGGGGAGGGGCCATCAGGAACTGCCTCTTGGACCAGGTCTGGAGGTCACAGGGTAAGTCCCATCGTCGGTGCCTGTGGGAGTGGGAGAGTTCCCCTTCCCTGGTCTGCCGACCTTCGACTTCGGTCGAGGTTGCGGCTCAGGTCGTTGGCTTCACGGTGTCCCCGTCAGGCCTTCCGGCCATGACTCCCGTCAACGTTGTCGAGGGCTCCCTCGACCTGTTACCCAGGCGGTCTACTGCCAGAGCCGTCAACCCTTCGCCAGTTTACCCGGTGGAGGCCGAGGGTCTGCCTGCGCCTCCGGGGCGGCAGTCCTCGGCCAATATGTCCGAGCCGAGGGAAGAGCGGGTGTCCCCCGCTCCCTCCCAGACCCACCCTTGGTATCGCCGAGGATCTGGGCCTTGGTCTCTGTCCTCTTCTCGGTCAAGCCACTCCCGCCTTCGGCGGTCTCGGTCGGGGCCACGAGTTAAGTGGCAACACCGATTCTCCTCGTCTTCCTCCTCGGATGAGGAGAGGCCTCGACGCAGATGGCGTCGACGTTACGAGGAGTTTATGTGGCAGCAGTTGCTGTTGTCCGGGAATCGGTTGACTCCAATTCATTCCCCGTCTATCAAGCAGCTGCCGCGCGAGCGGCCGACGCAACCGCTCGCTGCAGTCGAGGTGCCCATTTCTGGGCCGGTTGTTCAGCCAATTCTTCCTGCTCCACCGATCGTGGTGGAACCTTGGTCAGGTCACGGCCTGTCCCGCAGGTTGTCGGTCACCCTCACTCCCGCCCGCCCTCAGCGGGTGAGGAGAAGCTCAGGCCTGAGGCAGCTCTTTGCAGACCTTTCGGAGTCCGACGACAACTCCTCCCTGTTTCCCAGGGGGGAGGGCCCGAGTCCTCCCCGGGACGGTCTTTGGACGACAGCCCATCGTCCTTCCTGGGTCTGCTTAGGCTCATCTCGGAGTTCACCGGGATGTAGCTCGAACCCGTGTCCAAGCGGGCCTATTATCCCCTGACGGAGATCCTAGACCGAGGGGGTTCACCCTCGGAGGCCTTCCCGGTGGCTGAGACCATTGTCGGCCCAGCCTTGGAGCTTTGGCAGCGGCCTACTTCCTGTCCTGTGCCCTTGGCCAGGATGGCCAGGAAGTATGCTGTCAATATCGGCTCTTTGCCCGGTTTTTCGGAGCACCCCTCCGCCCAGGGGTTAGTTACCGATAACGTCTTCCAGCGTTTGGTGACCGCTCGGGATGTGGACAGGCCCCCCGACAAGGAGTCCAAAAGGATGGACTATGTCGGGCGCAAGGTTTACGCTGCTTCCTCCCTAGGCCTCCGACAGGCCAGCTCGGCTGCACTGATAGCAGATTTCGCCCATGTCCTCTTGGGCTCCCTGGATGAGGTGCTCCCTCATCTCCCGGCCAACCTGCGGACCACAGTCCAGCGGATACGGGACCAGTATAGGGCGGTGGCAAAGCAGCAGCTTCAGACTGCTGTGGACATAGGTGACTCCTGTGCCAGGTCAGTAGCGGCCGCGGTGGCCATGTGCCGCAGGGCGTGGCTGAGGATATCCACTTTCTTGTCAGATACCCAGCACAAGTTGGCGGACATCCCCTTCTTGGGAACTGACCTCTTCGGCCCTGGAGTGGAGGGACACCTCCAGGGGACCGAGAAGTCCAATGCCACTCCGGACTCTGTCACCCTCGCCGAGAGGGACAAGGGCCGCCGGCAACCTTTGCGTAAGCCCCTTTGTCCTTCGGCACCTGCGGCACGATCGGCCCATCAACACCAATATGTGGGCCAGCAGGCTTGCTCTGGGCATCCTGACCCCAAGCCAGTGGCTTCCTCTAAAGGGAAGCGAGGAGGTAAAGGCTCAGAGGCTCCCTCGGCCAGTCCCTCCTCCAAGCCTGCTCAGTGATGGGCTGCAGGGCTGCCTCGTCACCCCTACCCGGGTCCCCCTGTGGGGAGACGGCTCCGCCACCTCCTCCGCCTGGTCCGCTATCACCACAGGCCTCTGGGTGTTGGAGGTGCTAGGGAAGGTTCTGCCCCTGGAGTTCGAGCAGATCCCACCTCTTTGAGCCGTCGCCCCTCGGGGGGGGCTACAGGGTCCGCAGCTTAGCTGTTGGCCCACCGAGCCGACATGTCCCTGCTCCTCTAATTAGGGGTGATCAGGAAGGTTCGGATCCTTCTCCAGACCCGGGGTTTGTGTCCAGGTTTTTCCTGGTCCCCAAACGGACGGGGGGCTGGCACCCCATTCTCGACCCGCTCGACCTGAACAACTTCTTAGGGTCTCTGTCTTTCTGGATGGTCACTCTGACTCAGATAACCCATCCTTGGAACCAGGCGGGTGGCTCTGTTCCCTGGACCTCCAGGACATTTTCTTCATATTCGTTCCATCCGTTTCTTTAGAGACTCCTCCACTTCAGAGCGGGGATCACTTTACGAGTTCCAGGCCATACCCTTTGGCCTCTCCTAGCAGCGTTCCTGCTGCGCCGAAGGGTCCGGGGGTACCCATACCCGGATGGCGGACTGGCTGCAACCCCTCCAGAGCAGAGGTGGAGCGGTCTGGAGTTTGGGCCCTCTAGGTTGCTCTCAGACCGGTCTCCTCTCCAACGGAGCCAAGTAGGAACTCATGCCATAGCGGGTGATCCTTCATCGGGACAGAGCTCGACTCTTCGAGCCAGAGCTTGGCTCCCGGCGGACAGGGCCAAGGTTCTTCCTCCTTTACTTAATCATGTTTGATTGGGCAATCGTGCCCTGCCCGGGACTTCCTGCACCTCCTGGGCCTCGTGGCGGCCTGCACCAACGTGGTCTGATTGGGCCCGTTGGTACATGCGTCCCCTTCAATGGGGGCTGGCCAGCCAGCGGTCACAATGCTGCGATCCTTTGGACCAGCCCGTGACAGTAACCCAGGAGATGTGGAACGCTCTCCTATGGCGGACCGTTCCAGCACACCTGCAGGAGGGCATCCCATTCATCTGCCCCGCGACGACAGTCTTCTCCGACCAATGCATTTCTGATGGGTTGGGGTGCCTATCAAGGGGAGCGCAGAGTGCACTGCCTCTGGTTCCTTCGGGAGTCCCAATGCCATTTCAACCTGCTGGAGCTTCATGCGGTCCGCTTAGCTCGCACCGTTTTCGCTCCGTTTGTGCGGGGTCAGGTGGTTCAGGTCCAGGCGGATAATACCACGTCCATGTGCTACCTAACCCGCCAGGGCGGACGCGCCCCTTGCCCTTACGTAAGGAGGTTCTCCACATTTGGTCTCGTGTGCAGCCTGGAGGCGGTTTTCCTAGCCATTTCGATGGCAGGAGCCTCCACCACCCTGGCCGATGCCCTAAGCCGGATAAGGGCTGCGCCTCTCGAGTGGTGTCCCCTACTGGAGGTAGCACAAGATCTTTCTCCCACTGGGTCACGCCTTGGGCGGACCTTTTTCTCCAGGGAGAATGCGAAGCAGAGACTGTTTCATGCCCGCCCCCCTCAGCAGGGCTTGCTGTAGGGGATGCCTTTGAGGCCGGGACCCCGGGCCTCTTCTACGCCTTTCCCCCATTTCCCTTGATCCACAGGCAAGGCAAGGAGGGACTAGGCACAGGTGATTCTGAGCCAGCCCCAGACTGGTTCCACCAGCTCTGGTATCCAGCTCTCCTCAGTCTCAGCCCCAGGCTCGGCGGCTTCCAGCCACCGGACCAGATTTCTATTATCAGGGAAGGTTTTCCATCCGGACCTTCAATCCCTGCACCTGGCGGCCTGGTTCCTGTGCGGCTAGTTGCCAGGCCCTGGGTCTTCGGCGAGGACCTCGGCGTTGTCAAAGGCATCCTGCCAGGAGTCGACCCGGATAATGCTCGCCTTCAAATGGAAGAGATCTCCATTTGGGTGTCAGGATAGACCTGGTCCTTCTCCTGTTCCTCGGCAAGCATTCCGGACTACCCAGTGGGCCGTTCTTCTTCTTCTTCTTCTTCAACAAGAGCTCGGTCGATGACCCTTAAGGTGCTCCTGGCAGCCACCTCTGTCCTCCGAGGCGGGCCGGAAGGCAGTGGGTGGCAGGAAAGATCATGGCGCTTTCCAGGCCTTGATCATACTTCCCCTCAGGAGAGAATCTCCACCTCCGTGGGATCTACTGCTGGTATAGGGCTTAGCTCACGGGCAAGCCATTTGAACCTATGCACAGGTGCGATTCTCCCACCTGTTGTGGAAGAACACTTTCTCGGTGACTACCGTCAACCAGAAGGATGGGAGAGCTCCAGGCTTCCTTGAGTCTCCCTATCTGGTCTTACACAGGACAAAGGTTGTCCTCGCCCCCACCCGAAGTTCCTTCGGGAGGTGGTGTGAGACTTCACCCTAACAGTGTCGACTCTGCTGGTGTTCTATCCTAGTCACACCTTGGAGGCCGCACATAGCTCCATTGAACCTAGTTGAGCACTCTTCTCAGAGGAGGCGTGGGGCTGAAGTTCGAGAGAGGTCCCGCCAGCTGTTTGTCATCTCGCTGAAGCCGCACCTGGCAGACCTGCAGCCAGGCGGACGAGTGGCCAGTGGGTCACCTCCTGCATAGATCTCCACTATAGGTGGGGGGCATGGAGCCTCCCAGAGGGATAAATGCTCATTTTACCTGCCCTTCCGCTGCATCGGTGGCTGCTTCCGGGGATGTCCCTATCCAGGATATCTGCAGGGCTCCTACCTGGAAGTCATCACATACCGTTTTTCCCTACCACATCGACCTTGAGTCACGCGGGATGCTGGTTTGGAGCCTCAGTTCTCAGTCCTTATTTCCCAAGTAAGTATCGGGGTGTGTGCCTTGCCTCCCTCCTCCCGGAGAACTGCTAGGAGTCTGCTGGCAGTGTGGATGAACAACATATCCATGTCCTAAATACAGGTTACTCACCTGTAACAGGAGTTCTAGGAATGGTATATGTTGTTCATCTACATTCTCATTCCACAAGCTGACAGCCTTGCTTCCAGCGGGCTAGATCTGGCATCATGGGGTAGGGCCGAGGGTTTCCATCCGGGTGGGTGGGAGGAGCCAGCTTGAAGACCTTCCAGCAAGATTTAAAGTGGCAGGGAACCTGCCAGACAGTGTGGATGAACAACATATACCATTCCTAGAACTCCTGTTACAGGTGAGTAACCTGTATTTACTGTACCCAGTCCCTTTTTCAATCACTGGGTATTCTCATCAGCTACGAGAAGTCACTCTTGGTGCCGTCCCAGAAACTGCAGTTTATAGGAGCAGTTCTGGACACCGTCGAGGAAAGCTTTTCTTCCCTCGGACAGAAGACACATAAGATCCTCATCAGGGACTTGTCGATTGAAGAAGACCGTCCCAGCAGACTGGTCAGCCATGCTCGGACACATGGCTGCAGCCATTACGACAATCCTTCAGCACGTCTCACATGCGGGTAACCCAGTGGATGCTACGGGATGCAATGGGACCAAAGGCAAGACCATCTGCAGCATCGGTCGAATCACGGAAGAAACACTTTCTCAGTGACTACCACGTACAACTCAGAAGGATGGGAGAGCTCCAGGCGCTCTTCGAGTCTCTATCTGGTCTTACACAGGGACAAGGTTGTCCTCGCGCCAACTCAAGTTCCTTCCGAAGGTGGTGTCGGAGCTTCACCCTAACCGGTGTCGACTCTGCTGGGTGTCTGTCCTAGTCAGCTGGGTTCCTTGAGGCCTCTTACAGGCCCATTGAACCCTGTTGAGCACTCGCTTTCCCAGGAGCCGAGGGCCAGTCTCGAGAGGTTCGCCAGCCGTTTGTCATCTACGCTGAAGCCGCACCTGGCAGACCTGCAGCCAGGCGGACAGTGAGCGGTGGGTCACCTCCTGCATAGATCTTACTATAGGTGGGCGGGCAGCTTTTGAGCCTCCCAGAGGGATAAATGCTCATTTTACCTGCCTTCCATGCATCGGTGGCTGCTTCGAGGATGTCCCTATCCCAGGATATCTGCAGAGCTCCTACTGGAAGTCATCACATACGTTTTACCCCCTACCACATCGACCTTGAGTCACATGGGATGCTGGGTTTTGAAGCCTCGGCCTCTCCAAGTCCTTATTTCCCAAGTAAGTATCGGGGTGTGTGCTCTTGCCTCCTCCTCCCGGAGAACTGCTAGGAGTCTGGTTGACAGTGTGGATGAACAATATCCATGTCCCTAGAAATACAGGTTACTTCACCTGTAACAGGAGTTCAGGGAATGGTATATGTTGTTCATCCACACGACCTGGTTAATGACCTCCCTGGCTTCGATTAAGACAACCTTGCTTCTCCAGCGGCTAGATCTGGCATCATGGGGCGGAGCCGAGAGTTTTACCATCCGGTGGGTGGGAGGAGCCAGCTTGAAGACCTTCCAGCAAGATTTAAAGTGGCAGGAACTGCTGACAGTGTGGATGAAACAACATATACCATTCCTAGAACTCCTGTTACAGGTGAGTAACCTGTATTTACTGTACCAGTCCCTTTTTCAATCACTGGGTATTCTCATCAACTCTAGATCCACTTGGTGCCGCCCCAGAAACTGCAGTTTATAGGGCAGTTCTGGACACCGTCCAGAGAAAGCTTTCTTCCTCGGACGAGAGAGGAACACATAAGATCCCTCATCAGGGACATGCCGGTGAAGAAGACCCGTCCCAGCCAGACTGGTCCTTCGCCTGCTCGGACACATGGCTGCAGCCATTGCAGACAGTCCCGCTGGCACGCTCCACATGCGGGTAACCCAGTGGATGCTATCGGATGCAATGGGACTAAAGGCAAGACCATCTGTAGTATCCAGTCCGGACCACGAAAGTCGCTATTCGATTGGCAATGGTGGTAAAATCCAGGGAACTCTCTCTGGGGTTCCCTTCACATAGCACGCCTCAGACTGTGACCCTCTCCACAGGCCTCAGGGCTGGGTGGGGAGCACCTGGACAGTGTTTGGTCACGGGCCTATGGATGAAGCCCAGGAGTCTCATCTCCACATCAACATTTTTGGAAATGAGGGCAGTTCCTTACGCTTCTGCAAGCCTTCCAGTCGGAGATTCCACCGGTACACTCCTGTTACAAACAGAAAATACCCGCGTGATGTGTATTACCTCAACAAACAAGGAGGCACTCACTCCTACCCGCTTTGCAGGAGGCCATGAGTGTGGGGTGGGTATTGCAACCAGGCGCCAACCTAATTGCATTACATGTCCCGGGAGTGGACAACACCATCGCAGACAGTCTGAGCCGCTCTCAGGCCAGAGTCCACGAGTGGGAACTTCTACAGGAGGTGGCGGAGGATCTGTTTCACAGATGGGGCACTCCAGAGTTAGACCTTTTCGCATCCCCATCCAATGCAAAACTGCCCAATTTTTGCTCGCTAGATCCAGGGCCTGGTGTTTTCTGGCAAGACGCGTTGTCCCTCTCTTTGGCGGGCGGATTCCTCTATGCCTTCCCTCCTTTCCCGTTGATCCAGAGAGTTCTCTTAAAACTTCGCAGGGAGCAAGAGACACTCATTCTGATCGCATCCTTCTGGCCCAGACAGATTTGGTTCCCTCTTTTGCACCAGCTATCCCGGGAACCTCCAGTTCCTTTTTGCCAATCAGCTCCCATCTATTGTCTCAGGAGGCGGGTTCATTGGTCCATCCAGACTTACGCTCATTGAACCTGCACGCTTGGCTCCTAGAGACATGGCCATGATGCGATACGGGGTCTCGCAAGAAGTGGCAGACGTACTCTCTCCACCAGAAACCCAGCATCATCACGCAACGACGCCTATGAAATGGCTGAGATTCTTTTGGGCTCAAGCGCAAGCTTCCGCCGTTAGACTGTCCAGAAAAGCTGGTTCTGACTACCTGCTTTCCCTCTTCCACTCCAAACTGGCTTACTCCTCGATTAAAGTGCACCTTTGTGCAATTTCTGCTTACCATGCCCCCGTAGGCCATCGGATGGTGGCCCAGCTGGACACTACTCGTGCCTTCTTAAGGGGCGTCCTCCACCTTAGGCCGCCCATCAAAGATCCAATCCCTCCTTGGGACTTACCTTTTGTCCTGGAGCAGCTTACGCTTCCACCCTTTGAACCAGCCGCAGATTGCGAACTACGTTTTCTCTTTTGGAAAACGTTATTTTTAGTTGCTGTTACTTCTGCTAGAAGGATCTCTGAATTGCATGCTCTTATGTGCAAAGAGCTTTATTTGGTTTTCCACCAGGACAGGGTATCCCTAAGAACAAACCCAAAGTTTTTGCCTAAGGTGGTTTCAGCTCTCACCTGTAATCAGGATATTGATCTACCAGTGTATTTCCCAAGGTACTCTAATCGAGGAGAAGCCCTTCTGCACACCCTTGATGTGCACTGGTGCCTCAGATGCTACCTGACCAGAACCAAACCGCTCCGGAAGTCGGACCAACTTTTCGTCTCCGCTCACAGAATGATAGGAGCTCCTGTCTCCAAACAGTCACTCTCTAGGTGGCTCATCCAGTGCATCACTTTCTGTTATGACAAGCGCAATAAACCCTTACCGGGCACGGTCAAGGGTCATTCCACAAGAGGGGTGGCTACTTCATTTGCGGCGTTAAAGAACGTCTCCACCTCAGCTATTTGCGCTGCAGCTACTTGGAGCTCTGTGCATACCTTTATCAGGCATTACAGCCTGGACATTGCATTGAGGCGAAGAGCGGGGTTCGGTCTAGCCGTCCTTCAGGAACTTCTGTCCTAGGCTCAAGTTTCATCGAGGTCTCTACCTTTCCTCCTCCCGGTGGTGCATGATTGCCACTACTGCTTGGAAATCAGTCCTAATGGTGTAACCTGCTGCAAGAGCTGTATCTCGAAGTAAGATAGTACAGTTACGTAAGAACTTACCGTAACAGTAGATTTTCGAGAACAGCTCTTGCAGCAGGTACCTTCAAACAACATGAAGTCTTGCTATATTATGACAAGTGCAGTTTGTCCCACCACTAGAACTGCTCCGGAGGTGAAAGAGTTAACTTCCATGCAGAGCATGGAACTTAGAGCGCGAGCTCGGTTAAGAAGCTCTGTCAGGGTGGTTTCAAACCGAAACCGCCAGATTCTTTATCGCCACTGAACAGTCACCCGGAGATTCCTTCTGTTGCTCGTTCATTTCTTCGTTTAAAGCGCTATTTCTGTTGAATTTAACCGCGATTAATTATTTTAACCAAAAACCGATCGGTTCAAGCTCTGTCTATGGTATTGTAAGTAATAGATAGGTTTTTTGTGTGGAACTTGTAATTGTTATCGGTTCGGTTTGAACCGATCGAATTGTACTAAAACTTAGTTTTAAAGCCTTTTAAGGCTTGTTAGAGTGCGGTTCCCGGTTCTTATCGGTTCTAAAAAAAACGGATTTCATTACGTTTTTTTCCACGACCCGTGACACGGTTTGGAACCGATAAGGGTGTCTTGCCTGGCACTGCCATTAAAAGGGCAAGTTTGTTGGTTAGGCTGGCATCATGTCTGAGAAACCCAAAAGAAAAACCGGGCCCACTGGGTTTCAACACTGTAGTGTCTGTGGGGAAGCCTTTGCCAAGGCTGACCCACACACTACATGTGTCTATTGTCTGGGGTTTGACCACCTCAATTCAGACTGCCAGATTTGTAAAAATTTCCCTGCAGCCACCCTGGACAAGAGAGTGGGCAGGCTCAGGGAACAAGAGGCCAAAAAGTCCGCTGACCCGGATGGCCAGCCCGGTTCGGTGCCAACCGAACCGGAGGGAGTGCCCTCTGACCAGGGCGAGACTTCCTCGGCCAAACGAAAAGCTGGCTCTGAGGAGCCAGTTCCAGCAAAGAAAACTAAAAAATCAGCAGGTTTGGAGTCCAAAATTCCTTCTACAACTGCTGCAGAGATAGCCAGGGCAATACAGATTGTCCAGTCTCTGTCCTCAGTCCTCCGAACCGCCACTGTCTGGCAAAAGGTCGGTTCGGGTTCCAATGGTTCAGGAATATGATATAGAAGAGTTTTATGAACCAGAGGAGGGGAGGAGGATTATGATCAGTGTGAATGTGACTTTGAAAGTCTGATGTGCCCATTGAACGGACATCTCCCAGACAGACCTTCAGGTGAATCTCCCCTAGGCTTTCTGAGTCCCCTTCTCATTTTTGTTTTATAAAAAGTTGCTGAGACCCTCCAGCTTCCCTTAGAGGAGGCTTTGGATGAGCAAGAGGAGCCTGACTATGTAGAGATGATGGATATCCCAGAGTCCAGGAGATTGTCCATCCCTTTGCATAAATCTTTTGGGAAACAAACAATAAAAATTTTAAAAGCTCCTAATTCTGTGCCTCCTGTAGATAAAAAGATGGACAGGAGGTACACTTTGTCAGGTCCTGATACAGATTTTCTTTCACAGCAATGCAGTCATGTTGGAGTAGTTCAGGCTGCAGCCTGTGATAAAGCTAATATTCCCTGGCTTCACATCCTCCTGACAAGGACTCCAGGAAGATTGATGCCATGGCCAAAAAACAATACATGGCAGCATCCTTGGGACTCAGACAAGCAAACTATATGGCTTATGTTGCAAGATACCAGAAATCTAGATGGGATACTGTCATGGCCTTAGCCAAACAGGTCCCTGGCCAGCTTGCAAAGGAGCTGGAGCAGGTGGCTCTTGATGGTATTGAGGCATCTAAGGTGCAATTCCATGCTGCAGTGGATTCTAACGATGTATCCTCTAGAGTCATGGCTACATCTGTGGCTTTTCAGAGATTGGCCTGGCTCAGGTGTACTACTTTGTCACAGGATACCCAGTCTAAGGCTATGGATTTTCCTGTGGTGGGAAATTCTCTGTTTGGGGAGCAGACAGAAAATTATATGAAGAAAATGGATGAATATAGAACCACTTATAGGAGTGCACAAGCCAAGGAACGGCAAGCCACTCCTCAGAGGCAGCCCCCCAGGGGTAGGGGCAGGCCTTTTTACCAGACCCAGGCCTCCTCCTCTTCAGCCTATGCACAGAGGGGGTTCTTCAGAGGGAGAGGCAGATGGGGTATGAGCAGGCCTGCTCCCACCCCTCAGCCTAAAGCCCCTGCCAAACAGGCACCCTGATGGGATGCCCAGGGTCGGCTCTCCATTACCTGTAGGGGCAGGCTGGCTTACTATCATCCAGGACTGGGAGTCTTTAACTTCAGACAGGTGGGTCCTGGAAGTAGTGAGCCAGGGTCTGGTTCTCAGCTTCAAAAATTTCCAAAGATGAGAGCCAGATCTTTTCCACCTGCAAACCCTTTAGAGACTCTTGCTTTGGAAACAGAAGTCTCAACCCTCCTGGCTCTCAGAGCTGTAGAAAGGGTTTCTCCCCACACCAGGGCAAGGGTCTGTACTCCAGGTACTTCCTTACCCCAAAAAAGACAGGAGAGTGGCGGCCTATCCTGGATCTAAGATATCTAAACAAGCACCTTTTAAAACCAAAGTTCAAAATGGTGACACTGGGAATGATTTTACCCTCCCTAAGGCCAGGGACTGGCTAGCCTCCCTGGACCTCAAGGATGCCTACTTCCATGTTCTTATCAGAAGCTCCCATCGAAAGTACCTCAGATTCGAACTGCCCTCAGGCCATTATCAGTTCAGAGCAATGCCCTTCGGCTTCACTTCTGCCCCAAGGGTGTTCACAAAATGTCTGGCAGTAGCAGTTGCTCATCTAAGAAGGCAAAAGATTGCCATTTTTCCCTACCTGGACGACTGGCTCATTGTGGGTCAGTCTTCAGACCAGGTCAAATCACACCTGCTAGTTACCCAGCAGCTGCTTACCTCTCTGGGCTTTCTTCTCAATCTTCCAAAGTCAATTTTGGAACCTGTCCAGGTACTCACCTTCATAGGCGCAGAACTGGACACAAAGCAGGCCAGAGCCTTCCTTCCCTTGGAAAGGGTAAGGACCTTAGTGGCCCTGGCCTCGTTCTTCACTCTGCAGGTCTCTCGACCAGCAAGGCATTTTCCTGCAGCTCCTAGGACACATGGCTGCCTCCACAGCTGTTGTGCAAGGAGCAAGATTTCAGATGAGGGACATTCAGTTCCATTTGAGAGCTTTCTGGTCTCAAAGAAGAGATTCCCTATCCAAGTTAATCCCAGTGACTGAACCCTGATCCAGGCCCTTCAGTGGTGGCAGGATCAGAGCAATCTGAGACAAGGGTGCCTTTCATCCCTCTGTCCCACTCCTTGACCCTTACTACAGATGCATCCTCTTGGGATGGGAGCTCACATGGGACCTCTCCACCCAGGGGTTATGGTCCCTCAGGAATCTCTGCTCCACATCAATCTGTTGGAACTCAGAGCTGTTTTTCTAGCACTTCAGGTTTTCTGCATCTGTTCAGAACAAGGTGGTACAGGTCAGAACAGACAACACCACTACAATGTGGTACATCAACCAACAAGGGCACTCGGTCTTCGCCTTGTGCACCGAGGCGATGAAGTTGTGGTCTCTGGCTTATTCCCTGAACACGTCCCTCATAGCAGTTCACCTCCCAGGCAAGGACAATGTCCTGGCAGATGCTCTCAGCAGGATTTCCCAGAGCCATCACGAATGGTCACTGGATCCCCTAGTGCTGGGGATAGTGTTTGCCAGATGGGGCACTCCTCAGATAGATCTTTTTGCAGCCCCAGACAATCATCAACTTCCACTGTTTTGTTGCAGGCCCCCAGTGTTGGGCTCAGTCCCCCTGGATGCCTTTCTCCTCGATTGGGAAGGGAAGTTTCTTTATGCCTTTCCCCCCTTCCCTCTCCTGTTCAAAGTACTAGTCAAAATCAGGTCTCAGCCCTGCAAATGATCCTGATTGCTCCAAACTGGACCAGGCAGCCCTGGTACCCACTCCTTCTGTCCTTAGCAGTCCATCTTCCCCTGTGTCTCCCCAGGAACCACAATCTGTTAACCTGTGCTCAGGGGAGAGTTTGGTATCCGAATCTCAAATCCCTCAATCTCAAGGCTTGGCTCTTGAGCAGTTAGAGTTTGCTGATCTACAACTTTCTCAAAGTGTCCTCAAAATCCCGAAGGCTGCTTGGAAGCCTTCCACCAGGGCTACCTATAACTCCAAGTGGAAAAGGTTTTCCATATGGTGTTCTGGGAAGCATGTTTCCCCAGCATCTGCTGATCTACCCACTGTATTGGACTATATGGTCCATCTTAATTCTTTGGGACTGAGACCAGCTACCCTGAAAGTGCACTTGGCAGCTGTCTCTGCCTTCATTTCAGCAGGAAGCCTCTCTCTTTCTTCTCACCCTGTATTTTCCAAGTTTTTAAAGGATTGCTTTACTACCAATCCTCCGTTCAGGGACCCTGCCCTGCTTGGGATCTTAATGTATGCATTGCTCAGCTGATGCAACCCCTTTGAGCCTCTGTCTTTGGCAGAGCTTAAGTATTTGACTTGAAAACTGTATTTTGGTAGCCATCACTTCTGCCAGGCATAAGTGAGTTACAGGCTTTATCAGTAGAGACTGACTTTATTTCCTTTCAGGGATAAAGTAGTCCTCAGGACTAACAGGAAGTTTTTGCCTAAGGTGGTTTCAGATTTCCACCTTAACCAATCTATTTCACTTCCAGTGTTCTTCACTGACCATTCCTCCTCTGGTGAGAGGAGGCTACACAGCCTAGATGTTAAGAGGGCCCTAAGTTACTACATAGAGTGTACCAAGGGTCACAGGTTTGACTCCCTCCAAATGTTTCTCACTTATGGTGAGGTTGGGAAAGGGAGACCTGCTACTAAGAGATCCATTGCCAGGTGGATCGTTTCTTGTATCCAATTTTGCTATCAAAAGCTGGGTAAGGCTCCCCCCTCAGGCCTGAGGGCTCACTCTACCAGAGGTACAGCTGCATCTCTAGCTGCTGCTAGAGACATCCGTATCTTGGAGATATGTCAAGCAGCTACTTGGAAAACAGTACGCACTTTCACCAAGCATTACTCCCTGGATATTCAGGCCAGGAGGGATGCTCGGTTTGGCACAGCCATGCTTCAGAGCCTATTCCCTAAGTAGGTTCTGTCCCTCCTCCATGGAGGTACTGCTGTGTAGTCTGCACTTGTCATAATATAGCAAGACTTCATGTTGTTTGAAGAAAAAATTACTCACCTTAGTAATGTTGTTTCTTCTAATGGAGTCTTGCTATATTATGACCTCCCCCCCAGCCTGCCCCTCTCAGAACTTCTACTTTGGGTATGGGGTGGGCAGTCCTCTGTTGGCATTTATTGATGCCCTCTTTCATGTTTGGGTGTTGTGTTTATTTAGTTATTTTATCTTATTTTTCTGGTCCACTGACTTGAGTCTTGGTGTTGGGACCAGGAAAATGTATGAATATGTTAGTAGCCAGTTGGCTAGTGTAGGTTACAGCTTCCACACAGAACCTTAGTGAGTTTTTGCTCATAAAGATCTGACAGTTTGTTTGAAACCACCCTAACAGAGCTTCTTAACCGAGCTTGCGCTCTAAGCTCCATGCTCTGCATGGAAGTTAACTCTTTCACCTCCGGAGCAGTTCTAGTGGTGGGACAAACTGCACTTGTCATAATATAGCAAGACTCCATTAGAAGAAACAACATTACTAAGGTGAGTAATTTTTTCTTCCCGCCCACCATCCCCCTTTTGGAGGTAGGTGGTAGTCAAGCACCCATCTTATGGGATGGGACATTACTATTCACTAGTCTTTGTCATCTGGTGCGGATCCTTCTCTCTCTTCTGATGTCATCCAGCGCCGGAGTCTCTGCGGAGAACTGAGGATTATGGGGAGGACCGCCTCCTTATGTACTCACGCCTCGACGTCATGGACCGATGTCGGAGGCGGTCCTCGCTTGAAGACTGCTAGCCAGAAAATTTCTTGTGGGGTCCTGGCGCCCGCCGGCTTGCTAGTCCTAATGGTAACCTGCTGCAAGAGCTGTTCTCGAAGATCTACTGTTACGTAAGTTCTTTACATAACTGTACTTTACTCACCTATAACGGTAGTTCTAGGAGTGATATATGCTGTTCATCCACACGGACCCACCCAACCACCTCGGCTGCGAATGCACAAACCTGGCTTCCAGGGGGCTAAGATCTGGCATCATGGGTCGGAGCCGAGGGTTATACCACCCGGGTGGGTGGGAGGAGCTAGCTTGAAGTCTTCCAGTAATCCTTAAAGGGGAAAGGGACATGCCAAGAAGTGTGGATGAACAAAGTATACCACTCCTAGAACTACTGTTACAGGTGAGTAACCTGTTTTTATTTTGCTATATCTTATTGGATGACGTATGGACACACTGTTTCCGGTACAGATGGGCCTCAGTGCAACTCTCTGTGTGCCTCTCCTACTCTGTTCAGCTCTAAAGAACCGTGTAAGATAGTGCTTGATTTAAGGTAGTAATGTACTGACTAAGGATGCATAACTGATAATAATGAGATAAAAAGGGAATGTTGGTGTATCCCTAAGCTAACAAGTGAACCTGCTAGCAATACTGATCAAAAGAAATCGTACAGTTATGTATACAGCCTTTGAATCAGGGTTCTGGTTTAATAACAATATTTGGCACATAGTTTCTTATGTATTTTCATGGAATGAGGAAGGTAGTTGGGGAAGAAATGTTAAGGATAGGGAATGTGCAGGGGGTGGAGGAATTATGGACAGCCATTAAGAGAGGGGTATTTAAAGCCATGGACTCATGTATAAGAAGGGCAAGAAAGAATAGAAGACAGAAAAGACCTCTATGGTTCACTAGAGAGGTGGCGTTAGGGGTCAAGGAGAAGACTAGAGCATTCAAGAGGTACAGGAGGACGCAAAAGGATGAGGACAGGGAAACCAACAGGGAAAAAAGAAAGGAGGCTGGGCAAAAGATAAGGAGGGCTAAGGAGGCCACTGAGGAGAGGATAGCGAAGCAGGCAAGGAGGGGGGACAAAACCTTCTTTAGGTACGTTGGAGAAAGGAGGAGGGCACAGCATGGGATTGGAAGGATAAGGGGGAAGTGGAACAATACTGGAAGGGGACTTCGAAAAAGCAGAGGCATTAAACAGCTATTTCGCCTCAATCTTCACGGAGGAAAGGGAAGGTAGGGGACCAGGAAGGGGTGGGGAGGGTGACAGCCACAGGCAGGTGGCTGTGGCAGAATTCACTGCTGAAGGAGTAAGGGAAGAGCTGGGTAGACTTAGGGTAGACAAGGCAATGGGGCCTGATGGAATACACCCAAGGGTTCTCAAGGAGGTGACGGATGAACTGGCGCCGCATCTAGCGAGGCTGTTTAACTTGTTCTTGGTTACAGGGGTGGTGCAAACGGACTGGAAGAGGGCAGAGGTGGTCTCACTACATAAGAGGGGGCGGAAGGACGAGGTCAAAAACTACCGTCCTATTAGTCTTACCTCGGTGGTGGGGAAGGTAATGGAAACACTACTTAAGATCAGGTTGATAGAATACTTGGAGATGAATGGCATGCAGGAAGACAGGCAGAATGGCTTCACCAAGGGAAGGTCCTGTCAGACTATCCTGATAGTTTTTCGATGGGGTGACACAGATAGTGGACCAGAGAGGAGCAGTGGACGTGACCTATCTGGATTTCAATAAGGTCTTCGACACCGTTCCGCATGGTGGAATGGTACATAAGCTGGACAGACTAGGGGTAGACAACAGGATCACCAGGTGGGTGGAAAACTGGTTGAACGGAAGGAGTCAGACGGTGGTGGTAAATGGGACACATTCCAGGGAACGGGCGGTGACCAGTGGGGGTGCCACAGGGATCAGTGCTAGGATCAGTACACTCTAACATCTATGTTAGTGACCTAGCAAAGGGTCTGGAGGGATGGGTATGCCTGTTCGCAGACGATACAAAAGTCTGCAGTAGGGTGGATTCACCTAGTGGGGTGCAAGCCATGAGGTGGGACCTGGAGAGGTGGTCTGACACCTGGAAATTGAAGTTTAATACACAAAAGTGCTCGCTGATGCACCTGGTGAGGAAGAATAAGAGGGAAACTTGCTCCCTTGGGGGGTTGGTGATTAAGGAGAAGGAAACAGAAAGGGACCTGGGGATTATGGTATTGCGTGACCTCAAGGTGGGCAACCAGTGTAGCAGGGCGGTGGGAAAGGCAAATGGAATGTTGGCCTGCATTGCGAGGGGTTTTAATAGCAGGAAGAGGGAGGTGCTAATGCCATTATACAGAACCATGGCTAGGCCACATCTGGAGTATGGGGTGCAGTTCTGGAGACCTCACCTACGAAGAGATGTTGAGCTGATGGAGAGGGTGCAGAGAAGGGCAACCAAAATGGTATGAGGGATGCAGATTGTAGCCTATGAGAGAAGATTAAAAGGGCTGAATTTGTACCCTCTGGAGACTAGGAGGAAGGGGGAGAGAGGGGACATGATTGAGACCTTTAAGTATCTGAAGGGAATAAATAAAGGTAGAGGGTAACAGCTTGTTCAAATTGAAGAAGGGAGTGAACACGAGGGGACATAGCCTCAAACTGGAAGGTGGGCAATACAGAGGTAATGTCAGGGGGCAGTTTTTCATGGAGAGGGTGGTGGAGGCCTGGAACAAGCTGCCAGAGGAGATAGTGGCAGCTGAAACAGTGGAGGGGTTCAAGAGGTCTTGGGATAGATTTAAGGGGTTGGGAAAAGAGGGTGGAAGCATAACAGAAGGGGGGAGGTAGGGTGTTGGGCAGACTAGATGGGCCGTGGTGCCTTTCTCTGACGTCACATTTCTGTGTATCTCTGTGTATTTTCGAGTTGTATGTGAACTGTGTAAACATGTAACATTTTTACTTTGTTTTTTGACTAGTTCTTAAATCTTTTTTCAATATGTAATTATGAATCCATTAGTGGTTCATTGATTGGTAGATGGATATATGATGTCACACTTAATGATTGCTATTTAGTGAATTAGATGTTCATGCTAGATTGTAACAAGCCCCCTTTGACGGCACATTGCTGAGGCTCTAGCGGCTTCCACAGCGGTGATTATTAAAAGCAACAACTTGGTGTTGAGATTTGTATTTTGGTCTTTCTTCAAGAGCTCGTACAGGTCTGGACTTTATGGAATTTTCCTTCATAATGGTTTCCATGAGCTTTCCCACTATTGAGGTCAGACTTGCTGGCCAAAAATTGCCGGTGTTTTCCCTTGGCCCACTCTTATGTAGTGGGACTACATATGCTGTTTTCCAGTCCAGGGGTACCACTTCTGTTTCCAGAGAGGTGTTAAACAGGTCCGCTTGGGGACCCACCAGCACACTTGCCAGTTTCCTCAGAACCCTCATGTGTAAGCCTTCTGGTCCCGGGGATTTATCCACCTTCAGGGCCATTAAACCCTTCCTCACCCTGTTGCTGTCGATCTTTCCCATCTGTGGCTCCTCCCACTCAATACCCCTCCTTTTCTTCCACTGTGGGACTGGGCCATCCTTTTTCATGTTACCCTCCACCCTCTCTGCCTCCTCTTTCAGCCTGACTGTCCTGTCCTTGATGTCTCTCTTCTCCCAGATGTACTGGAAGAAGGCCTTCTCTCCCAAATACACCCCCTCAGCCAGCTGCAGTTTCTTCTGGCCTTGGCCATTTATACTGCCTTGCTCGCCTCCTTTGCTTTATTGCTATATTCCTCCCTGTCTTCGTCCCCCTGGGTGCTTTTGTACCTTTTGAAGGCTGCCCTTTTGCTGTTTACCGCTTGAGCAACCCCACCTGTTAAACCAGCTGGGATTCTTCGCTCTAGCTTTTTTGCTCCTCAGTTTGGCGCACTCATTACTGGTCACTAAAAGCCCTCCCTTGGTGATGGCCCACTTTTGGTCTACCCACATTTCCTTACTGATCCCAGCGAGATGCCCTTCCAGAATTTCTCCCATCTTACCCTGTTGTGCCCTCCTCAAGTCCAGCGCCCTTGTTTCCCCAGCCAGGGGCAATGGTCAGATGTCTCTCAGGTACATCAGTGTGGAGAGACACTGACCGCATTGCTAAAATTGTACAGGAAGCAGGAGAAAACATTGATGTCCTGGTATACATAGGGACTAACGATCTCGCCAGCCAGTCAGTTGTGGAGACCAAGGAACACTTGACCAGGCTGGGTGACAAACTATTATCCATTTCGTCCGGCATCTCCTTCTAGGAGATCCTGCCAGTCTGGGAGAGGGGGGCAAATGGATGGAAGGTCAGCGAAGGGAAGATAGGGGAGCTAAACATGAGGCTCAAAGGCTGGTGCCAGGAAAAAGGACACAAATTTGTAGGTACCTGGCAACAGTTTTGGGAGCAGATGTTCTTTAAATTTGATGGACTGCATCTGACTAAGGAGGGAGTCAGTGCATTGGGGCAGAAGTTTGATGTCTTTGCAGAATATTTAAACTAGCAAATGGGGAGAGGGGTGCGGCACCCAATATGTCGATTAGGAAGAACACCCCTCCCCCCTCAGCTAGTGATCGAACAGGAGTTCAGCATGATTGTAGTTCATTTGCATCACGAGGTAAGGAAAAAGGTCCAGCTCCCCATACGTCGCACAGGGGAAATGCCAGACCTCGCCCAACAACCAACACACCAAAATCTGGCCAGTGGAAGATCATGTACACAAATGCTCGCAGTCTGGGAAACAAGATCCCAGACCTGCAGGCACTAATGACAGAGGCTAAACTGGACATAGTAGCCATTAGTGAGAGATGGTTCACCAGTAACCACACTTGAGAGACTTCAGTACCCGGCTATGTACTGTTCAGAAGAGACCGAGGTGCAAAAGTGGGGGGTGGAGTAGCCCTTTATGTCAATGAAAATATCAAAGCTACAGAAATTTAGAATACACATAAGGAGCCAGAAGAACTGTAGGTCACCCTGGAAACAGGAAATGGGACAGTCATACGAACTGGGGTTGTCTACAGGCCTCCAGACCAGGGGGAGGACATAGACACATTACTGTTAGGAGGTTCTGATAATAGGAGACGTCAACATGCCAGATACAGATTGGTCAATATAAGCAGGAACATCTGCCAGAACTAGACACATAGTGGATTCCCTGCAGGGGGAGGATCTCAAACAACTGGTACAACAACCCACAAGAGACAGGGCTATCCTAGATCTAGTACTGACTAACAGGGAAAGTATCACAGATCTCCAGGTATAAGGTCACATGGTATGGTTCAATTCGGCCACTAGAACTAAATCAATCCATTCCAAGGGAAAAATATGGGACTTCAGAGGAGCTGACTTTGATAAGATGGCCAACAGAGTTAAGATTGCCCTGGCAAGAAGAAATACAGGTGAGGGGGTACAGGCAAAGTGGGCAAGTATTAAGGATGCAGTACTTGAAACTACATCCCATTGTGTTAGAGAGAAAAGGAAGTGCAAAAGAAGAAGGAAACCACGTTGGTTCTCAAAAACAGTAGCAGAAAAGGTCAGAGTCAAAAGGCTGGACTTCAGGAAATATAAGGGAACGCAGTGGAATGAAGATAGGGAGGCACACCAAACTTCCCTAAGGGAAGTAGGGAAGGCAGTAAGGTAGGCAAAGGCCCAAACCAAGGAAACACTAGCACAAACAGTAAAAGAAGGTGACAAATACTTTCTATAGATACATCAGTGAAAGGAGAAAGTCCAGAGGGGGTAGTGAATGGAAAAAGTCCAGAGGGGATATTGCTAAAATCAAAGGGGATAAGGGGGCGTGTGAGGAGGAGGACCGTGTAAAAGCACCTATCCTAAATAGATACTTCTGCTCAGTATTTAATGAGAAGGTAGGGCAGGGCCCACAGCTGTGCACCATGGACACAGGGGGGAGGGAGGTGTGCACTAGTCCCTTCACAAAAGACAGGTTCCTACAAGAGCTTGATAAGCTCAGAGTGGACAAGGCAATGGGACCTGATGGAATACATCCCATGGTACTAAAGAAGTTAAGGGTTGAACTAGCAGAGCCATTATCAGAACTGTTTAGTGAGTCTCTGAGCACAGGAGAGGGTACAGAAGACTGGAGAAGGGCTCATGTGATCCCGCTCCACAAGAGTA
Organism: Neoceratodus forsteri; assembly: GCA_016271365.2. Lineage (NCBI taxonomy): Eukaryota > Metazoa > Chordata > Ceratodontiformes > Ceratodontidae > Neoceratodus > Neoceratodus forsteri. Next base: position 353,346,412 of record CM057454.1, on the reverse strand, counting down.
GTAGCAGGAAGGAAGCAGGGAACTACAGACCAGTCAGTCTTACCTCAGTAGTGGGCAAGCTTATGGAGGCACTCCTTAAGGAAAGGATAGTGTAACACATGGAATCCGTAGGAGCACAGGATCCAAGACAGCATGGATTTACAACAGGAAGGTCCTGTCAAACTAATCTCATAGATTTTTTTGACTGGGTAACCAGAGTGGTGGACCAAGGGGGAGCAGTTGATGTCACCTACCTTGACTTCAGCAAAGCTTTCGATACTGTTCCACATAGAAGATTGATTAATATGCTGGGTAGGCTCGGGGTGGGTCAGAAGTTGGTCAACTGGGTGGCAAACTGGTTGATGATCAGAAAACAGAGAGTGATGGTAAACAGTATACAGTCAGAAGAGATGCAGGTCACAAGTGGGGTACCTCAGGGATCAGTCCTGGGGCCAGTCCTCTCCAATATCTTAATCAGTGACATTGCAGATGGACTGGAGGGTAAGGTTTGTCTGTTTGCAGATGACACCAAGATCTGCAACAGAGTAGATGATCCAGATGGGGTGAGCAGAATGAGAAGAGATCTGGATAAACTGGCAAAATGGTCGGAAGAGTGGCAACTGAGGTTTAATGCAAAGAAGTGCAAGATCATGCACATAGGGAAGAGAAACCCTGAAGTCACCTATAGGTTGGGAGGGGAGTTGCTGGCAGTCACAGATGATGTGAAATCATCCAAGCAGACCACTAAAGCAGTAGGTAAGGCTAGGGGGATGTTGGGGTGTATTAGCAGGGGTAGTACAAGCCGTAAGAGGGAGGTAATAATCCTTCTTTACACGGCACTGATTAGGCCCCATCTGGAGTACCGCGTGCAGTACTGTAGGCCACACCTTCACAAGGACATTAACCAAATTGAGCCAGTCCAGAGAAGGGCAACCAAAATGGTGCAGGGACTGCATCAGAAAACACATGAGGACAGATTAACGGAACTCAATATGTATACCCTAGAGCGAAGGAGGGAAAGAGGTGATATGATTGAACCATTCAAGCACCTTAAGGGCATTAACAAGGTGAAAGAGTCTAACATGTTTCAAGATAAGAAAAATAGTAGGACAAGAGGACACAGCATGAGATTGGAGGGAGGCCGATTAAGGGGTAATGTGAGGAAGTTCTTTTTCACAGAAAGGGTGGTGGATGCATGGTATGGCCTACCTCAGGAAGTGGTGGATATGAATGCAGTGCAGGGCTTCAGACTGGCGTGGGATAGGCATAAGGAAGCAATACAGATAAGTATGAATAGGTAGGCCATTGACAGAGCAAATTCTGATGGCACATTCATAAGGTAGAAAAAGAAATAGTCAGACTGGATGGGCCTTGTGGTCCTTATCTGCCATCAACTTCTGTATTCTATGTTTCGGTTCCAGCCCCCTCCTTACCTATATCCAGGTGAAACCACACAGTGTTGTGGTCTCTTCCTGCCAGTGTTGCTTCCACTCTCACCTCCGGGACATGCACACCATTCGTCAGAATCGGGTCCAGTATAGCCCTCTCCCCTGGTGGGTTCCAGGACACATTGTGTCAGAAGCCCACACTGGATTGCCTCCAGCAGCAGCAGACAGTAGGCCCTGGGGTTTAATAAGGAACTGTGGGCAGATGGGATGGACATTGGTCTTTTTCTGCAGTCATGTACATATTAGCGTGGAGAACACCCATAAACTGGGAAGACTAGATGGACCACAAGTTTTTTTTCTGTCTGTAAAATACTTCTCTGCCTTCAGTTGAATAAGGTCTCTCAGAAACTGGTATAGTGGTTCATGCAACTTTTCAGTGCTGTTCTAAAGCAATTGGTATTTTTTTCCAGTTATTTAACAGAATGTCTCTCGCTCAAGAACAACAGAGAAACCCTATCACAGTTAATAGAAGCTGTAAGATGTAAGTAAGTGTGTGTGTGTTCGTTCGTTCATGTACAGTATGTATTGTTAAACCCATGAATTGTAACTCAAAATATAATTGGCTAAAACATAGTCACATGACCAAAAACATATTGCAGTATACCACTGTTGGTAGATAAAGGTCCTTTAGCAGTCCTTAGTCTGTGCACTGAAAACTGTAAGAAAAGTTGAGCATATACCATAGAAAGTAATGCTAGTAATAAATTTATTAACTAGCCATGCAGGCCATGCAAACTAACATGGTGCTGTTACCCCTACGTGTTGCCCTTCAAACAGGGCTTCTTCGGGGGGGGTACATATGCAAAAGGCAATGTTTAAATACTCCATTTAATTAAACCCAATTACATTTATTATAGTCCTACTGTAATAGAGATATACGTCAGGAAGAATAGGCAGACCAGGAGAAGTTATAAAATTCACAAGTAGCATTTTATTGGTATCAATAACAATAAAAAATGGAAAAATAAAATTGTACAGGATAGCTTTTCTTTAAGGCAATATAAACGACCTTTCATCTAAATCGCTCTCAGTTTTAAATCTCAATCTTTTTATCGCTCTCTAAACAAAACATTGCTCTTTTTATAAGATGTCTTTTTCTGGCAGTTTAAACTCTGCATCCTGACGTTGTAAGTTGCATCTCCTGTTTCTCACAAAATGTACTAACACTTTGTTTACTTCCTAAAGCCAGTCTAAAGAGCACACCTAGTCTTAAACAGGTGCAGCAGAATAATACATTATGTCCCAGAACGGGTCTCCTGTTGGCAGTTCTGTAAACAGGCTTGTGGAGATCAAAATGTATCTTGAGGTCAACCCCCTGTGTTCTAGATTGAGCTCCTAATTTTCTAATAAACCTAAATAGCTCTCTGCAATCATTTTGACAATATACTGTAACAATAGATTTGCAAACCAAGAGATGCAAGTTTCACGTAAAGATTCATGTATATTTTTTAACCACAGAGAAGCAAGGGGAGAGATAAAGAAAGAATAGAAACAGCAAGTGAAGAGAGGGAGATAACGGGGAAATTGGGGGATCATTGGAGTGGCCAGTTCATAAGTGCCACAAGAAACATTTGTGCAATAGGCAAGTGGCTGAATTAACGTTCTCTGCTTAACAAATGGAACAGGGTCTTACCCAGCTCTGTTATACCTATGTGTCGGTCCATTCTGTTCATGTGTAATCAGCTACCATCTAGACAGTGTTAAAGCATGTACATTAAAGTGCTAGTGAATTTAAAAATCTTACTTGCAGAACTTTACATATGTGGGTGACACCGTTGCTGTTTTGCATTGGTTTAGCTCATATTTAACGAGATCGCAGCGTGTAGTCCTTGGGAATTTTTCCTCTGGACTTTTCATGCTGCCTTATGGTGTTCCACAGGGTTCTATTTTGGCCTCCTTGTTGTTCTCTAAACATGCTGCCATTGGGGGAGATCATTAGGCAGTACTGTGTGGGTTTCACTGCTATGCAAATGATACCCAGTTGTACCTGTCCTGTATCCCAGGTGACCTCTCTGCCTCAGCTACGCTCAGCCAGTGTTTGGCTGAGATAAACGACTAGATGTCTGCAAACTGACTGTCTCAACCCTGGCAAGACACAGATTATGGTGATCGAGGCCGGCTGTGGGGGTGTCTCCACTGACAGGAGGTTGCTCGCCCCAACTGTTGACAGGTGGCCCCTGTCGATGGTGAGTGCGGGTAAAGATCTTGGCATTTTTCTGGACAACCGACTGACCCTCGAACAACAGGTGGTGTTGGTTGTTTGATCCAGTTTTTTCCATATCCAGATCTTCGCCAGGATCTGGCAGTTCTTAACGCCTGATGAGCTGGCTACGATCGTTCATGCTTTTTTTTTTTTTAACTTCATCTTTTATTGAGTAGCCATAGATACATTTTACATAACTTTACATAGTTCTATGTAATGTAACATTTTTAATTGATTTAATGTTTACACCTTACAACCATTCTGTCTTTAAGTACAGTAGATAAAATATGTACTATTCAGTAAGTTCTTGTTTAGTTTAAATAGACAATATAGGAGTTGGAGACCTGCTTCATTTAGCCTCCCTCCATTCTCTCTTACTATTGGGTAGGTTATTCCATGTCTAATGCGCAGACAGAGTGGATAATATCACTTATCTGTGGTCTAGGCTGACTTGTCTAGATACTTTAGTTCAAACCAAAACCAGTAAATGGACTCTATATTTAAATAATTAAACTAACCATCAAAACTAAACTCACGCATCCTAATATGTCTTACAATCTGTGACATTATTTTAAAATGTGGCTCCTAATACAGTTTCGCTGTTGAAAAATTGATAACTATAACACAACATCTCTTTTTCCCTAAATGAAGCTCTAAGGCTTTAAGTGGAATGTCCGGGGCTTTCCCCCACTGACTCCAAGACCCGCCAAGGGGACCAGACAGTTTCAAATACCTCCCTCCCTTGTCTTAGATTATAAATGATCTGTTTCATTGCCTCCAGTTGCCTCATTCTGACTTTCCAGTCTTCTACTGTTGGGAGATGAGGTGAAAGCCACCTCGAAGTGATCGCTTTCAGTGCTGCCACTCTCATCGTTTCTGGTAACCGCCTCACCTGTCTAGGTCCTGTAACCAGGCAGGGAAGTCCCAGCACCATTTCTTCCCCTTTAAAGGGTATTTGGAGACCTGATACTTTTTGCATGTATTCATGTACTTCCTTCCAAAAGTTTCTGATTTTGGAGCAATCCCACATTATATGTGCTAGAGTTCCCCTTGCCCCACCACATCTCCAACATTGCTCTGGTCCCCCCGCTGTAAAGTGTTTTGTTTTAGAGGGCGTAAGAAAGTATCTCAAAAGGACTTTCCAGTGGAATTTACGCCAAGAAGGAGAGCTTGTCACCTGCCAACCCCTGGTTAGTCTATTCTCCCAGGCTTGTTGCGAGATCGAGATCCCTAACTCTGTTTCCCATCTTTGTTTAAGTTTGACTAAGCCTGGGTTGATTAGGTTAATTAGGATCCCATATAGTTGAGCCAAGGGGTGTGGGATATTTCTTATCCTACTGTTGCAGTAGAAAAACTCTTCTAAGGAGGTCTTCTCTCTAATGATTTTTTGCAACCTGTTTTCAGAGTAAATGTAATGTCGGACTTGTAAATATTTAAAGTGATCCTCCTGGCGGAGGTGAAATTTGTCCTTTAGGTAAGTGAAGGGGTGGCAATTAGTTCTTCCAATACATTGGGCAAAAGTAGAAAGTCGCTGTGCAGCCCAATATTGGAATCCCGAGTCCTCCCTTGGTGGGACAAATGAGGCTTCAAATCTTATTAGGGAAAGGGGTCCCGGTCCCTCTGGAGTACCTGTAAGCCTCCTCAATTTTTTTTAGATCGTTCATGCTTTTGTTAGCAACAGAGTGGATTATTGCAGTGCTGTGTACCTAGGGTTGGCTGAGGAATTGATGCGTCAACTGCAGCTAGTGCAGAATGCTGCGACCAGGATGTTGACAGTTGCCTCTTTAAGGGATCGTGTCACTCCTGTTCTGTGTGCTCTGCACTGGCTGCCTGTGAGTTCGCACATCTCCTTCAAGATCTGCTTGTTAAAATATGAGGCCCTACGTGGTTTAGGACCTAACTACCTTAAAGAGCTCATGATCCCCTATCGACCTCTCCACCCCTATACTCCACTGAGGCTGACCTGCTTGTGGTACCTCCTTTTCGTCTTAAGAGATTGGGCAACAGAGCCTTTGGAATTGCAGCACCAGTGCTCTGGAACTTCTTGCCACATTACATACGTGTAGCAAGCTCTGTGGAGGCCTTTAAAGCCTCTATAAAGACTTTTCTGTTCAAAAAAGCCTTTCGTTTTATTTAATTGTTGTCTTTAAATTTTGGGGGTTCTATTTTTACTGTAGAGTGCTCTGAGCTTATGGATAGAACACTATATAAATCAAATTTACCTTGCCTGTGACAAAAAATACATAAAACAAGTAAGAGTGAAGGAGCAAAGTGCTAAATAATGAGTCATAAAACGAAATACCTGCTGTTAGACTTACAATTTCTTAATTTTATCAGTAGTTTACAGAATACAGTGTATCTTATTCCTTCTATATAGCCAGTACTAACAAGCATAAGTTAATAACTAACTAATCCTGATTTTCTAAGATTACCATATGAAATAAATGTTACGAACATACAAAAGTGCCAGCAGAAATAGGCCTCAAGGTCTGTCGAGTCTACTCGATTGTGCAGCTAGCCCCTCATCTCGCAGCTGCCCCTCCCACTCCTCCCCTCCTTAGATTTAGATGATTGGGATCTTTAGGTACTTGAAAGGGATAAATAAGGTTGATAAGGAGTCTCTTTAAGCTGAGAGGCAACCATAATATGATGGGACATAGTCTTAAGCTGGAGGGAGGGAGGTCAGGAAGCACTTCTTCACAGAGAGGGTGGTGGACACTTGGAATGCGCTGTCGGAAGAAGTCATCTCATTGAAGACAGTGGGCAGCTTTAAGAGAGGCTGGGATAAGCATAGGGGGAAGGTAAAACTCATGGGTAGGGAGGATGGAAGGAGTGGGGAGGGAGTGCATGGACATTAGCTCAAGCGGTGGACCCTGGAATACGAGCAGACTTGATAGACCAAATGACCTTCTTCTGCTGGCTTCTTCGTATGTTCGTATTTACCTTCCCCCTCACCCTGTTCCATCCCCTCTTGAAACTGCCCACCATCTTACAGTCCACCACGTCCTGTGGTAGAGTGTTCCACTTGCCCGCCACCCTTTCCGTAAAGAACTGTCTCCCTACCTCCCTCCTGAATCTTTCCACCTCTAGTCTGAGACTGTGCCCTCTTGTGTCCCTTCCTCTTCTTAATTCGAAGATGCCTTCTGTTCGAGTTTTGTTTATCCCTTTCAAGTACTTAAAGGTCTCAATCATGTCCCCGCTATCCCTCCTCTCCTCCAAGGAATACATATCTAGCTCACTCAGCCTTTCCTCATAGGGCTTGCCCTCCAATCCCTGGATCATCGTTGTCACTCTACACTGCACCCCTCCAACAATCTGACATCCTTCCTCGGGTACGGGCGCCAGAACCGCACGCAGTACTCCAGGTACAGCCTGACCAGTGACCTGTACAGGGGGAGGACTACCTCCCTACTTCTGGAGGAGATTCCTCTCGCTATGCACCCCAGCATTTTGTTGGCCTTCGCTGCCACCTTCCTACACTGAGCAGGGTTGTTCATGCTCCCTGTTATACTGTAAGTACCCCTAGGTTCTTTTCCTCCATGGTGCTACCAAACTGTACCCTTCCCAGCTGATAGTCCCTCCCCTGGTTTTTTGCTCCTAAGTGCATTACCTTGCACTTTTTGGAATTGAACCCCAGCTGCCATGTTTCTGATCATTCCTGCAGTTTAGTTAAGTTTTGATGTAGTCCCTTCCATCCCTCAATGTCATCAACCACCTCCCCCATTTTGTTGTCATCTGCAAACAGACTGATCTTACTTTGGTTCCCATGTGAGATATCAGCTATGAATAACCCGAACAACACCGTCCCCAGCACAGATCCCTGTGGCACCCTGCTTGTCACTGTCCTCGGTGCTGAGAGTTCCACTCCAACCCCCTGCTGATGCTCCTTAGCCAATTAGTTATCCATTTCACCATCTTCACTCCCACCCCCACAGCTTCCAGATCCCCCCCTCCATCCTCCTGTGCGGCACAGATTCAGAGGCCTTGCTGAAATCCAAATACAGGACATCCACTGCATGGCCCTTGTCTAGTTCCATTGTCACCCAATCGTAGTACTCAATGAGGTTAGTCTGGCAGGATCTGCCCAAGACAAACCCGTGCTAATGCCCATCCTGCAGTTCATTGTCCTCCAAAAAGGTCACCAGCCTCTCCGAGGATTGTCTCCATGAACTTCCCCATGATTGATGTGAGGCTCACTGGCCTGTAATTTACCAGTTCATGCTTTGGGCCACCTTTCTGGATGGGCACCACATGGGCCATCCTCCAGTCCTGTGGTACGCATCCCGTGTCCAGGGAGGTATTGAACAGGTCAGCCAGTGGCGCTGCCAGAACCTCAGCCAGCTCCTTGAGTACCCTAGGGTTAATGCCGTCTGGCCCAGGTGCCTTGTCCACTCTCAGTGCCCTCAGTCCTTCCAGGACCCTGTCCTCCATAATCCTCGCATCTGTCACCCCTTCCCCCCCGCCTACCCCACCCATTCCCTGTGATACCTGCCTCGCTTTCTCTTGCATGAATACAGAACAGAAGTATTCATTTAATGCCTCTGCCTGATCCTCCCCCTCTCCACCCACTCACTGTCCTTTTTTGTCCTCACTATCTGGTCCTTGTTGTTCCTTCTTTCTCTTATGTATCTGAAAAAATCATTTTCTCCATTTTTAATACCCTGTGCCAGCCTCAACTCCATGAAAGCCTTGGTTGCTCTGACTAGTTTGGTGGCCTCTCTGGATTTCTTCGTGTACATCTTGTCTTCTCCCCTCCCTGACGTTTTGAACCAATCGAATGCCTCTCTCATGGCCCTCACCCCCTCCTTGACCTCCTGAGTCATCCAACTTGGGCTTCTTTGTCCTCCCTTTCTTGCTCTATGTTCTAGTACATGCCCCCATAGCCTCTACTAGTCCCTATTTTATGACATCCCACTTCTGACTTGGGTCCAGCTTGGTTGAATCCCCTCCAGATGCCCCGCCAGAATTTCCCCCATGTTTTTAAAATCCGCCCGCCTAAAGTCAGTCACCTTGGTACCTGTACACCCAGCTTCCTTCCCCATGTTGAGTGTGAACCACACCGAGTAGTGATCACTCCCTGCCAGCGGGTCCTCCACACCCAGATCCCTTACCATCTTCCCATTGGGCAGTACAAGGTCCAGAGTATTTCCTATCCAAGTTGGCCCGTCGACCAACTACATCAAGAACCTGTCCTGAAATGCTTCTGACAGGGCTTTCTCCATTGCACTTGTGGTAGTTGGGGTACTCCAATCCACTCCAGGTAGGTTGAAGTCCCCCACCACCACTGTGTTACCCTTCCTGCAGACCCTTTGGATTTGCCCAGCTGACTCCCTGTCCAGGTCCTCCAGTTGAGCTGGTGGTCTGTAAACTACCCCCATCCTCAGTGTCCTGCCTTTTGAGTCCTAAAAATGTATCCATAGGGCCTCTGTCCTGCCCTCCTCATCCCTTGCACACCTTATCCTCTCCCCTAATGTTGAATTAAGTCTTATTAATTGTTTTTAGCTGTTGTTAGGCACCCAGAGCCTCCGGGATTGGGCGCCCTACAAATAAAATTGCCTTGCCTTGCTTTATTACAAGCAGCGTAAGATAACCAGTGTCTAGGATAGGATGTTTTTAAATCAAAGGTTCTCAAAAAACATTTGCAAATATTCAAAACACAGTTGCTAGTATTCAGAGATAACATCACCTATTATTGAAGAAGATGGGGGGGGAGGAAAGAAGGTAAATAAAACTGGGATAGGACAGAAATAACTCGGGAAGACAAAACGAAGGGGAGATGGAAAGGGATCGAGGGAATAGATGGTGAAAAAGCAATATCATGGTCACAGTTTTATAATTAAGTCATATTTTGATCTGTCAAGAAACACATTACTAAAGCTACAAAGAGAACTTTTTGAAACGCACCCCTCCCCTCATCCCCATTCTATGCCCAAAAAGGTTTGTAGTCCAATTATTCATTTAACCCATTGGTTTCAAAGATTGTAGTTCAGAGAGCCAAAACCTTTCTCTTTGCAACAGCATCATGGTTTGATCCCCACCATGTGGACGTTCTGGTGTATGTTGTGTTGCACTGAATTGGAATGCTGTGCGATTACAGTCATGTGCTTCTCTATAGTGGTGCCCCAAGGATTTTTTTTTTCTCAGAAGAAGCCAGAAGGGGAAGAAAGAAAACATATTCAATTCAGTGTTTTAGAGTAACTGGTAATTGCTATTTTTCTTTTAAACTTAGATTGTGGGCTTTTAGTGACACTGTACTTTCTTTGTTGTCTTTACTTAGGATTGTTTTTGGGCTGTTGAAAATTTAAAACGTAGTGGTGGTGTAATTCTGTGCTATCTTTAATTGCTGCAGATTTTATCTTGGTTTGTCTGACTGCCCTGTAGTTGGGTGAGGGGTGTTAATTGTCTGGCCTCTGACCTCAGCTATGTGATAACTGGAGGCGGGGCTTAGTCAGAGTTGAGGTAGCAAGTGAGTTTTATTTTCTCAGAAGAAGCCAGAAGGGGAAGGAAGGAAACATATTCAGTTCAGTGCTTTAGAGTAACTGGTAATTGATATTTTTCTTTTAAACTTAGATTGTGGGCTTTTAGTGTCACTGTACTTTCTTTGTTGTCTTTACTTAGAATTGTTTTTGGGCTGTTGAAAATGTAAAACGTGGTGGTGTAATTCTGTGCTGTCTTTAATTGCTGCAAATTTTCGCCCCCCCTTCCCCCAACTCTTAATTATATGCCCTGTTAAATCTGATTGACAGGAGCTAAACACAGGGTATAGTAAGGGGTGTGAAGTAGGAGGGGCATAAGGGGGAAGAAGCATACCTCTCAACCTCTTGCCTCATGAATCAGGGACAAGGCTTAAAAAAATCAGGGACAAAGATCCCAAATCAGGGACACATCTTAAAATCTGGTACTATTCACTCAGAAAGCTGATAGAATAAAGGGATTTGTGTTACGATGCATTTTCTGAAGAATAACAAGTCTGTTACTTTAATGTTTGACATTATTTTGTGCTTTTAATCCCCACTGTTCTGCCACAAGAACACACATTTTACGAGGGACAGAGGAAAAATTTGAGGCAAAATCAGGGACGTCCCTGAAAACCAGCGACAGCTGAGAGGTATGGGAAGAAGCCCACCCTCAGCACAAGTGTTTTGACTCATTTATTTATTTATTGGTTTCTTTTCTTTTTTTTTTTTTTTTTTTTAAAGAAAATTATCTGAGGATCAGTGGCAGGATTTTTAGGACAGTAAATTAATAAAAAGGGAACTAGGAGAGCTTCAGTAGCAGACAAGTACTGGAATAGCAGTAAAATGTGGGGAGTGGTGCAATGCAGTGGCTGTGGGGCAGCCATATTCAGACAGACCTTTTGGACACTGAGGTGCTGCCCTATCTGCATGCATCTCTCTGGACTGCGGGATGAGGTAGCCAGACTCAGAGCGGAAGTAAACTGGGTCAGGAGTACCATCACCCCTATCCAGAGACCACCCAGTCCAATGCAACTGCCTCAAAGGATGCCAAGAACGAGGAGCACTTGGATGACTGGGCTCAGGGAGGGTTAGAGCGGTCAGGCAGAGGCACATCCCAGATCCTATTCCAGTCAAGAACTCATATGCCACACTAGCAAACGAGGACAACCTAATAGAGGTACCCAGAGAAGTGGAAGGAACGGATGTGGAGGTTAGCCAAGGAGATGACCTCAGCGGGGAAAGCAGTGGACCCCAGGGGAGGAGGAAGCGAATCCTGGTGGGGGACTCATCATAAGAGGGATCCAGCTAGGAACACAGGGAGGGGAGGACAGGGAGGTGAGGTGCCTACCAGGTGCTACGGCATGGAGGGATGGAAGGAAGATCCTGGGGATCACTGGGAAGGCAAGACGGAGGGTGAGCTGGATGTCATTATCCACCTAGGTACTAATGACCTGGCAAATGGGGAGCCAAAGGAAGTTCAGGAAGAGTTTAGGAAACTGGGAGGGGTCTCAAGCAAGTAGCTACTTCTGTCACTTTCTCAGAAGTACTTCCTCAAGTAGAGGCAAGGGAGAGCATAGGAGTGCATGCACCAGGAACTTTAACTCATGGTTGAAGAACTGGTGCTGTGAGGAAGGGTTTGATTCATTGGTGACTGGGGACCCACCTGGAGGATGGAGGTTTGTTCAAGCCTGACGCCTGCATCCATCCTGGAGGGAATCCAAGCACTCAATGATAAGTTTAAATGCTACTTTGACAAGCATTTAAACTAGCAAAGGGGGGTGGCAGGCCAGCAAGGAGGGTACCTACTTGCTTACCCCCTACAGCTAGCAGTGGAACCAGTGAACCAGAGGAGTGGCTATCTCTGCAAAGCAGTGTGCAAAAGATGGAGATTAGTGCCCAAGAGGTGGATAGGCAGAAAAGGGGCAAAATTCAGCAGAAGGGCAGACAGCAAGGAGAACCAGGGATAAAGGACAACCAAGGAAGGGGCTGGAGTAGAACAGCGAAACAGTGTCGGGAGGTAAAATCATGGAACGCCATGTGTGCAAATGCCAGGAGCCTTAGCAACAAGATGGAAGATCTGGAGGCTGTCATGGTGCAGTCAGACCTGGACATTGTGTCCATCACTGAAACCTGGTGTAATGATAACCACGACTGGGAGATGGCCATACCTGGCTACAACATATTCAGAAGAGACGGAGCAGGCAGGAAGGGAGGAGGAGTGGCAGTGTATGTGAAAAATGACATAAGGGCCACAGAGATCCAAGAGAAACAAAATGGGGGGAGAGTTACTGTAGGTTAAGCTAGAAAGGAAAATGGGGACATCCATCCGCACAGGTGTGGTCTATAGACCACCAGCCCAGGAGGAAGAAACAGATAGGGAGCTGATGTTAGCCATCCAAAGGATGGCAGACAAGGGTGAGGTAGTACTGGTTGGAGACTTCAATATTCCAGATGTGGACTGGAGCATCCCAGCAGCAGCATCAACTAGGAGCAGATTTATCCTGGACTCTTCAGGGTGCCTTCCTCAAGCAACTGGTCATGGAACCAACTCGCAGAAGGCAATACTGACCTTGTGCTCACAAACAGGGACAGTGTGATGGGGGTAGCAGTTGGGGAGCACCTGGGGAACAGTGACCACCAGTCATTGTGGTTTGAAATCACAGAAAGAGCAGAACCAAACCACACAAAACACGATCCTAGATTTTAGGGGCAGACTTTGGGAAAATGGGGAGATACTTGAAAGAGGCATTAAGGGAATGGACAGGAATCGGGTTGAGGAACAGTGGGCAGTATTTAAATGGGGATTACAAGAACAACAGAATTATGCATTAAGCAGGTTAGCAAGAGGAAAAGGAAGAGGAGACCATTATGGTTTTCCAAAGAGGTAGCAAAGAAAGTGAAAGCCAAAAAGATTGCATTCAGGCAATACACAAAGACACAGGCAGAAGGGGATAGGGAGAAGTACCAGGAGAAGCAAAGGGAGGCAGGAGGTCAGTAAGGGAAGCCAAAGCTCAGACAGAAGAACACATTGCAAAATCAGTGGGTAGAGGGACAAAACCTTTTACAGGTACATAAGTGAAAAAAGAAAGACAAAGGGAGGGATAGTGAGACTGAAGGGGGAGGATGGGGGCATGGAGGATGACAACAGTAAAGCTGACATATTGAACAGGTATTTCTGCTCAGTCTTTACTGAGGAAGAGGAGGGTAATGGGTCTGAAGGGAGTACAAGGGGTGAGAATGGTGCAGAAATGGACACAAGTTCCTTTACACGAGAAAGGGTCCTGAAGGAACTGGAAGTAATAAGAGTTGATAAAGCAATGGGGCCAGATGGGGTGCACCCCAGGGTCCTTAAAGAACTAAGAGAGGTGGTGGCTGAACCTCTGGCTATACTGTTTAGCCGATCACTGGAAACAGGGGAGGTACCCAAAGACTGGAGGACAGCAGATGTAGTCCCCTTATACAAAAGTGGGAACAAAGAGGAAGCAGGGAACTACAGACCAGTCAGCCTCACCTCGGTAGTGGGGAAGATCATGGAAGCACTACTGAAGGAGAGATTGGTGGAACATCTGGTTGTCAATGGACTACAGGACCCAAGGCAGCATGGTTTCTAGGGGAGGTCATGTCAGACCAACCTCGTTGAATTTTTGACTGGGTGACTAGGGAGGTGGATCAGGGAGGGCAGTGGACATGGCCTATCTGGACTTCAGCAAGGCCTTGACACTGTGCCACATGGAAGACTATTACACAAACTGGGGAATATGGGGTGGGCAGGACAGTAGTGTGGTGGGTAGGTAACTGGCTGGGTGGCAGGACACAGAGGGTGGTGGCAATGGCTGTCACTCCACAGAGGGAAGAGTGACCAGTGGGGTACCACAGGGATCAGTGCTGGGACCGGTCCTATTCAACATCTTCATCAGTGACATGGCAGGACCTAGAAGGCAGAATTTCACTGTTCGCTGATGACACAAAGCTCTGTAACAGAGTAGACACACCAGAGGTGTAGACAGAATGAGAAGGGACCTGCAGAAACTTGAAGAATGGTCAGGGGTTTGGCAGTTGAAATTCAATGCAAGGAAGTGCAAGATAATGCATATGGGGCACAAAAACCCTGGCACAATATATCAGTTGGGGGGTGAGGATATAGCATGCACCAAGCAGGAAAGGGATCTTGGGGTTATCATCTTTGATGACCTCAAGGTAGGGAAACAATGTGACAAGGCAGCAGGTAAAGCAAATAGGATGCTGGGATGTATAGACAGGGGCATCACCAGCAGGAAAAGGGAGGTCATAATTCTGCTATACAAGGCACTAGTGAGGCCCCACCTGGAGTACAGTGTACAGTTCTGGAGACCATACCTACATAAGGACATAGACAGGGTGGAGAAGCTTCAGAGGAGGGCAACAAAGATGGTGCATGGATTACATCACAAGTCCTATGGTTGAAGGAACTGAACATGTACTCCCTGGAGGAGAGGAGGGAGAGGGGATGTGATAGAGACATACAAGTATCTTACAGGGAGGAACAGGGTGCAGGAATACACTATTTTTAAGCGAAAAAGATGTTTCAGGACTAGAGGGCATGGGATGAAGTTGGAGGGAGGACGATTCAGAGGAAACATGAGGAAGAATTTCTTCACAGAACGGGTGGTGGACAAGTGGAACACCCTGCCAGAGGAAGTGGTGGGGGCTGAAATAATCATGGGATTTAAGAATGCATGGGATAGACATAAAGGAATTCTGGAGGTCAGGGGTAAGGGGCAGCAGACTTCTAGGAAAACATAAACTGAACTTACAAGCTCAAATGGGCAGACTGGGTGGTTCATAGGCCCTTATCTGCCAACATTGTCTATGTATCTATGTAAGGCATTATTTAATTTACCACTGGTAATTGCCCTGACATGTTCTTGCACTGTTTCCTTGAGCGGACATATGGTCCTGCCTACATAAATGTACCCACATGGGCACCAACCAACATAGACTCTGAGTGGTCTACAACAGTCAACATGATGATTCAGCTAGTATTTTTTTTTTTGTAACAGGGGGCATAAAACATTTTCCTCTATTTGAAAATTTACGAATATTGCAATGTCTGCATGTGACAAATCCAGGCCAATTCCTAGTTTTGACACTGTTTGGATTAACAAACTGACTGTGTGTTTGGTTGATCCCCTAAATTTTTCCCCTTATGGAATGTGACTCGACTTTGTACCTAATGGGCCTATATCCAGATCTCTTGCCAGGATTTACCACCTATCCCTAATGATCTTGCACAATTCAGTGCCCAGGTGCAAAACCACAAAGGGTGGCACTCCTTTCTTTCATGCGGCCCCTAAGAACTGGAACTCCATACCCATGGAAGCTCATCTTGCACCCACACATACCATCTCCAAACACAAACTACGTAGCTTCCTTGTGAACCCAGAATCCTGCACCTACTTTAAACCTCCCTAATCTTCTCAAGCTGCAACCCTATCACTCACATCCTCCTCTAAACACCCGCCTCCCTTTCCACCTGGATTATAGCCTCCCCTCCCTACTTATGCCTATCTTCTTCCCTTTCCGCTGTTACTACCACTGGGTTTACTCAAAGTACTTATGATGCTATCTGTAAACTGATTCTTATACCATTTAGTTATGTTTTTGCCCAGTTGGCGCTGAGTCAGTGGTGACTCTGTGTGTGTGTGTGTGTGTGTGTGTGTGTGTGTGTGTGTGTGTGCTGTATAACATGGCCCACTGCTGACAACAGGAGGCAGTATAGCGCAGTGGTTTAAGGCTCTGAGCTGCAAATCTGGTGACATCCAGCAGACCAGACCTGGGTTTGAATCCCACAGCTTCCACTTGCATACTGTGTGACCCTGAGCAAGTCACTTAACTTCCCTGTGCTCCCAGGTCGCTCCTGTAAAAGAAGCTTTCCGCTTAGTGTGCTACTCCTGGTTAAACAACGAAATAAAACTGTTACAGCACTTGCCTTAATTACTATGTCTGCCTATTGCTTTGTATTACCATTTGTTTTTTTAAATCCTGCCACACAATTTTTATGATGTTAATTTTTGTCTATGACCAAATGTAATTGTTAATTTGTATACCTTACCTGGCTACCATTGAAGGTACTGTACTGTGTTGATGCTCCTAATCTGAAACTGTATTACTTTGATGTAACACTGTTTGTAACTTTGTAACCTCCCGGGTCGTATCTAAAAATAGTCACAGCTTGTGTCTAGCACACCCACCCGGTTAGCAAAACCTAAATAAATAAATTTTCATGTGGATTTAAAATCCAAAACTGCTGTGATTGTATTTTTCTCTGAGATAGTTCACTGTTTCGTTTTCAGTAAACTTTGCCTATCAACAGTGTCTGCTTTGTTTAATACTTTGGCTGAATATCCCCTCTCCCACAGCGTGGCTCAGTTGGTAGCACATCCGCCTCTGGACCAGAAGGTCATGGGTTCTCGTCCCACACCGGGATTGGACTTGCACCTAAAAATCGCTGGCATCCGAGTGCAGTATTGGGGGGTGCTGTACTGCTGGGGTGTGCCGTCCTTCGGATGAGACGTTAAACTGAGGTCTCTTCTGCCCATCCTGGTGTTGTCCTGGTGGGTGTCCAGGTGGAAGTAAAAGAACCCAGGGCACTCTTCGCAAAGAGTAGGGAACATTCCCGGTGTCCTGGCCAACATTCCCCTTCCCATAAACTGGTTCATGCAATTATCCAGCCTGTGTGTGGGTGATGATGTGCGATATGGCCGCCACCACACATTCAGTCACTTCACTACCAGTCTAGCATTGCTTGTAAAGCGCTTTGGATGTATGAAAAAGCGCTATATAAATGCTGATTCTTCTTCTTCTTCTTCCCAGAATTGGGTTCAGAGCTTCCTGTCCTCTCTGGTGTGAGTGTCTATCTCTGTGGAGTTCCTTTTAATCCTCAGAAATTGGCCATAAGAGATGCTCTCAACCAGGCCTTGGGGATGGGAACTTTCTGCTGCAAAGAATTAATTTCTTCCAGTCTCTTTCCTGTAGGTGGAGCAAATCACATTGTTCTCTAAACTGATACCCAGTTTGGCATCTAGTTATTAACATTCTGTTGGTTCAATTTTGTACGTGCATCTCAAATACAGGGCATTCATATTCAACCAGTCCAGAAAAGGTGGAATCTTTTGTGCACCCCTACTGCAGACACATATGATGCCATCAATAAAACAATACCATTCAACAGTGTCTGAGGTGGAGGTTGCTGTCATGGTGCACTACTTGTAACTCCCATGCTGACAAGAAAATTTTGGTGTAAGAGGGTGCCAAAGACTCATCCATAGCCATTCCTCAAGTTTGCAAGTAGGATTTACTATAAAATTGAAAATAATTGACGCAAAATAAAAGAAGGCAAGGATAAAGGAGCTGCAAAAACCTTGAAAAAGATTACTTTCCTGGATGGTCTCTTCTACTTCTATATAATGCCTTGCTTGTGATCAGTGCAGGTGTGCAGCCTCACTGTATCTATAGTGGTCCAGCAATATGAAGGTGACCATTCCATGTCCTCTGTTCTAGTGATTAAGTCTGCACTGTCTCTGATGTAGTGTGGGGGATGTGGGACTAGCATTTATAGAAAATGGTCCACAAGTCTGGACCCTTCATTGAGCAACCCAGTGCCAGAGACTATGGGTCTCACCAAAAGGTCCCTCATGGACGTGTGGACTTCAGGGAGTCGGGGAGAGTATAAAATGTAGGACAAACCATATAATGTTTCTTACTAATTTACCTCATTCTGATTAATAAAGCCTTGAGCATAAGCTTTATCAGTTTGATCATCCAGTATTGTCTTATGCATTTGTTAGATTGTATGTTAAGCACTTGTAACATGACTCATTACCCAACTGTTTGTAGATCTTAGCAATACATTGTGCAACATTTTGAATTGCCACCATTCCGCCCTTGTCTGCGGGTGTGATCGTATTATTCATTTTTATCAGTTCCTGGAGTGCTCTTTTTTGCTCACAGACAAGTTGTGGGAAAAGGAGGACAAGGAGGGGGCAGAGGGCCAGTCAATCAATTATTTTTATTTTACCAGGAGTGACACCATTGAGCAAACTCATTTTCAAGGTGTTCCTGGAAGGACACAAGGAATATTGCAATACATACACTGGTCACAATATAAATAAGGTATGCAATACATGCAGATAAAGTCCTAGGTAGAACGTCAGCAGGTACAGAGCAATGGAGGCGTACAGAGGGATGAAACAAAGTACCATGACTACTTGGGTGTGATAATAGTACATGAAGGACTACAGCCAAAGTGGAAGCAAAAGTTGCAAGTGCTACACAGGTGTCAGTACACAAACAGGCGTCATAAGTAGAACTATAAGGGGTTGTAATGTAGGGGGGAGCCTAAATCTGGTCATGGATAACAGTACAGTTCTGCTGTATAAAGAGATCCAGTAGGGGTTTAAAGGCCTGAAGACAGATAATGTTAGTAAGTTTTAAAGAGTGTTGAAGATTATTCTACAAGGCAGGGAGAGCATGGCTAATAGTGGATTTGCCATAACAGGACACTACCCCATACATCCAATATTACGTAAGAGTGTTTCCTCAGCGAACAAGTGCAGAGTGTGCACTTAAAAAGGTCTATAATATAAGGAGGTAGTTTGTTCAGGATGGCTCTGTGACCATAATATGGCATTTTTTAACCTTGTATTGGGAAGCGAGGGCCAGCTGAGTTAACCATATAGAGCACAATGGTGAGTTCTCAATGGGGCATTAGTAGCAAACCTTAGTGCTCTGTGGTAGATTATGCCCATTAATAAGGGCTGATTTAGAACAGTGGCTATAAATAAAATCTGAGTAGTTGATAAGGGGAAGAAAAGTAGTCTGGAAAAGCCTCTCCTTTGCTTCAAAAGTAAGAAGGTGCTTGATTCTAAAGAAGTGGCCTAGCCTCTTTTTTAGCTTCTTGGAAAGTTCCTCGATATGAACTATGAATGATAGCCAGTAATCTAGCCAGAAACCCAGATATTTAAACTTGTCCACCACCTCAAGCAATTCACCTAGGAGAGTTGTCTGGAAATGGGTGCAGGGAGTAGAACTGCTTACAGCTTCGGCATATGGGAGGAGGAGAAACCTAACCTTTGTTTTTTAGCATTTAACATCTTAAGTTGGAAAAGATTGTGTTGGAGCTGGTTGACTTCATGTTGCAAGTCTACTCAGGCAAGCTCAAGGGAGGGCCTGGAGATGCACAAAACTGTCGTTGGCAAAGAGGTGCATATTTGTCATATTAACATCATCATTGATGTTATTTATGTAAAATTGGAAGCAATAAGGGCCCAAGTATGGACCCCTGGGGTACTCCTCTAGGCAAAGTTTTGAGAGTGGTGAAATCACCTTGCTCCTTGACTTGTTGCTATCTGTCTGTAAGGCAGTAGGAAAACCAGCGCATAGCGATAACGTCTTGACCAATATCCTTTACCTTATAGAGGGGTATGCTGTGATCCACAGTGTCAAAGGCCTTACTCAGGTCAAGGAAGACTGCACTGACATGTTTTTTAATGTCAAGCACGGATTGCCAATCATTGGTAACTTTTGCCAAAGCGGATACGGTACTGTGTTTTGGCCTGAAACCAGACTGTAAAGGATTCAGAAGGTTGGAGGAGTCCAAGTACTGCCTTAGTTGCATATTAACACGTTTTTCAAGTAGTTTAGAAAGTAGGAGTGATATGGGACAGTAATTGTTGAGGTCGCAGGGGTCACCTGACTTAGAGGGGGTTTATATGTGCTATTTTCCATGATGAGGGAAAGACCCCATGTGCAAGAGACAAATTGAATAAATGAGTAATGGACGCTGTAAGGTAGGGGTGGCCCAGTTTCAGGAAAAGGGGTACAAAATGATCGGCACCAGCACTTTTCTTTGTGTCTAGAAGGATCAGAAGATCCTCTACCTGCTTAAATGAGATAGAATTGAAGTTAAACTCTAAATGTGGCTGGGTACTCGAGGGGACGGTTGGATGAAGGTCGATAGGAGGGGCCGGCACATGAAGATAGTTAACCGGGGACCAATCAAATGCAAGCCCTGCCATAGCAAAATGGTTATTTAGTTGCTCTAATATGTGGTTCTTATCTGTGAAGGTGTCTCCATGAGAACCATCTTGGTGGGCAGGGAATGAGAAGAGCTATGCCCTTCAATCTCCTTTAGAATTTGCCAGAATTTTGAGGCATTATTATTGGAGGAATCTAGTGCATTTTGGAAGTACTCCAATTTGGCAGACCTTATAAGTTTGGTACAAAAGTTCCTTGCTACCCTGAATGATGTCCAATCAGGTGCAAGCTTAGATTTCCGTGCCTTTTTCTAGAGTTTATCGCTGCCCTGTAATGGTGTTTTTAGTTCTCTGATAAACCAAGGGCAGGCCTTTTTCCATGTTCGTGTCTTAACTAAAACGGCATGTTTGTTCACCACTTTCAAAATATTTTTTTTGGAAGAGAGTACAAGCCTCAGTAACTATAGGGGGCAAGATAGAATTCTTGTCATCTTATGGGGTCAACTTGGACGGGAAATCAGTGCAATTAAAGTTACGGAGGTTCCTTTTAAATATAAAGCGGGAGGCATATACGCATTCTGGAGAGTCCCTCATGCATGCAGTAGCCCTGTGGTTACTAATATTATGAAACACCCCGATATGAGAGATTCTTTATGGTTTGTTTGCAAGAATTAGGGCCAGGTGGGGTCCATTCAGCCTCGAGAAGGTCAGACAGGAAAAATTGAGCAAAGGACAGTAATTAAAATACCTGACCAAGAATTAACAGCAGATAAAATTAATTTACTGTTAAAAGGACTCTCCTTTAGGCCGGCCCGTCGGCGCAGCAGTGGGATTTCCGCTTACGCCTGGCGACCGGGTTCGGAAGGCGGATCCGGTCGTCGGAGGGGCCGGTTGGGTAGATCGAGCCCGCTGGACAGCTCTGCTTCTCCGGGAGGGTGTGGGTAGCACTGCGGTGCGCTGGGGACTCCTGGCGGAGGCCGGGAGTTCTCACGTAGCCGACACTTGATGTGGGGAGGCGGGGCAGACGCTGGCGTCATTGCACGTCCCCGCCTCCTCTGGGGAGAAAATAAGGAGGAAAAAGATGGCGGGGCAGGACCACCGATGGATGAAGCCCTCCCTGGAGAGCCTCGTATCGCACCACCGCCGCTGCGGGACCCCAACCAGTCACAGTTCCGGGGTCACAAAGGTGGCCCGTGGCCCCACCCTCCGGGGGGCAAGCCGGGGGTGACCGAGGGTCCTCTGCAGCTATAGGCGGTGGTAGAGGTCTCCGGGGGCCGTGACCAGGGCAGAGGATGTAGCCGGTGGTCCTGCCAGGAAAAAGGGTAAATAAAAAAAAAAAAAAAAAAAAAAAGACTCTCCTTTGTCTCAACCCCAACTATTTCCAACTTGAAGTAGACTTGTTCTGCCTGCTTTGTGGAAGTAGATTCAAAGTAAAGTAATTTTTAGACACTAAAGAGAAAATCAGGAAGCTAGCATGATGTTCCTCTCCTCCACTGAACTACACAGACCCACTTGGGAACTTGATTTGAACTTGGACCTAGACTCTTCAACATTTGCAGAAAGAAGATGTAAATACTGCTTTAAGTAGTGACCATAATAAAAAAAAAAAAAAGTGTACATTTCTTTTTTTTTTTCTTTCTATTTTATATTTTCTGGGCCCTGCCTGCACTTGAGCATCTGCCGATCACGGACCCTCAAGGCTGCAGCTCCCCACACTAGCCACTGTCCCGGGACCCCTGGATTGCCCCCGGGTGATCGTGGCACCCGCCCTAAGGTGCCGTGAATGACAGGATAGGGTGGGAGTCGGCCTGGGGAGCCAAGTGCAGCGGGGGTGGACTTCATAGAGGCAGCAGGTGGGTAGGTTTTCCTTGTTTGTGGGGCGGAATGTGCAATGATGCCAGCGTCTGTCCGCCCCTGTGTTCCTTGTTGGCGCCATCTGCTGTGGAACCCTGGCCTCCTTGGGTCCCCGTCACTGGCAACATTCCGCCTCCCGGAGAGGCAGTCCATGGGGCGCTCAATCCAACTCCCCCTGCTCTTTCTGACAACCCAGGTCCGTTCCTAACCCGGGTCGCTGGCGTCGCAAGCGGAAATCCAGCCGCTGTGCCAATGGGCTAGCTAAAATGTGTACATTTCTGATTATGTAAATCTGCTTATGTCATTGTCCAATGAAAATTTTGACCAAAGTGTGTATTTGTTGGAGGAAACTGAAATAGGGTCTATTGAACAAGTAAATGAAGAGTTAGTCTCTAAGGGTTGCCAGAGACACTGCAGACTTAATCACTGGAATAGAGTGCGTGTAACTGTTACCTTCTTATTGCTGCTCATTATAGATAGAGTGAGCCTGTATATCCGCATTGAACCATAAGTAAGGCATTAAAGTAGTAGAAGAGACCATCCAGAAAAGTTATCTTTTTCAGGGTTTTTTGCAGTTCCTTTGTCCTTACCTTACTTTGCATCATAATTATTTCCAGTTTCACAGTAAATTCCACTTGCAAACTCAAGGAACAGTTATGGGTGCATCTTTGGCAGTCTTCCATGCCAGCATTTTCTTGTCAGCATGGGAGTCGCAAGAAGTGCACCGTGATAACAATCCCCACCTCAGACACACCAATTCCTATGGTATCATTTTATCAATGACATCATGTATCTGGGGTTCGGGTGCACAACAGATCTCACCTTTTCTGGAATGATTAAATATGAATGCCCTGAATTTGAGATGCACGTACAGAATTTACCCAACAAAAACTTAGTACCTAGATATCAAATCGGGTATCAGTTCAGAGAACATAGTGATTTGCTTCCCCTGCTGGAAGGGGCTTGCATGATGTTCACTCCTTAGAGCAGAAAGCTCTGATCCCCTGGGCCTGGTGGGGAACATCCCTTATGGCCAATTTCTTAGGATTAAAAGGAAATCCACATAGATGGACACTCACAACAGAGAGGCCAGGATGCTCTCGACCAGGTTCTGGGAGAGGGGATACTCGGCTAAAGTAATACAGACAGCATTAAATAAAGCAGACACTGTTGACAGACAAAGTTTATTGAAAATAAAACAAAGAATTATCTCGGAGGAAAATACAATCACAGCAGTTTGGGATATTAATCCACAAGCAAATGAACTACGCAAAATCATCGGAGAGGTAGCAAATCCTGGCAAGAGATCCGGAAACGGGCCCAATTAGTAGGTACAAAGGCAAGAGTCAAATTTCGTAAGGGGAAAATTTAGGGGCTCAACTAACGCACAGTCATTTTTGTTAATCCAAACAGTGTCAAACCGAGGAATCAGCCTGTTTTTTTTTTTTCCATGCAGATAGTTCAGTATTTGCAAATAGAGGAACATTTTTTGATCACCCTGTCATAAAGGTAAAACACCAGCTGAATCATTATGTTGACTGCCGTACACTACTTACAGTCTGTGTTGGTTCGTGCCCATGCTGGCATGTCTACGTAGGCAGGACCATACATCTGCTCAAGGAAAGAGTGCAAGAACACATCAGGGCAATTACCAGTGGTAAATTAAATTATGCCCTGGGCCACCACTATGAAGAAGCATATGACCATAATCCTGTTGGGTACTGATTCAGGTCTGTACACCATGTTCCAGAACTTCCATGTAGTGGAGATCGAACTAGGATCCTGGTGCAGAGAAACATTTTGGATCTCTGAATTACAGTCTTTGAAACCAGTGGGGTTAAGTGAAGAACTGGACTACAAATCATTTTTGGGCTACAATACGAGTGGAGTTCCAAAAGATCTCTTTGTAGCCTTAGTAGTATACTCCTTGACAGACCAAAATATGAATTTGTTATAAAACTGTTACCATGATACTGCTTTTTAACAACCTATTCCTGATCCCTTTCCATCTTTGCTTCATTTTGTTTTCCTGAATTATTTCTGTCCTATCACTGTTTTATTTACCTCCCCCCCCCCACCTTCCTCAGTAAATAGGTGACATTATCCCTAATACTGGCAATTGTTTTATGAATATTGACAAACGTTTTTTGAGAACTGTTGATTGCAAAACATCCATGTCCTAGGCACTGGTTATCTCGTACTGCTTATAATGAAACTTAAATGAACATTTATTTCATACATAGACAGAATAAAGATCCACTGCATTCTGTAAACTATTGATAAAATTAAGAAATTACAATTCTAACAGTGGGTATCTCATTTTATGATTGATGTCTCATTATTTACCACTCTGCTCCTTCGCTGTTTCTGTCTCTCTCTCCCCCTCCCCTAATATCCAAATGAATGTCCTTGTTGTTCAATCTTAAGTCATTTTCAGCCAACAGCAAATTATGTTTAAAACATTTGGCTATAAATAGGATGCTGTCTTTCCGACGTCCTTATAATGGCTAATTGTTCTATATGCAGGGATCATCAACTTCATGTTCTGGATATAAGTAAAATAAATATAATGAGGACAGTGCAATAAAATGTTTCCAGCAATGACATATACGTAAAAAGATTGCAGGACCATTATTTGTTTTTATGTATTTTTTGTCCTGTGTGCACTACCTCAGCAGTATTGACACATCCTTGTGTACCTACTTCTTCCCCTTTCTCTGCGAATGACCACTTTCACCCTAACCGCTCTGCCCCATTTCCTGCCTCCTTCCCCGATCCTTCTTTCACCGCACCCCTCTCACCCTCCACCTTCTTTCCACTGTTCATCTTCACTTACCTGAACTTTTGTTCACCCAAATCTACGTATACCTATTTGACAAAGCACCTTGGGCTGCCTCCTTTTATTAGGTTATTTTTGATTTCCTACCGATTCATAGTTTTAATTTCAGTTGCGATGTTAATGTCATATTGTAATTTTAAATACTTTCTTGTCAAAATTTTATGTAATACCATCTATTGTATGTCTGTCACCCTTCCCACTGACATGGAACCTTTGTAAAAGAGCTGTTATGTGCTCAAAGGTGTTGTAATCCGAGAATGAATGAATGAGCGAGTAAATGAATAAAATGAGGTTTTAAATTCTCTGAGATTAAAATGTACATGGCTTTAACACTGTCTGGATGGCAGTTGATTTCAAATAGAAACAGAAATTAACGGCAGATAAGGACTGCTAGGCCCATCCAGTCTACCCATTTTCCATACCTACTGCAAAAAAACCAGACCCTCCCTGATCTCCAGCTTTATCTTCTTGTTCCTATCGCTAGGGTTCCCCTGTGCCTGTCCTTGTCCCATGCATTTTTGAATCCTCCCACTGTTTACCCCCACCATCTCTGCTGGGAGTCTATTCCATGCATCCGTCACCCTTTCCATGAAGAAATACTTCCTCATGTTACCCCTTAGTCTGCCCCCTTCCAACCTCATGTAATGCCCCCTCATTCCTAAGCATCTCCTTTTCTGAAAGATAATACCCACCGGTACCCTGTTTATGCTCTTTAGATATTTGTAGGTTTCTGTCATATCTCTCTTGTCTCTCCTCTCCTCTAGAGTATACATATTGAGTTCTCACAGTCTCTCTCCTCATATGACTTTTGATGCAGGCCCTGCACCATCATTGTTGCCCTTCCTTGAACTGCCTCCACCCTGTCTATGTGCTTACAGAGATGCAGCCTCCAGAACTGGACATAGTACTCCAAATGAGGCCTCACCAATGACCTGCACAGTGGCATCACCACCTCTTTTCTTCTGCTGGTGATACATCTCCCTATGCACCCCAGCATCCCGCTGACTCTACCACAGCCTTGGCATGTTGTTTGGCGCCTTTAGGTCATTAGATATAATTACCCCAAATCCCTTTCCTGTCTGGTGACTGTCAGTATCTCTCCCCCACCCCCAAATCATGTAATCCTTCTCTGGATTCTTGCGCCCCAAATGCATGATTTTGTACTTTTTCGCATTGACTCTCAGCTGCCACACTCTAGACCATTACTTCAGTTTACCTAGGTCCCTCCTCATTTTTTCCAGCACTCCCGGAGTGTCCATCCTGTTGCAGATCTTAGTGTCATCTGCAAAGAGGCACACCTTCCCTTCCAACCCCTCCACAATGTCACTTATTAAGACATTGAACAGGACTGACGCCAGAACTGATCCATAAGGTACCCTGCTGATCACCCTCCTGTCCTCAGATTGAGCTCCATTTACCACCACCCTCTGTCTTCTATCATTCAACCAATTCCTAACCCAGTTTACTACCTTGTGACTCACCCCCAGGCTGCCCAGCTTGTTCACAAGTCGTCTTTGTGGAACGTTATCGAAGGCCTTACTGAAATCAAGGTAGGCCACATCCACCACTCCCCCTGATCCATGTCCCTAGTCACCCAGTCAAAGAAATCAGATTTGTTTGACATGAACTTCCCACTGTGAATCCATGCTGTCTTGGTTCCTGTGTGCCACTGGATTCAAGGTGTTCCACAGTCCTTTCTTTAAGTAGTGATTCCATAATTTTCCCCACTGCTGAGGTGAGGCTGACTGGTCCATAGTTTATAGCCTCCTCCCTACTCCCACTTTTGTGAAGAAGGAGTACATCTGCCCTCCTCCAGTCCTCTGGAACTGCTCCCATATCGAGTGACTCATTGAACAGGGCTGCCAGCACCTCCCATAGTTTCCTTAATATTCTAGGATGTATCCCATCCGGTCTCTTTGCCTTGTCCAGTTTGTTTTGAGTTCTTTTAGGATTCTATCTTCCGTAATTGGACTGGTGTCCACCTCCCTCCCATATTGCTCGTATTGCCTAACTTTGGTCCCTCACCTTCTCATTCTTCTATGAATACAGAACAAAAATATTTGTTCGGTACTGATGCTTTTTCTAGGTTCTGTTCCACACATGCTCCTTTCGTCCTCTTTAAGCTTTACAATCCCACCCCTGGTTTTTCTCCTTTCACTAATGTACCTATAAAAATTCTTGTCCACTTTTTTACCTCATGTGCTCTTTTTTTCCTCCGTTTGCGCCTTTGCTCTCTTGACTGTTTTCCCTGCCTCCCTCTGTTTATCCAGGTACACTGTCCTGTCCTCTTCCTTCTGTGTTTCTTTGCGTTTTGGAAAGCCATCTTTTTCGCCCTTACCTTCCCGGCCACTTCCTTTGAGAACCATAATGGTTTTCTTTTTCTCTTGCCCCTTGTTTACTTGCCAAATCAAAGATTTGTTGCCTCCACTATGGCTCCTTTCAGATGGGCCCACTGCTCGTCAGCCCCCCCCCCCCATTCATCCTTCCATGCTAGGGCATGCTTGAGACATATCCCCATCTTAGTAAAGTCCACCCTCCTGAAATCAAGACCCTTGCCTTTGTGTGGCTTGCCTCTGCCACCGTACTCATACTGAACCACATCATGTGATGATCACTGGACCCCCAGGTGTCCGCCCACCCTGACATCCACAATTCTGTCCCTGTTGGTGAGTACCAGGTCCAGAATTGCACCCTCCCAGGTGGGCTCAAGCACTAGCTGCCTGACGCCTGCCCCTTGCATGGAGTACAGGATGTCCCTGCTCCTTTCTGAGGCAGCAGCTGGGATGCCCCAGTCCACATCTGACAGATTGAAATCACCTACAGGCAGTACCTCCCCTTTAGCTGCCATCATGTGGATGGATTCCACTAGAACCCTGTCCACTTTCTCCCCCCAACCCCTGTGCTGGAGGTATGTATATCACACCCATGTGAATAGCTGTGCCATTGCCCGTCGCAAGGGTGACCCATAGTACCTTCACACCCCCTGCATTCCTTGTATCTCAGTCTCTCTAATACCCTCCCTGATGTAAAGAGCACCCCCATCCCTTTTTACCCTCCCTCTCTCCCCTAACCAGAGTATAATCTGGTATTGTTACATCCCAGTCATGGTTTCCAGTATACAATGTCTCAGTAAGAGCTACAATGTCCAGGTCAGCCTCTGTCAAGGCCACCACATCTAAGATTTTATTTCCTAGGCTGCGGGCATTAGTATACATGGCCTTCCATGTTTTGCCATTTCTCTATCTATCATCCCCACTTTCGCCTTTTTACCTCCCTCATTTATGCTTCCTCCTGTCCTTTTCTGTTCCCCTGCCTTTATGAGTTTAGTTGGCGATAGCATAACTTTATGGTCCTCCATGTTAAATGCACTATCTTGTGGGGGTGGACAGTTTGAGTGTCCCTGCTTCCTTCCGCCATCCCTCCCCCCAGCTACTTTAAATGCTTGCCCATGAAGCATTCAAACCATTCACTGAAAAATCCCTCCCTGGACGGATGTAGGCCGTCACCCCTTTACAGGTCCACATTCCTCCAGGTGGGTCCTCAGTCCCCAATGAAACTGAAACTCTTCCCTCTGCACCAAATCTTACTTTGAGAGGGCTCTTGCAGTAGGTAATTACATATAGGACTGATGCTGGTAGGCGTCAGGACCCCACGGAAAATTTCTAGCTAGCAGTCTCTGGTGGGGACACTTCCCACATCAGGTGACTGATTCGTACGATGTCATTATAAAGGGGCGGTCCCCCACACCCGCCTTCCAGTTCTTTCCCGCTGTTAGCTCATGTCAGCGCCTCGTGGTAAAGTTCAACGCTTGTCGGCCTCAGTCGGCTGTAGTTTTTACCGAATTATTTTTGATTTTTAAAATTTTTGTCAGGTATTCATCGGTGTATGTCGTCCCCTACACCCTCCGAACACAAGAACAAGTGCGACTCGTGCGGTGCCCAACTCCCGCACAAGGACGGCCGTTCCCAGTGCCTGTTCTGCCTAGGCCCAGATCATCAGGTGGAGAAGTGCCAGCACTGCCTTAAATTCAATGCAGCCACCCGCAGATGGCGGCAGCAGTCCCTGGAGGCCCATATTTTAAAGATGAAAATGTCCTCCATGGAAAAGGAGTTGAAAAAGCTCCGGCAGGCGTCCACTTCCTCCGAAGGCCATCACAAGAAAAAAGACAAGGAGAAGCACCGGGACGAGGGCTCCTCATCCACCGCGTCTTCGGGAGTCGCCATGCTTCAGTGTGACCCCGGGACCGATCCCGACGCCGCCTTTGGAGGTTTCCATGGGCGGCGGCCCATCTGTCTGGCTGCGCTCAGGGCGCCCTCTGGGCTATTGGGCCTCCGCTCCGGTAAAGCCGCCACTGTGCGTACTGGTTCAAGCGGCTCCAGAAGCTGAGATGTCGGCTCCTCCCATCACATGGATAAGTTGCCCGACCATCGCGGCGACGGCCCCTCTTCCACCCAACCAGGCCTCCCCTCCTTCACAACCTGCCTCAGGCGACAGGTCCGCTAAGTTGGACGTCAGTTCCTCCAGCGTCCGCCCAGACCCCGCTGATAAGTTGGACGTCGGCTTACCCGACATCCACACGTTGGCTGAGCCAACACCGGACCCTCCCACGTCCGCTGTTCCCGGCTCCCCGCAGCATTCACTGCCCTCCAGGGACCCTGGGTCTCCTCAGCCTGACCCTGGGATTTTTCCTCCATCCCCGGGCGATGCTATGTTCCTGCGCGCCTGTCAGACCGTCCGCCTACTGGGCCGACTGACCTGACGTCAGCTCCCCGGATGTCGGCCCTGACGCCGGTCTTGCCGACCCCAGGTGACATCCTGCTCCTGGATGCCGCTTCAACGCCAGGCCCTCCGCCCACCGGGCCTTCTGCTCCAGACCCGCCCATGGGGCCTTTGGCCGAGCCGTCTGCTCTGGCAGACCCCTCGGTTCCCATGTATCCGATCCCATCGTATCCGACGCCGTCTTACCCGACTGCGTAGTATCCAATGCCCCAGTACCTGACGCCGGCCTATCTGACACCGCAGTACCCGGTGCCTCAATACCCGACGCCGGGCTTCTCGCCGTCTAGTTATGGATACGCTCCTTATGGGTATAATCCATACCCGTATCCCCCTCCTCCTCCACCTCCACTGCCCCCTCAGCCACCGGTGGACTTGAAGGAGGCTCTGGCCTCTTGGTGGGCTGAGGTCAAGGCTCAGATCACCAGAGAGGTGGAGAGTTGTCTCCCGATGACGGTTCCGGTTCACGTACGTCTGCGACAACAGACTCCCTTCCCACCTCTGGACGCCAGGGCTGAACCCTCTGGTTCCAGGGCGGGGCAGGACACACTTTCCCGGGGGCTTCCCAAGGGGTCCGTTCCTCCCCCATGCCGGGAGAGGGAGTCTTCCTCATCATCATCTTCTTCCTCCTCGGACGACTTCAGTTGTTCTGAGCCGAACGACTAGCCACACTCTCTTTGTAAGCCCAGGCCAAGGGCTCCTCCGAAGTCCCCTCCTGAGAATCCTTCTTTTACGGAGTTGCTGCACAAAATCTGGGAGGTTCATAAGTGGCATTCCTTGGAGCCGGATCCCCAGCGTAAGAAACTCACTGAGCATCTGGATTTGCCCGTGACAGCTCCCACCTTGGTGCCACCCTGGATTGAGCCTCATGCCGATCTTGTTTCCATTATGTGGAAGCAGCCGTCAGCTTTAGCCCCACTTCCTCGGAAGTTGAACAGGCTGTATCAGGCTCCCGAGGGTGTTGACTTTTTAGATTCTCACCCTCAAGCTGATTCGGTCGTGATTAGCACCACTCATGGCCGGACAGCTAACCCGAAACATCTGAGCTCGTCTCCACCTGACAAAGAATCCCATCTTCTGGACCAGTACGGGAAGAAGATCTATGCTTCTTTCACTCTGGGTATTAGGGCCCTAAATTATGTCGGTCACATGGAGGATTACCAGAAGGCAATTCTTAGTGAGGTGGAATCCAAATTGGACTCCCTTCCGGACTCTCAAGTCAAACAGGAAGTGGCTGACCTCGTCCGCCCTGCATGTTCGGCCAGTCGGCACATGCTTTGTGCTACTTACAATGCAATGGACACTGCTGGTAGGAGCTCCGCTTTCACCGTAGGCTTACGGCGTCATGCCCGGCTCCGTGTGTCAGGGTTGGTCCCGAAAGTGCAGTCCACTTTTCAGGAAGCGGCCTTCCGGGGTTCGGTGCTGTTCAGTGGTGATGTCAAGGACATTATCACCAATCTGCAGGAGAGGGGGACTGCACTGAAGTCTGTGGACTCCATGTATCATCCCCATCAAACGTAACGCCGTCCCTTTTGCAGACTGAATCGGCCAAAGGTGAAACCCCAGGGAAAGTGGGCCGCTAAACGCCGGGCCCCTCCAGCTGACAAGCTCCCTCCGCCCAAAAAAGCAGCGGGTGCTTCAGCTGTGACACTGCCCCACACCACCTGACTCCTTTCCTCTCCTACAGCCTCTGGGCCTTCCGGAGCAACCGGTAGGAGGGAGGTTTTCCCTCCACCTCCCGGGCTGGGAGAGGATAACTTCAGATTCCTGGGTGCTCCAGCTGATCGCAGAAGGACACTCAACAGAGTTGCTCCAGAAACCACCTCGTCACCCTCCCCCAAGGTCGTCATACTCTCGGGAACACCTTCTTCTGGTCCAGGAAGAGATTTCAGCACTTTTCCTGAAGGAGGCGATGGTGCCCGTCCCCCTTTCTCTTTAGGGAATGGGTTACTATTCCCACTTCTTCCCGGTCCCGAAGAAAGACAGGAGATGTAAGGCCGATTTCGACCTCAGTTCCCTGAACTTATTCGTGGAGTACAAGAGGTTCAGGATGCTCTCCCTGCAGGGTCTCCTGCCCCTCGTTCGGCCGGGACTGGCTATGCGTTCTGGGTATGCAGGATGCTTACCTGCACATCCCTATCCGCCCGTCTCACCGCAGATACCTCCATTTTGCTTTCCAGGGGGACCACAACCAGTTCAAGGCCCTCCCATTTGGTCTTTCCTCAGCACCCCGGGTGTTCACCAAATGCCTTTCGGTGGTAGCGGCCTACCTGCATACCCAGGGGGTGCAGGTTTTCCCTACCTGGACGATTGGCTGCTGGCGGCCCCGTCCAGGAAGGATCTCCTGTGCTTCCTTTCCCTTACCCAGGGGATGTTTTTCTCCCTGGGCATCACCATCAACCACTCCAAGTCCCACTTGATCCTAACCCAGAGGCTCCAGTTTATCGGGGCGATCCTGGACACGACCTCTGGCAGGGCGTTCCTGCCACCGGACAGGGCGGCCACACTCCAGGCTCAGGTCAGCCTGCTGTCCAGCCGCAGGCGGGTCAGTGCCAGGTCGGTCCTTTCGCCTCCTCAGGCTTATGGCAGCTGCAATCCCAACAGTCCTTCGCGCTCAGCTCCACATGAGGATCTCTCAGTGGACGCTTCGGTCTCCGTGGGATCAGTTGGTGGACGACCTGGACCAGCTTGTCCTAGTCTCCTCCCCCATGGTTCGGGACTTGCAGTGGTGGATGGTTCAGGAGAACCTGTGTCTGGGAGTTACCTTCTGTCTTTCTCCCTCCTCCCAGACTCTGACCACAGACGCCTCGGGCAAGGTTGGGAGGCCATCTCGGACCTCACAGGACCCAGGGCTCCTGGTCAAGCTCGAGAAAATGCTTCACATCAATGTGCTCGAGAGCTTGGGCAGTCTTTATGCTCTTCAAGCTCTGCATCTGCATCTCCTTCCCGCTACTTAGCCGTACAGACGGACAATATGTGTGGTATGGTACATCAGCAAACAGGAGGACTTGTTCCTACCTCTTTGCAGGGAAGCGATGAGTTTGGGATTGGGCAGTACAGCACAACCTCCACCTCATGGCAATTCACGTCCCAGGGGTTGAGAACACCTTAGCAGACAAACTCAGTCGCTCGTCTGCTCAAGCTCACGAGTGGGAATTGGATCAGGGGGTCTTAGACGATATCTTCCTATGTTGGGGAACACCACAGGTGGACCTGTTCGCCTCACCTCTGGACGCAAAGCTTCCCGACTTCTGCTTGCTCGCTGCAGAGCATGGCAGTTTTTGGAGAGACGCTCTCTCTCTAGATTGGAAGGACAGATTCGTCTATGCTTTCCCGCCCCGATACCTTTGATTCCGAGAATCTTACAGAAACTCGGTTCAGAAGGAGCACGAATGATACTGATTGCTCCTTTCTGGCCCAGGCAAGTTTGGTGCTCTATTCTGCAACAATACTCAGAGGAACCTCCTCTTCCTCTGTCGTGACTTTTACTGACCCAGGATCAGGGGACCCTGGTCCATCCAGGTCTCAAGTCCCTTCAACTGGACGCATGGCTCCTGTAGAAGTAGCTCAAGCCCGATTTGGGGTTTCACCCCGAGTGGCTGAGATTCTGGTGGAGGCTAGAAAATCCTCCACTAGGTCTACCTATGCCATGAAATGGAAATGGTTCACAATCTGGGCCCCTTCAAAAGATTTTGAGCCTTTCTCATGCTCTGTTGGATGGCTGCTGGATTACCTGTGCCACCCCTTTGATCTGGGTCTCAGTCACTCGAGCTTGAAGGTACACATGGCGGCCATTTCGGCCTACCATGTCCCTTTTGCAGACAGGATGTTTGCTCAGCTGGAGGCCTCTAAGACATTCCTTA
The DNA here is from genome assembly GCA_016271365.2 of Neoceratodus forsteri. Taxonomy (NCBI): domain Eukaryota; kingdom Metazoa; phylum Chordata; order Ceratodontiformes; family Ceratodontidae; genus Neoceratodus; species Neoceratodus forsteri. Next base: position 353,312,979 of record CM057454.1, on the reverse strand, counting down.
GAGGGGGTTCTCCACTTGAGACCCCCTATCCGGGTTCCTGCCCCTCCTTGGGATTTGAATTTCATCCTCGAGAAGCTTACTCTGCCTCCTTTCGAACCGGGAGCCTCAGCAGACATGAAGTTCCTCTCATGGAAGACTCTCTTCCTAGTGGATATTACTTCTGCTCGGAGGATTTCCGAGCTCCAGGCCCTAATGTGTAAAATCCCGTATTTGATTTTTCACAAGGGACGTGTGGCACTGCGCACTAACCCTAAGTTTCTCCCCAAGGTGATAGCGGAATCTACATTGAACCAGTCCATAGAGTTACCTGCTTTCTTTATGCAACACTCCAATCAAGGGGAGTATCTCTTACACACTCTGGACGTTCACCGAATTCTGAGATACTGCACTAACAGAACAAAAGATCTCAGAAAGACTGATCAATTGTTTGCCTTCTCTTTTGTGGGCAGAAGAGACAATGCTGTTTCTAAGCAATGCCTGTCCAAATGGTTGGCTCATTGCATCACTTTCTGCTATGACAAGTATAACAAGACCCTTCTGGGTCAAGTGAAAGGCCATTCCACCAGAGGAGTCGCTGCCTCAGCGGCTTGTTTCAAGAATGTGTCAGCGGTGGACATCTGTGCTGCCACCACTTGGACTTCCGTCCATACCTTTACAAAACATTACAGTTTGGATATTGCCTCTCACCATAGAGCAGGCTTCGGGCTTGGTGTTTTGTAAGGCCTCCTTTCCTAAGGCCTTCACAGCTAGAGGATCTTCTTTGAGTAGCTTTCCTCCTCCCGTTTGCTTCTTCTTGTTCGACTGCTTGGGACTCAGTACTATATGTAATTACCTACTGCAAGAGCCCTCTCGAAGTAAGATAGTACAGTTACATAAGAACTTACCCTAACAGTAGATCTTCGAGAGAGGCTCTTGCAGTAGGTAATACCTTCCTGCCCTCCATCCCCCTAAGCTTTTTAGCTCCTTTTCCAGGTTGGAAATATCTGCTTCTCTCTGCTCACCCTTTTGGGCCTTTGGCGGGAAAGAACTGGAAGGCGGGCTTGGGGGACCGCCCCTTTATACTGACGTCGTATGACGGTCACCTGGCGTGGGGGCGGTCCCCCGCCAGAGACTGCTAGCTAGAAATTTTTCCGTGGGGTCCTGACACCTGACTGCATTAGTCCTATATGTAATTACCTACTGCAAGAGCCTCTCTCGAACATCTACTGTTACGGTAAGTTCTTACGTAACTGTACTTTCTCCAGCCAAGAGTTGAAGTCCCTGACATGGAGGTTAATAGCCTCCCCCTTGCCATGGACAGGCAGCCCCTCCAAGAAGGTCACAGAACTTGCTATTTGCCTAATGCCCTTCCCCAGCTTCCTGAACTCCTACAGTACTGCACCCTTTCTACCCTGCCTCGTCCCTAGCCAGGTCATTTGTCCCCAGATGGGCAATGACATCAGTGAATAGAATGGACACGTAGGAATGTATTAAATGTATGTTATTTATTTATTTATTTATTTAAACAGTTTCACCAGGATGGGCATGCTGAGCTGGGAGCTTGTTCCCAGATGCATCCTGGGGAAAAGGGAAGTTGTTACATGGGGGATTTTGGCATGATGGCATAACATATGCAAGTTGAATACCAATTACAGAGCAGGTTAGAGTATGGCTTAAACACAGAGATAAAAAATCATTTAGAACGTTAACATACAGTCAGGAAACAGTCAGCAGTCCATATACAGAATAGACAAAAATCACGAAGTTAGTAAACATAATAAGTCTGCAGTCAGTTACAGAGCATTCACACAACTCCAGTTATTAGACATTTGAGAGATGCAAGTAAAGTGCATGGTAATTAAGACGAAACATAAGTGCCTGATCACCTGGATGCCCACTAGGAAAGTCAGAGGGGGCCGGGGGGATATTAGGAGCAATTGCAGGAAGGGGAGATGAGGCTTCTGAGGTGGTTTAAGAGGACCGGGGGGGGGGGGCTTGGCGAATGGCAAGGGGGAGTGAGTTCCAGATTTTAGGAAAGCAGTGGCTGAATGTGGCTTTGCCGATGGTCATGGAGACTGGAGGGACTACTAGGGTAGGAGCATTTGAGCTTCTGAGAGTATAGGAGTGTATGGGGGATGGGAGAGGGAGGCAGAGAGGTAGGAGGGTAGGGAACCAAACCAGAATTTGCCAGTGAAGCTGGCACATTGGGCATGGTGTCTGTCCACAAGAGAGGGAGAGGAGAGATGTTTATACATAGAGCAGTGATGAGTGTGAGGGGGACAGTTGAGAGCATAGCGACGGAAAGAATTGGAGAGTGTCCAGACTGGCAAGGGTTGTGAATCGGGCAGCACTGTAGGCAATGTTCCCATAGTCGAACATTAAGAGGATCTTTCTCTGTATGATAGCATGGCGTGGCGTGCAGGTAGTGGGATATAGTCACGGTTCCTGTATAGTGCACTTCAGCTTGGGGTGCAGCTTTTTGACTATAGTATCCACATGGTCAGAGAACTTTAGATGCTGGTCAAGCCAGATACCTAGGTACCTGAAGATGGTAACATCCTCCAGAGGGGAGTTGCCCAGGGTACAGAATGTGGGAAGGGGTGGGAGCCTAGAGAATCTTTGCCTTGAGAAGTCATGAAGACTGTCTTCTTGGCATTGAGGAAAAGCTGATTTGTGCGAAGCCAGAGCTGAACTTGGTGATAGTCGAGCTGGAGTCTGTACGCCACATCATCAGTGGAGGGGCCTGCTGTGAAAAGAACCGTGTCATCCGCATACATCTGAATGGATGCGGAGGAGCATATGGAGGGGATATCGTGAAGGAAGATGGAAAAAAGTAGAGGGCCTAGCACAGATCCTTATTGATCCCTGTGGATATAGGCAGGGAAGGGGAGAGGGCATCACTAATTTTGACTACCTGAAACCTACCCATGAGGTAAGAGCGGAACCAGCCAGTGGCTGAGTCAGAGAGGCCTGGAGCTTGGCTAATAATAGGGGGTGGGAGACTGCGTCAAACACCTTGGCTAGATCAATGAAAATGGCGGAGATGACGAGGCCGTGATCCATACCATTGTGGATGGAGTCGGTGATGAGTAGGGAGGTGGTAGTGGAGGGGTTCTTGCGGAAACCAGATTGGTAGTCGGTGAAGAAGTGATGAGGAGTGAAGATAGGGAGAGAGTTGAGCTAAGGCAATTAGTTCTTGCGTTTTGGAGAAGATAGGGAGGAGAGTGATGGGCCAGTAGTTGTTAGTAGCAGATGGATCGCCACCTTTTGGGAGAGGAATAACAGTGGCAGTCTTCCAGTCAGCAGGGATGGACTAACAGGAAAAAGAAAGGTTTAGGAGGTCAGCCAGAGAAGAGTAGATTGCAGGAGCAGAGAGATAGAGGAGCTTGCTATCCAGGCCATCAGGACTCTTACCCTTGGAGGGGTTGAGGGCAAGAAGGACTTTGGTGATGGCAGATGGGGTTACAGGAGAGAAAGAAAATAGGGGGAAGGAGGCAGATGTCTGCCATGCAGAATGTCGGAGAGGAAGAGCAGAGGGTCAAGTGGCAAGGAGAGAGGAGGCACAGGTGGTAAAAAAGGAATTAAACTCTGAGGCGACGGAGGAGGGGTTGAAAATCATGGTGTCACCCACTTTGAGGATTGGCAAGGAAGGTTGGGTGGGAGGGGAGAAGAGATTATGGACAACCTTCCAAAATTTAGATGGGTGACCAATGTTGGCATTGAAGGCGGATGTAAAATACTCCGCTTTAACAAGCCTTACTGACCTGGTACAGGAGTTGCGGAGATAATGCCATCTCTGTAGGGCCGTGGGGGATGGGTTACTTTTTTTTCAGTCCAGGTTATATCACGCATGCGCAAGCAGACTATGAGTTCAGCCATGATCCAAGGGAGGTGGGCACCCTTTACTCTTGTCCGGCGTTGACTGGGGAACATGGCATATCCCATATTTCTAGGAATTTAGTCTTGAAGTAGGTTAGAGTGGAGTCAGTGGAGGAGGCCAAATAGAAAGAGGACCAATCGGTATGACATAGGTCCCAGTGCAGGGGAGAGAGTTCCAGGGATCTGAAGGAGCATATAAGCAGCGTTTTGGGGGGCTTTGGGATGGTGAATCTTGCATACGCAATAGGTAAGGAGGTGGTCACTTAGTGCGTCTGGCAAGATGCCCGCCTTAATGATATGGTGAGGGTGGGATGTGAGTACCCAATTGATGAGGGAATGGTTAAGGGTTTTGGGGTTTGTATGTAATTGGGTTTATTTAAATGGGGTATTTAAACACTGCCTTCTGCACAAATACATGCCCCCTGAGGAAGCCCCATTAGAAGGATGATATGTAGGGGTAACAGCACTGCGTCAGTTTGTATGGCCTGCATGGCTATTTAATCAATTTATTATCAGCATTACTTTCTATGGTGTGTGCTCCACTTTTCTTTACGTTATGCCGAGGCATACACATTGGCAAGACAACTTTTTGTGAGTGGCTGTTCTAAGACTTTGTTTGCTTTGTACTTAGTCTTTGGACTGTTCCCCTCAAATGAGTCAGTAGTCTGTCTGAGCATGAACAGTGTTTCAAACAACTTGAAGTCTTGCTGTATTCTGACAAGTGCTGTTAGCCCCAGCCTTTAAACTGCCCCGGAGAACAAAGGGTTAATATTTCTATGCAGAGCATAGAATGCTGAGCTTGAGTTCGGTTGATGTCTGTCTGTTTCCCTTTGAAAACTAACTGTCAGATTCTTTACTCCACCTCACTGAACAGTCGCTCAGGAGATTTCTCCTGCAGCTGGGTTCCAAAGTCGGTTGAAGTGTCGTTTTTTTGTCGGTTTCTAACCAAAAAAGTTTTCCGCTTAGTCGGTTCAGTCTCTGTCTGTAGTACCGTGAGTACTAGATAGGTTTTGTACTGTGTTTTCTGTGTGGAACTTGTAAAAAGTGTAGATTGGTTTGGCTGAACCGATCGTTTGTTTAATTCTTGTGTTAACTTTAGTGTGTGGTTACCGGTCCTTATCGGTTCTAAAAAAAAAAAAAACAAAACGTGTGTTGTTACATTTTTTTCCAAGACCCGTAACATGGTTAGGAACCGATAAGGGAGTCTTGCCTGGTGGTTGCCAAAAAAAGGGTAAGTTTAGTTAGGTTAGCCATGTCTGAGAAACCCAAGAAAAAAAACGGGCCCACTGGGTTTCAACACTGCAGTGAGTGTGGGGAGGTCTTTGTTAAGGCCGATCTCCACACCATCTGTGTTTATTGTCTGGGGCTTGAACACCTCGATTCAGACTGCCAAATTTGCAAAAATGTTCCAGAATCTACCCTTGAAAAGAGATTAGGTAGACTGAGGGAAAAGGAGGCCGAGAAGTCCGCTGACCCGGATGGCCAGCCTGGTTCAGTTCCGACCGAACCAGAAGGAGTGCCCTCTGACCAGGGCGATACTTCTTTGGGCAAAAGGAGAGCCGATCCTGAGGGGTTGGTCTCCGACTAAAAGAAAGCGCAAAGAAAAATCGTCCGCTTCGGATCCAGAAGTCCATGTTCCGACCGCCGAAGAAATAGCCAGAGCGATTCAGATTGTGGAATCGCTTCGCCCGGTTCCGACCGATCCGGCAACTTTTGGAAGGGGCTCGGTTCAGTTGGTTCCCCGTGGTTCACGACTATACTCTTGAAGAATTTTATGAACCGGAGTTTGAGGAGGAAGGGGAGTTTGAAGATGGTGATAGCGAAAGTCTAGATGTGCCTGTGGAGCCGGACATCTCCCCAGACAGACCTTCAGGTGTATCCCCTCCTAGGCTTTCTGAGTCCCCTTCCCACTTTATGTTCTTCAGAAAGGTGGCTGAGACCCTCCAGCTTCCTATGGAAGAGGCAATGGAGGATCAGGAGGAGCCTGATTTTGTAGGAATGATGGACATCCCAGAGTCCAGGAGACTGTCTGTTCCCCTCCACAAATCTTTTGGGAAACAGACACAGAAAATTGTAAAGTCTCCCAATTCTGTACCTCCTGTGGACAGAAGAATGGACAAGAGGTATACACTCTCAGGCTCAGATACAGAGTTTTTATATCAGCAATGCAGCCATGTTGGGGTTGTGCAGGCTGCTGCCTGTGATAAGCCAAGCATTCCCTTGGCTTCACACACCCCCAGACAAAGACTCCAGGAAGATTGATGCCATGGCAAAAAAGCTGTACACAGCATCTTCCTTGGGACTCAGACAGGCAAATTATATGGCCCATACAGCCAGGTACCAGAAGTCCAGGTGGGACACTGTACTGGCACTGGCTAAACAGGCCTCCGCCCAGCTAGCCAAGGAGCTGGAGGCAGTGGCTGCAGATGGGATTGAGGCATCCAAAGTTCAGTTTCATGCTGCTGTGGACTCCAGTGATGTGTCATCAAGAGTCATGGCTATATCTGTGGCTCTTCGGAGAATGGCTTTGCTCAGATGTACTAGCCTCTCGCAGGATATCCAGGCTAAGGCCATGGATTTTCCTGTAGTGGGTATTTCTCTGTTTGGGGAACAGACAGAGAATTACATGAAGAAAATGGATGAGTACAGGACCACCTACAGGAGTGCTCAGGCCAAGGAGAGGCAGGCAACTCCTCAAAGGCAGCAGTCTTGGGGCAGGCCTTTCATAGGCCTTTTTACCAGGCACAGGCCTCTTCTCCTTTTTCACAGAGGGGGTTCTTCAGAGGGAGAGGCAGAAGGGGGATGAGCAGGGCTGCATCCACTCCTCAGCCTAAGGCCCCTGCCAAGCAGACACCCTGATGGGCCTGCCCGGTCGACTCTCCTATTCCAGTAGGCAGGCTGGTTACTCTGTCCAGGACTGGATGTCTGTTACATCAGACAAGTGGGTCCTGGAAGTAGTAGCTGGGACTGGTTCTCAGCCTCAGAAAATTTCCAAAGATGAGAGCCAGATCTTTTCCACCTGCAAATCTCTCAGAACCTTGCCCCAGAGGCAGAGGTTTCATCTCTGCTGACCTTAAGAGCCATAGAGAGAGTACCTACCGTACACTGGGGCAAAGGGCTGTACTCCAGGTACTTCCTTACCCCAAAATAGACAGGGGAGTGGTGACCCATTCTAGACCTAAGATACCTAAACAAACGTCTTTTAAAACCAAAGTTCAAGATGGTAACTCTGGGAATAATCCTTCCCTCTCTAAGGCCAGGAGACTGGCTAGCCTCCCTGGACCTCAAAGATGCCTACTTTCACATTCCCATCAGGTGCTCACACAGAAAATACCTCAGGTTCGAGTTGCCTTCAGGCCACTATCAGTTCAGAGCAATGCCCTTTGGCCTAACCTCAGCCCAAGGGTTTTCACAAAGTGCCTGGCACTGTTTCTAAGAAGGCAAAATATTTCCATTTTTCCATATCTGGACGATTGGCTAATAGTGGGCCAGTCTCCAGACCAAGTCCAGTCTCACCTGCAAGTGACTCAGCAAGTGCTCACTTCTCTAGGATTTCTTCTCAACCTTCCCAAGTCAGTTCTCGAACCAGTCCAGCTTCTTAACTTTATAGGGGCAGAACTGGACACAGTCAGAGCAAGAGCCTTTCTTCCCTTGGAAAGGGCAAGGGTTCTTACAGAACTAGCCTCTTCCTTCAGCCTTCAGGTATCTCGACCAGCAAGGCATTTCCTCCAGCTCTTGGGCCACATGGCAGCTTCAACAGAAGTGGTCCAAGGGGCAAGATTCCAGATGAGGGATATTCGGTTCCATCTGAGGCCTTTTTGGTCTCAGAGGAAGGATTCCCTTACCAAACTGATCCCAATGACTCTGACCTTGATCCAAGCCCTTCAGTGGTGGCAGGATCAGGACAGTTTAAGACAAGGGGTCCCATTTGCCACTCGGTCTCATTCAGTGGTCCTTACCACGGATGCTTCTCTTCTGGGCTGGGGAGCCCATCTGGGGGCCCTCACTGCCCAGGGACTGTGGTCCCCCCAAGAATCCCATCTCCATATCGATCTCCTAGAACTCAGGGCAGTTTTTCTGGTCCTGAAAGCTTTCTCTGTCAGTGCAGAACAAGGTGGTTCAGGTCAGAACAGACAACACCACCACCATGTGGTACAACAGCAAGCAGGGAGGCACTCGGTCCATGACCTTGTGCACGGAAGCCATGAAATTGTGGTCCCTGGCTTATTCCCTGCAAACCTCTCTGATAGCAGCTTACCTTCCAGAGAAGGACAATGTGCTAGCAGATGCACTGAGCAGGATCTCTCAGGGCCATCACGAATGGTCCCTGGACCCTCAGGTGTTGAAAGTGATTTTTTCAAGGTGGGGCACTCTAGAGATGGATCTCTTGCAGCCCCAGACAATCACCAACTTCTTCTCTTTTGTTGCAGACCCCCAGTCTTGGGCTCAGTCCCCCTGGATACTCTGATTCTGAATTGGGAAGGGAAATTCCTATATGCCTTCCCACTCCTGTTCAAAGTTTTAGTCAAAATAAGGTCTCAACCTTGCAAAGTGATTCTGATTGCTCCAGATTGGGCCAGACAGCCTTGGTACACCTATTGTTGTCCCTAGCAGTCCATCCTCTCCTGTCTCTCCCCAGGAATTACAACATGTTAACATCCTCTCGGGAGGATTTGGTACCCCAATCTTCAGTCTCTCAATCTCAAGGCATGGCTCTTGAAGAGTTAGAGTTTGCAGATTTGCATCTTTCTCAGGGGGCTCTGGATATTCTCAAAGCTTCTTGAAAGCCCTCCACCAGAAAGACTTATAACTCCAAATGGAAGAGATTCAGCATTTGGTGTTCTAAGAAGCTTATTTCCCCAGAGCCTACGGTTCTGGATTATATGGTCTATCTTAATGGCCGAGGCCTCAGACCAGCTACTCTGAAGGTACACTTGTCAGCTGTTTCTGCGTTTCTGTCAGTGGGGAAGTCTTCCTCACTATCTTCTCATCCTGTGTTTTGTAAATTTTTTAAAGGATTGCTTCACACCAATCCTACCTTTAGAGCCCCTGCCTGTGCCTGGGATTTGAATGTTTGCAATGCTCAACTTATGCAACCTCCTTTTGAGCCTGTGTCCTCAGCAGAGCTTAAGTACTTGACTTGGAAAACTGTGTTCTTGGTAGTCATTTCCTCTGCCAGGCGTATCAGTGAATTGCAAGCCCTGTTAGTGGAACCTGATTTTATCTCCTTTCACAGGGATAAAGTGGTCCTTAGAACCAGTAGAAGGTTCTTGCCCAAAGTGGTTTCAGATTTCCACTTGAATCAGTCTGTCTCTCCCTGTTTTCTTCACCGATCATTCATCTTCAGGAGAGAGGAGGCTACATAGTTTAGATGTTAAAAGAGCCCTTAGTTACTACATAGAGCGTACCAAGGGTCACAGGTTTGATTCTGTGATCGCAAATTCTCACTGTAAGTATTACCTGAGCAGCCACTCCCGTCGTCACGGGGCAAAAACCACACCACTGGGTTTTGTCTTAACGTCGCTTTATTTGATCAAATATCTCACACATGCATGTGGGACTTCTACAAAGGAGAATAGTCATTGATTAAAGTTTACAGCAGCTTTTATAAGCTAGATTTTGCACGTCTTATCTTGAAAAATACTAACATTTCAGTATGAGCCAATCATCAAACAGCATAACAAGTTTTCAGCAATGTAACAGAAAAAAAAGAAAAACACGTTAATTTGTATGAGGTACTTTTCCATTACTGCTTGATACATATGCCTGGGTCAAGCTGACCTGAGAGAGACAATGAGTTTCACTCACACCATAGCAACGTACAGCTTATCTTCAATGCCACTACGTGCTGTTATTATATTTTGCCCAGGCATGTTCCATCTCTATATTTGTCCAAGCCTGCTATCCAGGCTGGTACAACCAGTTCTGCTCAGTTTTATCTAGTTTTCTGTTTTCCCAAATGTACCTCAAGTAACCTCAGTACAAATTCTATAACCCTTAAAAAAAAAAACATGAACTCAGAAATTTCTACTACATTCATTATTACTTTGTTACAGCATGGCTTTTAAAGCAAGCATAACTTCAAGGCATATTATAGCAAATATAGCTTTAGGATAATTCAAAGAAGCATATATAAAAATTCCCTCACAACTCCCTCCAGTTGTTTCTCACTTATGGAGAAGTGGGAAAGGGCAAGCCTGCCACCAAGAGAACTATTGCCAGGTGGATTGTGTCTTGTATACAATTCTGCTATGAAAAATTAGGAAAGATTCCACCCTCAGGCCTGAGGGCTCACTCTACAAGAGGTACAGCTGCTTCCCTGGCTGCTGCCAGGGATATCCCTCTCTTAGAAATGTGTCACACAGCCACCTGGAAAACAGTCCATACCTTTACCAAGCATTACTCTCTGGATATCAAGGGTAGGAATGATGCTCGGTTTGGCACAGCAGTACTTCAGAGCCTATTCCCAAAGTAGGTTCTGTCCCTCCTCCATGGAGGTACTGCTTGGTAGTCTGCACTTGTCAGAATACAGCAAGACTTCAAGTTGTTTGAAGAAAAAAATACTCACCTTAGTAATTATGTTTCTTCTATTGGAGTCTTGCTGTATTCTGACCTGCCTCCCCTCTCAGAACCTGGTTTTGGGAAGTGGGTGGGCAGGTGCAGTGTTGCACCTCAGGAGTGCTCCTTTTACACCCACATCTTTTGTTTGGGTGTTTATTTTATTATATTCCTGTTTGGTTTGGGTTTTGAGTTTTGGGTTTCCGGACTCGAATCTTCTTTTGGTAATCCAAAACTTTTTGTTGCCAGTTGGCTATTAAATTTTTTTTTACAATTTCCACATAAAATAGCTATTAGGGTTTTGCTCGTAAGAATCTGACGGTTAATTTTCAAAGGGAAACAGACAAGACAACAACCGAGCTGGAGCTTAGCATTCTATGCTCTGCATAGAAATAATTAACCCTTTGTTCTCCAGGGCAGTTTAAAGGCTGGGGCTAACTGCACTTGTCAGAATACAGCAAGACTCCAATAGAAGAAACATAGTTACTAAGGTGAGTAATGTTTTCATTCGGCTGCTGATCTTTGAAAGCTGCTGCATGTTAAACATTGTTGCTTCTCATTTGAAGTAGCTATAGCTTATTAAATGCAGCTGCTTACTAACAGAAAACTGCTGTAGAGCTACACAATTAAATCAACAAACATTTACTAAAACAAGTATGGACTCAAGTTCTCTGCTAATAGTGAAAAACGTGCTTCTCTGATTGACATAGTGATTTCCAGTGGGCAGTGCTCTCAGCTTGTAGCTTTAAGCATTATAGCCCATTTTATGCTAATTTTTATGTTTTCTTGTGCGCATGCTCAAAGCGAACACATTGATGGTGCACAGGAAGTGTAGGGAGCTGTTGAGGTGTGTTCTGTATATGTCAATAAATGTAAAACTCCAGAAGCTTAGCTACTCAAAAGCCAGTGTTGAGCTGGCTGATGAGCGTAAAATTTGTAGTTCAAAAGGTACAGCCCCACCTGTCACACTGTTTTTTCTTGCATTAACCAGCTAACAGACATAATCAGTAAAGCAAAATGGTGCTATGCTCTTGAGCAGTAAAAAGAAGTTGGAGGGGCACAGATGCTCCCAAAAAGGCTGCTTTTATTCAGCACAGTGAATTAGTGACATAGCCACTCCAACAAATGTCAGTCACTTGGGAGGTATAGCCCCAGGGCTTCGTCACACAAGACTTTGTCAGGGGTCGGGGTTTCAGAGACTGCCAATCCCTCTTATACAAACAAATTAGTGACATCATTGCTTACATCATTACATTAAAAAAAAAAAAACATAAGTACAAAGTTCTCAAGTAAATTTGCCAGTGATACAGACTACATACTACTGTAGAACTTGAAATGTTCACTGTTAAATAATTTTTCCTATTTTCACTGAAACACCGATTTGCGTGAAAATAAATTTGCGCTAACTAGCATTTTTAGTATTTTTTCCATTATAGTGAATGTGGTGACTGTGGCTTAGTGCTAAAATTAATTTACTCAGTTATGGTTACATTTGTGTTTGTGCTAAATTTACTTAGCGTGTAAATAACTAGTTCTACAGTATTAGGCAAGTGCTTAACATAAAAGGACCAGTTAAGTAAAGTAAATAAATTGAAGCAAAGACAGACTAAAGCAACTCAGTTACAGAATAATACAGCAATCACCCGTCAGTAAATTTTGTCCTCTTAAGTAGCCCTGGGGATCCACTATAAAATTACCCCTGATCTGGGTGAAGATGGGGGAGAATGTGGAGTCATGTAACATCTTCCTGTAAGTGAAGCAGTAGAAGAAGGAGGTTAAAACAGCAAACGGACAATAGATGCAAGGTCACAAGATATTCTTTTCAAGGTTACCCTCAAAGTCTCACAGAAAAGGTTTTAAATCCCACGTTTCATTCAGTCCCCTAGAGTTGACAGTGTCCAGCAGAAAGATCCACATGCTTTCTCTTCTCTAAGTAGCATTCTGACACTGTCTCCCAAACCAGGTGGTTTAACACACCCAGTCCCATAAACGTCAGATCCTGGTCCGATTGTGGTGTTCCACAAAATGTCAACCAACGGGACTGTCCACCATTTTTTTTATTTCTAGTATTGCGGATATGCTCTTGTATGCACTCCTTTAGCATCCTAACTGTCCTGCCAGCATCAGGCAGTCCACAGCCATACCACAAAACATAGACCACGAAGGTGGTTCTGCATGAAGTGAATCACTAATTTCAACATGTGTAGTGTTTAAAGAGCACTCTTCTCAGCGCTGTGCTAAATGAACAGGAGGCTCCCTTACCTGAGTGGGAATGCCTCCATAGCAGTTGTGAAATTTTCTGTTAAGCCCCCTGAGGGAAGGGATGGGATCATATTTTGTCCCCGAGGGGGTAAGCCTCTCGATGCATTCCATTTCCTGATCTCTGACGCCGTCCCCGCGCATCCTGCTTTTGTGATGTCAGTATGTGACTAGCACAGGGATGTGGTCCATGCAAGTCTATGGAGCGTCATTTTAAAAGTTTTTACAATTTTAACCTGACTTGCAGTACAAATCTGAGTCAGTATTCAAGTAACAATACTCTTATTAGGTGACATTTTATAAGTAGGACATGAAAGTTTGCATTATCCAGGTGCAGGATGCTAGTTACACCACATCGGGAATACTGAAATCAGTTGTGCGCATCCTTCTTCTGACAGGGTACAAAGAAATTAGAAAATGCTTAGTGGAGAGCAACAAAAGTAATATAATCTGGAATGAGAGAATTTAGGAAAATAAACTAAAGTAGCTTGGGTTGTTCACACTGGAGGGAAGAAAGAGTAGGAATGTGAATGCTCTGGTTTATTAACTAATTGAGGAGGAAACATATAAATGTCTGCATTTGCAACACAGAGAGAGAAAAATACCAGAGGACATATGTGGCAACTACAGGGGGGATCTTTTAAGAAGAGATGTGTAGAACTACTTTTTCACACAGAGGGTACTGTGTTCCACTTACAATACAAAGTGACAGTTAAAACTATCACTATATAATCTACAGTATTTTATATTATGTTCTTTTATGTGTAGTTTATCCCTTGTGCACAGTAAAATGTTTTTATATGGTAAATGAATCGGAGTGTTTTCAAGGCTTTTTCAGTAAGCACAGAGATTTTTCATAACACTGTTGCTTAAAAAGGTCATTCAAAGAGCTTATTTCTTGTTTGATGACATAACCTAGTTTCTCTTGAATACAGCTTTTAAGTTGAGTATAGAGGATGTAGCATGCTTTGTGAGTGCATTTTAGCAGTGTTAATAGCTTTATGATGTAGTTCTTGCCTCTTAGCAGTGTTTTCTGTCTGTGTTTGGGAGGAAGGGGGGTCTGAGTGCTCCTGCACAATTTGAGAGAAGTCTTTGTTGAGGCAACAAGAGGAAGACACAGAGAAAGCATTGATCTTCTTCGAAGATATTTCTTCCCTTAAGCCGCACCTTTGGAACTATACCTGCATCAGTGCTTGGACGACAGGGGAACGTTTGCTAGCTGCGGGCTGCCCACAATAACATCACCCATCAGCATCTACATAAACATGGGAGGCCCCATCTCTCCTCATATCTTACTGCTGTCGACTGTACTTGTCAAACATGCTGTGGAAACAAATACACCTAGTCGTTGTTTATTATTCTCTTATATAGTAATCAGTAATAATTTAGTGATTCCGTTGACACTGTATGCTGCTGAAACCAATGACATTGTTCCGGTACTGCGAGTGTAGCGAAAAAATATACAAGTACAACAGCCTCGACGTGTGTCTGCTGTTTAGGCCTCTTTCACAACGTCAGGGATTCAATCAAGTGACAAGATGACGCAGGGAAAAAAAAAGGCATTCAAGAAGATTTTATTAGAAAAAACTCTAGCAGCCATGCAAAAAGCCCAGGGCCAGAAGGATGTGTCACCAGCCCCATTGAATGATTTGCAGCTGTCAAAGTCAAAAGACCATGAAAAAGAGAGGTCATGGTCAGGACATAAGCATAAACATAAGGATAGGGATAGATCAGCTTTCCTGGCAAGATTGTCATCACCGATGCGGCCTGTAGGAAGTCATTCTGCATCGTCATAGTCTGCTCCAGCAGCGGTGATGCCAGTCCCCCTGACCGTCAACCAGACGTAACAGTGTCAGAAATGTCAGCTATCTCCATGGATACTGCCACGTCATGGCCAGAGACCAGGATATAGAAAAATGGCAAGTGGAAGAAAGCGAACTGAAATGAAAACATTTTAGCTACTTGTGTCCGCCCCTCTGCCCAACTGGCAACCTGCACTGAAAATAAAAAAAACACGCAGACCTTTTAAAACAGCAGCAAAAGGCTGGATTAGGCAATTGAGCCAAGAAGTTTTTTTCGCACTACCGCTCCACTGTGACTGAACGGAAAAAGGTCGGGTGAGACTTAAAAAGAGACACTGAACTGTATAAATGCTCCTGCACTTTGTATGCACTGTTCAAATGTTCTTTGTTGTTCACTCAGTAAACGAAAAAGTTTTCTGCACCATAATTAATTGTGCTGCTATATTATTTAAGTGAAATGCTGACCGGAAGTGTTTGACACTGCTGAGCAGACTGCAGACTAGCAAACTCTCATTACTGGTATTTGTTTACAATTCTCCAGCCACCCTCTTTTTGTGGGAGGTGCAGTTTAAAGCCGCCTCTGAGTTATGGCCTTCGCGGCTGCAACTAAGAATATAAATATCTTTTAGTTTTTACTGGCACTGGTGGGAGGCCCCACACCAGGTTTTGAATCTTCTTCGGGGGATCAATCTCTAGGATTTCCTCAACTCCATGAGCCACCTCCTCCTAGTATTGAGTTAATTTTGGACATCCCCAGAATACACGCTCATGGGTAGCCCGCTGCTTACAGTCTCTCCAGCATTTATCAGAATAGGATGCATTAAAATGGACAGTGATCACTTGGGTTTTGAAGAACCTACTAATTACCTTCCAGCGGTGTTCCCGCCACCCATTAGAGGCCATGATCCTCTGTGTGAGGTGCCACGTAAGTCCCATTCTTTGTCCTTCAAGGCCACATCTGTTTCGATTTCCCACTTTTGTTGCACTGCTCTCCTTTGTGTGTTAGTTTTTGAGGGGCACGCATAACATAGAATTGAAACTAAGTGTTTTGCCTGAGTTTGTCCTTGAAAGCTACCCACCAATTCTCTTAGAGGGCCTAACTGTTCTTCTCATGCTTGTTTGGCCATTTTCTGTATAAGATAATACATAGCTTGTAAATAACAGCAAAAGTCGTGATTTGGAAGCTGAAAATCTGACTTAAGGTCTTGGAAAGGTCTCGCTACTCCTTCTCTTAGTAAGCCTCCTAAACTGTTTAAGTCCACTCTTTTCCACCTCTTATATGTCAGATCTACCCTGCCTGGGACAAACTCTTTGCTGCCCTGAGGGGTGTAAGATTAGATATCATTGGCTTTATTTCTTCTTGTAAGAGTAATTGGTACCATGCTTCCATGGTTGTCTGGGTCCATGGATTTTGGATGCTCCCTGTCTCTGCCCTGTCAAAATCATTAAAAACTAGATATCGTACTACCTCTGATCCGATCCGTCTAGGGTTACCCATCCAGGAATTCCTTCCAGATGTAAAACCGAGTATAGATGTTGTGCCTGATAGGCCCAATATTAGGACTTCAAATATGGAACCCACCACCCCCAAACACACACACCACATTTTTGTCCAATGTGAGAAATATCTAGGCAATGTGGGACTTTTGCCAGCCCAGATAAAGGTTGACTGTTGCCTTCTTAGTTTTCTTCAAGTGGTTTGAGGTATTGGAATGGGAAGGGATGCAGACAAATAGAACGGTCTAGGCAGCACGTTCATTCTCAGCACTTCCTTTCTTCCTGTTAAGGACAGGAGAAGCACATTCCAACTCTTAAGGTCTGGCTCCAGTGTGTTCAACAGGGGATCATGGTTCACTTTGAATAGTTCAGTTAATTGGGTAAGAATCTGAATCCCCAGTTACTGAAAGTGTGATTCCACCCACTTAAATGGACAGATTCTATTTAGCTCTGGTGTACTTCATCACTGAGCAACATTATTTCTGCTTTATCTTGGTTGGCTTTAAACCCAGACACCTGCCTGTGTTCCTGTAAGATTTCTAGAGTTCAAAGAATACCTTCTGTAGTGTTCCATATAAATAGCGTGCGTTATCTGCGTATAGCGCTATACAAGCTTCCTCTCCAAGCATCTTAAGTCCACCTTATGTGGGGGAGGTTCTAATTCTAATTGCTAGGGGTTCCTTTACGTCCCATTTATGCAAAATATTGATGTGGTAGATAGACCACAGCAACCTTGTGAGGGGTGTACCATTCTTAATCCCAGCCCTGACTCAGATTCTCACCTCGGATGCATCAGGATCTGGGTAGGGAGCACACCAGAGCCCTTAATCAAACTCAGGGATCTTGGACCCAGGTGGAAGCCAGATTGCACCTGGATGTCCTGGAGACGAGAACTGTTCTTCACAGTCTCCAGGGTTTTTCAATAGCATCTGAATCTGGGTCATCTGCTAGTGTAGACAGATAAAATCAGTGTTATGTGTTACATAAACAGACAAGGGGGGGGGGGACTCATTCCTATCCCCAGTATCAGGAAGCAATGAGAGTATTGTTCTGGGCACTGTAACATAGCATGGAATTATCAGCTATGTATCCCCAAGGGGTCTAAAACATCTTACACAAGCTAAGCAGATCACAGTCCAAGACTCATGAATGGGAACTGCTGCTCTCCGTGGTAGATGATCACTTCACAAGGTGGGGTCATCCAGAGCTGGACCTTACTGCATCCCCACACGATGCAAAACTGCAGTGTTTCTAACTGCTTGCCCCAGGGCCTGAATTTTTGGGGCGAGACATGGCCCTGTCTTGGAAAGGGAGGATCTCACTTCGAGGGAGCTCTTGCAGCAGATTACACCATAAGGACTCAAACTGGCAGGCACCAGGAACCCACGGAAAACTTCTGGCTAGCAGTCTATAGTGGGGGACTGCCTCCTGATGTCGGCCCGCCCCAAACATCCGCCTCTGGTATAAAAGGGGCAGTCCCCCAGCACCACCTCCAGTTGACTGCCATTTTCACTGTGTTACCCTGTTTTATTATTTTACTGATTTATCTTCTACTGTATTTCAGTACAATCAGCACATGTCGTCTTCTCCTTCCTCGTCTGTTGAACGGTGGTGAACGAAGTGCACTTGTGGCAAGCAGCTGCCCCACAAGGACAGCCATTTGGTGTGATTACTCTGCCTAGGCCCAAATCACAACATTGCCAGCACTGCCAAGAATTCAAGCAACACACCCGGTTTCACCACCAGAAAATCTTGGAATCCTTCCTACTGCAGCAAAACTTTTAACGATGGAGAAGGAGCTTCACCAGAGTACCTCCTCTTCCCTGGCCTCCCCTACTTTGGCAAGGGATTTGAAGAAGTCTTCAGGAAAGCACAAACACTGGGAGAAGCACAGGGAGACAACCCTGTCCGCTTCCTGCTATAGTTTCCCATGCAAGTCAGGCACCGACCATGGGTCTTCCTCCTGCGGGAGGTTGGCCCCTTACACTCTGTCAGCCCTCTCTCCATCCGGGCTGCCAGTGGTCGAATCACCCGCTCTCCTAACAGTCTCGGGCAGTGGTTTTTTTAGGCTTGGGTCTTGGACCTCAGCCTCTCAGCCCCTGAAGCTTAAGTCCATCCAGAACACAGGTGCTCAAGCCAGGTGTCTCGACTGGGTCTTCTTCAGGTGGCAGGTCTTTGCCCGTCGTCCTCCCGGTCAAGACGTCTACGAAGTTGGTTCCAAAGTTGGGGACCGATGTCAGTTCATGACACCCAGGGCATGCCACCTACCCCGTAAGAGTGACGCCTCTGCCTCGCTCAGGTGTCAGCTAGCTTACACAAGCTTCTCCCACCAGGCTGGCACCGGCTACCTCCCAAGGCTGGCTTCAGCCTACACCTGTTCCATTGACACCAGCGTTACCAGCGCCGACCCCGACAACAACGCAACCATCATCCCCAAATCCCCAACAGTTGCCAGCTGAATCTGCAGATTCTAGTTGGACCGACGCCAGATCTTTCAACCCCAGTCAGACCACCATGGGGTTCTTTACTTTGAGATCAGACACTGGTTAACCTGATGCCAGTGGAGCCAGTGCCAGGGTTACCAAATCATGATGAACCAAAGCCAGGACCTTCCAATCTTACCCCACAGATGCCAGTTCCCCCAGCCTCCCCCAGTTCCCACCCACAGAACTTAACGCACTTTTTGGGGCCTGGTGGGCATACTTCATGAACAAGGAGGCCCTGAAGGAGCCCCCAGCTCCAACCCTGAGGAACTCTTCCCCCAGTCCTCCTAAGGACCAGGCTGCTGCTAAGAAGGCTCCGATGCCAGCTCTGAGGGAGCCTATGCCACAGCCGGCACAGCCTGGCACAGGTCATTCTAGGTCTCATAAGCATAAGCCTCAGCACTCTCCCTCTCCTTCACCAGATTCAGGTGAGTCAGAGGGATATTCTTCTCCTCCTCGAACGATTATTCTGGACATTCAGATATCCCATCAGAGCTGGAGGAGCCCAAGGATACCCCGCAGTCTCCCCAAGACGACCCAACTTTCATGGATGTGATGAGGCACATCCAGACCCTCATGGGCTGGTACACTGAGAAAGTGGACCCCGAGCGATGTCGGCAAGCCACTTTCCTTCGCAAGCAGAATTCCTTGCCTCTAGTGGTCCCCATTCTCATAGACGCCTTCAAGGATGTCCAGTAGGACTACTTGGAAGCGACCTCTACATCGGTGACATCCAAAAAGGCAGCTCTTCGATATGGAGCCTTCTCAAAAGAGTCTGTGACTCAAAGGATTGTAATTCCGATTGTATCCAATAAATAAATTAAATAACGCCCCAAGGGATGAACCCTTCTAAGGGGAGCACACGGAGGCTGATTCGGTCATTATCAGTGTGGCCCATGACCATTCAAAATGACCCAGATACCTCAGTATTCTACTTCCTGATAAGGACTCTAGGCAGATAGACTATTTTGGCCAAAAGGTCTACTCCTTATCTGTTCCCTAAACTTCCTTGCCCACACGGTTCAGTATCAGAATGCCCTGTGGGAGAAGGCTTTTGAGGTGCCACAAACTCAGCTGGATCTCCTCAGGAAGGCTAAGCTGCTGCACCTTCTCAGTTCAGGCTCTGATGTGGGGACCCACATCCTCCGAGCTTCCTATGATACTACAGACTCTGCAGGAAGAGCCGTGGCTATGGGAATTTGCCTACACTGCCACTCGTGGCTTAGGGTTTCCGGGTTTGCCCTGGACGTCCAGTCTGAGATCTTGGACACTCCCTTTAGAGGTCCCGTCTTGTTTGGAGAGGATTCTCAAAATATAATCACTCGTCTCCAAGAGTCTGGTAAGGCTATCCGGTCAGTTCATCCCCTATATCGGTCTCAGCCTAAGCCTTTCCAGCAAAGGCCTTTTTGTTGCAACTCCAACCAGCATCCTAGAGGTCAGCAGCTCAGGGGTGCCTTTAAGAGAAATGCTACTTCCCAAGTTACAGGAGGTTCAGTGCCCAGAGCTCCTAGAACCTCACAGGCCATGTTGCCTGTCCCCAGCTCCTCTACCGGACTCATTACATGACCCCACTTCTTCAGCCGAGTCCCTGGGGGAGGTAGTGGGGGTCACTTCTCTCTTCACTGAGAGAGTTGGAGCAGAATAACCTTGGAACAGTGGGTTCTACAGTTAGTGGAACAAGGCCATACCCTAGAATTGTTGGAGATTCCTCTGGACAATTCTTCAGCTCCCTCACATTATCCCTAGGCCCATCTCGTTTGATCTAAGACGAGATACAAGCGCTTCTGCAAAAACAGGCCATCAAACCCATTCCACTAGCTCGGTGCGGGAAGGGATTTTACTCTCATTTCTTCCTGGTTCCAAAGAAGACAGGAGATCTGCACCCCATTCTGGACCTCAGCCACCTAAACAAATTTATAGAGTACAAGAGGTTCAGGATGGTCGCTCTTCCCTGCCTTCTCCCTTGCTTCATCAGGGGGATTGTCTTGGCTCCCTGGACATGCATGATGCTTACCTTCACATCTTGGTGTTTCCACCCCACAGGAGGTTCCTTTGCTTGTGTTTCCAAGGAAACCACTACCAGTTTCGGGCCCTGCCATTCAGCCTGTCCTCGGCCCCACAAGTCTTCATGAAGTGTCTTGCAGTGGTGGCAGCTGCCTTAAGGAGAAAAGGTCATTATCTCTTCCCTTACCTAGACGACCAGCTTCTGACAGCTCCTACCAAGGAGAAATTGCTCAGGACCACGGAGGACACTTTTTCTCTGTTTCGGGATCTAGGGATAACACTGAACCTTCCAAAATCATCCCCTTGGCCAAATCAAAAACTCCAGTACATTGGGGTGATCTTAGACACCGAGCAAGGCAAGCCCTTTCTTCCTCCCTCCAGACTGGTCTCGTTGTCTCAACAAGTTCCAGCCAGAACAGTTCTAAGACAGCTAGGACATATGGCAGAGGCCATTGCAATAGTACCCCTGGCTCGCTTGCACATGAGGGTGGCCCATTGGAACCTTCAGGTCCAATGGACCAGTGTTCAGATGACTTGGACCTCCCAGTGCCAGTATCCAACTTGGTGTGACAGACCATTATGTGGTGGCTGAATCCCTCCAACATTTCCAAGGCGTTCCCTTCTGGTCAGAGTCGCCTTGGCAAATTCTGACCACAGACACATCGGACTAGGGCTGGGGTGCCCATCTGGCAGACCATTAGACTCTGGGGACTTGGTCCCCATTGGAACATCATCTCTGTATCAACGCTTTGGAGATGCGAGCGATACTGTATGCTCTTCAAACCTTCCAGACACACCTACTCCCGGGTCTTCTCTTGATCCAGACAGACAACATACCCATGGTCTTTTATATAAACAAGCAAGAGGGCACACATTCTTACCCCCTTTGCCGAGAGGCAATGAGAGTATGGTATTGGGCCATAAAGCATCACCTGAGCTTGACTGCCGTGCGTGTTCCAGGCATTCAAACACTTTGGCCGACAGTCTAAACTGTTTCTGGTCCAAGGTTCATGAATGGGAACTTCTTCTAGCAGTGGCCGAAGATCTCTTTGACAGGTGGGGCTGCCTAGAACTGGACCTGTTCGCGTCCCCATCCAATGCAAAACTACCCAGTTTCTGCTTGCTAGATCCAGGGCCACGTGTTTTCTGGTGAGACGCTTTGTCCCTCTCCTGGACAGGGAGGTTTTTATACACCTTCCCTCCCTTTCACATCTACAGAGAGTTCTGCTCAAGTTGCATTCAGAAGAGGTGGAGATGGTTCTGATGGCTCCCTTCTGGCCTCTGCAGATTTGGTTTCCACTTCTCCAGCAGCTTGCAGTGGAACCCCCGATTCCCCAACCTCTGTGCTCTGTTCTGCTCTCATAGGAGCAGGGCACCCTGGTCCATCTGGATCTGAAGTCTCTGCACCTTCACGCACGGCTCCTGCAGACTTAGCAATTGCCCATTTTGGGGTTTCCCCTCAGGTTGCAGAGGTCCTAGTGGCTGCCAGAAAGCCGTTCACTAGATCTACTTATGCTATGAAGTGGAAGCGGTTCTGCATATGGGCCATCGCTCGTCAACTGGATCCCTTTACTTGTCTGGAGAATCTCATTTTAGAGTATCTCCTTTCCTTATCTAACTCAGACCTGAGTTACTCATCCATTAAGGTGCATCTTTCAGCCATGTCTGCGTACCATGCACCTATTGAAGGCAAGATCCTTGCACAGCTTTACCTATCCCACACATTCTTGTGGGGTATTGTGCATCTAAAACCTCCCATATGGGACCATGTCCCTCCTTGGGATCTATTGTTCATCTTAGAAAAACTTACATTCTAGGGACGTGGATATGTTGTTCAATCCACACTGTCTGGCAGGTTCCTTGCCACTTTAATTCTTGCCCAAAGGTCTTCAAGCTGGCTGCTCTCACCCACCCGGATGGTAAAACCCTCAGCTCCGCCCCATGACGCCAGATCTTCATTACCGCTTGGAAGCTCAGGTTCCCTTCTTAGCACTCTGCGTTTTAGGCCTGGATCCAAACTCTTCGGTTTTCCCAAAATTATTTTAAAGTTTTCTAGACTACAGTGTTCATCTTCCCTCGTGGCTGCGATGGACAAAATCCACTCCCGGCTTCCGTTGATGCCCTTGCGGGCAGAAGATGTCCCGTACCGATCCGCACTCCATGTGCATTTACTGCCTGGGCCTTGCCCACGATCCGCAGGCCTGCGATCTGTGCAAGTCCTTCTCAGCTTCGGTCTTAGAGGACTATGCTGCCAGACTACAACTTGGGCGTCCCAAGAGACGGTACCCGCTGGTGAAGTCAAAGGAGGCCTGTTGGGCGGTGTCTGTGGCTGCGGGCTCCGCGGAGCAGCTGGAGCAGTTGATCGCCCTCGAGGAGAAGGCGACCCAGGCCCCTTCATCTTCCTCCTCGGCTGCGGCGTTTATCCTGCTCTCCTTGGGCTTCTCCTACACTGCTTCCTTTAAGGAGCTTTGCCAGTCCTTCTCCACCAAGGGAGAAGGGCCATTGGGACATTCCAGTAGGTCGAAAAAAAAAAAGAACCAAAAGGTAAGTCCCACCATCGACATTCGTGGGAACGGGAGAGATCCCCTTCACCGGACCAACAACTCTCGACTTTGCTTGAGGTTGCGGCTAAGGCCGCTGGCTTCACGGTGTCCCCATCAGGTCAGCCGGCTGAGACATCTGTCAACACGGTCGAGATTTTCCTTGACCCGTTGGATGGTTTGTCGACTAGAGAAGCTGACAACCCTTCTTCACCGGTTCCCCCGGTGGTTACCGAGGACTTGCCCATGCCTCCTGTGCTGATGTCCCCAGTAAAGGACTCTGAACCAGGGGATGAGCGGGTTTCTCCGGCCCCCTCTTTGACCCACCCTCGACGACTCCGAAGGTCTCGGTCCTCTTCCAGGTTAGGTAGGTCCTGCCGACATCAGCGGTCTCTGTCTCAGCACCATGGAAAGTGGCGTCGCCGCTCATCCTCTTCATCCTCTTCAGAGGATAGGCTCCGATGTAAGTTACGCCAGTGCTACGAGGACATGATGTGACAGCAACTTTTGTTGACCGGTAACAAGCCGACTCCATCGCCTTCTCCGGCAGTTAAGTGGCTGTCACCAGAGTGACCGAAGCAGCCCCTCATGGTTATCAAGGAGCTGGCCCCGGCGCCGGTTGTTCTGCCGAAACCAGCTGCTCCGCCCATTGTGGTGGAACCACTGCCTCCTCAACCGAAGACTGGGGCCCCGACCAAGGATTCTTGGTCAGGTCAGGGCTTGCCCCACAGGTTGTCGGTCACCCTCACTCCCGATCGACCTTGGCAGGTGGAGGGTGGCTCAGGCGCTCTGCAGCTGTTTGCAGACTCCTCTGAGTCTGGTGATGACTCCTCCCTGTATTCCTGATCCATTGACCTGGAATCTGCAGGGGGTCAGTCAATGGATGAGAGCCCATCCTCGTTCTTGGGTATACTTCGACTCATCTCAGAGTCCACTAGGATGCAGCTCAAACCTGTTCAGAAACGGGCCAGGTCTTCCCTGCGGCCGAAGCCATTGTTGGCCCGGCCCTGGAGTTGTGGCAGCGGCCTGCATCTTGCCCCGCGCCTTCGGCCAAGATGGCTCGTAAGTATGCGGTCCCCACCGGTTCACTCTCCGGTTTCTTGGAGCACCCCTCTGCGGAGGGGCTGGTGACTGACAGTGTTTTCCAGCATTCGGGGAACGCTAGGGATGTGGACAAACCGCCCAATAAAGAATCAAAAAAGCTAGATTACTCTGAGCAGAAGGTTTACGCTGCTTCCTCCCTAGGCCTTCGACAGGCTAGCTCGACTGTACTGATGGCACATTTCTCACACGCCCTTATGGGTTCCCTAGATGAGGTGATTCCTCATCTCCCGGCTGACCTTCAGACGGTCAAGCAGGTGTGGGATCAGGGAACGGCGGTGGCTAAATAACAGCTCCAAACTTCTTTGGACATCAGTGACGCTTGTGCGTGGTCAGTAGCCATGCGCTACAGAACTTGGCTGCGGATCTCCACCTTCACAGTGTATACCCAGCACAAGCTGGCAGACGTTCCCTTCCTGGGCACTGACTTGTTCGGGCCAGGGGTGGAAGGCCATCTCCAGAGGATCGAGAAGTCCAGTGCCACCTTGGACTTGGTCACGTCTGCCCAGAAGGACAAAGGCCGTCAACAACAGCGTAAGCCCTTTCGCCCTTCCGCTCCTGCGGCATGTCCAGCCCAGCAACAGGGCCAGCAGGCTCACACTTGGCACCCTAAGGCCAAGTCTGCCACTTCCTTCAGTAGGAAGCCTGGAGGGAAGGGTCCAGGAGGTCCCTCAGCCGGCCCATTCTCCAAGCCTGCCCAGTGACGGGTTGAGGAGTGTCGTCCCCAGCCTCGTCGCTCCTCCCCGGGTTCCCCCCATGGGTGGACGGCTCCGCCACTTCCTTTCCACCTGGTCCGCTATCACAACAGACCGCTGGGTGCTAGAAGTGGTCGGCAGGGGTCTGCCTCTGGAGTTCAAGTAGTTCCCTCCCTATCAAGCCGTCGCCCCACGGGGGGGGGGGCAGCAGGGTCCCCAGCCTCTCTAGCCGGCTCATCGGCGCCGACATTGCCCTCTCCCTCCGGGTGGCGGACCCTTCTCCAGACCCAGGGGTTTGTGTTCAGGTACTTCCTGGTCCCAAAACGGATGGGGGGAGGGGGGCTGGCGCCCCATTCTCCACCTGCACGACCTGAACAATTTCCTAAGGCCGCACACCTTCAGGATGGTTACTCTGGCTCAGATCATTCCATCCTTGGAACTAGGCATGTGGTTCTGCTCTCTGGATCTCCAGGACGCGTTTTTTCACATCCCAATCCATCCGTCTCATCAGCAGTTCCTCCGCTTCAGAGTAGAGGGATCTCTTTATGAGTTCCGGGGCATGCCTGTCGGCCTCTCTCCAGCTCCCAGGGTCTTCACCAAATGCATGGCAGTGGTGACAGCATTCTTGTGGCGCTAAGGGGTCCGGGTGTTACCCTTACCTGGACGACTGGCTGATTGTAGCCCCCTCCAGGTTGGAGGTGGAGCGGTCCAGGGATCTGGCCCTTCAGGTCTGCTCTCAGATTGGCCTCCTCATCAATGAGGCCAAATCATAACTCATGCCATCGCAGGTGATTCAGTTCATCGGGGCAGAGCTCGACTGTCTGCGAGCCAGAGCTTGGATCCCGGCGGACAGGTCCGAGGTCCTTTCCTGCTTTGCCCAATCATTTCTGGTTGGGCAATTGCGCCCTGCCCCAGTCTTCTTGCATCTTCTGGGCCTCATGGCGGCCTGCACCAGCATGGTCCATTGGGCCCGCTGGCATATTCGCCCCCTGCAGTGGGGGCTGGCCAGCCAGTGGTGACAGTGCTCCGGTCCTCTGGACCAGCCGGTGACAGTGACCCAGGAGATTTGGAGTGGCCTGCAGTGGTGGCTCGTCCCAGCTCATCTGCAGGAGGGTATCCCATTTGTCCGCCCCAAGTCGATGGTCATACTAACGACCGACGCCTCTCTGATGGGTTGGGGTGCCCATCTGGGGTATCTCTAGGCCCGGCCTCTGGACCCCCTCAGAGTCTGGCTGCCACATCAACTTGCTGCTGGAGCCGAGTTCGACTAGCCCTCACCGCCTTCGCTCCGTTTGTACGGGTTCAGGTGGTTCAGGTCCAGACGGACAACACCACGACCATGTACTACCTCAACCATCAGGGCGGGGCGCACTCTTTGCCTCTGTGCCTACGTAGGCAACATATACCACTCCTAGAACTCCTGTTACAGGTGAGTAACCTGTATTTTCCTCCCTTTGAGCCTGACACAAGTTGGGAGCTTCGCTTTCTGTCATGGAAAGCATTATTTTTAGTTGCTATTACTTATGCTCAAAGGATTTCTGAACTCCAGACTCTGATGTGTAAAGAGCTTTATTTAGTTTTTCACAAGGACAGGGTGTCCCTGAGTATCAATCCTAAGTTCCTTCCAATGGTGGTGGCGGAATATACTCTGAATCAGGACATCCACCTTCCTGTGTATTATCCAGAGTATTCTAACTCAGGGGAGGCCTTACTACATACTCTGGATGTTCATCGGGTGCTTTATTATTTGGACCACACCCACGCCATCAGAAAATCTGATCAGTTGCTTGTTTCTTTTGCCCCGAGAAGAGAAAGGGCTTCATTTTCTAAACAGTGCTTATGTGAATGGTTAGTTAATTGCATTGTTTATTGCTACCATAACTACGACAAGCCTTCACCGGGTCCGGTTAAAGGCCATTCTACCAGGGGTGTAACTGCTTCGTTTGCATCTTTCAGAAATGTGTCCATTGCTGACATCAGTGCAGCGGCCACTTGGAGTTCTGTCCACACTTTCATCCAACATTATAGTCTGGACATTGCCTCTAGACGCAGGGCAGGTTTTGGTCTGGCTGTCCTTCATGGCCTACTCTCTTGAGAGCTTTATTCTGACCTGTACCTCCTCCCAGCTGACCGGAGTCGGTCCTCTCACTGCTTGGGACTCTGTCCTTATGGTGTAGCCTGCTGTAAGAGCCCCCTTGAAGTGAGATAGTACAGTTGCGTAAGAACTTACCGTAACAGTACATCTTTGAAACATAGAATCTGATGGCAGATAAGGACTGCTTGGCCCACCTAGTCTGCCCATTTCCCTACCTAACAGATAAGCTGCAGATCCTAGTTATCCAACAGCCTACTTCCTCCTACCCCCCCACTAGAATTGCCTTATGTCTGTCCCTTGCATTCTTGAATTCCCCCACTGTTTTTGACTCTACAACATCCTCAGGAAGGCTTTTCCATGCATCTACAACCCTCTCTGTGAAGAAATACTTCCTCACATCACCTCTGAGCCGTCTCCCCCCTCTGTCTTCAAATTATGCCCCCTTGTTCTTACACATCGTTTTCTGAAAGATGCTACCCTCTTGGACTTCGTTGATTCCCTTGAGGTATTTGAAAGTTTCTGTCATGTCCCCCCTCTCCCTCCTTTCCTCGAGGCTATACATCTTCAGCTCCTTTAGTCTTTCTTCATATGTCTTCTGGTGCAGACCCTGCACCATTTTGGTTGCCCTCCTCTGGACAGCCTCCACCCTCTCTGTCTTTTGCGGAGATGGGATCTCCAGAACTGTACACAGTACTCCAGATGTGGTCTTACCAACTGTCTGTACAGAGGGACAACAACTTCCTGTTTTCTACTGGTGATGCCTCTCCCTGTGCATCCCAGTATCCCCCCAGCCCTCCTTACTGCCTTCTCACATTGCTGGCCCACCTTTAGGTCATCTGATATGACTACCTCCAGGTCCCTTTCCATTTTTGTTGTTGTCAGTATCTCACCCCCCATTGTGTACTCTTCTCTTGGGTTTTTGTTTCCCAGGTGCATTACTTTGCACTTTTTTGCACTGAATCTAAGTTGCTTTGAGAGAAACTCTTGCAGCAGGTGCTGCTTTCCCCTTCCACCATCCCCCCCGGTGACTGCTTCTCCATCCTTTTCAGTTTCCTCAGTTTCAGAGGAACGCCTCAGTTCTCCATTTTCTATACTTTCTGGGGTCTCTGGCGGGAGAACTGAGGTGGT
Organism: Neoceratodus forsteri; assembly: GCA_016271365.2. Classification (NCBI taxonomy): domain Eukaryota; kingdom Metazoa; phylum Chordata; order Ceratodontiformes; family Ceratodontidae; genus Neoceratodus; species Neoceratodus forsteri. Next base: position 353,284,959 of record CM057454.1, on the reverse strand, counting down.
GTTGGGGAACTGCCTCTTTTATGCCATAGGCGGACGTCGGGGGCAGTCCCCTACTATAGACTGCTAGCTAGAAGTTTTCTGTGGGGTTCTGACGCCTGCCGGATTCAGTCCTTATGGTGTAACCTGCTGCAAGAGCTCCTCTCGGGCAGCGCTAATGAGCATCGAGGAGTGAAGATGTGGTCTCCTTTAGCTCCCACCTCTGCATCATTAATTCTTTATAAAATCTACAGCATCCATCTATAAAACTGAATAAAACTTACAGCATTGAGGACTGCAGTTGCCATGGATGAGTTTAAATATATGAAGAAACAGTTGGCCGCCATGCAGCCCAAGGCACTGGGCCCAGTTTCACTTTCAGCCACCGAAATGTCTTCTCCGGGCCGGGAGGTAACCTCACAAGTTATGAAGGCATTAGATCTATGGCTGGCCAAGATGGAACAAAAATTGAATGCACGACTTCAAGCAATAAGAGACCAAACAGCGGCACAGGCAACTAAAATTACAGAGGCCGAGGAACACGTATCTCACCTGGAAGATACAGTCGACTCACTGCCTGGGAGAGTCGCAGCGCTGGAAAAGCAGTTGGCAGTCTTTAAAGATTTGTTTGATTATCAGGAGAATTACCACCGCTGTCTTAACCTTTGACTCAGAGGGCTGCCTGAGAGTAGGGAAGGAACAGATATCTTACAATTCTGCTCTACCTAACTCCCAGCTTTGCATGGATTAAAACCAAAAAATGGTCGTTTTAAGCTGGAGCATGCCCATAGAGCTGTTGCCCTGAAGCTGCCGGCAGGTTGGCCTCCCCTGCAAATCATCTTTAGATTCCATCTCTTCCAGGACTGTGAAGCAGTCCTGAATGGCTTCTGACATATGAAGGAGTTAACATATTAGGGGACCCGACTCTTCATATTTCAAGATTACTCTAGCCGCCTACTGAAAAAACTGCAAGCATTCAACTCTGTACTGACCCAGCTGCGGTAGGTGAAAATCGAGGGCTTTTTGACCTATCCTGCTGTGTTCAAAATATGGCATGAGGGAGCCACCTACTCCTTCTGGGATCCGGAGAGGGCAACAGGCTTTGTAGCGAATCTGAAGAAGAAAGCAGGCTGAGGTCCGTGGTAACTGAGACTCTGAAATTTGTGGACTGTATAGCCCATTCGGTTTGAAAGCCGGTAATGCTGCCTGCTACTTTTTGTTGAAAGTGTGCTGTGGCCCCCCTTATGCTGCACCAGTGCCTTGTAGTCCTTCACCTCTCCTCTTCACTTGATGTTCCCCCTGATGCCAGAATAAGCTGGTTAAGAGCCGACTGCAGCCTCAGGATAAGGGATTGCTCTGCCACATCTTTCAGGCTCCTTTGAGCCTCGGAGAAGCATGAGTGTTTGAACAGGACATTGCCTCTTCAAGAATTTGCTGTCCTTCAGCAGAGAGACCGTCCGGAGCTGGGACTGTTTTATCTTCTGCGGTGGCTCCCTGGACATTTTCCTGAATTGGGAGGGAGACCAGCTTCAGCACTTTGCTGTACTACAGCTAAGGTAAGCCGGGAGGGGGATGCAGGTGGTGGGCAGACATGTGGCATATAATTTGCACTGCCTCCTCCCACGCCGAGTCTCCTGGTCTATGGGGGTAAATCAAGAAGAAAATGTTCGTAGGACCAAAAAGGTCCAGGTTGATCAAATGAGTGTGGGGTGATTTCTGTATTCTTTTTGGGCTCACCCCATTGTTTCATTGGTTCTGAGGGGGGTGGAGATGGGCTGTGAGGTGGCGGGCTGTGGGGATGCAGGGGGTTGGGGGGCACGAGGACGACACAGCTTGATAGCTGATTTCAGCACATTTTTGTTATGCGTTTCTCACTGTTTCTTAAATGTTAATGTGGGCTGGGGGTTCTGGGATGTGGGGACATGGTTCTGGGGAGGGAGGGAGGGTTTCCTCCTGGGGCTATAGGATTAGTCTCAGTCCCTGCTCTGCAGCTAGAGGGTGCTCTGCACGGCTGATTTGAGGGGTTGCTTTGGCTCTTTGCTAGAGAGCAAACCCCTAACCAAGGCAGATGGATACCAGCCACTCCTTACGGGGATGGACGAATGTCCCTTTTCGCATAACGCGGGATATGGAATAGGAACAGACGGCCAAGTGGGACCTTAGCTTCCATGTGGAAGGATGTTTGTATTTTGGATGCAGGTTAAAATAGGGGTGGGAGTGGAGAGGGGCGTCTACTATGAGGAAGTTTTAGCTATTCCTTTTGAATGGCAGGACTTAAGAGCTTTTTGGGGATATTAAAATAAATGTAGAGGGGGAGAGGCTGGAAGGGGGGATGGCTGTTTACATGTTGGGGTTATGTTATCAGAGTTGCAACGTTTGAAATGTTTAGCCTGTTCTTATGTGGTTTGCTGAATATTTTGTTATGGAAATTTGGAAAATGTTTTGGGTCCAACTCTTTGATAAAAGCTGCAGTTTAGAAACATAGAATTTGATGGCAGATAAGGACCGCTTGGCCCACCTAGCCTTCCCATTTCCCTGCCTAACAGATAAGCTGCAGATCCTAGTTAACCAACAGCCTACTTCCTCCTACGCCCCACTAGAATTGCCTTATGTCTGTCCCTTGCTTTCTTGAATACCCCCACTGTTTTTGACTCTACAACCTCCTCAGTAAGGCCGTTCCATGCATCTGTAACCCTCTCTGTGAAGAAATACTTCCTCCTATTACCTCTGAGCCATCCCCCCACTATCTTCAAATTGTGCCCCCTTGTTCTTGCATATCTCTTTTTCTGAAAGATGCTATCCTCTTGGACTTTGTTGATTCCCTTGAGGTATTTGAAAATTTATATCATGTCCCCCCTCTCCCTCCTTTCCTCGAGGCTATACATCTTAAGTTCCTTCAGTCTTTCTACATATGTCTTCTGGTGCAGACCCTGCACCATTTTGGTTGCCCTCCTCTGGACAGCCTCCACCCTCTCTATGTCTTTGCGGAGATGGGGTCTCCAGAATTGTACACAGTACTCCAGATGTGGTCTTATCAACTGTCTGTACAGAGGGCCAGTAACTTCTTGTTTTCTACTGGTGATGCCTCTCCCTGTGCATCCCAGTATCCCCCCAGCCCTCCTTACTGCCTTCTCACATTGCTTACCCACCTTTAGGTCATCTGATATAACTACCCCCAGGTCCCTTTCCAGTTTTGTTGTCGTCAGTATCTCACCCCCATTGTGTACTCTTCCCCTGGGTTTTTGTTTCCCAGGTGCATTACTTTGCTCTTCTTTGCATTGAATCTAAGCGACCATTTATTTGACCATTCCTCCAACCTTGCCAAGTCCCTTTTCATCTTTTCCACCCCACCCTGAGTATCAACCCTGTTTGACGGAACACACGCAGTTACTTTATGATAAATTTGTAAACGAAGAGGGAGCAAATTTGTGTAATGGGACTGCAGTTGTCTCAGTGGTCCTACCCGGTTACCAAAATTCAAATAAATAAATAAAGGGATGTTATGAATACTAGTAGAGACATAACTAGAGATCTTACTTCGAGATACAGCTCTTGCAGCAGGTTACACCATTAGGACTGAAGGCGTCAGGACCTCACGGAAATTTTCTAGCTAGCAGTCTTCAGCAGGGACCGCCTCCGACATCGGTCCGGCCCCCGATGTCAGGCGTAGTACATAAGGAGGCAGTCCCGCCACAATCCCCAGTTCTTTTCCCGCCATCGACATCGCAGCATCGGCCTCTCGGTCAGTTTCTAGCGTGCGACGACTAGGAAAATTTCAGCCATTTTTTCTCAACGGATTTCGTTTGATGTCCTCTCCAACTTCTCTGGAGGGCTATTCATCGAAGTGTGCCTGCAGCAAACAGATTCCTTTTAAGGATCCCCACTCAGCCTGTGTTCGCTGCCTCGGCCCAGACCACGACACCCAGGCCTGCTCCTTCTGCCAGGGCTTTAACAGCCGTACAACGATCCGCCGCCAGAAGGCCCTCCAAGCTTTCCTCCTCGAGGAAAAACTCAAAGCAATGGATCGAAACCCTTCCTCCAAAGGGGAGTCTTCAGGGAAGTCCCATAAGCACTGCGAAATGCACCGGGAGAAGGAGAGACCCAGATCCCCTTCCGAGGCCTCGGACTCCCGCTGCTTCGGCCACAGGTCGGACCACTCTTCTTCGAGGGCTCGCTCTCAGCCTCCCCCAGTTCTCGTCAGATCGGCTAGTGGTTCCTCCTCTCTGCAGCCTGTCAAGACCTCCAGGCCTGCATCTTCATCCACTCCGTCTAAGGCCTTGTCCAGGTCTGGGGAGCGCCACAAGTCTTCCTCCCGTCATCTGGTCTCCGGAGTCAGGTCTGTCTCCCAACCGCCACCACCTCAGCGCAAGACTAAGGAGCTGACCTCTCTGAAGCGGACGTCGGACCCGACGTCGGCCAAGATACATAGGCACTCCCGAGAACCGGCTACTCTTTGTCACCCGTCGCCGGTCAGGCATCTCGCCCCGAGGACGCCGCCGCGGGGACTGGCGTCGGCTATCGCAGAAAGAAGGACCACACCACCGCCTACCGACGTCGGTCGGAAGGCGTCATCGGAGGAGGACTCTACCCAGCTCGGAGACCAGGCGGGCGACCCTGGTCCCGTCGAGCTCCCACGGGATCCGTCCCCAGAACGGGAGACCCCCAGGGACCTGATGCCCGGCCCCAACGGCAGGCCACCAGCGTCCGGTCCGTCATCGGGCCTAAGTTTGTCAGAGGTGAAGGAGCTCTTCACCTTCTGGTGGGACACCATCAAGAAGGATGTGGTCACCACACAACCTCCTCCTGCGCCTGCTGCCCCTCCAGCGCCTGCGCCCCCTCCATCACCCAGGGGGTCAGCAGGACGGGCTTCGACCCCTAAGGAGCCAGCATCCCCTCCTAGGGGCAGATCTTCGGAGAGGAGAAGGCCTCCTTCAAGATCCACTTCAAGGTCACCCAGCCCCAAGAGACCCAGACGGCGTCGGTATACCCCGTCCGTGGAGGACTCCGGATCTGACACCTCTGCGTGCTCCAGATCTCCTTCTCCAATCAGCGTCCCTTCTCCGGACCCACGCGACTGTCCTAGGTCCCCTCTGGATGACCCCTCGTTCTCTGAGATAATGAGGCACATTCAAGAGAACATGGGGTGGGACGCTGAAGAGCTGGACCCCGAGAGACTACGCCTTGCCCGCTACCTTCAGCAAAAAGATCCTAAGCCTGTGGTAGTTCCATCCTTGGTGGACACCTTCGTGGACGTCACCAAGGCTGCGTGGAAGTGTCCACATTCGACCCCGGCAATGCCGAAGAAGGCTGACCGCCTGTACAAGGCCCCAAGGGAGGACCAGTACCTGGCGAACCATCCTGTGGCCGACTCCCTGGTCATTACAGCCTCTCATGACCGGTCTCAAAAACCGCAGCACTTGAGCACGCAGCCACTGGACCCAGATTCCAAGCAGTTGGATGTCTTCGGCAGGCGCACGTACGCGGCTGTGACTTGCGCCATTAGGTCGTTAAATTACCTCACCCACATGGTTCAGGTCCAGAACGCATTGTGGGAACAGGGACAGGACCTAGTAGAAAAATTGCCAGATGGTGGCCAGAAGGAGGAGCTGTTGCAACTCCTCCGTACGGGTTTGGACGTGGGGACCCAGGTGCTTAGAGCCGCATACGACTCTGCGGACTCTTTGCCCAGAGCTGCAGCCTCAGACGTGTGTCTCCGGAGACACTCATGGCTCCGTGTCTCCGGGTTTACCCCGGACGTCGAGAAGAACATCATGGATGCCCCTTATCATGGCAAAGTTCTGTTTGGTGAAGCCTCGGAGAAGGTGATCACCAAATTGCAGGAAGCCGGGAAGGCGCTTAGATCTGTGCACGCTATGTACAGGTCTCGGCTTAGTTCCTTTCGCAGGAACCAGAGTCGCTTTCGCAGCCGGATCCAAAAGCAACAACCTCGTTCCGGCCAGCAACAGAGGGGCTCCTTCTCCCGGAAAGCCCAGGCCAAGACATCCTCAGGCAGAGGCCAACAAGCCACAAAGTCGGCCCAACCTGCAGGATCCAATGCTGCCACAACATGACTCCTCCCCGGCCCCCGCCCCTCCTCAGGATCAACGGGAAATGAAGGTCGGGGGGTCGCATCACGGACCACCTGCCAGGGTGGCGGTCTATCACCACCGACAGGTGGGTGCTACAGTTGGTCGAAAAAGGCCATTATATAGAGTTTATAGACAACCCGCCCACAAGGCCTCCTCTGCTTTCCCGCTATTTGGGTCAGCACGCCCTGCTTATACAGCAGGAGGTGCTCACGCTTCAGAGAAGGAAGCATTGGAGCACGTTCCAGGGAACCAGAGAGGAGCAAGATACTATTCTTCCTGATTCCAAAGAAAACGGGGGACCTCCGTCCAATTTTGGACCTCAACGACCTCAACCTGTCGGTCGTCTACAAGCGCTTCCGCATGGTGACTCTTCCGGGTCTAATCCCCATGCCGAAGAAGGACGCCTTCTTGGTGTCCCTGGACTTGCAGGACACGTACCTGCACATCCCTATTGCTCAAGCACACAGGAGGTTCCTGCGCTTCGAGTTTCTCGGCCGCCATTATCAGTTCCTGGCGCTTCCCTTTGGGCTGTCATCAGCACCTCGGGTATTTACCAAGTGCATGGCAGTTGTGGCAGCGTCTCTGAGGAGACAGGGCCACTACGTGTTCCCGTACCTGGACGATTGGCTTCTCATGGCCCCTTCCAAGGAGGCACTACTGATAGCCATCCAAAGTACCCAGACCCTTTTTCGGTCTCTGGGCATCCTCATCAACTACGAGAAGTCTCTTCTGGTACCGTCCCAGAAACTGCTGTTCATAGGGGCAGTTCTGGACACCGTCAAGGGAAAAGCCTTTCTTCCCGAAGACAGAGCGGAACGCATTCGATCCCTCATAAGGGATCTGTCAGCGAAGAAGACCGTCCCAGCCAGACTGGTCCTTCGCCTGCTCGGACACATGGCTGCGGCCATTCCAACAGTCCCGATGGCAAGGCTTCACATGCGGGTAACCCAGTGGATGTTAAGAGTGCAGTGGGACCAAAGGCAAGACCATCTGCAGCATCCAGTCCGAATCATGAAGGCTGTGGTTCGGGACTGGCAATGGTGGCTAGATCCCCGGGTACCCTCTCCGTGGGGGTTCCCTTCACAGCGCCGTCCCCAACGGTAACTCTCTCCACAGACGCCTCAGGGCTGGGGTGGGGAGCGCACTTGAACGGGGTGGGGTCTCAGGGCACATGGACAATCCAGGAATCTCACCTCCACATCAACATATTGGAGATGAGGGCAGTCCTTTATGCCCTGCAAGCCTTCCAGTCGGAGATTCCACCAAGTACTCTCCTGTTGCAAACAGACAATACTGCGGTGATGTATTACCTCAACAAACAAGGAGGCACGCACTCCTACCCCCTTTGCAGGGAGGCCATGAGAGTGCGGGAATGGGTAACACGACACGGCACAAACCTTGTTGCAGTTCACGTCCCCGGGGTGGACAATACCGTTGCAGACAGCCTGAGTCGTTCCCAGGCCAGAGTCCACGAGTGGGAACTTCTACAGGAGGTGGCAGAGGATCTGTTCCACAGATGTGGCACTCCAGAATTAGATCTATTCGCGTCCCCATCCAATGCAAAACTGCCCAATTTTTGCTCGCTAGATCCAGGGCCTGGAGTTTTCGGGCGAGACGCGTTGTCCCTCTCCTGGGCGGGCAGATTCCTCTATGCCTTCCCTCCTTTCCCGTTGATCCAGAGAGTTCTTCTCAAACTTCGCAGGGAGCAAGCGACACTTATCCTGATAGCGCCTTTCTGGCCCAGGCAAATCTGGTTCCCGCTACTACATCAGCTATCCCGGGAACCTCCACTTCCTTTGCCAATCAGTTCCCATCTGTTGTCTCAGGAGGAGGGTTCATTAGTCCACCCGGACTTACATTCATTGAACCTACATGCCTGGCTCCTAGAGACATAGCCGTGATGCGGCATGGGGTCTCGCAAGAGGTGGCAGATGTTCTTTCTGCCGCAAGAAAACCGGCAACGCACGCAACATACGTCATGAAGTGGTGCAGGTTTTGCCTGTGGGCTCAAACGCGCGGTTTCTCGCCCTTAGACTGTCCTGAAAACCTGGTTTTGGAGTAGCTGCATTCCCTTTTTCAAGCTGGGCTAGCTTACTCCTCGATCAAAGTGCACTTTTGTGCAATCTCAGCTTATCATGCCCCCATAGGCCATCATATGGTGGCTCAATTGGAAACTACTCATGCCTTTTTAAGGGGGGTCCTCCACCTTAGGCCACCTATCAGGGATCCGGTTCCTCCTTGGGACTTGCCCTTCGTCCTGGAGCAGCTTACGCTGCCACCCTTTGAACCAGCCGCGGATTGCGAGCTACATTTTCTGTCTTGGAAAACCTTATTTTTAGTTGCAGTGACTTCGGCGAGAAGAGTCCCCGAATTGCATGCACTCATGTGCAAAGAGCCTTATTTAATTTTCCACCAGGATAGGGTATCCCTGAGGACAAATCCTAAGTTTCTGCCTAAGGTGGTTCCAGCCCTTACCGTTAATCAGGATATCGACTTACCAGTGTACTTTCCCAAGTACACCAATCGAGGAGAAGCACTGCTTCACACCCTGGATGTGCACAGGTGTCTCAGATATTATCTGACCAGAACCAAGCAGTACCAAAAAGTGGATCAGCTGTTTGTATCCTTTGCTGAGAGGATGAAAGGGGCCCCTGTTTCGAAACAGACCCTTTCACGTTGGCTCATACAATGTATCTCTTTCTGTTATGACAAACGCAACAAACCCTTGCCAAGCGTGATCAAGGGCCATTCTACCAGAGGAGTGGCCACCTCCTTTGCAGCACTGAAGAATGTGTCCACTTCAGCTATTTGTGCTGCAGCCACCTGGAGCTTGGTGCATACCTTTATTAGGCATTATAGCCTGACATCGCCTCAAGGCAGAGGCTGCTCGCCTAGTCAGCCCTTCAGGGACTTCTGTCCTAGGCTCGAGCAAGGTGGTACTCTCTATTCTCCTCCTCCTGATGGCTTTAGAATGTCGCCATTGCTTGGGAATCAGTCCTAATGGTGTAACCTGCTGCAAGAGCTGTATCTCGAAGTAAGATAGTACAGTTACGTAAGAACTTACCGTAACAGTAGATCTTCGAGAACAGCTCTTGCAGCAGGTACCTTTCCGCCTACCATTCCCCCTTTTGGAGGAGATAGGTTTTAGCCTAATTTCCATCATTCAGGATGGAACCATTTCTTTCTAGACTTGGCCATCTGATGGCGGATCCTCGGTCTCCTCTTCTGATGTCATCCAGCAGCCGGGAGTCTCCAGCGGGAGAACTGAGGATTGTGGCGGGACCACCTCCTTATGTACTACGCGTCGGGGGCGGGACCGACGTCGGAGGCGGTCCCCGCTGAAGACTGCTAGCTAGAAAATTTCCGTGGGGTCCTGACGCCTGACAGCTTCAGTCCTAATGGTGTAACCTGCTGCAAGAGCTGTTCTCGAAGATCTACTGTTACGGTAAGTTCTTACGTACTGTAACTGTACTTTTCATGAAATGTAAGGTTTTTTTCTTCCCCGATAAAGAGGACCACTTTACTTTCAACCCTGCAGAGGCAGAAGGCGCATATGGCTCTGTTGCAAGAGACGCACTTAACCCTACAGGAGCATCAAAAGCTGGTTGAGGGATGGGTGGGGATGTGCTATGCCTCATCCTATAATTCACATAAGAGGGGAGTGGCTGTTTTAATAAATAAGCACCTTCCATTCACCGTTACCTGAGTGGTTTCGTATCCCACAGAGAGTAGGTTTATTTTTGTGGAAGGCAGTCTTTTTGGTGAAACTGCCACCGTGGCAAGCGTGTATGCACCTGCAACTTTTGAACTCACTTTTTATCAAAAGATATTGATATTTTAGCTAGAGAACAATTTTTGGGAAGCTAATCATGGGTGGCGTATTTTAATGCCAATGATGAAGCAAACTGGATCACTGAGCCCAAGGCAAACATGCAGGGGGGCTTAGACTCTGGCTGAAGGGGATGGCAGACCTAGACATGATTGACAGCTGGAGATCTGCTAACCCTGGGCAAAAGAGTTGACCTTTTTTTCTAACCCCTGCAAAACATGTTCTCGACTGGATTATATTTATGTCCCTCAGGAATGGTCTGGCAGGGTTCAAAAGGTGCACCACAGCCCGATTTTTATATCGGACTATTCTGTGGTTATTGTGGGAATTGAGGAGAGATGAGGCTGCCCACGTTTATGTAGATGCTGATGCATGGCGTCATTGTGGGTAGCCCTGGCTAGCAAAAATTTCCTTATGGTCCTAGTGCTGACGTGAATATAGTTCCAAACCTGTGGTTTAAGGGAAGAGATTCTCTTGAAGATCTACTGTTATGGTAAGTACGGAACTGTTCTTTAGTGACTCTCTTGTTGATTGTTAGCTATTTTTCATTAGTTTTTGCTTCTTTGCAGTATGGTTTCACACTTATTGAGGATAGCTCCTCCATTGAGTCACACCTTTGGAACTGTAAGCAGTCAACATCAGGACCACACAGAAATGTTATTGTGGTCTGTAGTATGCGGGAAGGGAGAGAGGACCCACCCCTATGGAAATTCCCTAACTACTTGCTGGGTAATAAAGCTTTTCTGGAATACCTTAAAATGCAGTGGAAGCTGTACCAGGAGGTGAATTGGGGTTCGTTGAATTCCGCTGGACTTTACTGGGATGCTGGCAAGGCATATATTAGGGGTGCTATCATAAATTTTGTGGCGAAGTATAAAAAGGAAAAACAACTTAAAAGGGAGGAGTTGGGGCAGCGAGTGAAATTCTTGGAGCGGTCTCTGGTTCTGAGTTTCTCCGAGGAGACACTGCAAGAATTAACAGCAGTTAGGGAAGCCCTTATTGCCTTTCTCTTGGGGGAAGCCTGCACTGCCTGTTGCTTTGCTAGGAATAAATTCTTTGAGTGGGATAATAAGCCGGGACCACTGCTGGTTCATCTGGTTAAAGGAAGGAGAACTCCTACACATATCTCCGGGATTAAGAACAAACAAGGCATTTTCACTCAGGACAAAAAATTAATAAAGGAAGAGTTTGGGCAGTTTTATCAACAGCTATATTGGGCAGAATGTAGGGATACTTTGGGTACTGCCAGAGAGCAGCAGAGGGAATTGTTGGGAAAGGAGACCACTAAAGCCGAAATCAAACGAGCTATACAGAGCTTAAAAAAGGGAAAGGTGAGTGGCCTGGGTGGGTTCCTCTCTGAATTTTATAAAGCCGTAAAGGAGCAGGTGGTTGACCTTCTCTGGAAGGCGTTTGAAGAGGTGTAGGGGGGAGGGGGTACTCCCGGCCTCCTTTAGTGAGGCAGTCATCTGCGTGGTGCCTAAGCAGTGTAAAGACCCGCTGGAGTGTTCATCTTATAGGCCAATATCACTTTTAAATTGTGATGCCAAGATCCTGGTGAAGGTGCTGGCGGGGCACCTTGACCAGGTCCTACTGGAGCTCATTCACCCAGACCAGACGGGATTTGTTCATGGTCGCTTTTCCTACCATAATATGCGTAAACTGCTGAATGTTGTTTGGATAGCCGCTTAGCATCGGGACGGCACTGCGGTGCTGTCCATGGACACTTGGAAGGCTTTCAACAGCATAGAATGGGAATACCTCATGGAGGTCTTGTCGCAGTTTGGTCTGGAGACGGTTTTATGGGACTGATCAAGACAATGTATAGAGTGCCCGTGGTGAGGGTCTTGGTAAATGGTTTGCTCACGGAACAATTTTCTGTATTTAGATGCACGAGGTGGGGGTGCCCCCTTTCCCCTTTGCTGTTTGCCTTGGCTATAGAGCCATTGGTGTCATGGATTTGAGAACACCCAGAAATAAAAGGAATACTGGGAAAATTGGGTAAATCCCATAAAGTTATGCTATCAGCGGATGATATGCTCCTCTATGTATTGGATCCTTCTGACTCCATCCCACCTTTGTTAGACCTGATTGAGACTTTTGCAACCTTCTCAGGTTATAAAATAAACCTCAGTAAGTCTGAGGTCATATATGTGTATGTGTGTGGGGGAAGGGGGGGCAGAAGTGGAACCTGGGGCCTCAAACAGGTTTCAACCTCCTTTAAATATCCAGGCATCCAGATAGGCAGGGACCTGGGCTCCTTATATCGCCTTAATTATGACCCGCTTATAAAAACCACAGAGGAGGAGGAGCTGCAGCACTGGAGAGGGCTCCCATGTCTTGGCTTGGTCACATCAGCCTGTTAAAGATGAGTATCCTACCCCGGGTACTGTATGTTATGCAGATTTTGTATGTGAACCTTACCAGGGCAGATCTCAAAAGGAAGGAGAGAGCTTTTACTGGCTTTCTTTGGCAGGGAAGACGCCCATGGGCAAGTCTTCGGCACCTTCAAGCGGATGGTTCCGGGGCGATTTAAATCTCCCAGACCTCCAGAATTACTCTCTGGCCATACAGTACAGATATGTAAGTGACTGGGTTAATAGGCCTGAAGCAGTGGGATGGATAAACCTGGAGGAGAAATCCAATCCGGGAAGACTCTCGGCATATCTGGTGAAAGGGGATTGTAAGACCTATAACAGGGTGGGCACTAGTAACTCCTTGATAGATGCAGTCCTAGAGGGGTGGGCACAGATTTTAAGAGTGGCAGGGGTGGGACAGGAGGAAACTTTGCTGCTCCCTGTGGCTGGTAATCCGTTTTTCTTGGCTGGAACGGACGATAGGGGATTCCAACTTTGGGAGGATAAGGGCGTTAAATGTATACGGGATTTGTATGTGGGAAATCAAATGGGATCCTTTGAGGATATTAGGACAGGAATTGAGCTGCCCACAGTGCATTTTTTCAATTTTTTGCAAGCTAGAGCTTATACTAGCACTCTGGGTATGGGCAGTACCTACAGACTCTTCCCCCTGATCCAGGTGGAACATTTGATTTTGGTTACCAGGTTAGATGCTAAGGGGCTGATCAGTCGGGCAGCTCACTTGGGAAGGCAGTTGCTCCCAGATTACACACACAAAACGAGGAGTCAGTGGGAGGCAGATCTGGGTAGGAACATCTCGGAAGAGAGCTAGCTTATGCTGCTACGACTCTACTGGAGAATTTTGATTTATAACAAATATCAGGAATCTTTTTATAAATTTATTCACAGATTGTACTGCCCTCCTGCAATGGTCCATAAATGTAACCCAGTGATCTTCCCACTGTGTGGACAATGCAAAGCTGAGCAGGGTACCTATTTTCAGTATTTCTGGACCTGCCCAGTTTTGCAGATGTTTTGAGGAGAGGTTGCACAGGAGGTAGGGAACATTTGGGGTAGAAAGCTGTTGCTTGACCCCTTGAACCTCTTATTTGGGGTAGAGGAGACTGGCCATGGGGAATGGGACCTTTTCCCGAGATGGGTCCGGGTGTTGGTGCTTGCCAGGCATTGTATCTTGAATACCTGGGTTTTGGCAGTGGCACCAACGATCCAGCCGTGGCGTACCCTCACTATACAGGTCTTAGCACTGGAGCATCTGCCATACGCCATTAAAAATAGGGAAGGACACTTTCTTAACACTTGGGACCCCTTGCTTGCCTCACTGCCACCGGGAGAGGCGGCAGCTCTTGGGGAGGGCCTACAATAAATTTGGTCGGGGGGGGGTGCGAGTAACCAATCTTTCTTAGCTGATGTATTTTCCCTCGACAATCAACTTGTTTTTTTTGAGTTGCTGGAACACAGCAGATTTACCGTGTGTGAAAGACAGAAGATTGTGCCTAATGACAGGACGATTTATTATTATTAACTTCTTCTCATTGCAGCTTACTACTCCCTACTACTAATGTTAGCTAGCTGGGGGCTGGTGCCACCAATATAACGTTGCTGGCCCCTCCTCTTCTCAGTTCTTTCTGTCTCCGTCGACTACTTGTTGGATCCACAAGGAACACGTCCAATTTTGAATGCAGTTTTAATTATTTTATTCCTAATAATTTATTGTTGCATGCTGTCTTCGAGTACTACAAAGAAGCAGAAGCTGATTTATGGGCTCTGTCAGTGAGGCACAACATTTTTTTAGGAGGACACCCACTTCTTGTATGTGCTGGCTAGGCCACTTATATGATGTGAAGCAGTGTTCCATCTGCAAAGGTTTCCACCTGGCCACATGGAGAGGCTGTTGTAAAGTCCTTGAAGCTTTCTTTCAGAAGATGGAGGCTTCCCAGCAGGTGATGTCCACTTCTTGCCTGGTTTCCTCATCCAGTTCTTCAGCCTCGATTACATCCCATTCATCTCCCAAGTGGTCAGTGGTGTCATCACTGTCCTACTCCCTCTCTCTTCCAAAATGAAGGAAAAACAACATAAATTGTCATCTTGGGACCTGAAGAATGGTCTGTTTCTCTCTCCCATTCACGGTCTCTGCACGTGTCAGTGGTGGGGGTAGGTTTTTGACTACTTCGGTGATCTCTGTCAGTGCTTCCAACTGTGTTTTTCAAGGTCCAGGTCTGTCTTGGTCTCAGCTGCATTAGCGTGAACCTGGTCCTTGCTTCCTTATTTGATTTAAAGTTTTTTGCTGGGGAGTACTAAGCACAAATACCTTATAAATCCAGATTGATCAAAAGAAACAATGCTAGAACTCAGTCCAAGGTAATATGGGCTTTATTTCAGTCACATCATATATTTTATCCTGAAGTGGTCACACATCTTTGGAACATTTCAGAATATGTTTCATTTCATTTGTTGCTTGCAGATTTAGCAGCTTTGTATATAGTACTATAATGTTAATACGAACATACGAAGAAGCCAGCAGAAGAAGGCCATTTGGTCTATCTAGTCTGCTCATCTTGCAGGGTACACAGCTTGAGCTATTGTCCCTGCCCTTCCCCCCACACCTCCCATCTTCCCTACCCATGATCCTTACCTTCTCCCTATGCCTATCCCAGCCTCTTTTAAAGCTGCCCACTGTCTTCAACAAGATCACTTCTTCCGGCAGTGCATTCCAAGTGTCCACCACCCTTTCTGTGAAGAAGTGCTTCCTGACCTCCCTCCTAAACCTCCCACCCTCCAGCTTAAGACTGTGCCCTCTTGTATTATGGTTGCCACTTATCCACCTTATTTATCCCTTTCAAGTACTTGAAGGTCCCAATCATGTGTCCTCTCTCTCTCTCCTGTCTTCCAGGGAGTACATGTTCAGTGCCCTCAACCTCTCCTCATATGCCTTACCCTGCTGACCTGCTGTCATCGTTGTAGCCCTCCTCTGGACCTTCTCCAGCAGGTTAATGTCCTTTTTGAGGTGTGGGCACCAATACTAAACCCCATACTCTAGATGAGGCCTTACCAGGGACCTGTACAAGGGCAGTATTTACTTTTATTTTATTTATTGAGGATTTGGAAAGTACCTTTGAGTCAAAGACTCCTTTTTAAAGGTTCCACGTCAATACAGGTAAAATGTAGTACAGAGCAATGCAGAGATGGAACACAAGCATTCATTCATGATACAAGGAATACGGCAAATTGATTAACATTTAGCTAGATAGCAGATTCATGCATGAGACTAAAGAACAGAATACAAGAAATACGGTAAATTGATTAACATTTAGATAGATAGCAGATTCATGCATGAGACTAAAGAACAGAATACATATGAAAGCTCCAAGGAACTAGTTATGAGATTTTCAGATTGGGGGGGTAGCCAGCCAGAGGCCTTAGTCAAAGGATCAAGGGGTAGACCACGGGTCAGTGGCAGTCACAGGGATTAGAGGACTGTAGGTGGTTCCTAAGGTAGGCTTTGTAGAGGCCGGTTCTATTCATGTTGCTGAGATCATTAGGTAGGTTATTTACCCAGGAAGGGGCTCGGTAGCTAAAGGACCTTTGGAACTGGGAGGTGCGGCAGCGAGGGACCAGGAGGAGTTGCCTGTGAGAGCTACATGTGCACTGCCATGATGGGGACCATTGTTTTAGAGGTGCGAGACCAAGGGAAATTTTTTTGGCCATGAGGCAGGTATGAAACTTGATTCTGTTATCAAGGTTAAGCCAGTTTGTGGCATTGTAGAGAGAGCATATGTGGGTTAGACGTTCACAGCCCAGGATGAGGTGACAGGCTTTGTTGAGGGAGAGCCGGAGCCTGGATAAGGCTGAGGAGCTGGCAGCACTATAGATTATCATGCCATAGTCTAGGAGGGAGAGGACCGAGGAAGAGACCACTAGTCGAAGGGCATCAGGAGTAAGATGAGTGTTTGACCCGGTAGAGGATGCCAATCCGGATGTTGAGGGCTGTGGACAGTTGGTGAATGTGCTGGTGGAAGGCAAGTGCTGAGTCGAGTGTGATGCCCAGGTACTTAAAGGAGTCTACTTGTTCGGGAGGGGTCTAGTTGGTAGTTAGGACTGGCGGGCAGTGGTCATTCCTAGAGTTTAGTGGGTGCGAGAAGTACATGACTTTAGTCTTTTTTATAGTTTAGGATGAGGTGCTGTGTGGTGAACCATTTTTCAGCCTCGCTGAAGGTGGATTGGAGAGGTGAAGCTGGGTGGGGTCAGGATTGGAGGAGAATAGGACAGCATCATACGCATAGAGTAGGGTATTGCCTGGGCAGGATAGGGGGAGGGAGTTAAGGAAGAGACTGAATAATAAAGGTCCAAGAATGGACCCCTGTGGGACACCGGAGCGGACAGGCAGCCTACTGGAAAAGGTAGTACCAGTTTTGACTTGCTGGAAGTAGTCAGACAGGTAGTCAGTGAACCAGCCGAGGGCATCTTGAAAGAGACCTAGATTTTGGATAGTGTAGCTAGAAGGAGGGGGTGGTTGATGGTGTCAAACGCTTTAGTGAGGTCAATGAAGACAGCACCAGAGAGATGACCACTGTCGAGGGCGGTGTGTAGATGGGTGGTGAATTCAAGTAGGGCAGTAGTCGTACTATGTCCTTTGCAGAAGCCGTGTTGCTGGCTGCAAAGTATATTGTGTTTGTTGAGGTGGTCAGTGAGCTGATCAGCGACGATACACTCGAATGCCTTAGATAGGGGAGGGAGAATTGAGATGGGGTGGTAGT
Source organism: Neoceratodus forsteri (assembly GCA_016271365.2). Classification (NCBI taxonomy): domain Eukaryota; kingdom Metazoa; phylum Chordata; order Ceratodontiformes; family Ceratodontidae; genus Neoceratodus; species Neoceratodus forsteri. The sequence continues at coordinate 353,267,936 of CM057454.1, read as the reverse complement.
TGGTGGAGGTAGGGTCCCCCGCTCTTAAATATCGGGGTAATAGAGGCAGATTTTCAGCACGAGGGGAATTTCCCAAGACATAAAGATTGGTTTATAATGTGGGTGAGAGGGGTTAGCACCTCGTGAAGAATGAGCCGGAGCAGTCTCGGGTCTAAGGAGTCACTACTGTATCGGGAGTGGCTTATGGCCTTTTTGAGGTAAGGCTCAGCAGTCCTGGGGAGATGCATCGTAGGTAAAATGAAGAGTGCGCTGGGTTTGAGGTGGTGTCGGAGACAGGCGATGGATCGGAGAAGTAGCAAGAGAGGATGTGGCTGAGGTCGGAGAAGGTGTGGTTAAATGCGGTGGCTATTCAAGTGGGATCAGAGGTCAGGCCCCCTTCAACCAAGATTTGCGTGGGGCAGGGTTGGGGCCTTTGCCATAGATGTCCTTAATATTGTTCCAGAATTTGTGCCCTGAACCCCAGGTAGAGGTTAGGGCAGATTTGTAATACTCGGCCTTGGCTTTGCGTAGGGACCATGTGCATTGGTTCCAGGCCTCCCTGTACTTTTGTCTGACTGTAGGTAAGCCAGTCTCGTTAGCGAGGTACCATAGGGAATCTCGGGACCGCATGAGGGCCAGTAGATGGTCAGAGATGCAGGGCGCTAGGTTGTCTTTGACCATCCTTTTGGTAAGAGGGGTGAATATGTCACAGATAGTTAAAGGAATGGATGAAGAGATCTAGGGCTCTGTCTGGACCGCGGGTGTTTGTTATGAATGACCAGTTGAGCGTGTTGAGGTGGGTTTTTAGGAGCATAAGTGTTTTTTTTTTTTTTTTTTTTTTTTTTTTATTCTATTTATCCCCTCCTGGATGCCCCCTGCACTCCCTTCCTTCGGGCTGTCTCAATGCCCACCAGACTCCCCCACTGAGTCTGCCCCTAGAGTGTCTCTTTCTTCAGGTGCTCCTACCTGCCTCCTTAGCACCTTGCACAGCGGGTCCTGCCAGTGTTGTGTCGTCTGGGTGGCGGAGCTGCCGTCATCCAGTGCGGGGTTGTTTTCCGGTTTTCTGTCCTCCTTCTCACCCCCAAGGACGCGGCTCGGGCGGAACGTGCTTACGCATGCCTGCCAAGTGCCGAGGTGTCCTCCCTCCCGCCCCTGCCCTAGGAAGCCGCTGCTCCCCGAGAGTCGGTAAGCCCACCGCCTCTCGGAAGGCCAGGTGTAATAAACACCCCTGGTCCCTCCCCGAAGGAGGAGAGCATCCGTTGGGACGCTCGATCCTCCTTCCCACCTGCCGACCCCCGACGGCCCGAGTCCGTTCCCGAACCCAGGTCACCGGCGTGACGCGAGGTGTGGCGTCCAGCGCCTCAACCCTCAGCGCCACCGGGCCGGCCATAGGAGCATAAGTTTATCAGGACCAAGTTTACGTTGTAAGATCATTTTCGGAGGGGACTTTGGGGCCTTACTGGTCCAGGCGCAGAGGACAGGGGAGTGGTCATTAATTGCGTCTGGGAGTATAGTAGTGCTAATGATTTTGTGGAGGTGGTTTATGAACATTAGGTTCAGGAGGAAAGAGGACCCTGTGTGCTGGTGCAGATGGGTGGGTGAGGTGACTGTTTGTCTTAGGTCATGGGCTGAGGCTTCGTCAAAGAATGGGGCGGCGAGGTTAGATTTCCAGTTGATATTGAAGTCCCCAAAAACAATTTTTCTAGGGACATGGATATGTTGTTCATCCACACTGTCTGGCAGGTTCCTTGCTGCTTTAAATCTTGCCGGAAGGTCTTCAAGCTGGCTCCTTCCACCCACCCGGGTGGTAAAACTCTTGGCTCCGCCCCATGACACCAGATCTTCCTTACCGCTTGGAAGCTCAGGTTCCCTCCTTAACGCTCTGCATATAGACTGGATCCTAATTCTTTGGCTCGCCCGAAACTCATTTTAAAATTTTCAAGACTTCGGTCAAATTTTTCCCTCGCGGCTGCGATGGACAAATCGACTCCCGGATTTCGGCGGTGCCATTGCTGGCAGAAGATGTCCAGGACGGACCCGCACTCCACGTGCGTCTACTGCCTCGGCCTAGAGCATGACCCGCAGCCCTGCGAGTTGTGCTGTTCGTTTTCAGCCAACGTCCTGGAAGACCGCACTGCCCGGTTACAGCTTGGGCGCCCCGAGAAGCGCTACCCGCCGGTAAAGTCGAAGGAGGCCCATTAGGCGGTTACCGCGGTGGCTGGCTCGGCTGAGCAGCTCGAGCAGATGATCGCCCTTGAGGAGGAGGTGGCCCAGGCCGCATCTTCCTCCTCCTCGGTCGTGGCATTTATCCCGCTTTCTTTCGGTGCCTCGTATTCAAACAACATGAAGTCTTGCTATATTATGACACATGCAGTATAACCCCAGGTTAGAACTGCTCCGGAGGTGAAAGAGTTAACTTTCCATGCAGGGCACGGAACCCTGAGCGCGAGCTCGGCTGAACACTCCATCTGTTGTAGCTCAAACTTAAACTGTCAGATTCTTTATTCCGCCTCACTGAACAGTCGCTCCGGAGATTTCTCCTGCTGCTCGGTTCGTTTGTCGGTTAAAAAGTGTAATTCTCAGTTTATTTTACGAAATTAAACCGCAATCGTCGGTTCAAGCTCCAGTCTGTGTATTGTAAGTAATAGATAGGCTTATGTTTATTTTCTTCTGTGTGGAACTTGCAAACGTCTTTTCGGTTCGGTTTGAACCAGTCAGATTGGGTTTAAATTAACTTTCTAGTCCTTTAGAGTGCGGTTCCCGGTTCTTATCGGTTCTAAAAAAAACGGATTTTATTACGTTTTTTTCCCACGACCCGTGACACGGTTGGGAACCGATAAGAGAGTCTTGCTTGACGGATTGCCATTAACGGGCAAGTTTTGTTAGCTGGCACTATGTCTGAGAAACCCAAAAGAAAAACCGGACCCACTGGGTTTCAGCACCGTGGTTCTTGTGGGGAAGCCTTTGCTAAGGCTGACCCACACACCACCTGTGTTATTGTTTGGGGTTTGACCACCTCAGTGCAGACTGCCAGATTTGTAAGAATTTTCCTGCTGCCACCGTGGAAAGAGAATTGGTAGGCTCAGGGAAAGGGAGGCCAAAAGTCCGCTGGACTCGATGGCCGTGTCCGGTTCCAACTGGACCTGAGGGAGTGCCTCTGACCAGGGCTTATACTTCCTCGGCAAAGCTTATGCAACCCCTTTTGAGCCATTGTCTTCAGCAGAGCTTAAGTACTTGACTTGAAAATGTGTTTCTGGTAGCCATCACCTCTGCCAGGCTGCAAGTGAGCTACAAGCATTGTCAGTGGAGCCTGATTTTATCTCCTTTCATAGAGATAAGGTGGTCCTCAGGACTAACAGAAAGTTTTTGCCTAAGGTGGTTTCAGACTTCCACCTTAATCAATCCATGTCTCTTCCTGTGTACTTCACTGACCATTCCACCTCTGGTGAGAGGAGATTGCACAGTTTAGATGTCAAAAGAGCCCTTAGTTACTATATAGAACGTACTAAGGGTCACAGGTTTGAATCCCTCCAATTGTTCCTCACTTATGGTGAGGTTGGTAAAGGGAAACCTGCCACTAAAAGATCCATTGCCAGGTGGATTGTCTCCTGTATCCAATTTTGCTATGACAAACTGGGTAAGGTTCCTCCCTCAGGCCTGAGGGCTCACTCTACCAGAGTACAGCTGCATCTCTGCTGCTGCCAGGGACATCCCTATCCTAGAGATATGTCAAGCAGCTACCTGGAAAACAGTTCACACTTTTACTAAGCATTACTCCCTGGATATCCAGGCTAGGAGTGATTATCGATTTAACACAGCTGTCTTCAGAGGCCTATTTCCTAAGTAGGTTGTGTCTCTCCATGGAGGTACTGCTGTATATCTGTATATGTCATAATATAGCAAGACTTCATGTTGTTTGAAGAAAAAATTACTCACCTGAGTAATGTTGTTTCTTCTAATGGAGTCTTGATATATTATGACCTCCCCCCCAGCCTGCCCCTCTCAGAACCTCTATTTTGGGATGTGGGTGGGCAATGCAATGTTGGCACTTCATAGATGCCCACTTTATTTTCACCCTTTCTTAGGGTGCTTAGGTGTTATGCTTATTTTTTCTTTCTTGAATCCCCTGACTTGAGTCTTCGTTTTGGGATCAAGAACAAAAATGTGTTTTTGTAGTTAGTAGCCAGTGGGCTAGTGTAGGTTTACGGCTTCCTCACAGAACCTTAGTGAGTTTTTGCTCGTAAAGATCTGACAGTTTAAGTTTGAGCTACAACAGATGGAGTGTTCAGCCGAGCTCGCGCTCAGGGTTCCGTGCCCTGCATGGAAAGTTAACTCTTTCACCTCCGGAGCAGTTCTAACCAGGGGTGATACTGCATATGTCATAATATAGCAAGACTCCATTAGAAGAAATAACATTACTAAGGTGAGTAATTTTTTCTTCAGCTTCATTCAAGGAGCTTTGCCAATTCTTTTCCACGAAGGGAGAGGGGCCATCGGGACATTCCTCTCGGTCCAAAAAGAGGGATTCGAAGGGTAAGTTCCATCGTTGGCGTTCGTGGGAGCGGGAGAGGTCCCCTTACCCGGACAGCCAACTCTCGACTTTGGTCGAGGTTGCGGCTAAGGCCACTGGCTTCACGGCATCCCTGTCAGGCCAGCTGGCCAAGACACCCATTGACGCGGTCGAGATTTTTCTCGACCCGTCGGACAGGCTGTCGACTGGTGAAGCCGACAACCCTTCTTCGCTGGTTCCCCGGTGGAGACCGAGGATCTGCTCTGCTCTGGTGCAGCAGTCCTCGGTTAAGGTGTCCGAGCCGAGGGAAGAGTGGGTGTCCCCCACTCCTTCCCGGGCCCATCCTCGGAAACACCGAGGGTCTCGGTCTCGGATATCCTCTCAGTCTAGCTGATCCCACCGACATCGGCGGTCTTGGTCTCGGCACCGAGGTAAGCGGCGCCGCCGCTCATCCTCGTCTTCCTCCTTGGAAGAGGAGAGGCTTCAGCGCAAATTGCGTCGATGCTACGAGGATCTGATGTGGCAGCAGTTGCTTTTGTCCGGGAGCAAGCAGACGCCGTCCCCGGCCATCAAGTGGCTGTCACCCGAACGGCGAAACAACCCTCGCTGCAGTCAAGATGCTCAAGTCTGGGCGGTTGTTCGGCCGTAACCTGCTGCCACTGGTGTGGTGGGAACTCCGCCTCCACAACCGAAATCGGGGGCGCCGACCAAGGACTCTCGGTCGGTTCAAGGCCTGCCCCACATGTTGTCAGTCACCCTCACTCCCGACCGTCCTCGACAGGTGGAGGGTGTCTCAGGCCCTAGGCAGCTCTTCGCGGAGTCCGATGACGACTCCTCCCTGTTCTCCAGGCCAGTTGACCTGGAGTCCTCCGGGGGCCAGTCGTTGGATGAAAGCCCATTGTCCTTCATGGGTTTGCTTCGGCTCATCTCGGAGTCCACCGGGATGCAGCTCGAGCCCATATCCAAATGGGCCAAGTATCCCCTGACGGAGATACTGGACTGAGGGGATTCACCCACGGAGGCCTTTCCGGTGGCTGAGGCCATTGTCAGCCCAGCCTTGGAGCTTTGGCAGCGGCCTGCTTCCTGCCCTGCGCCCTCGGCCAGGATGGCCAGGAAGCATGTGGTCCCTACCGGCTCTTTGCCCGGGTTTTCGGAACACCCCTCTGCCGAGGGGTTAGTCACCGACAGCATTTTCCGGTGTTCCGGGAACGCTAGGGACGTGGATAAGCTGCCTGACAAGGTGTCCATAAAGCTGGACTACGACGGGCGCAAGGTCTACTCTGCATCCTCCCTCGGCCCCTGCCAGGCCAGCTCAACCGTGCTGATGGCACACTTCTCCCACGCCCTCATGGGCTCCCTGGATGAGGTGATCCCTCATCTCCCGGCCGACCTGCAGACCACGGTCCGGCAGGTTCGGGACCAGGGTAGGGCGGTGGCAAAGCAGCAGCTCCAAACAGCTCTGGACATAGGAGACTCCTGTGCCAGATCAGCTGTGGTCACGGTGGCCATGCGCCGCAGGGCATGGCTGAGGATATCCACCTTCACAGCGGATTACCCAGCACAAAATGGCGGACATCCCCTTCTTGGGGACCGACCTCTTCGGCCCTGGAGTGGAAGGTCACCTCCAGCGGATCGAGAAGTTCACTGCCACTCTGGACTCGGTCACCTCCGCCCAGAAGGACAAAGGCCGCTGACAGCAGCAGCACAAGTCCTTTCGTCCTTCTGCACCTGCGGCACATCCGGCCCAACAGCACCAGCACCAGGGCCAGCAGGCTCGCACTTGGCATCCCAAACCCAAGCCCGCGGCTTCCTCTAACAGGAAGCAGGGAGATGAAGGCCCAGGAGGTCCCTCGGCCGGTCCCTCCTCCAAACCTGCCCAGTGACGGGTTGAGGGGTGCCGTCCCCAGCCTTGTCACTCCTCCCTGGGTACCCCCCGTGGGAGGATGGCTCCGTCACTTCCTTTCCACCTGGTCCGCTATCACCACGGACCGCTGGGTGTTGGAGGTGGTAGGAAAGGGTCTGCCTCTGGAGTTCGAGCAGGCCCCACCCTTCCGAGCCGTCGCCCCTCGGGGGCCACGGGGTCCGCAGCCTCGCTATCGGCCCGCCTAGCCGATATTGTCCTGCTCCTCGAAAAAGAGGTGATCAGGAGGGTGGCGGATCCTCCTTCAGACCCAGGGTTTGTATCCAGGTATTTCCTGGTCCCAAAATGGACGGGGGGCTGGCGCCCCATTCTCGACCTACACGACCTGAACAAGTTCCTAAGGTCTCGGACCTTCAGGATGGTTACTCTGGCCCAGATAATCCCATCCTTGGAACGAGGCATATGGTTCTGTTCCCTGGACCTTCAGGATGCGTTCTTTCACGTCCCAATCCGTCTGTCCCATCAGAGATTCCTCCGCTTCAGAGCGGAGGGATCCCTTTACGAGTTCCGGGCCATGCCCTTTGGCCTCTCCCTAGCTCACAGGGTCTTCGCCAAATGCATGGCAGTGGTGACAGCATTCCTGCAGCGCTGAAGGGTCCGGGTGTACCCCTACCTGGACGACTGGCTGATTGCAGCCCCCTCCAGAGCGGAGGTGGAGCGGTCCAGAGATCTGGCCCTCCAGATTTGCTCTCAGATTGGCCTCCTCGTCAACGAGGCCAAGTCAGAACTCATGCCAAAGCAGGTGATACAATTCATCGGGGCAGAGCTCCACTCTCTTCGAGTCAGAGCACAGCTCCCGGCAGACAGGGCCGAGGTTCTTTCTTCCTTTGCCCAATCATTTCAGGTTGGGCAATCGCGCCCTGCCCGGGACTTCCTGCGCCTCCTGGGCCTCATGGCGGCCTGTACCAGCGTGGTCCATTGGGCCCACTGGTACATGCATCCCCTTCAATGGGGACTGGCCAGCCAATGGTCACAGCACTTCGATTCGCTCGATCAGGTAGTGACAGTGACCCAGGGGATGTGGAACGGTGTCCAGTGGTGGACCGTTCCAGCACATCTGCAGGAGGGTATCGCGTCCGTCCACCCTGAGCCGATGGTCTCTCTATCGACCGATGCCTCTCTGATGGGTTGGGGTGCCCATCTGGGGGAGCACAGAGCGCACGGCCTCTGGTCCCCTCGGAGTCCCGATGCCATATCAACCTGCTGGAGCTTCGAGCGGTTCGTCTAGCCCTCACTGCCTTCGCTCTGTTTCTACGGGGTCAAGTGGTTCAGGTCCAGACGGACAATACCACGACCATGTACTACCTAAACCGCCAGGGCGGGACGCGCTCCATGCCTTTGTGCAGGGAAGCTCTCCGCATATGGTCTCTCATGCGCAGCCTGGAGGTGGATCTCCTCGCCATTCACATGGCAGGAGCCTCCAACACCGTGGCCGATGCCCTAAGCCGGATAGGGGCTGCGTCTCACGAGTGGTCTCTCCTGCCGGAGGTAGTACAAGATCTCTTCTCCCACTGGGGCATGCCTCAGGCAGACCTTTTGCCTCCAGGAGAATGCGGCTGAGACTGTTCATTCCCCCCCTCAGCAGGGCTCGCGCAGGGGATGCCTTCTCGAGGCCTGGACCTCGGCCTCTTCTACGCTTCTTTCCCATTTCCCTTGATCCACAAGGTGCTTCTCAAGGTGAGGAGGGACAAGGCACAGGTGATTCTGGTAGCTCCAGACTGGCCCCGCCAGTTCTGGTATCCTGATCTCCTCAGCCTCAGCTCCAGGCTCCCGAGGCGGCTTCCAGCCCGCCTGGACCTGATTTCAGTCAATCAGGGGAAGGTATTCCATCTGGACCTTCAATCCCTGCACCTGACGGCCTGGTTCCTGAGCGGCTAGAGTTCCAGGCCTTGGGTCTTTCCGACGAGGTCCTCAACGTAGTTGAGGCGTCCCATAAGGAGTCGACCAGAAAATGCTACGCCTTCAAATGGAAGAGATTCTCCATTTGGTGTCAGGGCAAGGGCCTGGACCCTTCCTCCTGTTCCTTGGCAAGCATTCTGGACTACCTGTGGTCCATTTCTCAGCAGGGCTTCAGTCAATGACCCTTTAAGGTGCACTCTGGCAGCCACTCTGTCATCAAGCGGCCAAGCAGTCGGTGGTGCAGGAGAAGGTGGTGGGGCACTTTCTCAAAGGCCTTGATCAGAATTCCCCTCCGGTGCGAAAACCTCCACCTCCATGGGATCTACTGCTGGTATTGGCTAAGTTCATGGGCAGGCCATTAGAACCGATGCACAGGTGTGACATCTCTCACCTGTCGTGGAAGACCGCCTTCTTGGTGGCTATCATGTCAGCCAGAAGGATGGGAGAGCTCTAGGCGCTTTCCATAGAGTCTCCTTATCTGGTCTTCCACAGGGACAGCATGGTCCTGCGCCCCCACCCAAAATTCCTTCTGAAGGTGGTGTCGGAGTTTCACCTTAACCAGGTGTTGACTCTGCCGGTGTTCTACCCCAATCACACCTCTGAGGCCGAATATAGGCTCCATACTTTGGACCCTAGAAGAGCGCTCGCTTATTATGAGGAGCGGACAGCTGAAGTTCAGGGAGAGGTTCGCCAGCTATTTGTCACCTACGCTGAAGCCGCACCTGGCAGACCTGCAGCCAAACGGACAGTAGGCAGGTGGGTCACCTCCTGCATAGATCTCTGCTATAGGTTGGTGGGCGTGAAGCCTCCCAGAGGGATAAGAGCTCATTCTACCCGCCATACCGCTGCTTCCAGGGACGTCCCTATCCAGGAAATCTGCAGGGCTGCTACCTGGAAGTCAGCACACACCTTCATCACCCACTACCACATCGACCTTGAGTCACGCCGGGATGCTGGTTTTGGGGCCTCGGTTCTCCAGTCTTTATTTCCTAAGTAGGGGGTGTGCGCCTTGCCTCCCTCCTCCCAGAGAACTGCTAGGAGTCTGCCAGACAGTGTGGATGAACAACATATCCTTGTCCTTAGAAATACAGGTTACTCACCTGTAACAGGAGTTCTAGGAATGGATATGTTGTTCATCCACAACTCCACCACCTCCCGGCTTCAACACACAACCTGGCTTCCAGGGCTAGATCTGACGTCATGGGCCGGAGCCGAGAGTTTTACCACCCGGGTGGGTGGGAGGAGCCAGCTTGAAGACCTTCCGGCAAGATTTAAAGCGGCAGGGAACCTGCCAGACAGTGTGGATGAACAACATATACAATTCCTCGAACTCCTGTTACAGGTGAGTAACCTGTATTTTCCGTGTGAGGCGGCAAGGTGTCGTGGAAGGCTGCCTTCTGGACCCTGGGGAGGGAGCATAGATAGCGGTGATGAACGGGGGGTGGGGGTAAGGGCTCGTCCAAGGGTAAGTTTGAGTGAGAGGGCCTGGGGTACAGATATGAGATGGGAGGGGGGGACAGTTGAACAGTCAAAGTGTCCTTAGTGTAAATGGCACAGCCACCTCCCCGCTTTCCCTGGCGATCGGCCCAGAAAACATTATATCTAGAGAGGGTCACCGATTAATCAGGGATACGGGAGGAGAGCCAGGTTTCACCCAGAGCAGTGACATCCGGCTGATGTTGTCGGACCCACCCCTGGAATGAGTCCCATTTTTTTAATAAGCTGCAGACATTAAGGGTGGCACTACGCAATCCACCTGCAGAGTGTGTGGGCATGGAGGTAGCGAGAGGTCCAGGGTTAGGGTGTATATCGCCAGACATGCGAAGGAGAAGGAGAAGAGGCCTGAGGATGGGATTCCAGGTCAGCTTTTCGGGCAGTGAGATATGCGTGCTTTGGGTCCTCTTAAAGTTAGAGAATGTGGAATGGGGAGGTTAAGAAGTGGGGGATGCCAGGGTAAGGAGCTGTAGCGAGGGGGGTGACAGGATCTGCGTGGTGAGTGGGGGGTCTGGGGGGTGCAGGAGGTAGTGCTCTCACTCCTAGTAAAGTCAGAATGCTGTGTGAATAGGTGGGCGAGGCAGTAGATCCCTCACGGTACTGTGAGATAAATTGCATGGGGGGGGCAGCCAGACAGGCAGTAGGACGTTATATCCAAAGGAGGGTAGATATTCAGGAAAAGTGGAGGGTGGAGGTGTCTGTATGGGGAAGAGCAGACTGAGCATGTGGATTTACATACCGATACATAGTAGCTAGGCTGGGGGGGGGGGTGGACCAGCGGAAGAGCCAGAAGTTGGAGACAGGAAGCCGCAAATCAGCCCCTAGTGGCGAGCAAGTGTAGGTTGCTAGTGGAGAAGTAGACCGATAGGTTCAAATGCAGACCTGTCCCCCTAAGAGTTCACCATGGGTGGTGGTGGAGAGGCGACGCGGAGCATCGGCAGGGCAATTCTCAGCCTGTTCCAGAAGCGACAAGGGCACACAGTTCCCTACATCCGCCTAAATCTTTTATGTACCTTGTATTCGGGGGGGTGCGGGAGGGCGACTCCACTGCTAGCCCTCACGACCTCCGCAGACCTCGATAAGCTGTTGGAAATAAAACAACCAGGTAAGGATCTAAAGCTGGAGTAGGCGGGGTGCAGCTGCTTACGGAGTGACTCTGGTTTCAGAGCATGGTTGAGATTATTGGCTGGCTGGAGCTGCGTAGTTCGTAGCAACAGAGCTAATTAGTTTAGTACAGCACAGTCTCCCCTTACTTCAAACTTGCTTCAAACAGGCATGGGATAGGCACAAGGGAGCAGTAAAGATGAGTATGAATAGATAGGCCATTGACAGAGCAAAGGCTGATGGCACATTTATAAGGTACAAACAGAAATGGGCAGACTGGATGGGTCTTGCAGTCTTTATCTGCCGTCAACTTCTGTGTTTGTATGTTAATTCTAAATTGGCAGAGCAGACTTGGTAAAATAAATAAATGACCTCTTATGGTATCCGATACTGCCCTGGTTTAAATACTTGCATGCACAGAGCTTGTCCTTAATGTACTACAACTTATGGTGGTTTTAGAGTGCAATTCCTTTAAATAAGTTTGCCTTTCACTACACAAGTCCTTTAACTTAGCCAACAATGTATGCATTTAGTCTAGAATACATGCAGGGTTTGTTAAAATAAATAAAAAACTGTCTTCAATTGTACGCCGGCAAAAATTCAGATTGTTACAGATAGCGCCAAATAGACAGAGGGAGACAGGGTCTGAAAGTTTGAAAAATGGCGCCAGTCAAACTCTCAGCCTGTTCCAGAAGCGAGGAAGGGCACGAGTACCTACATTCGCCTAAATCTGTTCCAGTACCTTGTATTCGGGGTGCAACTCCACTGCTAGCCCCTCACGACCTCCATGGACCTGGATAAGCTTGTATTCGGAGGGTGGGGAGGCGACTCCACTGCTAGTCCTCACGACCTCCGCAGACCTGGATAAGCTTGTATTCGGGGTTGGGGGAGGGTGACTCCACTGCTAGCCCTCACGACCTCCGTGGACCTGGATAAGTTGGGTATAACCTCCTCTCTCCTACCACTGATCCCCTTAGATATGCATCCCAGCATCTTGTTTGCCTTTGCTGCTGCTTTCTTGCACTGCATGGAGTGCTTCAGGTCACTAGTGATCATCACTTCCAGGTCCTTCTCCTTCTCTGATGCAGATATTCGGACTCCACCCAAGTAGTACTCTGTCCTGGGATTCTTGGCTCCAGTATGCATAACTTTGCATTTCTTGGCATTGAAGCCTAGCTGCCAGGTCCTGGACCACCTCATCAGCTTTTCCAGATCATCCGGTAGGTCCTGTATCCCTTCAGCTGTATCTACTCTCCTGCAGAGCTTGGTGTCATGCACGAATAGGCACATTTTGCTCTTAATGCTATCCCCAGTGTCATTGATGAAGACACTGAATAACACCGACCCCAGCAGGACCCCACTGGTTACCTACTTGGTGCCAGATAACACTCCTCCAACAACCACCCTCTGGGTTCTGTCCCTCAGCCAGTTTTCCACCAATCTGGCCGTCTTTTCCCCAACCCCGAGATGCACCAACATCCTGATCAACCTTTTATGGGGCACAGAGTCAAAGCCCTTGCTGAAATCAAGATAGAGGATGTCTACTGCTTGCCCCCTGTCTACTGTCTTAGTGACAGAGTCAGAGAAGTCAATCAGATTTGTTTGACACCATCTCTTCCCCCGCGCCCCCAATGATCCCATGCTGCCTTGCATCCTGGAGATCATGCTCCTCTAGATATTCCACCAACCTTTCCTTTAGCATGGTCTCCATTAGCTTACCCACAATGGAGGTCAGACCGACTGTTCTGTAATTCCCTGGTTCATCCTTGGGACCACTTTTGTGGACGGGCACTACATCGCTAATCGCTAAGCTTTTGATGTTTTGGAACCTGTCTGGTTCCTTCCTCAGAAAGATTGGTGGTTCTAAAATAAAAATTATATTCAAACTCTTAAATAAATATGCATTGTTCAGTTGTAGCTCTTATAGTGAAAGAATTACTAAATGCAAAGGTGGAACATACTGTATCTTATTCTCTTGTTCTATTAGGGTTTATTGCCTTACAGATGGGGTTATTATGAACTGGTTCAGACACTCCTGTATTTAAGCCTTAGAAAGGTTTTAGTGTATTGTGTAGTACTCCTTAATTTCAAATCCAGTGTGTGTTTATTTAGACTGAATTGTACCTGTGTGGTTATATATTCTCAATTTTAGGTAGGTAGTCTCAGTATGTCAAGCATGGTAAGGGTAAACAATTTTTTTTTAATTGAGTGCCCTCTTAGCTCTATTCAGTGAACAAATTCATTATCTCATTTTAGAGGTTTAAAAAGGCTTTTATTGCACGTAGAGTTCAGGTATAGTATCAGAGTGTGCGTTGTTACTCGTTTCTCTTCTGACTGTTCAGTAAAGTTTTTTTAATTTAACATGCTTGCGCCACCATTACCGCAGAATGCTTGTTGGCTACTCTGTGTCGAGGCGAGGGGGCTGAACAGACTTACCACGTTGGGGGCATGTATGTGCATCATTAAGAAATGGCATCGGTGGACTGGCTGATGGCCCAACTCCTTGCCAAAGACCTGGGTTCAGGAGCACACCAGTGAAGTCGACTGGGAGGCATGGCCGCGCTACCACCAGGGAGGGAGGCCCTCGGGTTCCATCACTGTAGTAACCCCTGTGGTGGGCCGAGGGAGCTGTTCTGCCCCTCAGGACATCACTACGTGGGGGGACACAGACTGTGCCGGGGAGTGGGAGAAAAAAAACAGAAAACCCTATCTGCACGAATGGCACTCAGGTTCCTACTGTTGTGAATCCCTGCTGGAGAAATGGTAGAGGGAGTTGCATGTGGTGCCAGCAATAAGCCTGAAGTAAGTGCAGGAGGCCAACAGTGGCAAAAACGCTGTATGGAAAAAAAAAAAACACTGGTAGACTAGTAGACATCTGTCATGATTATATTATCCTGCATGGTAACGCAAGTGGCGGCCCAGTCACTAAGGAAAAATGATGTTCCTGATCCTTGGCTGCACTGAATTGTGCTTCCATGGTTTCCTTACATCAATTTTGTGTCAAAGCTGACAGGACAGAGACATGTAACACTTGATGCTGTGTATTGAGCTTAAATTATAGTGAACGACAAACTTAGAGATATAAAAGTTTAATATAGACATATAACACTTGCTGTTGTGTATTGAACTTAAATTATAGTGGATAATAAAAGACAAAACTAAAGATATAAAAGTTTAATATATATAGTGCTATATGGAGCTGCTAAATCTGCAAGCAGCAAATGACAAATACATTTTGAAATATTCCAAAGATGTACGATCACTTTAGGATGAAATACATGAAGTGCCCGAAATAGTTTATATAGTGAAACCCACCAGGATGAAGCACAGTATCACAGGTTTACTGCATGATAAAAGGGATTAACTCCCATTAAAATTGCATTGTTTACAATAGTAACTCTACTGCAGAATTCTGCAGCGCTGCACTTCATCCTGGTGGGCGTCACTGTAGCTATACTACCCCGGGTTGAGTTTTAGCACTATTTTTGAACAACCTGGCTCAGTCTTACCCACTGACAGTGGTGTGCAGCCTTTAATGACTGGCACATTCCCATCATTGCCTTTGATGTTAACACTGCTAGCAGGCACCAGCGACACACTCAGGCTTTAATGATTAGTGTATCTGAACTTGTCAAACAGCTGATACCATCATTACCTTCTACAGTGCCTCGTTCAGCACTTTCCTCCCCCACCGCTTGTGGGACTTTCAGGGCATATGCCTTCTAATATGCTTCCTCCCTCCCTTCCTTTCAGGCAGCAGATAAACCCAGTACTTCCTCTTCATTTACCTGTGGATGAGGAGTACAGTCCTTATTTCATACTTGATGAGCAGAATGTTGAGGATGAGGGTTTAGATTTGCATTCTGACTGGGAGTCCAGTTCCACTTTGCCCTCCTGTACTGAGAACTCTGTTCTCTGTAACCCTAGGTCCCCTCCAGAGGATGCCTTTTTCCAGTCTCTGCTTAGAGATATGCAAGAGGCTCTTGTTTTGGTTTTTTTTCCACTAAAGAGGAAGTCTCTTCTAAACAAGATCTGTTTGAATTTCTGGAGGTACCCTCTAGTCCTTCTCCCATATATCCTGCTCTGGATTATGCCACTAAGGCTTCACGTTGTAGACCTAGAAGTCTACCTGATGTGCTATGAAAGACTGACAGAATGCAACCTCCTCTTTCTGCCAAGCCTGGTGCATCACAACCTGAGATGGACTCTGTAGTGATCATCACTTCTCATGATTGCTCTAAGGCTCCTCGCCACATGAGTTCATTACCTCCTGACGAGGAATCTTGACATTTAGATGTTATATGCAAGCGGAACATAATACCTCTGCTTATCTGAGCTTATGTATTCCCAATTATCAAGCTTTAGTCTGGAAATCCCCTTTCGGCTGTGGCATACAAAATACCAGAAGGGCCTTTGAAGGAAGAGGTCCTCTGGATGTTGTTTGCTGGTCTGGATGCTGGGAGTCACTTGCTTCATTCAGCTTATGATACCTCAGATGCTGTGGCCCATGCTGCTGCCTCAGGAATTTCCCTTAGGGAGATACTCTTGGCTACAGGTGTCTTATTTTGCCTCTGACATCCATCATTCTGTCCTGAATTCTCCTTTTTTGGAGTCACAGGTTATTGGTGCATAATATGGAGGTCACTCTATGTGAATTCTGGTCTTCTGTTTGACTCTTTATTCATTAAAAGTCTGGCCTCCAGATGTAAAGTCATTAGTAATGTGGTACACTAGCACATCTGATAAAACACCTTTACAATACAGCTAAATAAACATTCACTGTGGCCAACTTGAGTATGTAATTTATTACCCAGCATACAGTATATAAATATCCATGCTTATAAGAAAACTAAGTGCAACAAAAGATCTGATGTATTCAGATAATTCCTGCTAGTCACTTCCATCACTTTTCTATTTTGTTAGCCAGAACTTACTTCAGACTTTACACCTTTAATTGTACCATTTAAAAACTGATTGTGTACTCTGAGCCCCACCACCTGACAAAGACATGATCCGAGTCAATGCGCCGGTGTTTGTGCGTATGCTCTTGACTTTACCACTGTCTGATTAGATCAGTGTTTGCATATTACAGTACCTTGGCTCTCTTGATTTTTTCCACTTTGTGCTGTCCATAGCTTATGTGAGCTCCTGGAGTGCAGCCTCCTTGTGTTTTTTTTTGATGACTCTGTTTCTGAGCCTGCTTGTTTGTGTGTGTTCCAGCTCGTACAAAGCCCCTAGGAATGCTGGGGCTCTGAGGGCTCGGGCTGCAGTTATGCTTCATAATGTAATTTCCTCTCTTTATTTTATTTTGGGGAAGTTGCCCCTGGCTTTTATGCCACTCTTTATGTTTGAGATGAACACCACTGAATGATGGTTCCTGTGTCTACTTAAGTAGGTTGATATTGCTATACAGTAGAATCTGGTTCTGAAGCACAACAGAGTGCTTCTTTCTACCCCTTTCAGTTTTCCTACCTGGCCACCCGAAATGTGCTGTGGCCCGTGTTTTCTCATTTCTCATTATCAGTTTCTAGGGATGTGAATATATTGTTCTTAAGGATTTCAAAAGGAACCTTGATCTAGCTCAGCCAACCTCGTAAAAAATTATAGTATTTATTCAGGGAGGAGCCTGGACCAATTCAATGCTAACAAACTCCTATCACAAAAATTAGTCAACAAAAGGCCCACTCTCCAAAATGTCTCAAACAAATATTATTTATTGACACTAGTATATCCAGATACAGTTCGTGTAACACAAACGTTTCGGGAAAAATCCTTCTTCAGTGTGAAACTGCATCTGTATATCAGAGACCATACAGCCACACCCCAGTATCCCCCATATATTCTTGGATACTGTCTGCCTGTAATTCTGGATTCTACATCTCTTGTTTTTGTTTGTTCTGATTCTGCATAGGACAGCTCTCAGCTCAAATTTCCTTCTACTGATATTCAATGAATAGCTCTTCTCTTGGTAAACATGTATGTACTTTATAGGGATTTGGCTTCATTTTAAGTTATACTTGTATTTTGCTGTCCTCCTATGCCCTTTTTTATATTTGTTGCAGAGCGTGGCCTGACCTCCTGTTCTCTCTATGTGGAGTCTAACTTAAACCGGGCTTCGGCGAACTGTAAGCCCGGAAAGTAGAGGGTCTGGCAACCCCGCTGCCGGCTCTTCATCCTCCAAGCTTGCGCAGTGACAGGATGGGGGTGGCCGCACTCATACCCACCACGACCACTCTGGGTCCTCTTGTGGGGGGCTGGCTCCGCCACTTGCTTTCCGCCTGGTCCGCTGTTGCAACGGACAAGTGGGTTCTGGAGGTGGTCGGTCAGGTTCTGCCTCTGGAATTCGAGCAGTATCCTCCAAGCCGAGCCCACGCCCCATGGGAGGTATCCGCCCATACTCGGTCGGCTGTCAGAGACGACATCACCCAACTCCTCCGCAAGGAGGAGGTGGTCAGAGTCGTGGACCCACCGGTCAACCCAGGGTTTGTTTCCAAGTACTTCCTGGTTCCGAAATGGATGAGGGGCTGGTGCCCCATTCTAGATCTGCACAACCTGAATCAGTTTTCCAGGTCGTACACCTTTTGGATGGTAACTCTGTCCCAGATAATGCCATCACTCGAACAGAACATGTGATTCTGCTCACTGGATCTTCTGGACGCGTTCTTTCACATCCTGATCCCTCCATCCCACTGAAGGTTCCTCCGCTTCAAGGTGGAGGGAACCCTCTACGAGTTCCAAGCCATGCCGTTTGGCCTGTCATCAGCCCCGAGGGTTTTCACCAAATGCATAGCAGTGGTGGCAGCCCATCTTCACCATCGAGGGATCAGAGTGTACCCCTATCTCGACGATTGGCTAATAGCGGGTCCCTCTAGACTGGAGATGGAGAGGTCCAGGGACCTGGCCCTCCACACCTGCCTCAGCCTTGGCCTCCTGGTCAGTGAGGCATAGTCGGAACTTGTGCACTCACAGGTGATTTGCTTCATCGAGGCAGAGATCGACTCTTGCCAAGCCAGAGCCAGACTCCTGATGGACGGGCCGAAAGTTCTCTCCTTTGCCCACTCATTTCTGGTTGGGCAATTGCACCCTGCCCAGGACTTCCTGCAACTTCTGGGTTACATGGCGGCCTGCACTACCGAGGTCCAATGGACCTGGTGGCATATGCGCCCCCTTCAGTGGGAGCTGGCCAACCAGTGGTCTCAGCATCATGGCCATTTTGACCAGCTTGTCACTGTAACCCAGAAGATGTCGAACACCCTCCAGTGGTGGACTGTCCTGGAACATCTGCAGGGAGGGATCCAGTTTGTCCGCCCCGAGCCGATGGTCATCCTCACAACCGATGCCTCTCTCATGGGCTGGGGTGCCCACATGGGGAATCACAGAGTCAACGGGCTCTGGACCCCCGAGGAATCCCGATGTCATATCAACCTGCTGGAGCTCTAAGCAGTTTGGATGGTGCTGGCTGCGTTCGTTCCATTCCTTCGGGGTCAAGTTGTTCAAGTCCAAACGGACAACACCAATACTATATACTACCTAAACAAACAGGACGGCATGCATTTCCAGCCTCTGTGCAGGGAAGCGCTCCGCATCTTGACCCTTGTGAGCCAACTGGAGGCAGATCTCCCAGCCATCCATGAGGCAGGAAACTCGAATCAGTTGGCGGATACCCTTAGCCGTGTGGGCGAGGAGTCCCACGACGAGTGGTCTCTCCATCCAGAGGTATCTCACAGCCTGTTCTCCCAGTGGGGTACCCCTCAGGTGGACCTGTTCACCTCCAGGGAGAACACCAAGCTGAGGTTGTTTCATGCCGCCCCCTCAGCAGGGCTCGCTGCACGGGGATGCCTTCAAGGCCGTGGACCCCAGGCCTCTTCTATGCCTTCCATCTACTTCCCTTGGTCCACAAGGTGTTCCTCAAGGTCAGGAGGGATAAGGCAAGGATGATCTTGGTAGCCCCAGACTGGCCCCGCCAGTTCTGGTATACTGATCTCCTCAGCCATAGCAGCAGGCTACTGAGGCATCTTCCAGTATTCCCGGACCTGCTGTCTGTGAATCAGAGGAAGATATTCCATCGGGACCTTCAATCCCTGCACCTGACAGCCTGGTTCCTGAGTTCCAGGTTTTGGGTCTCTCCGACGATGTACTCAATTATCTTAGTTCGAGTGGGAGCTCTTGCAGCAGGCTATTACAATCAGGACTATGCCACAGGCACTAGGACCCTCGGGAAAACTTCTCAGCCAGCAAGACCCAGCAGGGACTGCCCCCGACGTAGGCTCCACCCTGGCGTCAGCTGTGGTACAAAAGGGGGGTGGACCCAGCTCTACCCCAGTTCTTTTCCCGCCGCGTCCCGCGCATGTGAAGAGTTCCTGCTCATCTTGGCTTACCAGCCCAGCTAAAGAACAGAGTTTTTTGCTTGTTTTACATTTTCTCCACTTAAAGTTTCAACGGTTTTAGCACCTACTGACGCATGTCGTAGCCATCGGTCTCCTCGATGGGGCCCCACGTTAATAAATGTGGTTGCGGCCGCCAAATCCCATCTAAAGACGGTCACCGGCAATGTGTTTTCTGCCTGGGGTCTGACCATGACACCGCGGCCTCTTTGGCCTGTCAGAAATTCACCAGCTGCACCAGGATCCACCGCTTGAAGGCCCTGAAAGTGCATCTGCTGGAAAAGAAGATGGATCTGCACACCTCAGGGGAGAAGCAGAAGAAGAAGGACAAGTCTAAACAGTCCCGGGAAAAAGACCATAGTCGGTCCCGGCACCGGTCCAGGTCTCGGTCTCGCTCCTGCTCGCAGCCTTCTCCCAAGACAGCCTGTGGATCCAAGGGCTTAGGTGAGCATCCTAAGTCAAAAGACCAGGCTAAGGCCGGACCTTCGGAGGAGAAGCCAGCGAAGCCCAAGGTGACTCCGCTTAGGGTCACCATTAAACCCTCAGAGGCGCAAGCTTCGGCCCCGCCTTCCAAGGCCACGGTGCCGCCAGTCAAGAGCACGCCTCCGGAGTCCAAGGACACTCCCGTGCCCCCGGTCGAGACTCTGTCGTTGGTCCCCTTACCGACGCTGGGTGATGGGGCGACGGATCCAGATGCAGCCGGCTAAGGGATTGCGTCGACATCCCCGAAGTCGTCCTCCTCCTCCTCCTCCCAGGGCTGTCCTTCTAAGGTCGACCTGGAGATTCCCTTTCCAGAGAAGACGGCCTCTTTTTTTCAAAGGACGAGCTCCAGGATCTGTTTTCCTTCTGGTGGAGGCAGGTTCAGAAGCGAACCCCACCACTCCGAAGCCAGCCTCGTCACTGGTCCCGGATCCTTCGGGTAAACCACAGCCAGGAGGTGCTTCTTCCCCAACAAAGTCCCCCGAGAGGCCGCCGCCTACACCTCCTCCTTCAAAGGCTCATTCCCGATCACAGTCCGTAGACCGACACTGGCACTCTACCAGATCCGGTAGCCGACGCCGGGTCAGGTCTTAGACCAGGAGCCATTCCCGTTCTGCTAGATGGGACCACTCCCGACATTGGTCCCATGGCCGTTGTCGGTGTTTGGACCGACGTTGGTTGGTGAGCCACTGACGCTCAAGTGAGGCTGGCCGTAAGGACAGGTCTGGCTACTCGTCACCCAGTAGCCATTCCTCTTCTTAGTCTTCTACCTCTTCTTTTTCAGGAATTGGGGGTTCTGTGGGAGAGAAGGACCAGCCCCGCTCGCCTCCTGACAATCCCACTTTCATGGACGTCGTGAGGCACATCCAGGCCTCCAGTGAGTGGGACACGGAGGACCTGGATCCGGAACACCGACATTTGGCTAAGTACCTGAGGCAGAAGGAGCCCAAACCCTTGGTTGTTTCTCCTTTAGTTGACACTTTCCAAGACCTCACCAGAGTAATCTGGAAGCGTCCGACTTCAGTCATGGCAGTTCAAAAAAATCGGACAGGCTGTATAGAGCCTCGAAGGATGAACCATTCTTGGCTAAACATCCTCAGGCGGACTCGTCATTTATTACGGCTGCTCACGACAAATCTAAGCAGCCTAAACATCTCAGCTCACAGCCTCCTGACCCGGAATCCCGCTACTTGGACCAGGTGGGCAAGAAAGTCTATTCTGCCTCCACCTGTTCAGTTAGGTCCCTGAATTTCCTTATGCACATGGTCCAGTACCAGAATGTGTTATGGGAGTGGGGACAAGAGCTGGTTAGTGCCTTGCCAGACTCCAAGAAGAAAATGGAGATTCTGGACCTTCTCAAATCGGGCACGGCCGTAGGCACACATGTTTTGTGTGCCTCATATGACACTGCTGATATGGCAGCCAGAGCGTCAGCGTTAGGTGTCTACCTCAGGCACCATTGCTGGTTGAGGGTCTCAGGCTTTCATCAGGATCTGCAGTCCGGAATCCGGGACTTACCTTCCAGGGTTCCATGTTGTTTGGGCTGGAGACGGAGTCTTTGATCTCTCGCCTCCAGGAGTTGGGCAGATCCATCTGGTCTGTCTGCCAAATGTACCATGGAGACCAGCGGAGATGGTGAAAGCGGACATTTTGGAAGCACTCAGTTGGTCAAGCCTGTGGTAACCAGCAGGGCCAGATAGGAGGCTTTCAGAGGAGAGCTGGCAACCAGCAGCCTGGAGGCGCTCCTCCCCGTGACCCCAAGTCCTCCCAAACCTCTCTGCCCACCCCTGGCTCCACCCAATGACTCCCTTCCGACCCCCCCCCCTCGGCGGAGGTACCAGCGGAGGTGGTAGGGAGTTGCTTCTCCCTGTATCTTCAGGGATGGAGCTCATTAACTTCGGACAAATGGGTCCTAGATGTCATAAGGAGAGGACACACCTTAGAGTTCACGGAGATTCCTCCAGTCACTCCACCAAGGTTCTCCAGATATCCTCCTTCTCATACTCCTCTCGTAGAAGGAGAGATACAGGTCCCCTTGTATAAGAAAAAAAAAAAAGGGTGATAGAACCAGTCCCTCTGAGTCAACAGGGAAAAGGGTATTACTTCCACTTCTTCCTGGTCCCAAAAAAGACTCGGGACCTTCGTCCCATTCTGGACCTAAGCTCACTAAATCTTTATATAGAATACAAAAGGTTCCGAATGGTGACCCTTCCAGGTCTTCGTCCTCTGCTGCACCAAGGGGACTGGCTCTGCTTCCTGGACATGCAAGATACGTATATGCATATCAGGGTCTTTCCCCCTCACAGGAAGTTCCTGAGGTTCCACTTCCAGGGGGAGCATTATCAATTCAGAGTTCTTCCATTTGGCCTCTCTTCCGCTCCTTGAGTCTTCATAAAGTGTTTGGCAGTAGTGGCTGCGGCTCTAAGGCATCAAGGACATTGTCTTCCCTTACCTGGACGATTGGCTGTTAGCGGACCCGTCAAGGTCATGCCTGTTTCAAGCTCTCTGAGATACCTATACACTCTTCCGAGACTTGGGGATCACCCTGAACCTTCCAAAGTCTTCCCAAGAGCCCAGCCAAAGACTCGTCCTTATTGGTGTGGTCCTGGATTCAGTCTAGGGCATGGCTTTTCTACCCCTGGAGTGGGGTGATCGCTTGCAAGAGATGGCTGCATCGGTTCTAGTAACTCCTCAGGTCTCAGCAAGGACCTTCCTCAGATTTCTGGGGCACATGGTGGCGGCCATTCCAGTTACTCCTCTGGCCCGCCTCCACATGAGAATCCCACAGTGGATGCTCAGGGTGCAGTGGGATCAGTGCTCAGATGACCTCAACCTCATGGTGAGTCACGGAGCCAGTACAGAGAACGCTTCTTTGATGGATGGATCCACTCAGTTTGGAAAGAGGGGTCCCCTTCCATCTGGAGCCCCCCAATCGGACCCTTACAACAGATGCCTCAGATTTGGGGTGGGGGGTGCACCTAGGGACTCACCAAACACAAGGCGTTTGGACCCCCGAGGAGCACAAACTCCACATCAATATCCTGGAGATGCGAGCGGTCCTCAAGGCACTACACGCTTTTCAGGAGGACCTCATGCCAGGCTCTCTTCTGGTTCAGACAGACAACATGGTGGTGATCTTCTACATCAACAAGCAAGGGGGAGCTCATTCTTACCCCCTGTGCAGGGAGGCGATGAGAGTCTGGTATTGGGCACTAGAACGGCTCATCACTCTCTCCGCGGTGCACATTCGGGGTGTCCTTAATGACTTGGCCAACATTCTCAGCAGATCTCGGTCCAAGGCGCACGAGTGGGAGCTCCTACAGTCAGTAGTGGAACAGCTGTTTGACAGATGAGGTCATCCAGAACTGGACCTGTTTACGTCACCACACAACGCCAAACTGCCGCTTTTCTGCTCGTGAGAGCCCGCACCTGGTGTTTTCTGGCCAGAAGCGTTGTCCCTATGTTGGGCAGGGAGGTTTCTTTACACCTTCCCTCCCTTTCCTCTCATCCAGAGGATTCTATTGAAGTTACAAGCCAAGGGGGCGCAAATGATTCTGGTGGCCCTGCTGTGGCCTCGGCAGATTTGGTACCCACTACTTCAGCGGCTTTCCTGGGAACCTCCAATTCCGCTGCCAGTATGCTCGCAGTTGCTGTCCCAGGATCAGGGCTCGCTGGTTCATCCCGATCTCTGATCCTTGCACCTTCATGCATGGTTCCTTCAGGCGTAGCAAAGCACAGGTACGGGGTATCGGCAGAGGTGGCGGAAGTTCTTGTGTCAGCGAGGAAGCCCTCTGTGCGCTCCACTTATGCTATAAAATGGAAGCGTTTCTGTTTGTGGGCCTCGTCTCACCATCTGGATCTCGTTTCCTGTCCAGTGAACTCAGCTCTTCAGTATCTCCTCTCCTTATACCAACAAGGCTTGAGCTACTCCTCCATTAAGGTGCACATGTGGGCCATCTCGGCTTATCACGCCCTTTCGGGTGATAGAAACTTAGCCCAATTTGACGTGGCACACACCTTTTTACGGGGGATTCTTCATATGAGACCTCCCATTCGGGATCCTATCCCACCCTGGGACCTCCTTTTTGTGTTGGATAAGCTTACCCTTCCTCCGTTTGAACCTGCAGCAGATTGTGAGCTGTGATACCTGTCTTGGAAGGTTTGTTTTTTAGTTGCCATTACTTCAGCTCAGAGAGTTTCCAAGCTTCAGGCTCTGATGTGTGAAGAGCCGTACTTAATTTTCCACAGGGAAAGGGTTTCCCTGAGGACAAACCCTAAGTTTCTTCCTAAAGTGGTCTCGGAGCTGACCCTCAACCAATCGGTTGACATTCCAGTTTATTTTCCTTCGCCCTCTAACAGAGGGGAGGCTCTTCTTCACACTTTGGACATTCACAGGACGCTAGGTATTACCTTAAGCATACAGCTAATCACCTCAGAATCGGAGCAATTGTTTGTGGCCTTTGCCACAACACTTTTGGGTAGACTGATGTCCAAACAGACCATTTCTAAATGGATTGTCCACTATGTCTCTTTCTGCTATGAAAAGCACAAGAAGCCCCTTCCGAGTCCGGTTAGGGGTCACTCCACCAGGGGAGTGTCTGCTTCCTTTGCCGTGCTGTAGAACATACCCATCAGGGATATTTTCGCGGCCACTACTTGGAATTCAGTGCATACTTTCGTAAAGCACTACAGCTTGGACATTGCCTCCAGACGCCATGCCAGCTCTGGCCTGGCAGTCCTTCAGGGACTATTGTCTTGAGCCTCTGTGTCCAGCGTACTCTCTTCCACCTCCCGTGGTCGATTACCTCTTTGGCGAGGGACTGCTTGGGATTCAGTCCTGATTGTAATAGCCTGCTGCAAGAGCTTCCACTCGAGGTAAGATGGTACAGTTACATAAGAAGTTACCGTAACAGCAGATCTTCGAGAGGAGCTCTTGCAGCAGGCTTTACTTTTCCGCCTTCCTTCCCCCTCTGAGGTGTACAGAATTCCATCTTCATGCTTCGCTCCATTCTCCTGTCAGGGCTCGTTCTCTGGACTTGGTGTGAAGGAACTGGGGTGGAGCTAGGTCCGCCCCCTTTTGTACCAGAGCTGACACCAGGGTGGAGCCAACATTGGGGGCAGTCCCTGCTGGGTGTTGCTGGCTGAGAAGTTTTCCGGAGGGTCTTAGTGCCTGTGGCATAGTCCTGATTGTAATAGCCTGCTGCAAGAGCGCCTCTTGAAGATCTACTATTACAATAAGTACTTACGTAACTGTACTTTATTGAGGCATCTAGGAAGGAGTCGACCAAGAGGTGTTATGCCTTCAAATGGAAGAGATTCTCCATATGGTGTCAGGGCAAGGGCCTGGACCCTTCATCCTGTCTGGTGGCTAGCCTTTTGGACTACCTTTGGTCCTTCTCCAAAGGAGGCCTTCGGTGTACAGCCCTTAAGGTGCACCTGGCAGCCATCTCTGCTTACCGGACTCGGGCTGGTCAGCAGATGGTGGCACAGGAAAAGGTGGTCTGGCGTTTCTTCTAAGGCCTCTACCACATTTCCCCTCCGGTGCATGAACCACCCCTCTTTGGGATTTACTGCTGGTTTTGGCAAAGCTTATGAGCAAACCATTCAAACTGATGCACAGGTGTGAGAAGTCGCATCTGTCATGGAAGACTGCCTTCTTGGTGGCTATCACATCAGCCAGAAGGACTGGGGGCCTACAGGCACTCTCTGTCGAGTCTCCACAGGGACAAGGTTATCCTGCGCCCCCACGCAAAATTCCTTCTGAAGGTGGTGTCTGAGTGTTACCTGAATCAGGTGTTGACTCTGCCGGTGTACTACCCCAAATTACATCTCGGAGGCAGAGTACAGGCTCCATACTTTGGACCTGAGATGAGCGCTCTCTTATTATAAGGAGCAGATGGCTGAAGTTCAGGGAGAGGTTCGCCAGCTGTCTGTCACTTACGCTAAAGCCGCACCTGGCAGGCCTGCAGCAAATCGGACGATTGGCAGATGGATTACATCATGCATTGATCTCTGCTATAGGTTAGCGTGCAACGAGATTCCCAGAGGGATAAGAGCTCATTCTACCCGCCATACTGCTGTGTCGGTGGCTGCTTCTAGGGACATCCCTATCCAGGATTTCTGTAGTGCTACTACCTGGAAGTCAGCAAACATCTTCATTACCCATTACCACATCGACCTAGAGTCATGCCGGGATTCTGGTTTTGGGGACTCGGTTCTCCAATCTCTGTTTCCTAAGTAGGAGTGTGTGCCCTGCCTCCCTCGTCCCGGAGAACTGCTAGGAGTCTGCCAATAAGTGTGGATAAGAACAACGTATCCACATCTCTAGGAACACAGGTTACTCACCTGTAATGGTAGCTCTAGGAGTGGTATATGGGAGTTGTATATGTTGTTCATCCACACTGACCCACCCGACCTCCCTGGCATCGACGCACAACCACTGCTTCTGGCGGGCAAGATCTAGCATCATGGGGTGGAGCTGATGCCTATGCCACCCAGGTGGGCGGGAGGAGCCAGCTTTTAGATTTAAAGGGAAAGGGACATGTCAACAACTGTGGATGAACAACATATACCACTACTAGAACTACTGTTACATGTGAGTGACCTGTGTTTTTGTGCCCTGTTCCCTTTATGGGATTGGGGCTTCCTCCTGTGATCTTATGGTACTGCTTGGTACTCACTCTAATGGTGTGGATCAATGGAGGATATATCCTGAAAGAAGATGAGTATTTTATTTACCAGTAACAGTAGATCTTTGTCGGGGTTATCTCAGTCATCAGGTCACACCGTAGGAACTTCACCATCAGTGAAGCAGGATTCCACACGGAAGATTTTCAGCAGTAAAACTGGGGCTGCCCATGCTGTCAACATCTGTCAATGTCACCAACCTTATAACAGCATGGGCAGCCATTCTCCCTCCTCAGTTCTTTCTTGCCTTCGACTCGCTTGCATGGGTCTCCACGGAGGCTCCGACGCAGTATTCACACCTTTTTTTCACCTAAAGCTTTGTCTTCAGCTTTTTCCGGAATCTCTCTTATTAAAGAGATTCCTAAAAATTGTTTGTCAAGAGTTAATTCTTCAACTTCTCTTTTCCGTCGCTGCCGCTGCGGAAAGAAGATTGCCTCTACAGACGAGCATTCTCTCTGTCTGCTATTTTGGGCCTGACCATGAAGTTTCTGACTGTGAGCTCTGCCAGAAGTTGAACCAAACAACCCTCAGGCGATGAAGAAAGACACCCTCCTTCTTGAGACCCTCTCCTCAGCTGTCTTATCCCAGTCAACCTGTAACTGGTTTAAAGCCTACCTAGTAGGAAGAACTCAATCAGTTAAAATAGCTGATTCCAGCCGGCCCAGTGGCGTGGAGGGTTGATGCATCATGCCTTACCTCCTGCCATGCCGGCAACCCGTGTTCACGGTGCAGGCGGGTTGCCAGGGTCTGCCGGTGAGGGAGACAATCGAGCATCCAGAGGACAGCTCTCTTCTCCTGGGGAGGGGTGGGAACAGAGTCCGCTGATTGACTGGCCCCTAGCAGTTGCTGGGGGTCGGTGCAATGGACCCACACAAGAGGGGGGCGGAGCTGAGCAAGACACCCGGCGTGCCGTGTACAGAAGTGTGCACAGCTTGGCCATTGGTGTCATTGCATGCCTTGACTCCGCGCTCAGGGGCAGGACAAAAAAACGGAGGAAAAATATGCCGACCGGCAGGATGAAGCCGGTCTCCTCACCGCACCGGGCCAGCTGGCACCTCAAATTGGCAAGAGGCGATGGCCGGCAAGTCGCCTGGTGGCGGTGATGGGGGGGGGGAGCGGTGGAAGGGGGCCGGTTGACAGAGGATAAATAGAACAAGAAAAGAACAAAAAAGCTGATTCCATGTCCTCGCCACTGCCCATCTCAACTGGTGTGCCTTAAGGCTGTGTACTTGGCCCACTTTTATTCTCTATTTTCCTAAATGATCTGCCATCAGTATGTTCCTTCTCCTCTATCCATATGTATGCTGATGACATGGCTTGTTCACATCTGGCCACTCTCCCTCTGATGTATCTACCAGCCTCCAGCTCAACTTCAGTAATGTTCAGCGCTGGTTTAAGTTACATCAGCTTTTCCTGAACGCCAAGAAAACTGTCTCCATGACCTTTGGCACAAAGCAGAGACTTTCTAGGCTTCCCTCCCTACCCACCTTCCACACCCTGAACCTAAATGTGCGGGGGTACACTATGCTTAGGAAGGATAGAAAGGAGGGCAGAGGGGGTGGACTGGCTATGTTCATTAGAGATTACATAGAAATTGCTAGGGTAGAAGAGGCAGAGGGAAACTTGGAGGCTTTATGGGTCACCTTACGATCCCCAGCAGGAGATAAGGTCAAGCTGGGTGTAGTATATAGGCCCCCTGGGATGAGTGATGTTCTAGAGGATGGTTTGCTGGACAGCATCATTGCCCAGTGTGGACCAAAAGGGAAAGGAGTGGTGTTGATGGGGGACCTTAATATGCCAGGTACAAACTGGGGAACCATGTCCTCTAAGGTGGCCAAGGAGCAGAGGCTGCTGGTCGGCTTCTAGGATGTGTTCTTAACACAGCATGTGATGGAGCCCACAAGGGAGGGGCATGTCCTGGATGTGGTTCTGGCAGATGGGGATCTGGTAAGGGACCTGGTTGTAGAGGACCCCTGACTGGGAGCGACCACAATACTGTCTGGTTTCAAATAAGCATGGGGGGGGGAGATCTAGGACACTGGCAGTGGACTTCAGGGGGCAGACTTTGTGGGCATGGGAAATATTCTCAAGGATCACTTGAAGGGGATTACATCAATGACAAGTGTGGAAAGGAGATGGGAGGTCATAAACCGGGGACTTCATGAGGCAGTCAGGATCTGCGCTAAGTTGAAACGTAAGGGAGCAAGGTCACATAAATCATGCTGGTGGTCCAGTGAGGTACAGGTAGCGATCAGAGAAAAGAAAGCGGCCTACAAAAAATATAAAACAACAAGAGGGGATAGGGATAAGGAAATGTACCACCTTGCATCTAGAAAAGTCACCCAGATGGTGAGGGGAGCAAAGTCCAGTAAAGAGCAGCGGCTGGCACAGGGGATACATGGAGGGAAAAGGGTTCTTCCGGTACATTGGGGAGCAGAGAAAACTAAGGGCCATCTCAGCAGATTGAGATCAGGAGGAGGGTGGGTGGAAGAGGCGAGGGGCCAGGCAGAGGTATTTAACAAGTACTTTGCCTCTGTGTTCACTAGGAAGGGGGATGGGATATCTACAAAGCAAGGCATGATGGGGATAGAAGCGGCAGTGAGTGGGATCAGGGGAGCAACAGAAATGGAGCAAGAGGGAGGGAGAGGCACTCAGGGGTGTCACATCTGGATAAGGATAAAAAGGTCAGTAAGGTGGAGGGGACGGATGATGCTATCTCCACCAAAAGGGTGTGGTTAGCCCTTAAGGCCCTAAAGAAAGACAGATCTGCTGGGCCGGATGGCATTCATCTGAGAGTACTATGGGAATTGGCGGACATACTGGCTGCACCCCTGGCGGAGCTCTTAAACAGGTCACTTGAGACAGGGAGGGTACCTAGGGATTGGCGAGAGGCACATGTGGTGCCAATCCATAAAAGGGGGTCGAGGGAAGTACCAGGTAACTATAGACCCATCAGTTTGACCTCGGTGGTGGGAAAATTAATGGAGAGTATACTAAAGGAACAATTGGGGGTGTACTTGGAGGAGGTGGGAGGTCTGGATAGTCGGCAACATGGGTTTGTGCTAGATAGATCATGTCAAACCAATCTTGTGGAGTTCTACAAATGGGTAACATCAGAACTGGGCAGGGGAAAGCCTGTGGATGTATTATTCTTGGACTTCAGCAAGGCATTTGACTCTGTCCCCCACAATGGTCTGGTGGAGAAACTGGTGGGGTTAGGAGTAGGCCCATTGATGATCAGATGGATTGAAAACTGGCTAGCTAGATGCACCCAGAGAGTAGTGGTCTATGGGGAGCTCTCGAACCCTAGAGAGTTTGGTAGTGGGGTACCGCAGGGCTCGGTCCTGCATCCGATCCTGTTTAATGCATACATATCGGACATCAGGGAGGATGTAAGGTGTGAAATGAGTCTCTTCGCTGATGACTCCAAGATGGGAGCAGTAGTTGAGGGAGAAGAGGGGAGGTTGGCCCTGCAAGGGGACCTGAACACCCTGGAAAGCTGGGCTCACACATGGAAATTAAATTTCAATATCACCAAGTGCAAGGTGTTGCATCTTGGATGGGGAAACCCTAAACACAAGTACACCCTGGGAGGGGAGGCGCTGGAGGCCTCAATAGGGGAAAAAGACCTAGGGGTCATGGTGGATGCATGTATGAATAACTCTGAGCAGTGCAGGAGAGCAGCTAGCAAGGCAAACAGGATGTTGGGATGCATCGTAAGGGGGATCACCTTTAGGAGCAAGGAAGTGATTCTGCCGCTGAACAATGGACTGGTTAGACCACACCTTGAGTACTGTGTACAGTACTGGAGACCACACTTGAAGAGGGACATACAGCTCCTGGAGAGGGTACAGAGGAGGGCAACTCAAGATGATATGAGAGCTAGGATTTGACGATGAGGACAGACTTGAGGAGCTCTGCCTGTTTTCACTGGAGGAGAGGAGAGACAGGGGACATGACTGAGGTCTTCAAGTACCTCAAGGAATAAATAGGGTAACATGGAGGGATCTTTAGACTAAAGCAGGGAGGTATCACCAGAGGCATGGTTTGAAGTTGGAAGGTGGAAGGGTGAGGGGGGAAAAGAGGAGGAGGTTTTCACTGAGAGGGTGGTGGACCCTTGGAATGCACTGCCTGGCAAGCTGGTTCAGAGATCCACAGTGGAGGGCTTCAAGAGAGGGTGGGACAGACACAGAAAGTGGATGTATCAGATGATGGCCTGTCCCAGGGGGGGTGGGGATGGATAATAGGGGTTTCTGGAACACAAGGAAGGGGAGGGCCTCGGCACCCAACTAGGGATCTGAGGTTCGAGCAGACTCGCTAGACCGTAAGGCCTAATCTGCTGGCAAATAGTATGTTAGTATGTTAGAGTGGCGACCCATCCTAGATCGAAGATATCTGAACGAACATTTACTAAAGCCAAAGTTCAAAATCGTGACTCTGGGAATAATCCTTCCCTCTCTGAGACCAGGAGATCGGCTCGTCTCCCTGGATCTCAAGGATGCCTATTTCCACATACCTATCAGAAAATTCCACAGAAAGTACCTCAGGTTTGAGTTGCCCTCAGGTCATTACCAGTTCAGAGCAGTGCCTTTCGGCCTAACATCTGCTCCAAGGGTGTTCACCAAGTGTCTAGCAGTAGTGGTGGCCTTTCTCAGGAGACAGGGCATCTCTCTGTTCCCATACCTGGATGACTGGCTCATACTGGGTCAGTTCTCAGTCCAAGTTGAGTCAGCTCTAGAGGTCACTCAAAAGCTTCTGGACTCCTTAGGATTCATTTTGAACCTAGAAATGTCTGTTCTGGAACCATCCCAGCTTCTCACATTTATAGGAGTGGAACTGGACACTGTCCAGGCAAGGGCATGTCTTCCTCTGTCAAGGGTACAGTCCCTCATCACTCTGGCTTCCTCTTTTCGTCCACTAGTGTCTCGATCAGCCAGACACTTCCTTGAGTTGCTAGGCCACATGACAGCTTCCACTGCAGTGGTGCAAGGGGCAAGATTTCAAATGAGAGATATTCAGTTTCATCTAAGATCTTATTGGTCTCAGAGAAAAGACCCTCTCTCCAAGTTAGTTCCAGTGTCTCAGACTCTGGTTCAGGCTCTCCAGTGGTGGCTGGAGGAGGAAAGTCTAAAACAAGTTGTCCTCTTTCTCAGTCAAGCTCCTACAGTGATTTTCACCAAAAATGCCTCTTTACTGGGATGGGGAGCTCATATGGACCAGCTCAGTGCTCAGGGAACATGGTCTCATCAGGAGTCGCTACTGCACATAAATCTTCTCGAACTCAGAGCTGTCTTTCTAGCACTTCAGACATTCTCAAACACAATTCAGGGGAAAGTGGTGCAGATCAGCACAGACAACTCCATAACCATGTGGTACATCAGCAAGCAGGGAGTCACTTGGTCCTTGGCCTTGTGCACAGAGGCCATGAAAATATGGTCACTGGCCTTATTCCCTTTAGGTTTCCCTGATAGCTGTGCATCTCCCAGGGAAGGACAATGTACTAGCAGATGCTCTCAACAGGATTTCTCAAGGCCATCACAAATGGGCTCTGAATCTTCTGATTCTTCGGGTCATTTTCAAGAAGTGGGGCACTTCAGAGATGGACCTCTTTGCAGCCCCGGACAATCGCCAACTTCCTCTGTTCTGCTGCAGACCCCCTCTTCTGGGGTCTGTTCCTCAAGATGCTCTCCTATTAGATTGGACAAGCAAGTTTCTGTATGCTTTTCCTCTGATATTCGGAGTTCTGGTTAAGATCAGATCTCAGCCTTGCAAAGTGGTTCTAGTGTCCCCAAACTGGGCCAGACAGCCTTGGTATCCCCTACTATTGTCAGCGTCAGTGACAATACCACTATGTCTTCCCAGACAGTACAGTCTCCTCCCCTCCTCGCAGGGGAGGATTCTGTATCCCAGATTTCAGACTCTCAGACTCAGAGCCTGGCTCTTGAGGAGCTAGAGTATGCAAGCCTGCACCTTTCCCAGTCAGTCTTGGACATTCTTAAGGTGAGTAGAAAACATTCTACTAGAAAAACTTACAGTTCTAAATGGAAGAGATTTGGTTTCTGGTGTTCTCAGAGGCATATTCAGCCAGATTTAGCTGATATTGCAACTGCTTTGGACTATTTGGTGCATCTTAACAGTTTAGGCCTCAGACCTACCGCTCTCAAGGTACATCTGGCAGCTGTATCTGCCTTCCTTTCAGCTAGGAAGGGCTCTTCTCTAGCCTCTCATCCA
This sequence comes from Neoceratodus forsteri, assembly GCA_016271365.2. Taxonomy (NCBI): domain Eukaryota; kingdom Metazoa; phylum Chordata; order Ceratodontiformes; family Ceratodontidae; genus Neoceratodus; species Neoceratodus forsteri. Next base: position 353,235,247 of record CM057454.1, on the reverse strand, counting down.
GTTTTTAAGAAATTTTTCAAAGGTCTGGTTCATGTTAATCCTCCTTTTAGAGAACCTACTCCTGTTTGTGATCTGAATATCTGTATTGCACAGCTCATGCAGCCCCCTTTTGAACCATTATAATCATCTGTGCTAAAGTACTTGACTTGGAAAACTGTGTACCTGGTAGCCATTACCTCTGCCAGGAAAATCAGTGAATTACAGCCCTTATCAGTGGAACCTGATTTCATTTAATTTCACAGGGATAAGGTGATCCTTCGAACCAACAGAAAGTTCCTTCCTAAGGTGGTATAAGACTCTCGTTTGAATCAGTCTGTGTCAGTGTCTGTATTTTTCACTAACTATTCTTCCTCGGGGGAGAGAAGACTGCACAATCTGGATGTGAAGAGGGCCCTTAGTTATTACAAAGAACACACTAAGGCCCACAGAAATGACTGTTTACAGCTGTATCTCAGGAGAAGTGGGGAAAGGTAAACCTGCTCCTAAAAGAACTATTGCCAGATGGATTGTCTCCTGTATCCAGTTCTGCTATTCAAAGTTGGGGAAAGAGCCTCCCTCAGGCCTGAGGGCTCCCTCCACCAGAGGTACAGCAGCTTCGGTCGCAGCAGCTAGAGATATACCATTAGTGGGAAATCTGTAAAGCAGCCACCTGGAAAACTGTTCACACATTTACCAAGCATTACTTTCTTGACATTCAGTCCAGAAGTGATGCTAGGTTTGGCACAGCAGTGCTGCAGATCCTGTTCCCAAAATAGGTTATGTAACGCTCTCCTCCAAGGGGGTACGGCGTGGTAGTCTGCAAATAGTCAGAATTCAGCAAGACTTCATGTTTGTTTTTTGTTTTGTTTTTTTAACGTATTTTATGCTCCGGTACTCTCTGTGGCATCCTTCAGAGGTGCCCAACTTGATCCTGCCCCTTCTCCCTCGGGTGACCAGCAATTACGGTTCCACCCCCGAGGGGACTTCCCAGTGTCGAATCACCCCCAGAACTGGGCCCTTCCCGTCTTGGTGCTTTTCTGATAGAGGGTCCATCCCTCTGGGAGGTCGACCATGGATCCCCGGTGTGGCCTGGCCCGGCATTAGGGATGAGAGGGAGATCCCTGGGGCACTCGTCATCTCCTCAGCAAGCCGGGGATTTTCTACTTTTTTCAGTTCCCCCCTCTCCTTGCGGAGCCCGGCCAGCAAGGCAGCGAGTTGCCGTGACTCCGTCCCATGGCTTACGTCACGCTGCCCCAATCGGTGATCCTCCAGCTACCACCAAAGTTTGCTCCAAGAGCGAGCACACCCCGTACCCACCCCCGGGACCAGAGAGCACTCCTCCAAATGCTCGATCTCTTCCCTCCCCTGCTGACCCCTGGCGGCCCTGGCTCGTTCCGGAACCCGGGTCGCCGGCGTGGCGCAAGGTGTGTAGTCCAGCGCCTCAACCCTCAGCACCACCGGGCCGGCAAGACTTCATGTTTGAAGAAAAGAATTACTCACCACAGTAATGTTGTTTATTCTAATGGAGTCTTGCTGTATTCTGACCTCCCACCCTGCCTCCCCTCCTGAAACCTAGTGGTTTTGGGATGTGGTCCAGCAGGTGCAGTGCTGCACCCCAGAGGCGTACCTGGGATACCTCATATTTGTTTGAGGTTTTTATGGGGTTTTTTTTGGTTTTATTTAAGTATATATTAGTTGTTTTCACTACCTGCTTGGATTCTTTTTGGGGTTTCTCGACTTGAGTCTTTTAGACCCACAAAAATATGTTTATTGCCCTTTCGCACAAAATTTTAAAAACAATTTCTAGATTGTTAGTTAGTTAGCATAGTGCTCATAAGAATTTGATGATTACACTGAGGAGTACCAGGGACAGAGGTTTGAAAACCGAGCTCGAGCTCAACGTTCTGTACCCTGGCATAGAGTTAACCCTTTACTCTCCGGAGCAGTTCAAGTGCTGGGGCTAACTACATATAGTCAGAATACAGCAAGACTCCATTAGAAGAAACATTACTATGGTGAGTAATTTCTTCCTGCACCCCAAGCTTGGTGCCTTCTATAGGAACTGCAGCTGCTTACCCCTGTCAGCTAGGCATGACCTTGTTCAGAAAATGATTCTCCCTATTTTTGACTATTGCGACATACACTGTTGTGCTGCTCCTAAGTCTTCCCTATCCAGGTTGGATTCCCTTTTCGGTGCTGTTCGTCGCTTTGCTCTTGACACCCCCCCCCCACCACCACCACCACTGCTCACTCTACCACTCCCTTGCTTTCCCCTCCCTGGAGTGCAGACGACTCTTACACTGCGTGAACTTAAGCTCTAAATTCTGGATTGGTTCTCTCCCCTCTTACCTATCCTCCTCCCTTTGCATTCTGCCTCCCCCACACGATTCTCTCAGAGCCACTGACTCTCGCACTCTGGCTGTTCCACAACTTACTACTTCAAGAGGTCAAGGTGCTTTCTCTTATTGCTTCCCAACACTCTGGAACTCACTACCTATGCCCATCTGACACTCTTCATCCCCCTCTTCCATCTCCCAGGCCTTAAACAACTTTTACTCCTCAAACTGCACTTATCGTGAAGATTCTGCTGTATTTCGCAATGTTTATTGCACTTCAAGCATATTTTGCTTTGTTGTATTTGTATAACCTTGTAAATGTATTTGTTTAATTTCTACCTATGTTTGTTTTATCCAACCATTTTTGCATATGTGCATTCACTTTATCTGCGCTGTTTTGCTATGTATATACCATACCAAACTGTTACAGAAAATATACATTCAGTTTATTTGTACTGTATTGCCTATGTTCCCCTCTTCCCTCTCCCCCAAGACGCACCGTGAGATGAGCAACATATTGCTCAGCATGTTTTTTCTGGGGAAATTCTTCAATAAACAAATAAAGATTCTCAGAACTTTCCTGATGGATCAACAGGTAGCCAGTTTCGGGCAGGAGTCCTCCAGGGTCCCAGCCTCTCAGTCGCCGACGGGATCGATGAGCTCCCAGGCCTCCAAGATCTGAGACAAATCCTTGGGGAAAAGTTAAAAAAAAGATAGAGATTGCAGCCACTCCCCCGGTGTTGATCTCATTCCCCGATGGCCTCTTCTCTTTCTTCTGGTAGATCCTCGTGTGATGCAGCGCACCGATGCGCAAAACTGCTGTCCATGTCTACGTGCCCACCAGACCCATACCAACAGCATCTCTGCCCAATTCTCAGGGTGGCTGGCCATCAACCTCCGGGTCGTCTGCCCCTCCTTAGTCAACGACGGGCTCGTCATCAACGACTCTTCCCGTCAAAGCCTGCCCCTTCTGCCTCCAGGGTAACAGGCTCCTTGGGTTCTGAGGATTTAGCAGGCAGGTCTTCGACACAACTGCCATCGACTTGAATGAAACCCTGAAAAATTCACTTCTGTGATTGTACAGGTATTTAGGCCCTCCTCATCAACACTGTTGACGACAGCGTCTTCGGCAGTGGGGAGCTCCCCGCAGACTGTAATCGGCACGTCTGATGCCAGACCCGGATTTAGAAGAGGTTGACGTTGAGGGGGAGTACCATCCTGACCTCATTTTTCCTGATGATGAGGAGGAGGAGAAAGAAGAGGAAGAAATTCTGGTCTCCAACAGATCCACTGCTTCCTCTGTCAGTGAGGATTCAGTAAAGCATACTCCTAGGTCTCTTGAGGAACCTACATTTTAATGTGATGAAACAGCTATCCTCAGCCATTGTCTTCCACACTGAGGAAGAGCATGCCACCAGGAAAGAGCTGGTGGACTTCCTGGAGATGCCAGAATCTCCCCCAAAGATCATTCCCCAGTCTTGCCTGCCTTGAGAAATGCAGCCTGGCACAGACAAGACATGGTGTCGGCTATGCCTTGCAGGGCAGATAAACTTTATTATCCCCGGGGTTCCCCTGCTATGCTGCCCAGACTGAGACAGACTCTGGTCAATAAGGCAGCCCATGACAAGTCTAAGCACCTTAGTTCCCTTCCCTCTGATAAAGAGTCTCGAATCGACTTCTGGGGTAAAAGGGTTTATACTTCCTCTACACTGGGTTTGAGGATTGCAAACTACCTGTCTCACATGGTAAAGTACCAACTGGAAGAAGGGTAAGGCTGCTGCCCAGACCCTCCCAGATCGCTCACAAAAGCAGGAGCTACTTCTGTGCCTTCAGGCAGCTGAGGATGTTAGCAAGCACCTCCTCAGAGCCCTCTATGATATGGCTGACACCATTGCCAGGGCTGCTGCCATGGGCATATGCCTACACAGGCACTCCTAGCTGAGAATATCTGGTTTTGCTACTGATGTTCAGCAAAAGGTGCTCAGTGTCCCCCTTAATGGTACTAAACTGTTTGGCCCTGATGTCTAAGACATCAGCGACTTGCAAGCTTTGGGCAGGGCCATCAAGTCTGTCCACTCCCTCTACCATACCCAACTGAGAGGTAGAGGAAGCCCTCCTTTTCACAGGGTGGCTAATAGGCCAAGTGCAGAGCCCAGCTGCCTTGCCCGCCACCTCCAATGCTGGAGCTGTGGCCAAGCGCCTCAGAAATCCACTCTCTGGCCCTTTTGTCACATTTGGGCACTCAGTTGGTGTTACATTGCACAGGAAATGAAAAAACAACTTTTCATGTAATTAACTTAAACATTTTTTATCCAAGGACACTTGAATACCACATTTAAAAGTATGCCAACATCATTTTTAATGAGAATCTTTTGTCCTTCAGAAACGCTAGTGTCACTGATAACATTATTAATTATGCCAAACACCTCCGAGTGGTTTGTTTGGTCATGGTAGCAATTACAGAGGAACAAGCGGCTAGCATTTGCTCTAGTCCACCCCACAGCATACTAAGAGTAGTTAGAATTAAACTCTTTAACATTAGAAGAGGCAAGGTCTTTGGGCATTAAGTTAGTATGACTTGCCAATACCTGACTTTTTACTCCTACATTTTAACTGCTCCTATACAGGAGTTAGCATACTGTAAAGTGTTTTTTTTTTTTTTTTAGATTTTAAGACATTTACATCTTACAAACGTGCTACAGAAGCTGTGTTATAGTTTATATTGCAATCAATAAAAGAGAATTATCCCTATAAAAAAAACAAAGGTCTCCCTGTACCTTTACAAACTAACTTTAGTTATTAGTTTTTCTCTTGCAGGGATTTTGGCTCTTGACTTATTTGCATTTCTAAACTATCTATTCTAGGGATATGGATATGTTGTTCATCCACACTCATTGGCAGGTATCCTTGCCGCTTTAAATCTTGCCGGAAGGTCTTCAAGCTTGCTCCTCCCACACACCCGGGTGGTATAACTCTCGGCTCCGCCCCGCGGCGTAGATCTTCCTTACGCTTGGAAGCTCAGGTTTCCCTCATAGCAGCTCTGCGTTGAGACTGGTTCTATTTCTCCGTTTGCGGATTTAAAAATAAATTTTTGCGAAAAAGACTTCAGTCTTCGATCCCTCGCGGCTGCGATGGACAAATCGACTCCCGGATTTCGGAGATGCCCATGCGGGCAGAAGATGTCTCGGACGGATCCACACTCCACGTGTGTCTACTGCTTAGGCCTTGAGCACGACCCGCAGGCTTGCGACCTGTGCTCATCTTTCTCGGCCTATGTCCTCGAAGACCGTGCTGCCCGATTGCAACTGGGCTGTCCCCGAAGCGCGCCTTCGTGAAGTCCAAGGAGGCCCGGTTGGCGGTGTTCACGCGGCTCGGGTCAAGATCAGTTCAGCGGATGGTCGCCTCAAGAGGAGGCGGCGCGGTCGCATCTTCCTCGGCCGCGCATTTATCCCGCTTCTCTGGGCTTTCTTACACGGCTTCTTTTAAGGAGCTTTGTCTGTCCCTCTCCACTAAAGGAGAAGGGCCTACGCTACGGGACCTTTTCTCGGTCCAAAAAGAGGGACGGGTAAGTCCCTCTGTCGACGCCTTGGGAGCGGGAAAGTCCCTTCCCAGGCCGTCGACTGCCGGCTTCGTCGACCGCTTCAAGCCGCTGACACCACGGTGTCCCCTGGCCAGGTCAGTTGACCGAGACTCCCACCGATGAAGTCTAGATTTTGTCGACTCCATTGACGGGCTGTCGCTTTAGCAGCCGAGATTCCCTCTCCCCGGTTCCCCGGGAGGAGTTGAGGATCCCGGGCTCGCTCTTGCCTCCGTTCCGGAGCCCTCGGATGCACCATCCGAGCCGGGCGGAGAGCCGGTTCCGCCGACACTCCCGCACCGACCTCGAAATTTGGGACTCTCGGTCTCGGTCTCTGACCTCTTCGGTCCAGCTGATCCCACTGCCATAGGCGGTCTCGGTCTCGCACCGCTGCAAGCGGCTGGCGGGCCTCGCCCTCCTCCTCGGATGAGGGGAGGCTTCGCATAAATTACGCCGACTGGCACGAGGACCTTATGTTGCAACAGCTCCTCCTGGCCGGGAGTAGCCGACCCCGCCGCCCACGGCCATTAAGTGGCTGTCACCGAGCGGCCGACACAACCCTCGACTTATCCGAGGAGCTCTACCCAGGCCGGTTGTTCGCCAAAACCAGCTGCTCCACCATTCCGTGGAACCTCCGCTCCACATAGCCAATTATCAGCTCCGACCAATGATTCTCGGGTCGGCCAAAGGTCTACCCCATCGGCTGTCAGTTACCCCACTCCCGACCCACCTCGCAGGTGAAGGGTGGCCAGGCCAGAGGCAGTTTTCGAGGACTCTTCCAGTCCAAGATGATTCCTCCTTTTTTCCAAGCGACTGGACTTGGAGTCTCAGGAGGTCAGTCAATGGACGATAGCCCGTCGTCCTTCCTAGGACTACTTCGGCTCATCTCGGAGTCCACCGGGATGGAGCTCGAACCCGTTTCCAAACGGGCCAGGTATCCCCTCACGGAGATTCTGGACCGAGGGGATTCTCCGACGGAGGCCTTTCCGGTGGCCGAGGCCATAGTGGGTCCGGCACTGGAGCTTTGGCAGCGCCCTGCTTCCTGCCCTGCGCCTTCGGCCAGGATGGCCAGGAAGTATGCGGTCCCTACTGGTTCCTTGTCCGGTTTTTTTTGGAACACCCTCTGCTGAGGGTTGAGTTACCGACATGCCGCTGGCCGGCAACGCCAGGGATGTGGACAAACCTCCTGACAAGGAGTCCAAGAAATTGACTATGTCGATGTAAAAGTCTACGCTACGTCTCTGCCTTCGCCAGGCCAGTTCGGCCGTCCTCATGGCACATTTTTCTCATGCCCTGTTGGGCTCCCTGGATGAGGTCATCCTCATCTTCCGACCTGCAGACTACGGTTAAGCAGGTGCGGACCAGGGCAGGCAGTGGCCAAACAGCAGCTCCAGACTGCTTTGATATAGGGGACTCATGTGCTAGATCGGTGGCGGCCGCAGTGGCTGGCGTCATGGCTTGGCTGAGGATATCCACCTTTACTTCGGATACCCAGCACAAGTTGGCGGATGTTCTTTTTGGGGACTGACCTCTTCGGCCCTGGGGTGGAAGGTCACCTGCAGAGATCGAGAAGTCCAATCGCTACCTTGGACTCGGTCTCTTCAGCTCAGAAGGACAAGGCCGCCAAACCACAGCCTAAGCCCCTCGCCCTTTCTGTGCCCCCGCGCGCCCGGCCCAGCAACGCCAGGGCCAGCAGGCTCGGCCTTGGCATCCTAAACCTAGTCAGCCGGCTCTCTAACAGGACAGGCAGGAGGAAAGGCCCAGGAGGTCCCTCGGTCGTCCCTCCTCCAAGCCTGCCCAGTGACGGGCTGAGGGTAGCCCCATTCCCCGCCACTTCACCCTGGGTCCCCCTGGGGGACGGCTCCGGCACTTCCTGCTCTGGTCCGCTGTTTCCACGGACAGGTGGGTCTTGAGGTGGTGGGAAGAGGCCTGCCTCTGGAATTCGAGCAGGCACCACCCTTCAGGAGCCGCCGCCTCGGGGGCTTCGGATCCCCAGCCTCACTGGCGGCTCGCCGAGCTGACATCGGCCTCCTCCTCCAGAAGGAGGTGATAAGAGAGGTGGTGGACCCTCCTTCAGACCCAGGGTTTGTGTCCAGGTACTTCCTGGTTCCGAAAGCGGACGGGGCTGGCTGCCCATTCTCGACTCCACACGACTCTAAACAAGTTCCTAAGGTCTCGGACCTTCAGGATGGTCACTCTGGCCCAGATAATACCATCCTCTGGAACGCCGCGTGGTGGTTCTGCTCTCTGACTTGCAGGACGCTGCTTTTTCACGCCTCTATCCCGTCCGTCTCACCAGAGATTCCTTCGCCCGAGCGAAGGGATCCCTCTCGGAGTTCCGCCATGCCCTTGGCTTGTCTCCAGCTCCTGGGTCTTCACCAATGCATGGCAGTGGTGACAGTATTCTCTCGGCGCCGAGGGTCCGGGTGTACCCTTACCTGGACGACTGGTTGATAGCAGCTCCTCCAGGAAGGAGGCAGAGGTGGTCCAGAGATCTGGCCCTCCAGGTCTGTTTCTCAACTGGGCCTCCTTATCAACGAGGCCAAGTCGGAACTCGAGTCAAGCAGGTGATTCTATTCATCAGGCGAGCTCGACTCTCTTCGAGCCAGCGGCTCCACGTGGACAGGGCCGAGTGTCTTTCCTCCTGTCCTGCTCATTTCTGGTTGGGCACTGCGCCCTGCCCGGGACTCCCCTGCGCCTCCTGGGTCTCATGGCGTGTTTGCACCAGCGTGGTCCGTTGGACCCGCTGGAACATGCGTCCCTTCAGTGGGGATCACTAGCCAGTGGTCACAACGCCATCCTTGGACCAGCTTGTGTTGGTGACATTAGGGGATGTGAACGCCTCAGTGGTGGACCGCTCCAGATCATTTGCAGGAGGGCATCCTGCTCGTCCCGCCTCGAGCCGACGGGTGTCTCTATCGACCATGCCTCTGATGGGTTGGGGTGCCCATCTGGGAACACTGGGCCATGGCCTCTGGTCCCCGGGAGTCCCGATGCCACATCAACCTGCTGGAGCTCCCAGCGTCCGCCCTAGCTCTCACCGCCTTTTGTCTGTCTCCTCCCGGGTCAAGTGGTCCGAGTCCAGACGGACAATACCACCACCTTATATATTATCTAAACCGCCAGGGCGGGACGCCCATGCTTCTATGCAAGGAAGCTTCCGCAGATTTGGTCACTCGTGCAGAGCCTGGAGGCGGATCTCCAGCTATTCGCGTGGCAGGAGCCTCCAACACCCTGGCCGATGCCCTGAGCCGGATAGGGGCTGCACCCCACTTAGTGGTCTCTCCTGCCGGAGGTAGTACAGCATCTGTTCTCCCATTGGGGCACACCTCAGGTGGACCTGTTTGCCTCCAGGGAGAACGTGCTGAGTCTGTTCCATGCCCGCCCTCAGCAGGGCTCGCTGCAGGGGATGCCTCAGGCAGTGGACCCCGGCCTTTACGCCTTCCCATTTCCTTGATCCACAAGGTGCTTCTCAAGGCGAGGAGGGACAAGGCGCAGGTGATTCTGATAGCCCCAGACTGGCCTCGCCAGTTCTGGTACCCAGATCTCCTCAGTCTCAGCTCCAGGACCTCGGGCGCAGCTTCCAGCTCGCCCGACCTGCTCTCAGTCAATCAGGGAAGGTGTTCCATCCGGACCTTCAATCCCTGCACCTGACGGCCTGGTTCCTGAGCTGCTAGAGTTCCAGGCCTGGGTCTTTCCGATAGGTCCTCAATGTAGTTGAGGCGCCCGTAGGAGTCGACCAGAAAATGCGATGCCTTCAAATGGAAAAGGTTTTCCATTTGGTGTCAGGGCAAGGGCTTGGACCCTTCCTCCTGTTCCTTGGCAAGCATCTTGGACTATTTATGGTCCCTTTCTAGTCAAGGGCTTAGGTCGACGACCCTAAGGGTGCACCTGGCAGCCATCTCTGCTTACCGGGCGCGGGCCGGGAAGCAGTCGGTGGCGCAGGAGAAGGTGGTCTGGCGCTTTTTCAAAGGCCTTGATCACATTTCCCCTCCAGTGCTGGAACCCCCACCTCCGTGGGATCTACTGCTGGTACTGGCAAAGCTCATGGGCAAGCCATTCGAACCTATGCACAGTGTGTGCTCTCTCTCACCTGTCGTGGAAGACCGCCTTCTTGGTGGCTATCCGTCCAGCCAGAAGGATGGAGGCTCCAGGCTCTTCCGCTCAGTCTCCTTACCTGGTCTTCCCACAGGACAAGGTTGTCCCTGCTTCCCCACCCAAAATTCCTTCCGGAAGGTGGTGTCGGAGTTTCCACCTTAACCAGGTGTTGACTCTGCCCGGTGTTCTACCCCAATCACACCCTCGGAGGGCTGAATATAGGCTCCATACTCTGGACCCTAGAAGGCGCTCGCTTGTATAAGGGCGCGGCTGAAATTCGGGAGAGGAGTTCGCCAGCTGTTTGTCACCTACGCTTGGAAGCCGCATCTGGCAGACCTGCAGCTAAGTGGACGATAAGCAGGTGGGTAACCTCCTGCATAGATCTCTGCTATAAGTTGGCGGGCATGGAGCCTCCCAGAGGGATAAGAGCTCATTCTACCCGGCCATACTGCTGCAACGGTGGCTGCTTCCAGGGACGCCCCTATCCAGGAAATCTGCAGGGCTGCTACCTGGAAGTCAGCAAACACCTTCATTACCCATTACCACATCGACCTTGAGTCACGCGGATGCTGGTTTTGGGGCCTCAGTTCTCCAGTCTCTCTTCCCAAGTAAGTATTGGGGTGTGCGTCTTGCCCCTCCCTCCCGGAGAACTGCTAGAATCTGCCAATGAGTGTGGATGAACAACATATCCATGTCCCTAGAAATACAGGTTACTCACCTGTAACAGGAGTTCTAGGAATGGTATATGTTGTTCATCCACACGACCCACCCGACCCGGCTCGACGCTACAACACTGAGCTTTCCAGCAGGCCAGATCTGGCCATGGGCGGAGCAGAGTTATACCACCCGGGTGGGTGGGAGGAGCAAGCTTGAAGACCTTCCGGCAAGATTTAAAGCGGCAAGGATACCTGCCAATGAGTGTGGATGAACAACATATACCATTCCTAGAACTCCTGTTACAGGTGAGTAACCTGTATTTTTTGACTGTAGCTGGATTATTACATCTTACTGTTCATGCAGCTTTCCTTTTTTTTTCTAAAGTCTCATGTGTTAACGAATTACCACCTGGCTATATTATCACAGACTTTGTACAGTATTTGCTAGTTACTCTTTTTTTTTTTTTTTTTTTTTTTTTTTAATTAAAACACTGCTGTGCCTGTTAATCATGGTTTGTATGTCCCTTTAGGTGTTTCCTACAGAAACAACCTATCAATGTTTCCATACTCATAAATACAATTGTGCCTGTTGATCATCAGGCACTGGTTTGTATGTTTTTCCTTTAGGTGTTTTCCTAGAAACGACCTATTATTGTTTTCATACTCATTTTCTTATCTTTTCTTGCCTGCCTAGCCTTTACAGCGGGTGCACCGTGCACTGTGCCTCTGGTCTGTCTAGCTATGTCTTACAGCCCTGTGAGGTCCGGCTTGCAAGTCCCAGCACCTTCACTTACCTACTCTGCCCCATGAGTTCCAACAGAGTTAAGCACTACTTTTATTTAAAAAAATTGGAAAGCATACCTCACCTGATAAGCAAGTGGCTAAACCTGTCTGTGTGCACCATTTTCTCTCGCTTTAAGCCATCAGCACCTTCTCTGAGCGTCGTCACTTCTTATTAGGGCTTGCAGACTAACCAACCAGTAGTTAGGCAGCCTCCTCAGCATGCAGCACCAGCGATCCGAGTCTTTAAGGCACCAAATGTAGAGGAGGGAAAAAAATTACAGTTAAGTAAATTATCCATTATAAATACTTAGAAAGGAGACGAACGGAGACGGTACTGATGGCGGAAGAATTTAATGATTATAACAATAATCATAGCAAGAGATTACAAGTGGTACATCCTTCATTCTTCAAACTAACAGTGTATTCTGGCTTGCTTATATAGTGAAAGACAGTACTATGGTTGTCTATGATTGGTACAAAACAAGTACAAACATTAACTTAAAAGGCAGTTCTTGTTTTAGTACATGTATGAGCTCAGCACAAATGTATTGATAGTGTAAATTATATTACTATATAAGGATAGTAATAATTGTCATTACCAGTTACTAAGGTCTTAGGAGGAAGAAATAGATTTGCACTTAGGAATGTGCATACAAGCTTTTTAGTCTGTAGTCAGAAGGGTAACTTGAACACTATCCCTGTATTTCTGTCTTTGCAGACACTTAAAACACCTGTTTTCTATTACTCACATGATCAGTACAAATATTAAAAGACACTTTAATATTACAACTTGTAGTTTCGTTTGTCTTGTAGCTTTACAAGTTTTATATGATCCAGCTTCATAGATCAATATTAGTTATACAAACACATTATGTTTTAGACCAAAATGAGGTTTAGGCTGAAATATTGGGACACATTTCTTTATCCCCTATTACAGAGCTAACAGAAAAATAAATTATGATAAGCATGAAGGAATTTTTTTTTTTTTTTTTTTGTCATTCTGGTGTGTGCTTTTTTTTTGTTTTGTTTGCCTTTTGTTCCTTATCATCAATTTTTCCTCTCCAGCCAAAGCAGGCTTGGGCTCCCTTCTGCCCCTCCACACCAACCCTGATCATCCACCTCCTCCCCAGGCTCACCTGACTGGTCCGGCGGGGTCAGGAGGGAAGGGCCATCCCCGAAGTCCAAATCCAGTGTGGCTAGCAGGTGCTTCCTGGTGATGAGGTGGGTGGGGGCTCAGTGTGCAAATTGTCATTGTTGCCTGCCTCCCCATATTTTCCTCCACAGTTTCTTATTTTCCCTGAGCATGGCATGGGCAGTACATCCACGTGGAGGTGTGCATGCGTCCTGGAACTGCGGCTTCTCCCTCTCCTGACTCACGTCTGCTACTCGAGTGTCAGTGCTACTACCAGGCTTCCATCTGGTGGCAGCCAAGAGCCAAGACAGCACACCACCCCAGCCTGGGCAAGGAGAACTGCCAGATGGCCACTGGATTTTTTTCACAGCCCCCCCTGTCAACTGTAACTGGCCCCTCATTCCTCGAACTCCGGTCGCTGGTATCACAAGAGGTGAGGCGCACAATGCCTCTGCCCTCTCCACCACTGGGCCAGCTGTGGTGTGGACTTTTAAGTAAGTTTCACGTTTTGACTTTCCTTGCTTTGTTTCTGGAAATTCCAGCTAATTGGGCTGGTAAGGTTAGCGTTCCAGTTTAGGCAGCACTTGTTTTGTTTCTGAAGATTGCAGCTCATTTGGACAGTGAGGTAAGTTTGCATTGTTTTTTTCTGAAGTTTCTTTGTATTTTCTTTGCATGTTATAGTTTTCTTATGTTGGTTTGGGGGGTGTATGATGGTTTGTCATGTGGTTGTTTCATTTGCATTGCAAGCTTTGTGACAAGGAATGGTTATACTGACTCGCACCAGGAGACACAGTATCTGTAGAATAAGGCAGCCCCATGTAACCAGCTCTTGAATGAGGAGGCCAAATTAGCCAGACCCCATTTTAGAAATATATTTGTTATTTTTGTGTAGGTATTCAAAACCTGGTGAAGAAGTATGAGTCTCCCAAGGCTGAGCAAATAAATGTTCTCAAACAAAAGCTGGAGCAGTGTCACTGTATGGAACTTTTGAGCACAGGCGTGTAAGTAGTCTTCTGTTATTGTGTGTAACAGTTTAGCCTTTTTACGTTTGCTTGCAAACATGTTGTGATGGTAGTGGGGCTCTGTAGGAGTGTCATGGTGGTAGTCAGTCTATGATGTAGAAACATGCCCTTCTAGGGGTGTGGATATGTTTCACTTATCCACACGATGGCAGTTCTTCCTGAAGAGCTGATTCATCAGAACATCTTTCAGCAAAGCTTCTCCCACCACACGGTTGGGGTATGTCCCTCTGCTCCACCCGGTGGTATCAGATCTTCTTTCCACTGGAAGAGTTTGGTCTCCTCTATCGCAGTTCCACAGATTGTAGGGGCTAAAAAGTGTGCCATTGGCAAACTTTGCTTGTTTTCTTTAACTTTTCTGTATTCCACTCATCCCATGGTACTTCTCTGGCTCTCGGCAATGGATGATGGACCACCAGGAAACAAAACAAGCTCCTGGCTTCAAACGGTGCGTCATGTGCTGATAGAAGATGTTGTGGACAGACCGACACCTGTTGTGCCTTTACTGCCTAGGGATGGCACACAGTGTCATGGGTTGTGGCCTCTATTAGGCAATGCTACCATCATCTCTCAGAGATTGTAAGGCTTGTCATCTCAGCTGGATGACCAGGACCCTAAATTGCAGCCAGAAGGCAACAGCCAAAGGCCCTGTCTGGCACCTTGTCAGCCTCAGCGCTGTTCCTGGCTGGGCCAGCCAGGTTTCACTTTAATTTTTATTTATTTCAGTTTAGGATTAATACCTTTGAGTCCAGGACTCGTTTCCAAAGGTTCCAGGTCATTGTTGAAAAAACATTACAAATATAACAGTGTTAACAGAGAACAGAAAACAGTTACACAGACTAATTTACACTACTGCTGTGCCTTGCTTGGCCCACTCAGTCGCTGAACTAAAACACCTGAAGGCAGCCAATAATTTCCAATTCAAAAACCACAAAGTAAAACAATGTGAAAGGTTTTTTCATTTTTTTGTTCTCAATTTAAAGGAAAATAAAATGGAATAAAACCTAGGGGTGGGGAACGACTTCAAGAGGCAGTTCACACAAAAAGTACACACCCTATAATGACTCATACAGTGTAACTCAGGCTGACACCATGTAGAGACAGTCCATCTACAGAGGGACTGTTTCACACAAAACTACTGATGTTTAAATATTTTTAAGGTTTTAATGATCTTGCTTCAAGAGGACTCTTGCAGTAGGTAATAACCATTAGAACTAGAGTCATCAGGCACTAGTACCACACAGAAAACTTTAGCAGTGTCTGGCGGGGGACCGCCCACCTGACGTCATGTGACAGACATCAGCGTGACACTATACAGTGGGTGCTCCCTATGTCTACCCTCCAGTTCTTTCCAGCCATCGACCTGCGCATGTTGTATCTAGCGGAGAACGCTGCTTTATTCAACCACCATTTTCAAATGGTATTTCATCACTATTATTTCTTTCTGTAAATTGTTGAAAAGTATTACTTTTTTCATGCACGTCTTCTCCGACGCCTTCCTAGTCGCATAAGAACAATTGCGATTCCTGTGGCACTCAGCTCCTTCATAAGAATGGCCATTCCCTCTGCCTCTTCATCCTGGGACCAGAGCACAAGACTAAGGACTGTGAGGCCTGCCAGAATTTCAGCCAAGCCACACGGAAACGCCACCAACTGGCCCTGGAAACCCACGTTCTTAAACTAAGGATGGTTTCCATGGAGAAAGAGCTGCAGACGCTACAGAGATTGTCCTCTCCGGGGGTTCTTCGGACTCCCTGAAGAAGAAAGAGGACAAGAAGAAGCACCAGGACTGCAGTCGGTCTCCTTCCCACCCGTGGCCTCCTTCAGGGGCTGTGGGCGATGAGCGGCCTGCTGCTGTCGCAGGTACCACTCCTCAGACCAACCCTGCCTCTCCTTGTGGGGAGCAGCCCTTGGTCCCCCCGCCTGAGCTGGTCACAGTTCAGGGGGTGCCTCCAATCTGTTGGAGAGCTCCGCCACCCTTAGGCCCCTCAAAACCCTGAGGGCCTAAGTCTGGTGGCACAGCCGATAAGTCGCTCATCAGCCCCTCTGACGAACATCTGGTCCCAGCTGATAAGTCGCATGCCAGCTCCTCTGGCATCTGCCCAGCCACTGCACTTCAGTCAGGCCCCGATAACAGGCCTGACACGATCCCCTGGATCAGTGTACACTGCTGCTTCGGCCACAGCCTTCTTCAGAGGGTTCCCCCTCTCGGGATCCTCCTTCGCCACCTCCCATGGTGGTGTCTCCTAGCTCTCCTGCACACACAGAGCCGGAGGAGCGTCCACCCGACACAACCCTGGTGCTGGAACCGGAATGCCTGATGACGGACCTCCCCTGGGAGTCAGTGCTTCCCGGTCTGGGCCCCCCTCCCAAGACTCGGGTGGGACCCTCGGCCTCCTTGGAGCCGACACCAGAACCTCCTTCGGATGTTCTGGCATTGGACCTGACTTTATCAGACCCTTCTAACCCTCTGTCAGGGCCCCTGTCAGGTCCTTCAGACCCCCTGTCAACGCTTACACCTGGCTACCTGCCGTCAGGGCCCCGATAGGGCCTTTGGCCCCACCCCCGGTCTGGTCCGACACTGGGTTACCCACCATCGGGGCCTCCAGCTAGTCCCTCAGCTCTGCCATAGGGCCCTTCACCAGGCCTCCCAACACCAGGCTACCCTGCACCTCACTACCCTTCACCAGGGTACCTGCCAACAGGGCATCTCACACCAGGATACCCCACGCCAGGGTACCTGACACTGGGCTGTTCGCCAGATGGAGCGCCGGGCTACCATTACCCAACGCCGGGATTTACAACCCTGGGGTTTACCGTCCCAGGATACTTGGCCATCTATCAGCCCCCTCCTTAGCCCCACCCCGGTGGATTTTTAGGGAGGCATTACAGACTTGGTGGTCTGAAACCAGAATGAATTGGTCTCGGAATTGGACCAGCTGCATATGGCCGCGGCTTCTACGCTGGCCCGCACGGACCTTGCACTGAGATCTCCCTCTGCAGTGGAATCTTGCCCCTCTACCTCGGGACAGACCTCGCATCCTACCGTGGTAGCCAGTGTCGGCAGGGGCCTCTTGGTCTCACTGCAGGAGATTCCACTCCCACGGGCTCTGTCTCTGGACAGAAGTCCATCTTTTGACTCGGACTTAGATACTGTTTGCCCCTCCACCTCGAGTTTTGAGACCCCCCCTCCTCTGGTGGATCCAAAGCCCAAAGAGTCTCCCAAGTACCCTACGGAGGACCCCTCCTTTACTGAGATCCTTCGGAAGTTTCAGGAGACAAATGGGTGGAAGATGGAGGATCAGGATCCCCAACGCAAGAGGTTGGCTGAACACCTGGATATGCCCGAGCTGCCTCCTCTGCTCATTCCTCCGTGGATAGTACCACATGAGGAACTGGCCTTCACGGTCTGGTAGCAACCTTAGTCGGTGGCCACAGTCGCCAAGAAAGCTGATAGACTGTATCGAGCCCCTGAGGGTAAAGACTATCTTAGTTCTCACCCTAAGGTGGACTCGGTGGTCATTAATGAGGCCCATGACCGTACAGCTGAGCCTAAACGTATGAGCATCTCTCTTCCAGACAAGGAGTCACGGCAAATAAACCAGTTTGGATGAAAGGTTTATTCCTCCTCCACTCTGACCCTCAGATCTTTGAACTACCTGGCACACATGATTGTATACCAGAAATCTGACCTGGGACACTTGAAATCGGAGTTTGAGGATTTGCCCAATTCCAAGGCTAAAACCAAAATTTCCCAGAATGTCAGGGCTGCAGAAATCTCCTGCTGTCATTCCCTCAGAGCGACATATGATGTAGTAGACACCTCTACCCGGAGTACCGTCACAGCTATCCAGCTGCAGGCAGTACTCCTGGCTGCTGGTATCTGGATTGGCCCAAGATGTCCAGTCAGCCATCCAAGATGCCCCTTTCAGAGGACCAGTCCTTTTCGGGGGCGACGTCAAGAACATAATCACTGAGCTCCAGGACAGTGGCAAGCACTGCGCTCTGTCCGGTCTATGTATCGCTCTAACACCAAGCCAAAACAGCCATTGTGGCGCCAGAATAGGCAATAGCCTGCCCGACATCAGAAAAATTGTTGGGCCCCTTCGGGAGCCACCTCCCCCCTCCCCAAATCTCCTGACTTGTGGCAGGGCCCCAGCCTCTGCCACCAGTTCTGCAGGAACCAGTAGGGGGCAGATTTGCCAACCACCTGGCCGGGTGGGAGGCGATCACTTCAGACATGTGGGTCCTTTAGCTCATCACTCAGGGCCACACCATTGAATTCACAGAGAGACCTCCAAGAAATCCTCCAGGCCTCTCTCACTACCCAATAGGCCACATTCCTCTCAAAAGGGATGAGATCTAGGTTCTTCTGACAAAATCAGCTATAGAACTTGTTCCTCGGACCAAGGAAGGAAAAGGATTATTACTCCCACTTCTTCTTGGTCCCCCAAAAAACAGGGTACTTCTGTCTGATCCTGGACCTCGGCACACCAAACCTGTATGTAGACTACAAGAGGTTTTTCATGCTGACCCTACCGGTCTGCTGCCTCTTCTGCACCAGGGTCATTGGCTTTGTGCTCTGGATATGCAGGATGCATATCTGCATATCCCAATTTTCCCTCTCGCCGCCACTTCCTACGCTTTATTTTCCAGGGGGAAAACTTCCAGTTCAAAGTGCTCCACTTTGACCTCTCCTCAGTACCCAAAGTGTTTACCAAGTACCTAGCAGTGGTGGCGGCGGTTCTGTGTCACCAGGAAATTTATGTCTTCCCACACTTCGATGACTGACTCCTGTCAGCTCCGTCGAGGAACAGCCTGGTGGCCTCCCTGACTGTATTCAAGCAAGTGGGGATCACGGTGAATTACCCCAAATCTCACCTTGCTCCTTCACAATGCCTCCAATTTATTGGGACAGTGCTGGATACTGCTCAGGGTCAAGCTCTCATCCCTTTGGACCAGGCAGAAACCTTGGATCAACAGGCTATCCAAGTGGCAGCCAGCCAGTGGACCAAGGCCCGTTCAGTCTTGCGCTTTCTGGGCCTGATGGCAGCAGTTATTACCACTGTCCCCCTAGCCAGGCTCCATATGTGGATTATGAAGTGGACTCTTCGGGCCTAGTGGGACCAAAAATCAGATGATCTGGATCACAGGAATCTGGTGTCCAACCACATGCGTTGGGGTCTCCTATGGTGGCAGGATCTGTCCAGCCTCACCATAGGGTTTCCTTTTCAGATGCTTCCGATTAGGGCTGGGGTGCCCATCTGGGCTTCCACAGGACACAGGGATCCTGGACTCAGTAGCTATCTCTGCACATCAATGTGCAGGAGGTACGTGCTGTACTATATGACCTTCAGGCTTTTGAGCACCTGCTCCTCCCTGGGCCCCTGCAGGTACAGACAGACAACATGTGCGTGGTCTGATACCTGAAAAAATGGGGTCACACAGTCATATCCACTGTGCAGGGAAGTGATGCGTGTGTGGCATTTGTCCACACATTGTGGTACATGTGGGGACAAATAACCTAGCGGGGGAAACAGTGGAGGTAACAAAGGAGAGGATTGAGGAAGTGGGAAGGTTGTGTGAGGAGACTGGGGAGTCTGTGGCATTCTCTGAAGTGCTCCCAGTACCCTACGCAAGCACAGTGAGAAAGGAGAGGATTAGAGAGTTGAACACATGGTTGGTAGAGTGGTGTCAAACTAAGGGATATGGAGTTGTGGGTGGCTGGGTCAGTACCTGGGATAATAACAATCTGTTTGCAAGAGATGGGCTGCACCTGAGTGGGGAGGGAAAGGAGGTATTAAAGCGAAAAACTGGGGAGGTATATAGCGACAAAGGTGGATTTAAACTAGATGGGGGAGTGGCAGGTGGACAGCAGGTAGACAGGGATCTGATAGAGTGGAGCCTACCCCCCCAGGCTAGCAGGGAAGGACTCAGGGTGGCCGAAACAAGAGGGGGTAAAAGGAAGGAAATGGAGGCTAATGAAGGGAAGGGGGCAGGATGGAGGGTGGTCTCACTGAATGCAAGAAGCTTAGGCAACAAATCTGCTGAGCTACAGGCACTCTTAGCAGTGTGGAGGGTGGATATTGCAGCTGTCACAGAAACGTGGCAACTGAGCACCGGGACTGGGATCTGGCAATCCCAGGATACAAAGTATACAGGAAGGACCGTAAGGAAGGGAGGGGCAGTGGGGTGGCAGTCTATGTGAGGGACGGGATCAAATGCACAAGGGACAAAGGGGAAGAAAGGAGAACAGAGGCAATCTGGCTGCAGCTCCTAGACTCAAGGGGTAGGAAACTGAGGATCTTACTTGAGTGGTAGCTCTTGCAGCAGAGCTATTACAATCAGGACTATGCACAGGAACTAGGACCCTCCAGAAACTTCTCAGCCAGCAGTACCCAGCAGGGACTGCCCCTGATGTCGGCTCCACCACGGCATCAGCTCGGTTACAAAAGGGGGCGGACCCAGCTCCACCCCAGTTATTTTCCCACCACGTCCCACGCACGTGAAGAGTTCCTGCTCATCTTGGCTTACCAGCCCAGCTAAAGAACAGAGTTTTTCGCGTGTTTTACGGTTTCTTCACTTAAAGTTTCAACGGTTTTAGCACCTACCGACTTATGTCGTCGGTCTCCTCGATGTGGCCCCATGTTAATAAATGCGGTTGCGGCCGCCAAATCCTGTCTAAAGACTGTCATCGGCAGTGCGTTTTCTGCCTGGGGCCTTACCGCAGCCTGTTCGGCCTGTCAGAAATTCACCAGCTGCACCAGGATCCGCCGCTTGAAGGCCCTGAAAGCGCATCTGCCGGAAAAGATGGATCTGCAGACCTCAGGGGAGAAGCAGAAGAAGGACAAGTCTAAGCGGTCCCGCGAAAAAGACAGTAGTCGGTCCCGGCACCAGTCCAGGTCCCGGTCTCGCTCCCACTTGAGCCTTCTCCCAAAACAGCCCGTGGATCAAAGGGCTCAGGTGAGCATCCCAAGTCAAAAGACTAGGCTAAGGCTGGACCTTCGGGGGAGAGGCCAGCGAAGCCCAAGGTGACTCCACTCAGGGTCACCGTTGAACCCTCGGAGGCGCAAGCTTCAGCCTCGCCAGTCAAGAGCACGCCTGTGGAGTCCAGGACAATCCGCACCCCGGTCGAGGCTGTCGTCAGTCCCCTTACCGATGCCGGGTGATGAGGCGACGGATCCAGACGCAGCCGGGCGAGCGGGACTGAGTCGACATCCTCAAGTCCTCCCTCTCTGGGTCTGAATGGGATGTCCTTCTAAGGTCAACCCAGAGATTCTCTTTCCAAAGGGCGAGCTCCAGGATCTGTTTTCCTTCTGGTGGGGCGGGTTCAAGCGAACCCCCTCCTCCAGGCCGGCCCCATCACGGTCCGGACCTTCGGGTGAACCACAGCCAGGAGGTGTTTCTTCCGACCAAGACCCCGAGAGCCTCTGCTACACCTCCTCCTCAAAGGCTCGTTCCCGATCACGGTCCGTGAGCCGACACCGGTATGACCAGATCCGGTTGCCAACGCTGGGTCAGGTCTTATACCAGAGGCCATTCCCGTTCTGCTAGGCAGGACCGCTCCGACTTTCGGTCCCCTGACCGGCGTCGTCTCTGCTCCTCCATCGATCTGAGGACCGTTGTCGGCTCGGACCGGCTGGTCGGTGAGCCGCCGACGCTCAAGTGAGGCTGGCCGTAAGGACAGGTCTGGCTACTCGTCACCCAGTGGCCATTCCTCCTCTTCCTCTTCCTTTTCGGGAATTGGGGGTTCCCCAGGAGAGAAGGACCAGCCCTGCTCGCCTCCTTGATGATCCCACTTTCATGGACGTCATGATGCACATCCAGGCCTCCAATGAGTGGGACACGGAGGACCTGGATCCGGAATGCTGACATTTGGCTAAGTACCTGAGGCAAAGGCAGCCCAAACCCTTGGTTGTTACTCCTTTAGTGGACACTTTCCAAGACCTCACCAGAGTAACCTGGAAGCATCCAGCTTCAGTCGTGGCATTTCCGAAAAAATCAGACAGACTGTATAGAGCCCTGAAGGATGAACCATTCTTGGCTGAACATCCTCAGGCGGACTCATTAGATCTTACTTCGAGATACAGCTCTTGCAGCAGGTTACACCATTAGGACTGAAGCCGTCAGGCGCCAGGACCCCTCGGAAATTTTCTAGCTAGCAATCTTCAGCGGGGACAGCCTCCGACGTCGGTCCGGCCCCCGATGTCAGGCGTAGTACCTAAGGAGGTGGTCCCCCACAATCCCCAGTTCTTCTCCCGCCGTCGACATCGCAAGCATCGGCCTCTCGGTCACTATCTAGTGTGCGACGAATAAGAACCACGATGTTCTCTTTTTTCTCATACGAACTTGGATTCATCTGATGTCCTCTCCAAACACCTCTCTGGAAGGTCACCCATCGAAGTGTGCCTGCGGCAAACAGATCCCCTTCAAGGATCCTCACTCAGCCTGTGTGCGTTGTCTAGGCCCAGAACACGACACCAAGGCCTGCTCCTTCTGCCAGGGCTTCAGCAGTCGCACCAGGATCCGCCACCAGAAGGCCCTTCAAGCATTTCTCTTGGAGGAGAAACTCAAGGCCATGGATAGGGAACCTTCCTCCAAGGGGGAGTTGTCAGGGAAGACCCACAAACACCGGGAGAAGGAAAGGCCCAGGTCCCCGTCGAGGGCCTCGGTCTCCCGAAGCTCTGGCTCGCGGTCAGACCGCTCTCCCTCCAGGGTTCAATCTCAGCCTCCCCCGGTTCAGGTCAGATCCTCCAGCGGCTCCTCCTCCCTGCAGCCTATCAAGACTTCCAGGCCATCGGCTTCATCCACTCTTTCTATGGCCTCGTCCAAGTCTGGGGAGCGCCACAAGTCTTCCTCCCGCCATCGGGACTCCAACGCCAGGTTGGTGTCCCAGCCTCCGCGTGGATCGGACCCAGTCCCGCATAAGATTAAGGACCTGACGTCCCTAAAACAGACACCGGACCCAACGTCGGCCCACCCGACGTCAGCCAAGCATCACAGGCACTCCCAGGAGCCGGCTACAGCAAGACACCTGTCACTGGCCAGGCGTTCGCCTCCCAGGGCGTCGGCCAGAGGACCGACGTCGGCTGCCTCAGAGGGGAGGACCACACCACCGTCGCCTACCGACGTCGGTCGGAAGGTATCTTCGGAGGAGGACACCACTCAGCCCGAGGACCAGGCAGGCGACTCCAGAACCGCCGGGCTCCCACGAGAACCCTCCCCGGAGCGGGAGACCCCCGGGGACCTGACCCCGGTGACAGGCCACCAGTACCCGGCCTGTCGTCGGGCCTGAATTTGGCAGAGGTGAAGGAGCTCTTCACCTTATAGTGGGACACCATCAGGAAGGATGTGGTCGCCACACACCCTCCTCCTACTTCGGCTCCGCCTCCACCTATTCCTTCAACGCCTACGCCCCCTCCTCCACCCAAGGGGCCTGTATGACGGTAACCATCCCCCAAGGAGCCAACACCTCCTCCTAGGGGTAGATCCTCAAATAGAAGACCTCCCTCCTTAAGATCCACTTCAGGGTCATCCAGCCCCAAGAGACCCTGACGACGCTGGTACACCTCGTCTGCGGAGGACTCTAGATCTGACACCTCAGGGTGCTCCAGATCTCCTTCTCCCATCAGCATTCCCTCCCCAGACCCACATGACCTTCCCAGGTCTCCCCCGGATGACCCCTCCTTCGCGGAGATCATGAGGCACATTCAGGAGAATATGGGGTGGGATGCTGAAGAACTGGACCCCGAGAGACAGCGCCTTGCCCGCTACCTTCGGCAGAAAGACCCAAAGCCTGTGGTAGTGCCACCTTTGCGGACGTCACCAAGGCTGCATGGAAGCATCCGCATTCGACTCCGGCAGTGCCGAAGAAGGCTGACCGCCTATACAAGGCCCCGAGGGAGGACCAGTATCTGGCAAATCATCCTCTGGCTGATTCCCTGGTCATCACGGCCTTGCATGACCGGTCTCAGAGATCTCAGCACTTGAGCACACAGCCACTGGACCCGGAATCCAAGCAGTTGGATGTCCTGGGTAGGTGCACGTACGCGGCTGCAACTTGCGCCATCAGGTCTCTAAATTACCTCACCCACATAGTGCAATTCCAGAACGCACTGTGGGAACAGGGACAGGACCTGGTTGAAAAGATGCCGGACGGTGGTCAAAAGGAGGAGCTTTTAAATCTCCTCCATATGGGTTCGGATGTGGGGACCCAGGTGCTCAGAGCCGCATACGATTCTGCGGAGTCTTCGGCCAGAGCTGCAGCCTCAGGCGTGTGTCGCTGGAGACACTCTTGGCTCCGCATCTCCGGTTTTACCCCGGACGTCCAGAAGAACATCCTGGACGTCCCTTACAACGGGGAAGTCCTCTTTGGTGAAGCCTCTGAGAAGGTGATCACCAAACTTCAGGACGCAGGGAAGGCAGTTAGATTTGTTCAGGCCATGTACAGATCTCGACCTAGTTCCTTTCATAGGAACCAGAGCCGTTTTCGTGGCCGGACACAAAGGCAACAACCGTGTTCCGGCCAACAGCAGAGGGGCTCCTTTGCTCGAAAAGCCCAGCCAAGTCATCCCCAGGCAGGGGCCACCGAGTTGCAAAGTCGGCCCAACCTGCGGGATCTAACGCTGCCACAGCATGACTCCTTCCTGGCCCCTGCCCCTCATCAGGATCAACGGGAAATGAAGGTTGGGGTTCGCATCGCACGTCACCTGCCAGGGTGGCGGTCGATCACCACCGACAGGTGGGTGCTGCAATTGGTCGAAAGAGGCCACTATATAGAATTCGTAGGCAGCCCACCTACAAGGCCTCCCTTGCTTTCTCGCTACTCGGGTCAGTACGCCCTGCTTATACGGCAGGAAGTGCTCGCGCTTCTGGAGAAAGAAGCCTTAGAGCACGTTCCAGAGAACCAGAGAGGGTTAGGCTATTATTCCCACTTCTTCCTGGTTCCAAAGAAAACAGGGGACCTCTGTCCAATTCTGGACCTCAGTGACCTCAATCTGTCGGTCTACAAACGCTTCCGCATGGTGACCCTTCCAGGCCTAATTCCCATGCTGAAGCGGGACGCCTTTATGGCGTTGTTAGACATGCAGGACACCTACCTGCATATCCCAATTGCTCAAGCGCACAGGAGGTTCCTGCACTTCGAGTTTCAGAGCCGCCATTATCAGTTCCGAGCGCTTCTCTTCGGGCTGTCATCGGCACCTTCTGTCTTCACGAAGTGCATGGCGGTCGTAGCGGCATCTCTGAGGAGACAAGGTCACTACGTGTTCCCGTACCTGGACGACTGGCTTCTCATGGCTCCCTCCAAGGAGGCACTGATGACGGCCTTTCATCGTACCCAGGCCCTTTTTCAGTCACTGGGTATTCTCATCAACTACAAGAAGTCACTCCTGGTGCTGTCCCAGAAACTGCAGTTTATAGGGGCAGTTCTGGACACCATCAGAGGGAAGGCTTTTCTTCCCACGGACAGAGCGGAACACATCAGATCCCTCTTCAGGGACCTGTCGGTGAAGAAGACCGTCCCGGCCAGGTTGGTCCTTCGCCTGCTCGGACACATGGCTGCGGCCATTGCAACAGTCCCGATGGCAAGGCTCCACATGTGGGTAACTCAGTGGATGCTAAGGGTGCAATGGGACCAAAGGCAAGACCATCTGCCGCAGCCAATTCAAATCACGAATGCCGCGATTCGAGATTGGCAATGGTGGCTAGATCCGGGAAACCTCTCCGCGGTGGTTCCCTTTGTAACGCCGTCTCTGACTGTGACTCTTTCCACAGACGCCTCAGGGCTTGGGTGGGGAGCACACCTAGACGGGGTGAGGTCTCAGGGCACATGGACAGCCCAGGAATCTCATCTCCACATCAACATTTTGGAGATGAGGGCAGTTCTTTATGCTCTGCAAGCCTTCCAGTTGGAGATTCCACGGGTACTCTCCTGTTGCAAACAGACAATACTGCGGTGATGTATTACCTCAACAAACAGGGAGGCACTCACTCCAACCCACTTTGCAGGGAGGCCATGAGAGTGTGGGAGTGGGTAGTGCAGCACGGCGCAAACCTAATTGCTGTACACGTCCCCGGAGTGGACAATACCGTTGCAGACAGTCTGAGTCGCTCTCAGGCCAGAGTCCACGAGTGGGAACTTCTACAGGAGGTGGCAGAGGATCTGTTTCACAGATGGGGCACTCCAGAGTTGCACCTTTTCGCGTCCCCATCCAACGCAAAACTGCCAAATTTTTGCTCACTAGATCCAGGGCCTGGTGTTTTCTGGCGAGACGCGTTGTCCCTCTCCTGGGGGGGCAGATTCCTCTATGCCTTCCCTCCTTTCCCGTTGATCCAGAGAGTCCTCTTAAAACTTCGCAGGGAGCAAGTGACACTCATTTTGATAGCGCCTTTATGGCCCAGACAAATCTGGTTCTTGCTCCTGCATCAGCTATCCCAGGAACCTCCACTTCCTTTGCCAATCAGCTCCCATCTGCTGTCTCAGGTGGAGGGTTCATTAGTCCATCCGGACTTGCGTTCTTTGAACCTGCACGCTTGGCTCCTAGAGACATTGCCATGTTGCGATACAGGGTCTCGCAAGAAGTGGCAGATGTACTCTCTGCCGCCAGAAAACTGGCAACCCACGTAACGTACGCCATGAAATGGCATAGATTTTCTTGTGGGCTCAAGCCTTGACTTTTAAATGACATTAGAATGTCCGAAAAGCTGATTCTGGATTACCTGCTTTCACTCTTTCAATCTGGACTGGCTTACTCCTCAATTAAGGTGCACCTTTGCGCAATTTCGGCTTACCATGCCCCCATAGGCCACCGGACGGTGGCCCAGTTGGACACTACTCGTGCCTTTTTAAGGGGAGTTCTCCACTTTAGGCCGCCTACCAAGGATCCGATTCCTTCTTGGGACTTGCCCTTCGTACTGGAGCAGCTTACGCTGCCACCTTTTGAACCAACCGCGGATTGCGAGCTACGTTTTCTGTCGTGGAAAACGTTGTTTTTAGTTGCAGTTACTTTGGCAAGAAGGATTTCCGAATTGCATGCACTGATGTGCAAAGATCCTTATTTAGTTTTCCACCAGGATAGGGTATCCCTGAGGACAAACCCAAAGTTTCTGCCTAAGGTGGTTTCAGCCCTCACCTTTAATCAGGATATCGACTTACCAGTGTATTTCCCAAAGTACACCAACCGAGGAGAAGCCCTTCACACCCCTTGATATGCGCGAGGTGCCTCAGATATTATCTGACCAGAACCAAACAGTTTTGAAAGTGGAACAACTGTTTGTCTCCTTTGCTGTTAGAATGAAGAGGAGCTCCTGTTTCTAAACAGTCTCTCTCGAGGTGGCTCATCCAGTGTATCTCTTTCTGTTATGATAAGCGCAATAAACCCTTACCAGGCGTGGTTAAGGGTCATTCCACGAGAGGAGTGGCCACTTCCTTTGCGGCGTTAAATGTTTCCACCTCAGCTATTTGCGCTGCAGCCACTTGGAGCTCGGTGCATACTTTTATCAGGCATTACAGCCTGGACATTGCATCGAGGCGAAGAGCAGGGTTCGCCTAGCCGTCCTTCAGGGACTTCTGTCTTAGGCTCGAGTAGGGTTGTGATCCCTACCTTTCCTCCTCCCTGTGGCATAGGATTGCCACTATTGCTTGGGAATCAGTCCTAATGGTGTAACCTGCTGCAAGAGCTGTATCTCGAAGTAAGATAGTACAGTTACGTAAGAACTTACCGTAACAGTAGATCTTCGAGAACAGCTCTTGCAGCAAGTACCTTCCCGCCCACCATTCCCCTTTTTGTGGAGGTGAGTGGTAGCCAAACATCAATCTTAGGGATGGGAAGTTCTTTTCAGTCTTAGCCATCTGGTGGCGGATCCTCGTCTCTCTTCTGATGTCATCCAGCGGGGAGTCTCCGGCGGAGAACTGGGATTGTGGGGACCACCTCCCTATGCACTACACCTGACGTCTGGGGCGGAACCGGACGTCGAGGCGGTCCCCGCTGAAGACTGCTAACTAGAAAATTTCCGTGGGTCCTGGCGCCTGGCGGCTTCAGTCCTAATGGTGTAACCTGCTGCAAGAGCTGTTCTCGAAGATCTACTGTTATGGTAAGTTCTTACGTAACTGTACTTTATTACGGCTGCTCACGACAAATCTAAGCAGCCTAAACATCTCGGCTCACAGCCTCCTGACCCGGAATCCTGCTACTTGGACCAGGTGGGCAAGAAAGTCTATTCTGCCTCCACCTGTTCAGTTAGGTCCCCGAATTTCTTTATGCATATGGTCCAGTATCGGAATGCGTTATGGGAGCGGGGACAAGAGCTGGTTAGTGCCTTGCCAGATTCCAAGAAGAAAACAGAGTTTCTGGCCCTTCTCAAATTGGGCTCAGATGTAGGCAAACATGTTTTGCGTGCCTCGTACGACACTGCGGATACGGCAGCCATAGCGGCAGCGTCAGGTGTCTGCCTCAGGCGCCATTCCTGGTTGAGGGTCTCGGGCTTTCATCAGATCTGCAGTCCGGAATCCGGGACTTACCGTTCCAGGGTTCTGTGTTTGGGCCGGAGATGGAGTCTTTGATCTCTCGCCTCCAGGAGTAAGGCAAATCCATCTGGTCTGTCTGCCAAATGTACCATGGAGCCCAGTGGAAACAGCGAAAGTGGCCATTTCGGAAGCCCTCAGGTAGTCAAGCCCGTGGTAACCAACAGGGCCAGAGAGGAGGGTTTCGGAGGCGAGCTGGCAACCAGCAGCTTGGAGGTGCTCCTCCCCGTGGCCCCAAGTCCTCCCAAGCCTCTCTGCCCACCCCTGGTTCCGCCCAATGACTCCTTTCCGACCCCCCTCCTCCAGCGGAGGTACCGGGGAGGTGGTAGGGGATCACTTCTCTCTGTATCTTCAGGGATGGAGTTCAGTAACTTTGGACAAATGGGTCCTAGATGTCAGTAGGCGAGGACACACCTTAGAGTTCACGGAGATTCCTCCAGTCACTCCACCAAGGTTCTCCAGATATGCTCCTTCTCATATTCCTCTCATAGAAGGAGAGATACAGGCCCTCTTGCAAAAAAGGGCACTAGAACCAGTCCCTCTGAGTCAACAGGGAAAAGGGTATTACTCTCACTTCTTCCTGGTCCCAAAAAAGATTCGGGACCTTCGTCCCATTCTGGACCTAAGCGCGCTAAATCTTTATATAGAGTACAAAATGTTCTGATTGGTGACCCTTCCAGGTCTTCTTCCTCTGCTGCACCAAGGGGACTGGCTCTGCTCCCTGGACATGCAAGATGTGTATATGCATATCGGTGTCTTTCCCCCTCACAGGAAGTTCCTGAGGTTCCACTTCCAGGGGGAGCATTATCAATTCAGAGTTCTTCCGTTCGGCCTCTCTTCCGCTCCTCGAGTCTTCACAAAGTGTTTGGCAGTAGTAGCTGCGGCTCTAAGGCGTCAAGGACATTATGTCTTCCCTTACCTGGACGATTGGCTGCTAGCAGCCCCGTCAAGGTCACGCCTGCTTCAAGCTCTCGGAAATACCTGTACACTCTTCCGAGACTTGGGGATCACCCTAAACCTTCCAAAGTCTTCCCCAGAGCCCAGTCAAAGACTCGTCTTTATTGGGGCAGTCCTGGACTTGGTCCAGGGCATGGCTTTTCTACCCCCAGAGAGGGGTGATAGCTTGCAAGAGATACCCGCATCGGTTCTAGTAACTCCTCAGGCCTCAGCAAGGACTTTCCTCAGACTTCTGGGGCACATGACGGTGGCCATTCCAGTTACTCCTCTGGCCCGCCTCCACATGAGAATCCCACAATGGATGCTCAGGGTGCAGTGGGATCAGTGCTCAGACAAGCTCGACCTCATGGTCAGAGTCATGGAGCTAGTAAAGAGAATGCTTTTTCAGTGAATGGATCCACTCAATTTGGAAAGAGGGGTCCCCTTCCATCAGCAGCCCCCAAATCAGACCCTTACGATGGATGCCTCAGATTTGGGGGGGGGGGCGCACCAAGGGACTCACCAAACACAAGGCGTTTGGACCCCCGAGGAGCGCAAACTTCACATCAGTGTCCTAGAGATGCGAGCGGTCCTCAGTGCGCTAAACGCTTTTGAGGAGGACCTCATGCCAGGCTCTCTTCTGTTTCAGACGGATAACATGGCGGTAGTCTTCTACATCAACAAGCAAGGGGAGCTCATTCTTACCCCCTGTGCAGGGAGGCGATGAGAGTCTGGTATTGGGCACTAGAACAGCACATCACTCTCTCCGCGGTGCACATTCTGGGTGTCCTCAATGACTTGGCCAACAGTCTCGGCAGATCTCAGTTCAGGGTGTACGAGTGGGAGCTCCTACAGTCAGTAGCGGAACAGCTGTTTGACAGATGGGGTCATCCAGCACTGGACCTGTTTGCGTCACCATGCAACGCCAAACTGCCGCTTTTCTGCTCCGAGCCCGCGCCTGGTGTTTTCTGGCCGAACCGTTGTCTCTATGTTGGGCAGGGAGGTTTCTTCGCGCTTTCCTCCTTTCCTCTCGTCCAGAGGATTCTTCTGAAGTTACAAGCCGAGAGGGCGCAAATGATTATGGTCGCCCTGCTGTGGCCTCGGCAGATTTGGTACCCACTACTTCAGCGGCTTTCCAGGGAACCTCCAATTCCGCTGCCAATATGCTCGCAGTTGCTATCCCAGGATCAGGGCTCGGTGGTTGATCCCGATCTCCGATCCTTACACCTTCATGCATGGCTCCTTCAGGCGTAGCAAAGCACAGGTTTGGGGTATCGCCAGAGGTGGCAGAAGTTCTTGTGTCAGCGAGGAAGCCCTCTACGCGCTCCACTTACGCTATGAAATGGAAGCGTTTCTGTTTGTGGGCCTCGTCTCACCATCTGGATCCAGTTTCCTGTCCAGTGAATTCAGCTCTTGAGTATTTCCTCTCCTTATACCAACAAGGCTTGAGCTACTCCTCCATTAAGGTGCACATGTGGGCCTTTTTGGCTTATCACCCCCTTTCAGGTGACAGAACCTTAGCATAATTGGACGTATCACGCACCTTTTTACGGGGGCTTCTTCATATGAGACCTTCCATTTGGGATCCTATCCCACTCTGGGGACTCCTTTTTGTGTTGGAGAAGCTTACCCTTCCTCCGTTTGAACCTGCAGCAGATTGTGAGCTGCGATACCCGTCTTGGAAGGTTTGTTTTTTAGTTGCCATTACTTCAGCTCGAAGAGTTTCCGAGCCTCAGGCTCTGATGTGTAAAGAGCCATACTTACTTTTCCACAGGGAAAGGGTTTCCCTGAGGACAAACCCTGAGTTTCTTCCTAAAGTGGTCTCGGAGCTGACCCTCAGCCAGTCGGTTGACCTTCCAATTTATTTTCCTTAGGCCCTCTAACAGAGGAGGCTCTCCTTCACACTTTGGGCGTTCGGGCGGCTTGGGTATTACCTTAGCGTGCGGCTAATCACCGTAAATCGGGCAGTTGTTTGTGAAGCGCTGCTTACAACACTTGGCAAGTAGACCGGTGTCCAAGCAGACCATTTCTAAATGGATTGTCCGCTGTGTCTCATTCTGCTATGAAAAGCACAAGCCCCTTCCGAGTCCGGTTTGGGGCCACTCCTCCAGGGGAGTGTCTGCTTCCTTTGCCACACTGCGAAACATATCCATCAGCGATATTTGCTCGGCCGCTACCTGTAATTCAGTGCATACTTTCGTAAAGCACTACAGCTTGGACATTGCCTCCAGACGCCGTGCCAGCTTTGGCCTGGCAGTTCTTCAGGGACTATTGTCTTGAGCCTCTGTGTCCAGTGTACACTCGTCCACCTCCAGGAGTCCATTACCATTTTGGCGAGGGACTGCTTGGGATTCAGTCCTGATTGTAATAGCCTGTAAAGGCTCCCACTCGAAATGAATGGTACAGTTCGTAAGAACTTACAGCCAACAGTAAATCTTGAGAGGGGCTGCAGCAAACTTCACCCGCCCTCCATCCTCTGAGATGTACAAATTCCATCTTCATGCTTGTTCCATTCTCCTGTCAGAACTCGTTCTCTGGACTTGGCGGAAACAGAGGGTGGAGCTGGGTCCGCTCCCTTTGTACCAGAGCTGACGCGGGTGGAGCAGATGTTGGGCGGTCCCTGCTGGGTATTGCTGGCTGAGAAGTTTTCCGGAGGGTCCTAGTGCCTGCGGCATATCCTGATTGTAATAGCCTGCTGCAAGAGCTCCTCTCGAAGATCTACTGTTACGGTAAGTTCTTGCGTAACTGTACTTTTGAGGTGGTATACAGGCCACTGTCTCAGTCTGAGGAGCTTGACAGGGAATTAGCAGGACAAATCAGAAAGGTATGTAGAAAAGGGAAGGTGATCATCGTGGGGGATTTCAACTGGCCAGGGGTTGACTGGAGCATTCCAGTCACCTCCAGTACTATGGAGCAAGTGCTCCTGGACGCAATCCAGGAGGATCTCTTGACACAGTTGGTTAGTGTGCCTACTAGGCTAAAGAACACTTTAGATATGGTGTTGTTGAATTGGGAGGCAGTAGGGGAAATAAAGGTGGAGGACCCACTAGCTGACAGCGTTCACCAAACAGTGTGGTTTAATATCACGATTAACGGGAGCCAGAGAAATCAGTTACTTAGGTAGTAAACTTCAGGGGGGCAGACTTTGGGAGGATGCAGGAAGTACTGAAAGGGAAACTAGAGGGCATAAGGCAGGAGATGGACGCAGAGCCGAAATGGGATATTATTAAAAGGGGGATTACAGAGGCAACAGAAGCTTGCACCAAGACACAGAGTAAGAGGAGCAGAGCAAGAAAACCATGCTGGTTGAACAGCGAGGTAGTGGATGTGGTGAGAGCAAAACGAGAGGTGCACCAGAGGTATAGAAGGACAGGGAAGGAAGTGGACCGGGAAGAGTATGCAAGACGGTCCAGGGAGGTGACCAGAAAAGTGAGAGAAGCCAAGTCCCAGAGGGAGCTGAGATTAGCACAGGGAATTAATGGGGGGGGGGAGGGGGAGAAAGACTTTTTCAGATACATCAGGGAGAAAAGGAAGTGCAAGGAGACAATAGTGAGGATAAAAAGGGGTGGGGAGTGGACAGAAAAGGGTGAGGAGCAGGCAGAAGCACTAAATGAATACTTTTGCTCAGTGTTCTTGGAAGAAAAGGGGGGACAGCTACCACCATGGGCTGGGAAGGTGGGGAGAAGAGGCAACAGATGGAAGAATTGAGGCAAGTAGAGTCCTAGAGGGACTGAGGGCACTGAAGGTAGACAAGGCACCAGGGCCGGATGGTATCAACCCCAGGGTGCTGAGGGAGATGGCAGAGGTGTTGGCGGAGCCGCTGGTGGATCTGTACAGCACCTCGCTGGAGTCGGGATGTGTGCCACTGGACTGGAGGATGGCACGTGTAGTACCATTACACAAGAGCGGACCAAGGGATGAACAGGGTAATTATCGCCCTGTAAGTCTCGCCTCCATAGTGTACAAACTCATGGAGACAATTCTAAAGGTGTCATACCTGGAGGACAATGGCAGCATGGGTTTGTTTCAGGGAAGTCTTCTCAGACCGACCTGATACAGTATTATGACTGGGTGACAGGTGAGCTGGATAAGGGTCATGCGGTGGATGTTCTTTACTTGGACTTCAGCAAGGCCTTCGATTCTGTGCCTCATGGGCGGCTTGGGGGGGAAGCTAACTGGTGTAGGGGTAGGGGCAAAAATGATGAACTGGATTACAAGCTGGCTGAGTGGGAGGCTGCAACATGTGGTGGTGAGAGGAGAGCTCTCAACTCCAAGGCCGGTGATGAGTGGTGTGCCACAGGGCTCTGTGTTTGGGGGCCAGTATTGTTCGGGATCTTCATATCAGACATTGCACATGGGGTGGTGAGCAAGATAAGTCTATTTGCTGATAACACCAAAATCGGAGCAGTGGTGAATGGAGAGGAGGGATGGAAGCAGCTGCAAGGGGACCTAAGCAAGCTAGGGGAGTGGTCAGAGAGATGGCAGCTGGGGTTCAGTGCAAGGAAGTGTAAGGTTATGCACTTTGAGGTGAAGAACCCAAGGAGAGAGTACTGGCTGGGAGGGGTTAAGCTGGGGATCACTGAGGAGGAGGAGAAGGAGCTAGGGGTAATAACAGGGACCATGGACAACATTGCCCAGTACAGGAGAGCGGCTGCAAGAGCGAACAAAATGCTGGGGTGCTTAGCGAGTGGTTTTTCGCCCAGGCGAAGAGAGGTGATCTTGCCCCTCTACAGGTCGCTGGTAAGGCCGCACTTAGAGTATTGTGTGCAGTTTTGGAGGCCATACCTAAAGTATGATATCAGGCCACTGGAAGGGGTGCAGAGGAGGGCAACAAAGATGATATGTGGAATGGAAGGGACAGACTACGACAGTAGGCTGAGAGACCTGAATATGTACACCCTGGAGGATAGAAGGGACAGGGGTGACATGATAGAGACATTCAAGTATCTGAGGGGAATCAGTAAGGATAGGGTAGATGGGGTCTTTAAGTTAAGGAGGGGGAGGGTCACCAGGGGGCATGCGTTAAGAATAGAGGGGGGAAGATTTAGGAAGGAAATGAGGAGACAGTATTTCAGAGAGAGGGTGGTAGCAAAATGGAATACCCTACCAGAATGGGTGGTATCATGTAAATCTGTTAAGTTTCAAAGGGCATGGGACAGGGAACAGGGAGAGTGAGGTGGGGGTGGCAGTGGGATGACAAATGGGAGGGTGGGGCAGCTGCGAACTAGGGGTGCTAGCTGCACACTCGAGCAGACTTAGATAGACCGGGTGGTCTGTTTCTACTGGCACATTCATATGTTCGTATGATACAGCGCAGCCTGCAGCTCATGATAGTGCATGTCCCAGGCATTCTGAACGTCCTGGCGGACACCCTCAGTCGCACTCGGGCAAGGGCACACAAATGGTAACTGATGCAGTCTGTAGTCGAAGACATCTTCGATCAGTGGGGTTGCCCAGTTCTCGATCTGTTCGCCTCCCCATCCAATGTAAAACTACCCAGTTTCTGATGGCTCATTCCTGGGTGTGGTGTTTTCTGGCAAGACGCAGTGTCTCTCTGCTGGACAGGGAGGTTCTTGTACGCTTTCCTTCCCTTTCCACTGTTGCAGAGGGTGCTTCTGAAACTGCAGCAAGAAGGAGCCCACATGATCCTCATAGCTCCTTATTGGCCTTATCAAGTGTGGTTTCCTCTGCTTCAGCAGTTGAGTGGAACATCTGTTGACTCGGTACCAGGGCAAGCTGGTCCATCCAGCCCTCAAGTCCCTTCACCTACACGAGTGGCACCTGCTGATGTAGCTGTTGCATGCTTTGGAGTCTCTTCCAGAGCAGCCCAAGTCCTTGTGGAGGCCCGAAAGCCATATGCTATGAAATGGAAGAGGTTCTCCATCTGGGCAACCAACAAGGAATGGGACCCTTTTTCGTGCCCTGTCCATAGGTCATGGAATACCTGCTGCATCTTTCTGACCCTGGCCTTAGCTATTCTTTACTGAAGGTCCATTTGTCTGCCATATCTGCCTACCACACTCCGGTGGATGGCAAGACTTTGGCACAGTTGGAGGTTTCCAAAAAGTGTTTGAAAGGAATTCGCCATCTGAAACCCCCAGTCAGGACCCCGTTCTTCTGTGGGATTTAAACTTCATCCTCAAGAAACTCACTTTGCCTCCCTTTGAACTGGCCGCAATTTGCAACCTGCGCTACCTTTCCTGGAAAGCGCTCCTTTTACTTGCCATTACTTCAGCTCAAAGGATTTCCAAGCTTCAGACTTTGATGTGTAAGGAGCCTTATTTGATTTTCCACAGATGGCTCTGCATACCAGTCCTAAATTTCTACCTAAGGTGATGTCTGAATTCACTTTGAATCAGACTGTGCACTTGCCAGTGCATTACCCCAAGCATCCTAATCAAGGGGAGGCCATTCTGTACACCCTCGATGTTGTGCACAGAGCCTTGTGTTATTATACAAACTGGCAAAGTCAGTCCGTAAAACGGATCAGCTTTTCGTTTTCTTTGCACCCAAGAGAGAGGGCACATCAGTTTTCAAACAGTGCTTATTTATCCAAATGGTTAGCAGATTGCATTTTTGTTTTATCAGAAGTATAACAAGCCCCTTCTGGGGGAAGTCAAGGGACATTCAGCCAGCGGCATGGATGCATCTGCTGCTTGTTTCAGGAATGTTTCTACCACGGACATTTGTGCAGCAGCTGCTTGGAGCTCTGTCCACATCTTTGCCAAACATTACAGTCTGGACATTGCCTCTAGGCACAGGGCAGGCTTTGGACTGGCTGTCCTTCAGGGCGTCCTCTCTTAATCTGGTACCTACTGCAGAACTTTCCTGCCTCCCGTGCTTCAGCCTTTGTCTGCATTACAGTGCTTGGGACTCAGTCCTAACGGTTATTACTGCAAGAGCCCACTCGAAGTAAGATAGTACAGTTACATAAGAACTTACCATAACAGTAGATCTTCGAGAGAGACTCTTGCAGTAGGTACCTTTTTCCCCTCCCACCTTCCGTCTGCTTCTGCGGCTATTTCTTTCTAGCCTTTCTTTTGGCTCCAGGAGCCCACTCCTTTATCCTGTTGCACCTTCTTAGGTCTCCGGCAGGAGAACTGGAGGGCGGGTGTGGGGACCGCCCACTATATAGTGTCACGCTGGCATCTGTCACATGACATTGGGTGGGCAGTCTCCCGCCAGACACTGCTAGCTAAAGTTGTCTGTGTGGTCCTAGTACCTGACGCTTCTGGTCCTGATGGTTATTACCTACTGCAAGAGCCTCTCTCGAAGATCTACTTTTATGGTAAGTTCTTGCGTAACTGTACTTTCTCACTTCTTTACAGAAAACTCGTTTCATTAGTGCAGTTAGACACTCCAGGTTGTTGGTTGTGCTGCCACAACCACACTTCAAGGGGCTGATGACTGTCAGGCTGCAACCTCATGCCTTACAACACCCCTGGGCATGTGGTTATGGCAGCACGCAAGCAACACTTCTTCATGTCTTATTGCTTACTTAGTGCAGAGCACTGCCACTGCTGACTATAATTTGCGTGTTTGTAAGGGTGTGATATGGGAGTTGATCTTACTTCGAGGAAGGCTCTTGCAGCAGGCCACACCAGAAGGACTATGCCACCAGGCACTAAGACCACACGGAAAACTTCTAGCTAGCAGTCTACATCAGGGGACCACTCCCCGCCAACATCAGTCATCTGATGTCAGTACAGGGTATATAGGAGGGTGGTCCCCCACACCTACCTCAGTTCTTTTCCGGCCGTTGACCTGTGCTACTGTTGACCGCCATTTTCCACATTTACCGCGCTTTTTTATTTTCAATTTTTTTCACAGTTAAACATCGAATTTTTTGGTGTTTTTCGACAAGTTTGTCTTCTCCACCAGCCTTGTCTTCTGACCTCTCTACTAAATGTGCCTGCAGCAAACAGATTCCTGAAAAGGGCCGTCACTCTTCGTGCCGGATCTGCCTATGCCCCAGCCATGACACTGAAGCCTGCCAGTTCTGCCAAAAAATCAACCAGGCCACTTGGAGACGTCAATTGAAAATGTTGGAGAGTCATCTACTAAAACAGAAGCTGCTTTCCATGGAAAAGGAGCTCCAGGCCAGGACTCAACTTATACTTGAGCCCACACGCCTTAATCCTAAAACACAAAACCACACCCTGCTTGACTGGGCACTCACAACCCAACCGCACCGCATCATTAAATCTGGTTTCTAGGGATGTGGATATGTTGTTCAATCTACACTTACTGGCAGGTTCCTTGCCTCTTTAAATCTTGCTGGAAGGTCTTCATGCTGGCTCCTCCCACCCACCCGGGTGGTAAAACTCTCGGCTGCACCCCATGGCTCCAGATCTTCCTTACCGCTTGGAAGCTCAGGTTCCCTCCTTAGCACTCTACATTTTAGGCCTGGATCCAGACTCTTTGGTTAACCCGAAACTAATTTTAAAGTTTACAAGACTTCGGTCTTTATCTTCCCTCATGGCTGCGATGGACAAATCGACTCCTGGATTTCGTCGGTGCCCCTGTGAGCAGAAGATGTCCTGGACCAATCCGCACTCCACGTGCGTTTACTGCCTGGGGCTTGGCCACGATTCGCAGGCCTGCAACTTGTGCAAGTCCTTTTCAGCTACAGTCTTAGAGGATCACGCTGCCAGATTACAACTCTGGCGCCCCGAGAAACGTTATCCTCCAGTCAAGTTGAAGGAGGCCCGTTGGGCGGTGTCCGCGGCTGCGGGCTCGGCTGAACAGCTTGAACAGATGATCGCCCTCGGGGAGAAGGTGGCCCAGGCCACAGCATCATCATCCTCGGTCGCGGCATTTATCCCGCTCTCCTTGGGCTCCTCCTATACAGCTTCGTTTAAGGAGCTTTGCCAATCCCTCTCCACCAGGGGAGAAGGGCCTTTGGGACATTCCTCTCTGTCCAACAAGAAGGACTCCAAAGGTAAGTCCCACCACCAATGTTCGTGGGAGCGGGAGAGGTCCCCTTCCCGGATAGGCGACACTTCATTCGTTCGAGGAGTTCATGACTAAAAGATTCGCTATTCCTGTGTCCCGTCAGATTAGCCGGCCAAGACACCAGCGATGCAGTCGAGATTTTTCTCGACTCGCCGGACTGTCTGTCGACTGGAGAAGCAGACAACCCTTCTTCACCAGTTCCCCTGTGGAAACTGAGGACTTGCCTGTGCCTCCTGTGCCGGAGTCCACAGTTAAGGTCCCTGAACCGAGGGGGGAGGAGCAGGTTTCCCTTGCCCCCTCTCAGACCCACTCTCGGAATCCCCGAAGGTCTCTGTCCCACCGACGTCGGCGGTCTCTGTCTCGGCACCATGGAAAGCAGCGACGCCGCTCATCCTCATCGTCCTCTTCGGAGGATAGGTTCCGGCGCAAATTGCGTCGGCACTACAAGGATCTAATGTGGCAGCAGCTCCTTTTGTCTGGGAATAAGCCGACTCCGTTGCCTTCCCCGGCCATTAAGTGGCTGTCACCGGAGCGGCCGAAACAACCCCTCGTAGTGGTCGAGGAGCCGAAGTCAGCACAGGTTGTTCGGCCAAAACCGGCTGCGCCACCCATTGTGGTGGAACCCCCGCCTCCACAACTAAATCTGGGGCCCGACCAAGGATTCTTTGGTGAGGTCGCGGCTACCCTACGGTTGTGGTCACCCTCACTCCCGATCGACCTCGGCAGGTGGAGGGTAGCTCAGGCGCTAGCAGCTGTTCACAGACTCCTCGGAGTCTGATGGCGGCGACTCCTTGTTCTCAGGTCGGCTTGACCTGGAGTCCACTGCGGGTCAGTCGGTGGACGAGAGCCCATCCCCATTCCGTGGAATGCTTCGGCTCATCTCAGAGTCCACTGGGATGAAGCTCGAACCCATTTCAAAACAGGCCAAGTATCCCCTCACGGAGATACTGGACCAAGGGGATTCCCCCACGGAGGCCTTCCCAGTGGCCGAAGCCATTGTTGTCTCGGCCCTGGAGCTGTGGCAGCGGCCAGCGTCTTGTCCAGCATCTTCGGCCAGGATGGCTCGGAAGTATGCTGTTCCCACTGGTTCACGCTCCGGTTTCTTGGAGCACCCCTACGCGGAGGGGTTGGTGACCTACAGCGTTTTTCGGCGTTCCGGGAATGCTCAGGATGTGGACAAGCCACCCGATAAGGAGTCCAAGAAACTGGACTACTCCAGGCGGAAAGTCTATGCTGCTTCCTCCCTAGGCCTTTGTCAGGCCAGCTCGGCCGTCCTGATGGCACACTTTTCACATGCCCTTTTGGGCTCCCTGGATGAGGTGATTCTTCCTCTCCCGGCTGACCCTTCAAACTATTGTCAAGCAGGTGCGGGATCAGGGAAGGGTGGTGGCCAAACAGCAGCTCCAAACTTCGTTGGACATCGCTGACTCGTGTGCACTGTCAGTAGCAGCTGCAGTGGCCATGCGCCGCAGAGCATGGCTGCGGATCTCCACCTTTACGGCAGATACCCAGCACAAGCTGGCAGACGTTCCCTTCTTGGGTACCGACTTGTTCGGTCCCGGGGTGGAGGTCATCTGCAGCGGATCGAGAAGTCCAACGCCACCTTGGACTCTGTCCGTCTGCCCAGAAGGTCAAGGCTGCCAGCAGCAGCGTAAGCCTTCGTCCTTCAGCCCCTGCGACCGTCCGGCCCAGCAACACCAGCATCAGGGCCAGCAGGCTTGCACTCTGGCACCCAAAGCCAAGCCTGCTGCTTCCTCCAGCAGGAAACCCGGAGGAAAAGGTCCAGGCGGCTCCTCGGACGGCCCTTCCTCCAAGCCTGCCCAGTGATGGGTTAAGGAGTGTCGCCCCCAACCTTGTCACTCCTCCCCAGGGTCCCCCCGTGGGGGACGGCTCTGCCACTTCCTTTCCGCCTGGTCCGATATCACCACAGACTGCTGGGTGTTGGAAGTGGTAGGAAAGGGTCTGCCTCTGGAATTCGAGCAATCCCCACCCTATCGAGCCGTTGCCTCACGGGGGGGGCTACACGTTCCGCAGCCTCTCTGTCAGCTCATCGAGCCGACATTGCCCTGCTCCTCCAGAAAGAGGCGATTAGGGAGGTGGCAGATCCTCCACCAGACCCAGGGTTTGTGTCCAGGTACTTCCTGGTCCCAAAATGGATGGGGGGGGGCTGGCACCTCATTCTAGACCTACTCGACCAGAACAAGTTCCTAAGGTCTCGGACCTTCAGGATGGTCACTCTGGCTCAGATCATTCCATCCTTGGAACGAGGCATGTGGTTCTGTTCTCTGGACCTCCAGGACATGTTCTTTCACGTCCCAATCCGTCTGTCTGGCCAGCGATTCCTCCGCTTCAGGGCAGAGGAAACCCTTTACGAGTTCCGGGCCATGCCCTTTGGCCTCTCTCCAGCTCCCAGGGTCTTCACCAAATGCATGGCAGTGGTGACAGCATTCCTGTGGCGCTGAAGGGTCTGGGTGTACCCTTACCTGGACGATTGGCTGATGCAGTCCCTTCCAAGTTGGAGATGGAGCGGTCCAGGGATCTGGCTCTCCAGGTCTGCTCTCAGATTGGCCTCCTCATCAACGAGGCCAAATTGGAACTCATGCCAATGCAAGTTTTCGTTCAGTGTGCCCTCTTGGTGAAACATTTCAGTAAATAAAAAAATAAATAAATAAAACCTCTTTGGCCTCGCCAGCACAGTCCTCTGGGGGTCTCTTCTTCCTCCCAGGAAAGCACAAACACCGGGAGAAACACCGAGAACGGCCCTGGTCAGCTCCCCGGACGCGTTCATCTCTTAAATCCACAATGGCACCATCCTCCCGGGGCCGGGGGGGCAGCCCTTTCCTCCTTTCGGCTTCTGGTGGCCCTTCCATCCGCCTTCATCTCCATTTTGAGTGGGAGCTCTTCGTGCAGGGGATGTCTTCTTCTGCCCCCCAACCCCTGACGCTCAGATTCATCTCCTCTGTAGGCTGTCGGCCTGGTGGCTCTGCCAGTTCTGGGCTCTCAGGTGGCAGCTTTGCACCCACCGCCCCCACCCACCCCTACCACGGCTCTGCCTTAGTAAGCTTTCATCTCTGGGACTGACACCAGTTTTGGTAGGCAGTGCCCATGGCAGTCTGAAGCAGTCTCCTCCTCTCCGGCGTCGCCTCTGCTGCTGTCCAGGGGATCCCCTTCCCTTCAGGTGCCAGCTTCCCCTCTGAAACATAGACTTTGACAGCAGATAAGGACTGCTTGGCCCACCCAGTCTGCCCATTTCCCTACCTAGTGGATAAGCTGCAGATCCTAGTTAACCAACAGCCTACTTCCTCCTATCCTACACTAGAATTGCCTTATGTCTATCCCATGCATTCTTCAATTCCCCCACTGTTTTTGACCCCACTTCCTCATCAGGAAGGCCGTTCCATGCGTCCACCACCCTCTCTTTGAAAAAATACTTACCTACATTGCCCCTGAGCTTTTCCCCCCTCTATCTTCAAATTGTGCCCCCTTGTTCTTTCACATCACGTTTTCTGAAAGATGCTACCCTCTTGCACTTTGTTGATTACCTTGAGGTACTTGAAAGTTTCTTTCATGTCCCCCTTCTCCCTCCTTTCTTCTAGGGTGTACATATTAAGCTCATTTAGTCTCTTCATATAGCTTCTGGTGCAGACCCTGCACTCTTTTAGTTGCCCTCCTCTGGACTACCTCCATCTTGTCTATGTCCCTGTGGAGATGGGGGTCTCCAGAACTGCATGCAGTACTCCAGATGGGGTCTCACCAACTGTCTGTACAGAGGGATAACAACTTTCTGTTCTCTACTGGTGATGCCTCTCCCTGTGCATCCCAGTATCCCCCCCCAGCCCTCCTTACTACTGTCTCACATTGCTTGCCCATCTTTAGGTAATCTAATATGACTACCCCAGGTTCCATTCCATTTTTTTGTTGTTAGTACTCCCCCACCCCCACCATTGTGTACTCCTCCTCTGGGTCTTTGTTTCCCAGGTGCATTACTTTCATTGAATCTAAGCTGTCGTACTCTTGACCATTCCTCCAACCTTGTCAAGTCCCTTCTCATCCTTTCCACCCCCACCCTTGTGTATCAACCCTGATGCAGATGTTTGTGTCATCTGCAAAGAGGCATACTTTTCCTTCCAGCCCGTCTGCAGTGTCACCTATAAAGACATTAAAGAGGACTGTTCCCAGTACTGAACCCTGCGGTACCCTGCTAGTAACCCCTTTTCTTCGTAGTGGACTCCATTTACTGTTACCCTCTGCATCCTGTTGTCCAGCCAATGTTTTACCCAGGCTGCCACCCTGGGATCCACTCCCAGGCTGGCTAACTTATTTATTAATCTTTTGTGTGGGACTGTGTCGAATGCCTTGCTAAAGTCTAGGTAGGCCATATCCACAGCTCTCCTTGGTCTACTATGTTGGTCATCCAGTCAAAGAAATCTATTAGATTGGTCTGACGTGACCTTCCCGCTGTGAATCCATGCTGCCTTGGGTCCTGTGCCCCGCTGGCCTCTAGGTACTCAACAGTTCTTTCTTTCAGAAGTGATTCCATCATTTTCCCAACCACTGAGGTCAGACTTAACAGGTCTGTAGTTTCCTGCCTCTGCCTTGCTCCCACTTTTGTGAAGGGGAATCATATCCGCCCTCCTCCAGTCCTCAGGTACCACACCATCCTCCCATGATTTGTTAAAAAGGGTAGTCTTGGTGTCACCAGTTCTCCCCTTAGTTCTTTTAGAATTCTGGGGTGAATCCCGTCCGGCCCCATTGCTTTATCCACCTTGAGTTTTAGGAGTTATTTCAGGACCCTTTCTTCTGTGAATGGATTGGTATTGACCCGCCTATCCACAGTGCTTCTATTGTTTGGTTTAGGTACCTCCCCCTTCTCTTCTTTTGTGAATACTGAGCAAAAGTATTCATTCAGTATCTCTGCCTTTTCACTGTCACCCTCTGCCCCCTTCCCCTCCCCTTTATTAAACCTCACTATTCCTCCCTTGGTCTTTCTTCTCTCCCTGATGTACCTATAAAAGGTTTTATCCCCCTTTTTAACTGAGTTGGCTGTCTTTTCCTCGGTTTGGGCCTTTGCTATTCTGACTGCCTTCCCCGCTTCCTTCTGCTTTAACTGATACAGTTCTCTGTCATGCTCCTTCTGTGTTTCCTTATACTTCCTGAATGCTACCTTTTTCTCCCTAACCTTCCCCGCCACCTCCTTTGAGATCCGTAGCTTTTTTTTCCTTCGTTTGGTTTTATTTGCTTCCCACAAAAGCTTGTTATCTCTGTGATGGCAATTTTGATTTTTCCCCATTGTTCCTCAACCCCTCCTATTCTGCCAAAGTCAGCCCTCCTAAAGTTCAGTGCCCTTGCTTTTGTATGGCTTGACCTTACGGCTGTGTTTATTGTGAACCACACAGTTTGGTGGTCACTTGTTCCCAGATAGCTATTGACTTCTGAATCTGAGATCCTCTTTCCATCCCCGTTTGAGAGTACCAGATCTAAGATTGCTCCCTCCTGAGTGGGTTTCAACACTAGCTGTCTGAGACATGTCCATGGTAGGGCATCGAGAATGACCCTGCTCTTGGATGTGGTTGCAGTAAATGTGCTCCAGTTAACATCTGGAATATTCAGGTCCCTCAGCAACAATATCTCCCCTTTTTCTGCCATTCTAAGGA
Organism: Neoceratodus forsteri; assembly: GCA_016271365.2. Lineage (NCBI taxonomy): Eukaryota > Metazoa > Chordata > Ceratodontiformes > Ceratodontidae > Neoceratodus > Neoceratodus forsteri. The sequence goes on along the minus strand of CM057454.1, from coordinate 353,191,598 downwards.
TGCCTTCTATCATTTCCTTGTCCATTTCCTCCCCCTGAGATGGGGGTCTGTATACAAACATACGAAGAAGCCAGCAGAAGAAGGCCATTTGGTCATTCATGTCTGCTCATGTTAGAGGGTCTACAGCTTGAGCTACTGTCCCTGCCCCCTCTCCCCACACCTCCCATCCTCCCTACGCATGACCCCTACTCTCCCCCTATACCTGTCCCAGCCTTTCTTAAAGCTGCTCACTGTCTTCAATGAGATCACCTCTTCTGACAGCTCAGTCCAAGTGTCCACCACCCTCTGTGTGAAGAAGTGCTTCCTGATCTCCCTCCTTAACATCCCACCCTCCAACTTAAGACTGTGCCCCCTCGTGTTATGGTTGCCACTCATCTTAGAGACTCTTCTTATCAACCTTATTTATCCCTTTCAAGTACTTGAAGGTCCCAGTCATGTCCCCCCTCTGTCTCCTGTCTTCCAGGGAGTACATGTTCAGTGCTCTCTCCTCGTATGACTTACCCTGCTGACCAGCTATCATTTTTGTAGCCCTCCTCTGGACCTTCTCCAGCAGGTTGTGTCCTTTTTGAGGTGTGGGCATCAGTACTGAACTCCATACTCTAGATGCGGCCTTACCAGTGACCTGTACAAGAGCAGTATAACCTCCTCTCTCCTACTACTGATCCCCCTAGATATGCATCCCAGCATCTTGTTTGTCTTTGCTGCTACTTTCTTGCACGACATGGAATGCTTCAGGTCACTAGTGATCATCACTGCCAGGTCCTTCTCCTTTTCTGATGCAGATACTCGGACTCCACCCAGGTAGTACTCTGTCCTAGGATTCATGGCGCCAATATGCATAACTTTGCATTTTTTGGTATTAAAGTCAAGCTGCCAGATCCTGGACCACCTCCCTAGCTTTTCCAGATCTTTCTGTAGGTCCAGTATCCCTTCAGCTGTGTCCACTCTCCCACAGAGCTTGGTGTCATCCACGAATAGGGACATTTTGCCCTTAATGCCATCTCGAATGTTATTGATGAAGACATTGAACACCGGCCCCAGCACCAAGCCTGCGGAACCCCACTGGTTACCTGTCTTGTGCCAGATAACCCTCTCCCCACAGCCACCCTCTGGGTTCTGTCTTTCAGACAGTTTTCCCCCATCTGGCCATCTTTTCTCCAACCCCGAGAGCAACCAAATTCCTGATCAATCTTTTGTTGGGCACAGTCAAAGGCCTTGCTGAAATCAAGACAGAGGATGTCTACCGCTTGTCCCTTATCTACTGTCTTAGTGACACAGTCAAAGAAATCAATCAGATTTGTTTGACATGATCCCTCCCAACCCCCCACCAATGAACCCATGCTGCCTCACATCCTGGAGGCCATGCTCCTCTTGATATTCCACCAACATATCCTATAGTATGGTCTCCATGAGCTTGCCCACAATGGAGGTCTCTAACTCCCTGGGTCATCCTTGGGACCGCTTTTGTGGACCGGCACTACATGTGCTGTTCTCCAGTCCTGCGGTACTATGCCTGTCTCTAGTGAACTATTAAATAGGTCTGCCAGTGGCCCTGCCAGCTCCTCAACCAGTTCCTTTAGTACCTTTGGATGTACTCTGTCCGGGCCTGGTGATTTGTCCACCTTCAATGCCAGCAGTCCCTCCCTCACTCTGTCCTCCTCTATCACTACATCTGTGTTCCCCTCCCGCCTGCTCCTCTTTTCCCTCCTGAAGACACTGGTCCATCCTTCTCCCTGGTGAAGATGGAACAGAAGTATTCATTTAGTGTCTCTGCTTTTCCCCCATTATCCTCTACCCACTCTGCCCCTTTCTTAAGCCTAACTATCCCTTCCTTCTTGTCCCTTTTCTCACTTGTATAGAGAAAGAAAGCCTTCTCCCCCTTCTTAATTCCTTCAGCTATCTGCAGCTCCTTCTGTGCCTTTGCTCACCTGACTTTCTTACTTGCCTCACTAGCCAACCTTAGGTAATTTTCCTATCCACCTCTCCCTTGGTCTTCCTGAATTTTCTATAGGCCAACCTCTTTTCCCTTACTGCCTGGGCAACCCCAGAACTGAACCAGCTGGGCACTTTGGCCCTTGTGTTCTTCCCTCTGAGCCTAATGTACTCATTTGTGGAAACCAGTATTCCTTCCTTAATGATGGACCACCTTTGGTCCACCCCCATATCTGCTCTGATGCCTACCAGATGGCTCCTTAGCACTTCACCCATTTTCCTGAAGACCGTCCTCCTGAAATCCAAGATTTTGGTCTTAGTCGGGATGCTTTCCCTGCCCATATCCAACTGGAACCACACTGTGCAACCTCTGGTCCCTCCACTGCAGAGGTGGAAAGCTTGCTCCAACAAGACTTCCACAACATCCCGCGTTGGTTCCACTTCAACAAACTCTGAGTCTACACTAAAAAAAAAAAAAAAGATGTTCATGACCTATGGCACCTGCCAGAAACTGGACAGACTCTCTCCCCTACCAGTCTTCTCCACCCTGGATGTAACCCCTCTCAAAGCGGTTCCATCCATCAAGTATCTCAGTGTGTGGCTAGACAGTGAGCTTGGCCTCTCTGCCCACACTGATACCATTCATGCCAAGCTCCACCCCAAACTCAGCACCTTGTACCAAAACAAAGAATGCTCGTCTCTGCATGCTCATCAGGAGCTTGTTACCAAAATGGTGCTCCCAGTCTCCGACTATGCGGTTGTGATCTGTGGTCCCATCCCCTCTTCTTCCCTTGTCAGACTGGAATCTGCTGTAATGCCTTTTGTTGCTTTGCGACCCCCGGACTCAGAACTGCTCCCTGTACTCCTCCTTATCCATTCTCCCTACCTTCATGTTGCCAGTTCCACTGTGCCTCCTTCATCTACAAATACTGGTTTGGGTCCCTTCCCCATCTTCATACCTCTCTCCCACATTCCTGCCTCATCCTCCCTCTGCACCAGGATCTCCCACCTCCTCTCTCCCCCCACCCCTTTGCTGGGCACTTGACCTTCTCAATCGCCCCGGAACCTGCTTCCCTCCTCTGCCTGTCTCTCACCCTCCCCTGGCTCCCTCATGCACAGCTAAACTCCTCCCCACCCCCGTCTACTCCTGACCCTCCTCTGATGGAGCTCCTACCTACCCTGATGTTTGGCCTCCTCCTGGTTTCTACCACAGCCTGTATCGGATTCGATTCCATTCTACTTCTGCACTGCATCATTCCCCTGCTCTAGTCTTTCTATATATGCACATCACTGTCGCTCACTGCACCAAATGTTAAACATTACAATAAAAATTAAAATACCAATGGTACTGGGCGATGCCAAGGTTTGAAAGGCAATATGTCCATAAACACACACTGTCACACAAATACACATGTAGAGACTCACACTTTTTTGACTCAATTTCATTCGATTTTGCAGTATAAAAAGAGACACAGAATACAGAACATTGAAGTTACCATCCTGTACGTAAGCATTACCACCCTCTTCGGATTAGAAGACAAATAAGTTAATTTAGATATTGATTAAGTTATGCCCCCCCGCCCTGCTGCTGGTTCAGCCCCTGAGGATGGCCATCACACTGGCAAGAGGGAGACAATATGCAAGAATAAGACTCCACTGGAGCACAGACATCATGTATAACTGAGAGACTGGCTTCTCCAGTCTTAAAATTAACCCAACTATAACATCCAAAATAGAAAAGCAAACTGTAACAGTAGGAAAATTACTGCTGATATCTATAACTGATGTACTCCATTGGTTCCCCTCCCGTGCAGCTATAAGTGCCAGAGTAGTCATCGGGGAGAAAGAGGACCTCGGTCTGGGAGAGTGGGAGAAACACCCATGTTGGCATGATTAGGAAAAGTACAGTTACATAAGAACTTACCGTAACAGTAGCTCTTCGAGAGAAACTTTTGCAGCTGGCCACACTGGGAGGACTATTCTGCCAGGCACTAGGACCACACAGAAAACTTCTAGCTAAAAGTCTACCACGGGGACTGCCTCCACCGACATGTCATCTGACATCAGTACAGGGTATATAGGACGGCAGTCCCCCACGCCTACCTCAGTTCTCTCGCCAGAAACTCTGCATGGCCAGGTGATGGAGAACTGAGGCGGTTATCCCGAGAACCAAAGAAAAGACGGAAGCAGATGTGATAGATAAAAGAGGAGCAGGGGGAAGGAGGGAGGGAAAACAGGACCTGACTGTGTCACTAAGACAGTAGACGGGGGCCAAGCAGTAGACATCCTCTATCTTGATTTTAGCAAGGCCTTTGACTCTATGCCCCACAAAAGGTTGATCAGGAAGTTGGTAGATCTTGGGGTTGGGGAAAAGATGGCCAGATGGGTAGAACTGGCTGAGGTACAGAACCCAGAGGGTGGTTGGGGGGGAGGAGAGTTATCTGGCACCAGAGAGGTAACCAGTGGGATCCCGCAGGGCTCGGTGCTGGGGCCCATGTTCAGTGTCTTTATTAGTGACATTGGGGATGGCATTAAGGGCAAAATGTGCCTATTTTCGGATGACACCAAGCTCTGTGGGAGAGTGGACACAGCTAAAGGGATACAGGACCTACAGGAAGATGTGGAAAAGCTGAGGAGATGGTTCAGGATCTGGCAGCATGGCTTCTATGCCAAGAAATGCAAAGTTATGCATATTGGAGCCAAGAATCCCAGGACAGAGTACTACCTGGGTGGAGTCCGGGTATCCGCATCAGTGGAGGAGAAGGACCTGGGAGTTATGATCACTAGTGACCTGAAGCATTCCACACAGTGCAAGAAAGCAGCAGCAAAGGCAAACAAGATGCTGGGATGCATATCTAGGGGGATCAGTAGTAGGAGAGAGGAGGCTATACTGCTCTTGTACAGGTCATTGGTAAGGCCACATCTAGAGTATGAAGTTCAATACTGGTGCCCACACCTCAATAAGGACAATAACCTGCTGGAGAAGGTACAGAGAAGGGCTGCAGAGATGATAGCCAGTCAGCAGGCAGGGCATACGTGGAGAGGTTGAGGGCACTGAGCATGTACTCCCTGGAAGACAGGCGAGTGAGAGAGGGGACATGATTGGGACCTTCATGTACTTGAAAGGGATAAATAGGGTTGGTAAGGAGAGTCTCTTTAAGCTGAGTGGCAGCCATAACACGAGGGAGCGCAGTCTTAAGCTGGAGGGCGGAGGTTTAGGAGGGAGGTCAGGAAGCACTTCTTCATACACAGGGTGGTGGACACTTGGAACGTGGTGCCAAAAGAGGTCATCTTGTTGAAGACAGTGGGCAGCTTTAAGAGAGGCTGGGATAGGCATGGGGGAAGGTAAAAATCATGGGGAGGGAAGTAGAGCAGGGACATTAGCTCAAGCTGTGGACCCTGCAGTACAAGCAGACTTGATAGACCAAATGGCATTCTTCTGCTGGCTTCTTCGTATGTTTGTATGAGGTGAAGATGACTATGCGATTTGGCACAGATACAGGGGAGATCGTTCAGGAAAATGGAGAAGAGGATGAGAACCAGGAGGGAGCCCTATGAGACCCCAGCCTGAATCTGGTAGTGGAGGTGATAGGACACTTCCTACCTGTAGCAACTGTTGATGGCCCATGAGGTAGGAATGAAACCATTCAGCAATAGGAGCTGAGAGGCCCTCAGAGCTCAGCTTGTCCAAGAGGAGTGGATGGGCCACCAGATCAACGGCTTTGGCCAGATTGATGAGAATGGCCACCACGGTTTGACCCTGATCCATCCCAGTGAGGATGGAGTCAGTAACACATGGCAGGGAGAAGACAGTGGAGTGGTGCTTCTGGAAACCAGACTAGAAAGGGGAGAGGAAGCTGGATGAACAAAGGAAGTCAACAAGCCTAGAGCAGACCAGTTTTTGTTGCAGCTTTGCAAGAAAAGGGAGGCAGGAGATAGGTCAGAAGTTACTAAGGAAGGAGGGGTCACCCTCTTTATGAAGGGGGAGAACCTTGGCAGTCTTCAAGACTGAGGAATAGCACAAAGGTGGAAGGAGAGCTTGAGCAGTTGAGTGAAAGGAGAGAGAAGGAGATGGCTGGAGTTTAAAGCGCAGCTGACACCTTCAGGAGAACTTCAGTAAGACATCATATTTAGACACAGTTTAGCTTATATTTCACATTTGTTCTGCATTTCTCCTTACTATTACTTATTACGGTAGTCATCTGCATTAAAACTGGATCTTTGTTCCTGAAGAGTTCACTTACCCCATTGCTCATTCCTTAGCTGAGGTCATAATGCATTGCTTGTGACATCACAATTACTCCACTAGTAACATATTTTGATGTCACAACAGAGGATTATGACATAATGTATAGAGTAAGCTAGAGAGGCAGATGAGCTCTATTGGATAAAGTTCATACATTCGTGCAGATTTTCTCAGTAATTAAATAATAGGGAGGAGAAATCCATAAAAGATATAAGGAATACGAGCAGAATTGTGCCTAAATATTATGTTTTCCAAAGTTTTCCTTGAGGTATCAGCAGCTGTTTTAAGATTTAACCCATCAGGGCTAGATTAAGACAGGTTGAGGGAGGAGAGAGCAGGCAAGGTTTCCTGGGTAGTGGGGAAATGAAAACGGGGGGCAGGGCAGGAGAAATCCAGGCACCCCCCCAAAAAAAAAATTACAAAACAAGGAAATGTAAATCAGACAAGGAAGAGGTTATTGCAAAGGTCGCAACCAGTAATTATAAAGCATTCTACTCCTACATGTGCAGTAAAAAGGAACAGGGAGGAGATTAAGGGAAGAGAATACAGTTACTTCTGAAAATGAAGATATGGAGGGGAACGTTTGCGGGTACTTCAGCTCTTTGTTTAATGATGGAGCAGGGCCCACAGCTCAGCATCATGGACACGGGGGAGGGAGGTGAGCACTACTCCCTTCACAAAAGAAAGGGTCCTACAAGAGCTTGCTAAGCTCAGGGTGGATAAGGCAATGGGACCTGATGGCACACATCCCAGGGTACTTAAGGCGCTAAAGGAGGAACTAGCAGAGCCATTAGCAGAATTGTTTAGTGAGTCTCTGAGCACAGGAGAGGTCCCAGAAGACTGGAGAAGGGCTCATGTGATCCCGCCTCCACAAGAGTGGTAGCAGGAGGAGGCGGGAACTACAGACGGTCAGTCTTACCTCAGTAGTTGGCAAGATTATGGAGGCACTCCTTAAGGAAAGGATAGTGCAACATCTGGCATCCATAGGGGTACAGGATCCAAGACAGCATGGGTTTACAAAAGGAAGGTCCTGTCAAACTAATCTCATAGATTTCTTTGACTGGGTAACCAGAGTGGTGGACCAAGGGGGAGCAGTTGATGTCACCTACCTTGACTTCAGCAAAGCTTTTGACACTGTTCCACATAGAAGATTGATAAATAAGCTGGGTAGGCTCGGGGTGGGTCAGAAGTTGGTCAACTGGGTGGCAAACTGGTTGACGGGCAGAAAACAGAGAGTGGTGTAAATGGTATACAGTCAGAAGAGATGCAAGTCACAAGTGGGGTACCTCAGGGATCAGTCCTGGGGCCAGTCCTCTTCAACATCTTCATTAGTGACCTTGCAGATGGACTAGAGGGTAAGGCTTGTCTGTTTGCAGATGACACCAAGATCTGCGACAGAGTAGATGATCCAGATGGGGTGGGCAGAATGAGAAGAGATCTGGATAAACTAGCAGAATGGTCAGAAGAGTGGCAACTGGGATTTAATGCAAAGAAGTGCAAAATCATGCACATAGGGAAGAGAAACCCTGAAGCCACCTATAGGCTGGGAGGGGAGTTGCTAGCAGTCACAAAGGAAGAAAGAGACTTGGGCATCATCATCACTGATGACCTAAAATCATCCAAGCAGACCTCTAAAGCAGTAGGTAAGGCTAGGGGGGTGTTAGGGTGTATTAGTAAGGATATCACAAGTTGTAAGAGGAGGTATATCCCTCTGTACAAGACACTAGTTAGGCCCATCTGGAGTACTGCATGCAGTATTGGAGGCCACACCTTCACAAGGACATTAACCAAATTGAGGCAGTCCAGAGAAGGGCAACCAAAATGGTGCAGGGACTGCATCAGAAGACATATGAGGACAGATTAACGGAGCTCAATATGTATACCCTTGAGCAAAGGAGGGAGAGAGGTGATATGATCGAGGCATTCAAACACCTTAAGGGCATAAACAAGGTGAAAGAATCTAACATGTTTAAATATAAGAAAAGAGCAGGACAAGAGGACACAGCATGAGATTAGAGGGAGGCCGATTAAGGGGGAATGTGAGGAAATTCTTTTTCACAGAAAGGGTGGTGGATGCATGGAATGGCTTACCACAAGAAGTGGTGGCTATGAATACAGTGCAGGGCTTCAAACAGGCATGGGATAGGCATAAGGGAGCAGTACAAATGACTATGAATAGATAGGCCACTGACAGAGCAAAGGCCGCTGGCACATTTATAAGGTAGAAAAAGAAATGGGCAGACTGGATGGGCCTTGCGGTCCTTATCTGCCGTCAACTTCTATGTTTCTAATCCTGCAAGGGTCAAAAACAGGGAGCACATTTAATACAACTGACCACAAAGAAGTTCATCAACAACTGAGGAATTTAGCTGGCCTGTTGGTGCAGCGGTAGTGCTACTGCATCAGCGCCGACCCTAGTTCAGATACTAGCTCAGGAGTCAGAGGGTCGGCCGGGGGGGGGTGGAGGATCGAGCATCCCAGGGACTGCTCTCCTCCTCTGAGAGGGGTGGGACTGGTGCCCAGTGTTAGCCTGACTCCTAGCATCAGCTGGGGGTCAGCAAGCCTGCACCGCACTTAAGGGAGGGGAGGAGGCAGGGCAGATGCCCAGCGTGCTCCATACAGGAAGAGCATGCAGCACGGCCATTAGCCATTGCACACCGCTTTCTCCATGCCGGGGTTCAGGAAAACACTGACTGGTACAGTGACACCAGTCTTTCTTAGGCCCCAGACCTAGCTATCTGGGTGACATATGAGCGAACCGGATCCTGTTCCTGGTGGTCTGAGGGGACCTCGTCGATCCTGCTGGGGGAACAGATAAGTCCCAGAGGATGCTGTGGTGATGGGGCCAGGGAGACCAGTGGATGGGGACTGTTTGGCATGGAGAAAAAGAGATTAAAAAAAAATGAGCAATTTGGACCAAAACAAGTCGGTCGGCCCTGGTGACATCCATTCAAGGATGTTAAAGGAGTTGGCAAATGAGCTATGTGAGTCCTTGTCAAAGTTTTTCACCAATACATTAAACACAGGTAGGTTGCCTGTGGCTTGGAGGGATACAGTTGTGGTCCCAGTACATAAGAAGGGTCTGAAATCTGAGGTGGGGCATTATAGGCTGGTTAGTCTCACATTGGTGATTTGTAAACAAATGGAAAAAATAATAAAAGATAAATTATAAAAGTGGTTCAAGGACAGTAATATTGAGTCAACATGGCATGGTTTTGTCCATGGCATATCTTGTTTGACCAACTTACTAAACGTCTGTGAGCCTGTTAAAGCGCTTTATGAGGGAAGCGGTGGACGAGGTCGTCTTGGATTTTGTGAGGGCGTTCAATACAGTTATAAATATTTATTTATTTTTCGCATTTCAAATTTATCAAGGTACAGTACATTACAATAAGTTAAACTAAAATAAAAACAGGTAAAACAACTGGATATAAAATATTCTCTAAAATCCAATAAACAGCATTAATAATTCGGGTAAGCTCTCATCCATGTAGATCTATTAAACAAGGTATAACTTATCAGCATTCCTGGTGAATTGCATAGATGGGTTGTGAGTTTGATGGGTAGGAGGTAGAGAGTGAGGGTGATTGGGCAGAGGTCACAAGTGGCATCTCACAGGGTTCAGTCTTTGCTCTTTAATTTCTGTATGGGACTCGTGATGGTATTTGTGGTTAGTCTTAGCTAGTTAGGTGACTTTGCCCAGCTCGAAAATAATCTATTCAAACAACATGAAGTCTTGCTATATTATGACAATTGCAGTTTGTCCCACCATTAGAACTGCTCCGGAGGTGAAAGAGTTAACTCCATTCTAAGAATGGAACTTAGAGCACGAGCTCGGTTAGAGAAGCTCTGTCTGGGTTATTTCAAACCCAAACTGTCAGATTCTTTACTCCGCCTCACTGAACAGTCGCTCCGGAGATTTCTCCTACTGCTCGGTTCATTTCTCGGTTTAAACAGTGTTTTCTCGGTTCAAATCAACCGAGAATATTATTATTTTAACCGCAAAACCAGTCGGTTCAAGCTCTTGTCTGTGGTATCGTAAGTAATTTCAGTTTAATTTCTGTGTGGAACTTGTAAATGTTATCGGTTCGGTTTTGAACCGATCAGCTTGCTTTAAACTTGAAGTTACAAAGATTAGAGGTTTTAGAGTGCGGTTCCCGGTTCTTATCGGTTCTAAAAATACAGAATTCATTACGGTTTTTTCCAAGACCCGTGACACGGTTAGGAACCGATAAGGGTGTCTTGCCTGGCACTGCCGTTTAAAAGGGCAAGTTTTTGGTTAGGCTGGCATTATGTCTGAGAAACCCAAAAGAAAAACCGGGCCCACTGGGTTTCAACACTGTGATGCTTGTGGGGAAGTCTTTGCCAAGGCTGACCCACACACCACATGTGTATATTGTCTGGGGTTTGACCACCTCAATTCAGACTGCCAGATTTGTAAAAATTTCCTGCAGCCACCCTGGATAAGAGAGTTGGCAGGCTCAGGAACGAGAGGCCAAAAGTCCGCTGACCGGATAGCCAGCCCGGTTCGGTGCCAACCGAACGGAGGGAGCCTTGACCAGGGCGAGACTTCCTGGCAACGCAGTGCTGGCCTCGGATGAGCCAGTTCCAGTAAAGAAAACAAGAAAATCAGCAGGTTTGGAGCCCAAAATTCCTTCTCCAACTGCTGCAGAGATAGCAAGAGCTATTCAGATTTTCCAGTCACTTTCTCCGGTTCCGTCCGAACCGCCACTGTCTGGTAAAAGGTCGGTTCGGTCGGTTCCACCAGTTCAGGAATATAATGTTGAGGAGTTTTATGAACCAGAGGAGGGGGAGGATGATTATGAACAGTATGAATGTGACTTGGAGGGTCTGGGTGTGCCCATTGAACCGGACATCTCCCCAGACAGACCTTTAGAATCTCCCCCTATGCTTTCTGAGTCCCCCTCTCACTTTATGTTTTACAAAAAAGTTGCTGAAACCCTCCAGCTCCCATTGGAGGAAGCTGTGGATGAGCAAGAGGAACCTGATTTTGTAGAAATGATGGATATACCAGAGTCTAGGAGATTGTCTATTCCTTTGCATAAATCATTTAGGAAACAAACAATAAAAATTTTAAAAACTCCTAATTCTGTGCCTCCTGTGGATAAAAAGATGGACAGGAGGTACACACTGTCAGGTCCTGACACAGAATTCCTTTCACAGCAATGCAGTCATGTTGGGGTGGTTCAGGCTGCAGCCTGTGATAATGCTAATATTCCCCTGGCTTCACATCCTTCTGACAAGGATTCCAGGAAGATTGATGCCATGGCTAAAAAACAATACATGGCAGCGTCCTTGGGACTCAGTCAAGCAAATTACATGGCTTATGTAGCAAGGTATCAAAAATCTAGATGGGACACTGTCATGGCTTTGGCCAAACAGGCCTCTGGCCAGCTTGCTAATGAGCTGGAACAGGTGGCTGCTGATGGCATTGAGGCATCCAAGGTGCAGTTTCATGCTGCTGTGGATTTTAATGATGTATCCTCTAGAGTCATGGCTACGTCTCTAGCTTTTTGTAGGTTGGTCTGGCTCAGGTGTACTAGCTTGTCACAGGATACCCAGACTAAGGCTATGGATTTTCCTGTGGTGGGAAATTCTCTGTTTGGGGAGCAGACAGAGAATTATATGAAGAAAATGGATGAATATAGGACTACCTATAAGAGTGCCCAAGCCAAGGCGGCAAGCCACTCCTCAGAGGCAGACCCCCAGGGGTAGGGGTAGGCCTTTTCACAGGCCTTTTTACCAAACCCAGGCCTCCTCTGCTTATGCTTAGAGGGGGTTCTTCAGAGGCAGAGGCAGATGGGGTGTGGGCAGGCCTGCTCCCACCTCTCAGCCTAAAGCACCTGCCAAACAGACACCCTGATGGGGTGCCCAGGGCCGATTCTCCTTTACCCGTAGGGGGCAGGTTGGCTTACTTCATTCAGAACTGGGTGTCTCTAACTTCACAAGTGGGTCCTGGAAGTAGTAAGCCAGGGTCTGGTTCTCAGCTTCAAAAAGTTCCCAAAGATGAGAATCAGATCTTTCCCACCTGCAAACTCTTTAGAGACCTTTACTCTAGAAACAGAAGTCTCAACCCTTCTGGCTCTCAGAGCTGTAGAAAGGTTCTCCCCTACACCAGGGCAAGGGTCTGTACTCCAGATATTTCCTTACCGAAAAAAGACAGAGAATGGCGCCCATTTTAGACCTCAGATATCTGAACAAACACCTTTTGAAACCAAAGTTCAGAATGGTAACTCTGGCAATGATTTTACCTTCTCTAAGGCCAGGGACTGGCTAGCCTCCCTGGACCTCAAGGATGCCTATTTTCACGTTCTAATCAGAAGCTCCACCGAAAGTACCTCAGATTCGAACTGCCCTCAGGTCACTACCAGTTCAAGAGCAATGCCCTTCGGCCTCACTTCTGCCCCAAGGGTATTCACAAAATGTCTGGCAGTAGCAGTTGCTCATTTAAATAAGGCAAAGTTGTTGTCTTTCCTATCTGGACGACTGGCTCATTGTAGGCCAGTCCCAGAACAGGTAAAATCTCACCTGCAAGTTACCCAGCAGCTGCTCACCTCCCTGGGCTTCTTGCTAAATCTTCCAAAGACAGTTCTGGAACCAGTTCAGGTGCTCACCTCTCATAGGTTCAGAATTGGACACAAAGCAGGCCAGAGCCTTCCTATCCTTAGAGAGGGTAAGGAACTTGGTGGCTCTGGCCTCCTCCTTCACTCTGCAGGTCTCTCGACCAGCAAGACACTTTTTGCAGCTCCTGGGGCACATGGCTGCGTCCACAGCCGTAGTGCAAGGAGCAAGATTTCAGATGAGGGACATTCAGTTTCACTTGAGAGCCTTTTGGTCTCAGAAAAGGGACCACCTTTCCATGTTGGTCCCAGTGACCTGAACCCTGATCCAGGCCCTCCAGTGGTGGCAGGATCAGAGCAGTTTAAGACTGGGGGTCCCCTTCATTCCTCTGTCTCACTCCTTGACCCTCACTACAGATGCTTCCCTCCTGGGGTGGGGAGCCCACATGGGCGACCTCTCCACTCAGGGAGTGTGGTCCCCCCAGGAATCTCTGCTCCACATCAATTTGCTGGAACTCAGAGCTGTCTTTTTAGCACTTCAAGTGTTTTCTGCGTCTGTTCAGAACAAAGTGGTACAAGTCAGAACAGACAACACCACAACAATGTGGTACATCAACAAGCAGGGGGGCACTCGGTCTTCGGCCTTGTGCACCGAGGCAATGAAGTTGTGGTCTCTGGCCTATTCCCTGAACACTTCCCTCATAGCAGTTCATCTTCCAGGAAAGGACAATGTCCTAGCAGATGCTCTCAGCAGGATTTCCCAGGGCCATCACGAATGGTCTTTGGATCCTCAAGTACTGGGAATAGTTTTTGCCAGATGGGGCACCCCTCAGATAGATCTTTTTGCAGCCCCAGACAATCACCAACTTCCACTGTTCTGTTGCAGGCCCCCAGTGTTGGGCTCAGTCCCCCTGGATGCCTTTCTTCTAGATTGGGAAGGGAAGTTTCTTTATGCCTTTCCCCCCTTCCCTCTCCTATTCAAGGTGCTAGTCAAAATCAGATCCCAGCCTTGCAGGGTGATTCTGATTGCCCCAGATTGAGGCCAGAGCAGCCCTGGTACCCTTCTTCTGTCCCTAACAGTCCATCTTCCTGTGTCTCCCCAGGAATCACAACCTGTTAACCTGTGCCCAGGGAGAGTTTGGTATCGAACCTCAAATCCCTCAACCTCAAGGCCTGGCTCTTGAGGAGTTAGAATTGCTGACCTACACCTTTCTCAGGGTGTTCTTGAAATCCTAAAGGCTTCTAGGAAGCCTTCCACTAGGGCTACTTATAATTCTAAGTGGAAAAGGTTTTCCATTTGGTGTGCTGGGAAACATATTTCCCCAGAATCTGCTGATTTGCCCATTGTTTTGGACTATATGGTCCATCTTAATTCTTTGGGCCTGAGACCAGCTACCCTGAAAGTGCATTTGGCAGCTGTCTCTGCTTTTGTTTCAGCAGGAAAGCCCTCTTCTCTTTCTGCTCACCCTGTATTTTCCAAGTTTTTTAAGGGATTACTTCATACTAATCCACCTTTTAGGGATCCGGCCCTGCTTGGGACCTTAATGTTTGCATTGCCCAGTTAATGCAACCCCTTTGAACCTCTGTCTTCTGCAGAGCTTAAGTATAACTTGGAAAACTGTTTTCCTAGTGGCTATCACTTCTGCCAGGCACATAAGTGAGTTGCAAGCCTTGTCAGTAGAAACTGACTTTATTTCTTTCCTAGGGATAAGGTAGTCCTCAGGACTAACAGGAAGTTTTTGCCTAAGGTGGTTTCAGATTTCCATCTTAACCAATTTATCTCCCTTCCAGTGTTTTTCACTGAACATTCTTCCTCTGGTGAAAGGAGATTGCACAGTTTAGATGTTAAGAGGGCCCTAAGTTACTATATAGAACGTGCCAAGGGTCACAGGTTCGAATCCCTCCAACTTTTTCTCACTTATGGTGAGGTCGGGAAAGGGAGACCTGCCACTAAGAGATCAGTTGCCAGGTGGATTGTCTCTTGTATCCAATTTTGTTATCAGAAACTGGGGAGAGTTCCCCCCTGTGGCCTGAGGGCTCATTCTACCAGAGGTACAGCCGCGTCTCTAGCTGCTGCCAGAGACATCCCTATCTTAGAGATATGTCAAGCTGCTACCTGGAAAACAGTACACACTTTCACCAAGCATTACTCCCTGGATGTCCAGGCCAGGAGAGATGCTCAGTTTGGCACAGCTGTGCTTCAGAGCCTATTCCCTAAGTAGGTTCTGTCCCTCCTCCATGGAGGTACTGCTGTGTAGTCTGCAATTGTCATAATATAGCAAGACTTCATGTTGTTTGAAGAAAAAATTACTCACCTTAATAGTGTTGTTTCTTCTAATGGAATCTTGCTATATTATGACCTCCCCACCAGCCTGCCCCTCTCAGAACTTCTACTTGGGTATGGGGTGGGCAGCCTAGTGTGGGCAGTAGTTATGCCCATTAGATGTTTTCCACCCCTTCTTGGGGTTTTTGGGGTGTGTTTTTATTTTATATTATATTATTACTTCTGGTCCCCTGACTTGAGTCTTTGTGTTGGGACCAGCAATAGGTGTTAATATTTAGGTAGCCAGTTGGCTAGTGTAGGTTACAGCTTCCACACAGACCTTAGTGAGTTTTTGCTCAGTAAGATCTGACAGTTTGGGTTTGAAATAACCCAGACAGAGCTTCTCTAACCAAGCTCAGTTCTCTAAGTTCCATTCTTAGAATGGAGTTAACTCTTTCACCTCCGGAGCAGTTCTAATGGTGGGACAAACTACAATTGTCATAATATAGCAAGACTCCATTAGAAGAAACAACATTACTAAGGTGAGTAATTTTTTCACAAAGGCCAAGCTTCTCCTTAATGCTAACAAAACCAAAGCAATGCTTTTCTCTCGTAGTACCTCCTCAGGCACCCTCCATACCCCTCCGAAAGACTTTATTGTCACTTCTCTAAGTCGGCTGGAGAGTGAGGGTGGGGGGAGGCAGTGGGATGACAAGAAGGAGGGGGTTTGGGGCAGCTGCAAACTAGGGGTGTTGGCTGCACACTCGAGCAGGCTTAGATAGACCGGGTAGTCTGTTTCTGCTGGCACATTCGTATGTTCGTAACCATTGGAAGTTGTATCCAAATTTAAATATCTGGGTATCTGGATAGACAATAAGTTCTCTTTCAATGACCACATTGAGGGCTTATCCAGGAGGCTCAAAGCCAGACTAGGATTCTGTTTATGTTGCTTGCACGCATGTGCAAGAAACATAGTGCCATCATCCGAGTTTTCGGAGGTGTGTCAGCCCCTCTTCCAATGCAGTCAGTGTGTTTGCAGGCACGACCCCAGTTCCCCAGAGAATGCTGCAGCTGTCTATGACAGCTCCAAAATGCAATGGCATACAGTTGAAGGGAGAGCTCCGCTTCAGTGAGCAGAGCTCTCCCCCCCACACACACAGCACAAGCACACATATTGCGTGCTGATGCGCTCCGCATACATTGTAGGGCTGACGGGGGCCCAATCCCGTCGGCTCCACGTTCTCTCCCCCAACAGCTGTTAAGGTGCCCGCTAGGAGCCCACCCCAGCATGGCAGCAACTATTATAGCCGGCAGGGTGCCCAATCCCCGTCGGCTCCAAGGCTACGCGCCCCAAAAAGCTTCGGTGCCACGCTGAGGAGCCCACCCCAGCGTGGCAAATCTTGCTTTGGCCGACGGGGTGCCCAATCCCCGTCGGCTCCACGTCCCCAAACAGTTTTTTTCTGCTGCCACGCTGGGAGCCCACCCCAGCGTGGCAAGCGTCAACGTCATCTTCTTAAAAACAAAAACCTGTGAATAAAAAAAACAGTCCCTCGTAGTCTCCTGCCCCCCTCCCACAACCCCACCCACCCACTCGCACCCTGCCTCCCCACACACCCCACCCCATACTTACCTCCGGAGCTCGGCGCGATGATCATCGGTGGACCAGGAACACGTCTGCACTCTTCAAAGCCGACTGAGAAAATGCCGGTAAGCTGTATAATGGGATAGATAGGGTTTTTTCAACTTTGTTGCATATCTCGGGCATTTTTGGCCCCAAATTTTCAACATGGGGTTTTTGGGACCCCTCCTCATGAATTCTTGCACTGTCATGGCGTTACTGGGGCCGGAAAGGTGATTTCGCAGTCACTGCGCGAAATCACCTTTCCACACCGATTAACGAAACGACACTGCCAATGTTCATAAGATGGGCTCTCAAAAGTCTATGTTGAAAATTTGGTGAAAAATTCCTAAAATGACTGTTTTATGAGCTATGCAGCTGTACAGTTCCTACACACGCTCATAATTTTGCGAATTTTCAATATTTTCACTGCAGATTTTCAACATTGCCATTTTACCACACCTCCTTATGAGCAGTACAGCTGTCATTTTTCACATCTTGTCCAAAATGTGTTTCCGCCCATGTAGCGCACAATGGCGCAGTCGGTGTGCGAACTCAATGTATGGGACACATTAAGAAAATCACAGTGACACTGTTCATGAGCAGAGTTCTTAAAATGGCTATGTTGAAAATTTGGTGAAAAAATTCCTAAAAATGACTGTTTTACGAGTGTGCATTGCGCAGTTCCTACGCACGCTCGTAAGTTCTCGAATTTTCAATATTTGCACTCCAATGACTTTCAAATACCTAAACAGCACATAGAAGCAAGCAACATTCGGCATTGACAAATGCTTGTTTAGAAATGGGTCTCTTTTCCCCCTCGAGACTAAACAGGCTCATTCAGGCTACATTCCTTCCCCTTCTTAATTATGGCGATATAATCTACACTTCCACCACTCTCGCAAACCTAAGCAAACTGGACATCCTCTATCACCATGCATTACAGTTCATTACCAACTCTTACCGTTCACACCATTATGATCTG
This sequence comes from Neoceratodus forsteri, assembly GCA_016271365.2. Taxonomy (NCBI): domain Eukaryota; kingdom Metazoa; phylum Chordata; order Ceratodontiformes; family Ceratodontidae; genus Neoceratodus; species Neoceratodus forsteri. The sequence goes on along the minus strand of CM057454.1, from coordinate 353,173,973 downwards.
TACGCAGCTGTTGGCTGGACATCTCTCACCACCAGATGTCTGCTCCACGCTGGTCTCTGGCCCCTTAAGGTGCTTCTGCATACACTACCGAGTTACCTATCATCTCTTATCTGCATTTCGCACAGTGCTTACTCTCTCAGGAAATCTGACTTCATTCTACTGGACGTACCCAGGACTCGTACCTCCTTTGGTAAATGCGCTATGGCGCATGCTCTTTCTTCTATTTGGAACCAACTCCAATCTGTAGTGAAACTAACTAGCTTTGTCTCAGTTAACTTCTACAAAGTGCTAAGTGCATCTAAAATAAAAGATATTTGCAACTGTTATTAAGCCCCTCCCCACCCTTATGCATGCCGCATACTTATTGCCCACATTAGCACTAGACCTAGACATAACTGTAATCTCATAGCATTTGATTTGTACTCTGTGACCAAAACTACAAGAATTCCACACCTGCTCCCCTTCCCTTTCCTACTTTTGGCTTTCTACTTATATAATACTCCCCCTTACTCTTGCCAACCGTCCCCCTCTCCCTCAACCCTGACTACCTTATTTATCCTATCTTTCCTGTCGTTGTTCAATATGCTAAAAGTATTTATTGCAAACACTAGTGTTACGTTTATATACCCTACCTTGTATTGCTTGCACACTATGAACTATATGTTTCTTCACTGTTCAAATTCCCAATGTTATACCCCATTATGTAATATCTTTCTTGAACTATGTGTACACTTTGAATGCTTGTAACCAGTATTGCTCTATCAAGTGCTGTATTATTATGTAATGTCCTTTATCTGTGTATATGTCTTAGGACCTCCTTGTGTCTTCCTGCGATAAACTTGAACTTGAACTAGTCAGTGAAGTTTGCTGATGATGTGAAGCTAGGGGGAATCATAGAGTTTGATAGTAACATTTAAAATCTGCAGGAGGACATTAATAGATTGGCACAATGGGCAAAATATTCTCAAATGAAATGTAATACAGCCAGATGTGTGGTATTACACCTAGGGAGCAAAAATCCCAGAGCAACAGATAAGAAAATGTCTTCCGAACAAAAGTAACTTGAAATAATAGTAATGGAAACATTCACATGGGGAAAATGTTGTGAAACTATAATTAAAAAATGTGGTCAAATTTCAGGGTGCATCACCAACAACATCGGCAGTAGAAGGAGAGAGGTGATGTTGCTGCTGTACAGTTCCTTAATTAGGCCTTATCTGGAATACAGGGGGACAGTTTTGGTGTCAGTATACTAGAAAGAATGTAGACTGGCTAGAAGGGGTCCTGAGATGATTCACCAAAAAAATCACAGGGAGGAGGGACAGGTCTTACTAGGAAAAGCTTAGGGAGCTGAGCATTCTCTCCCTGGAAAGGAGAAGGAAGAGTGGAGACATGATTTCGATGTGTAGAGTAGCTTGGGATCCATTGCTATTAAAAGACCTTTAATGTCAAAGAGAAATATACTAGAGACGGTATGGGAGGGGCGTCTACCGAACTTAATGGGATAATGTTAAAACACATAAAAGAAAGGGATGGTTTACACAAAGAATAATGTCAAGGTGGCATAGTCTTTCCAAAGAGATTGTGTATAGAAGGACCCTAGATACTTTTAAAAGAAAATTTGATATACTGTATTTATGGTGAGGAATGCACTAATGGAAGCACTTAGTGAGAACTACTGAACAGTTAAAGGCTGTTTGCCTCCTTTGCCTGTAAACTTTCTTACATTCTTTACTGTATCTCTGAATATACATATCTACAGAATGGGTCTGGGTCTACCAACTCACTTTTGTATGTGTGATGGCAACACCAGGGGATGTCTTATAAGTAGGGATGGAAGTTTGTCATGGATGAGGTTTTAATGACTCAGTGTTCATGAAATCATTAGTAAACAGTAGTAAATGTTGTGGCACTGTTGACACTAGTGAAAGTCATGGAAGTCCTGATAAAGATCAAACGTCATGGAATCAATGACGTGTATGACTGCCATGACAAACTCACATCCCTACTTATCAGTGCAGTTCAATATTTGAAGACGCAATGCCACAATAAAGGGTTCTATGAGTTCTGCTCAGTCACTTCAGCCATCTGCTGATGGAAAGTTGTCAGTACCATTTCTTGCTTTGGCTCAAACACTGATCTTGTATTATAGAATCAGGCACATTTAGCACTGGAGAATATGTCACCTTTTTTAACTGCATTTAGCCAAACCTCTCTCAGCTATTAATCCCAGTTTCCTACCCCAGGAATTATTCACTATGCTTGACACATGCAGTATGCCAGCAGGGTTCAGCGGCCCTGGAGGTGGAGTTAATGCTAATAATTTTTGGCATCAGCCAGTCAGAGAGCAGGAGAGAAAGTGCTGCCTGTAGCTAGAGTGGGAGGCCAGTCAGATTCATTTCTCCACTGACTGGACAACACTGCCCTGGAGTCCTCTCTTCACAATTTATTTCAAAAGTGTCACCAGGAGAGACATACTGAGCTGTGAACAACTCATTTCCAGATGTGTCCTGGGGGTGAGCATAGAAGGGAGAATCTACATGTGCAGTTAAGTACAGAATATTTACACGTGCATTTAGAGAACATAAATTATACAGGGTAGCAAAAACACAAGCACAATACATTATGCCATAAATAAACATCAGGGTGAGCACCAAGCAGTTACAGGGTATAATTTACAGGTCGATGCATCATCAGACAATGACAGCAGCCTTCAAGAGTGGGGGAAAGGTGCAGGGGAGGGCATAGTAGCCAGAAGGGCTGTCCCAGCAAAGGTGGACAAGGAGTAGATGGGGGGAGGAGGAGGAGGAGGAGGAAGAGCAGAGGGGGAGGGGCAGAATGACAGGAGGAGGGCAGGAAGCATGGGAAAGATGATCCGGAGTAGAAGGCAGAGGGCTGGTAGTGGAGGAGGAAAGGTGGGGGAAGGGAGATCAGAAAAGTGAGAGAGAGGAGGGTGGGGGGAAGATGGAGGAAGAGCAGCCAGAAGGGGTCAGGCAGGAGCAGGAGGGTGCAGTGTGAGCATGAAGAAGCCTAGAGAAAAAGGGAATGGAGGTGGCAGAGCAGATAGGGCGTGGGAGAGAATTTCAGAGTTTGGGAAGTTGGACGGAGAAAGATGCTTGATTAGCCGAGGACCTTCTAGATGGGAGAGCTAGAGTGCTTTGACTTGAGCTGTGAAGGGAATAGGCTGAGATAGAAGTAGAGAAGACAGGTAAGATGGGAGGGAGCTCGGCCAGTATTTAGCAATAAAGGAGGAGCCATAGGCCAGCAATCTGGCTTCAACAGAAGAGAGAGAAAGAGAGGTGTAGAGGTAGCAGTGGGGGCAGTCCAGCAGAAGGAGTGGAAGAGAGTTCCAGTCTGAGCAGGGTAGACTTGGTAGCTGTCATAGATAGTGTCACCATAGTCAAAGATGGGAAGGATCATTCTCTGAGCAATGGATGTACAGGCCATTAAAGGGATACACCTACGGATCCAATACAGAGCACCTAATTTAGGGTGGAGCTTTTTTGTTCAAGGAGTCACATGCACAGAGATGTCTAGGTCACTACGTTGCCTGAAGAAGTTTATTTCCTTTTAAGTTAGTAAAGTCTTTACTTTAGTGCTGCCTTTAGTGGGTTTGTTTTTAGGTATTTTTACTTGTTTTAATGCTTTTTTCCAGCGGTTCCTTCGGTTCCCAGGAACCGCTTTTTCTCTTTACCTCCGGAGTTCCTTCCGTGGTTCCCGCTCATTTTTTAAGGTAAAATGTTAGTGCCTTTAAGCTAAATAAAGTGCTTGTTTCTTTTACTTTATTTACTTAATGGTTCCCTATATTTCGTCGAAACCATAATTTTTGACCAAAACCTTTTTATTTTCAGCACTTTTGCAACCATTTAAATGCAGTTCTGTAGCGCTTGGGAACCAACCGAAGGTTTTTTTTCCCATTCAGGGAACACATTTCTTGGTCTTCTTGTGACTTGACATGTCAGATGCACCTAAAAAGAAAACTGGACCTACTGGTTTTAAAATGTGTATTAAATATGCTAGAAATACAAACAGACCACTCCTCTCAGTGCAGTTAAGCCCATGCAAGGCATATTTTTAAATCAAGGCTTGAAATGAGAAAGGAAAAGTGTGGCCCGCTGGGAATTGAATGTGCTAAAATATGCCAATTCTGGCCAAATTACAAGAACAATTTGCCCTTGCTCAACTTTCCCAATACCTAGATGCTTCCTCCTTCTTCACCCCTTACCAGTCGGGGTTCCGTAAATCACACTCTACCATCACCTCCCTACTAAGAATCACAAATTATATTCTCTCAGGAATGGATAAAGGCCATATCACCTCGGCCATTTTCATCGACCTGGCCAAGGCTTTTGATACAGTCTCCCACACACTCCTGCTAGACAAACTAAGCGCTGCCGGCCTCTCTAACCATGCCACTAACTGGTCTCAGGCATACTTGTGTGGCAGACACCAAGCGGTGAAAATTGGCCACCACATATCTAGCCCCCTCCCTGTCTCAACGGGTGTCCCCCAAGGATCAGTCCTGGGCCCAATCCTATTCTCAGTATTCTTAAATGACCTCCCGCTAGCCTGCTCCCACTCATCCATTCAAATGTATGCGGACGATACCGTGCTATACACCACTGGCCCCTCCGCTGAAGCAGTGCACGACCTACTACAGCAGGATTTCAGTGCTGTACAACACTGGCTCCGAACCAACCAATTATTCCTAAACAATAAAAAAACAGTCTCATTAACTTTTGGCTCACAGCCACGGCTATCCCGACTTGCTTCTTGCCCCTCATTCCTAACCCTGGACCTATCTCCCCTGGAGTCCTGCACCTCATTCAGATATCTGGGCGTCTGGCTCGACCAATACCTAGACTTCTCCACACACGTCGAATCACTACACAAGAAATTGCATCCTAAACTGGGGGCCCTTTATCGTAACAAAGGCTGCGTGTCCACCCCGGTCTGACGTGAACTTGTACAAAAGATGATACTCCCGATATTTGATTACGGGGACGTGGTCTGTGGTGCCACCTCTCTGTCAAACCTGGCGAGCCTGGACACACTCTTCCACTCTTTCTGCCATTTCATACTGGAGTGCCCGAATCTGACACACCACTGCGACCTATACAGCTGCCTGGCCCTTCCCTCACTCACTGCCCGCAGACAAATCCACTGCACTAGAGTTGCTGCTAAATTCTGGACCCAAACCCTTCCACCTTACCTGGGTGCCACCTTAATGGCTCAACCCCCATTTGCCTACTCACTAAGACACTCTGATACCAGGCTTTTCCAAATCCCACTCATGTGCACCTCTGTGGGCCAGTCGTCGTTCAAATACTGATTGCCAAAACTCTGGAGTGACCTGCCTGCTGATATCCACCACTCCACCAACCATAGCCTCCTCAACTCACCCCTCCTCGAACATTTCCTCATGGCATGCTCTTGCTTCCAGCCTACACAAGCTTAAGCCCTCCTGACCTATGGCTTCCTCCACCTGGTATTTAATAATCTATGCATTGGCTAATTGGGTTCTTAATCTAGCTTGTTCCTCTCTCAAAGCTGTCAACTTGTACGTGTTATAAATTCCCAATGCAATGAATGGTTATCACTGTGAATGTTATAAACATGTATTGCATGCCTGCCCTAGCTACCTATTGTATAATGCTGTATCATGAACTACTATTGTACCACATGCTCATATATATATATATATATATATATATATATATATATATATATACACGTTTCCTTTCGCGTATGCCCCCTCCCCTGTTTTCCCCAGGTCACATCTGGAAACAGGTGGTTCTACGCTCAGTATGCCTGCCTGGTTAAACTCTTAAATAAATAAATAAAATAGTGGCTAAGGCAGATGGCCACGATCTCTGTTTAAGTGGTTTAGGTCCAGACTATGACTGTGAACTTTGCTCTAAATTTTGTTCTAAAACCATTAAAAAGAGAGCCAAAAAAACTAGAAATTATGACTTCTCAGTCTGCCTCCCTGTCAAATAAAAATCTTGAAGAGGGGTCATCTTCTCAGAAATCTAAAGAAAAGTCCAGTAGGGACTCCTTTGAAAATAGGCCTGATAAAAACAATGCTGACCAAGCCAAAAAGAGACATATGAACAGGTTCCTGACTTCAGTGCCTACAAAAAAGAAAAACATATCACTGCCCCTCCTGTTGAAAGGCAAGGGGAGACCCTAGTGACTCAAAAAGATACACCCTCTGATGAAGAAATGGCTAAGGCTTGGCATTTATACCAGCCTATTAAGGCTATGGGCAGTCTCTTTAATGCCCCTACTAACTCTAATGCACCTCATCCCTCTGACCCTGAGCTCGGCCAGGGTTTTTATTAAGAAGGGGGTGAGGAGGAAGAAGAGGGTGTACCTTTGGAACCAGATGTATCTCCCTCTAATGGCCAGGAGGATTTTTCCTCTCACTATACCTTTAGTCAGCATATGGTGGACACTGTGGATCTCACTATCCAAGAGACCACTGACCAGGAGCAGGGGCAGATCCAGTAGTACTATAGATGGGGGAGCTCAAGTCAGATAAAAAATAAAAATAATAGGCCGTGGATCTGGTGGGCCGCCTAGGCTCCCAGAAATTTTGTAACATTTTGGTGCATTTTGGAGGGTATTTCTAATGCAATTTCTACCCATTTCCTCCCTCCCCATGCTTTGCGAGTTGCACCCTAGTACCATCCCCAGAGTCCCCACAATCCACATGACAGTATGTTGCCCAAAATACCCTCCCACCCCCAAAATAAAACAAAATACCAAAAGACTGCAGCTGGGCAGCAGCACATCCGAAACACATAAAAATGAGAAGTTGAAAGAGACTTGGTGATGAAGACAAATTGCAGACAAATTAAATGACAATCCAAGTAAACAAGTTCACAAATGTCACTCACTCAAGCACATTATGACATTACCATAAAGTCAGCCCATCCCAGTTTGTCCTGCAGTACGGATTAACCTATCCCCCAACCTTATCTCAGTAAAAAAATAAATACAATAACTATAGAAATATGGGAACAAAGTCACTTTGCTATCTAGTTTCTGAAAATATAATTTCAAGTTTGCTTGCTATTTTTGAAAAACAGATTTTATTCTATAGAACAACTTATTCCAAAGAAAATACATTTTTAAATAAATAAAATATTTTTTGTTTTAAAATGTCCGTTACTGGGATAACCCCATGGTATGAGGCATCTCAGTTTTATGATAGGCCCAAGAAGTCAGTAAGCAGACAGCAGAACACAGTTTTTAAACAGATATAAAAATGCATTTTTTTTTTTATTAGCAACAGCACTTGCTTGGGTACATCACAGCTTGCACCCCTTCCCCATTCAACACATGTAACTACATAAACTAAATATTTGATTCTCTCACTTTTTTCTCTGGTTCTGTAACTGCCTGTATCAATGTGCCAAACAAGGTCTTATGACTTCTGATGCTAATTTTGCTCTCCAAGCATGGAAAAACTCCTGCACATGCCACAATATACAGCACAGCACCTTCAAAACCTCTGTCTATTAATTCCCTCTGTGTTAATTCACACTGTACAACCACGACTAAAAAGACACAGATTAGACATACAGTACATGCTGAAGTTTTTACCTCTGTTCAGAGGTCTCATGTACCAGTTTCTGCCTTTCCTGGTTCATGTTGTTGCTGAAAATAGACCTGCCCCAAGCATTAGTTTTGTACCATTCTTAGTATGCTACCGGAGGGCACTGCCCTCCAACTCCCTCTCCTGCGAATACACACCAAAATCAATTTGCCACATAGGGCAAAACCAGCAGTGACCTTAAACTATTTTAATGTCATGAATTTAAGCTCCCCATACTAGAAATTAAGAACACTAGTACTGCATTTATTACACACAGAGTCTGATGTAACACTAATGTCCTGTCCAAGTCCAGCAGCCACCTCGCACCCACCATAGTCTGAGACTGTGAAAGTCTCTTTTTTTTAAAGCAAGAAGTACCTGATTAAAAGAAGACTTGATCTTTTTTCAGCAGGTTGAAGTCTATGTGTCCCTAGTTGAGTACTGTCTTCGGTCACCTGGCCGCCAAATTTTTTTTCTCTCTAAACAGCACATACTGACCCCATGACTCCTAATGAGCAGAGCTCTCAGCTACAGCTTGCTTCAGCTACCGGAAGATGACCTGAACCTCACTCCAACTCCTTGTGCTGATTTACCAAGGCCACACCGTCCCCATGTTACTGGACTGCTGCCGTCTGAAATCCAGGCTCTGCTCTTCACTTGTGGGCTCCTCTCTCTCTCTCAATGTCTGCTCCTCAGTAGTACACTCGCTCCCCTCTTGCTCCAACAATAATCTTCTGAGTGAACGAATTGCAACTCACTTTTGTTTTGGCAGCCCAGACATTTAAAGAAAGTGTCCCTTGCTAGCCACATCCACTATTGGACGCAACAGCAGATCAGGAGTGGTGAGCACCAGGCCACCTGGTTGAGATCTGTATTGTTAAGGTCCACTCCACTTTGCTGCAGCTGTATATCCCCACGGCGCATGAACAAAGGAGCTGCACCAAGCCTGCAAAAGTAGAGAACGAATGCTTGGGCTCACCAAGGCAAGACCAGCTGCTGCCACAGTACTGGGACCTGACCACATTGCGCAGTATGAAAGCTAGTAAGAAATTCATGCTGGAGACCGGCTTTTCCAGGAGGGGGGGGAATCAACTATGTAATGCAGGTGGGGATGGTTGTTTACTGCACTACCAGGACACTGGAGGACAGATGAGACCTGTGTGGCTCAGGCAGCTTTCATGGAGGCATTAGTGCGTTCCGATTAAGAATGCAGGACAGTGCGTTACTAATAGAGGAGCTCCATGATGGGGGAGCTATAGCACCCTTAGCCCCCCCCAAATCCGCCTATGGGAGGAAGAGAAAGACTTTTTAGATATGGTGGATCTCCTTCCCTCTAAAAAGCTGATCTTGCCCATACATAAATCACTTCTCAGAGCAATTTTTAAAATACTTGAGAATCTCACTTCCATTCCTGCAGTGGACAAGAAAATTGAGAAAAATACCAATTGGAGAGGAAAAGGGCTCAATTTCTGTATAGGCACCCTGACCATGAAGGAGTGGTGCAGGCTGCTACTTGTGACAAAGCTAAGGTGCCCCTATCTTCACAGCCTCCTGAAAAGGAATCTAGAAGGCTAGATTCTGCGGGTAAAAAAATCTTACACAACAGCCTCTCTGCTGCTTTGCCTAGCAACCTATGTGGCCTGTGCAGCTCAATACCAAAAAGCTCTCTGGAACTCTGTGCTAGCTATCAGCAAACAGGCCCCAGGCAAAGTGGCTCAAGACGTGGCAGAAACTGTAAAAACTGCCCTCAAGGTTACAAAGTACCAGTTTCTCATGGCAGTGGACACTAATGACACTGCTTCCAGGGTCATGGCCCAGGCCATTTCTCTTGGGCTATATGCCTGGCTAAGAACAACTAACCTCTCACAGGACACTGAAGCTAAGGCTATGGATTTTCCCTGTGACAATAATTCCCCATTTGGTGGCAAAACCGAAGCTTACATGAAAAAGGTAGAGGAATACAAAACCACCTACCAAAGTAATGCTGCAAAAGAAAAAGCCTCTACTTCCCAGAGATCTCAGGCCAGAGGGAATAGAGGCAGAGGTTACTACGCTAGGGCCTCCTACCCTATGCCAATGCCCATGCTTCTGAATTACTCCCAAATGAGAGGTTTCTTCAGGGGAAGAGGAAGGAGAGGTCAGAGATGAGCTGGTCCCTCGCCTCCCTCAGACATTAAGTCTAAATAAATCTCCTGACTGTAAAAGCCAGGTTGCCTCCCCTCTCCCAGTAGGGGGGAAAGCTGACCCACTACCTTCACCACTGGCATCTCATTACCACAGACAAGTGGGTGCTTGAGGTAGTGAGTCAGAGATGTACCCTGCAGTTCAGAAAATTTTCCACTCAGAAGGGTCAGAAGTCACTAAAATGTTTAACCCCTACAGAGAAATTACTGTTGGAGTTAAAAGTAAAGTCCCTTCTTTCTGCAAAAGCAGTGGAAAGAGTTCCCTCCCCCAATGGGGAAAGGGTCTTTACTCCAGATACTTGCTAACTCAGAAAAAAAGCTAGGGACTGGCGACCTATTGTAGACCTCGGGTACCTAAACAAACACCTACTTAATTCCAAATTCAAGATGGTACCCTGGCTGTGGTGATTTCCATCCATGCAAAACTAGGACTGGCTAGCTTCCCTAGACCTAAAGGATGCATATTTTCACATTCCAATCAGGCAGTCTCACAGAAAATTTCTCGGGTTCAGACTGCTGTCAGGCCATTATCCGTTTTCAGCAATGCATTTCTTCAGCGCCCCGGATCTTCACAAAGTGTCTGGCAGTGGCGTCAGTCCATCTCAGGAGATGACGGGTATCTGTCTTCCCCTATCTGGTCGATTGGCTAATAGTGGGCAAGTGTCTACAGAAAGTCAGTGACTCTCTCAGCTTAGCTCAGAGTACCCTGGAATCCCTAGGCTTCCTAATCAGTACTCAGAAATCCCACTTAGAACCAGTTCAGCTACTGGAATTCATTGGGGCAGAACTGGACACAGAAAAGGGAAAGGCCCTGCTCCCTCTTGACAGGGCACACAACCATCAGAGTCTAGCAAATTCTTTTGTCCTGGGCCAGCGAAAGCCAGCCAGACACTTCCTGAGACTTTTGTGCCACATGGCCTCTACCACAGCTGTGGTGTCAGGTGCCAAGTTCCAAATGAGGGGCATTCAGTATCACCTCAGGGCTCACTGGTCCCAGAAAAAAGACCCTATGTCAAAACTTATTCCAGTCACAAGGGCTCTGTTACAAGCCTTAGACTTGTGGAAGGACTTGGAAAATCTCAGGGAAGGGGTCCCCTTCCACCAAAGGGAACCATACAGAGTTCTCACTACAGATGCCTCCCTTCTAGGATGGGGGTGCACACCTGGCAGACCAGTCCATAAGTGAGACATGATTCCCAAGGAGTCCACTTACCACATAAACCGCCTCGAACTCAGAGCTGTTTATCTGGCAATAAAAGCCTTTGCTCCTCATTTAAAAAGTCAGTCTGTCCATATCTGGACAGACAACACCATCGCAATGTTTTACATCAACAAGCGGGGGGCACAAGATCCACAAAGCTTTGTACAGAGGCCATGAAGATTTGATCTCTGGCCTACTCCCTAGAAATACAGGTTTCGTCCATGCACCTGCCAGGCGAGGGCATTGTGCTGGCAGATGCTCTGAGCCGCATCAGTTAGGGCTACCACAACTGGGCCCTGAACAGACAAGCACAGGCCACAGTTTTCAGGAGCTGGGGCACTGCAGAGATAGATCTCTTTGCCTCCAGCCTCAATCATCAGCTTCCCCTGCAACTGCTGCAGGCCTTCAGCTCTGGGCACAGTTCCAGAGAATGCTGTAAACCTGGACTGGACAAGGAAGTTCCTGTATGCCTTCCCTCATTTTCCCTTGATACTCAGGGTCCTCCTGAAACTCAGAACCCAGCCTGCCACCATGATTCTGTTCGTCTCATACTGGGCAAGACAACCCTGGTACTCCTTACTTCTAGTCGTGTCAGCCAAGCAACCAATTTGACTGCCCTTGAGCCACAGTCTCCTGACTCTACCTCAGATGGGGATAACATATCCCAACACATAGTCTCTTCCCCTTAAAGCCTGGTACTTTAAGAGCTAGAGTATCCAGCCTCTCAGTACTCAGAGCAAGTCCTAAAGATCCTTTACCTGGCTAAAAAGCCTAGTACTAAAAAGATCTATGCTGCCAAATGGAGAAGATTTTCCCTTTGGTGCAAGGACAGGCATATTCAATCACTGAAAGCTACACTTTCTTCAGTGCTTGACTACTTGGTGCACCTACAGGCCTCCGGCCTAAGTGCTTCATCCCTGAAAGCCCACTTAGCAGCCATTTCAGCTTACATTTCTGCTGGGAAGAAGTCTATAATTTCTCATTCCCTCTGTAAGACATTTTTCAAGGGCCTGTCACATCTTCAACCCCCAGTTAACCTGTACCTCCCTGGGACTTGAACCTCTGCATAGTCAAACTAATGGAGCCTCCTTTTGAGCCCGTGGCTGCAGCAGAGCTGAAGCAGATCACTTGGAAAACTGTCTTTTCAGTGGCTATCACCTCAGCCAGAAGGATTTCCAAGCAGCAGGCACTCTGTACTGAACCTAACTGCATTATCTCTCATAATGATAAAGTAGTTCTCAGAACGAATAGGAAATTCTTGCCCAAGGTAGTATCTGAATTCCACTTGAACCAGTCCATAACACTCCCTGTCTTCTTCACAGACTAATCCACTCCTGGTGAGTGGAAGCTACACAGCTTGGGCATCAAGAGGGCACTGACCTACCACCTGGAACATACCAAGCAGCTAAGAGCTTCTCATTCACAGCTGTTCCTCACCTATGGCAAGGTAGGCAAGGGTGGGCCAGCCTCTAAGAGGACTATCTCTCGCTGGATAGTCTTCTTCATCCAGTTGTGTTATAGCAAGGCTGGCAAGCAACCACCTAAAGGCCTCAGGGCCCACTCTGCTAGAGGCACTGCAGCATTGGTGACAGCTGCAAGGACATACCCTGGGTGGATATCTGCAGATCAGCTACCGGGAAGACTGTACACGCGCACAGAACACTGTTGTTTGGATATACAGTCCAGATCAAATGCCAAATTTGGCACAGCAGTCCTGCAGAACCCGTTTCTAAAGTAGGTTCTGTACCCACTTCCCACCTGCACTGCTTTGTAGTCTACATGTGTCAAGCATACTGAAGAATTCCTGGGGTGACAAGAAAAAAATTACTCACTATAGTAATATTGTTTCTTCCAAGGTATTCTTCTATATGCTTGACCTCCCACCCATCCTCCCCTACATACCCTGACAGAGTAGTTCTGCAGTCCACAGTTTGGCCAGATGTTTAACTGTTAAGACTGAATACTTCAGAGTTTTACAGTTATGGGTGTTTGATGGTTTTATGTATTGTTTTTGTTTCTATAGTTTTTCATAGGTACTGTTGGGGCCTTTTGCCCTTTAGCTTCAAAATGAATCTGACTGACCTCCCACTCCAGCTACAGGCAGCACTTTCTCTCCTACTCTTTGATTCGCTGATATCAAAAATCATTGACATTAATTCCACCTCTGGGGCAGCTGAATCCAGCTGGCATACTGCATGTGTCAAGCATACTGAAGAATACCTTGGAAGAAACAATATTACTATGAGGAGTAATTTTTTCTTCCTGCTGTTTCACCATCTTGTTGAATTCCACTTTATGCTTGTCTTTTTATTTCACATAGGAAGAAGAAGGGGTATGAAGATGATGATTATATTGCCAAAAAACCTAAACTGGATGAGGTTAGTTTGGTTTTGTTTTCTTCACCTTATTTTAAACTTTTTTTATTCCTAGATCGTGATGCCTGCCAAATTTGAAGCTGGGAGAACATTGTAAAATGTATATCATAGTGCAGTTTAGCAAAGGTCAGCTTTCCGAGGCCAACTAACCTTCAAGTTCCTGTGCAGTAAAATGAACGCCCCCACATTGTATGTTGTGTAAAATTTTTATTCCATAATTGCCCTCTCATCACACATGCACATACATTATGGACAGTCGGTTTACATTAATTTTCTGTATGGTTCCGAAATGCCTGTTGGTTCAGTGTTGCCAGTTTGGATGGATTAGGTACTTTTGTATCTGCACGTGGCTCATGCAGTGGTCCCACAAAGAAGCACTCCAAACTTAGAAAATTACCTTAACAGCAGCACAAGTGATGTTCCTGTCTCCACTCTGGACAGTGGGCCCTTAAACTTGATATTTTGCCCACACATGTGCTGCTCTGAATATACAAAACAACTTAAGAGTGGCTCATTGCGTATTTATTTTTATTTCTCGGAATTACAAAACCTTTGTGTCAGAGACTCATTTACAAAGGTTCCTTACGTGAGCATACAATAGGTTAGAATACAAAGTACAATAAAATAGTACAGACAATGGGATATTGAATCACAAGGCAGAATTATGTGGTAAACTAATGTATATACATTAGGTAACAGTTAGTATTGCATACATTTGTGGATAGAGTGGGTGCAAATGATAATAGAGGGCACAGACAGTGAAAACATTAGGTGGCACTTGAGCCATCAGTGAAGAGACATAGTCAAAAGAGCAGCATAGGGTTCCAATCCCAGTGCAGATTGATAAATAACAAGGAAAGGTAACAGCATGAACGTGTATAGGGAAACAGATAAGGGGGGTTACAGGTAGAAAATACAAGTTTACAATACAAATTGCAGGTTGGTGCACCAGTAGTGTGATGCAGCAACATTACAGCAGTCAGACTATTGGTTTGTCAAATAACAGAGTGGAGAGAAGGAGAAGGGGCAAAAGCAGAGCAGTTGGCAAGGAGGCTTTGTCGGGCCAAGGGTTGAAGGGAGGGGAATGGAGTGTTATTGGGGGGAGAGTGGGAGGGAGCACAGAGGACATGGGGTGACAGACTGAAGGCTCAGGGGAGAGTGTAGAAAATCTGTGAGCTGTCAGGGAGTGAGGATATGGGAGTGGGGAGGGGGTGATCAGGGAAGGGAAGCTGATGCAGGTAGAAGTAGGGTGATAGCGCAAAATAGGGAATGGGGTGGCAATGTTCTGCTAGGGTAAAAAGCTAGTTGGGACAGTCACAGTTGCTGAGTGCAGTAAGGTGCTGTTGGAGTTTGTGTTTGAAGAAATCAAGCTTGGGTTCATCAAAGATATCCTGGGGGAGGTTGTTTAAGCCACTAGGAGCTCAGAACATGAAAGAATGTTGCGCCTGGGTGGCCTTACAGAAAGGTACCAGGAATGTGTGCTTAGATGCACTCCTGGTGCTACGTGAGTTAGGCGTGCGTATGAGAAGATACTGGGTGCTTGGCGGAGTGAGCCCTAGACTGATTTTTTTCACAAGCAGGCAGGTCTGATGCAAAATGTTGAAGTCAAACCTATATCTACTGGAAATTACTACATGTGACAATAACATTCTTCTGTGTTAAGTTATAAATATCTGGGAGTCTGAACTAACTCGCTGTTTAAGTGGGGCTATCATAAAGGCCAGCTGCCTGAAAAAGATTGGCTCTAAATAAAGCCTCCACTCTTGGCAGAACACGAGTACACCACTTGGCTTACAGGTGATAGGGAACAGTTTTTACTCCTCTAGATGCCCTCCAGATGATCTTTTATTGGCTACCCAATATTCTGATATGTTTTTGCCCTTTTTGGTTAAATTAAATAATCTAATTTTGTTGCCTTTGTAACTACCCTGTAGCTGCTGTATGTTTTCATGCTGCCTGAACATTCTATGACATCAGAAACACACATTCCAGGCCTTTCAGATGAATAGCATGGAATGGAAGTTTGTGATGTCATAGAATGTCTTAGCGATGAAAATCAAGAGCAGTAGCTGGTGAGGAGAGTGGAACTCAATATAGATCTGGTAAATTATTAAATTGTTAATTTATCAAAAAATCATCAAAGCATGTCAGAATAGATAACTGGCATGGAAAGGAAGATGGAAGGGCAGTTAACTATGTAAAAATCATTTCCTATCTCCTTTAAGGACTACTATTTATAATTCAGTGATCCTCCCCTTGTTTTACCACTTTGTGGCAAGATATCCTAAATGAACCACAGGACCTCCCATGATTGTGACTTACTAGCCAGCCTGAACTGAGCAGTTCTGGCAAGTTGGCAAGTAGGCATAAAGTTTATACCTTGAAGATTATGCACAAAACTGCTGCCTCCATCTGTAAGCTCATCTAATGGCGTGTTTTACATCTAGGACTTGGGGCTGCAGAAGATCGAAAACACAGTATTCCTAGGGTAAAAAGTATGGTTAGAAATCAATCCCTTGTGTATACTAGCACTCACCTATGTAGAATCCCCGCCCCATTATGCGGAAGCCATATATAAATCCCCATAACTGATGCACCTCAATTTGAACCCTGTCTCTCAGATCCTAATGGCATTTTTTATTTCTTTAATATTTTGCGGTTGTCATGTTGTTGCTCCAATTCTTTTGAGCTACTTAAATGTAAATTTACCCTCCTTTTGGGACAGTTCCTGTGGGTCAGGCTTATCTTCCCCTCCTCTGGGACTCCTATGCAGAAGCCCCACCCCCACCCCAAAAGGGCCCTATAAATTCTTCTCCTTTTATCAGGGATATCGATTCTAATCCTGGGCGCCTGCCCTTACCCTCCCATGCCACCGCACTGGGTAGAATGCATACACGGGAACCAAAATCGCCCACCTCAACATATGGAGTCTACCAACAAGCCGTGTTTGACTTCTGGTGGTACTTTGACATCCTCTTTTCTCTGAAACCTGGCTAAAGCCAAACATTACTGACCCTGCCTGTGCTATTGCCAAGTATAACCTTATACATGTGGCAAGGTCTACTCCTGACCCTATACAGTGCACATTATATCTTATGCGATCAAAAAAGACTGGGCTTTGTCACGCCCTATTGTAAATGTGATACTAACACCATAGATGATTTAAAACACATCCTTTTGTTGTGCCCTCTTTATGAGAGAAGATGAAGGGAATGGTTAGGCTATGTTTTAGGGGGATCTTTGCTTCCTCCCTGACAAGATAACTTTTCACTTCTAAAAACCCAGAGATTTTGTATAAGCTAAGTGATTTTTACGCCACTTTGCACTTGTGAATCTTAGTACTCGAGATTCATTATTTAATACAGACTTAAAAACATCACTACTTCCATGATATACATGCTTATTAAAAATGTTAAATGATTTTACAGATAGAAAACATTGTACCATATGGAGCTGTTTTTATAGATTGTATTTTGTATGATGTGCTAATGTAGTGACTTATAGTCAATCATTAAATAAAAAAAACGTGTAACTTGTACTCCTGAATGTGGTAGTGGTCTTCTCCTGTATTACAGGAACCACTTTAATGTTTCGGCTCAACCCACACCCACCTTGGAGTCCCCATGTGAAATTCTCCATTGTATTGTTGTTTTGGGGAAGGTCAAAAACTCCCATCTCATTTGTCTCTATAGCAGCCCCCCGACCCCCAGAATGGGATGGGATGGATCTCTGACCTAACCACCCTCTCCAGCATCATCGCCACCCAAATTGGGCAGAATTATGTTGCAGCTATGGGTGACTTTAACCTAGACAGGCTGGATCCCCAAATAAATATACCCTCACTAGTAAGTTTGATCTCAAACAGCTTATTTCCGACCCAACCTGCCTCTCACCCAGTAATGCAAGGCATACTGTGTTGGAATGGATGCTCTCCAATAAGCCTGACAAAATGTTATCAGCGGGGGTGCTGCCTGATGTGCTGAGCAACCACTCTCCCACCTTTTGCATATGGAGAATCAAAGCACCCAAAGTGCCTCCAAGAATTCTCCCACTACATGATCTCGCACCATAAATCCCCCTCTCTCCTTCATGAATTGTCACTTGCCAAATGGCATCCAGTCCTCTCCTCCAATGAGGTAACTCTGCCCATAGTCTTCTTAATTCCCTCCTGTGCCAGATTCAGGATAGAAAGGCTCCTCTCACCAAGAGAAGGGTCATGATCTCCACCAGATGTCTTCACAAAGACTTCCTGTCATTGTTTAAAACCAGGAACAAAAGCTGAGTGGCTTTCAAAGTCTCCACCTACCCTGCAGCTTGGCTTGCCTACAAACATCTATGTAGAAGGGCCACCCATCTTGTCAAGAGCTAGTAGTACTAGGAACAATTGCCTCTACTGGGAATCCTTAGGATTTCTGGGGTATAGCGTAACTGACCTGGCTAGTCCACTTCAAGAAGACTTCCGAACTCTTGAAATGTGGCTCTAGGCAAATCTGCTACTCCTTAACATCTCTGAAACAAAAGCCATGTTCGGCTCCAGGTCACTCGGCACAGACAGAAGCTCTCTCGTGGCCCTCACCTCCTCTTTTGGCTCTGGTATTGAGGTGCTAAGCCAATTTAAATACCTTGGCCTGGTATTGGACCAGAGCTTCTCCATGAAGCCCCATGTAGATATGCTCACCAAGTTAACCCATCCGAAACTAAGGCTTCTATATAGGTTGAGTCCTCAAATGATACCAGAAACGAGGATAACTATAGCCAACAGTATCCTCCTCCTCCTCCTCAGTCTAACTTATGCCACTCCTATCCTACACTCACTGCCAAAACAGGAGTTCAACAAGATGCAGGCACTCTATAATAAGATCTCCCAATTCACAGCCAAGTCCCACCCCAGAAGGCATCACTGCGATGTGCAAGCCTCTCTAAAATGGCATTCACTCGACCACCGGCTCCAATACAAACTCCTGTGCCATATTTTCAAACTACTGCATGACCCTCCATCCAGTAGTCTTGCCTGCCTCCTTAAACCCAAAGGGACCGGCATGGTGCTCCGAACCTCCAGCACATATCTACTGGTGGTACCCAGTGCCGGTAGCAGATCCTTTGCCCACTCTGTAGCCCTGCTGTAAGCTCTCTGCTGTCCTGCAGTCAGCCAACACACTGGGCTCTTTCCACACTGGACTCCAAGGTCACCTATTAAATAGTAGCAAGTGCTCCTGAGATTGGGGCTGGGTGGAACAAGAATGATGCAGTGACAGTAGTTACTTCTAACTGCTCTGAATACTTACACGGGGTTCAACCCCACTCAAGCACTTCAAAAATGTGTATACTACAATGCTTTGTAATAACTGCCCTGTACTAATTTACCCCCTTATAGTGTCTAGTCCTTATGCACCATGTCCTGTTTACATAGATACATAGACAGTGTCGGCAGATAAGGGCCTATGGCTCACCCAGTCTGCCCGTTTGAGCTTGTAAGTTCAGTTTGTTTTCGTAGAAGTCTGTTGCCCCTTACCCCTGACCTCCAGAATTCCTTCATGTCTATCCCATGCATTCTTAAATCCCGTGATTGTTTCAGCCCCCACCACTTCCTCTGGCAGGGTGTTCCACTTGTCCACCACCCGTTCTGTGAAGAAATTCTTTCTCATGTTTCCTCTGAATTGTCCTCCCTCCAACTTCATCCCATGCCCTCTTGTCCTGAAACATCTTTTTCGCTTAAAAATAGTGTTTTCCTGCACCCTGTTCCTCCCTGTAAGATACTTATATGTGTCTATCATATCCCCTCTCTCCCTCCTCTCCTCCAGGGAGTACATGTTCAGTTCTTTCAACCTGTCTTCGTAGGACTTGTGATGCAATCCATGCACCATCTTTGTTGCCCTCCTCTGAACCCTGTCTACCCTGTCTATGTCCTTACGCTGGTATGGTCCCCAGAACTGTACACTGTACTCCAGGTGGGGCCTCACTAGTGTCTTGTATAGCGGAATTATGACCTCCCTTTTCCTGCTGGTGATGCCCCTGCCTACCATCCCAGCATCCTATTTGCTTTACCTGCTGCCTTGTCACACATTGTTTCCCTACATCTTGAGGTCATCAGAGATGACAACCCCAAGATCCCTTTCCTGCTTGGTGCATGCTATATCCTCACCCCCCAACTGATATATTGTGCCAGGGTTTTTGTGCCCCATATGCATTATCTTGCACTTCTTAGCGCTGAATTTCAACTGCCAAACCCCTGACCATTCTTCAAGTTTCTGCAGGTCGCGTCTCATTCTGTCTACACCCTCTGGTGTGTCTACTCTGTTACAGAGCTTTGTGTCATCAGCGAACAGTGAAATTCTGCCTTCTAGGTCCTGCTCAATGTCACTGATGAACATGTTGAATAGGACCGGTCCCAGCACTGATCCCTGTGGTACCCCACTGGTCACTCTTCCCTCTGTGGAGTGACAGCCATTTACCACCACCCTCTGTGTCCTGCCACCCAGCCAGTTACCTACCCACCACACTACTGTCCTGCCCACACCATATTCCCCAGTTTGTGTAATAGTCTTCTATGTGGCACAGTGTCAAGGCCTTGCTGAAGTCCAGATAGGCCATGTCCACTGCCCTCCCCTGATCCACCTCCCTAGTCACCCAGTCAAAAAATTCACGAGGTTGGTCTGACATGACCTCCCCCTGGTGAAACCATGCTGCCTTGGGTCCTGTAGTCCATTGACAACCAGATGTTCCACCAATCTCTCCTTCAGTAGTGCTTCCATGATCTTCCCCAGTACCGAGGTGAGGCTGACTGGTCTGTAGTTCCCTGCTTCCTCTTTGTTCCCACTTTTGTATAAGGGGACTACATCTGCTGTCCTCCAGTCTTTGGGTACCTCCCCTGTTTCCAGTGATCGGCTAAACAGGATAGCTAGAGGTTCACCACACCTCTCTTAGTTCTTTAAGGACCTGGGTTGCACCATCTGGCCCCATTGCTTTATCAACTCTTATTACTTCAGTTCCTTCAGGACCCTTTCTCATGTAAAGGGACTTGTGTCCATTCTGCACCATTCTCACCCCTTCCCTTCAGACCCATTACCCTCCTCTTCCTCAGTAAAGACTGAGCAGAAATACCTGTTCAATATGTCAGCTTTACTGTTGTCATCCTCCACTGCCCCATCCTCCCCCTTCAGTCTCACTATCCCTCCCTTTGTCTTTCTTTTTCACTTATGTACCTGTAAAGGTTTTGTCCCTCTACCCACTGATTTTGCAGTGTGTTCTGTCTGAGCTTTGGCTTCCTTACTGACCTCCCTGCCTCCCTTTGCTTCTCCTGGTACTTCTCCTTATCCCCTTCTGCCTGTGTCTTTTGTTTTGCCTGAATGCAATCTTTTGGCTTTCACTTTCTTTGCTACCTCTTTGGAAAACCATAATGGTCTCCTCTTCCTTTTTCCTCTTGCTAACCTGCTTAATGCATAATTCTGTTGTTCTTGTAATCCCCATTTAAATACTGCCCTGTTCCTCAACCCCTGATTCCTGTCCCATTCCCTGAATGCCTCTTTCAAGTATCTCCCCATTTTCCCAAAGTCTGCCCCCTAAAATCCAGGATACGTGTTTTTGTGTGGTTTGGTTCTGCTCTTTCTGTGATTTCAAACCACAATGACTGGTGGTCACTGTTTCCCAGGTGCTCCCCACTGTTACCCCATCACACTGTCCCTGTTTGTGAGCACAAGGTCCAGTATTGCCTTCTGCCGAGTTGGTTCCATGACCAGTTGCTTGAGGAAGGCACCCTGAAGGAGTCCAGGATAAATCTGCTCCTAGTTGATGCTGCTGCTGGGATGCTCCAGTCCACATCTGGAATATTGAAGTCTCCAACCAGTACTACCTCACCCTTGTCCTGCCGTCCTTTGGATGGCTAGCATCAGGTCCCTATCTGTTTCTTCCTCCTGGGCTGGTGGTCTATAGACCACACTTGTGCGGATGGCTGTCCCATTTTCCTTTCCAGCTTAACCCACAGTATCTCTCCCCCATTTTGTTCCTCCTGGATCTCTGTGGCCCTTATGTCATTTTTCACATACAGTGCTACTCCTCCTCCTCCCTTCCTGCCTGCTCTGTCTCTTCTGAATATGTTGTAGCCAGGTATGGCCATCTCCCAGTCGTGGTAATCATTACACCAGGTTTCAGTGATAGCCACAATGTCCAGGTCTGACTGTACCATGACAGCCTCCAGATCTTCCATCTTGTTGCTAAGGCTCCTGGCATTTGCACACATGGCTTTCCATGATTTGCCCTCCCTAGACTGTTTCACTGTTCTACTCCAGCCCCTTCCTTGGTTGTCATGTATCCGTGGTTCTCCTTGCTGTCTGCCCTTCTGCTGAATTTTGCCCCTTTTCTGCTTATCCACCTCTTGGGCACTAATCTCCATCTTTTGCACACTGCTTTGCAGAGATAGCCACTCCTCTGACCTACGTTGTCTACCTATGAATGTACTCTTTGTATTATCTCTGCTTACTGTATGCAGTGTTTTATGCTTATATGTAACTAACTCCGGGTCGCCCCTGAAAAAGGGATACTCTGGTCCCAGTGGGCTTACCCGGTCAACAAAACTAAATAAAACATTTAAATTAAAAAATATCAAAGGCCTCCTGGAGTGTCCATCAAAGAGTTGCCCATATGACTTGCTGATTAATGGGGTCCACTGCAGTAACACCAAAACCATTGCCAGTGCCTTCACTTCCACTTTGTGGACCATTCACCCATCATGATGGCCAACCGCCCTTCGGCCCCACTCCCTCCAAACCCTTCCTTCTCACTAAAGCTGGTGTCCCCTGGGGAAGACTTCAAGCTATTAAAGTCCATTCCCAGTGGAGGCAGCACAGGACCCGACTGTTCATTTTGAAGGCCCTGCTGCTGTCCTGGTTTAGGCTATTCGAGAGGTCCTGGTCATGAATCCAAGTGGGCCTCTTCCTCCCCTCGAGCTCCTTTGACTGCTGATGTCCATGCCAGGGTTAGCAAAGGTGCAGCCTCCCCCGGAGCCCTCTGATTCCTTCTTCTGTCTCTCCTGATCCCATCAGAAAGCCATATATCCCTCCCCTTTTCAAAGTGGAGGGGGATTACCACAGATGCATGGGTGCTGCAGGAGGTTCAGCGAGGTCATACTGTCAAACTACTAGCCATTCCTCCAGTGCATCCTCCTTTGCCAAACTGGTATCCTCTTGGATACCTTGCTGTCCTGCTGGCAAAAAGCGATAGAACCAGTCCCAGTCAGAGAGCTCTGTCAGGGATACTGTTCCCGATATTTTCTGGTTCCAAAGTGGAGGGGGGATTTGCATTCCACCCTAGAACTCCAGGGCCTGAACATATACATAGAAGAAAAATAAAACTGTTCCACATGGTATTCCTACAGTCACTACTCCCCTAGCTGTTACAAGGGGATTGGCTGTGTGCCTTGGACATGAAGGATGCTTGCCTTCATATCAGGGTCCTCAAGGGCCACAGAAAATACCTTTGTTTTATGCTGCAAGGCTCTTACTACCAGTTTCATGTCTTACCATTTGGTCCATCTTCAGTGCTGCATGTCTTTGCCAAATGCTTCACAGTGGTGGCCATGGTGCTCTGCAGAGAAGGATTGTATGTGTTCTTGTACCCCCAAGAATGGCTATTAAAAACGGCATTGAGGGAAGTGATCCGTTAAACCCTGTTCAAGATCCTCCAGCTCCTTGAGCAGTTGGGTATCCAGGTGAATGAGCCAAAATCAGTTCCCCCTCTGTGCCAGTGCCTGCATTTCATAGGTGCTGTTCTGGACATGGCAGTCGGCCAGACATTTTTACCAATGGACTGTGCCACAGCGCTGAAAGCCCAGGGTCATGTGGTGTCATTCAACCAACTTGATAACAGCCACGATAGTCTCATTGGCATGCCTGCACATGAGGATTCCTCATTGGTTCCTCTGTGTGCAGTGGACCCATCATCTGGATGACCTGGATTGTCTCCTACAGGTGACTCCTCTTCATTGGAGGCAGTATAGCATAGTGGTTAAGGGCACTGACCTGCAAACAGGGAGACCTGGGTTTGAATCCCATCAGCCTCCACTTGCATCCTGTGTGACCCTGAGCAAGTCACTTAACTTCCTTGTGCTCCCGGGTCACACCTGGAAACAAACTCTGGCTTACTGTGACTTTCCTGAGTAAACCATTTCCTCCTCCCTTCATTGTGCCCTTCTCTGGTGGCTGGACTGCACCAACCTCATTACAGGGTCCCCCTTTTTCTGTTCATCTCTCCTGTTAGTTACGATGACAGATGCCTTTGGCTGCGACTGGGGTGCCTTTACTATCTTGGGGCCTCACAGATGCAGGGCCTTTGGTCCTCCCTGGACCGCTCTCTCCACAGCAGCACGCTGGAGGTGAGTGCTGTTCTGCTAGACCTACAGTCCTTTACTGTTCTTCTCCAGGTCCAGCCTCTGTGGGTACAGATGGACAACATATCTGATGTAATACATCAGCAGGCAAGGGGGTGTTCATTCTTATCCCCTTTGCAGGGAACAGAGGGTCTGGCATTGGGCCATGGAACACAGTATGTTCCTGGTGACACATCGTCACTCTGGTCAGTGTGCTGTGTGACAACTTGCACTGGGCTGTTAGCTCCAGCATCAGTTGGCTCCCTGCACAATTTGTTCCTGAGTTGTTCCCCCCCCCCCCCCAACCGAGTTTATTTTATTAAATTTATATGGGGGGCAAATTGGTTGGGAACAGTTTGTACAGGGGACGGATTGACACTGGAGCTAACAGTGTGGCGTGTTGTCACGGACCACATTGATCAGAGCAAATTGACATGTAGCTTGTGTTCCTTGCAGATGTCTTTCTGCAAGGCACCCTCAACACCCTGGCAGTTTTCCTCAGCAGGTTCAAGGCACTCTGCCATGAATGGGAACTCCTGGACCCTGCTGTAGCAGTCCCTGTCCTGGAAAGGGAGAGTCCTATACATGTTTCTTCCATTCCCTCTGATCCAGAGGTTTCTAGTTAAGTTGGGGGCGGAAACAGCCACACTGATTGGATTCTGGTGACCCTGTCCTGGCCCAGACAGATTTGGTTCCTGCTGCTACAGCACTTAGCAGTAGAACTTTCTGTCCTGTTTCCTCTTAGAAGGGCTCCTGTCACAGGAGCTCGGCTGTCTGGTGCACACAGATCTCTGAGACCTGCATCTCCATGTCTGGGTCCTGAGGATGTAGAAAACTCTAGCTTCAGGGCTTTCTCTGCGACAGAAGCAGTTCTGCTGGTGGCTGGTAAGCTGTCCACTCGATACATCTACTCCCAGAAAAGGAAGCATTTCATGGTCTGGTGTACCCCCCCCAATCTCCTAGACACTATAACGTGTCCAGTCAGTGATATTCTGGATTACCTCTTGTGCCTTCTGGACTCAGACCTCCGTTACTCCTCAGTGAAGGTGCATTTGTCTGCAGTTTCAGCTTTTCTTGCACTCGCTGGTGGTAAAACAATTGCCCATCTTGAGGTGTCCTATAGGTTCCTTTGAGAGATCATGGTTTCTAGGGACATGGATATGTTGGTTCTATCCACACTTACTGGCAGGTTCCTTGCCGCTTTAAATCTGGCCGGAAGGTCTTCAAGCTGGCTCCTTCCATCCACCCGGGTGGTAAAACTCTCGGCTCCGCCCCCTGACTCCAGATCTTCCTTACCGCTTGGAAGCTCAGGTTCCCTCCTTAGTGCTCTGCGTTTTAGGCCTGGATCCTAACTCGTTGGTTAAACCGAAACTCATTCTTAAATGTTCTAGACTTCGGTCTTTTTCTTCCTTCATGGCTGTGATGGACAAATCGACTCCCGGATTTCGGCGGTGCCCTTGTGGGCAGAATATGTCTCAGACCGATCCGCACTCCACGTGCATTTACTGCCTTGGGCTCGAACATGATCCTCAGGCCTGCGAATTGTGCAAGTCCTTCTCAGTCAACATTCTCAAAGACTGTGCTGCCAGACTTCAACTTGGGCGCCCCGAGAGACTTATTCCTCCGGTTAAGTCGAAGGAGGCCCAGTGGCCGGTGTCCGCAGTGGCGGGCTCGGCTGAGCAACTTGAACAAATGATCGCCCTCAAGGAGGAGGAGGCCCAGGCCGCATCTTCTTCTTCCTCGGTCGTGGCATTTATCCCGCTCTCCTTGGGCTTCTCCTACTCGGCTTCATTTAAGGAGCTTTGTCAGTCCCTCTCTACTAAAGGAGAGGGGTCATCGGGACACTCCTCTTGGTCCAAGAAAAAGGACTCAAAAGGTAAGTCCCACCGTCTACGTTCATGGGAGCAGGAGAGGTCCCCTTCTCCGGATAGTTGATACTCGACTTCGGTCGAGGTTGCGGCTAAGAACGCTGGCTTCACGGTGTCCCCGTCAGGTCAGCCGGCCGAGACACCTGTTGATGCAGTCGAGATTTTTCTTGACCCATCAGATGGGCTGTCGACTGTAGAAGCTGACAGCCATTCTTCACCAGTTCCCCCGGTGGAAACCGAGGACTTGCCCTTGTCTCCTGTGCGGGTCCGGTTAAGGTCCCTGAGCCGGGGGAGGACGATTTCCGCCTTCCTCCCAGACCCACCCTCAGAAACACTGAGGATTTCGGTCTCGGACCTCCTCTCGGTCCAGCCGATACCGTCGATGTCGGCGGTCTCAGTCTCTGCACCGAGGGAAGAGGTGGCGCCGCTCATCCTCGTCATCGTCCTCCTCGGAGGATAGGCTCTGGCGCAAGTTGCGTCGACGCTATGAGGATCTGATGTGGCAGCAGCTCCTTTTGTCCGGGAGCAAGCCGACTCCATTGCCTTCCCCGGCCATTAAGTGGCTGTCAGCTGAGCAGCCGAAACAACCTCTCGTGGTCATCGAGGGGCCGAAGCCGGCGCCGGTTGTTCGGCCGAAACCAGCTGCACCACCCATCGTGGTGGAACCCCTGCCTCCACAACCAAAAACTGGGGCTCCGACTAAGGATTCTCGGTCGGGTCATGGGTTGCCCCATCGGTTGTCGGTCACCCTCACTCCCGATCGTCCTCGGCAGGTGGAGGGTGGCTCAGGCCCTTGGCAGCTGTTTTCAGACTCCTCTGAGTCTGACGATGACTTCCCTGTTCTCCAGGCGTCTCGACCTGGAGTCCTCTGGGGGACAGTTAGTGGACGAGAGCCCATCCTTGTTAATGGGATTACTTCGGCTCATCTCAGAATCTACTGGGATGAAGCTCGAACCCATGTCAAAGAGGCCAAGTATCCCCTCACGGAGATACTGGACCGAGGGGATTCTCCTACGGAGGCCTTTCCTGTAGCTGAAGCCATTGTTGGCCTGGCCATGGAGCTATGGCAGCGGCCAGCATCTTGTCCAGCTCCCTCGGCCAGGATGGCCAGGAAGTATGCTGTTCCCACCAGCTCACTCTCCGGATTCTCAGAGCACCCCTCTGTGGAGGGGTTGGTGACCGACAGTGTTTTCTGGCGCTCTGGAAACGCTTGGGACGTGGACAAGCCACCGGATAAAGAATCCAAGAAACTGGACTACTCCGGGCGTAAAGTTTACACTGCGTCCTCCTTAGGCCTTCGTCAGGCCAGTTCGGCCGTACTGATGGCACACTTTTCCCATGCCCTTTTGGGCTCCCTGGATGAGGTGATTCCTCATCTCCCGGCTGACCTCCAGACTACGGTCAAGCAGGTGCGGGATCAGGGAAGGGCGGTGGCAAAGCAACAGCTCCAAACTGCTCTTGACATTGGAGACTCTTGTGCCTGGTCAGTAGCGGCCGCAGTGGCCATGCACCGCAGAGCTTGGCTGCGGATACCCAGCACAAGCTGGCAGACGTTCCCTTCCTGGGTACTGACTTGTTCAGTCCCGGGGTGGAGGGTCAGTTGCAGAGGATCGAGAAGTCCAGTGCCACCTTGGACTCTGTCACGTCTGCCCAGAAGGACAAAGGCAGCCAGCAGCGGCGTAAGCCCTTTCGGCCTTCTGCCCCTGCGGCACGTCTGGCCCAGCAACACCAGCATCAGGGCCAGCAGGCTCGCTCTTGGCACCCCAAAGCCAAGCCTGCAGCTTCCTCCAGCAGGAAGCTGGGAGGAAAAGGCCCAGAGGTCCCTCGGCTGGTCCTTCCTCCAAGCCTGCCAGTGACAGGTTTAGGGGTGTCGCCCCCAGCCTAGTCACCCCCCCCCCGGGTTCCCCCGCCCGTGGGGGGACGGCTCCGTCACTTCTTTTCCGCCTGATCCACTATCACCACGGACCACTGGGTGTTGGAAGTGGTAGGGAAAGGTCTGTCTCCAGAATTCGAGCAGGCCCCACCCTATCGAGCCGTCGCCCCACGGGGGGCTGTGGGGTCCGCAGCCTCTCTGTCAGCTCGTCAAGCCGACATTGCTCTGCTCCTCCAAAAGGAGGTGATCAAGGAGGTGGCGGATCCTCCACCAGACCCAGGGTTTGTGTCCGGGTATTTCCTGGTCCCGAAACGGACGGGGGGCTGGCGCCCCATTCTAGACCTACACGACCTGAACAAGTTTCTAAGGTCTCGAACCTTCAGGATGGTCATTCTGGCACAGATCATTCCATCCTTGGAACGAGGCGTGTGGTTCTGTTCTCTGGACCTCCAGGGCGCTTTCTTTCACGTCCCAATCCGTCCGTCCCACCAGCGATTCCTTCGCTTCAGAGCCAAGGGGTCCCTTTACGAGTTCCGGGCCATGCCCTTCGGCCTCTCTCCAGCTTCCAGGGTCTTCACCAAATGAATGGCAGTGGTAACAGCATTCCTGCAGTGCTGAAGGGTCCGGGTGTACCCTTACCTGGACGACTGGCTGATTGCAGCCCCCTCCAGGCTGGAGGTGGAGTGGTCCAGGGATCTGGCCCTCCAGGTCTGCTCTCAGATTGGCCTCCTCATCAACGAGGCCAAATTGGAACTCGTGCCAACACAGGTGATTCAGTTCATCGGGGCAGAGCTCGACTGTCTTCGAACCAGAGCATGGCTCCCAGCGGACAGGGCCGAGGTTCTTTCCTCCTTTGCCCAGTCATTTCTGGTTGGGCAATTGCGCCCTGCCCGAGACTTCCTGCACCTCCTGGGCCTCATTGCGGCCTGCACCAGCGTGGTCTGTTGGGCCTGCCGGCACATGCGTCCCCTTCAATGGGTGCTGGCCAGCCAATGGTCACAGCGCTCCGGTCCTCTGGACCAGCCAGTGGTGGTGACCCAGGAGATGTGGAATGCTCTCCAGTGGTGGGTCATTCCAGCTCATCTGCAGGAGGGTATCCCGTTTGTCCGCCCTGAGCCGACGGTCATTCTAACAACTGATGCCTCTCTATTGGGTTGGGGTGCCCATCTGGGGGAGCACATAGCGCATGGCCTCTGGTCCCCTCAGGAGTCTCAATGCCACATCAGCCTGCTGGAGCTTCGAGTGGTCCGACTAGCCCTCACGCCTTCGCTCAGTTTATGCGAAGTCCAAGTGGTCTAGGTCCAGGCGGACAGTACCCGACCATGTACTACCTAAACCACCAGGGGGGGGCCTCCTTGCCCCTATGCAAGGAAGCTCTCCGACTTGGTCCCTCGTGAGCAGACTGAGGCGGATCTCTAGCCATCCATGTGGCGGGCTCCAACACTCTGGCGATGCCCTAAGCCCGATAGGTGCTGCATCTCACAGTGGTCTCTCCTGCGGAGGTAGTACATGATCTGTTCTCCCACTGGGCACACCTCATGTAGACCTGTTTGCCTCCAGGAGAATCGAAGCTGAGGCTGTTCATGCCTGCCCACTCAGTAGGGCTCGCTGCAGGGGGTTGCCTTCTCGAGGCCGTGGACCCCGGGCCTCTTCTACGCCTTTCCCCCATTTCCCTTGATCCACAAGGTGCTTCTCAAGGCAAGGAGGGACAAGGTGCAGGTGATTCTGGTAGCCCCAGAGTGGCCCCGCCAGTTCTGGTATCCAGATCTCCTCAGCCTCAGCTCCAGGCTCCCGAGGCGGCTTCCGGCCCGCCTGGACCTGATCTCAGTCAAACAGGGGAAGGTACTCCACCTGGACCTTCAATCCCTGCACCTGATGGCCTGGTTCCTGAGCGGCTAGATTTCCAGGCCTTGGGTCTTTCTGACGAGGTCCTCAACGTTGTTGAGGCATTCCGTAAGGAGTCGACCATAAAATGCTATGCCTTCAAATGGAAGAGATTCTCCATTTGGTGTCAGGATAAGGGGTTGGACCCTTCCTCCTGCTCCTTTGCTAGCATTCTGGACTACCTATGGTCCCTTTCTCAGCATGGGCTTCGGTCGATGACCCTTAAGGTGCACCTGGCAGCCATCTCTGCTTACCGGGCGCGGGCCGGAAAGCAGTTGGTGGCGCAGGAGAAGGTGGTCGGGCTTTTTTTTTAAAGGCCTTGATCACATATCCCATCCGGTGCGAGAACCTCCACCTCTGTGGGATCTACTGCTGGTATTGGCTTAGCTCATGGGCAAGCCATTCAAACCGATGCACAGGTGTGACATCTCTCACCTGTCGTGGAAGACTGTCTTCTTGGTGGCTGTCACGTCAGCCAGAAGGATGGGAGAGCTCCAGGCGCTTTCCATCGAGTCTACTTATTTGGTCTTCCACAGGGACATGGTTGTCCTGCGCCCCAACCCGAAATTCCTTACGAAGGTGGTGTCTGAGTTTCACCTTAACCAGGTGTTAACTCTGCCGGTGTTCTACCCCAGTCACACCGCGGAGGCTGAATATAGGCTCCATACTCTGGACCTTGAGAAGCGCTCTTATTATAAGGAGCGGATTTGCCAGATTCGGGGAGAGGTTCGCCAGCTGTTTGTCACCACGCTGAAGCCGCACCTGGCAGACCTGCAGCAAGCGGACGATAAGCAGGTGGGTCATCTCCTGCATAGATCTCTGCTGTAGGTTGGCGCCAGCGGAGCCTCCCAGAGGATAAGAGCTCATTCTACCCACCATACCGCTGCTTTGGTGGCTGCTTCCAGGGACGTCTATCCAGGAAATCTGCAGGGCTGCTACCGGAAGTCAGCACACACCTTCATTACCCACTACCACATCGACCTTGAGTCACACCGATACTGGTTTTGGGACCTCGGTTCTCCAGTCATTATTCCCTAAGTAGGGGTTGTGCGCCTTGCCTCCCTGCTCCCGGAGAACTGCTAGGAGTCTGCCAGACACCTGTGGATGAACAACATATCCATGTCCTAGAAATACAGTTACTCACCTGTAACAAGAGTTCTAGGAATGGTATATGTTGTTCATCCACACTCCCGGCCTCCCATGGCTTGACGCACAACCTGGCTTCCAGCGGGCTAGATCTGACGTCATGGGGCTTAGCCGAGAGCTTTACCACCCGGATGGGTGGGAGGAGCCAGCTTGAAGACCTTCCATCAAGATTTAAAGCGGCAAGGAACCTGCCAGACAGTGTGGATGAACAACATATACCATTCCTAGAACTCCTATTACAGGTGAGTAACCTGTATTTCCCTGACTATCTTCAAGAGTCCGCAAACCCCTAGTAGTGATTTTACAGGTCAGGGTTTCAGCGGTCGGCTGCAACTCTAATGGTGATTTAAATTTTTTCAAGTAATTGTGAACCAGCACAGAAAAAGTACATTTCTAGGGACATGGATATGTTGTTCAGCCACACTTTCTGGCAGGTATCCTTGCCGCTTTAAATCTTGCCGGAAGGTCTTCAAGCTGGCTCCTCCAACCCACCCGGGTGGTAAAACTCTCGGCTCCGCCCCATGACGCCAGATCTTCCTTACCGCTTGGAAGCTCAGGTTCCCTCCTTAACGCTCTGCGTGTAAGACTGGTTCCTATTTCTTCTGTTACCCGAAATTACTTCTAAGGTTTTCAAGACTTCGGTCATTTATTTCCCTCGTGGCTGCGATGGTCAAATCGACTCCCGGTTTTCGGAGGTGCCCATGTGGGCAGAAGATGTCTCGGACGGATCCGCACTCCACGTGCGTCTACTGCTTGGGCCTTGAGCACGACCCGCAGGCTTGCGACCTGTGCTCTTCTTTTTCGGCCTACGTCCTGGAAGACCGTGCCGCCCGTTTGCAACATGGGCGCTCCGAGAAACGTTACCCTCCGGTAAAGTCGAAGGAGGCCCATTTGGCGGTTTCCACTGCGGTGGGCTCGGCGGATCAGCTTGAGCAGATGATCGCCCTCGAGCAGGAGGCGGCGCAGGCCGCATCTTCGTCTTCCTCGGCATTTATCCCGCTCTCCTTGGGATCCTCCCATTCAGCTTCTTTTAAGGAGCTCTGTCTGTCTCTCTCCACTAAGGGAGAGGGACCATCATCTTCAGGGCCTTCCTCTTGGTCCAAGAAGAAGGACCAGAAAGGTAAGTCCTCCGTCGGCGCTCTTGGGAGCGGGAGAGGTCCTCTCACCGAGTAGTCGACCATTGACTTCGGTCGATCTCCGGCTTCAGCCACTGGTCTCACGGTGTCCCATCAGGTCAGTTGACCGAGACCCGTCGATGCAGTCGAGATTTTCTCGACCCGCCAGACGAGCTGTCGTTTCAGCGAGCCGAAACCCCTCACTCCCGGTTCCCAGGCGGAGGTGGGTTTCCGTGGACTTGCCCGTGCCTCCAGTTCCGAGTCCACGGTTGAGCCTTCTGAGCCGAGGAGAGAGTGGGTTTCCCCGGCCCTGCCCCAGAACCCTCCTCGGAAAAGCCGAGGTTCGCGATCTCGGTCTCGGACTTCTTCTCGGTCCAGCCGATCCGCCGTCATAAGCGGTCTTAGTCTCGTACTGTGGCACGTGGCGTCGCCGCTCGGTCCTCCTCCTCCTCGGATGAGGGGAGACTTCGTCGCAAGTTGCGTCGGCGCTACGAGGACCTCATGTGTCAACAGCTTCTTCTGTCTGGGAGCAAGTCGATGTCACTTTCCCTGGCTATCAAGTGGCTGTCACCGAAGCGGCCGAAGCAACCCCTTGCACTTGCCGAGGCGCCTGTTCCCAGGCCTGTTGCTCGACCGAAACCGGCTGCCCCACCGATTCTGGTGGAACCTCCGCCTCCACAGCCGTTATTTGGGGCCCCGACCAAGAATTCTTGGTGGGGTCAGGGCCTTCCCCGTAGGCTGTCTGTTACCCTCACTCCCGATCACCCTCGGCAGGTGGCTCAGGCCCAAGGCAGCTCTTTGCGGACTCCTCTGAGTCCAACGATGATTCCTCTCTGTTCTCCAGGCGGGTCGACTTGGAGTCCTCAGGAGGTCAGTCGCTGGACGATAGCCCATTGTCCTTCATGGGTTTGCTTAGGCTCATCTCGGAGTCCACCGGGATGCAGCTCGAGCCCGTATCCAAACGGGCCAAGTGTCCCCTCACGGAGATTTTGGACCGAGGGGATTCTCCTACGGAGGCCTTTCCGGTGGCTGAGGCCATTGTGGGCCCGGCCTGGAGCTCTGGCAGCGTCCTGCTTCCTGCCGTGCGCCGGCCAGGATGGCGAGGAAGTACGGTCCCTACTGGCTCCCTGTCCGGTTTCTCGGAACACCCTCAGCCGAGGTTGGTTACTGACAGCGTCTTCTGGGCGTGCGGGCGCCAGGGGCGTGGACAAGCCTCCCGACAAAGGTCCAAGAAGTTGGACTCACGCGGGCCAAAGTCTACACTGCATCCTCCTTGGCCTTCGTCAGGCCAGCTCGGCCATGCTGATGGCGCACTTCTCTCATGCCCTGTTGGGCTCCCTGGACGAGGTAGTCCCTCATCTCCCGGCTGACCTGCAGACCATGGTTAAGCAGGTGCAGGACCAGGGCAGGGCGGTGGCCAAGCAGCAACTTCAGACTGCTTTGGACATTGGTGACTCTTGTGCCAGGTCAGTCACAGCCGCAGTGGCTATGCGCCGTCAGGCATGGCTGAGGATATCCACCTTCAGAGCGGATACCCAGCACAAGTTGGCGGATGTCCCCTTCCTGGGGACCGACCTCTTCGGCCCTGGAGTGGAAGGTCACCTCCAGAGGATCGAAAAGTCCAATGCCACTCTGTACTCTGTCTTATCCGCCCAGAGGGACAAGGGCCGCAGACCGCAACCCAAGCCCTTTCGTCCGTCTGTGCCCGCGGCATGTCAGGCCCAGCAACATCAGGGCCAGCAGGCTCGCGCTTGGCATCCCAAACCCAAGCCCGCGGCTTCCTCCTCCAGGAAACAGGGAGGCAAAGGCCCAGGTGGTCCCTCGGCCGGTCCCTCCTCCAAGCCTGCTCAGTGACGGGTTGAGGGGTGTCGCCCCAAACCTCGTCACCCCACCCCAGGTTCCCCCCGTGGGGGGACGGCTTCGCCACTTCCTTTCCGCCTGGTCCGCTATCACCACAGACCGGTGGGTGTTGGAAGTGGAGGGAAAGAGCCTGCCTCTGGAGTTCGAGCAGGCCCTGCCCTTCCGAGCCGTCGCCCCCGGGGGGCCTCGGGGTCCACAGCCTCGCTGTTGGCTCGCCGAGCCGACATCGCTCTGCTCCTCGAGAAAGAGGTGATCAGAGAGGTGGCGGACCCCCAGACCCGGGGTTTGTGTCCAGGTACTTCCTGGTCCCAAAACGGATGGGGGGCTGGCGCCCCATTCTCGACCTGCACGACCTAAACAAGTTCCTAAGGTCTCGGACCTTCAGGATGGTCACTCAGCTCAGAATAATACCATCCCTGGAACACGGCGTGGTTCTGCTCTCTGGACCTACAGGACGTGTTTTTCCACGTCCCTATCAAATCGATCTCACCAGAGATTCCTTCGCTTCAAGCAGAAGGAACCCTTCTGAGTTCGAGCCATGCCTTGACCTTTCTCTTGCTCCCAGGGTCTTCACCAAATGCATGGCAGTGGTGACAGCATTCAGCGGCCGGTCCAGGTGTCGCCCTTACCTGGACGATTGGCTGATAGCAGCCCCTCCAGACAGGAGGTGGAGCGTCCAGAGATCTGGCCCTCCAGCTTTGCTCTCAAATCGGCCTCCTCATCAACGAGGCCAAGTCGGAACTGGGACCGAAGCAGGTGATTCTTTTCATCGGGGCAGAGCTCGACTCTCTTCGAGCCAGAGCACGGCTCCCAGCGGACAGGGCCGAGGTTCTTTCCTCCTTTATCCAGTCATTTCTGGTTGGGCAATCGCGCCCTGCTTGGGACTTCCTGCGCCTCTTGGGTCTCATGGCAGCCTGCACCAGCGTGGTCCGT
The DNA here is from genome assembly GCA_016271365.2 of Neoceratodus forsteri. NCBI lineage: Eukaryota > Metazoa > Chordata > Ceratodontiformes > Ceratodontidae > Neoceratodus > Neoceratodus forsteri. Next base: position 353,139,572 of record CM057454.1, on the reverse strand, counting down.
TGGGCCCACTGGCACATGCGTCCCCTTCAGTGGAGACTGGCGAGCCAGTGGTCACAACGCTGCGATCCAGTGGACCAGCTAGTGACGGTGACCCAAGGGATGTGGAATGCTCTCCAGTGGTAGACCATTCCAGCTCATCTGCAGGAGGGCACCCCGTTTCTCCGCCCCGAGCCGATGGTCTCTCTATCGACCGATGCCTCTCTAATGGGTTGGGGTGCCCATCTGGGGGAACACAGCGCACAGCCTCTGGTCCCCTCGGGAGTCCCGATGCCATATCAACCTGCTGGAGCTTCGGGTGGTCCATCTCGCTCTCACCGCCTTCGCTCCGTTCCTACGGGGTCAAGTGGTTCAGGTCCAGACGGACAATACCACAACCATGTACTACCTAAACAGCCAGGGCGGGACGCGCGCCATGCCTCTGTGCAAGGAAGCTCTCCGCATTTGGTCACTTGTGCGCAGCCTGGAGGCGGATCTCCTAGCCATTCATGTGGCAGGAGCCTCCAACACCCTGGCCGATGCCCTAAGCCGGATAGGGGCTGTGTCTCACAAGTGGTCTAGCCTGCCGGAGGTAGCACAAGATCTGTTCTCCCATTGGGGCACACCTCAGGTGGACCTGTTTGCCTCCAGGAGAATGCAAAGCTGAGGCTGTTCCGTTCCCGCCCCTCAGCGGGGCTCATCTGGGGATGCCTTCTCGAGACCGTGGACCCCGGGTCTTCTCTCTTTCCCATTTCCCTTGATCCACAAGGTGCTCCTCAAGGCGAGAAGGACAAAGCAGGTGATTCTGGTAGCCCCAGACTGGCCCCGCCAATGCTGGTATCCAGATCTCCTCATCCTCAGCTCCAGGCTCCCGAGGCAGCTTCCAGCTCGCCCGGACCTACTTTCAGTCAATCAAGGGAAGGTGTTCCATCCGGACCTTCAATCCCTGCACCTGACGGTCTGGTTCCTGAGCGGCTAGAGATCCAGGCCTTGGGTCTTTCCGACGAGGTCCTCAATGTAGTTGAGGCGTCCCGTAAGGAGTCGACCAGGAAATGCTATGCCTTCAAATGGAAGAGGTTTTCCATTTGGTGTCAGGCCAAGGGCCTGGACCCTTCCTCCTGTTCCTTGGCAAGCATCTTGGACTATCTATGGTCCCTTTCTCAGCAAGGGCTTAAGTCGATGACCCTAAAGGTGCACCTGACAGCCATCTCTGCTTACCGGGCGCGGGCCAGGAAGCAGTCGGTGGCGCAGGAGAAGGTGGTCGGGCACTTTTTCAAAGGCCTTGATCACATTTCCCCTCCGGTGCGAGAACCTCCACCTCCGTGGGATTTACTGCTGGTACTGGCAAAGCTCATGGGCAAGCCATTCGAACCAATGCACAGGTGTGATCTCTCTCACCTGTGGTGGAGACCACCTTCTTGGTGGCTATTCGTCAGCCAGAAGGATGGGAGAGCTCCAGGCGCTTTCCATTGAGTCTCCTTACCTGGTCTTCCACAGGGACAGGTTGTTGTCCTGCGCCCCCACCCGAAATTCCTTCCGAGGTGGTGTCCGGAGTTTCACCTAACCAGGTGCTGACTCTGCCGGTGTTCTACCCCAATCACACCTCGGGAGGCCGAATATAGGCTCCATACTCTGGACCCTAGAAGGCCAGCTTACTATAAGGGCGCACGGCTGAAGTCTGGGAGAGGTTCGCCAGCTGTTTGTCACTCACACTGAAGCTGCACCTGGCAGACCTGCAGCCAAGCGGACGATAAGCAGGTGGGTCACCTCCTGCATAGATCTCTGCTATAGGTTGGTGGGCATGGAGCCTCCCAGAGGGATAAGAGCTCATTCTACCCGCCATACCGCTGCATCGGTGGCTGCTTCCAGGGACGTCCCTATCCAGGAAATCTGCAGTGCTGCTACCTGGAAGTCAGCACACACCTTCATCACCCACTACCACATCGACCTTGAGTCACGCCGGGATGCTGGTTTTGGGGCCTCTGTTCTCCAGTCTCTATTCCCTAAGTAGGGGGTGTGCGCCTTGCCTCCCTGCTCCCGGAGAACTGCTAGGAGCCTGCCAGAAAGTGTGGATGAACAACATATACCATTCCTAGAACTCCTGTTACAGGTGAGTAACCTGTATTTTCAGGTTTCATGTCCCAACAGAACAGAGGCAGCTTCTTCCCTAAATGCTTTGTGGGAGCAAAACACTGGAGTGGAAAGTCTGCATGGGGGTTTGTAGTCCCATCCTTTTCCACAGGCTCTGGGCTGGTGGCCCCCCAGGCTTTTAGACAGAAGGGCCCAGACCATCAAAGACATCTGCATGCTGGAGATAACTCTGCAAGGCTGTGCAATTGAGTTTTCTTCTGTGCCCTCCAGAGAGCTTTTCTTCCAGTCCCTCGTTACCACAACTCTCAGGAAACGTTGAGCAGTAAACCAGATGTTGGATCATCTGCTGAGCACAGGAGCAGTGATTCCGGTTCCTCCCATGGAAACGGAACATGGATTCTACTTCATTTACTTCATTGTAGAAACATAAAAGTTGACGACAGATAAGGACCTCAAGGCCCATCCAGTCTGCCCATTTCTTTTTCTACCTTATAAATGTGCCATCGGCCTTTCTTCTGTCAATGGCCTATCTATTCATATTCATCTGTATTGCTCCCTTATGTTTATCCCGTGCCTGTTTGAAGCCCTGCACTGTATTCATAGCCACTACTTCTTGAGGTAGGCCGTTCCATGTATCCACCACCCTTCCTGTGAAAATGAACTTTCTCACATTACCCCTTAATCGGCCTCCCTCTAACCTCATGCTGTGTCCTCTTGTCCTGCTATTTTTCTTATATTGAAACATGTTAGACTCTTTCACCTTGTTAATGGCCTTAAGGTGTTTGAATGTTTCAATCATATCACCTCTCTCCCTCCTTTGCTCTAGGGTATACATATTGAGCTCCATTAATCTGTCCCGATATGTTTTCTGATGCAGTCCCTGCACCACCTCAATTTGTTTAATGTCCTTGTGAAGGTGTGGCCTCCAGTACTGCATGCAGTATTCCAGATGGGGCCTAACCAGTGTCTTGTAAAGAGGGATTATTACTTCCCTCTTCCGACTTGTGATACCCTTACTAATACACCCTAACATCCCCCTAGCTTTACCTACTGCTTTAGTGGTCTGTTTGGATGATTTCAGGTCATCGGTGATGATGTCCAAGTCTCTTTCTTCCCTTGTGACTGCCAGCAACTCCCCTCCCAGCCTATAGGTGGCTTCAGTGTTTCTCTTTCCTATGTGCATGATCTTGCACTTCTTTGCATTAAACCCCAGTTGCCACTCTTCCGACCAGTTTGCTAGTTTATCCAGATCTCTTCTCATTCTGTCCACCCCATCTGGATCGAACCTTACCCTCCAGTCCATCTGCAGTGTCACTGATGAAGATATTGAAGAGGACTGGCCCCAGGACTAATTCCTGAGGTACCCCACTTGTGACTTGCATCTCTTCTGACTGCATATCGTTTACTACCACTCTCTGTTTTCTGCCTGTCAACCAGTTTGCCACCCAGTTGACCAACTTCTGACCCACCCAGCTTATTTATCACTCTTCTATGTGGAAGGGTATCAAAAGCTTTGCTGAAGTCAAGGTAGGCGACATCAACTGCTCCCCCTTGGTCCACCACTCTGGCTACCCAGCCAAAGAAATCTATGAGATTAGTTTGACAGGACCTTCCTTTTGTAAACCCATGCTGTCTTGGATCCTGTGCTCCTATGGATTCCAGGTGTTACACTATCCTTTCCTTAAGGAGTGCCTCCATAATCTTGCCCACTACTGAGGTAAGACTGACTGGTCTGTAGTTCTCTGCCTCCTCCCTGCTACCACTCTTGTGGAGTGGGATCACATGAGCCCTCCTCCAGTCTTCTGGGACCTCTCCTGTGCTCAGAGACTCACTAAACAGTTCTGATAATGGCTCTGCTAGTTACACCCTTAGCTCCTTTAGTACCCTGGGATGTATGCCATCGGGTCCCATTGCCTTGGCCACCCTGAGCTTATCGAGCTCTTGAAGGACCCTTTCTGTTGTGAAGGGACTAGTGCTCACCTCCCCCGTGTCCATGGTGCTGAGCTCTGGGCCCTGCCCTACCTTCTCTTCAGTAAATACTGTGCAGAAGTATCTATTTAGAATAGATGATTTACATTGTCCTCCTCCTCACACGCCCCTTATCTCCTTTGATCTTAGCAATACCCCCTCTGGACTTTCTCCTTTCACCAATGTATCTATAGAAAGTCTTGTCACCTTCTTTTACTGTCTGTGCTAGTGTTTCCTCGGTTTGGGCCTTTGCCTACCTTACTGCCTTCCCCGCTTAGGGAAGTTTGTTATGCCTCCCTATCTTCATCCCGCTGTGTTCCCTTTTATTTCCTGAAGACCAGCCTTTTGACTCTGACCTTTTCTGCTACTGTTTTTGAGAACCAAAGTGGTTTCCTTCTTCTTTTGTACTTCCTTTTCTCTCTAACACAATGGGATGTTGCTTCAAGTATTGCATCCTTAATGCTTGCCCACTTTGCCTGTACCCCCTTACCTGTATTTCTTTTTGGCAGGGCTAACTTACCTCCGTGGGCCATGGGATGATTTAGTTGTAGTGGCCAAACTGAACCATACCATGTGATGGTCACTGGCCCACAGGTGACCTTCTACCTGGAGATCTGTCATCCTTTCCCTGTTAGTCAGTACTAGATCTAGGATAGCCCTGTCTCTTTTGGTTGTTGTACCAGTTGTTTGAGTCCTTCCCCCTGCAGGAATCCACCATGTGTCTAGTTCTGGCAGATGTTCCTGCTGGTATTGACCAGTCTGTATCTGGCTTGTTGAAGTCTCCCATTATCAGAACCTCCCCTTTAGTTGTTACGTTTTGTATATCTTCTAACAGTAATGTGCCTATGTCCTCCCCCTGGTCTGGGGGCCTGTAAACAACCCCAGTTCTTATGGCTGTCCCATTTCCTGTTTCAAGGGTGACCCACAGTTCTTCTGGCTCCTTATGTGTATTCTGAATTTCTGTAGCCTTGATATTTTCATTGACATACAGGGTCACTCCACCCCACCCCTCCCTTTTGCACCTCGGTCTCTCCTGAACAGTACATAACCAGGTACTGAAGTCTCCCAAGTGTGGTTACTGGTAAACCACATCTCGCTAATTGCTACTATGTCCAGTTTAGCGTCTGTCATTATTGCCTTGTTTCCCAGACTGTGAGCATTTGTGTACATGATTTTCTATTGGCCAGATTTCGGTGTGTTAGTTGTTGGGTGAGGTCTGGCATGTCCCCTATGCGTCGTATAGAGAGCTGAACCTTTTTCCTTACCTGGTGATGCAAGTGAACTGCAAACATGCTGAACTCCTTTTTGACCACTAACTGAGGGGGGAAGGGTGTTCTTCCCATTCAACATATGGGGTGCTGCACCCCCTCCCCATTTGCTAGTTTAAATATTCTGCAAAGACGTCAGAAGTCTGCTCCAATGCATTGACTCCCTCCTTAGTCAGATGCAGTCCATCAAATTTAAAGAACTTTCACTCCCAAAACTGTTGCCAGTTCCCTTCAAATTTGTGTCCTTTTTCCTGGCACCAGTCCTTGAGCCACATGTTTAGCTCCCCTATCTCTCCTTGTCTGACCTTCCATCCCTCTGCCCCCCTCTATAGACTGGCAGGATCTCGGAGAAGGAGATGCCAGATGAAATGGATGATAGTTTGTCACCCAGCCTGGTTAGGTGTTCTTTGGTCGCCACAACTGACCAGCTGGCAAGATCATTAGTCCCTATGTGTACGAGGATGTCAGTGTTTTCTCCTGCTTCCTGAACAATTTTAGCAGTGTGGTCAGTGTCTCTCCACTGATGTACATGGGAGACATCTGACCATTACCCCTGGCTTGAGCTAGGTGTCAACTCCCCGAATCATGGAGTCTCCTGTGATCAGAAGTTTTTTGGATTTCCTTTTTGCTTTTGGTTCCCGTTTTGGGCGAGGTTTGTTGTGCTACCTTCTTTGCTACAGTGTCCTGCTCTGCAGTGTCCTCTGTCCCTTTGTTTGATTTTGGAGATAGAGGCAGATACCTGTTTATAGTTTTTATATGGTATGTGGAGGTAATATGTTGGAGAGCACCGAGTGATGGGGCACCTGATTTGCCCCTCCTAACCACCTGCCAGCCTCCTGGACCAACTACCCTCTGCGGTCGAGGTGCTTCTGTTGGATGTTGGGTTAATGACGGGTGGTTCTTACAATATACTTCCTCTTGAATATGAAATTTGAGGTGTGCAATCTCTACCCATGCTGCCTGGAGCTGAGCCCTAAGATCTCCAATGGCCCAGCATGTAGGACAATGTCCTAAATCCTGTAAAACTGCCCTTCTGAAAAGTGTTCCGCAGTACCTGCAGTTAATGATATCCATTCCAGATAAGTTGCTGGGTTTATAAGCTGGTCAGAGTAATTAGAAGGAAGAAAATGAAAGCAAAAGTTTGATTTTGGGTTTTGTTTTGTTTGTTTTTGCATAATTTGTTATAACACGTTAAATTTCTAGTGCCACTGTAAATGAGGTCACCGTGTGGATACCCTAATGATCTGCCTGTTCCGGCTTTGCCACAGGAAATGTCACGACTGTGCTACCCTATCAAAGGAGTGTAGTGTAGGGTGGTTGGGGATGGGGTTGGGTGGCTGGGCCCTTCCCCTGCTGAAAAAGAACAACCAGGATGAAAGAAACAAGGAGGTAAGAGCAGAAACAAGCAGTCAGCAACAAATGCAGTAACCCTGAAAGCTTATCCTAATGTTAGATAAAACTGTAAAACTTGTAAAGCACCACCTGTAATAATTTCACAGAAGATACACTGTACCCTGTAAGAAACACTTTGCTACAGAGGAAAAATAAAGCAGTAACAGAAGATATACCTTGCAAAAGACAATTTGAATCAGAAGATTACAGCAGTAATCTGTTAGCACACACCTGTAGGCACACCTTGTAATAATGCAGCAGAAGGTATACCCAGCAACAACAATTTGAATCAGAAAAAAATAAAGCAATAAAATGTTAGCAACAAACAGTAACAGTCCCTGTGAGTACAAAATAAAAATAACAACACACAGTAAATCTGCCTAGCCAAAAGAAGTCTTAATGCTTTCCCTTGCTCTGGTAAGGTTCTTTGCTCTATCCTTTCAAAAAACCTAGAAGGAAAGAGCTCTGGTGAAGCTAGGTGCCTTGGCCGGTGCTAAAGAAATCTGGAGGATTCCATGCAGTCCTGGATCTCTCCAGCTTGAGAGACCCACCTGGTTCAAGATAGAGTTCTTGAGGTCAGTCATTGCAACAATTCAGCCAGGTGACTTCTGGCTTCGATAGACCTGTGAGATGCAAATACAGTGGTAGTCAATTTTAAACTTCCAAACTCATGGTACCACATTAAGGTACTACAAAACAGTATTCAGATGTCATTTACCACTTCTATCACAGACAATTAGAAAACCTGCAGCTACTTCCCTAAAGAAAACAGGGTAATGCTTAAGCTAATGAAGTACTGTAGCAAGAGGGAAGTTTAGGATGGCTACCACTGTATATACAAACTGATTTTGAAGTCACACCAGAATGCTTTTAGATTTGCCATCCAAGATCAACACTTCTAGTACCCTGCTGTGTCATTTTGGTTAGCCTCTGAACTGAAGTTGTTTTTGAAAGTTCTGATGGTCATTATGACTATCCTTCGCCCAGAGAGACACCACGTTTATTCTTACCTGTGGCATCTGCTGATCCAAGCAGACTTGGAATAGTCGGCTTGATGTTCAGTCCACAGGACTTTATAGATCCTTCAGAACATGTAAGCATTATTATATGATAGGGTGAGATTGTTTCTTAGAAAAGACTGCACATGATACCTCACAAGGTTTTTCTCCTGTCTCATTGGTCTCCAGCAACAGAACAGTACCAAATGCTGATCTGACTTCTGAGGTTGATGTGCTAGTCATTTGAGTAGTGAGAGAACCATCAACATTTTTTGATGGGTTCTCTAGTAGCTCCTGCAGTATAGATCATTCTGACCACTTACGCCAGTCTGAAAGGCTAGGGAGCAGTTCTTGACCAAATCTGTGTCAAGGGGGTATGGTCCGTGGAGTAGCAAAGCCTTCAAACAGACATTCTCAAAACATGAGCTACCTTGCTTGCATTGAAGCACTGCAAGAACAGAGCTCTACAGAAGCACATAAAGGTCCAGTCAAACAATGTGGTGACCAGAACTTACATAAGCGAGAGCATGCTGAAGGAAGGCATGCATACTTCATTCTGCATTTGGCAGTAGCCTGTCTGGGGTCCCTTTCAAAGATCATATCTGATGGGACAGCCAAACTCTTAGCAGACTGGTTCAGTCTGCAATGGGTACACCTGGATGAATAGTCTGTAAACCAGGAGGAGTTTCAGTGTCTGTGACACAGATTTGGTCCCTGGAGATAGACCACTTTGCCTTCTGAGATAGTGCTTAATTCGTAAGCTCTTACAGCCAGTACAGTTGTCCAGAAGCAGAGGCAGCAGACACTGTTGTCTCTGCTGTGATCCTTTACAAGGGTGTATCTGTTCCCCACATTTCCCTTGCTTCTAATCCTTTGATCATATGGTTGTTTTATTTATATATTTAAGAGTTTTACCAGGAAAGCATACTGAGCAGAGTACCACTTGATTCCAGATGCGCCCTGGGGTGTGTGGGAGAGGGAGAAATACATAATTTAATACATTCATATGACCAGCGTTGAGAACAGCATTCTTATATACAGAGTAGTCAACAACAGAAGTAAAATGTATACAGGCGAATAGCCAGTAATACATACATTTTTGCAGAGTAACAACAGCATTCATTTACTGTATACAGAGTAGTCAACAGCAGGAATAAATATACAGATGAGATGTACAGCAGTCGACATGCCTGCTTGGGCTTCAGCAGTGCAAATTGCATGGGCAAGTAGTGGCGAAGTGTGTCTTGAATAGTGCGTTGAGGTGAGGTGTGCTGGTGGAGTGCCTAATAGTTTTATCCTCTTGGTTCCGGAGTGGCACAGAAGGATGTAGTTCTTAGACCTGGTCAGTCTACATGGAAGTATAGAAAGATAGAATTTGACAGCAGATGAGGACCACTTGGCCCACGTAGTCTGCCAGTTTCCCTACCTGATGGATAAGCTGCTGATGCTAGTTAACCAACAGCCTACTTCCTCCTACCCCCCATTAGAATTACCTTATGTCTGTCCCATGCATTCTTGAATTCCCCCACTGTTCTTGACTCCACGACCTCCTCAGGAAGGCTGTTCGAAGCATCCACAACCCTCTCCGTGAAAAAATACTTCCTCACATTACCTCTGAGCCATCCCCCCTCTATCTTCAAATTGTGCCCCCTTGTTCTTGCACATCTCTTTTTCTGAAAGATGCTACCCTCTTGGACTTTGTTGATACTCTTGAGGTACTTGAAAGTTTCTATCATGTCCCCCCTCACCTTCCTTTCCTTGAGGTTATACATATTTAAGGTCCTTTAGTCTCTCTTTTTATGTCTTCTGGTGTAGACCCTGCACCATTTTGGTTGTCCTCCTCTGGACAGCCTCCACTCTGTCTGTGTCTTTGCGGAGATGGGGTCTCCAGAACTGCACGCAGTACTCCAGATGGGGTCTCACCAGCTGTCAGTACAGAGGGATAACAACTTCCTGTTTTCTACTGTTGATGCCACTCCCTATACATCCCAGTATCCCCCAGCCCTCCTTACTACCTTCTCACACTGCTTGCCCACTTTAGGTCATCTGATATAATTACCCCCAGGTCCCTTTCCATTTTTGTTGTTGCTAGTATCTCACCCCCCATTGTGTACGCTTCCCCTGGGTTTTTGTTTCCCAGGTGCATTACCTTACACTTCTTTGCATTGAATCTGAGCTGCCATACATTTGACCATTCCTCCAACCTTGCCTAGTCCCTTCTCATCCTTTCCACCCCACCTTGTGTATCAATCCTGTTGCAGATCTTTGTGTCATCTTCAAAGAGACGTACTTTTCCTTCCAGTTGCTCTGCAGTGTCACTTATAAAGACTACCGGTCCCAGTAGTGAACCCTGTGGTACCCTGCTAGTAACCCTCCTTTTTTCACTGTGGACTCCATTTACTGTTACCCTTTGCATCCTGTTGTCCAGCCAATTCTTTTATCCAGGCTACCACCTTGGGACCCACTCCAAGGTGGCTAACTTGTATATTAATCTTTTGTGTGGGACTGTGTCAAATGCCTTGCTGAAATCTAGGTAGACCATGTCCACAGCCCTTCCCTGGTCTACTACTTTGGTCACCCAGTCAAAGAAATCAATTAGATTCATCTGACATGACCTTCCCGCTGTGAATCCATGCTGCCTTGGGTCCTGTGCCCCACTGGCCTCTAGGTACTCCACAGTTCTTTCCTTCAGAAGTGATTCCATCATTTTTCCTACCACTGAAGTTAAACTGACAGGTTTGTAGTTTCCTGCCTCTGCCCTGCTTCCACTTTTGTGAAGTGGAATCACATCCGCCCTCCTCCATTCCTCAGGTACCACCCCATCTTCCCATGATTTCTTAAAGAGAGTAGTCAGTGGTGTCACTAGTTCTACTCTTAGTTCTTTTAGAATTCTGGGATGGATCCCATCAGGCCCCATTGCTTTGTCCACCTTCAGTTTTAAGTGTTCTTTCAGAACCCTTTCTTCTGTGAATGGACTGGTATCGACCCCACTATCCAGAGTGTTTCTCTTGTTTGGTTTAGGTACCTCCCCCTCTTCTTCCTTTGTGAATACTGAGCAGAAATATTCGTCCAGTATCCCTGCTTTTTGACTGAAACCCTCTGCCCACATTCCCTCCCCTTTATTAAGCCTCAGTATCCCTCCCTTGGTCTTTCTTCACTCCCTAATGTACCTATAAAATGTTTTATTCCGTTTCTTAATAGAGTTGGCTATCTTTTCCTCAGTTTGCGCCTTTGCTATTCTGACTGCCTTCCCTGCCTCCTTCCGCTTTAACTGATAAAGTTCTCTGTCCTGCTCCTACTGTGTTTCCTTATTTCCTAAATGCTGTTCTTTTCTCCTTAACCTTCCCTGCCACCTCCTTTGAGAACTATAGTGTTTTTTCCCTTCATTTTGTTTTGTTGATTTGCTTCACACAAAGGCTTGTTGCCTCTGTGATGGCTGTTTTGATTATTCCCCATTGTTCCTCCACCCCTTCTCCTTTCCCATTTGCTAGTGTTTTTCTGAGGCATTCTATCATTTTCCCAAAGTCAGCCCTCCTAAAGTCCAGTACTCTTGCTTGTGTATGGCTTGACTCTATGGCTGTGTTTATCATGAACCACACTGTTTGGTGGTCATTTGTTCCTAGATGGCTACCCATTTCTAAATCTGAGATCCTTTCTCCATTTCCATTCGATAGTACCAGGTCTAAGATTGCTCCCTCCGGAGTGGGTTCCAATACTAGCTGTCTGAGGCATGTCCCTTGTAGGCATCAAGAATGGCCCTGCTCTTGGATGTGCCTGCAGCAAAGGTGCTGCAGTTAACATCTGGCATATTCAGGTCCCCCATCAACAATATCTCCCCTTTTTCTGCCATTCTAAGGATGCCTTCTATCATTTCCTTTTCCATTCTCTCCCCCTGAGATGGGGGTCTGTATACAACCCCCATGCAGATTGTGGTGCCATTTCCTTCTCCAGGGTGACCCACAATGCCTCATCTACTCCCTGTTTACTCTTTAGTTCTGTTGCTTTGATCCCTTCCCTTTCATAGAAAGCTCCTCCTCCTCTTTTACCCTCCCTGTCCCTCCTGTAGATTGTGTATCCTGGTATGTTGACATCCCACTCATGGTTCTCTGTGTACCATGTTTCTGTGACCGCCACAATATCCAGGCATCCCTCTTCCATCAAGGCCTCTAGTTCAGGGAGCTTGTTACACAGACTACGGGCATTGGTACTCATCACCCTTCATTTTTTGATGGCCTTACCCTTTTAGCCCCATCCCTGTCTTTACTGCCTTTGCCTTTTTTGCATTTGCACCTGTCCTGCTCCCTAATGACTTCTCTACCTTGGTGTTTACCTCGCTAATTACCGTGTTTTGTTGGGGGGGAGGCTAGGATTTCCTTGCTCCTTTTCAGTGTCTCCCCCCTTGACTAGTTTAATTGCTTGCCAGTGAAGCATTTAAACCAGTCACCTAGGACCCTGGTTCCCCCCTGGACAGATGCAGACCATTGTGCCAGTATAGGCCTGCATCCCTCCAGGTGGTTCCTCAGTTCTCAATGAAGCCAAAACCCTGAGCTCCACACCAGTTTTTCAACCATTCATTGAATCCCATGGTGCGGAGTACCCTAGCATCACCCTTGCCACAGACAGGTAGCACTTCCCAGAAGGATACTGTACGTGCTACTTGTCTAAGGCCCCTCCCCAACTCTAAAAACTCCTCTTGCACTGCTCTGATCCCATTCCCAGCCAGGTCATTTGTCCCTAGGTGGACAATGACATCCAGCTCCCTCCCTCATGCAGCTGCTCCCGAGATCCTGAGGATTCGCTTCCTGTCCCTCCAAGCCATGGCGCCAGGCAGGCACCTTGCCTCCCTCTCCCCTTCCTCCCCCACTTCTAGCCCTTTAATGATTGAGTCCCCCCACCAGGAATGGTTTCCTTCCCCTGTGGGGTCCCATGCCACCCTCCTGTGGGTCTTCTTTGTGGAGGTTCCCAGCATCCTCCTTGGTCTCCACTGCAAGTGCCTCCATAGAGGAACCGCTCTCCACCAGAACAGCGTATGAATTATGGAGAGGTACAGCTGGAGGGATGCACCTCTGTTCCACCACCCTCTCCCTTCCTGAGCCCACCTTGGTCCAACCACTCCTCTTTCTTGGCAACCTCTGAGATAGTTGCGGTGGCCCTGGTGGTCCCTGGGTGGGGGAGGAGGTTTTACGAATCCTAGCAAAGTCAGCCTGGAGACGGGCAACCTCCTTCCTCAGATCAGAGAGGTGCCTGCAAACAGGGCTGCATCGCAGCCTTCAGAATGTCTCCTGGAACACTGCCACTTAACAGCCATTGCCCTACACCACTCCCATCATGTCTTGTTTTGTGTCCCCTCTCCTGCTGCTTTGTATGTTTACTCTCTCCTTCCTCTATTTATTTTTCCACCTTCTTTCCTACTGCCTGTGTGCCCTTACAACTCTCGCCCTTCCTGTTCTGGGACAGGAACTTCCTGTATTCTTCAGTAGTCTCCTTCTTCCTTGCTCAGAGTCGGACCTCCAGCAGCTAGGGGGGAAGAAAGAGCTACTGTTTTCCTTCAAGGTTGATGAAACCAATGTGTCTCAGTGATCCTTCCCTTCCTACTGCCAAACAGGAAGTTCCTGTTGTCCATCAAATCCAGTGGCTATAAAAGTAGAACTGGCTTAGGGTGGAGGGGTAGAAGGGAGGGCAATTAGTAAGAAAAGTTGTAGCTTTTTAGTCAGCTGCTTCTTGCTCTGAAAGCAAGATTCCTTCTGCCAAAAGCTAGCAGCAGGAAACTGTAATTGGAGACACCCGCTTTACACCCCCATTAACTTCTCTCCTCCTGATTTAGCAAACTAAGTTGATACAGTCCCCTTTCCTAACACAGAAACACACACTGACTTTTTTTTTTCCCTAAATAAGACCCCTTCCAGCTCCCGCAGGAGCAGCACATTCTGCTTCAGGGTTCAATTTCCTATACCAGTCTGGCTCAGTTATGGCTGACAGATTGGCTCCTGAGAGACGGATGCTTCTTTGAGGGGGTCATTTGGAAAATGTTGTGGATATTCTTATTAACACAGTCCTTAAAGCACTATACGAGTCCTTAAAGCACTTCATTTGAGCCTCTATCACAAGTAACAGAAAACATCCTTCCATTAAGACAAGTTTACTAGTCTAAATCTGCTCAGCTAGACAAAAAAGGGCAGCATGCACTCTCATGCAGGGAACCATATTTTATTTTCCACAAGGATAAATAGTACTCTCTTTCCTCTTGAAGGTTCCTACATCCAGAAATCTGACAGTTTGTACTGTTAGGCACAGCTAACAGGGCCAGAAAACTTCCAAAGCGACCTTAGCTAGATCGGTCAGAACCTGCATAGCAGGGACCGGTGTGGTGCCAAAATTGAAGCCACCAACTTTGACCAAAGTGCATTTGATCAAAGCTGTGGCAGAGGCCTCAGTGGCTGATGTGTGTAAGGCAGGTACCTGGACTTCTTCGCACACCTTCACAAAACACTATTGACTGGACACTGCTAACTTTCTGACAAAAGGTGCGTCAAGTGGTTGTGAGGTCATGGTTCAAATGGAAAGAATATTCTGACCCACCCCTCTAGAATACATTTTGTTGGGTACTGCTTATTAAAATATTAGCAGTAAATGAACGGTCAGTTACAATGTGAAAAAACACTGAAAGAAGACATTTTATTAGACGTATTAGACATTAAGATGCCTGTGTTTAGTATTTTCATTTTGATTTAGTTCCAGTGTTGTCACTGGGACCCACCCTATAGTATGTTAATCTGTAGAGAGTATTCTGCAGCAGATGTTTGGATTGAATTCAGTTATTGTCTATCAGTTAAATTTGATGTTATTGTTTTAGGCACATATTTGTTTAGTGTATTGTTCATATATTCAGAGATTCTCTGGAGCAGTTCATTTATGGGAGCTGCTGTTGCAGAATTTATGATTGCCAAAGTTCCGTAGCCATAGACTGTTTGACACAGATTACAGATTATTTTATTGAGACATAAAAAAATTACAGAGCCCCATTGCTGCCGCGCATGTCCGAGACAGAACTGTGATTTAATTTTATCTTCTCACCCTAGAGATTCTTCAGTATGCTTGACTATAGCAGTATTGCCAGCTGGATTCAGCTGCCCCAGAGGTGGTGCTTATGCTAATGATGGCTGGGCATTAGCCAATCAGAAAGTGTTAGGAGACTGCTGCTTGTAGGTGCTGCTCTTAGTGAGTCAGATTCATTTCTCTGCCCTCTGAAACAAGTTGGCCCTGGAGTACTCCCAATTTCTCATCGCTTGAAGAAATTTATTTTCATTAAGGCCATTTTGTTTCTGTAGTTTTTGATGCCTTTAGTGTTTTTTTTAGTGATTTTTCACTATTTTTGTTGTTTTTCCTCGGTTCCCTGAAACTGAGAAATCTTCCCCTAATAGGGGTTTTCACCACAGTTATCATGCTTTATTTCTGACTAGAAAATGACTTTCTGTGGTAAAAATGTTCTCTTTTTGATATTTTAACTTCAGTATTCTATCAGTTCCCTTGTTTTTGAGGGAACCGCATTTAGCTTTAACTTTTCTATTACATTTTGTCATTTTGGAAACAACTCTCACGGTTCCATTGCGCTTGGGAACCGACCACAAATTTTATTTCCTATTGGGAACCAAATATTTAGTCTTCTGACAACTTTGGTATGTCAGATAGACCTAAAAAGAGAACTGGACCTACAGGTTTTAATAATTACATTAAGTGTTTTAAAATTGTGGCCAAGACAGACAACCATGATCTTTAAATTGTTTGGGTCCAAATCATAACTGTGAACTATATTTATTTATTTATTTAAACATTTGGTGACCGTGAAAGGCGTACTGAGCTGAGGCTGATTTCCAGATGCGACCCGGGGGACAGGGAACGTAGGAACAAAGTATACAATACAATAGTAAGCTTAATTACATAATTGGGAGCATAGTAATACATTAACATATTAATATAACAAATACCATACTATAGTTCATGAGTCTAATACAGCAAGCAGGCTTCGCCAATAGTAGAGGAAACAAGGTTGAGGAGTGTAAATGGGAGCAAGAAATACAGTAAATTTTGCTCTAAAACAGTTAAGAAAAAGCAAAAAGATTAGAGATTATGGCTTCTCAGTCTGCCTCCCACTCTAATAAGCCTTTTGAAGAGAGGTCCTTCTCTCAACATATATCTAAAGATAGGTCCTCTAAGGACCCCTAGAAAATAAGTCTAACAAAAATAACTCAAGCTAAGTCAAACAAAAGAGACATTCTGGGCAGATTTCTGATTCAGTGCCTGCCAAAAAGAAACAAAAAGAAAAACATAACACTGCCCCTCCTGCCGAAGAGCAAAGGGAGACGCCAGTGACACAACAAAATATGCCTTCTCCTGAGGAGTTGGCAAAGGCTTCATAACTTTATCAAACCTTTCAAGCTATGGGCAATTTATTTGGTGCCCCAGTTAAATTTGGAGAAGCAGTGGGAGCAACTTGAGAGCCATAACATAGGCAACAAGCCTTTGTGTGAAGCAAGTTAACAAGGCAAAAAGAAAGAAAAAAAACATTATGGTTTTCTAAAGAACTGGTAGGGAAGGTTAGAGAAAATAAATGGCATTCAAAAAGTACAAGGAGGACTTCGGTGACGTCAGCGAACTAATGGCTGCTTAGCCTTAGTGCTCCGCTCCCCAGCCGACAGTAATCCGAATGAATCGCCTAATACCAGGATATCTTCCCCTGCAAAACAGAAGAGAAATAAACCGGGGAAACTCCTGTCTACTCCGACACAAAAATTGAAAGATTTGATTCAGAATGAGAGAGCGGAAGGCTTGGAAACCCGGGATGCAACGGCGGGCCTACTGCAGCCTGGCCCGCATGGCGAAGAAACCCACTCCGACCTCACTACGACAATCCGGCAAATGGCTCACACGGTCTCAAAGATCAACTGGACTTTGACCAATCTCAAAGCTGATATTAATAGCATCAGCCACAAAATGGAGCAGTTAGAGCTGTGCACATCACAAATCTCCGAGCAGTCTGACAGGCAAGACAGGTTTCACGAGCTCACTCACCATCTGGATGACCTGGAGGGCAGAAGCAGGAGGCAGAGAACATAAGGATCTATGGGGTTCCCGAGGGTTCGGAAGACAAATACCCGAATGTAATCGAATTTGTGCAAAAATTTCTTGTGGACCTCCTTGATCTTCCTCCAGAGTTCGATCTGTATATGGACCGTGTGCATAGATCCCTCGGACCCAAGCCCCGGAATGTGGATGTGAGACCCCGTTCCATTATAGCCAAACTAACCCTGTACAGAGCCAAGGAAGAGCAGTTACAGAAAGCTTGGCAGCAAGGTACCTTAACATTCTCCGGTCACCGAATCACCATTGACAATGACCATACTGCAGCAGTGCAAGACGCCAGAAGAACCCTGTGGCCAATTTTAAAACAGCTTTGGGCGAAAAACCTCAAAGCCCAAATTCTCCACCCTTCAAGGCTTAAGGTCTTCACTGAAAATGGACCCCAAATCTTTCAGGACTTGTTAGCAGCCTCTTCATATCTTGAGACCCTAGGAATTGCCACACTTCCCCTCTTCAAGGAGAAATTAGAAAGGGACTTACTCGCCTCTGCCTGGTCCATTGCGCGAAAGGGAACCTCTCATCCTGGATCCTCTCAGACGAACCTCCGCGCAGATGTCTCCACTTTACTCCAACATTACGGTGATGCAGCCATGATAAACAAGAAGGCCATGCACCTGCAAGATGAGGCTGAGGGACCCTCTCAAAATGATGACCCTCAATCTGAAATGGAGACCTGATCAAAGCTTCAGTAGAATCTATTTTGTATAGGGCATACTTGTTCTTTGGGACTCCTGCTCACCTCCTCCCTTTCCTCAGCAGGTCTCTCTGTCTCTGGTCAGCTCGTTCAGGTCACTTGGGGTAGCCCTGCCAGCTTATTCCATATTGTGGCTGTGCAGTAGTCTCCCTATCAATGCCCTGTGAGTATAATTTTGATCTACTTTAGTTCGACCTGCCTGGCCTGTGTTGGAGTTTCGGGGAAGGGGGGGGGAATCAGACGTCCTCCTGGTTGATGCCATGTGGAGAGGTGCTCACCAGAGATTTTCTTCTGATCTCTTTGATGCTCTTCCTCTCCTGCTGGTGATTGTCCCTAGCCTACCAGGGTGACGGAAACCGGCAGGGCATCCTGGCAACACAATAAGACTTGATGCCCATTCACTAATGTGACCACAAGTTACATTCAGGCACAGGCAAGTACTTATCTGCCTTCACTCGCTCCTTATAGGGAAGGTGTTGAAGCCACTTATGTTTACTTGGGGTTCCACACTATCTCCAGATCACGGGGGCCCTTTTGGATGGGTGGGGTACTCCCCCAGCATGATAATTAGGGTTCCTCAGATGATTGTTGGGGTCTCCTTGATTAATTGTTATAAACTCCTGATACCCTTCTGTTTGCTCTATGTCACCTAATTCTATGGTTTAACTCTTTTTCCCTCTCTCACAGATGGACTAAACTATAAGGACTAGATGTTTATTTTTTGCTAAGGTAGCCATTATTATGTGATCTTATTAGTTCCCATCCACTTATTTGGGCAGGGAGGAGCTGTTTATATGACCACCAAAGTTTATTCATATTACTAATTAGGATGTGCCCCCTAGTGGTGCAGGGTCTGCACTGGAAGACGTATGAAGAGAGACTAAAGGAGCTTAATATGTATAGCCTCGAGGAAAGGAGGGAGGGGGAGACATGATAGAAACATTCAAGTACCTCAAGGGAATCAAAGTCCAAGAGGGTAGCATCTTTCAAAAAAAGAGGTGTGCAAGAACAAGGGGGCACAATTTGAAGATGGGGGTGGCTCAGAGGTAATGTAAGGAAGTATTTTTTCACAGAGAGGGTTGTGGATGCATTGAACAGCCTCCGAGGAGGTTGTGGAGTCAAAACAGTGGTTGAATGCAAGCATGCATGGGACAGCCATAAGGCAGGTCTAGGGGTGGGGTAGAAAGAAGTAGGCTGCTGGTTAACTAGGATCTGCAGCTTATCCATTAGGTAGGGAAATGGGCAGACTGGGTGGGCCAAGCGGTCCTTATCTGCCGTCAAATTCTATGTTTCTGTGTTTCTAGTGGTCGCTATAGGTGCTTGTTTTTATTTAAAGTACTTGCTCCCTTAGACATTGTTCAATGATTGCAGTCAACTAAGTTGTTTTTACTGGTGATTCTTTGTACTTGCATTTCAGATGGGTCAGCTTGGGTGGAGGTCACCACAAAATATGGTTACGTCTGACCATAGGGCAAGCTCTATATGGGATTTTTCCCAAGAGCTCGAGGGCTATCTCCTCTGTTTCTGGGGTGCCCTCCTTTTTTGCATAATTGCAGTTGCCCTATAGCTGGATAACATCCCCAGCTGCCCCTTGGAAGTCTTTCCGCACTTATATGGAGGAGGAGGCATCGGGGCCTAATAACCCTCTATTCCTCCACCTCTTTTATGCTTCTGGCCTCACTTTGCACCTGGCCAGTGTACAAAGTTTTTGCCCTTCACAGGGTTTTTATGTACTCCTTAAAGCTAATCACTCTGTTGGAATTAGCTATAGTTTTTGATAGGTTACTTGTTTAAGCCCGCGGGTTTTTGTTATGGGCTACTGGTTAGATAAATTAATCTCAAAACCCCCTTGTCAGGGGAAGTATTTTTGGAAGGTAATAAGCAGTCACAAGGCTTTAACAAATCAGATAGAGGTTACAGTGCAGATGCAGTGTGCTAAATGGTTTAATATACCAGATTTATATCTGTTTGATAAATGGCTCACAAACACCTGAAGGTGTACTCATTGAATGTGAATGGTCTGAGTAGCCCAATAAAGAGGTCTAGAATTATTTTGCTAGTGAAGAAATCTACTGCTGAAATTGTTTATATGCAGGAAACCCATTTGACTTCTGTGGAGCATGGGAAGCTCCAGGGAAGGGGCTAAGCACAGGTCTTTTCATCGGCAATGCCTGGTGGCAGGAGAAGGGGGGTCGCCACACTAATCTCAGCACACACTCCCTTCTGGAAAGTGAGGGAATGGGCAGATCTGGCCGGTCAGTTAGTAATAGTCCAAGGGACTTTACATGAACAAGAAGTGACCCTGGCCAATATCTATCTCCCACCGGCCTCAAACTCTCCCACAATCCGTTTCCTGCTGGACAAGGTGATTGAGATGACCAGGGGGACTCTAATTCTAGCAGGGGATTTTAATATTGCCCCAAGCCCATCCTTAGACACCACTAGGATTCAGGGTGGCAGGCAGCAGGCCTCACACAAATTTTTTAAACAATTCGTGGGGGAGGTGGGGTGGCTAGATGTATGGCGATCCTTGCATCCTAGGGATAGGGGGTATTCCTACTACTCTGAGGTCCATGGGACCTATACAAGAATAGATCACTGCTATACACAGAGGGAAAACCTCGGCTCACTGATTGACGCAACACTGGGCATTATAGCACACTCAGACCACGCACCACTAATTACCACATGGGATCTGGGTTTAGAGGAACTCAGTACCAGATGGAGATTTAACCCATCCCATATGAAAAGTGAATGGTTCGGGGATTTTCTCAGTGAGAAAATCATGGAAATTATTCAGGACAACTCTTCCCAAGAAATCCCGTCTACCATTCAGTGGGATACCCTGAAGGCAGTCCTGAGGGGTCACCTAGTAAAACATACAGCCACATTAGCGAAGGAACAGAAAGAAAGACACACAGCTTGAACAGACACTGCAGTTGCTACAGCTAGCACATCAGCAAGGCGACCATATGGTTTTCGCTCAGATTAAGCAAACGAAGAAGGACTTAGACGCTTTATGCCTCCAACAAACGGAAGTGGCATTGGCATACCTACGTCAGAGATATGGCGAGATTGGACCCTCGAGCCTCTCGCCTTTTGGCATATCGTCTGCATCAACAACGTAAAATGTCCACCATCGCAGTAATAAAGGACCCCAATACAGGATTATACCATACCAAGCTTAAAAATATATCTAAGTTTTTTGGAAATTGTAATTTATCCTCCTCCCTCAGCCTGCCTCCTCTGACACTTCGGCGATGACCCGCGAACATCCCACTACCCGCAACCCTACACGTACAGTCCACAGGCCCCCATGGAGCCGCGGCTTACCCCCCGGACGGGGACGAGGTAGGGGACAACCCCCGTAACTTAGTGTTTCATCGGCCCCGTGGACTGTCGAGTGGGCGCGGGCAAATCACGGCACGCCCCGGTCCTCGCTTCCGGGACGAGGCAGGCTCTTTTCCCGTTTTTCTCCCTCCCCGAGCAGACTGCGATCCCCTGACGTCATGACGCATACGTCGACGTCCGCTCTGCTCAACGGCCACCCAGCCAATCCCTGCAAGGACTTGCACTTCCTCGAGCCTCCGCTCGGGGTCGCACAAGTGCCGGAATGCGGCCAAATCCCACCCCGGAGTAGGCGAGCTGTCGTCGGACGCTCAAGCCTAGCTCCCTCCGGCCGACCCACCGGCTACCCGAGTCCGCCTCGGATCCGGCCGCCGGCGTGGAGCGAGGTGTGGTGCTCAACGCCTCAGCCCTCTGCGCCACCGGGCCGGCTCGTCTTTAAGTTTTTTGTCAATATTTTAGAGCCCTCTACACTACAGACCACATGACAGACCCCACACTGACCAACACCTTTTTATCGGCCCTAGGTTTACCCAGACTTAATCTTGATCAGCAAAACAGCTTAACGATGCTGATTAACCCAGAATAGCTGATGCTGGCCATCTCTGGGTCCAAAACTCAAAAAAACCCTGGTCCAGATGGATACAAGGCAGAGTTCTACAAGGGCACAACACAGTTAATTAACAAACTCCTCTTGGGTGCCTTTAACGAGGTTCTCTCAGGGGAAACCCTTCCCCCACAGCTGGGCATATGCAACAATTTCACTCATCCCCAAACCGGATAAGGACCTTTTACAGTGTGGCTCATATAGACCAATCTCGGTGCTTAATACGGACTATAAATATTTTATGTCTGTTCTGGCCCGAAGGGTGGATAGGATCCTACCCACTCTGATAGACCTGGATCAAACAGGCTTTGTAAGCTCTAGATCAACCTCGGACAACACCCGCAGAGCCTTGCACCTGGTGCATGAAATGCAATCCCGGGATGATCCATCGGTCCTTCTCAGCCTAGATGCTGAGAAGGCCTTCGACCGGGTATCATGGCACTTTCTTTTTGCCACTATGACAGTGATGGGGTTTCCGACTCCTTTTGTGGCCACACTCCGGAATATACACTCCTCCCCACGGGCCTGCGTTAAAACTTCAGGTCATCATTCTGAGTACTTCCTTCTCTTCAGGGGAACACGACAGGGGTGCCCTTGTCCCCCGGTCTTTTTGCTATTTTTATTGAGCCCTTGACCCAGGCAATTAGGTTAGCACCTGGGATATCAGGCGTAAGTATAGATGGACACAGAACAATCGGATAGCCCCTATGGATAACGTCGTATTATTCCTCACTAATCCTCCACAGTCTATCCTTATGGTCTTCCAAATTCTGGAGGAATTTGGAGCACACTCAGGCTATAGGCTTAACACTAGTAAGGCTGACGTCCTTACCTTTCACTACATGCCCCCGGAGTCACTAAAGGAAAACTACCCATTTCGATGGGGACTCTCCAAGATGAAATACTTAGGAATACATCTTTCCCACAGAGCAGAAGATGCTCTGAGTAACAACTATCGTCCCTTCACGGCACAGATGAAGCAAGACCTTGGTAGATGGAATGTCCTTCCAGTAAATATGATTCAGCGAATTGACGTAGTGAGAATGGTGATTCTCCCAAGGGCCTTTTACCTCTTTCAAAACGTCCCACTTAATCTACCGAATAACCTATTCAGTGTTTGGAATAAGGTCATTTCAGAGTTCATTTGGGCAGGAAGACATCCCAGAATCAAAATGAAGACTCTCTTTCTTCCTAAAATGCAAGGAGGACTAGCACTCCCAAATCTTAAATTGTACTACTGGGCCTTGCATCTGTCATTCATACTCCAACGCTTGGCCGGATTATCCCTGGCCCGCTGGAGGGAGATTGAGGAAAGTGTATTACCAACTGACTCAAAACCCTTGGATCATACACCAGATCAGGGCCTTGTACACAGTGCGTAAATCTCTGGGGATTATCCCTTTTTTGGTGTTGCTCTGCCAGATAGATTTGCTGGAAAATCTCCCCCCAGCTGTAACTGACCACACATTTCATAATTGGAGACATACCCACCTTACAGAACTCTCACAGCTCCACATGGGACCCTTTTTTAAGGAATTTGGGGAAATCAGGTGAGAATTTCATCTCCGTCAATCGGATTTCTTCCGCTGCCTACAATTACGACATTATTTTGAGGCTCTCCCCCTGGCTGTCCGCACTTTAGGGGAATACCCACATATGATCCATCTACTTCAACAAACATTAAAATCCCAAAAGTTATCACATCCCATCTCAACCCTATATAAATCCCTGATGGAAGCAACAGGCGGAAACACAATGGCATTAAGGGAGAAATGGAGTAATGAGTTTGATACCCAAATAACACCACAACAGTGGGGCACAATATGCCATACCACATCGAGAATTACCTACTCACATGCATGGAGACTGTTCTCATGGCAACTGCTAGTAAGATTTTTCCGTACTCCAGCAATAACCTCACACTTTTGTGAATCAGGCTCCACAACCTGTTGGCGCCAAAGTGGAGAGGCTAATGCCCATCATTCCCATATCCTGTGGTCTTGCTCAAAGCTACAGCCCTTTTTACAGGGCTTATTTGAGGACTTCAAGGAACTCTTTGGGCATAGGCCTCCCCTTACAGGGGAATTCTTTATCTTGCATGTCTTTCCTCATGAGTTGCGAGACCCCCATTGCCAGTATCTGCTGGGAATTTGCCTCTTAGCAGCGAAGAAGGCCATCACTAAGCACTGGCTAACAACATTGATACCTATACTCTCAGACTGGAGGGAGATAGTTAACTTTAGATATAGATCTGAGAGAATATCACATAATTTAAATGATAAAGCAGAACTGTGCTCTCTAAAGTGGAGAAGATGGATAGTGCATATTATGACGAAAGACCCACACTTTATACCCTAGTAACTCTTATTACCTACTAATAAGGTCAGACCTACCATATCAGGCATAGGATCCAATTCTCAAGATATAAGGATACTGTCATAATATGGTACACGATTCACTACTAGGGGACAGGGGAAAGTATTCCTGAAACTATACACCAGGGGAGTTGGAGTTAGAGAGGGACGTGAGGGAAGGGCTAGAGGAAGAAAAATCTTGGAGAGACATAAAGGGTGTTAATCGAAAAGGGCAGACTAGACCTGGAAAAAGGCTTGAATACCTCTGGTAAGATAATGTTATTTAACTGATGTATGGTATAATAACTCTATATGAACTGTAACCCTGTATAAATAATGCTTTGTAAAGATGTGCAGTGTGACTGTAAAATGATAAAATCTTTAATAAAGACTATATTTGACAAAAAAAAGTACAAGGAAACACAGAAGGGGGAAGACAGGGAACTGTGTCAGGTAAAGCAGAGGGAGGTGGGGAAAGTTGTCAGAAGCGCAAAGGAGCAAACAGAAGAAATGCTAGCCCAAACAGTAAAGGAAGGAGATAAAACCTTTTTCGGATTAGTGAAAGAAAAAAGACCAAGGGAGGGATAGTGAGGCTAAGCAAAGGGGGGGGAGGGAGTGGGTAGACGGGGACTTAGAAAAAACTGAGATCTTGAACGAATACTCTGCTTAGTATTCACAAAGAAAAAGGAGGGGGAGGGACAGAAATTAGGCAGTAAAAACACACAGGGAAGAGGGGTGGATGGACACCAGTCCATTCACGGAAGAGAGAGAGTACTAAAAGAACTCTTGAAATTGAAGGTGGACAAGACAATGGGGCCAGATGGGATACATCCCAGAATACTAAAGGAACTCAGAGAGGTGCTGGGGACACCACTGACAGCCCTGATCAACAGATCACTGGAGGAGGGAGTGGTGCCAAAGGACTGGAGGAGGGCAAACATGATACCCCTTCACAAAAGTGGGAGCAAGGTAGAAGTGGGAAACTATAGACTGGTCAGTTTGACCTCAGTAGTAGGGAAGATGATAGAATCTGTGTTGAAGGAAAGGATTGTAGAATATCTAGTGGCTAGTGGGGCACAAGACCCATGGCAGTATGGATTCAGAGCAGGAAGGTCCTGTCAAACAAATCTGATAGATTTCTTTAACTGGGTGACAAGGGTAGTAGATCCGGTAGGGGTGGTAGATATGGCCTACCTAGACTTTAGTAAGGCATTTGACAAAGTCCCACACAAGAGGTTAGTAAAAAGGTTGGACAATCTGGAAGCGGGTCCCAAGGTGGTAAACTGGATCAGAAAATGGCTTAGCAATAGGACACAGAGGGTGGTGGTAAATGGAGTTCAATCAGAGGAGGGGGGCGTGAACATGTGGGGTGCCACAGGGGTCAGTCCTCTTTAATGTCTTTATAAGTGACAATAAAGAGGGACTGGAAGGAAAGGTATGCCTCTTTGCAGATGACACTAAGATCTGCAATAGGGGTTGATACGGGGAGATGAGAAGAGACTTGGGCAAGTTGGAGGAGTGGTCAAGACTGTGGCAGCTCCAATTAGTACAAAGAAGTGTAAAATCATGCACTTAGGTAACAGAAACCCGGGGTACTAGCAACAACCAAACTGGAAAGGAACCTGGGGGTGGTCATAACAGATGACCTAAGGGTAGCCAAACAATGTGAGAAGGCAGTAAGGAAAGCTAGTGGGATGCTGGGGTGCATAGGAAGAGGTATCACCAGTAGAAAACAAGAGGTGGAGATGCCATTGTACAGACAGTTGGTGAGACCTCATATGAAGTATTATGTGCAGTTCTGGAGACTGCATATCTGGAAGTACATAGACAGGGAAGAGGCAGTCCAGAAGAGGGCAGCAAAAATGGTGCAGGGACTGTACCAGAAACCATACGAGGAGAGACTGAGGGCTCTCAATATGTATACACTGGAGGAAAAGGATGGGGGGAATATGATAGAAACTTTCAAGTACCTCAAGGGGATTAACACAGTTCAGAAGAGCAGCATCTTTCAGAAAAGGAGATGAGCAAGAACAAGGAGTCACAACATGAGGCTAAAGGGGGGAAGACTCCGGGGCAACATGAAGAAGTATTTTTGCACAGAAAGGGTGGTGGATGCACGGAACAGCCTCCTTGAGGATGTTGTAGGAGCAAAAACAATAGGTAAATTCAAGAATGCTTGGGACAGACAAAATGCAACCCTAGTGGTAGGAAGAAGAAGGTAAGCTACAGATCATATAGGATCTGGAGTGTATACAGTAGTTAGGGAAATGGGCAGACTAAGTGGGCCGAGCAGTCCTTATCTGCCGTCAAATTCTGTGTTTCTATGTCCTTCCATGCCTCCCACTGACCCTGACCAAGGCCAGGGGGTTTTATTATGAGGAAGGCAATGATGATGAGGAGGAGGGCGTAGAACCTGATGTGTCTCCTGACCAGGAATTGGGCTCACCTTCACATGGTCAGGAGGATTTTTCCTCCCATTAGACATTTGTGCAGCAGATGGTGGACACACTGGACCTCTCCATACAGGTTACTAGAGAGGAGGATAAGGAGGAAGACTTTCTGGACATGATGAATCTCCCTCCTCCTAAGAAGCTGCTTTTTCCAGTTCATAAGTCCCTTCGCAGGGCAACTTTCAAACTGCTCCAGAATCCCACCTCCATTCTTGGGGTGGATAAGAAAGTAGAGAAGAAATACCAGCTAGACAAAACTAATGCTGAGTACCTCTACACTAATCCCGACCATGAAGGCATGGCAAAGGCTGCAGCCTGTGACAAGGCTAAAGTGCCTCTTCTCAGCCTCCTACTAAAGAGTCCAGAAAACTGGGCACCATGGGCAAGAAGTCTTATACTACAGACTCTCTGCTGCTTTGCCTGTCTACGTTCATGGCATATACAGCTCAGTACCAAAAGGCTTTGTGGAACTCAGTCCTGGCTATTAGCCAGAAGGCTCCTGACAGTATTGCTCAGGACCTAGTGGAAACTGTCAAAACCACCGTGGATGCCACAAAGTACCAGTCGCATATGGCAGTGGATGACAGTGACACTGCCTACAAATTTATGGCCCAAGCCATTTCCCTCAGAAACTTTGTTTGGTTAAGAACTACCAACCTCTCTCAAGATACTCAAACTAAAGCTATGGATTTCCCCTGTAAAAACAGTTCTCTCTTTGGGCACAAAACAGAGGCATACATAAAAAAGCTGG
This sequence comes from Neoceratodus forsteri, assembly GCA_016271365.2. Taxonomy (NCBI): domain Eukaryota; kingdom Metazoa; phylum Chordata; order Ceratodontiformes; family Ceratodontidae; genus Neoceratodus; species Neoceratodus forsteri. Next base: position 353,112,540 of record CM057454.1, on the reverse strand, counting down.
AGGAATACAAAACCACCTACAGTAGTAATGCAGCTAAAAAGAAAGCCTCCACTTCTTATAGGCCCCAGGGAAGAGGAGGCAGGAGTTACTTCCCCAGGGCCTTTTATCCCATGCCCATAGATTACTCCCAAATGAGAGGGTACTTCAGAGGAAGACGTAGAAGGGCTCAAAAGCTTACTGACCCTGTCCCCTCGCCTAAAGCCCAGTCCAAACACAACCCCTGACAGGAATGCCCTGGTTGCCTCCTCTCCCAGTAGGAGAAAGGCTGAGCTACTGCCTCCATCAGTGGCAAACCATCACCACAGACAAGCGGGCGCTGGAGGTGGTGGGTCAGGGGCTCGCCCTGGAGTTCAAGAAATTCTCCACACAGCAGGGAAACGGGAATTTCAAGCCTCTAACGCCCACAGAAAAGATTCTGTTGGAGTCTGATCTCTTCTGCTAGTAAATGCAGTAGAAAGAGTGCCCCATTCCCAGTGGGGAAAGGGCCTCTTTTCAAGGTGCTTTCTCACCGGAAAGAAAAATAGGGACTGTCAACCAATTTTAGACCTCAGGTACTTAAACACCTGCTAAATCACAAATTCAAAATGATCACTCCATCAGTAGTGATCCCCTCCTTACAACAGGGAGACTGGCTAGCCTTTCTGGACCTCAGAGAATGTCATCGAGGCACAAGTCAGGAAGCATAGGAAGGAAGATGAGGAGCTGTTATAGAAATTCGCAAGTAACATTTTATGACCATCAATAAAAATTAAAAATGTTCAGTGTAACAAAAAGCAGTACAAACGGAGAAAACAGTCTTTCATCTGAGGGTTTCTGTTCAATTCCAAATCTCAGTCTCTGTCTCTCACTCTAGCAAAAGTATTACTGCTCTTTTTATAAGTCTTTGCCTGGGAACTCTTAAAGGAGACATCCTGTTTTTCACAAAATGTTCTTGTCAGTTTCTTTGCAGGTGCAAGCCTGTAAATAGAACAGGGTCCCAAGCTGGCCTCCTGCTGACAGCTCTCCAAAAGAGTTTGTAAACAAGCTTGAGAGGAGCTCAAACTGCATCTCAGGTTAATCCCCTAAATTCAAATAGCTTTTTGCAATCATTTCAACAGCATACATACAGTTTCAAACAAAGGGATGCCAGTATCACTTAGTTTCACACAAAGATTCATGTATATTTTTATGACCGCAGATATGCAAGGGGGAAGAAAAGACAAAGGCCTGGATATTCAGACTGCGTCCGGCAATGGCGCAAGCGTGGGCGTAGCGCAGCTGGGCTGCACCGGGGCCAGGACCAGGTGACATTCAACTGTGATGCACCATGGCGCAGCACCATTTAAGGCATGTACGGACTGCGCCTGGTATAAACCACAGATAAGAACACTAGGATGCACCAGCAAATCGCAGTTGCACTGGATGCAGCACCCGCGATATTTAGAAGAGGGCATGCAAATGAGGCCATTATATATGCATGGCGCAACTGGGGCCATTAACATGTCATTATGGCCCCATTTGCATGCCTTGCACAGGGCAGCCCAGCAAAGTGCGCCTGGCGCCCTGCACAGAATGACGTGTGGCCTGAGGTGGTCCCGGGGCATCCCCTGCCCCGTAGCCACGATCATGGGTAAGTATATATCAGACACATTCCCTGGTAGTCTAGTGGTACCCCAACCCTCCCATAGCCCCGATCGGTGGTGAAATGAGACAGACAGTCCCTGGTGGTGTAGTGGTACCCCCACCCTCCCATAACCGCGATCGATGGTAGAATGTAATAAAGACAATCCCTGGTAGTCCAGTGGTTCCCCCCCCTCTCTCCCCAGAGCCGCGATCGCCGGTACAGTGCAATACCTAAACTCCCTGGTAGTCTAGTGGCCCCCAACCCCTAGCCCCAATCGCCAATATAATGAAACAGTGCACCCCCTGGCAGTCTAGTGGCCTCTACCCCACCTGTAACTCCCCGATCGTGGGTAGCCCCAACAAAACCTACTCCTTGGTGGTCCAGTGGAACCCCACCTCCCACCCACAGGACCCTTTGCCCACCTAGCTCCCCAACTCCCGTCATCAGCGGGCATCTGCAACCACCCATACGCCCGTCCTGCCACCAAATGACTTGATTACAGTATGGGTTTGTAGGGACATACTAGACAGCCACAAATATGTGAATGAACTCATTCACATGTTTGTGGTTGTCCATACTGTATGCCCTGCAGGCCCATTGGTCGACAGTGTGGACCAATGGGGCTTACAGCCCATACTGTAATCTGTCATTCGGCAGGCGGTATGGGGGCGGGTGCAGTGCTTAATTATACCGCAATCGGGCCAGGGGCGGACCAATTAGACTACCAGGAGTGTAATGTGATTACATTGTACTGGCGATCGCGGCTCTGGGGAGGGAGGGGGAACCACTGGAGTACCAGAGATTGTCTTTATTACAGTCTACCGGCGATCGCGCCATGGGAGGGTGGGGGGTACCACTAGACTACCAGGGATTGTCTGTCTTTCATTTTACCGGTGTTCAGGGCTATGGGGAGGGAAAGGGGTACCACTAGACTACCAGGGCCCCATATGGGTGCTTGTGGATGGTGTTCTGGGTGGGCTAGTGGCCACCCACGGCTGGTGGCTTCTGTGTTGCACCCTGCAGTACAGCAGCCCGCCTGTGGGTGCCAGGAGTTGTTCCTCCTTTTCATGGGCTCAACTTGTGCCCCCCTATGCAGCACAATGTGGGGTTGTGCCAGCATATCGTTGCACATCCGGGCTGAATATCGGATGTGCCGTGATATGCATGGACACGCCCTGCATTTGCGCGCCGACATTACCATTGCGCCCCGGTGCATTGGGATTTGCGCTGCACCTGGCAGCCTTTTGAATATCACACTGGGGCCCAGTGCGGGGTTGCACCGGTGCAGCCCCTTTGAATATCCGGGCCAGAAACGGCAAGTGAAGCCAGAGAGATACCGAGAGGTGCAGAATCGTGAGGCCGTCTGACTGATCAGTTCGTAGGTCTCTCGAGAACATTTGGTTGCACAACCAGACAAACAAGAGACAGAAAAGGGGAGAGGATAGATCAAATTCTTGCGTTCAACTGTCCCTGCATGACAAATGGGACAGGACCGTATACAACCCTGTCACATACCTCTCCCCAAGAGGGAAACTGTTTTTAAAAAAAAAACAGGTCACCAAAACTTTAATTCTTTTCTAACATTAGCATATAACCTTTACAGTTCAGTACATATGCAGTATAGCAAACAGAGAAGTTTAAACTCTCATTTTTTTCAACCTTGAAATTCTCAATTCCTGATCCATATCTTGAAAGAAAATCAGCAATGACATTCTCTTTCCTAGATTTGTGCATCACTTTAAATGGCTGTAATGCCAGGTACCACTGTGTAATTCTGGAATTTTTATCCTTCATTTAGTTAAGCCAATAGAGAGGACTGTGATCTGTTAATAAGTACAAAGTCGACTCCTAGTAAATAAAACTTAAGGGGACTCATTGGCCCACTTCGCTGCTGGGAATTCCTTTTCAGTGGTGGAGTACCTCTTCTCTCTGTTGTGCAACTTCCTACTGATGTATAGAATGGGTTGATCTTACTTTGAGAGTCAGCTCTTGCAGCAGGTAACACATTTAGGACTGTGGCCAACAGGTGACAGGACCCCACTGCAAACTTCTAGCCAGCAGTACCAGGCAGGGACTGCCCTTCGCTGTCGGCCCACCCCCGATATCCCTCATGGTATAAAGGGAGGCAGTTCCCGACATGTCCCAGTTCTTTTCCCACCGTCGACTTGCGTTCATCGGCTCCACGGCTTGACTCGCATCAGTCCGACTGCCATTATTCTGTATTTGGCAGTTTTTTTGTTTTTATCATCAGTACCCGTTCCATCTGTCCTTCCTTCCTGTATGTCGTCTCCCCCTTCGCCTTCTGCTAGGCACACCAGTAAGTGCACCTGTGGGAAGCAGATCCCAGCTAAAGATGGCCATTCAGCCTGCCTACTGTGCTTGGGCCCCGACGACGACACCCAGAACTGACCATATTGCCAGAGCTTCAACAGCCGGACCCGGAGCCGATGCCAGAAAACATTGCAGGCCTACCTCGCCCAACAGCAATTGGCCGCCACGCAGCAGAATTCCTCCTCGGAGAGGGAGTCTTCCCACCACTACCAGAAGAAGTCTAGGAAACGCAGGGAATCTTCCAAACATAAGGAACCTTCTAAGCGTAAGGAGAAAGAAAATGAGCGGGAGAGATCCCATTCGCAATCCAGGTCCTCCAGATCGCACTTTGCCTCGAGAGGCAATTCTGAATCAGCCAGCCATGACTCCCAACTTACTGTTCTCAAGGCCCTGGCTACAACCTGCTTTTCGGGTACTAAAGAGAAAGCATCAGGATCTTCTGGCCCAGTGCTTCAGCCCATCGAGATCAGGCCTCCTGTCCAAATAGGCCACTCTTCAGACCCAGGTAAGGGCATCAACCTTCCTGGTCGGCCACTGTAGGTAGTGCCGACTCCCGGGATAGGCAGAAGACCTCTGACCATTCTTCTGGGAGATGATCCTGTCTTCCTCCCACACAGGCCTGTATTTCACTGTATCTGTATCTCATTGTACTCTCCTAAGTCGTACCTGAAAACAGGTATATATATATATATTTTTTTTTACCAATTATTTTACCAGGTGAGACACACTAAGCTGAAAGCTTGTTTGCAGGTGCAACCTAGGAGCACGAGGAAGTTAAGTGACTTGCTCAGGGTCACACAGTATGCAAGTGGGAGCTGTGGGATTCAAACCCAGGTCTCCAGATTTGCAGCTCAGAGCCTTAAACCACTGCGCCATACTGCCTCCTATATAACTTGTCTAGTGTACTTACCTGGTCAACAAAAGCTAAATAAAAAAATAAAGGCCAAGAAACCGGTGGAGAAACCTGCAAAACCGCCGTCGGAGAGGCGCCTGTCCGACAAACACTCTTAAGTCCCCGTCAGACCAGCACTGACATTGGACCTCAGACGTCACCCCCAAGGTCACCAGTACACCGACCCCGCCAGCACGGAGCCCATCACCTCTGGCATCACCACACCCAGCTGACGACTGACGACACCCAGGTGCAGGCATGCCAGACACCGGTCCACAAGGACACCTCGGCGCCTGACGAAACAGATGTCAACGCCAGCGATGGTACAAACACCAGACTGACACCGGACCTGGCAACAGGCTGTCCAAAACTCAACCTGTCACAGGTTAAGGACCTGTTTGAGATAGTGCCCTAGGTTCCCTAGATGGATCTCATTGTATCTGGATGCCGGAGTTTCCGGTGGAACAAGAACTGGCCGGGGCACATCAGGGACCACCTCCCTTTATACCATGAAGGACGTCAGGGGCGGGGTGACGTCAGGAGGCGGTCCCCGCCTGGTACTGCTGGCTAGAAGTTTGCCATGGGGTCCTGTCGCCTGCCGGCAAGAGTGCTAAATGTGTTACCTGCTGCAAGAGCTTCTCTCAAAGATCTACTGTTATGGTAAGTTCTTACGTAACTGTTCTTTCCTTCCCATCTATATGCTGACTCAAGAATGTACTTAGGCCTATCTCTGATGCATCTGGCTGTAACAAAAATTGTTTCTCAAAGTCTGGGCTTCTTAAAACAGGGGCTGAACATAATGCAGCCTTGATCCCCTGAAAAGCTTCATTATACTTTAGGGTCCATTTTACATTATTCGGGAACCATGAGTTCCGTGAGGGGAGTAGCTAGCTGGGCAAAGTTGGGATCAAATCTACAATAACCAGCCAGCCCTAAAAATGAACCAACATGTTTCTTTGTTTTGGTGATAGGACGGTTAGCTACAGCTTCTGTCTTAGAAATATCTGGCTTTACTCTCCATTTCCCAAAACATAACCCAATTGTCTGGTTTCCTGCAGGCCCAGTGCACATTTGGTAGGATTGTCAGACCTGCCCTTTTGATAGATTGAATAACTGCTTGTAGGTGTTCAAGGTGGCTTTTCCAGTCTGGACTGTACACCACATCATCATCCATGTATGCAGCACAATAACCAGTGTGAGGGGATAAAATTATATCCATGTACTGCTGGAATGTAGCAGGTGTACCATGTAAACCAAATGGCATGGTGGTGAACTGATAGAATCCAATAGGAGTGGCAAATGCAGTTTTGTCCCTGGATTCTTTAGCTAGGGGAATTAGCCAGTAACCCCTTGTGAGAGCAAGGTTACTGATGTACTTGGCATTCACCAGTCTGTCCACCAAATCATCTATCCTGGGCATAGGGTAACTGTCAAATTCGGACACTTGATTAAGTTTCCTGTAACCAAGGCAGATTATTACACCCCCTTCTTTTTTATTTACAGTCACAATTGGTGATGATCAAGCACTTCTTGACTCTTCTATGATCCCCAGTTCTTTCAATTTTTTTTTTTTAAATTTCCTTAACCACATTGGCTGTTAACCGCTCTGGTAATCTATGTGTCTTTTGTCTGATAGGGGAGCATTCCCTGTCACAACATGTTATCTGCTTGACACCTTTAGCTCATCCTGGTACTATGGTAAAAGTACTGTTAATTGTCTTTAGCAAGTTACGAGTTTCTGCAGTTTGGTGGTTAAAGAAACATTCACCTTTATAGCATCAGGGGTTACAGTTTGTTCCAGTCTGTCATATGCTATATTAATATTTTCTTTATAAGTTTCTGGTAAAACTAGAAAAGCAGTCTTTGGTATTTTTTCAACCCATTTCTTCTGGCGGTTAGCATGGTATACTGTATATTTTGGTGGGATCTTTCCTATCAGAGGTCTCAATTTCATAGTTAACTGTGCCAGTACATATAAGCACCTTATAAGGGTCTAGCCACTTCATTAACAGTTTTGCGGTAGTGGGTAACAGTAGCAAGACTTTTCACAAGGCTCAAAACCTTTTTCTTTTACCCTGTGGTCATAATATGTCTTCTGCTGGTTTTGGGCCTCTTCCTGAATACTATAGGCAATTTTAACATATTTTGCAAGTTTCTTTCTCAGGGCACACGTATACGATATAGTGGATTTTTTCTGACGGGGGTTATCTTCCCATGTTTCTTTTATTGCATCTAGTGGCCCTCTAGGTTGTCTACCATATAGCATTTCAAATGGTGAAAAACCTGTTGATGCCTGTAGCACTTATCTGTAAGCAAAAAGCCCAATCTTTCCCTATCCCTTTTACAAACCTTTTTAACATGTGTTTTAAGGTTTTATTGAAACGCTAAACAAGACCGTCTGATTGAGGGTGATAAGTGGATGTTCTTATGGCAGTGATACCTAAGTTGGTACAGCACCTTCAGTAATGCAGCACCAAAATTACTACCCTTATCAGTAATAATCTCTCTATTTATACCCACCCTGCTAAAAATTTTGGCAAGCTGTGCTGCCACTTTTGGGGCTGTGACAGTACACATGGGAACTGCTTCTGGGCATCGAGTAGCATAATCACATACTACCAAAATGAATTGATTACCCTTTTTACTTTTGTCTAAGGGGCCAACCATATCCATTGCAGTTCTCTCAAAAGGTACATCTATCAAGGGTAGGGGTACCAGGGTCACCTTATCTTTTTTAGATTCTGGGGCTGCTTTCTGACATTCAGCACAAGACCCGCAATAGGTAGCAACGTCTTCATGAATTCTAGGGGTGTAAAATCTGTACAGCAATCTGGCAAGGGTGCGATCCCTCCCCAAGTGACCAGCCGTAAGACTATCATGTGTAATCTGTAACAACTCAGATCTATAATTTTGTGGCATAACCAGTTGTTCCAGCTGGTCCTGTATCTAAGGTTTAACCCAAACTCTGTACAATAGCCCATTAATTTTTTTTTTTTTTTTTTTTACTTTCTCTCCCTACCTGCAGCGCCCCACTCTTCAGGAGACCCATATGGCCTTATCAGTCCCCTGCCCTCTACCTGGAGCCTGCTGTCCATCCCCTGAGAATGCGAGCGGCCCTGGGACGCCCAGACCTCCTCCCCCGCCCGGCCCTCCAGCTCCCGGACTTGTTTCTGAACCCAGGTCACTGGTGTTGCAAGCGGAAATCCAACCACTGCACCGGCAGCCGGACCCATTACATTTTTTAAACATTGATTCACCCTGTTGTTTTTGTTTCACCCCCAGCTGCTTAAAGTAACCCTGGAGAGAAACATCGTTAGCTTGCTCTGAAAATAAATCACAATCAGTTATCAGTTTAGTTTTTGCATTTTCATATATTAACCCCTTATGTCTATCAGTCTTTTGTTGCCAGTGTTTCTTCAGGCGTCTTCTTTTTTTCCTGGACTTCTGGATCTTGGAGCTATGCTCAAACAAGTCTGAATCAAAATCACCGAAAGGAAGAGTCCCCAACATCTGAGGTTTCCTTTGCCTGTGCTCTTGTCATCACAGCTGCTGAAACTGCAGGTTTTGCTCCCTCTATAATTAACTCAGTACATCCTGGAAAGTCATTTCCAATAATCACAGCTACAGATATCTTCGGTACTACCCCCACTTTCATTTGGTGTGACACCCCATTAATATTCAGAGTCACTTGGGTGGTGGGATAGTATCGAGTGTCCCCATGGATGCAGATGACACCAGTACCTGGTCCTTTTGCACAGTGTTCTCCCAGCACTTCAACATGCACCAGGGTCTGTCTGCTTCCTGAATCAATATGTCCCTCCACAGTCTTGTCTCCCAACTTGACATCAGTTAAATACTTGCCCCAATTTGCTAAGGACAAATCTGCTCCAGTGTTATCCTCCTTACTACGGTAGTTTCTTGCAATATGATCTTGCTTATTAGTTTTAGCAAATAAAGTTTTTGCGTACAGATTTGTTACCCCCACCAGAGTTCTTATCAGACTTGGAGTTTAATTTGGGGAAAGAGAGGGTCTTACCAGTGCTTGGCTCCTATCTCGCTGTTGTGGCATCTGTCTGGCCATCTGGTAGCCTTCAGTCATAGTAATAGCCTTTTTCCCACTTTCTGGTTGATGTTCTTTTAACCCAAAGCTGCACATCTGTAGGCCGGATGTTGGTGAACTCCTCCACTGCAAGTGTGTCAGTGGTCTGTGTGACAGTTTTGCTCTCTGGTTGGAGCCTTTTAATAAGGAGTTCTCCGAGTCAAGTGAGGGCTTCTCAAGGATTGTTGACTGAGTGATACTTCAGGGACCGGAATATTTGCCTGTAGGTCTCTCCTGAAATGTCATACCTTTTCAGGATTTCTCTTTTCACCATGTCATAGGTTTCTGACTGTGTATTGTCCATATTGCTGCAGGCAAGTTGGGCTTTACCTGTCAGGTACGGTAACAGCTTGATTGCCTGTTGCTGCTTTGGCCACAGGCAGGCTGCAGCAACCCTTTCAAAAGTTGTCCGGTATGCTTCAGTATCATCCAAGGGACATAACTTTATTAGTTTAATGTCCTTTAAAATGTTTGTGTCTTGTTGCACTGCTGGGCTTGTGCCAGATCCTCCAGCTTTGATAGCTTGCAAGGCCTCCAGCCATCGCTGCCCCTGTCGCTACATCTCTTCTTTTCTCTGTGCCTCTAAATGGTGAACTTCTTTTTCTCTCTGCTACATCTCCTCTCTTCTCCTCCATCTCTTTTTGTTGTATAGCCCACCATCTGAAAAAGGCCTGTTCTTTTTCCATGACTGGTGCTGGCTGTACAGTCTCAGCTTGAACCTCTGTCTCTGCTAGTTTGGCTGCCATTTGTCTGGCAATCGCTCCTGGACTCGCTGCTGCAGATTGCATACATTTCTACCTCTGCCTGCGATCATCATGGCTAAACTTCCAGGGGCGACTTTTTTATCAGACCTGCCTACTTCTCAAAAAGATCCAGCTGGCCTAGCCCCCCCTGCTGTCTCCAGTTCCCCCCAAAAAGCCTGCTGGTTTGCACAACTAGACGCACAGACACTGCAGTATTCCAGGTCCCCTTTGTGAAGACCTCTGCTGGCCAAAGGTCCTTCTGCTACGGGGCCCCACTCTGGATGAACTCAATCCCTGTCTCTATCTTATCTATCCCCAGGCTAGGGCCTTTTAAACCGGAGTTACAGAGTCACATTATGTCCAACTCCCACTGCGACTGCAGATGAAACCTCGCAAAAAACACTATAAAGTTTTTTTTACTGCAGTATTGCTCCTGTATGTGCATCATGAATTCACATCTCTGATGTTCCAATGTGTGTGTACTTTGTACTTTTTCTTGCCCCTGTAGTGAGTCATATTCCGTATTAGAACAGTAGTCTGTATTGTGTATCTGAGGTATACTATTGTATTTGTGTTATACTGTGTACCAGTCTATATTTATGTAAGACGTGGAGCCTTTGCAAACGAGTCACTGACTCAAAGGGTTGTAATTCCTAGACCATCAATAAATAAATAAATTTCTTCTATGCTTCTTTGCTACTAGGTCTAGTATGCATGCACAAAACTCCTGGCTTAGAGTGTGCACGGTGTAAATCCCACTGCTATCACCATCTGTCACCGAGGCACAGGTCAGGAAGCATAGGAAGACCAGGAGCAGTTGTAGAAATTCGCAAGTAACGTTTTATTTTTTATCAAAAATTAAAAATTGTTCAGTGTAACTATTTACAAAGACAGTACAAACAGAAACAAAGGCATTCATCTGAGGATTTCTTTTCAATTCCAAATCTCAGTCTATGTTTCTCACTCTACCAAAAGTATTGCTGCTCATTTTATAAGTCTTTGCCTTGGAACTTGTTAAGGAGACATCCTGTTTTTCTCCAAATGTTCTTGTCAGTTTCTTTGCAGCTGCAAGCTTGCAAATAGAACAGGGTCCCAAGCTGGCCTCCTGCTGACAGCTCTGTAAAAAAGTTTTCAAACAAACCTGAGAGGAGCTCAAACTGCATCTCTGGTTAACCCCCTAAATTCCAAATAGGTTTTTGCAATCTTTTCAATAGTATAACTATATACAGTTTCAAACAAAGGGATGCCAGTATCACCTACAGTTTCACACAAAGATTCACATATATTTTTGTAACCGCAGATATTTTATTTAGTTTTTGTTAACCAGGTAGGTGCACTAGCCATGAAATGACTATTTTCTGGCACAACCCAGGAGAGTACAACAATCAAAGACAGGTACATAGCATGAGTACAATGAAATTACAATAGCGTAGCTCAAAACAGTTAGTAATGAATACATGCAGCCAGTACAATAACAGTCAATGCAATTCGCATAAATTTTTAGGCAGAGAAAACCTACACAGTGGGAAGAGATACCTCAACATAGCAGCAAAGAAATATTGTTCAAATTAGTCACAACAATGAAGATTCAAATAGGCAGTGAAACAAGGCAGGGGGAAATTCCTGACTGGGCAGGATGCATTATCACGGCCTCTGAAACAAGACTCAGGTGTGGAGGAGGGCGGGGGAGTTGGGGTAGATTAGCTCTCAAGGAGATACTATGGGTAAGAAGTGCTATGAGGTGAGAAGGTTAAAGTTAGGCCAGGCAGCATCTGGCGGGTGAGTGGATTAGGGAGGATTAAAACAAGTGCAGAAATCAGCAATGGATAGATGTAAGCACAGCTCCTTTTTGAAGCTGTTATGGGATCCAGATATTCTAAGTGCTTGGGGGAGACGGTTCCAAAGCTTAGGAGCAGAATGATTGAAGGCAGCAGAGCCTTTTGATGTTTTACATCTAGGTACATTCAGCAGGGATTTATCTACTGATCGCGGTCTATAGAAGGAGGTTTGAGGTACCAGCAATGTTGCGAGCGCTGAAGGGGTCTGGTTTCTTAGTATAGAGTCAGTCAGGGAGCCAAGAGAGTATTGACAGCAAGCTGACGGGGATAACCAGCCCAGGTTCCTGTACAGTTGGCAGTGGTGCTTAAGCCGTGGTGATGAGGAGGCGTATCGACAGATATTATTATAAGTGACATCCCACTTATGAAGGATGGTTTTGTGTGTGGCAGCAAAGGTTGGCATGCCATAGGTGAGGGCAGGGAGTAATGTGCCTCTGGCAATAGCAAGTTTAGCAGAGGGAGTCAACATGAAACTGGACTTGTAAGCAACCCCCAGTTTAGCATTCACTGCCTTGCAGGCAGATTGTATGTGCAGACTGAAGTCCAGGGATTGGTCCAGAAGAATTCCCAGGTACTTAAAAGTTGTAATGCATTCTGTTTGTGTGCCACTGTGGTCTTGCACCAATAGGGGCGTTTGACCTGTCCTAAGTTTAGGGGCAGATCCAAGTAACATTGCTTGGGTTTTCTTAGCATTAAGTACAAACTTGTGTGCAGAAAGCCAATTTTGGACATTTGTGAAATCTGAAGAAAGGGATGCATTTATGCTGGCAAACTTATCAGAGCTTGAATAGAGTACAAGATCCTCGGCATAGAGAATAGATGAGCAAGAAAGAAAAACCTCATCTATGTTATTGATAAAAAAGTGAGAAAAGAAGAGGTCCCAGAATAGAGCCCTGGGGAACCCCAATATTGATGGTAGCACCATCAGATAAAGAGGAGTTGAATTTCACAATTTGAGTTCTGTTTGATAGATAGCTTCCATACCAGGCGACAACTGGGGGTGAAAAGCTCAGGTTGCAAAGAGTGGAGAGGAGCAGGGGGTGACCAACAAGAGAAAAGGCCTTTGTAAAGTCTATAAAACTGCCCTTGTCAGCTGGCCAGCGTCCATACAGGTAAGCACATCGGTAGTGAATTTGAGAAGCGCTGTAGAGGTACTGTGACCTTTACGGAAGCCACATTGTGTGTCGGAGAAAAGGCTGTACTTTGTGAGGTAGTCAGTGGTTTGATTTGCAACAAGTTTTTCCAGAATTTTACTTGGGACCGATAGGATGGCTATAGGCCTGTAGTTAGTAATCTCCTTGATATCACCTTTTTTAAGGACCGGCGTTATACAAGCAATCTTCCAGAGGTCAGGAACTTGGCTATTAGAGAGAGACAAGGTGAAAATTCTAGCCAGAGGGGAGGCTATGTATGGTGCTGCTAGTTTCAGGAGCCAAAGCTCAAGTGTGTCTGATCCAGAGCTAGTGTTGTCAGAGACAGTCCTTAATAGTTTTAAGACCTCAGTCCTTGAGATTGCCTTGAAGTAGAATGGGGGATTTTTAGACATTTGTTGGGAAGGATAGCTAAGGGTAGTGGACTGTCCTGATGTTACGAACATACGAAGTTTGCCAGCAGATAAAGGCCTAGAGGTCTAGCAAGTCTGCTTGAATGTGCAGCTAGCACCCATTACTCTGCAACTGCCCCTCCCTTCCACCCTTCCCCTTCATTGACCCTCCCCCTTGTCCTGTCCCATCCTCTTTTGAAGCAGTCCACTGTTCTACTGGATACCACTTCTGCAGGTAACGCATTCCACCCAGCCACCACCCTCTCTGTAAAAAAGTGTCTCCTCATCTCCCTCCTGAACCTTCCTCCCTCCAGTCTCATATCATGGCCCCTGGTGTCTCTCCCTCCTTACTTTGAACAGCCCTCTGTACCTGTCTTGTTTATTCCTTTCATGTACTTAAAGGTTTCAATCATGTCCCCCGTCCCTCCTCTCCTCCAGCGAGTACATGTTCAACTCCCTCAGCCTCCTCTCATATAAGTCCCCCAGCCCCTTGATCATCTTTGTCGCCCTGCACTGTACCCTCTCCAGTAACATAATGTCCCTCTTCAGATACAGGCGCTAGTACTGCATACAGTACACCAGGTGCGGTCTAACTAATGACCTATACAGTGTCAGAATCACCTCGAGGATATACCCTTGCAATATAACCCAGCATTTTGTTGGCCTTTGCAGCTGCCTTCCTACATTGTGCCAAGTTGTTCATTGACCTTGTAATGAGCACCCTCAGATCTTGCTCCTCCTCTGTCTGGGCTAGCTGCACTCCCCCCAGCTGGTAACTCCTCCTTAGCTTCTTCATCCCAAAATGCAGCACCTTGCACTTTTTGGCATTAAACCCTAGATGCCAGATGTCTGACTAGGTTTCAAACTTTGCCAGATCATCCTGCAACCCCTGCCATCCCCCTAGGTCATCCACCACCACTCCTACCTTGGTATCATCCACAAACAGACTGATCTTACCCTTGATGTCCAATGATATGTCTGCAATGAATATCCCAAACAACACTGAGCCCTGTGGAACACCGCTCTTCACTACCCTTGGGTGTGAGAGCTCCCCACCCACCACCACCCTCTGTTGCCTTCCCTGAAGCCAGTTCCCTACCCATCTCACCAGCTTTGCACCCGCCCCGTGCCTTCTAACTTACTTCCCAGCCTTTCTTGCGGCACTGAGTCAAAAGCCTTACTGAAGTCCAGGTACAGGACATCCACTACATGGCCCCTGTCCAGTTGCCTAGTTACCCAGTCATAGAACTCCACCAGGTTGGTTTGGCAGGATCTGCCACGTATGAAGCCATGCTGTCTGCTGTTCTGTAGTCCTTTGGCCTCTAGGGGGGCCACCAGCCTGTCCTTCAGGATAGTCTCAATTAGCTTACCCACAATGATGTGAGGCTCACTGGTCTGTAGTTTCCCGGTTCATCCTTGGGGCCACTCTTGTGGAGGGGCACCACATGAGCCATCCTCCAGTCCTGAGGTACACACCATGAATGTAGTGAGGCATTAAATAGGTCTGCCAAAGGTCCCGCAAGCACCTCTGCCAACTCCTTCAGTACCCTGGGGTGGATGCCATCTGGGCCTGGTGCCTTGTCCACCGTCAGTGCCTTCAAACCCTCCCGAGCTCTGCCCTCCATGATTTCCCCATCTGTCATCCCTTCCCCCCTGTTTCTGCCATTCCTCCCCCCTTGGGTGTCACCCCCCTCTTCTCCTTAGTAAATACCGAGCAGAAGTAATCATTTAGTGCTTCTGCCTTACCGCACCCTGCTTCCACCCAACCCCCTCCTTCCTAATCCTGGATGTTGCAAGCAGAGAGGCTGCCTGGGGAGATGGGAAGGCAGAGGTATACTGAGACAGGTCCAAGAACATTTGATTGAAGGAATTAGCAATGGTGTTGGAGTCATTGCAGTGTACTCCATTTAATACCATGTTACTGGTGCTAGTTGACTGGGACGCACCAAGAAAGGTCTTGACATGGGCCCAGAATTTCCTAGGGTCCCCAGCAGAGCCTAGCAGCAATTATTTATAATAGACACTCTTAGCTGTTCTGACATGTTTTTTACAGAAGTTACATAGGGTTCTGTAGGTAGCATAGTCAGATTGTAGTCCAGAGGCTTTGTACTTTTTCCAGCATTTGTTCCTAGATTTTTCAGCCAGTCTTTGTGAAGACATCTTGTTTGTTTGTTTACCCCTCACCCTCTGTGTCACCTTGGAGCCATGCTTGTTCTGGATGGCCAGGAATTCATTAAGGAAGATACTTAGTGCAGACTCAATATTATGGGAAAGGTAATACCAGACCAGTTTATCCTCGAAACATCATGACAAAAAGCCTCAATATCCAGGTTGGCGAAATTTGTAAAGGTGACATAACGCAGTAGAGGGGAGCAGCCTCAGTACTCCAGATGCAGAAGACGGGGGAATGATCAGTAAGCGAATCTGCCAAGATGCCTGCTCGGTGTACATAATCCAGATGGTTTACCAGTACCCAGTCAATAAGGGAAGAGGATTTGAGTAAAGGAGTAACTCTGGTATTCTCCGTTAACAGCTGGTGGAGGTTATAATTTTGTACCAGAGAGAGCAGTGTGCTATGGGCAGTCCCTAGCCAATTTTGGTTAAGGTCACCCAATATAATGACTTCATTATGTTTGGAGTGCAAAGAGGTCTGATCAAATAAGTCCTGCAGACCTACAGTGCCCCCATTTGGGGGATTGTAGGCTCAGACAATGTGGAGTTTCTTGGCTCCCAGGGTGAGAGTTGCGTGAAGGAACTCACAGGCGGATGATGTTGAGAACAGGGTGTCCGTGATGTTTAAATGATCTTAATAGAACATGGCAACCCCTCCACCACGCTTTGAGGAGAGCCTATCCCTACGGATAAGGGAGTAGTTAGTCGGGGAGCATATAGAGTCAGGGATGGTTGGCTTTAGCCACGTTTCAGACAGAGTACATCAGGCTTGTAGACAACCACCCAAGCCTCAAGATCACTGAAATTTCAGGAGAGACTTCTGATGTTCATATGGGCAATGGAAAGTCCTTTGTTAGAAATTGCGGAGATGTCAGCCAGAGAGAAGAGGGCACGTGGACCCGGGTTCATTTCAACATCCACTGCAAGAAGGATAGCTAAGATGGCAAGGAACCATCATTTTCGATAGCCAAACAGTAAAGGAACTACTTGACTCAGCAGGCATTTTTTAAGTGTGGTCACCACATAAAAGGTACCGCCCTTAGAGAATAGGAGGTGCTTAAAAGCAAGCATAGGTTGAGATGCAGTAATTAGGTTAGATAAACTGAAATCAGCATGTAGGGCGTTCGAAGAACTCAAGGGATAGGATCCTGGGAAAGTTATAACAACCCAGTTAAGGCAAAGTAGGGGTAGAAGTAATAGGAGCATCTCAAACATGTAACAAAGAGCCATGTTTACACAAGTGAGTATAAGTATTACACAGAGGGCTAGGCAGAGGAGCAAAGGTAACCAAATTATATGGCTATGGAAATTTAGGCGGAGAGCTGATAGACCAGTGCCAGCCAATCCCAAGAGAGTCACTGGAAGCCTAGACCGATCAGCGATCAGATGTCATAAATTCAGAATCCTTTGTTGGCTGAGAGATGGTTTTGGCACTGAACATACCTGTGGAGCAGCGCTTTGCAGCTGAGCCAGCGAGGTGGTTCAAGGCTGCAATCTGGTGTGGCATGCTTAGTCTGCAGCTTTCGTTTCTGTTTGTGGCCCTGCTCCACCAGTATGGAATGGGAGTGAGGGCAGGTGTTCAAGTCTAGCAGCCTTAGTGGATGAGCATGGTTTGGCCTGAGAAACAGTCAGAAAAACCCCAGGGATGGTCCTCAGAAAGAGAGGTATCCCAGGTCCACTGGAGCAGAAGAGGAAGGAGTAAATATAAAGTGTTTCCCCTTTAACAGAAGACAGCTGTTTTAGCCCTCTAGTGGCTGTGTAGTATAATTTGCACATGGGAAAGTAGAAACTTAAAAAAAAAAAAAAGAAAATTTTGCTTTACAAAAAAGGATAGTCCCAGGGTCAGCAGCGCTGTTACACGTCTCTAATGAAGCAAGGTAAAATGGAGACCAGCAGGAGGAAGTCAGTGAGGCTGAGATCCTCCAATCATGGTGTAGGCGCTGAAAATTCACAATGTCCAAAGGCGCCAAATACCAACGTACCTGAGGGGGTATACGGCTTTTGTCTGTTTCGGTAGATTTCTGGCGCTGCAACGAACTGGAGTTCGGAGGATCCCAGGCAGCAGTTTCAACAGGGGGAGAAAGCCTCAGGGTCTGCTGATTTGCAGTAGCAGAATCGTGGGTTTCTTCCCAGGACAGGCTTGTAGCTTTTCCTCTGGTGGCGAGGTCCGAGCCCCTGGTGGGCACGGCACATCTGAGGGGGTATACGGCTTTTGGCTGTTTCTGTAGATTTCTGGGCCCTGCAACAGACCAGAGTTCAGAGGATACCAGGCAGCAGTTTCAACAGGGGAAAGAAAGCCTCAGGGTCTGTTATGCAAGGGGGAAGAAAAGATAGAAACAGCAAGTGAAGGCAGAGAGATAGCGAGAGGTGGGAAATCATGAGACAGTGGGAGTGATCAGTTCCTAGGTCTCACAAGAACATCTGGTTGTGCACCAAGGCAAGAGACAGAAAAGGAGAGAATAGAACAGATCCTTGCATTTAACTCTCCTTGCATAACAAATGGGACAGGGCCATTTATTTATTTATTTATTTGCACATCAGTTTAACAACCTTTGAGCCAGAGGCTCATTTACAAAGGTACCTCGTCACAGTGAGTACAAAACAGTGCAAGAAACAAACATCAAGGCAGACAAAAATCTGAGTACATTTAGGAATCAGCCAAAAAATACAGGCATTTGTCAAACACAGTATACAACAGGCTTACATGTGCGCTTTACAGAGTAGACAATATACAGTAGTTACATGGAGATTTATTCAGTGGGCAGAATAAAGGTAAGGCTGGGTGGAAGACATCAGAAGAGGAGTGTGGGGAAGATAGTAGCAAGTAAAGGTAGAGCTGGACAGAAGGTCAGAGAGCAGCTCAGTGAGCCTTGTCTTGTCTTTTACAACCCTGTCACAGAGACGCCTACTTTCACATACCAATCAGGCCCTCTCACAGAAAGTATCTCAGATACTGACTTCCCTCAGGCCATTACCAGTTTGCAGTACTACCATTTGGCCTGTCCTCAGCCCCCAGGGTCTTCACAGAGTGCCTTGCAGTGGTTGCAGCCCATTTAAGAAGAGAATGGGTCTCTGTCTTGCCTTATCTAGATGACTGACTCATAGTACACAAGTCTCCTCAGAAGTTCAGTCACTCTCAGTGACTCACTCAGTTCACCATGGAGTCACTAGGGTTTCTGATCAACACAGAAAACTCCCAGCTGGAACCAGTCCAACCTCTGGAATTCATAGGAGCAAAGTTGGACACCCAGCAAGGGAAAGCTCTGCTTCCCCTAGATAGAGTAGAAAACCTCCAACCCTGGCAGCCTTGTTTGTTCTCGGCCAGCCAGGCATTTTCTCAGGCTCCTAGGCCACATGGCCTCCACTACGGCAGTAGTCCCAGGTGCCGGGTTTTAGATGAGGGACATTCAGTACCATCTGAGGCCTTATTGGTCTCAAGAAAAGAGACTCGCTGTCAAAGCTGGTACCAGTCACCAAGGCTCTCCTACAAGCCTTGTTCTGGTGGAAAGACAGTCACAATTATTTTATTTTATTTCAATTTTGGTAACCGGGTACGTATTCCCTTCCAACAGAAGGACCCCTCCAAAATGCACACTACAGACACCTCTCTTCTGGTGTGGGGAGCACATCTAGCAGACCAGTCCATAAGCGGGGTATGGTTTCACAGGGAGTCCAGATATCACATAAACCTTCTTGAATTCAGGGCTGTGTATCTGGCCATAAAAGTCTTTGCCCCCCAGCTCAAGGGCCTGTCTGTCCATGTCAGGACAGACAACACCACCACCATGTTTTACATCAGACAAGCAAGGGGGCACAAGATCCTCAAAGATCTGCACAGAAGCCATGTTGGTCTTGTTGCTGGCTTACTCCCTGGACATGCAACTAACTGCCATTCACCTGCCAGGCAAGGACAACAGGCTGACAGAATCTCTGAGCCGCATCAGCCAGGGCAGCCACGAGTGGACCCTAAACAGACAAGTGCTGGCTACAGTGTTCAGGAGGTGGGGCACTCCAGAGATGGACCTCTTCGCCTCCAAACACAATCACCAGATCCCCTTTTACTTATGCAGGTCTCCATCAGTGGCCACAGTGACAATGGATGCTTTGTCCTTCAGTTGAACAGGAAGGTTCATGTAGGCTTTCCAGCTTTTTCCCAATTCTCAGAGTGCTCCTTGAGCTCAGGAGACAGCTGACAACAATGATCCTGGTGGCTCCAGACTGGGCAAGGCAGCCATGGTACTCTCTGCTCCTCACCCTGTCAGCCAAACGGCCCATTCGCCTGCCTCCGAGCCACAGTCTCCTGACCTTGCCTCAGACGGGGGGGTAACATAGCATAGAATCCCTTGGCCTCAAAGCTTGGTACTTGAGGAGCTAGAGTTCCCTGACTCCCAGTATTCAGAGCAGGTCCACAGACTCCTTAGACTAGCTAAAAAAAACAAGTACCAAAAAGACCTATGCTTACAAATGGAAGAGGTTCTCTTTCTGGTATAAAGACAGGCAGCTTGACCCCCTGCAACCTAGCTTGCCCTCCATACTAGATTACGTAATTCACCTGCAAGCCTTAGGGCCTCATCGCTGAAAGCCCACCTGGCAGCCATTTCAGCATACATTTCTGCAGGCAAAGAGAAATCTATAATTTCTCATCCCATTTTCAAAACATTCTTCACTTGCCTGCTGCACCTTTAATCCCAATTTAGGGAACCTGTCCTCCCCAGGACTTGAACCTCTATATAGCCAAACTGATGGATGCTCTATTCTAACCTATGGCTACAGCAGATATGAAGTATGTCACTTGGAGAACAATATTCCTAGTGTCCATCACTTCTACCAGGAGGATTTCAGAGCTGCAAGCTCTCTGCACTGAACCTAACTACATCATCTCCCACAGGGATACAGTAGTTCTCAGACCTACTAGAAAATTCCTTCCTTCCCAAAGTAGTCTCTGAATTTCACCTCAACCAATCCATTACTCTCCCTGTCTTTTTCACAGACAAATCCACTCCTGGTGAGCGCAGACTCCACAGCCTGAACATTAAAAAGGCACTGACCTACTACCTGGCACATACGAAGCCGCTCACGGCCTCTCATACCCAGCTGTTCCTCACCTGTGGCAAAATGGGCAAGGGCAAAGCAGCCTCTAAGAGAACTATGTCTCTCTGGATAGTCCCTTCCATCCAATTCTGTCTTACAGCAAGGTTGGCAGACAGCCACTCCAAGGCCTCAGGGCCCACTCCGCCAGGGGCACTGCAGCTCCAGTGGCAGCACAAAGGGACATGCCTTTAGTTGATATCTGCAGAGCAGCTACTTGGAAGATGGTACATACCTCCACAAAGCACTACTGCTTGGATGTACAGTCCAGATCAGATGCCAGATTTGGAACTGCAGTCCTGTAGAACCTGTTTCCCAAGTAGGTTCTGTTCTCTCCTCCCAACTACACTGTTTTGTAGTCCACTATAGTCAAGCATACTGAGGAATTCCTGGGGTGAGAAATAAAAATTACTTACCACAGTAATATTGTTTCTTCCAGGTGATCCCTCAGTATGCTTGACCTCCCACCCATTCTCCCCTCACATAACCTGTTTATTAATGGTTCTGCAGTCCCTATCGCATGCCGCATTCTTACTGAGTGGCATATTTGGTGTGATGTGTCACAGTTAAACATGTTGTCTGTAGTTTGCCTTCAGGCGGTTTATTTTTTTCCTTTTGTTTCTTTTTCACAATTTTTTTCTACTACTCTGGAATAGGGTTAGGGATTGGGGCCTTTTTCCTCATATGCTTCAAAATGAATTGGACTCCCTAGCAGCAGCACCTATAGGCAGCAGTCTTCAACCACTTTCTGATTGGCTAATGCCTAGCCATCATTAGCATAAGCATTGCCTCCGGACAGCTGAACCCAGCTGGCAGTACTGCTATAGTCAAGCATACTGAGGATCCCCAGGAAGAAACAGTACTACTGTTGTAAGTATTTTTTTCTTACAAGAAATGTACATGTTAACCTTGGTATTGATATGTGCTGTGTGGCTTTGAAAGACTTAGTTTTGAAGCTTCAAAGCCAACTGACGCAGAATAGGGAGGAGCCAGGGTTCTGTGATGATGTCACGGCTTTGGAGTGTGTTAGTCCCTATGAGGTAAGCATGTGTAGCACCAACAGTTAAATAAATGCCCAGTGACAACATTGGACCTAGCAGGACTGTTACACTGAGGATAGGGACGTTGCGTGACACACAACTGAGTGCTTTGAATATGGGGCCCTGAATGTTTTAAATTGGGAACATAAGGGCATCGGCCATTTCTATGGACTCCTGATCCAGCTTATTTATCCAGCTGTACTAAGTAGTGGGTATTGACTGTAAATGTCACTTATTAATGAAGCTTGTGTGAAACACAGAATTTTACATTTCCGTATTTTTGAATGTAGGAAGAATGGACTGATGATGATCTTGCTGATTCCATGTGACACTGTCCAGTGAAGCCACAAATAGTTCGGCCAGGTCTACGAAAACCAAAAAAACTTGACTTCGATGGCCAATAATTACTGCCATTATCTACAATATGGGATGCATAAAATCCATCACATATTACTGGAAAAGAGAGCCTCCTGCAAATGAGGGTCCAGGGTCTGCTGTTCTATGACACCTAACGAAAGACAGCTTTGTCAGTGGGAGTATCCCCGTGTATGAATGATGGAGATGTGACTGTAAAGAACATGACAGTAACCAAAATGTTTAATCTTACTGTAGTCCACTTTGATGTGGCCATATCAAAGATTCAGGCGTATAAGCAGAAATATTCAGTTTTAAATTGACTGTTTGGTACCATTGTGTAAAATGGGTCTTAAATTATCAGTTCAGCAATTAATTACACATTACCTGAAAAATGTGTTTCCTACTGCTTGTTTTTATACATTAGAATTTATATTAAAAGGCTAATGGTTGGTGACTATGCATAAAAGTATCCATTCATTAAAGGTGATTGTTTCTGTCAGAAGTACTTGCGTAGGAGATGCACACACTACCAGTGGTAGAGAGGCTTTTCTTTACCAGTGTGTCATCTTATTTTAACAAGGGTTTTGGGGGCGGGGAGGATTTTATCAAACGCACATGCAACTTAGATTTATGACCATGAATTTTATCTGTCTATTGAATATTTTTTCTCCTTTTTGCCTCTAAGCTAACCTGTCTTGATGACATGGGGATTTGTAGTGTGTATATTTGTGTATTTGTTCTTTTATTGAGACTGATGGCATGTAAACTTGAGAATATGTATCAAGAGGTGACGACAGAATAAAAAAATCCATACAACAATGGCTGCATAGTGGAAATATGCAAGACTAAAATGAGAAGGAAAAGTACAAAGAGAAATACAGAAAGCTTAAAGAGGACCTATCCCCGAACTTTGAATACTGCCATTTTTGTACTTTATTTAGATGCAATGGTGACACTGAACAATATGTGGCCGTTAAAACTGAAAGATTTGATCTGTAAATGTGCTTACCCCATCCTTGTTTTGCAGCTCCACATGGTTTCTCTGTGTTGCCTGAGTGCCCGAGTGCTGCAGCAGGAGACCACTCGTTCTGCATCATTATAGGTCTCCCGCCGTGACTGGTCCGAGTGTCTTGCACGCTGCAGTGGATATGTGAGCTGCTGTCAGTGCGAGTTCGGTGACGCTTCATGTTATTTTCCTGCTGTGTGTCAGTGAAAGTTTAACTCCCTAATAAAGTTTCTTATGTGTGATGTAGTCTGCAGTCATTATCTTTGAATTTTTAAAGCGTGATGATGCATGTATCACTTCAAGAGGTTCACGGCTCAGTTTCCCAGCAAACAAGTGCCTGTTATAGTTCTCCACGGCACAGTGTATTAGACTTGAGCTCGTGGTGCATGCTGCTGAATTGTCAAATATTACTTACTAATGTATCGTGCAGCTGCATCCTCTTTACTGTTTATATATTTCTGTGCCAGTTTTTATATGTTGTGCAAAGTGCATGTCCTGGCTGTAGTACCGTATGATACACTTCTCAGGGGCATAGTGTGTTACACTTGCAGTTGGGATATATGCTGCATAAGTCAGGACAAATGTTGTTTATTTATTAATAGTGCAGTTCCATCCAGCTTACTGTTTATATATTGTGCTGCAGATTGATATAGGTTGAGAGAACTGCACTTCCTGGTTGCAGCAACCTGTGTGTCTGCTGATTGGCCACCATATATCCACACTGAAGCAGTGACAGTAGCCAAAATTTCTTAATTATAGGGTGGGCGAGGGGGAGGCAGCAACATTCTGGGGGAACACTATGTTGTGGTGAGGATTTTGGCTGATCCCTGCTCACAAACTGCAGGCACAGCCCCTTGTATTCCAGGCTCTGGAACTGTACTTCAGTTATGAGCAAGCAGTTCCCCCACCACCACCACCAACAATGCCTTGGTGCTATGTTGTGTGAGTGAGCAACGCAGTCTCGCTGAATTACCCTCAGTTGATGACTGTGATGCCGCAGCATGATCGGAGATCCTGTCACTGTCATCCATCTTGGGTTCAAACATGTAGGGATGAACCCCCAAACGATTGAACCTACATCTTTCTTCATCACCCTCAGACTCTGAAGAAGATGAGATTTGTTCCCTGGAATCTCTGTACCCTGCTGAAGATGTGCTGAGTACAGAAGATATGAGACTTTTACCATGGCACTCCATTACAGCACATAGACCTTCAGCAGTGAGCAACTTGCCCGCATGACCTACTCTGACGTCACACTGCAGCATGTCATTCATCCGGAAGCGCAGGCATGATCTCCATCACACAAAGCAGTTGCAGCAGTTTTCAAGATTTAAATGCATCAAGGAACATCAAACAATAAAAAAGTAAGTACAGTACACAGCTCTCTTTTATGCAGCAAAAACTACTATATACATTAAGGCTGATCGGGTCAGGATTGGTCTTCTTTAAAGGGGGATTGGAAACACTGTTACATACTGTGTATTTCATTAAGATGCCACTGGTAAGTACTAATAGATGGGTTCTAGGGGTGTGGATATGATGTTCTATCCACGCTTTCTGGCAGTTGCCTTTCCCTTTAATTCTGGCCTGAACATCTTCAAGCTGGCCCTCCCACCCACCCAGGTGGTAACTCCCCGACTCTGCCCCATGATGCCAGATCTTACTTTCTGCTTGGAAGAAGCAGGTTCCCTCCTTACCGCTCTCGCGGTGAGTAGGCACTTACGACTTAAATCTTCAGATTTGGTTGCAAAAATGTTTCAAAACTTTTGTCTTCAGCTCGATCATCAGTCATGACTGCTATGGACAACAAGTTCGATCCTGGGTTCCGCCGGTTCTTTTGCAGGCAGATGATGTCCTGAACGGATTTGCACAGTGTGTGCATCTATTGCCTGGGGCATGAGCACAATTCCCAGGCCTGCAACATTTGTCAAACTTTCCATCCTACTGTTCTGGAGGACCGTCTAGGCCAACCACATGAAGGGAACCCTCCAATCAAATCCAAGGATGGCCGTTGGGTGGCTGCGGGGTCCACCGACCAGCTTGTGGCATTTGAGGTGGTGGCCAAGGCTGCGGCTCACACCTCCTCAGCTTCCACCTTTGTGCCGCTTCAGCTGGGCACCTCTTTTACAAGGTGCTTCAAAGAATTGTGCCAGGCTCTGTCGACCCTCGGTCAGGGCCCTTACGGGCACAAGTCTGAGTCGAAGAAAGAGACTAAAAAACGGTCTCGCCATCAAACATTGGATCGGGAGCGCTCTCGGTCAAGAGCTTCGGATTCCCACGCTTCTCCGGATCCAACTTCAATCGAATCCTCTGTCCAGGCCACCAACTCCACAGTAACCCCATCGGGCCAGTTGGCCAAAATGCTGGTTGATCTTTCAGACGAGATTTTTCTCGAGCCGGTTGACCAGTTGTCGATTGAAGAGGCTGACACTTCTTTATCCAGGGCTCTGGTCCTGACTCAGACCATTGGAGGAAAGGATCAGTCTGCTGACCCGCCACCTCTGGTCCCGACCAAGACCGGTGGAGTCTCTGTGCTTGCTGACTCCCTCCAAGCCCCGACGCTAGTCTCCCTGGCAGTCGTGGACAAGATCTTATTCCTGGGGGTCGAGCGGTTCATACTGACGTCTGCGCTCCTGCTCTTGACACTCTGTGAAGCGGCGCTACCGCTACTCTTCCTCCTCAAGTGAGGAGAGGCTTCAGTGCAAATTGCGTCGACGTTACGAGGATCTCATGTGGCAGAAGCTGATGCTCACCAACACAAAGTCAATTCCGGCTCCTACGCCAGACATCACCTGGCTCTCGCCCGACAGGCTGATGCCTTCTCCTCCTCAGGAGTCTCTTGAGACGGCCCCAGCTCAGCTGCTCCCAGCATCTCCACCAATCCCCATGGAGCTGGCACCTGCACAGCTGAAAACCAGCACTCCAAACAAGGAGTCTTGGCTGGCCAAGGGGCTTCCCCATTGGCTGTCGGTCACTGTCACCCCTTGACCATCCGTGGAGGGTCCTCAGGGGCACTGGCAGTCGACCCCTCTTTAATGACTCCTCAGAGTTGAAGGGTTCCTCTTTGCACTCCTGTCCAGACTATGTGCAGTCGGTGGGGAATCTCTCGACGGACGAAGGTCCCACTTCCTTCATGGGACTTCTCTGCCTGATCTCGGAGTCCATGGGTATGAAAAGGAGCCCGTCCAGAAACTGGTTCAATACCCAATGACTGAGATCCTCGACTGGGTAGATACTCCCGAGGAGGCCTTCCCGTTGGCAGAGGCCATCCTCTGCCCTGCCTTGATGGCCGGCAAGTATGCAGTACCTACCGATTCCTTGCCATGATTCACAGAACACCCTTCGGCCGAGGGGCTGGTGGCCGATTCTGTGTTCAGGCACTCTGGCAACACGGGGGATGTTGACAAGCCACCCAATAAAAGAGTCCATGAAGTTGGACCATGCAGCTAAAAAGGTCTACGCTGCCTCCTTGCTTGGTTTCTGCCAGGTGAGCTCGGCCCTCCTTATGGCCCACTTTTCCCATGCCCTGCTGGGCACCCTGGATGAGGTACTTCCTCATCTGCCGGCGGACCTCCAGACCACAGACAAACCGATCTGGCACCAGGGCCAGGCTGTAGCTAAGCAACAGCTGCAGGCAGTCATGGACATTGGAGACTCCTGTGCCCACTCCATGGCAGCACAGTGGCCATGCACTGCAGGGCTTGGCTGAGGGTCTCAACCTTCACAGCAGGCACTCAGCACCAGCTGATGGATGTGCCTATTCTGGGCACCAACTTGTTCGGTGTCGAGGGCCACCTCACCCACATCGAGACATCCAGTGCCACCTTGGACTCTGACATCTCCCCAATAGGACCGCAAGGGCTCTAAGAAGCAGAAAAGGAAACTCTTTTGGTCCACCTCCACTCCTGCAGCCAAACTAGCCCAGCCTCAGGCTGGTCAGCAGGCCTAGGCCTGGTGACCTCAGCTGAAATCAATGGCCTTGGTCATCCATAAGCCTGGGTGAGATGCTTTGGTGACCCCTCAACTGGACCCTCCTTCTCCATGCCTGCTCGTCACGCCTCACATGGGCCAGCTCTGCCACTTCCTTTCTGCCTGGTCCACTGTCACCACAGACAGTTGGATCCCTCCAGGTGGTGGGTCAGGGTCTGCCTCTGAAATTCGAGCAGTACCTTCCTTACTGAGCCCGTGCCCCATGGGAGGACTTGGTATCTGCAGACATCCTTTCTGCTCTTCGGGACGACATTGCCCAGCTTCTCTGCAAGGAGGTCATGGTTCCTGTCGCAGAGCCTACGGAACACCCACGGTTTGTCTCCAGGTACTTCCTGGTGCCAAACCGGACAGGGGGTTGACTCCCCTCATTCTAGATCTGCACAACCTGAACAAATTCCTCAAGTCGCACATCTTTAGTACGATAACTCTGTCACAGATCATACCATCTCAGAAGCATAACATGTGGTTTTGCTCCCTGGATCTTCAAGATGTGTTCTTTCATGTCCTGATCCATCCGTCTCGCCAAAGGTTCCTCCGCTTCCGAGCAGAGGGAACCCAATTCGAGTTCCAGGCCATGCCATTCGGCTTGTCCTCACCCCCAGGGTCTTCACCAAGTGCATTGCAGTGGTGGCAGCTTACCTGAGGTGCCGAGGGATCCGGGTTTACACCTACCTGGATGACTGGCTTGATCGTAGGTCCCTCCAGGCTGGAGGTGGAGTGGTCCAGGGACCTGGCCCTCCTTACCTGTGTCTTCCTTGGTCTCCTGGTCAATGAGGCCAAGTAGGAACTCGTTCCGTCGCAGGCGATCAACTTCATTGGAGTGAGTTCGACTCTTGCAGAGGCAGAGCCTGGCTCCCGACGGACAGGCCGGAGACTGTCAACCCCTTTGCCCAGTCATTTTGGGTTGGGCAATTGTGCCCTGCCTGGAACTTCCTGCGCCCTGCTGGGTTACGTAGTGGCCTGCACCAGTGTGATCTGTTGGGCCTGCTGGAGAATGCGCCCCTTGCAGTGGGAGCTGGCCAGCCAGTGGTCTCAGCACAAGGATCACTTAGACCAGCTGGCCACTGTGACCCAGCGGCTGTGGGATGCCCTCCAGTGTTGGTCAGTCCCAGAGCATCTGCGGGAAGAGATCCTGTTTGTCCGCCCAGAGCCGACGGTCGTCCTGATGACCAGTGCCTCTCTCATGGGCTGTGTTGCCCACCTGGGGGAAACACAGAGTCCACAGGCTCTTGACCCCCGAAGAGTCCCAATGTCACATCAACCTGCTGGAGCTCAGAGCAGTTCGGCTGGCGCTGACTGCATTCGCTCCTCTCATCCGGGGTCAGGTGATCCAGGTCCAGACAGACAACACCACAACCATGTACTACCTTACAAAACAGGACGGGAAGCACCTTCTGCCACTCTGCAAGGAAGCTGTCTGTGTGGACCCTCTTGCGCAGCCTGGAGGCCAATCTCCTAGCCATCCATGTGGCAGGGGTCTCCAGCCAGCTGGTGGATGCCCTCAGCTGGGTGGGCAAGGCATCTCACGAGTGTTCTTTCCACCCAGAGGTAGTACCCACTCTGTTCTCCCAGTGGGACACCCCTCGGGTGGACCTTTTTGCCTCCAAGGAGAACGCAAAGCTGAGGCTGTTTTGTTCTCCCCCCCCAAGCAGGGAACACTGCATGGGGGATGCCTTCTCAAGGCCCTGGATCCCAGGTCTCTTCTGTGCTTTCCCACCACTCCCCTGGATCCACAAGGTGCTGCTCAAGGCCTGGAGTGACAAGGCACAGGTGTTCCTAGTGGCTCCAGACTGGCCACGCCAATTCTGGTACCCCAATCTCCTCAGCCTCAGCAGCAGGCTCCCGAGGCATTTTCCTCTCCACCCGGACCTGCTCTCCATCAATCAGGGGATGGTACTCCATCCAGACCTTCAATGCCTGCACCTGACAGCCTGGTTCCTGAGCAGCTAGAGTTCCAGGCTTTGGGTCTTTCTGAAGATGTCCTCACTGTGGTGGCGGCATCTCGGAAGGAGTCAACCAGGAAATGCTATGCCTTTCAGGGATGTAGCCAGGGATTTCAGATCTGCACACCAAGTAGACTCACTGCTACCCCACCCCACCTTGTTAGGGTGAGCTACCCCCCCGCCGCCGGGGTGTAGCCAGACAATATACAAATGTACACCAGGACCGTGTTTGTTACCTCATTTGGCACAATAAATACAACTTTTGTATCTCATGACAGTGGTTGTTACCATGCATGAGTAAATACAAATGCCATGCATTGCTCCCTAAGACACCCACATACCAGCCCAGAGCCTGTAAAATTGTATTGTCTTTGGGATGCAAAGAGACTATTAGTGACCAGTCCTTCCAGTTTCGACTCCTATGAATAAAATTACAAAAAGGTTCAGTATTTTCTTTGTTAGTTTCATGGAAAAAAGAAGCAGTTCAGAGCCTATTTGCTACCCTCATTAAATAAAATTGCACACCATGGAGTGCCTGGAGTATGCCTGCCTACACCCATGATGCCTTTAAATGAAAAAGATTATCCATTTGGTGTCAGGGAAAAGGATTGGACCCTCTGTACTGTATCGTGACTAGCATCCTTGATTATCTGTGGTCCCAGTCGGGCCTTCGGTCAGCGACCCTCAAGGTGCACCTGGCAGCCATCTCTGCTTACCGGGTGCGGGCCGCTCAGCAGTTGTAGCATAGGAGAAAGTGCTCTGGCATTTTTTCAAAGGCCTGGACCACATTTTCCCTCTGGTACGTGAGCCACCACTACCACCACCATGGGACTTGTTGTAGGTTTTGGCAAAGCTCATGGGCAAGCCATTCGAATCAGTGCACAGGTGTGACATGTCTTACCTGTCATGGAAGATTGTCTTCTTGATGGCTATCATGTCAGCCAGAAATATCAGTGAGCTCCAGGTGCTTTCGGTGGAGTCTCCATGCCTTTTCTTCCACAGGGACAAGGTTGTCCTGCGACCCATCCCAAAGGTGTAGTATCAGATTTTCACCATAACCAGCTGATTAATCTTCTGGTGTATTTTACCAGCCACACCTCGGAGGCCAAACACAGGCTCCATACTCTGAACCTGAGGTGAGTGCTTGCGTACTACAAGGAAAGCATGGCAGGAATTAAGGGAGAGCTTTTTGTCACCTACGCTGAAGCCACACCTGGCAGACCAGCAGCCAAGCAGAGGATTGGCAGATGGATTGTATCCTGCATTGATCTCTGCTATAGGTTGGTGGGTCGGGAGCCTTCCGTAGGGCTTAGGATTCATTCCACCCGCCACACCGCTGCCTCGGTGGCTGCTTCCAGGGTTGTCCCTGTTCAGGAAATCTGCAGGGCTTCTACCTGGAGATCAGCATACACCTTCATTTCCCATTACCACATTGACCTTAAGTCTTGCCAGGATACTGGTTTTAGGGCCTCAGTTCTCTAATTCTCATTTCCTAAGTAGAGGGGTGTGCGCCTTGCCTCCCTCCTCCCGGAGAACATCTAGGAGTCTGCCAGAAAGTGTAGCTGGAACATCATATCCATGTCTCTAGAAAAACAGGGTACTCACCTGCAACAGTAGTTCTAGAAGTGTTATATGAAGTTCATCGACATGGACCCACCCGACCTCCCCTGGCTTTGGTGCAAAACACTGCTTCCAGCAGGTTAGATCTGACATCATGGGGCAGTGCCAATGGACTTAACACCTGGTGGGTGGAAGGAGCCAGCTTGAAGACATTCCGGCCAAAATACTGTAAAAGGGAAAGGCAACTGCCAGAAAGTGTGTGTGAACATCATATACCACTCCTAGAACTACTGTTACAGGTGAGTAACCTGTTTTTGTAGTACTTTAGTTAAGTCATTGGCTGCCTGTAAGCCATATGATAGCATGCCACATGTTTGAAACTAGTAGATTCTTGCATGCACTTGCATTCAGTTATGGTGCTGTTCAGTTTCTTTTTTGTAATTGCTGAATTTGAGATGGTTGTATTATGTTTTTCCACTGTTTTAATTTTTGATTTCTCATTTTTACTCTCTCACCACTTAAGCTAGGCAGAGGTCCCACTGCATAATCAGTCCCCTATCTGAACAAGGTCTTGAGTAAGTGGTAAGAAAGAAGTGACCCACCTGGCACAGATTAAACTATGAGAAACTCCATTTTGCTGATTACAGATCATTAGCACTGAGGATCTGCCTGCACGTGAGGACCTCTTATAACCATCATAGTCCTCACATGCAGCATTGGTTCCACTTTTTAACTGGAGTGTCTTTAAAAAAAAAATAATGTTTACACTTTAAATTTGTCATAAAACAGTTTCATGTTTTTGAGTATGTTTGTAGGAATGCTTGGATTGTCTCTTAAGAGCGTCTTCTCTTGCATCCTGAAGGCAACAGTCACTTTTAGTTTACAGTCCTAGTCGCACCCTAAGAATTATTATACATTTTTTACAGTACTTTCAAGACCTCACTTTCATGGGAGCAGAGTTCATTCCACAGGATTAATTCATTTTAAATTACTATGGCCTTTGGGACTAGTCTAAGCTCACCAGTGTTTCCCTCAAAAGGAAAGAGAAAATAGCACACAAGATGGATGTACTCCTTCCTCAACTTACTGACGCCGACCAAGTCAGCTTCATTAGAAAATGTCAGGCTCACGATGCAGTCAGACTGGTCCTCCTTCTTGTTGAGTATGCCGCCCAGAGACAAATTCCCTTGGTTCTTCTCGGCCTTGATGCCAAGAAGCTTCTGATAGGAGTATCATGGCCATTCCTGTGGGCAACATTAAAGTGTTTTGCCTTTCCAGACAAATTCATCTCCCGAATTAAAGCCATGTACCAAGCTTCTCTTGCCTCCCTTAAGCTGGATGGGTCTCTTTCATCCCCCTTCCCTTTGTCTAGCGGGACGCGTCTGGGTGCCCGCTATCCCCACTATTTTTCACTCTCTATTTGGAGCCACTAGCCACAAACATTTGAGCGCAAGTGAATATAGAGGGGATCCCAGTCGAGGGGAAGGGGGTCATTCCCATAAATTTACACTCTTTGCCGATGATTTTCTCCTAACACTCACCTCACCAGACTCTTCGATCCCGGCTGTCTGGGAGCAACTTGAGATTTTTGGAAATCTTGTAGGGTACAAAATAAATAGCTCTAAAACAGAGGCCCTTTAAATTCTTTAACCCTTCCCCCATACTAAAAGCATATTTTCAATTTAGATGGAATAGAATGGAGATGCGCTACCTAGGGATTAAGATACCTGCTAAACTTCTTCACCTGGAATTGGCTAATTTTGAACCCCTGACCCCAACAACTCACTCTAGATCTCTCCTGCTGGATGCAACTACTGCTAGGACTACCAAGTTGAGTAGCAGCCATACAACAAAATGTGCTCCCACATCTCCTTTTCCTCCTACAAACCCTCCCCATTCTCCCTTCTAATATATATTTCCGTGACTGGGGCAAATTAATTTCTAGGTTTGAATGGGGCAGCAGACCTACTTGGACAAAATATGCCTCCCTGCAACTTTCGTGGGAACAAGGAGGACTCAACCTACCTAACATGAAAAGATATGCACAGGCAGCACATCTCCTGACAGTTCTCTGTCACCTAGCAGATGGATACCAGGCCCACTGGAAGGACATTGAGTCCACTCTTAACAGATTCATAGACTTTGTCCCGTATATCCTGGGGAATCCACCAGCCTGCTTACCCCACCCCCTGGCAATTTCCACCTTATATGGCTGAGTTCTTCGGACAGTGGGTGCAGGTCCTAGACTACCTTTTGGCTCCTGCCGAGTGGATCTACCTCTGCACCCTTACGCAAAATACTCTCTCTTATCCGGCTCAGATCGCCGCCTCCCTCCAGGCCTGGGAACCCTTCCATCTCTGATCCATGCATCAGATAATTGGACCTCTAGGCATACACTCATTCACATTCTTACAAGCGAAGTGCCACCTTCACTCAGCTGAATACCTGCTCTAGCTCAATCTGAAACGATCATTCCACCCCTATGAAGAGGCACTGTCCAAGACTGCTGAACTCCCATCCAGTCTGGTGCAACTGGTTATTTCCCACCTAGGGGCAATACACAGGACCACATTATAAGTGCCTTATATCAAGCTTTGAGGGCATATTCCCCTGACAATTTAGACTGCATTAGAATTAAGTGGTCCAAAGACCTTGACTAAGAACTGGACAAAGAACTTTGGCAAGCTGTGGCTGTCCCTTCCCTGAGAGTCTCTTCTGCCACACTCTGGCATGAATATGCCTGGAAGGCCAGAGTTCAGTTCTTCCGAACCCCCAACATTACAGCCAGATTTAGTGGATTGGGCCAGGGTGGATGCTGGAGGGAATGTGGGCATCTGTGGGTCGGTATTGAACATACAATGTGGTCCTGCTCGCTCCTACGGAAATATTGTCAAGAGGTTACCATGGAACTAATAGATACATTTGAAACGCCAGATTTTTGTTTACTCCATCCTTTATCCTCACTGCGGTACCTCCAACAGGGAAGAAGATAAATAAAGCCTCTTACAAATTGATAACATTCCTGATATTGATAGCTAAGAAGGTGATAACCAGACTTTGGCATTCACAAGCTCTCCCTACTAAGGAAGCCTGGAGGAAACTGACTTGTGAAGTATATGCTATGGAGATGGTTTCGGTCAAATTGAAATCATGTATATCTGCTTTTGATGTCAGCGAAAGTGGGTTCTATACCAATTAAACCGCTACACCGACTTTTGTACCCTAGGGAGTAGTAGTACTGGACAACTGGATACTTTGATATTCTCACTGTTCATTTTTAGCATTAGAATATGGGAAGAGGTACACTCTCTCCCTCCTTTCTTTACTCATCCTAAAGCTTCTGTCCCCCAACATGTTCTTTCATTAACTACTCTCCTTCTTACTTCACCTGCTCCATGTCATGCTCCTGATTCTAACTCTTTCCTTTTTCTATACTCTTTAGCCCAATTCTTAACTTTGCTGGACTTATAGTCCCCCTTTTAGAGTATACCTAGCAATGTATGCACCAGTTTACATAGTCTTACACTGAGCTTCGAGCACCACCTTTTAGAATCAGTCTTGTATGATGCTGGAAAGCTTGTTGTGAGAATTACCAATGGCTACATACTATGAATATTTGTTCTAAGAAAATTTAAGACACCCTGCATATGTTTAGTATGACTTCTATTGATGCCAATGTATTATTTGGATGTAATGATATATATACTTAAATCAATAAAAATGTATTCAATTAAAAAAAAAGGGTGGAAGAGAAGCAGTTGGTATGTGTCTGTCTGTCTGTGGGGGGTGGGCAGAAATCAACATTTAACTGGTCCTGGCTGTCACAAACCCACTCAGCAGGTCAGCCCTCTGCTCTCAAAGTGCCAACCTCCGAGTGCAGTCTTGTGACCAGTTAACAGAAACAGGGTAAACCTCCTCTCTGTTTTTGTGGGTTCGAATCAACCTTTGGTCTCAAGTTCTGGAGGGATTCAAACTGTGAACCTCTTGCTAGCATACACAATGCACAGGCTCAGATAATTCTGTCTTTTGGGGGAAGGGGCAGATATCTTTGCCTATGGGCACCTAACCAGGTGTACAAAAATGAACCCTTAGAAACCCTAATAAAAGACCTCAGATTACTCTTACCTTTTCCAGTTTGGTATCACCATTCAAGCTTATGCACAGTGTCTGCTTTAACCATATATACTTCACTTGTTAAAGAAAAGAAATTCAAAGACAGACCAAGAAGGGTCAAAAAATAGAGTTTTACTAAAATAGATAAAAGTATGTAAACATAAAATACAGAACCATTATATCACAAGAAGCATACCATCTTTTAAAAGAACAAGGTTTTAACCAGTTACGGCAGTGCACCTCCGTGGAGTTATTCAAGAAAGATCTGAAAATGTATTTATGGAATATGGCCTTCTCAGATAATTAAGTTATTTTATTATGTTTGGATTTTATTATTTGTTTATTTGTTAAGGTCTAGGAATTACAACCCTTTGAGTCAGGGACTCATTTGCAAAGGCTCCACGTCATACAAAATAGATTAGAACAAAGTACAATAGATTAGAGCAAAGTACAGTAAGTGATTTACAATAGAGACATCAACTTTGTGAAACAAAGAAAGACAGTTACAAACAGAGATGCGTAGGGAAAAAAAATAAATATAAAATGTACAGTCATGGTACAACAGCAGTTTGAGAAATACTAATGCAATGGAGATTTAATGGGACTCATCTGCAGTCACAGTGGAAGTTAGACATAATGTGGTTATGTAATTCAAGTTTGAAGGGACCAAGCTTGGGAATCGATAAAATGCAGTCAGGGATTGTATTCATCCAGAGAGGGGCCCGGAAACAAAAGGACCTTTGGCCAGTAGTGGTCTTTGCGAAAGGGATACGGAATGAGGCAGTGACAGAATGTCTAGTGAGACGAGCAGGAAGGTTCCTTTGGAGGAGTTTTTGACAGCCAGGGGGCGCTAGGCCCAACTGGATTTTTTTTGCCAGTAGACAGGTCTGGTAAACTAGCCGCCCCTGAAAATTGAGCCAGGATGAGCGTAGGTAGAGATCACAGGTGTGCGTCAGACGATCACAACCAATGGCCAGTCGGCAGGCTTTGTTTAGTGAGCTTTTAATAGCGGACAGTGCTGTGTCAGAGGCGGCGCTGTAAATGACTATGCCATAATCTGCCAGAGAGAGGATGGAGCTGGAGATAGCTAAGCGTAGAGCCTCCAGAGGTAGACATGCCCTAAGTCTGTAGAGGAGACCGATTCTTTTGTTGACTTCAGTGCTAGTTGACGCAATGTGTTCACGATAGGTAAGGGCAGAGTCTAGTGTAACCCCAAGATATTTGAAGTTGGAAACCGATTCCAGCGTGGTGCCTGTCACATTAAGTATGGATAATTTTGTAGTGCTGTGCGTATGCTGAGGATGGGCGAATAACATGACTTTTGTCTTTTTTGTGTTGAGAACGAGCTTGTGAGAGGAAAACCAGGCTTCAGTATGAGAGAAGGAGTCCTGTAGGGATATTTGAAGCATCATGGGGTCAGGGTGACGACTGAAAATCACAGCATCATCTGCATAGAGGAGAAGACGCCCAGAGGAGGCCAGAGGTAACGAGCTCAGGAAAAGTGAGAAGAGGAGCGGACCGAGGATAGAGCCTTGTGGGACACCCGATCGAACTGGAAGGTTTGCAGAGAGGGTGTTTCTTATCATGACCTGTTGTGTGCGGCCAGAGAGATAACTAGAGAACCAGCTAGTAGTTTCATAGGAGACCCCGACAGAGAGGAGGGAGTTAATGAGCATGATGTGATTGACTGTATCGAATGCCTTGGAGAGATCCATGAAGACCGAGCCAGCCAGGTCACCCTGGTCCAGAGCATCATGTACAAAGGAGGTGAGTTCTAGTAGGCAGTGGTGGTACTGTGACCTTTCCTAAAACCGTGTTGTTGTTGGCAGATTATGTGTTGAGTATCTAGATAGCTGGAAAGTTGATCCATACAATTTTCTCAAAGCTTTAGAGTGGGGAGTATGGATATGGGCCTGTAATTACTAGTGGAGTATGTGCACCACGTTTGTGTACTGGCATGATCCTAGCCTTTTTCCACAGAGCTGGGAATTGTCCCAGGCAGAGGGACATGTTGAAGATTTTAGTGAGCGGTACTAGAACGGCATCAAGGGTTAAGGACAGTAGTTTAGCATCTAGAGAGTCACCCAAGGAACCTGGCAATGTAAGCACGGGCTTCACCAGTGGAGATAGTTTTTAGCTGAAAGGGAGGCCGGGGAGATCCCGCCGCAGTACTGAAAAAATCGGGGGGGAGGATCGAGCTTAGATCTGAGAATGATATATTGAAGGCATCAGCTATTTTATTAGGTTCTTGGGTAGGAGTGCCATCCAGGATTAGAATGGTAGGAGGAGGGGGAGGAGACTTTCCACTGAGTTCCTTAATATTTTCCCAGAACCTCTTACCATCTCCCCAGGTGACAGTGAGTTTTGTTTGGTAGTAAGCAACCTTCGCTAGTCAAATAGCCCAGGTGCAGGCGTTTCTGGCGGCACAATAGCGTTGTCGGTCAGCTGGTTGACCTGATTGAAGAGCTCTGCACCACAGGTCATCACGGGCCTTCATTTGATCAAGCAACGTCCGTGTGACCCAGGGGGATGATTGAGACCTTTCAAACCGTTTGACATGGGGGGCGAAAATGTCACAGGCGGATTGGAAAGAACTAACGAAGAAGGACAGAGCAGCATCAACTGATGTCAGGTGATCAAGAGGGGACCAGTCAGTATTTCAAAGTAGGTTTCGGAGATGTTTTAGAGCCCCTCTCTTGAGCTGGTGACATATGGTGATCCTAGGTGGGGGTGGTTTGCAGCAGTTGGACCAGAGACATGTTACCGGGGAGTGATCACTGATTGAGTCCGATTGCACCTGAACATCCTGAATGTCTTCAGGGTGATTAGTGAATATGAGGTCAAGGAGGGAGCCGCGGTTCATTTTTTTGTTCACTCAGGTTGGGGTGGGGACCATCTGGGACAAATTTTGGGCAGCAGCTGCAATCCTGAGGGGGGATGTTGGGGGCAAGCCAGTTAGAGTTAAAATCACCAAGTGCTACGACTTCGGAATTTTTTGGGAGTTGGCTGATTATGTTTAGGACGGTTGCGAATGCATTCCTTTGATGACGAGGGGGTATGTACACTGACATTAAGTAAAGTGACTTTTTCAATTTCCCAAGATCAACCCTGACAGTGAGAGACTGTGCACCATCCGAGGGGCTTATGGTTGTTATGCGTATTCCTTGCAGGTGGTCTCGGACATATAGGGCACATCCCCAACCCCGTCGTCTTTGCCTATCTGACCTGTATAATGTGTAGCCAGGTATGCTTACAGCCAAATCAGGGATATGCTGGGACAGCCAAGTTTCGGTAACAGCTATGACATCAGGGAGGTGGAGGCAGACCCAGGCTTGGAATGGGGAAATTTTTTTTGAAGACTACAAACATTAATGGTGGCCAGTCGCAGCCCCTTTTGCCTAGCTGGTTGCCGTGGGGTGTGGAGAGAGGGACCAGGATTTGGGTGAATGTTGCCCACTTTTATAAATTTGTTATTATGATGATATGCTGATCTTTTTATGGAATGTTTTTATGACTTTCATTTAGAGTTTTGAACTTGTTTTTAAAACTGTTCAGCACCTTGATATACTGAAAGGTGCTATACAAATAAAATTATTATTGTTAACTGTGCAATTCCTACTACAGTACTTAGATTTTGTCTCTCTCTACCTGTATACTTGCTTAAAGTGCTCAAAGATGTTTCTTTGTCAGAGTGTAGATAAAAGTGTCTCTGAAAGAAAACAGAATCTGTTTAAAAAACTGTTTTTGCCAACCCCTTTGTGTGAGGTCACCTAGCTCCTCCTCTGTTTATGAAAAATCTTACACCCAGGATATTTTATCATATTAGAAGGTAAGATAATTAAGGTTACATCAGCAGAAACTCCTTTCCCCATGTGACTTCCCCAATCAAGTCTGTAAATTTCCTTTCGTCTATGAGCAGTATCCCCCTCACACAGACATCAAAGCATTTATGATTCTGCACCAGTGTGCCAACCCTGGTTTCCTCCTCAAAGCATTATAAAATGGATACTGATTTCCCTCTTAGCAGTTAAAGCTGTATTTAACTTAGAAAAACAGGAGATTCTTGATTAAGGCCTGTTGTAGTCTGTAATTAGCTTCTGGCCCTCCAGGTAACACCTTGTATCTAAAACCTGTGTGTGTGTGTCAACTCACATGCTGTCTCAGCATCTCATGAGAGACGGTCCATAACACATTTTTAGATGTGATCTAAAAATCACATCTAATCAGAGGGCTGTGGGTTCAGTTCCCAAATCTAGCACTTGGGTTAATATCCCAGTACTGACACTGTAATGCAGCATGAGAGGGGTGCTGCATTTCTGAGGTGCCGTCTTTCGGATGAGACGTTAAACCGAGGTCCCATCTGCCTGGATTGGTGGTAGTTCAGGTGGATGTTAAAGATCCCATGGCACTTATCGAAAAGAGTAGGGGAATTTCCCCGGTGTCCTGGCCAAATTTCCTCATTCACTAAAAATACCACCAACAGCTTAATCTGGTTCAAGGTCAGTTGGCATTCATCTGTATCCCCCTCCCCCGGGTCTTGCCTGAAAATAGGCAGGATTTGTCTAGTGCACTTACCTGGTCAACAAAAGCTAAATAATAAATAAATAATTTTACAAAAAATCATAATGTACTCTGAACTGGCTGTCCACATGTTACACTGGCTTCTTTCCTCCCTTCAGAGGAAGCAGGCGGTGGTGGTTGGGTGTGGGGACTGTGCTAGGTAACGGGAAACAAGTAAAATTGAAATGGCTCCCATGGTGGCTGTCCTCTCTCCTTTCAAAGACAGCTGTTGTGAGAGAGGGGGGCGTGACATAGTGTGGAAGATAAAAGAATATTCCAGTCCCCAATGGCTCCTCATCTATCAGAGGGAACATTTCATGAGGGGATGGTGCCATGGCAGTAAAGATTTAATCAATTTGGTATCCCTTCAATCCTCAACCTTCTGAGGAAAAAGTTGGGAGCCATGAAATCTATCACTGGCTGAGACCATTTCAAATGATTAAATCCCCTGCCATCAAGAATCACCTCTTCCTTCAGAGGGGACAAGTTGGGGTCTGGCAAGAAATGTAAACATAATTAGGCCTATGTGTTTGGTTCTCATTCCTCTCCCACTGAAGAGAATAGTTGAGGGGCTTCAACCAGTTGTGTGGACCATTAAAATTTTTTATTATTTTGTCCCATGTAATTGGGACTTCTGTCCCGGGGGGAAAAGTTAAGGGGGTTATGTGACCAGTTCCAGAGACCTTCCCTGCGCACTTGCACTCTACTCCTTCTGGTCTTACAGCCCCATTGCCAACCAGACTCACACTTCACTGCAACTGGAGTGCCATCTAGACCTCCAGAGCCACTGAAATCCCACAGGGCTGGCTTGTCGCTGCCCAGGGCCTCACCCTCTTCCAGGGTTGGGGGGGGAGCTAAGAAACCTAGGACATCTACTGGAGGGGCCTATGAAGATCGCTGGGGAGTGAGTAGTATGGAGGAGTCTGAAGCAGTCATCTGGTGTGCCAGTGCAGTATTTCCAAATTTGCTCCCTTCCTCTCCCACACAGTCATGCTCACACTTCTGACTGGTCTGGAGGGGGTTCCTGATGGCTTATGGCCACCAGCGCCATCAATGTCACCTCCACCATCAAAAGCCAGTGTGATCGCGGTCCAACAGGTTTCATTCGCCCTGGGAGGAGAGCATCCTGATTGATGTTCTGAGCCTTCCCTGCTGTCCTCCATTTCTTACATCCCAGGTTTATAGTGTTGACCTGGATTCCTAGTGTGCCAGAGCAATTCCCCCTATTGCTTAACACCATGGAACAGACAAGCCTGGACACTTACCATAAAACAGGTTCCATGTCATCAGGGCTCCTCCTTCCTAAGGCTAAGAGGTTATACTTTATTTTAAATGTCCATTTCAGTGTAATAATAATAAACTTTATTTTTAAGGCGCCAAACAGATTAAAACACACCATACATCTCAGCATCCTTAAAAATATAAAACAACTAATACAGTCAAAGAAGACTTGACCCACCAAATGCTTGCCTCCATAAATAAGTAAATAATAAATAAGTGTAATCATTAATTCTAGGGACATGGATATGTTGTTCAATCCACACTTATTGGCAGGTTCCTTGCCGGTTTAAATCTTGCTGGAAGGCCTTCAAGCTGACTCCTCCCACCCACCTGGGTGGTAAAACTCTCGGCTCCGCCCCATAACGCCAGATCTTTCTTACCGCTTGGAAGCTCAGGTTCCCTCCTTAGCGCTCTGCGTTTTAGACTGGATCCTAACTCTTCGGTTCGTCCGAAATTGGTCTTGAAGTTTTCTAAACTTCGGTCTTCATCTTTCCTCGCGGCTGCGATGAACAAATCTATTCCTGGCTTTCGGAGGTGCCCTTGGAGCAGAAAATGTCCAGGACGGATCCGCACTCCATGTGCATCTACTGCCTAGGGCCTAGATCACGACGCATGAGCCTCGCGAGTTGTGCTGTTCTTTCTCAATAGCGTCCTGGATGATCGCGCTGCCCGATTGAAGCTAGGGCGCCCTGAGAAGCGTTTCCGGCCGGTAAAATCAAAAGAGGCTCGTTGGGCGGTGTCCACGGCGGCTGGCTCGGCTGAGCAGCTTGAACAGATGATTGCCCTCGAGGAGGAGGCGGCCCAGGCCGCATCTTCCTCCTTCTCGGCCACGGCATTTATCCTGCTCTCCCTGAGTTCCTCGTATACGGCTTCATTCAAGGAGCTTTGTCAGTCCCTTTCCACGAAGGGAGAGGGGCCATCAGGACTTTCTTCTCGGCCCAAGAAGAAGGAGTCGAAGGGTAAGTCCCACCGTCGGTGTTCGTGGGAGCGGGAGAGGTCCCCTGTCCCGGACAGCCGACCGTCGACTTCGGTCGGAGTTGCGGCTGAGGCCACTGGCTTCACGGTGTCCCCGTCAGGCCAGCCTGCCGAGACTTCCGTCGACGCAGTCGAGATTTTTCTCCATCAGTTAGACGGGCTGTCGACTGGTGAAGCCGACAACCCACCTTCACCGGTTCCCCCGGTGGAGACCATGGATCTGCCTGCACCTTTGGGGCCGCAGTCCCCGGTTAAAGTGCCCGAGCCAAGGGAAGAGCTGGTGTCCCCGGCCCCTTCCTAGACCCACCCTCGGTCTCCCCAAGGGTCTCGGTCTCGGACTTCATCTCAGATAAGCTGTTCCCGCCGACATTGGCGGTCTCGGTCTCGATACCGAAGTAAGCGGTGACACTGTTCCTCCTCTTCCTCAGATGAGGGGAGGCTTCGGCGTAAATTACGTTGGCGCTACGAGGAGCTTATGTGGCAGCAGTTGCTGTTGTCCAGGTCTAAGCTGACCCCGGTCCAGACCCCGGCCATCAAGTGGCTGTCGCCCGAACGACCGAAGCAACCACTCGCCCCAGTCGAGTTGCCCGTTCCAGGGCCGGTTGCTCGGCCAAAACCAGCTGCTCCACCGATTGTGGTGGAACCTCCACCTCCACAACCGAAGTCTGGGGCACCGACCAAGGATTCTCAGTCGGGTCACGGCCTGCCCCACAGGTTGTCGGTCACCCTCACTCCCGATCGTCCTCGGCAGGTAGAGGGTGGCTCAGGGCCGAGGCAGCTCTTCGCAGACTCTTCGGAATCTGACGACGACTCCTCCCTGTTCTCCAGGCAGGTCGACCTGGAGTCCTCCGGGGGCCAGTCATTGGACGATAGCCCATTGTCGTCCTTGGGTCTGCTTTGACTTATCTCAGAGTCCACTGGGATGCAGCTCAAGCCCGTGTCCAAACGGGCCAAGTATCCCCTGACGGAGATACTGGACCGAGGGGATACCCCCACGGAGGCCTTTCCGGTGGCTGAGGCCATTGTCAGCCCAGCCTTGGAGCTTTTGCAGCGGCCTGCTTCCTGTCCTGCGCCCTCGGCCAGGATGGCCAAGAAGTATGTGGTCCCTACCGGCTCTTTGCCTGGTTTCTTGGAGCACCCCTCTGCCGAGGGGTTAGTCACCGACAGCATTTTCCGGCGTTCCGGTGACGCTCGGGATGTGGATAAGCCCCCTGACAAAGAGTCCAAAAAGCTGGA
Source organism: Neoceratodus forsteri (assembly GCA_016271365.2). Lineage (NCBI taxonomy): Eukaryota > Metazoa > Chordata > Ceratodontiformes > Ceratodontidae > Neoceratodus > Neoceratodus forsteri. Next base: position 353,070,170 of record CM057454.1, on the reverse strand, counting down.
CTTTGCTGGGCGCAAGGTGTACGCTGCATCCTCCCTCGGCCTCCGACAGGCCAGCTCGGCCGTGCTGATGGCACACTTCTCCCACGCCCTCTTGGGCTCCCTGGATGAGGTTGTCCCTCATCTCCCGACCGACCTGCAGACTACGGTCCGCCAGGTGCGGGACCAGGGTAGGGCGGTGGCGAAGCAGCAGCTTCAGACTGCTCTGGACATAGGTGATTCCTGTGCCAGGTCAGTAGCGGCCGCGGTAGCCATGCGCGCAGGACATGGCTGAGGATATCCACCTTCACGGCGGATACCCAGCACAAGTTGGTGGATGTCCCCTTCTTGGGGACTGACCTCTTCGGCCCTGGAGTGGAGGGACATCTCCAGCGGATCGAAAAGTCCAATGCCACCCTGGACTCGGTCACCTCCACCCAGAGGGACAAAGGCCGCCGTCAGCAACAGCAGAAGTCCTTTCGTCCTTCGGCCCCTGCATCTCGACCGGCTCAACAGCTCCAGCAACAGGAAGCAAGGAGGTAAAGGCCCAGGAGGTCCCTCGGCCGGTTCTTCCTCCAAGCCTGCCCAGTGACGGGTTGAGGGGTGCCGCCCCCAGCCTCGTCACTCCCCCCCCTGGGTTCCCCCCGTGGGGGTACGGCTCCGCCACTTCCTTTCTGCCTGGTCCGCTATCACCATGGACCGCTGGGTGTTGGAGGTGGTAGGAAAAGGCCTGCCTCTGGAGTTCAAGCAGGCTCCACCCTTTCGAGCCGTCGCCCCTCGGGGGGCTACGGGATCCGCAGCCTCGCTGTCAGCCCGCCTAGCCGATATCGCCCTGCTCCTCGAAAAAGAGGTGATCAGGAAGGTGGCGGATCCTCCAGACCCGGGGTTTGTGTCCAGGTATTTCCTGGTCCCAAAACGGACGGGGAGGCTGGCGCCCCATTCTCGACCTGCACGACCTGAACAGGTTCCTAAGGTCTCGGACCTTCAGGATGGTCACTCTGGCTCAGATAATCCCATCCTTGGAACGAGGTGTGTGGTTCTGTTCCCTGGACCTCCAGGACACGTTCTATCACGTCCCAATCCGTCCGTCTCATCAGAGATTCCTCCGCTTCAGAGTGGAGGGATCCCTTTATGAGTTCCCAGGCCATACCCTTTGGCCTCTCCCTAGCTCCCAGGGTCTTCGCCAAATGTATGGCAGTGGTGACAGCATTCCTGCGGCGCTGAAGGATCCGTGTGTACCCCTACCTGGACGACTGGCTGATTGCAGCCCCCTCCAGAGTGGAGGCGGAGCGGTCCAGAGATCTGGCCCTCCAGGTTTGCTCTCAAATTGGCCTCCTCATCAATCAGGCCAAGTCGGAACTCGTGCCGAAGCAGGTGATTCTCTTCATCGGGGCAGAGCTCGACTCTCTTCGAGCCAGAGCTCGGCTCCCGGCAGACAGGGCCGAGGTTCTTTCCTCCTTTGCCCAGTCATTTCTGGTTGGGCAATCATGCCCTGCCCTGGACTTCCTGGGCCTCATGGCGGCCTGCACCAGCGTGGTCCGTTGGGCCCGTTGGTACATGCGTCCCCCTTCAATGGGGACTGGCCAGCCAGTGGTCACAATGGTGTGATCCGTTGGACCAGCCCGTGACAGTGACCCAGGAGATGTGGAATGCTCTCCAGTGGTGGATCGTTCCAGCACATCTGCAGGAGGGCATCCCATTCGTCCCACCCCGAGCCGACGGTCTCTCTATTGACCGATGCCTCTCTGATGGGTTGAGGTGCCCATCTGGGGGAGCACAGAGCGCATGGCCTCTGGTCACCTCGGGAGTCCTGATGCCATATCAACCTGCTGGAGCTCCAAGCGGTCCACCTAGCTCTCACCGCCTTCGCTCCGTTTCTACGGGGTCAAGTGGTTCAGGTCCAGACGGACAATACCACGACCATGTACTATCTGAACCGCCAGGGCGGGATGCGCTCCATGTTGTTATGCAAGGAAGCTGTCCGCATATGGTCCCTCGTGTGCAGCCTGGAGGTGGATCTCCTAGCCATTCACGTGGCGGGAGCCTCCAACACCCTGGCCAATGCCCTAAGCTGGATAGGGGCTGTGTCTCATGAGTGGTCTCTCCTGCCGGAGGTAGTACAAGATCTGTTCTCCCACTGGGGCACGCCTTAGGTGGACCTGTTTGCCTCCAGGGAGAATGCGAAGCTGAGGCTGTTCCATGCCCGCCCCCCTCAGCAGGGCTCGCTGCAGGGGGATGCCTTCTCGAGGCCGTGGACCCCGGGCCTATTCTACACCTTTCCCCCATTTCCTTTGATCCACAAGGTGCTTCTCAAGGCGAGGAGGGACAAGGCGCAGGTGATTCTGATAGCCCCAGACTGGCCTCGCCAGTTCTGGTATCCAGATCTCCTCAGTCTCAGCTCCAGGCTCCCGAGGTGGCTTCCGGCCTGCCCGGACCTGATCTCAGTCAACCAGGGGAAGGTATTCCATCCGGACCTTCAATCCCTGCACCTGACGGCCTGGTTCCTGAGCGGCTAGAGTTCCAGGCCTTGGGTCTTTCCGATGAGGTCCTCAACGTCGTTGAGGCATCCCGTAAGGAGTCGACCAGGAAATGCTGCGCCTTCAGGTGGAAGAGATTCTCCATTTGGTGTCAGGGGAAGGGCTTGGACCCTTCCGCCTGTCCTTTGGCAAGCATTCTGGACTACCTGTGGTCCCTTTCTCAGCAAGGGCTTTGGTCGACGACCCTTGAGGTGCACCTGGCAGCCATCTCTGCTTACCGGGCGTGGGCCGGGAAGCATTCGGTGGTCCAAGAGAAGGTGGTCAGGCGCTGTTTCAAAGGCCTTGACCACATTTCCCCTCCAGTGCGAGAACCTCCACCTCCATGGGATCTACTACTGGTATTGGCCAAGCTCATGGGCAAGCCATTCGAACCAATGCACAGGTGCGATATTTCCCACCTGTCGTGGAAGACCGCCTTCTTGGTGGCTGTCACGTCAGCCAGAAGGATGGGAGAGCTCCAGGCACTTTCCATCGAGTCTCCTTATCTGGTCTTCCACAGAGACAAGGTTGTCCTGCTCCCCAACCCGAAATTCCTTCCGAAGGTGGTGTCGGGAGTTTCACCTTAACTAGGTGTTGACTCTGCCGGTGTTCTACCCCAATCACACCTCGGAGGCCGAATATAGGCTCCATACTTTGGACCCTAGACGAGCGCTCGCTTATTATAAGGAGTGGACGGCTGAAGTTCGAGGAGAGGTTCGCCAGCTGTTGTCACCCTCGCTGAAGCCGCACCTGGCAGACCTGCAGCCAGCGGACGATAAGCAGGTGGGTCACCTCCTGCATAGAGCTCTGCTATAGGTTGGCGGGCATGGAGCCTCCCAGAGGGATAAGAGCTCATTCTACCCACCATACCGCTGCTTCGGTAGCTGCTTCCAGGGATGTCCCTATCCAGGATATCTGCAGGGCTGCTACCTGGAAGTCGTCACATACGTTTATTACCCACTACCACATCGACCTTGAGTCATGCCAGGATGCTGGTTTTGGGGCCTCGGTTCTCCAGTCTCTGTTTCCCAAGAAAGTATCGGGGGTGTGCGCCTTCCTTCCCTCCTCCCGGAGAACTGCTAGGAGTCTGCCAATAAGTGTGGATTGAACAACATCTCCATGTCCCTAGAAATACAGGTTACTCACCTGTATCGAAGTTCTAGGAGTGGTATATGTTGTTCATCCACTACGACCTACGACCTCCCCGGCTTCGACGCACAACCTGGCTTCCAGCGGGCTAGATCTGGCATCATGGGGCGGAGCCGAGAGGTTTACCACCCGGGTGCGTGGGAGGAGCCAGCTTGAAGACCTTCTGGCAAGATTTAAAGTGGCAAGGAACCTCCCAATAAGTGTGGATGAACAACATATACCATTCCTAGAACTCCTGTTACAGGTGAGTAACCTGTATTTACATGCAGCAGGGTAATTGCACTGTAGATAGATGTTTGTTGCATGAACTACATTGCATTTGCAATGCAGTTACAGCGCAGCTACACTGTGACTACAGGGTAGTTAACTGACATTTAGTGTAACTGGCTAAGGGAGCAGTTTGGGGCAGTGGGGGGGGGGGTCAGTTTCAAATTAGTAATGCCCGTGCACGAATCACTGCTCCTGCGAATATAGGGGGACTTGAATGTCCTGCAAATTATGTCATATTTAAACATGAAAGACGTCACCAGTAGAACACTACAAAAAAATGTGGAGCTACTGGTAGGTTGAACTGTCCTAATGGGTCATTTCTCTGTGATGCTTTGTCTGTGCAGGCAGTTCTCTCAACTTTCTGTTCAGATTATTTTATTGATCTTCCTGGACATAAAGTCTCCACCACTCATTCACACTAATGGGAGTACACTGGAGGTGCTAGGACCCAGCAGGAGCAAACTTTTCAGGAGGGCTGGCACCTGTGACGGAGCCACGAGGAAGCGGCACCGTGAGCCCCAGCTCGTACAATAATGGCTATCTCGGCATCGACCCTCCAACTGCCCCAGTTCCTTTTTTCCCCGCTGTCAAGTGCGCTTCAGTGACGACATCGCTCGTCTGCCAAGAGTTAAACTTCACTAGCAGCTTAGTTCAGTTTATTTTGTAGATTATTTTGAATCAGTACTGATTATATTTATTAATTCTAACAATTTTACAAGAGAAGTCTTCAGCCCTCCATTGACAGAGTCGACCATGAGCAGTCAGGTGACGGTAGGGAGACTTCATATGAAAGTTGTTCAGTCATCCGGGTCCAGTCCGCCGCACTCCCTGGAGGGGGGGAGGTCTGACAATGGACGGTCCAATGCTCAGGGAGATGGACTGTCCCACCGAAAGCATAAAAGGAAACCAGCACATTCTCAGCACCGTTCGGCCTCAAGTTCTTCTTTGACATATAGGTCGAAGAAGAAACAGCATCACTCGAGGTCACCCTCTGGTACGTCTGCGTGTAGACGGTCGGTTATTAGGGCCAGGCACCGGTGTCCACTTCTCTCAGAGTCGCCAATTTCTGTCTCTGGTGGCCGACTGTCTTGACACCGGAGCTCCTCCCCACCTACTGGAGGAGCTTCCGATGAGCAGTTTCAACAGTGGGCTGCTCTTATGGAGCAGTGGGCTTGGAGGTTGGTCCAGTTGCCCAAACTGACCAGTCTGACACCGGGCCGTTCGGTTTCGGATGGGCAGGTGAAGCGGTTGGGCCTTTCTAGTTGCGTGGCACCTTCTTCGGTGCCATCAACTCGCGCTCGGGTGTTTATCGCCCTCACATGGCTGCGGTGCAGGGTTCCACACCAATGCCTCTTTCTCCTGCCATTTTTCCTTCTTTTACTTCCAGTCGCAGTTTTCAGACTCCTGTGATGTCATCTGCGGTGCCGACTTCTCTGGCACCGCGGGCTCTGTCAGTGCTGTCTGCGGCGCCAGGGGCTCTGTCAGCACCATGCTCTTTATCGGTGCCGTGTGCAGCGCAGTTTCCGATGGCAGCTTCTTCTTTGTTCTCTGCGCCATTTTCCTTGACGGCGCCAGGGATGAGTGCGGCGCTGTTCTGTCTTCAGGAGTTTTCAACTCAGATTCTGTCTTCTTCTTTTCCTCCTCCTGATTTTCACTCCTTTCCTGTCTACACAGTCCCCCCTGGACTGTCAGGAGATGATTTTGAGCCTGATCCAGATCTTCGCCTGGGTGATGACATTGATGGTGACACTGTCCTGGGGAAAGGGATCAATCCTCCTCCTGCAGAGCCTGTTGTTGAGGACCTTTCCTTTAAGTCTCTGCTCAAGAATTTGAATTCTGCTCTTTCTCTCCAGACCACAGAAATCGATCCTGGGAAGCTTTTGCGTCTCCAATATCTTCATGTCCCGGAGATCCCTGTAGATTTAACCCCTCTGGTACAGCCCTCTTTCGAGACCCTTTCACAGATGGTGTGGAAGAATCCGGCTCTTATTCCTTCTGTGGCCAAGTCCATAGAAAGTATGCCCCTCCCAAGGATTGCCCCATTTTGGCCTCACAAGCCTTTGCTGATGCCATAGTGGTCCTGGCAGAGGGTGATAAGGCTGTCCTACCTCAGGTATCTACAGCCCGACCTATAAACAAAGAATCTCTCAAGAGAGACACCTTGGGTAAGAGAGTCTTTGCTGCCTCAATCCTGGGCATGTGCATTGCCAGCTACCAGGGCTATTTTTCTCAATATGAGTGTGTTCTTTGGCATTCACTCAAAGCAATGGTAGAAGCTCTACCTGAATCAGAGGTTAAGTCAGAGCTACTTCAAACCATAACTAGGTGTATCGAGTCCAATAACCAGGTTAAGGCTGCAATGGACGCCTTCGATACCGCTTCCCGGGTGGCGGCGATTGGCATTTGCACCCGTCGCCAATCTTGGCTGCGTACTTCGGGTTTCATGAATGACGCCCAGCAGCAAGTCATGGCCTTACTGTTTGACAGTATGTATCTGTTTGGACCTCAGGTGGAGCAAGCACTAGAGGCCACACATAAGACTAGGTTTGCCATTAAGACAGCCAGATCTACACCCGCCCCCTCACGAGGGGGTGGGAATAAAAAGCAGTTTCACAACCGTCAGTCCCTTCGAGGCAAAGGCAGAGGAGGTTTTAACAGAAACCAAATCCCTCAGCCACAAAAGAAAGTGCAACAGAAGGCCCAAAAGCGCCTAGTAGCCACCTTCTGAGTTTCCGGCCCAGGTTCCACCTCAGGTGCCCAAGGAGAACTCCTCTTCAGCAGTGGGAGGACATCTGACTCAGTTCTACCACCAGTGGAAATCTATAACATCAGACAAATGGGTCCTCAGAATAATCTGTAACGGGTACTCTCAATTTTTCGGAGACCCCTCCAGATCATCCTCCCAAACAGCAGCCCAGGCTGTTGGCGGTACAGTCAGACCTTCTTGCTTCCGAGGTACAAGGCCTTCTGAACAACAGGGCAGTAGAAGTAGTTCCGCTGGATCAGCGAAACACAGCTTTCTACTCCCATTACTTTCTGGTCCCAAAGAAAACCAGCGGCATACGCCCTATTCTGGACCTCAGAAAGTTAAACAAGTTCCTACACAAGGAAAGGTTCAAGATGATGTCACTCGGTACCCTGCTACCTTTCATTCATCGACATGATTAGCTAGCCTCCCTGGACATGCAGGATGCCTACCAACACATCCTGATACACCCAAAGCACCACAAATACCTAAGGTTTGTGGCATTGGGTCAGCACTATCAATTCAGAGTCCTGCCCTTTGGGTTATCCTCGGCGCCTCGAGTTTTTACAAAGTGTTGTGCAATTCTCACGGTGCACCTCAGGAAAATCGGAATACAAGTGTTCCGATATCTGGATGACTGGTTCCTAGCAAGTCCCTCCAGGCAAGTGACTCTGGAGGCCGTGGCCACGGCCTCAGACTTCCTCACATCCATGGGAGTCCTGCTGAATCTCAACAAGTCTCAGTTGCAGCCCTCCCAGAAGCTCCTCTTTATAGGAACCCTTTTGGACACCTCCTGTGCGAAGGCTTTTCTTCCAGTGGACAGAAGGAGCGATATCTTACAGATGGCCCAATACATCAGAGATCACAGTTCGGTTCGAGCTATCTTGATGCAACGAATGCTGGGACTCATTGCATCCTCAGTGTTCACGGTACCCTTGGCTCATCTTCACATGAGAACCTCTCAGTGATCCCCAACCACTCACCCTCAGTCTTTTCTCATCAAATTGATGGAACCTCTGAAGAGGTCACTCACGTGCTGGTCTCAAGAGGACAACCTTCTGGAAGGATATCCCTTCACCCCTCTGGATCATCAGATCTCCATTACCACAGACACGTCTCTGATGAGTTGGGGAGCTCATTGCCGGTATATCCACACCCAGGGTATGTGGGCTAAGGACGAGTCTCAACTTCACATAAACGTCCTGGAAATGAGAGCTGTCCTCTATACAGTCCAAGCTTTAGAGGACATACTCTGTCACAAGAACATTCTCCTTCAAACGGACAGCAAGGCACTGATGTACTGCATCAATAAACAGGGCAGTTCACACTCTTACCCTTTATGCAGGGAAGCAATGAGAGTGTGGGAATGGTGCCTGGAGCACAATGCTCTGATTCATGTGGTTTAGCTGCCAGGAGTACAAAACAAACTGGCAGACCGTCTCAGCAAAACAGAGGCGGATCCTCACGAGTGGTCTCTCGACTTAACCGTCATTCAGTCACTCTTCAAAGAGTGGGGAACTCCAGACCTGGACCTTCCTGCGTCCCCACTCAACTCAAAACTGCCTCTCTTCTGCTCCAGAAATGCAGGACCTGGCATTTTTTGTCAGGATGCATTCAGGCTGCAGTGGACAAAACGCATTCTATACGCTTTTCCTCCTCTTCCCCTAATTCAGAGCGTACTACTCAAATTGGAGTCCCGGGGGGGGCAGAATGATTCTCATTGCCCCCTTCTGGCCTCGGCAGATATGGTTCCTGCTACTCAATACACTATCGGAACCCCCTCCCGAACGCTTCCCTTTCAGACGAACCTTCTGACCCAGGGTCCTGTGGTCCATCCCAACTTGAGGTCGCTTCACCTTCACTCTTGGCTCCTGAAAAGATAGAGGTGAATAGGTTCAATGTTTCTCATAGAGTTTCAGAAATTCTTTTGGCTGCACGTAAGCCGGCCACTAGGAAAACCTACACAGCTAAATGGAAGCGTTTCTCTATCTGGTGTGCAAAATCCTCTTGGAACCCTTTTTCCTGCCCACTGAATAAGGTCTTGGAGTATCTTTTGGACCTCTAAAACACAGGTCTGCAGTACTCCACAGTCAAAGTTCATCTGTGTGCCATTTCGGCATGTCACTGGCTCAGTTGCCCATAGTTAAGAGGTTTCTTAGGGGTATTCTGCATACTAGACCTATTAGATGTCCAGTTGCAGCCTGGGACATTAACCTTGTGCTAGACATGCTCACTTGTAAACCTTTTGAGCCTCTAGCTACTTGCGAGCTGAAGTTCCTCACTTGGAAAACGGCCTTCCTGGTGGCCATTACTGTGGCCCATAGAGTTTCTGAAATACATGCACTGGTCATGGACCTCCCGTACACTGTTTCACAAGGACAAAGTAGTTCTTAGGACTCATCCTAAGTTTCTCCGTAAGGTTGTCTCAGAATTCCATCTAAGCCAACCTTTAGTCCTTCCTACCTACTTTGCGAACTTCCAGAAAGAAGGGGAGCATACCCTTCATTCGCTGGATGTTAAGAGAGCATTGCGGTTCTATCTAGATAGAATGACAGAAATTTGCAAGGCTCAACAACTGTTTGTTTCCTTCAGCGAGACCTGGCTGGGTCAACCTGTTGCTATCAGATGCATTTCAGCGTGGCTGGTAGCATGTCTTTGCCATTGCTATTCTATGGCACAGGTCAAGCTGGAAGGCAGAGTGTACGCTCACTCTACCAGAGCAGTTGCGGCATCTCTGGCAGAAATCCATAACGTGCCCATTGCAGATATTTGCAATGCGGCTACTTGGAGCTCCGTGCATATTTTTGTTAAGCACTATGCCTTGGATGTCCATGCCAGACGACATCTGTCATTTGGCAGGACCATTCTTAACGGACTTCTATCCTAAGCATTTGAGCTCTTTATCTCCTGCTGCCCGTCTCGGGGGGAATATTTAGCTCGGTACTCTCCCATTAGTGTGAAAGAGTGGTGGAGACTTTATGTCCAGGAAGATATGGAAATTACACACCTACCGTAATTCTTGATCTTCTTGGACAAAGTCTCCACCACTCATTCACACGCCCACCCACCATCCCCTGAGCTCACTTCTGTGTTTATGGTCTTTAATCCCTCAGTGACTGAGCTGTGAAGACTTTGTTGTTGACCCTTCTTACACGGGTCATTTGGACTGTCTTATGTCCGAATTTTTAAGTTAGTCCTTTCTAGGTTAGTTACGCTGCACTTCCTCGGAAAAAAAGGTACTTAGGTGGTTGGAGGGTCAGAGCTGAGATTGTCATTACTGCATGAGCCAGGGCTCTCGGTGCCGCTTCCTCGCAGCTCCATCTCAGGCGCCGGCCCTCCTGAAAAGTTTGCTCCCGCTGGGTCCTAGCGCCTCCAGCATACTCCCATTAGTTTGAATGGGTAGTGTAGACTTCGTCCAAAAAGATCAAGAATTACAGTAGGTACGTAATTTCCACATTTGTAAGTTTTGACCAGGAAAGGCACACTAAGCTGTGATAGCTTGTTTCCAGGTGCATCCTTGTGAATGGGTTACATGGACATGTTTTTTTTTCTTCTTCTTCGTGGCAGAAGAATGTTGACTGTGATGCAGGGGGAATCTTCCCCCTACTCCTCTTTGAAGAATATGACTTGGATCTTTCCTCAGTGACTTAACCTTGTTTGCTTCATTAAACTTGCCAATGAACAGTCACATTTTTTTCTCTCTGTTTCCCCTTTGTATTTGTAAATTCTTACTTCGGTGCGGGTTAAAAGAGAATTGCACTCTCAAGACAAATGAATATATTGTGCTCACTGAGACTGGGCAGAGAATTGCACCTTGTGATTGTTTTCTTGTTCATACAGGTTTCTTTAGTATCATTTTTATTTTGCCTTGTGTTTGGAGCTGAAACATGTTATTTTCTGTTTTTGTCTTTCACTTTAAATACTCTGTATATACAGTTCCTTCAGTTTCATAATAAAAAATTCCCCTACTCTTCTTCGACAAGTGCCATGGGATCTTTAACTTCCACCTGGACAGTGACCAGAGATGGCAGAAGGGGCTCGATTTAACCTCTCACCCAAAAGATGGTACAGATACAGTAGATGATTATGCAGGGAGACCTCCGTCCATTTGAAGTTTAAAAACAGAAACTAAAACAATGGAAAAAATGAAACACACTGTCATTGACTCTGGCCATTATCAAGAAAAACAAAAAAACCACTGATGAACGCAGTGAATTAGGACTGAGTGGCGTAAAGAGCAGCCATGTTAACACAGCCACTGAGATCACTCTTGCAGTTGTAAGAGTGACCTCGCATGCATTCCTAGGGTACAAAAACCACAAACCACAAGTAGGCTGTTCTGGTACCCAAGAATACAAGCAAACCTACTCATACAACCACCAAAACCTAAGCCACAGGGTGTAGCCTCAGTTACTGCTGCCCCCGCCCAACTGTAAAACTTCTTAAAACCATATGAATGTTCAAGGACTCATGTCTTGTTGTAATATATATTATTGATCAAGGTCAATCCATAAACTATTGATTTTTTTAAAACCTCCTTGAACGTGCACGATCTTCAGAGAACCAGTATTCTACATACAATCCCACTCTTTGCCTTGAAGGCACTGGGACCCTATGTGAATCCAAACATTTTGGGCTGGTGGCATCAGTAATATACGGCATTGTCCATGCACCTACAGGATATATGGCGGCACTAGCCCCGAGCACCTCCGATCCCATGCTGCCTGCAGCAGACTCATCCTCTTGGGTGACTTTAACTTAAACTGGCTTTCCCCTACCTCCAAACCCATACTCCAAAGGATTGAGTCACTAAACCTCACCCAGTTAATTTCCGAACCAACCCGACTTAGCCTTCGCTCCACCAATCACTCCCTCTTGGGCTGGGTACTTGCCTCCCACCCGTCATAACAGCAGGTATGCTGCCAGATGCATTCAGCAATCACAGCATGACCTACTGCATCAGAAAAGTGAGACTTACCCACTCCACCCCCAAATATAGATGGTCTAGATCTCTTGACACTTATGCACTATTAGATGACCTTACTGCCGCAGACTGCTACCTGGCATATCATGCCCCCTGATGTTGATATTGCCCTCTACCACTTCCTAGCCATTCTTACTCTCACATGGAACTTTCATGCCCCCTTAAAAAAATCAAGTGTCGGACGTCCCCATCATCTATGGATCACTTCTGAACTTATTGCCCTGTGTAAATCTGGTGACCAGGCTTGGGCCAGTTACAAATCCTCCCAATCCCTATCTGACCTGTCATACAGGTCACTCAGTATATCACGCGACCAAGGCTGCCTACGCTGCTAAGGCCCTCTTTCAGAAATAACAGTCCAACCTCAGTTCCCCTGCAAAATCCTGGAATGTTGTCCACTTCATTTCTAGGGACCTGGATATGGTGTGCTTTTCCACACTTGGGTAGTCTTCCTGTCCCTTTAAATCTGCCAGAATGTTTTCAAGCTAATCTCCTCTCACCTGGATGGTGTACTCCTCAGCTCCACCCCGTAATGTCAGATCTTCCTTTCTGCTGGAAGAGGCGGGTCTCCTTTGCAGCTCAGTGCGTGGTGTAGGCCTGTTCTAAGTGCACCATTGGCAAACTTGTTTCTTCAAATCGGGTAGTGAGTGATATGGAACTAAGAGCTGCACAATCGGGCAGACTTGATAGACCTGTTGGCCTTTTTCTGCCATCAATTTCGTATGTTGATACTTTTGAGGTGTATTTCTCAGATTCCTCTTCATTTTGCTAGATGCTACTGTGGATCAAGAGAAAGCCCAGGTCGGGTCCAGGATTCAAGTGTTTAATCCAGTGCAACCAGAAGATGTCGAGGACAGACCCACACATATCGTGTGTTTGCTGCCTCAGGGCAGAGTACAACGTTGTCGCCTGCAGCCTATGTAAAACCCTTTTGCTGTCATCCCTCGAGGACTGCAGTGCACATCTTCATCTCAGCCAGCTGAACGGGACCCTTTGGTTCACTCTAAGGATGCATGAAAGGTGATCTCTGTGGCATCTGACTCAGCAGTTCAGCTTGTGGCAGTGGAAGAGGTGGCAGCCTCAGTGCTGCTTCCGGCCAGGGCCCTAATTGGCGTGTCGTTCACTGGGATGTTCCGGGTCATGTGTAAGTCCCTCCCACCACAGCAGCAAGAAAAACATAGAAACATGGACTTTGACGGCAGATGAGGACTGCTTGGCCCATCCATTCTGCCCCTTTCCCTACCTACTGGATAAGCTGTAGATCATAGTTTTACCAGCAGCCTACCTCCCATTAGAATTGCCTTATGTCTGTCCCATGCAGTCTTAAATTCCTCCACTGTTTTTGACCCCACAACCTCCTCAGGAAGGCTGTTCCATGCATCCACCACCCTCTGTGTGACAAAATGCTTCTCACTTTGCCTGAGTCATCCCCCCTCTATCTTAAAATTGTGCCCCCTTGTTCTTGCACATCTCTTTTTCTGAAAGATGCTACTTTCTTGGACTTTGTTGATTCCCTTGAGGTACTTGAAAGTGTCTTATGTCCCCACTCTCCCTCCTTTCCTTGAGGGTATACATATTAAGCTCTTTTAGACTCTCTTCATATGGCTTCTGGTGCAGACCCTGCACCATTTTAGTTGCCCTTCTCTGGACTGCCTTCATCCTGGCTGTCTTTGTGGAAATGGGGTCTCCAGAACTGTAAGCAGTACTCCAGATGAGGTCTCACCAACTGTCTGTACAGAGGAATAAAACCTTCTGTTTTCTACTGGTGATGCCTCTCCTTATGCATCCCAGTATCCCCCCAGCCCTCCTTATTGCCTTCTCGCATTGCTTGCCTACCTTTAGGTCATCTGATATGACTATCCCCAGGTCCCTTTCCATTTTTGTTGTCGTTAATAACCCCCCCCCCAATTGTGTAATCTTCCCCTGGGTTTTTGTTTCCAAGGTACATTATTTTGCACTTCTTTGCATTGAATCTAAGCTGTCATACATTTGACCATTCCTCCAACCTTGCCAAGTCCCTTCTCATCCTTTCCAACCCCCCCCCCAAACCCGGTATATTAACCCTGTTGCAGATCTTTGTGTCATCTGCAAAGAGGCATACTTTTCCTTCCAGTCCTCCACAATGTCACCTACAAAGACATTAAAGAGGACCGGTCCTAGTACTGAACCCTGCGGTAGCCTGCTAGTAACCCCCCCCTTTCTTCGGAGTGGACTCCATGTACAGTTACCCTCTTCGTCCTGTTGTCCAGCCAGTTTTTTACCCAGGCTACCACCTTGGGACTCACTCCCAGGCTGGCTAACTTGTTTATTACTCTTTTGTGTGGGACTGTGTCAGATGCCTCGCTAAAGTATAGTTAGGCCGTATCCACAGCCCCTCCCTGGTCTACTACTTTGGTCATCCAGTCAAAGAAATCTGTTTGATTCGTCTGACATGACCTTCCCACTGTGAATCCATGTTGCCTTGGGTCCTGTGCCTGCTGGCCTCTAGGTACTCAACAGTTCTTTCTTTCAGAAGTGATTCTTTCATTTTCCCTACCACTGAGGTTAAACTAACAGGTCTGCAGTTTCCTGCCTCTGCCTTGCTCACACTTTTGTGAAAGTGATCACATCCACCCTCTTCCGGTCCTCAGGTACCACACCATCCTCCAGTGATTTGTTAAAAAGGATAGTCAGTGGTGCCATTAGTTCTCCCCTTAGTTCTTTTAGAATTTTGGGGTGAATCCCATCAGGCTGCATTGCTTTGTCCACCTTCAGTTTTAGGAGTTCTTTCAGGACCCTTTTGTCTGTGAATGGACTGGTATCGATTCCCCAAATCCAGTGTACTTCTATTATTTGGTTTAGGTACCACCCTCCTCTTCATTTGTGAACGCTGAGCAGAAATATTCATTCAGTATCTCTGCTTTGTCACTGTTACCCTCTGCCCACCCCTCCCTCCTTTATTAAGCCTCACTATCCTCCCTGTTTTTTCTTTGCTCCCTAATGTACCTATAAAGGGTTTTATCCCCCTTCTTAACGTAGTTGGCTATCTTTTCCTCGGTTTGGGCCTTTGCTATTCTGATTGCCTTCCCTGCTTCCTTCTGCTTTAACTGGTACAGTTCTCTGTCCTGCCTCTTCATTTCCTTATACTTCCTGAATGCTTTTTCTCCCTAACCTTCACCGCCACCTCTTTCGAGAACCATAGTGATTTTTGTCTTCATTTTGTTTTGTTTACTTGCTTCCCACAAAGGCTTGTTGCCTCTGATGGCAGCTTTGATTATTCCCCATTGTTCCTCCACTCCACCTTCTTGCCCATTTGCTAGTGCTTTTCTGAGGCAGGCACCCATTTTGCCAAAGTCAGCCCTCCTAAAGTCCAATACCCTCACCTTTGTGTGACTTGACTCTACGGCTGTGTTTATCGTGACCCACACTGTTTGGTGGTCACTTGTTCCCAGATGGCTACCCACTTCTAAATCCAAGATCCTCTCTCCGTCCTCATTTGAGTACCAGGTCTAAGATTGCTCCCTCCCGAGTGGGTTCCAACACTAGCTGTCTGAGGCATGCCCCCCTGGTAAGGCATTGAGAATTACCTTGCTCTGGACTTCCAGTGACATCACCGACACGATGGCAGTCTGAAGACTGAGCTCCTCGTCCCTCCGGCTTAATTTGCCCACAAAACCAAGCAATTTCTGGTTAAAATGAGCAAAATTGGTAGTGGGGCCATACATAGAAACAGATCTTAATCTAAAACTGCTAAAAAAGACAGACAAGCAACAGGATTGCCACAGATGAGCCAACGCGAAAACTGGAGAGAATCACTGTCCAGCATGGCACGTGGGGACACAGAATCAGAACTAGAGACATTATCACGCTCCAGATTTGAGACATTGCTTACTGAAATTAAGCTATCCAGAAGCGAAAACAAAGCTGAGCTTGATAAACTGCATACAGACCTCACTAAGTTGGAGAACAGGGTGACCACCATAGAAGATAGGATTTTGGGGGCAGAGGATTATATACTTCGTCTTTCTCAGACTATTGAAGTGCTTAACCAGCAGCAGGAGAGTATAGCAGCTAAATGTATTAACTTAGAAGCCCGTGCTAGGAGAGAGAACCTCAGGATGTATGGTTTACCAGAGGACTCTGAAGTGGGAGAGATGGCAGATTTTATGGCGGATATGCTGCATCATGTATTGGAGCTTCCACAGGCCTTTAATTTTCGGATTGAGAGGGCCCACAGAGCGTTGTCTGTAAAAACCCACTGCGCTGTCAGCTAGACCAAGATCCATAGTGATAAAATTCTCCATTTATAGAGATGAGATGGTGCTTAGAACAGCATGGAGGCAGCAGAAAGAGTATAATGGATCACGTTTATATTTTGATCAGGACTATCCACCACAAATTCAACAACATCGAATGGCTTACGTGCCTATACTACATAAACTTAAGTTGCTGGGTGTGAGGTTTCGGACACCATATCCTGCATGTCTGCGGGTGCATTGGGAGACGGGCTCAGAGCTATATTGTACATCTGAAGAGGCAATTTTGGCCTTAAAGAAAAAAGGCCATGAGCTACAGGGGGTTCCCCCAAGATCCGGAACAAATCTAAACGGGACTTGGCAATCAGCTCTACTAGGTCGAAGTAGAAAGATGGGGCAGGGATCAGCTCCAAATACTATGCAAGATATCAAGGAATTGTTATGGAAACTTACTCGCCAGTACCAACGAGAAGGAGATACCAGAGGGGAAGCGGCGACTTGAAGAGGTGCACAGTGAGTGCTTGGAGATAAAGACGCTTTGCTGTATCTGCAGATCCTAACCTCTCTTATCATAGGGCCTAAGCAGTCGTAGCTGTGGTTACTGCTGGGCCTAGGAAGAAGGGGAGTGGGCATCCGCCTACTGGACAAAGTTGGTGGACTTAGTTATTGTTTACCTTTTTTTTTAAATAAGGAACTGACTATAAATATGAAGGAACATTACAAGCTAAAGAGACAATGGGACATATATATTCCTAGTATAAGGATGTTATAAACCCCTGAGAGAGATGATTATAAGGGGACTCATTTTTCCCCTTTTTGTTTTTTTTCTGGGAAGGATGAGAATTTTGGATTGGGTGTTCTCAGGGAATCTGATATAAATTATGCTGGAAGGGATCCATTGGACAGATTATGTTAATGGCCGGGGAGACAAGGAGGTAATGTTTCCTGTCTTCTTCCGTTAATATTCCGGATGCTATGGTATGGGGTTATAATATTAATCTTTAGCCTAATAGGCTGAGGAGGGACTGTCAGACTTTATGGATGTAATTCCTAGGTGCATCTACCCACTTTACCAAGTGGCTTTGTGTTACGGTGACGTACTTAGGACTAGACATCAGGCCAGGATCCACATTGGATAGGATCCAGAGGGGGCTAAACTCCTGTAGGAGCTCCATACCCTCCACTTGGGGGCATAGTTACCCGAGATCTTAGGGGTCGATTTTCTCGTTTCCCCTTCCTTGGAGGTACTTATATAAATAGTTTACCCCAGTTGGCGAGGGAAGGGGGTTTTAAGCCTTCCTATCTGGGGATAAGGTTGGTTATAATAATTTTTTACATGTGGGTTTGTATTTGTGTTATGTTTGTCATAGGGGCACATCACAATGCGCATGGGAGGGCACTCGGAATGGGAGATTGAAGGAGAGTGACGGGGTGTAAAGGAGGGGCGACAATCAAAATGTATTGGCAGGACAAATAATAGTGGAAGCATAAAACGGTATAAGAATGGATAATAGGGACAGCCTTAAGATATTATCACAAAATGTGAATGGGTTGAATAATCCTGTCAAAAGATACAGGGTAATCTCTTCTTTGAGGCGACAGGCCCGGTCTTTTGTTCTTTTACAGGAAACTCACTTGAGCAAGGCCGAACATAAGAAGCTGGGTAGGTTCGGCTTTGATCATGTGATTGCTTCCACTCACGGAGGGGGGAAGAGGCAGGGAACTGCAGTCTTAATCCCGAGGGGATCCTTATTCAAACCGGATGCTCACTACATAGATCCGGAGGGGAGATTGGCACTGGTGTGTGGAGTTCTGGGGGATCACCCATTACGTTGGCCTCACTGTATATTTCCCAAGGGGCAACGGTGGTCGCAGTGAGAGGTTTACTCCATAAAATTACAGAATATCATAGAGGGACACTAGTGGTGGGAGGTGATTTCAACCAGATCTGGGATCATTTGGATACTTCTCGGTTGGGGACCTTTGGTCCCACTCCTGTTGGAAAATTGATTAAACATTTTTGGGAGCAACCAACTGGGTGGATACGTGGCATTCAGAACATGCAGGTTAGAGAGATTATACACATTATTCTCCCCTGCATGGATCATATGCCCGAATCAACTATTTTCTGATCTCAGGAGAGCATCGATTTCAAATTAGGGACTGTGTATATACACGCCCTCGGTTTTATCAGACCATGCACAACTCTCTTTAAGGTTAGAATGGAAAACAACTAGAGGCCAGACATTACGGACACTTAATAATCATTTATTAAATGTAAAAGAATTTACAGAAATGGCCAGGGATAAGATGAAGCAGATTTTGGGGTGGGGGGAATGATTCACCAGAAATCTCCAGGGCTACCCTTTGGGACACCGTTAAAACGGTCCTGAGGGGAGAGGTTATTAAATATGTGGCATATTATAAAAAAACACGGAATGCCGGAATGGAATCACTTCAGAAGCAACTAAGTGAGGCTGAAAAGAAACGCAGAGGGGGAAGGCACAGCATGGGCTAAGATACTGGCTTTGAGGCAGCAGATCCAAAAGCAGATTGATGTTAGGACTGAACAAGCTCTGCAAAGTCTCCGTCATAGGTATGGGGAGGTGGGACCTATGGCAATGAGGTTGTTGGCACATCGTCTTCGCCAGCAGACACTGAGGGCTGCAATCACTTAAATCAGAGATCCTGGGATGGGCAAATTGGTCCGTTCACCAGAGCAGATCCTATCCAGTTTTAAGAGTTTCTACAAAAAGCTATATACCCCAGAGTCCCCGTTGATGAGTTCTCATGCAGAAGCATACTTAACCAAGATAAACCTCCCCACAATTAGTAGGGAGGCCAAGTTACAGTTAGATCTACCCATTCCTCCTGGGGAACTAGATCAGGCAATCAGGGGTTTGAAATCTCTTAAGACTCCGGGACCAGACAGGTACACTCCCAAATTTTATAAATTTTTTGAAAGGGAGGTGGAGGGCCCTCTGCTGGCAATATGTAGAGAGGCACAATTGGGGGATCATTTTCCAGACACCTGGAATTATGCGGTGATTTAGAGTATTCTGAGACGGGAAGGATAGTACTCAGTGTGCATCATACTGTCCAATCTCTGTACTGAATATTGATTATAAAATATATACCAAGATTTTAACCCAGAGTTTGGAGGGATTTCAACCAAACAGGCTTTGTCCCAGAATGTCAGACTCAGGACAACATTAAGAGAACCCTGCACATTCTCCACCATGCTGCCCAGTCAAGGTCTCCCCTCCTTCTTCTTAGTTTGGATGCGGAGAAGGCCTTCAACTGGGTAGCATGGAACTTTTTGGGCTGAACACTGAAACAATTTGGCGTTTCAGAAGCCTTTGTGAAGATTATCAACAACATTTATACCAAACCCAAGGCCTACATTAAAATCAATGGTAGGATTACAGAACATTTTCAATTGAGGAGGGGCACCAGGCAGGGGTGCCCACTGTCCCCCTGCTTTTTGCCCTGTATCTGGAGCCATTGGCGGGGGCTTTACGCCAGTCCCAGGAGATCGCAGGGGTAAGGCGGGGAGGAGAAGAACATAAATTGGTGTTGTACGCAGATGATTTGTTGATTTATCTACAAGAACCAGATCAGGCTTTGCCCAAATTATGGGAAGTCCTGGAGGAATTTGGGAGGGTGGCAGGGTACAGGGTAAATACCACCAAAACGGAGATGCTTCAGGCTAATTATAGTCCATCTGAGGGAACTAAAAGTAAGTTCCCATTTCGATGGAACTTGAAACATTTGAAGTACCTGGGAGTACAGATCTGCATGGAATATGAACAACTTTATTTGCTTAATTATACCCCAATGGTAGACTACTTTAAAAGGGACTTGGAGAAATGGCAAGGAATCCCCATCCCCTTATTTCAGAAGGTTCAAACAATAAAAATGGTAATTCTCCCTAGATTTTTATATTTGGCTCAGACCCTTCCAATCCAGGTACCAGATTCCTTATACACCACCCTCAATAGAAGAATATCACGATTCATTTGGGGACCGCAGAGACCGAGAGTTCTCATGTCAGTATTGCAGGCTTTAAAAGGGGAAGGAGGTTTGGCCTTACCCAATTTTAAATTATATTATCAAGCGGCGCAGCTTAGGGCTTCAATATATTGGTTCAGTAAGAGCTATATTGCTAAGTGGAAGCATTTGGAGCTGCTAGGGGAGGGTTTAGGTAATTTACACTCAGCATTGCTCGGAGACTCAAGATATAGCTCCCTGGAAAGAAACCTGAGCCCTTATACAGAGGTAACACTGAGTATTTGGCATGGGGTACTAGGAGATAAAAAAAACTTAGGAAATGGAGGGGCCTCATGTATTCAGTCCCCTACATCAAGGGATTCAGCCCTGCGAATTGGGATGCTGGGTTTAGAGGATGGGAGAGGAGAGGCCTTCACCTGATCTGGCATTTTATGGAAGGGACAGAGATCAGATCCTTCCAGGAATTGATGACTAAGTTCAGCCTTTCCTGGATGGACAGATTTATGTATTTTCAACTTAGGGACTTTATCAGAAGCATGCAAAGTGAACTAAAAGAAGAAAACAAACCACCACCCCAGATATTAAACATTTTTAACGAGGCAGTGGAAAATAGAGCCTCTTTGGCGCACATGATTTCCTATCTGTATGGGGCACTTTTATCATGGCTGGGAGATAACACTGAGTCAATTCGAAAGACTTGGTCTAGGGATATGGACATGCTGATACCTCCGGAGGTGTGGATGTGGGCACAAAGGAAATTATATGGGGGGATATCGCTTATTGGATGGAGAGAATTCTCTTGGAAAATACATATTCTAGGGATATGGATATGTTGTTCATCCACACTGGCAGGTTCCTTGCCGCTTTAAATCTTGCCGGAAGGTCTTCAAGCTGGCTCCTCCCACCCACCCGGGTGGTAAAACTCTCGGCTCCGCCCCATGACACCAGATCTTCCTTACCGCTTGGAAGCTCAGGTTCCCTCCTTAACGCTCTGCATGATAGACTGGATCCTAATTCTTCGGTTCGCCCAAAACTCATTTTAAAATTTTCAAGACTTCGGTCATGTTTCTCCCTCACGGCTGCGATGAACAAATCGACTCCCGGATTCCGGCGGTGCCCTTGTGGGCAGAAGATGTCCAGGACGGACCCGCACTCCACGTGCGTCTACTGCCTGGACTAGAACCCGACCCTGAGCCTATGAGTCATGCTGTTCGTTCTCACCAACGCCCTGAGGACCGCCGCTGCCCAGTTAAAGCTAGGGCTGCCTGCAGCACCTACCTGCTGGTAAAGTCGAAAAAGGACCGTTGGGCAGTTACCATGGCGGCTAGCTCAGCTGAGCAGCTCGAGCAAATGATCACCCTCGAGGAGGAGGTGGCCCAGGCCGCATCTTCCTCCTCCTCGGTCGCAGCATTTATCTCGCTCTCTTTGGGTACCTCATATTCAGCTTTGTTCAAGGAGCTTTGCCAGTCCCTTTCCACGAAGGGATAGGGGCCATCGGGACATTCCTCTCAGTCCAAAAAGAAGGATTCTAAGGGTAAGTCCCATCGTCGGCGTTCGCGGGAGTGGGAGAGGTCCCCTTCCCCGGACAGCCGACTGTCGACTTCGCTCGAGGTTGCGGCTAAGGCCACTGGCCTCACGGCGCCCCGCCAGGCCAGCTGGCCGAGACCCTGCCGACGTGGTTGAGATTTTTCTCGACCCGTCGGACGGGCTGTCAACTGCTGAAGCCGACAACCCTTCTTCGCCGGTTCCCCCGGTGGAGACCGAGGATCTGCCTGCACCCCCAGTGCAGCAGTCCCCGGTTAAGGTGTCCGAGCCGAGGGAAGAGCGGGTGTCCCCCGCTCCTTCCCAGGCCCATCCTCAGAAACACCGAGGATCTCGGTCTCGGACTACTTCTCAGTCAAGCCGATCCAGCCGACATCGGCGGTCTCGGCACCAAGGTAAGCGGCGCTGCAGCTCATCCTTGTCTTCCTCCTCGGAAGAGGAGAGGCTTCGGCGCGAATTGCGTCGACGCTACGAGGACCTGATGTGGCAGCAGTTACTTTTGTCCGGGAGCAAGTCGACGCCGACGCCTTCCCCAGCCATCAAGTGGCTGTCACCTGAGCGGCCAAAACAACCCCTCGCTGGAGTTGAGATGCCGAAACCTGCTGCCCCACCGATTGTGGTGGAACCTCCGCCTCCACAACCGAAATTGGGGGCGCCGACCAAGGACTCTCGGTCGGGTCAAGGCCTGCTCCACAGGTTGTCGGTCACCCTCACTCCCGACTGTCCTCGGCAGGTGGAGGGTGGCTCAGGCCCTAGGCAGCTCTTCATGGACTCCTCGGAGTCCGAAGACGACTCCTCCCTGTTCTCCAGGCCAGTTGACCGGAGTCCTCCGGGCCAGTCACTGGACGAAAGCCCATCGTCCTTCATGGGTTTGCTTCGCTCATCTCGAGTCCACCGGGATGCAGCTCGAGCTCCGTATCCAACGGGCTAGGCATCCTCGACGGAGATACTGGACCTAGGGATTCACCACGGAGGCCTTTCCAGTGGCTGAGGCCATTGTTGGCCCAGCTTGGAGCTTTGGCAGCGGCTGCTTCCTGTGTCCTGCACCCGGCCAGGATGGCCAGGAAGTATGCGGTCCCTACCGGCTCTTTGCCCGGGTTTTCGGAACACCCCTCTGCCGAGGGGTTGGTCACCGACAGCGTTTTCCGGTGTTCCGGGAATGCTAGGGATGTGGACAAGCCCTCCGACAAGGAGTCCAAAAAGCTGGACTACGCCGGGCGCAAGGTGTACGCTGCGTCCTCCCTTGGCCTCCACCAGGCCAGCTCGGCCGTGCTGATGACACACTTCTCCCACGCCCTCATGGGCTCCCTGGATGAGGTGATCCCTCATCTCCCGGCCGACCTGCAGACCACGGTCCAGCAGGTTCTGGACCAGGGTAGGGCGGTGGCGAAGCAGCAGCTCCAAACAGCTCTGGACATAGGAGACTCCTGTGCCAGATTGGTTGCAGCCACGGTGTCCATGCGCCGCAGAGTATGGCTGAGGATATCCACCTTCACGGCGGATACCCAGCACAAATTGGCGGACGTCCCCTTCTTGGGGACCGACCTCTTCAGCCCTGGAGTGGAAGGTCACCTCCAGCGGATCGAGAAGTCCAGTGCCACTCTGGACTCTGTCACCTCCGCCCAGAAGGACAAAGGCCGCCGACAGCAGCAGCAGAAGTCCTTTTGTCCTTCTGCACCTGCGGCACGTCTGGCCCAACAGCACCAGGGCCAGCAGGCTCGCGCTTGGCATCCCAAACCCAAGCCCGCGGCTTCCTCTAGTAGGAAGCAGGGAGGAAAAGGCCCAGGAGGTCCCTCGGCCAGTCCCTCCTCCAAGCCTGCCCAGTGACGGGTTGAGGGGTGTCGCCCCCAGCCTCGTCACTCCCCCCTGGGTTCCCCCCATTGGGGGATGGCTCCGTCACTTCCTTTCTGCCTGGTCCGCTATCACCACGGACCGCTGGGTGCTGAAGGTGGTCGGAAAGGGCCTGCCTCTGGAGTTCGAGCAGGCCCCACCCTTTCGAGCCGTCGTCCCTCGGGGGGTCACGGGGTCCGCAGCCTCGCTGTCGGCCCGCCGAGCCGATATTGCCCTGATCCTCAAAAAAGAGGTGATCAGGAAGGTGGCAGATCCTCCTCCAGACCCGGGGTTTGTGTCCAGGTATTTCCTGGTCCCAAAACAGATGGGGGGCTGGCACCCCATTCTCGACCTGCACGACCTGAACAGGTTCCTAAGGTCTCGGACCTTCAGGATGGTCACTCTGGCTCAGATAATCCCATCCTTGGAACGAGGCATGTGGTTCTGTTCCCTGGACCTTCAGGACACGTTCTTCATGTCCCAATCCGTCCGTCCCATCAGAGATTCCTCCACTTCAGAGTGGAGGGATCCCTTTACGAGTTCCGGGCCATGCCCTTCGGCCTCTCCCTAGCTCCCAGGGTCTTCACCAAATGCATGGCAGTGGTGACAGCATTCCTGCGGCGCCGAAGGGTCCGGGTGTACCCCTACCTGGACGACTGACTGATTACAGCACCCTCCAGAGTGGAGGTGGAGCAGTCCAAAGATCTGGCCCTTCAGGTTTGCTCTCAGATTGGCCTCCTCATCAACGAGACCAAGTCGGAATGCGTGCCAAAGCAGGTGATACTTTTCATCGGGGCAGAGCTCGACTGTCTTCGAGCCAGAGCACGGCTCCCGGCGGACAGGGCCGAGGTTCTTTCCTCCTTTGCCCAATCATTTCAGGTTGGGCAATCGTGCCCGGCCCGGGACTTCCTGGGCTTCATGGCGGCCTGCACCAGCGTGGTCCATTGGGCCCGCTGGTACATGCGTACCCTTCAATGGGGACTGGCCAGCCAATGGTCACAGCACTTCGTTCTGCTGGATCAGCTATGACAGTGACCCAGGGGATGTGGAACGCTCTCCAGTGGTGGACCGTTCCGGCACATCTGCAGGAGGGCATCCCATTCGTCCACCCTGAGCCGACGGTCTCTCTATCAACTGATGCCTCTCTGATGGGTTGGGGTGCCCATCTGGGGGAGCACAGAGCGCACGGCCTCTGGTCCCCTCAGGAGTCCCGATGCCACATCAACCTGCTGGAGCTTCGAGCGGTTCATCTAGCCCTCACCGCCTTCACTCTGTTTCTATGGGGTCAAGTGGTTTGGGTCCAGATGGACAATACCACGACCATGTACTACCTAAACTGCCAGGGCGGGACGCGCACCATGCCTTTGTGCAGGGAAGCTCTCCGCATTTGGTCTCTCGTGCACAGCCTGGAGGCGGATCTCCTCGCCATTCACGTGGCAGGAGCCTCCAACACCCTGGCTGATGCACTAAGCCAGATAGGGGCTGCGTCTCACGAGTGGTCTCTCCTGCCGGAGGTAGTACAAGATCTGTTCTCCCACTGGGGCACGCCTCAGGTGGATCTGTTTGCCTCCAGGGAGAATGCGAAGCTGAGACTGTTTCATGCCCGCCCCCCTCAGCAGGACTCGCTGTAGGGGGATGCCTTCTCGAGGCCGTGGACCCCGGGCCTCTTCTGCTCCTTTCCCCCATTTCCCTTGATCCACAAGGTGCTTCTCAAGGTGAGGAGGGACAAGGCGCAGGTGATTCTGGTAGCCTCAGACTGGCCCCGCCAGTTCTGGTATCCAGATCTCCTCAGTCTCAGCTCCAGACTCCCGAGGCGGCTTCCAGCCTGCCTGGACCTGATTTCAGTCAGTCAGGGGAAGGTATTCCATCTGGACCTTCAATCCCTGCACCTGACGGCCTGGTTCCTGAGCGGCTAGAGTTCCAGGCCTTGGGTCTTTCCGATGAGGTCCTCAACGTTATTGAGGTGTCCCGTAAGGAGTCGACCAGGAAATGCTATGCCTTCAAATGGAAGAGATTCTCCATTTGGTGTCAGGGCAAGGGCCTGGACCCTTCCTCCTGTTCCTTGGCAAGCATACTGGATTACCTGTGGTCCCTTTCTCAGCTAGGGCTTTGGTCGACAACCCTTAAGGTGCACCTGGCAGCCATCTCTGCTTACCGGGCGTGGGCTGGGAAGCAGTCGGTGGTGCAGGAGAAGGTGGTCGGGCGCTTTTTCAAAGGCCTTGATCACATATCCCCTCCGGTACGAGAACCTCCACCTCCGTGGGATCTACTGCTGGTATTGGCTAAGCTCATGGGCAAGCCATTCGAACCGATGCACAGGTGTGACATCTCTCACCTATCATGGAAGACCGCCTTCTTGGTGGCTATCACATCAGCCAGAAGGATCGGAGAGCTCCAGGCACTTTCTATCGAGTCTCCTTATCTGGTCTTCCACAGGGACAAGGTTGTCCTGCGCCCCCACCCGAAATTCCTTCCGAAGGTGGTGTCGGAGTTTCACCGTAACCAGGTGTTGACTCTGCCGGTGTTCTACCCCAATCACACCTTGGAGGCCAAATATAGGCTCCATACTTTGGACCCTAGAAGAGCGCTCACTTATTATAAGGAGCAGACGGCTGAAGTTCGGGGAGAGGTTCACCAGCTGTTTGTCACCTACGCTGAAGCCGCACCTGGCAGACCTGCAGCCAGGCGGGACGATAAGCAGGTGGGTCACTTCCTTCATAGATCTCTGCTATAGGTTGGCGGGCATGGAGCCTCCCAGAGGGATAAGAGCTCATTCTACCCACCATACCGCTGCATTGGTGGCTGCTTCCAGGGACGTCCCTATCCAGGAAATTTGCAGGGCTGCTACCTGGAAGTCAGCACACACCTTCATTACCCACTACCACATCGACCTTGAGTCACGCTGGGATGCTGGTTTTGGGGCCTCAGTTCTCCAATCTTTATTCCCTAAGTAGGGGGTGTGCGCCTTGCCTCCCTCCTCTTGGAGAACTGCTAGGAGTCTGCGAGACAGTGTGGATGAACAACATATCCATGTCCCTAGAAATACAGGTTATTACTCACCTGTAACAGGAGTTCTAGGAATGGTATATGTTGTTCATCCACACGAACCACCCGACCTCCCCGGCTTCGACGCACAACCTGGCTTCCAGCGGGCTAGA
Source organism: Neoceratodus forsteri (assembly GCA_016271365.2). NCBI lineage: Eukaryota > Metazoa > Chordata > Ceratodontiformes > Ceratodontidae > Neoceratodus > Neoceratodus forsteri. Next base: position 353,043,753 of record CM057454.1, on the reverse strand, counting down.
TCTGGTGTCATGGGGCGGAGCTGAGAGTTTTACCACCCGGGTGGGTGGGAGGAGCCAGCTTGAAGACCTTCCGGCAAGATTTAAAGCGGCAAGGAACCTGCCAGACAGTGTGGATGAACAACATATACCATTCCTAGAACTCCTGTTACAGGTGAGTAACCTGTATTTAGATTCTTTAGGACCCCAGCGATACAGGCAAAGTTTCAAGGAGATAGAGAGCTGGTATACTGGAGAGGATGTGGGTTCTCCCCGGCTGCTCTACATCATATAATGTGGGGGTATCCGAGGCTGTCCCTATATATTCAAGAGTTAGAACATGCTTTACAGTCAGTATTTGACCCAGGAATCAAACTGACTGCTTCCCTGTACTTTTTGTTTGACGTACCAAGGGGCTACTGAGATCCAAACACACGTAGACTGTTAAAATATGCCCTTTTGGCCGGGCAGAAGGTGGTTACCAAACTTTGGCTCACAAACAAAGAACCCACCATGGAAAGATGGCAAGAGACAATGATCTCCATATATCGAGCAGAGGCTTTGACAGCAATGCTCAATAAACAACAGACTGGGTTTGATCTAGTCTGGAGGAAATGGGTTCTGTACATGGGCCTGGTTAACTCGGAGTCTGTACCCTAAACTCTAGATACCAGTCTAAAGGGGAACATATAGCCTCTTGGATCTTTTGGTATAAGCTCCTCTATATTCAAAGTCATTCATTAGAATGAAATAAGTGAGATTAAGCCCTACTACGGTAGATTATGAAATTAAGTGCCTGTATTTGTGTAAAGTTGTTGACCTTTTTTCTTTTTTTGTCCTTTTTTCTTTTTTTGTCCTTTTTATTAGGTTTTTCCTCATGTTTGTCTGGGTCTATAAAATATAGGGAACAAAGAAATTCCTTAATAACATCTGAGAGTTTTAAAATAAGAAAAAGGAAAACATAGAAGAACCACACTAAATCAACTGGTTTGAACCCTTACATTTAGACTATATGGATCTTATAAATTATAGTTTGGTTTATTTATGTGATATGACCTGTATCTGTCTTTGAGTCCTGTGATATATGTATGTAAATGTTTTTTAACAAAAAACAATAAAGAATGAAAGTTTTAAAAAAAGAGAATTACCTTGCTCTTGGATGTGGCTGCAGCAAAGGTGCTCCAGTTAACATCTGGCATATTCAGGTACCCCTATCAACAATATCTCCCCCTTTTCTGCCATTCAAAGGTTGCCTTCTATCATTTCCTTGTCCATTTCCTCCCCCTGAGACGGGGGTCTGTATACAACCCCCGTACGGATTGTGGTGCCATTTCCTGTCTCTAGGGTGACCCACAATGACTCCTCTCCTCCCTGTTTACCCTTTAATTCAGTTGCTTTGATCCCTTCCCTTATGTAGAAAGCTACTCCTACTCCTCTTTTACCCTCCCTATCCCTCCTGTAAAAAAAGCAAAGAAATCTTGCTATCAGTCATAGAACCAGAAATGTGCATGTTCTTCCCTCTCGCACAATTCCCTTAACTACTCAAAGGCCATCAAGCGGTCAGCTTTGGCCCAACCTGCGAGAGCCAGGGTGCTAGCTCTACAGTAACCCCTTCAGGCTTGTTGGCCATGACACAGGCTGATAAGGCAGTCGAGATTTTTCTCAACCCAGTCGACCTGTTGTCGGAAGTGATCAAGGACGACTTGATCTCTAAGACTCCAGTCTTTTCGAGACTCTCAGGAGGGTCAAGAACAGCTGGTGGACACAGCTATCTCTCCTCCAGAGCTGCCTCCCTCCAGAGTACAGCAGCAGGAGCCAGTTCATATGATCTACACAGCCCCTCCACCTACCTCTCTTTGCCGTCTGATCCATCCAATCATCAGTCAAGATCCCGGTCTCGGTAGAGATTGAAGTTGAGGGATTCCTTGCACTGCAGATCTTGATCTTCTGTGAGGCAGTGCCACAGGCATTCCTCTTCCTCCTCCTTGTCCGATGATGAGAGGCTCTGCCATAGGTTGCAATGGTGCTATGACGAGCTACTGTGGCAGCAGTGGGACTTTATTGGGCAGGGTTGCACCCTACCCTCGAATCCGGCAATCCCCTGGACGACTCTGGTCCAGCCCATTCTGGTCCTGCCGAGACAGGTGATGCCTACACCTCCCTCTCCCACAATGACCGTGGAACTGCCACCATGGCAGCCATTGCAGGGAGCCCTTACCAAAGACTCCTGTCTGGCTACAGGCTTACCAGGCTCGTTGTCCTTGTAGATGTCACACTTTGTCGAATCCCAAGTGATGCATGGCAGGAAGTAGCTGAGGACTGTCTTCGAAGAGTCTTCTGACTCAGATGGGTGCTCAGTGCAGTCCTTGAGGACCCCTGGCTTCAACTGTGATTCAGCCAAAGAGCTGACCACCAGCAATGGGCCGGTGTCTTTTGGGACTATGCTCAGATTTATTTCTGAGTTCATAGAGATCACTTTAGAACCAGTTCAAAAGCAGGCTAAATACCCCTTCACTGAAATTCTTGACTGAGAGGAATCCCCAGGAGTCACCTTCCTGGTGACTGAGGCCATCCTGGGACTGGCTCTGGGGCTTTGGCAGCATCCATCCTCCTGTGTGGCACCCTTGGCCTGTATGGTCTGGAAGTATGTTCTTAATGGTTCATTGTCTGGTTTCTCAGACTACCCCCAAGTTGAGGGTTAGTGACCGACTCCATTTTCCAGAAAACTGGCAGTGTTGGGGATGTTGACAAGCCCCCCCCCCCCAGTAAGGAATCCAAAAAGCTGGACCATGCAGCAAAGAAAGTGTATACTGCGTCCTCCCTGGGTCTCCGTCAGGTGAGCAATGCCCTACTGATGACCAATTTCGGTCACTCCCTGATGGGAGTTCTGGATCTTGTCCTCCCTTGCCATTCTGCGGATTTGCACATGACAGTTAAAGTGGTCAGAGACTAGAGTCAGGCACTGACTAATCATCCGCTCCAGATGGCCTTGGACATTTGTGACTCTTGCGCCCATTCTATGGCAGTGCCGATGCAGTGCGTCACAGGGCCTGGGTGCAGATCTCCACTTTCACAGGGACATCCAGCACAAATTGGCTGCTGTCCTCTTCCTGGGCACCATCATTTTCAGCTCTGGGGTAGAAGGGCATCACACCAGGAATGAGAAGTCCATTGCCATCCTCAATTCTCTGACATCCTCAAAGAAGGACCAGAAAGGGCAGAAGCCAAAAAAGGAGCCCTTTCAGTTCTGGCCAATTCAGTTGCAGCAGCTCAGGCAGCAGCAGTCTCAGGCTTGGTGACCCAAGCCGAAGTTTGCTGGTCAGAGCTCCAAGAAAAGTGGGGATATGGGGTGCTTGTGCCCCTCTGGCAGCCAGTGCTGGTGCCCCCTCCAAGGCTGCCCTGGGACAGATCGGAGGGTGTCTACCTCCTGCCTGTCCATTCCCTACCTAAGCTGTCTGTGGAGGGTTGGTTTGCCATTTCTGGCACAACTGGTCCATCATCACATTGGACAAATGGGTACTAGAAGTGGTGGGCAGAGGGTTGCTTCTTGAGTTTGAGCAAGGACCGAAATAAGGTTTTGCCATTGAGAAGCTATGAATAGCTCTCGGTCATTGGCATTTTGTGGCTGACCAGGAGCTAATACCTAACAATAAAGAAAACACTAGAAAAAACACATATTTGGGGGTTTTGTTTTGACGGGAAAAACAGCTTACCTGAAGAGTAGACAGAGATTATTAGACTGCCAGAAGAGATGCAGTGACAGATGAAGCCCAGAAAGACTCAGGCCAGGCAGATGGAGAACACAGTGTGCAGAAAGTGGCCAGCAAACACAGCAGTTAGTTACTGGGACTGCAGTTCAGTTTAAATTTTGGAAAGAATTAATTCAGGACTTTATCAGATAAATTCAGTTTAATTAAAGAATAATGGTATTGTAGTGTCAAGTTGATGCAGATGCTATGCAGTGAATCATGGGGGGAAAATTACAAAATAAATTAAGTACCACAAGCATCCCAGAAAGACTCGAGCCAGACAAAGAACAAGTGAGTAGAAGGTGGCCAGTAAGCACGGCAATAAGCTACTGGGACTGTAGTTCGGTTTACATTTTAGGAAGAATGCATTTAGGACTTCACCAGACAGACTCTGTGTCATTAAAGAGTGATGGAGTGTCAAATTGATGCAGGTGTTATTCGGGGTTGCAAAATAAATTAAAACAAGTATTACAAGCGGCTGGAAATTCCCCAAAAATATCAGCAGGGTATATTTTCATCTGAATCAGGTTGGAAGTCCTCCTTGTTCTCACTTTCACTAGATGTGATTTGAATTTCCTCCACTGCTGTGACTTGTTTAGTTTGGCCTGCTGCTGAGGAGCTGTGAGGTTTGGCTCCCAAGCGTGCTTTGATTTTAAGAACCAATCCTTTACTGCTGGTGTATTGCAAAATCTTGTGATTCCAGACCCTCCGTAGCACTTAAAAACAAGTCCTCAATGGTGCTGGTCTTCAGGTTAGCTCTTCAGTCAGAAAAAAATAATTTTCATAGCTGAAAAGGCTCTTTTTAGTGTAGCATTTGATATTGGATACACAAGTACTATAGCTGTGACATGAATATTTCTGAAATATTGTGATTTTTCTCTGTAAGATTACACACCATACTTCAAGGAATGAGAGCTGCTTTTGTGATACTTGGTAATATTTTGTTTCAACAGTTTACATTCTGGCATTGCACTGTGCACATCACACTCTTTCTGTAGCAAGACAGAAGGGAAGTGGTTGATAAGAAACTGGATCTCATTTCTAAATTCGGAAAGCTCATGATCGTTGTCAGGGCAATTTTCTGCGTCAGTGACAGTGCCATTTATTAAGAGTGGGTCTTCTGTGAAGCCCAAGAAGTGCTGGTTGAGACTGTTAATTATACTGTCTACAATCACTTCCTGTTCCTTTGAAAGGTCAGAAACGGAATCCCTTACTTTCCCGTGGAGATCAGTTCCTTTAAACACTGCCTTCCCTTCTTCATTAATAACTACTTCTCTCCTAAACTGGGCTGGTGTAGATCCATCTACTGCCGTGAGATTTTATGAGTACTATATGGACAAGTGTCCATTACCATGGGAAGGGCGAGATGGTCATCCTGAAATGCACGAGAAACAGTTGCAAGACCTGTTCGTATGTTGAGATAGAAGTGTGAGAATATAAAAAAAAAAAAAAATCACATTGAATATTTGCTTTCTCCATACTTTAATTTGTGCTTTGTCTGCTGGAGGGATGTCACACACAAGCTCATCCCAGATACCCAAGATGGTGCAGTAATTATGAAGAAGAGCAAGCAGAGAGTCCTTCTTATGTGTGAGCCATGTTGTTCCTTGTGATTTTTTTAAACTTGATGACTGTGGTCCGATGAACTTCAGCAACTCTTTTTACCTCTAACATTTCAGGGAGTTCTCATAAAAATAAAATATGGAAATTAAGATGCAGTCAGTGGTCTGCGAATAATACGCTGGTATTTTTGAAAGAATTTTTTGCTGCTAGTTCAAGCCTGTGATAAACACAATGAATGGCAATAAGCCATGGGCAGTCTTCTTTTATTTACTGCCATTATCCCTTTATTACAGCCAAAGTTGACAGATGCACCTTCTGCTCCTGCACCAATGCAGGATAATTGTTTGAGTTCTACTGTGTCCAGACCCAGAACTTGCGAGTATGCAGAAATCACTGCAGACTTGAGACTGTTTGCATCAGCAGACTTGCCTTCAATCAATGCTAGGAATTTCATAGTTGGTTGCCCATCATCGAGAATTTTCATGTAAACTTTCTCCTTCTTGGTGGTTGTCCTGTCAGTTGTCCCATCCATAAAGACAGAATGGTATTTGTAACACGGTGTTCCTCCTGTGACATGATTTACAATTGTTGTTCTCAAGTGGCCCACGATAAATGAGATGGCTGTAGCACAAGCTTGCTCGCCGGCATAAGATTTGCCAAGTTCAACACCATGTCTGTTCTCGAGTGGTGTGAGTCTCTCAAATTTCTGGAAGGGGGGGGCCTCTTCTTCATTGGCAAAGTAGTAGGCAATATCAAAAAGTTTCTCTAATTTATGTGAAGATTTTTTATTCTTTTTTGAAATACATTTCTCTGTTTCACCCCAAGAGGGTCTAATATCAGCTAAAGCAGCAGCCATTGTTTCTGCCCTTCTGATACTGCATGTCTCCAACAGTTCGTTTTCTTGACATTTTTAGTGTCATTGATGTAAGACTCCACATTGCTCATTTTTCTGGCTGTAGTAGCCCACTTCTTGAAGATATCAGGTTTCTTTCTACAAAATGTGCACAAAATTTTGGTCATGATCCCGTTTTGTGATTCACATTGCAACCAGGACAAATCAGGATTTGGCTTCTGGCACTGCCATGATCGCACTGTGTATACATGGCAAGAATGGTTCTGTTTTTTCCTTTTCCTTTTTATGTTTGCTTGCACGCATGTGCAAACATAGTGCCATCATCCGCGTTTTCGGAGGTGTGGCAGCCCTCTTCCAATTCAGTCAGTGTGTTTGCAGGCACGGCTGCAGTTCTCCAATGCCTGCTGGAGCTGTCTATGACAGCAGTCAAAAATACGGTGGCGTACGGTTGAAAGAGCCTGCAACTGATGAGCAGCGATAAGATGTTCGCCTGCGCGCGCCGCCTCCCCACACACACACACACATGCACCGCGTGCTCGCCCCCCACGCACACCTCCGGAGCCAATGGGGTGCCTAATCCCTCGTCGGTCCGCGCCCAAAACAGATTTCCATATGCTATGCTGGGTGCCCACTCCAGCGCGGCTACACATCATAGCCGACGGGGTGCCTCAACCCCGTCGGCTCCACTGGTCCCTCCCAGAGTACAGGGTGCCACGCTGGGGAGCCCACCCCAGCATGGCAACAGATGCTGTCGCTGACGGGGTGCCCAACTCCTCTCGGCTCCACGCCCCCACCAGCCGTACTTGTGCCACGCTGGGAGCCCACCCCAGCGTGGCAAACGCCCCACGCCATTTAAAAACAACCTGAAACTGAAAAACAGTCCCCGCTGTCTCTGCCCCCATCCACTGCACCAGTCCCCACCCCCTTACCCCATACTTGCCTCCGGACTCGCGCGACGATTTTCGTGGACCAGGACACATCTGCACTCTTCAAAGCCGACCGCGAACTGAGAAAATGCCAGTAAGCTGTATAATGGGATAGATAGGGTTTTTTCAACTTTGCTGCTTATCTCAGGCATTTTTTGGAATTTTTGCACCAAATTTTCAACATGGGGTTTTTGGGACCCCTTCTCATGAGTGCTCTCACTGTCATGGCGTTAATCGGGCCCGAAGGGTGATTTCGCAGTCACTGCGCGAAATCACCTTTCGGGACTGAGTAATGAAACGACACTGCCACTATTCACAAGGTGGGCTCTCAAAAAGCCTATGTTGAAAATGTGGTGGAAAAATTCCTAAAAATGACTGTTTTACGAGCATGCGTTGCACAGTTTCTACGCACGATCGTAAGTTCGCGAATTTTCAATATTTTCACTCCATATTTTCAACATTGCCATTTTACCACACCTCCTTATGAGCAGTACAGCTGTCATTTTTCACATCTTGCCCAAAACGTGTTTCCGCCCATGTAGCGCACAATGGCGCAGTCAGTGTGCTAAATCAATGTATGGGACACATTAAGAAAATCACAGTGACACTGTTAATGAGCAGAGGTCTTAAAATGGCTATGTTGAAAATTTGGTGAAAAAATTCCTAAAAATGACTGTTTTACGAGCGCGTTGTGCAGTTCCTACGCAGGCTCGTAAGTTTGCGAATTTTCAATATTTTCACTCCAGATTTTCAACGTTGCCATTTTATTACACTTTCTTATGAACAGTACAGCTGCCATTTTTTACATGTCGCCTCAAATGTGTTTCCGTCCCATGGCGCATAATGGCGCAGTCATGCAATGTGTGGACACATTAAGAAAATCACAGTGACACTGTTCATGAGCAGAGGTCTTAAAATGGCTATGTTGAAAATTTGGTGAAAAAATTCCTAAAAATGACTGTTTTGGCGTGTGTTGCGCGGTTCCTATACCGCGCTCATAAGTTTGCAATTTTCTATATTTTAGCTCCAGATTTTCCACATTGCCATTTTATTACACCTTCTTATGAACAGTACAGCTGCCATTTTCCACATGTCGCCCCAAATGTGTTTCCGCACATGTAGCGCACAATGGTGCAGTTGGTGTGCGAAAGCAATGTTTGGGACAGATTAAGAAAATCACAGTTACACTGTTCATGAGCAGAGGTCTTATAATGGCTATGTTGAAAATTTGGTGACAAAAGTCCATAAAATGACTGTGTTACGATGTTACGAGTGAGCATTGCGCAGTTTCCACACACCCTCGTAAGTTCATGATTTTGCAATATTTTCAGTCCAGATTTTCACCAGTGGCATTTTTCCGCACTTCCTTATGAACAGCACTGCTGTCATTTTTCACAACATGGCCGAAATGTGTTTTCACACTTTCAGCACAGAGATGCGTGGTCGCTGTGGGAAATCATTGTTCAGGACAGATAAAGAAAATCACAGTGACACTGTTCATGATCGGAGGTCCCAAAATGCCTGTGTTGACAATCTGCTGTAAAAAATCCACAAACTAATTACATTACGGGTGTGCGTTGCACAGTTTCTATGCACGCTCATGACTTCACCAGTTTTTTTAATATTTTTACTGCAGATTTGCAACATTGCCATTTTTTACACCTCCCCATGAACAGTACAGCTGTCATTTTTCACATCCTGTTCGGAATGTGTTTTGCACCTGTGGTGCTAAATGCCGTAGTCGCTGTGCATAAGCAGCTTTCGCTAACAAACTGATATTGCCACTGTTCATGAGGTGGGGGTCACAAAAAAAACATGTTGAAAATTTGGAGTGAAAATACCAACGAATGCCTGAGGTGTTAGGGTTTCCAACCATAATGCCCCACCCTGTAGAGAATGACAGGCATCAGGGTGTGACTTGGGATTCTTGCCTGTAATGCTCATACCATTCCACACCTGCAGCCAGTGAGAGGCATCGAGGTATGCCTTGGACTCTTCCATTGGGATTCACCCCATTCTCCTATACCTCACCCATCTCACCGTATTTCCTGATGGAATGGGGTGCACATAAGGGCCAAAGCCCCCAAGGCACACCGTGAAACTTGTCAGTGTCTGCAGGGTAGGGTGTGGTGAAATGGCTTGTCCGTTATGCCTGACGACCCAAAGGCACATCCCAATGCCTGTCACTCTCTGCAGGGTGGTGGTGGGGTTGGCTTCAGTTCAGTACTTCACTGCCATTTCTATTATGCACCTCTGTAACTTCTACACTACCAATGCCAATGCCAGCAAGCAAACATTCGGCATTGACAAATGCTTGTTTGGTGTAGTACTAGTAGTATCTGGTGGTGTGGCAGTTGAGGCTGAAGAAGAGAAAGGTTGTCATTCTGATATTGGATCAGGATCTGGCTGTTTTCATTTTTCTGAGTTGCTGAATCCAAAACTTAGAAGTGACGTGACAGGACCAACCACAATGAGAAGGAGATAGTTTCAGGATAGGCCCTGACAAACTGATACTTTATGAAGAAATGTTATTACATTACAGCTCAAAAGGAGGTAGTAGTTTGACTGATGATGAAAACGTACTGTTTGGTACAATAAAAGACAAAGAAATTATTGTATTGTAGTCTGTGTTTTTGTCTTGAACTTAGAACACTCAAAAAGGGTCTGTGAGAAAAAAACATGAGGGTCTCTAAATGTATTTAAACCCTCAGTTAAGTGTGAATATTAAGGTCTCAGACTAATTGTAATACAGTTTTAAAACACTTCACAATGGTTTCAGGAAGAAGAAAAAAAAACAACTCTAAACAGGGATTTATTGTGTGCTTAATGAACTTTTTGCTCACAGGTCCAGGGACATACAGCAGAACATATTTTTGTGTGTGAATTTTTTTAATCTCGTGAAAATACAGGCAGAAAAAAAAATTTAGCATGAGCAGTATAAGGCTAGGGCAACTTTTGTGCTCAGAGTCCAGGGACATACACTAGAACCTTTTTTTTTTTTTAATTTATATAATTTTTTAAAACCGTGTCAAAAGACAGAGTTGCAGGGAAAAAAAAAAAGCTTTTGTCAATGCTGAGTGTTGTCTTGCTGGCATTGGTAGTGCAGGAGTTAGAGAGATGCATAATAGGAATGGCAGTGAAGTATTGAACTGATGTTAACCGCACTCCCACTCTGCAGAGACTGACAGGTGTTGGGGTGTGCCTTTGGGTCATCGGCTATAACGCTCATGCCATTTCACCTCACACTACCCTGCAGACACTGACAAGTGTCACGGTGTGCCTTGGGATCTTCGGGCCTTATGCTCACCCCATTCCATAAGGAAATACTCTGAGATAGGTGCAATATAGGAGAATGGGGTGAACTTTGGGGCCAGAGACTCCAAGGCACACCTCAGTGCCTGTCACTGGCTGCAGGATGGGGGTAGAATGGCATGGGCATGACAGCCGATGATCCCAAGTCACACCCCTGATGTCTGTCAGTCTCTACAGGGTGGGGCACTATGGTTGGAAACCCTAATGCCCCAGGAGTTATTGGTATTTTCACTTCTAATTTTCAGCATGGGTTTTTTTGTGACCTCCACCTCATGAACGGTGGCACTCTCAATTCGTTAGCCGAAAGGTGATTTTGCTCAGTGACTGCCATTTGAGTTACCACAGGTCTAGAAACACATTTCGGGCAGGATGTGAAAAGTGACAGTTGTACTGTTCATATGGAGGTGTGAAAAAATAGAAACATAGATACATAGACTTTGACGGCAGATAAGGACCGCTTGGCCCACCTAGTCTGCCCATTTCTCTACCTAGAGGATAAGCTGCAGATCCTATTTAACCAACAGCCTATTTCTTTCTACCCCCCACAAAAATTGCCTTATGTCTGTCCCATGCATTCTTGAATTCTCCCACAGTTTTAGACCCCACAACCTCCTCAGGAAGGCTGTTCCATGCGTCCACCACCCTCTCTGTGAAAAAATATTTCCTCACATTGCCCCTGAGCCGTCCCCCCTCTATCTTCAAATTGTGTCCCCTTATTCTTGCACATCTCTTTTTCTGAAAGATGCTACCCTCTTGGACTTTGTTGATTCCACTGAGGTACTTAAAAGTTTCTGTCATGTCCCCCCTCTCCCTCCTTTCCTCAAGGGTATACATATTAAGCTCCTTTAGCCTCTCCTCATATGGCTTCTCTTGCAGACCCTGCACCATTTTAGTTGCCCTCCTCTGAACTGCCTGCATCCTGTCTATGTCCTTGCAGAGATGGGGTCTCCAGAACTGGACGCAGTACTCCAGATGGGGTCTCACCAACTGTCTGTACAGGGGGATAATAACTTCCTGTTTTCTGCTGGTGAAGCCTCTCCATACACATCCCAGTATCCCCCCAGCCCTCCCTACCGCCTTCTTACATTGCTTGCCAACTTTAAGGTCATCTGATATGATTACCTCCAGGTCCCTTTCCATTTTTGTTGTTGTTACTACCTCCCCCCCATTGTGTAATCTTTCCCTGGCAGTGCAGAAGTTAGAGAGATGCATAATGTTAATAATGCAAATAAATGGCAATGTTGAAAATCTGGAGTGAAAATATGAAAATTGTTGAAGTTACGAGCATGCATGGAAACTGCACAATGCATGCTCATAATACAGTCATTTTTTGGAATTTTTTCAGCAAATTTGCAACATGGGTGTTGTGGGACCCCACCTCATGAACAGTGGCACTGTCATTTCGTTAATAAATAAATAGGTCCCGAAAGGTGATTCCGCACAGTGACCACAAAATCACCTTTTGAGATCCAGTAATGAGACGATAGTGCATATGTTCATGAGGTGGGGTCCCAAGAACCCCATGTGGAAAATCTGGTACCAAAATTCCCATAAATGGCTGAGATAGCCTCCTGAGTTGAACCCCCCCCCCATTGCCTGCCATTATAAAGCTTACCGCATTTTGTTCAGTTCCCAGTCGGCTTTTGAAGAGTTCGTGTTCCACAGAATAATGCAGCCCCGGCCCTCCAGAGGTAAGTATGGGATGCAGTGAGGTGGGGTGCACAGAGAGTGGGTGCAGGTTGGGGAGGGGGCATGGCGGGATGACGAGGGACCTAATTTTTTTTTTTTTTACAGGTAAAAAAAAAAGAAACTGGACTTCGGGGGACTGTTTTCTTTATTTGCAAGTAAAACAAATATTTTGGGCACACTGGGGTGGGCTCCCAGTGTGCCACGAGTTTGGGGGGGCATGATGCCAATGGGGATTGGGTACCCCACTCAGCAAACAAATTGAACTGGGCACAGGGGGGTACATGCTGACACTGGGATTGGGCATCCTGATGTCGGCTTTGTGGGGGTTGTGTGGCAGGCAGCAGAAGTCACCATATTTATTATAATGTTTCACCAGGAAAGGCACATAATGGAGCCTTCTCATCTTATGCTCCAGTGAGGAAACTGCACCTCACTGGAGCGGCAGATTTCTTTCAACTCCGTGGCTCTCTTTGAAACTCCTGTCATCGCTAGCATGCCCACTAATTGGTGGCTGAGGGACACACCCACTAAAGCATTCCCTGCATTCGCCCACACTGGCACACCCCGCATGTGCTACTACCACAAGATCTTGCTTGCACACATGCAGGGAACTCCCAAGGGTAAGGCATCTCATCTGTGCTCACAGGATCCAGGGGATGTATAACAAAGGAAAGCATATATATATATATATCTATATATATATATATATATATATATATATGTGTGCCATGGGGTTGATGCATTAAATGCAGTGTTTGCCATGAATTTCTTACTTTTGAAAAAGTGTAATATACTAGTAAAAAAAAAAATATGTGGTGGGCGCTCCCACCAAGTTGCCCATTACAGCAAAACAATATGCATCTGTGGGGCGCAATTCCACTTACACATAGCTATACAGCAGCCCTATATGGCAAGGGACCCTTGTAACACAAATTTGACAATATTTGTCAATTAACGGATGGCTAAGAACCTGGTGTCATGCTAAAGGGTATGGGCTATTGGGAGGGTGGGAGGGAGCTGGGAGGACAGTAGTCTGTATGCTAAGGACAGACTACACTTGAGTGAGGAGGGAAAGAAAGTGCTGAAACAGAGGATGGAGGAGTACATAGAGGAAGTTGGGAATTTAAACTAGGAGCGGGGCATGGCAAGTGGACAAGAGTCATGCAGAGACCACAGGTTGGGAAACCGTGTGAGCTTACCCCCCCAGAACAGTGACAAAGGACAAATGGCAAGTACTATTGGTGGTACTAGTAAAGGAGGGCAGGATGGGGGGGGAGCGTGGAAGGTGGTTTCCCTTAATGCTAGGAGCCTTGGGAGGAAAACTGCAGTTACAGGTGCTCATGGCAGAGGGAGAGGTGGACATTGCAGCCATCACAGAAACATGGGGCACCCAATACAATGACTGGGACCTGTCTGTACCAGGGTACAGGTTATTTCATAGGGACAGGGTGATTGGAAAAGGAGGGGATGTGGAACTATATGTGAAGGAAGGACTGAAGTGTGTAAGGGAGGAAGGGGAGGAGGGTAGTATGGAGTCACTTTGGATGCAAATCCAGGATTCCAAAAATAGGATTCTCAGAATGGGAGTGGTGTACAAGCCGCCCTCTCAGACGGAGGAGTTAGAGAGGGAACTAGTGGGACAGATCAGGAGGACCTGCGAGAATGATAGTATGGTGATTGTGGGGGACTTCAACATGCCAGGAGTGGACTGGAGTACCCCAACAACCAGGAATAGAAGGAAGCAGGTACTGCTGGATTCCTTCCAGGACAGCTTCCTGCAGCAAATGGTCAGTGAACCAACCAGGTTAGGGAATACCCTTGACCTTGTGCTGGCAAATGGGGAGTTTGTGAGAGAACTTACGGTGGAAGAACCGCTGTCAGGGAGTGACCACCATTCAATATGTCTCACACTGGATATGGGCAAGAAGGAGTGGAATCTGGCACAAGAGTGCTGGACTTCAGAAGGGCTGACTTTGGGAGAATGGGGGAAATGGTAAAAAGGTACCTAGCCAGAATTCAACCTAGTAAGGGCACTAACCAGAGGTGGGAGCTCATAAAGCTGGGGATAGTGGAGGCAACCAAAACCTGCTGCAAGGCCCAGAGCAAGAAGGCTAGGGCTAAGAAACTGAGCTGGTTGAGCAAGGAGGTCATGGAAAAGGTAAGGAGGAAAAGAGCTGCCTTTAGGAGGTACAAGAAAACAGGGAGGGGGGAGGACAGGGAGGAGTACCTGACAGAATCGAAGGAGGTGACAAGGGCAGTAAGGGGAGCCAAGGCATCTATGGAGCTCAGGCTGGTATAGGCATTAAGAAGGGGAAAAGGACTTTTTTTAGGTACATCAGGGAGAAAAGCTGTAAGGACCACATAGTAAAGATTAGGAAGGAGGGGGTTGGGTGGAAGCAGGATGCGATAAGGCAGAAGCGCTAAATGATTACTTCTGCTCTGTATTTACTAAGGAGAAGAGGGGGGTGATACCCAAGGGGGGGTGTCAAATGGGGAAATCATGGAGGGCAGAGTTCGGGAGGGTTTGAAGGCACTGAAGGTGGACAAGGCGCCATGCCCAGATGGCATCCACCTCAGGGTACTGAAGGAGCTGGCAGAGGTCCTTGCGGGACCTTTGGCAGACCTGTTTAATGCCTCACTACACTCTGGGTGTGTACCTCAGGATTGGAAGATGGCTCATGTGCCCCTCCACAGGAATGGCCCCAAGGATGAACCGAGGAACTACAGACCGGTGAGCCTCACGTCCATCATGGATAAGCTGATGGAGACTATCCTGAAGGAGAGGCTGATGGCCATCCTAGAGGCCAAAGGACTACAGGACAGCAGACAGCATGGCTTCATATGTGGCAGATTCTGCCAAACCAATCTGGTGGAGTTCTATGACTGGGTAACTAGACAACTGGACAGGGGCCATGCAGTGGATGTCCTGTATCTGGACTTCAGTAAGGTATTTGACTCAGTGCCGCATGGGTGGGCTGGGAAGCAAGTCAGAAGGCATGGGCAGGTACAAAGCTGGTGAGATAGGTAGGGAACTGACTTTAGGGAAGGCAACAGAGGGTGATGGTGGGTGGAGAGCTCTCACACCCAGGGTTAGTGACAAGCGGTGTCGCACAGGGCTTGGTGTTGGGACCAGTGTTGTTTGGGACATTCATTGCAGACATACCATTGGACATCAAGAGCAAGATCAGTCTGTTTGCTGATGATACTAAGATGGGAGCGGTGGTGGATGACCTAGGAGGATGGCAGGGGTTGCAGGATGATCTGGAAAAGCTTGAAACCTGGACAGACACCTAACAACTGGGGTTTAATGCCAAAAAGTGCAAGGTGCTGCATTTTGGGGTGAAGAAACCAAGGAAGAGTTACCAGCTGGGGGGAGTGCAGCTAGCCCAGACAGAGGAAGAAAAGGATCTGGGGGTGCTCATTACAGGGTCAATGAACAACTCGGCACAATGTTGGAAGGCAGCTGCAAAGGCCAACAAAATGCTGGGTTGCATTGCAAGGGGTATATCCTCGAGGATGGAGGAGGTGTTTCTGCCACTGTATAGGTCATTAGATAGACCGCACCTGGAGTACTGTGTGCAGTACTGGTGCCCGTATCTGAGGAGGGACATTAAGTTACTGGAGGGGGGCAGCGCAGGGTGACAAAGATGATCAAGGGGCTGGGGGACTTATCATATGAGAGGAGACTGAGGGAGTTGAACATGTACTCGCTGGAGGAGAGGAGGGATGGGGGACATGATTGAAACCTTTAAGTACATGAAAGGAATAAACAAGACAGGTACAGAGGGGCTGTGCAAAGTAAGGGAGGGGAGAAACACCAGGGGCCATGATATGAGACTGGAGGGAGGAAAGTTCAGGAGGGAGATGAGGAGACACTTTTTTACAGAGAGGGTGGTAGCTGGGTGGAATGCACTACCTGCAGAAGTGGTATCCAGCAGAACAGTGGACTGCTTCAAAAGGGGATGGAACAGGACAAGGGGGAGGGACAGTGCAGGGGAAGGGTGGAAGGGAGGGGCAGCTGCAGAATAAGGGCTACTAGCTGCACATTTGAGCAGACTTGATAGACCTCTAGACGTTTATCTGCTGGCAAATTTCGTATGTTCATGTGTTCGTATGTCTCATTAACTATGCAACCTACGAAAAATTCCACTGCAGGCTTACTCTATAGTATAAAATCTTGTTCCAGTGGCATAGGTCACCTGAAGGTGACCTATGCCACCAGTAGCGAAAACTCTGTATCTCTCTTTGTTTTTGAGATAACAGCGCCGAAAGGCGTAACAGACACCACAGTGTAATCCTATGGGAAAACGTCCACTTCATCATGGCATTTCTATGCAACCACTTAATTCCTCAACACCTAAACAGCATAATTCACACCTGTAGGGCATCCCATCAACACCCTGTAAATTTCAAGTAAAAAGATCAAACTGTTAATGAGCTATGCAATTATAAAGTTTTTACACCTTTAAAAATATTTCAGTCGTGAGATAGCAAAATCCTCGGCCGCGAGATAAATCCTAGTCCATGACCTAACAAAATCCTAGTCCGTGAGCGGACATCTGGTCACAACAATCTGGCCATCTGATCGTCCCAAGGGACATCTGGTTGTGAAATTCTGGCTATCTGGTCGTCCCCTCATGAACAAATTTAGCGGACTAGGATCATCTCGCAGACCCGGATTTTGATGGCTCGCAAAAGAATAATTTTTAATTTTTAAAAACTTATTTTTTGACGGAAATGAAGCAAACCAAAGGCATGGCTTTGTAGAGGGAGGTCACCCTGAACAAAACCCATGCCTCATTTGGCCCAAAAATCACCCGTGGAGAAAGCTACAACATTTTGTTTGACTGGAAAACTAAAAACAAGATGGCGGCTCGTGAACAAAGAATTTTTCCGATAGACTAGGATTTTTCTTTCACGAGCTGACAACATTTTTGACCATGAGACCATTTATTTTTCACAAAATATACATATAAATTTTTGAGTGAACTGAGCATGCTCAGAACTCAAAAACTAAAATATTAATAACTTTGGAATGGAATAATATTTTGTTACCAAACCAATGCTGGATTGTTCCTTGACCCAACCTCTTTCTACGTTCCAAGCTTCAGACCAAAAGACCACACGGTGTGATCGCAGCACCACGGGCAAAAAATGCATCAAAACAGTCGAAATGTGCATTATTTGGTGTTTTGCTGCACAGAAACCGTATGTCTGACCAAAACGCAACTTGGTAAATCTAGACATCTACCAGACCAGACCATGCATTCCAAATTTTGTGCAAATCTGTTGAACGGTTGCAAAGTTATTAACGTGCAAAATTTGAGGTGTAACATTAAAGTGCCTACTCAACCCTAACTGTAGGGACGTGACCGCGTCCCTATTATATATTAATATTAAACTGTGTGTCTCAAAAAACCAGGTTGCAGGAGAGAAAAAAAAAAGACTGGAATCTACCCAGCCACTCCCAAGGCTAAGGCACCTTATCTGTGCTCACAGGGTTCAGGGACGTACAGCAAACAGCTTATTTATTTATTTATTTTATTCCACCTTCCCTTGCTCCAGACCAGCCACTCCTTTAGGCCACCTAGGTTCCTGCTGGCACCCCTCCACTGATG
This sequence comes from Neoceratodus forsteri, assembly GCA_016271365.2. Lineage (NCBI taxonomy): Eukaryota > Metazoa > Chordata > Ceratodontiformes > Ceratodontidae > Neoceratodus > Neoceratodus forsteri. The sequence continues at coordinate 353,026,067 of CM057454.1, read as the reverse complement.
TCAGCCACCACCACCTCACATTTGCAGCTACCCCCAGGTAACCCAGACATAACCCTTTGCCAGGTGGGTCCCCCTTCTCTGAGGGAAATAAGCGCCGGTAGGAGCCAGCGAGCATACGCTACTTGGCCCGGGTGCTGCTGAGGAGGATATGGGCCGCATCGGGGGCTCGGCGGTAGCAGGAGCCAGTGACTGTCATCCGGTCGGCCATAGAGCACTTTTTCCACTTTGCTCCCTGGGGGTATGGTGTGCCACAATGTAAAGGCATAAGGCAGCGTTCCCCACACCCCCTTTAGTCAGTGGGACCCCAGCACGTTGCCATACCCCCAGCCTCTGCCAGGAGTCAGCAAGCGTCGGGTCCTTGCTCCACCCTCCCCCTGAGAGAAGGCAAGCAGTCTCTGGATGCTCTAGCCTTCTCTCCCCAGCCTGCCCTGCAGCACCCAGAGTCCATTCTCGAACCCGGGTCACCGGCATTGCAGGTGGAAATCCAGCCACTGCGCTGACGGGCCGGACTCTCTTTATTTTTTTATATAACTTTTCAAATGAGTGTGTCAAAAGACAAGGTTGCAGGGAAAAAAAAAAGACAGGGATCTATCCCCCGCTACTAACTCCCAGGACTAAGGCACTTTTCTATGCTCACAGGGTCCAGGGACATACAGTAGATTGTTTATTTTTTTGTAGTAATTTTTTTCAAACTGAGTCAAACTACAGGGTTGCAGGAAGAAAAGAAAGATGGGGCTCTACCCCCAGCTACTAACTCCCAAGACTAAGGCATCTCTCTGTGCTCACAGGGTCCAGGGACATACAGTAGATTGTTTATGTATTTATTTTTGTTGTCATTTTTTTTAAACTGAGTCAAAATACAGGGTTGCAGGAAGAAAAAAGACGGGGCTCTACCCCCACCTACTAAACAAACTCCCAAGACTAAGGCACATTTCTGTGCTCATAGAGTCCAGGGACGTACAGCAGAAATATGCTAAAGTTATAAAAAACAAACTCTGGTCAGAGCCGATATGGCTGCAGAGAGCTTTTAGGAGTGGCAAGAGTGTGGAAAAGAATATGAGGTGCTGTTGCTGCAGCCGTAAGTAATACTGCAGCAATTACAGTACTGTGTATGCATGCTACTTGCACATGTGCAGTTTTCCCTGTAGTCAGCCCTGCTCAACATGGCAGTGCTGACATAACTATGTATGCACGATAGTCATGCATGCGCAGTTGCATTGTGGCAGCACATGAGACAGCGATCCAGTTACACGCTTCCACAGTGCTCTTATACAAATCTGATGATGGCATAACATCCATGGAGCTTGGCCCACGCAGCCGTACAAGTCAGACTCAGGAGGAGTCTATTAACAAACTAGAGATCTGGTCTGGGACTTGCTCATCATCACAGTCACTTTCTCATTCTTTTCTAAGCAGTAATTTCTGGCAAATGTGCCTTAACCATATTGATCTCAGTGCTGGTACACTACTTCTGGTTTCCCCCTGATTGTATTAGGTGGGGGTAGTAGCAATCTTGAAGTGGTAACTGCCAGTGGTGGCATGCTCTGGAAAAAAGTGGTCCCCATGCTCGTCTGCACATTTTAGAAATGCCTTTCCTTGTTTTTGCTGTAAAGAAACTGACCCCATTAACACAAAAACAAAGGAGTCAGTTATGGCCTCTACCCCCCCCCCCCACACCACCTTTTCACTTCAAGTGAGGAACGTGATTATGGGTTTGCATCAGATGTACAGTGGCAGCCATAGATGCATAATATTGTTAAACTGTAATCAACTGCATGTAAAAGCTCTTTTTTTTTAATGTGTGCTTAATGTCAGTACCACTCCACCCATTTGGATTCTGCCCTGGATTTCTGTACTCCCAAGTGCATTATTTTCCTTTTTTTGTTTAGGACAAAAAGGCCTTTCAAATTAGGTTAATCACTAATCTAAATTCTTTCTAGTTTCTTGTGCTTCCTTGCATGTGCTCAAGAAACATCTTGTAGAACGACATTTCAGAGGTGTGTCAGAGACAAGTTCAATGCACAGCAGTGTACAGTGGGCTTGTTCCTGACAGACCAATGAGCATGCAACCAGACTGTGACACTGGTCACAGTTTCACAGCTGGAAACCATTCTGTAGTTAAAAGAAATGAAGTGCTCCAATGAGAGTGCTTTATTCCTTTCATTCATACCCTTACTGATCTTACCATTTGTCTCCCCACCCAACATGCAGATGTCTGGGTACCTAGCCATACACTGCATCCCTCTATCTACTGTGCCATAAGCAGTAAACAGTGCTAGCAGTAAAGAACAAATAAGTATAATTTATCCTTCCCCTGACAGACATCCGCATTGAACTTGTTTGTGTGTCTGTGTGAATGAGAGTGTATGTTCTTGTCCCTGAGCTCCTCTCTCTGGTGCTTCATCTATGCCACAATGCTCAGCCTGAGCATTGCTCTCTGTGATGCTATCCACTGACTGCCCCGCTGATCAGAGCGAGAGTGCTGAGAAGTGGGGCAGCATTGCTGCAGAGCTGTAGCTTAACCCTGGACTGCGGGGAGAGAGAGACACAGGCTATAGGGACCAACACTGGGAAGGCGAGGCAGCAGCACCCTCCCCCCGAAAGAGAATGCAGGATTGAAAGAGGTGGTGAGTGGCACCAGTGTCAGGGACAGAGCGAAGAGAGAGCCCCCAAACAATGAAAGCAACATGCTGAGATGTGGTGAGTAAGCGGAATGAGAGTGATCACCAGGTGACAGGCTGTCACTATTGCAGCACCACCTTGGCAGTGTGGAACTGGGGCAGTGCAATGTAGTGACCATCACCACAATGACCAGTGGCTCCCAGACCTGCAACTGAACAAGCGTTCATTTCAATGGGTGGCCCTTCCTTAGCAGTGTCTATTCCCTCCCCTCCCGAGACAGACACAGCAACAGCGAGCCACTTCCAGTACAGCATACATGTGCAGGTCCAATCCGTTCCAGTCAGAGGCAGTGTCAAACCCCCCTCCATCCCTTTAAAACAGAGAAGTGGATACAGTGTGTGCCCGGGCTCGGTTGCCATCCATTTTGTTGCCACTCACTCTTCCAGCACCTTGCTGTCAGTCTGACTCTCTGTTTGTCTTTCTGAAGCTCAGTGGAAGTGGACAGCCCATACAGAGAGGCAGAGAAAGTGGCAGCAAGAGTGCTGTAACCAAGACAGATAGCAGTGCTGCAGAGTTTTCCTTTCGCCGTGGGGGAGCAGAGGTCAGAGAGAGAGAGACAGCATCTATTCCACCACTGCACAAGAGGAGCACCCAGACAGAGACAAATATGAGGGTCACATATCTGCCCCTTCACATTGACTAACACAGTGTAGGGTGGGCATTGGATGGGCACCCCTGGGCAGTTGCTGTCCCCTACACATCCAGCTCACATCAACACATATTGAGCAATCTGCAGTAGCCAGAAACTGATGTAGGTTACTCATCTTCCCCTCCACACCCATCCCACTCCACACAGTGACAAGGTGACCTCCAGGTGGGCAGCCCAAGGCAAATAGTGGGCTGTGGCCTGACAGAAGTTGGTGATTGGTGCCCCCTCCACAACTGTCCCACCACTGCACATTGGCTGCACCAGCCAGAGACAGAAATGTGAGTTGCACATTTGCAGCACCACACCTGTTTCTGTCTAGCCTGGTGGGCTCCAGGTGGGTGGAAATGAGGCTGTGGTCTAGATCCACTGGGTGGCCCAAGGCCATTGGCACCCAACACACCGTTCCGCATCTCTGCACATGTGAAGCATTTTCTCCTTCCATTCCAGCTCCTGCACATGAGGAGCACTCTGCAGGAGCCAATGACAGATGTCGTTCACACATCTGTCTATCTTCACCCATCTGAGTTCCATGAAAGCTGGAACTGGCATTGGGTGGACTCCAGGCAGGTGGCTCTGGGAGAATGATGCCCCATCCTGCCTCCACACAAGGGTAGCACCCTGCAGCATCCATGGATAGAGATACAAGTTGCACATCTGCCCCTTCATATAGAAACATAGAAAGTGACGGCAGGAGGCCATGCAGCCCATCTAGTCTGCCCATTAGCCTACCCCTTCCCTTAACTGCTTTTCAGTGTTATGATGCCCTTGTATCTATCCCACGCTTTCTTAAAGTCCCAACCATTTTTGCCTCCACTGCCTCCTGTGGAAGGCAGTTCCATGGATCAGCCACTCTCTCAGTGAAGAAGAACTTGCATGTATTGCCTCTTAATCTGCCCTCCCTCTAGCTTCATGTTGTGCCCTCTGGTTCTTGAATGATTTTTGATATGGAACAGGTCCTGGACCTGCACCTTGTTTATTCCTTTTAGGAATTTGAAAGTCTCGATCACATCTCCCCTCTCCCTCCTCTGCTCCAGGGAGTACATGTTTAATTCACACAGCCGTTCCTCATATGATTTGTCATGCAGTCCATGAACCATTTTAGTAGCTCTCCTCTGCACTGTTTCCAGTCTGGTAATATCCTTTTTAAGGTGTGGTCTCCAGAATTGTACACTGTACTCCAGGTGTGGCCTCATCAGTGATCTACAGAGTGGCAAGATGATTTCCTTTTTTCTGCTGGTAATCCCCCTGCTTATGCATCCCAACATACCATTTGCTTACAGTGCTGCGTGTTCCTGCTCCACCAGGGCTAGCATGAAGGTTAAAGTGGGCTTTGGGTGACTGGCACTTCCTCACCCTATGCCACACCTCTACACTTACAGAACACTCTGCTTCAGCCAGAGGCTCTCCCACCTAACATGCTCTGCCCATGGAGAGCACTCTGAAGCACTGAGATATAAAAATGTGGATCCTGTATCTGCCCCTTCACAACTGTTCCCACTCTGCTGGGTGGGGGCAGGATACAGTGGGTGCTCCTCCTTGACTGGTGCCCCCTCTTGCACCCCCCCTCTATCAACCCAGTACTTTACAGCAGCCACACAAGAGATGTGGGTTGCACATCTGCACCATCATAAACTGTCCCCATTTCAAACAGTTTCACACACAGACTGGAGTGGGTTCTAGGATGGTGGCCCCTAAGTGACAGTTCTCCCCCTCCATCCCACTTCCACAATTGGGAGCATGCCTCCCCCTCCAATACACATTTGCACATAGAGAGCATTCCTCCCCCTCATGCCTTCTTTGCATATGGGGAGCAATTTTCCTTCTCCAGCCCTCTTCCCCATGGTGGACAGAGTGTCTTATGTAATCATATTTGGTCTCAATCCTTGTTGAATTCAACATTGTACATATTCTGCCTGAGGAGGCCTCCTTGGAGTTCCCAGGGTTAGGTTGCAGCATTCTGGGCAGAGGGCGTTCTTGGTGGCTGCGCCTATCCTGTGGAACTCCTTTCCTGTCTGTTTAAAGGAGGCTCCTTTGGTAGAAACCACTAAGAAGGGCCTAAAAACGTACCTGTTCCAGAAAGTTTTTATTGATTAATTGTTTGATGTTAGTGGGATAGATAGATAGACAGATACATTTTAAATCTGCTTCTAGTTGAATTTTACATACATTTTTGACATATGATTTAATATTGTTGTTTGCTGTTTGTACTGTATAGTGCCTAGAGTCCCAGGAAATGAGCTCTTTTATAAATACAATAACTGACTATCTTATCTGGCTACTGTATACACTAATGTAAAGACAATTGCTTTATTTTAATTTATATTGTGTCCTTACTTTTTGTATCTTACACCCTGTGTTGTCTTTATCATTGCTTGTACAAGGGACCTCTTTGCAAATGAGCTTGCTCAATGGATGTTTTCCCTTCACAGTAAGCTTGAACATGGAGAGCACTCTTCCCTCCATTTCATCTCCACACATAGGTATAATTGCTCCACCTACATCCCACCTCCATTAATTGTGAGCTCTGATCCCCTGATCCCCCCAGTGCTTCTCCCACTACATTTCACCTCCCCACATGGAGAGCACTTCTTCCACTGCATCCCACCTCAGGCACATTGGGAGCACTCCTCCCCCTCCATTCAACCTCCACACATGGGGAGCTTTCCTCCTACTTCATATCAGCTCTGTACATGGGGAGTAATCCACACCTTCATCCCACTGCCCTTACATGGGGAGCATTGCTCCCCATCCATCCCACTCCTGCACATGGGGACACCTCCACACATTTGCATCACTCCTCCTCTACCACCATCCCATCTCTGCATATAGAGAGTACTCCTTACCCCATTCCACCTTTGCACATGGGAGCACTCAGCAGCAGCCAGACAAAGAATTCAGTCTCAGGCATCTGCCTTTCCATGCCTATTCACACTCCACATGATAAGTTCCAAGTTGGGCAGAACATCGGTGGGGTTGAGATGTAATGAGTAGGTTGCCCTGGGGAATGGTGCCAATACCCCCTCACCACCTCTCTGAACGAGAGAAGTCCACTCCCCCAAATCGATCTTTATTCTTTTCTCCACACACCACTTTTCTGCTGATTATCCTTTCATTGGCTTGCCTTAACAGTCGCTCCCCTCCAAAGATAGGACTGCAGGCCACTAGGCCAGGGCAGATTGTTCCTCGACCTTTTTTGTCTTCCCTTTGGACCACACCACCAGTCCAGCCAGCATCCAGCACAGTCAAGAAGATGCATTGCATGTTACTCGCAGCTCAGCCTTGGATGGGTCTGTGCTTTCTGCAGTAGTCCATACTTCAAGTTCTCCCACATTTCAACTGAGGCTATAGAAGAGCAGCACACAGTCCTACTCTACCACCACAACAGTCAACAGGACACCACAACTTGCTCGGCACTGTACAGACAGAGGAGCACAGCAGCATGCTCACTAGTCTGTCTCACCAGGCTTCTCCCGCTCTCTCTATGTTGATGATGCCCCTATCGCCCCTAGCCATCAGTGGTCCCATGCATGCATATTGTGTTGCAGCTAGCTCCAGCTGCTGTGGAGACACTGAGTGTTTTAGTAGCTGAGCCTGAGCCAACCCAAAAATACAGGAATTTGAAAACTACTGAGATAATTTGGGGGGGGGGGTTGAACACCCTGAGCACCCCTTACCTATGCCCATGTAATCCACAACAGTTCAGACACATGCAGTCCTTACACTTAAAGGCACTCCTCCCAGTCTAGCTAGCCTCTCTGCCTGCCCCAGCACACAAATGAACGCCAACTGCTACCCCCACACTTCCTTTGCAAGCAGCAAAGAATCCCTCACTCTCAAGCAATCAGTACTGTACAAGTAGCAGAGTTGGGGGTTTGGGGCTGCAGTCAAACCTCTTGCTGTAATGGAGCTCGAGCCTGTCTGAATACAACAGGACAGCTAAACTGAGTGCCCTTAATCCCTACTGATGGTGGGCTGCTGCACAGATGATTGCTACAGCCGCTCTGGCACCTCCAGGCATTTAAAACAAGAGCTGGACTATGGCAGGCAGTCTGCCATTGGCCTCCTTCTCCTCCTACACTGACTGCAGCACTTGCCCAGCTCCTCTGCTACCAGTGCCCACCAGTGGTCAGTAGTGTCAGTGGGTGGCCCCCGTTGAAGTGGTCAAGTGAACTCCTCAACTTGTTACCAGCCCCCACAACCAGTACTCTCTTTTGACTTCCTTCCATGTCTGGATGCATTTGCCTGTTTCCAAACACCCAATAAACTTTTTTTCTAGTGTCTACTTAGATACAGAATATTAAATATATCGAAATAAAATATAATTGCTTTGAAGAAGATAGAAGTCTTTATTATGGCTCGGCTTCAGTGTATGGTTGGAGAACGCTGAAATCGCATCTCGATTGTTTTGCTTCCTTATTGCTATTTTGTATTTTCAGGTTAAATCATATATAATAAAATATAATTGTTTTTTTGAGAAGATAGAAGCTTTTATTATGGCTTTTTTTGGTTTGATCCACGCACACTGAAGCATTGTAGCAGTGAGATCACCATGATTTTGGCAGCCTTGCACCATTCTTCTGATCCTAAAAATATGTATCACAATGGTTGTATAATTGTAGGTCTATATTCAAATGTCTTTAATTCATTATAATTATACACTAAGAAAAATGGTCTTAATGAGTGCATTTAAGGTTTCATAATTTGACCTTTTGCAGTTTTAATGACCTCCCAGTCATGGAGTCATCAATTTGTTTTATCTAAACATGTCTTTGCTTGGTTCATCAATAGTCCAATAAGATTTGGAATAAAATAACTTTAGAACAAAACTGTTTAAACTTTGGGTTTGATTTTGTGCAAATATTAACTTCTCTCTGAGTTGAAAATGCATAGAAGATTAGTTGTACATACTTTTCTATTTCTCCAAACTTTTACTTTAGAAATTTGTAAAAAAAAAAAAAAAAAAAAAAAATAACACTTGACCTTTTGCACAGGTCTTGACCGCCCATAAAGGGAATGGCTTAAAACTTATTTAGGAGTCGTGCAAGAGTTATCCCATGATCAAGATTTAGTAAACTATACATTTAATGCATTTTAATAGTAGAAGCTGCCAAAGAGGACATAAAAGAAAAAAATTCAGTAGTGCAGTATAGTTGCCTAAAAGGTATCAAACCATTTGCTTCTAAAAGTTTCATAGACAGTCAAGTCTTCTTTATGTGTGTGAGCATTGTTTTCTTCAGTGTCTTCCTTCTTCCCCCTATCTGGTCAGTGTCAGCTTCATATATATATATATATATTGCTGGCTAATTACTAAAATTAATCTGCTGCTTTTTTCCTGAAAAGATTTAACATGATCCCATCTTGAAAAGATCTAATGTGCCCCCAATAAGCAGATCATTTTATTTCAAGCAGGTTTTTTTTCTTCATAATAAGAACTAAAGAATTCCATTGAAGTGTTCTACATTGCTAGAATAACTTCAGGATGTGCTGTTAAATTAGACATGACAAGGTAATAAACCATATGTTCTGGTCTCAGCGTAGTGGTTTCAGAAATCAGGCTATCAGAAATTCAATAGGAGTTACGCTGAACAAATGCAAACATCTCTAAAAGTATAGGAGTTACTCATAACCCATCAGTATGAAAGTTGTTCAGGACAAAAATACCTTTCAAATGAGCCTACTCATTAAGCTGCACTAATTATTTCCATCCGATTACCTGAATTTTCATTTTTCTTCAAAATGTTCACCTTTTGGATGGCTGTATTTAAAAAAATCCAATGAATTCAGATTAATGACTACTCTTGTTTGAAAGGTCATTTTGTCCTGAACAACTTTCATGTTAGTTGTCTATTGATAACTTGTATGCTTTCCGAGATATTTACATTTGTTTGGCATGACTCCTACTGTGTTCACTCAGAAAGAAAAAAAAATTAGGTTGTTTGGAAAACCATACTTTACAAAATATAAAGAATTCAGATTAGTGACTACCTTCATGTGAAAGGTCTTTTTGCCCTGAACAACTTTCACACTGGTTGTTTTTGCACGCCTTAAATCGTTTTAAAGATATTTAGATTTGTTTGGAAGGTGTGCACATTTGCACTCAGAGAAAAGCAGTTTGAGTTCTTTGTCCATCATTTTAAACAGAAAGAAAGGAGTATTCTTTAACTGCCATAGGAATTTGCAGTGTTATGGAAGGATATACTGGAAACTATTAAAAAATGTGTTCCACGGAAAACCCTTTTCGAGCTAAAGTGATATAGCTTTAGGCTCCACCCACAGCCATAAAAAGGATGTATCACATTTAGAGGATGGAGGAGAAATTTTTAGTAATCAGCCAGTTTGAGTAGTACCCAGTCGCTTCACTGAATAAAATAAAAAAATTCCCACTGACTGCCTGTTAAATCACAGGCTGTACTGGTAAAACTAAAAGCAGCCCACTCAAAAAATCTTTGCAGTCCCAGACAGAAGAAATCTGCTAGAAAACAGATTATCCTACTGTGCTGTATTAAACAAGGTTCCTACATTTCTCTTGCCAAACAAGGAAAAAAATGAGTTAAGGACAGTTTTGTTTAGGAAGAAGCACAAGATAGAAAGGCTAAACTTAATTTAGTCATGGCCTGTCTGAAAAGCATGATTTCTGTAAGCCTGAGTTTTCCAGAGCACCTACTCTCACAATGTTCAGCTCAGAACTGCACCACATGTAAGGTTTGCACGGTGCATATCCCCATATCTCCTGCCCTGCAAAAGTCCAGTTTTGCTGATGGAGATAGTGTGTGGCAGAAGGATACACTAATTGTGTGTACAGTCAGCCAAAAAAAAAAATCTCCACCTGATTGGTCTTCACATAGGCTGATAACATGATGCTCCAAGTTCCACAACCCCCGTCCCCTGCACATGAAGGTGTGCTATCACAAGTTTAAACCTGTTTTTCCATGGCGTGCTCCGTGACAGACCCTTGCTGGATTCCCTGCCCATTGATCTCTGTCCCCACCCACCCACCCACTAATCATTCTGCTTCCTCTATGCCTTTCTCTGCTCTGACTCCCGCCCAGCTTGTAGTGTCCTGCTCCCATCCTCATCATGTCCCACCCTCCGCTCAACATCACCCCCCCGTGGGCTTCACAATGATCCCTCAGCTGTACCAGCCATCTCCCTGCCTTCAACTCAACATCACCGCCCCCCTTCGAAATTGATACCTGTCCCACTGCCTTCCCTGCCTTCCACTTCACAGTAAAACACTAAGTGGCAGCACTGCAAGTAGCACCTATGCTTCTTACTCTCATGGAGAAGCAGGTGTTCAGTGAGAATGCAGGGGTGTGATTCAATGCTCGGCACCCCTTTATGTCAGTCTCTGTTGAGGTTCTTCTGCCGTACTGACCCCGTGCACCATGGGAGTCCGTGGTGTTGCAGGACACCCTGTCCACCCTCAGGGAGGACATTGCTCAGCTCCTAGAGAACGGAGCTATAGCCTGTTTCCCAGATTCCAAAGCAGGCCAAGATTTCATGTCCAGCTACTTTCTGGTTCCGGAAAGGGGGGGGTCTGGTGCCTCAGACTGTCTGCCCATCTGTGTGACAGGCAAGTACAGGCTGAGAAGTCTCTCCTACTTTACTCTTATCATTCCTAAATTCAATACTAGGTTTGGTAGCTCATCCATGAGTTATGCTCTGCCCTCACTATGGAACAAAATCCAAAAAGTATTGAAACTGGCTATCCCTGTCAAACTATCAATCTTCAAGACCTTATTTAATCAATCCTTTAAGGAGTCCTGCAAGTGCAGTCGATGAGGACTAGTCTCTGCCTGTTGTGCTCCCCCCCTTTCAACTAACCCTCTAGGCACCACCCTTCCTGGCTTCTTCCACTCCCTTCTCTCAGTCTCCCCCTCTTCAATCTCTAGGCTAGGCTGTTACATAGTAAATTATGCAAGTCACTGTTGTAATCAGTGTAATTATTGCTAACTGCCTTTACTGCGCTTTACTGTTTAGCTTAATGTTGCCTGACTTTACTCTCACTGACATGTTTGTGCTGTCTATCATGTTATTATGTTTATGTAAACAATGACTGAACTATTTTCTGTCTTACAGACTTTACTCAAATCTTATTTACCTTGCCTAGATCCACCTATACCTAGACAAAATGTGTCCTATGTACTGTATCTAATGCTCAAACTTATTGCGAATTGTATATATTGTGCTCCCATATGTTATTTTTGATGTATGAAATTAATGTCATCTGTTTTTGTAATTGCCCAGGTCCACCTTGGAAATGAGTTCTTCTCAAGGGTGCTTTGCCTGGTTAAATAAAGATTTCAATTGAACTGAATACTGGATCTTCACAGTCGCAGTCGGGTGAGAGAGTGTCTGACAGTACAAAGTTTCAAGATGGCTTTAAAAACATATTTATTTAGCCTGGCTTATCCAGATTGTTCTTAGCCATTGGAAGATTGCTGATACAGATATTTTAATATGCTGAAATTTAAATTATCTACTGCTGTGTTATTTATTATGGTTTTACTGATTGTTATGTTTGTCTGATTTTATTATATAGGATCGCTTTAAACGTCTGGAAAAGCGTTTTGTATAAAAAATATGACAATAATGTTGATGATGACAGTCTAAATCACTTTTTGAGGAGGCACAAGTTCCAAATGGTCACTTTGAACCAGATCATTCCATCCCTAGAGCAGGGCATGTGGTTTTACTTCCTGGACCTCCAGGACGCCTTCTTCCACATTACAATCAGTCTGTCCCTGGCGGTCCCTTCAGTTCTGTACAGAGAGGGTTCTCTACAAGTTCCAGTTCAAGCTTTTCAGCCTCTCCTTATCCCACAGGGTCTTCACCAAGTGCATTGCAGTGGTGGCCGCATTCCTGAGGTGCTGAATAGTCAGCATCTACCTTTACCTGGATGACTGGCTGATAGCTGGGCTGTCCATGGAGGCGATGGAGCAGTCCAGGGACCTGGCCCTTCAAACCTATAGAGACTTGGGCCTTCTGGTCAATCCAGCCAAGTCTGAACTCAACCCTTCGCAGGTGATCCACTTCATCATGGCAAAACTAGACTCCCTTCAGTCCAAGGCCCAACTCCTTGCAAACCGGGCATCAGATATTACCTCCTTTGTCCGCCCTGCCCAAGACATCCTGTGGCTGCTGTGGTGCTTGGCATCCTGCATCAGCATAGTCATATGGGCCCACTGGCAGATGCACCACCTGCAGTGGGAGCTGGGTCACAAGTGGTCTCAGCGCCTAGATCACCTGGACCAGACGGTCACAGTGACCCAGCCAGTGTGGGATGCCATCCAGTGGTGGCTCATCCTGGAACATCTGGAGGCAGTAGTCCCATTTGACTGCCCAGAGCTGACCATTACCCTAACAACCAATGTGTCTCTGGTGGGCTGGAGATTGGAACTGGGGGATCACAGGTTCTGGACCCCCAGGGAGCCCTGTTACATCAACCTGCTGGAACTTCATACAGTGCACCTTGCTCTGATGGAATTCACTCAGTTTGTCCAGCGACAGGTCATGCAGGTCCAGGTGGAAAATACCACTACCATGTATTACCTGAACAAGCAGGGTGGCACACACTCCCTTCATCTGTATCTGGAGGTTCTCCCCACCTGGACCCTCATGCACAGTTTGGATGCAGATGTTTGGATGCAGATCTGATGATTCATGTTGCAGCAGCCTCCATCCAGCTAGCAGCCGAGTGGGCAAGGTATCACATGAGTGGTCCCTGCATCAGGAGGTGGTGAACCACCTGTTCTCCCAGTGGGGCAGTCCCCTGGTCGACCTGTTCTCCTGCTGGGAGAACACTAAGCTGAGGCTGTTCTGTGTCCTCCCACCCCCACCCCACACCCACACAGTGTGGGACACTGACAGGGATGCCTTTGTGGGGACCTGGACAACAGGCCTCCTCCACATCTCCCCCCCCCCACTTTTCTCTGACCGACAAGGTGTAGGTCTAGGTGCACAGGGACAAGTCGCAGATGATCCTGGTAGCCCCGGACTGGTCACACCAGTTTTGCTACCCAGATCTCCTCAGCCTCAGCAGCAGACCTCTGTGGCAGTTGCCTCTATACCTGGACCTGCTGTTTTGTCACAAGGGGAAGATCCTGCATCCGGACCTTCAGTCCCTGCACCTGACAGCATGGTTCTTGAGTGGCTAGAGTTCCAGGCTTTGGATCTCATCGAAGATGTTCTCCTTGTTGTGGAGACTTCCTGGAAAGAGTCAACCCGTCGGTACCATGCCTTCAAATGGAAGTGGTTTTCCATTTGGTACCAGGGCAGGGAGCTAGACCCCTTGGCATGTCCCTTGGCTAGCATTTGCAATTACTTGTGGTCTCTCTACCAGTCAGGACTAAAGTTTACAGCCCTCAAGGTGTACCTGGCAGCCATCTCTGCATACCAGGCACAGGCGAGTATGCCAGCTGTGATCCAGGATAACCTTCTCCATTTCTTTAAAGGCCTGGACCACTTGTCCCTGCTGGTACGTGAACCACCACCACCTTGGGACTTGTTGCTGGTGCTAGCAGTGCTCATGGGCAAGCCATTTGAACTGATGCACAGGTGTGAGCTGTTACACCTGTTGTGAAAGACCACCTTCTTGGTGGCTATCACCTCTGCCAGAAGAATCAGCAAGCTCCAGGCAGTATCGGTGGATTCTCCGTATCTGGTGACCTTGTCCTCTGCCCCAACCAGAAGTTCCTCCTGAAGGTGGTGTTGGAGTTTTACCTTAATCAGGTGATTAACCTCCCAGTGTACTCCACCAGTCCAGCCTCAGAGCCCACATGCAGGCTTCACTTATTGGACCTGAGGCAAGCAATTGCTTATTACAAGGAGCACACGGCTGGAGTTCAGAGAGTGGTTTTCCAGTTATTTGTAATATATGCTGAAGCTGCACCTGGTGGACTGGCAGCAAGGCAGATGACTGTTGGGTGAATTCTGTCCTGTATCAACCTCTGCTATAGGTTGGCTGGTAGGAAGCCTGTTGTAGGGCTAAGGGATTTTCCACCAGACATACCACTGCCTTAGTGGCTGCTTCCAGGGATGTCCATATCCAGGAAATCTGCAGGGCTGCTACCTGGAAGTCAGCACACACCTTTATTTTCCACTACCACATCGACCTTGAGTCATGCCTGAATGCTATTTTTGGGGCCTCAGTTCTCCAGTCCTTGCTTGCAAGTAGGGATGTGCGCCATGCACCCTCCTCCTGGAGAACTGCTAGGAGTCTGCCTAAGTGTGGATAAGTGCACCATATCCATGTCCCTAGAAATGAGGGTACTCACCTGTAATCATTGATCTTCCATGAGGATAATCTCTTGCAGCAGGTAATACACTTGGGTCATCACCAGAGGGCACTGTGGTGCATGGCAGCTCTCTTCTAGCAGTCTTTTTCCAGGGGCCGCCCAGTCATGATATCATCACTCTGTTCCTATATAAGAGTGGGCGGTCCCTGGTATTCTCAGTTCACTTTCCCACTGTCTTCAGCTCACATGTAGCAGCTAGTACATAGAGCAGCAGTCGTCAATGAGAACTTGAGCTGGAAACTGATTTTTCTGTTTCCCTTCCTTCATCGACGAACGTCCAAAGAATCTACAAGCAAGTCAGCACTATTTTGGTCATGTCGTTGCGATAGGAAGATCTACTGTTACAACCACCACACCGTTTGTGTTAGGTTACTGGGTTCCATACACGACACCATCTCCTGCATTCATTGCCAGGACTTCAACCAGGCAACCCATCGACAGCTGCTACAGGAGATCGAAGCTCACCTCATGGAGCACAAATTGTCTCTATTAGAGAAGGGGGCCCATCCCATGGAGCCTCCTACTACTGCTTCACATAAGAAGCATAAACATGACAAGGATAATCATCCTCATCTTCATTAGGCAGACACCCAACGACGGCCACCATCACAGGTGCTCCACCGTCGACGATGCCCTCCAGGACTGCTTCCTCGTCAACGTGGGGTTTACACCCTCTCAGCGATGGTGCTTTCTGGCACCCTTTCAGCAGTTTCTTTGGAATCCTATGTTGGTTCCATCAACGGCGACTCATTTCCCATCGACGTCGTCACCTTTTGAGCATTCTATTGCCTCTTCCCTTGCTGCCCTGTTGACAACGGGTCATGCCTCCATGGGAAGAAGTACTGGTTTTGCAGTTTCCACAGCCCTTCCTCCTTCACAACCATTCTCCCACAGGGGCCAGGCTGACAGGGGTTGGGACCCTCAACTTTACCACCCAGGGGCTAGACCTGCTTATACCTCATGTCCTTTTTCCTCCACAGTCCCCCTAGTTTCTCAGAAACCCTCTACCCCACCCCTACCTCTACCTCATTGGATGTAGCCACAGTGGTACAACAGGTTCTGCAAGTAATTAGGCACTCTCAACCTCTCACTCCAGGGGAGGCGAGTCACCCTTCCCATTTTCCTACCCCTCCACCTAAATGCTTCCAGGGAGACAGGGAACCATCTCTGCCTTGGTCCCCTCCCTCCCATGAGGAAGAGTACTTTTCAGAAGAGGCAGAGTTTCCAGAAGGTTTTCCTGGAAATCTGGAGGATGTTAACTTACAGGACCTGTACTCCTGTGCCCCATCCTCTCTTTCTCCCATTTCCTCCTTACTTGAGGATGCCTTCTGCCATGCGGCTGCCTCTTCTCCTGATGACCCATCCTTTCACGAGATGATGGTCCAAATAAAAAAAATCATGGGATTTTCAACTACCGAACATGATAAACAAAGAAAGGATATGGCAGATTATCTAGAACTGCCTGAAGAGCCTGTAGTAGTGATACCTCCACTTACACAAACTTACCAAAATGCCATACTGGCGGCTTGGAACCAAACCTCAGCAGTTCCAGCCATTCCTAGAAAGGTGGATCACCTTTACCAGGCTCTCTTGATCATCCTTTTCTTTCCACTAGCACCGCAGCAGACTCGGTAATGATCACAGCAGCTCATGATCATACTAAATGACCAAAACACATGAACTCATTACCCCGATAAGGAGTCCCACCAACTTGACTACCTCAGGAAGAAGGTATTCCAGGTGGGTGCCATGAATCTTAGAATTCTAAATTATATGGGACACATGGTCAAATACCAATGTACTCTCTGGTCCTCTGCTGTAGAACTAGTCAATATACACCCTCCATCTCAGGAGAAGGACCAATTTCCACTGACAATTCCACCTCTTGACACCTACTCTGCTCAGGATATGATGCAGTGGATACTTTGGTCTGCATGTCAGCCACAGGGATTACCCTGTGATGCCACGCTTGGCTAGGTGTATCAGGATTTACACCAGATATACAACATAAAGTGGTAAATGCCCCTTTCAATAGATCTAAACTTTTTGGTCCAGGTACCCAAACACTTCTGAATGATCGGCAGGCTTCAGGGCAGATCTTCTGTATGGTACATGGCATGTACCATACCTCACAGCCATCTTACCAGTACCGCTCCCGGTCTTCTTTTCAATCAAAGAGAAGCATTAAAAATAGAGGCTCCTACAGAGGCAGATTCCATAGTCATTCCCAGCCTTCTTCCTGGACCACCACTCCTACCTCCAAGGGCTCCCATTCTCACCCCATGAGTGGAGCAGGTCAGCCCACTTACCAGTGACCAACTGGGGCATTGCCCGGGCTTCCTCCACCAGGTTTCAGAAGCCATGGGCAGTCACTTTGCCCTCCATTTAGATGCCTAGCAGGTGATAACATTGGACAAGTGGGTACTTCAAATCATAAGGTTGAGGCACACGCTGGAACCTCACCTCAGTGCCTCTCCCTCATCCCCCCACTGTGTCCATTACCCACCCGACCATATTTCTATTCTCCTGGAGGAGCTTCAACACTTCTTCACAAGAAGGTCATCTATCCAGTCCCTCTGTTGGAGTGCCACCATGGATTTTACTCCCATTTTTTTTCTGGTACCCAAACACACTGGAGATCTCAGACCTATACTAGGCCTCAGACAACTGAATCTATACATTCAGTACAAAAGTTTCCGGATGGTCACCTTAAAATCCATCATGCCAATGTTAAAACAAGGGGATTGGCTATGCACATTAGACATGAAAGATGCCTACCTACACATCCCCATCCACACCGCCCACTACCGTTTCCTTCACTTTTACCTGCTAGGAGAACATTACTAATTTTGTGCACTCCCATTCAGAGTCTCATTCACCCCCAAGAGTCTTTACCAAGTGTCTAGCAGTAGTGGCAGTGGCCCTGAGAAGAGACGGACATTTTGTCTTCCTGTACCTGGATGATTGGCTTATAAAAGCAGACTTCAAAACCTCTCTGCTTTTGTCACTCCAGGTAACCCTCACTCTGTTCCAGTTCCTAGGAATTACAGTCAACGGCCCAAGTCCAATCCAACCCCTACCCTGTCACTCTGTATATATGAGCTATCCTGGATACTGCCTCTGCCAGGGCTTACCTCTCTGCCGACAGACAAGACAGACTTCTGTCTCTGGCTTCCCAGATACAAACCCAACAATTTATCACAGCCAGACATCTCTTATGCCTTCTGGGGCATATGGCTACAGCCATCCCCACGGTGACCTTTGCCCTTCTACATATGAGATCAAAATTAGTGGCTGCAAAAGACAGGAGAGTTCGAAGACGAAATCAGAGTCACTCCCATTCTATGCTCAGCCCTGAATTGGTGACCCAGTGTACCAACCTATCTCAAGCCATGCCCTTCCTTTCCCCTCCTCCCCAGCAAACGTTGACCATGGATGCTTCCCTCGAAGGCTGGGGTGCACACCTGGATCCCTACAGGACACTGGGCAGGTGGCCCCAATTCTCCATTTCTCCCCATATAAATCTACTGGAAATGAGAGCAGTCCACCTCACCCTTCAGGCTTTTCGGCCCCACCTCTCCCCGGGGCCTCTACTGATCCAATCAGACAACATTGCAGTGGTGTACTACCTGAACAAACAAGGAGGTACCAAGTCTTGCACTCTCTGCAGGGAGACAATGGTGGTTTGACAGGAGGCCATACTTCAACACCGATCGATAATAGCCATCCATCTACCAGGACACCACTATACCCTGGCCGACGTTCTCAGTCACCAGTCCTCCATGCTGGAGTGGACACTTCATCATGAAGTTCTTCAGCTGATCTTTTGATTGTGGGGAACCCCGCACCTCGACCTTTTTGCCTCCCCCAACAATCATGGACTCCGCAGATACTATTCCATTATCCCAAACAGAAGGTGACAGTCTATAGATGCCCTATCCCAGCCGTGGACAGGACTCTTCTTATATGCTTCCCCCCTGTCCCACTCCTGCAATGGACTTTACTAAACTATAACTTGAACCTGCCTTCGTGATCCTCATAGCCCCTCTGTGGCCTCGGCAGGTGTGGTGTCCCCTGCTTCAACAGTTCTCAGTAGCAGACCCCATTCCATTGCTGATCACATCAGATCTGTTGACTCAAGATCAAGGGACACTTCTTCATCCCAACTTGAAGTCACTGCACCTTCACGCTTGGCTCCTGAGGACACTTTCATAGCCCATCTTCAAGTCTCCTCACCTGTGGTCAATATTCTGTTGGCTTCACCAAACCATCTACCAGGGAAACATATAATGCTAAATGGAAATGTTTCTCCATATGGGCCACTTCCCAGTCATTGGACCCTTATTCATGTGCACTGACTAAAGTATTGGACTACCTGGCCTCACTTGCCGAGACAGGTTTGAGCTACTCCTCTATTAAAGTTACTTTGGCCTCTATCTCAGCCTTCCATGAGCCCTTAGAATGGAGACTACTGTATTAACATTATCTTGTCAAAATGTTCTTAAGAGGAATGTTACACATCACATTTCCCATTAGACAACCCACCCGTCCATGGGATTTGAACTTCCTTATGGAAAAAATTACCCTTGAGCCTTTCGAACCGGCGGCCACTTGTAACCTCCACTTCATTTCTTGGAAGACAGTATTTTTAGTGGTTATCACTTCCGCTTAGCGTATATCCGAGCTTAATGCCCTAATGTACAAAGAGCCTTACCTAATCTTTCACAAAGACAGAGTGGCTCTCCGAACCAGTCCTTCCTTTTTACCTAAGTTGGTCTCAGAACACTACTTAAATAAATCCATAGAATTGCTGGTTTACTACCCTGAGCATTCCAATCGGGGAGAATACCTCCTGCATACCTTAGATGTCCATTGAGATACTATATCAAGCGTACCAAATCTGTTAAAAAAAAAACTCCTAAGCTTTTTCCCGCAACAAGGGAAGGTTTCCCAGTCTCTAAACAGACCCTCTCCAGTTGGCTGGCACATTGTATAACCTTTTGTTATAAGAAATGTAACAAGCCATTACCAGGACCTGTCCAAGCCTATTCAACCAGAGCCATGGCGCCATGGCCACTACAGCGGCCTGCTTCAAAGGGGCATCTATCACAGATATCTGCAATGCAGCCACATGGTCCACAATGCATACTTTCATGAAGCATTACAACTTAGACATTGCTTTGCACCATAGGACGGCCTTTGGCTGAGCTGTCCTACAAGGCCTTCTGTCATAACTTCTTGTTACAAATGGATAGGATAGAGACAATTGATGGCTATGTGGGGATGAAATGCAGTAAATGTAGTATGTACTTAATTAAACCAGAGGTGCAAGTTGAATTACCCTTTGTATGCAATAAATGCATGAAAACTGAGGAACTGGAGAGAGACTTTAACCTCTTCAGGTTTCGACTAATTGCACTGGAGGCAAGTCAGCAAGCAGTGGCTATCAGATTGCATGTTAGAAACGGGAATTTAAATCAAGAGGGTGAGAACATAATGCAAGACACGCCAGCATCTAGTACACAAACGGTTGTTGAACCTTCATCACCAGAGAGGAATGTAGTCAAAATTAAAAAAAGACTTAGAGAACAGGACATAGCAGAAAGTACAAATGATTATTGGTTCCTTGTCCAAAATGCAAAGGCTAAAAAACAGGGACGTAAAGCAAGGCAGTTTAACATTTCTATTTCCAACTCCTTTGACCCATTAAGCAAAGATTGTTAATACAGTACAGAACCTTTAGACATACAAGACAATCAGGTGATCTCATACCAAGGTTGTAATAAAAGTATCCCAAACACTAATAACTCCCTGAGCAAAACCATTCCTACTGCAAAACATGGCTATGTTATGGCTCAATCCCCCTTCTGAGACAATAATGAAGTAAATAGTAAAACCCAAGAAGATCTAATCAACCTAACTAATGTTATAGAAAACACACAACCAAATATGGTAAGAGGGCATGGTACAAATGCTGAATGTGTCATAAAACTCCACATGCAGGAGACCACAAGCGGAACTGACTTACTCACCACTCCTTTAGACCAGTCATATAATAGTGATTATGAACCGGCGATCGTAAATGGAGCAACCTG
This sequence comes from Neoceratodus forsteri, assembly GCA_016271365.2. NCBI lineage: Eukaryota > Metazoa > Chordata > Ceratodontiformes > Ceratodontidae > Neoceratodus > Neoceratodus forsteri. The sequence continues at coordinate 353,005,344 of CM057454.1, read as the reverse complement.
ATTGGCCGAGAGGGTTTTGAAGCCGTGATGATATCGGGCTACATCATCACGGCTTCGGAAAACCTCCGGCCACCAGCCTGCTCACCACCAGCGCAATGTTCTCCACCGACCTCCACTAAAACTAACGGGAAAAAAAACACATCCTCACAACTGCCCCCCCATACACGTCGCCCAAAGCAGACGCGCTATAAACAACAACAAAAAAAATCGTCTCCCTTTCATTCTGGCAACTGCTTGACTGCAGAGCGCCAAGTACTGCTCACCTCACTGCCACGCTGCCTCGCGCCAAACGGCAAAACATACAACCCGCTCCTCACGCTTTACCCTTACCTTGTCACTTTCCTCACAAGTATGGCACAACTGATCTTCACCTCCTCAACAAAGAAAAAAAAAAATTAACCGTGCGCGAGTAAACTAAACTTCCGGGCGGGGGGGGTCAATACCACAACAATGAAGACGACAACAAAATCCTCCTGCAACAGCACCACCTACTGGCCAAAACATGAAATACACGAACTTTTTTTAAATGTCTACCTACACTCATATAAAAACAATATTAAAATATTTAAAAACTTTACTTTTTTGCATTAAAGGCATAAAATATCAATTAATCCAGTTCATAATAGCAATAATGCACTCCAGGGTGTGGTATATCGTGGGATATCGTCACTTCTCGGGTCGTTGGACGCACTCGGCCTGCGGCCTCGTGCCCAACCACCCGAGGCGTGACGATATCCCACGATATACCACACCCTGTCATGCATTATTGCTTAATTATACAATGGGCTATGAAAATCCTGTAACCTCATTGGTCAAAACACATCACATGACTGTGATAAATCCTCCGGTATACCCACTGTAAAAGTTTTATATCACTATAAAAACAAAATAACAAGTTGAACATTGTATAATAGCAATATACCAAGACAGGGAGTGGGTATATGTGTGGATTTACCACTTCTGGTGTGGTTAAGTCTCTCGGCTGCACCTCGTGACTGAACCACACCAGGCGTGGTAAATCCACCAATATACCCACTCCCTGTCATGGTATATTGCTTAAGTCACCTATGGAAACTGTAACTGTAGTGAAGCATAGACAAGTATATGTTTTAGGAGATTCAATGATTAAACACTTAGAACCATCTGTAATCCTGATAAAGCAAATCATGCTCTATCAAGCTTTAGTGGGGCATGAATTTCCGACATCACTTTAATGCTTAATGACATAGTGACCAACTCAGACGAAAGGCCTCTAGTCATATTAATAATAATAATAATAAGTTTATTTATAAAGCACCTTTCAACATACCAAGGTGCTGAACACATTAAAACCACAACATCAAATATAAATCAGTAATACATATAAATAAAATCATATCATAATAACATCAAATATTAAAATCAATTAATAAAATATAAAATAAGATCTCAGCACAATAAAATTAACTTAACCATCCAAGAAGGCCATTTGCCACAGATGAGTCTTCAAATTCTTCTTGAATTCCTCCACGGAGGTGCACTCCCATAACCAGCATGGTAGAGAATTCCAAAGAGTGGGTGCAGCATAACAAAATGCTCTGCTGTCAGAAGATTTTAAACTCACTCTTGGAATCTCTAACAACCCCTCGTCGGCCGAGTGGAGCGATCGGCCAGGGTAGTAAGGCACCAGGAGTTCTTTCAGATAGGCCAGACCTTGATCGTGAAGGGCTTTGAAAGTCAATAAAATTACTTTAAAGGTGATCCATCACCGTATAGGAAGCCAGTGCAGTTCGCGCAGCACCAGGGTAATATGACAGGACCTACTTGTCCCAGTCAGAACCCGGACTGCAGTGTTCTGCACCAGCTGTAGGCGGCAGATTTCAACCCCAGAAAGCCCAAAGTATAGGACATTGCATTAGTCCAAACGTGAGGACACAAAGGCGTGGACCAACGTTGGCAAAGAGTCCGATGGAACAAGGTGCCTAACCCTGGCGATATTCCTAAAATGGTAAAAGGAAGTCCTGACAATGGCCGACACTTGAGACTGTAATGTCAGCCTGTCGTCTAGGACAATCCCAAGGCTACACACCCGTTCAGAGTTCGGAAGTGACATGCCGCCAAGAAAAATTCCAGAGGGCGTGCCATCACTCGACCTCTCTATCTGACCACCCCAGTCCACAACCAGAACCTCTGTCTTCTCTGAGTTCAACTTTAACCAACCAGAATCCATCCAACCCTGGATTTCTTCCAGACAGTTGTTAAACACAGCAAGAGCTCCATCCTGGTTGGGTGCAAAAGACAGGTATAACTGGGTATCATCTGCATAGCAGTGAAACCTCAGTCCACACCGTCTTATAATGTCTCTGAGGGACAGCGTATACACTGCAAATAACATGGGTGACAGCACGGAACCCTGAGGCACTCCACACAACAAAGGAGTTGGGACAGAGGAAAAGACTCCCAACACAACTCTTTGTGATCTCCCAGTGAGGAATGAGGTGAACCATTGTAAAACAGTTCCCGACATTCCACAAATTTGCCTCAGGCATGCTATCAACACCAGGTGATCCACAGTGTCAAAAGCTGATGAGAGATCAAGAAGAACCAGAATGGAATGTCTGTTCTGATCTCTCGCCCTCAGAAGATCATTAAGCACCTGAACTAGCGCAGTCTCGGTGCTATGTCTTTTTCGAAAACTGGATTGGAAGGATTCATAAATATTATGGATGGTTAAAGGGTCTTCCAATTGGGCTGCCACTGCCTTCTCAATAACCTTACCAATAAAGGGAAGGTTAGAGATAGGTCTGTAGTTTGAGAAACAGTCTGGGTCCAAGGTAGCTTTCTTCTTACATGCAGGAATAAATAATGTCCTCAACCAACACATATGTAACGTAAAACAAGAGTTTGTATCCATAACTAATAAATTGTACAATTTGGGATGCACTTTGGTCATCTCAGAGATTCTCCCCATGCCCAGGGCAACTGAGCTACAGATTAGGAAAATTAAACAAATTAATGAATGGTTATGAAAGTGGTACCTCAAGCAGGACATCAAATGCATCACCAATTGGGAGAATTTCACTGAAAAAAGTGAATACTTTAGCTGGGATGGATTACATTTATTTAGTTAGTTAGTTTTTGTTGACCAGGTAAGTACACTAGACAAATTCTGCCTATTTTCAGGCACGACCTGGAGGAGGGGGATACAGATGAAAGCCAACTGACTTTTGAACCAGATTAAGCTGTTGGTGGTAAGGATGTAACCAGTTAGGAAATAGCTTATTGGTGTCACTTGATAAACATTTAAACTGAACTATAGGGGGGAGAGTAGCACACCTGCTGTCTCTCTTAAAAATAGATGAACCTTAGCTAATTGTACAAACACATATATTTTTAATGAAACATCTAATAGTGGCAATATATCAAACTCTATAACCGAATGTAAGGAAGTTATGAAAACAAAACATTCAAGATTCTATTGGTCAATGCTAGGAGTCTGAGAAATAAAACAGATGAACTAAATGTTATCTTAAACAATAAACAATATGACATGTGTGGGGTAACAGAAACATGGTTCCACAGTAATGATTTGAACACCGGGATTCCGGGATATTCAAAAATATGGAAAAACTGCAGTGATAAAAAGGGAGGAGGAATAGCACTATATATATTAAAGAAAGATATAAAACCTGTGAAATTCTTTCTAAACATGAACAACATAGATCTGAATTGGTTTGGGCATCAATACATCTCCCTAATAAAAAGATAACCGTAGGTTTATGCTACAGATCCCCTAATTTAAGTTCAGATGAGACTGACATATTCCTGACAGACTTAGAAAGCATGTTGGTAGACAAAGACTATATGTTAATGGGAGACTTCAATTTTCCATCCATAAACTGGGAGAAACTTGAAGGCACTAGTAAAATTTAAAACAGATTTATAGATATCTCTATCATTAATAATTTAGATCAACTGATAAAGAAAAACACAAGAGGCAATAATAAGCTTGATTTAATATTGACTAATGTAGAAAATGGAAGGTCAGAACCCAAAACATATCCACCTTTAGGAGACTGTGATCACAAAATGGTTGCATTTGAACTTGATCTTGTAGATCCTGAAACTAAAGGTAATACAGAAATGAAAGATTACCATAATGCTAACCATAATAAAATCAGAGAATACCTTGAAACATGGAATTGGGTACAAGATTTGGAAAATCATGACTTAGAAGCTACATGGAACAAAATAAATAATAAACTACTATAGTGCACTAACAAAAGGGTACCGAAAAGACAAAAATATTCTAATCAACATAGAATTCCCCCATGGTGGAACAAAACCATTAAATAACTTAATAACAAGAAGAAAAAGCTTTTCAAGAAATGTTCAAAAACTCTAACCCAGAATTCAAAGGATAAGTGCAAAAAGATACCTAACAGAACCAAAAATGGCATTAAAAAAGCCAAAAAAGAATATGAGTTAAAATTGGCTACATTAACAAAGGATAACAAAAAAGAGTTCTACAATTATATTGGATCAATAAGGGGAAACCAGAAAGTAATTGGCCCAATTGAAACAACTGAATGTCTGGTAACTAATGAAACAGAAATTGCAACTGCACTAGACAACTTTTTTACAAGTTTATATGAACATAGGGAACACTTGATTAAGGATATTCTAAACATTTCTGGAAATGTTATCCCTTTTACCATCGAAGAAGTTAAGGGTGTTAGTGGAGTTATTAAAGCTAATAGTTCAGCTGGGCCTGATGAAATTCCAAGACTACTTAAAGAACTATCAACCGTTCTGGCAGGCCCACTTACGTATTTATTTAATGTATCCCTTAAAGAGGGTAAAACCTTGAAACAATGGAGAGGAGTCATAATTACTCCTATACTGTATATAAAATGAGAAAAAAACAGAGGTTAATACTTAATAGACATATCAGCCTTACCTCTGTTATTGGAAAACCACTAGAAAGATTATTTCAACAACATATAAATACTTATATTATAGAAAAGGGCTGATTGACCCAGTACAACATGGTTTTACAAAAGGAAGATCATGAGTCACTAACTTTCTACATTTCTTTGAGCCTGTTAGCTCTGCCCTAGATGCTGGAATACCTGTTGATGTACTCTACCTGGACTACTTTAAGGCATTTGATAAAGTATCTCATAGGATACTAATAGAATGCTGATTGAGATAAACCTGCATCCAAATATAGTGAACTCGATATGCTGTTGGTTGGAAAACAGATCTCAAAGGGTGGCCATAAGGGGGTATTTTTCAGCTGAGTGTGGTGTGACAAGTGGTGTCCCACAAGGGTCAGTCCTCGAACTCACTTTGTTTAATACTTAGTATCATCCATGCAAACATCTAACAATGCATGGTTAACAAAATACACTGATGATTGTAAAATGGGAGCAATTGTATATGATCTAAGAACTATGGATAAATACCAATCAAACAGATTTACTAGATGACTGGGCAAAACAAAATAAAATGACATTTAACTTAGATAAATGCAAGAGCATGCATTTAGGACATGGTGACAGACAGTGCACTTATACCCTGAATGGCACTCCACTACAGAGCACTATTAATGAAAAGGATTTGGGAGTGCAAGTTACTAATGACCTAGCATTTGAAGCCAACTGAATATTTACAGTTAAAAAAGTCAGAAAATACTAGGATGCATTTTTGGTAACATAAAAAGTAGGAAACCAGGGGTTATTATACCCTTATACTCCAGCTTGGTTCGACCACACTTGGAGCATTGTATACAGTTTTGTTCCCCTCAGACTGTAAGGGGTAGGAAAATCATAGAGGGTGTACAAAGAAAGGCAACAAAAAAATAACATGTATAATCTCAACTATTAAACAAGACTACAAAGGCTAAGCCTCTACTCAATGGAGTATAGAAGGGTAAGAGGGGACTTATGTTTAACATTCCATGCTAGCAGGGATCAGATTTTAATGGAAACTATTGGTATGGTAATTTATACAGTAAAAAAACAGATCATAATTACAGTAAATGAATGGGAGTTAACTACAGAATGACTACAAGAGGTAAATGTTATACTCAAAGAATTAGAAACATAGAAACATAGAAGTTGTCGGCAGATAAGGACCGCAAGGCCCATCCAGTCTGCCCATTTCTTTTTCTACCTTATAAATGTGCCATCGGCCTTTGCTCTGTCAGTGACCTATCTATTCATAGTCATTTGTATTGCTCCCTTATGCCTATCCCATGCCTGTTTGAAGCCTTGCACTGTATTCATAGCCACCACTTCTTGTGGTAAGCCATTCCATGCATCTACCACCCTTTCTGTGAAAAAAGAATTTCTCACATTCCCCATATTCGGCCTCCTCTAATCTCATGCTGTGTCCTCTTGTCCTGCTATTTTCTTATATTTAAACATGTTGAACTCTTTCACCTTGTTTATGCCCTTAAGGTGTTTAAATGTCTCGATCATATCACCTCTCTCCTCCTTTGCTCAAGGATACATATTAAGCTCCATTAATCTGTCCTCATATGTCTTCTGATGCAGTCCCTGCACCATTTTGGTTGCCCTTCTCTGGACTGCCTCAATTTGGTTAATGTCCTTGTGAAGGTGTGGCCTCCAATACTGCATGTACTCCAGATGGGGCCCTAACTAATGTCTTGTACAGAGGATTATTACCTCCCTCTTACGACTTGTGATACCCTACTAATACACCCTAACACCCCCTAGCCTTACCTACTGCTTTGAGAGGTCTGCTTGGATGATTTTAGGTCATCAGTGATGATGATGCCCAAGTCTCTTTCTTCCTTTGTGACTGCTAGCAACTCCCTCCCAGCCTATAAGTGGCTTCAGGTTTCTCTTCCCTATGTGCATGATTTTGCACTTCTTTGCATTAAATCCCAGTTGCCACTCTTCTGACCATTCTGCTAGTTTATCAGATCTCTTCTCATTCTGCCCACCCCATCTGGATCATCTACTCTGTTGCAGATCTTGGTGTCATCTGCAAACAGACAAGCCTTACCCTCTAGTCCATCTGCGAGGTCACTAATGAAGATGTTGAATAGGACTGGCCCCAGGACTGATCCTGAGGTACCCACTTGTGACTTGCATCTCTTCTGACTGTATACCATTTACCACCACTCTGTTTTCTGCCAGTCAACCAGTTTGCCACCCAGTTGACCAACTCCGACCCACCCGAGCCTACCTAGCTTATTTATCAATCTTCTATGTGGAACAGTGTCAAAAGCTTTGCTGAAGTCAAGGTGGCGACATCAACTGTCCCCTTGGTCCACCACTCTGGTTACCCAGTCAAAGAAATCTATGAGATTAGTTTGATCAGGACCTTCCTTTGTAAACCCATGCTGTCTTGGATCCTGTGCCCCTATGGATTCCAGGTGTTGCACTATCCTTTCCTTAAGGAGTGCCTCCATAATCTTGCCCACTACTGAGGTAAGACTGACCGGTCTGTAGTTCCCGCCTCCTCCTGCTACCACTCTTGTGAGTGGGATCACATGAGCCCTTCTCCAGTCTTCTGGGACCTCTCCTGTGCTCAGAGACTCACTAAACAATTCTGCTAATGGCTCTGCTAGTTCCTCCTTTAGCTCCTTAAGTACCCTGGGATGTATGCCATCAGGTCCCATTGCCTTATCCACCCTGAGCTTAGCAGCTCTTGTGGGACCCTTTCTTTTGTGAAGGGAGTAGTGCTCACTCCCTCCCCTGTGTCCATGATGCTGAGCTGTGGGCCCTGCCCTACCTTCTCTTCAGTAAATACTGAGCAAAAGTATCTATTTAGGATAGATGCCTTTACAGGTCCTCCTCCTCACATGCTCCCTTTTCTCCATTAAGCTTAGCACACCCTCTGGACTTTCTCCTTTCACTAATGTATCTATAGAAAGTCTTGTCACCTTCTTTACTGTTCGTGCTAGTGTTTCCTCAGTTTGGGACTTTGCCTGCCTTACTGCCTTACCTGCTTCCCTTAGGGCAGTTTGGTATGCCTCCCTATCGTCATCCGCTGTGTTCCTTATATTTTCTGAAGGCCAGCCTTTTGGCTCTGACCTTTTCTGCTACTGTATTTGAGAACCAAAGTGGTTTCCTTCTTCTTTGCACTTCCTTTTCTGTCTAACACAATGGGATGTTGCTCTCAAGTATTGTATCCTTAATGCTTGCCCACTTTGCCTGTACCTCCTCACCTGTGTTTCTTTTGCCAGGGCTAGCTTAACTCTGTTGGCCATCTTATCAAAGTCAGCTCCTCTGAAGTCCCATATTTTTGCTTTGGAATGGGATGATTTAGATGTAGTAGCCAAATTGAACCATACCATGTGATGGTCACTGGCCCCAGGTGACCTTCTACCTGGAGATCTGTGATCCCTTCTTTGTTAGTCAGTACTAGATCTAGGATAGCCCTGTCTCTTGTGGGTTGCTGTACCAGTTGTTTGAGGCCCTCCCTGCAGGGAATCCACTATGAGTCTAGTTCTGGCAGATGTTCCTGCTGGTATTGACCAATCTGTATCTGGCATGTTGAAGTCTCCATTATCAGAACCTCCCTTTAGCTGTCATGTTTTGTATATCTTCTAACAGTAATGTGTCTATGTCCTCCCTCTGGTCTGGGGGCCTGTAGACAACCCCAGTTCTTATGGCTGTCCCATTTCCTGTTTCCAGGGTGACCCACAGTTCTTCTGGCTCCTTATGTGTATTCTGAATTTCTGTGGCTTTGATATTTTTCATTAACATACAGGGCCACCCTCCCCCTTTTGCCTCTCGGTCTCTTCTGAGACAATACATAGCCAGGTGCTAGAAGTCTCCCAAGTGTGGTTACTGGTAAACCACGTCTCACTAATTGCTACTATGTCCAGTTTAGCCTCTGACATAATTGCCTGCAGGTCTGGGATCTTATTTCCCAGGCTGTGAGCATTGTGTACATGATTTTCCATTGGCCAGATTTTGGTGTGTTAGTTGTTGGGTGAAGTTTGGCATTACCCTGTGCATCGTATGGGGAGACAAACCTTTTTTCTTACCTGGTGATGCAAATGAATGGCAAACACGCTGAATTCCTGTTTGACCACTAGCTGAGGGGAGGGTGTTCTTCCCATTTGGCGTATGGGATGCTGCACACCTCCCCATTTGCTAGTTTAAATATTCTGCAAAGGCGATCAAACTTCTGCCCCAATGCACTGACTCCTCTTTAGTCAGATGCAGTCCATCAAATTTGAAGAACTTTCGCTCCCAGAACTGTTGCCAGTTCCCTACAAATCTGTGTCCTTTTCCTGGCACCAGTCCTTGAGCCACGTGTTTAGCTCCCCTATCTCCCCTTCTCTGACCTTCCGTCCATCTGCTCCCTTCTCCCAGACTGGCAGGATCTCAGAGAAGGAGATGCCAGACAGAAATAGATGATAGTTTGTCACCCAGCCTAGTCAGGTGTTCCTTGGTCTCCACAACTGGCCCGGCTGGCGGATCATTAGTCCCTATGTGTACTAGGACATCAATGTTTTCTCCTGCTTTGTGAACAATTTTGCAATGCGGTCAGTGTCTCTCCATGCTGATGTACCTGGGAGACATCTGACCATCACCCTGGCTGGAGATGGGTATCAACTCCCGATCATGGAGTCTCCTATGATCAGAAGTTTTGGATTTCCTTTGTGCTTGTTTAGTTTTGGTTCCTGATTTGGGTGAGTATTGTTGTGCTAGCTCCTGTGCCACAGTGTCCTGCTCTGCAGTGTCTTCTGCCTCTTTATTTGATTTCAGAGATAGAGGCAGATACCTGTTTGTAGTGTTTATATGGTTTTTGGAGGTAATGTGTTGGAGAGTAGAGAGTGATGGGGCACCTGATTTGCTCCTCCTAACCACCTGCCAACCTCCTGGACCAACTACCCTCTGCGGTCGAGGTTTTTCTGTTGGATGCTGGGGAAATGGCGGGTGGTTCTTATAATGTATTTCCTCTTCAATATGAAATTTGGGCGTGCAATCTCTGCCCATGCTGCCTGGAGCTGAGACCTAAGATCTCCAAAGGCCCAGCATGTAGGACAGTGTCCTAAATCTTGTAAGACTGTCCTTCTGAAAATTGTTCCACAGTACCTGCAGTTAATGAAATCCATTCCAAATAAGTTGCTGGGTTTGTAACCTAGTCAGAGTAATTAGAAGGAAAAAAAAAATGCAAGTAATGGTTTAATTGTGCTTTGCTTAACTTGTTATAACAAGTTAAATTACTAGTGCCCTGTAAATGAGATCACCTTGTGGATCTCATTTACAGGGCACTAGTAAGTCCTGGAATGCCTCACTTCAGCAAATAATTGATAGTACCAATGTTACCACCTTTAAAACAAGATTGGATACGCATAGGGACATTAAAAAATATGATATCCACCTTGATGTTTAAAAGGTGGCAAGTTCCTAAAAGATGAAAACCTATTGAACTTGTAAATTGACTATGAAACTATGAAACTTCCACGTTTCCTGGGTTTACTGCTTGGGAGTCATCCCAAGTGTATTACCTACTGTAAGAGATTATCCCCATGGAAGATAGTACAGTTGCGTACTTAATGTAATGGTAGATCTTCAAGGGGTATCTCTTGCAGCAGGCACGATCCCTCCCTCTCTAAAGGAACAACTTCTGATCCAAACACATATGGGAAGGGCTACCTCTGGTACCTGGGATCTCCCTCGGTCCTTGCTTAGCAAGCTGAATCTGGCAGGGAACTGAGGATGTCAGGGACCGCCCACTCTTATATAGGAGCAGAGTGATGATGTCAAGTGTGGTCGGCCCCTGGAAAAAGACTGCTAGAAGAGAGCTGCTGTGCACTGCAGTGCCCTCTGGTGACAACCCAAGTGCAACCTGCTGCAAGAGATACCCCTTGAAGATCTACTGTTATGGTAAGTACGCAAGTGTACTTTCTAGGAGAGGTATATGGTGCACATCCACACGACCTAGCTGACCTCCCCTGGCAAGTGGCACACATATCCCTGCTTCCAGCGTGCAAGATCTTGCATCACGGGGCAGAGCTGAGGAGTATACCACCCACATGGGTGAGAGAAGCTTAGATTGAAGACATTTCAGCAGATTTAAAGGGAAAGAAAGACTGCCTAAGTGTGGATGTGCACCATATACCACTCTTAGAACTATGGTAACAAGTGAGTAACTCATTTTTTACCCTCCTGCCCAGTATTCTCCCCCCCATCCTCATGGTGAATGGCTGACCAGTTGACCCTTCCACTGTTGCCACTCAATAATTTCTCCACCACCTGTGCCCTACCTACCTCCTGTAGCCCACCCCTCTCCAGTCCCCTTCTACCCCCACTACACCCATCATCTCTCAAAGGCTACCATTTCCCCATCACCCTCCATGAAGTTTTTCTCACTCTTATCCCACTCAACCTCTCAAGTCCAGCCCTAACGGATTAGACCCTAAACTCCTACATATGTCAGCCCCAGCCATTGCCTCCCCTCTAGCTCACATTCTGAACCTCCCCGTCTCCTTCTGTGCTGTCCCCCATGCCTAGAAAATTGCTAAGGTTCACTCCCTACATAAAGGGGGTGACTCCTCCCCTGGCAACTACCGGCCTATCTCTTCTCCCCTTACTTGCTAAGCTCCAGGAGTCCCTTATCTGCTCCAGACTTGGCTAACTTCCTTCACTCCTCTAACTTCCTCTCCCCTTTCCAGTCTGGTTCTAGGAAGCACCATTCTGCTGTCTCCTCCCTGCTGCGTCTGACTGACTCCGTCCTCCTTGGAATGAATCAGGGCCACATCAACTCTATTTTCATCAGTCTGCCCAAAGCCTTTGACCCAGTGTCCCACACAATCCTCCTTAACAAACTGCTCCACTGTCCTCTCAGCCAATGCTGATGATTGGTTCCGATCTTACCTCTCAGGCCATCAGCAGTCTGTAGGAGATGTTCTATCCCCCCTCCCCATCCTAGCTGAAGTCACCCAGGGCTCCATCCTAGGTCCATTCCTCTTCTTCATTTTTCTCAGTGGCCTGCCATCTGTGTGTGTCTCCTCGAACATCCATATGTGTGAAGACGACGTGGTTATCTACACCTTCAGCCCTAAGGCCTTTGCTGTGACAGAGATGCTCCAGCAGGATTTTCCCAACATCCAACAATGGTTTTGTTCCCTCCCCCTCCCAGTTCTCACCACTCTAGATGGCATCCCATTGGAGGTGGTTCTTGTGTCCAAGTACCTAGGAATTTGGTGCGACAGCAAGCTTGATTTCTCTATCCACATAGACACCATTCACGCCAAACTAGGCACCCTATTTTATAATAAAGACTGCCTCTCCTTCCAGGTCTGCAAGGAACTAGTAACCAAAATGGTTCTCCCAGTCTTTGATTATGCGGATATAGTCTATGGAATTGCCCCCTCCTCCTCCCTTGCCAAACTGGATACCCTGTGCAATGCCTTCTGCCATTTCACCACCAACTTCCCCCTCTGCACCCATCACTGCTCCCTGTACTCCTCCCTCTCCATCCTCCCCCTGCTGTCACCTCACTAGGCCCACTGCACTGCCTTCATCACCAAATACTGGTTTGGGTCCCTCCCTTCCTAGCTGTCTTCTTTGTTATCCCCACTCCATGCTCTTCCTACTTGCTTCACTCCAGGGATTTTAACTCCTTCTCCATTCCCAACTCTAACTCTTCTGCTGGCCAAGCAGCCTTCTCATACCATCTCCCCTCCCTCTGAAATCTGCTCACCCCTCCTCCTCCTCCCTCCTTCTCTCCCTGCCTTAGACTTAACCTAAGGCAACTTCCTGCACCTTCCTGTTCCTGATTACCTCCCTAACCCTGTACCCCCTCCCTTGACCCCCCCTTACTCAGTCCCCTAATCTCTGCCCTTCACCTTTTAACCCCTACCCCAACACCCTCTGTGCATTTTTCTTCAAACATGGTTGTTTACTGTTAACTGCTGTATACAATGCTGTACTTCTGTTAAGCCAGCACATTATACCACTGCTTCTGTGTATGTCCAATTATCCTGTTATTGCTTTGATGACTCTGAATTGTATTCATAGCTCTTACTTCGAGAGGGCTTTTGTAGTAGGTAATAACCATTAGGACTAAGCCGCCGGGTGCTAGGACCACACGGAAACCTTTAACTAACAATGTCTGGTGAGGGATTGCCCACATGATGTCACATGACTGACGTCAGCATGACGCTATATAGTGAGTGGTCCCCATGCACGCCCTCCAGTTATTTCCTGCCATTGACCTATGCATGTCGGACCTCGAGGAGAATGTTGTTTCTATCGACTGCCATTTTGGATGAGTATTTCTACTCATTTTTTCTCTGTTTCTTAGAGGGTTCATTTTTTCTATGCCTCGTGTATGTTGTCTCCGACTCCTCCCACTTCGCATAAAAACAAGTGTGACTCCTGTGGTTCCCAGCTTCTTCACAAAGACTGCCATTCCCTCTGCCTCTTCTGCATGGACACAGAGCACAAGACCGAGAACTGTGAGGCCTGCCAGAGCTTCAACCAAGTCACATGGAAACGCTGTCAACAGGTCCAGGAAGCCCATATTCTGAAGCAGAAAATGGTCTTCATGGAGAAGGAGCTGCTGAATGTTAGGAGTTTGTCCCCGTCACTGGAGGGCCTTCGCAAGAAGAAGGACAAGGAGAGACATCGGGACCGGGATCAGTCTCCTTCCCGCCCGCAGCTCCCTCCTGGAACCCCAGACATGGAGAGGCACCCCCCCGGGGGAGTGTCCCTCCAGCCAAAACTGTCTCTGGTGCTGCGGAGCAGCCATTGGCACCCCCATCAGACCAGGTTTCTGTTCCAGAGGGAGTCTCTGAGAAATCGGAGACACCTGCTACCTTTAGACCCATCAAAACCACAGGATCTACAGTGAGTGGCAAGGTCGATAAGTCAATCATAGGCCCCTCTGATGACCGCATGGCTGCAGCTGATAAGTCGCATGTCGGCCCCTCTGGCATGCACCCAGCCTCGGATCCTCCTGTAGGCCCCAACTTGCCTGACATCAAGAATCCAGTTAAGCTGCTTCCTGCACTGCAGCCTTCCCCAGGGGTCCCCCCCCCTCGGGATTCTCCCTCTCTACCTTTTGAGGTGGTCCCTCCGACTTCCCCTGAGCACCGGGATCCGGGGGGGGTGAGCAACCTATGCTCGGCACCATTCTGCTGCCAACACCGGATCACCCAATGCCTGACCTGCCTCTAGGCTCGACACCTTCTGCCATTCTGCAGGGTCCTTTGGGTCCCTCTGGGCCACCAACAGCTGGTCTGATGCCAGACCTCTCTTCAGGTCCTCCCGATATGCCGTCGGGTCCACCTTCAGGTCCATCAGTCCCAGCATCAGGCCCCCAACGAGGCCCACCAGCCCCATCATAGGGCCCTCATCCAGGTCCAGCGGCCCCTCCATCAGGACCTCTGCCAGGCCCCTTGGGTCCTCCGCCGATCTTTCTGACACCTGGCTACCCGGTGCTGCACTACCCTTCGGAGTATCCATCACCAGGCTTCCCGGCTCCTAGTTCCCCAATGCCTGAGTACCTGATGCCAGGTTATCCTCATCATTATTCACTGGGCTATCCTCCGTCAGGATACCCAACACCTCACTACACTGTGCCGGGTTACCCACTGACAGGGTATGGACAGGTTTTTCATCAACCTCCACCTCCCCAGCCTCAGGTGGACTTGCAGACAATGCTATGCTCTTGGTGGGAAGAAGCCAAGACCCAGTTTATCTCTGAACTGGACAAATGTTAGCCAGTAGTTACCCCCATGTCGGTCATCACAGAGCCGATGCACAGATCCCTGCCATTGATGGACTCCTGACCATCAACATCAGGTAGATCTGTGGAAACCCTATCTCAGCCAGAGCGGCCCTGGGACCTCTTGAGGACCGTGGACATACCACTCCCTAAGCTTAGAACCCCCAACGAGAGCCCGACATTGGACTCGGAGTCTAATTTGTCTCATTCAGGATCTGATTATGAATTCCCTATCCCAGATGAACTGGAACCAAAGGAATCACCCAAGTCTCCTCCCGAGGATCCTTCCCTTATGGAACTCCTCAGGAAGATTCAGGCGGCTTATGATTTGAAAACAGAGGAGCAAGATCCTCAAAGTCAGAGACATGCAGAGCATCTGGAACTATCAGACCAGTCTCTGACTCTCATTCTTCCATGGACAGGCCCTCATGAAGATTTGGCCACCATGATATGGAAGGCACCTGCTTCTCTGGCCCCTGTAGCCAGAAAAGCTGACAGGCTATACCAGACACCAGTGGGTAAAGATCATCTTAGCGCCCATCCTAAGGCGGATTCTGTAGTCATCAGTGCTGCCCATGATCATTCTGCCAAACCAAAACATGTCTGCACATCACCTCCTGACAAGGAGTCAAAGATGTTAGACCAATTTGGGAGGAGGGTAAGTTTGTGAAAAGGGGTTACCAAAGTGTGACATGAGAGTCAATTTTTCAAATCCAGAATAGATCAATTTTAATAAGCTTGTCAAGACACTAAGACTGAAGAGTCAAAAAGGAACCAGATTATGAGATAACCCCCTAGCAGGGATTTGAGAAAAATCACCTTCAGTGTTGCACATGCAATGGGGGCATCAAACGTTGCACGTGCAACAGTGGACACAACAGGTGTTTAAAAAAAATGTTACTTTTCTTTTTACTTTATTTTACTAAGCATTTCAAGACACTGTGACCTAAAAGTGAAAAAGGGACTATGTTGTAGGATAACTTCATATCAGACATGAGAGAAAAGCACCTTCAGTGTTGTGCATGCAACAGTGGACATCACACAACTGTTTACATTTAAAAAAAGCATTGTCTGCACCCCTCTTTCACCAAAGTCCTGCAGCACTTTTAAGACTCCATCCCAAAAGAAAATCACCCACTCAAAAAAAGCGGGATGCTTTTGCTGAAAATTTGGGAACATGTAAAAAATGCAATTTGCTTGGACACCACAGTTACACACACCACGCAAAACTTTGAGTGAACCAGAAATTTTATGTACATTGAAAAACTAGGGTGAAAATGTTTTCATTAACAAAAGACAACACCCAATGCAGTTTTCAACATAAATATACTGAAGTGCAATTAAAATAAAGTCTTTATAGAAGCAATGGAAGGTACTGTGGTTTTGCATGCCACATTTTGTTGGGAAAATCTGTGACATTTTGGAGCTGGGCATGGAATAAAAATAAAATGGGTACACCTAGGTTTCTCAAACTATGAAATGTATCTGTACGTGTGGCTACCTTTTAAATTTACTTATCATGACTGCAGTGGCTGTTAATTTTTTTAAATCAACATACAAAGTATTGGGCACATTGGTATCCCCATTTCATGAACTTACCCAGAACATTTTATTTGTCCTCCACTTTAGCCATTCAAGCACTTAATTAACTATGTTGCTCATATGGTGGTCTACCAGAAATCCATTCTGGGGCAGCTAGAGTCCAAACTGGGGAAACTACCTGACTGAGCTTAAGAAAGACATGGCCAGTATGATCAGATCGACTAAATCTGCCAGCCACCACACCCTAGGAGCTATCTATGATGCTGTAGATGCTTCCGAAGGGGGTACAGCAACTGTCGAGAGCTTAAGAAGACACTCATGGTTGAGAATCTTTGGCTTGGCACCAAAGATCCAATCAGCCATTCAGAATGCCCCCTTCCGGGGTCCTGTCCTGTTTGTCGGCGATGTCAAGGACATCATCACCGACCTACAAGACAAGGGTAAAGTATTATGCTCTGTCCAGTTCACATATAAACCCCCTCACACGCTTAAGCAGCCATTTCATTGGCAGCAATAGTGGCAACAAAAACCACAGCAGCTGCAACGTCAGAACAAACGTCGGGCTCCATTGGCAGGTATGGCTCCCCCAGCCAAGTCTCACAGAGCCTTGGGAGCAGCGCCCACCAACCTCCCTTCCACCTCCTGACTCACAATGATCCCTCTCACCCCCAAAGCAAGATCAGGGGGAACCATTCGGGGACAGATTTGGAAACCATCCACTGGATTGGGAGGCAATCACATCAGACTCGTGGATGCTTCAGCTGATAGCGCAAGGGCACACAATCGAGCTTTTAGAGAGACCACCAGAAAATCCTCCAGGCCACTCTTA
Organism: Neoceratodus forsteri; assembly: GCA_016271365.2. Classification (NCBI taxonomy): domain Eukaryota; kingdom Metazoa; phylum Chordata; order Ceratodontiformes; family Ceratodontidae; genus Neoceratodus; species Neoceratodus forsteri. Next base: position 352,988,267 of record CM057454.1, on the reverse strand, counting down.
TCACCCTCCATAACACATTCACTTGGTCAGAGAGGAAATCAAGCCTCTGCTGCAAAAGGCCACTTCTTTCTAATTCGCAGAAAGATGGGTGATCTCAGACCAATCTTGGACCTCAGCAGTCTGAACCTCTTTGAAGAGTGCAAGAGGTTCCGCATGCTAACCCTCCCAGGTCTCCTTCCCTTGCTACATCAGGGACACTGATTTTGTGCTCTCGATATGCAGGATGCATAACTGCATATCACCATTTTTCCTACCCACCGCCACTTCCTCAGATTCTCTTTTCAGGTAGCACACATTTTCAGTTCAAAGCTCTCCCATTTGGCATTTCATCGGCACCCAGGGTGTTACAAACATATGAAAATTGCCGGCAGCAAAAGGCCATCATGGTCTATGTAGACTGTTCGTGAATGCAGCTAACTCCCTATTCAGCAGCTGCCCCACCCCCTCCCCTTACTTCCCTTTACCCTCCCCTTTGCCCTGTCCCACCCCTTCTTGAAGCATTCCACTGTGGTATCTGCCACCACTTCAGCTGGTAGTGCGTTCCACTTTTCCACTACCCTCTCCATAAAGAAATGCCTCCTCACCTCCCTCTTGAATGTAACCCCCCTCCGATCTCATGTCATAGCCCCTAGTGTCTCGTCCCACCCTCCTCCTGAATAGACCCTCTGTGTCTGTTTTGATTATCCCTTTCATGTATTTGAAGCTCGCAATCATATCCCCCTGTCCCTCCTCTCCTCCAGTGTGTCCATGTTTAACTCTTAGTCTGGCCTCATATGGCAATTCCCCCAGGCCCTGAATCATCTTCGTTGCCATACACTGCACCCCCCTCCAGCAGCCTAATGTCCTTTTATAGGTACAGGCGCCAGTACTGCATGCAGTATTCCAGGTGGGTTCTAACCAACAATCTGTATAACAGTAGAATAACCTCCCTTCTCCTCGAGGTAATTCCCCTTGCAATACACCCCAGCATTTTGTAGTTCATTGCTGCTGCCTTTCTGCATTGTGCAGTATTGGTCATTGCTCCCGTGATAAGTACCCCCTTCTCCTCTTCTGTTACCTCCAGCTGCACTCCCCCCCAGATGGTAGCTTCTCCTTGGATTTTTTGTTCTGAAGTGCAGCACCTTGTATTTTGTTGTGTTGAACCCCAGCTGCCATCTGTCAGACCATGCCTCTAGCCTTGCCAGGTCCTCCTGTAGCCTCTGCCACCCCTCCTGGTCATCCACCACCGCTTCCATCTTGGTGTCATCTGGGAATAGGCTGATTTTGCTGCTGATGCCCTCTGAGGTGTCTGCTATAAATATGCCAAACAGCACTGGGCCAAACTCTGAACCCTGTGGAACACCACTTGTCACAGGCTTAGGGGATGAGTATTCCCCATCTACCACCACCCTCTGCTGCCTATCTTTTAGCAAGTTCTACAACCACCCCCACCAGTTTTGCTCCCGCCCCTGTGCTCTGTAGCTTGATTCCAAGTCTCTCATGTGGTATTGAATCAAGGACTTACTGAAGTCTAGGTACAGGACATCCACCGCATGGCCCCCGTCAGTTTGCCTAGTCACCCAGTCATAGTGTTCCACCAGGTTGGACTAGCATGATCTGCCCTTGACAAAGTCATGCTGCCTCCCATCCTGCACCCCATTCACCTCCAGTAGTGCCACTAGCCTGTCCTTTACGATTGTCTCCATTAGCTTCCCCACTATGGATGTTAGACTTACTGGCCTGTAGTTCCCTGGTTCATCCTTGGGTCCACTCTTTTGGAGGGGAATCACATGAGTCAGTCTCCAGTCCTGTGGTATGCATCCTGTGTCTAGAGATGAATTAAATAAGTCTGCCAAAGGTCCTGCCAGGACCTCTGCCAGCTCCTTCAGCACTATCAGATGTACTCCATCCAGTCCTGGCACCTTGTCTACCCTCAATGCCCATAACCCCTCCAGCACCCTCCCCACTGTGATTTCTCCATCCATCACCCCCCATCTGCTTCTATCCTCCCTCCTACTGTGGGTAGCACCCCTTCCTTTTCTTTCACAAAGACCGAACAGAAGTAGTCGGTGAGCACTTCTGCCTTTTCACTCCCTTCCTCCACCCATCCCTCCTCCTTCACAAAGTTCCTAGCGATGGTAGCTGCAGCGTTGTGCAGTAAGAGCATCCATGAGTTCCCTTACCTCAATGACTGGCTCCTTTCGGTGCCATCAAGGGGCAGTCTAATAGCATCCCTTTCCACTACCCTGGACCTTTTCCACCTGGTGGGCATTACAGTCAATCTTCCCAAGTCCCACCTTATCCCATGACAATGCCTGCAATTGATTGGGGCAGTTCTGGATGCTGACCATGGCAGAGCCTTTTTCCCACCAGACAGAGCAGAGACTCTACAAAGACAAGCACACCTTGTAGCTTCTCAGAGACATACTACGCAAGGTCTGTCCTGTGTCTGCTAGGTCTTACGGCGGCAGCCATCCCGACTGTACACCTGGCCAGACTCGATATGCGGGTCATGTAATGGACTCTCAGAGTAATAATAATAATAATAATTTTACTTAAGCGCCTTTCAGAGCATCAAGGTGCTTTACAATAAAATTAGACAACAATAATAAAATCAACACAGATGGCAATAAGATAATAAATATAATCTGATAAGTTCCTTTATTCGATACCATAAAAGGCCTGGCACCATAAAAAAGTCTTCAGCGCCTGTTTGAAACCCCTCACAGTTGTGCACTCCCACAGCTGATGGGGTAGAGAATTCCAGAGGGAAGGGGCCATGTACATAAATGCACAGGCCCCAGAAGATTTTAAAGACACCTTTGGAATCTCCAGCAACCCCTCATCAGCCGAACAGAGCTGTCACTCAGGACAGTAGGATACAAGAAGCTCTTTCAAGTAGTCGGGGCCAAGTCCATGTAGGGCTTTATAAGTCAGTAAACCAACTTTAAAGGTGATCCACCACTGGATCGGCAGCCAGTGCAGCTCACGCAGCACAGGCGTAATATGAGAGGATCGAGCCATCCCTGTCAACAAAGGTGCTGTAGCGTTCTGCACTAGCTGCAGATGGCGGATATCAACCCCAGGTAGCCCTAAGTACAGGGAGTTGCAGTAATCAAAGCACGAGGTCACAAAGGCAGGGACCAATGTAGGCAGATCCCTGGATGGAACAAGGTTCTTAATCCTGGCGATGTTCCTAAGGTACAGTGGCATCAGAGAACAGACAACCTGGATCATATGATCCTAGTCTCCAACTCGATGGCTCGAGACCTACTATGGTGGCAGAACCAGGATAACCCCCACAAAAGGCCCTTCCCAGCCTCCTCTCCCTACCCAGACCCTAATGACAGGTGCCTCAGTCAGGACTAGGCTGGGGCGCTCATTTGGGAGTTCACAAGACACAGGGAACCTGGTTGCAGAGGGAACTCCCACTTCATATCAGTGTGCTGGAGATGAGAGCAGTGCTGTATGCCCTTCAGGCCTTCCAGCACCTTATCAAACCAGTAGCTCTTCTGGTTCAGACAGACAACATGTGTGTCATCTGGTATCTGAACAAACAAGGAGGCCCACGCTCATATCCCCTATGTTGGGAAGCGTTACGTGCATGGTCCTGGGCAGTCCAACAGTTTTCACCTCACAGCAGTGCATGTCCCCGGCATTCAAAATGTCCTAGCAGACAGCCTCAGCCATGCTTGAGCCAGAGCCCACGAGTGAAAACTGAGACAGTCAGTGGTAGAAGAAATATTCTGTCATTGGGGTCGACCAGATCTCGATCTGTTCGCATCTCCATCCAATGCAAAACTACCCACTTTTTGCTTGCTCGCTCCTGGGCATGGTGCTTTCTGGTGAGACGTGCTGTCTCTGTGCTGGACTGGGAGATTCTTGTATGCTTCCCTCCCTTTCTATTGCTACAGAGAGTACCACTAAAGCTACAGGCGGAGGGAGCACACATGATCCTGATCGGTCTCTACTGGCCTTGTCAAATTTGGTTCTCTCTGCTTCAGCAACTGATGGTGGAATCCCTGGTTCCCCTACCCATCTGCCAAGATCTTCTGACTCAGGAACAGGGCACCCTGATCCATCCAGCCCTCTAGTCCCTTCACCTGCATGCTTGGCACCTACTGACATAGCTGCTACTCGCTTTGGAGTGTCCTCAGGAGTGGCTCAAGTACTAGTGGATGCCAGAAAGTCATCCACGAGATCCACTTACGCTATGAAATGGAAGAGATGTTCCATCTGGGCCATGTCTAAGGGTTGGGACCCCTTCTCATGCCCTGTTCTGCAGGTACTAGAGTACCAACTGTACCTCACTGACCTTAGACTTAGCTACTTAACTCTGAAGGTCTACTTGCCTGCCATTTCTGCCTACCACATCCCAGTGGATGGCAAAATCCTGGCTCAGTTAAAGGTACTCAGAACATTCCTAAAAGGGATCCTCCATTTGAAACCCCCAGTCAGGAACCCTGCTCCTCCCTGAGACCTGAACTTCATTCTTAAAAAACTCACTGTCTCCCTTTGAACCAGCTGCAAGTTGTAACGTGTGCTATCTTTCATCGAAACGCTCTTTTTAGTTGTCATTACTTCTGCTCGAAGGATTTCCAAGCTCCAGGCCCTGGTGTATAAGGATTCTTATTTGATTTTTCACAGAGATTGGGTGGCTCTGTGTACAAACCCTAAGTTCTTACCTAAGGTGGTTTCTAAGTTTACCTTAAATCAGACCATTCACGTGCCAGTGTACTACCCTGAGCATTCAAATCAGGGGGAAGCAATTCTACATGCCGTTGATGTACATAGAATTCTACGTTGGTACACTAACCGGATGAAGTCAGTCCACAAAACTGATTAGTTATTCATTTCCTTTCCATGCAAAAGAGGGGGCACTGCTGTTTCTAAACAGTGTTTGTCCAAATGGTTGGCAAACTGCATTCTTTTTTATTAGAAGTGTAACAAACCACTTCTGGGGGAAGTCAAAGGGCATTCAACCAGAGGCATGGCTGCCTCCACTGCTTGCTTCAGGATGAGGCAGTATAGCGCAGTGGTTTAAGGCTCTGAGCTGCAAATCTGGAGACCTGGGTTTGAATTCCACAGCCTCCACTTGCATACTGTCTGACCTTGAGCATGTCATTTTACTTCCCTGTGCTTCCAGGTCGTACCTGTAAACAAGCTTTCAGCTTAGTGTGCCACTCCTGGTTAAACAATTGGATGTCTCTGCCACCAATATCTGTGCGGAAGGCACTTGGAGTTCTGTCCACATCTTCACTAAGCATTGCAGTCTGGACATTGCTTCTAGGCACAGGACGGGTTTTGGCTTAGCCATTCTTCAGGGGCTATTATCTTAGATCCCTGCCTGCTGCAGATCTTTTCTTGCCTCCCATGTTTCAGACTTGTCTGAATTTGACTGCTGGGGATTCAGTCCTAGTGGTTATTACCTATTGCAAGAGCTCTCTTGAAGTAAGATAGTGCAGTTACTTAAGAACTTACTATTACAGTAGATCTTGAGAGAGACTCTTGCAGTAGGTAGTGCTTTCACTCACTCCTTCCCCCTGTGTTTCTTCTGCTACTTCTCCTTATATAGCTTCTATATAGCTCCAGGAGCCCACTCCTCTCTCCTGTCTCACCTTTCTAGTTCTCCAGTGGGAGAACTGGAGGGCAAGCGTGGGGACTGCTCACTATATAACATCACGTTGATGTTAGTCACGTGATATCGGGTGGGCAGTCCTCTGCCAGACACTGCTAGCTAAAGTTTTCCATGTGGTACTAGCACCTGGTGGCTTAGTTCTGATGGTTATTACTTACTGCAAGAGCCTATCTCAAAGATCTACTGTTAGGTAAGTTCTTACATAACTGTACTTTGTTTCTCCTTGCAAACCCTCCCCCGGGTTGCACATGGAAACAAGCATTGGCTCAGTGTGCCTTTTCCGGTTACCAGCTTTTAAATAAATAAATCTTTGAGGACATCTCCCTCCATTGAGCCACACTTTTGGAACTTTAAGCCATCAGCAACGGGACCACTCTGAAACTTTGCCAGCTGGGGCTGACCATGGTGATGTACGTCAGTGTTGCCTACATAATATGGGTGGCCGATCTCTCTTCAGTTCTTTCTCCTATCATCAACTGCTCATTGTAACTTCAAATAAACAATGCCATGATCTATTTCTTGACTTTTTCCTTATTATCAGTTCTTGCTTGAGCCACTGTATGTCAGTATAGAAGGGGCCTTTATCCTGCTTCTGTCGCCATGGCATGAAGATTTTCAACGATGATACTCACACTGTTTGTGCTGCCTGGGCCTCTCACATGACAAAGACCTGCACCATTTTCCAGGGCTTTGACCAGGCCTCAAAGAGATGCCATCAGAAAGCAGTTGAAGCTTTCTTCCAAAATTTGGAAGGTAGTCACAGTTCATCTCTGGCCTTTACACTGGTTTTACTGTTCCAGTTTTCAGACTCCGCATCTATGACCTGCCATTCTCCCCAATCAGTTACGCTGTCCCCTCAGCTGTCATTGAAGCAGAAAGTCCATGTCGTCAGACTGATATCACAGCAGTCTAAAGGCAGGTCACTTGCTTCTCCTTCCCATCACCCATTGTCCCATTGATCTGGCACTGAATTAAGTCCAAAATCCAGGCCACAGGTGCAAGCCTCGGTGCCCCCCCACACAACCGGATGGGATGGGCAAATTGAGGTATATGTCTCTAGGTTGACACACTGCTAATTATCAGGCTAGTATGATAAAGTATCAGAACAGCCTGTGGAAGTCCTGATCCTCTGTGGTCGATAAGCTGCTTGATGGTCCCACAAAAAGTAAGGTTCAGCGGACTGTCGCCCACATGCTGGTAAGTATCTCCTGCATTCTGCCTGAGTTGCATAGACGCTTCATCATATGCTGCCACCAGTTGTATATGCTTGAGGCATTATTCCTGGCTTAAGAGTGGCTGGTTTTGATATTTGTTTACAACAGTCTGTCCTCAATGCCCCTTTTTGTGGCTAAAAGTTGTTTCACCACAATGTCAAAATGGCTGAGGTATTTGCAGTCATCCAAAATGAAGCTTAGATCTCACAGGACTCTTACTCCCTAGCCTAACTGGATGAGGCCAAGTTTCTTTTTGATGGCCATCCAACTGCCTGCCTGTGGCTTCCATCTGCCAGTGCGTACACCCTCCCTGGCTCACTGGTGCCCACTCCAGACCTCCTAAGGGTGCTGGTGTCAGTGGCACTTCTGCCACCTCCAGTGCTTTCTTTTTTGTTCAGATTTTTCTCCTCTTGCCATGTCTGTCAATCTAGGGATATTCCCTGGTCTCATGAATGTACCTGATCAAGTCTGTGTCTTTGGCCTCCCCTGGTAGCCTAATAGCTACCATCATGGTTCTGATTTCCATGGTAGTGTCTCCAGGAGTAGCCCCCAACCCCGAGGCAGTCCACCATGTGGACTAGGATCCAATGCTGGCAGGCACCGCATACTCTCATTCAGATGACTGTGGGTTTTTCTTTTCATCTGCCTGGTCCTTCCCACCTCCCTGAATTGAGTGTAGCCTCTTTTGGCCTCCTGCACACTCAGCACATTCCCCTGTGGTTGGACTTTGTGTGATTTTTCTGTGGCAGTGCTGATTCCTGGAGTTGTCCCCAGTGCCCAGCTTTCCTTCAATTGGGAGGGGTCTATGTGATAACAGCGAACGCCTAAAGGCAATCACCGTTATCACTCAGTCAGAGTGCCAAACACATTTTCGGCACTCTGACAACCTGATGCACCAGAACAATGGTGCCAGGACAGATTTTACTGCACCCCCACTTAAGGATTCTCAACTCCGGGGAGGTGCATGTCGGGGGGGGGGGGAAGCAGTAAAAAAAAAAAATGATTCGGACCAGGTGCAATAAAATAAATCGCACCAGCACCCAGACCTGAACCCAGTACCTCAGCCACCCCAGCCACTAGCCAATCCCCAAAGCCATGACGCAGCTCGACCAGCAACCGCAGTGCCACCCCTACAGCCTCTCCACCCCCTCCCAGCCCACATTCACCATACTCACTCCCACCCCCCTGTGTGCATACGTATAGCAACATCCTGTCACCTAGTTCGCCCACCCCCTCATCCAGTCACCCTACCTTTCCATCACCATGAGTGGATTGCGCTGGGAAGGAATCGCCGTAACGGACAGCGCCTTTCCTCATGTGCCCCCTTCATGGGTTACTAATTGGGAGGCTATTGTCTGTTTTGGTGGGTGGGGCTTCCTACGTTCCTATAATATCTTCCTGCTGCAGTCCTGAGCATAAGGGTGTCACATTGGGGGCATCAGTTGAGGAGTTGGCTAGTGACATGCCATTTCTGACAATTCAGTCAGTTCTCCACGAAATATTGTGCCCCAGTGACTCCGTTCTTATTGGGGCTGTGGCCGGAGCTTACAGCACTATTGGGATCAGATTGTAGCTCTAAAATGGCTGATCATGGAACTCCCTTTTTTGGACATTTGGAAGTATTCCTCCACAGCTGCAAAATAGTGCACTCCCCCTCTGATTTTTGCTATTTGCTGCTCTATTTTAAAGGCATCTGAAGGGAGGGGGGTGCTGCTGTATTAAACCTCAGAACTTCTCAGGATATTAACAAAAAAAACCTTTTTAAACTGATGTTTCTATCATCTGTCCAGCTCAGTGTAATAGATTTATTCTATTTCTTTCAGCAACCTAGGGGTTAACTAATTATATGTTTTCTGGAATTTACTGAACCTTTGAAAGTCAGACTACAGTTTCAGATTACAGACAGTGCAGTTTGCAGCCTGTGTTAGCTATCTCATTCTTTTGGGCACACACACACACACGCGCACGCGTGCACGCACGCACACACCCCCAACACACAGCAGCATTTACTCTGACCAAATAAATTCAAGAGGACTGAATTAGCAGCATGCCTTACTGAACCTCTGAAATTCAAAAGCTGCTAGAAGTGGAAGTGTGACTGAAGCCGAAGGATCTGCATCTGCATGACTCATTTTTAGACCCCATCCTCCGGTACCTTTGGAGGTGGTAGTAGGGGGTCGCCTTTCCCTCCACCTGGACCAGTGGAAGAAGGTCACATCAGATGCTTCCATCCTGCAGCTAACAGAACAGGGCAATACTCTAGAGCTTCTGGAGTTATTTCCAGACCATCCACCCACCCCTTCAGCCTATCTTCCAGAACACACACCAGTGCTGCTAAAGGAAGTACATCCCCTAATGCAAAAAAGGGTCATAGAACCAGTCCCTTGGAAACGAAAGAAAGAACAGTTATGTAAGAACTTACCACAACAGTAGATCTTCGAGGGAATCTCTGTCATCAGGTCACTCCTATGGAACTTAGCCATCAGGCACTAGGATCCCACAGAAGCTTTTCTGCAGCAGTCTATTAGGGACCGCCCACACTGACTTCAGATGCCAGTGTCACTCACCCTATAAAAGCATGGATGGCTTCACTCCCTCCTCAGTTCTTTCCCTAGCCAGAGGCCTTGAGAGACAGGAGTCCCACTAGGAAACCTGTGACAGGGTTGAATAGGACTCTGTCCCAGTTGTTATGGAGAGTTTGAATGCAAGGATTTATTCTGTTCTTTCCTGTCTCTTGTCTGTCTGGTTGTGCAGCCAAATTTTACCGCGAGACCTAGGATTTGATCACCCTAACAGTCTCGCAGTTCTCTGCCTCTCGCTGTCTCTCGGTCTTCCCTTGCTGTTTCTATCTTTTCCTCCCTTGCATATCTGCTGGTATAAAAATATATGCAAATCATTATGTGGAAGTGTAACTGATATTGGGATCCCTTTGTTTAGAAATTATATAGTGTTACTGTTGAAATGTATATAATTATAGTTTGAGATGATTGCAAAAAGCTTTTGGTAACTCAAGGGGTTAACCTGAGAGCAGTTTTTAAGCCCCTTTTCAGAAGCTGTGGAAAGGGGCCTCAGTTCTGGGACACTGTGTTCTTGCTGCGTCTGCATGAAATTGACAAGAACATCAAAAAATTAATAAGAATATTTTAGAAAAACCAGGATGCTTGTTAAGGAGGGGGTTGCAAAGACTTATAAGAGAGAGAGAGAGAGAGATGCAGTGTTTTCAGAGACAGCCAGAGATTGAAGGAAAACTCACATGGATCTTCTCTGTTTATTCTGCCTTTGTAAATAGTTATACTGAACGTTTATTTTTTTATGTTACTCCTAGTACTAATAAACACTTTTTGCAAACTCTACAACTACTCCTGTTTTTTTCCTATCTCCCTTACCTGTGCCTCGATGACAGAACTGAGGAGAGCAAGCATGAGAGAGAGTAAAGGTGCCCAGTGAACAGAAGGGCTAAAGCAACTGGACAGCTGAGCTGCAGCGAGAAAGAGAGAAAGGGGACTGGAGGGAGGGATGGCATAACCTGATGACAGAGATTCCCTTGAAGATTTACTGTTACGGTAAGTTTTTATACGTAACAGTTCTTTCTTCTTCAGGGATATTTTTGTCATCAGGTAACACCTATGGAACCAAGTCCCAAGCAGTGCTGTGAGCAAGGAAAGTCTGGGCAAGAGCAGGCCAGAGGCATGTGAAAGAAGGCCCTGAAGCACAGCAAGGCCAAAGCCTGCCCTTCTTTGGGATACAGTGTCCAGACTGTAGTGCTTGGTAAAGGTGTGGACAGTACTCCAAGTGGCAGCAGCGCAAATCTCGACTGCAGACATGCCTCTGAAACAGGCAATTGAAGTGGCCATGCCCCTGGTGGAATGGCCCTTAACCCCAGGAAGTTCCTTACCATACTTCCTGTAACAAAAAATAATACAGTTGGCCAACCATTTGGACAAGCACTGTTTTGAAAATGGAGCACCCACTCTACTGGGGCAAAAGAAACAAAGCACTGTTTGGACTTCCTGCAGTCCTTGGTACAATGTGTATAGTAACACATGCATGCTCCGGAAAATAAACAGGCAGGTGGATGGACTGGTTGAGGGTAAACTCAGACACCACCTTAGGAAGAAACTTAGGATTAGTACGCAAGGAGACTCGGGGCTGAATTTTCAAACATCCAAGAATGCCTCAAGCCCCCGGTGCACCAAACATATGGCTCACAGGGCTTGTGGCATTCTCCTGGCGGGGATTGGGATTTTCTATTCCATGCACCAAACTGCCACAGGTTAGATTACCTTTTTGTGGTCTAGCTTGCGATGATCCAAGGGCCATTTGTATGGAGCTTGTGCCAGATATGTGGTGCAAGCTGCCGTAAATAGTAGAAACTGTCACAACTGTGCCCGAGAATGTAAAATCGGGCGCAGTTGCGGTGAAGGGGTTGGTGCACCGCCAAAACCTAAGTGTTGCAACGCAGGGCTGGATGCATGCACAACCCTTTGAAAGTCCCACCCCCCTCTCTTCGTGGAAAATCAAATAAGGCTGCTCACACGTGAGAGCCTGTAGCTATGAAATTCTTCAAGCAGAAGTAATGACAACTAAAAATAACGATTTTCATGACAGAAAGTGTAATTTGCAAGACACGGCTGGCTCAAAGGGAGGCAGGGTTAGCTTCTCCAAAGCAAAAATTGATGTCCCAAGCCAGAACTAGGTTATGGATGGGAGACTTCAAGTGGAGAATGCCTCTAAGAAAAGTACGGGCTACATCCAGCTGTGCCACCATACAGCCATCAGTGGGCATATGGAATGCTGATATAGCAGACATGTGCACTTTAAGGGAGGAGTATTTGAGACCAGCCTCAGACAAGGTCAGGAGATACTCCAAAACCTGGTTCACTGGACGTGTTAAATGGTCCAATTGGTGAGAAGCAGCACAGATAGCAAACCTCTTCCACTTCATAGAATAAGTGGCCCAGGTGGAGGGTTTTCTGACAGCCACCTTCTGAGACATTCCAAACTGAGCAATTGCTATGTCCTTAGGAGCCAGGCGTGCAGATGTAGGGACTTCAGGTCTGAATGGACATGGGTCCCCTGTGCCTGTGTCAACAGGTCTCGGCAAAGGGCCAGGGAAACTGGAGGTTCCACAGCCAATTGTTGCAGTAATGGAAACCATATCTGCCACAGCCAAAATGGGGCTGCCAGAATCAGGGTGGCACCCTCCATCTATAGTTTGATGAGAACCCTCTGAATTAGAGAAAAGGGAGGGAAGGCATAAGAAACCTGCCTTTCCAGGAGAGGGATAATGCGTCTCACCAGAAAACTCCAGGCCCTGGATCTAGCGAGCAGAAATATTGCAGTTTTGCATTGAGCGGGGACGCACAAAGGTTCAACTCTGGGTAACCCCTCCTGTGGAACAGGTTTTCTGTAACTAAGGTCAGCAGCTCCCACTTGTGCACATTGGACTATGCCTGGCTGAGGCTGTCTGCCAAGGGACGGCTGACAGTTCTAGTCTGTAATCTAGAGCCCAGTACCAGACCCTCATTACTTCCTGGCACAGAGGATAGGAATGGGTCCCTCCTTGCTTGTTGATGTGATAGACAACACTGAGATTGCCCGATTGCACCAACAGAAGACCTAGGGAGAGATTGTTCTGGAAGACAAGTAAGGCATACAGAACTGCCCTCATTTCTAGAATGTTCATGTGGAGGTGAGTCTCCCAGTGGGACCAGAGGCCTTGAGTCTGATAGGGGCCTAGATGGGCTCTCCAACCCTGACACAAAGCATCCATGGTGAGGATCTGTTTGGGGGAGGGGATCAGAAAGGGGAATCCCTTTTAAAAGCTTGGCTGGGTTCATCCACCAGTGGAGCACTGTGCAAACTGGAGAGGAGAAAAGGACCAGCTGATCTAGGTAGTCCGAATGCTGATTCCATTGAACCCTGAGGGTCCACAGTGGAATCCTTATGTGCAACCTGGCCAGAGGGACCATCACAATGGCCACTGCCATGAGGCCTAGGAGCTGGAGGAAAGTTCTGGCTGGAACATGCCAGCTTGAGCCACCTCCTGGACAATGGCAATAAGGTGGTCCGCTCTGTCTTGAGGAAGTTAGGCCTTGCCCTGAGTAGAGTCCAGGACTGCCCCTATGTATTGCAATCTCTGAGAAAGGGTCAGCACTGACTTAAGTCGAATGACCATGATGCCCAAGTTGTGGAACAACTGCAGGGTGTGTTCCAAGGTGAACAACAAGAGCTCTCTAGACTGGGCTTTGAGTAACCAGTCTTCCAGGTATGGGAACACATACAGGCCCTCACGATGCAGGGCCGCTGCCACAGCTGCTAAGCACTTGGTAAAGACCCGTGGCACAGAGGAAAAGACAAAGGGCAATATCCTGAACTGGTAATGTTCCCCCTGGAACAGGAACCACAGGTACTGCCTGTGGGGGGGCAAACTATGGTATACAGATAGGCATCCTGCATATCGAGGGAGCATAGCCAGTTGCCCAGCTTGAGCAGTGAGACAGGACCATGAAAAGTGACCATCTGGAACTTTTTGTATGGGATAAAAAGGTTCAGTTCCTTGAGGTCTACAATGGGCCTCAAGTCTACTGTTCTCTTGGGAACCTGGAAGAACCTGAAACAGAACCCCTTGTTCCTTTGCTGCCTGGGCACTAGTTCTATGGCCTGTTTGTGCAGCAAGGTGAGGACCTCTTCCCTGAGTACCTCTGTGTGTTCTGAAGTGTAAAACTGTGGGGGGGGGGGACATCTGGAGGCTGCTCTACGGGCTCGAGAGCATGTTCCTGTTCTATTATCTGCAAGATCCAAGCATCTGTTATGTTGGCTCTCCATTTTGGCAAATGGAGGGAGAGCCTGCCTCTGACCACCATCTCCTAACTCAAAGGAGGAGCAAGGAAGAGAGGAGGGATGGGGGGATATGATCGAAATCTTTAAGTACCTAAAGGGTATTAACAGGATTAATACAGAAGGGATTCTTCACATCAGATGGGGAGGGATATGAGAGGGCATCAGCTGAGACTGGAGGGGGGAGATTCAGGAGGGAAATCAGAAGACACTTTTTCACAGAAGGGGTGGTAGATTAGCGGAACACTCTGCCTGAGGAGGTGGTATCGTGTAGAATGGTGGGAGGATTTAAGAGAGGGTGGGACAGAGTGGGGGGTAGTTATGAGGAGGGGAGGGTGGGGCAGCTGCAAGTTGAGGAGCTAGTTGCACAATCGGGCAGACTCGAGAGACCATGAGGCCAGTTTCTGTTGGCATTTCATATGTTCGTATGTACGTATATGTAAGGGGTACTGCAAGGAGTCAGGCAGGGGCTGCACTGCCTCCTCTGGGTTGCTTGGCCAAGGGGCCGGCGGAGGAAGAGGGAGCAGACAAGGCTGAGCTGGCTCTGCGTTTACCCTGAAGCTTGCTTCAGAGGACTCAACTTGTAGAAGGGCTTCTGAAAGGAGGATTGTGGCCTACTGCTGGGCTGGGTATGATATAAGGAGTGGACAGACCAAATGGCCCTACCAGAATCCTGCAGCTCGTTAATATTGTCCTGCACATCTGGACCAAAAAGTTTGTGACCCACAAAAAGGGTATTTAACACCTTTTGTTGGATGCCATTGGCAAAGCCAGAGGCCCACAGCCAGCAGTGCCATCTAAGGCAAATTCCAGAGGCAGCTGCCCTGGCTGTAGTGCCAACCATGCCATAGGTAGCTCTGAGGAGGTGCTTGCTAATATCCTCCGAGGCCTGAAGTACATTGAGAAGCTCCTGCTTGTGAGAACCATCTGGAAGGGTCTGAGCAGTCTCTTTCCCTTCCTCCAAAGAGTATTTTGGTACTTAATAAGATGGGCCAAATAACTGGCAATTCGAAGGTCAAGGGTGGCTGAGGTGAAAGTCTTTTTGCCCCACAGATCCAACTTTCTGGACTTACGGTCAGGTGATAGGGAGTGAAAGTGCCTAGGGGCCTCAGTCTTGTCATGAGCAGCTTTAATGACCACAGAATCAGTCTCAGTCTGGGCCACATAGAAGGGTAGCCCTTAAGGCACCTGATCAAGTTTGTTCACCTTGCTAGGCATAACAGGCACCATGTTGGGTCTGCACCAGGCTGCCATAGCTGCATCATTCAAGGCTGGCAGCAGAGGAGGAATAATCTTAGGTGGAGACTCGGGGGGGGATCTCCAAGAAATTCACCATTTTCCTTCTGGTTTCATCCTCCTTCTCCTCAGTTTGGAACTCTATAGTGGAGTAGAGCTGTTTCATGACACTAAAAAAGGAGGGGTCTTCAGGTAAGGATGCAGAAGTGTTCTTAACAGACTCCTCACTCGCAGAGGAGATAGTGGACCTATCAGAGGTTTCCACATTCACTTCCTCCTCATCCTCATCTTCCTCAGTGAGATCAGGATGATACTCTTCTTTGTCGCTGGACTGCTCTGAAGCAGGGACTAATGAGCCCCACGCCAATGACTCTATAGGGGGTACAGTGCATGCGGGCCTAGCAGGCGTCCCGCTGAAGCAGCCAACAACGGAGCGGGTGACAACATACTGGGCTGTGTAGCTAACTGCTGAATAAGATAAGTAGTAACGGAGGTTAGAATGGTATTATGGTCGACAGCAGGGAAGGGAACCGTCATTGACACTGGCATTGGAAGGGACACGAGGCCCTGCTCCAATGATGAACCATTAACTGAAGAGGTAATGGGTATGCCCAGCACTGATGGACCTCGAGACTCAAGAGGTCTCAATGGCGGGCAAGGGTCAATGACCCTTCCTCAGCCCTATGACAGGCGGGAAGATAATCCACTGTGGGGGGCCTGGAAGATGCAGAGGCCTGCACGGGGTGAGGCACTGACGTTGAAGCTGTCGATGGGGCTATCCCTGGAGAAGAGGAGGAAGAATCCAGTGGTGATCAGGATCGTCAGTGGGGGGGAGTGGGCCTTGGGCTTCTCCTTATCTCGCTGGAGGTGTTTTCCTGAGGCCTGCAAGCAATAGAAGATACCAGTGACTGGCCAGAGGGGGCTGCAGAAGATCCCTGCTCTCCGCTGGCTACCTGTTGCTCCATGAGGAACTTCTGCAGGACTTTCTTTTGTCAGCAGCAGGAGGTAAGGTTGAATTTCTGGCAGGATTTGCAGGCTAGGATGTTATGACTAGGCCCAAGACAGCAGACACAGAGCTGGTGTTCATTGGTGGAAATTTTCTTTTCGCAGCTGCAGCGATGGAAAAGAACCGACCAAGGAGTAGTTCTCAACATACAAAGGAGAAAGCAATCACTATTTTTTAAATAAAAGTGATTCGATGAAAAAAGAAAATAGGTAAGTACATTTTGGCAGTCGAACTGAGTGACAAAGCTTCCACGGAGTCCATGCACGAATGGTTGATGGCAGGAAATAACTGAGGAGGGAGCAGGGCTGCCCATGCTTTTATAAGGTGAGTGACATCAGAGTCTGATGTCGCTGTGGGCAGCCCCTAGTAGACAGCTGCAGAAAAGCTTCTGTGGGATCCTAGTGCCTGACAGCTAAGTTCCATAGGAGTGACCTGATGATAAAGATATCCCCGAGGAAGATCAGGGGGTTCTATTCTCACTACTTCCTAGTCCCCAAATGCACATGGCACTTAAGACCCATTCTGGACTTAAGAAATCTGAACCTCTTTAAGTTCAGAATGGTCACTCTACAAGGTCTATGGTCACTACTGCAAGGAGGGAACTGGATCTGTTCCTTAGATATGCAGGATGCTTTCCTGCATATCAAGATCTGTCCCCCTCACAGGAAGTACCTCAGGTTCCTTTTCCAGGGAGAACATTACCAGTTCAGGATATTGCCCTTTGGTTTATCATCTGCACCACGGGTCTTTACCAAATGCATAGCAGTAATGGCAGCAGCCCTCAGGAGAGAGGGACTATATGTATCCCCCTATCAGGATGACTGGCTGCTCACAGCTCATTCCAAAGAGCAGCTTTATCAGACTTTAGTATACATCAGGTAGTTGTTCAGTGCCCTCGGAATCATGGTCAGTGTGCTGAAATCAGTCCAGACCCCTTGTCAGCACCTGCAGTACATAGGGGCAATCCTGGACACAGCCCAAGGCTTAGCCTTCCTGCCCAGGACAGGGCCAAATGGTATACCACAATGGGTATGTCACAGCCACGACATTCCTGAGACTGTTGGGCCTGAACAGCAGCAGTCATTGTTATGGTACCACTGGCCAGAATGCATATGAGGATTCCCCAATGGACATTAAGAGTCCAATGGGACCAACTCACCAATGATCTACAACAGAAGGTTTTAGTAACCTCTCCTGTACAAATGGTGCTTCAGTGGTGGAGGGCACCCAACCATTTGCTGAAGGGTGTTCCTTTCCTGATTCTCTCCCCAGACACCTCAGGGATGAGCAGGGGTCACATCTGGGACCTCTTTAGACACAGGGAACATGGACAAAAGTGGAGACTGTCCTCCCCATAAACATCTTAGAAATGCGGGCTGTTCTGTATGGTCTACAAGCCTTCCAGACTCATCTATGCCCAGGACATCTGCTAGTGCAAACAGATAACATCAGCATGGCACGCTACATAAACAAGAAAGGGAGAACCCACTCCTACCTCCTCTGCAGGGAATCGATGAGGGTTTGGTATTTGCCTCTAGAACATGGTTTAAAACTGTCAGCAGTTCATGTTAGGCATCCAAAATGTCTTGGCAGACAGGCTAAGCAGGTCGCAGTCCAGAATGCATGAGTGGGAACTGCTGACCTCAGTAGCAGAAGACTTGTTCAACAGGTGGGGTCATCCAGAGTTGGACCTTTATGCGTCCCCACACAATGCAAATCTGCTACTTTTCTGCTCACTTGTTCCAGGACCTGGAGTTTTCTGGTGACACGCATTGTCCCTCTCTTGGAAGGAGTTTGGTACTAATTCTCGACGTTGAATTGCCCGACATTCAGTATCCCTACCCCTTAATCCCAAGCTGTGTTTTGCCTGACAATCATATTTCCCGATACAAAGAATCCTGACATAGCGCATATTTACAGGTCACTTGTCTTACCATTTGCATCGGGAACACGATCTTCACTCTGCATTTCCCAGCCGCTGATCATCACAGGAGCCTCATCGAGGGTTAAGAGGGCATTTGCCACCAGAATGATGCCCCTTTCACTGTCTTCTTTTACGCATCTGAGACAGTATCTGTATCTTTCCTGTTTTAGTAGTTTGTAACAGTCTTTCTCCAAAAGCTAATTGTCACAGAGAAGGTCAGAGTGAGATTAAGGTATTTAAGGATAAAAAAGAGGGTGGAATTGGATGCTGTGCAATTTTAATATTAGGATTGTGAAAAAACAGTTAAATATATAGGAGTGATTTTCAATTGATGTGAGAGCATTGCAGGAGAGATATACAGCAGCGCCTGTGTCAACAATCTTTCTTTAAGACATATAGTCTGTTCTAGGGATAGCCAGAGTGGTAAATATATTTCCTGCTCTTCCCATTGGGTCTCCCTTCACCGAAAGTACTTGGATCCATGAAGTGCTAAATAATAAGAATAGAAATTGGATAGTATAAGACCTTCATATGTGATAGGAAATGTTAATGCTCTCCTAACAGCACCATCTTTCCAGAGAAAAGAAGAAAGTAAAGAGCAGAGCTGTTGGAACCTTTGTAATCATTTTTTTGTATATTTGCCCTGGTGACTGTGATGTGATTATGTTTAAGTGACAAGAAGTAGAAAACCTCCAGTGTGGGAGGGGGCAAAGTTTACCTTGCAAAACTTAAGCTTCATGGTGCATGCAAAATGTGCTTATTTAGTTGAGCCCTAGTCGGGATTGCGTGCTTTAGGAATTAATACTGTCGGGCATTGGCATTGTCAGTATTGTGGTGTCAGGAAAATTAATGTCGGGCTATCAGTTGACAGGAATTAGTACGGATCCCCATGAAAGGGGATTTACACCTTTCCTCCTTCCCTCTAATCCAGAGGGTGTTAATCAAACTCCAGATGGAAGGAGCAACTCTAATACTCATTGCTTCCCTTTGGCCTCATCAGATCTGGTTTTTCTTACTGCAACAATTGGCAGTGGAACCACCAATACTTCTGCCTCTGTGCAAGCGCTTGCTGTCACAGGAACAGGGAACCCTGGTCCATCCAGACCTCAGGTCACTCCATCTCCATGCATGGCTCCTGAAGACATAGCCATTGCTAGGTTTGGGGTGTCCCAAAAGGTGGCTGATGATCTGGTGGCTGCCAGAAAACCTTCCTCCAGATCCACTTATTCCATGAAGTGCCAACGGTTTGCTTTGTAGGCTACTTCTCATCAACTGGATCCCTTTACCTGTCCAGCAAATCAGGTTTTAAAGTATTTGCTGTCATTGTCATATGCAGGATTGACAGTACTCATCTATTAAAGTGCACTTGGCTGCCAATTTAGCTTTTCATGTGCCTGCTTGCTCAGCTGGAGGTGGCATGTACATTCTTGAGAGGCATGCTGCACTTGAAGCCAACTAGCCACAATCCAGTCCTGGCTTGGGACCTGAAATTTGTGTTTCAAAGCTTACCTTGGCTCCTTTTAAGCCAGTCATGACTTGTGGCCTATGCTTCCTTTCTTGGTAAGCTTTATTTTTAGTTGCTATTACTTCTGCTTGAAGGATTTCAGAGCTTCAGGCTCTAATGGGTGTGCTTTCTTATTTGATTTTCCACAAAGACAGGTTTTTTTTTTTACGTACCAGCCCTAAGTTTCTTCCTGAGGTGGTGTCTGAGTTTACTTTAAATCAAACTATCCACCTACCAGTATATTTTCCTGAGCATGCCAATCCAGGGGAAGCAATGTGCCATACTTTAGATATACACGGAATAGTCAGGTACTATATGTACCGTACAAAGGAGTGCAGGAAGTTCTCACAGCTTTTTGTTTCCTTTGTCCCTGGGAAAGAGGGTGTACCCATTTCTAAACAGTGTCTGTTTTGGCCAGCTGTATTACTTTTTGTTACAGGAAGTACAGTAAGGAACTTCTTGGTGTCATTCGTGATCATTCCACCAGAGGCATGGCTACCTCTGTTGCCTATTTTAAGAATGAGTCAGCTGCAGAGATTTGTGCTGCTGTAACCTGGAGTACTGTTCACACCTTCACTAAACACTACAGTCTGGACATTGCCTCTCAGAAAAGGGAAGGCTTTGGCCAAGCTGTACCTCAGGGCCTTCTTTCATAGACTCATAGGCTCTAGACACCCAGATTGTTTTATTGCTAGCACTTCTTGGTATTCATTTCACAGGTGTGGCCTGATGAAATAGATATCCTCAAAGACGACAGAACAGTTAGTTACGTACTTACCCTAACAGTAGATCTTCAAGAAAATCTCTTTCATCAGGCCATGCCATCCCACCCTCTGTCCCCCTCAGACACAGAGCTCTAAAACTCCTGTGTCTTTCTCCAGGACAGTCTACCTGCTGTTTCCAACCTCGCCTGGTAGCTGGAATCATAAGCTTTCTTCTGGTTCCCTAGAGGTAAGTCCTCTGAGTATGATCTCCAGCGGAGAGCTGAGGAGGAAGGGGGCTGCTCATGTTTATATGGGAAGTGCCGACATATGACGTCATCATGGGTGGCCCCTAGTAGACTGCTTGTAAAAAGTTTCCATGTGGTCCTAGTGCCTGGTGGCTGTAGTTCCATAGGTGTGATTCCACAAAAGGCAAGTGCGCTCTGAAACTGGGCCAAGGGTGCTTGTGATAGGTGCCTAACCAGTACATGATATAGGAAGAAAATACAAGCACTCCCAAAGAGTAATCCTGAGTAGAAATTTAACAAAATCAAATATGAGTCAATATGAAAATGCAAACTGGCAGCCCCAGCGCATCGACCATTAGGTCTTCCTCAGGGGGCGTGTCTAGATGGTGTAACAGACTTCTCATTTAAACATCCTTGTTTAAAGTCACAGTACACAAACAAAAAGGTGCTCATAATGAATAACATGATTTACAAATACAACAGAGAAATGATAAAGTCTGTGAGACAGAGAGAGAGAGCTAGTGTTGCATATAAAATGGTAGGTCTATAATATCAGGCACAGGGGGTCTTTAATGCAGAACTTGGGTATTTTCTTATTTCATCATTTACAACCACTGTTAACTTCCCTTAAATCCCATCTTAGAAATACCATCAGCTTTTACAGGGATTTGTATGGGATGCTAGATTCATATGTCTAACAACAGATGTGTCTAGTTTATATACCAGTATACCCCACAATAAAGGGTTGGAGACTGTAGAAGTTTTCCTCATCCTAATTGCATACTCTGAATAAGTTCCATCTTGTTTTATCCTGGAGGGTTTGGAATTTGCACTAAACAGAATTATTTTCATGTCTGACAAACGGTTTTACCTTCAGGAATGTGGGACAACAATGGGGGCTTCATTTGCCTCATTTTATGCAAACCTATATATGGGGTATTGGGAAGAGATCTATATTCGCAGTATAGCACATAATCCTTTCCATAAGAAGGTGGTTCACTGGATGTGCTATATTGACAACATTGTTTGTATCTGGGATGGTAGCATGGAGGAAACACAACAGTTCTTACAGTACTTGAATAATACTTTCAATCTAAGATTTACTTCTGTAATTGACCCTGTATCCATTAATTTCCTTGATGTTACACTCCATGGAGTCTCAGGATAAGCAGTGTCTACAAGTAGCTGCAGAAAGGAAGCAGCGGCAAATACCATCCTGCACTATGACAGTGCTCATAGCAAGAGACTGATGAATTCTATTCTATCCCACATTCCCAATTCATGAGAATTGAGCAAAATTGCACAGATGAACACACCTTTGAAAATCAGTCGGGGAACTAACAGAAAGGCTTCTAAGGAGAGGCTACACATTAACTGTATTCGAACAAGCACTATCTAAAGTCAAAGATATAAACAGAGAAATGTTATTGGTCCCCAAACAGATGGACGAGCAAGAAAACATAGAAACATAGACTTTGACGGCAGATAAGGACCCCTTGGTCCATCTAGTCTGCCCATTTCCCTACCTACGGGATAGGCCGCAGGTACCATGGTACTGGATTTTAGCCCAGTAGCTGGTCAGGTAGGGAGCTTAATATACAAATGTTTGCTAATCTTACACGCAGACCCCACTTTAGGTCAATGTTTCGGCCCCACACCCACAGTAATATACAGAAAGGGAAAAAGCCTGGGTGACATTCTGACATCAAGACACTTTGTTAGAACAACATCACAGTGCCAAACAGGGCTCTCCTGGTTACCCTCATGACCACATAGATTCCATAAATGTGGCTTCTGCAACATATGTAGCTATGCATCTGAAGGGAATATCAACATGTACCCATTACAGTATGACATAAATATAAAAATGAGTTTCTAAATTGCAGAAGCATTTACAGAGTTTGGTGTTCCTGTGGACTGCAATACTTGGAACCAAGATCCAAGAGCACATCTGTGCTAGTTACAAAAACTATGATAATGTGATCGGCATGCATTTTGGATTTGCACACAACTCAAATTCAAAAGGATTACAGTTTACGGCCTTGGAACATGTACCTCCCCCACCCAGAGGTGGAGGCAGATTGAACAGTCTTTTAAAGAAGGAAAGAAGATTGATCTTCACTCTTAATGCCTTGAGTCCTCTATAGGTCCTCGGTCAGGCCACACTAGGAGTACTGTGTGCAGTACTGGTGTCCGTATCTGACGAAGTATATTAGGCTGCTAGAGGGGGTGCAGTGTAGGGTGACATAGATGATATGGGGGATGGAAGGCAAAACCTATGTGGACAGATTGAAGGATCTGAGTTTGTACGCCTCGGAGGAGAAGAGGGATAGGAGGAATATGATTGAAACGTTCAAGTACGTGAAGGAGATCAACAAATCTGGCACTGATAGGTTATTAAGGCTGAGGAAGGAACACGAGAGGCCACTTGCTAGGATTAGAAAGCGGCAGATTTAGGAGAGAGATGAGACATTATTTCATGGAAAGGGTGGTGTTGAAATGTAACACCCTACCAGAGGAGGTGATAGCATGCAGGATGGTGGGTAGTTTCAAAAGGGTATGGGAGAGGGCACGGGGGGGATGGAGCAGATGCAATCTAGGGGTGCTAGCTGTGCACTCGAGCGGACTTGATAGATCATGAGGCAGCGTCGTATGTTCGTATATGGCATTAATGAAGAACTAGATTATTCACCTTATCTTAAAAAAATATGCTATGCCTTAGCATGTGACGCTATACGCCCTCACTCCAAAACAATGTATGGTGTGCAGATTCCAATGTTGTCACTTGTTCTTATGTGGCCTCTGTATTAATTGACTTATTTAACCATGAAGAGTTTGCTTAGCTTTGGACTGGAGTGAGAGGTATTGCGTCAGGTTTAAATTAGAATGTTGATATGCTATTTAGGAACAAGACTTTTGCTTGAAGAATGTGTATTTAATGTCTCTCTTTTTCTTTTCCTTTTCTTTTCCCTACTTTTACAGCTATTCCAAATTAGATTCAGTGACTTTTCAGCCTCTACAGACATTATCAACTGGACTGGGATGTGAGATTGTGAAGTCATTAAGCAGAGTATAAGCTTAGCCTTTGCCCCAATCGCATCATCTCTTTCTTTTGTTTTCTGACTTTTTCATCTGGAATTTTGTAATATTATGTTCAGTCTATTCTCACTTTTGTGAAATGTAAGATATAGAGAACGGCCAAATTCTCTTGTATTTTTCTTCTGTCTTGTCTTTCCTTGAGGAATACTTTTACCCACCTGCTTAGTATACTAGTTACTTGCAACTAAATTCTATACTTTTATGAGATGGGACTTTTCTGTCTATATAAAAATGTAAAAACATAGAATCCGTTGGCAGATAAGGACCATATGGCCCACCTAGTCTGTCCATTTCCCTACTCACTGCTGCAGCCCCAGATCCTATTTGATCTGTAGCTGTCCTGCTTTGCACATCTCCAGGGTACCTTTATGTCTATCCCATGCACTCTTGACCCCCCTGTATTGTTTTTGCACCCACCACTTCTGCTGGAACATATAGATTTGATATTTAATTTTCTTTTTTGTATCCTACTTATGATCAGAGTAATACATGTAATGCATAAAGTTCCATTATCCAGTCCATCTCCTCCTTCCCTTTCCTGCCCCCCCCTTCCTTCCCACTTTCTGTCACCACCCAACCTACTCTCAACTTTGGTTTTATAGGCACTTGCCTCAGTAGGTGGCGTCAGTGTTTCTCTTCCCCATCAATGCTTATAATTGATTGGAATGAAATAGAGGAGATGGCACCCACAGGTTAGTTACCTGCAGTCTTGTGCTTGCCTAAATATTAATGATAATGGATTACATGTATTCTCTATCCAAGAAAGGAGAAAAATACTTACTTAAAAGCATAATAATAATATTTTGTATACAACACTAGCTCTCTCTCATAGACCTTATCATTTTTCTGTTTTATTTGTAAAACACGTTATTCATTATGAGCACCTTTTTGTTTGTGTACTGTGGCTTTAAACAAGGATGTTTAAATGAGAGGTATGTTACACCGTCTAGACACACCTCTTGAGAAAGATCTAACAGTCAAAGTGCTAAGGCTGCCAGTCAACGTTTTCATGTCGACTCCTCGTATTTGATTTAATTAAATTTCTACTCAGTAATACTCTTTGGGAGTGCTTGTATTTTATTCCGAGTTCCATAGGTGTGGCCTGATGAAAGAGATTCTCTAAAAGATCTACTGTTATGGTAAGTATGTAACTGTTCTTTTTTGAGCCAGGTGAAAAGGTCTTGCTACTGTTACCTACTACAGACCATAAACTGTTAATGAAGTGACAAGGGCCTTATGAAGTGCTTAGACGTGCTGGCATAGTTAACTATGCAACTGAGACCCCTGATAGGAAAAATCCATCAAGATATACCATGGTAACCTCCTGAAGAAATAGGTTAAAAAAACACCAAAAGCTGTTTTGTAAGTTTTCCCAGGAACTGCTGCAGAGGATATTGATATAGTTTATGATAGACTGGAACAAACTATAAATGCTGATGCTGTAAAGGCACATGTTTCCCTTAACCTATGAGCAAACCACAGAAATCTGTAACTTGGTAAAGGCATTTAACAGTACTTTTACCACAATGCCAGGCCAGGCAGAAGAGCTGAGCACGTAATAATGATAGAATGCTCACCCTATTATCACCAGTGGTGACTGTAAATAAACAAGCATTTGTCAATGCTGAATGTTGTCGCACTAGCATTAGCAGTGGGAGTGGCGTAGCTAGAGACGCATAGTGCTGTGATTTTGTGAATGTGTCTCAAAAGGTGATTTTGCATAGTGAACACGCCATTGTGCGCCACTGCTGCGGAAACACATTTTGGGCAGGCTGTGAAAAATGGCAGCTGGACTGTTGATAAGGAGACGTGCACAAATGCTAGTGGTGAAAATGTGGCATGAAAATATTGCAGATTGACGAAGTTACAAAGGGTGCGTG
This sequence comes from Neoceratodus forsteri, assembly GCA_016271365.2. Classification (NCBI taxonomy): domain Eukaryota; kingdom Metazoa; phylum Chordata; order Ceratodontiformes; family Ceratodontidae; genus Neoceratodus; species Neoceratodus forsteri. The sequence continues at coordinate 352,962,998 of CM057454.1, read as the reverse complement.
GAAACTGCTCAATGCACGCTTGCAACACAGTCATTGTATGGAGGTTCGGCACCAAATGTTCAACATAGGCATTTTAGGATCTCTGCTCATGAATAGTGTCACCCGTCATTTCCTCAAACTGTCCCAAAAACTGATTTCTCACAGCAGCTGTGCAATTTGTGCTGGACGTGCAAAAACACATTTCAGGCAGCTGGAGTGTTCATAAGGAGGTATGGAAAAAAGCCAATGATGAACAGCTGGAATGAAGTATTAGAAATTCAGAAAGTCATGAGCATGCATGCAAACTGTGCAACGCACACTCATAAAACACTAATTTTATTGACTTTCGTTCCCAAATTTTCAACATAGGCATTTTAGGGCATCTGCTAATGAACAGTGTCACTGTCATTTTCATCATGTGTGTCGAACACGGACTTTCCACAGCGACCACGTTATTCTGCGCCGGAACTGCGAAAACAGATTTTGGTCAGGATGTGAAAAATGACAGCTGTACTGTTCATTAGGAGGTGCAGAACAATGGCACTGTAGAAAATCTGGAGTGAGAATATTAGAAGTTTATGAACGTACGAGCGTACGTGCAAACTGCACAACACATGCTCTTAACACAGTCATTTTACAGAGCATTGTCACCAAATTTTCAACACAGGCATTTTAGGACCTCTGCTCATGAACAGTGTCACTGTCATTTTCGTAATGTGTCCTGAACACTGATTTCGCACAGCAAACACGCTATTATGCGCCAAAAGTGCGAAAACACATTTCAGCAAAGATGTGAAAAATGACAGCTGCACAGGTCACAAGAAGGTGTAGCAAAATGCCAAATTTGAGAATCTGGCATGAAAATATTGCGAATGCGCTAAGTTACAAGCGTACATTGCGCAGTTGCCGTGCACCTCGTAAAACATTCATTTTATGGAGTATTGTTACCAAATTTTCAACACAGGCAATTTAGGACCTCTGCTCATGAACTGTATCACTGTCATTTATGTAATGTGTCCCAAACACTGATTTCACACAGCAACCGTGCTATTCTGCGCCGGAAGTGCGAAAACACATTTTGGGCAGGATATGAAAAATGACAGCTGTACGGTTCACAAGAAGGTGTGGTAAAATGCCAATGTTGAGAATCTGGCATGAAAGTAGTGTGACTACGCTAACTTATGAGTGTGCGTTGCGCAGTTGCTACGCACACTGAAAAAGCTGTCTTTTTATTTTCCCCACCAAACTTGCAACATAGGCTTTTTGAGAGCCCCTCTCATGAACAGTTGCACTGTCATTTCATTACTCGGTCCCAAAGGTGATTCCGTGCAGTGACTGCAAAATCACCTTTCGGGACCGAATAACGCTTTGACAGTGCAAGAATTCATGAGAAGGGGTCCCAAAACCCCATGTTGAAAATTTAGGGGCCAAAATTCCCAAAAATGCCTGAGATATGCATTAAAGTTGAAAAACCTATTCATTCCATTATACAGCTTACCAGCATTTCCTCAGTTGCATGCGGCTTTGAAGAGTGCAGACGTGTTCCCGTCCACAGAAGATCATCGCGCCAGACTCGGAGGTAAGTATTGGGTGGGGAGGTGTGGGGAGGCAGGGTGCACAGTGGGTGGGTGTGGGTGGGAGAGAGGCATTGAGACTACGAGGGACCGTTTCATTTACAGGTAAAAAGGAAAAACATCGCGGGACAGTTTTCCTTTTGCTTGGGCATTTGGCACGCTGGGTGGGCTCCCAGCGTGCCACCTAACTATTTTGGGGGATGTCAGTAGCCGACAGGATTGGGCACCTTGCCCGGCACAACCGCAGAGGAAGTAATGCAGCGAAGTTGGGCACCCCGTCAGCAAAGAAAGAAAAAGCGGGAGGCGCAAGCCGAGGGATTAGGCACCACCCTCGGCATTCCAACAATTGGGGAGGTTTATGCCAGTGGGAGTGGCTCCCCACCGACTCACAAAGACAGCGGGGGTTTAACCCGACAGGGGATTGGGCACCCCTGAAGTTGGCAGACATTAGGCGGCCAACTCCTCGCTGACCATGCACATAATGGCGGCGAACATGGCAAGAAAAGGACCACTGCATCTGACAAGCTTTGCTCGGATTGCAGCGGACCTTTTCTTAGGTGTGCTCTCCCCATTATGTATGCATGGTGTGGCGCCGGCATGCAGGCTAATTGGGCAATGTGGGACGCACCTACTGGTGCATGCCCTGCATTTGCCGAACAGCGACCGCCTCTCCAAATCCCCACACTGTTGGAAGATGTTGGCTGCGCATGCGCGCCAACATAAAAAGGAGGTGCAAGAGTCTGCCTTGATTTTAGGAAACTTAAACAAATGCCCCAATTTAACGGTTATCCTATGCCCAGGATAGATGATTTGGTGGACAGACTGGGAAGTGCCAAGTGCATCAGTACCCTCGATCTCACCAAGGGTTACTGGCAGATTCCCCTAGCTAAAGAATCCAGAGACAAAACTGCATTTGCCACTCCTATTGGATTCTATCAGTTCACCGCCGTGCCATTTCGTTTACGTGGCACACCCGCTACATTCTATCGGTTCATGGATTTAATTTTAACTACTCATAGAGGTTATTGTGCTGCTTATCTGGATGATGTGGTGTACAGTCCAGACTGGAAAAGCCACCTGGAACACCTATAAGCAGTTATCCTATCTATCAAAAAGGAAGATCTGACCATTAATCCTACCAAATGTGCATTGGGCATGCAGGAAACCAGATATTTATATGTTTTGGGAAATATAGAAGTAAAAACAGAGATTTCAGGATAGAAGCTATAGCTAACAGTCCTGTCCCTAGAACAAAGAAACATGTCTGGTCATTTTTAGGGCTGGCTGTTTACTTTGTTTATTTATTTATTGAAATCTAGGATTAAACCTTTGAGCAGATGCTCTTTACATAGGTACCACATCAAAAGATAACACAGTCAGGAAACAGGAAACAATACAAGTAACAGGATTACGTTGCAAGTGTCTCCAGGCAGTCATTTATAGATATTACAAAGCAGGTAAATGGTACAAAAGAAGTAAACATATTTAACCTAGGGAATAATTTTATTTATTATTTTATTAAATTTTGGTAACCGGGTAGGCCCGTGGAGCCCCAAAGGTCCCTTTTTCAGGAGCGACCTGGAATTAGTTACATAAAGCATAGCATATACATTCAAGTTGTACAGTGCAGGACATATCATACAGGATTACAAAGACAGTATACAGTTTTCGCAGTAGAGAGAAGTTATTTACAGCAAGGTTACATATTTCAGCAATAGCAATCGAATGAAATTACAAGCATGAGAGAAAAGGGTGAATGGATTAGGGCATTAGCCTTTGCAGTAATCCACAGAACAGAATGCAAGTAAGCTAGCCTTTATGACAGGAGCAGAGACTGGAGTTTAGTAGGTGCTCATGTAGTCCTTTCCAGAATTTCACTAGGGAGGAAGCTTCCTGTAGGTGTCCAGGGAGCTTATTCCACAGTACGGGGGCTGCATGGACATAGGATTTGCTGCCAGCTGAGGAGCTGATCCTGGGCACTTCCAGGAGTTTTTTGCCTGAGGTGCGGAGGGATCTGCTGGACAGCTTCAGAGCTAGTAGCCCAGCTAGTCCTGCGGGAGGGTCATCATCGAGAAGCTTATTATGTTCTACTTAATAGGGGTACTGAAGTCTGTGGCTGAAGGAAGGCCAGTTGAGTGAGGCAAGGACATCACAATGGTGGGTCCTTGGGTGAGATTTTGTGGCAAATCGTGCTATTTTGTGATACAGGGTTTGCAGTCTACAATGGTCCTGTTTTGCCATGCCGTGTAGGATAGGAGCAGCATAGGTAAGGGTTGGGAGGAGGATACTCTTTGCGATCGCCAATCTAGTCTCTGGTATCATGTTAGCGCTTAGGTGGTAGAGCAGGCCAAATTTTTGGTGTATGTTTTTTGTTACTAGGTCCACGTATGGTTTTAGCGAGAGCCCCTGTTCTAACACAAGACCAAGATATCTGAAGTATTGGACCACCTCAATTGTGGAGCCAGATACAGTAACAAGTGGGAGAAGATAAGCCCAGTCAGGACCCAGGGATCTAGATCCAAACAGGAGTGCTTTTGTTTTTTTGGGGTTTAGAACCAGACAATTTTCTATTAGCCAAGCTTTAACCTTGGCAAAAACCACGGAGCTGCTCCCACATTGGTAGCTGAGGTTGTTGATGAACAGAGACAACAGGAGTGGAACCAAAATAAAACCTTGCAGAACCCCCTCATTTATGGGGGAGCGGCCAGACAGGTAGTTGCAGATCCAGTTCAGGGAGTGTTGGTCAAGTCCAGACTTACTCAGCTTTGTTAGCAGAAGGGGGTATCTACCAGGTCAAAGGCCTTAGTCAGGTCAATAAAGACTGCCGCTGTAGGGGTGCCTTTGTCCAGAGCAGCGAGGACATCAGAGGTGAACCTGATGAGCACAGTGTCGGTCCCGTGCTTTTGTCTGAAACCATGTTGGGTGGGGGCTAGGAGTTGGTTTGCTTCCAGGTAGTCCCTAAGTTGGCAGTACACTAGCCACTCTTGGATTTTTGCTAGGGAGCAGAGGAGAGAAATTGGCCTATAGTTACCTATTGTTTCCCTAGGTCCTCCCTTGTGGACTGGTACCACGTTGGGCCTGCTTCCATATTTTGGGGATAGTTCCGTCCAGCAGGGATCTGTTTCTAAGCCAGGTGACAAGTAGTGCAATAGCAGGGGCAGCAGCCTTGAGCAGTCAAGGGTCCAGTCCATCTGGTCCCGCTGACCCAGTGGATTTTAAGGATAGTAGGAGAGGCAGCACTTCTTTGATGCACACTGTCCTTAGGTGAAAGTGAGGGGTTAGAGGATCCTTCATTTCAGTATCCGCAAGGCCCTGCTTATGGTGCGATGGGTTAGATCTATGTGTGCCCAGGTCGGTGAAAAAACTATTGAAGGCAGCAGCTGCCTCGCCACATTCTGTTAAGGTTTGACCATTATAGATTATGTTGCCCTGGGGTGATTTGTTTGGGCCTTTTATCAGGTCATTGATACAAGACCATAAGGACTTTGGGTCTGTCAAGTTTTGCTGTTGGAGGGTTTTGATGTACTCCCTCTTTGCAGTTTTTGTGGCCTTCTTACATTGGTTCCTCAGTGACCTATAGACAGCTAGGTCTTCTGAGAGGGTGGAGCACCTGTACTTTTTCCAGGCCTTGTCTCTGCCTTTCATTAGGGAATTCAGCTCCCACATGATCCATCTGTGGCATTGACCTTTTGTGCGTCTTCTCCTTAGAGGAGCATGGAGATTAGCCACAGCAGAGAATGTGTGCTGGAAGAATTGTGCAGCTTCATCAACACTGTCTACCAGTTTGATTGGTGTCCAGTTAGCATTTCCCAGACAGCTCTGGAAGGCCTCAGCAGAGAAGCTGGATAAGTCCCTAGCTACAATGAGCCTGGGGGGAATCCTAGCAGGCCTGTTTTTCCAAATGCAGAAAGTGGGTGAATGGTCACTCAGGGCATCTGACATCATGCCAGCCGCTTGGATATTTGCAGGATTTGAGGCTAGAATCCGGTCTAGGGTGGAGTGGTTCCCGTTCTTTGTATTTTGCCTGGTGATTTCAGTGATGACCTGAGTCATGTTGATTTCAAGGGGTGAGGCCCTGTGCGCATGCTCAGTGGTAGTTTCCCATCTTAGGTTGAAGTCCCCCAGGATAAGTAGCTCCATTGGAGTAGTCCCTGTTAAGGTACTTGTTAAGTCCTGAAGCGCAGAGTGGGGAACATTGGGAGGGTTATATATGCAGCCTATTGTTGGGTATTTTGCATGGCCCAGGACAACTCTGATGAATATTGATTCGATGCCTAAGGACTTAGGCAGGTGGAGAGTGGACAGGGAAGCCTCTAGTGAGGAACTTGCATAGATGAGGACCCCCCTCCTTTTTTTCCCTCTCTGTCCTTTCTGAAGGTGTCATCATTGGCTAACTCCACTTCATGTGCGAGGATGTGAGGCTTCAGCCAGGTTTCAGAGATGGCAAGCACATCTGGCTTGTACATGTCTACCTAGGACTGTACCTCATGCAGCTTAGGTCGCAGGCTGCAGACATTCATATGTGCAACTCTCAGGCCCTTAGTGTTGATCCAGATTGGGTCACTAGGGAACCCTAAGTAGAGTTGGTAACTTGGGGTCCAGGATTGGGTTGGACGTCACCAGAGCAAATTATCAGTGTTAAAGCAATCAAGCTGAGGACTCTAGGTCCAGCGAGGGGTGCTAATTTCATTCACTTATCACCTATTCCTGTGAAGATGAGGTAGCATGCTACCTTGTGAGTAAGCCCATGCAACACTATCAGGGTTTCCATTGTAGGTGTTGCAGAATAAATGAAACAATAAGACAGGAACTTTCACTGGTAACAAAGGAAAGCATGACATAGTATTAGGTAGGCGTTATACAATGTATGCCAGTATCAGTAGATTACAATACTACTACAAACAATTATGTATAGCAAGAAGCCTGGGGCGAGGAGGTGATAGTCAACCCGAGGCATGGATAAGGGGGAGGCAAGGAGGCAGAAAAGGAGAGGTAGGAGAAGAAAGGCTCAAGAGCGAGGAAGGAGGCCAGCCCGATTGCGCTGAGGGTTGAGGCACTGGCTGCCACACCTCGCGCCACGCCGGCTACCCGGGTTCGGGAACGAGCCTGGACCGCCAGGGGTCGGCAGGGGAGAGAGAGGATCGAGCATCTGGAGGACTGCTCTCCTCTCTCAGGGAGGGATCAAGGGGTAGCCCAGCACAGCAGTGGCCCCCGGTGGAGACCGGCGGCACTGTGGCGTACAGGGGCTCACAAACAGGGAAGACGCTGGGCGGCTGCCTTCCGGACGTGAGTGGGAGCAGCCACGTCGCGGGCTGACAGCATTGCACGTCCTACATCTGGGGCATAAACTACGTAAAAGGCCCCCTCCAGCCCGGATAGGCGACGGCCATCCCAGTGCTGAACTGCCACATGCCCAACACTGGAACCCTGCCCCTGCCCTTTCAAACTCCTCGGGTCCTTCTTCCTCCTTGGGCTTGGGAAATGCCCTTGAAGATGAACAGGGTTCTACGTGGGTAGAGTGGCATAGGCGAGTGGATAGGCCCAAGAGAGTTCCGGTGTCTGGGGAGATAAACAGACTTGGGGAAAAAAAAAAAGAGCGAGGAAGGTAGGAGTCCATGTGGCCTAGGTAAAGAGAAGAAGTGAACAATCAGAAGGAGGAGGAGGAGGAGGAAGAGTTGAGTGCATTGAGGAAAGGGGGCAAGGGGCAGAATAGGCTAGGGAAGAGGGGAAGGGGGAGAAATGAAAGGTGAGGCATTAGCGAAATGTGCGATTAAGTGCTATAATAGTCAGGTAGAGACAACTGGGGATAGAAGTGGCTGACTAAAGGTCCAATGTGGAACAGAGCAGAGGAACCTAATGTTAGCAGCTGCAGGTGGCCAAGGACACAAGATATTGCTGAAGCCTAAGCTTATAAGAGCCCATCGTAGTTGCATTGGATATATCAGACTGAAGAGAGCTGAACCAGAGAGAAGCTCTGTAGGCAAATGCTCATTGACGAAGGGAGGTGCGGCACCGAGGAGTACGGAAATCTGGGTGCCAGAACTTCTGGTACTACATGGTTTTAAACATGGAGCAAGTAGGTTTAAAACTCCAGGGGGCATCATTCCAAGGCTGACTTTTTTAGCAAGCAGGCATGTTTGAAATCAAAGTCTGCTGCTGAACTGCAGCCAGTTAGTCTGGACATATAGATCGCATGTGTGAGTCAGACACCCAGCACTGGTGAGAAGGCAGCATGTCTTGTTTAAGGGCGTTTTGATGTGGCGGAGGGCCATATCTGTGGCTGATCCATAGATTATGAGGCCATAAGCAGCAAGAGAGATGACAGAGCTATGCCATCCGCCAACAGAGCTGCTGGAGCCCTCCCATTGAGACTGCAGCACTCTGAAAATCCAAGGGGCCATCCACCCACAGAGCTGCTGGAGCCCTCCCATTGAGACTGCAGCACTCTGAAAATCCAAGGGCCCATCCACCCATGGAGCTGCTGGAGCCCTCCCATTGAGACTGCAGGTATGGACGACCACCGTGACTAACACGCCAGGCTGCTGCCTGAATTTCAAATTTGGCACCTTTTTTCGAGCGTCCCTCTACCCGTGTAAAAGCCCATCTCTTCTGGAAGAAACATACCTCTAGGGCATATCTGAGCTTGTTTATTGCTCTTTAGAGCTTCCATCACAGTAGCTTGATTAATTTACACCGCTACTCTGTGCTTTTTGTATTAATTCTACTTGCGAGATGGAGAGGCTCACTCTTGGTTTAAACTGCTAGCTACACTGCACTCGAGACTCCTGAACAACATGAATATTTAGGTCTCTAGTTAAGATCTGTTAAAAAAATCAGTTACAGCCTGGCTCACTCCCTGAGCAATACTCTGATTCTTGGAGCTACAACTTTATTGAACAAATAATAATTCGGGTCTGCTACCTGCCCTTGCTGCTCCTGATTCCAAACGGAGCTTGCCCTGCAGTTACTAGTGACGCTGCTTCCGCCCGCCCCAATACCCTCCCACCCTTTTCTGTGTGTACTTATATAGGGTTTGGATTTCACGTGATCTGAATCTTTTTTTGCTATCTACCTACATTTCCACTAGCAAGTTATACTACTTCATCACAAGGTGGTGTCACTCCTTACTGTTTATTTCTAGTCCCTTTGTTTGTATTTCCTGCAATAGGTCCAATTGCTGCCTATTGCTTTATCTTCCTCCGCTCTAAAAATCTTAGTTTTATCCATTCTTAACCTCAGCTTCTCTTCCAAGTGTCCCTTCTTTACCCTGCATTGTCTCTTCTACCTATCCTTTCTATCTAACCTTGTCCTACCCTCCCCCCTTTTCTGGAGACTGTCCTATTCACCATTACTCTTGCTCCCTTCCCTACCCCTGTCTTCCTCCCCTTTCTGCCTACTCCCACTTCTCATTAGGTGACATCTCTTTTTCCCTTACAACATAAGGACCAAGCATGCTCTGTTTTGCCTAGTTTCCTTGCTTAACGCATTACTTGCCCTCAGCTATCTATCACTTCTCTCGTGCACCCCCACCCCCTGTCGGGTGCATATTACAATGACTTCACATACTCTAACCTGCTGGCTGTGCGTACCCCCACAACTACCCCACCTGAGTTCCTTAGCCTTAAACTCCTGAGGTCACTCTTGACATACTTCGTTAAGAAGAAGCTTACCTCTACAGCAACTGTCTCCTGTGCCATTGCACTTGCCATAATTTGGATTACAACATTATCCTTTACTCTTGCCGGGGATATAGAATCCAACCCGGGTCCTCAAGCCAATCTTCCCCAGAATCAGCCCAGTACTACCCATCAGTTACCTCAGGCCTCAGGCTTGATCATTGCCCACATTAACATCCGCAGTCTTATGACCAGTCTCTCTGAACTTGAAGCATGGGCCCAAGTTAATAATCCGGATGTCCTTGTGCTATCAGAGACCTAGTAGAAGCCTTCCATCTCTGACCCAAACTGTGCGCTACCAGGCTATTCCATGCACCGTGTCGACCATCCCTCTACCAAAAGAGGGGGTGGACTAGCTCTGTATTACAAGACTCACCTGGATGTCATTCTACATCCTACCCCTCCTCTTATCAACTTTGAGGCCTTACATGCACTATTACTTCTCGGCGGAGCCAAGAAACTACACATATTTGGAGTGTATATACCCCCACGCACTAGTAAGTCTGGCCTTGAGGAAATCATAGGGCTTATCCCTGGCTTGACCAAAAATCACGAGGTTGTTTGTCTAGGTGATTTTAACCTTGACTGGCTTGGGCCGTACTCTCCCTCCCTTGTCTCCACCATTGGCAAGGCCAACTTCTCCCAACTCATCTCTTCCCCCACTCGGGTACCACCGAATGACCACAGCCGTACTATGATTGACTGAATTCTAACCAATAGGATGGATTGCTATTCCACTGCCGGGGTTCTACCTGACTCAATAAGTGACCACTGTCCAGTCTTCTGTGTGCGTAATGTCTCCCCTTTCTCAAATCCTCACAAGGTTCTATAATTTGCTAACTTTGCCCTACTTAACACTACTGAGTTCTTATGGGATCTAAAACATACTGACTGGTCTCCCCTATTTACCACTAACATCATCAACCTTGCTACTGACTTCTCTAATACGACCTTACTTACCCTACAGCGTAAGCACATACCACACTCTACATGCAGGATCAGAGAGCAGGTTACCAAATGGTTGAAACGTCCTCTCCTGCGACTGCTCAAACAACGTGACAAGCTGTGGTCTAAATGGAAGTCCTCCTCCGGTTTGGTTGACCTTGCTCAATACCGGGCTCTGCAAAATACCTGTAAATGATCAATCCAGGCTGCAAAGAGTGATTACTACCACAGACTTCTTCAGTCATCAGCTGCTGACCCCTGGAAATACTGGATTCAGATTAATGAAATATTAGAGAACACTAAGCCGTTGACCCCCAAAGACTTGTTGCTAGTTGACTCCAACCCTAGGACCATTGCTAATGCTTTCACCTTCTTTTCACCGATGTTCCTAACTGCTCCCAGGCACCCTTCCATGGATCCCACTGCCCTTCCTCTTCTTCTTCATATACCCCTCCCACATTTGAGCTTTCTCCCATCTCTCGCCCGGACGTTCTTAGGTTGCTGAGGTTCATTCCTGTTCATGGTAGCGCAGGACTAGACAGCACTGAACCCAGGATCCTCTGACTTGGTGCCTCTCACCTTGCTACTCCTGTAACTTGACTTTTTAAACTATCCAACAGTACTGCAATGGTGCCTTTGGCCTGGAAGTCTGCCAAGGTAATTCCTGTATTCAAGAAGGGTGACCCTAAAATTTTGTCTATCACCTGATTGCTCTTCTACCAGCTCTTAGCAAGTCACTGGAAAAACTCATTCACCGTCAGATCTCCACCCATCTACTAAAATTCGATCTCCAGTCTCCAGCTCAACACGGCTTTAGGCCTGGTCACAGTACCACAACTGCTCTAACCCAATTCACTAGAGATGTTAAGCCTGGTATGAACAAAGGGCTACTTACTGGTGTAGTGTTTATAGATCTTACCAAAGCTTTTGACCTGATTAATCATCTTCTACTTGTGCACAAACTACATTCTCTAGGTGCCTGTGGTTCCACCACATCTTGGATCAGTAGTTACCTTTCAAACCATACCCAATCCGCCTTCTTCAACAAAGTACTATCATCTTCAGCTCCCATCTTCTGCGGCATCCCACAAGGATCCATCCTAGGGCCCTTGCTCTTTTCCATTTTTGTCAATGATTGTCCCACTGTCTTTACACACTGTCACTCCATCATGTATGCAGATGACCTGGTGCTCTACTCAACTGCTCGGTCACTGGATGACAACAATACAGACCTGTCATCTGCATTTCAAATGATTCAAGCCTGGCTCCTAAATAATGGCTTAATCCTTAATCTGCCTAAGACCCAGGCTATGTTCTTTGGGTCGGCTAGAAAAGTCCTTACTGTGACACCCAAGTTTTGTGTGCGCAGCTGTGATGGCTCTACCATCCAGTCCACTGACTGTTTTAAATACTTGGGTGTGACGCTTGATCCCACTCTTGACTTCTCATCACATATAAACGAGATATGCAAATCTGTAAACATCAAGATAGGTGCTGCTTATCGAGTGTGTCACTCCCTTACTCCTGACGCCAGGATCTCAGTGGCTAGAGGTGTCCTGCTCCCTAGGCTGCAATATGCCGTCCCTATTTTATCCCACTCTAACGCTGGACTTCTTCGTAAATAGGATACTACCTACAACAACATATGCAGATTTGCCCTATCAGCCCCCAGACTCACTCACCACTGTCTTCTGTATGCCAGCCTTCAAAGGTTGTTCCCCTCTACCTTGCGCACATACTCTCTGGGTTGCTTCATTGACTCTATGGCAAGACTCCACTGTCCCAAAAGCATTGGGACAATGCTCATCCCGGTGCCTCACTCCCACCTGCTGACATCATCAATCTCCTCCCTGCTGTCTGTCCCACGCTGCTCTACAAAAATGGGTGAGCATGCCTTCACCCACTTCGCCCCTAAACTCTGGAACTCTCTCCCTCCCTGTCTGAAGTGTCCCCAATCTCACTTCTCCTTCAAATCTGCACTTTTTTCACACCTAAAAGCACTTGATTCCTGTGAATGTAACTAACCCTCTTGCCTCCTCCCTTTATATCTAGTATCTAGTTTCACTGATTCTCTGAAATACTGAATGTTTGTAGCCTAATGTCATCACCAATTGTCTGTACCATATACTGTACTGTACTGCATTATTTGTACTCTATCTCTGTACCTAAATGTCAACTGTGTATTGTGCCCTCTTTTGGGTCGTGCTTGAAAATAGGCTGGGTTTTTGCCTAACGCACCTACCCGATCAACAAAAGCTAAATAAATAAATGTATAGCCATGTTTAATGCTTCCAAGGTCAAATTGTGTTTATGCTTATATAACATCCCAATGCACATATTAATTGCTTTAGCAACGTTGTCTATATGCAGGGAGTAGGTCAGTGAGGAGTTGATAGTTACACCCAGGTATTTAAAATGCTGTACAAGTTTCAAGAGGGAGCTCACACTATTAGTGATAGTGAGAGGGAAGGCCTTATGTTTGCTTTAGGGGTTGGAAAACAACATGATCTTCATCTTTTTGTAATTCATTATGAGCTTATGGTCCCAGAACCATTTCTCAGCAGTTGCAAAACCAAGTTGTAGCTGGTCTTCAGGAAGTTTGGCATGAGAGTTGCTAGTAAAGATCACAGCGTCATCGGCATATAGGAGGATATGGCCATGACAGGAATCTGGGAGCTTATTAAGGAAAATACTAAATAGGAGTGGCCCCACAATAGAGCTTTGTGGGACTCCTGAACTAACTGGATGCCTATCTGAATGGACATCTCCAATTTTTACCTGTTGAGAATGGTTGCTGAGGTAGCTAGAAAATCATTTAGTAGTGTCTGTGGAGAGGCCAATGCCGGTTAGTTGGTCAATTAGGAGATCATGATTTACAGTAGCAAAGGTCTTGGTTAAGTTGATGAATGTCACACCAACAAGAAGACCTTGGTCCAGGGAGTTATGGATATATCCTGTGAATTCCAAAAGTGCTGTGATGGCACTGTGCCATGTCTGAAGCCATGATGTTGGGCACATTGCAACTGATACTTTTCCCAAATACTGTACAAGCTGATCCACCACTATCTGCTGTAGGGCTTTTGAAAGCGGAGGAAGAATGGAAATGGGGTGATAGTTCCTGTGCAGTGCCCGATTCCCACTCTTATGCACAGGGTCACCATTGTGTAAAGCTAAGCAAAAGGTAGAAGATCTTGGTAATAGGTGATAGAATTTCCTCCAGTGTAAGGCTGATGAATTTGAGATCAAGACTATCCCCATTATATCTTGATTTACGGTCCAACTTCACCCTCTCTGAGACTGTCTGGAAGTAAAATGATGGGTGGCTAGGGGGTAGATCAGTAACCACATGGACATCACATGCTGGGGTATTGCTGAAGTAGTCTGGGGGAGAACATTGCTCAGATCAGAGGACACTTTTTAAAAGTATCAGCAATGACTTTTGGGTCCAGGAAAGGGGGTACCATCTATAGTAAGCATGTTGGGAGCAGATTTAGGGTCTTTCCCAGTGATATCCTTAATATTTTTCCAGAAAGGCCTGCAATTATTCCAAGATTTAGAAAGGGCATCTTTGTAATATTGACTCTTAACAGTGTGAATTGCTCTAGTGAATATGTTTCTTGTTTTTTTTTGTAGCTTTGGATGTCAAAATGTGTACCCATGGCCCGTGCCTTATGCCAGAGATGGTCCCTTAAGTTCATGAGCTCGATAAGGTCAGGTGTAACCCATGGATTGCAATTTCCTTTGATTTTTCTCTTTTTTGGTGGGGGGGCATGCTTGTCACAAATAGAATTGAAATGGCTAATGAAGAGATCAAGTGCTGTGTCAATGTCCTTAGCCGCGTAAAGTTTTGACCAGTCATGGTGTCGAAGGTCATCTTTCAGTTGTTCAAGGTGTACATTGATAAAGACCTGATTTGTAATAGTTTTAGCAGGGGATTTGCAAAATTTATTAGACCAACAGCACTTGATGGGGGAGCGGTCACTTATACTGTCCAGGAGGACAGTGGTATCCGAGATATGCTCAGGACAGTTAAATAGCACCCAGTCTAGCAAGGTACTTGCCCCAGTATGATAGTTTACCCTTGTAGGGGCCTCAACAAGTTGTGAGAAGTGAATGGCTGATAAAGCATCCTTTTGTGAAGAGGCGTCCAGGGAGAGCCAGTTGACATTAAAGCCCCCTAGCATTATTATTTCAGAGTGCAGGCTCATGCTGCTTATTCCGCGCAATAATGAATCAAATCCAGATACAGTATGCTTTGGGGGATATAAACTGAAAGCACAGTATGCACTTTATTATGGACGCCTAGAAGCAGTTTGATAGCAAGCATTTGAGTAAGGTCATCGCTGTTAGGTAAGGGGATGATGAGACCCTGAAAGGTGTCCTTTATATAAATAGCACAACCGCTACCACATTTAGAAAGTCAGTCTTGTCTGAAGACATTATAGCCAAGTAACAAAATTGCAGTGTCGGGTATCTTCAGGGAGAGCCATGTTTCAACAACAGAGATGACGTCAGGATTATGCTGAATGACCTGTACTTGTAGACTGTCTAGTTTAGGTAGAAGGCTGAAGATATTTATAGACATCAGTGTAAGCATCCCCATGTTTTTTAAAGGGGTGCATGGGTTTTGGGGTGGACCAGGGTTGGGATGTATATTGCCTGAAAGCAGTAGTAACAGTATTGTTATTCTTCTGATATTGTCCTTGAAATGTTTATTGGTGAAGATTTGTTTCCTACTGTGGATAAAGTGTGGCTTGTAGGTACCTAGCTGGAATGAAAATTCAGGAATGAATACCGGGGGTTGCTAGTTTGGTTGGTAAGAAACCGCCAGGTTCCTGATTGGAGTGGGTAAGCTCCCAAGGGTTTTCAGGCCTCCAGTTTTCCAGTTAAGTAGGAGGTTATGGTGCCATGAACATTAAATGAGTCTGTCAGGATAGTCAGGGGAACCGGTGTGGTCAGATTACCAGGAAGGACTCCTGTGAGGGTGAGCAGCACTAGCAGTATAGTGCCCTGAAGGGGCAGAAAAGCTAAATAGCTTACTATCGAAGATTCATTCCCAACTTTGCGCAGTTAGCTACCCCCTCACTGAACTCACGAAGAAACGGTGGCCAAATAATTTGAAATGGACCCCAGAGTTTGATTAGGTTATTTGGGTCATCAAGGCTGCATTCTGTTCAGTCCCTGTTTTAAGAAGCCCAGACTTTGAGAAACAATTTATGTTACAGACAGATGCATCAGAGGTAGACCTAGGTGCAGTCTTGAGTCAGAATATAGAGGGGAAGGAACATCCCATTTTATATATCAGTAGGAAATTGCACGACAGAGAGAAAAGGTACTCCACCATTGAAACGATATGCCTTGTGGCAAAGTGGGCCATGGAGTCCTTTAACTTTTATTTGTTCGGAGCTGACTTTGTACTTACAACTCATCATAATCCTCTTTCTTGGATTAATCAAATGAAGGCTAACATTCCACAATTATAAGATGGTACCTGGCACTACAGCCATTTAAATTCAAAGTGATGCACATATCTGGAAAAGAGAATGTCAGTGCTGATTTTCTGTCAAGATATGGATCAGGAATTGAGAATTCTGAAAGGTTAAACAAATGATTGGATTGGAACTTAACTGTTTACTGTACTGGTTGTTGTGGAAAAAGGGGTACAGCATATGCACAGAACTGTAAAGGTTAAAATGTAATGTTAGAAGAGAATTAAAAGAAAGTTTTGGAAACCTGTTTTTTAAAAACAGGTTCCCTCTTAAAGAAGAGTTTATGTGACAGGGTTGAATAAGATCCTGTCCCATTTTCTTTTAATGCAGAAAGAGTTAAAAGCAAAGACCGGTTCTGTCCTCTCCTTTTCTGTCTCATCTGTCTGATTGCACAATCAAATTTTCTTGTGAGACCTAGGAACCGATCTTTCTGAAAGTCTCATGATTATCCCCCTCCTGCTGTCTCCCTGTAGTCACTTGCTGTTTCTTGACATTTCTTCCCCCTTACTTGTCGGTGGTTATAAAAATATATGTGAATCTTTGTGTGAAACTGGGATCCCTTGGTTTGAAAATGTATATAGTTACATTGCTACTTGAAACTCAGGGGGTTAGCCTTGAGATACAGTTCAACTTTCGCAAGCTCATTTGCAGAGTTGTCAACAGGAGATTAGTTCTGGGATACAATGTTCTATTTTGTTGCACCTGCAAGGAAAGAAACTGAAAAAGTTCTGAATATATTTTGTGAGAAACAGGATGGCTCTTAATGAACTCAGCATGCAGAAGTTAACTGCCAGGAAAAGACATTGGGTGGGATATTCAAAGGGGCTGCGTATGGCGCAACAGTGTTGCACCATGCGTAACCCACTGATGTGCCCCGGCATGATATTCAAAGGGAGATGCTGCGCTGCACAAATCCCAATGCACTGGGGCGCACCAGTAATGTATGAGGCGCAAGTGTGGGGGGGGGGCGTGCCCTTGCCTATGTGGCACATCCCGATATTCAGTTTGGGATGTGCGGCGCATATGCAGGCACAAATCCACCTTGCACCACACAGGGGGGTGCAAAGATGTGCCCAAAAAAAAAGGAACAAGTCGAGGGACACCCACAGGCCAGCTGCCGTATTGCTGGGCACAACACGGCAACCGCCTATTGTGGGTGGCCACCCGACCTCCCCAGTCTCAGGCCGGGCGTCGGGTCCCCCACCTCCCCCATGCCCGATCGTGGGCTTTGTACATATAGAAAGTCCCTGGTGGTCCAGTGGACCTGCTCCCCAGCTCGATCACAGGCTTAGTAAATATAAAAGAATCCCAGCCCTATCGCAGGCTTAAATATTCCTACATATTCCCTGGTGGTCCAGTAGACCGAAACCCAGCCCGATCGTGGGCATCAGATAATGCAACCTCCCTGGTGGTCCAGCGGTACCCCCTCCCCACCTGCCCGCTGAGACCCGCCACCTCGCTCCCCCCCCCCCCGGTCAGTGGCAGGTGGCAGCACCCTATCCACAAGCCGCCCGGCTGCCTGTGTACAGTACAGCTGTTTTCATTCACATTTCGGGACTGTGTCTTACAGTATGGTCAGCACACTCAGTGGCCCGTAGTAGACCAGTGGATGTACAGCCGTACTGTACACTGTCAGTTGGCCAGGCGGTTTGTGGGTGGGGTGCTACCACCCACCACTCACCGGGAGGCAGTGGTGGGTCTGAGCAGGTGGGAGGGGGTACTGCTGGACCACCAGGAGGATTACTAAGTATCTGAAGCCCGGCGATCGGGCTGGGGTTCAGTCCACTGGACCACCAGGGAATATGTAGGTTTATTTAAGCCTGCGATCAGGCTGGGCTTCGGTCCACTGGACCACCAGGGAATATGTAGGTTTATTTAAGCCCGCGTTCGGGCTGGACTTCAGTCCACAGGACCACCAGGGATTCTTTTATATTTACTAAGCCCATGATTGGGCTGGGATGCAGGTCCACTAGACCACTAGGGATTCTTATGTTTTCACTAAGCCAGTGATCAGGCTGGGGAGCAGGTCCACTGGACCACCAGGGATTGGTTTTCTTTATTAATGTCCGCGATCGGGCATGGGAGCAGGTCCACTGGTCCACTAGGGAATATTAATTTTTACAAAGCCTGCGATCGGGTGTTGGGGCGCGTTGCTGCTGAGGGGCAGGGGCGTCGGTCTCCAACGGCTGCAGCCTGGCAGGGCGCCAGGCGCTAGTCACTGGGGATCGGCGCACCTGCATGCAAATGGAACCATAATGACATGCAAATGGCCCCATTTGTGCCTTGCATGCATAATGGCCCCATTTGTGCCTTGCATGCATAATGGCCCCATTTGCATGTCCAGCGCTGAATATCGTGGGTGCTGCGAGTAGCGCATCTGCACTTGCGCTGACGCATCCCCTTGCTCCTCTCTTGCCACTTGCACTGGTGCAGTGCCACTGCACCATGCAGAAGGCCACAGTGCCATATTCAATGGTGCTGAGCCATAGTGCAGCACCACTGAATATCGCCCGGACCATGCCCTGGCGCTTCCCAGTTGCACTGCACCCAGGCTTGCGCCCCTGCCTGGGGCAGTCTGAATATCCCGCCCATTGTATATAAAGAGAGCAATCTTTTGGAGAGAGACAGATTGAAATTTAAAATAATAGACACCCTCAGATGGACTTTTTTATTTTTGTTTGAACTGCCTGTATAAGAGCTATCCTGCACACTTTTATTGTTTTTATTTTATTGGTTACTGATAATAATAAAATGCTACTTGTGAATTTTATAACTGCTCCTGGTTTTCCTATGCTGCCTGACCTTTGTCTTAATGACAGTCAGTGCCATCCATAGTGCCAGGGTGGGTGCCAATGCCACTCATTGTGCTGGTTCCCCTGCAGCCTTGGGGAGGGATGCCAAACCTGTTCAGAGGCCTACCCCAAGGGGCAGGGCCCTTTCTGGTGAAAAAGAACAATACTGCACTTCGATGTGAACAGCAGCATTTGAGAGTGAAAAGACCACAAACTCCAGTATTCTTAACTTGACAATTTATTGTCTAAACAGTGAATACAAAAACACTGTCAAGCACAGGCCAGTCTTCCAGGAGGAAAAGCCCCAGCGCTTTGCCAGTCAAGGCTTCGTCAGGGGCCGGGGTTCCAGAGACTGCCATACAACTTAAATTCTTATATGCAGAGTCTTATCATAATGAAACAGAATGCAGCTGAAGCTCAGTATTTTTAATCACACATTAACACGATCTATGAGTAAGGCAAAACACAAAGGTATATAGAAAAGATAGAGCCCCCTACTGAATATAAAATGCGATCACCCAGTATCAAAAACCTTTTTTTTCCCTAACAATATTTATGGTGATTTTTGTAGTTTTCTCCTCAATCCCGTCCCCCCACCTTGGATGTGTGCGCTCATGCGGAGGCAGGGACATGCCGCGTCTCAAGGTACCCTCCCTTCATGTTTCCCCCGCTGCCTATACTAATCACTGAACCTCCACCTGGTTGCAGAAGGGCAATTGGGGAAGGGGGCGGCAACCACCACCAGGAGAGGAGAGCTGCCTTCCGGCATGCTCAATCCTGCTCTGACTTCCCCCCTTGTGCCTGCACCCTGACAACCCGAGTCCGTTCCCAAGCCCAGGTCACCGGTGTAGCGTAAGGTAAGGTGTCCAGCGCTTCACCCCACGGCGCCACCGGGCTGGCATGTATCAAAAACTTTTTAAGAAAACAGACAGTCCTTGGGATCCACTTCGAGTTTTTATCCAAACACTGGGTTGTAGTTTGAGGAAAGAGAAGCAGTGAGACCAAATCCTATTAAACCTGAAACAAACAAGTAAAATAAAGAGTTAGTACATTACAAATACTGAATTAATGAATAATTAAATTAAGAAGGGTTTCAGATCCCATGGTTCATTCAGTCCATAACATCTAACTGTATTCAATTTAAAAATCCAAAAACTTTCTGTCTTCAGCAACATTGTAACTCTATCTCCCCCTCTTTTAGGTGGTTTTATACACTCAATCCTCATGAACTTTAGGCATTTGGGGTCAGAATTATGGTGTTCTGTGAAACGTCTCCCAACTGGAGTATCTGTTTTTTTTTTTTATTCAAAATAGTGTGAACGTGCTCCTACAGGCATTCTTTAAGCATTCTCACTGTTCTCCCTATATAACACAACCCACAGGTACACCATAAAACATATGCACAAGCCAGCCTAGTGGCGCTGAGGGTTGAGGTGCTGGACACCACACCTCGTGCTACACTTGCGACCCGTGTCTGGGAGTAAACTCAGATCGCTGGGGGTCAGCAAGGGAGGAGAAGGTTGGAGCATCCACAGACAGTTCTCCTTCTCCTGGGGAGGGAGGGAGGGAGGGACGTAGGGGCTGGCAAAACTGTGCCTCCCAGCAGTGGTTGGACGGTACTGAGCCAGCAACCCTCCATAGATAGGGAAGGTGGGTCCCAGCAGTCGTCAGCAAGAGTGTGCACGGAAGTGTGTGCGCGCTTACCCAGACATCGTTGTACGTACACGCTCACCACAGGAGGGTTAGAGCAGCCATCACAGAGCAAAGAAAAACCCAGAGCCTTGACAGTGCCCCATGGCCCTTCACCCACCACGGACTCTGCCCACCTGGGTCCCAATCCTCTGAGCCATGTTCCAAAGCCTGCAGCAACTGGATTTCAAGGAGCACCACAGTAGTGGAGGTGGCCCCGCCCTGGGGGGGTGCAAGCCAGGTTGTCACTGCCAGGTAAGGAGTGTGGAATCGGAGCTCTGGTAGGGGACCCAGGATGGGGGAGTCTCAGGTAGGGCAGGAGAAGCCAAGGGGACATCCAAGAAAGATCCCTAGGCTCGGTGACTGGGGGAAAAAGAATAACAAACAAAAAAAAAAACACATACAACAAATGTGGTCCTACAAGAAATTAAATCTCTGATTTCAATTGAAATCTGTTTCGTAGGTTGTTCAAATTTTTTACTTCATACCATGTAGCTGCAAATATTACAGTTATAACATTTGTGGCACCCACTTGGTTTATTGGTTATCCAAGTGATTGATGTACTTTTTTGTCCCAAAAATTGGCTACGTACCAACTTGTCCCTAATATTCTTATCTGTTGTAAATGTGACTCTGGGCTTGTTGCCCAGAATTTCTTTTAATGTCGAGTCACTCAGATGTATAGGCCAATTTCTCCAAATTATATTCCCAATCTTGCCTGCTACATGAGTACAGGCCATCACAAATGTAATTTTTTCCTGATTTCTATTCCTTGGTTTCTGACCACATTCATTTTGAAGGAGCTCACTTTGTTTCTTGATGTTAATTTCTCCAAGTGCTTTGTTTAAGAGACTCTCCTCATATCCACTTTTAAGGAACCTATTTTTCAGTCCCCAAGCCTGAGTCTCAAAGTCGGTATAATCTGTGCAATTACAGTGAATGCTCAGGAATTGATTATATGGGTTCAATTTTTTAAGGGATTCAGGGTGTGCGCTGTCATATTGTAACACAATTAATAGCTGTTTCTTTCCTGAAGCCCTTTGTTGTTATTTTGTGCATAGTGGGATCTCCTATTTAAAGTCACATCAAGGAAAATTATGCTGGTTGTATCAAAAGTTGACATAAATCGCAGATTTAAATTGTTATTGTTTAACCAGCTTGTAAACTCCCTAGCTGAATTCTTAGTTTCATCCCATATATCTATACCAGGATCTTATATTCCGCAGGAATAGATTGATTTCTGAATTGGTTGACATAAGTGTGTGCCATAAAGGCACCCATAGCTGTTCCACACACTTGCAAGAAAACGTCCTGATCAAATTCAAAAATATTATGAGTCAAAACAAACTCTAAAGCTTTAATAATAAACTCCATAGGTATGGCTTCATTCAATCGACTTTCCACCTTTCTGATGAGGTGGGTCCTGGGTGGTCCCAGTCAGTGGCTCACTCCTTGTCCAGGATAGATGGCAGCTCTGGCAGGAGTCTCAGTGCTGACTTGGAGCCCCTGGCCTTGCCGAAACTGTCTGGCTCTGTCACTGGTAGAGATTGGGGCTGCCCCATGGGACCTTCATTTATTTATTTAAGAGTTTTACCAGGAAGGCATACTGAGCAGTGTACCACTTGATTCCAGATGCGCCCTGGGGGAATAGGGATAGGCAGGATACAGTAGTAGTAGTAGAAGTTACATATGTACATGTTCAAGTGCAATCATGTTAGAGTAGTCAAAATCCTTGTATACAAATAGCAAATATACAAAATAGCAAAAATACAGACAGGGTGGTATAGGTAAGGGAGCAACACGCACTGAATTACGTGTTTACCCAGCAACCAACATCACACAATAAGCAGGGTTGTCAACAGTAGGCAGAAAAAAAAATAGCGGAGTCAAATAAACAACTGACAACAAGGCTGCAAGGGATTCAGAGGGGCAGGATGCAAGAGCAAGTGGTAGAGAACTGAGTCTTAAGAAGAGCATTACGGTGTGGAGTGCTGGTGGCGTGTCTAATATCGGCCGACAGGGAGTTCCATAATTTGGGTATCCTGAAGCTGAAAGCAGCCTGTCCAGACCTGGTGGACCTGTGAGGGATGTGAAGTAGCCAAGAATCAATGTTCCTGAGTGAGTAGGCTGGGGGGGAGAACATTCAGGGTGGTCGCCAGGTAGGAGGGAAGGGACTGCGACCAGAATTTTGCAGCGGTTCTAGCAAAGTGTAGCAATCTCCAATTGTGAAGAAAAGGGAGATCCAAGGACTGGTAGAGGTCACAACGATGTGTACTGGGAGGGCAGTCCAGGGAGAACTAGCAGAAGGATTTGAAGAGAGGGTCTAGTCTGGACAGGGAGGATTGAGGGGCTGCACAGTAGACTACATTGCCGTAGTCCATTATTGGGAGGATCATCTTTTGAACGATAGCCAGTCGTGTTGGTAGGGGGATGCAACTTTTGTTACGGTATAATGCGCCTAACATGGGGTGTAGCTTCTTATGTATAGCATCAATATGCGCAGTGAAGTCAAGATGCTGGTCTAACCAGACCCCGAGGCGTCTGTAGGAAGTGCAGACCTCCAGGGGGAGCCTTCTAATGTGTGGAAAGTTGGGGAGGCTGGAAGGCAGGACAGTTTGGCCCAAGTGCCGAAAGTTTGGGAAACAGTTTTTTTGGGGTTTAGAAACAGTTGATTTGAATGGAACCAGCGTTGGACGGCGTCAAAATCCTCCTGCACGCAGGCTGCTACGGCAGTGGGGGATGAACCAGAGGCAAACAGCACCGTGTCGTCTGCATAC
The DNA here is from genome assembly GCA_016271365.2 of Neoceratodus forsteri. Taxonomy (NCBI): domain Eukaryota; kingdom Metazoa; phylum Chordata; order Ceratodontiformes; family Ceratodontidae; genus Neoceratodus; species Neoceratodus forsteri. The sequence goes on along the minus strand of CM057454.1, from coordinate 352,940,077 downwards.
ATGTGGATAGATGTATGAGGGCAGGCTGCAAGCAGATCACTGAGGAAAATAGAAAACAACAAAGGGCCAAGGACAGATCCTTGGGGGACCCCGCTGGTAACAGGGAGTGAGGTGGAGATAGCCGAGCCAGTACGGACAGACTGGGACCTACCTGCCAAGTACAACTGGAACCAATTGGTGGCAGGCTCAGTCAGTCCAGCTTGGGTGAGTTTGGACAGTAACAGGGCATGAGAGACTGTGTCAAAAGCCTTAGCCAGGTCGATGAAGATAGCCGCAGTTATCTCCCTTTTAGCCATGCCCGTGAGGATGGTGTCGGTGAGACGAAGGAGAGAGTTGGTGGTGGTGGAGTGATTTTTTCTAAACCCGGCCTGGTAAGGGGTGAAGAAGGAGATGGAGTCGAGGTAGTGGGAGAGCTGGGCTAGTACAAGACGCGCCTGTATTTTGGCTAGGATGGGGAGCAGAGATATAGGTCGGTAGTTGCATGGGGAGGAAGGGTCGCCTCCTTTGGTGAGGTGTATGACTGTGGCTTGTTTCCATATTGTAGGGATGGAACTAAGTCTTAGTGATAGGTTATAGAGAGCGGCTAGAGGGTTGACTATGGCTGTGGCAGAAAGATGGAGCATTTTGGAGTCAAGGCCCAAAGGGGCATTTTCCTTTGGCTGGATTTAGTGACTAAAGTATTTTTTAGTACCTCAGCGGGTATAACCGGGTGAAGCAAGAAATAGGCAGGCGAGGAGACAGCTGGGGGAACAGGGGGAGGGAGTGAGGGGTGAGAGTAGAGTAGAGAGGACGTACTGTTGGTGAAATAGGAGTTAAACTCTGTGGCAACAGTGCATGGAGCAGTGATGATACTTCCATCTATATTGAGGGTGGGAGTAGGGGGTTGGGCCGGTGGGGTGAGTAGGGATTTAATTGACTTCCAGAATTGTGCTGGATGAGAAAAGTTATTGTTGAAAGGCGACTTGAAATAATTAGATTTGGCCTGTCGGATGAGTCTTGTGCAAGCATTCCTTAGCGAGCGGTAGTGTTGCAGAGCCATTTGAGTACCTGTTGTCTTGAAGGTTTTCCAGGCTCGGTCCCTGACTATTAGTTGTTCCAGGAGGTTTGCGGTTACCCAAGGTAGATGGGAACCTCTTACTCCGGATCTTCTGAGAGGCGTGTGGGAGTCCCAGATAGCCAGGAAGTTGGCCGTGAAGAATTTGAGGGCCTCATCCATGGAGGGAGCTCTAGGGATGTAGGACCATTCGATGCTGGTGAGGTCATTTAGGAGTGCGGTCAGGTCTAGGGATTTGTAAGCTCTGTTGTACAATGTGCAGGGGAGAGGGACCTTAGGTCTGAATATTTTCCGCACCAAATAAATCATGTGGTGATCGCTGAGGGAGTCCGATAGTAGGCCAGCGTTAATTATACGAGGGGGTGGGTGGTAAGGGCCCAATCCAGTAGAGTATGCTTCTTGGATTTGTGGTTTAGGTGAGTGGGTTCAGTTATTTGTTGGGACAGGTTTAGAGCATTTACTTGACAATGTGCTTTGGAGGCTGTGCTGTCTAGCCAGTTTTGGTTGAAATCCCCAAGGATATGAAGTTCGCCACCAGCTGCGAGGGACCTCAGGGTGCCTAGGTGGTCTAGGATGATAGGCAGCGGTGTGTCCAGATGGCAGTAAGACCCTGCTACGTATATAGGGATCGAGTGCAGTAGAGAGATTTTGATTAGAAGGGAATCTATTGACAGCGTGGGTGGGGTAGGTCTGATTGTGGTGAACTGGAGTTTAGAGGAGATGTACATGGCAGTGCCACCACCCTTCTTTTTGCCCAGGCGGTCCTGCCGGATGAGGGAGTAGCCAGGTATTGAGAATTCTGCATCAAGGTTGTGGGGCTTCAGCCAGGATTCTGTGATGATTAAGATATCAGGGCAAAGGGATAAGACACTTGTTTGTAAGGCAGTTATTTTGTTCAGAATGCTGCATATATTTAGATGAACTTTTTTGAACCCTCTTGGAAGGTGATTTCCCAGGGCGGAGAAGCGCCCGTTTAGTGGGGAGGAGGGACCAGGATTTTGCTCTACATCACCGGCTATAAGGAGCAGGAGTGACAGGAGTTGTTTTAATAGGCGCATGTTCCTTTGTGACTTACAGCAGATAGGGAGATGGTGCGGTGTATGTGAGGTGGACATAGGGTCAAAGGAGTAGGAGACATTTAAAGCAGACAACCCTGCATAAAAGGAGGGAGGGAGGATAGAGGCACCCAGTATCCAGTTTTGCCAGCAGTGCAGAGTGTGGTGCACTAGGGTAGAGGAAGAGTGGGGAGGCAGCTTTACAGTCTCAGAGATGAGGGGCAGAGAGATTTGTTGATTTGGGTAGGAAGAGGGTGGAACGGACGATATGGTTATGCACAGAACAACTATTACTAGAGAGAGAGATGGAGCATTTTAATGGGAGTTAGGAACACTGCTCAGGGGTGGCCACTAGTGTTAGAGAAGTATAAGGAGCTAATGGAAAAGAGGACTGATTGGTTCTCACAGTCACGCGGTTCTGCCTATAAAAGAAAGAGCTCACCAAGGGTGGTGGTGGGGGCAGTGGGGAGCCGGCGCAGAGCGCCGGCCGGGATCCCTCTCACGCAGTCAGCTGGAGCTGTGCCGTACACGTGGGGTCTCTACCTGCTGTAATTTTCAGGCGGCGATGATCCGCGGGGCCCGGGGGCTCTGGGGAGGGCTGAATCTGCTTGCTGTCATGACCGCTGCAGCTATGGAACAAAGAGAAAACAGCCTTTAAGTAACAGGTAGGGGAGGAAGAGCTAACAAGAGCAGGTGCTCAATATTAGATTACGCAGTAGGAGGTTCCCTTTACAAACGTTGCCTAGTACTTGCATGCAGGTACAACGATCTTAGTCTTACAATTAATTTGGATCAAATTGCTTGCTTGCAACAGATTTTAGCAGTTTAGCAGTAACGGCAGAAATGAGCAAACCCTGCACAAACACCAGATTTTGGCTCCAGTGCACTAAGAGAGAATCCCTTAAGGCAAAGTGTAATTTAGCTTCCGATTAAAGTTCACTTCTGCCTGGAGTCCAATACTGTAGTTTGGTGGAGCATGGGAGCAGGCAGAAAAACAATCTATAGAGCTCTGCCGACTGAAAAAGCAAGCACCTTTGTTTAAAAAAAAAAAGGCGCCAAATTCAAATCCCTCTCACGCAGTCAGCTGGAGCTGTGCCTTAGGCATGGGGTCTCTACCTACTGTAATTTTCAGGCAGCGATGATCCACAGGGCTCAGGGGCTCTGGGAATGGCTGAACCTGCTTGCCCTCATGACCACTGCAGCTGCTGTAATTTTCAGGCGGCGATGATCCACGGGGCTCAGGGACTCTGGGGAGGGCTGTACCTGCTTGCCCTCACGACCACTGCAGCTGCTGTAATTTTCAGGCGGCGATGATCCACAGGGCTCGGGGGCTCTGGGGAGGGCTGAACCTGCTTGCCCTCACGACCACTGCAGCTGCTGTAAGTTTCAGGCGGCGATGATCCGCGGAACTCGGGGGCTCTGGGGAGGGCTGAACCTGCTTGCCCTCACGACCACTGCAGCTGCTGTAATTTTCAGGTGATGATGATCCGTGGGGAGGGCTGAACCTGCTTGCCCTCACGACCACTGCAGCTGCTGTAATTTTCAGGTGGTGATGATCCGTGGGGAGGGCTAAACCTGCTTGCCCTCACGACCACTGCAGCTCTGCTGTCCCTGCGGGTGGCTTCCCCCCAAGGGCACCACACTGACCCACTCTTCACTTGCTGAGTGCTCCTTGGTGGATGAGTTTGCCAGGCCCTTCCTCCAGGTGACGTCCCCCGAGAGTACTCTCATAGCCCTGGCAGAGGACCTGGCCTTATCTTACATGATTCTCCTCCTACCCCTCCTCTGCCTCCCCCTCCTTCTCTCCTGGGCATTCTGGGTCCTGAAGGTTCTTTTCCCGTTGTCAACTTGCATGCATCGACTCCACAGACGCCTCCAGCTTCTATCAACCACCATATTATGTGCATTTTCAATGCTTTATTTACCGAAAAGTTAATTTTTTCTACCTTTTATTTTTCTGTATGTTGACTTACCTGATGTCGTCCATCAACTGGCACCAGTCCAAGTGTCCCTGTGGCAAACAGATCCCATCACGAGATGGACACTCGGCCTGCCTGCTGTATCTAGGCCCAGACCACGATACTGAGGCCTTTCCACACTGCCAAAAAATTCAACTGCAGGATGAGGATACGCTGCCAGAAAGCCCTCCTGGCCTTTCTAACAGAACAGAAACTAGCTGCCATACAGAAGGATTCTTCTTCAAGGGAGGGTCCCTCTCACAAGAAATCGGGGAAACACCATCACAAGGAGAAGAGAAGAGAGAGGGAAAAACACAGCTCTCAGTCAAGATCTAGGTTGTCTGACTACTGATTGGTCTCCCGGAGGAGCTTGGATTCAGCATCCCAGGCAGCACATTCTCCTACCTGGCTAGCAGTAGTGAGACCACCCACCCACGTAAGGGCAACAGGAGGCTCTATGCAAGGGTCTTCAACCTTGCAACCCCTGAAAATCCATCCACAATCATACTCTTCTGGCTGCCATTCAGATACCAATGTCAGGTCCTCCTCCAGCGAGAGACCGACAAAAGCATTATCCAAGTTGGCCAACTCAGGAGCTGACTCCCTGGACAGATGCAAGGGCTCAGGCCACTCCTCTGGGAGGTCCATCTCTCAACCCCCCAGAAGCCTAATATCACTTAGGCCGATGCCTGTGAAACATACGATGGAGAAATGGCAGCTGGCCAACAACTGTCTCCGCAGTCAGGCCTCAACATCTGACAAATGAATGATGGTGACAGGAACGGCATCTGATGACAGCCATCACCAGGCCAAAGAGCCCAATGCCAGGTTTCTAACCCAGGCTACAGCTCCAAGTGCCACAACCTTACCGTTGTCGGCCACGCTACCCAACGAAGGCAATGACCTGATGTCAGGAAGCCCAGCATCAGCGTCACCTAAAAACATGGCTGAAGACCCCGGTCTTCCGCTAAAGCTCCAACACCACCTGCAGGACAGACAGTGTGGGCATACCCAAGGCTCCGACTCAAGTACACAAACGTAAGCACTGATTTACCAGGTCTCAGTCCTCTTCCTCAGCAGATTCGGACCATTCTCCATCTTCTTCAGCAGGGTCCTCTTCGGTCAAAGTTCTCCCATCACCGGATTCAAGAGACACCCCAAGGTCCCCACCTGACAAGCCTTCCTTTATGGAGCTCATGTGTCACATCCAATCAAACATGAGCTGGGACACTGAAGACCTTGACCTCAAAAGGTGTCGACTGGCCAAATATTTGCACCAGAAAGACCCCAAACCAGTGGTAGTACCATCCTTGGTGGATACTTTTCAGGATGTGATCAAGGTGGCATGGAAACACCCATCCATGTCTTTGGCCTTTCCAAAGAAGGCAGATCACCTCTATAGGGCACATAGAGAGGAACCCATTCTAGGCAAACAACCGATAGCTGACTCCATTGTCATTACAGCAGCTTACGGCAGGTCCCAGAGACCTAAACATCTAAGTACACAGCCAGCAGACTGAGAGTTCAAACAGCTGGATTCAATGGGCAGGAAGGTATACTCATCAGCCACCTGCACCATTAGATCTCTCAGTTTCCTTACCCACATGGTGCTGTTCCAAAATGCCATATGGGAACAAGGGATGGATTTGGTCTGGGACCTACCAGATTGTCCACAAAAAGCAGAGCTTGAAAAACTCATGCAGACGGGCTCAGACATAGGCACTTACATTCTCAGATCAGCCTGTGATTCGGTGGGCACAGCAGCCAGGGCAGCCACTATGGGGGTATGCCTCAGAAGACATTCCTGGCTTAGAGTCTCTGGCTTCACCCAAGATGTCCAAGCAGACATCTTAGACACTACCTGTAAGGGCTTCATCCTTTTCAGAGATGAATCCGAAAAAATTATCACCAGAATACAGGACTCTGGAAAAGCTGTGCACTCAGTCCAGACGATGTACAAACCCAAACAGAAACCATTTTGAAAACAGCGTTTTTGTGGAAAATCTGGCCAACAACCCAGATACACATATACAGGATACACTTTTCTTTCAATACTATGCTTAACTGGTCGTCTTAACGCTATGCATAATGATCTTCTTAACACTATGTGTGTCAGCGTTGCTCAGTTGGTAGCACATTGCCTCTGGACCAGAAGGTTGTGGGTTCTCGTCCTACACCGGAATTGGACTTGCACCTAAAAATTGCTGGCATCCGAGTACAGTATTGGGGGGTGCTGTACTGCTGGGGTGTGTTGTCCTTTGGATGAGACATTAAACCGAGGTCCCTTCTGCCCATCCTGGTGTTGTCCTAGTGGGTGTCCAGGTGGAAGTAAAAGAACCCAGAGCACTCTTCGCAAAGAGCAGGGAGCATTCCCGGTGTCCTGGCCAACATTCCCTTTCTCATAAACCAGTTCATGCAATTATCCAGGCTGTGTGTGGGTGATGATGTGCGATATGGCCGCCACCACACATTCAGTCACTTCACTACCAGTCTAGCATTGCTTGTAAAGCGCTTTGGGATACTGTGTATGAAAAGCACTATATAAATGCTGATTCTTCTTCTTCTTCCTCTTCTTCTATGTATAATTGTTTTCTATAAAGCACTTCAATGTACAGTCATGTATACTCTGCACTCTATATCGAAGTACAATGTCATGATGTCCTTGGTCTTAAAGGGAATATAAACAAGCATTTTTTTTTTGCAATAACTTACTTACTGTGCAGCTGTCCTGGTCCCCAATTTACCATTTCACAACAAGGGTGAAAAACAAAGTGTTAAAATGAAAGAGTTATTTTTGTTTTAAAAGCTGCAATTCCAGGAAGTGAGCTGTGTGTGTATTTGAATCCCAGTGCCTGTGTTCACACAAGAGAACAAAAGCGGATGATGTCACTCTAGCAAGCTGTGTCTGCATCATCTTGGAGCATTATGTTGTGTTCCATTGCATTCCTGTAAATACTTTGTCAATAAAATGTGTTGTAAAAGAAAACTTGATGTGTATTTTTTGTTTTGTCTTTCTGGTCTGCAACAGGCAAAAATTATGTGAATGTCTATTCAAAGTTAGCAACAGAGGAGCTCTGTGTAACTATATTACTTATTTTTTATGTTTGTGGAATTAGAAATGAGGAAGCCCCTTCTGTAAAGCAAGAGATTGGCATGCCTTAACGAGCAATGGCAAATATCACATTGTAAATATTAACGTTCCCAGTAGTTTTCTTCAGCAGTGTAATAAATGGATTATTTTAATAATAACCAATGTGTCTAGTCTTGTTTTTTTGTTTTTTTTTGTGCTGTTTGATAGCAAATTGGACCTCATTGTGACAGTCAGTACGGAGTGCTTGAATGACTTTTTTTGTAAACAAAACTGTTAAAATTAATATCATGTCAGCATGGCTACTGTCAAAAACAGTTGTTCTTACATAAAGCTGTCTTCCACTCATTTGTTGGGCATTCAAAGTTTTTTGGCTTTTGTTTTGGGGGGGGGGGATTGTTTGACCTTATAAACTACTGAATATGTGTGTAAGTCATAGGTCTTGCTACTGTGACGACTCATTTTAAATCAGTTATTTTATCTAATATTATAAAAACAAGCATTTGTCAATGCTGAATGTTGACTTGCTGGCATTGGCATTGGTAGTGCAGGAGTAAGAGAGATGCATAATAGGAATGTCAGTGAAGTATGGAACTGACAACAACCCAACCCCACCCTGCAGAGACTGATAGGCATTGAGGTGTGCCTTTGGGTCATCAGCCATAATGCTCATGCCCTTTCACCTCACCCTACCCTGCAGACAAGTGTCGTGTTATGCCTTGGGGTCGTTGGGCTTTACGCTCACCCCATTCCATACGTTGAGATGGGTGCAGTATAGGAGAATGGGGTGAACTTTGGGGCTGAAGAGACCAAGGCACACCTTGATGCCTGTCACTGGCTGCAGGGTGGGGGTGGAATGGCATGAGTATTACAGTCAACAATCCAAAGTCACACCCCTGATGCCTTTCAGTCTCTACAGGGTAGGACGTTATGGTTAGAAACCAGCACTCCAAATTTTCAGCATGGGCTTTTTGTGACCCCCACCTCATGAAAGCATTTGGGACCTCTGCTCATGAAAAATGGCACTGTGATTTTGTTAATCTGTCTCGAATGTTGATTTCCCACAGCGACCATGCCATTCTGCACCAGATGTGCGAAAACACATTTCAGGCAGGATGTGAAAAATGACAGCTGTACCATTCATAAGGAGGTGTGAAGAAATGACAATTTTGAAAATCTGGAGTGAAAATATTAAAAATTCTCACAGTTCCGAGCGTGTGTGGAAACTGCGCAATGCACGCTTGTAACAGTCATTTTGTGGACTTTTGTCACCAAATTCTCAGCATAGTCATTTTGGGATCTCCACTCATGAACAGTGTCACTGAGATTTTCTTAATCTGTCCCGAACATTGATTTCCCACAGTGACCGCACCATTGTTTGCCCGATGTGCGAAAACACATTTCAGGCAGGATGTGAAAAATGACAGCTGTACTGTTTATAAGGAGGTGTGAAAAAATGGCAATGTTGAAAATCTGGAGTGAAAATATTAAACATTCTTGAAGTTATGAGTGTGTGTGGAAACTGTGCAACGCACGCTCGTAACACAATCATTTATGGAATTTTTCCACCAAATTTGCAACATTAGCTTTTTGGGAGCCCACCTAATGAACAGTGACACTGTTGTTTCGTGAAAGGTGATTCCATACGGTGACCAAAAAAAATCACCTTTCGGGACCGAATAACGAAATGACAGTGACCGAGTTCATGAGGTGGGGTCCCAAGAACCCCATGTTGAAAATTTGGAGCCAAAAGTTGCAAAAATGGCCAAGATATCCACCTAAGTTCAAACCCCCCTATTGATGCCATTATACAGTTTACCGTGATTTTCTTCAGTTCGCAGTTGGCTTTTAAAGAGTTCAGATGTCTCCCGTTCCACCTAAGATCATCGCGCCAGGCTCCGGACGTAAGTTTGGGATAAGGGAGGTGGGGGGACATGGGGTGCACAGAGGGTGGTTGTGGGTTTGGGGAAGGGGCATTGTGACCACGAGAGACCGTTTTCTGTTTTACAGGGAACAAAAAAAAAAAGGACATCGCGGGAAGGTTTTTCATTTACAGGTTTGCTTTCAGCACACTGGGGTGGGCTCCCAGTGTGCCACCTGTGTTTTTTGGGGAGGGGGGACTGAAGCCGATGGGTATTGGGCCCCCATTGGCAAAGAAATGTGTGTGTTTGGGAGGGGCATGATGCCGAGGGGGAGTGGTGTATTGCTAGTGGGTTCATTACCTGGAACATTTCCAGAGATTTTTATTAAAAAATAGTCCATGACATTGCTGCAAATGGTTAATAGTTTATGATTAATTTTTGGTTTAGTGTTAAACTGTTAGATATTTTAGGTCATGCTGTACCAAAAAATGTAGTGTTCATTCTCCTGCTTACTTACTTACTGCTTGCAGCAGATTCAGGCCACATGGTCTATCAAGTCTGCTCGAGTGTACAGCTAGCACCCAACTTTGCAGCTGCCCTTCCCCCCTCACAATTAGCCACACACAGATGCATGCCAAGTGAGACTGAACCAGATTAAGCTGTACTGTGAAATATCTTTATGTATTCATCTTATGCTTAGGGGTTTTCAAATATCTTGCATATTTTTTTAACTGAATAAAATATATTTAAGCAAAAACAGGATATTTTTCCCTTGGATTTCATCTTTTAACATTGCCATAAAGTCATACTCCTCTAATTTTAGGTTAATACTTTGGTTTGAGAGATATAAGAAGACGACGAGGTCTAGTAGGAATGTCTCCCTGCCTTTCAGCAGGTTCTACCATTGTGATTTGCATCCATGTACAGTATTTATCTAACTTGTGTTACAATTTATCCAAACGTCTGTGCTTCCACAACCTCAGCTGGAAAACTATTCAGTGTTCTCACTGCTCTGAAGTATGACACTCGTAAAATGTATTAAGCCTTTTTGTTTTAATCTGCCATGTATGCCCCTCAATATTCACTAACTTACTGGTTGAATGTGGAGCACTCTCATTCTCTTGTTGCTAATCTGATGTCATCTGGTCATGTGATCAGCTCAGCTCATTACTGGTAAACTGACTGTGAACTGCAGTGCTGCCGAGGGAAAAAAGTCATTTTTTTTGGTAAAAACGCTGTTTTGTACATTTTCAAGTTCACAGCACTGTACAAAACATGTATGGGGTATAAAGGATTGTTTTTCTTAATAAAGAAATACAGAGTTTGTTTATGTTCCCTTTAATGAGGCCAATGTATATATTGTGTATGTTGTATGTCTAAACCATTAATTTGTTCACTTAATCTGTCAACTGTTATGCTACTCTGTGTCACAAACGTGTCAAAAAAAATGTAACTGCTTCCACCAACATTAGATTATTATTCCATCTTTCTCCTTAGCTGGCCGACCATTATAAGGTAGCTCCTCAGCACCCTATGAGCAGTTACCTTACAATTCATAAACCATCACCACAATCCATTCTCCTTATTCATTATTGTACATAATCTCCTTTACACTTTCAGCATTATACTTCACCAGTCTGGCCTCCTTCCTTCCCTCTAGACCCACTATTGATCCCTCTATAGCATCAGCTTTTTTTCCATTCCTCCCCACCTCACCACCCTTTTCCCTACCCCTGGCCACAACACCCGGTATTCACCCTATCCATCCCCTTTGTCACTGTCCCCTCTGGTACTTACCATTTACAAATCACTCCTTGTAGATATATCCTCCAGCTGTCCATACAGCTCATCACCTGAGTTTAAAATTATCTAAGTAAATCTCTGACACTTTTAACCCTTCATCAAAAAGTACTAGCTTTAAAGTGTCTCCCATTACTTACTTAGCAAGCTGGCTACTTCATGAATCATGTATATATGTATTATATTCTTGTTTAGTAGCATATCAATGTACTGTGACATGGAATTGATGTATTGTATCAATGTGCTGTCTTCTCAAAGTGTGTATACTCTGTATGTTATATTTTATGTAAATTGAACCTTGACCTTACCAGGTCCATCTTGCAAATGAGCTTTGCTCAACGATGTTCACCTGGATAAATAAAGATTTTGATTGATTGATTGATTGAAACGTACTCAGCAGGTTAGGCCCTCTGCTCCCACAGTGCCAACCTCAGAGCACAATAGTGTGAACAGGTAGCAAACAGGGTAACCCTCCTGTCTGCTTTTAGGTCCGAATCACCTTTACTCTCAAGTTCTGGGTGATTCAAACTGTGAACCTTATGCTAGCGTACCGAAATGTACAGGCTCAGATAATATTCTCTTCGGGGGGATGCAATATATCTTTCGCCTAAGGGCACCTAACCAGGTACCCAAAATGAACCCTTTTAACTCTATAAGAGACCTTAGGTATATTCTTACCTTTTTATTCAAGCTCAGTAACTCCATCAAGCTGTTGAACAATTGTCAGACTTAACCATCTATACATCACATGCAAAAGAAAAAGAACTGGCAGACACCCAGGCAGTCTTTCAAAGAAAAGGTACTTTACTAAAAGATAAAAATATGAAAAATATAAACACACTACAATATATCAAAGAGCTCACAATCACATAAAAGAACAAGGGAAAAGTACAAAACAAAAACTCCTGCCACAATACATTTAGACCTTTGCTGTCTAAGGTATTACCTCTGGAAGTGCTTAAGTTAGATCAGAGAACTGTTTTTCTCAGAGTCCCAAAAATATATTACATTCATTCAGACACTAGTATCAGTTTAAACTGCATCTCCACACCCCTTCTGTGAGTCATCTAGCTCCTCCTTTTGGAAGCAAAAAAATACAAACATGATATCCTAACAGGAGGTATGTTAAATAATGTGACATCAGCAAAAACTCATTTCCCAAATTATGAGTCTTTGATAAACCAGTTCCTTTGAGGTTTACAACCCTGCAGTCCATCACCTAGGTGTGATATAGCCAACAGGAATCAGCTAATTGACGTCCTGTCCTGTAATAAATTGTATATTTAGTTTTCCAACTTCAAAAGCATGAGGTCATAAAAAGGCCATAAAATGCAATTTCTCAAGGAAGTTTATTACAATACAGAGATCTTCTGGTCAGTTTACATGTCCTGTAGCTTCACTGAAACCTGGGGAGGGGGCACCCATGGAAGCACAGGCTATCTTATGTGCAACAATCGCATACTATATTTTTATTTTACAAATATCATATAATAATCATAACCAGCTGGCCAAGCATCACACTCTGTGTATGTACTTTATTATTTGTTCTCCCTTATGCCACCTCCCCCAAGTACGTACTGTGAGATGAGCAACTTGTTGTTCAGCATGCCATTCCTGGTGAAACATTTCAATAAATAAATAAATAAATATCAGCAACAGCAGCAGCAGAGAGGAGGCTACAGTCACAAGGGCCACTCCTGTGGCTCAGGAAGCTCAGGACAAAGGTCAGCCAAACCCACCCAACCCACTTTTCCCACTGCCACTAACGCCTAACTTCTGGCTGAACCCTCCTCTCCAGGCAGATCCAGCATGAGAGGAAGTCGGAGGCCTCTTTTCCCTCTACCTAGAGGCTTTGAGGAAGGTCACTTCTGACCAATGGGTTCTACAGATGGTTCAGTGGGGACACTCGATAAAATTCATCAAGATACCACCTGGCAGGCCACCCCTATTCTCCCATTATTCCCAATCCCATGCTGCTTTCATCCAGGATGAAATTCAAGCTCTGCTGGACAAGAGAGCAATAGAGCCTGTACCAGCCTCTCAGAATGGAAAAGGGTACTATTCTCACTTCTTTATAGTACTCAAGAAAACAGAAGACCTGAGATCCATCCAAAACCTCAACGACTACGTGGAATACAGGTGCTTTCGGATGGTCACTCTGCAGGATCTACTACTCATGATCCACACAGGAGAATGGCTCTCATCCCTGGACTTGTAGGATGCGTATTTACACATCTTTGGAGCCAGGCACCACAGGAGATTACTAAGGTTAAAATTTAAGGGTCAGCATTACCAATTTAGGGTGCTGCCCTTCAGCCTGTCTTCAGCACCAAGGGTTTTCACTAAGTGCCTGGCAGTAGTGGTAGCAGCCCTCTGAAGGAGAGGCCATTAAATCTTCCCTTACCTGGATGACTGGCTCCTCACAGCCCTATCCAGGACAGCACTTCTGCAGACCGTGGAAGACACCTTTTCACTCTTTGCGGCTCTGGGAATCACAGTAAACATGCTGAAATCCTCATCCTGTCCGACTCAGATGCTTCAGTTCATCAGGGCACTTCTCGATGCCTCTCAGGTGAAGGCCTTCCTCCCAGAGGACAGAGCGGACCACCTAAGGGGTCTCACTCATCACATTCTGTCTGTAAGACAGGTTCCGGCCGGGACAGTACTCAGACAGTTCGGCCACATGGTGGCTGCCATTGCCACTGTACCATTGGCCTGACTGCACAGCAGAACAACCCCGTGGACACTGAGGGTCCAATGGGATCAACATTGGGACAATCTTGACTAACCTGTCTCAATCCCAGGACCAGTCCTATAAGCCCTGCAGTGGTGGCTGGTACCATCCCACCTTTCGTGGGTACCCTCTTCCAGAGGATACTACCTACACAGATCTTTACAATAGATGCCTCCGGCACAGGCTGGGGAGCACATCTGCATGATCACAGGACTCAAGGGCTGTGGTTCCAGATAGAGGAGTCCCTGCATATCAATGTATTGGAAATGAGGGCCATCCTATATGCCTTGCAACGACTGCAAACCGACCTACTCCCAGGACATCTCCTGGTCCAGACAGACAATATGTCAGTGGTGTTCTACATCAAACAGGGAGGAGCCCACACATACCAACTCTGATGTGGACCATGAGAGTTTGGGAAGGGGCCATAGCTCACCATATGGTGATCTCGACAGTCCACATCCCAGGAGTGCAAAACACATTGACAGATGTTCTAAGCTGGTCAAGGTCCAGAACCGACGAGTGGAAACTCCAGCAATCAGTCATACAAGACCTGTTTAACAGGTGAGGTCTACCAGAGCTGGACCTCTTTGCTACCCCACACAACACAAAACTGCCAAGTTTCTGCTTGCTAGATCCCGAGCCTGGTGATTTCTAGCGAGACGTGTTGTCCCTCTGCTGACAGGGAGATTCCTCTAGGCCTTCCCTCCCTTTCCTCTGATACAGAGGGTTCTTCTCAAATTACAGTCAGAAGAGGCAGGCATGATTCTGGCTTCGACAGATTTTGTTTCCCCTACTCCAACAGTTGGTGAGGAAACAACCTCTACCACTACCACTGACTTCACACTTGCTCTCTCAGGACAACGGGACTCCAGTCCACCCAGACCTGAGATCCTTACACCTGCTTGCGTGGCTCCTATGGACCAAGCCATTTCCTGCTTTGGGGTCTCAGCCAGAGTAACCAATGCTTTGGTGGCCACCAGGAAACCCTCCATCAGGGCCACATATGCCATGAAGTGGAAACACTTCTGTCTTTGGGCCTTCAACCATCGCATAGATCCATTTGCTTGCCCAGTGAACTCGGTCCCCGGGTACCTCCTTTCCCTTTCCGACTCAGGCATTAGCTACTCTTATATAAAGATGCACCCCTCTGCGATATCAGCTTATCATGCACCTAATGCAGGTTAAAACCCTGGCACAGTCAGATCTAGCATGCACATTCCTGCGTGGTATCCTTCATATGAAGTCACCCATCAGGGACCCCATCCCTCCATGGGACCTTCTTTTTGTTCTGGAAAAACTTACATAATCTCCATTTGAGCCAGCTGCAGACTGCGAGCTAAGCTTTCTCTCTCTTGGAAGGCATTATATTTGGTTGTAGTCATTTCTGCTGGGAGAATCTCCCAAGCTTCAGGTTCTAATGTGTAAAGAACCATATTTAATTTTACACAGGGACAGAGGGTCTCTGTGAACAAATCCTAAGTTTCTGCCAAAGGTGGTGTCTGAATTTACCCTTAAGACATCAACCAGCCTGTTTATTATCCAGAGCACTCAAATCGAGGTGAAGCTCTGTTACATACACTGCATATTCACCAGATTCTCTGTTATTATCTAACCCGAGCCTGGGGATCCAGACAATCTGATTAATTGTTCATCTCCTTTGCCCCCCAAATATTAGGGGCACCTGTTACAAAACAAACCCTTTATAAATGGTTGGTTAATTGTATTGTGTTCTGTTATCAGAAGTATGGCAAACCCTTACCAGGACCGGTAAAGAGCCACTCCACCAGAGGAGTCGTAGCCTCCTTTGCTGCCTTAAGAAAAGTGTCTACAGCAGACATATTCACAGCAGCCACCTAGAGTTCAATCCACACATTCATTAAGCATTACAGTCTGGACATTACTTCTAGGCGCAGGACCAGCTTCGACCTTGCGGTCCTGCAGGGCCTTCTCTCATGAGGGACTCAGTCTTTATCTCTCTGATCCTCCACCCTGTATGTAAGGGACTATGTACTGCTTGGGACTCAGTCCTACTTGTGTTACCTGCTGCAAGAGCTCCATCTCGAAGTAAGATAGTACAGTTATGTAAGAACTTACCATAACAGTAGATCTTCGAGAGGTGCTCTTGTAGCAGGTGCTGTTTCCCACCCTCCTTCCCCTCAAGGGATTCCTTCTGCATTCGCAGCAAGAACATCTGACCTCTTTGGTTACAGGAGGATCTTTGGTTTCTCCATCCAGATTTTCGTGCATGCCGGAGTCTCCGGCGGAAGAACTGAGGGACACTGGGGGACTGCCCCTTTTATACCACATGGAACATTGGAGGCAGGTTGGGGGCAGTCCCCTGCTGTATACTGCTAACTAGAAATTTTCCATAGGGTCCTACCACCCTCCGGCTTCAGTCTTACTTGTGTTACCTGCGGCAAGAGCTCCTCTCAAAGATCTACTGTTATGGTAAGTTCTTACGTAACTGTATTGTCCCTTGTCATGGGAGCAATTTAGGGTGTCCAGTAAGTGCTTTCCCCCAATATCTCCATTCCTTTTAGCATGAGGCTCCAGCACCACCACCCTCTGACTCCAGATCTTCTTCATCTCTGACTTCCTCGTTTGAGGAACAGAACACCTCCCTCCACCTCTCCTCCAACGTGGTACCAGCAGTTCCTCACAGAGATGACGGAGCTTGGAGTAGACCACTTCACAGGCCGCAATCCTACAAACCTGGTGCTGTCATTCCTTGGAGATTATAGCCATGACTCTACAGTCATCCCTCTGTGACCTAGGCCTTTTATGGAGGCAACCAGGAATGTCTGGCTCCTTCCATCCCCTTTCCAGCCCCAGGGGATGTCCAACACAGGTATTGTGCACCCATGCTGTCTCCAGGAGCCATGCTATTTCGCTCTTCAGGGATCCAGCTCCTAGACAGCCCCACTGGGCATAGGCACCCAGTGTGTGACTGTCTCCCAGAATCAGACTCTGCAGAGGTTGATGGCAGGGGCCATCAGGTTTTCTCAGCAGTATGCACCATGCTGTGCATCTCTGCACACTAGGCAATCTGTGGCAGGCATCTGTGGCTGAGGCTGGGTCAGCTCTTAGTGTCCTTGCTGGATTGTGAGGCAACCAGAAAGGCCATTTGCCTTTCTGCCCAGGGCTTGGAGCTGATGAGGCATTAAGCACAGGCATCTTATGATGCCAGCGAGGTAGCCTCCAGGCTAGTGGGAACTGCAGTCTGCATTAGGTAAACGGTATGACTTCGTCTATCCTGGCTCTCACCCCTGGCACAGCATGGGGTGATCACCTCGTGGTTCCTAGGGACCTACTTTTTCCTCCTGCAGAGTCAGGCATGAGTTGGCGGGGCACATTCCTGCTCTCAGACCATGGGAGCCCCCAGCTAACCCTGACCACTGTCAGGCCTTGCCAGGCCCATAAGGGGTCCCTTCCTGCTCATGGGCTGGGTGAATAATCATTTTCTTTAGGGTGAACATACCATCCTCTTGAGTGGTAAGCTCAGTAATCTGATCCATAAGTGGGAACAGGTGGTGAAAACTGATTTTTGGAAGATATGAAATGATGTACTCCATGTAACTGTTGATCTTCCAGAATATCTTCACCACCTATTCACATGCCATCCACCGTCCCCTGCTCAGTATGAGCCAGGCATCTGGGCAGCTCACCCTCCTCTGTTTCTCCCTTCCACTTTCCTTCACCACATGGGCATGTTTTCAAAACAAAACAAAAAAGGAGCAGGACAGGGTTCCGGGCCTCCTTTTCCCTTGTCCCAACCCTACCTTTTTGTTTTTGGTAAATATATTTTTACTAACAAAAAACTTTGAGTCTGCTGAAAATGACAATGAGACAGAGGTATAACACAATAAAACAATATACTGGATGTTATACATAGTATAGCACAGTTATGCAGAAGGCCCCTACCCTGTCTGATACAGCAGTCGGGGGGCATGATCCCTCACTTTATCTAAGTATCCTGTTTACTATAAATTTATTTTTGTCTCATTGCAGGGAGGAAAGAGAGGAGTTGTCTGGATAGCCAAGCAAATGTTTCTGGGTGACCAAGGGTTTAGGTCTATCACAGGCTAAAGTGAGTCCATTCAGCACCAGAAGGTCAAGGGAGTACCTTTAATGCATCAGTTCCTGTAGCCCATTTTGCCCCTGCCCCTCTAAAAAACCCTGAAGTATAATGGACAAATGAGGGATCATGCAGCATGATGTGCAGCACCCATTTAGTCCAGCGAGAGGTGAACAACTCTGACTGATCTTTCAGACCAGAGGTGATCTTTGCATTCTGTATTTGTCATTCACAGTGTCTCTCAACTGAGTGACTGTTATGTGAATTGGGTAAGCCATCTCCTGGTAATGCACCTCTTCGCTGCAAGTATCAAAATACCTAGCAAGTTCTTTGTGGTTCTATCTTTGAGGCCCTGTGGATATACTGTATAACCCTTTATTTTTGTGGTAAATTTATTTCCGCTATATCCACGGGACAGACATTATCCATGGAAATAAATTTACTCTGAAAATAAATGGATGATGCCACCCAAACCACCATTTTTTTCTCATCAGGGCAGAACTGCATATTCCTTCACACTATTAGGTGGCAGCCGTACCTTTGTGGCTCATGAGTGTAGCACAATGACTTTAAACAGTGGACAGCACCTTGTTACTGTAGTGCTACACTCAGTCACCATGAGAAGAGGATGGGAGACACAAACTGCAAAGCCACTCACTGTGTTCACATTCTTCTCTTGGAATTTGACAGTGCACACCTTCCTTCCTTCCTTCCTACCAATTTCCACTTCTATCTTTCTCACCTCTACCTAAACCCATTGTGAGGAAATTAAATTACTCAAAATTAGGGACACATTAGCACAATTAAAAAGCCCCCAAAAAGAGCCGCTTCAGTATAACAGACTCGCAGTTTATGGCTATCGGCTCACTCCAAGGTCCTTCTGGCATCTCTGCTGTTGAAACAAGATACAGTAAAATAACAGCAGATAGACTAGGGAGAGGCTTGGCAGAGAACACCAGGAGGAAGGAGTGCTGTGTGACTGGACTTCTCTACTGGGACTAAAGAAGTAGAACTCTTCTACTGGGACCTTCAATTTAGGTTAAAAAAAACAAAAAACAAAAAAAAAGTTAGGGTGTTTGTCTGAGTTAGCTGAAGTGAATGGTTATATGAGCAGTTATCTAGGTGTAAATCTCAGGTGTCTGAAGGGGATTGTTATCTGTGCAATTTAATTACATGTAGAAAGAGCTATTAAGTAGGGGGAGTGGCTTAGCTAGAAGGAAGCTAGATTTAAACACTGCCCTAGATAGATTCTGCCAGAGGCTTGGCAGAGAACACCAGGAGGAAGGAGTGCTGTGTGACTGGACTTCTCTACTGGGACTATATTGCCCTCCTTCCCGCCTATCCACCCTCCTACCCAAAGCTAGTTCTACTTTTATAGGCACAGGATTTGACTGACAACAGGAACTTCCTGTTTGGGAGCACGAAGTGAGTGATCACAGAGCCACCAAAGACTCACCATCCTAGAAGGGCAAGAGTAGCTCTCCAGCCCCCCTAGCTGATGGAGGTCTGCCTCTGAGCAAGTAAGGGGTCTATTGTAAAATATAGGATCTTCTTGTGTCAGAACAGGATGATCAGGAGCTTAAAGGGCACAGAGGCAGTAAGTAGGGAGAGAAGAAAAAAAAGAGGAAAGAGTAAGGATTCCAAACAGTGAAGGGGCCAGAAGTAAGGCATGATGGGAGTGATGCAGTGGCTGTGGAGCAGCAGTCTTCTGGGAGACGTTCTGGAGGATGCAGTGTTGTCCCATCTGCAGGCACCTCTCTGGGCTGAGGGAGGAGGTTGCTCATCTCCAGGCTGAGTTGGCCAGGATTTGTGGGACCTCCTCTTCCATCCAGGGACCACCAGGGCCACTGCTGTTGCCTCAGAGGTTGCCAAGAAAGAGGAGTGGTTGGACCACAGTGGGCTCAGGGAGGGTGAGGTTGGTGGAACAGAGGCACATCCCTCCAGTTGTATCTCTCCACAATTCTTATGCCGTTCTGGCAAAGTGTGGTTCCTCTATGGAGGCACCCACAGTGGAAACCAAGGAGGATGCTGGGAACCTCCACAAGGGAGACCCACAGGAGGGTGGCATGGGACCCCACGGGGGAGGAAACAACTCCTGGTGGGGGACTCCATTGTTAGGAAGATGGGAGGAAGGGGAGAGGGAGGTAAGGTGCCTGCCTGGCGCCATGGCTTGAAGGGACAGGGAGCGAATCCTCAGGATCGCTGGAGCAGCTGCACAGGGAAGGGAGCTGGATGTCATTGTCCACCTAGGGACAAATGACCTGGCTAAGAAAGGGATCAGAGCAGTGCAGGAAGAGTTTGTGCAGTTGGGGAGGGGCCTTAGACAAGTAGCATGCACGGTAACCTTTTTGGAGTTGCTGTCTGTCTATGGCATAGGTGAGGCTAGGGTGCTCCACACCATGGGATTCAATCAGTGGTTGAAAAACTGGTGCAGAGCTCAGGGATTTGGCTTCATTGGGGACTGGGGGTCCACCTGGAGTGATGCAGGCCTATACTGGCATGATGGGCTGCATCTGTCCAGGAGGGGAACCAGGATCCTAGGTGATAGGTTTAAATGCTTCATTGGCAAGCATTTAAACTAGCCAAGGGGGGAGGCACTGGAAAGGAGCAGGGAAATCCTAGCACCCCCAAAAAAGTCAGGGTAGTAAGTCAGGTAAACACCAAGATAGAGATGTTGGTAGGGAGAAGGGAGGGGTAAATGGAGAAAGTGACAAAGACAGTAAGAACAGGGATGGGGCAAAAAGGAGTAAGGCCATCAGGAAATGGAGTAATGAGTACCAATTCCCGTAGTCTGGGCAACAAGCTCCCTGAACTTGTGGCCTTGATGGAAGAGGGATGCCTGGATATCGTAGCAGTCACAGAAACATGGTACACAGAGAACCATGACTGGGATGTTCACATACCCAGGTACACAACCTACAGGAGAGACAGGGAGGGGAGAAGAGGGGGAAGAGTAGCTCTCTATGTAAAGAAAGGGATAAAAGCAACTGAACAAAAGAGTAAACAGGGAGGAGAGGAGGCACTGTGGGTCACCTTAGAGACTGGAAATGGCACCACAATCTGCACAGGGGTTGTATACAGACCCCTATGTCAGGGGAAGGGAATGGACAAGGATATGATAGAAGGCATTCTTAGGATGGTAGAGAAAGGGAGACACTATTGATGGGGGACCTGAATATGCCAGATGTTAACTGGAGCACATTTGCTGTAGCCACATACAACAGCAGGGCCATTCTTGATGCCCTACAGGTGGCATGCCTCAGACAGCTAGTTTCAGAACCCACTCGTGAGGGAGCAATCTTAGACCTCATACTCTCAAATGAGGACAGTGAGAGGATCTCAGATCTAGAAGTGGGTTGCCATCTGGAAACAAGTGACTATCAAACAGTGTGGTTCATGATAAACTCAGCTACAGAGTCAAGCCATACAAAAGTGAGGGTACTGGACTTCCGGAGGGCTGACTTTGGCAAGATGGGAAAGTGCCTTAGAAAAGCACTAGCAAACAGGCTAGAAGGAGGGGTGGAGCAACAATGGGGAAACATCAAATTGCCATCACAGAGGCAACAAGCCTTTGTGTGAAGCAAATAAACAAATCAAACGAAAGAAAAGCCACTATGGTTCTCAAAAGAGGTGGCAGGAAAAGTCAGGGAGAAAAATATAGCATTCAGGAAGTATAAGGAAACGCAGAAGGAGCAGGACAGAGAGCTGTACCAGTTAAGACAGAAGGAAGCAGGAAGGGAAATCAGACTAGCAAAGGCCCAAACTGAGGAAAAGATAGCCAACTCGGTTAAGAAGGAGGATAAAACCTTTTATAGGTACATCAGGGAGCGTAGAAAGACGAAGGGATAGTGAGGCTGAATGGAATGGACAGTGGGTGGGCAGAGAGGGACAGTGAAAAAGCAGGAATACTGAATGAATATTTCTGCTCAGTATTCACAAAAGAGGAGGAGGGGGAGGTACCTAATCCAATAACAGAAGCACTCTTGATAGGGGGGGTCAATCCCAGTCCTTTCACAGAAGAAAGGGTTCTGAAAAAACTCCTAAAACTGAAGGTGGACAAAGCAATGGTGCCTGATGGAATTCACCCCAGAATTCTAAAAGAATTAAGGGGAGAACTAGTGAAACCACTGACTACCCTTTTTAACAAATCATGGGAGGATGGTGTGGTACCTGAGACTGGAGGAAGGTGGATGTGATTCCCCTTCACAAAAGTGGGACCAAGACAGAGGCAGGAAACTACAGACCTGTCAGTTTGACCTCTGTGGTAGGGAAAGTGAGGGAATCACTTCTGAAGGAAAGAATTGTTGAGTACCTAGAGGCCAGTGGGGCACAGGACCCAAGACAGCATGGGTTCACAGTGGGAAGGTCATGTTAGACGAATCTAATTGATTTCTTTGACTGGGTGACCAAAGTAGTAGACCAAGAAGGGGCTGTAGACATGGTCTACCTAGACTTTAGCAAGGCATTTGACACAGTCCCACACAAAAGATTAATTGTCAAATTAACCAGCCTGGGAGTGGGTCCCAGGGTGGTAGCCTGGGGTAAAACATTGGCTGGACAACAGGACACAGAAGGTAATTGTAAATGGAGTCCACTCTGAAGAAAGAAGGGTTACTGGTGGGGTACCGCAGGGTTCTGTACAGGGTCCAGTCCTTTTTAATGTCTTTATAAGTGACATTGCAGAGAGACTGGAAGGAAAAGTATGCCTCTTTGCAGTTGACACAAAGATCTGCAACAGGGTTGATACACAAGGAGGTGTGGAAATGATGAGAAGGGACTTGGCAAAGGTTGGAGGAATGGTCAGAACTATGGCAGCTTGGACTCACTGCAAAATGGTGTGAAATAATGTACCTGGAAAACAAAAACCCAGGGGAAGATTACACATTGGGGGGGGTAGTAACAACAACAGAAATGGAAAGGGACCTTGGGGTAATCATATCAGATGACCTTAAGGTTAGCAAGCAATGTGAGAAGGTGGTAGGGAGGGCTGGGGGGATACTGGGATGTATAGGGAGAGGCATCCGCAGCAGAAAACAGGAAGTTGTTATCCCTCTGTACAGACAGTTGGTGAGACCCCATCTGGAGTACTGCGTCTAGTTCTGGAAACCGCATCTCTGCAAGAACATAGATAGGATAGAGGCAGTCCAGAGGAGGGCAACTAAAATGGTGCAGGGTCTGCAAGAGAAGCCAAATGAGGAGAGACTAAAGGACTAAAGGAGCTTAATATGTATACCCTTGAGGAAAGGAGGGAGAGGGGGGACATGATAGAAACTTTTAAGTACCTCAGTGGAATCAACAAAGTCCAAGAGGGTAGCATCTTTCAGAAAAAGAGATGTGCAAGAACAAGGGGACACAATTTAAAGATGGGGGGGCGGTTCAGGGGCAATGTGAGGAAGTATTTTTTCACAGAGAGGGTGGTAGATGCATGAAACAGCCTTCCTGAGGAGGTTGTGGGGTCTAAAACTGTGGGAGAATTCAATAATACATGGGACAGACATAAGGCAATTCTTGTGGTGGGTAAGAAGAAATAGGCTGTTGGTTAACTAGGATCTGCAGCTTATCCTGTAGGTGGGGAAATGGGCAGACTAGGTGGACCAAGCGGTCTTCATCTGCTGTCAAAGTCTATGTTTCTATGAAAAGAAGAATGAAAGTACAAATGGTCCGATTTGGGCTGCATACTGTTCACCCCTCTGACTCTCTCCCAAGTTCTAGAGACTCCTTTTGATCCACAAATTTTGCTCTGCTTCTTTCAGCCACCTTTTCTCATCCTCTCATAGCGTTCGAGCCTCCTCTCTGCAGCTTGGTGGTTGCAGCCATAAACCCAATAAAAGTTTGTGCCAAACTGCCAGTCGACCCTGACTAGGAGGAAAAAAAAGTGCACGGAAATAAAGGGTATACAGTATATAAAACAGGTACATTTCCGGGGTCAGTTGAAGAGGACTAAAAAGCACCTCTGCAGTAGCTCTCTCAAAGTCCATTAGGAGGGGCTGTAGACTTGGCCATGCCCACATTACAAGTGTATGCATTGACCGCAGTTACACCAACATGTTGTGTTACTGCTCCTCTCACCAAATTTAGCTGTAATGACTGGGGTATGAAAATAGCGGATTGTGTGCTTCCAGGTATACTCTCGCCAGACATGAGAGGAGGTTATCCTGTCCGCCTCGTAACACCCCATCTCCCAAACTAGCCATTTCCAGGCTACATATAGGGTAGCTTTGTGCTGTGAACCCTGTAAAACATTATAAATAGTGGAGAGAGGATGCAGTGTCATTTGGATTCTAATGTGGGTAACTAAGAGCTGTTAATGACTGTGGCCTTAGACAGATCCTTTTGGTCTGTGTGTAAAGCATGATAGTAATGTCTTAATTGAAGATACCAAAAGAAGTCCCCTCCTTCCATACCAAACTGTCTCTGAAGATTAGCAAAGGATCTAAAATCCATACCCGCACAAAGCTGTCCCAGGAACATCTTGTTGTTTCTCTGCCATGTCTGGAAGGTAAGGTCGCATCAACCAGGGGAAAATCCTCTAGTTGTGTTAGAGAACAGACCCACACTAGTTGGATGGTGAGGCTAAGCACAGCCACCATATCTTGCCAGGCCTTATGGACTTTGCGGATCCATTGGTTGGAATCCCCAACCCTACGGACACAGACTTCTGAACCAAATATATACTGAGTCATGTTCCGGTACTGCAGGCATGCCTTTCCGTGTCTAGCCACTGAGGACCTGGGCCTGTTGTATGTCAGGCAGAGAGGCAGCAGATTTGAACTGCCGCATAGTACTGTTGGAGATTCGGGAGTCCAAATCCACCCCTTCTCCTAGGGAGTTGCAAAGTAACAAGGCAGCCTCTTCCCCTGCCCCAAAACCAAGAGATGGCCTTTCTCCACTTTTACCATGTTCCCAAGGGAATAGGAAGGGGAACATTCTGAAAGAGGTAGAGCAGCCTAGGAATCACCACCATCCACACTGCATACACTTGACGAACCAGCCCTAAAGGCAGCGTGTGCCAGCTCTGTAAGTCTGTTGTAAGTTATGTAGACACAGGGGACCATAGTTAACCTCATATAGAGTATCCAAAGTTTTTGGGAGCCAAATTTCTAAATATTTCATGTCTGTGAGGCCCCAATGGAATAGATATGTCAGAATTAGTGCTGGGGATGTGGTGTTATTCAGTGGAAGGGCCTCTATTTTTGTTGTGTTTAATCTACAGGAGGAAATGCTACTGAAATGATTTAGAATCCGGATCGCCTCATGCAAATTTATTTCAGGCTCGGTAATGCAGAGCAGCACATCATCTGCATACAGAGCTCTGCAATGATCATGCTCTGCCACTAGGATCCCCCCAAAAATTGCACTTTCACCTACGGCATGGGGAAGAGGCTCTAACATGCAAGTAAAAATGGAGACATAGGACAGCCATGCCTGGTTTCCCTACCCAGCCCAAAGGAGGTGGAGACATGTTAATTTACCTTAATGAAAGCTGGAAGGGGTGCATAGATCCACTGCAAAAGGGAGACAAAAGGTTGCAGGAAATGCATCTACCTCAATGCCATAAAAAGATAGGGCCATGACACTCTATCGAAGGCTTTTTTGGCATTGAGGCTTAACATGACTGATGAAAGACTGTTCCAGTGTATGTGATGTAGGATATGTAGGGTGCACCTGATATTATCTGATGTCTGCAGTGTCTTCACAAATCTGGTCTGATCCCTGTGTATCAGTGAGGGTAGCACAGAGTCAAGCTGATGCACTAAGATGGCCATAAAAAGTTTATAATCTACATTGAGGACCAAAATCAGCCAGTAGAAGGCACATTCCACAGGGTTTTTACACAGGTTTGGGGATCATGAAAATAGTGAAATATCACCATGTGTCAGGGATCTCTCCCTCTTCAAGGATCTCATTACATACTCACAGTAGGCAGGGGAGAAGTTGTTCCCCTTGGGACTTATAACATTTTTATTTATTTCGTTTTTGCTGACTGGGTAAGTGCACTAGACAGATTCTGCCTATTTTCAGACATGACTCGGGGGGAGGGGGATATAGATGAATGCCAGCTGACCTTGACCCAGATTAAGCTGTTGGCGGTATTTTTAGTGAATGGGGAGAAATTTGGCCAGGACACCGGGTAAATTCCCCTACTCTTTGTGAGGGGGCGCAGTCAGTCTGGGAGGATGGAGAGCTCAGTGGAGGCTGAGCAGTGTAAGGAGCAGCAGGCTAGAGGTTCGTCCTCTGCCCCAGCCAATTGTAGTAAGGAGGACATCAGCGGAGCCCAAAGAGGCGATATGGATCTTGAGTCAGGAGACTCATGTGAAGGGCTGAATGATGGAGATGATGATTTTCAGCAAACATTGCAGGATAATATGGACAGAGCTGGGTCCCAGCTAGAGAAAGAGCTGGATGAAAGAAGAAACATTCTGTTTCACTTACTGGCAGAAGATGAAGAACGGTATTCTAAAAGAAAATACCAGACAGGCGCATGGAGGTATGAGCTGAGCCAGCGGGTAGAGGAACCTCTGGAGCGGAAGGCGTTTCTGATGAGCTGGAGGGGAAGAGACATCAGGAGACACCTTCATGTCTTCTTCCAGTGCAGGAATTAATTCAAAAGGCATTTGGCCCAACAGAGGACCTGGAAGAAGGACAGCAGTGGTCTCTGGAAGATGCACTGGCAAAAGCAGAATGGAAACAGATGGAGTCGGGGAATTGGTTACCTGATTCGGATAAGATGTTTTTGGACGTGAGTGGTGGGCAAAATATGCGAGGACAAGACAAGATGTTGGACACTGACTCCAGACCTAAGCCCCAGGTACCCAATCAAGGGAATGATAGCAGGCATAATGAGGGAGATGGGGAAGGGGGTTTTCGAGCTGGTGGAAATGAATGAACTACGGGAGAAATTCCAGGTGGAAGGGGGACCACACCTAGGAGTGTGGCGGAAGGAGAAAAGGGGAGACCAGATAACCAAACCTGTGGTGACAAGCCTATAAGACAAGAGTCTGGTAATATTGAGACAAGAAAGGAAAGAGAGGAAGCCCAAACCCAGCCAAATGAGCCAGGGCACCAAGAGCAAGCACCTGAATCCCCAGAACATCTCAGGATAAACATAGAGAAGGGTAGGAAAATACACCTGATAGGAGCCCCCCCCCATAGGCAGCAGAGACCAAGATTTGTTGATTTGTTTCCCTCTGCTGTACCTGCTCCCAGACATAATGCAGTAAGGATAAGGTGTAGGGGAGGTTTGGAGACAGACTCAGACAGACATTACGTGGGGAAAAGGTTGATAAAAGAGTCTATGCGATTTATGGCTTCTGAAGTATATGCTTTGAGTAACATTCCTGGGGAAGAGACATTTGATGTGAGCTTTAGGTCCCCCCATGCTTTGGAAAGATTCTGGATGAAATACAACCAGCTAAACATTTCCCCTTTATGGACGCCCTTCATATGTATACCATTGACTAAACCCACAGTGAAGTTTCTAACTATTATGTTTCGAAATGAGGGAGTGCACGTGAGCAATATAATTCACTGGCTACAACAGAGATGTGAGGTACTGAGTGCACCTGAAGCACTTATTGATGATGAGCATTTTTGGACTGGGGCCTGGAAATTTCGAGTTAAACTAAGGCAAGAAGCAAAAGGTACAGTGCATTTGCCAAATAGTTTTTTTATCGGGAGGGACAGAGGTGTCCTATTTTATGCCGGGCAACCCAAGGCTTGTCATAAGTGTGGGAACAGGACTCATCTGGCAAACATTTGCGATAAGATGAGGTGTGGCATTTGTAATGAAACTGGGCATGTCAGCATACTGTGTGCAAATCACACCCGATGTAATTTATATGAGGAGTTCGGGCATATTTTTCAAAACTGTCCATGGGTGGCCCATAACAAGCTAGAAATCTGAATCAAGATGAGTTAATTACAAAAGCACAACAGTCAGCAACTGCACCACCTGTGACCCAGCCTCCCTATATGAGGCCAGCCCCCAGCTACAGAACCGGTTCACACAGAGGGAGCGAAGGAGGGTGCTGAGGATATCAAAGAGAACGGCCAACAGGCTCGGACAGGTAACAAAGGTGATGGTCAAGGATTGCTAGGTCAACATAAAGAACAACAAAAGGAACAGGTCCTGCAGGGGCAGGGGCAAGATGAAGCCTGCCATTTGCCCTACTTCCCCAGAGTGGAAAATGCCATTTCCACGGAGAAGAAGCTTAAGACTACAAAAATTGCATGCAGCAGAAATTGACATGGATAATCTGTATGATATTTTGGGGTCATCCAGTGGGGGGGGTCCATGGATTTAGGAGACCAGGATTCAGACACTTCCTTGATATATTCAAATCCCCCCAATAAAGAAAGAATGGAGACACAAACCATGAAAGGGAAAGGAAAGAAGCAAAAGAAAAGTGAGATGATGGGGAGTTCTGTATGCAGTAAATCGGAGACACAATATTCTTAACTAGTGATGACTGGATTTTCTCGAATATCATTGAATGTTCATAGCATAATGAATGATAGTAAGAGGAGAGAAGTGTTTACATTTTTGCATGATAAACGTATAGATGTAATTTTTTTTGCAGGAGACATGGGTTTCCACGGTAAGTTTAAGTAATTTGGCTGGAAATGAATGGGTGTGGGGACCATCTTATTGGTCATTTGGTGAAGAGAAGGCAGATGGGATTGGGATTATGTTTTCAGGATCAGGTTTCTCACTACAGAAAACTGTTGATTTGGTTATGGGGAGGGTTTTGATATTAGATGGGATATAGAAAGGGAGATCAAGCAGATTTATAGGGTTTATGGGCCTCAGACGAAGACTGAGCAGGTAGAGCTGTTAGAAACTATTCAGCCTTTTCTAGCAACATCAAGGGACATATATGGCAGGTGATTCTAACTGTTTTCTAGATGTTACTACCCAAAAAGGACAAGGTAAGAAAATTTATTGTGATTCGACAGCATTAAAAAGGAGTATAGAGACTGCTGGACTAAGAGATTGTAGTGGGGAAGGGGGTGAATCCGAGTATTGATTATACGTCTGTGAAAGGAACTTTGCTAAAATTGATTATATTTTTGTTTCTAAAAATATAACAACAAGGGAGGTTAAAAGTATACCAGTGGAATTTTCCAACCACGTAGCTGTATATATACTGGCAGAACTTATACCGGGTGGGGTTCCTAGGCAAATTAGGTAGAAAATGAATACAGGGACTATAGCAGAGAATGAGGGGAAAAAACCTACATTAGACATTTTAATTACAGTATTATCATTCTATGAGGATTTAGGGAGATGGTGGATAGATACAAAAGCTGACATAAGGGAAGGGTTTCAACAGCATGGGAAACAAAAAGTAAATGAGAAACATAGTAAGTACATCACATTAAGAGCACAACTGTACAAATTATTGTCCGATGATTATGAACTGGGCGTAGATCTAGGGGAACAGATAAGGAGGAAAAAAAAAGATATGATGGAGATGCAGTGTAACAGGGCAAATTCTTTACAAGCAGAATTTACCTTTGGTAAACAAAGGTTGCCACAGAGTGATCCGGCATATGGACACAACATCGTGGTGCTATTCGTTGCAGTCAAAATGTAGCAGCCAGTTAGTCGTAAAGACATCTCATCGCTGGTGTAGAGGTCATGGACACTAAGTCACCAACACAACCAAATCACCGGCGATGACGAACTGCGATGTTGTGTTTTAATTTCATGCCATGCACCAGAACATCAACCTTGCCTCAAATCATTCACCAATTGCTGCTGCCCGCTCACCAAGGGGAGCCAAGTCCTGCAGTCTCTGTTGTATTGAACCTGTGGCTGCAGGTGTGTGTGTGTGTGTGTGTGTGTGTGTGTGTGTGTGTGTGTGTGTGTGTGAACTGTTCAGAGGATGCCTATTAGAAGAGTACCTTTTGGGCTTCTTGGCTGCGGAGGATCAAAAGTTCACTGGCCAGATCAGATATAGAATTGAAGCAGAAAGATACCATTCAGATGGTGGATGCTGTGGATCAGAATGTTATGCAGCAGGATGCCACAACCATGTCAGGAATGCCAGGTACTTCTGGTCTTTCTTATATTGAATGAGACATTGCCCTAACTCCTATGCAGATTCTCCAAGATGGTACAAGTACGAGAATTCTGACTGTTTTGCCTATTCTTACTGCAGTTTCTGGGAAAATGCCAACTGGTGCACTGCTTAACTGCACACAAACACACCGGACATAATACTACCATCAACAGAATAAAATGGCCCATTAGTGTGTCTCTCTCTTTGTGGCAGGCATCATTGGCGGAGGTGGCATGGGAAGCGGAGATTTAAAATGTGTCATCATTAGCGGAGATGTGCTGCCTGTGCATTTGAAGCAGCACATCAGCATTTTGTCCTGCTACATTATTAACTGGTGACAAATACACATGTTGGCAACTTGGACAGGGACCTTTTGTCCTTGCAGCTATTTGACCGCAATATTATGTCTGAGGGCGATTCGGCCACTCATGAGTGATCCATGTGCAGCAAGTAAGGATAGAGTAGAAACAGTAAACTTTACATCATTAATAGATGAGGAGGGGGTTAGACAGGAAGGGATAGGAGGGATATTATCAGTAATAGAAAAACAGTTACAGGACTTTACACAGACGGAGAATATAAGTCCACACAGGATAGTACCTTATTTGGAGGGGTTACAGAATATAGAAACAGACCAGAATTTGAGAAGGGAATTGGAGAGGAATATTCAGGACTCAGAATTTTTACAAGTAATTAAGGGGTTAAAGACAAATATAGTGTCAAAGGGTGTGGGTGCAATGATAGACACTGAGACCACAGTAAGGTGGCAAAGCTTAATGTT
This sequence comes from Neoceratodus forsteri, assembly GCA_016271365.2. Taxonomy (NCBI): domain Eukaryota; kingdom Metazoa; phylum Chordata; order Ceratodontiformes; family Ceratodontidae; genus Neoceratodus; species Neoceratodus forsteri. Next base: position 352,909,602 of record CM057454.1, on the reverse strand, counting down.
ACCAAGCCAAATCTTTTATTAAGTAGAGACAAGTAAATAACCAAATAAAACTTGCGAACTTGCAACGTCAAAAGAAATACAAAAGATACAAAAAACAAAACAATACTCCAGTCTTCCAAGGACTATTCCAGCAATGAACTGTCCTGGATTCAAAAAGAATCTTAGTCTGAAGAGTTGCAGACTAACACTTTGGACCAGCACCTACTGATCCTCCAACAAAATCTGAATGTTCCACAGGATGAGTTCCCTTTTATACTACATAGAAACATAGAAACATAGAATTTGACGGCAGATAAGGACCGCTTGGCCCACCCAGTCTGCCCATTTCCCTACCTACTGGATAAGCTACAGATCCTAGTTAACCAGCAGCCTACTTCTTTCTACCCCCACCCCCCAGAATTGCCTTATGACTATCCCATGAGGAACCCATCAGGTGACCACATCAGACTCCACCCCTTCCTACATTTACACACAGCATAAAAATGGAGTGGAGAGGGATGGCTGGCTCCTAGCAGAACATAGCAGGGATCTGAACAGGTCCCAAACAGACCCACCTCTGTTACCAGGCTTGGATTTCTCATTATCTGGGTAAGAACTGCTTACTTCATGTATTAGAAATGAGACCAAACACTTGTTTCTAAGGCAGGTGACTTACACATTTTCAACATGTTTGAACTTCTGTTTACAACTGTTGTCTGAATTTCTAACTTGAACTAGTAAAGAGGGCAGGGCTAGCAAGTAACACACACAGCAGTTGTTACATGGCTCACCTCATTCAGCCTCAGTCACAATATATTAATTTACATTATTAAAGAAAAAACTTAATGCTGCATTTGTTTGTTTACTAGCATTGCTATGAAAAGCACTGGACTTAGCAGCAAAACCTTTTGGATTGGACAACCAACCTAGTTTGTTACTAAACTGTTAGTGCCTGCATCTTATACCTTTCTTCTTTATAGAAACAAGGAATATAAACAAACTGAAAAACAAAAACAACATAGCAGCAGACATTCCTGTGCCTCAATAAATAAATGTTTTAAGGCTGCAGACTGCTGCACCAGCATTATTTATGGTTTGTTGCTTTTTGGGGGGGGGGGGTCGAGCACCACAATTCCACATCTGCAGAAAGACCGTGAAGGATTTAGCAAGAAAGGAGGAGATGTCCCATTCCAGGTGGCCAGTCTGAAATAAGGAACGAGGGATAGACCAGGAAGAAAAAGAATAGCAAGGTCACGCACATATGCTACTGCAGTAGGCTTCACGCATACAAAGTGAGCAGAATTATGGAAGGGTACTAGTGCTCTCTCACACTCCTCCCCACTTAAGAGGAAACTATACCCTTAGTGTACTAATTCTTTATAGTTTCCAGTTTTGGTAAAACTTATGCACAATCGTCAGATCTCTCTCTCCAATGAGGGAGAGATGGAGCTTTAGCCCACCCACTCCCAAAGCTCCACCTCGGGGACCCTTTGAAACAAAATAAACAACAAATGAAGGCTATAACGAACCTTTCACTTCACTTGCATTTTCCCTGAGGTCTGACTATGCACATTGATCTGCCCCATAACAGGACATGAAATCTGCATTCTTATTAGCAGTACCAGGTCGGTGGTGTACAGTGAATTTATATGGCTGTAAGGCCAAATACCACCGCATTATTCTGGGGTTCTTATCTTTCATTACATGGAGCCAGCAGAGTGGGTTGTGGTCTGTTAATACTTCAAATTCCGCTCCCCATAAATAGAATTTAAGGGCTTCGATGGCCCACTTGATTGCAAGGCATTCTTTTTCTATAGCCGAATAGCGTGTTTCTCTTTCATGCAGTTTTTGGCTTAAATAGATGATGGGATGTTCTTCTCCATTTACCATCTGGGACAAAACAGCTCCTATACCCGAATCTGAAGCATCTGTCTGTACCATAAAAGGCTGAGTAAAATCAGGACTTCTCAGTACGGGGGCTGCACACAAGTATGCCTTTATGGTACAGAAGGCCTTCTCACAGTCAGGGGTCCATTTTATATTAGTGGGACAGTGTTTCTTCGTAAGATTGGTTAGAGGGGTGGCTATTGTGGCAAAGTTGGGGACAAACCTACGGTAATACCCTGCTAACCCCAGAAATGACCTAACATGTTTCTTTGTCAGGGGTCTAGGGCATTGTGCCACTGCATCAACCTTTTTGATTTCTGGTTTGACTTGCCCATTACCTATAATGAAGCCAAGATATTTGGTTTCCTGCATTGCTATATTGCATTTGGATGGCTTGATTGTCAAACCCACTTTCGTCAGAGAGTCTAGAACAGCAGTGAGATGTTGTAAATGGGCCTCCCATGTAGGACTGTACACCACCACATCATCTAAATAAGCAGCGCAATAAGATTCATGTTGATGTAAAGTCTGATCCATTAGGCGCTGAAATGTGGCAGGAGCACCATGTAGCCCGAAGGGCATGGTAATGAAATGATACAGCCCTATGGGAGTGCTGAATGCTGTCTTCTCTTTAGAGGCCTCATCCAAAGGGATCTGCCAATACCCCTTCGTAAGATCGAATGTGGTGATGTATCTTGCATTGCCCAGTCTGTCCATTATGTCATCGATCCTAGGCATGGGGTAGGCATCAAATTTGGAGATAGCATTTAGGCGTCTAAAATCAAGACAGAGCGTATGACACTTCCTTTTCTCCACCACTACAATTGGGAATGCCACTCACTACCAGAGGATTCCATGCCCCAAGCTCTTGCATTTTTCTTACTTCTTTATTACCTCCCCTCTCACTTTCTCTGGTAGGCGATAAGGTTTCTGTCTGATGGGCTATTGGTAGTGACCTCTATATGGTGCCTAATGCTATGTACTAACCCAGGTCTAGAGGTAAAGGACTGTGAATACTTAGCAAGAAGGAGGTCCAGCTCTGATCTCTGTTGTTTAGTCAGAGTGGCATTAATGGTTAGATCACTCACTTCTCCTTTGCTTTCTAGCCTGTCATAGGCTACCTCCATTTCACTGGTGTGAGTCTCAGGGCAAATAAAATACCCGGGGTTTGGTCTTTCCACCCATTTCTTTAGAAGGTTTATATGATATATACCTTTCCTTTGCTTTCTATCAGGTAAGTCAAGCTCGTAGGTAACAGGACCTGTTTGCCTCAAGATGGTATAGGAACCTTGCCACTTCATCATAAGCTTCTCCGTAGTAGAAGGAAGTAACAATAGAACCTTATCCCTCTCTTGGAATGATTTGGTACCTACTCCTTGGTCATAATACCCCTTCTGTACACTTTGTTGGTGCAAATTATGGTGATGTGCCATCTGGGTAAACTTCAGCAACTTTGCATGCAAAGCTATCAGGTAATCAAGGGTGGTACCTGGGTTCTCTTTTTCTCTCCCATTGTTCCTTACAATATCCAGGGACCCTTGGATTTCTTCCATACAATAATTCAAGGGGCAAATCCTGAAGGCTTGTGGTACCTCCCTGTATGCAAATAAAAGGCGCGGTATACATCCCACCTTTTTCCTTCATCCTCTACATATTTCTTCAGCATTCTTTTCAGGGTCTGGTTGAATCGCTCAACCAGACCATCTGTCTGAGGATGATAGGGTGTGGTATGTATGGCCTCCACTCCTAATGTCTCATACAGCTGGGCTAACATCCTAGAACAGAAGTTGCTCCCTCTGTCTGTCAGTATTTCCCTGGGTATCCCGACCCGACTGAACAGCTTGATTAACTCATCTGCAACTTTCTCTGCTGTCACAGTTCGGAGGAGTAGCCTCAGGATATTTGTGCAATAATCACATATTACCAAAATGAACCTGTTTCCTTTTGAGCTTTTGGTAAAGGTCCTACCACATCCATGGCGATGCAAAGCTAAAAGGGGTGGTAATAAGGGCAATGGTTGGAGGGAACCGTATCTTTTCGTATCACAGGAGCCACTTTCTGACAATCTGGGCAACTCCGACAGTAGTCAGCTACTTGAGCGTGTATACCTGCCCAATAGAATCTTAATAGTAGCCTCTGCAAGGTGCGGTCCCTACCCAAATGACCTGCCAATGGGATTTCATGTGCCAGATGCAGTAGTTTCTCTCTATACTTACTGGGCACTACTAATTGGTCTATTTGCTCACCCGTGGTGGGGTGTATGCATCTTCTATATAACAAGTCATCTTTCATGACATAGGATGGTTCATTTCCTTTCACTGGTACCCCTACCAACTGCATAAATGGTGTCAGGGAACTATCATTCTTTTGTTCTTCACAAAACCCATCAGTTTTAATATCAGACAATACATCACTATCATTTGTCACATTCATAGTTTTAGTGTGTCTGATTCCATTTATATTTTGCTTTCTCCTTTCTTGTTGAGACTTCGGTGTTTTGCCAGGCTCCCCATACACCTCATCATCGAATGGAAATAGTTGTGCCCATTGTTGTTCCTGTTTAGTTTGGGCATGGGTTGTTAGGCACACACACTTTCTTGGGATGGATTAAGCAAGAAAAGTCTGGATAATCATGCCCAATAATGACAGGAACAGGTAAAGAGACCAATCCAACAGTCATTTATGACTTCTCCCTTGTACCTGTAAATCAAGGTCAGTCCAGGATAATGATGTATGTCCCCATGGATGCAAATTACTGCTGTACGGGACCCCTTTTCACCAGCTTGTTGAACCAAATCTGCTCTTACCAGGGTTTGTTTGCTTCCTGAGTCTATCAGCCCAGTAACCTCATGATTTCCAATCTTAACTGGTGTGACAAATTGTCCCCAATTGGCTAGGGCTAACTGCGTGACTGTAACTTTTCTTTGAGGGGCAAAATCTAGCTATGTGCCCCTTCTGGCATTCCCTGCAGATTATGTTGGGGTTATAGGGTCTATTAGCTGGGACAGTTTTAATACCCCCTTCAGCCACAGATGAAGCAATAGAAGAAGAAACAGGCCTTACCGTGGGTGGGGTTGCACCGGATCCAGGATGTCCACGTTGACAATTAGGATGAGCCGTAAGGTAATCCTCAGCTAGCGTGATGGCTTTTTCTGCAGCATCTGGCCGGTGTTCCCTCACCCATACCTGAACATCTGAGGGCAGGATATGAACAAACTGTTCCAGAATGATCATTTCCAGGATATGTTCTATGGTCTTCACCCCTGGTTGTAGCCATTTCTGACACAAGTCCTTTAACTGGGTATAGGCCTCTCGGGGGAGTGTCCACATTATGAAATTTGAAAGTCCTAAAGCACTGTCGATAGGTCTCGGGGCTGATGTTGTACCTTTGTAGGATGGCTTGTTTAACAGCGTCATAGTTCTCTGCCTGGGTACTGTCCATGTGGCTGTATGCTAGCTGGGCTTTCTCAGATAGGTAAGGCACTAAGTGGATGACCCATTGGGTTCGGGGCCACCCACAAGCCTGAGCTATTTGCTCAAATGTTGTCATGTATGCCTCGATGTCGTCGGTTGCACCCAGTTTAGTCAACTTAATGTCTTTAGGGGTTTCTGCTGGTGGTGGATTATGTACCCCTATATCTCGGATGGCTCTCAGGGTATCATTCCACCGTGCCTCAGCCCTTTGTAGATCCATCTCTTTGCTTGTCCATAGCAATTTGTTTTACACATAGCCAACATAACAGGCTGTGTATATCTTCTGGTGATTCTTCAATGGTCTGTTCTGAGGTATCCTTGCCCTCCTCCTCCAGCTCTCCTTCCTTTTGGCTGTTTTCTGTCGAACATCTGGTCCCAGACCAGGCAAAGGATCTCCATACTTGGCAGCCACAGTCCATGTGAGAACTCTGCTGGGCTTACTGAGGGTCTGCTCCTTTGTCTCCACCTGCATTCAGTGTCCACTGACTGGAAGGTACCAGTAACACCAGAGCATCCCACTTCTGACACCAGTGTCAAAGGGTGTGGGTGCAATGATGGACACTGAGACCACAGTAAGGTGGCAAGGCTTAATGTTACCAAGCCAAATCTTTTATTAAGTAGAGACAAGTAAATAACCAAATAAAACTTGCGAACTTGCAACGTCAAAAGAAATACAAAAGATACAAAAAACAAAACAATACTCCAGTCTTCCAAGGACTATTCCAGCAATGAGCTGTCCTGGATTCAAAAAGAATCTTAGTCTGAAGAGTTGCAGACTAACACTTTGGACCAGCACCTACTGATCCTCCAATGAAATCTGAATGTTCCACAGGATGAGTTCCCCTTTTATACTAGGAACCCATCAGGTGACCACATCAGACTCCACCCCTTCCTACATTTACACACAGCATAAAAATGGAGTGGAGAGGGATGGCTGGCTCCTAGCAGAACATAGCAGGGATCTGAACAGGTCCCAAACAGACCCACCTCTGTTACCAGGCTTGGATTTCTCATTATCTGGGTAAGAACTGCTTACTTCATGTATTAGAAATGAGACCAAACACTTGTTTCTAAGGCAGGTGACTTACACATTTTCAACATGTTTGAACTTCTGTTTACAACTGTTGTCTGAATTTCTAACTTGAACTAGTAAAGAGGGCAGGGCTAGCAAGTAGCACACACAGCAGTTGTTACATGGCTCACCTCACTCAGCCTCAGTCACAATATATTAATTTACATTATTAAAGAAAAAACTTAATGCTGCATTTGTTTGTTTACTAGCATTGCTATGAAAAGCACTGGACTTAGCAGCAAAACCTTTTTGGATTGGACAACCAACCTAGTTTGTTACTAAACTGTTAGTGCACTACATCTTATACCTTTCTTCTTTATAGAAACAAGGAATATAAACAAACTGAAAAAACAAAAACAACATAGCAGCAGACATTCCTGTGCCTCAATAAATAAATGTTTTAAGGCTGCAGACTGCTGCACCAGCATTATTTATGGTTTGTTGCTTTTGGGGGTGGGTCGAGCACCACAATTCCACACCTGCAGAAAGACAGTGAAGGATTTAGCAAGAAAGGAGGAGATGTTCCATTCCAGGTGGCCAGTCTGAAATAAGGAACGAGGGATAGACCAGAAAGAAAAAGAATAGCATGGTCACACACATATGTTACTGCAGTAGGCTTCACACATACAAAGTGAGCAGAATTATGGAAGGGTACTAGTGCTCTCTCACATATAGCTCCAGGAGAGGATGGTATACCAAACGAGTTGTATAAAATATTTCCGGATATAATGGCAGTCATATTGGGAAGGATTTTTCGATATCTATTGACTAAAACTTCTTTACCAACAGAATTTTCTATGGGACTGGTTAAATATTTATTGAAATCAGGGGATAGAGAACAAATCGAGAATTGGAGACCGATTTATTTATTAAATGCTGACTTTAAAATATTAGCATGTATATTACAAAACTGTTTAAAAAGAATAACGGATAAAGTAATTCATCCGACTCAGACATGTGTCCTACCGGGTAGGCACATTCAGAACAGTGACCGTTGATAAGAGATGTTTATAATCATTGTGAGAAAAAGCAAATACCAGGGTTTTTATTAGTATTAGATTAGTGGAAAGCCTTTGATAGGGTGAGCCATGAATTTTTGTTTGAAGTATTGCGTGTATATTGGGTATCACAGAGATTGTTAGAATGGATAAAAGTGTTATGTAGAAATGCAGTTATTATGTCATATCTGGCTGGATACCATGGGAGGTGTTTTCAAATCTGGAAAGGAGTCAGACAAGGTGCCCACTGAGCCTGTTATTGTATTTATTTGTATTGAATCCATTTATCAGAAAGATAATTATTAATCAGGAAATACAAAGTATAAGGGGTATAGCAGACAGGATGGAAACAAAAATAATAGCATATTTTATTTATTTAGTTATAATAACTGGCCAGCAATTTTTTTGAATGGGCAGACTGACTGAGTTATAATTTGCCGTTATAACCCACGGGTTATAATGGCAAACACAAGCCAAGTCACTCAGACACAGCCGCTCCCTCATTGGCTGTTCATGTCCTGTGGTCGGGCTGAACTGTTTTTTAAACATGGCAGCTCCTCAGTAGCTTAGCGAGCAGTTACCAGAACGAGTTCTCCACGCATTATCTTTAAAAAAACAAACAAAAAAAAACACGCATATTAGAAGTAAAAGCATGTATGCTGTTGATCCTTTCATTTGGAAAATGAAGCGCACAACATTTCCAACTCTCGCTCTGTAGTTCACTCGCTTGTTCAGCGGTCACACAGAACAGGAAGTGACAAATGCAGGCAAGCTGCATCCTCAAAATAAATCAAAATAAAAAATATTGCTAACCAGCAATTATAAATAATAAAGGATGGGGACATGTTCTTAACTTGGATTTAATGATTGCCCTCAATGTGGGATGCTGTAATAAAGCATCCCACACCTCTGGCAATCATTAAATCCTCGTTAAGAACACGTCCCCATCCATTATTGTATATTTTATCTACCGGGTAAGTGCGTTAGCCATAGAGATGACTATTTTCAGGCATAACATGGGAGGTTACAGGGTAAACATTACAGTTATACAACAAAAGGCGGTTACAGCAAGGTATAAATAATAGTGTTACACAGCAGGTTATGCAGCAGAATTAAGATACAAGGTGCTGAGGGTCGGGTACAGAACATATTTTACAGTTATATCATAGGGATGAGGCATATTTGCAGTGGAGTAAGACAGTGTGGATTACAAAATAAAGGAATAAATCTAAAATCAGAGATACAGTGGGCAACAATACAAAAAGATAGACATGCAGTAGATATCAGTGTCAGTGGCTCAGTAGGTAGCACACTCGCCTCTGAGGCTGGGAGATCAGAGGGCTGTGGGATCAGTTCCCACATCTGGCACTTGGGTTAATATCCCAGTACTGACACTGTAGTGCAGCATGAGAGGGGTGCTGCACTTCTGAGGTGCCGTCTTTCGGATGAGACGTTAAACCGAGGTCCCATCTGCCTGGATTGGTTGCAGTTCAGGTGGATGTTAAAGATCTCATGGCACTTATCGAAAAGAGTAGGGGAATTTCCTCAGTGTCCTGGCCAAATTTCCCTCATTCACTTAAAAAATACCACCAACAGCTTAATCTGGTTCAAGGTCAGTTGGCTTTCATCTGTATCCCCCTCCACCCGAGTCGTGCCTGAAAATAGGCAGGATTTGTCTAGTGCACTTACCCAGTCAACAAAAACTAAATAAATATGACCCTGGAGGAAGACAATTAGACAGACAAGGAAGATAAGGGAAACAGAGCTGATAAGCGCTAAGAGAGTAGATGCAGGAGATAGGTGACTGGGGTTATACATGTTTGGAGTACGGTAAGCTTCAGAGATATCACCCAAGGCAAGTAGTGGGGCTATATCTCGCAAGGGTAGATACGCAAATTTGTATTGTTCCAGAGGAAATGGAACAGAGTGAATAAGTACAAAGGGGGATTGATGCAAAGGATAGGCAAGCTGATGGTAGGTGAGGTCTGAAAATGCAGGCCTGTCAAGTAGGGGTGCACCTGGGGAGGAGCGTAAGGGAAGGGACATTAAAATGGTATTATACCAGAAACAAGTTAAGAACTGCTGCCAGGGAGGAGGACAGGGAGCTAAGGAGGTTTAAAGCAGGAGCATTGGTCAGGTGAGATGAGGTGGTGATGGAGTGCTTTTTTAAAGGTGTCATGAGTGGGTGCTAGACGGACCTCAAGAGGGAAGGAGTTCCACAGCCAAGGAGCATGGTGGGCGAAAGCACTAGAACCTTTGGTGGTTGTGTATTTCGGCACACATAAGAGGGATTTATCAGTTGAGCGCAGTCCATAGTTGGAGGTCTGTGGAGTGAGCAGTTCAGTCAGTGATTTGGGGGTTTGAGACCTCATAATACTGTCTATAGTGGAGCCAATGGAATAGAGCCTGGTGGCATTTGGAGATAGCCAATTAAGATCAGAGTAGAGGAGGTAGTGGTGTTTTCTCCTATGGGATGAGGCAGCATACTGGCATATATTATTATAGGCAATGTCCCACCTGTATAGATTTGTTTTAGGAATGGTGGCATATGAAGATACCCCATAGGTTATGGTCGGCAGGAGTATGCCTCGGGCAATAGCTAGTCTTGCTGAGGGGGTTAGAACATAGCTAGTGCGGTAAGCTACACCTAGCTTGGAGTTCACAGACTTCAATATGTTCGATATATGATGTTCAGAGTTTAAGGATTGATCCAATGTACTTAAAAGAGGTAACTACTCCAATGGGTGAGCCATCTAAGCAAGAGACCCTGAAATTGTTTTGGTAAGATTTGAGTTTTGAGGGGGTACCAAATAGCATGGACTGGGTTTTGGTCTCATTAAGAACAAGTTTCTTATCTGGCAGCTAGGTTTGTATGCGTTGGAAGTCAGCAGAGAGCCGTAGATTGATGTCAGTTACATTTTTCGCACTGATATAGAGGACAATGCCATCTGCATAGAGTATGGAGGAGGAGGCAGAGAGTTTGGAGGTAATGTCATTTAATGAATATTGAAAAAATAAGTGGTCCCAGGATAGAGCCTTGGGGTACTTCAATATTCACTGTAGCCTTATCAGAATATGATGAGTTGAACTTAACAACTTGTAGCCGGTTTGACAGGTAGCTCCTGGACCAGCTGACTCCGTTAGATGCAAAGCATAGATTGTAGGGTGGCGAGGAGAAGGGAGTGGTTCACCAGGTCAAAAGCCTTCGTCATATCAATGTCTGTGGTAAATTTAAGCAGGGCAGTAGAGTTGCTGTGGCCTTTGTGAAAGTTGTGCTGGGCGGTTGTTAGTAGGTCATGTTTGGAAAGAAATTCTATGGTTTGGGTGGCGACTAGTTTTTCTAAGATTTTGCTTAGCACCGACAGGATGGCTATAGGCCTATAGTTCAAGGGATCTCTGGGGTCACCCTTTTTAAAGACAGGGGTGACTCTCGCTATCTTCCAAATGTCAGGAACACTACTTTGACACAAGGAAAATGTAACAATTTTGGCCAGAGGAGCTGCAATAAGAGGTGCAGCTATTTTTAGTAGCCTGGGCTCAATACTATCTGAGCCTGTGACTGTATTATCAGAGATCAAACTAAAAATTTGTGTAACCTCCTTCGGGGTAATGGCTATAAAGTGAAAGGGTGGGGGTACAGGTGCCCTACTAGAAGAAACTGTAGACGCTTGTTGTGAGGTGGGGAAGGAGGATATGAATTTAGTTAGGTCCGAGAACTGATTATTAAGGAAATTTGCAGCGGTCTGAGGATTGTTGCAGTGAGTTCCGTTAAGGACCATAACATTAGGAGTAGATGACTGAATGGATCCCAGGAAAGTTTTGATGTGGGACCAGAACTTTTTGGGGTCATTCAAGGCATTGGTTAGACGTTTTTTGCAGTAAGAGCTTTTCGCAGACCTTATTGCCTTTCTGCTGGTATTCCTTAACATACTATAGGTATTATAGTCCTCTGGAAGTCCAGAGGACTTGAAACCACTCCAGCTCCTATCTCTTTCTTTTATTTTGGCTAGTAGATCTTTTTTGAGCCGTCTAGTGTGTTTTCCCTTGACACGGCAGGTTATAAGAGGGGAGTGATGATCTTGTAGTGCTGAGAAATTAGCAATGAAGATGGCCAGTGCAGTCTGGACATCTTAAGCACTGTAGAGATCGGACCAATTAGTGTTGGCCACATCTTGAAGAAAATTGTGCTTATTCAGGTTGGCATAGTTTCGAAAGGTGATGAGGCGTGGTTTTACAGGGAGGGGGGAGGTCGATCCCCAGATGCAGAAGATAGGGGAGTGGTAAGAAATGGCGTCTGCAAGTGTCCCAGCAGACTGGATGTGCTTGGGGTGGCTTGCTAACATCCCGTCTATAAGGGTGCAGGAGTTAGAGCGAGAGGCACACCTTGTGGGTTCAGTGATACGTTGATGTAGGTTATGGCTCTGGATTTTGGTGAGCAAGGTGGTCTGGCATTTCCCTAGCCAGTTTAAGTTGATGTCACCTAGTATGATTGTTTCATTTTTGCCACAGAGTAGGGACGTCTGGTTTAATAGCTCATCTAGGCCAGTGAGGCCACTTTTTGGGGGGTTGTAGGCACATGTGATATGAAGTTTTTTATCCCCAAGAGTAAGGAGTGCATGTAGTGACTCACAGTGTGTCAGAGAATCAGTATTGAGGGCAATGAGACAAAATTGATTTTTGAAATAGAAGGTGACGCCACCCCCACCTTTTGGAAGATGGTCTGTCCTTCTGTAGGAGGTTATAGGATGGTATTGCAGTGTGAGAGTAGGATATAGAGGATTTTAGCCAAGTTTCAGACAGGTATAGTATGTCTGGCTTGTAAAGGGAGATCCAAGTTTCAAGTTCAGCAAAGTTATGCTCTAGGCTTCTGATACTGTGGTGGGCTATAAGGAGGCTTTTGGTGGTCCTTCATAGCACATCTGAGTGGGAGAGCTGGCCCGCAGGGCCTGGGTTTGTCTCAATATCCCCAGATAGCAGGATAGCCAGCAGCAGGAGGTACCATAGCTTCCGCTGGGTACATGGGGAGTGGATTAGGCGACGGAGGAAGCATTTTTTCAGATTATATATAGTTAGGTAGATTATTGCCCTATTAACCAGGAGTGGGGTAGAATCCCGAGGTGAGTCATGGAGAAGAAGGAGGTTAGAGAAATGGAAGTCGTCTAGAGACTGAATGATGGCAGAGGTGGCCATATTAGCATTTTAGCCACCCGAGGATGCTAGGCAAAGAAGTCATAGAACCGTGGCAGCGGTTACTATGAACTTTAGGTGACCCATAATTTAAGGTAGTTTCTGTACCACGTGGGAACCTGTGTTGAGGATAGGCAGAAAGGCCACTACCTGAGATCGCTGCCTAGTAGTTGCTGCAACAATAAAGAGGTCAGGGTTGAGTGAGTTAGACCATCGGATCAAAACTAGAAAATATTAGGTGCTTATGAGCTAACTTGTGGCTTGGGCTAGAGGGGCAAAGTTTGTGAAAAGGATTACAACTTGGGCTAGAAGAGAGTTACTTTGAAGATAAGGGTGTAGGCTTTAGGGTGAGATTAAAGAAAAATTTGGGGACAAGGAGGGGGGAGGAGGGAAGAGTAAGGGCACTGGGGGAGAGACAGAGTAGGCAAATTAGTTAAGTTTGTGCCATAAACTTAAGATTGCAGTGAAATAATTTGGTGTAGCATAGGCATTAACAGCAGGACAGAGAGACAGTGTGTCTCAAAAAAGATCGGGGGGGGAGAGAGAGAGAGAGAGGTGTTGCTCGTCAGAACCTGTGTTAGTCAGAAACTGTGGGGAAGAGTTGGAACCAATAGAATGTTCAGACGAGAAATGGGAGGGCCGAAAGTGTATTTACTAGAGGCTGGGGTCGGGGTGGGTGGTGTGGGATGAATTTCTACAACTACGTAGCATCTCAGAGAACAGCTGAGAACTTTTGAAATAGCCGTGCTCAGTCCAAAGTGCCACAGCCAATAGCGGGCCAGGAGCAAAGCCCAATAGCCAATGGCAGAGCAGGCAAAGGCATCCGGGGACCAATCCTGTTAGGCATTTTCAAACCTCGGGGAACTGTACCTGTGAACCGGGAGATTCGGCGGCTGGAGAGAGGAGAGCATGCAGCCGATGGAGCTCTGTGCCGCAGCCACCTGCGGCGGTGTGTTGCCCTTGGGGTTCGGTCCTGAAAGAGGGAAGAAAGGGACAGTGTTAGCAGCATATAGGGACTGAAACCACAGGACTGGCACAGTCGATAATCTGTGGGAGGGACAGACATGAGGCCTCCAAGACAAGACAAAGGAGGAGAGACAGACAGCAATTACAGAGCTGGAGGATGATTTAGGTGGCAATGGGGGGTGGGGTCTAGTGCTGAAACAAGAGTAGGAACACAAAGATGGGGGAGGTGCACAGTTTTGAGAAACTGAGGATAGAGAGAGAGAGAGAGAGAGAGATATGAAATGGAGATGGGGGGTCCAGGAAAAGCACAGGAAAAAATAGGTAAGCTAATTACAACAGTGTGGCTAGTGGGGGAAAGACAGGCAACAGGAGGGGAAACTCAGACAAGAAGCAGAAGAGCAGAGCAGAATCAGTCAGCTGCAATCAGGCAATTGGCTTTGCTCAGTGGTAGAACAGTAAAACAAAACAAACAGAGCATCTTAAACAATTAAAGAAAAGAAATCAGGGTATACTTAGAAAACAAAATAATTTCAGTTTAGGCAACAGTTTTGTAGATGATAGGATATAGCAGCTGTAGGCTACAGATTAATTACAAGCAGGCAAGCTGTACAGCAATAAAAAGTGAAATACTTAGCTACACTACGTTTAGCTTTACACAGAAAATAGTCATCATAGCCGTGGCAAGATTAATAACCAAAAAGTATAGCAGTACAGTTCTTGTGTCTAAATGTTGGATTTCACAGCAAATCATGAATTTTCTACAACTACGTAGCGTCTCAGAGAGCAGCTGGGGACTTTTGAAATAGCTGCGCTCAGTCCAAAGTGCCACAGCCAATAGCTGGCCAGGAGCAAAGCCCAATAGCCAATCGCAGAGCAGGCAAAGGCAGCAAGGACCAATCCTGTTAGGTATTTCCAAACCTCGGGGAGCTGTACCTGTGAACCGGGAGATTCAGTGGCCGGAGAGAGGAGAGTGGGCAGCCAATGGAGCTCTGCGCCACAGCCGCCTGCGGCAGTGTGTTGCCCTTGGGATTGGCGGCTGGAGAGAGGAGAGCGGGTGGCCGATGGAGCTCCATGCCGCAGTCACCTGTGGTGGTGTGTTGCCCTTGGGGTTTGGTCCTGTGAACCAAGAGATTCGGCGGCTGCAGAGAGGAGAGCAGGCGGCCGATGGAGCTCTGCACCACAGCCACCTGCAGCGGTGTGTTGCCCTTGGGGTTCGGTCCTGTGAACCAGGAGATTTGGCAACTGGAGAGAAGAGAGTGGGCGGCCGATGGAGCTCCAAGCCACAGCCGCCTGCAACAGTGTGTTGCCCTTAGGGTTCAGTCCTGTGAACCGGGAGATTCGGTGGCCAGAGAGAGGAGAGCAGGAGGCAGATGGAGCTCCACACTGCAGCCGTCTGCAGTGGTGTGTTGCCCTTGGGATTCGGTCCTGTGAACCGGGAGATTCGGCGGCGGAAGAGAGGAGAGCAGGCAGACAATGTAGCTCTGTGCCGCAGCCACCTGTGGCGGTGTGTTGCTCTTGGGGTTCGGTCCTGTGAACCGGGAGATTCGGCGGACGGAGAGAGGAGAGCAGGCGGCCGATGGAGCTCCATGCCACAGCCTCCTGCAGCAGTGTGTTGCCCTTGGGGTTCGGTCCTGATGATGTGTGTGTTATGGTAAGGAATGAAGAAGATGTACAGGGGGTATAACAGGAAATGGAAGAGTATGGTATGGTGTCTTGGGTGTGATTAAACTTACAGAAAAGCAAATCTTTGAGGTTAGGAAGAGGGGTGTATGGACTACCAGCAGTACATGGGATAGAGGTTTTACAGGTACCTATAAAATTTTTGGGAGTATATATAGGGCTCAGGGATATGGGAAAGATGAATTGGGAGACAGCCTTACAGACAGGGGAAAGGAAGGTAGATAGTTGGAAAGGATGGAAAATGTCAAAATTAAAAAGGGTACATGTGATAAAAAAATTTTTGGTACCGATTTTTTTATATATTAGTGCCGTGTGCCCTATTCCATTGAATTTGGAAACCAGACTGTTTAGAGTGTTCTTTAAATTATTTTGGGGCAGTCATCTGAATCCCATAAAAAGAGAAGTTACATATTTCCTGATTAAAAAAGAGGGAGTAGGTATGATAAACCTGATAATTTTCTTTCATTGTATATTTTGGGAGGTGAATATTAAGCCTATTTTTTTAAGTAAAATGACTCTGGCAAGTACATGGATGGTACAGAATATTAAGGGTTTAATGAATGTGTGGGGGATTCAGCCGGTAAGGGTAATAGGGGGGGAAAATGGTACCTGAATATATGAAAAGTACGTTTCAGAAAATATTTAAATGGCAGGTAACAAAACAAATGATTTTGCAATATTCCAGGAGACAGTTATATCAGGAAGTGTTAAGGATTTTGGGGCCAGAGGAACCCTATATTAAGAACTGCCCAGAAGGCAGACAGAGACAGAATAAGGTATATAAACGACTGACAGATACAAGGATTCCAGTTCGGATGTGGGATGTACAGTGGCTGTGTGCACATGGTAGGATTGGGGTAAGGGGAAATTATAAGCATAAGAAATTGGAAGATAGGAAATGTTTGTACCCAGAGTGTGAGGATGAAATAGAAACACAGGAACTTTTCCTAACAGAATGTTCATATTCCACAGTATTTTGGAATCACCAAGTGGTTACGTGGAAAATGCCATGGATGACTAAAGTGACTTACGAAATGGTTGCTCTGGGAATGTTCCAGTCGCTATTGGTAAAGTATGAACCACGCACATTAAGAGTACTGTTAGTGTGTATAAAATATTATTTATGGCAAAGCAGATGCCAATTCTTGTTTCAACAAAAGATGACGACATATCAAACTTTGTGCATGCATTGTGAAACAGCTTTACTAGACATGAATTTAACAGATTTGAAATTACATCCCAGAGCACAGGTTTTGATGTGGTGGAGGGGATTTCTATTTATTAACTGAAGGGATGAGGGAAGAGAATATCGAGCATGGGGTTATGAAGGAAGACAAAAAAAGAGGAGAAACACAGGGTGTATGGTGATGGGAAAACTGTAAGATAAGGAAGATATGTATGTTATGGATTTTTTTGAAATAAAAATTGCCCCTACTCTTTTCGAGAAGTGCCATGGAATCTTTACCATTCACCTGAACTACCACCAGAACAGGCGTCTCATCCAAAAGACAGCACCTCAGGGGTGCAGCACCCGCCTCGTGCTGCACTACAGTGTCAGTACTCGGATTTTACCCAAGTGCCTGGTGTGGGGATAGAACCCACAGCCTTCTAATCTCCCGGCCTCAGAGGCAAGTGTGCTACCTGCTGAGCCACTGACACCCATAACTGAAATTTGGTGAAATAGTCATCTGCTCGAGGAGCTTTCTGAGACATAACTTAACAAAGTGCCTCCTCATGTTCAGCCATTAAGATAGGACTAGTAAGTCTTTCTGCCTGTTCTTCTCTGAGACCAAGGAGGGACAGCTGAGCCAAAAAATCAGCTATTTTGGCTGGGTTGTGTGGTTCCTCTGGGGTGTAAAGGTTTGAATAGAAGGAGTGGAAGGTCTCGGCTATCTGTGCTGTGTTATTGGTTAGCATGTTTTTTTTTTATTTTATTTTTATTTAAACAATTGGTAACTGGGAAAGGCATGCTGAGCCGAGGTGCGACCCAGGGGAAGGGGGAGTAGAGATACAAAAAGCATGGACTACAATAGCTGAACAGTGATACAGTATGATGCGATACCAAGATAGAGGAGCAGTTATAGACCGGTCAGATTAAAACACAAGGAACAATTATATATCTGTTGACATAAGTGCTGAGGTTGGCAGACTGAGGTTGCAAGGAGAGCTGCTTTGTAAGTGCTTTAGAGGAGAGGTCAAGAAAGCCAGCAGGGAGCAGCTGGAATTATTCAGATTGACAGAGATAGGGGGTGGGGAGGGAGGAGGCGCACTTGTTGCTTTAACGCAGCATGGGAGGGGGAGTTCCTGATTTGAGGCCATAGTTTGTTCCAAAGACTGGGTAGCTGAAAGGAGAAAGTGGCTTTGCCAGCCAGTGAGGATGAACGGGGCGGAATGAAAAACCTTCCATTTCTATGCCTGAAATCATAGTGGGTATTACAGTCAGTGGAGAGAGCTTCCATAAGGTAGGAAGGAAGCAGGTTAAACCAAAATTTAGAAATGAAGCTGAGGGAGTGTACATAACATTTGTGGGACAGATGGGAGAGTCTCAGAAGGGAGTACAGATTACAGTAATGAGTGCAAAGGGGGGAGTTAGTTGCAAAATGGCAGAAGAAGTTTTGTGAGGTGTCCAACCTGGACAGAATGGTTGCTGGGGCAGAGCAGTAGACTACATCTGTATAGTTAAAAATGGGGAGGATCATTTTGGACAGGATTTCACATCAGGCAGATAGTGGGAGAGATTCTCTGTGGTGATACAGCATGCTGAGTTTGGGGTGAAGCTTAGAGGTAATGGCGTCGATGTGTGCCAAGAAGGACAGATGGGGGTCCAGACAAACGCCCTAGTATTTGTATTTGGTAACTTGGTAAAGTGGGGAGCCATCTACTGAAGTGATGAAAATGGCGGGGGTGGGGGTGGGATGATCTGCATAATTTCTATAGTGTTCCAAAACCATGGACACAGTGTTGGAGGCATTTACTTTAAGCTGGTTTTGATTGAACCAGTGCTGAATGTTGTTGAAGTCATTTTGGAAGGAGGCTTCAGCTATGATCATTGAAGGACCAGAGGAGAATAGAACAGTGTCATCAGCATACATGTGTATACTGGAGTTGGTGCAGGAGGGGGGAGAGTCATTTATGAAGATGGAGAAGAGGATGGGGCCAAGGGCAGATCCTTGGGACACACCAGCGGAGATTGGGAGAGGGGTGGAAGTGACATCTGCGATTTTGACTGACTGTAGCCTATTGGAGAGATAGGATTTAAACCATTGAACAGTGCTGGGGGCGAGCCCTGCTGCTTCAAGCTTAAGTAGGAGGAGGGGGTGGGAGAGAGAGAGTCAAAGGCCTTAGCCAAGTTGACAAACACTGCAGCGGTTTGGTGGCCTTGGTCAGAGGCTGTTAATATGTGATTTGTGATCCACAGAAGGGAGGAGATGATACAGTGTTGTTTTCTGAAGTCAGATTGATTGGAAGAGAGGAGCTTGTTTGAGGAGAGATGATCAGCCAGTCTTGAGTGAGCCAGGGATTCCAGAAGTTTGGCTATGGTTGGGAGGAGGGAGACAGGTCTGTAGTTGCCGGGCATGGAGGGGTCTCCCCCTTTGTGAAAGGGGATAACGCAAGCTATTTTCCAGGCCTGAGGGACAGAACCAGTGGAAAAGGAGAGGTTATAAATGTAGGTGAGAGGTTTGAGGATGGCAGGAGTGGAGATCTGAAGGATCTTGGGGTGGATCCCATCAGAGCTAGATTGGAGGGTTCAGTGAGTGGAGGCTTTAGGACGTCATGTTCAGAGATAAGGGGAATGGAAGTTGTTGCTGCACTGAGGGAAGGGGGTAGTGGAGATAGAAAGAGAGGGCCCAGTTGGGGCAGCACAGGAGGTGAAGTACTTATGAAGTGCATCAGCAGAGTGATTAAGGTCAGAATCTGGGAGGCCATTATTTAGGAAGACAAGGGTGTTGGACTGTGCTGATGGGTCGAGCAGTGAGTGCACAGCTTTCCAGAAGTTGGAGGGGTGAGAGTGGGAGAGTTTTGACCTGAAGTAGTCTGCTTTGGCTTGCCTGATGGCCTTAGTGCAGGCATTTCTTAGGTTATTGTAGGCTTGCCTGTTTTGAGGGGTTTGGTGGGATTTAAAGGTGGACCAGGCTTTGTCCCTGTCTTTACATTTGGCTAGGATGGGTGCCGAGATCTAATTGTGATGGCACTTCTTGACCCTGGACTTTTTCAGCAGGGCATAGAAGTCCCAGATTTTAGTGAATATGTTTAGGAAACAGGATAGGGTATTGTCAACATTTGGTGCTGTGTACACCTGTTCCCAGTTTACATGCCTAAGGCTGGAGAGGAGCAAATTAGTATCTAGAGCAGTTAGTGGGTGAGAGTTGAGGTATTTGGGGGCAGATTTGGCCATTTGGATTTTCCTGATGCGATATGTAATGCAATGACCGCTTAGCACTTTTGCTAGAATGCCTGAGAAGTTTACTCTGTGAGGGTGGGACGTGAGAATCCAATCAATCAGAGAATGGTTTTGGAAATGAGGATTGTAGTGAGTGGGTTCATTTAGTAGCTGGGTAAGGTTGAGGGATTCAATTTTTGAGGTGTGGGCCTTGGAGGAGGGTGCTAACCAGTCCATGTTGAAGTCACCCAGGAGGATCAGTTCACCTTTAGAGACTTTGTCGGGTAGGGTAGCAATGGTAGAGACAAGAGAGTTGCTAGGTAGACGTGGAGAGGCGTACAGCACCCAAATATATATATATATATATATATATATATATATATATATATATGTGGGAGTGAGGAAGGTAGGGTGAGTTGGGCCAGGAGAATTTCATGGGAGCTAGGACTAGCTTCCTTAAAAGTGACCAAGCATGAGAGGGGGGTGCTTAGTGAAGATGGCTATTCCCTCACCCCTCTTGCCATGGTCCTGTCTATGTAGTGAGTAGTTAGGAAGAGTGAGGGAGGAGTCAGGTATCTTAGCTGAGAGCCACGTTTCAGACAGGCAGAGGATATCAGGAGAGTGTTCAGTTGTCAAGCAGGTTAGCAGGTCTAGTTTAGGGAGGAGGCTTCTGATATTGACATGGGCAATAGAGAGACCTTTGTAGGAGCTAAGGGGGGATGCCCTGGGGTCCTGGGTTAGGTTCAGTGTCCCTAGATAGGAGGAGGATAAGGAACAGGAAGGAGTAAGTGGTTAAGAGCTTATATGTCCTGGTGTAAAGGAAGGCTTTGGGGGAGGGTCTGATAGCCCTGATTAGAACAGCAAAGGTAATTGTCTGGGGAGGAAGGATGCTAGGGCTGACAAAAGGGTAAGGCTGTCATCGAGATGCAGACTGTGGGCGTGGTTGAGCATTTGAGGTGATTGTAGGAGAGACAAGGAAAAATTGGGGGAATGGGGGGATGGGATATATGGGCTGGGGTGGGAGAGCCATCATGAGGAGGTAGGAGACCAAAAATATGTATAGAGGTCGGTGAGTGGAGGCCATTTTACACATTGATCTACAATGGGCACAGTACATACCAAGCTATAAAAGGTGTTAATTTGTGCCACAGAGTAATGGTAGAGGGTATTTGTCCGAGGTTCCCTTGGGAGAGTTGTGCCTAGTAGGGTTAGGAGACTGAGGATAAGGAGCACCAGGAGAGAGGAGAGCGCTCACCTACACAGGAAGGTAGCAGAAAAACTGAGTAGTGCCAGGAGAGGAATCAGAAAGGGCAGTCTGTGGAAGGTTTGCGATGGAGCAAGCTAATTGGGCAGGCAAAACATCAGGGTGAGGAATTGAGGCAACTTAGAGGTTTTAAAGAGTGGTGGGGTTGGGGGAATGGGACAAAATACCACGTGTAGAGGAATCAGAGGGCTCCAGTATGGAGAGAAAACAGACAGAGCTTGAAGTTGGCAGTGGAGTCTAGCCGGCAGCCAGTCAGAGCTTTGTCTGGGCTGTGAGGGAGCCAATCACTGCTCGCGGGTCATGGGGCACCAAAAATTGAAATCCCCAGCTCTGGAGAGGTCTCGTACCTGATAGTGGCAGTCCCTGAGAGGCAGCGGGAAGGTTGCTCAGGCGGTGGCAGTTGGAGAATTGCTGTTTGGTGAAGTCTCAAGGGACAGCGCCCATTTTAGGGGCTCAGGGCTGATAGCAGCAGTCCCTGGGAGGTGGCAGGAAGGTTGCTCGGGCAGCGTCAGTCGGAGAATTGCCACTCGGTGCAGTCTCAAGGGACAGCGCCTGTTTGAGGGGCTCAGTGCTGATAGTGGCAGTCCCTGGGAGGTGGCAGAAAGGTTGCTCAGGCGCCGGCAGTCAGAGAATCACCTCTCGGTACAGACTCAAGGGACAGTGCCCATTTGGGGGGCTCAAGGCTAATAGCAGCAGTCCCTGGGAGGTGGCAGAAAGGTTGCTCTGGCAGCGGCAGTTGGAGAATCGCCACTCAGTGCAGTCTCAAGGGACAGCACCCACTTGGGGGGCTCGAGGCTGTGTGGCACTATATGGGGGTGCACAGGCATCATGCCCAGTATCAGTTGTTGGCCCCCTGGCCAAAGTGTTGCTCTCACTGGGTACTAGTGCCCACATTCCAGACCCATAAGTAGGAATCAATAGAGAAGATTGATTTAAGATGATCCACTTCTGCGATGCATTACTTCTTGAAAGCTGACCACACACAGCACAGTCTGTTTTAGAGACTTGTGGGTGAATCTGCCAGTACATTATCTTTCCCTACAACATAGACTGCAGAGATATGTACCCTGAGAGTGCAGGCTTGAGGATCTTGCACCCCCTTGTTTGTTTATATAATACATTATTGTGCTAATGTCTGTCTATCTGTACAACTTGATTCTTTACCAATGCCGAGAAGTACTTCAGGGACAGAAACACTGCTCTGAGCTCCAGCAGATTAAGGTGCTTCTCTCATGTCTCCCCCTTCTCATGTGCACAGTGGAACAGGATTGCTCTGTTGCTCTCCACAGCTCACAGCCTCCATACTCTGCATGGAGCAATGTTCCCTAATAATATGTTGATGACAGGTAAGGATACAGTAAGAGATGTTAGGACCTTGCATGGTAGGTAGGGTCATTAGCATTTATGTACCAGTATTCCAGTTCTGGGCTGCAACACTAATGGGTTTATGCCTTGCAAACTGCTCAGCTTGCTCAAAGCGAAGAGATGCTTTGCAATTGTTGTCACATCTATTGTTACACTTCTACAAGGGTTAGTGCTTTGTGCTGCTCTAACAGAGGGTATATTATAAACCCAATAGTGCCTGACACCCTATTATAAAAGGGGTAAGAGAAATTCTGCACCAAGGAGAAGAAGATGCCCGAAACAGTGCAGCTCAGGAATGAAACTGCACTGGTTCGCAGTTCTTCCGGTAACGAGATGCAGCACAATGTCTCCCACAAGTGTTTAAAAAAAAAACTGAAGGCAACCACCTTGGTAGTCTAAAAAATATAATCCCTGTAATTCGCCCTTACTTCAAAAAACAATGCATTCAGTGTTTTAACAACAAGCCCACAGATTAAATCCCATACAATACATGTAGGATAATGTATGGTAGCCTATACACAACAACATTATTCTTACACCAAGTGGTTACTATGATGTCAAGAACCTTGAGAGCAAAGCTTGAGAGGTCCCTTTGATGTCATAGTAACCACGAGGTGTGGGAAGAGTGATGTTGTGTATTTGGGCTACCATACACTATTCTATATAGTGTATGGTCCGCCCAAAAAAATCTTTTACTTTTTATTTCAAGCAGTCAGCCTCTGCCATCCACGACTCACACTTCTCTGCCATCCACCCACCTGCCAGCTCATGCACGCGATGCTTCAACTGCTGCTAGCCCTATCAGCAGCGCTGATAGGGTCGCTTACATTGTGACATTCATACTAATGCAGAATGAAAAAGTCATTCTGCATCAGTATGAACATCACTACTGCAGCAGAATGACTTTTTACAATGTATAGATCACTATGCACAATCACATTCGACCATACACTATAACTATATAAACATTTTTAACTTACACTTTATTGCGTTTGTAATAAAACAAAATCATATAAATATCTTCACATAGATCTTCATCGTCTAGAAGAGTACGTGAAGATACCCCATATAACTAACACAACAGTAGTTATGCAGTGTATGTCATTGTATGAATCATTATAGGGCAAAATGAATGACAGAGTATGAATGTTTTAAACAGAAATGCCAGCCCATCAACAAACAGTGGAAAAAGCTGAGGCTAAAACAAGCTGTACTAAACTGAAACAGTGATGAGTGAGTGGGAGTATTGGCGATTGTACCCTATGCTGTGTGTCTCACGAGGATGGTGGAGGGGGAGGAGCAGCAAGATGGCTGCAGGCTGTTCTCCCCCGCTGCCGGCTGCTCTTTCCTCTGCAGCATTTTAGGTTTGTATGCCGCACTCCTGAAGGGTTCCTGGATTTTATGAATTAAATCCTGGCTGTTTATGTTCTACTGACTTCTGATAAGCAGTTTTAAGCAATTTAGGAGGCTTTAAGCTCTTTTTAGGCCCTCCAACTGACCATTAATTTTGGGCGTTCTGTTTTCAGTCACCGAACAAGAGGCCATTCATGAATAAAACTTCTCAGCGTTCAGTTGCCGGACATTAATTCAGTTTATTGTGCCCTTTTGGGTACTGCTGGAATACTGAGAAGGTAAAGATATGCTTATTATAGTATGTATTTATCTTTTGTTGACCAGGTAAGTACACTAGACAAGACAATTGCCTATTTTCAGGTACGACCCGGGAGAGTAGAGGAATTACAGATTTAAGTACATAGGACAACATGATACAGATTAAAAACAGCTTACAGGTCATGTAAGGCATAATTTTGTACAGTATGTACACAACAGAATAACACATGTAGCAACTAAGAGCAGTACAAAAGGTACAAGTTGAGATGCAGCAGACACAGCACTATTTACAACTTAAAGGCCCCAGGAAGTCGAGTCTTTTGTCCAGGACACATCCAGGAGAAAAGAGTGCTTTGAAGGATCAGGATAGAGCATGAAGTTTCCTATGGCTAGTCTGTTTGAAAGTATGGAGAGTTCGGGCAGCTGTGAATAAGGAGAATTGGAAAGCACGGAGAACTGAATAGAAGTTGGGTTCAAGTGAAGGAAATTGATGGAGATCCCTGCAGTAACTTGTGCGTCTTAAGCACTAGAAGTGCTGAAAAGCTGTTTAAAAACTAAAAACAGGTATTATACCTTTGCCTAGGGGGATATTGAGAAATTGTTGCCTGCTCTGTGCCAAAGATATTACGCTCAGAGGAGCAATTCTTTGTTTTTTTTCTCCTTGCCCCAGGTAATGCTGTCCAGGTGATGAGACTATTGTTGAGTCATTTAACAAAACAGGAGAAGAACAAGAGGAGTGCAATAGAGTGCGATGGTTCTACAGTTAATCGACAGTTTCGCTAGAAATTAATTCTAACAGACTGCCGAGACTGTATTGTACAGCTGGTAAATTATTGAACTCGCAGCATTTCTTCTGCTTCTGAGAAGGTACTGACTTGATGTTGCTTGATTTTGTTTGATATATGTGACTTTTGGTGAATTTCCTAATATGAAGGCCTTCCAGAAGGAAGCTATGGTGTTATTTAAATTTTATAATAACAGCGTGTCTTTTAGATTTTTTGCTACCTTTAGTACAGATACTATTCTAACAACCTAAGAAGATGAACCGGGGGGGATGTTCCCTCCCATTTCTTAGAAAGAGTGGAGTTATAAAACCAGGAACTCTCACAATGGAACCTAAGCTCTCAGAGATATGTTTCTACACTGTAAAAAGTCTTGACAGCTGCCTCTTTAATTTAGAAGCCTTCTGATGTAATGCAGCTTTTTTAAATGTTTTGTGGGACATTATCTGTTATTGCAGCATTTTCAGTTTTGGAATGCTTTCTGATTAATGTTGCAATGGTTTTACCGAATAATAATATTAGCAGATAGCTATGAGAGTCAGCTGGTGGATTCTCCACTCTGTTCCCTGGGGAACTTCTGTACTCCTCTAGCTGTCCCAATTAAGCCAGTAATGGCAGGAGTTAGTCTCAAAGTATTGGACTTGAAAGTGGAGGGAATTGTGTGGATTTTTTCTGGGGAAAGCCTACATCTCCTAAGCCCCGGAGCTGGTTAAAGTAGCAGCTGGCATATAATTCCCATTATACCATGGTGTAGTTAGAGCATGCGGCTGCATGCGCGGTGGAATGCTCTTTAATAGCACCCCAATCGGATGGGTGTTACTGGCAGCCTCTTTCCTAACTTGGGTCTGGTGAGTGGGCATCCTTGGATAATCTCCCTACATAGTAGCTCTAAGAGTAGGGTTCTATCTGTGACTGGCCCAGACATGCTGGCTAAGTGTAAGGCCTGACTGAGGATGGGAGATAATCCCCCAAGAGGGATCATTGGTGGACATTATGATTGGCCCTTTTAAGAGTGTTAAAATGGGTTCCATTGGCTGGTAATAAATGTGTCAATGTATTATCTCACAATTTAGAAGGAGTGGAGTTATGCACTAAAGTGAAGCTTCTAAATATTTTAGAGATTTATATTTTATCTAAAGGAACCAGGACTCCTTATAAAGAAACCAGGAACTCTTATAATAGAATTTAAGTTCTTTGAGATATGTTTCTACATTGCAAAAAGTCTTGACAGCTGCCTTTTTTATTTAGAAACCTTCTGATGTAATGCAGCTTTTTTTAATGTTTTATGGGCCATTATTTGTTATTACAGTTTTTCAGTTTTGGAATGCTTTCTGATCAATGTTGCAATGGTTTTATCAAACAATAATAATATTAGCAGATACCTATGGGAGTCAGCTGGTGGATTCTCCACTCTGTTCCTTGGGGAACTTCTGCATCCCTCTAGTTGGCCCGATTAAGCCTGTAATGGCAGGAGTTAGTCTCAAAGTATTGGACTTGAAGTGGCTAAGTGTAAGGCCTGCCTGAGGATGGGAGATAGTTCCTCAAGAGGGATCATTGGTGGATGTCATGATTGGCCCTCTTAAAAGTGTTAAGTCAGGTTCCATTGGCTGGTAATAAATGTACCAAAGTACTGTCTCACAATTTGGCATACTATGGTTATTTCACATCTTATTAGAGTTGATGTTTGGGGGTGATATACATGTGATATGTAAGAAATATCAGCCTGCATTGTCATGTATGTGGCTGGACATGTTAGAGCATATATGAATTTGTTGTTTTATGTGTAAGCACACTCCAAATGTGATATTTAATATTGTTATTGTGTAATACCATGGTATCATTATGCTTATTTGTTTGTTAATGTATTGTAATGGCTTTTTAGCCAAACAATAAACCTTTACTTTACCAAAAAAAAAAAAAAAAAAAACATTGAAAAGAAGAAACAGTGGTAACTTGCATTCAAAATCAACATTGCAGAGCTGTACCGTATAATTCTTGAGTCACTAGCGCCATCTGGTGGCAAAAGTCCCAAAGTGTCCAATAATCTCTGCAACTGAAATGTTCACGTCAATCTGGGTCTTAAACTGCCCGTGATAATAGTCCCTTCGAGCCTGCATGACACCCTCCATCTTTTTTCCTCAGTAATAATTATATTTTAATAAGAAATGTACATGCAAAAATATAAGGATGTTTATACAGTACACAGAAATTTAAGGGAAAAAAAAGAATACATGAGTATTCACCAATAATAGCAAGTGAAATAATGTTATCAAGAAATTATCAGCACACTAATAAAGCAATAAATAATTTGTACTAGCAAAGAATTTAATAAACTATGAACAGCTAATTCAGTGGTTTCAAAGTTAAAAAGACAAACCTGACTAGGATTCACTCCGCTAACTGGATTGGTATAGCTTTTAAACACTTCTTGATATGGTGCAAGAAAGGAAAATGATTGAGGAGACAGGAAAGCATAACGAGTGCAAGATATTAAACAAGCATTTGTCAATGCCGAATGTTTGCTTACTGGCATTGGCAGTGGTATTGTAGAAGTTACAGAGCTGCGTAATAGGAATGGCAGTGAAGTATTGAACTGAAGCCAACCCCACCACCACCCTGCAGAGAGTGACAGGCATTGGGGTGTGCATTTGGGTCGTCAGGCATAATGGCCACGCCATTTCACCACACCCCACTCTGCAGAGACTGACAAGTGTCACGTGTTCCTTGGGGTCTTTGGCCCTTATGCGCACCCCATTTCATTAGGAAATATGGTGAGATGGGTGCGATATAGGAGAATGGGGTGAAGTTTGGGGACGAAGAGTCCAAGGCATACCTCGATGCCTCTCAGTGACTGCAGGGTGTGGAATGGTATGAGCATCACAGGCAAGAATCCCAAGTCACACCCCTGACTCCTGTCATTCTATATAGGGTTGGGCGATTTAGTTGAAAAGTCTAATACCTCAGGCATTCATTGGTATTTTAACCCCAAATCCTCAACACGTTTGTTTTGTGACCCCACCTCACGAACAGGGGGAATATCAGTGTGGTAGCCGAAAGCTGCTTATGCACAGTGACTACAGGATTTAGCACCACAGATGCAAACATATTCCGAACAGGCTGTAAAAAATGGCAGCTGTACTCTTTCATGGGGAGGTGTAAAAATGGCTATGTTGCAAATGTGTAGTAAAAATATTTAAAAAAATGGTGAAGTCACAAGCGTACATAGAAACTGTGCAACACACACCCGTTATATAAGTAGGTTGGGGATATTTTATAGCATATTGTCAACTCAGGCATTTTGGTGCCTCTGATCATGAACAGTGTCACTGTGATTTTCTTTATCTGTGCCGAACAATGATTTCCCATAACGACCACGCATCTCTGCACTGAAAGTGTGAAAACACACTTTGGCCATGTTGTGAAAATGGCAGCTGTACTGTTCATAAGGAAGTGTTGAAAAATGCCACTAGTGAAAATCTGGACTGGAAATATTACAAAGTCATGAACTAACGAGGATGCGTGGAAACTGCACAATGCTCACCGTAACACAGTCATTTTATGGACTTTGTCACCAAATTTTCAACATAGCCATTTTAAGACCTCTGCTCATTAACAGTGTAACTGTGATTTTCTTAATCTGTCCTAAACATTGCTTTCACACACCAACAGCACCATTGTGCGCTACATGTGCGATAACACATTTTGGGTGACATATGAAAAATTGCAGCTGTACTGTTCATAAGGAAGTTTAATAAAATGGACGTTGAAAATCTAGAGTGAAAATATTAAATTTGCAAACTAACGAGCATGCATAGGAACTGTGCAACACATGCTCGTAAAAGTCATTTCTAGGCATTTTTTCACCATAGCCATTTTAAGACCTCTGCTCATGAACAGTGTCACTGTGGTTTTGTTAATGTGTCCCATACATTGAGGTTGCACACCGACTGCGCCATTATGCTTCATGGTGGAAACACATTTTGGGCAGGATGTGAAAATGACAGCTGTACTGCTCATAAGGAGGTGTGGAAAAATGGCAATGTTGAAAATCTGGAGGGAAATATTGAAAATTCGCAAACCTCAGCAGTGCATGGGAACTGTGCAACGCACACTGTAAAACAGTCATTTTAGGAATTCTGTCGCAAATTTTCAACATTGCCATTTTAAGATCTCTGCTCATGAACAGTGACACTGTGATTTTCT
This sequence comes from Neoceratodus forsteri, assembly GCA_016271365.2. Lineage (NCBI taxonomy): Eukaryota > Metazoa > Chordata > Ceratodontiformes > Ceratodontidae > Neoceratodus > Neoceratodus forsteri. The sequence continues at coordinate 352,880,753 of CM057454.1, read as the reverse complement.
TAATATGTCCCATACACTGAGTTCGCTGATGACTGCGCCATTGTATGCGCTACATGAGGCGGAAACACGTTTTGGGCAGGATGTGAAAAATGACAGCTGTACTGCTCATAAGGAGGTGTGGAAAAATGGCAATGTTGAAAATCTGGAGTGGAAATATTGAAAATTCGCAAACCTATGAGTGTGCGTAGGAACTGCCTGCTGCGCTACATAAAACAGTCATTTTAGAATTTTTCACCAAATTTTCAACATAGCCATTTCAAGACCTCTGCTCATGAACAGTGTCACTGCAATTTTCTTAATTTGTCCCGTACATTGATTTCACACACTACCGCGCCATTCTATGCGCTACAAGGTGGAAACACATTTGGGTAAGATGTGAAAAATGACAGCTGTACTACTCATAAGATGGTGTGGTGAAATGGCAATGTTGAAAATATGGAGTGAAAATATTAAATTCACGAACTTACGAGCCTCGTGAGGAACTGCATAGCATGACGCTCGTTAGTCATTTTTGGAATTTTGGCACCAAATTTTCAACATGGGGTTTAGGCCCCCTTCTCATGAATGATGTCACTGTCATGGCAGTATTCAGTCCTGAAGGGTGATTTGCGAGTCACCGCGCAGTCACTGCGAAATCACCCTTCGAGCCCGATCAACACAATGACAGTGACATCATTCATGAGAAGGGGTCCCAAAACCCATGTTGGAAATTTGGTGCAAAATCCCAAAAATGCCCGAGGTATGCAATAAAGTTGAACCCTCCTATCTAGCCCATTATACAGCTTACAGCATTTCCTCAGTTCGCGGTCGGCTTTGAAGAGTGCAGAGCGTGTTCCCGGTCCACCGAAGATCGTGCACCGGAGTCCGGAGGTATGTATAGGGGTGAGGGGTGTGGGGAGGCTGGGTGCGCAGTGGGTGGGTGCGGGTTGTGGGAGGGTTCGAGACGCCGTGGGAAAGTTTTGTTTTACAGGGTAAAAAAAACGCCGCGGGACCGCTTGCCACGCTAGGGTGGGCTCCCAGTGTGGCACAAGAACTTTGGAGGCGTTCAGCTGGCGGGGATTAGGCACCCCGTCGGCAAAAAACAAACAAACAAAAAAAAGCATGGGACCGTTTGCCGCAGCTGAGGTGGGCTCCCAGCGTGGCACAATGTTTTGGGGAGGCGCGTTCAATCAGCGGGGATTGGGCACCCCGTTAGCAACATAATGGATTGCCACGCTGGGGTGGGCTCCCCAGCGTGGCAGCAACAATGGGAGGAGGGAGACAAATGGATTCAGCCGGCGGGGATTGGGCACCCCGTCGGCTACACACGCTGTGCGGGGCGCACACCTACGGCGGAGGGCTGCGTGTGAGCAGCTTCTTATCGCTGCTCACTCAAGCATAGCTCCCCCTTTCAACTGTATGCCACTGCATTTTGGAGCGTGTCATAGACAGCTCCAAAATGCATTGGCTTACAGGGGCCACGCCTGCCAGCCCAGTGCCTGAATTGGAGGAGGAGGTGACACACCTCCGAAATCTCCGTTCATGGCACTATGTTTCTTGCACATGCGTGCAAGCAAACATAAAAAGGAGAAACAAAGAGTGTGTGCCAGTAGTCAAGGTTCATTTATAAGGAGATATATTTTTTGGTGATAATGACTTCAAAAAGTGTTTCTCTTCTGTTGGAAGTTTGTATTGTTGTGCCTAAACCCATGAAACAGTTCCTCAAGCTTCAGAGATTCCAAAACTTCTCATTTTCATTCATCTATTGAGGGTGCTGTAGCCTTAAAATGATGTTTTAGGCTGTTACTGAAATCATAGGTAGTAAAATGTTTGTCTTTCTTAGAGAGTCCTGCAGTCTCTGCAGAATTCCCAATGAAATATTTTCACAGTTTATGTTTATTGTAAATTTTTGGGTCCTTCTGTAGCAATCTTTAAGTTGATCCAGGAAATCTGTAATATTCTAATAATATATGCAGTAGTGCTACATTGGAGTCCCCTGTGCTTTATGCATTTTTTTTTTGTTTTTACAGTTTATGTTGTTTTTAATTGTTGGTGTCCTTCCAAAGAAATTCTTACTTTGATCCCAGAGATCTCTAATATGCTGAGACTCCAACATCATATGCAATGGTGTTGCACTGGAGTCCCCATGCTGTATGTTATTTGTCTTCTGGCTTTAATCCCATGTTATGCAAGTGCACCAGTGTGTAATATTTTTATTTATTTATTTATTTTTCATTTTATTTTATTCTTTGGTAACCGGGTAAGGCCCACTAGTGACAAGTGCCTGTTTTCGGGGGCGACCTGGGAGCACTGGGCAGTGAAGTGACTTGCTGAGAATCACACAGTATGCAAGTGGAGGTTGTGAGAATCAAACTCAGGTCTGGGCTGCTGGATGTATCAAGCTTGTTCACACCTCATTCCTCTAACCTCTAGGCTATACTGCCATATAGATTATGGGTGGTCTTGTATTGAATCAGGGTGTGATTTACTGAGTTGAACGTTTTAAGTGGGAAACCCCAAATATCATTCCAAGGCCAGTTGTTAGGGTTCTCCACTGGAATTTGAGACCACCAGATTATGGACTGTGATATGTGCCCTCTTGTCAAACCAATAAAGACATTGTAATTTGCTTTGGTTATGGTAGATAATGAACTGGAAAAAAATGGAAAAAATATCGCACTTCCACATGCCTCAGTACAGAACAAAAATAACAGCACCTTACCCGACCCTAGCAGCAGACCAAATTCACATAGTATGCATTAGTTTTCCATATATAAAAAGCCTAAGCTTCCTATTTATTGGAGACTTCCCACTCCATAATCCAAAATTCAATGTTCCTTTTAACAATCCACATACCAGCTTCCTTTGCATCTGTGAACATGAAGAATTTCCCTCTGTAGGTGGTCTGAAGGCATGCTGGCATAACCAGGGGAATAAACCACCCCCTAACTGCAAAGTTGTGCCCTTACACTATAAAAACTCTTTCTTTCTTTCTAAGCCGGCCCGGTGGCGTTGAGGGCTGAGGCACTGAACATCACACCTCACACCACACCGGCGACCTGGGTTCGGGAATGAACTCGGGCTGCCGGGGGCCGGCAGGGAAAGAGAGGATTGAGCATCTGGAGGACTGCACTCCTCTCCTGGGGTGGGCTGGGGACATCTCATCACTACTTAGCGGCCCCGGGTGGAGATTGATGGCCCTATACAGAGTGAAGCAGTCAAAGGGGTGGAGTGGCAGCAGACATCAGCACTTATGTGCGCAGATGTCATTGCATGACCGCGCTCCAGGGGGAAACTACCTAAGTAGAAAACCCCAGCCCCAGGGATAGGCGATGGCAGACCCTTAAAGCCCTGTGCCTCACCCCCAACATCGGCTCTCCCGGTCCCTCACCTAGCCCTGGCTCGGTGCATTTGACTGTAGATAGAGCATCAGGCGGCCCTGTCTTGGGGGCTCAGAGCTGGAGGAGTCTATCGGGTTGGGCTGGAGTGGGGATATCTGTGCTCGATTTCCCAAAGACTGGACCTTAGGCAGGGTGGTAGAACAGCAGTGGTACAGGGGTATGCCTGAGAGAGTTCCCTGGTCAGCTGGTGATAAACAGAGTTGAAAAAAATATCTTTCTTGCTCTCTCTGCATTAGAGGATGATATGCTCTCATCTCATTTAAAAGCACGTCCATGGAATCCATCCTGTCTATAATCAGCATAATGGTGTGTGGGAAATTCCCGACTGCCAAAGCCCATTTGACGGTCCCCTGGTAGACCTTTTTTATTTTAGCTGTAAAAAGTAAAGGGCATGAGTGCAAGAGAGTAGGAAGCCACATGAGCAAAACTGACCAGTTTGAACACCAGTCAATTCAGCCCCATGGCAATGCAGCTTCTATGTCAATTCAGCTACTCTTGGTTTGGCACTAGAATAAACATAACTAACAACATACATAAACATATTTAAGCTTTATTGAAAGCTTTAAAACATAGTTTTTTTGCAATTAAGTACACTTTATTGAAAATGTTAATTTGCACAGACAGTTCACGAAGCAAACACCAATCACGTACATCAGACAGAAAAACAAAAGAACAGAACACAAATAAGTCTAAACATAACCTTCTAATCCACACAATGACCAAACCACCTTGACTAACCCACCCCCGACCCTCGTGCACATTCTAACAGCTCCAGGTGTGAATACTAGAATGGACAGTAACTAAGGCTATAACTACCACTTGGGTTCTTTGCTTAATGGTGGGAAGGACAGAGTACTCTTCCCAACAGACAAATGTCCTCTGTAAAAAAAAAAAAAAAGGAGGAAAGGCTGAAGAGTGGAGCATTAAAACATATTAAGAGAATTGTAAGCATCCATTAAGTTAAAACATGAAACTGTGTGCAAGTCCTCTCAGGTACTCCACTATTTCCCTTGCATGGTATTCCGTGACGATGCGCTGAATTCTTTCAGCAGAGTTCTTGTACACTTTCTTAGGTTGTTGTGGTGGGTGGCCAGCAATGTACTGCTCCATTATAGTCTGTCAGGCTCTGTTCTTTTTTCATAGCATCAACAAGTTTCCATATTGTGGGGTGATCAGCTCTTAGGAGGCTCGCAAAACTGTTGTGTCATCCTTCAATGGCATTGTTTGTCCTTGGGATGCCTTGGTTAGTTGCATCATAGCAGTTCCACTGGCTGTGAAGAAATCTGGGCTGTTGTCACCTTTGTCATCTGTCTATACTCTCCAACCAAACATCTTCAAAATAGTTGTCATTTTTCACATGCTGGCCTAAATGTGTTTTCGCACTTCTGGCGCAAGCGTGCGTTGCGCAGTCGCTGTGGGAAATCAGTGTTCGGGACAGATTACGAAAATGACAGTGACACTGTTCATGAGCAGAGGTCCTAAAATGCCTATGTTGAAAATTTGGTACTCCACAAAATGACTGTGTTATGAGCGTGCGTTGCACAGTTTGCTTGCACGCTCGTAAGTTCGCAAGTGTATAAAATTTTCACTCCAGATTTTCAACATTGACATTGTTCTGCACCTCCTTATGAACAGCACAGCTGTCATTTTTCAGATCCCAGCCGAAATGTGTTTTCGCACTTCTGGTGCAGAATAGCACGGTCGCTGTGGGAAATCCATGTTCGGGACACATTATGAAAATGACAGTGACACTGGTCATTAGCAGAGGTCCTAAAATGCCTATATTGAAAATTTGGTGACGAAAGTCCATAAAATGAGTGTGCTATGAGCGTGCATTGCGCAGTTTGCACGCACGCTCGTATCTTCGCAACTTTGCAATATTTCACTCCAGATTTTCAACATTGCCATTTTTCCACACCTCCTTATGAACAGTGCAGCTGTCATTTTTTATCCGAAAAATTTGAGATTGGGGGTACACCACATCCTCATCCTGAAGACTGCTCGCCCAGTCTGACTCTACACATCACATGTTATGCCAAGGCTCCTTGCCATCTGATCCAGATGGACTACCTTCCTCGAAGAGCAACTATTGCAGGTTTGTCTATGCCTCCTTCCTTATCGCTAATTAATTCGAGTTACTCCATCTGGCATTACACAGCCAGAGTATTAGCCTCAGTGTCCTCAGGCTTGCATAAATTAAAAAACAAAGGTTGGCACCCCAGTTCCTCCTCCATGCCAAGCCGGAAAAAGCCTCGAGCTCATTGCCTTTCACTTGAATCCCTGAAAAAATTGCTACTCCTTCTCTTACTCTGCTCTGGCAATATCGCCATCTATATCAAAGTTAGATTTGTGGCATCAACACTTAATTCTAACTCACTGGTAGTGGGATTTGAGTACCTGGACATAAAAATCAACCTATCCCCATCGTTAGCACTCCGAGTCATACGATGCTATAGACCACCATCTGCCGGTACTCAGCTCTTGTCCTATGTTACAACTATCTTGAACACTAGCCCCCTGGAAACAATTATCCTTGGGGATCTAAACTACGATTGGATGTCGGAAGCTGGTCACCCGCTTAAATCTTTCTGCGACTCCCTTGGTTTCACCCTACTCAACGAAGAGCCCACCTGTATCAACAAAAAGAATACAGCCAAAAGTACCCTTCTGGATGTCCTGCTTGTGAATAAACCCCATTCCTTCTCCCATGTTGGAACCTTTGACGTGGATATAAGTGACCTTTGCCTAATAGCTGGAGTTTGGGCAGCCAACAAAGTGCCAGCTATGGCCAAATTCTCCACCAAAGGGTCAACCAGGTCATTCGACCCAAAGGCATACCTACTTGACCTAAAAAAACTCCCCCTTGTGGCAGAGTTTTTACCTTGCTAAAACAGTGGAAACTGCATATTCTATACTACATGAAATCATTACCTATGCCATGAATCTACATGCGCCTCTGTCAAAAATACGCATAAAGACTAGGAAATGCCGTTGGTTCACTCAGGATCTCAAGGCTGTATTACTTTCCAGGGATAAACTCTGGAAAACTGCCCACAAATCCCAAAAAGAGGAAGACTGGCGCCTCTTTAGAACAGCCAGAAATCGCTGCACCAAACCGATTAGGGAAGCTAAAGCCTGCTATTACCAAGCCGAACTAGATGCTGCAGCCAATTGTCCCTCCAAATTCTGGGCCACAATCAAAGAACTGGCGTGAGCCACGTCACAAAACATGCTCCCTACAAAAATTACATCTGACAATACAGTAATCAATGACAAAAAAGAGATACTGCAGGCATTCAACACGCACTTCACCACAGCAGGCTTAGCCTTCGATAACTCGCCTGCATGTAGCTTGCGCACCCAACTTGGCATGACCCCACCAAATGTTGGCTCTGTTAGTCAACATTTCTCATTCTCATCGGTTTCCCTCAAGGAAGTGGAAGACTTGATTCTCCACCTGGATACTAAGAAAAGTGCTGGCGCAGATGCACTTGAACCATACTTCCTAAAGATAGCATGCCACGTATTGGCAGTGCCTATTACTCATTTATTCAACCTGTCCCTAACACAAGGTACCCTCCATCAAATATGGAAGATCACACATGTTATCCCGCTATTTAAATCTGGAGACCCTTGCAACCTTAATAACTATAGACCAATTTCTCTCCTACCCACACTCTCGAAGCTACTGGAAAAAATAGTAAATGGCCAACTAAGATCCTTCATCAACAGAGAAAAATTACTAAACCCCCTTCAACCCGAATTCAGAGCCAACCACAGTACAGTCTCGGCATTAGCTAAAGTAACCAATGACTGGCAACTGGAGTTGGAGCATAAAAAGTCAGTATGTGCTGTGTTTCTTGACCTCAGCAAAGCATTCGACACAGTCGACCATGACCTGCTCCTCAACTTGCTAAAAACACTAGGACTGGATGCTACTTCTCTAAACTGGTTCTCTGAATATCTGACAGACAGATACCAGCAGGTGAAAGCAGATCATAGGATCATAGTTGTTTACAAGCTTAGGAGGCAATGCCTATTATTGAACTTGCCACCCAAGGGTGGATTAATTATCTATATAATCGAATTTGGTGTTACCCATAAATTTATCTAGCTTACTCTTGAACATATCCATTGTCTTACTCACTACAACAGAGGTTGGCAATGTGTTCCATAAGTTAACTGTTCTCTGAGAGAACCAAAAATGTCTTTTTTTTGTTCTACAATTTACCCCTTTTAATTTAAAGTTATGAGATCTGGTTTGTGATATAATAATTTTTTTTTTCTATACCTAGAATTTCAGTAAGGCCAGATTCACTTATGGCTTTATAGATCAAGCAAAGATCTCCACAAAGTTGTCTATACTAGATGGAAAATAGGCCCAATGTTTTCAATCTTTCCCCATAAGGTTTGTCTGTCATACCCTGAATCCTTTTAGTCATTTTTCTTTGAACCCCTTCTAATTGCTTCTTTCCATGAATTGTATTAGGTGTGCAGAAGGGAGCACAGTATTCCAGGTGAGATCTAACCAAGCTGGTGTAAAGTGGAAGAATGACCTGTGGTTGCCTGCTTTTAATATTTTTCCATATGCAACCCATAATTTTTTGGCATTTCTTAACTTTAAATGTTGTATTATTGACAAAGTTGAGCTTACTATCAATATTTATCCCAAGGTCTTTTTCATTTTCTGTTTCTTGAAGTTTTACATTATTTATTAAATAACCATTTTTCATATTATTATAACCAAAATGCATTACTTTGCACTTTTGTTCATTAAATTTCATCTTATTCTTTTTTGCCCAAAGTTCTAGAGCTCCTAATTCTTTTTGGAGAATGCTAATTGCCTCAATTGAATTGACAACGCAACCAATCTTGCAGTCATCTGCGTATTTTGACATCCATACATTATCTGTTGTCTGCTTTGATGCTATCAGAATGTTAAACAATACAGGGCCCAGGTGAACTATCGGCCCTAAAACTCTTACAAAGAGGTGTCCCTCAGGGATCCAGATTAGGTCCCCTCCTCTTCGCAATGTATATCAACAACACTGATGAGGGAATCAAGGATGCAAGTAGTCACTTATTCGCGGATGACACAGTGTTGTACCTGAGTCGTCCCACACCAAAAGAAGCTTGTACTGACCTACAAAAAGATTTCAACCTCCTGCAACTCCAACTAATCAATAAAAAACTGCTATTAAATGCTAAGAAAACTAAAGCGCTACTGACTCCCTCCTTCCCCCCAATAACCATGATGCTGGGAGAGTGCTTAGAGTACGTTCCGAAATTCAGATATCTTGGGGTGTGGATCGACTGTGAACTCTCCTTCACTAACCACCTGGAAGACTTGCTGAAAAAATTTAAGTCAAAGACTTGGCCGTTTTTACAGGATAAGAAGACTTCTTACAGCAGACGGAAAGAAATGACTAGTCCAAGCCATGTTCCTGTCCTTAATTGACTACGCAGACTTCATATACAGTAGCTGTGCGGCTTCCTATCTTGTAAAATTGGATACGCTCTACCACAGAACTATATGCTTCATCACTGACCTCCCCTTCTCTACCCATCATTGCGCACTATATGCTGCCACGGACTGGACCTCACTTCACTATAGGCGCAACTTTAATGCAGCACTCTGGACACTTAGAGCCTTCAGTGGCAAACTCCCTCAATACATCGTTGACTGTCTGTCTCCGATTTTGCCCAGGAATTATTCCCTTAGAAGTTGCTCACAACTCCTGATAAATATATCCAGGGCACTCACACGAGTCAGGAGAGCCACCTTTGGATTCTCACTCCCATCAATATGGAATAAAACCCAAAAAATACTTGAGCTGAAAACCCCAGTAAGTACTCTCTTGTTCAAAAGGCTTTACCGTGATGGCATTACGGAAATTTGCAACTGCTTTACTAGACACTAACTAACCTCCTTCCCTCAAACGGCGGCCTGCAAACGGTGGCCCCCCAGCTGAAATGTGTGCCTCTGCCTCTAGCATGCCCACCAACAGATCTACAGGATTTATTGCTGAACTCCCATATCTTATTCTTTGACACTCTGAACAGCTGCAGCCTGATTCTAGCACATACTACTGCACTTGGGGATAATTATCGTCTTTTGCCCCAAAAAATATTCAGTCCCTCGTCCATCCAACACCTCTCTCTGCCCCAACCTCCAGGACCCTCCCAGTTATGCCCCTGCTACTATAGTCCTCCCTCTTGCATGTAGTACAACGGCAGCTTTTCTCTTCCATATGTCACCACGTTTTGGGGCAAAAATTGCTTTGTCACCTTTCGTACAGTCCTCCACCCTCCCAATCCCTCACTCTGCTCTAACAATTTGGTCCTCTTCGCTTGCACCCCTATTCCCCACGTCTCCCTACATTATGCGCTTGATATCTTCTATCTGGTATGCCTACCCTCTCCCTAACATTTCCCACTATAAAATGCCCAGTTTTTGGGCTTGGATTGAGCACAAGTTTATTATCCACGACTCCTTGTAGTTCTATGTTCAACGTATATTACCTGTAAATGTGCATTTTTTACTATAATAGCAGCTATTTTGTATTGTTTGTACTATTGTAACTTGTCTTTCTGTATTATTACTGTAGGACCACAGGTCCACCTTGTAAATGAGCTTGCTCAATGGTGCCCACCTGGATAAATAAAGATATTGATTGATTGATTTTTCACATCTTGGCCGAAATGTGTTTTCGCTCTTCCGGCGCACAATTGCGTGGCTGCTGTGGGAAATCAGTGTTCAGGACACATTAAGAAAATCACACTGACACTGTTCATGAGCAGAGGTGCTAAAATGCCTATGTTGAAAATTTTGTGATGAAACTCCACAAAATGACTGTGTTACGAGCGTGCATTGCGCAGTTTGCATACACGCTTGTAAGTTCATGAATGTATAAAATTTTCACTCCAGATTTTCAACATTGCCATTGTTCTGCACCTCCTTATGAACAGCACAGCTGTCATTTTTCAGATCCTGGCTGAAATGTGTTGTCGTACTTCTGGTGCAGAATAGCGCAGTCGCTGTGGGAAATCCATATTCGGGACACATTATGAAAATGACAGTGACACTCTTCATTAGCAGAGGTCCTAAAATGCCTATGTTGAAAATTTAGTGACAAAAGTCCATAAAATGAGTGTGCTATGAGCGTGCGTTGCGCAGTTTGCACACATGCTCGTACCTTCGCAACTTTGCAATATTTTCACTCCAGATTTTCAACATTGCCATTTTTCCACACGTCCTTATGAACTGTGCAGCTCTCATTTTTCACATCCTGGCTGAAATGTGTTTTCGCTCTTTCGGCGCACAATTGCGTGGTTACTGTGGGAAATCAGTGTTCGGGACACATTAAGAAAATCACACTGACACTGTTCATGAGCAGGGGTGCTAAAATGCCCTTGTTGAAAATTTTGTGATGAAACTCCATAAAATGACTGTGTTACAAGCGTGTGTTGTGCAGTTTCCACGTACTCTTGTAACTTCGCAAATTAGTAATATTTTCACACCACATTTTCAACACTGGCAGTTTTCCACACCTCCTTATGAACAGTACAGCTGTCATTTTTCACATCCTGGCCGAAATGTGCTTTTGCGCTTCCGGCGCAGAATACTGCAGTCGCTGTTGGAAATCAATTTTTGGGACAGATTAGGATCGAGCAAGTGAGACGGGGGGGAGTGACCAAGCTCAACTGAGCTCTGTCAGGACCACTGCAGATTTCTTTGTGGGTAAGAAAAGGTGTCAACGCAGGCAGGAGCCCAGTACAAAAGGGCAGCCTGCAGTGGTAGAAGAAACAGAATGAGCGACTGAGAGGGGGGAGTGAGCGAGCTCAACGGAGCTCTCTCGTAACTGCTGTGGATTTCTTTGGGGGCAGAAAAGGGTGGCAACGCATGCAGGAACCCCATACAAAAGGGCAGCCTGCAGCACTGGCAGAAACGGAATGAGTGAGTGAGAGAGGGGGAGTGAGTGAGGTCAACAGAGCTCTGTCAGGAGTGCTGCAGATTTTTTTGTGAGCAGAAAAAGGTGCCAGCAGAGGCAGGAACCCAGTACAAAAGGGAAGCTTGCACCACCAGGAGAAACAGAATGAGCGCGTAAGACTGGTGGAGTGAGCGACCTCAACAGAGCTCTGTCGGGACAGCTGCGGATTTCTTTGTGGGCAGAAAAAGGTGCCACGCAGGCAGGAGCCCAGTACAAAAGGGCAGCCTGCAGTGCCAGAAGAAATACAATGAGTAAGTAAGAGAGGGGGAGTGAGCGAGCTCAATGGAGCTCTATCATGACTGCTCAGATTTCTTTGTGGGCAGGAAAAGGCAACAATGCAGGCAGGAGCCCAGTACAAAAGGCCAGCCTGCAGCGCCGGCAGAAACAGAATGAGCAAGTGAGAGAGGTTAAGCGAGCAAGCTCAACGGATCTGTTGGGTCAGCTGCAGATTTCTTTGTGGTCAGAAAAAGGCAGCGATGCACGCTGGGGCCCAGTACAAAAGGGCAGCCTACAGCAGCAGGAGAACTAGAATGAGCGAGTGAGAGAGAGAGAGGGAGAGGGAGCGAGCTCAACGGAGCTCTATCGTGACTGCTGCAGATTTCTTTGTGGGCAAAGGAAGGCAGCAATGCAGGCAGGAGCCCAGTACAAAAGGGCAGCCTGGAGCGGCGGCAGAAACAGGATGAGCGAGTGAGATCGGGGAATGAGTGAGCTCAACAGAGCTCTGTCGGGACTGCTGCAGATTTGTTTGTGGGCAGAAAAAGGCACCAATAGAAGCAGGAGCCCACTACAAAAGGGCAGTCTGCAGCACCAGGAGAAACAGAATGAGCGAGTGAGACAGAAGGAGTGAGCAACTTCAACAGAGCTCTATCGTGACTGCTGTGGATTTCTTTGTGGGCAGCAAAAGGCGGCAACGCAGGCAGGAGCCCAGTACAAAAGGCCAGCCAGCAGTGCCGGCAGAAACAGAACAAGTGAATGAGGAAGGGGGAGTGAGCAAGCTCAACGGAGGTCTATTGTGACTGCTGCGGATTTCTCTGTGGGCAGCAAAAGGCGGCAACACAGGCAGGAGCCCAGTACAAAAGGCAAGCCAGCAGTGCCGGCAGAAACAGAACAAGTGAATGAGGGAGGGGGAGTGAGTGAGCTCAACAGAGGTCTATCATGACTGCTGTGGATTTCTTTGTGGGCAGGAAAAGGCAGCTATGCAGGCAGGAGACCAGTATAAAAGGCCAGCCTGCAGTGCCCGCAGAAATGGAATGAGCGAGTGACAGAGGGGGAGTGAGCAACCTAAATGGATCTGTGTCAGGACTGCAGGCAGGAACCCAGTACAAAAGGGCAGCCTGCAGCAGCAGGAGACACAGAATGAGCGAATGAGGGAGGGGGAGTGAGTGAACTCACTGAAGCTCTGTTGGGACTGCTGCGGATTTCTTTGTGGGCAGAAAAAGGCAGCAATGCATGCAGGGACCCAGTACAAAAGGACAGCCTGCATCAGCGGGAGAAACAGAACGAACAAGTGAGAGAGGGGGACTGAGTGAGCGAGCTCAATGGAGCTCTATCATGACTACTGCAGATTTCTTTGTGGGCAGAAGAAGGCGGCAACACAGGCAGGAACCCAGTACAAAAGGGTAGCCTGCAGTGCCGGCAGAAACAGAACGAGTGATTGAGAGAGAGGGGGAATGAGCGAGCTCAACAGAGCTCTGTCAGGACTGCTGCAGATTTCTTTGTGGGCAGAAAAAGGTGCCAATGCAGGCAGAAGCCCAGTACAAAAGGGCAGCCTTCGGCAGCATGAGACACAGAATGAGCGAGTGAGGGAGGGGAAGGGAGTGAGCTCAAAGGAGCTCTGTTGGGACTGCTGCAGATTTCTTTGTGGGCAGAAAAAGGCAACAATGCATGCAGGGGCCCAGTACAAAAGGGCAGCCTGTAGCAGCGGGACAAACAGAACAAGCGAGTGAGAGAGGGGGAGTGAGCGAGCTCAACAGAGCTCTATCATGACTGCTGCAGATTCCTTTGTGGCAGAAGGCGGTGGCAACGCAGGCAGGAGCCCAGTACAAAAGGGCAGCCTGCAGCGCTGGCAGAAACAGAATGAGTGAGTGAGAGAGTGGGAGTGAGAGAGCTCAACGGAGCTCTGTCGGGACTGCTGCGGATTTCTTTGTGGGCAGAAAAAGGCAGCAATGCATGCAGGGACCCAGTACAAAAGGACAGCCTGCATCGGCAGGAGAAACAGAACGAATGAGTGAGAGAGGGGGACTGAGTGAGCGAGCTCAATGGAGCTCTATCATGACTACTGCAGATTTCTGTGTGGGCAGAAGAAGGTGGCAACACAGGCAGGAACCCAGTATAAAAGGGTAGCCTGCAGTGCCGGCAGAAACAGAACGAGTGATTGAGAGAGAGGGGGAATGAGCGAGCTCAACAGAGCTCTGTCAGGACTTCTGCAGGTTTCTTTGTGGGCAGAAAAAGGTGCCAATGCAGGCAGAAGCCCAGTACAAAAGGGCAGCCTGCAGCAGCATGAGACACAGAATGAGCGAGTGAGGGAGGGGGAGGGAGTGAGCTCAAAGGAGCTCTGTTGGGACTGCTGCAGATTTCTTTGTGGGCAGAAAAAGGCAACAATGCATGCAGGGGCCCAGTACAAAAGGGCAGCCTGTAGCAGCGGGACAAACAGAACAAGCGAGTGAGAGAGGGGGAGTGAGCGAGCTCAACAGAGCTCTATCATGACTGCTGCAGATTCCTTTGTGGCAGAAGGCGGTGGCAACGCAGGCAGGAGCCCAGTACAAAAGGGCAGCCTGCAGCGCCGGCAGAAACAGAATGAGTGAGTAAGAGAGTGGGAGTGAGAGAGCTCAACGGAGCTCTGTCGGGACTGCTGCAGATTTCTTTGTGGGCAGGAAAAGGCGCCAACAGAGGCAGGGGCCAACTACAAAATGGCAGCCTGCAGCGCCAGGAGAAACAAAATGAGCGAGTGAGTCGGGGGAGTGAGAGACCTCAACGGAGCTGTATCATGACTGCTGCAGATTTCTTTGTGGGCAGAAAAAGGCGGCAGCGGAGGCAGGAGCCCAGTACAAAAGGCCAGCCAGCAGCGCCAGCAGAAATGGAACGAGTGAGTGAGAGAGGGAGAGTGAGCGAGCTCAACGGAGCTGTGTCGGAACTGCTGCAGATTTCTTTGTGGGCAGAATAAGCTGCCAATGCAGGCAGGAGCCCAGTACAAAAGGACAGCCTGCACCAGCGGGAGACACAGAATGAGCGAGTGAGGGAGGGGGAGTGAGTGAGCTCAATGGCGCTCTGTTGGGACTGCTGCGGATTTCTCTGTGGGCAGAAAAAGGCAGCAATGCACTCAGGGGCCCAGTACAAAAGGGCAACCTGCAGCGGCGGGAGAAACTGAATGAGCGAGTGAGAGAGGGGAGTAAGCGAGCTCAACAGAGGTCTATCGTGACTGCTCGGATTTCTTTGTAGGCAGAAAAAGGCGGCAATACAGGCAGGAGCTCAGCACAAAAGGCCAGCCTGCAGCGCCGGCAGAAACAGAATGAGTGCGTGACAGAGGGGGAGTGAGCAAGCTCAATGGACCTGTGTTGGGACTAATGCAGCTTTCGTTGTGGGCAGAAAAAGCCACCAACAGAGGCAGGAACCCAGTACAAAAGGCCAGCCTGCAGCTCCAGGAGAAACAGAATGAGTGAGTCAGAGACGGGGAGTGACCCACCTCAATGGAGCTCTGTCGGGCCAGCTGTGGATTTCTTTGTGGACAGAAAAGGGTGCCAACACAGGCAGAAGCCCAGTACAAAACAGCAGCCTGCAGCACTGGGAGAAACAGAATGAGTGAGTGACAGAGGGCCAGTGAGCGAGCTCAACGGACTAACGCAATCAACATTCGGCATTGACAAATGCTTGCTTTACAGAGGACATTTGTCTGTTGGGAGAGTACTCCGCCCTTCCCACCATTAAGCAAAACACCCAAATGCCAGTTATATCCTTAGTCACTGTCCATTCTAGTATTCACACCTGGAGCTGTTGGAATGTGCACAAGGGTCGGGTGGGTTAGTTGGGGGTGGTTTGGGGGTTGTGTGGATTAGAAGGTTACATTTAGGCTTATTTGTGTTCTGTTCTTTTGTTTTTATGTCTGGTGTATGTGATCGGTGTTTGCTTCGTGTACTGTATGTGCAAATTAGCATTTTCAATAAAGTGTACTTAATTGCAAAAAACTATGTTTTAAAGCTTTCAACAAAGCTTAAATATGTTTACATATGTTGTTAGTTATGTTTATTCTAGTGCAGAACCAAAAGGAGCTGAATTTACATAATGGCTGAATTGACATAAGAGCTGAATTGATGTGGAGCTGGATTGACATAAGAGCTGAATTGACTAGGGCTGAATTGATAGGACACTGAGACGACCACCAACTGATCTAATTCATCCATGTGCTGGTCCCATTGTACTCGGAGAGTCCACTGGAGAATGCGCAAGTGGGGCCTGGCCAGTGGAATTGGCCACAACCATCAATCCCAACAGCCTCAAGTACAATCTTGCAGGGACATAATGGCTCTGGACGACTTCTTGAGCATGGGCAAAAAGGCACTCTGCCCTGTTCTGAGGCAGGAAAGCCTTTCCCTGTCCCGAGTCCAGAACTGCCCCTGTATATTGCAGCCTTTGGGACAGGACTAGGACCAACTTGGGCAAGTTAACCATAAAACCAAGGGAGAGAAACAGCTGAAGAGTAGTCTCCAGAGTCCAAAGGAGCTGTTCCTTGGATCAGGCCTTTAGGAGCCAATCATCCAGACAGGAGAAAACATACAGTCCCTCCCTTCTGAGAGCTGCAGCTACTGCTGCCAAGCATTTAGTAAAGACCCACGGTGCAAAGGACAAGCCAAAGGGCAATACTTTGAATTGCTAATGCTCACCCTGGAAAATAAACCACAGAAATCTCCTGTGGGGTGGAAAGACTAAGATGTGCAGGTACTTGTCCCTGCATGTCCAAAGAGCACAGTCAGTCACCCTACTTGAGGAGGGGCAGCAAGCCTGGTAAAGTTACCATTCAAATCTTTTTGTACTGGGACTTCTGGTGGAGTAATGGTGCCGTTTGCACGCAGGGTCCAGAGCTCCTCCACAGCATCATTTAAAACTATCACCTCTCTCCCTTCTAATAACTAAATCTTTAATTGGAAAAGAGTATTTACCACTGGACGACACAGGAGAAACATCTAAGAGAGAAACTAGTCTTTCACCACCTGGCATGAAACACCAGGAAAGGAACCATTTTCAGCCATTGCAGGACCTAATGGAGACCGAGGATTCCAGCCTACAAGACAGTGATTTCTCTTCACATGCTAGTGCCCAAACGGAGAAATCGGAGAGGAAAAGGGGGACAAGGAGTGACAAACAGGCATTGCCCACAACAGACCACTTACCAGCTGAAGCCATCCTGTCAGCGATTGCTGAGTACAGATCGGAAATTAGAGACGCTCTCCGGGACATCCTTACAGACATGGGTGACCTTCAGTCTAGGGTCTCTGATGCAGAAACATTAACCACTGATAATACGGCCAAAATCTCAGCTCTTGAGCGGGCAGTATTTTCCATAGCTGAGGAGCAATTGCACTTATCCTTAAGACAGGAAGATATGTCCCAAACAGTAAGAATCACTGATACACTCTCAGACCCTAGACCGGTCCTCTTGGAAGTCCCCCAGGGCTCCATTCTGGAACCCCTCCTCTTCAGCCTATTCTTAAACTCACTACGGGACAGCTGCCCAGAACTAATAATTCTCTACGCCGACGATGCTGTGATCCTCACCTCAGACCCTGATCCAATCCAATTACAAAATAAACTTCAGCAGGCCTTCTCCTCCATCGAATCCTGGTTTCTAAATCATAAACTGCTTATCAATCAGAAAAAAAACAAGTCTATGGTCTTCTGCAGCCCCCACAACAAAAACAAACAACTCCACCTCTCCATTGCAACCAAACTAGGAGCCATCCTAGAGCAAACACAATTGTTCAAGTACCTCGGCATCACCCTTGATCCCCACCTCTCATACACTGTCCATATCAGCAATGTTGCAAAATCTGCCAGTGCGAGGTTAGGCATATTATTCCGGCACAGGAAGCACCTAATTCCAGAAGCACTGGCAGTGGCCGTCCAAAGCTCCATCATCAGCATCATAGACTATGGTCTTATCATATATGGGTCTGCAACTACCTCTGCTCTCAAACGTATCGCAACCTCCCTGAATAAGGCCTGTCGTCTCATCACTAGCTTACATCACCGTACCCACACATGTGACCTTTATTCACAATCTGGATGGCTTCAACTGGACAAACGCATAAAATACCAAACCTGCATCACAGCCAAGAAAATTATAATGGGTCTGGCCCCACCTGGTGTCTGTGCCCTCCTTAAGCCTAGACATAGGAACGTCACTACAAGGAGATCCAATTCCCATCTACTACATATCCCATGATGTCGCACGACCCAAGGACAAAGATCATTCGCCTATCGGGCATCCAACTGGCTCAACTCTCTTGGCAGCGACATAGCGACCGCTCCAACACTCAGCCTCTTCAAGTCCAAGCTGCGCCTCTCACTGCTTGTATCATGTGATTGCCCATCTTAACATTCCACCATTCCAGCTGCAAATGCCCCAGCACCCAGCACTTACAATCAGTCTTTGCATCCCTAGCACCTTACCTGTCATATTCCCTTGACAAGGCCCCCTGGCTGCACTGTCTCCCACCCTCGCCCACATCCCCCCCCGTATCTCCACTCCTGCCCCTGCCCCAACCACCTCCCATACTCCCCCTTACCCTGCACCTCCTTCTCCCGATCTCCTACCCTCACTTCCCCCACCACTCACCCCCCTTCCCTTGTCTTGCTCATAGCTCAAGTCTTTGTATTGGTTATTACATGTCTGTAAGTCAATGACTATATGTTTGTAATTAAAAATGATGACTGTTGCACACACTGATGTGGAACCTTTGTAAAAGAGCCTCGGCTCAAAGGTATTGTAATCCTAGATTGAAATAAATAAATAAAAAATATGGAAAATAGGGGAAGACACAATAATATTGGACTATATGGTCTACCCGAGGGGGAAGAGGGTAATGATCCTGTTGCTTTTGTGGACTACTTCTTGTGCTTAACCTTAGATCTCGGCCCTGAGTTCCAAATAGACGTGGAGAGGGCCCATCGAGCGCTCCGACCTCGACCAACTAGACCAGACGCTAGACTGAGATCTTTTGCAATTAGATTTAGCAGCTACTTACAAAAAGAACAGATTTTGACCAAGGCATGGTGAAAACAAAAGGTTATGCTGGGCTCTCATCGCATTCTGTTCGACAATGATTACGCCCCAGCAACTCAGAGGCAGAGAAGGGAGTATTCCCCCTTGTTTCCCCTGTTGAGAGTCAAAAACTTAAAATTCCACACCCCTTATCCAGTAAAACTCGTTGTCCTTTTCCCCAATGGTCTCACAACCTATAATTCAGCTGCTGAAGCCAAATCAGATCTGTGTCAAAGGGGCATTTTATTGGACAAGGACTTTAAATTGGCATCCAAGGCCCGACAATCTCCACAGGATTGTGACTCCCAGGATCCAGATCGAGTGATTATGAGGAACCAAAAGCTCCAGAAACTACCGGATAAGATAAAATTACTCAGAAATCCAACTCTCCAACCAGCATGAAAGCTAAGTACTTTGTAAGAGGTTTTTTTTTTCTATTAAGAGTTGGGGTGGGATGGGGGAGATGTGGCTCGGCCTTGCCTAGTCGCCTGAGGGTTGAGAGTGAGCTATAGCTCCTCTAGGGGCATCAAGGGTACTATACCTTATATAATCACTTAATAACAACCCTCTATTTTTGACCCATGAAGTGCTCGGCTTTCCCACAGAAAGGCATAAGGTGCTTTGTCGTTCTCCTCTCCCGCCCTCCTCGGACCCTCCACCGGAATGGCGACCCCTTCCCCTTCCCCCTGTGTTTCCTTCCTGGTGAATCCTGTTCCCAAGGATGTCTCCATAGTCAGGCTCTACAGGACTGCTTCTAGACGATTACCAACCAGGGATGGTTTCATATCACAATCTATGTCATGGCAGGGGAGACATTGAAAGGAGAGAAGAGAGAAAAGAGGGGAGGAAGACGGGAGAGGAAGAGGAGAAGGCTCTGGGATCCCTGTCCATTTAATACAGGACACAGACATTTGACACTATGATCTGGGACAGAACGGTTCTGGATCGGACTGAAAGAAGTAGTGAGCAATTAAACGTTTTAGGAGCCTAAATCATTACCTTGCTCCACTCTGCTACTTCACTTTAGCCCAACCCTTGTGTTGCGAGTCCTCCTGTAATATAACAGTTCTCCCAACATTATCTCCCCCATGGTGTTGCATCTGATAGAAACATAGTGAGGCTTCTCTCATTCTCTCAATAACTATATATGTTATTTAATAACAATAGAGGGCACTGTTTAGATATTTGAAGTTCATCATCATCCTGAAGGGTGTATAAGAATTCTGTAGGGGGGTACAGACTGCAGGGCTTTGATTTTGGTCGCTCATATTCTATTTTCCCTTAGTTCACATTACATGGAGAGCACCCTAATTGGGAAGGAATGTCTGCTATTATATTCCCCCCCCCCTTTTTTTTTTAGGCTATTTATCAGTATTTAACTGCAGGTCCTTTTTGAGGGGACAGCTCACTCAAGGGGAGCTGGAGGTTTTCCCTCCCCTGGTGAAATCAGGGATCAGAACTCAGAACCGGGACGAGACTAGACTCAATATTATGATGCTGGGGGAGCTCTCTTCCCTTTTACTGATGAGTTTTCTAATGACTTGATACCACACGAGCTCCAGGCTTTGCCACTTCAGGACTTGGTTCCGAACAGGAACTAACTCCTCGAGAGGGTGTTCCCTCTCAAGTGGGTGTAGATCCTCTTTCGTCGGATCATTCCCCACTTTCCCAGAGGGAAGATTATCTTCCTACCAGGACCAGGGTTGGAGATGATGGAATCTCCCCCAAAAGTGAAAGATAATTTGTACATAGTTATTCCCATTGGAAGGTTAATTAGTTTAAAAGTTATAAGTGTTGAGTTAATATGGTTAACTTTATTATGTGTTATTAAAAATGTTGGTGACATATTTCAAATTCAAGGGTATGTGCTCCTATTCCTGGCTTTGTTGGTCTGGGTCAGGGGAGGCCTGAGACCGGGAGTATTTGAACCTTCCAGGGACGCTGCAAATGGTCCCCTTGGACCCCTGAAGGGAAATAAATATATATTCTCAAATGACCGATCGTGGGTTTTCCCTCGTTACCTCAGATGACTAGCCGCACTAACGAAGGAAGCAATGTTTCCCCGAGATCATGGCTAATGTTCCAGTTAAAATCTTCTCACAGAATGTAAATGGTTTACACTCCCCCATTAAACGATATAAAATCATGCAGCAGTTGGGTAAACAGAAAGCGGACTTGTATTTATAACAAGAAACCCACCAATCCAAAGTGGAACATTCTAAACTTCACTGGGGTGGGCGATATCAAATCCTATCTTCCTCTCACTCGAGCGGACATAAAAGGGGAACAGCAATTTTGATTCCCACTTCAACACCATTGGAAATTCAGGATACCTATACGGACCCTCAGGGCTGATGATACGTAATCCTGACGGCTAAACTATTCTCACAGGCTATCACCCTGGTAAATGTTTACTTACCACCGCAGACTTCACTCCCCATAGTTAAGTCCTTCATACAAAAGGTGATGGAGAGACTCCAAGGCGTCCTGATAATGGGTGGTGATTTTAATATTTCTTTTCATCCCCACTTGGACCCCTTGGCCCAGATATTCAAACTGCGCCCAAAATGTGCGCAACAGCAGGAGCAAGCACAAATCAATTGCGCATATGCGCAACAGACGCGATATTCAAACATGGAGCAGAACAAATTGCGCAAGCAGCCAACGTCTGAATATCACACAAACTGCGCCATAGCGCAACCAGGAAGAAGAAGCTGAGCAGAAAGGTTGCACTATAGCGCAACCAGGGCAGCCCAGCTGAGCAGTCCAGAGGTGCCATAGCACAAGCAGAGCCCCCCGCAGAGCAATGGAACTGCACATCCAGGGAGGCAGGCTGGGGCCCACCGCCAGCCATGCCGCCCACATGGGCACAGGAACACACTGCAGAACCAACAAGACACCTGCACACCCCAAGCACAGCATCACTGGGGATGGGACGGATGATCTACTGGCCCATGGGGACAAGCCAACAAAGCACAGCAGAGCCATGATGCCCCAGCACAACCACTGGCAGGCTGAGAGTGCCACACACAGGGGGTTGACAACCACAGTGCGCACCCGTACGCACAGCACACCCTGCACCGTGACCCCAAGACACCACCCATGTGCAGTGACTGGCACTGCAGGAAACCACGCATCCCCCCCGGCACACGCCAACCCCTGCAGCAGAGAAGCATACAAGCCAGACACACCCTGTGCACCCAGCAGTGGGTGGCAGCAGATGGCAAGACCAACAGAAAGTCACTGCCATGCTGGAGATACCTCCCCATGCACACACACACACGTGCACACACACACACACACATACCCAGGACCATACCACCCCAGATGGCATGCACACCACTGCAACTGAGCAACCATAGCCAGCTGCAAATCAGAGACCAACACAGTATTCATAACAAAATATAAATGTATTATTAAAATGTAAAGCACAAAACAATCAACCATAACTATTTACAAGGGGGTAGGGGTACACAAGGTAAGGGTGGGCAAGGGTGAGGATGAACAATTGGAGAGGGAAGGCAGGGTGGTAGGGATGGGTGAAGTGGGAAGGTTAATCAGGCCTAAGGCCCAGCAGGCTGGTCCCCCTCCGCCCGGTGCCACTGTTCCCGGCAATGCCTCCTCCGCAGACCATGTCGATGGATGTCCCTGAGGATGTCCTGATTGTCCAGGGACACTTGCGTCAGCCCACGTATCTCCCGGTGTATCCTCCTGACAACAGTGAGGCCTAGGAAAATGGGAACACAGTCAATGCCTGTGACTGACCACAACCCTGAACACCACCCAACCTGCAAGCCATATAGCCCAATGTCCCGCACCTGTGATGGCATGCACCCACCCACAGTGAACATGCACATGGCCATCACAAACAGGCGGCACCAGCTATGTGCACCACTGCACACACACACTGCCCATGTCCATCACAGCACAAACAAGGCTGTCAAGTGACGTGGCAACGTGCTGCGATGCCAGTTATACAGCTATGTGCCCAGTGCATGCATGGACCACCAGTGACGACACACAGACGTGCTGGTGACACTGGACAGTGATGCATGTCGCCTGTGTCGTGCATGGTTGTGTTGTGCATGGCTGGTGGTCTTGTCCCCCCAGCATGCAATAGCATCCATGAAGTAATGATACTCACACTCCTCAAGCAGGTGGGTCTGCCGCTGCTGCTGCTGCTGCGGCGCACCACCCACAGCACCACCGACCGGCACCGGGGCCCTGGCACGGCCCTCCTCACCCCATGCCTGCATCCTCACATCCCGGCCTGTGGGAGACATATGTTGAGAAAAACATCAGTGTGACTCCAAAGCAGACTGCCCCCTGCCCCAGTGAGAGTGCCTGCCCACACAGCCAGACCCATGCATCTCACACCTGCACACACTGACACAGCCAACCATGGCAGAGCCATCACCTATGTACAGCCACCAAAACACACTCACACCCCTACAGAGAATACAGGTGCATAGATGGTACACCCACCTGGCCTAGGGACCACGCCCTCCTGGCACGTGTACCGTAGCCGCCCAGAAGCTTGAGGATCCTCCGCGGAGGTCACTGTAATGGTGCGGCACTGCTCAGCTGACCGGCACCGCCCAGTGACCCCACCAGGTCACTGGCCACTTGCTGCCAGACCTGGGTCCTAGCAATGGTGAGGTCACCTCACCATACAGTGCCCATAGTGGGGCTCCACCGGGCACCGGTTGGCCACTTCCACGGGCTCCATTGCACTGCCCTCCTCGTGCCATGGTACCAACTTTACAGCAGGCAATATGGCGCCCGCTGCGCTGTAACCCCACGGTAGATGTTGGCGCACAGACCATCATAGGTTCCAATCGGCTGTTCAACAGCGCCATTACTTCACATAGTGCTGTCACGAGACAGCGGCAATAGGGCACACATGGCAGCCAAACAGCGCCAGGGGGCAAAGGTCGACACCAGGTCATGGGGCATGACGCGAGGCCACGACAGCACCATCTGGCGTATCACGCATCCTGCGCGACCGACCTCCCGCGCATCAGTGCCACAGTGGACTATTAGCGGTAAGTGCCATTAGCGCCATATAGTGCCCAGTGCTGTAGCGCCACTGGCACAATGGTGGCCATGGCCTGAATTGCCGATCGTCGCGCACAGCACGTCCAGCAGCGCGGCAGACACCTGCGTAAGCTATCTGGGCATGCGCGATGCAGTGTACCACACAGTCACAGATCTGCACCATTGGCTCAGCCGACTCAACCGTATTCACGCAAAGCGCAACTCGCGATATTCAGCGACACATGCAAATCATCTGATCAGCCATTCAAAGGCACAGTGGCGCGATTTGCATCTCATTATAGTTGCTCACTCTAATTTGCATGCATTCGCTATAAATGCGACATTGGGCTGCAGCGTGCAGATGGTACTGCAGGTGAGAGGTGAGTTGCATGCTGTGTGATGTTCTGGACAATGGTCATGGGAAAATGCTGTAGACTGCACAGTGACAGGTGTCCACTTCCCCCACACAGATCGCCATGACCGAGGCAGAGACAAGGTGAGGGTGAGGATGGTGGCGTGGGAGGAGGCCCAACTTTACCTCTAGCAGAGACAGAGGCCCTCTTCCAGGCCTCACCTGGAGGAGGAGCCACTACTGAGTGGACGGCGGGCACCCTCAGTCCTGTGTGGCTGCATGGGAGGGGGTAGCTCGGGCCGTGAACCTGCACGGAAGCCACCAGCGCTCTGTGCAGGAATGCAAGAAGAAGATGGGGACAGACCGCAGGAGGTTGAAGGAGAAGGTGGCAGCCTTCAGGGCGGCACGTGCTGGCACTGGCGGGGGCCAGCCAGCGGTGTTGGAGCTGACCCCGGCTGAGGAGAGACTGGCTGCATCAATGCAGCGGAGCGCTATTGAGGGCGTACCAGGAGGTGGATTCCAGACAGGTGGAAGCCCATCACTGCACGGTATGACATGGTGGTGGTGTTGGGGGGAGGTTGTTCACATGCACTCACATGTACTCTCTTTCTGTTACAGATCCTGTTCATCTTCAGGAGACGGTGGTGGTGGGTCCAGGCAGTGATGATGACCTGCTGGACATGGAGGAGGGTCCATCCACCTCTGTCACCAGCCAGCATGCACTGCAGCAGCATGCACGCTGGGCCGCCAACCTGGTGTCGGTGAGTCAGTGGGGGGGTGCACAGCCTGTAAACCAGCAGTCTGGCATGCAAGCATGCCAGCACACTGTGACTGTGGCTGTAGCACGTACCTCAAACCATTGATGATGATGCAAGGACTGCAATGGGAGTGACATGTGTGTCCCATGATGGACACACAGCAGGCTAGCGTGCCCCTGGGTCTTTCTGGTTCCAACTTGTGTACCAGCATGTTGGCACAGTCCCAGGTTGTGCTGTCAGCACCGGTGGGGCAGCACCGGTGGCTGTGCAGGTGTCTGGCACTGTTGCGGACACAGCAGTGGAACGAGTGTACCCTGGGGCACAGCGGTTGGAGGGAGCAGCAGCAGTCACCCACCAGGTCTGGGGTACAGTGTCAAGCAGTGGCACATGTCCGCCGCCTTGATCCGCCTATTCTTGGTCCTGGCGAACAGCGCCCACCTCAAGGGGTGTTGTGCATCAGGACCTTCCACACCCTGGGGACAGGGATGCCATTGGGGCACAGTACCTATTGACGAGACACCCGCCTGCTGCAGGAATCAGTACAGCAGCAGAGGCGGGTTGCAATGTCCGTGGAGGCACTGTCTGTGGCTGTGGAGCGCACAGCAGGAGTGTGCCTGGACCGTGCAGAGCTGGTTCAGCGGATGGATGTGACCGCCGCCATTGACAGGCTGGACCCAGGCAGTGGTCTCTGTCATGGACGCATTGGGCACACAGTCAGGTGCCCCTGTACCGCACACCCCACACAGTTCACTCTCCACTCCCCATTCCCGGCGTCGTGCGACACCAGGCCTGTCGATGCCAGGTTCTGCTGTGAGCATCCCGGCACCCCTGGTGCAGGCTTGTCGGCATGCTGCAGACCCCTGTGCGGGCAAGGTCGCGTCACAAGAGTGGGACCCTGGGTCCAACAGTGCCACCCCATGTGGCCCTGCTCAGCCTGCCAGGGCTGTTGGGTCACAGCGGGTCATCCACGCATCTGCAGTGGCCGTGGGACAGTGCTACATGACCGACCTGTCTCCCAGTGCGGGCCTGTCTGGTGCCGCCCTGTGTGCAATGTGTGTCATGGTGGGCAGTGCACTGCTGGGTGCTCTGTTCACACGCCAACACACGGACCACCTGCACACCCTCCCAACTGCTGTCCACAGGTGTGTGTGCATGATGATGCCTGCATTGTACTGTACACCAAGGTGCAAGGGGTGCCCAGCATCTGACACACGATTCTTGGACAGTACAGGTGGTGGGGTGGTCGGTGGTTCTGTGTGTTAGCAATGTCGGTTCTGCTGTGCTGTGCATCTGCCCATGACGCTCTGTGCCTGGTGTGTGTGTGTCCATAGAGTGTTCACCCTCCTGATGGTATGTTTGTATGCCTGGACCCTTCCACTCTCCTGGCCGTCATGCACCCTGGTGTGTTACCCTGTGTGCCTGTGGTTTGCGCATGGACAGTGTTGGTTGCACATGTCCCTTGACTTACCTGTGTTCTGCATAGTGCTCCTCTGTGATGGTGTCCGGTGCAGCTGGGCCTGCCGGATCAGTCGGGATCCCGCCGTCTAGGGGCTGCTCATCACCATCAACACCGACGCCACTGGCGTCCCCATCGCTGTCCCCCTCTTCAACCTGTAGGGCTATCCCATAGTCTTTGGCCATGTTGTGCAGGATGCAACAGGCCAGGAATATCCCACAGGGCTTTTGGGGGCTGTACTGTAGGGCACCGCCAGAGGTGTCTAGGCATCGGAAGCGTGCCTTGAGCATCCCAAACACCCGCTCTATGATGTTGCACGTGGAAGCATGTGCCTCATTATAACATTGCTGTGATGGGGTCATGGGGCGCCGGTACAGTGTGAGCAGCCAGGGATGGAGTGAGTATCCGCTGTCACCTGTGTGGAGATAGTGGAGATCAGTATCATGTTCAGGTCCATATTGCCCATATCCCTGTGTGCCACTACCATGGCACCTGTGGCATTCCCACCCTTGCCCCGAGTTTGCATTCCATACATGCATACTCACCCACTAGATGGCCTGTGGGGATGTCCCCACTCTCAAATCGATGGCACAGTGCGGACTGATACCATATGAAGGCATCACGTGCTCCACCAGGGTGTGTGGCACAGACATTGATTATGCGCCCAGTGGCATCACACACCACCTGGCAGTTGACACTGGAGAAGCCCTTTCTGTTCTATATGCAGCCCCATCAGGGCCAGGGTGGCGTGTGAATGGCCACATGGGTGCAGTCTATATCTTCTTGCACGCCAGGCATACGTGCTACCCTGTGGAACTCATGCATGTTTGCTTGTACGCCTGCCGCGGTGCTGGGGAAATGGATGTACTCCGCAGCATGTGGCAGCAGTGCACTGAGGAATTGGGTGAGGATGCATGACTGGCCAACTGTGTGATGCCTGTGGTGTCCCCTGTCGGCCTCTGGAAGGTGCCCGTGGCAAGCAGGCACATGCAGGCTGTCACCTTGTCTCCACCGACAGAGCGTGACTCCGCCATGAGGGTGCCTGCATCACATCACTGCACAGCTCACAGAGCTGTCTCAGTATTGCCCTGTTCAGGCAGTACCGCCCACGCATCGCTACATCTGTGTACAGCTCAAAGCTGATGCAGGCATGGTACTGCCTGTTGGGGCGTCACCGATGGGCCCTTCCACGGCCACGCCGCCCCTGCAGCATGCATTCTCACCCCTCATTACAGCTTCCATGTGAAGCTGGCACTGTCCATCTCCCTGGCTTCTGACCCCCCCTGGCTGGTGTTGCTGTGTTACCCCCGCTGTCCTCACTGCTACTTCCACTGCACCGGGCACCCCCCACTGGCCTCTACAGCCTATGGCCCACGCTTGCCTTGCCTGCCCTAGCCTGTCACTGTCTGTCTGTCTGTCTGTCTCTCTCTCTCTCTCTCTGTCTCCCCCACTTGGCATCCTTGTAACATTCTTGAGCCGCTTCCTTGAGCCTTTTTATTTTGGCTCATTTCCGCTAGTGCGCAATTTCCGGCTGTTCCGCTGTTGCGCATTGCGCAAGTCTTTGAATATCGCATTGCGCTGTTTATGCATGGATCCACCCCCTTCGGTTGCGCATGCTTTCATTTGCATTGCGCTGTTGCTCAGCATGTTTTCGGTGGCGCAACTGCCTCCTCCTGAATATTGCAAAATGGTGCACTTTTGGACTTGCGCATGGCGCAACCCTTTTGAATATCCGGGCCCTTGTCTCCTAAACCTCAAAGGCTCTCTGGAGCAGCTAAATATTTAAAGGGGAATTTGTCTTATCTGGGGATAGAAGATGTCTGGAGGAGACTCTTTTCTTCAACTCCGGGATACACTTTCTTCTTGGGAAGACACAGTACATATTCCCGTTTGGATTATTTTTTTGTTACCGGAGACCATTTACAGTACCTTCAGAAAGTATTCACCCCCTTGGATTTTGTCACATTTTGTTGTGTTACTACCAGAATTTTTAATGCATTGAAATGATTTTTTCCCCCTTGAGTCACACAGCATACTGAACAATTTAAAGGGGCAAAAATAGTTTTATTGTGTAACAAAAATTTATGAAACATTAAAAACTGAAATATCTTGTTTACTTAAGTATTCACCCCCCTGAGTCAATACTTTGTAGAAGCACCTTTGGCAGCAATTACAGCATTGAGTCTTCTTGGGTATGTCTGTATCAGCTTTGCACATCTGGATTTGGGGATTTTCGCCCATTCTTCCTTGCAGATTTGCTCAAGCTCTGTCAAGTTGGATAGGGAGCATCTGTGAACCACAATGTTTAAGTCTTTCCACAGATTCTCAATGGGATTCAAGTCTGGGCTTTTGCTGGGCCACTCAGGACATTCACCTTCTTGTTCTGAAGCCACTCCAGTGTTGCTTTGGCTGTATGCTTGGGGTCGTTGTCCTGTTGGAACGTAAATCTTTGCCCCAGTCCAAGGTCTATTGCAGACTGATGCAGGTTCTCCTCAAGGATGTGCCTGTATTTGGCTCCATTCATTATTCCCTCTATCCTGACAAGTGCCCCAGTCTCTGCCACTGAAAAGCATCTCCATAACATGACGCAGCCACCACCATGCTTCATGGTAAGGATGGTGTTACACGGGTGATGAGCTGTGTTCAGTCTGCACCAGGCATAGCACTTTGCAATCAGGCCAAAGAGTTCAATTTTTGTTTCATCAGACCAGAGACTCTTTTGCCACATGGTCTCAGAGTCTGCCACATGCCTTCTTGCAAACTTCAGGCATGCTATTATGCGGCCTTTTCTCAGGAGTGGCTTCCGTCTAGCCACTCTCTCATAGAGGCTACATCTGTGAAGTGCTGCAGAGATTGTTGTCCTCTGGACGGATTCTCCCATCTCAGCCATGGAACTCTGTAGTTCTGTCAGGGTGGTCATTGGGTTCTTGGTGACTTTCCTGACCAAGGTCCTTCTTGCCCGGTTGCTCAGTTTGGGAGGACGGCCTGCTCTAGGAAGAGTCTGGGTGCTTTCGTAATCTTTCCATTTCCTAGTGATGGACTTGACTATGCTCCTGGGAACTTTCAACACCCTAGAAATGTTTTATACCCTCCCAGATCTATGCCTCCTCACAATTTACCACAGAGTTCTATGGACAGCTCCTTGGTCTTCATGGTAGAGTTTCTGCTCTGACATGCACTGTCAACAGTGGGACCTTATATAGACAGGTGTATTTCCTCTGAAATCATGTCAACCATTTGAACTGACCACAGGTGGACTCCATTCAAGTTTTAGAGTGATCTCAAAAGGAAATTGGATGCACCTGAGCTCAATTTGGAGTGTCATGGTAAAGGGGGCGAATACTTATTAAATCAAGACATTTCAGGTTTTTATTTTAAATTACGTGTACATAGAATTCCAGAAGTTTCATTCCACTTTGACACTATAGAGTCATTTGTGTAGATACGTGACAAAAAAATCCCAGATAAATGTATTTTAATTTGAGCTTGCAACATCACAAAATGTGACAAAATCCAAGGGGGGTGAATATTTTCTGAAGGCACTGTAACTCTAGTACAAGACATATTAATAGAACCAAGGATTTTATCAGACTATAATCCCTTAATTCTTAAAATTAATCTAGGAAAACAAAAGAAAAACAAACATTGGAGATTTAATAGTTCTTTATTAAAAGATAGAAAATTCTTAGATCATTTTAAGGAACGTATCCCTCAGATAATTCTGGATAATTCTTCATCCCAAGTCTCACAAGCAATTCAATGGGACACTTTGAAGGCAGTCCTCGGGGAGAAATTCTGTCCTATGCACCCTACAAACAAAAAAATTGCAAGCAAAATTAAACTCCCGAACAGAGTTGTTGTCCTCCTATCAAATGTTATTCAGAGAGGGTGATAGGGTTCTACAGAATCGAATCAAAACCTTAAAACAAGAAATCCAAAAAATAATTGACTATAAAACACTACAAAACTTAAGCTATCTATGCCAATATAACTACAAGGGTGGCGCCCGGGGCACCAGAGCACTGGCTCGAAAGTTAAAGGTAAATAAAAGGGCTTCAACAATTTTAAAAATAAGATTAATGGCTTCTGATCCCCCCTTATAAAGAGGAGGTGATAAAACAGGTGTTTCAAAAGTTCTACGGATCCCTTTACACCGCTCCTATCCCCTCCCAGAATCAAGAAGAAGACATAACTTCCTCATTTAGAAATCTTAACTTGCCCACTCTTACAGAATCTCAAAAAGAGGTCTTAAGCCAACCAATCTTGGCCGAGGAGATTCTTTTTCAAATTAAACAACTGAAACCCTCTAAGTGCCCAGGCCCAGATGGCTTCAGCTCTGAGTGGTACAAGGCCTTCTGCTCTCAGCTTCTTCCTAGTCTTCTCCCGGCCTGTAATGAAGTGGCGGAGGGAGAAGTCCCCCCACCTTCCTGGAATTATGTGGTTTTATCCCCTCTCCTTAATTCCGATAATGACCCCTCTTTACCATTGTCATTCCGCCCCTTTTCAATATTAAATGTAGATTATAAAATATTCATGTCAATTTGGGCTAAGAGACTTGAACCTCTCCTTCTGATTATAATTCACCAGGATCAATAGGGCTTTATTAAATAAAGAAATACCTTTGATAGCCTTCGCCGCTTAATGTTATTACTAGAAGGATTCCATCCATAGTTATCAGCCTAGATGCAGACAAACAGACAAAGCTTTTGATAAAGTGGACTGGAGGTACCTGTTTGCTATATTATCTGAATTTTCATTTCCAAATTCCTTTGTTACATGTATTAAAAATATTCATGCACAGCCACAGGCCTACATCCGTGTTAATGGTGCTCTGTCCCAACCAATCCAAATTCAAAGAGGCGCTAGACAGGGTTGCCCCCATCCCCATTATTATTTGCATTATATATCGAACCATTAGCCAAAATTATAAGGGGCAATATGAAAATAGAAGGAATTCCAGTATGCCAAAGGGAATACAAGATAGCACTTTTTGCTGACGACATCTTGATAACTGCTCTATCTCCCGAAACATCTCTTCCAGCCCAATGGCAAATGCTGGAAAATGTTAGCAAAATTTCAGGGTTTCAGTTAAATATAGCTAAAACAGATTTACTCCCCGTATTCTTTATTCCATTTCAAAATCTTAAAGATAAATATCCAATTAAATGGTATAAAACTAATCTTCGTTATTTGGGACTGACAATCCCCCAAAACCCTGATTTATTAGAATTACTAAACTATGAGCCCTTATTTAATCAAATCCAAAGAGATCTAATTGCATGGGCTCGGTTACCATTGTAATTTTTCCAAAGAATAGAAACTATCTGCATGATTGTCCTCC
Organism: Neoceratodus forsteri; assembly: GCA_016271365.2. Classification (NCBI taxonomy): domain Eukaryota; kingdom Metazoa; phylum Chordata; order Ceratodontiformes; family Ceratodontidae; genus Neoceratodus; species Neoceratodus forsteri. Next base: position 352,849,183 of record CM057454.1, on the reverse strand, counting down.
CAAAATTACTATATTTATTTCAAAATGTCCCCACTTTCCCTTCAAATTTGTATTTTAAATCTTGGGATAGGTTAATTTCTAATTTTATATGGAAGGGACAGAAACCCAGAATTAGATTATCTCTTCTTCAGCTCTCTCTCTCTCAGAAGGAGGGGCCAACTTACTGAATCTAAAGCTTTACGCAATGGCCTCCTAAAGTAGAATAATGTCTCTCTGACTTTCTCCATCTTATCACTCTCCCTGGAAAGATTTAGAATTTGCAATAAATGACCTTTACGATACAATAAAGGTCACATTGATTTAGGAGGGCAGATCTCCTCCTCTACGGGATTTTACCCCATTTGCAGCCCAAATATTAAAGATTTGGTACAAATTAAAACAATAGAAAGCTTTTAGAGAATTCTTTATTCTTTCATTTTGGAGGATGACCGCTTTATGCTGGCAAATTTGGACCATACATTCTCCAGATGGAGGCACATGGGACTACAATTTTTTAAACAATTTCCCTCAACCTCTGGAATTATTCCATTTGACTCCCTGCAAACCAAATTTGGTCTACCTAATAATGATGTGTTTAGAGACAACCAGGTCAGGAATTACTTACTACGCCAGAGAGACACTGATACCCGATTACTGGAACCATTGCCTCTGGTTTGAAGATTTTTGGAGGATAACATCAGGGGCAGCTTATGGCCACATCAGGTAGGTTATTTTTGTAAAATTTTAAGAGAGGGGCTGGGTGTTCTTCGATATCTATCATGGACAGCTGGAATAAAGAGCTACAATTGGAGGTACAGGAGCAGGATTGGCTTCATTCCTCTGAGCATGCATATAAAATAACTCACGCCACTAGATGGCGCAAATTAGCTTGAAAATGTAGGAGCCATTTTTTTTGGGGCTATGGCAATTTTAACTAAATACCTCCCAACATCATATGGGGCCTGCTGGAGAAATTGTTCTTGTAAACTTGCAGATCTTGGTCATATTTTTTGGTCCTGCCCTCTATTGACGCCCTTTTGGTGTTCTATTCAACAAGAGATTACTGATTGTATGGGAGGGTCTTTTGATCTCACAGCTGAAACAGTGATACTTTCTATATAACCCAGACAGAGCCCATGATGGTATCGAACTCTTTTTCCTATTCTCATACTAGCAGCCAAAAAGCCAATAACCTGACGTTGGCATCCTCCAGTTGTTCCAGCTGTTCATGAATGGAGGGGCCTAGTTGCTGACATTTACTATATGGAGTCATTAACAGTGGAAATCCATAGTAAACAGGAACAATTCCAACAGCAATGGAGACTTTGGATAATATATTATTCCATATATGACTCAGATTTTGTTCCCTGACTATGTTCTTTAGGTTTGAACCTGGGTTATATGCTGCCCTTGAGTGTTGTGGGGATGGGAAGGTTTTGCTGGTTGGGGGGAGTGGACCATACTTCTTAATAGAGATTCGAAAAGGGAATGCCAGTAACCTCATGAACGTGGGATACACAAAATCATATAAATTTTTTTTGGAGGGGGGGGCCTGAGTTCTCAGTTATAATCTTGGTGATGTTATAATTATAAGGATATGTTAATCTCTCTTACTTATTGTCCGGTATATGTAACATCATAACCAGTTTTGTAATTCATTATTGAAGATTTCATGACTAACGTATTTTTTAATGTCACCACATCTTAATAAAAAGATAATTAAAAAAAAATATTTTTGTACTGGACATACAGATTGAGGTCCTTGAGGTTTAAGATGGGTCTCAGGTCTCTGGTTCGCTTGGGGACCCGGAACAACCTGGAGTAAAATCCTGTATTTCTTTGGCACCTAGGCACTGGCTCGGTGGCCTTTTTGTAAAGAAGGAACTGTACCTCCTCCCAGAGAAGACAGGTGGACCGAGGAGGGGGGTCGGTGAAGGATGCTGGAGGAGTCTCTGGGGGCAGCTCGATGAGCTCCAGAGTGTGATCCCTGTCTATGATTTGAAGAATCGGGGGTCTGGTAAGGAGTCAAGTGGAGGCAGATCCAGCCGCTGGGGCTGGTCCATCACCACTGGGGTACTTGGCTGCGGCTGCGGCTCTGGCAGAGGAGGGGGAGGGCAAGGCGGCAGAGGCTCTGCATTTGCCTTGGGGCTGAGCAGCTGCTCCGGATTTGTAGGACACCTTGCGAAAGGGAGGGTGCTGTCTGTTCTTAGGTTGTGTAGGACAGAGCGAATGGACAGACTTGATAGCTGCAGCAAACATGGCTTTTCAAAATACTACAGGGATGAAATTTCAGAATGCCACCAGGCTGCAACAGTGGAATACAGGAAAGACACAATCTCAGAAAGTAGCTGGGACACACAGTTTTGGAATGTGGCAGGAATGCTGAAATTCAGAATGCAGTGGTGTCATAAATCTTTAGAATGAAGCAGAGATATGCAGTTCTGAAATGTGGAAGACACACATTTGAGGAATGTAGCAGAGATGTGCAATTTCATAATGTGCCACGGATGTGTAATTTGGGCATGTGCTGGTGAGGCACAATTTCGGAATATGTTGCTGATAGCGACTCTACAATGCTGGATGCTGCAACATCATCCGGATGTTCTAGCCCTCACAGAAACCTGGCTGTCAAAAAAGACCCTTGACTCTTTTGTCACGCTCCCAGACCTCACCCTTTATAGAGCCGACAGGAAGAGGGTGGGTATATTTTACATCCGAGACTCCCTGTTATGCCAACCCCTACCGGCACCCTCTCTGGATCACGGAGCACAAGCCCTTACAATAAAACTCACTCCAGACCCCTCCAGAGCCCCTGTAACTATTACTGTGGCATACATCCCCCCAAGAAATGAAGTCCCAGCTATTCAATCACTGGCCAGCTGTATCTCCAGCTTCCCCCCCAAAACTGACCACATCATATTAGGGGACTTTAATGTGAACTGGCTATCCAGCTCGGCTTCCCCTATAAAAGACACCCTATCTGCTCTAGACCTGGCCCAGTTAGTTAATCAGCCAACCAGGGTGAATCCCAGTAATGGATCCAGCACCCTGCTTGATCTGCTACTCACCAATCGTTCAAACAGAATTTCGAACCTTGCTGTACTCCCAGACTCCTTACGCGATCACTCTCCTATCCTCTTCACCTGGTTATGTCAATGGCAACTACCCCACCAAACAGTTATACCTGATGCCGATATCAACCTGGAGGCATCACTAAGCTAAGGCGGCATCTAGCCCAGTGTGATTGGTCCCTCATCAGCTATGCCCCTACTATAGAGGAAGTCCTTGACTACTTCACCTGCACATTCAACAAAGCGTGTGATAGCTTTGCCCCACTCACTAAGGTTCAAGCCAAAAAACATAATGCTCCATGGGTCTCACCAGCACTGCTTCAGCAGCTAAAGAATTGAGTCGATCTCTGGCACAAAGCAGTTGCCTCTGGCGTGCAGACGGACAGGCAGACCTACAAGGCGGCACGCAACAGGTGTACCTGGGCCACTAGGATGGACAAATCAGACTACTATAAAACTACCCTCACCTCCTCCTGGGGGGGAATGCAAGGTTGTTCTGGGACAACCTAAAGGAGCTGAATGGAAAAACTCGGATGCCACCCCTCATCCCAGCTGTCAACAATGATACTACCTCAGACCCACTTGCCATCGCCAATTGCCTTAACGCTGCTTTCTCTGACCTAAGTGCAATTCTCCCGAACAACTCCTTTGATCCCACCCCTGAGACCCCTGAGCCAAACTATGCATACCTCCCCTCCACTTCAGGGTCATTATTATGAGTGAAGTGGGACCATACCTTGCAAATGCCCTCGGGGACTCAAGCTACTGCAAATACTCATTTGACATGAAAATCCTTAATTTGGTGCTAGACACTGTGCTGCCCCCCCTGACTGATCTCCTTAACTGCTCTCTATGTCTAGGGCAGTTTCCCACTGCCTGGAAGATGGCCACTATTACCATAATACTGAAGAGTGGGGACACCACCTCCCCAATAATTACTGGCCCATCTCCATTCTTCCTCCCCTCTCAAAATCCTTGGAAAAAATCATTGCCACCCAACTCACCGACTACCCACTAGTGCACAACATACTGTGTAGGGAACAATTTGGCTTTAGAGCTGGACACAGTGCAACAACCGCCCTCACAGAGTTCTCTAACTTCTTGTACAATGCCTTAGATAAGAAACACCTAGCAGAAGCTGTATTCACAGACCTGTCAAAAGCCTTCGACACAGTCTCCCACCCCCCTGCTCCTAAGTACTCTCTGCCTCACTGGTCTGTCCCTTGGACCCATCACCTGGGTTACAAGTTACCTCTCAGATCGGTTCCAATGTGTCAAGATAAACAGCACTCTCTCATCAACTCTGCCAGTCCACTCTGGGGTCCCCCAGGGCTCCATCCTCGGTCCATTATTATTCAGCATCTACCGGAACACCCTGCCTAACTCCTGCCCTAGTAATCTGCTGCTTTGTGCAGATGATGCTGTACTGTTTGCCTCCCACTCTGATCCCACAATCCTACAGTCCTCCCTACAACTTGCCTTCAACCAGATTGAGAGCTGGTTCATTGGCCGCCAACTGGTGGTCAATGTAAAAAAGACTAAGTCAATGCTCTTTGCCCACCGGCAGAGCAAGGGCAGCAATGCCAAACTAACAATCCTTTCCAAAGCTTGCCTCCCACTGGAACAGGTCCATACCTATAAATACCTGGGCCTAATATTCGATCCCTGCCTCTCATTCCACCCCCCTATCAGTAATCTCTCCTCAGCCATAAATATCCGCATAGGACTAGTGTATCGGCATAGAGACTGCCTATCGCCAGAGGCCCTTAACCTTGCTGTTACCTCCTCTGTCCTCTTTCTGGTAGATTATGGGCTTACCGTCTACTCGGCTGCAGACCACACAGCTCTCAATAAAATCCACTTGGCTATCAACAAAGCATGTAGACTCCTCGCTTTTTTAGATAGGCGTACCCACAGCTACACCCTGCATGCCCTAACAAATATCCTTACTCTAGATGAAAGAGTACATTATTAAACGTGTCTTCTCACCAAAAAAATTCAACTAGGGCTTACCCCCCTCGGGGTTGCAGCCTCCCTCCGTACTTCTCATGCCTCAGCAAACACCCACTCAACAAATAAACAGTTGTGGTCTGTTCCCAGGGTCAGGACCTCCCTAGCCAAAAGGTCTTTTGCCTACAGAGTGCCGCTATGGTACAATGAACCCATCCCCTGCAGTTGCCTCTGTCTCCAGACTAGGCCCCTTCAAAATGGCCCTAAAAGACCACATACTCTCCACCCGTTGCTGCCAGTGCACCAGCTAGTCATGGTCTGCTGTTTAGCCCCACCAATATACGGCTACCAGGCCCTGGAGTGGAGCATAGATAGAGATGCCAGCTGGTGCATATATATACCCAGTACTACCAGTACTACGTAGAGAGAGTGTGTGTTAGAGTTTTATTCCCTGCTGTTAATGTACGCTTTTCTTTACGTATCATTGACTGTGTTCATGACAATGTCTGGTTCTCGACTGCTTGCACCGTGACAATTACAAGTTCCTTAGTTGGACCTGTATAGCTACCTAATTGTATAGGCCTCATCATCCTTATTGATTGCACTGCTCATACCCTGTATTTTGTCTTACTGTATACCGAGTTCTGCTTTTGTTCTGTATTGTATTCAGACGTGGAGCCTTTGTAAATGAGTCTATGACTCAAATGTTGTAAATCTGATATCTACAATAAATAAATATTTCAGATGGTGGTTGCAACATACAATTTCACAATACAGTGTGGCCATGGAATCTCAGAATGTGGCAGGGATGCACATTTTCAAAATGTGGTGGTCACATGCAGTTTCAGAATGTGGTGGAATATGTAATTTTGGATCATGGTAGGGAAATGCATTTTTGGAATGTGATGGGTATGCTCAGTTTTGAATGATTAACAATTTTGGAATGTGGTAGGGTGGTGCAATTTTAGAATATGGCTTGGACATGCAAATTTGTAATGTGGCAGGGATACTCAGTTTCAGAATGTAGTTGGGATGTACAATTTTGGAATGTGGTGGGGATGCATTTTTGGAATGTGACGAAAATGGGCAATTTTGAAATGTGGCAGTGATGCACAATTTCGGAATGTGGTGGGCCATACAGTTTTGGAATGTGGCAGAGATGCAGAATGTCAAAATACGCTGCAGATGCAATTTGCAATTTTGGAACATTGTGGGTGCATACAGTTTTGGAATGTGGTAGGGACAAGCAATTTCAGAATAAAATTGCATGTCCTGTCATACTATGACAGTGTTCCTCCCCATTATATTCTGAAACCATAAGTCCCTGTCAAATTTCTAGATGTGTATCCTTGTCACATTCTGAGACTAAATGTCCCTACTACATTTCGAGGCTGAGCATCCCCTTCCACATTCAGAGACTGTATGCTCCTCCCCCCAACATTCTGAAACTGTGCACCACCTTGACATTCCATAGCTTTGTCCAGTGCTGCATTCCAAAACAACCTTCTTCCACATTCTAAAGTACAGTACCATTCATCTGAACATAGTGGAAACACATGCACTGCACTTAATATGTTTTTTTTTTCCAAAATGATTGCTACAACTACAGTTTCTTAAACTTTGTAAAACAAGTCTTGTAAGGTTGCTAATTTGGAGGACTAGGCTGAGAGTTCTGGTTAGGCCATCATTAGCAGCTCTTCACTTAAAGTGGCTTTTTTGAATATGGAGGAAAATCAGGGTTACAAAATGGCTCATAACTTTTTAAGAAAGTAACTTCTAGATCTAATTTTTGGTATGAGGCTTATTGGGGATATGGTTATTCTAATTCTGCAAAGTAACACTCTTTGGCGGACTCTCTCTTTAAATCATCTGTAGCCATAGGTTCAAAGGGAGCCTCTATCAGCTGGGCAAGACAGATAATTAAGTCCCATGGAGAAACTGGGTCTCTTACAGGAGAATACAGGCAAAACAGGCCCTTAAAGAGCCCTTTAGAGACAGGTTGTGAGGCCAAAGACTTGTGTTTTTCATGCTGATGTGTAGACGGACACATCTGTTGTATAATTTCAGGGTTGAGGGCCTCAGACCTAAGGACTGTAAGTGCACAGGTAGTCCAGAACTGTAGGAAGCCCTGCCTGCATCAGGATTATCTTCCTGGGGCACACCAGTTGAGAATCTCTTCCACTTAGTAGATCATGCTTTCCATATTGCTGGTTTTTTTAGAAACATTCAGCACCTTCAATACCTCCTCTGACAGATTCAAACTAGAGAAGTCTAGCCCCCTCAAGAACCATGCCCTCAGGCGTTCAGAGGTCTGAGAATGTAATTCTGCCTTGGGAGTCAGCAGGCTGTATCTCAGTGGCAGGTTGATTGGAGTTCTGCTGGACAGGGTCAGAAGCAATGATTACCAAGCCTGTCTCGCCAAGTTTGGGACTATCAGGATCATTGTTGCTGGCTCTATCCCGAGCTTATGTGCACTCTCTGGATGAATGCAAGAAGGCATACAGGAACCACCCTGTCCAATCCAGAACTAGGGCATCTTCTGAGACTTTACCCCTTGCTGGTGGCCTGCAACAAAACTGTAGCTAACTGTTCTCCCAGGAGGCAACCATATTATTTCTGGAGTCCCCATCTTCTGAAGACTGAGGTCAGAACTTTCTCATCCAAAGTCCTCTCGTAATTTCCCTGGCTGATTCTGCTTAGGGAGTTTGCCAATACATTGTCCTTGCCTGGCAGATGTACTGCGGTAATCTTTGCATTTAGGAAACAAGTCTTATCCCAGATCCTCATGGCTTCTGTGCACAGCTTAGAGGATCTCATTCCTCCCTGCTTGTTCATGTAATACATACAGTAGTTGTTGTACATTGTTCTGGTATTGTCTGTCTGAATTTGTGCAGACTGACCTTGTAGCTGAGAGGGAAAGGACTGCATTGCCAGCGATACTGCACTGAGCTCAAGGAGACTTATGTGCTCTGGTGTCTCCTGTGGCCTCCAGATGCCACATACTGTGAGATCCTCCAGGTGGGCACCCCACCCTAAGAGTGAGGCACCTGTTGTAAGGATACTTGTTGGGGAGTGCTGAAGAAAGGGAATTGCCTCTCTCAGCTTACTTTCCTTTTTCCACCACTACAGTGCTTGCAAAAATGTCTCTGTGACTGGCACTATCTTGGACAGTGAATCCCACCTTTGTGACCAGTTGTCTCTTAGGTGATACTGAATGCCCCTCCTCTGAAATCTGACACATGGCACCGCTGCAGTGGATGAGGCCATATGGCCCAGTAACTGCAAAAAAATCCCTTGTAGGCATCGGGTGGCCCAGTGTGAAGGATTTTGCAGTAGCAATCAGATTTGGTACCCTTTCTCATGGAAGGAAAGCCTTCCTTTGCAGGGTATCCGGCGCTGCACCTATGAAGTCAAGTCCTTAAACTGGTTCTGAGATTTCTGCAGATTTGTCAGGAAGAAAAAATTACTCACCTTAGTAATCTTGTTTCTTCCAAGGTATTCTTCAATATGCTTAACTCTTGCAGTCAGCCTCCAGTGTTGAACTGCCCGGAGAATGGAACTTATGTAAATGATGGAACACTCATTGGCTCATGCCACCATTCAAACTGCTGCCCTTACCAACTACTTCTGCGTTCTATAATGCTCAGATTCATGACAACCTGTGGAGCAAGACCCCCTAACTAAGCTATCTTAAAATTACTTATTATTTCAGGAACCAAATCCCCTATAACATATCCCTTAAAGAGTTAGATAGAACCCAAAGAGGGGAAAAACAACACCCATCTGCATTCAGAAAACTTACAATGCAATGAGGGTATAAACCCCTTTTTAATACAGAAGTCCAGTTGTTATGCAGAGGCCACTGACTCTGGAAGGGGAGGTAGGGAGGCGAGTTAAGCATACTGAAGAATGCCTTGGAAGAAAAAAGATTACTAAGTTGAGTAATTTTTTCTTCTAACCCCAGGAATTCGTCAATATGCTTAACTCTTGCAGACTACAAAGCAGTACTTTTGGAGGAGGGTACAGAACCTACTTAGGAAATAGGCTCTGCAGCACTCCTGTGCCAAAGCTGGCATCACTTCTGGATTGAGTATCCAAGCAGTAGTGCTTTGTAAAAGTGTGTACTGTTCTCCATGTAGCTGCTTTACAGATTTCTAACAGGGGAATGTCTTTAGCTGCTGCAATTGTAGCAGCTGTACCCCTTATGGAATGGGCACTCAGGCCTACTGGGGGCTCCTTACCAGCCTTATTATAACAGAACTGGATGCATTGCACTATCAGTGCGAAATGGTCTCTTTTAGAGGCTGGCTTTCCTTTTTTCCTCATCCCCATATGACAGGAACAGCGGTTGTCTGCCCTGTCTATGGGCCTTTGTATGGTCAATGTAGTAACTTAAAGCTGTTTTGACATCCAGGCTACGCAACCTGCGCTCCCCTGAACTGGAATGTTCAGTAAAGAAAACTGGCAAAGTGACTGACTGATTCAGGTGTAAGTCAGAAACTACCTTTGGTAGGAACTTTCTTTTAGTCCTGAGTACCACCTTATCCCCATGGAAGGAGATGTAATTCAGCTCTGTACAAAGGGCTTGTAGTTCACTAATCTGCCTGGCTGAAGTGATAGCAACCAGGAAGACTGCTTTCCAGGTTACAAATTTCAGATGTGCTGTAGTCATAGGCTCAAATGAGGGTTCAATGAGCTTGGCAATGCAGACGTTGAAGTCCTATGCTGGCAAAGGTTCCCTGTGAGGGGGGGTGCAGATGAGCCAATCCCTTAAACAACTTTTTAAAGATAGGGTTGGATGCTATGGAAACACCTTTGCCAGCTGAAATGTAAGATGAGACTGAAGCCAAGTGAACCTTAAGAGTGGTGGACTGTAAGTCCAGAGAATGCAGATGAGTAAGATAGTCCGATAGGGCTGGCAACTCTGAGTGTGTAGGCGCTATATCATTTCCAGAACACTATATGGAAAACCTCTTCCACTTGGAAGCATAAGTCTTCTTGGTCAAGGGCTTCCTGACTCCCCTTAGGACACTGAGATCGCTCTCTGAGAGGCATAAAACCAGCATACTCTAGGTCTTCAATAGCCAAGCCTTGAGCCTGAGAGACTTGAGGTTCGGGTACAGAATCCTCCCCTGTGAGGAAGTTAAGAGATTGTGCCTCTGAGGGAGGTGTATGGGAGGAGCTACTGATAGGGACAGCAGCAGTGAGCACCTTGGCTGCCTGGCCCAGTCTGGGACTATCAGGATCAATGAAGCTGGCTGGGACCTGAGCTTGATAAGGACCCTGAGCAACAATAGGAAGGGAGGGAAAGCATAGTTTCCTCCCTAACCAATCAAGCAATAAGGCATCCAGAGGAACTGTCCCCTTTGCTGGAGGCCTGCAGCAGAATTTGGGCAACTGGTGGGTGTCCTGAGAGGCAAAGAGATCTATCTCTGGAGAGCCCCATCTCCTGAATACTGCCTGTAGCACCTGTCTGTTCAGAGATCATTCCTGGTGGTTCCAGTTGATTCTGCTGAGTGTATCTGCTAAGGTGTTGTCCTTTCCTGGCAGATGAATGACTACCAGGGAAGCCTGTAGGGAGTAGGGCAGACTCCACACCTTACATCTGTGCACAGTGGGTTGGACCTTGTCCCGTCCTGCTTATTGATGTAGTACATAGTGGTTGCATTGTCTTTTCTGATCTGTACCACTTTGCCCTGTACCAGGGATGCAAAACCTTGCAGGGCTAAAAGCACTACCCTGAGCTCCAATAAGTTTATGTGCTGGAGTGACTCTGCAGCCGACCAAGTGCCATGCACTATGTGCTCCTCCCAGTGTGCACCCCAACCCAGTAGGGAAGCATCTGTTGTGAGGACTATGGAGGGAGACTCTTGCTGGAATGGGACCCCTTTCCTGAGGTTGTCCCTGTCCTGCCACCACTGCAGGGCCTGCAGTAGTGTTTTTGTTACTGATCCCAGCTTTGAAAGAGTCTTTTCTTTGGCACCAGTGTGCCCTGTGGTGGAACCGAATGTCCCTCATCTGTAACCTGGAACCTATAACAGTGCCTGTGGCTGCAGCCATATGCCTGAGTAGCTATAGGAAGTGCCTTGCTGGTCTTGGCGAACTTAGACTGGAAGACCCAGCACTCTGTAGGATGTTGTCTACCCTTTCCTGAGGAAGGAAGGCTCTTCCCCTTAGGGTGTCCAGTTCTGCACCTGTGAAGTTCAACACCTGAACCAGCTGTAGGATAGACTATTTGGTGTTGACCAGAAACCCTAAAGATTCCAGGAGAACCTGGATGAACCTTAAAGCATACCTCACCTGCTGTAGTGATTTTCCCACCACTAGCCAGTCATCCAGGTAGGGGAATACTGTAATGACCTACCTTCTTAAGTATGCCACTACCACAGCCAGGCACTTTGTGAATGCCCTGGGAGCTGAAGTGAGGCTGAATGGCAGAGCTGCAAATTGGTAATGTCCCGAAGGTAGCCTGAACCTTACGAACATACGAAATTTGCCAGCAGATAAAGGCCTAGAGGTCTATCAAGTCTGCTCGAATGTGCAGCTAGCACCCCTATCTGCAGCTGCCCCTCCCTTCCACCCTTCCCTTCATTGACCCTCCCTTGTCCTATCCCATCCCTTTTGAAGCAGTCCACTGTTCTACTGGATACCACTTCTGCAGGTAATGCATTCCACCCAGCCACCACCCTCTCTGTAAAAAGTGTCTCCTCATCTCCTCCTGAACCTTCCTCCCTCCAGTCTCATATCATGGCCCTGGTGTCCCTTCCTCCCTTACTTTGAGCAGCCCCTCTGTACCCGTCTTGTTTATTCCTTTCATGTACTTAAAGGTTTCAATCATGTCCCCCCCTCCTCTCCTCCAGTGAGTACATGTTCAACTCCCTCAGCCTCCTCTCGTATGATAAGTCCCCCAGCCCCTTGATCATCGTTGTCACCCTGCGCTGCACCCCCTCCAGTAACTTAATGTCCCTCTTCAGATACAGGCGCCAGTACTGCACACAGTACTCCAGGTGTGGTCTAACTAATGACCTATACAGTGGCAGAATCACCTCCTCCCTCCTCGAGGATATACTCCTTGCAATACAACCCAGCATTTTGTTGGCCTTTGCAGCTGCCTTCCTACATTGTGCCGAGTTGTTCATTGACCCTGTAATGAGCACCCCAAGATCCTTCTCCTCCTCTGTCTGGGCTAGCTGCACTCCCCCCAGCTGGTAACTCCTCCTTGGTTTCTTCATCCCAAAATGCAGCACCTTGCACTTTTTGGCATTAAACCCCAGTTGCCAGGTGTCTGACCAGGTTTCAAGCTTTGCCAGTTCATTCTGCAACCCCTGCCATCCCCTAGGTCATCCACCACTGCTCCTACCTTGGTATCATCAGCAAACAGACTGATCTTGCTCTTGATGTCCAATGATATATCTGCAGTGAATGTCCCAAACAATACTGGTCCCGTCACTGAGCCCTGTGGAACACTGCTCGTCACTACTCTTGGGTGTGAGAGCTCCCCACCCACCACCACCCTCTGTTGCCTTCCCTGAAGCCAGTTCCCTACCCATCTCACCAGCTTTGCACCTGCCTCTGTGGGTACTTTAGGTACTTTCTGTGAGAGTCCCTCATAGGGGTGTGGAAATACGCATCTTTTAGATCCAATGATGACAGCCAGTCTCCTTTCTGAAGCATGGGCAGGGTCATTTTTTTTTTTTTTTTTTTAGTCTTTTGGTAACCAGGTAAGGCCCACTAGGCACAAGTGCCTGTTTTCAGGGGTGACCTGGGAGCACTGGGCGGTTAAGTGACTTGCTCAGAGTCACACAGTATGCAAGTGGAGGTTGTGAGAATCAAACCCAGGTCTGGTCTGCTGGATGTAGCAAGCTCATTCACAGCTCGTTACTCTAACCTCTAAGCTATACTGCCAGCCCTAGCTAGGGTTACCATCCTGAACTTTGGCTTTGCCAGATGCTTGTTCAGAACTCTCAGGTCTAAAATGGGTCGCCACTCACTATTTTTCTTTAAGGTCAGGAAGTACCTTGAGTAGAACCTTTTTCCCGTTTGTAGCATGGGAACTGGTTCTATTGTGCTTGACTGCAGAAGGTTGGCCACTTCTGCCTCCAGAAGTCTCCTTTCTGAAATTGAAGCTGGCTTGAAAACCCTTGACCTTAACCTGGGGAAGGATTTGAAACTGAGGGCCAGACCCTGACTCACTACTTCCAGGACCAACTTGTCTGTGGTGATGTTTTTCCAAGCCTGGAAGTAGTGAGCCAGCTTGCCCCCTACTGGGAATGGGGAGGCGACCCTGGCAATCACGTCAGCGATTCTGCTTCGGTTGGGGTTGAGCCAGGTTGACCTGAGTCCCCCTTCTGGAGCCCTTTCAGCCCCTGCCCCTAAAATAACCAGTCTGCTGAGGGTACTGTGGGGTGGACTGGGCTTGAAAGAAAGGTCTGCCATATGTTGACCTGCATCTACCTCCCCTCCCCTTCCCTGTGGCCTGTAGGAAGGTAATGGCTTCTCCTTAGCTGCATAGCTTTTATAAGTGGTTATGTATTCATCCACCTTTTTCATGTAAGCCTCTGTTTTGCCCACAAAAAGTGAGTTGTTCTCACAAGGGAAATCCATGGCTTTGGCCTGTGGATCCTGGGATAGATTTGTTGCTCTTAGCCAGGCAAACCTCCTCAGGGCCATAGTAAGAGCCATCCATCTGGCAGCAGTGTCATTGGCAACTACTGCCATGTGGAGCTGGTACTTGGTGTCTTCTAGCCCACACCTTGCTGTTTCAATCAGGTCAGCTGCCAGTCCTGCAGGGGCCTAGTCTACCATGGCCATTACAGATTGCCATAACATTTTTTAACATTGGGCCACATAGGCCATGTAATTGGCCTGTCTGATGGCCAAAGAGGCTGTCAGCTAGCCCTTTTTAGCCATGCTATCTATCTTCCAAGAGTCTTTCTCAGGAGGGTGAGATGCTAGGGGCACCATGGCCCTGTCACAGGCTGCAGCTTGCACCACCCCCTCATGGTCAGGGTCAGAAAACAAAAAATCAGCTCCTGACCTATCAAGTCGATACTTTTTGTTAGCTTTCTTGTCTATGGGGGATCTGAATTAGGAGTCTCCAAAACTTTTAAAATCTGTTTCTTTAGAGACTTGTTAATTGGCAACAGCTGTTTGGTGGGTGCCAGGCCCATCATATCTAAAACTTCTGCCTCCTCCTCGTCGTCTACCATTTAGTTGGAAGCCAGATCCAGTGCCTCCACTGTTTGCTTGACAAATGTATAGTGTGAAGAATAATCCTCAGGCTACCTGGGAGAGGAGCTGAATTCTTGGTCAGGGGACACCTCTGGTTCAATAGGTTCCACTTCATCCTCTTCATCATCATCGTCAAATTCCTCATACACCGGTTCCTGGATAGAAGGAACCGATGGAACAAATGTGGGTATCAGTTTCGGAACTGCAGACCGAACCTCTGGACTTACTGGTACTGGTTGAATTGGAACCGGTAAAAGCCCTTGACTAGCAGCAGTTTGCAAAGCCTGGAGAACTTGCAAGGCTTGTGCAACCACCTCAGCTGTAGGCACAGTTGTTTTAGGTACAGAAGGCTCCTTTGCTTTTTCAGCTGGAGGTTCTGTATGTTTTAGTTTGTGTTTCTATTTTGCTGGAACCGGTTTACCAGCCGGATCCCCAGTTCATTTTGTCTTTGATGGCTCTCCCCCATATTAGAAGCAGTCAGTTCAGTTTCTTTTGGTTTATTTTTTTTTGTAGTAGAAGGAGGGCTGGGTTGGTCAGAAATCTGATCCCCCGGAACCACTGGAGAAGCCATCTTTTTCTGAAACCTTTCCAACCTTTTTTTTAACTGTTTTTGGTGGAAAAGTTTTACAAATGTCACAATCAGTGGTGAAGTGAGATTCACCTAAGCAAAACAAATACAAATCGTGCTTGTCAGCCAATATCTCTCCACACTCTGTACAGTTTTTAAAACCAGTGGGGGCTGTTTTCTTCTTTGGCCTCTCTGACATATTTAAACAACCCACAAAAGGGGTTTTTAACTCGGATCCTAACCACAATTTATGTGCAAAAAATACACAAACTCCGGTTACTGCTACCCACTATTGGTGAAAGACGGTTGGTTCCCAAACCAGGAAAAAAACGCGATCCAAGTAGGAAACCACAGAAAGTAATAGATCTGGGTTAAACAAAGTAAATATAAAAATAAAAAGTTAAATAAACCAATCAACAGTTTGTCACAACCGAAGAGGAACCCTGAAACTGAAGTAAAATATAAACTAAACTGGCGCTAAACTATACTAAAGGAAGTAAGGGCAGCAGAAGAAATAAAAATAAAGAGTTTACTTGTTGTTTCACAAAAAACAATGAATGTCAGTGACTTCTGAGTAGAGATCTCCGAGTTGACTTGACTAGGCAGGCAGAGAATGAAATCTGAGCATTACAGAACGCAACAGTTGGTAAGGGCAGCAGTTTGAATGGTGGCACGAGCCAATGAGCGTTCTATCCTTTGCGTAAGTTCCATTCTCTGGGCAGTTCAACACTGCAGGCTGACTGCAAGAGTTAAGCATATTGAAGAATTCCTGGGGTTAGAATCCCAGGTTCTTGATGGTATGCTACCTTCTGGATAGAGCACCTAGCCTCTTGCTCTGTTTTTCCTGAGACTAGCTAATTATCTTGGTAGAGAAAAACCACCACACCTTGTCTTCTCAGGTGTACTGCCACCACATCTAAACACTTTGTGAAGACACTTGGGATGAGGTGAGGCTAAAGGGATGGGCTGTACATTGATATTGGCAGTTTCCCAGCCTGAACCAGAGATATTTTCTGAGACTGGGTCTAACTGAAATGTGAAAATAGGTGTCTTTCAGATCCTGTGACCCCAACCAATCTCCTGACTGTAGGGAACGGGTCATTGTGTCCAGTGTGACCATCTTGAACATTTCTTTTCTGATCTAAAATGGGTCACCACTCACAATTTGTCTAGTAGATCAGGAAGCATCTTGAAAACAGGCCCTTTCCCCACTATGAGGTAGGGACCTTTTCCACTGCTTTTGCTTGCAGCAGTTTCTTCACTTCCAGTTCCAGCAGAATTCTTTCTGCTGGTGAATGGCCTGGGAAGTTTTTTGGTCTTTGTAGTTCTGTAAACTTTTTGAAATTCAGGACAATCCCTGACACTACTTCCAGGACCCACTTGTCTGTAAAGATTTTTAACCATTCTTGACAGCAGTGTGTCAGTCTTCCCCCCACTAGCAATGGTTGACTGGTGACCTAAGCAGAATTGTCAGGGATTTTGTTTTGGCTGTGGCTTGGGGGATGGTGCTGTAGAACATCTGGAGCCTCTCCTGCCTCTGAAGTAAGCTTTTTGGGGTAGGTACTCATAGGGGGCATAGGGTCCTGGATAACAGCCCCTGCCCCTGCCTCCCTTTCCATAGAGCCTGTAGGAAGTGAAGATATTTTCTTTTTTGGTGTTATTTTTACAAGTGGACTTATATTTGTCCGCTTTTTCATGTATGCCTCTGGTCTGTCACTGAATGGAGAATTTCCCTCAAAGGAGAAATCAATCGCTTTATTCTGGGTGTCCTAAGTTAAGGGTGGTTGCCCATAGCCAGACAAACCTCCTCAGAGCCACTGCATGAGCCAAGACTCATGAATCATAGTCACTGGAGTCAACAGGTACTGTTACTTAGTGGTGTTCAGGGCTAACTTTGCTCTAGCAGCAAGATCCTGTGCTACTTCACCAGCTATTTTATCAGTCAGTGTCAGTACTACATTCCACACTGCATTCTGGTACTGAGCTGTATATGCCAAATGAGATACCTGCCTCAGAAGCAGGGAAGCTGTTGTGTACACTTTTTTAGCATAGTATCCAGTTTCCTGGAATCCCTCTCAGGAGGCTGTGTGGAGAACAACATATTGGCCTTCTTACAAGCAGCTGCCTGGACCACTCCTTCATGGTCAGTGTGGGCATACTGATATTCCATCCCACCACCCCGTCTGTCCACCTGATGCTTCATGACTTTCTTTTTCTCAATACTGTCAGATGAATTAGGTGCTGACGTGATTTTTGTAGTAGCTTTCTGAAGTGATTTATGGATGGGGACTAGCAGCCTCCTTGTGGGGATAGCCCCATCCTATCCATAAACTCCACTTCCTCCTTAATCTCCTCTGTTTAATGAGAGAGGATGTTGCATGTGTTCACCATTTGTTTGATGAACATGGAGTAAGAGGTATAATCCTATGTGGGCCTAAGAGGGGAACCAAACTTTTGGTCAGGTGAACTGTCAAGTTCTATAGGTTCACCTCCCTCCTCCCCACAATACATATCTTCCTTCTCCACAGGCAAATGGTCTAGGACCTGATCCTGGGGTCGGGGGAGCAGCAAGCATATGAACAAATTACTTACTATAGTAATATTGTTTCTTCCAGGGAATCTTAGTATGCTTGACTAATGCAGTATTGCCAGCTGGGTTAAGCTGCCCCAGAGACAGAATTTATGCTAAAGATGGCAGGAATTAGCCAATCAGGTTGCAGCTGGAGGGTACTGCCTGTAGGTGCTGCTGTTAGATTCATTTCAAAGCCTGAGTGGCAAAAGGCCCCAATCCCTAACCCTATTCTCTAACTATGGAAAAAATAGAAAAAAAGAAACAAGAGAAAAAAACAAATGGCCCATAGGTGAACTATATACACCATGCTCAGCTATGACCTGTCACACATGTTATGGCTCTCCAGTAAGAAATGTGGCCTGTGGCATGGACTGCAGAACTGTTCTCTGCAAGGTTATGTGAGGGGAGGATGGGTGGGAGGTCAAGCATACTGAGAGATCCCCTGGAAGAAACAATACTATGGTAAGTAGGTTTTTCTTCTCACCTCAGGAATCCCTCAGTATGGTCAACTAATGCAGATTACAAGGCAGTGTAGCTGGGAGGAGGGAACAGAACCTACTTTGGGAACAGGTTCTACAGGACTGCAGTGCCAAATATGGTATCTGATCTGGACTGTACATCCAAGCAGTAGTGCTTTGTAAAGGTATGTACAGTCTTCCAAGTAGCTGCTTTGCAAATTTCAAGCAGAGGTGTATCTCTCTGTGCTGCCACTGAGGCTGCAGTACCCCTTGTAGAGTGGGCCCTGAGGCCTTCAGGTGGCTGTCTGCCAGCCTTACTGTAGCAGAATTGGATGCAAGAGACTATCCAGGGAGAGGTCGTTCTCTTGGCGGCTGACCTGCCTTTGCCCACTTCACCATAGGTAAGGAAAAGCTGTGTGTGCGACGACCCGATGTGCTTGGTGTGTTCTAGGTAGTAGGTCAGTGCCCTCTTGACATCCAAGCGGTGGAGCCTGTGCTCAGCAGGAGTGGATGTGTCTATGAAAAAGACAGGAAGCATTATAGATTGGTTGAGGTGAAATTCAGACACTACTTTGGGAAGAAATTTTCTGTCTGTCCTGAGAACTACTTTATCCCTGTGTGAAATAAAATATGTTCAATGCAGAGAGCTGGCAGCTCTGATATCCTCCTGGCTGAAGTAATGGCCACCAGGAATACTGTCTTCCAGGTGACATACTTTAGGTCTGCCACAGCCGTAAGTTTGAATGGAGCCTCCATCAACTTGGCTATACAGAGATTCAAGTCCTAGGAGGGAACAGGTTCCCTAAGTGGGGGTTGAAGATGCAGCAGGCCATTGAAGAACTTTTTGAAAATGGGATGAGAAATTATAGATTTCTGCTTGCCTGCTGAAAGGGTTGCCAGGTGGATTTTCAGGGATATGGGGGGAGGGGCACTCCTTTCCACCGCATTTGCTAACAGGAAAGACTGTACCTCTAACTCCAACAGACTTTTCTGTGAGCGTTAGGGGTTTGAAACTTCTGTGGCCCTGCTGTGTAGGACATTTTTTGAACTGCAGGGTAAGTCCTTGACCCACCACCTCCAGTACCCATTTGTCTGTGGTGATACTTTGCCAGTGATGGAGGTAGTAGGTCAGCCCCCCCCCCACTGGCAGATGGGAGGCGACCTGGGCCTTTCAGTCAGGGGTTTTGTTTGGTCTTGGTTTTTGGTGAGGGTGTGGGGTCAGTGCTCTTCTTAGCACTCCTATCTCTTCCTCTGAAGAATCCTCTCATCTGAGAATAAGCCACAGGCATGGGCATAGGATAGAATGCCATAGGGTAATAATCTCTTCCTCTGCCCCCTCTTCCCTGGGGTTTGTAGGAAGTAGAGGCCTTCTCTTTTGCTGCATTACTCTAGAAGGTGGTTTTATATTCTTCCACCTTTTTCATGTATGCCTCTGTTTTGTCCCAAAAAGAGAATTGTTCTCACAGGGGAAATCCATAGCTTTAGTCTGGGTATCCTGGGAGAGACTAGTGGTTCTCAACCAGGCAAATCTCCTGAGTGAGATAGCCAGAGCCAGAGATCTGGATGCCATGTCATTGGCATCTACAGCCATATGAAACTGGGTATTTTGTGGCTTCCAAGGCAATTTTTACAGTTTGTTCCAGGCCCTGAGCAATGATGTCTAGAGCTTTCTGGCTAATAGCCAGGACAGAGTTCCATGGTGCCTTTTGATACTGAGCTGTGTATGCCATACAAGTAGAGAGGCAGAGGAGCAGGGAGGCTGTGATATAGGATTTCTTACCCATAGCGTCCAGTTTTCAAGACTCATTTTCTGGAGGCTGGAATGAAAGGGGCACCTTAGCCCTGTCACAGGCTGCCGCCTGCACCACTCCTTCATAATCTGAATGGGTGTAAAGGTACCCAGCATTTGTTTTATCCAGCTGGTACTTCTTCTCTATTTTCTTATCCACACCTGGAATGGAGGTGGGATTCTGGAGTAATTTGAAAGTGGCCCTGCAAAGGGACTTGTGTACTGGAAGAAGGAGGGAGACCCATCATATCTAGAAAGTCTGCCTCTTCATCCTCTTCAAGAGTATCTACCATGTGTTGGACAAAAGTGTAATAAGTGGGAAAAATCCTCCTGACCATAAGAAGGAGAGCCAGATTCCTGGACAGGTGATACATCAGGCTCTAAGGTTTGAGCTTCCTCTTCATCATCACCTCCCTCAAAGAAAAGACCCCGTCCAAGATCAGGGTTAGAGGGAATAGGTGCAGAAGGGCCAGCTGGGACTCAAAAAAGATTGCCCACATCTTGAAAGGTCTGATATAGTTGCCAAGCCTTTGCCATTTCCTCAGCAGACAGTATATTTTGTTGTGACACTGGTGTCTCACTTTGCTGTTCAGCAGGAGGGGCAGTGATGTTTTTCTTTTTGTTTCTTTTTAGCAGGCACTGAATCAGGAACCTGCTCTGAATGTCTTTTTTGTTTGGTTTGGTCTGAATTATTTTTGTCAGACTTATTTTCTAAAGGGTCCTTGGAGGACCCATCTTTAGATTTGTAATGAGAGGAGGATCCCTCTTCTGAAGGTTTACTAGAGGGGAGGCAGACTGAGAAGCCATTATTTCCAGCTTTTTGACTCTTTTCTTTACAGTTTTTGAGCAAAATTTAGTGAACAGTTCACAGCTGTGACTTGGACCCAAACACCTTAAACAGAGGTTGTGGCCCTCTGCCTTGGCCACCATTTTAAAACATTTAATACAATTTTTAAATCCTGTAGGTCCAGTCCTCTTTTGGGGTCTATCTGACATGCCAATCTAATCAGGAGACCTTAAAAACAGTTCCCAAAAAGGGGAAAATAAATGTTTTGCAGTCAGTTCCCAAGTGCTATGGAACCGTGAGAATTGGTTCCTAAATTAAGAAAAATAAACTATAAAGTAGTGCTAAACGCGGTTTCCTTAAAAACAAGGGAACCAATAAGAAACTAAAGTTAGAATATCACAAATGCAAAAAAATTACCTCAGAAAGCACTTTTTCAGTCAAGAAATAGTGTCAGAACCAGTGGAAAAACACTGTCAGAAGAATTTCCTCAGTTCCTGGGAACCCAGGAAAACACAGTAAAATGGTAAAAAAACTACTAAAAAATACTAAAGGCAGCACAAACAACAAAATAAAAGCAACTTTACAAGAAAAGAATATTTTCAAGTGAAGATGAGTAGAGAGCTCTAGGGCAAACTTGTTCAGTCAGGCAGAGAAAATAATCTGACTGATTAACAGCAGCACCTACAAGCAGCACCCTTCAATTGCAACCTGATTGACTAATTCCTGACATCCTTAGCATACTGTATGTTCCATTTCTGGGGCAGCTGAACTCAGCTGGCAATATTGCATTAGTCAAACATACTGAGGGCTTCCAGGGGTGAGAATAATGAAGTTTCCCATAACCTGGAAGACTTGGAGAAACTGCCATGCTCTGTCCATCTCCTCTGTTAAGTGCATTTGTTTTTAATCCACTGCCTGCTTCTTTTCCTTTGCAGGAGGAGTGGCACGGGCATACTTTTCTTTTGGTTTTTTTTCTTGACAGGCACAGGTTCCAGCACCTACTCTGAGGCTCTTTTATTTGTGTTTTTGCCATCAGTGGATTTAGCAGTCCCCATTTTGGGCTCCCTAGTATCTTTGCTATCCTTATCTGATGGCTGAGCAGCTTTATCTTTATCTGTCCTCTTTGACAAAGACTGCTGCTGCTTTTGAGGAGCACAACCTTCTAATGCATGCTTTCTACCATCATTAGGCACTTCCTCTGAGTCTGTACTGTGTTTTGGTGACACAGAAGCAGACTAAAAACTCAAATTCTTCTATTTTTAAAGACCTATTCTTTTGGTTTAAAGACAAAACTTTGGTTTACAGAGCTCACAATTGGTAAAATTGTGATTGTGACAGGGTGGAATAAGGCACTGTCCCATTTGTTATGCAGAACTAGTTAAATGCAAGGAATGGTTCTATTCTCTCCTTTTCTGTCTTTTGTCTGTCTGGGTGTGCAACCAAATGTTCATGTGAGACCTAGGAACTGATCACTCTGATGGTCTCGCAATTCTCCACTTCTCGCTATCTCTCTACCTTCACTTGCTGTTTCTGTCTTTTCTTCTCTCCCCCTTGCATATCGGTGTTATAAAAATATATGTGAATCTGTGTGTGAAACTGTAAGTGAAAGTGGGATCCATTGGTTTGAAATGTATATAGTTATACTGTTGAAATTATTGCAAAAAACTATTTGGAACTCAAGGGGATAACCTGAGATGCTGGTTTGCAAACTTTTTGCAGAGCTGGCAACAAGAGGTCAATTCTGGGTCACTATGTTCTTTTTGCTGCACATGTGGAGAAACTAACAAGAACATTGTGTGAGAAGCAGAATGTTCTCAAGTTCCCAGGCAAAGACTTATAAAAAGAGCAGCGATGTTTTTGCTAAAAAGAGAGAGAGTGAGAGACTGAGATTTGAGATAAAGAAACACTCAGGACTTTGTTTTCTCTGTTTGAACTGCCTTTGTAAATAGTTCTACTGAACAATTTTATTTTTTATTTTATTGTTATTAGAAAAAATTAAATGCTACTTGCAACTGCTCCTGGTCTTATGCTTCCTGACCAGTGCCTCAATGACAGATGGTGTCAGCCTAAGTGGGATTTACGCCGTGCATACTCTAAGCCAGGAGTTTTGTGTGTGGGTGCTAGACCTGGTACCAGGGAAGCATAGAAGAAAAGTATGTATTTTGCAGCAGCAAGTCCAGGAGTGGTTACCAGGAGAATGGCAGCCAAACTAGCAGAGGCAGAAGTCAAAGCTGAGACTGTACAGCTAGCACCAGTTATAGAAAACGAATAGGCAGTGACAGAACCTGAAAGCCTGACTGCCTTTTTCAAATGGTGGGATATACAACAAAAAGAGATGGAGAAGCAGAGAGAAGAGGAGATTCAACATTTAGAGGTACAGAGAAAAGAGGAGATGGACCAGCTCGAGAAGCAGAAAAGAGATGCAGCGACAGGAGCAGTTTGGCTGGATGCCTTGCAAGCTATCAAAGCTGGAGGATCTGGCACTGGTCCAGCATAGCAACAAGACACAAACAACTTAAAAGACATTAAACTTACAAAGTTGTGTTCCTCAGATTATATCAAAGCATACCTGACAACTTTTAAAAGAGTTGTCACAGCCTGCCAATGGCCAAAGTAGCAATGGGCATCAGACTGGTACCCTACCTGATAGGTAAAGCCCAACTTGCCTAGATCAATATGGACACTGCACACTCAGAAAACTATGACCTTGTGAAAAGAGAAATCCTGAAAAGTTACGACATCCTAGGAGAGACCTACAGACAAAGATTCTGGTCCATGAAGTACAATGCATGTGACAATCCTCGTGAAGCCTTCACTCAACTCAGAGAACTCCTTATTAAATGGCTCCAACCAGAGGGCAAAAATGTCCCACAGATCATCGACACATTTGCAATGGAGCAATTCACCAACATCCTGCCTACAGATGTGCAGCTTTGGGTGAAAGAATACAGACTAAAAAGTGGGGAAAAGGCTGTTTCTTTGGCTGAGGACTATCAGATGGCTAGACAGACCACGCAGCAGTGAAGTAACAGCCAAGCACCGGTAAGACCCTCTTTTTCCCTGATTTAACTCCAGATCAGATAAAAACTCTGGTGGGGGTAACAAATCTGCACCCAAAGACTTTATTTGCTATAACTGTAATAAGCCAGGTCATATTGCAAGAAACTACCATAAAAACAAGGAGGGTAATACTGAAGCAGATTTGGCCTTAGCAAGTTGGGGCAAGTATTTAACGGATGCCAAGGTGGGAGATAAGACTGTAAAAGGGCTTATTGATTTGGGAAGCAGATAGACCCTAGTGCATGTTGAAGTGCTGGAAAAACACTATGTAAAAGGACCAGGTACTGGTGTCATTTGCATCCATGGGGACACACAATATTATCCTACCACACAAGTGACCAGTGAATATTAACAGGGTGTTGCACCAAATGAAAGAGGGGTAGTACCCAAGTTTCCTGTGCCCGTGATTATTGGAACTGACTGTCCAGGATTTACTGAACTAATCTTTCAGGAACTGAACCCTGCAGTTTCAGCAGCAGTGATAACAAGAACACGGGTAAAGAAAATCTCAGATGGCGGGGACACTTCCTTAGAGTGAGTTTGATTCAGACTTGTTTGAGCCTAGCTCCAAGATCCAGAAGTCCCAGAAAGAAATAAGACGCCTGAAACAATAATGGCAACAAAAGACTGATGGACATAAGAGGTTAAAATATGAAAATCCTGATGCTAAACTGATAACTGATTGTGATTTTGTTTCAGAACAAGCTAACGATGTTTCTCTCCAGGGTTGTTTTAAGCAGCTGGGGTGAAACCAAAACAGGGTGAACCAATGTTTAAAAAATGTAATGGGTTACTGTACAGAGTTTGGGTTAAACCTCAGACACAAGAACAGATAGAACAACTGGTTATACCACAAAAGTGTAGAACTGAGTTGTTACAGATAGCACATGATGGTCCTATGGCTGGTCACTCAGGGAGGGATTGCACCCTTGTTAGATTGCTGTATAGATTTTACTGGCCTGGAATTCATGAAGACGTTGCTACCTATTGCAGTTGTGCTGAATGTCAGAAAGTAGCCCCAGTAACTAAAAAAGACAAGGTGCCTCTGGTGCCCCTACCCTTGATAGATGTGCCCTTTGAGAGAATTGCAATGGATGTGGTTGGCCCTTTAGACAAAAGTAAAAAGAGAAATCAATTAATTCTGGTAGTATGTGACTATGCTACTCAATATCCAGAGACCTAATACCCACATGGCTGAGAGGAAGGGGAGGAGTATATTGGTGGCAGCGCTGAGCCGCTGTGTGCAAGGGCTGTGAACTAGAGCCAAAATTCTCTCTGAAAACCTTCCTATTTTCTGTTTTGCAAACTTTTTAGGAAGGAAACCAATGTAACCCTAAGTGGCATTATCCCAAGGGCTACTACCCCAGCCTGCTTGGCTAGTAGCAGGTTAAGGGGCCTGAGTTCTGAAACGGGTGCCTCCACCCGGAGGTCAGAGTTGGTAGTGGTCAAGCTAACCTGGGCACAGCCCTCCGGGACACTGTAACTCCCCTCTTTCCCCTCTAGTGGCCTGAACACTGTACAATAATCACTTTCACAATACCCCTGGTACACCACACAAGTACTCACACTGTTTGCACTTACCACCAGGGCTGGTTCCTCTGGCTTGACCCTGGGGACTCCCTGTAAAACAAGGTTATGCACAGCAAATAGCAACAGTACAGTACTTTGAGCACAAACTGGAACCACAGTCAGATTACGTGCAGAAAAAGTTAGATCAGATTTATTCGGGGGACTTGAACAAGGGAGGGGCAAAATCAGGTTAATTAGCTTAAAGGTTATATCAATCAAACAGTTATGCATGCGCTTTGAGTCCCCCCACACAGTCACACCTCTGGGTACCCAGGTGGAGAAGAGATGGGATAGCCAGGACTGTTGCCCGGGGTTGGCCGGCATCGCAGCTGGTTGGGGCCCTGTGATGGAAAACACAACATGCACAGTACACAATATTTGTAATCTGGAGCCAGAGGGCTCAGTTCATAAAGGAAATGAAACAACAAGACAATCGGATGACACACTCAGATTAAGCTGTTGTTGCAGGGAGCTACCTTGGTATTTACTCACGATACCCAAGACTGGACACAGGCTGGATGAAAATCGAGACTGCAGGTGGTTGATCTGGAATGCCAGGAGAACCAGGGCCCACACGAGTCACAGAGGCGTCATTCCTGTTCAAGCGTGGAGCAGGGGGCTGATCCCCAGGCAGGTCTCTTGTCGATGGCCTCTCTGTTCAGTGGGTAGTCTGGCTGGGCCAGTCTGGCAAGGCCCAGACCACATGGAGACAAATTCGGATGCAGTCTGTTTTGGGCTGGATACAGCTTCCAGCAAGCAGAACACAATTCACACAGTAGGGAACTAACTCACAACCCACTAGCAGCTCATAGCACATTTACATGTACAGGAATTCTACTGTACCAGGCAAAGCGCTCCCCGGTCACAATCGCAAAGTCTCTGCACACACCGGGAGCTTAGAGGTAGCTGGAACTCCTGACAGGCCGACCGCATTCAGCAAAATCTTCGGTCTTCTTCAGGTTGAGCCTGGCCCACTTCAGCAGCTTACTTTAGTCACACAAACTTGGATTTAGTCCAAAATAATTCTCTTCTCTCCCTCTCAGGAGCAGCACACCGACATACAGGCCAAAAACATAGCCTTTTCACAGTTCTCCCATGAGAATCCACTCAGGATTGCTGCTCAGAATCACTTCAGCTCCTTCTTGTTCAGTTTCCAGCTTAGATCTAACTGAAAACTGCAAGCAGCCTGGGACTTCCCCAAGATCCAAAAGATTTGACTGGCTGATTTAGCTGTCAGTCAAAGCAAGAGCTCCCTCTTCAGTTGCAAAAAAGGCGCAAAAAAGCTCCAAACTTAAGTTCCTACAGATTTTGAATTCAGACAGCTCCTGTAGTCCGGCCATATTTTAGGTCCCACCAGTACTGTTTGGTCCAATTTGCAGTCCAGGACCAAGATAATGGAGACAAACAAAACAGTCCTTGCTACAAAGAAAGCAGGTTAGACAAACTACATTATCATTATCACTCTAAATGATTTTCAGTAGATAGTTACATCTTTCAACAGCGCTCCCTCTCAGATTACTTAAGCTGCAATCAGGCAGCTCTTAAAGAGACAGTACACAGAGGCTATACAGGCTCTGGTAATCACATTTAAACTGCTAAAACACAGGACAGCAGCCTGGCAGTAAGCATTTAGGCAAGCTCAAGGAAGACTTTTTGGGAACCCCCATTTGTAGGGGGGTTACACCAAGAGAGAGAAACTTTACTTGAACACTGACACCCGAGGTTAATCAATCTGAGGTCTATGGAGTTAGCTAGGGATGCCGAATTATGGCTTTTAGATTACTATTAGAGTGGGTAAGTGAGCATGGTTCAGGAGTTAATTTTATTGTTATGAGGTAGATTAGGTCTCAGAGTGCATACTCATAGTTTTGGTTGAATAGTGGGAGAAACTCCAGAGAAATGGAGAATTGGGGAGGCTGAAGAGCACGCAGGGAGAAACTATAAATTTTGGATGCCGAACTTTACCGAACCGAGTGTGCCAAAGAACAGGGGTTGGAGTACCATCTTCAACTGCCGTAGCAGTAAGGACCTAGTTCAGCTTTGGCCGGGAGTGTTGTCCTTTGGAGTTTTCCTCTACCAAACTGGGAACCCATGGTGTGGCAATGTGGGTTTTCCCATGATCTTCAGGTGCTGGACAAACTGTGATTTGGCCATTTAACTGTAGTAGCCGGTGATATCCAACACCAGCTATTAAGTTGCACGAGAACTCGATCTGGGACTGTCATCTTGTCAGAGTGTTTATACGAACTGAACATCAGTTGACTACCTCCAATGCTAGTGAGAGGAGCGTTGGAGGGTGAAAGTCGGATTTTGCTGTGTCTGGTGAGTTTTTACTAGTTCATCCTGAACTTGCCCCAGCATAGTGAGAGTGTGCTGGGGTTTGCACTGTTATCCATGGCCTGTTTCTCCTAGTGAATATTTTCCCCCAGATGTTCTGCCTTAAATTGGTTCCCTGTTTAGAACTCGGACTTCGATTCAGCCCAAGTGAGAGGGAGCTAGGTCAGAAGTTAACAGTTTGTCCTCGAGAAACCATCCTTTGCTGCGAACTAAAAAATACATTCCACTTGGCTGTATTGAACTGGTTCTTACCTGGATACAGGGACTGTAAACTTTTTGCACTTGGAGTCTCTCCTACTTTGATTAATAAAATGTTGTTTTATCTTGGTGTGTGGGTTGTGGTTGGGGTTGTGGGATGGGTAGATAAGATGTGAAAGTGGAGTATCTGAGCAGGGCTTTCACTGTATTTAGTATGTGAATGGAGTATAATTGAGTAGTTAGGATTTCATCTATTTATCCATTTATTTTGTTGTTTTAGTTGTTTAGTATTTACTATTTTATTGCAGAGAGTTTAGAATTACGTGCAGGAGTTCAGGGCCCCTCTGGATTAGCTATCCTGGTGCCCTGCTGCATGACCTCCACCCCTTCTGCAATTTCCCCCTCTCTGCTGTCACTGTAAGGCATTGTAGGGAGGTGGGTATCACTAGGAAGGGGGGAGGGAGAAACAATGGCAGGGTGCCGGGAGCTCAATGGAGGTGAGAGGGATTGGGGTGGTATGGAACAGGAGGTGCCCTGGGATTAAACGGGGCCTTGAGAGAGACCCGACATGTTTGGCCTCCATCCCCAGGGCTCCCACCAGACCATGAGGGCAGGTAGCTAGAGGGCCTGCAGCCGACACTGATCCTCTTCAGGCAGTGCTTTGCAATGCCAGGTCGATGAGGAACAAGACTGCAATTATATTGGACTTAATTTCCTCTGTCAACCTGGCATACATCATGGAGATTTGGCTGGGTGACGATGAGGGGCCAGTGTTGGAGGCATCAGTCCCAGCCAGGTACTCCGTGGTGCACTGCCTGAGGAAGGATCACAGGAGGGGGGTATTGCCATCTGTTTTAGACCCAACCTGAACTTCTCGGTACACTCAGTGGGTTTTACCAGGTCGTTTGAATGTGTGGCAGTGCGTGGGGGTCCAGGTGCAGGTTGCAAAATTCTCCTTATTTACCACCCTCTGGGGTCAGGGGGAGAATTTTTGCAGGAGGTGGTGGACTTCATCGCCAATAGGGTATTGGAGTCCTGCAGATGGCTTATTCTGGGTGACTTCAATCCTAGATCAACAACAAATCCTTGCAATTTGGAACTGACTTCCTCCAGTTGATGACAATACTGGGCCTAGCACAGGCAGTTGCCTCTGCGACCCACCACCATGGCCACACCTTGGACCTGGTATTCTCACTTGGTCTTAGGGTCACTGACATAGAGATCAATCGGGTCATTTGGTGTAATCATTGTACCAGGAAGTTCTCGTTCGGGGCTACCCCTAATCGTCCCTCTCCTGTTGAGAGAATCAGCTACTTCCCTTTAAGGGGTTTGGAGGTGGCTGATTTTTCCTGTGTCAGTGCTGCTAGTGCAATTGGCATGGGTGAATTGGTGGCAGCCTACAATTGGGCTGTATCTGAGGCACACGATGCTAATGCACCAGTCCATATATGACCTAGGTCCTCTCGCCCGAGATCTCCATGGTTTTATGGGGCTCCCCGGGCAATGAAGACCATGGGTTGGAGATTGAAGTGCTGGTGGTAGAGGATCCAGCTAGAGGAGAACAGACTGGCTTTGAGAAATCACTACGGTGACTATCAAAGGGCAATCAACCATAAGAAGGCAGAATTCCTGTCCAGGGAGATTGCTGCAGGGAAAAATTGATCAGTTCAGCTCTTTCAGACTGTAGACAGGCTTCTTCATCCTGTCTACAGTGGAAAAAAGCATTTTCAGCAACACAGTGCAAAGAGTTTGATCTATTTTTCTCTGACAGGGTGTCCTCTATGCATGTCAGGATCTTGCCAGTGGGTCTGGACCAGACCCACAGGGTGGGTCCTGATTGGAACAGAAGCACTCCTATTGCCTGGGCAGAGTTTAGACCAGTGAATGTGTCCGAGGTCTCTGAGGTGATTTCGAAGTTGCAGCCCACCTGTTGTGAACTGGACCCGGGCCCAGCATGTCTCCTAGTGGGATGTGTTGAGGTCTTTGGTTCAGTCTTTGCTAGGATAGTCAGGGGGCTCACTTTCAGAGGGAATCTTCCCCGATGCCTTGAAGGAGGCACTGGTGAAGCCCCTTCTGAAAAAAAACCATCTCTCGACCCCGACGTCCTAGCGAATTATAGACCAATCTCCAACCTCCCATTCTTAGAGAAGGTTGTTGAGAAAATGGTGGCTCTGCAGCTCATGGAACACCTGGAGGCCTGTGACATCTACAAGCAATTCCAGTCCAGGTTCAGAGCAAGGCACAGCACCGAGACAGCACTGGTCTGGGTACATAATGATCTCCTCATGACCATAGATCAAGGAGAATGGTCGGTTCTCATTCTCCTTGGTCTATCATCTGCATTGGACACTGTGGAGCACATTGTGTTGCTGGCTCACCTTGGAGAGTGGTATGGACTCACCGGGGTCATCATTAACTGGTCTGAGTCCTTTCTCTCAGGCAGGAGGCAAAGGGTGATGATGGGGACATTTTCCTCTTCCTCCCAGCCTCTAGCCTCTGGAGTCCCCCAAGGTACGAGCCTGTCACCAGTGTTGTTCTCAGTGTACATGCTACCCCTAGGGAGGATCATTAGACAATACAGTTTGAGTTTCCACTGCTATGCAGATGATACTCAACTGTATCTGTCCTTTGTACCACGGACTAGTGGTGCTGTTTAAGTGCTGAACAAATGCCTCGCTGAGATCCGGGACTGGATGAACTCTAACTGGTTGTGGCTCAACCCCGGCAAGTGATTGAGCCTGGTAGCAGGTGGAGTGAGACCACCTCTGGGATGACAACAGGCTTAGTTCTGGGGTCAATACCATTGATGGCATCCTCTAGGGTGTGAAATCTGGGCATGCTCTTCGATGACAGGCTGACATTTGAGGCTCAGGTTGTTGTCAAAAGCCATTTTTACCATCTGAGGAACATTTCTCAGATTAAGCCCTAAATCCCGCCTGAAGACCTGCCATCACTGGTGCACATTTTTGTAACATCAAGGCTTGACTATTGTAATGCCCTATATCTCAGGGTCAGTGGAGGGAACCTCCGCCTACTGCAGCACGCAATGGCCAGGTTGCTGACAGGATTACTCAGATTCTGTCATGTGACCTCGGTCCTGTGGGGTCTTTACTGGCTGCTGGTCAGGTGGCGGGTTCTTTTCAAGGTGAGTTTGCTCACTTATAAGGCCCTATACTAACTGGGCCCTGGCTACCTGTCAGACCTCCTTACCCCAGCCATTCCGACCCACTCCCTCCGGTCCACCGCCCAGGGCCTCCTTGCGATTCCAAGGACCGGGCTGAAATTCTCAGGTGATCGCTCATTTGGGGTGGCCAGCCCGGTTCTCTGGAATTCATTCCCAAGATCTCTTAGGGAGGCCACTACAGTGGAGGTATTTAGAAGGGGTGTAAAAACTCACTTATTTAAAGAGAGAGTCTGGTCAAAAGTACTACCCTGCAGAATTAGAATCAGCCTACTCCCAATAAATCTCATACAAAAAATTAGGTTTCTACGTTACTTCATTTTAATGTTATGAGCTATTTTGTAACACTGATTTCACTCCCTGTTCAAAAAAGCTAGTTTCAGTGAAAAGCCACTGATGATGTCACAACCAGAACTCACAGACTAGTCCTCCCTATCAGCAACCTTATAGGACCTACTTCTTCAAAGTTATCAAAACTGTAGCTGTAGTATTTATTTAAAAACCAAAAACTGACACAGGGACAGGGTTGCCTGCAGTGCCTGTGTTTTCAGAACGTTCAGATGCATGTTACCGTAGAACGCATCAGGAGGTGGTTTTGGAATGTAGCACTGAACCAAGGCATAGACTGTCAGAGTGGTGCACAATTTTAGAATGTAAGGGCTGTCGGGGACGCGGGTACCCCCGTCTTTTATACACATTCTGTGAGTTGGGACGCTCGGGATTTTTTTTTGAAAGTTCCCGAGCCACTCAGCCGCCAAGCCCCGGGAGTGACTTTAGAGAGCAGTTCCCCAACGCCAGCACTGCTTGCACTGTAATATTCTGTAGAGTGCAAGGGGCATATGTCATTAGTTTCTATTGGGGCATTTTAAACTATATTTTTTAATGTTTCAGAGGGTGATAGCAAACAAATTATGGCCACCGTTCAACTAACAAAGCCCTTGTAGTCGAGCAATGGCCTTAATTTGTTTGAATTCACCCTCTGAAACATAAAAAATGTAGTTTAAAATGCCGCAATAGAAACTAATGGAGCGCACTCCCTGCGCTCTACAGAATATTACAGTACAAGTAGTGCTGGTGCGGTGGCGCAGCTCCCATGTGTTTGCATGGGGACCCTTGGAAATTTTCCGGGGGCTCCCACTTTTGGGCTGTGGACCTCCCTTTTTTTTTAGAGCCAGTCTCGGACCCCCAAAGAAATAATCCTACTGAGAGCCCTGAATATTGGGGGGGCACATGTAATCTCGGCATGTGGCAGGGATGTGCCATCTCGCAGTGCGGTGGGACACTCAATCTCAGAATGCGACAGGGACACATATCAAACAATTTGGTGGGGACTGGCAATTCTGGAATATAAGTAAGGATGTACACTATCGGAATATGGCAGAACACAATTTTATTTTGAATCTGCTTGTCCTTGCCACATTCCGGAATTGTATGCTTCCGCCACATTTTAAAATTTTGCATCACATCCCCACCACAATCCAACATTGTGCATCCCAGCCATATTCCAAAATAGCGCATCCTCACCACATTCCAAAATTGAACATCCACATCACGTTTCAAAGTTGTGTTTCAATGCCAGATTCTGAAACTGTCACCATCACATTCCAAAATTGTGTCATTGCCACATTCTGAAACTGTGCAACACCACCACATTCTGAAACTGTGCATCACCACCACATTCCAAAATTGTGAATCACCACATTCCGAAACTGTGTGTTACTGCCACATTCTGAAGTCGTGCATCACCGCCACATTCCAAAGTCATGTGTCACTGCCGCATTCCAAAGTCGTACATCACTGCCGCATTCCAAAGTCGTGTATCACCACCACATTCCAGAGTCATGCATCACCGCTGCATTCCAGAGTCGTGTGTCACCACCGCATTCCAGAGTCATGCGTCACCACCGCTTTCTGGAGTTGTGAGTCACTGCCACCTTCCGGAGTCGTGCATCACCACTTCATTCTGAAGTCATGCATCTCTGCCGCATTTCAGAGTCGTGCAGCACAATCGCATTTCAAAGTCACGCAGCACCGCCACACTTCAAAGTCGCGTGGCGCTGGCACATTCTGAAGTCACATGGCACTGACACGTTGTGAAGTTGCGTGGCACTGACTCATTCCAAGTCATGCGTCACCGCTGCATTCCTGGAGCCGTGCGCCACCACCGCATTCCAGAGCTGTGCGGCACCGCAGCATTCCAAAGTCATGAGGCATTACTGCATTCTGGAGTTGCGCATTCAGGAGTCATGTGTCACCGCCTCATTCCGGAATCATGCGTCATTGCCGCCTTCCAGAGTCATGCCTCACCATTGAATTCCATAGTCGTGCATCACCGCCACATTCCAGAGTCGTGTGTCACTGCCGCATTCCAGAGTGTGGCACCACCTCATTCTGAAGTCATGCATCTCTGCCACATTCCAGAATCATGCAGCACCACCGCATTTTGGAGTTGCGCGGCACTGACACATTTCAAAGTTGCGCAGCACTGCCACATTCCAAAGTCATATGGTGCTAACACATTCTGAAGTCATGCAGCAATGACACATTCTGAAGTCACGCGGCACTGACACATTCCGAAACTGCATGACTGCAACACCTCATTCCAAAACTGCGTGTCACTGCCACATTCTGAAACTGCACATCATTGCCACATTCCAAAACTGTATGTCAGCATCACGACCACATTCTGAAATTGCGTGTTATCACCACATTCTGAAATTGTGCATCACCCACATTCTGAAATTGCGCATCAGCCACATTCCAAAACTTCGTGTTAGCCACATTCTGAAATTGCATGTCACTGCCACATTCTAAAATTGTATGTCACTGCCACATTCCAAAACTGTGCATCACAATCACATTCCGAAATTTGTGTCACCACCACATTCCAAAATTGGACATCACTGCCACATTCTGAAACTGCATGTCTCTTCTACATTCTAAAATTGTACCTGCCTGCTACATTCTGAAATTGTTTTTTTTTTATTCTTTATACTCCCCCCGCCCCCACAGGTACTGCACCCTTGGGAACGTCAATGAGACTTGTCCCCCACCTCTGCCACTTTGCTTGACTTCTTGGTTGACCCCCATGGAGCCTCGTATCTACCCTCCGGGCGGGGATGAGGTGGGGCAGATTACACCCCATACATTCTACTGCATCAGAGACTGCAGAGTCAGGCAGGTGGGGGTAATGAGGGTACTAAATTGACATTCTGTCTCTTCGGAGCCTGTAGGGTATTTTCCCTGTTCATGGGGGAGTGGCACACTCCCAGATGCCAAGGCATTACTGCCAACATCACCATTCCCCATCCCTCGATGTCTGCTCAGTGCTTGCTGTGCCCCTAGCTGCCACCAGAGGTCAGGCAAATGCAGAACCATGACCCCCCTCCCTCTCGAGAGCTCTCCTCTCTCTCCCCTGCCAACCCCCAACAGCCCGGGCTCATTCCCGAACCCAGGTCGCTGGCATAGCGTGAGGTGTACCGTCCAGCACCTCAACCCTCAGCACCACCGGGCCGCACATTCTGAAACTGTGTGTAAACTTCCATGCTCCAGTATTACCTGTCATTGCCATATTCTGAAAACATGCATTCCCACCATATTCTGAAACTGCACATCCTCACCACATTCTGAAGAGGAGCATCACTGCCACATTCAAAAATTGCATGCTCAAGTTACATTCTAAAATTATGCATCCCTGCCTCATTCTGAAATTCCGTGTGGCTACCAGATTCTGAAACTGTGTCACTGCTGCTTTCTGAGATTTTGTGTCCATGCCACATTCTGAAATTGAATGTTACCACCACAATCTGAAATCAAGCATACCAACTATGTTTAGAAATTTTACATCACTACATCACATGCCAAATTAATCCATCCAATACACATCACAAAATTACATATCCCTACCACCTTCCACAATGATGTGTCTCCCGCATTTCAAAACTGTGTATCTCTGCCACATTCTAAAACTATATGACACTGCCACATTAAGAATCTTAGCATTCCTAAGCCATCCCAGTGGCTCTGAGGGTTGAGGTGCTGGATGCCACACCTTGCGTCACACCAGTGACCCAGATTCAGGAACAGACTCGGGTCATTCGGGGGTCAGCTGGGGGAGGTAAGGACTGAGCATCTGGAGGACTGCTCCCCTTTCTCGGGGGAGTTGTGCTGTGCACATCAGCACAGCAAGAAGGGGTTTGGTCTGTGCCCAGGGTGCTTGGATGCCTCCGCAGAGGTGGAGACAGCTGCTGCACCCATTGCATGGGTGTGGGCATGGGGGAGAAAAGAAATAGAGGAAAATACCGGGACCCGGCAGGACCCATGATGGCCCTGATGGTCCGGAGGACGTACCCTTCTAAGGGTTGGGGGTCATAGACCCTGACAGGTCCATGGAGGTGGTAAAATAATGTTGTGATAAAAAAAAGAATTTTAGCATTCCTAGCACTTTCCAGAATTGTGTGTCCCACCTACTTTCTGAGATTGTGTCATTGCTGCATTCCACAGTTGCAGTCTGGTGACATTTCGAAATATCATCCCTGCACTATTATAAAAATTGCATATATTATTGTCATTCAAAAGCCATATTTGCTGCTGTATTCCACCCCCCAACCTCGTCACATACTTAAGTACTGTACCTTGCATCTGCACATTATGGAAATGCATGCCCTGACACACCCATTGTCAGCTTTCCTTTTCCAGATGTTTAATACAACTGCAGTTTTATGAAATGTGGGAGAAATAAGTCTTGTAAGGTAGTTTGCAAGAAGGACTAGGCAGTGAGTTCTGGTTGTGACATCATCAGTAACTCTTTACTGAAACTGGCTTTTTTGAACAGGCAGTAAATTTAGGGCTACAAAATGACTTGTAACTTTTAAATAAAGTCATTTAGAGATCTCATTTTTGGTATGAGGCTACTGGGGGATATGCTGATCCAAATTCTGAATTTACTGATGATAGAAATTTTGGCTAGACTCCCCTCTTTAAGCTAGCGTATTCTGAAAACATATTTTAATGCTGACTAACTGATTTATTAATTACTGTAATTTTTATTATATATGTTATTGTGATGTGCCTGAATGTTATGTATGGCACCCAGAGCCTCCAGGATTGGGCGCCTTAAAAATAAACACTTATGTACTACTTACTAGTTCCTCTGCATTCTGTCACAGCCCCAAAAGTGGCAGCAGAGCTTGCCAACATTTTCAGCAGGGTGGGCATACCTAAAGAAGTTATTACTGATTAGAGTGGTCATTTTGGTGCTGCATTACTGAAGGAGCTGTACCGACTACTAGGTATCACTGCCATAAGAACCTCCCCCTATCACCCTCAGACAGATAGTCTTGTTGAGCATTTTAACCAAACCCTAAAATGCATGTTAAAAAGGTTTGTAAAAGGGGAAGGGAAAGATTGGGACCAGTATTTACCTTACCTGCTGTTTGCTAACAGAGAAGTGCCACAAGCCTCAACAGGTTTTTCACCATTTGAAATGCTGTATGGTAGACAACCTAGAGGGCCACTAGATGTAATAAAAGAAACATGGGAAGATAACTCCACTCAGAAACAATCTATTACATCTTACATGTGTGCCCTGAGAATAAAGCTGGTAAAATATGTTGAAATTGCTCATAGTACTCAGGAAGAGGCCCAAAACCAGCAGAAAGTGTATTATGACCAAGGGGTAAAAGAAAAAGTTTTTGAGCCAGGTGAAAAGGTCTTGCTACTGTTACCCACTACAGAAAACAAACTGTTAATGAAGTGGCAAGTGCCTTATAAAGTGCTTAGACGTACTGGCACAGTTAACTATGAAACCTGAGACCCCTGATAGGAAAAATCCTACCAAGATATACCATGCAAACCTCCTGAAGAAATGGGTTGAAAAAACATTACCCAAATAATGTGAAATGGACCCCAGAGTGTGATAAGCCATTAAGGCTGCATTATGTTCAGCCCCTGTTTTAAGAAGCACAGGTTTTGAGAAATAATTTCTGTGACAGACTGATGCATCAGAGGTAGGCCTAGGTGCAGTCCTGAGTCAAAATATAGATGGGACAGAACATCCCATTCTATATATCAGTAGGAAGTTGCATGACAGAGAAAAAAGTTACTCCACCATTGAAAAGAAATGCCTGGTGGCAAGGTGGGCCATGGAGTCCCTTAAGTTTTATTAGCTAGGAGCTGACTTTGTACTTCTAACAGATCATAATCCTCTCTGTTGGCTTAACCAAATGAAGGATACAAATTTCAGAATCACAAGGTGGTACCTGGCACTACAGCCAGTTAAATTCAAAGTGGTGCACAAATCTGGGAAAGAGAATGTCAATACTAATTTTCTGTCAAGACATGGATCAGGAATTGAGAATTCCAAAGGTTAAAAAAATGTGTGTGTTTAAGCTTATCAGTTTGCTGTACTGCATATCCACTGAACTGTAAAGGTTATAAGCTAGTGTTAGAAGAGAATTAATGGAAAGTTTTGGAAACTTGATTTTTAAAACAGGTTCCCTCTTGAAGAGGGGGGTATGTGATAGGGAGGAATAAGGCCCTGTCACATTTGTTATACAGAAAGAGTTAAATGCAAGGATCTGTTCTAATCTTTCCTTTTCTGTCTCTTGTCTGTCTGGTTGCGCAACCAAATTTTCTTGTAAGACCTAGGAACTGATCACTCTGACAGTCTCACAATTCTCCACCGATTACTATCTCTCTACCTTCTCTTGCTGTTTCTGTTTTTTCTTCTCTCCCCCTTGCATATCTGTGGTTAAAATGTGTGTGAAAGTGGGATCCTTGGTTTGAAACATATATAGTTACACTGTTGAAATGATTGCAAAAAGCTGTTTGGAACTCAAGGGGTTAACTTGAGATGCTGGTTTGCACACTTTTTGCAGAGCTGGCAACAAGAGGTCAGTTTACTCAGTTAGCTAAGACGCTAGAAGCCCATTTGTGCATCTTCCACCCTAGTGGGTATCTCAGTTATTGTTAGTCCCATTCCAGTTGAAGTGTGTGCCTAATTTGTTTTGGGTTCTATGTCACTATGTTCTTTTTGCTCCACATGCAGAGCAACTAACAAGAACACTGTGTGAGAAGCAGAATGTTCTCTTAACAAGCTCCCAAAGACTAAAGAGCAGCAATGTTTTTGCTAAAAAGAGAGAGAGAGAGAGAGACAGAGTGTCTGAGATTTGAGATTAAGAAGAAACACTCAGAAGGACTTTGTTTTCTCTGTTTGAACTGCCTTTGTAAATAGTTCTATTGAACAATTTTATTTTTAATTTTACTGTCATTGGTGAAAAAAACAAAATGCTACTTGCAAATTTTACAACTGCTCCTGGTCTTCTTATGCTTCCTGACCTGTGCCTCGATGACAGTGTTCTGGACCCATGCATCTTAAACAAAGCTTGTGGCAGTCTGCCTTTGCCAGGAGCTGAAAACACTTTTAACAATTGTTGAAGCCTATTGGACTTGTATGCTTTTTAGGTGCATCAGTCATGCCAAACACTGAAAGACCTGGTAAAAAAAAAAAAAAAATTGGTTCCCCGTCACAAATTAAATTTACTGTAAATATTTTTCCTCAACCACTATACTGTAGTTTAAAAACAAAGCAGTTTATACAGAAAAGTGGTCCAATTCCCAAAAATGGAACTGGGTATCAATTTGCTTCAAAAAAGCAGAAAAATAAAGAAATCTTGGTGGTTTTAAAATGATTTACTCAAACACAGTCACAGTTTCCTTCAGGCAAGAACCACATTGTAGAGTGGCCTTCTCCAGTTCCTGGAGCTGATCTGGGCCCAGAGAAACCTGCAAAATATTCAATAATATGGAATTAAACACCCAACTAATGTCGAGTATCGAAAACTACCTCAGTAAGTTAGAAAATAAAATGCTATAAAGAAATAAAACTGTAGACCAGAGTGTATTTTGGGCAACTGGTCTCTTCAGGTGGAGAAACAAATTTGACATTAGAACATTAAGGGAGCGTGACCACAGTGTAGAGTTTGAACTTGTATTCAAAGCTCTAAAATTAGCATAAAGTTCCATCTCCAGAGCATCACACTCTGGTGAGATGATGCTTTTGTTGTAATCTCATTTATGGATTCCTCTTGTTTGAAGCAGTGCATCAGGGGTATGTAAATAATATGGGTTGCACAACATCTCTGCCACTCCCTGAGAAACAAAGCATTAAGCGGCAGCACATAAGAAAGAAGTAAACAATAACATATAGAAGAAATGTCTTCATACTTACCGTAATTTCCTTTTCTGTTAGCTCCAACATTGTCAGTGGGTAGTTGGTACATATGGGTAATGTGCACCACTACTAGTGGAAATGGCACAGCCCAAGGCTGAAAACCAGCATAGAATCTTGGGCACATGAACATTCCAGACAGCAGAAACTCTCCAGTCACATTTCTCCTCACAGTGTCCATAATTATATAAGAGTAAAGCAAGAACAAAATTAAACATGTCCAGATTATATTGTTCCTCTTGCAATAAACCATTATATTGAAATTGTTTGCACAACCATACCTTTTCCTTATGAAGATACAACAAATGATTTCCTGCCTCCTCTGGTGAGCAGGAGGATGGAAGGATGTTCACTTACTGCTTTTCTCCTGTGGTGCGTCTTCTTAACTGGCTAGTAGGAGACTGGCCAAAACTATTAATAGAAAAGGAATACAACACTAGAAGGAAATGAAAATTACATACTCACCATAATTCTTGATTATTCTGAGCCAGAGGCACTAGGACTCTGTGGGAGCCAGAACTTTTCAGGAGGGCCAGCATCAAGGTAAGCTGCATGTGTGCACCACACCAGAAGCCTAACTTGTGCTGCACTGCTTACCTCGGCAACGGCCTTCAGTCACCTAAGTACCTTTTTTTACCAAGGAGGTGCAGCATAACCTAAGTAAAACACCTATCCTAAAGGGGCATAAAATAACCCTTTTGACCTATATAAGAAGGGTCAACAACAAAGAAGCAGTGTCTTCACAGTCAAAACCAAAACAAGGGAGGTGAAGACCAATGATCAGAAAGAGTGAGCTTGTGGTATGGTGAATGGGCGTGAGAATCAATGGTGAAGATGGTATAAGAAGATCAAGAATTACTGAGAGTACATAATTTTCATATTTTCCTGGACCATATCTTCACCATTGATTCACACAGATGGGTTTGAGTAACAAGCTCAGACAAAGTCCCTATGGGCAGGGTGGTAGGAACTGGAGCTCACTCAGGACAAGAGTCCATTGAGGACTGACCTGCCAAAAGATGCATGCACATCCAAAGCATAATGCTTGACAAAAGTGTGCACTGTGCTCCAGGTAGCAGCTCTGCAGGTATCAGCGATGGGGACAGAGCAAATTTCGGCCAAGGATGTAGCAGCCACTGTTGTGCAGTGGGCAAGAACTTGACCTTCCAACTTGACCTATGCCATGGAATAACACTGGCAGAGACAAGCAATTACCCATGTAGAAATGCATTTGATTGTAACCAGCT
This sequence comes from Neoceratodus forsteri, assembly GCA_016271365.2. NCBI lineage: Eukaryota > Metazoa > Chordata > Ceratodontiformes > Ceratodontidae > Neoceratodus > Neoceratodus forsteri. The sequence goes on along the minus strand of CM057454.1, from coordinate 352,808,956 downwards.
GACCCAGATGGTTGGGGGTGAAGAAGATGATTGGATTGCTGGAAGTCCTTAGTTCTATTAAGGTGGAATCTGAGGGCTCTTTTGACATCCAAAGAGTGAAGGGAGCACTCCCCGTCATTCTGGAAGTTGGGAAAGTATGTGGGCAACACTAAAGGTTGGTTTAAATGGAACTCCGATACCACCTTAGGTAAAAACCTGGGATGAATGCAGAGAACCACCTTGTCTTTATGGACAACAGTATATGGAGGGTCTGTGACTAATGCATGCATCTCAGAGACCCTGGGGCAGAGATGATAGCCACCAAAAATTAAGTGTTGTGCAATGACGCCAAGGCATGTACACCAACGTCCATCACTTCCCCATGATACTGTTGTGGTTTGGATCATGGTACTCCCAGCTTCCACCAGGTGTTAGCCACCGAGCACTGGCCCACCCTTCCCCCCATGGAGGAAAGCAGTCCCTCGGATGCTCAGTCCTAGTCCCCCTGGCTGGCCCTCTGACACCCCAGATTTGTTCCCAAATCTGAGACGCTGGCACCACAGATGGTAACGCTACCACTGTGCCCGCATGCCAGCAGAAATGCAGTTTTCCAAGTTAGGAATCTGAGATCACATGTAGCCAGGGGTTCAAAATGGCTTATGGGTGAGCATATCCAACACACGGTTGAGGTCCCAGGTAGCAATAGGTTTCCTGACTGGGGGCCTTGTGTGTAAAATACCTTTGGAACCTGTTAAAAAGAGGGAGTTGAGCTAGGAAGTGGTTCTGAACTGGCTTGTGGTAAGCAGAAACAGCACATAAATGGACCTTAATTGAGGAATATTGCAACACTGCATCCGAAAGGCCCAGCAAATACTCCAAAACCTTATCTGGTGGGCATCGATATGGATTTATATGGGATTTGGAGCACCACTCAGAAAAACGTCTCCATTTGGCTGTGTAAGTCTTTCTGGTAGAGGGCTTACAAGCAGCCAGGAGGATCTCAGAGAACCTTTCTGAGACCTTATACCTGCTCACCTCTATCTCTTCAGGAGCCAGGTGTGGAAGTAAAGGGAATGCAGGCTGGGATGAACTAGGGACTCCTGCGTCAGAAGGTCTGTCTGTAGGGGAAGAGGCCTCAGAGGGACAACTGACAAGTTGCTGAGCAATGGAAATCATATCTGTTGAGGCTAGCATGAGGCAATTAGAATCATTTTGTTCCTGTTTGCCTCAAGCTTGAGCAGTACCTTCTGAACTAGAGGTACAGGAAGAAATACATACAGAAAGCGACTTGTCCACTGCAGCCTGAATGCATCCAACACCAGGTTCTGGATTTTTGGAGCAGACTGAGGCAGTTTGGCATTGAGTGGGAACACAAAAAGGTCCAGCTCTGGAGTTGTCCACTCATCGAAGAGACACTGCACGTCTGATGCCAAGAACCACTCATGAGGACCTGCTTCTGTCTGACTGAGTTCATCTGCCTGACTGTTCTGAACCCCAGACAAGTAAATTGCTTGTATCAGAATGCCCTACTCCAGACACCACTTCCACACTCTCATCGCTTCCCTGCAAAGAGAGTAAGAGTGTGCTCTCCCTTGTTTGTTGATGTAGTACATGATTGACTTCTTGTCCATCTGAAGGAGGATCACCTTGTGACAGAGAAAGTCCACTAGGGCTCGAAGTGCGTTCAGGACAACTCTCATTTCTAACACACTGATGTGGATGTGGGACTCCATAGAACTCCTTGAGTGTGATGGCTCTGGCAATGGGCTCCCCAGCCCAGCAGAGATACGTCTGTGGTAAGGGTTATCTGCAGCTCTTGGGGTAAGAATGGGAGACCTTGGAGGAGATTGTCCTCTTGTGTCCATCACGCAAGTGATTGAAACAGAGGCTTTGTTACTTTGATGGGGATGCATTGTCAGGGACCACTGTGTGTTGAGCATCCATCGAGTTGTCCTCATGTGCAGCTGCACTAGAGGCACTGTGAAGACAGAGGAGGCTATGAGGCCTAGCATTCACTGCATGGAGTAAGCCCGGAGAGACTTGTTCTCCATGATGAAGTTCACCATCTGAAGGTTGGCCTGCCCTCTGTCTGGAAGGCCCTTGTCTGGTGGTGCTCAAGAGGGCTCCAATAAAGAGTAGCTGCTGAGAGGGTTGAAACTGTGACTTCTCCAGATTGAGCAGAACCCCCATGGAGGTCAGGAACTGAACTGTGATTTTTACTGTTTGTTCTGTGTCTTGCTTGGATGGGCAGACTAGTAGCCAGTCATCCAGAGAGTGAAAAACTTGAAGGCCAAGTATTCAGAGGTGCACCACGAGAACTGCAAAGCATTTTCTAAAACCTAGAGGCACCAAGGATGGCCCAAAAGGCAGGACTCAGAATTGGTAATGCTGGCCAAAAGCCATGAAATGGAGGGTGGCTGGGATGGACAAGAATATGTTGGTAGGCATCCTGCATGCCCTGAGTGGCCTAGCAATCATATGATTTGAGAAGTGGCAGTAGGGTCCTGAGGGAAACCATCATGAACTTCTCCCGGTGCAGGAACTTGTTCAGCTTTCTGTGGTCGAGAATGGGGTGCATGCCCCCCCGACTTCTTTGGAACAAGGAAATAATGGGAATAGAAGCCTGTGTTGTACTCCACTTGTGGCACTACTTCCACTACCCTGTTGTTCAAGAGGCCCACTATCTCCATGGCAAGAAGGTCTGACATGGCAGCTGACAGTGGGTGCTGCTTCTTGGGAGGATGGTCCAGAGGGATTTCTGAGAAATTCAGTAGGTATCCCTCTCAGATGATCCTCAAAACCAACTTGTCCGAGGTGATGCATTTCCACTGATGGTAAAACTGAGTCAGGGCCCCCCCCCACTAGAGAGAAGAGGGAGGTCTGCCTCGGGCAACTGAGGCAGAGCCAATGCCAGAGCTTCAAAGGATTGCACTAAGCACCTTTGGGGCCTGTGCCTTTGGCTGCACTTTCTTTTGCCACTGAGGAGGCTGGGACTTGACTTGGGCTCTTCTACCTTTGCCGCAAAAGGACTTTTTATTACAGAAGAAGACTCAGCCTTTCCACCTTTGAGACTGAGTGGGGGTAGGGCGGCAGTCTTAATGGCTGTCCTAGTTTTTTGAGAGGCCTCGAGGGACTGCTCCACTTGTTGGCCAAACAAACATGAGCCATTGAAGAGGACATTAATGACTTGCTGCTGGGCGTCACTGGAAAAACTGGACATCCGAAGCCAGGAGTGTCTTCTAATTCAGATATAGGCAGCAGCTGAGTGGGAAGCAGTGTCATATGCATCCATAGCTACCTTCAACTGATGACTGTTGGACTCTATACCATGGATAACAGTCTGAAGGATTTTCTGATTAATGTCCGATTCTGGGAAAGCCTCTGCGAGAGACTTGAGAGAGGTCCAAAGGGCATAATCATACTGGGAGAAATGCCCCTGGTAGCTAACTATTTGCATACTCAAGGTAGCTGCAGCAAGACCCCTTTTCCCCATCATATCAATCTTGCAAGATTCCTTATTGATGGGATGTGATGTAACTTCTTGAGGGAGGATGACTTTATCATTCTCAGCCAGAATGATGATTTTTATCAGCAATAGGCTGAGAAGCCAGAATAGCCTTGTCCTTAGGAGCAATATACTTACGATCTATCTGCTTACAGACAGAAGGTATAGAAACAGGCCTGGCCCACATTCCCCCTGAAAGAGTCTCAAAAGCAGGTGGGGTAGAAGGTGTAAGGTTGACAGGAATATTAGGGACAAGGAGCCACTCTAATTGTAGCTGTTTCCCTGTGTTGAGGGCAGTAGTCTCTAGGGCAAGGGTTGCATGCATATTACATAGCAAAGTTTGGAAAGAAAGATCCTTCTGTGGAACAGAAGGAGCCCCTGGAGTAGGGTTATCCAGAATGTAAAAGGAGTCATTGTTGCTGCCCTCAGAAATAATGAGGTTGGAATCAGACTCATCCCCCCCCCCGACATCCATGGAGAAGGTACAGATGGCACTGAAGGGAATGGAGAAGGTACCTTGGCTGATCCCAGTATAGTGACACTGTGAGGGGGTACTAAGGGGAGCTAGTAGAACCAGCATCAGTGGTGCAGTCACCAACAAGGGATCAGGATCCACTGATGGAGCCAAATGCCCTACCTGGCAAGAATGTCCCAACTGAGTTACCGGAGAGCTCAGTCCAAAGAGGCCTGGCTCTGGTTCCGCAGAAAGGGGAAAATGAGCCAGAAGCTGTATCCACTGCTCCATAAGAGCTGCCAAGTGGTAAAACTGCCTACCAGAATCCTCACAACATAGAAACATAGACTTTGATGGCAAATAAGGACCACTTGGCCCACCCAGTCTGCCCATTCCCCTACCTACTGGATAAGCTGCAGTTTCTAGTTAACCAACAGCCTACTTCCTGTAACCCCCCACTATAATTGCCTTATGTCTGTCCCATGCATGTTTGAATTCCCCCACTGTTTTAGACCCAATGACCTCCTCAGGAAGGCGGTTCCATGTATCCACCACTCTCTCCGTGAAAAAAAAATGTCCTCACATTACCCCTGAGCCGTCCCCCCATTATCTTTAAATTGTGCCCCCTTGTTCTTACACATCTATTTTTCTGAAAGATGCTACCCTCCTGGACTTTGTTGATTCCCTTGAGGTACTTGAAAGTTTCTATCATGTCCCCCCTTTCATCAAGAGTATACATATTAAGCACTCTCAGTCTCTCTTCATATGGTTTCTGCTGCAGACCCTGCACCATTTTAGTTGCCCTCCTCTGACTGCTTCCATCCTGTCTATGTCCTTGCGTAGATGAGGTCTCCAAACTGCACACAGTACTCAGATGGGGTCTCACCAACTGTCTGTATAGAGGGATAACCACTTCCCTTTTTCTACTTGTAATGCCCCTTCCTATGCATCCCAGTATCCCCCTGGCTCTCCTTACCGACTTTTCACATTGCTTACCCACCTTTTGGTCATCTGATATGACTACCACCAGGTCCCTTTCCATTTTTGTTGTTGTTAGTACCTCCCCTGATATTGTGTACTCTTCTCATGGGTTTTTGTTTCCCAGGTGCATTACTTTGCACTTCTTTGGATTGAATCTAAGTTGCCATATGTCTGACCATTCCTCCAACCTTGCCAAGTCCCTTCTCATCTTTTCTACCCCATCTTGTGTATCAACTCTGTTACAGATCTTTGTGTCATCTGCAAAGAGGCATACCTTTCCCTCCAGACCCTCCGCAATGTCACCTATAAAGATGTTAAAGAAGACTGGACCCAGTACTGAGCCCTGAGGTACTCCACTAGTAACCCCCCTTTCTTTAGAATGTGTTCCATTCACTATTAGGAGGACAATGAGTGGCTCTGGGCCCGAGACCTAGAGCAACCATGAGCAGGCATCACCAGGGATACCGACGGTGCCAGGGAAGGTCTCCTGCTCCCAGACCTTGAAAACCTCAGAGCAGACTACTATTTCTTCCCCATCCAATGGGAAGAGGAAGAAATCGAGGCCAAGCAGCACTGGGTCCTCGATCTGGATCGAGAATGGGCCTGCTTCTTTTTGTGTTTACGAGAGAGCTGTTCCCCCTCCCGAACACAGGACCGCCCATCGTCAGAACCCTTCCCTGGCAAGGGAAGTGGACTGGACATGGCCCAGCTGCCAGAGGAGCATGCCTGAAGAGGCTCTCTACCGTCACCATCGTTGTCCATGGTCTTGGATGATTGTTCAGTAGGGCTGAGAGAAACTAACAGGAAAGGTTGTTTTTTTTTAAATTATCCTGATAAAAATAACAAACACTATCTAAAATTTACTAGAAAGGAACAAACTGAACACTGTTGTACAGACGTGAAGATCTGACCGGCAGGCAAGGGCTGTCGTCACTGAAGTGCAGTTGACAGCAGAAATAAAGAAACTGAGGTGGTTGAGGGATTCTGCTAAGGTAAGCCATGCAGTGAAAGCAAGGCTTGCGGTGCCATGCATGTGCGCAGCCTACCTCAGCACCAGCCCACCTGAAAAGTTCTGGCTCCCATAGGGTCCTAGTGCCTCTGGCTCAGAACCCATCAGTATGAATCAGTGGTGAAGATATGGTCCAGGAAGATCTGCAAACAGTGTAAGCACTAACCTGTAACAGAGAGGCACCACTCATTGTTCAAGAAAATCAAAACCTGTTAACTTGCATGCCAGTAACCAAATATTTTGCAGCATAATTTATTTGTTGTTGTTCGTCAGCAGATAAATCATATGAGGATGTCAGCACTACTTATAGTCAAAAAACTATCTGAGAATACAACAGACATCCCAGAGGCATACTGAATAATATCCTCCATCAGAAGCCAGGCTCCCTGGAGAGGTCCCATTAACAATGTTGGAGATAACAGAAAAGGAAATTACAGTAAGTATGAAGAAATTTCTTCTTTCAATAGGGCACCACACTGTCAATGGGTAGTATTAGTACATATGGGTTCTAACAAGCAATACCCATTATCCCATTGTGGATCTGAGCTGGCGAGCCGAGGGGTCTTTGGCAGGTCAGTCAACTGGTCTTGTATTAGGCGACTGCCAGCTGAGGACCATTGCACGGGTGCAGAGTCTGGATGTTATTCTTGACAAGGGGCTGACCATGAAGATTCAGGTGTCATCTGTTGTCAAGACCTCATTCTACCATCTAAGGAATATCACCAGGATTAAATATCTGGTTCCACCCGATGACTTGCCGACATTGGTCCATGCCTTTGTGACCTCCCACTTGGATTACTGCAAATCCCTGCACCTAGGGCTGCCATTGGTTGACGTCCACCAGCTGCAGCTAGTGTAGAATCCGGCAGCTAGGTTACTGACTGGGCTTTCTCGACCTAGTCATATTACACCTGTGCTGTATGAGCTGCACTGGCTGCCAGTACGGTGCAGGATAACCTTCAAGGTCATCCATTCTCAAGACCTCATTCTACCATCTGAGGAATATTGCCCAGATTAAACATCTGGTTCCGCCTGATGACTTGCCAACATTGGTCCATGCCTTTGTGACCTCCTGCTTGGATTACTGCAACTCTCTGTACCTAGGGCTGCTGGGGGTTGACGTCCGCTGGCTGCAGCTACTGCAGAATGCAGCAGCCAGGTTACTGACTGGGCTTTCTTGATGTAGCCATATTACACCTGTGCTGCATGAGCTGCACTAGTTGCCAGTACTGTGGAGTATCGCCTTCAAGGTCAGTTTGCTGACCTTTAAAGCCCTACATGAACTGGGACCACACTACCTGCAAGAGCTTCTGCACCCCTATTGCCCCTCTCACCCACTCTGCTCCACTGATGAGGGATTGCTGGAGGTTCCCAGGGTTTGGCTGAAGTCATCTGATGCTCAGGCATTTGTTTATGTAGCCCCTACCCTGTGGAACTCTCTACTTCGTCAGGTTCGGGAGTGCCTGACAGTGGAGAGCTTTAAAGCTACACTGAAAACATACCTATTTAGTCTTACCTTTTGTAATTGAGGAATTAATCAGGATGGATTTTAGTATTACTGCCTATTTTAATTATTTATTGATCTATTTATCTCTATTTTTGTAAAGCGCTTTGATATTCTGAATTGCGCTAGAGAAATAAAGTTTATTATTATTATTATAAACTGGGTGGGGGAAGAATAGTATCCCATATGCAACCTCAAAAGGGAGAACAACATTTATGTAACTGCTGCCTGCAAAACTCTGCGACCAAAGGTTGCATCAGCGGAGCTCTGAACATCCACTCTGTAGTGCTTAGTGAATGTGTGGATGAAGGACCAGTTCGCTACCTTGCACAGTTCTAACACAGATTCCTCCCCTTTCTCTGCCCAGGAGATGGCCCTAGCCCTGGTGGAATTAGTCCTGATGAGAGCTGAGCTCTCTTCTTTACCACAACATAAGCCTTCACCCATCTTGCCAAGGTTACCTTGTAGGCTATTTGTCCTTTTTTTGCTGCTCCAAAGAGCATGAACAACCTATCGAATTTTCTGAAATCTACAGTTCATTTAAGATATGTCTTAACTACCCTGTGCAAATCTAACTTGTGCAACTCTCTCTCTTGGATGAGTCATCTATGGACAGGATGGAAGACAGATCTCTTGATTCACATGAAAAGATGCAGAAATTTTAGGAATGAAAGATGGAACTGTTCTCAGAACCACCTTGTCCTTATGAGTGATAAGGATCTTTGTGGGATAAGGCCTGGAGCTCCTCAGTCCTTCTGGCTGAGCTCAGTTCAGTTCAACTTTATTACAAATTATTAAAATTCCAAAGAATTTGTTAAATTTTTTTTTATTTCATTTTTATTAGTTTTTTTTTCTTTACTATTATATGTATATCAGGAGACATTTTACAGACAGAAAATTGTCTGCGATTACTTCAAGTTTGTTATTGTACAGGAGAGCAATGCATATATTTCTTTTACATTGGTAAAACATAGAGACCAAAACCAAACTTTCCTTAACTGATATAGAATCAAGTCTGTCCAATCACCCACCCCCTCCTCCCCATCCCTCTCAAGGACCCACTCTCTAAAGACAGAAATCGGGGTAAATTCTCACCTGATTGACTGACCATCTCCACCATTGTGTGGCAAAACCATCCATTTGATTGTTTAGTTTCGCTGTAATGTTTTCCATCTGATATATATCATACACAATTTGTCTCCAATCTTGTATACTTGGTATAACTTTCGTCATCCATTTCCTTGTCAAAATTTTTTTTTTTTTTGCCACCAATAACAGAATGGGAAGCAGAGTTTTTGTCCGGGGGGGGGGGAGATCTGGGTAGACGGCCATAAGCACCATCTCAGCTGTAAGCTCAACTTGTTCATCTAGGCCCTCACTAATTTCATTTTGCATAGTTAGCCAGAAGGGCATTAAACATAGGCAAAGCCACATTATATGTGCTAAGTCAGCTAATTCTGCTCCACACTCCCTCCAACAAGCCCCATATTCTCTTGGAAGATATTTAGTCAGGGTCGCCAGTGACCTGAAAAATCTTGATCTGCACTTCCAGGAGTATTCCCTCCACACATGTGATTTAGTGATTTTGACCACTCTCAGAGATGAGGAGGACCAATCTTCATTAGAGACTTCTAGGTCCAAATCCTTGTTCCAACTTTCTAAGATTGAGTTTGTTGATTCTTTTGATTGATCTCGCATTATTTTGTATAAGTTACCAATTAAATGGTTCCAATGTTGCCCCTGAGAGTGGTCAACAAATAGTTTTGGAAGAGGAGGAAGGGGAGGCTTCAATTTGACCTGGATAAATCTATTGTGTAGAAGGTGGTTTCTAATTTGGAAATATCTGAATTGGCCAAGACCTGGGAGGTTAAATTTTGATTCTAAGTCTTCAAATGATAGGATTCCATTTGGACCCAAGAACTGGAACACCTGCTCCAGTCCCAATTTGCGCCAGTGGGAGAAGGCTAAATCGCTGTGGGACGGGGCAAAAAGCTCATCTTGTGAAATTAACATACAGTATTCGTAAATTAATTGGAGTGGCTCCTTCTCGCGCATTTTAAACCATATTTTTAAGACCTGTGAGGTAATGACTATGAAGTCTTTTAAACGGGGAGTTTTCCCTGAGGATGAAAAGATAATTTTTTTTATATCGTGCATGTCGTTCAAATGAAATTCCAGCCTCTTCCACTGGGAATCGAACTGATCGGAGAGCCAAAGTAAAAGAATTTTTAAGAAGGCTGCCTCTGCATATTTTGTAAGGTCCGAGAGATTTGTTCCTCCCTGAGCTAATGATAGTTTTAATATGGAAAGGCGAATTTGTGGTTTCTGTTTGTTCCATATGAACTTTGATATCATGTTGTCCCAAGATTTGAAAAAATAATGAGATGGGAAGTATGGTATATTTTGGAATAAGTATAGCAGGCGAGGTAAAACGTTCATCCTAATGGTTTCTATTCATTGAAATAAGGATAATGGGAGATGGGTCGATTTGTCCAAATCTTTATTGATTTCTATAGAGATAGGCTCATAGTTGATTAGTTCAATTAAAGGAAGGTTGTAAGGAATATGTATTCCTAGATATTTTATTTTGGTTGAGTGCCAATTTATTGTAAGACTTCGTTTTAGTGTGATTGGGGGGATATAGTTGTATAAAAGGGCCTTTGTTTTTGTTACATTTAATTTAAAACCGGCTAATTCTTCAAATCGGGTCAGTATTTTCCACGTCTCTGATCGATTCTGTAGGGGATAAAAGGGAAAGAAGTATGTCGTCTGGGAACAGACTGATCTTTTTTTCTGACTGCTGCATTGGTATGCCCTCTACATTTTTTGAATTTCTGATTGCTCAAGCTAGTGGTTCAAGATATATTACGAACAATAGTAGGGAGAGAGGACATCCTTGCCTTGTGCCCTGGCCTATTAAGATCGGGGAGGATAGTCCCCCATTTATTCTAATATAGGCTTTTGGTGAGGAATATATTTGGGTCAACCAATGCAGCAGTGAGTCAGGAAAACCAAAGGTTTTTAGTGTGTCCCATAGAAAGGGCCAATATACCTTATCGAATGCCTTTTCGGCGTCAAGGCTTAAAAATGCAATGGAATCTTCCGTGTTTGAATATATTCCATAAGTATTAATGTTTTTCTAATATTATCTGTTGTTGACCTGTTTTTTATAAAGCCGGCTTGGTCTGGATGTATTATCGTTGGGAGGACTTTTTCTAGTCTTTTGGCCCAAATGGCCATAAAAATCTTGTAGTCCAAGTTTAATATTGAAATCGGTCGGTAGGCAGAGGGGTCTAGTTTATTTCCATTAGGTTTGGGAATAGCTGCAATTGTAGTGTAGTCCCATGATTGGGGGGTGCTTGACCAGTGGCCGTTTCTCTGAACAATTTGAGGAGTCTTGGTGTTAATTCTTTATTAAATATTTTATACCATTCATTGAGGTATCCATCAGGTCCAGGGCACCGACCCGAGGATTGTTTGGTAACCGCCATCTCTATTTCTTCAGTTGTTATAGGAGCTTGTAGTTTCTGCACCTGTTCTGGTGTAAGTTTTGGTAACTGTGTTTGAGATAGAAATATTTGTCTATCCTCTTGAGAAGAGGTGTTATGTGTTGTATAGACTTTGGTAATAATCAGCAAAGGTTTGTCTTATATCTTCTTCTTTATGGGTTACCCTACCGGTTTGGGGATGTTTAATTTTTAGTATTGTTACTGTGTTTTTCTGTGCTCTCAATTTTTGTGCCAGTCTGCGGGTGCCCCAGAGCCTCCCTCGTAATTTGTTTGTTTTAAGTATATGAGGGACATTTGAATTTTTTCATCCATGATTTTTTGGAGATCTGATTTAGTTTCTCTGATTTTGTCTTGTATTACCTTGTTCCCTTCTCTATAGAGTAGTTGACAAGTTTGTAGGGTTTTGGTGAGTTCCTGATGTTTCTTTTCTCTTTCCTTTTTTTTCCGGGAGATGTAAGCAATGATCTCACCTCTTATGGTGGCCTTCATGGCGTCCCATAATATAGCTTCAGAGACAGCTGATGGTGAATTTTCTTCAAGGAACTGTGGGATTCTTTTTTTGATTTGATCGGTAAATTCTCTGTCCTTTAGGAGATAGGGGTTCAGTCTCCAAAGAGTATTTTTTTTCCCATGTCCACTTTTAGCAGCAGAGGATGGTGGTCAGATATTATTTTTGGACAAATTATTATGTCGTGCACTGCGGAGAAGTGTTCACAAGAGGTGAAAAAATAATCTAGTCTAGAGTATGAATTGAATCTTCCCGAGTAGTACGTATACCCGGGGTCTGAGGAAAAAAAATTCCTCCAGATGTCGACTAGGCCAAGGTTCTCAAGTTGTATTTTGAAGAACTTTGCTGGAGTGGATTAGCGGTAGACTTTGGGATTAGATGAGTCTAAATTTGGGGTTAGTGTCATATTAAAGTCTCCTGCCATTATTAATTGCCCCTTGTGAAGGTCTATTATTTTGTTTAGGATTTGCCGTATTGGGGGTGATTTGGTCTGCGGTGGTAGATATATGTTTGCAAGGGTAACTTCTTGATTATATAGGTGGCCTTGTATTAAGATATAATGTCCTAATCTGTCAGATTGTATATTGTTTATTTTAAATTGTGTGGTTGATGGTATCAGGATTGCTACTCCTCTTTTACGTCCACTCGGGTAAGATGAAAAGTAAATGGCATAATGGCCCCCCCATTTAAGTTTCTGATGCTCAGCATCTGACAGCTGGGATTCTTGTATGAATATAACGTCTGCCTTCTGTTTATTTAAGTGTTGCATTACTCTCGATCTTTTGATGGGCTTGTTAAGGCCATTCACATTTATTGAATATATTTTCACCAGTTGGGAAGCCATTTAGATTTGCTGTTCCTTGCTTTGTTTTCAGCTATTTTAAGTATGCTATTGATTTCTTGCATTTTTTTCATAAGTTTTGGCCACTCAGATATTTTTCTTTGTTTTTCTTTCAGGTCAGCCCGGACCAGGTTCACCCGGATCGCTCTCCCCCGGCCACATGAAGGGGTCTGTCAAACATGATCAGGTTTCCCCGTGGACATCCAGTAAGTCTCACCAACATAGTATTCTGAAGTTTCTGCAATAAAGCAATATTTTGAAATTTTGTATCCTGTCTCCTATGTCTCATTCCAGTTTTAGAGTATATACTAAAGTTAACTTTAACATAAACTACAGCTATGTAGCTGAGTAGGAGAAAAAAAACTGGCCAATTAACTTTAACATTAGAACTACTAAAACATCTTAACTTACTGTAACTTTTCTGTATTTCCATTGTTGGGGTGGGAATAAGTTCCACCCTTCCGTTATCTCAAGCCGGTTCCACGAGGGAATCAGCGTTGATCGAGGAACTCTTTAGTAAGAGAACCCTCCAGGGATGCCTATCTGCTCCCTTAAGGTTCACTGGAATGGGCAGCAAGGGCTTCCAAAATTCCCTATGTAAACAGGTTCGCTCTCCACTCCAAAATTAGAGAGGAGCGAGGGAGCCCTGAAACCGATCCCTCGTTCCCCCAGGGCCTCCCCCGAGCTTTAAGGCCAGACCCTCCATACCCTTCTCCCCCCCCACAACCCATCCCTCCATTGTTTTGAGGATTATCTTCTTAAGAAACCCGGCTGATGGGGGTGGAGGGCCCCAACAAAAAAAAAGGGGGGGGAGTTTACCATCACACTCTCTCCTCTCCTCCTTCTCACTCTGTCTCTCCCTTCCCTCTCCCCAAGTTGGGGGAGGTAGATAGGGCATCTATTCATAACTTCCGCCTATCCCAACTGCCTTAAACATCGGGTCGGGGCTGGGGTGAATGATTTCGCTAACGATGACTCTGTCAGAACTTTAAAATGAGCTCCATTCTAATCTATGGGAGGGCCCTATGTTAAACCTTGCCCAGGTAGAAAGACCATGGTTGGTTGATCCTGGGGGTGGGGAAAGTTATTTATATGCAAAAGGAAGAAGGGAAAAAAAAAAGGGGGGGGAATTCCCCTAGCTCCTGCTATCCAAACATACAAAGAGCTTAACAAGTACACTAAAATCCATGTACACAAGCGTAGAGAACCGGGCAATTAAAGTTTATGTAAGTACTGTCCAGTCTGCAATGTTTTTTCATGTCTCAGGACCCTTGTTTCTTCTGTTTTTCACCTGGGGGGCGGTTCTTGATGAAAAGACATGGCTTATCGAGAGGAGGGGAAAGCCTCAGGGAGTCTCCCCATGGCCCAAGCCTGGAAGTCTCCCAAGGCCCAGGGAGGAAGAGAAAGGATGGGACACCACCCCGGGGGGTCACCCCAGCCGCCTTATTAGTACGGGACCTGTTACCCCCCCTCAGCTAGGCATAGAGCCCACCATCAAGGGGGGACTGCATTTCCCTCGTCACAGCAAGGTAGAGGGAAATCATTTTATTAGTCATCCCTTCGTTAAGGTGCTTGACTGGTGGGATGGGACCCGAGAGCAGGCATACCTCAGGAGCCCCCCCCCCATATCCCCCCTCCTCCCCAAGAAAAAGCCTAACGGGACTCACCCACCACCAGGACTTGTTACAGGTCCGCTGTTATTGTTGGGTTTCTGAGAGACCGGATCTTCAGAAGCATCTCGTCCAGATTCATGTTTGGTTGGTGTGGTTCATGTAGCGAGGATTGTCCTTGAATCAAGGTTCTGGAAGAGCTGGGTCAGTTCAGCGGGCGTTCCTTGAGTACCCCTTTTTTAAACAGCTCTTTCTTGGCTTCCGAAGCAGAAGAGTATGAGGTGGGGCCTTCAGGCAAGAACACTGTAAGTCTGGCTGGGTAGAGGGTGTGAAATTTGATCTGTTGTGATCTTAAAATGGGGAAGAGCAGAGCGTAGGCCCTTCTCTGACTTTGAATGAAGGGAGCACAGGTGTTATCGATGATGATACAGTGAATTCCATACATTATTTTCCCTTTCTGCCAAGATTTTTTAAGGAGTAGTTCCTTAGTCTGGAAACTTTGCATCCTTACCACAAACGATCTGGGTCTGGCATCTTTAGCCGATGGTTTAGGTCCCAGAGCCTTATGGGCACATTCAAAATCGAGGGGATAATCCAGGCCCAAGTCGAGAATGGATCTGAAGAATTGGTCTACGAAGGCCAAGGGGTCAGAGCCTTCTTTGCCCTCTGGCAGGCCGAAAATTCGAAGATTTTTCCTACGCCCTCTGTTCTCTGCGTCCTCCTGCCTGAGGGAGCAGTGCAACTGGGATTCCACTAATGAGAGAACTGCTGACTCCAGAGCCTTTATTGTTGTAGTGTTTTGAGATATTTGCTGATCTGCCTCATCCGCCCGGGTCTGCAGGGATCTCAAATCAGCCTTGACTTGATTAAGAGAGTCCCTCATTTCTTCTCTGAATTTGGAAATGGCCCGCAAAATATTCTGTTCTGACGGAGGGGACGGTAGGGCAGGCTGAGCTGGATGGGGTTCGTTACCCCTTCTTTTCCCTCCTTTGGTGGCCATTAAGGTGGGGGGAGGAGGAAATGAGTCAACCAGGGAGGCTGCAGGTAAACTTAAATTGACTCTTGAGTCCACTGTAGGTGGATAGCATTTCCTTCCTCTGTAGTTAAGCCTGAAAGTGGGGAGAATCTGTTTTACAGAGCAAGTTCCATAGATTGCAGCCTCAAAGCTGCCAGGGGTAGTTATTATTGTTGTTTTTATTATTTTTTTTTTAATAGTTATATGTATATATATATACCCTTTTTTCCTTGTCACCTTTATTCTTCTTCCTCATTTGCTCCCCCTCCTTCACCCCTCTTTTATCCCTTCTCCCTCCTCTTTATCCTTCTTGGGTTTATTTGCAGTTTATTGTGTGTTGTTCCTTTATTTTTTCCCTTTATATTTATATTTCTCTAGTTGTGCAGAGCCTTTGAGCTGGTAAGGATTACCAGAGAATGCCTGGAAGGGTAACGTTTGCGCTCCTGAGCTGATCCTAAACTGATCCGGGTGGATTGCGCTCTTTTGAACTCTGTGAATGGGTTACCTCTGTTTTGGTGCACCACCCTCGTGAGGAGGCCGCTTGAGAAGCCCTGTACCAGCGCTGGATTTCTGCCACGGAAGAACAGTTAGTGATCGCGAGGTTCGACCTTGCTGGGGGGCTCCTGGTTTTTCGAGCGCTACCGGCACTGCTGGAGGAGTCGGGAGACCAAGGAAGCTAGAATGCACAACAGCCAGGTGTGAAGGCGGATGAAGAAGGAGAGGGGCTAGTCGAATATTGCTGTTTGGGGCCTCCGAGAGTAAGTGGCAGGAGATCGCAGCTGTTGGGGCCTAAAGTAGTTGCCCTTCCTCCACGCGGCCAAGGAGAGCTACGGGGCGGCTCCGATTGTTGTTGGCGAGCCACCTGGGTTCGTGGACAGTGCAATGCAGTTTTGGGCGTTGCTTGGGTCCCTCCTCTGTTTGGAAGCACGGTCCTGTTCCTGTTGCTTGCTTTTTTAGAGGTAGGAGACCGTTTAAATATATTTGTTTAGGGAGCTACCGCGTTGTCCCTCTCACCGCGCCATTACTGGAACCGGAAGTCTGAATTTGTTACATTTTGTCGAAATACAAAATTTAAAACAATATGATTTACCATCCTTCACATATTACATATAATACTAGATTTTAACAGAATATACTTATAGTGCACCGTTTAATCCATATATCAATTAAAAAAAAAAAGTTTTATAGCAGCCATAAATTTTGTCAGCCCAAATATGATTTTCACTTTTTCCATTTTCAAGAGGAAAATACATTTGCTAGTATTAGAGAAACCCAATTTGTTATCCATCAAGGGCTTTATCCACTTACTTCTTTCTCCTGACAATAGATCACATTTAAACAACATATGCTTTCATCCTAGTTCTGTAGTTCCATACTTTCAACCCACTTAGGACAGTTAATCTAAGATTGCACAACAGACCTCTATGGACACTGTTATCACATAATTTCAGATACTTTTCCACACAGGAAATTTCTTTTATTCAATCTAATACTATCTAGTTTGTGTGCCTTTTCAAAATTTTGTTGTAGGTCAATATCCCTGATTCTTTGGACTGCTTCTCTTATATAGGCCTTGGGTTCTAATAAAGCTCTTAAAGAACATAAATCTTCCAACCCAAGTTTTTTAATTTTCTTATTAGGTATGTTAAATCAACAATATTCAGATACTTTATTATGCTTGTTCTGTACAAAATTGTCCCAGCAGATTTTTGGTAGTCTAACATCTGCCATCCTAATTACCCTTCATCCCAAATTAATAGCTCTTATTAAAATTCTTGCTTCCACAGACGACATACCAGTTTCAAGATGTATGAAGCAACTAGGACAATCTCTTGGTAGGTGCAAAATACATCTAATGAAAGAGTTTTGAATGGATCTGATATTATTATTTTTAGAGCACAAGCCCCAAATTCCACTCCCATATAAGGTTAGACTCATGGACTTAGTCTCAAAGGTGGTCCTTAATGCAGTGAAGGAGTTATTAGCAAATTTATGGCCAAACCTCCTTATAGCTTTCATAGTTTTATAAGCTCTTTCTTTTGTTTCTGTAATATGAGCCTTCCAATTATTATTTTTATTAAAAATCACTAGATATTTATATGTATTTAACACCCCAAACCTGTTTCCATTGATTATCCAGTGATCAAAGTTCTGCTGTTTACCACCAAAGATCATTATTTTAGTTTTTTCAATATTCAACTGAAGATCAAGCTCTTCTAGTTTGTTCTGATAGATGTAATACCCTTCTAAAATCTTATGGAGTCTGCGATATACTGCAATAATTTTATCATCTGCATATAATGAAATGCCAATTTTCTCATTATTTATGTTAGGTGCAACTGTTTCAACATTTCTTATGCCTAAAACTAGTGACTCAATATACAGTAAATATTAAACAAAATAGGAGCCAACAGACACCCCTGCTTCACTCCGCATTCAGTCCTGATTTCCTCAGTGAGGGCTCCATACTTAGCAAATCTTATTTGTGCAATAGTATTAGTATGAAGAGGTTTAACTATATCTAACAGTCGTGCATCCATTCCTAAATTTTCCAAAATTCCCATAGTGTATATCTATTAACAGATTCAAAAGCTGAACAGATATAAAAAAAACACACACCTAAATTCTAACTTGCATCCCTGTGATATAAATGTCCAGAATGTATTTTAGTGTCAGCATTAAATTCAGAGTACTGTTGTGTTTTGTAAATCCACACTGGAATTTGGATAGCAGGTTGTTTTCATCCAACCATGCTTATATTTTATCAAGAATAATTCTGGTATATATCTTTTGTGCTACTGGGAGCAGAGATTGGTCTATAACATGTTGGATCTTGGCACTACCCTTTCTTGAACAAGGGGACTATAATACTTTTTTTCCATGCTGGAGGAAGAATTCTGTATGTACTAATGAGAGTATATATATTGGTGCTAATATGCTTGCTCACATCTCTAGTTTATGAAGAAACACTTCTGCTGGGATATCATCTATTCCAATAGATTTGTTTCTTTTTCGTTTCTTGATTGCCCACTCTACCTCATGCATTGTAATTATAACATTTTAGTGTGATCCAATACCAGATTAGTATTTCTTTCCTCTGGAATACTTGCTTCATTGTCTTTATATATCTGCCTAAAGTGTCTTACCCACATTTCAGCATTAATTAAAGGGACACATTCATGTACAGTGGCAGACATAGTTTGAAAGCCCATGAAAAGTTCTTTTGATTGAGGTATTGGGCATACCTGTAGCTGGAAGCAGTCTTGAGATATAGATGATTGAGTCTGTATATAAATACTGCATTAGAGTCATTCTTAGAACCGCAGATGCAATGACAATCAAGCATTGCTTAGCTGCATTGAGTTAAGCAATGCTTGATCGTCACTGACATCACAAGGTTCTAAGAATGGCTCTAATGTAGTATTTATATTGCACAGATTCAGTCATCTACAGTATAGCTCTGGACTGCTTCCAGCTACAGGTATGCCCAATACCTCAATCAAAAGAACTTTTCATGTGCTTTCAAACTATGTCTGCCACTGTACATGAATGTGTCCCTTTAAGCCAGCAATATTGTAGCTCACATCCCTCTCATTGCACCCAAATGCAACCAAGGTCCAAAAGTTGCAAATCTTTATCTCTTAAGGCAGTTTGTAATTTTCCCCACATAGAATTTTTATAATAATTCTTTTTAAGTATTAGTAGTTTCCTATATTCCGATTTCAAATTTTTAAGGCCAGAAGCACAGGTGGGTTAGTATTTTTTTTAGATAACCTCCCTATCCTATTAATCTCTTTCTTTAATCTTATACAATCCAAGTCATACCAGTGGGGTTTAATTCCAATGTCAGTTTTGGATTTACCTCTAGGTATTTTGGAGAGCACATATTCTAGATTTTCCATAAAGTTTATATTGAAAAATATCTGTCAGATTTGAAACAATTCCCTCTCTTACCTTATCCAATAGTACCTGAAAATCCTCACAATTTAAAAGTACATCTAATTTCTCATGGGTATATGGGTTCCACTTACTTTTTTTCACATAATATATACACATATTATTTGCTTCATCTTTAGCTTGCCAGTTCTTAGGTCTCAATGCGATATCTGGGCAATAGCAATCTCTACTGGAAAGTGATCACTCTCCCAAACTTTATGTACTTTCAAATAGTTGACATTGTGAAAGGCAGTGACTTCAACAGCACAGAGGTCTAGAACACTACCTCCTGAGAGATGAGGGAAAGTTATCTCACCTAGCCAATCTTTGCATACACAGCCATTCAATATTCTTAACTCATTGTTACTCATAAAATTTATCAAATTCGTGCCTCTGACATTCAATATTTTGTCCCTTGATTGTCTTATTGGAATACTAAGAACATCAATAATACACCATTTGTTTGTTTTATCCTCAATTTCTTCACCTACTCTGGCATTAAAGTCACCTGCTACAACTATAACTAGACTGGTAAAATCAAATTCTAAAGTTTCTATAATTTTACTGATTTCATTTAGTATATCCTGGAAATCTGTTATTGCAATAGAAGGAGATATATGTATGTATATGTGTGTGTGTGTATATATATATATATATTATAGTGGCACAGTCGCGCCACTATATTTAGGGTTGAGATGTCACTTCTATGTTAAAGTCAACACTTTGCATGTTAATAACTTTGGACCTGTTCAACAGATTTGCCTAAAATGTGGCATGCATGGTGGGACATGGTAGATCTCTTGATCTGCCAAATTTCATTTCGGTCTGACTTACATACAGTCTTTGCGCACCAAAATGCTGAAAAATGCAAAATTATCCATTTTTGGAGGCAGCTTTTTGGATTTTGTACAGTATGTGGCCCTGCAAAGCTGTCGTATGGCATGCCAATCTGCAACTTGGCTCATTTGAAAGAGCTTTGGTGGCCGAACATACTGCTTTTCATTTGGTGAAAAAATATTAAGGCATTCAAAAGTTATGCCACTTTTAAGTTCCCATTATAAGCCAATGGGAAAACTTATATGTATGTTTTGTGAACAAAGAATGGGGTTCTGGCCATCTGGTCCCACCTGGCGGTCAAAGAATTTGCAGCCTCGTGGTTCAAGAATCTTTGTCCCAGAGAATTCTTTGATTGCGAGGTCCACCATCTTGTTTTTAGATTTCTGATCACAAAAACACAAATATCTCAGCTCAGGGATCACTCCTGAAGTAAAACTTGGATGGGTTTTACTCAGGTGATTCCAATGTATCGAGCCATGCCTTTGATTTCATCCAAAATGGTCAAAACAATAGAGTTATGAGGTTTTAAAATCTTTGATTGTGACTCACTAACGATCTTTGATTGCGAGCCTGCAAATTCTTTGATCGCCAGATTCTTTGATCACGACCGTGCATCGCGAGTGAGGGACGAGATGGCCGAATTAAAAAATCAATTTTCTCAGCCCAAGGGTGCCCTAGGAAGTCAAAACAGGGTGGGTTTTGCTCAGGGAACTTCGTTCTGTCGAACCATGGTGGTGGTTTACTGCAATTCCTTGTAGTTTTTGAATTATAGCATTTTTAATTATTTGATCATGAGCTTGCAAATTCTTTGATCATGAGCCTGCAAATTCTTTTATCATGAGATTCTTTGATCATGATCAAGCATCGCAAGTGAGGGATGAGATGGGCGAATTAAACAATCAATTTTCTCAGCAAAGGGGTGCCCTAGGAAGTCAAATGAGGGTGGGTTTTGCTCAGGGAGCTTCATTCTGTTGAACCATGGTGGTGATTTACTGCAGTTCCTTCAAATATTTGATTTACAGCATCCACATTAGTTTCTCATATCGCAGTTGGGGGTTTCAGCAGGAAGATTTGTGCAACACATCATAGGATTTGAATGGGATCCCCAAACTGTTACCGATCCCACACACCAGACTGAACACACTTATTTGAATGAAGCGGTGCCACTACTTGAGGGGAGAGGCAACACAAAGAAGTTACAACAGGGCATGCATATCTGTAATAACCCTTACTCCAGGAATTACTGGTGAAACAGCACTAACAGGCAATGAGAGCTGCAATGTGATGGCAAAGTAAACTCCTCCCTCAAACTTCATCGATTCTGATTAATTTGCTGTTGGAACTCCTGTAGTGGCATTGAGAAATGTAATGTACTCTATCATGTAAATGTATTAAGAAAGATGCCATTTTTGTCTTGGAGGGCCGGGAGGCATTCAGCAGGACTCACGCTTGTCAATTGAACAGCCGACCTGCCAAAAAATAAATAAATAAACCCATGTTGCCAGTTAGTGCAGAAGCTTTGCTGCAGAATACCTATTTCTGTCACACTGTTCAGGCTTTAAAAAATGCTTTTATTCAAAAAATATGCTTCTGTGTGCAATGCGACTGCAATCCTTTTATATTCATACCATGATCATAAATTCAGTTTATGTTTGCAATCCTTTTACATTCATGCCCTGAATGTAACAGTTTGTCAATAATACCTCAAGTGATGAACCATGCTCTACAAGGGACTAACATTATCCTGCTCTTACAGCATTATGGTGCACACAGAAACAGAATTACAAGCTGCTTTCTCTCATAAATTCTGTTTCTGTCTGCAGTGTCATTGCAAGTGGTTTGCATTCATACCTTGATCATTAATAGTGTTTCTGTTTGCAGTGCCATTGCAATCACTTTATGTTCATGCCCTGAAAACAACATTTTGCGAATACTACATCAAGTAGTAAAGCATGCTGTATAAGGGCTAACACTCTCCTGTTGTTATAACCTGATAGTGCACACAGAAACTGAATTGATGGAGCACAGCAATATTTATGCTGCTGTTGTGTGCACTGTTGCTGCACACACAAACGGAATTTATGAATGGAAGAAATGTTTTTGCTTTCCATCCTGGCAGTAAGTTATTCAAAGGAGCCCTTGTACACCATTATTTGTAGAGGCTTTCTTTCTGCTGTTCGGCAGCTCAGCTGTTCATTTGACAGTCGCAATTTGGTCTGAATAAGCCTCATCCCTCCAAAACCGGCGAGTTTGTGAATCGATCAATGGACATGAGCAAGCTTATTAGATTTCTCCATACAGCCTTTGCAGTCACAGCACTAAGGTAATTATATTAATAATATCCTGCTGGTCTAAATTACTTTAGAAATATTAATCCACACTGCAATCAGCAATTATTAAGTCCACCAAGTTAATTATTAATGCGGTGTAAGCCCCTCTGTCGCTTTCTGTTCTGAAAGGCTTACTACAATATACCTATATATTAAGAAAGAGTTTAGATGCAATAAATAGTTAGTTACTTTCTGAGTTTCTGATGTATTGCGCGCTTTCATAAATGGGTAAGGCCTGCTAAAGACAAGTGCCTGCTTTCATGGGCAACACAGCAGGCCTGGACGATTAAGTAACTTTTTCAGTCAGACAGTGTACAATGCCAGATTGTGAGAATCAAATTCATGTCTGGTCTGCTGTATCTACCAATCTTGTTTGCAGTTCCTTACTTAATATATTTAGAATAAATAATAATAATGATGATCACAAGAACACTTACATGCAGTGTAGAAAATGCAAGAAAAGAAAAATCACTTACAAAACTCGTTTCATCACCCACATTAATCTCTTGCACTTTCTGCATTGTCACCATCATAGTGTGCATTTATAAATCTGTCTTGGATAATAGTGTGCAAGATTCTGCCAACAGGGGCGTTACATTATGTAATACAGGTAGTTATATTAGAAAGTTTTGTAAAGCAAGCCGTCTTGGTTGCCGCAGTTGCTTGGCAAGAATACATACTGTGGTATGTTCAACTGTGACATGTCTGGCAGGTATACTTTTCATTTGTTTATGTATTTATATATGACCTAACAGTGAACTGATGCTTACTATGCCATTTTCATTTGTTGGGAGGTCCTGGGCTGATTCAAGTAGAACCCCCCCCCCCACACACACACACAAACACACACACACACAGACATACAACATTTTAGTAGAAGACTATGGAATGTTCAGTGTGACAGTAAATTAAGCTGCTTGCAGTGAACACAGCATGAAAGTGATTTGTTCTGTGCCTTAGCAAGGTGTTGCTTTGCTGAAAGTCATTTAGAGGAATTTTCTGAAGTTCTGTCTGCCTGTTTCAACAGGACGTAGACACTACAGTTTGTAAAATTTTCAATTTGGCACCTATGCCTTAAGGTGCCTCTTTACAGCCACAGCTCTTTGCACTCAAGAAGACAGACCTCAGTCCTTACAATTTTATAATCAACATTAATGCTATCAGTATCACATTACAGACCAATTCTTTTATCAGACATTTTCACTGGACATTAAACTTACTTCACAGTGATCACTGTGGTTAACGTCCTGTGATTCTTCCATTGCTATGCAAGAATTATTACAAACAGTTTGCATTCCCTCATTAATTTGTTACCCTTTATAAACAGGATGTATGCTATACAATGATTATATTATTACAAGTTCATACAGTATAACAAAAGTATAGCAAGACATGTTTTGTATAATGCCAACCAGCTCATAACTAACAATGGTTTACCACTACAAAACAAAATGCAAACTTTTCTTTGACGACACACTGAGAAACATTTTAAAACTTAACCGGATGTATGAATTTTACAGTCCATGCATCCTTTACATTATCTGCAAAAATATATGTCCAACATTTTATTTTGAGCTAGACGATTCTGCCGTAATGCCCCTCTGTTGTACTACACTGATAGCATAAAACAGCCATTCAATGTGCGGATGATGTGATATTCAAACAAAGTAATACAGCTTTACTACTGACAAACAAATCCTTACTCCCCAAACAAACTTGTTAGTAAACCTGCATTTGACCCGAGCAAGGACTGTATCACGGCATGCTGCTACTTAATAAAGGTCATGTGCAAACACTTAATAATATGCTCCTTATGACAGTTTTGCTGGTTGCATTCTCACCTTTTTCTAAGACTTCTACAACAATTCAGTTCGCCGGAGAATGATGTTCATGATTACTTTGCTGTTGCAACTACGCTAGCTACATCGACAAAGCCAGTACAGTCATTCATGTACATGTATTAACAAAATATATATTTTTTGGGCAGAGGGAAGGGGCCATAGTCAGCACAATTCACTGTTGTCATTGGAACAGCTGATGTGGCAAGCCCAAAAAGAGTGTTGCCATATAATGATGCAGAAAGGCTTCTTCAAAATAACTGTTACTGTGAAACTAGTCAAGCATAAAATAAGCCACTGTTTCCATTCATAAATTCTGTTCCTGTGCATACTGTCATTTCATTCTCTATACATTCATTATTTGAACTCAAGATTTTGTGATTAACAGGTAAAATACTGAGACATTCTGGACAGGAGGCTGAAACTATCCTGCTGTTTTTACATGATAGTACATACAGAAACAGAGTTTATAAACGAATGCAATGTTTTTGTTTCTCACTCTGACAACAAGTTTTTCAAGCAAAACTTTTTAGTTCAACAACTCATGTTGTTTACTTGTTATTTTCCCACAGTTCCACTCTTGTATTTGTAGCAACAACATACCCTGAATATCCCTTATTCCCTAAAAAATAACAACGTTGTTAATCAGTCAACTTCTCTGAACAAACTCTTCAGCTTCAGTCAGGCAACTAGTACAATTGACTCTATTATGAGCTCATTTTAAGCCCCTCTGTGGTTCCTCCTTCTGAAAGCCTTGCTTAAAATAAATATATATATATATATATATATTAGATAACCCACTCTAGGGTGTGGTCATGCTCTTGTATATGCACTCCTTGGTGTGCATTGATATGCATGAGGCTGAAGGCTGAGTGCATCAACCACCCAAGGCGCATGTGTATCAGAGCACGATCGCACACCCTAGAGTGGGTTATCTATCTTATAAAATGGTAAAATTGTTTTGAAGGGGAGTAAAAGTGTAGGTGTGCAGTCATGCTCTGATATACACATGCCTTGAGTGGTTGATGCACTCGGTTTGTGGTCTCGTGCGTAACAAGTTCCGTACATTGGTGGGAATGCGAGTCCCAAAGGGTCTGCGCTCCCATCAACTTGTGCAAGTTCTTAGTTTTTTATTCTTTCTCAAAAAGTAAGGAAATTCTATGCAAAAAAAAAACTTCATTAATGCATCATTTAGGGTTAAAACACAAAAAGTAAGGAAATGAAAATCTTGTTGCTCTCTCCCCTGATCTGTTTCATTTGACAGGTGTAGTCATTGGGGCTTGTGGGGTGCCGGAGCCGGCTACATGTAAATGTCACCCTATTCTTATTTACTGTGGTTTGTGAATGTAATTTCAGATGGGATGGGGTGACATTTAGGCCTCACAACCCCAATGACACACCCCGTCAGCTGTCAATCTTGGAATGATGGGTGGGTCCAGGGGGGAGGGGTAACCCTAAAATGTTTTCATTTCCTGACTTTGTGTTTTAACCCTAAATGATGCATTAGCAAATTTTTTTGCATAGAATATATATAGTATATATATATATATATATATATATATATATATATATAAACAATTACAAATTTATCATAAGACAATGCTAAATACATGTAATATCAATTACTCAAACATGCTTATGCACAGTACAGATTCAGCTAATCCACTCCTAGCTCTACCAAAAGTGCATGTTTTTTGTGCAGGTATAGTCCATGCCCTATATTCATCTATAATGTCTATATCCCTAGCTCTCCACCATGTCTCTTGCAATAATAAAATAGGGTATTGTGCCACCCATTTCAACCATTTTTTTATCTCCAAGCTTTGTGTAAAGACTGGATATATTCTAACTAAGCATTCTAATAACATTACTTACATCTGCTTTCGCTCTCAGTCTGTCACTATCAGATAAGCTGATAGTACTATTAGATCTGTCTTCTAGACTTGCTGAAAGATCACCAGTTACAGTAGAGGTTTCTGATGATTCTTCAAATTCCAACACCTTACTGCTGTTTATTCATATACCAAATTGTTTTCTTCTCCTTATGTACCTTTCCTCTTTCTCCCGAATGCTGTGCTCAATTTCTATAAGTTTTAAATATGCTGTGATACATGGTTGTTTCGCCATTCATTCCTCCTTCTCCCCATCCTTTATTTTAGTTAGCCCTTTATTTGTTTACATGGCTATCGGCTATTTCTCCTGTCATCATATTCTTCACAGTAACATTTAGGGAAATACCAGTATCATAAAAACTGTCCTTTTTGTTGGAGAGCATTCAAAACCAGATTCAGATCCCATGGAAGGACAGGGGATTGAAACAAAGGTTGTCTTCTGTTGATCACTCATAAAAATTGTATAACCTCCCAGTTAGTCACTAGAGACGAGCCCATGGAGGCTCTAAGTGCTGATACCTGGCCTACCAAGGTGCTCAGTGACAAACCTTTGTCTACTCACACCTGCAAAATATCCCAAATTTACAGAATCGTGGCTTTTGATGGGTGGATATTTTTCTCTCTGACCCAAGCCGAAACAATGATCCATACATGAGCATAAGCTGCAGATGTGGAGTTCTTCCTGGTGACCATTGGGGTATCAACTACCTTTATGGAAAAACCCTGTTTCAGGAGTCTCCTCCTTTCAGGAGCCAGGTTGTGAGCTGCATCACCTCTGCATTTGAATGCAGAATAGGGCCTTGGAAGATAAGGTCTGCCCGGACTATGGGTCGAAATGGTGTGTGTCGAGCTAGATTCTCTAGGTCTTAGAACCACAGCATTCTTAGCCAGTCTGGAGCTATCAGAACAAAGTTTCTTTTTGAGTCTTATTTTGCGTATGACCTTGGGGAGGAGCATCAGAAGTGGGAAGGAATATATCATGCGGAAATTCCACATCTGTGACAAAGCATCCACTGCTTCTGCCTGTGGACACCGGTGTTGGCTGATGAACCTCTGCACCGGAGTATTCTGGCTAGAGGTGAACAAGTTGACCTGTGGGTGACCAAATCATTCGCACAGATGTTCTAACACCTATGGGTTCAGTATCTACTCTGCTGGGTGAACATTCTCACGGCTTAGCCAGTTGGCCTGTGTGTCCAACCTTCCCACCAAATTAACTGCTGATAAAGCTAGAAGATTCTCCTCTGCCCACAGCAGCAGGTCGGTTGCTTCTCTTAGCATCTTCCACAATCTGCATGGGGGTTGTATACAGACCCCCATCTCAGGGGGAGGGAATGGACAAGAAAATGATAGAAGGCTTCCTTAGAATGGCAGAAAAAGGGGAGATATTGTTGATGGGGGACCTGAATATGCCAGATGTTAACTGGAGCACCTTTGCTGCAGGCACATCCAAGAGCAGGGTCATTCTTGATGCCCTACAGGGGGCATGCCTCAGACAGCTAGTATTGGAACCCACTCGGGAGGGAGCAATCTTGGACTTGGTACTCTCAAATGGGGACGGAGAAAGAATCTCAGATTTAGAAGTGGGTAGCCATCTGGGAACAAGCGACCACCAAACAGTGTGGTTCACAATAAACACAGCCATACAATCAAGTCATACAAAAGCAAGAGTATTGGACTTTAGGAGGGCTGACTTTGGGAAAATGAGAGAGTGCCTCAGAAAAGCACTAGCAAACAGGCAAGAAGGAGGGGTGGAGGAACAATGGAGAGTAATCAAAACAACCATCACAGAGGCAACAAGCCTTTGTGTAAAGCAAATCAACAAAACACAATGAAGGAAAAAAATGCTATGGTTCTCAAAAGAGGTGGCAGGGAAGGTTAAGGAGAAAAGGATAGCATCCAGGAAATATAAGGAAACACAGAAGGAGGAGGACAGAGAACTTTATCAGTTAAAGCAGAAAGAGGCTGGGAAGGCAGTCAGAATAGCAAAGGCCCAAACCGAGGAAAGGATAGCCAACTCTATTAAGAAGGGGGATAAGACCTTTTATAGGTACATTAGGGAGTGAAGAAAGACCAAGGGAGGGATACTGAGGCTTAATAAAGAGGAGGGAATGTGGGTAGAGGGTGACAATGAAAAAGCAGGGATACTGAACGAATATTTCTACTCAGTATTCACAAAGGAAGAGGAGGGGAAGGTACCTAAACCAGACAAGAGAAACACTCTGAAGATGAGGGTCAATACCAGTCCATTTACAGAAGAAAGGGTTCTGAAAGAACTAATGAAATTGAAGGTGGACAAAGCAATGGGGCCTGATGGGATTCACCCAAGAATTCTAAAAGAACTAAGAGTAGAACTAATGACACTGCTGACTAGTCTCTTTAACAAATCCTGGGAGGATGGGGTGGTACCTGAGGACTGGAGGAGGGCAGATGTGATTCCTCTTCACAAAAGTGGGAGCAGGACAGAGGCAGGAAACTACAGACCAGTTAGTTTGACCCTCAGTGGTAGGTAAAAGGATGGAATCACTTCTGAAGGAAAGAATTGTTGAGTACCTAGAGGCCAGTGGGGCACAGGACCCAAGACAGCATGGATTCACCATAGGAAGGTCGTGTCAGACGAATCTAATAGATTTCTTTGACTGGGTGACCAAAGTAGTAGACCAGGGAGGGGCTGTGGACATGGCTTATCTAGATTTTAGCAAGGCATTTGATACAGTCCCACACAAAAGATTAATACACAAGTTAGCCAGCCTTGGAGTGGGTCCCAAGGTGGTAGCCTGGATAAAAAATTGGCTAGACAACAGGACGCAAAGGGTAGTAGTAAATGGAGTCCACAGTGAAGAAAGGAGGGTTACTAGTGGGGTACCACAGGGTTCAGTACTGGAACCAGTCCTTTTTAATGTCTTTATAAGTGACATTGCAGAGGAACTGGAAGGAAAAGTACGTCTCTTTGCAGATGACACAAAGATCTGCAACAGGGTTGATACACCAGATGGAGTGGAAAGGATGAGAAGGGACTTGGCAAGGTTGGAGGAATGGTCAAATGTATGGCAGCTCAGATTCAATGCAAAGAAGTGCAAGGTAATGCACCTGGGAAACAAAAACCCAGGGCAAGAGTACACAATGGGGAGTGAGATACTGACAACAGTAAAAATGGAAAGGGACCTGGGGGTAATTATATCAGATGACCTAAAGGTTGGCAATCAACGTGAGAAGGCAGTAAGGAAGGCTGGGGAGATACTGGGATGCATAGGGAGAGACATCAATAGTAGAAAACAGGAAGTTGTTATCCCTCTGTACAGACAGTTGGTGAGACCCCATCTGGAGTACTGTGTGCAGTTCTGGAGACCCCATCTCTGCAAAGACATAGACAGAGTGGAGGCTGTCCAGAGGAGGGCAACCAAAATGGTGCAGGGTCTGCACCAGAAGACATACGAAGAAAGACTAAAGGAGCTTAATATGTATACCCTTGAGGAAAGGAGGGAGAGAGGGGACATGATAGAAACTTTCAAGTACCTCAAGGGAATCAACAAAGTCCAAGAGGGTGGCATCTTTCAGAAAAAGAGATGTGCAAGAACAAGGGGCACAATTTGAAGATAGAGGGGGGACAGCTCAGAGGTAATGTGAGGAAGTATTTTTTCACAGAGAGGGCTGTGGATGCATGGAACATCCTCCCTGAGGAGGTCATGGAGTCAAGAACAGTGGGGGAATTCAAGAATGCATGGGACAGACATAAGGCAGTCCTAGTGGGGGGTAAGAGGAAGTAAGCTGTTGGTTAATTAGGATCTGCAGCTTATCTGTTAGGTAGGAAAATGGGCAGACTAGGTGGGCCAAGTGGTCTTTATATGCCATCAAATTCTATATTTCTATGTTTCTATGTTACTCTTTGAGCCTCCTAGATTGTATTGTTTATGTATGCCACCATGACTGTGCTGTCTGACCTTACTTTCATGGCTTCTGACTTTGTCAGTTTGCAAAAGTGCATGAAAGCAAGGTGTACTGCCCTTGCATCAGAGACATTGATGTATAGGTGCTGTTCCTGCACAAACCATGACCCTTGAATCAGGAGATGGTACAGGACTGCACCCTAGCCTGACAAGCTGGCACCACTTGTCAGGATCAGCTCTGGGGGGGGACTTCTAAGGGGGGCCACTTGCTTAGGTTCTCTGAGCTCACCCACCAATTCAGCAACTGTCAAAGGGGTGGGGGTAAACTGAATCATGGCCTGGCAGTCCCCTGTGGTCGGATCCCAAGCTGCCAACAACCCGGTCTGAAGGGGTCGCATGTGTAAGTGAGCCCACAGAATGAGTTCTATTGTTGCAGTTATGGGACCCAAAATCTGTAGCAGGCTGTGAGCTGAAGCAGATGACTGGCTTCTCAACCCCTGATCCTCTTGTCTCAGGGTCTCCTTCATGCCTGCCGTGAGGAAGACCCCATCTGTCCATTCTCAATACCGCTCCCAGGTGCTCCAGGCTCTGATATGGGTTGAGGGAACTTTTCTCCCAACTGACTACCCAACCATGGGACTCCAGGATCTCCAAGATCCTGGCTATTGAATCCCCTGCCAGTGGGGCAGAAGGTGCTTGAATGATCAAGTCATCTAGGTAAGGACAGACACAATATCCCTCCTGCCTCAGCTGTGCTACCAGGACTATAAGAACCATGGAGAACCCGCTGGGTGCTGTAGCCAGCCCAAAAGAACTGCCCATAATAGAAGTGTTGCCCCAGAACCGTGAACCCAAGGAATGTGGAAATATGCATCCCTCAGATCTATAGCTGTTAAACAATCCCCCGGCTAGACAACCTGAATGATTGGCCATAAGGACTCTATCTTGAAAGTCGTGTGGAAGCTAAATCTATTTAGGTGTTTAAGGATTAGAATAGGTCTGAAGTCCCCCAAATTCTTGAGAAATACAAAGTAAATGGAGTAGAATCCCTGGCCTTATTCACCAGGAGGCACTGGAACAACTGCCCCGAGCTGCCTGAAATGGCCTAAAGTTGGAGACAGTGCTCGTCTCTTCACTAGAGCCTTTGGTACAGGGGACTGCAGAAAACACCCCTTCACGGGAACAGTTGCAAACTGTACTGAGCAACCTAATACCAGTACCTCCAGGACCCAAGCATCTGACATTATTTGGGCCCATCTTGTGTAGAAATTCTGCATTCTTCCACCAAGGGAAGGGAGACACAGGTGGGCCTGTGTACCCTCATTACGATATGCCACCTCTTCATTCTGGACCTCCATTATGTTTTTGGGCAAAGGTTCCTTTGCTACTATTGCTCTTGAACCCAAAGTAAGCCACTTTATTTCTCTGGTTTCCAAAAGGGATGAACCCCCCCTTGATACTGCCTCTGTCTGCTGCCACCTTGACTTTTTGGAGCTGAGCTGGCTTTTTGCCGCTGTTTTGACACCGAAAGATGTCCCTTTTTATCTTGGACATCTTTCAAAATGTCATCCAGGCCTGATCCAAATAGTAGTTCTCCCTCAAATGCCAGATTAAACAACTTGGCCTTTGATGCCTGGTCTGTAAAACAGTGCCTCAGCCATACACCCTGCATGGCAGACACAATGTGATTGGTGAAGCGAGCAGACATCCATTACATCTCCACCACAGCATCCCCTAGAAAGGTGGAAGCCATGGATACCAGCTGCAAAATATTTGCTCCATCAGAATCCGTGAGAACAAAAGTACCCAGAGCTGTAACCCATAAGTTCAGTGCTCTGGCAACAATGAAAGCATAGGAAGCATGGAGGACTGCTCCATTTGAGGCAAAGGCTGTTCTGCACAAAGCATCCACTTGCTTATCATGTATGTCAGCTAGGGCCACAGAGCCCTCAACTTCTGCAGCACCATCCCATGATGTTAGATTTTACCCACTGGAAGCAAGACTGGTGTGCCACTTGCTAGGGGAGATTGGGTGGGTCAGTGTGGATGTACATCATATACCACTCCGGGAAAGTACAGTTACGTAAAAACTTACCATAACAGTAGATCTTTGAGGAGTGTCTCTTGCAGTAGGTAATACTTTTGGGTATCCAGCAGAGGTTGCTGTGGTGCATGGCAGCTCTTATAGCAGTTTTTCTCCAGGGACCGCCCACACGTGACATCAGCTTTCTGTTTCCTATATAAGTGTGGGCGGTACCTGGTATCCTCAGTTCCCCCACCAGGTTAAGCTCACAAAGTGAAGACCAAGGGGAAGCCGACGTACCAAAGGAGTCCCAACCCTAGTCATTGGACCAGAACTTGCTCTCTTAGAGAAGGAGGAGGATGGAGGGGGGAATCGACCTACTGCAAGAGACACTCCTCAAAGATCTATTGTTATGGTAAGTTTTCATGTAACTGTACTATCTTCTACGGAGTGGTCTCTTGCAGTAGGTAATACTTTGGGGATGAATCCCAAGTAGTTATGTCCATATGGGAGGACAATTATGATAGGATACCTTGTAGGACTGCACGGCTGAAGGCCGTCTGATGTTGTGAGGCAATATCCAGATTGTAGTGCCTTGTGAATGTATGGATCATGGACCAGGTAGCTGCACTGCAGATATCTGAAATGGAGGCTCCTTTAAAGCAAGCCACAGTGGTGACCATTGCTTTAGTGGAATGGGTTTGGACAGGTGCAGGTAAAGGCTTGTTGTACTTTTTGTAACAAAAAGAAATACACTGTGCCGACCAGGATGAATGAGTATGTGTCACAACCAGAAGGCCTTCATGACCCAGAGCAAAAGAGATGAACGGTTGAGATGTCTTTCTAATTGATTGAGTTCGATTAGTATAGTTGCATAGT
Source organism: Neoceratodus forsteri (assembly GCA_016271365.2). Classification (NCBI taxonomy): domain Eukaryota; kingdom Metazoa; phylum Chordata; order Ceratodontiformes; family Ceratodontidae; genus Neoceratodus; species Neoceratodus forsteri. Next base: position 352,776,419 of record CM057454.1, on the reverse strand, counting down.
ATACGATGGACATCTAAAGTGTGCAGTAGATGTTCACCTTGATTGGAGTAGTCAGGATAGTAGACTGGAAGCTCCAAGGACTGATTTAAAGTATGTTCGGAAACTACTTTAGGAAGGAAGGAAGGGTTAGTATGAAGGACCACTCTGTCTTTATGGAAAATCAAGTAAGGTTCCCTACACATGAGAGCACGAAGCTCGGAAATACATCGAACAGAAGTGATAGCCACCAGAAATAGGGTTTCCCATGAATGAAAATGGAGTTCTCAAGTGGCTGCTGGCTCAAAAGGCTTAAGGATCAATTTTTCTATCATAAAATTGAGATCCCACGGAGGAGTGGGTCTTCTGATAGGAGGTTTAATATGTAACATTCCTTTCAAAAATATCTTAGCTAGATGATGTTGGTACAATGGAAAGCCGAGATGGCGGCCAAGTGGACTTTAATGGGAGAATAACTTAAACTGGACTCAGATAGTGAGGCAAGGTAGTCCAGAACTTTTGTCAGTGGACAGGAGCAAGGGTCCAAAGATCAAGAGGCTGACCAGATGGAAAAGCATTTCCATTTGGAATTGTATGTTGCTCTTGTCGCAGGTTTACTGGAGGCCAAGAGTATATTGGCAACAGAAGAGGACACTTGTAATCGAGTTATAAAAGTGTCCTCAGGAGCCAAGCGTGAAGGTGTAGAGCCTTCAGGTTGGGGTGTAGAAGAGACCCGTGACACTGAGTCAAGAGGTCTGGTCTGATTGTCAAAGGGACGGTTCCTGTACTGACAGTTGTAGGGGAAACCACATCCGGCGAGGCCACAGTGGGACTATGAGAATCATTGTGGCCAGCTCCAACTGTAGTTTCAATAGTGTCTGTTGCAGGAGAGGGATGGGGGGAAGCATATAAGAAGAGATCTGTCCAGGGTTGGGACAGGGCATCTATAGATTATCCCTTTCTGTTTGAGATAATGGAAAAATACCCAGCGAAGACGGTAATTCTCTGGGAAGGCAAACCGATCTATCTGTGGGGTTCCCCACAGGTTGAAGATTTCTTGGAGCACTTGTTCGTGAAGTGTCCATTCATAAGTTGTGGACTGGTGACTCAATCGGTTGTCTAACTGGTTGCAATGTCCCGGTAGATGGACAGCTGTCAGCGTCAATTGTTGCCATTGGACTTCTTGCCAAACTGCAAGGGTCTCTCTGGATAGGGAGTGAGACTTTGTACCCCCTTGCTTGTTGAGGTAGAACACTACAGTAGTGTTGTCCGACTGGATCAGTAACGATCCTGGCTCGAAGTAGGGCCAGAATGCCTGAAGGGCCAGATGGACTGCTGTCATCTCTAAGAGACTGATATGAGACAGATGGGGAGAAGCGGGCCATTGGTCTTGGGTCTGATAAGGACCTAAGTGCGCTCCCCAGCCCAGCAGGAAAGCATCCATGGTTAGCATTTGCATGGGGGGGGGTTGACTGGAAAGGCATTCCTTGATTCAGATTGGTTCTGATTGTCTACCATGTCAGGACTGACTTCAGAGAGAGAATGACTCTGATTTTGTCTTCGAACTGTCCTGTTTTTTGGAACCATGGATTCTGGAGGGTCCACTGGACAGGTCTCATGTGGAGATGAGCAAATGCCACCACAGGGATGGAAGCAGACATGTGACCCAAAAGGTGCAGCATTTGTCTGGCTGGGACTGTCTTCTGAGTCTGTACGTGTAATGCCACAGCTATAAGCATATCCTGAGGGGCAGGCGGGAGGTAAACTCTGGCTATAACTGTAACTAGGACAGCTGCAATGTACAGTATTGGAGAGACTGCGTTGGGTTTGGACTAGACCTTGGCCAATTGACAGTGATTCCTAGACCTGCGAACAGTTTCAAGGTAGCATCTAGGGAGGTGAGCAGAGCTACTCTGGAGTCTGCTTTTACTTGTCTAGATATGGAAAGATGAAATGCCCTTCTCTTCGCAAGGCTGCTGCTACCACTGTTACAAACTTGGTGAATACTCTGGGGGCTGATGAGAGGCTGAAAGGGAGTGTTCGAAACTGGTAATTTTGACCCAGTAAGTGGAAGCATAAGAATTTGTGGTGTGCAGGGTGGATGGGAATATGAAGGTAGTCATCTGTCATGTCTAGGGTGCAAAGCTAATCGCCCTGTTTCAGAATTGGCATGATAACAGGTAGAGTGATAATGCGGAAACGTTTGTACTGAATGTAAAGATTCAGTTGTCTGAGATCCAGTATTGGTCTGAGTTCTCCCGTACATTTGGGCACCAGAAAGAAGTGGGAGTAAAATCACGTTTGATGTTCCAGAAGGGGCACTGGGACAACGGCCTGTTTGGTCAAAAGGGCCGTCAATTCCTCCTGTAGGATGGGTATATGATCTGGAGGATAATAAATCTTGCATGGAGGGCAAGGTCATGGAGTGGAGAGGAACTCCAGAGTATGACCCTTCTGGATAATCTGAAGTACCCAATTGTCGGAAGTGATTGTTTGCTAGGCCTCCAAATGGAGGGGTAAAATGATCCCCCACAGCCTCCGAGGCCTGGTCAAGGAGGCAGGGGAAAGCCCTAGTGTGTAACTGGGAGGCCGGCTGCACAACTACACCGGAAAGGCGGGAGTGGGCACCCCGGGTGGTAGACCTATTGCTTCTGTTAGACTGAGCACAACCTCTGAAGCTGCCTTTGTTATTACCTCTGTATCTGCCACCTCTTTTGGAATAAGAGGAGTGTTGAGTACGGTAGGTTGTGGCTGGAATATGATACATGCTATGGACCGTATGGAGGGTTCTGCCTGATGTCTGTAAGTCATCCAGCAGAGTTTGAGTACCTCACCCAAAGAGCTTGGACCCGTTAAAGGGGGGCATTAACTACTTTATATTGTATATCAGGTGCAAAGCCTGAAACGCAAAGCCAGGCATGGCTACGCAGTGTGATACCAGTGGCTGATAGTCGGGCTGAGGTATCTATTGCATCATATCCCAACCTAAGAAGGTGGTGGGAGATAGAATTACTAGTTGTCACTGTAGCCAATAATTTATCCCTGTCCTGTGAGGGAGGGAGTTTATTAATAAGCTCAATGGCAGAGGACCCCAGGGTATGCTGATATTTAATCATATGACCCATATAGTTCAAAATTCTGATACTCATAGCACCTGAGGAAAAGACCTTTTCCCCCAGATAGTCAATTCTTTGGGATTCCTTATCAGGAGGTAAGGAGCTCATGTGCTTGGATTTTTTGGTACGGTCATGAGCGGCAGTAATGACCACAGAATCTGCCTCAGGAATACTAGACAGAAAGGGGTGGTCCAGAGGACCCTGATACAGATGATCCACTTTGTAGGGAATAGCTGTAATAGCTGAAGGTTGGTGCCAAGCAGCCAGCATGGCATTCTGATAGGTTGGTATTAATGGGGGAACCACTAAAACAGGCTCCTCAGGTAACTCAAGGTATTCTGTCATATCCTTATGTTGTTTGTCATGTTCAGTAGTGGAGAATCCCATGAGCTTTTGAATTTGAACCTTCGTGCCACTTAAGGATGGCCCAACTGGGGGAGAGGATGCAGATCCTCATCCAGAGGAGAGATTTCAGAACAGGGGGATTCAGGATTAGGGAAATCCATATCGTGAAACTCTTCATCCTCCAGATCACCAGCGAAATCAGGTGGCAAATCTTGGTCATCTGACAAATAATACTCTATGAATGAAGGACAAGACCAAGGTGGCATGGTATCCCTGGCACCATGGAATCTTTTAGGCAGAGGAGGGGGAGTAGATCGGGGAGGATCCCCCAACTCTTCAGAGGGCTGAGAGTGCCACATGGCATGCAAGACGTGATGGACTACATTGGTGAGGTCCCTTTCCTGGGAAGGGGCAGGGCATGTTGGGAAACAAGAGGGGTGATAGAGGGAATGGGAAGGGTAGTATGAGCAGGTCTTGCCCCTGGGTAGTAAAGACCAGGGTCCCAATCTCTCTCCACCTGACCCCTATAAGAAGCCACCTAAGAAGGCAGAGGGGCAGTCAATAGGGCACAAGCAATAGGTTTCCCTTGAGAAGTGTGGGGTCTCATCAATGAGCCCACAGGGAAAAGAAAGTTGTTTTCACTCAAAATGTCAGATGCCGTTGACAGGAGAGGAGCCCCCCATCGACGGAGCAGCAGTATACTTGGCTGCATGTAAAGTGCTGGAAAGCATCGTCGATGAGAGGATATAAGCTCCCGTCGATGGAGCAGTCACTGGTTGAACTGCATTTACAGTAAATTGCTGGAAAGCACAGTTGTCGAGAGGGATGAGCCCCCATCAATGAAGAAGTTTTTAAAGGATGCCCCGTTGACGGAGGGACACCAGAAATGGTGGCTGTCGTCGGATGTTTAGGCAGGGAATGTGAGGAGAGTTTTTCCTTTTCCTTTCTCTGCTGGGAATGAGAACCAGCAGAGGGGGAGCCCTTGCTACGAGCCCCATGGTTCTCCAAGACAGACATTTTCTGCTCCATCAAAAGTTGTTGAATTTCAAGCAACTGTTGAGTTGCTTGATTAAAGTGCTGATATAAGTTGCAGGAATTGGTGTCAAGTGTGGGTCCCAGACACCTTACACAAAGTGAGTGATTGTCAAAGTGGTATATCTTCCTACCGCAACGGCAGGAACAAAATAAAGCTTTAGTTGAAGAATCAATAGACATTCATCTTAGTTCCAGATTTCTCATCAATGACTGCTACACAGAAGTTGCACTAGCTGCTGCGTGAGCTGAAGACAGAGGGAAAATGAACTGAGGATACCAGGGACCACCCACACACATTTATTTTAATTTTTTATTTATTTAGTCATTTGGAAAAGACCTTTGAGCACAAGCTCTTTTACAAAGGTTCCACGTCATAGATTGCAAAACAAAGAACAATAGGAGAAAGCAAAGGTACATTACAATGAATGATACAGCTTGGATTCAGAACTTACAGAATAACTCAAAACATAGGTACAAGTTAAAATAACAAGAAAAACACTTTATGAGGGTGGGGATTGGGGGGGGATAAGCTGCCACAAAGTGCCTTGTTAGAGGCAGTATGGCACAGTGGTTTAAGGCTCTGAGCTGCAAATCTGGAGACCTGTGCCTGAATCCCACAGCCCCCACTTGCATAGTCTGTGACCCTGAGCAAGGCACTGAACTTCCTTGTGCTCCCAGGTTGCACCAGTAAACAAACCTTCAGCTTAGTGTGTCTCACCTGATTAAATAATTAGAAAAAAAAAGTAGTTCAGAGGGACAGGGATAGCTGGTAGTGGGGTGAAGAAAGGAGGTACGAGAGAGAGAGAGAGAGGTATGTACTATGCTGGAGGTGAAGGGTGGGGGAAGAAGGGCAGTAAGGTATAGAGAGAAATGATGGGGTGAGGGGAGGCTGAATGGAGAAGACACGCTAGAGTAAATGGTGGGGTGTGAGGGGGTATGGTCAGGCAGCCTGCCTTAGTAGTGACTGTAAGGGAAACTTGTGGGACTGTGAGCTGGGGGAGGGTCAGGTGGCGGGTGCTGAAGGAGCATGATGCAAACTGATTGCTGAGGCAAGTCATGAGAAGTGACAGAGGAAGGGGGCACCTGAGGCCTGCCTAGTGCTTGCTGGAGGGCAGAGAGAGAGCAGATGTGGCTGGACTCAGGAGCAGGTGCACTTAGAGAGTGTTATTAGGTGCTGTTTGAGGTCAGTTTTGAATTGTGCCAGACAATTGGTGGCCAAGAGGTGCCCAGGGAGTTCATTCATCCACAGGGGGGCCTGGTAGGCAAATGCAAGTTTTTCAAGTGAGGTGCGATGGAAGAGCATAGCCAAGGCCCCTCTAGTCCTCCCTCTGGTGACCTGTAACGAGTTGGCCACCTTAATCAAATTGCCTACACAATATAGGAAACAGGAAGCTGATGTAATGTGTGGGCGGTCCCTGGTGAAAAACTGCTAGAAGAGCTGTCATGCACCACAGCGACCTCTGCTGGATACCCAAAACTATTACCTATTGCAAGAGACCTCTCTGTGGGAGATCTACTGTTACAGGTGAGTAACCTGTTTTTCTAGAGGTGTGGATACTATGTACAATCCACACTTCTGGCAGACTCCTAGCAGTTCCCTGGGAGAAGGGGGCAAGGCACACACCTCCTATTTAGAGAACAGAGATTGGAGAATTCAGGCCTCAAAACTAGCATCCCGGTGTGACTCAAGGTCGATGTGGTAATGGGAAATGAAAGTGTGTGCTGACTTCCAGATAGCAGCCCTGCAGATTTCCTGGATAGGGACATCCCTGGAAACAGCCACCAAGGCAGCGGTATGACGGGTGGCATGAGCCCTTAGCTCTACAGGAGGCACCCTACCCACAAACCATAGCAGAGATTGATGCAGTTAACAATCCACCTGCCAATCTTCTGCTTAGCTGCCAGTCTGCCAGGCACTGCTTCAGCATAGGTGACAACGAGCTATGGAACTTCTCCCTGAACTCCAGCCATGCGATCTTTGTAATAGGCAACGCTGGCCACAGATCCAAAGTATGGAGCCTGTGCTCGGCCTCCGAGGTGCAGCTAGTGAAATATATTGGGAGATTGATCCCCTCATTAAGCTGAAACTCAGACACAAACTTCAGGAGGAACTTCGAGTTGGGGCAAAGGACAACTTTGTCCCTGTGGAAGACCAGGTAAGGAGACTCCATGAATAGCACCTGGAGCTCACTGATCCTTCTGGCTAACATGAGAGCCACCAGGAAGGTGATCTTTGATGACAGGTGAGACATGTCACAGCTGTGCATCAGTTCAAATGGCTTGTCCATGAGCTTCGCCAACACTAGCAACAAGTCCCAAGGTGGTGGTGGTGGTTCAGGCACCAGAGGTGAAATGTGGTCAAAGCCTCTAAAAAAATACCAGACCACCTTGTGCCACTGACGACATACTAGCCCATGCCCGGTATGCAGAGATGGCTCCCAGGTGCACTTTAAGGGTCGTTGACTGAAAGCCCAACAGACAGGGACCAAAGGTAGTCGAGAATGCTAGCCACCAGGCAAAATAAGGAATCAAGCGCCTTGCCCTGGCACCAAATGGAGAACCTCTTCCATGAGAAGGTATAGCATTTTCAGGATGGCTCCTTCCAAGAAGCCTTAACCACAGTAAGGACATCTTCATAGATACCCAAAGCCTGGAACCCTAGTCACTCAGGAACCAGGCTGTCTGGTGCAGGGATTGAAGGTCCAGATCAAATACCTTCCTGATTGCAAGGGAGCAGGTCCAGGTGGAGAGGAAAATGCCACGGGAGCCTGCAACTGAGGCTGAGAAGATTTGGATACCAGAATTGGCGTGGCCAGTTCAGAGCCACCAGGATCATCCATGCCTTGTCCCTCCTGGCTTTGATCAGCACTTTGTGGATCAGAGGAAATGGAGGGAAGGCATACAGGAAGCTCCGGGGTCCAGGGCCTTGAGAAGGCACCCCCCTGCAGCATTGCTTGCTGAGTGGGGGTGGGCATGATACAATCTCAACTTGGCATTCTCCCTGGAGGTGAACAGATCCACCAGAGGAGTGCCGCACCAGGAGAACAGGCTGTGTACTACCTCTGGATGGAGAGACCAATCATGAGACACCTCGTCCACACGGCTGAGAGTATCCGCCAGTTGGTTGGAGATGCCAGATATATGGATGGCCAGATCACCAGTGTCCAGGCTGAGCATGAAGGTCCAGATGCAGAAAGCTTCCCTGCAGAGAGGAAGGGAGTGTGTCCCACCCTGTTTGTTGAGGTAGTACATGGTCATGGTGGTGTCTGTCTGGACCTGAATGACCTGACCCCGAAGGTGTGGAACAAAGGTCACCAGTGCCTACCAAACTGCCCAAAGTGCCAGCAGGTTGATATGACATCTGTGGATTCTGTGCTCCCCCAGACAGGCACCCCAGCCCATCAGGGAGGCATCAGTCATGATGGCGACTGTCGGCTCCGGGTGTACAAATGGGATTCCTTCCTGCAGATGTTCCAGGATGAATTACCACTGGAGGGCATCCCACATCAGCTAGGTCACAGTGACCAGCTGGTCGATGTGGCCTTGGCACTGAGACCACTGACTGACGAGCTCCCATTGCAGAAAACGCATTCTCCACCAGGCTTAACGGACCACGCTGGTGCATGCCTCCATGTATCCCTGGAGGTGCAGGAAATCCCGAGCATGGCGCAACTGCCCGACCAGAAATGATTGGGCAAGGAAGGAGAGAGCCTCTGCCCAGTCCGCTGGAAACTGAGCCCTGGCTCTCCAAGAGTTGAGCTCCACCCCAATGAATTGTATCACCTGCAAAGGTACGAGCTCCAACTTGGCCTCATTCACCAGGAGGCCAAGTGAATAGCAGGTCTGGAGGGCCAGATCCCTGAACTGCTCCACCTTCACCCTGGAGGGACCCGCTATAAGCCAGTCATTCAGGTAGGGATACACCCAGACCCCTCAGTGCCTCACGTACGCTGCCACCACCGCGATGCACCTGGTGAAGACCCTGGGAGCCAAAGAGAGGCTGAAGGGCATGCCCTGGAACTCATAGAGAATCCCCTCTGCACTGAATTGCAAGGACTGGCAGTGGGATGGATGGATGGGAACGTGGAAGAACGCATCCCAAAGATCCAGGGAGCAGAACCACATGTTCTACTCCAGAGATGGACTGATCTGAGACAGAGCAACCATCCTGAAGTTGCACGACTGAAGGAATTTGTTCAGGTCAAGCAGATCTAAGATGGGGTGTCATGTCTCCATCCGCTTTGGGACCAGGAAGTACCTGGAGACAAAACCTGGGCTTACTGGAGAGTTCAGAACTTGAGCAATGTCTTATCGAAGGGTTGACAGCATGTCAGCAGACACCATATCCTCCCATGGGGCATGGGCTCAGCAAGGCAGGTAAGCCTCCAACTCTAGAGGCAGGCCCTTACTGACCACCTCAAGGACCCACCTGTCTGTGGTGAAAGTGGACCAGGTGCAAAGGAAGTGGTGGAGTTGGCCTCCTATGGGAGGACCCAAGGGAGGCAGGGCAGGCATGGGAGAGGCACCCCACACATCCTGTCACTGGGCAGGCTTGGAGACAGAGGATGGACCAGCTCAGGAAGCAGTGGGACCTTGACCACCTGGTTTTCGGATGACCAAAGTGACCGACTTTGTTCAGGGATGCTAAGTCTGGGCATGCTGTACAGCTGGGGGCTGGGACGGCTTGGCCACAGCCACAGAGAGGGTCCAAAAGGGCTTCTTCCTTTGAAGCTTGGAGCCCTTGAGATCCTTATTGGTGGAGGTGACAAGAGTCCAGGGTGGCTTTGGAATTCTTCTCGATGCGAGTAAGGTGTTCTTCCACCCCCAGCCCGAACAGGTCAGTGCACAGGAAGGGGACATTCACCTACTTGTGCTGGGTATCTGCCGTAAAGGAAGAGATCTGCAGCCAAGCCATGCGATGCATGGCTGCCTTGGCAGCCACAGACCAGGCATAGGAGTCGCTGATGTCCACAGTTGTCTGAAGCTGCCGTTTAGCCACTGCTCAGCCCTAGTCCTGAACATGCTTGACCATGGTCTGTAAGTTAGCCGGGAGCCAGGGGAGCACCTCATTGAGAGTGCCAAGCAGAGCATGAGCGAAGTGGTCCATCAAAAGGGCCAAACTCACCTGTCTTCTTGGCCATGTGATCCAACTTTTTGGATTCCTTGTCAAGAGGTTTGTTGATGTCCTCGACATTGTCAGTACGCCGAAAGACTGAGTCGGCCACCAGACCCTCAGCTGAGGGATGCTCAGTGAAACCTGACAGGGAACCCATAGGGATGGCATACTTGTGGGCCATACAGGCCAGTGGTGCAGACCAAGAGGTAGGGTGCTACCAAAGCTCCAGAGCAGGGTCCCTCAGCAACCGGGAAGGCTACCCAGGGGGTGTCTCCCCGATCGAGAATTTCGGTCAAGGGATACTTGGCCCATTTCTGGATGGGCTCCATTTGGATCCTGGTGGCCTCTGAAATCAAATGGAGCAATCACCTGAAAGAGGTGGGACCATGCTTCATGGACAAATCCTCCCCTGACTCGGAGTCCAACAGATGAGAATATAGGAAGAAGTCCTCAGACTCTGAGGATTCATCAAAAAGTGGTCCACCACCACAGTCCCTGCTGACCTTATGAGGTTTATCATGAGTCACAGTGACCAACAGCTGACAAGTAAGCCAGGGAGCGGTACAGGCATCCTTAAGAAGGGGACCATACTTTGGCTGCTTAGGTGGTGGCTCCACCTGGATGGGCAGAGAGGTCAGATTAGGCTGAGCCGGAACCAGCCAAGTCAGAGTAGGTGGAGGCCTTTGTGGCGGGAGCCACATAAGAGCCGGGGTGGGGGCCAAAATCGGCTTAATCCCCATAAAACATGAGCTGATGCCACACGAGTTCTTTGTAGCACCAGTGCATCTTGCGTTGGAGCCTCTCCTCGTTGGAGGAAGAAGAACAGTGGTGGTGCCACTTGCCCGAATACTGACAGCAGGATGCCAATGTCAGCATGGGCTGCTTGACTCTGGACTTCGGAATTGCGACCTCGACCACTGTGGAAGCAGATGGCGAGAATCGGAGGGAACTGGCGAAAGCTGAGGATCCTCCTGGGTAATGGGATCCCGAGGGTTAGTGCTGGTCTGACCCACCCTGAGAAGTGACAGGTAGGACTGGAGTCCTAGAAAGTAAGGTATCCACCTTTTCCTGTGACAGTGCGTCAACAAGCTCGAGAAATATTTTGACAGGTTGGTTGATGGGCATTCTGACTGACTGGCCTGATGGTGAGACCACAGAGCCAGGGACCTGGACTGAAGGATTGACTGTAGTCGAAACAGCCACAGAAGCATGGGAATCTGAGGTCCGAAAGCGCTCGCAATCCCACAATCAACAAGATGTCTTTTTTGAAGATTTGGAGGGTTTTGTACCCTTAGAGGTGCCCTGCCCAAGGATGGGAAGGGTTTAGCACAAATCCTGAAATGCCCTGTGAAATTGGCACCAAAGGAAAGTGGCATAAAGGCAGAGACCTAGGACGCATGCTCCATGGCCTGAACAACCTACTCTTCAATTAATCAATCAATCAACATCTTTATTTATCCAGACGGGCACCATTGAGCAAGGCTCATTTGCAAGGTGGACCTGGTCATGAAACAAGGAAGAAAAAGTATATATAGTGTATACAGCACAGTACAAGGTTGAAATAAAAAAAAAAAAAACAAAACTATTTTACAATTGAAGAAGTCAGCAGATGTACAATCAATCATAGGCATACAGGGGTTTTAAGCAGAGATCTTTTGAGTGAGGCAGCTGGCAACTACACATATAGGGGAAAGAGGCCATGTATGGGGTGGCAGGTTAGAGAAGTAAAGAACAGGAGGGATATATTACCGACGACTGGGGGAAAAATTGGGCTAAATCCACAGAAAGTGCCTATGGCTGTCATGTACTTGTTTATTATGATAATGACGGAAGAGGGGTAGATAATTGGGACATTATTATGGATGGGGGAAGCCTCAAGTTGTTCTGTAGACCCCATAGCTGCTGAGACCACCTGACAGGCATCTTTTGACATAATGGGAGAGTCCCATTTATCTGGGCACTCTAAAAGTAACCGAGTGTGCCAGTCTTCCAGAGTTCTGGGATGCAAGGTGTGACAAAGACCACATACCTGGGGATCATGATCGTGGCCTAGGCAGTACATGCACAAGGTATCCGGGTCCGTCCGGGACATCTTCTTCCCGCACTTGCATTTTTTGAAACCAGGTGCCGACTTCAAGTCGTCCATGATGAGGAATTCAAACTAGTTCAAATTTCGCTTGAAGACGAGAATCGTTTTGTAAATCCAAAAGCAAAGACCTACTCAGTGCAGAGAGCGGTAAAGCAGGAACCTTCTTCTTCCAGCGGAAATGAAGATCTGACGTCACGGGGCGGTGTCGAGGAGTTATCACCCAGGTGGGAGGAGCCAGCTTGAAGACATTGCGACAAGAATTAAAGGGGAAAGGAACACTGACAGAAATGTGGATCGTACATCATATCCATGACCCAAGGAGGAGATTTTCTCTGGTCCATGACTGCCCATTCCTGTGCCATAATCTGATCATAGTGTATAAAGTTTGAAAAACACTTTGGAGTGGAGGAGGATACGGACAGGATTTGATTCACATCTAAGGCCTCCATGGTTTGCACCTCCTTCAACTGCAATGTCCTACAAGCCTCTCTTATAAGATAAGACAGAGACTGTATCAAACAGGGGTGAAATAGGAATCCTTTTCTTAGGCTCCGTCCACTCCTCTTGCTCCTCTTCTTCAGAGGGGTCATCCTCCCTCATCAAGTAGCACTTTCAGGTCAGAATTTTCACCCAGGTCCCCAGTATCATCCTCCTGACCCTCTGTATGGTCAAGGTCTTCCTGCAGTTCTAAGTTAGCAGACTTGTCCTGCTGTTGCACACCTGGATGTGCCTGTGTAGACTTCCCCAACCTGAAGGGCGCAGCTTGGGTTCAGAAGGGATGCCCTGTGGAATTTCAGGGCTCAAAAACTCATTTAAGAGCAACAGCAAAGATTTATGCAATTCTGCTTTGCCACTGCCAGTCAGTACACCAGGTGCACCCCCACAGCTCTGGGTTCCAGCGGGAGGGAACCGTGATAGACATATTAGCTTGAGTAACACCATGGGGGCAATAGAAGCCTAGTGGAGAGGGCCGCATTACCCTTTTGCAGGTATTACATTTTTTAAAACCACAGGTCTCCAATAAATCATGGTGCCAATGACTTTATATCAGATTAATAGCCCAGAATACACACAAAAAGGTTTTTTTGGTTGCCCAAAGATATATAAAAATGCTCTGATCTCCTCCCTGCTGCTGTGGTGGAGAGCTGCAAGGAAAAAACAAACTGGAACTGAAGGACTAAAGATCAGGGGGCTGTCAGAGAAAGGGTAGAAACTGCCACAAAACAGCATTCCTACCAGCCTATAAAAATGGAAATGGCATACCTACCATAATTCTTGACCTTCTTGGACAAGTCTTCACCACTCATTCATACTGCTGGGTATTACGCTGGAGGTGCTAGGACACAGTGGGAGCCACAAATCTTCAGAAGGGTCAGCGCTGAGGTAGGACCATGCATGCGCAGTACTGTGAGACTGGCTCGCACCTGTGTAGGCTATCTCAGCGTCGACCTTCCAACCACCTCAATAACTTTTTGACCGAGGAGGTGCAGCATAAACTAACCTAGGAAACACCTAACCTAATTGGGGCATAAGATTTCCCGGTTGACCCGTATAAGAAGGGTCAATTCAATAATGTCTTCACAGCCCTGACCAACGAGGGAATGAAGGCCAGAAACAGGTTGAGTGAGCTCGGGGGATGGTGGGGCGTATGAATGAATGGTGAAGACTTGTCCAAGAAGATCAAAAATTACTGTAGGTAAGTGATTTTCATATCTTCCTGGACTAAAAGTCTTCACCATTCATTCGTACTGCTGGGTGAGTACCAAGCTAAAAACTAATCTCCCGAGCAGGGCGGCAGGAGACAGAGCTCACTCAGGACAAAAGTCCATTAAGGAAGTGTGTTGTCTGGTATGGACATCTAGAGTATAGTGCTTCACAAAGTGTGCACTGAGCTCCAGGTAGCCGCTTTGCAGATTTCCACAATGGGTAAAGAACGGATCTCAGCCAGGGATGCCACCACGGCTCTGGTAGAGCAGGCGTACACCTGGCCTTCCAACTTGACCTGTGCCATTGTGTAGCAATTGCGAAGGCATGCTACTATCCAAGCAGAAATGCATGTAATGGCCACTGGCTGGGCCAGCTGGGCTATGCTGAATGATATGAAGAGTTGCCTGGCTTTAGGAATCTCCCCTGTTCTATCGATGTAGAATCGTAGAGCCCTCTTGACATCCTGAGAGTGAAGGGTGCATTCCCCCTCATTCTGGAAGTTAGCAAAATAAGTGAGGAGAACCAAGGGCTGACTGAGGTGAAAGTCCGAAACCACTTTTAGCAGGAACATAGGGTGATTATGAAGTACCACCTTATCTTTGTGAAAGTATAAGAAAGGTCTGTGACCAAGGCATGTATTTCAGAGACCCTGCGAACGGAAGTGATGGCTACCAGAAAGGTGGTCTTCCAGGTCAGAAACGAAGTTACAGGTGGCTAAAGGCTCAAAAGGTTTACGAGTGAGTATGTCTAGCACAAGGTTAATATCCCATGTGGCCACTGGTTTTCTGACTGGAGATCTAGTGTGCAGGATGCCCTTGAGGAAACCTCATGACTAGCAACAACCGAGTCAGCGTCATGTTCTGCACTGGCTCATGAAGCACAGAAATGGCATAGGGGTGTACCTTTACTGCCAAGTATTGCAGTCCTGCATTCCACAGGCCTAAGAGGCACTCCAACACCTTATTCAGTGGACAATGGAAGGGATCCATATAGGACTTTACACACCAAATTGAGAAGCGCTTCCATTTAACTGTGTAAGTCTTCCTCATGGAGGGCTTACACGCTGCCAAGAGGATCTCAGAGATTCTCGGGGAGACACTGAACCTACTCACTTCTTTCTCCTTAGGAGCCAGGCATGGAGATGAAGGGAGTGCAGGTTGGAATGGACCAGGGGCCCCTGTGTTAGGAGGTCCATTCGCAGAGGAAGTTGCCTACGAGGGACTTCCGACAATCTGTTGATCAATGGAAACCATATCTGTCAAGGCCGGTATGGGGCAATTAGAATCATCCTGCTCCCTTGTGCCTCCAATTTGAGCAGCACCCTCTGAACTAACGGAAGAGGAGGAAATGCGTACAGAAAGCGTCTTGTCCACTGTAGTCTGAATGCATCTTGACAGAAAATGCCAGGTTCTGGATTTCTGGAGCAGAATAGAGGCAGTTTTGCATTGAGTGGGGATGCAGAAAGGTCCAGGTCTGGTGCGAGTGACTATTTGTGGGGATCTGCCAGGTTGTTCCGAGTTCCTGGCAGGTACTCTGCCTGAATTTGAGCATCATGCTCGAAGCACCACTCCCACACCCTCATGGCTTCACTGCACAGCGGGTAGGAATGGGCTCCACCTTGTTTGTTGATGTAGTACGTCACCACCTTGTTTGTCTGAAGGAGGATTACTTTGTGACAGGACAGCCTTCAGGGCTCGAACAGCATACAGGACTGCTCTCATCTCTAGAAGACTAATGTGTAGATGAGACTCCTCCTGACTCCACACCCCTTGAATGTGGAGATCTTGGCAGTGAGCTCCCCAACCAATCAGAGATGCATCTGTGGTGATGGTGATCTGAGATTGGGATGGGGCAAAGGGGAGCCCCTGAAGAAGTTTGTCTTCCTGGATCAGCCTTGCAAGTGATCTAATTAGAGGGTGTGTCACTTTTATTCAGTAAGACTGTGGATATATGGTCGGTGACCACTGTGTGCTGAGCATCCACTGGGTGGTCCTCATGTGCAACAGGGATAGAGGTACAATGAACACAGATAAGGCCACGAGGCCCAACATCTACTGCATGGAGAGAGCTTGTACAGAGGTGTTTTCCCTGATGCAGCGAGCCATTTGGAGAATGTCATTCCTTCTGTCCTTCAGAAGAAAAGCCCTTGCCCTGGATATATCCTGGAGGGCTCCTATGAAGAGGAGCTGTTGAGAGGCGCTCGCAGGTTGGCCGTTATCTGTCGTCGACTCCACCCTAGCCCCAGTTCTGAAATGCCAGAGAGTGTAAAGATAGGGAGGGTGGAATAGGGCAAGAGAGCCCAAGGGATAGATAAAAAGAAAGGATAATGAATTAAAGGACAAATAAACAACAGAAGAGACAGGAGAGAGAAACCAGAGTAGGAAATTGGGGAAAGGGAAGGAGGCCCCAATCTCTGGAAGGAAAAGCAGAAAGGTTGGATAAGGGAGGAATAAGAGAGGGAAGGGGAAAAAAGAGAAGCAGACCCCCAAGATGGTTCTGCAACTTAGAATTTTAGCAATAACGATAGCTCAAAACTGGGCTATCAAGGTTCAGCTGCCAGAAGGCAAAGCCTGAAATGTTTAAGCAGTATGGGCCTAGAAGGACCAACTTTAAGGGGGGGGGCAGGATGGGTGTGTGTCTCAAACTCTTCCCCCTCCCTCCCAAATTGGGGAAAAATTAAACTGCCATGAGGGCATTAAGAAAATGAACTCAAAATTTGAGTTCATAAATAAAAACAGAGAAGGCGGGGTGCCCCCAGCATTCCACTCACTCCCGAAGAATTGAGGGAGAAGAAAGAGATAAGGAGGAAGCCTCCCCCCAACCCATATACTCCAATAATACCCGCTATGGGAGAATTCATCCCTGTGTCTCTCCAGGGTCGTCTTTCTCCTAACCATAACCACAAGGGATAGGAGAGCGAGGAGAATAACAGGAAGACACATGGGGGGAGGAGGGAGCCCAGAGACTGAGGCCCTAAGGGGAAGGAGGGTGGAATTCAGTAATGAATGGTGAAGATACACAGAAAGATTAACAATTACGGTAGGTACGTAATTTTCATATCTTATCTGTGTTAATCTTCACCATTCATCATTAGTGGGTGAGTACTGAGCCCCCCAAAGGATGCCCTGAATTACCCCAAGGGACTAGGTCCCTTAGCCTCCAGTGGGTGAGACACAGGAGGAGAGAACCCTTAGAGACCTGGGGAAGCTTGAGACTGGGCTGGATGAGACATGGAGTCCCTAGTGGGGGAGTGAAGGTGCCCTGAAAGTCACAGTCTCACCCTACGGGAGAAAAGATGGGTTCTCCAGTATGCAGAGTAGATCACCCTTCGCTGGGCCAGGGGTGATAACCAGGATAGGTGAAGCCATGCCATCCGCCTAAGGCAGATCGATGTCCCTATCACTCTGGATGCCACCTCACTGGTGTCATAAGATGCCCTTGCTTGGTGCCTGGCTAGCTCCTGGCCCTGCGCAGAGAGGGCAATGGCTTGCCTGGTTTCCTCCATATCAGGCATTGAGGCTAGAATCTGTCCAAGCCTGGACCACAAGAGCCTATCATAGGCTACAAAGTGGGCCTGATGTGCTGCAACAGAGAGGGAGATCTGTAATGAGTGGAAAACTCTTCTCCCCAGAAATCGAAGTGCACAGAGTTAGAGTCCGGGGGACGGTCATGGTAAGTGGCGTGAGGTCCAGAGGGAGCATCCAGGGAGGTCAAACCCGAAAAGGGATGAGGCAGAGAACACGGAGTCCCGGGGGGCACAATATCGCTGGCATAGGTCCCTTGGAGCTGGAACAGTGGAGAAGGGATGTGATGCTTTCTGGAAAGGAACAGGCTGGGTGGGAACCACCAGGTGGTCTGGACTGTACTCGTCTAGAAAGGCATGCATCACATACTCAGGATTGCTAACCGGAATTGGGGTGAGACGGAGCTTGTCCAACATCCTCACGAGGAAGCGCTGATAAGAAGAGGGATCTGATGCTGCGGAGATGTGGACAGATGGTTCCTCTCCCTTTGTGGAGGAGGAGGATGTTGAAGGTGAGCTCCAAGGTTCAGGGTCCGGCTGCACAGGAGCATGGTGGAACACCTGCTGGTCCAGGGCATGGAGGTAGTTGGAGAAATGTGCAGCGGAACCTCTGAACTGCTCCCAGGTGAGAGGTCCCCTAGGACTGGGAATACCTGGGTTAGCCAGGAATGGAGACAGAGGCTCAGGGGACAAGCTCCTAGCAACAGGAGAACAGTCTCTGTCAGGACAGTGGGGCTAACAGGAAACCCTCTGCAGGGACGGAGATCTGAAGGTCCCAGCAGCTAACAGCTGTTCAACCAGATCTGAACGGTCAGAGCTGTGCCCAAAGGAAGAAATCCCCCTGTGAGGTAACCGGGACTGTGAGAGTCCAGAAGGATGGCCCCTGACCTCAGAAGTTAAAGTCCCTCTTGAGGACTCGTCCAGGGAGCAGCGAGGGTCTGTGTTGTGACTCTTCCCAGAACCCGGCAGTGCTCCAGTGAGGGTGCGCTGCACCACAGCCCTACCCCCAACCCTTCAGAATCGGAGAGGAACCTCATCCTTATAGCCACCAGCCTAGGTAGCTGGCAACTCTGGGCGGTCTCTGAGGAGTTCACCCAGGGAGCAGTATCTTCCACTTCCTGGTGCGCCCCGGGCTGTCCCAAACTTGGACTGTTCAAACACATCAGGGAAGGTGGTGCCCCAGCTAGAGGAGAAGTGTCAGTGGCCATGGGGACCACCACTGGCTGGTCAGTACCACTAACCCTAGGGCCTACCGGTGATGACTGACCCCAAGAGGGAGGCTGAGTGGGGGCAGAGGAGCTGGAAACAGAGGGATCCGAGGATTCTAAAGAACCTGGGAGCCAATCCAGATCAGACTTCGAGAAGGCAGACTCCGAGGTCTGATGCCAGACAACTCTCTCCAATTGCCCCCAGTTCTTGGACCACGAGCCGGAGCACCTTCCAGCCCGATGCCGCAAATGGTGCTGGCGTGAAGCACAGCCCCACGCCAGACTCTGACAATCACCCCAGTGCTGTGAGTGGCATTGGAGTCAGGCGCAGCCCCAAATGCAGCGCTGCACAGCACCACAGCTCCGCAAGTGGCACCGGAGCCAAGGTCAGTGCCGACCGTGGTGGCACCCCATCCTTGGTGCTGCAAACGGCACCGAAGTTGGGTGGCACCGGCTCCAATCCCAGCACTGCACACAGTGCCAGAACTAGAAACAGGCCCAGAAACCACCAACACACTATCCCCGGTGCTGCTGAGAGCCCCCGATGCTGTGAACGACACCAGAAGCAACAGCAGCACAGAGAGACGGCCCAGCATTGCTCTCTAAGCCCGTGATGCCATGAACGGCACCAGGATGAAGAGTGGCGCTGCCAGTCAGTGCTAAGGATGATGCCGGCCCAAACCCAGAGGGCCCAGAACATGATACCGTGGGAGCCTTCACCTCGAAAGAGGTAACTGCCAAAGTGGTGCCTTCCGACTGCCCCCCAAGAGGGACAGACTGGGCCTCCTGCACCGCAGAAGAAACCCCTGCTGCGGCAAAGCTGAGAGAGACTGGGGCTCCGTCCTCCACGGGCTGTATAAGACTGGGAGGGGACCCTGAGGAAGGGGCAAGAATCCGTGCCTTGGCCCACCGACTGGGCGCTTATCCTCTGAAAGTTGGTGGAGCACGTCTGACTTTAAATGCGCTGTTTTCGACAACTCGGCGGTCCATGGAAAAACAAGCATTGCAGTTGTCCATGTCATGGTCTGGGCTGAGGCGGGAAAGGCAGTGGTCCTGCTGGCCCATCACATAGAACATAGAAACATAGAATTTGACGGCAGATAAGGACCGCTTGGCCCACCCAGTCTTCCCTTTTCCCTATCTACTGGATAAGCTGCAGATCCTAGTTAACCAGCAGCCTACTTCTTCCTACCCCAACCCCCTAGAATTGCCTTCTGACTATCCCATGCATGCCTGAATTCCACCACCGTTTTTGACTCCACAACCTCCTCCAGAAGGCCGTTCCACGCATCCACAACCCTTTTTGTGAAAAAATATTTCCTTAAATAACCTCTGAGCCGCCCCCCCATCTTCAAATTGTGACCCCTTGTTCTTGCACACCTCTTTTTTTGAAAGATGCTACCCTCTTGGACTTTGTTGATTCCCTTGAGGTGCTTGAAAGTTTCTATCATGTCCCCCCTCCCTCCTTTCCTTGAGGCTATACATATTAAGAGCCTTAAGTCTGTCTTCATATGTCTTCCAGTGCAGACCCTGCACCATTTTAGTTGACCTCCTCTGGACAGCTTCCATCCTGTCTATGTCTTTGCAGAGACTGGGTCTCCAGAACTGCAAGCAGTACTCCGGATAGGGTCTCAGCAGCTGTCTGTACAGAGGGATAACAACTTCCTGTTTTCTACTGGCGATGCCACTCCCTATGCATCCCAGTATCCCCCCAGCCCTCCTTGCTGCCCTGTCACATTGCTTGCCCACCTTTAGTTCATCTGATATGACTACCCCCAGGTCCCTTTCCATTTTTGTTGTTGTTAGTATCTCACCCCCCATTGTGTACTCTTCCCCTGGGTTTTTGTTTTCCAGGTGCATTACCTTGCACTTCTTAGCATTGATCTAAGCTGCCATACATCTGACCATTCCTCTAACCTTGCCAAGTCCCTTCTCATCCTTTCCACCCCACCTTGTGCATCAACTCTGTTGCAGATCTTTGTGTCATCTGCAAAGAGACATACTTTTCCTTCCAGTCCCTCTGCAATGTCGCTTATAAAGACATTGAAGAGGACCGTCCTAATATAGAACCCCGCGGCACCCCACTAGTAACCCCTTTCTTCAGAGTGGACTCCATTTACTATTACTGTCTGTGTCCTATTCTCCAGCCAATTCTTTTACCCAGGCTGTCATCTTGGGACCCACTCACAGGCTGGCTAACTTGTATATTAATCTTTGTGTGGACTGTGTCAAATGCCTTGCTAAAGTCTAGGTAGACCATGTCCACAGCCCCTCCTTGATCTACTACTTTGGTCACCCAGTCAAATAAATCTATCAGATTTGTCTGGCATGACCTTCCCGCTGTGAATCCATGCTGCCTTGGGTCCTGTGCCCCTCTGGCCTCTAGATACTCGACAATTCTTTCCTTCAGAAGTGATTCCATCATTTTCCCTATCACAGGTTAAACTAACAGGTCTGTAGTTTCCTGCTTCTGCCTTGCTCCCACTTTTGTGAAGGGGAATCACATCTGCCCTCCTCCAGTCCTCGGGTACCACCCCATCCTCCCATGATTTGTTAAAGAGGGTAGTCAGTGGTGTCACTAGTTCTACCCTTAGTTCTTTTAGAATTCTGGGATGAATCCCATCAGGCCCCATTGCTTTGTCCACCTTCAGTTTTAAGAGTTCTTTCATAACCCTTTCTTCCGTAAATGGGCTGGTATCAACTTCTGTATCCAGAGTATTTCTACTGTTTGTTTTAGGTACCTCCCCCTCTTCATTTGTAAATACTGAGCAAAAATATTTGTTTAGTATCTGTACCTTTTCACAGTCACCCTCTGCCCACCCACTGTCCCCTTTATTAAGCCTCACTATCCCTCACTTGGTCTTCCTTCACTCCCTGATGTACCTATAAAAGATTTTATTCCCCTTCTTAACTGAGTTGGCTATCTTTTCCTCGGTTTGGGCCTTTGCTGTTCTGACTGCCTTCCCAGCTTCCTTTTGCTTTAACTGATACAGTTCTCTGTCCTGCTCCTTCTGTGATTCCTTGTACTTCTTGAATGCTTTCTTTTTCTCTTGAACCTTCACTGCCACTTCCTTTGAGAACCATAGAGGTTTCTTATATCTTTTGTTTTGTTTATTTGCATCACACAAAGGCTTGTTACCTCTGTGATGGCAGTTTTTATTATTCCCCATTGTTCTTCCATCCCTCCTTCTTTCCCATTTGCTAGTGCATTCCTTAGGCACTCACCCATTTTGGCAAAGTCAGCCCGCCTAAAGTCCAGTACTTTTGCCTTTGTATGGCTTGACTCTATTGCTGCGTTTATTGTGAACCATACTGTTCGATGGTCGCTAGTTCCCAGATGGCTACCCACTTCTACATCTGTGATCCTCTCTCCATCTCCATTTGAGAGAACCAGGTCTTAGATTGCTCTCTCTCAAGTGGGCTCCAATACTAGTTGTCTAAGGCATGCCCCCTGTAGGGCATCTAGAATAACCCCACTCTTTGACGTGGCTACTGCAACTGCACTCCAGTTAACATCTGGCATATTCAGATCACCCATCAGCAATATCTCCCCTTTTCCTGTCATTCTAAGTATACTTTCTATCATTTCCTTGTCCATTTCTTCCCCCTGAGAAGGGGGTCTGTATACAACCCTTGTGTGGATTGTGGTGCCATTGCCTGTCTCCAAATTTACCCACAGTGCTTCTTCTCCTCCCTGTTTACCCTTTTGTTCTGTTGCTTTGATTCCTTCCCTTATGTAAAGAGCTACTCCTCCTCCTCTTTTACCCTCCCTGTCCCTCCTGTAGATATTGTATCCTGATATGTTTATGTCCCAGTCATGGTTTTGTGTGTACCATGTTTCTGTGACTGCCACGATATCCAGATGTTCCTCCTCCATCAAGGCCACTAATTCAGGAAGCTTGTTACCCAGACTACCGGCATTGGTACTCATTGCTTTCCATTTTTGATGGCTTTACCTTCTGTTGCAGCATCCTCCACTGACCTTTCTACCTTGGTCTTTTCTCATTTAGTACCCTGTTTTGTAGGGAGAGGCTGGGATTTTCTGCTGCTTATCAGTGCCTCCCCTTGACTAGTTTAAAAGCTTGCCAATGAAGCATTTAAACCGATTGCTCAAAAGACTTGTTCCCTTCCTGGACAGATGCAGACCATCCTGCCAGTATAGGCTGGTGTCCCTCCAGGTGGAACCCCAGTCCCCAATGAAGCCAAACCCCTGTGCATCACACCATTTTTTCAACCATTCATTAAATTGCATGGTGCAAAGTACCCTCGCCTCATCCATGCCATTGACAGGCAGCACCTCTGAGAAGGATACTGTGTGTACTACTTGTCTTAGGCCCTTCCCCAACTCTACAAAGTCCTTCTGCACTGCTCTAATATCATGATGAGCCAAGTCATTTGTCCCTAGGTGGACAATGATGTCCAGCTCAGACTCCCGTGCAGCTGTTCTCGTGATCCTGAGGATGCGCTTCCTGTCCCTCCAAGCCATGGCACCAGGCAGGCACCTTACTTCAGTTTTCCCTACTCCCCCCAGTTCTATCCCCCTAATAATTGAGTCCCCCACCAGGAGCTGCTTCCTTTCCCTGTGGTGTCCTCTGCCTCCTTCCTGTGGGCCTCCCTTGTGACAGTTGTCTTCAGCTTCCTTAGTATCCTCTGCGGGTGCATCCATAGGGGAGCTATGCTCCCCCAGAATGGTGCATGGATTGTGGAGTGGAACAACTGACTGGGTGTGCCTCTGTTCCACCATCCTCACCCTCCCTGAGCCCACTGTGGTCCAACTGCTGTGCTTTCTTTGCAACCTCTGAGGTAATGGTGGTGGCTCTGGTGCTCCCTGGATGGGGGAGGTTCCCTTCCTACTGTCCAGTGTGGCCTGGGGGAAGATTCCCTTACTACTGTCCAGTGTGGCCTGAAGACAGGCAAATTTCTCCCTCAGGGCAGAGAGTTGTCTGCAAATAGGGCAGCATCTCAGCCTCCAGAAAGACTCCCAGAAGACTGCTGCCCCACAGCCATTACATTGCAATACTCCCCACATGTTTATCTACTTTTTTTTGTGTGTGTGTGTGTGATTGGTTTGTTATATAGAAATATATATATATTATACAATGTGTATGCTTATATTGTCAGTGCAGTGTGCTAGAGAGGATATGACAGTGATATGCACCTTGCACTCTTGAGGAAATGATGTCAGAACCCAGATATAAAGGAACTATTTCCAGGGTGGGTGGGGTGAGGGTGGGCAGGGTTGGCCTAAACTGTGCCCTCATGAAACAATCAGCTAAAAGCTCTAACCCACCACTGCGATGAGTGCCTTCTTGTCAGCAAGATGCCCTACACAACAATTTGACAGAGAAAATACCCTGCTAATCAAACAGAGAAAAATCCAGACATCCAAGTCAGACACAGGTAAACCTCTCCAGCCCCAAAACAGCCTGGTGGTTTGTGCTTTGAAAGCAGTCAGCCCCAAAATAAGTCAGCTGTGCTTTAAACTCTGGAAAACTTCCCTCAGATGTAAGCAAGAGAGAGATTTGTTGCAGATATCTAGTCCAATATAGTATACCCCATGCAGCTTCTCAGTTGTTTCAAAGCACACCCTGTTACCCAACTTGGAAGAAGATGGACTTATTTCTGAAACAGGATCACACCAGTAGTTTATAGTAATTGATCAATGCTGGAATGTTCAAGCCAGAACAATTGGCTGTGATGCAGGTCTCCCTGACTTGTGAAGACAATTTCTCCCACCTCAGGCTATGTCTGGCATCCAATTACAAACTGCAGCCTTTGCTATTTTAAAATACACAGCCACCACCAGTAAATATTGCAAAATATATTGATGCAGACTGTCACAGAATACTAGTAGACAGTCCAGTTAGCCACAAAGGAAAAGCAAATATGCAGTTATTTCAACCCTTCTGAAGATGTTCACAAGATAAGCAGTTTTGAAAACCCCCTTCCTGAATTAAAAACTAAAATAATTAAACACAAAGCAATACCAGTGTAAGACTGTAAAGTAAGGAAAACCCTCACGGAACAGAGGCGGCTGCAGGGGCACCGATGCATAGGAGACCGCCCTGCTTTCGACGTTTTGTTGCCCCCTGGACAAGACATGACCATTCAGAAATAAATACAAAACAGTACTCGATGCCACTTTAAAGAAAAAGTAAAGATCTTACTGGCAAGAAGCAACATCAAGTAGGGTGCACAGAACTGAGGCAACACCTGAGCAGGCAGACGAACTAGGCCACAAAATGCAATCCAAATACTTCTCCACACGAGGTCTTCAGTCTTCACTCGACAGCAGGAGAACAACAACTGGGGCTAGGGTGGAGTCGAAGAAAAGATAATGGCCAACCCGTGAGCGCCACGTGGAACGTTGGCCTTGAGGGCGGCGCTGGCCCTGTGTAGACTCCGCCCATAGGGAAAAAAAAAGTCTCCCGCGGGGTCCTAGCTCCGGCGCTATAATCACTAGTGATGAATGGTGAAGATTGACACAGGTAAGATACCCAGTGTTCTGAGCCAGGAGTGCCATCTAATACAGATCCCGGTGGCAGTCACCCTAGCCACAATCATAGGTGTCCATAGAAGCTTTAAGCTGAGGACTATTGGACTCTATTCCCCTCATGATAGTCTGGAGAACCTCCAAGTTTATGTCAGACTCTGGAAGGTTCTCGACTATTGACTTAAGAGAGTTCCAAAGAGTGTACTAAAATTGAGAGACATGGCCCTGATAACTAGCATTACGCATGCCCAAGGCTGCTGCTGCAAAAACCCGTTTTCCCAATATCTCAATCTTATTGATAGGCCATGCCTCCTGAGGGAGGACAGCCCTGCCATTCTCCTCAAATACCACGAATGCATCTGCAACAGGTTGCGATGCCAGGAAGGGTCTTTCCTTGGGAGGGGCATATTTCCTGTCTGTGGCCTTGGCCACAGAAGGGATAAGCACTGGCCTGGCCCACACTGCTTGTGACAAGGTCTCAAAAGAGGGGGGGGCATAAGATTCATAGGAATATTGGGAACATGAAGGAACTCAAGGCCTAAGAGCTTCCCTGGGTCCACTGAGGAGGTTTAAAAGACCAGGGTGGATCCTATGTTCCTGAGGAGGGACTGAAAGGAAAGGTCCTCAACCAAGGATTTAGCCAAGACAGAAGGCTTACTTCCCAAGTCATAGACTGAGTCATCTTTGATGTCGTCAGACAAAATTAGGTCTACCCCCAACCCTGAGAAGTCAGGAGCTAGTCCTGCGAGGCCAAAGCCTGGTCTAGGCAAAGGGAACACAGGACAACACCAGAACCCTTATTGGCGTTATGGAACTCAGTACCATGTGTGGCACCTAAGTGCTCGATGCCGCACATGGCACTGAGGCCCCTGATGCCACACAGTGCACTGAGGCCCCCTGACACCACACGCGGCACTGAAGAACCCAACGCTGTGCTACTGTCCTTACTGTCACCGATACCATCCATGGTCGACTCCATTGATGGCAGGCTGAGAGATTTTCTTTTCTTCAGAATGTTTTTTTCTTTCAAATAAAATAAAAATAATACTAAAACAACTAATTGAAACCGAACTATTATAGCTGCTGTCGTATAGACAGGAAGATTTGACTCCCGGTGGGTGAGCGTTGTCGTCACTGAAGCATACTCGACAGAGGGAAAAAAGGAACTGAGGTAGTTGGAGGGTCAATACCGAGAAGGCCTACACAGGCGCAAGCCAGTCTTGGGGTCCTGGGCATGCACGGTCCTGCCTCGACGCTGACCCTCTGGAAGATTTTTGGCTCCTGCTGGGTCCTAGCGTCTTCGGTGTAGTACCCAGCAGTATGAATGACTAGTGAAGACTTTAAGTCCAGGAAGATACAGGCTTGTCAGTAGAAATGATCATGACTTTAAGCAAAAACTGACCAAGACAATCTCTGCAACTGAGTCTAGTGCCCAGAGAAGCACTGACGTGCACCTGACAGCATATGATCCTGCGACATTATGATGCTACGCATGATGTTACCACTTCGGCGAGCACACACCCAGCTAAACGGTACAAAACCTGATGGAGTTGCAACACAGAATGTCGGAATGGCCATGAGGAGAAGAAAAAAGGCGCAAGCCCAACAGACAAGCTGCTAACAATAGCAATGTCTGCGTGGCTCAGCGGAGCCATTAGCAAAAATGGTAAAAGCGCCTAAACATCCAGAAAAAGTTGTAGGGAAGTGTGAGCCTGTAGAAAACCCCAGGCTCAGGCAAAGCACAAAGAAAGGGCAGTTCCCAGGTACACAATAAAGGAATACCCCCACAGGCAAAGGGGGATCTCAGATACAGTGCCTTGAGCACAAAAACACAGCCCTACATACAACATAGACTTCTACTGATAGCCGCTAGATGGAGGGAGGTCTGACACCAGTCTGACACAAGTGAAAAGGCTAGGAAAAAAATAAAACCCGATCACCAGACTAACAATTCACCAATAAAAATTCACTTATTTGAGGCGCCATAAAAAGGAAATACAAGACTTGGCAAAAAAAAAAAAAACCCTTAAAGGAGTACTACTGGCTGACGTGAAGCCCTGACCACTGCACAGATTGGGGCTTCACCTCAAAGATCCTCCTGTATGCACCTTATGAAATAATTTGTTTACCTGTTTACTTTAAAAAAAACCAAAAAAAAAAACGATCACCAGTGCAACCAGCATTTTGAAATATGGTGCTGCTCACTCCTCAGGATCATGCTGGAAAGACCACGATATTGTGATACAGTTTTGCCCTTCCTGTTCATTGCCCATATGTATGGAGCTTTTAAAATATCGATATTTACCATGCCAGCACTGTTTTGACATAATTTGCCTAAATGGCATGTCTGTGCCAGACATACACATGGCATTTAGGCAAATTATGTCAAAACTTAACTGGTCCGCTGGTGCAGCGGTAGAGCTACCACTTGCGACACGGGTTTGGGAATGGACTTGGGCTGCTGGAGGGCTGGCCGGGGGGAGAAGTATTGAGTGCCCATTGGGATGCTGTCCTCTGGGGAGGGTGGGTTGCCTGTCCCGCTGCTCTACTGTCACCTGGGTGACCACAGGTGGAGGTGCAGTCAGCGGGCATGAAGCAGGTGGGAGGATATCGGCCTGGAGCTGGGTCCCTCAGCCCAGCACGCCGGCGTCCGATGTGGTGGCACCAGGAAAAAGCGCAAAAAAACCTGCAATGGATGCCTGAAAACAGAACCTGGCTGTCCAGAGAAACTCCATAACCAGGCTCTTCGGAGAGTTGGGACGGATCACCCGATGCACACTCATGGACTGGGGGGACGGACGGACTTGGGGGAGGTTCCCTTCCTCCCTGCCCGGGGAGGGGGGGTAAACTGTGGCAGGATGGGGGCATGTCCACCAGTGCTCGGAGTTACCTGGGGCAGAACTACGGAAGTGCGCACGGCCTAGGGCTCCCTGATGAAAGGGGTCTAGTGTGGTGAGTAAGGGGGTATAAAGAGCAAATATAAAAAGTTTAGTCAAATTTAGTCAATGTCAGTGGCTCAGCAGGTTGCACACTCACTTCTGAGGCTGAAAGTTCAGAAGGCTAAGGGTTCTATCCCCACAAAAGGCACTTGGGTAAAATCCCAATACTGACACTGTAGTGCAGCATGAGGGGGGTGCTGCACCCCTGAGGTGCCGTCTTTTGGATGAGACGTTAAACCTGAGAGATTTTCTGCCTGTTCTGGTGGTAGTTCAAGTATATGTTAAAGATCCCATGGAGCTTCTTGAAAAGAGTAGGGGTGTTTTTATTTAGAATAGATGTCACATATGAAATATCAAAAAAATCATAGGTATATATATATATATGTCAAACAGAAAAATAAGAAAATAATCCAAACATTACATACAGACACTGGTATTAATATCACAAAAAGAAACATAGTGTACATACATAAGATAATTCATGGTATTCTTCACGATATATTGCTGAGGCTAAAATTTCTTCATAAAAATAAATCGCAGTATGCTGTGTATGTGTTAAATGTTCAAAGAGTTTGTTCCTCTCTGTCATTAACATACTATTTTATATTCCCTTCCCAATACTCCTTGGAGAAGAGTAGTTACTGTTACAACCGAATAATTTTCTTTATAGCCACAGAACATCTTTCCATCTATCCTACAAAAACTCCTGAGAGAATTGTTTCTTTTCTTTAGCATTAATGATCTGTAGGTTTTCTGTGATGGACTATCACCTGAGTAGGGGCCCATATTATTATCAACAGCTTTTGTCTGATCAATATTTAGTAAATAACCATTAAGTTCCCCATTGTTTCCATGTAGCCTCTTTCCAGAATTTCTCTAATACCAAAACATCAGACATTTTCCTGCCCCGTAATGAACATGTTTGTGTGGGGTGTATTATGGATGATAAAGGTAAGGTTAGTCGATTACTGAGTAGTTTAGTGAGTATTTTAAAATATGAATTTAATAAGGAGATTGGTCTCTAGTTTTTAAGGTCTTCTGTAGTACCTGTTATATGTAATAAAAATAATATGCCTGAATATATGTCCTTAGGTAATAAATTATTATAGTTGTATACTTCAGAGAATATGTGGGGTGTAATTCTTTTATAAAAAAAAATATGGGATGGGCCATCAGGGCCTGGTGCAGTACCTGTAGTTAGCTGATATATTACTATCAATAATTCTG
Organism: Neoceratodus forsteri; assembly: GCA_016271365.2. NCBI lineage: Eukaryota > Metazoa > Chordata > Ceratodontiformes > Ceratodontidae > Neoceratodus > Neoceratodus forsteri. Next base: position 352,747,645 of record CM057454.1, on the reverse strand, counting down.
TTTGTGTAATGTGTTGTGTAAGCAAAGTTCTATGTCTGAAAGATGTGGTAGTTGACAAGATTTGAGCCATTCTTTTCAGGAACCAGATGTTCCAGAAGTGGTTCCAAATGTATCTTGTAGAAATTTTTCTATTTCCCTAAGAATGTTTGCGTTTCCAATGATGGTCCCTGCATCTGTTTTAAGTGGTGAGATATTTTTCTTTTTCGTTCTTATATCGCAAGTTTCATGTGGGTTTGCTTGATATTGGTTTCCTTGTATACTGTAACGTTCAAATTCTGGGGCCCAGATATTCAAAAGCGTTGCGCATGATGCAACAGTGTTGTGCCATCATGACCCACTGATACTTGGTGGCGATATTCAAAGGGAAAAGTCGCTGCACAATCCCAATGCCCGGGCGCATCAGTAATGTATGCAGGCACAGGTGGGGGTCGCTCCATGCATAACCTGCACAGCCCGGGATGTGCAGAGCCATGCATCGCAACTTACTTGCACCAGCACAAAGTTAAGCCAAAAAAAAAGAAAGAAGAACTGATGGCCACCCACAGGTGGCGGCCGCATTGCAGAGGCGCAGCACGGCCAGATGCCACCTATGAGTAGCCACCGGGTTCTGGCTGCACCTGGCGGTGCCCCCCCATGCCCGATCATGGACATATGTTTAAAAATAAAGTCCCGTCCAATATCCCTGGTGGTCAGTGGACCAAATGCTGCTCGATCGTGGGCATCTGTTTAAATGAACCCCCGTCCAATATCCCTGGTGGTCCAGTGGATCAAATGCTGCCCGATCGTGGGCATCTGTTTCACGAACAACGTCCTATTACCCTGGTGGTCTGGGTACCCCCACCCCACCGCCCCGCTCCCCGATCAGCTGGCGGGCGGCAGCACCACCATGCCGCCCTTCCGCCTGCCGACTGACACCTCAGTAGGGCTGCATGCCCATTGGTTCACAAGCGTGAGCCAATGGGCGTCAACCTCCTCTACACATTCAGATATGTGAATGATTCACACATATCTGGATAATATAATACAATAAGAGCTGCATGCCCATTGGCTCACCTGTGAACCAATGGGCGTGCAGCCACAGGTGTCAGTCGGGGTGGGCGGGAACGACGGCGGCTGCTGCCGCCGCCCGGCTGACGAGTGGTGAGCGGTGGAAGTCAGAAGGCGGGTGGGGAGGGGTACCCTAGACCACCAGGGTATTAGGACGTTGTCTGTGAAACAAATTCCCATGATCGGGCAGCATTCGGTCCACTGGACCACCAGGGATATTGGACAGGGGGGTTCATTTAAACAGATGCCCGCAATCGGGCAGAATTCGGTCCACTGGACCACTGGGGATATTGGACGGGGACTTTATTTTTTAACAAATGCCCCTGATCGGGCTGCAGGGGGCCTCGGTCCCGGACGGCTGCTGCCTGGCAGGGCACCAGGTGCAAGTTGTCGGGGATCGGCACACCTGCATGCTAATGGGATGCAAATGGCCCCATGTGTGCCTTGCATAAATTATGGCCCCATTTGCATGTCACCTTTTGAATATCGCAGGTGCTGTGAATGGCGCAATGGCACTTGCGCTAGCACATCTCCATGTTCCACTCTGGCCACTTCTGCTGGTGCAGTACCACTATGCCATGCACACTGGGGTGGCCAGGATGTGATATTCAAAGCTGCTGGGCCATGGTGCAGCTTCTTTGAATATTGCCCAGGCCACACCCCTGCGCAGCCAAGTTGAGCTATGCCCAAGCTTGCGCCACAGCCTAGCACAATTTGAATATCTGGGCCTAGTGACTTATTTCTGTCATATTGGTAATTTACCATATAGTGTATGTTAGAATGTTGTTAACCTTAGGAAATCATCATTTCCTAAGGTTGTTATACCATCATTGTGATGTACAACTGTTGTTAACCCATCAATGTTATGTCACATCGATGGGTTAACACGGAATCCAGTCGCATGGCCATCTCTAAGGACGCGCGGGTCACCTGTGCGTTTCAAACAGCACTTTTATTTGAATTTAGCAGGCCAGTCCCACCCACCAGCCCATTCAGACACACATAAATACTTCTCTTTCAAAATGAATCAGCCACTCAGCATCATCTGGGTAAGGTAGGGGCAGTACTTGTTTTATTAATTGATGCAGGTCCGTTTTTCTGTGTGTCACATGCGATTGCAATGATGCCCATGCACTATAAAAGGCAATGTATGGGCATCGATGAACAACCACACACTAACCTCTCAGTTCCCATGGCAACCTTGGTGAACCTCTCGAGCTGCGCTCTCGAGGTTAACCTGGGTTGCCAAGGGAATCACTCGATGCTAGCATAGTGTGGTTGTTCATCGATGCCCATACATTATCCTCTATTTTCTGTTTTATGTAATCCTGCATTGTTACTATCTGTAAAGAGAAAAGTTTATACAGTTGTTTCCTAGGTTCTTAATATTGTATGTTTTTTATTACTCCCTAAAAGATTTCCTGTTGTTTTCAAAAAGTACAGTTACGTAAGAACTTACCGTAACAGTAGATCTTTGAGAGAGGCTCTTGCAGTAGGTAATTACATATAGGACTGACGCCAGCCGGCGGCAGGACCCCACGGAAAAATTTCTAGCTAGCAGTCCCTGGCGGGGACCGCCCCCACGTCAGGTGACCGGCGTCATACGACGTTGGTATAAAGGGGCGGTCCCGGATGCCCGCCTTCCAGTTCTTTCCCGGATGGACCAGAGGAATTGGGGGAAAAGCATAGATGAATCTGTCCTTCCAGCTTAGAGATAGAGCGTCGCTCCAGAAAGCGCCTCGCTCTGGAACGAGCGAGCAAAAGACTGGAAGCTTTGCGTTTTGGGAGGAAGTGAACAGGTCTATCTGAGGAGTCCCCCAAATCTGGAAGATGCTTTTTAGAACTTTTTCATCCAATTCCCACTCGTGTGGAAGAGCCGACGAGCGACTTAGTCTGTCTGCCAGGACATTGTCGACTCCTGGAACATGGATCGCCATGAGGTGAAGGTTGTGAAGTGTTGCCCAATCCCAAAGCCTCATCGCTTCCCTGCACAGCGGGTCGGACCGAGTCCCTCCCTGCTTGTTGATGTACCACACCACGCATATGTTGTTCATTTGGACAGCTAGGTGACTGGGAAGGATGTATTGGTGAAGGGCCTAGAGTGAATACAGCACTGCTCGAAGCTCGAGCACATTGATGTGGAGAACTATCTCCAACTTTGACCAAAGGCCCTGGGTTCGGTGAGGACCCAGATGGGCTCCCCAACCTTCGTCTGAAGCGTCCGTGGTCAGAGTCTGATCCGGGGGAGGATGAAAAAAGGGGACCCCCGGAAGAGGTTCTCTCGAGCCATCCACCATTGCAAGTCTCTTACCATTGGCAAGGAGATCAGAACCAGATAATCTAGGTCGTCTACTTGTTGATCCCACTGAGATCGAAGAGTCCACTGAGAGATTCTCATGTGGAGGCGTGCGTGCGGAACCTTCGGGATGGCCACCACCATAAGCCCCAGTAGACGGAGCACTGACCTCGCTGGGACCCTCCTGTGTTCTGATAGGAGGGAAATCTGTGACTGGAGGGAGGTCCCCCTGTCCGGAGGCAGAAAGGCACTGCACAAAGTTGTGTTGAGAATTGCCCCGATGAACTGGAGCCTCTGTGAAGGATCCAGGTGAGACTTGGAATGGTTGATGGTAATACCCAGGCCAGTGAAAACCTGCTGGGTGAGGGAGAGAAAATGCAGGAGTTCCTCCCTGGATGGGGCCGCCAGGAGCCAGTCGTCCAGGTAGGGAAAAACCTGAGCTCCCAAAGAACACAGGTGGGCCGCTACCACCGCCAGGCATTTGGTAAAGACTCGGGGGGCCGAGGAAAGACCAAATGGGAGAGCCCGGAATTGGTAGTGGACCCCCTGGAACGCAAAACTGAGGTACTTTCGGTAAGGGCGAATGGGGATGTGCAGGTACGCATCCTGTATATCTAGTGCACAAAGCCATTGGCCCGGCTGAAGCAGGGCCAAAAGGGATTGAAGGGAGAGCATCCTGAACCTCTTGTATTCCACATACAGGTTCAGGGAGCTGAGATCAAGAACAGGTCTGAGATTTCCCGTCTTCTTTGGTACAAGGAAGAAGTGGGAATAGTACCCCGTCCCGTAGAGGTGAGGGGGGACGGGCTCTATAGCCTGTTTCGCAAGGAGTGCTGAGATTTCTTCCCTGACCAAAGGAAGATGGTCCCTTGAGTAAGCAGAGTTCAGAGGGGGGTGACATGGAGGTTTCTGTAGAAACTGTATGGAGTGCCCCTCTGCTATGATCTGAAGCACCCATGAATCCGAAGTTATCCTCTCCCAACCCGGAAGGTGGAGGGAGAACCTCCCTCCTACCAGTTCCTCCAGGGCGTCTGGAGGCGGTGGGAGAGGAAAGGAGTCAGGTGGTGTGAGGCAGCACCGCAGCTAGGGCACCTGTTGCTTTTCTGGGCGGTGGGGGCCTGGCAGCTGTGGGGGCCCGACGTTTAGTGGCCCGCCTTCCCTGAGGTTTCGCTTGAGGCCGGCTGCGTCTGTGAAAGGGACGGCGCTATGGGGTATGGGGACGGTACATTGAATCAACGGATTTAAGGGCCATCCCCTTCTCCTGCAAATCAGTGATGATGTCCTTGACATCACCACCGAAAAGCACAGAACCCCTGAAAGGTGCTTCTTGGATGGCTGACTGCACCTCCAGGGCCAGATCTGACACACGGAGCCATGCGTGATGCCAAAGACTTATGGCGAATGCAGAGCTCCGTTCTGCGGTGTCCACTGCGTCGTAGGTCATCCTCAGAATGTGACGACTGGCCGAACAAGCAGAACAGACCAGGTCGGCCAACTCCTGCTTGACTTGAGAGTCAGGCAAAGAGTCAATCTTGGATTCCGCCTGGGTAAGGATGGCCTTCTGGTAATCCCCCATATGTGCTACATAGTTCAGGGCCCTAATCCCCAGTGTGGAAGAAGTGTAGATCTTCCTTCCATACTGATCCAGAAGGCGAGATTCCTTATCCAGGGGAGATGAGCTCAAGTGTTTCGGGTGTGCTGACCGGCCGTGAGCGGCACTAATCACAACCGAGTCTGCACGGGGGTGAGAGTCTAAAAAGTCTACACCCTCTGGAGCCTGGTATAGCCTGTTTGACTTCCTGGGAAGTGGGGCTAAAGCTGACGGTTGCTTCCAAATAGTGGAAACAAGGTGGGCATGAGACTCGATCCAGGGTGGCACTAAGGTAGGAGCCGTAAGGGGCAAGTCCAGATGTTCGGTGAGTTTTACCCGTTGAGGATCTGGTTCTAAGGAATGACACTGATGGACTTCCTGGATCTTCCTGAGCAACTCCGTGAAGGAAGGATCCTGCGGAGGAGACTTTGGAGGAGTCCTCGGCTGGGGCTTGGACGGAGAGCGTGGCTCGTCGTCTTTCTCGGAACATCCATCGGAAGCCTCCGAGGAGTCCAAGAAAGAAGGGGAGGAAGAATCTGAAGCAGAGTAAGACTCCCTAACTCGTCTAGGGGAAGGAACGGGTTCCTTGGGAGGGATCCCAGAATGCATGTCCTGCCCCTCTCTGGATCCCAAGGGTAAAGCCCGGGAATCCGGAGGAGGAGATGGAGAGTGCCGTCTGGGGTGTATGGGAGCTGGGGGTGGCACCGTCGCCGTAAGATGGCTCTCAACTTCCTTGGTGAGCTGAGCCTTGGCCTCAGCCCACCAGGAGGCAAGAGTCTCCTGAAGATCCACCGGCGGCCTAGGGGGTGGTGGAGGAGGAGGAGAGGGATAGTTGTATGGAGGAAACCCGTAGGGGGAGTATCTGTAACTCGGCTGTGAATATACCAGAGTCGGGTACTGCGGCGTTGAAGGAATCGGCACCGGGTACGGTGGTGCAGGATACTGCGGACCTGGGAAGACTGGCGTCGGATATGACGGTGGATACCCAGGCACTGGAGGAGCTGCCGGAGCAGATGGCCCAGCCGGGTACTTCACGGGCGGATCAGCCGGGATAGGCCCGTGGGGTGGAGGGCCCGAAGGAAGAGGAAAATCCCCCGCCGGTGTTGGTGGGGCCGATGTCGGGGCCGGCGTCGGAGGAGCCGGCGCAGGGGCCGGCGTTAGAGCTGGTGTCAGGGGAGCCGGCGTCAGATCCGGTTCTTCAGGAAGAGGATCGGACAGTAGCCCAGGGTCCCGAGCCTCGTCCGGGGATGGAGGGGAAAAATCACCGGGGTCAGGCAGGAGGGACTGGGGCTCCCCTGATGGCAGCGAAGGCTGCGGGGAGCCTGGTAAGGCAGATACAGCAGGGTCCACCGTAGGCTCCGAGGCCCGGCGCACGTCGGAGGAGCCGACGTGTGGCTTATGGGCCGAATCCCGGCAGACGCCAGAGGAGCCGGCGTCCGGCTTCAGGGGTCCCTCGTTGGAGGCGGGCTGAGGATGAGAGGAGGCCCGGTCTGAGGGAGACACTGCCGTGTGCTGCCCCGAAGGGTCGAGCATCTTAGCGGCCTTCTCCCAGCGTACGTCGGAGGAGCCGACGTCCGGCTTAAGGAAGGTGCCCACACCAGTAGGCCGCCGGCCTGCGGCGGTACTGAGGGCTGGAGTCTCCTTTTGCCTGGATACGCCCGGCGGGCTCAAACGTGAACCCGTCGGGCGGGCTGACGCCTCCTCCAAAGCCTTGGAGGCTGCTGTCGGGCGATCCCCCGGAGGGGATGTTACCTTGCCCGTGACTCCGGCCGGAGTCGCAGAGGAGAAGGCCTTCTCCCAGTGCCTTTCCTTGTACTGCTTCTTATGCCCTTCAGGGGAGGTCGACGCCTGCCGAAGTTTTCTCAACTCATTCTCCATCGCAGACATCTTCTTTTTGAGGAGATGGGTTTCGAGGGACTGCTAGCGTCGTCTGTGTGGGGCCGCGTTGAATCGAAGGCAGTGCGGACACTTGTTGACCACGTGGTCGGGGCCTAAGCAGAAAAGGCAGAGGGGGTGACCGTCTTTGTGAGGCAGTTGGGCGCCGCACGAGTCGCACTTATTCTTTGAAGGGGACGACATATACTGACGTTCACCTGACGAAGGAAGAATAAAATTCTATACTGAAAACTATTCGAAAACGACGAGTAACAGGACTGAGCGATATGAACTTAATCGCTGAGAGCTGCAACGAGCTGATGGCGGAAAGAACTGGAAGGCGGGTGTTCGGACCGCCTTTATACCGATCGTCAGATGATGCCGGCCACCAGGACTGCTAGCTAGAAATTTTTCCATGGGGTCCTGCCGCCGGCCGGCGTCAGTCCTATATGTAATTACCTACTGCAAGAGCCCTCTCGAAGTAAGATAGTCTGTTAGGTATGGTTTACTTACTTCCCACTGATCTAATGGTTAGTCATATAAAAAATAGACTGATTTTCTTGCTTCTATAATATTTAAAATTCCTTGCCAAATATCTGGGTTATCCAATAATGTGGCATTCAGTCGCCAGTACCCTGGCCCATTAATATCATCTTTTTGAGTACGGGATTTTTATCTCTAACATAGCATGATCTGATGTGGCAACAGGGATTGTTGCACAGTGCTGTACTGGTAGCTTCATAGCAGGAGTATCAAGTTCGTAAGACTGAGGTCCATAATTGAACTTGTCACCTTTTAAGTTTTGACGGTAGAACATAGGAATTTCCTTTCTCCTATAAAACAATCAAACCTTTTTTTTTTTTTTTTAAAGACTGCGGTACTGTTACTTTCCACCACGTTCTTGGGCACAGTATTCCAAATGGTAACAAGTCTGATTATACCATTGGTTTATCATATACGTTATACAGACTTCACCTTTCAGATCTTATCTGTGTCAATCTTCACCATTCATCACCTTTGGGTACTTGGCCGGAGGTCATGACCCTGCGGGAGCTTTTATTTTTTTTTTTTGGATGGGTGGAGTCGACGCACCATTGTCGCCGCCCTCAAGGCCGACGCACTGCATGGCGCTCTCAGGTTGGCCGTTGGGTGTTGTCAACTCCGCCCTCCCACGAGTTCTTCATCTCCCGCCATCGAGGTCACCTTGTGGAACACTTGCAGTGAAGAAGTTTAAGGCCTACCTTGTGCGCAGTTGATTTCTCGACTCCACCTCAATTATTTATTGACTCCGTGCCGCCGTCTGTCGGCTCCCTATCTCATGCTGGTTCTGTTCGCCTACTTGACGTGGCCTGGTAAGACTGTTCCATTATTTTGTCTTAGCGACTTCGAGTCTAGTTTGGTGTTTCTTTTTCATAGGTCATGTCTAGGTCAGAGGGCAAGAAGACTTCCAAGATGGGACGACACCCCATGCGTCTGTGCCACTGTGGCCATAAGTACTCAGTCACTGACCAGCACGACCGTTGCCTTGTGTGTCTTGGCCCGCCTCACAACATGGATTTGTGTGACGCTTGTTTCTACTTGGACCGCCGGGTCATCGAGCAACGCACATGTAAAGTGGGGCAAGCTCCGCTGACTTTCGGGGGTCAGGCGTGCTCTCGTCGGGCCAAGCCGCTGTCACTCGGCCTTTCCTCCGTGTCCCCTCCTGGTTCTATATGGGCCGAGGAGGAGGGGGCTTCTGTCTCTTCTAGCCTAGCCATGACAGTGGCCCCTCCTGTGGTATGGGAGGTGCTGCTTTGGCAATCTCCCCTTCGGGGGTGAAGGCTCTCTTGGTGTCGCACTAACGGCTTGGAAGGCCTGGGTCGGCGCTGTCCTCGACGTTGTCTGTCGACGCAGTCTTGGGCCTCGGTGCCGTTTGCAGTGCCATGGGCCCTGATGGCACCATCGTTGGTGCTGGTTCATTGCTTGGCGCCATTGCTACTGTCGGTGCAGTTAGCGGTGCTGATGGGGCTGTTGGCACCATGGGAGGCTCTATGGCACAATCCCTATCTGTTTCTTGCCCCCGGTGCCATTGGCAGTGCCATGGTCGAGCATGGTGCCATGTCCAGTTCTGGAGCCATTCGCGCCTCTGAATATGGACATGGCGCCATGGGGGTTTCGGACCTCAGCACCATTTTTGGCCTCCATCTCTGTCCTCTGTGCCACCAGAGGTGCTGTGGGACGAGTCGGCACCTTGGGGGTCTCCGGCCTCGGTGCCATTTGTGGTGCCGAGCGCGCGGTTGGAGCCATCGTCAGTGCCGTTGCTGGTCTTGGCACTGCTTTTGGTGCCGTGGGTCGGGATGGTGCCATGACAGGCTCTGGCTCTTGTTGGGGCCGTGTCCTCTACTAGCACCATTCGCGGTGTGGAGTGGGGCGCTGGTGTCAACTCTGGTGCAGTCTCCGATCCTGGTGCCATGTTCTCTAGGGATGGCAGCAGGCATCCGCACACTGTTTGGCACAGGACTTCGATCTCCACCTCCTCAGAGGAGGAGTCGGACTCTGAGTCAGACAGGCAGTCTGGCTCCCTGGAGTTGGCTGCTGGTATGGACACCCTGGTAGTGTCCTTGACAGGCCGGAGTCAGCCCCCCTCTGAGGAGCGGACAGTGACTGCCGGGGCCAGGGGTTCTGACCAGCAGGCAGTGGTGCAGGCCACCATTGCCCTGCAGCCTGGCCTCGGAGGGTTCTCTGACCCCTCAGCGTGGCACCCCCTCATGTGGTGTGCTTGGATTGCCCAACTTGGGGGCCGATCAGAGCACCCACAGGAGGGTGCTGCTCCCTGGATAGCCACTTCAGGGGCTGACCAGGGCTGTCAGTTGCCTAGACTGTCTCTCTCTCGAGGAGGAGGACACTCTCAGATTCCAAGGGGTCAAGGGGCATGGGGTCTGTGCGGCGACCTTTTTCTGGAACCCACCCAGGCTCTGGGAGAAGCCGTAGTGCGGATCTCTGCTCTTCTCCCTCAGTTTCCTTTAGAGGGCCCCCATTCTTTGGAGGTAGAGGACCATCCTTCTGGACCTACATGGCCCTGGTTCCCTCACAGGGGGGATTCTTCAGGGTGCAGCCTAGGCAGTACCAGTTTGGTTGTTCAGCTGTTGGCTGTGGAGTCTTCCGGAGCGCCTTCTTCCCCTAGGGCTCCCGGTGCACCCCTAGCCCAGGTAGAGTTCAACCGATCCCCGTTGTTAGTTCTGCCTCTGTTCCTCTGCCACCTTCTCCTGCGCTCCCAGGCATTCGTGGTCCTAGCAGGCCTCTCTCCTGGGAGCAGTTCAGAGCTCAGGCTGCTCAGTTCCCCTCTTACATTAGGGCAATGGACAGATGCTGGGGCTGTCGGCGCCATGGGAGGCTCTACGGTGCCATCCCTATCTGTTTCTCATCCCCAGCACCATTGGCAGTGCCATGGTTGAGCACGGCGCCATGTCCAATTCTGGAGCCATTCGCGCCTCTGAATATGGACACGGTGCCATGGGGGTTTCGGGCCTCGGCACCATTCATGGTGCCGAGAGCTTCAGGGTGCCAAGTCTGGAGTCTGGACAAACTGGTACTGCCTAGTGCCTAGTGCCAACAGCCCCTTAATCTGTCCATTGCCCTAACATAAGAAGGAAACTGAGCAGCCTGAGTTCTGAACTGCTCCCAGGAGAAAGGCCCGCTAGGACCACGAATGCCTGGGAATGCAGGAGAAGGTGGCAGAGGAATAGAGGCAGAACCGACAACGGGGATCGGTTGGCCTCCGCCTTGGCTAGGGAGCGCACTGAGAGCCCTAGGGGAAGAAGACGCTCCAGAAGACTCCACCACCGACAGCTGAACAACCAAACTGGTACTACCTAGGCTGCACCCTTACTGACTGAGGTTTTTCATCCTCCCCCTGAGCAGACAGCTTCTGAACCTTTGAGGTCCTCTGAATCTTCATCCCCCTCTTCTGGGAAAGAGGAGCAGTCTGTCCACATCTCTCAAGCTGCTGATCTCGCTTAGTATCAGTGATTCCCCGTGAGGATGTTAGAGGACCTGCACATTACCCTTCCCACTCTACACAATCCAAAGCACTCGGCACACGCCTTTCAAGGTGATTGTGGTGTCCCCCTGGCCTGCTCCCTTTAAGGAGGCATCATTGCGCTCCTGGCAGAGACTCTTTTCTGGAGTTCCTGCCCCTAGAGATCTCTGCCAGCAGTATTCTGTCCCCCCCCCACGGAGTCTCCAGGTTCCATGACTCATCCTCAGTCAGGACTGACACAACTGGACACTCCAGATGGGCTTTGTGCCCTGCACCGTGACCGGCCACCAGATCAAGATTCCTCAGATTTTGACTTCTGGGGGAGGAAGACCTTCTACTTGGCATAGTTGCTGCTCTCTATAGCAGCACATCAGGCCCACTATGCAACCTATGACAGGTTCTTGTGGTCCAGGTTGGGTCAGCTCCTAGCCTCCATGCCTGACACGGAGCAAACCAGACAAGCCATTGCACTCTCTGCACGTGGCCTGAAGCTAGCACTGCACCACGCAAGGGCATCGTATGACGCCAATGAGGTAGCTACCAGGGTCATAGGGACAGCGATCTGCACCAGGCAGATGGCATGGCTGCATCTTTCCCGGTTGTTGCCCTTGGCCCGGTGTAGGGTGATTAACTGCGCCCACCAGAGAACCTATCTTTTCTCCCTTAGAGTGAGGTGGTTTCTGTTGGGGCAACTTCCTACTCCCCTCCGGGGGGGTCCCTGTCTCACTCTCCCCACACTCGGGCCTCCCCAGGCTCTGAAGGTTCTCCCTCTTAGTGTGTCACCAACTGAGAGCTAAGGGACTCAGTCCCTTAGGGTTTAAAACCCCCTTTGGGGGGGCTCGGCACTCACCCAAAGGTGATCAATGGCGAAGATTGACACAGATAAGATATGGAAATTATGTACCTACCATAATTCAGATCTTTCTGTGAATCTTCACCATTCATCACAATCCCACCCTCCATCCCCCTGGGGCCTCGGTCTCTGGGTCCCCCTCCCTCTCTGTGCCCCCTCTCCTTTCTGCGAGTCAGGAGCGGGTTAAACTGGGGCACGTAGGGGGATAATTTTCCTTTAGGTGTAGAGTGGTCAGGAGTGGGGGCACTCCTTCAATACTTCGGCTCCACCCTTGTGGGGTGGGGGTTGGCAGTTGCCCCCTTTTCTTTCCTTCTCTACTCCCCGTCAATCCTTGATTTTCTCCGATTCCCTTGTCCTGTGGACATAACCTCAATTAATTAAAGAAACTAGGTTTCTTGCACCATACTTCCTTTGAGGGGGGAGATATCCCGGTTTTCCTGTCTTTTCTTCCAGAAAGCCGATTCTGCTTTTAGAAGTTCTGCCAGTAGTTCTGTGCCTGCAATTCTGGCAGTTAGCCTCTTGGCTAGTCCTTTGCAGTTCTTATATATACTGGAGACAAGTCAAGGTTACAGGGTATGTTTCTCCTGTCTCTCCCCCTCTAAATTTCTCCTTACTTCTAAAAACTTTAACCCTCCCTCCTTTCTACTTCCAGAAATTGGGGCCCCTACCCAGTCCCCCTTACTTTCTTCTGTCCTCTCAGTTGTTTATTTCTCCTTTTAGTTTTGTACATTTTCCTTTGTCTGTCCCTTGGACTTCCTTGTCCCACCCTCAACCCCTTTTCTAACCTCTACAGCAACTCAGAACTGGCGGGAGGGTGGGGTCGACAATACCTAACAGCCACCCTGCGAGCAACACACAGTGCATCTGCCTTGAGGGCAGCACCGATGGTGTGTCGACTCCACCCATCCCAAAAAAAATTCCCGCAGAGTCATGACCTCCAGCCAAGTACCCAAAGGTGATGAATGGTGAAGATACACAGAAAGATCAGAATTAAGGTAGGTATGTAATTTCTATTTTTTGGTTATGTGACCCATTATCTTTGTTGTGGTCAGTATTTATGACTAATCCAATTGTTTCAAAAAGTACATAATCATGAAAAGCTCTATAAGTTAGGCATAATTCACCTCTCTTCCAGGGAATACAGATTTAAGTGCTTCAGTCTCTCATGATATTGGAGTTGCTTTATGGACCTGATTTGCCTTGTCACTCTTCTTTGAACTTTTTCTAATCTATTCCCCCCCCAATAGAATTTGGGGCACAAAAGGGGAAACAGTTCTCCATATGTAGACGAACGAGAGATTTATACAAAAGGATAATTGCTTCAGGGTCTCTGCTCTTTATCAAATTTAATATATATCTGATTATTCAATGGCATTTACTACTAGTTACATTAGTACGATAATCGAATTTCAAGTTTCTGGAAAGCCAGACCCCCTAAATCCCTTTCATTAATACTTTTGGATAATTGGATGTTATTAAGTTTGTATTGAAAACCTGGGTTATTTTTCCCCAAAGTGCATAACTTTTACTTTTCGCCTCCTTGAACATCAATTAATCTTCTTGTGCCCATGTTGCCAGGTAATCCTGAAACTGTTTTGCTGACAGGTGCTGGGATAAAAAAAAAAAAAAAAAACAGTAGTCAATACAGGTTTTAGATGTGCCTCTGAAATAGGTGTACAGTACTGAGTTGTGGTGTTGTATTTATGAAAAACATCCACTAAATTCATTTGTGATAGTACCTGATTTAAAAAGGTTGAGTCATTAAACATTTTGGAGGTTTTCAAACCTTGGTCACATTTAAGTCTACCACAGTTAAAATCTCCCCCTAGAAATATTGAGTTTGCAGAACATAAATGTGGTTGTATAAGCTGTACCCTGCTGGCTTTATCCTGTGGGGTGTATACATTGATTATTCTTATACTTTGTCCATTTAGGGTAGCATCTATTAATAGTGCTCTACCAGGAGAGATCTCTAGAACTTTAGAGGCCTTTATCAAAGGATTGTTTATACAAATCCCTACCCTGCTACATAAGTCTTCACCTATTGACCAAAAGGTTTTTCCCCAAAGTCAATCTGTAGTGGGTTGCTAAATGTCCTGTTCTGTAGGTAGACATGTGTCTCGTAAAAAGATACCATGGTAAGTGTAGGAGAAATAGTCAAAAGTGGCTTTTCTCTTTCTAATTTAATACTGTTTGTGTTCAGTGAAGCTAGTAGCAAGTCCACATCCAGCGTGTGTGGTATCTATCTAATTCTTTTTTCTCAGGCTATACCTTGTCCCCATTCATTTTTTCTTTTTAACTGTATCAGTTGGGGTTCCCTGCTGATCTTACTCTCCTGAAATATCTTCTGGGGTACAGAAGTTTCTGAAAGAATGTCTGAGCCACCCTCCATTTCTGTGTCTCCCCACTGGAGAGTGGAGAATTTATTTTGTATTGTGATGAGGTTACTGGTATCTGAAGAAGTCTATCCTTGTTTCTTTCAAACAACATCAAGTCTTGCTGTATTCAGATCATATGCAGTTAACCCCTGCATTTGAACTGCTCCAGAGATGAGTTAATTCTATGCCCTAGCATAGAACACTGAGCTCGAGCTCTGTTTTCAAACCACTGTCCCTGGTTCATTCTATGTAACTGTCAGATTCTTTACTCCGCCTGCCTGTGAAGTCGCTATGGAGATCTCTCCTCGCTTTTCATGGTTCAGTAGTAGTAGTTTCGACTTTTTTTTTTTTTTTTTAAAACCTCTAATCATTTTTAGTTCTTCAAGCCTCTGTCCCTCAGTACAGGTTAGATCTTTCTAAATTTGCGGAAGAAATCGCGCAAGCGATCCTAATAGTCCAGTCACTTCAGCCTGGTTTGGGTGATCCGAGTCAGAGAACCCAGACATCAGTTTAGTCACCTCCCAGTTTGCTTCCTACCGGTTCGTATGAATATAAACTAGAGTGGGAAGGTGAGGAGGAGGAAGAAGAGGCGTACTTGGGGGAACCCATAGAGCCTGAGGTATCCCCTGACAGACCTGATTCTAGTTCCCCTCCTAGGCACTCTGGTGATGCCTCATTTCATTATTCCTTTTATAAAAAAAAGTGGCTGAGACCCTACAGCTTCCTACTGTTGTCAGCTGAGGAAGAGACAGACTGCGTTGAGATGATGGGAGTTCCTGTGGTTAAGAGACTGTCCATTCCCTTACACAAGTCTCTTAAGAAGCAAACGACAAAAGTTCTGCAGACACCTACCTCTATTCCCCCCCCCCAGTGGACAAAAGGGTTGATAGGAAGTATATGTTGTCTGGCAGTGGGACAGAGTTCCTTTTCTGCCATTGTTCCCACACTGGTGTGGTTCAAGCAGCTGCATGTGACAAAGCTGATATTTCTTTGGCTTCCCATCCTCCTGAAAAGGATTCCCGAAAAATGGATGCCATGGCCAAGAAGCAGTACCTCTCAGCTTCTCTGGGGATAAGACAGGCTTCATACATGGCCTATGTGGCCAGGTATCAGAAGTCTAGGTGAGAGTCAGTGCTGGAGTTAACCAAGACTGCTCCCCCCTATTGGCTCAGGATTTAGAACAGATTGTCCAAGACGGTACTGAAGCCTCTAAGGTTCAGTTCCAGGCAGCTGTTGACTCTAATGATGTTTCT
Source organism: Neoceratodus forsteri (assembly GCA_016271365.2). Taxonomy (NCBI): domain Eukaryota; kingdom Metazoa; phylum Chordata; order Ceratodontiformes; family Ceratodontidae; genus Neoceratodus; species Neoceratodus forsteri. The sequence continues at coordinate 352,732,334 of CM057454.1, read as the reverse complement.
TCTAGAGTCATGGCTACTTCAGTGTCTATCAGGACCTTCACCTGGCTCAGGTGTACCTCCTTATCCCAAGATACACAGTCAAAGGCCATGGATTTCTCCTCTCATGCAGCACTCTCTATTCGGTGAGCAAACCGAAGAGTACATGAAAAAGATGGATGAGTACAGGGTGCCATACAGGAGTGCAGCTGCCAAGGAGAAAGCTGCAACCCCTCAGAAGCAACAGGCGACCAGGCCCAGGCATTTCAAGCCTATCAACAACCCAGAGGGTACTTCAGGGGTAGCAGAGGAGTAAGCGGGGCAGCTTCCACCTCCCAACCCCACATTTCTGCTAAGCAGACTCCCTGATGGGTCAGTATGGGCTGCCTCCCCACTGCCAATAGGGGGCAGACTGGCTCACTATTTCCAGGCTTGGCAAGCTATTACCAGACAAGTGGGTCCTGGAAGTAGTGAGCCAGGGCCTTGCTCTGAGTTTCAAACAGTTTCCAAAACCAAGAGCAAGGCCATTCAGACCTGCCAACAGCTCAGTCAGCCCTTCTGGAAGCAGAGATTTCTATCCTCTTGCAAATCAGGGCAGTGGAACCTGTACCCCTCCCCTATCAGGGAAGAGGCTTGTACTCAAGATATTTCCTGACCTAAAGAAAACTGGGGAGTGGCGGCCCATACTAGATTTGAGATTTCTCAACAAGCATCTGGACAAACCCAAATTCAAGATGGTGACTCTTGCCATGAGATTGTGCCTACCCTCAGCCAAGGAGAGTGGCTAGCATCCTTGGATCTTAAGGATGCCTATTTCCACATCTCAGTCAGTTATTCTCACAGAAAATACCAAAGGTTCAAACTGTATTCAGGTCACTACCAATTCAGAGCAATGCCCTTTGGCCTATCCTTGGCTCCCAGTGTGTTCACAAAGTACCTATCGGTGGTCATGGCACACTTAAGAGGCAGAGTGTGGCAGTTTTTCCCTACTTGGACAACTGGCTCATCATGGGGCAGTCCCCTGCACAGGTAAAGGAAGCCTTAGCAGTAGCACAGAAGGCCCTGTGTTCTCTAGGGCTTCTATTAAACTTGGAAAAGTCAGTGTTGGAAACGGTGCAGGTACTGGAAATTACTGGGGCACAGCTGAACACGGTCCAGGAGTCTTTCTATCCATGGGTGTCTCGCCCTGCAAGACATTTTCTTCAGCTTCTGGGCCATATGACAGCATCCACAGCAGTGGTCCCAGGGGCAATATTTCAGATGAAGGATATCCAGTTCCACCTCAGGTCCTACTGATCCCAGAGGAGGGATCATTTGTTCAAGCTGGTGCCAGTGACACCCACCTTGTTAGAGGCACGACAGTGGTGGAAGGACAGGGACAATCTCAGGGTGGGAGTTCCTTTCCTTCAGCAGATGCCTACAGTAGTGCTGACAACAGATGCTTTCCTACTGGGGTGGGGAACCCATCTAGGGGACCACACTACACAGGGGTTGTGGTCACAACAGGAGTCTCTTCTCCACATTAATTTATTGGAACTCAGGGCAGTGCGCCTGGCACTCCAATCTTTCAGGACCTTGGTAGAGGGGAAGGTGGTTCAGATCAGGACAGACATCACCACCATGTACTACATCAACAAGCAGGGAGGGACAAAGTCCTCTGCTCAGAGGCTATGAGAATCTGGAGCCTAGCTTACTCTGTCAAGACCCCCATCTCAGTTGTGCACCTACCAGGCAAGGGCAATGTACTAGCAGATGCACTCAGCAGAATAAACCAGATTCACCACGAGTGGTCTCTGAACAGAGAAGTTCTGCATGCAGTCTTCAGGAAGTGGGGCACTCCAGAGATCAACCTATTTGCAGCTCCAGACAACCACCAGTTACCCCAGTACTGTTGCAGACCCCCAGTTCAGGGTTTGGTGCCTCTGGATGCACTGGCACTGGACTGGACAGGCAAGTTCCTGTATGCCTTTTCTCCATTCCCACTGATTCACAGGGTCCAGATAAAGCTCAGGACTAAGCCATCAGATTTGATCCTGATTACCCCAGACTGGGCCAGACAACCTCGGTACCCCATGTTGAAGTCCTTGTTAGTGATCAATACACTTTGCCTCCCAAGGAGGCACAACCTGTTGATCTCCTCGCAGGGGAGGCTATTATACCCCAACCTCAAATCCCTCAGGCTCAAGGCCTGGCTCTTGAGGACCTAAAATACGTGGACTTGCATCTCTCTGAAGGGGTTATAGAGATCTTGAAGGTGTCTAGAAAGGCTGCCACCAGAAAGACTTGCATATCCAAATGGAAGAAGTTTACAATTTGGTGTGCACAGAGGGAGGCAGAACCGGGGACAGCTGGCCTGGCAGTCCTGTTGGGCTACTTAACCCATCTTCCCTCTTTAGGCCTTCGACCTTCTACCCTGAAGGTGCATCTGGCAGATGTTTCTGCTTACCTCTCAGCAGGGAAGGGCCCTTCCCTGGCATCTCATGCCATCTCCAAAAGGTTCTTTAAGGAGTTGCTTCACTTACACCCCCCACACAGGGAGCCAACTCTTTCTTGGGACTTGAATATCTGCATAGCACAGCTAATGCAGCCCCCATTTGAGCCCATGTCCTCAGCTCAGCTTAAGTATCTGACACGGAAATTACGTACCTATCGTAATTCTGATCTTTCTGTGTATCTTCACCATTCATCACCTGTGGGTACTTGGCCGGAGGTCAGGACCCCGCGGGAGCTTTTTTTGGGATGGGCGGAGTTGACGCACCATCGGCACTGCCCTCGAGGTCGACTCACTGCGTGTCACTTGCAGGTTGGCCGTTAGGTGTTGTCGACTCCGCCCTCCCGCCAGTTCTGAGTTGCTGTAGAGGTTAGGAAAAGGGTTGGGAGGGTGGGACAAGGAAGTCCAAGGGACAGACAAAGGAAAAGATATAAAAATTAAAAGGAGGAATAAACAACTGAGAGGACAGAAGAAGTTCGAAGTCTACGGGGATTGGGTAGGGGCCCCAATCTCTGGAAGTAGAAAAGTAGGAGGGAGGCAGGGAGGGTTAAGGATTTTTAGAAGTAAGGAAAAGAGAGGGAGAAGACAAGAGAAACATACCCTGTAACCTTGACCTGTCTCCAGTTTGTATAGGAACTGCAAAGGAGTAGCCAAGAGGCTAACTGCCAGAACTGAAGGCACAGAATCACTGGTAAAAACTTCTACAAGCACAATCGGCTATTCTGGAAGAAAGGACAGGATACTGGGATATCTCCCCCCTCTCAAAAGGAGATTTTGGTGCAAGAAACTTAGTTTCCTAAATTAATTGAGGTTATGTCTGCAGGACAAGGAAATCAAAGTATTTGACAGGGAGAAGGAAAGAAAAGGGGGCAACTGCCAACCCCCACCCCACAGGGGTGCAGCCGAAGCACTGAAAGAGTGCCCCCAATCCTGACCACTCTGCCCCTAAAGAAAATTATCCCATGTGCCCCAGTTTACCTCGCTCCTGACTAACAGAAAGGAGGGGGGAGAGAGAGGGGGACCCAGAGACTGAGGCCCCGGGGGATGGAGGGTGGGATTATGATGAATGGTGAAGATACACAGAAAGATCAGAATTACGGTAGGTACATAATTTCCATATCTTATCTGCGTCAATCTTCACCATTCATCACCTTTGGATGAGGGCCGAGCCCCCCCGAAGGGAGCTTATACCTAAGGGGCTGAGTCGCTTAGTTCTCAGTGGGTAACACACTAAGAGGAAGAACCTTCACAGGTCTGGAGAGGCCCAAGAGCGGGGAGAGTGAGACGGGGACCTGCCCCCCCCGGAGGGGGTAGGAAGTTGCCCTGACAGACGCCACCTCACTCAATGGGAGAAGAGATAGGTTCTCTGGAGAGCGAAGTTAATCACCCTACACCGGGCCAAGGGTGACAACCGGGAAAGATGCAGCTATGCTGTCCGCCTAGTGCAGATCCCTGTCCCTACGACCCTGGTAGCTACCTCACTGGCATCATATGATGCCCTTTCTTGGTGCTCTGCTAGCTCCAGGCCATGTGCAGAGAGTGCAGTGTCTTGTCTGGTTTGCTCCATGTCAGGCATGGAGGCTAGGAGCTGATCCAGCCTGGACCACAGGAACCTGTCATAGGTTGCATAGTGTGCCTGATGTGCTGCAATGGAGTGCAGCAACTGTGCCGAGTAGAACGTCCTCCTCCCCAAGAAGTCAAAATCTGAGGAGTCTTGATCTGGGGGCCAGTCATGGTGAGGGGTGCGCAGACCATCAGGAGTGTCCAGTTGTGTCAATCCTGACTGAGGATGAGGCATGGAACCTGGAGAATCTGGGGGGGCACAATACCATTGGCAGAGATCCCTTGGGGCAGGAACTCCAGAAAAGGGTCTCTGCCAGGAACACAATGATGCCTCCTGAAAGGGAACAGGCCAGGGGGGCACCACAAGGGTGTCCTCACTGAAATCGCCTAGAAAGGCGTTCGCCGAGTGCTCTGGATTGTGTAGAATGGGAGGGATAATGTGCAGGTCCTCTAACATCCTCACAAGGAATCGTTGATACTCAGCAAGATAAGCAGCTGGAGAGATGTGGACAGATGGCTCCTCTCCCCCAGAAGAGGGGGATGAAGAGTCAAAGGACCTCGAAGGTTCAGAAGCTGGCTGCTCAGGGGGAGGTTGAAAAACCTGTCTGTCCGTAGCCCTAAAGTAAGAGAGAAACTGAGCAGCCTGAGCTCTTAACTGCTCCCAGGAGAGAGGCCCACTAGGACCAAGAATGCCAGGGAGCACAGAAGAATGTGGCAGAGGAAGGGGGGCAGAGCCGACAACGGGAATCAGCTGACCTCTGCCTGGGCCAGGGAGTGCACCAGGAGCCCTAGGGATGGAAGGAGCTCTGGAAAACTCCACAGCCGACAGCTGATCAACCAAACTGGAACTGCCTAGGCTGTGCCCTGAAGAATCCCCCTCCGTGAGGCGACCGGGGCTGTGTAGGTCCAGAAGGACGGTCCCCTACCTCCAAAGAATGAGGCCCTCTCGAGGAAACCAAAAGGGAAGGGCGGAGATCCGCACTACGGCTTCTCCCAGAGCCCAGATGGGTTCCGGATAAAGGTCGCTGCACAGACCCCATGCCCCTCGGAATCCGAGAGTGCCCTCCTCGAGAGAGAGCCAGCCTAGGCAGCTGGCAGCCCTGGTTGGCACCCAAAGGGGCCATCCAGGGAGAAGCACCCTCCCCTCCCATGGGTGCTCTGATAAGCCCCAAAGTTGGGCGATCCAGGCACACCACCTGAGGGGGTACCACCACTGAGGGGTCAGAGAACCCTCCGATGCCAGGTTGCAGGGCAATGGTGACCTGCACCACTGCCTGCTGGTTAGAACTTCTTACCCTGGCCCCAGCAGTCCCTGTCCACTCCTCAGAGTGGGGCTGACTCCGGCCTGTCGAGGACACTACCAGGGCGTCCACGCCAGCAGCCAACTCCAGGGAACCAGACTGCCTGTCTGACTCAGAGTCCGACTTCTCCTAAGAAGAGGTGGAGATCGAAGTCCTGCGCCAAACAGTGTGTGAATGCCCGCTGCCATCCCCACTGAACAGGGCACCAGAACCAGAGACTGCACCAGAGTCAGTGAAGGTGCTCCCCTCTGCACCACGAATGGTGCCAGAACAGGATACGGCTCCAATAAGGGAAGCAGCCTCGGAGCTGGAGCCTGTCACGGTGCCGTCCCGACCCACGGGGCCGCAAGCATGGTCAAGACCAGCAACGGCACCAACGATCACTCCCCCACAGTGCCGACCCACACCATGGCACCGCGATCAGTGCCAAGGACAGAGATGGCACCGATGACAGTCCCAACACTTTTGGCACCCGTAAACGGCGCCAAGCTCCGAAACCCCCATGGCGCCATGCCCAGAGCCATGAATGGCTCCAGAACTGGACACAGCACCTTGCTCAACCACGGCGCCAGGGCGAGAAACAGTCAGGGATGGCACCATACAGCCTCCCACAGTGCAGACAGTCCCATCAGTGCCACGAACAGCACCGACAGCAGCAACGGCACCGAGCGATGGACTGGTACTGATGATGACGCCATCAGGGCCAACGGCACCGAGGACAGTACCGACCCAGGCCTTCTGAGCTGTGGGTATGACACCGGGGAGCCTTCACCCCGTAGGGGTGATTGTCAAGACGGTGCCTCCCACCCGTAAGGGACAAACTGGGCCTCCTGCACTGTGGAAGGGGCCTCTGCCATGGCTAGGCTACAAGAGGCAGAGGTCCTCTCCTCCTCGGTCCATATACAACTGAAAGACCATCCGGAGGAAAGGCCGAGAGAACGCAGCTTGCCCGAGTGTGTGCCCGTCCCCCGAAAGTCGGTGGAGCTCGCCCCACTTTCCACGTGCATTGCTCGATGACCCGTCGGTCCATGGAGAAGCAGGCATCGCATCTAATCAATGTCGCGGAAGCAGGCCAAGATGCGAGGCAATGGTCGTGCTGGTCGGTGACAGAGTACTAACGGCCGCATGGGCACCATCGCATGGGGGTCGTCCCGTCTTAGAAGTTTTCTTGCCCTCCAACAGACACATGGCCTATGGGAAAAAGAACACCAAAACAAGACCCGATGTCGCAAAATAAAATAAGGAACAGTCTTACCAGGCGACGTCCAGTGGAGCAAACAGAACCGGCAGGATACTCGGAGTTGACGGACTACGAAGTGACATGGGGTCGACGAAATGCGCAGTTGAAGGCATCCCTAGAAGCAGCCACCAAAGCAGCGGTATGGCGGGTTGAATGAGCTCTTATCCTTCTGGGTGGCTCCATGCCCGCCAACCTATAGCAGAGATCTATGCAGTAGGTGACTGACCTGCTTATAGTTTGCTTGGCTGCAGGTTGGCCAGGTGCGGCTTCAGCATAGGTGACAAACAGCTGGTGAACCTCTCCCTGAACTTCAGCCATCCGCTCTTTATAATAAGCAAGCGCTCTTCTAGGGTCCAGTGTATGGAGCCTATATTTGGCCTCCGAGGTGTGACTGGGGTAGAACACCGGCAGAGTCAACACCTGATTCAGGTGAAACTCCGACACCACCTTCGGAAGGAATTTTTGGTGGGGGCCAAAGACAGCCTTGTCCCTGTGGAAGACCAGATACGGAAACTATGGAAAGCACCTAGAGCTCTCCCATCCTTCTGTCTGACATGATAGCCACCAAGAAGGTGGTCTTCCACGACAGGTGGGAGATATCGCAACTGTGCATCGGTTCGAATGGCTTGCCCATGAGCTTGGCCAATAGACCAGCAGTAGATCCCATGGAGGCGGAGGTTTTCGCACCGAAGGGGATATGTGATCTAAGCCTTTGAAAAAGCGCCAGACCACCTTCTCCTGCACCGACTGCTTGCCGGCCTGTGCCCGGTAAGCAGAGATGGCTGCCAGATCACCTTAAGGGTCGTTGACCGAAGCCCTAGCTGAGAAAGTGACCTCAGGTAGTCCAAAATGCTAGCCAACAGGCAGGATGAAGGGTCCAACCCCTTGCCCTGACACCAAATTGAGAATCTCTTCCATTTAAAGGCATACATATTAAAGTCGACTCCTTACAGGACTCAACAATGTTGAGGACCTCGTCGGAAAGACCCAAGGCCTGGAAATCTAGCCGCTCAGGAACCAGGCCGTCAGGTGCAGGGATTGAAGGTCCAGATGGAACACCTTCCCCTTACTGACTGAGACCAGGTCCGGGTGGGCTGGAAGCCGCCTCAGGAGCCTGGAGCTGAGGCTGAGGAGATCTGGACACCAGAACTGGCAAGACCAGTCTGGGGCTACCAGAATCACCTGTGCCTTGTCCCTCTTCGCCTTGAGAAGCACCCTGTGGATCAAGGGAAATAGAGGGAAGGTGTAGAAGAGGCCCTTGTCCACGGCCTCGAGAAGGCATCCCCTGCAGCAAGCCCCGCTGTGGGGGCTGGGTATGAAACAGCCTCAGCTTTGCGTTCTCCTTGGAGGCGAACAGGTCACCTGAGGGGTGCCCCAGTGGAAGAACAGGTCTTGAACTACCTCCGGCAGGAGAGACCACTCGTGAGAACCAACACCCATCCAGCTGAGGGCATCGGCCAGACTGTTCGAGGCTCCTGCCACATGGATGGCTAGGAGATCCGCCTCCAGGCTGATCACGAGAGACCAAATGCGGAGAGCTTCCTTACACAGGGGCAAGGAGTGTGTCCCGCCCTGATGGTTGAGATAGTACATGGTCATGGTGCTGTCTGTCTCGACCTGAGACACTTGACCCCATACAAACGAAGCGAAGGCAGTGAGGGCTAACCGTACCACTCAAAGCTCCAGCAGGTTGATGTGGCATCGGGACTCCTGAGAGGACCAGAGGCTGTGGGCCCTGAGCTCCCCCAGATGGGCACCCCAACACATCAAGGAAGCGTTGGTCATAAGGATGACCATCTGCTCAAGGCGGACAAACGGGATACCCTCCTGCAGATGAACTGGGACGAGCCACCACTGCAGGCCATCCCACATCTTCTGGGTCAGTGGGTGCATATGTCAGCGGGCCCAACGGACCACACTAGTGCAGGCCGCCATGAGACCCAGAAGGCGCAGGAAGTCCCAGGCAGGACGCAATTGCCCAACCCGAAATGACTGGGCAAAGGACGAAAGGACGTCTGCCCTGTCTGCCAGGAGCTGGGCTCTGGCTCAAAGGTAGTCGAGCTATGCCCTGATGAACTGAATCACCTGTGATGGCACAAGTTCCAATTTGGCCTCGATCAGGAGGCCAAGTTGGGAGCAGACCTGGAGGGCAAGATCTCTGGACTGCTCCACATCCAACCTGGAGGGGGCTGCTATCAGCCAGTCGTCCAGGTAAGGGCACACCCATACCTCTCGGCGCTGCAGGAATGCTGTCACCACTGCCATGCATTTGGTGAAGACCCTGGGAGCTGGAGAGAGGCTGAAAGGTGTGGCCTGGAACTCGTAAAGGGATCCCTCTGCTCTGAAGCAGAAGAATTGCTGATGAGACGGATGGATTGGGACGTGAAAGAACGTGTCCTGGAGATCAAGAGAACAAAACCACATGCCTAGTTCCAGGGATGGTATGATCTGAGCCAGAATGACAATCCTGAAGGCGCGTGGCCTTAGGAACTTGTTCATGTCATGCAGATCGAGAATGGGGTGCCAGACCCCCATCCATTTTGGGACCAGGAAGTACCTGGACACAAACCCTGGGCATGGAGGAGGATCAGTCACATTGCTGACCACCCCCCTTTGCAGGAGCAGAGCTATGTCGGCTTGATGGGCCGACAGAGGCTGCGGAACTGGTAGCACCCTGAGGTGCACTGGCTCGGAAGGGAGGGGTTTGCTCTAATTCCAGAGTCAGACCTCTGCCAACCACTTCCAACACCCGATGGTCCATGGTTATAGTGTACCACGCATAAAGGAAGTGGCTTAGCTGGCACCCCCCCAAAGGGGGACCCAGGGGAAGAGTGAGGAGGTTGGAGGCGGCACACATCAACCCATCACTGGGAAGGCTTGGAAGAAGGGCCGGCCAAGCAGCTGCCTGGACCCTTCCCTCCAAGCTTCCTGTTGGAGGAAGCAGGAGGCTTGGCCTTGGGGCACCAAGCGTGAGCCTGCTGGCCCTGCTGCTGGTACTGCTAGGCCGGTTGTGCCGCAGGAGTGGTAGGATGAAAGGGTTACGCTGTTGCTGGTGGCCTTTACCTTCTGGGCAGATGTGACAGAGTCCAAGGTGGCACTGGACTTCTCGATCCGCTGGAGGCTGCCCTCCACACCGGGCCCGAACAAGTCAGTGCCCAAAAAGGGGACGTCTGCCAGCTTGTGCTGGGTATCTGCTGTGAAGGTTGAGATCTGCAGCCAAGCTCTGCGGTGCATGGCTACTGCGGCCGTTACTGACTTGGCACAAGAGTCTTCGATGTCCAGAGCAGTCTAGAGCTATGGCTTGGCCACTGCCCTTCTCTGATCCCACACCTGCTTGACAGTCATTTGAAGGTCAGCCGGGAGATAAGGAAGCACCTCATGCGGGGAGCCTAAAAGGGTGTGTGAAAAGTGTGCTATCAGTACAGCCGAGCTAGACTGTGGAAGGCCTAGGGAGTTGGTAGCCTAAACTTTGCGCCCGTAGTCCAGCTTTTTGGACTCCTTGTCCGGGGCTTATCTATGTTACTGGCATTTCCGGAGCACCGGAAAACGCTATCGGTCACCAGCCCTTCAGCTGAGGGGTGCTCCGAAAAACCGGAGAGGGAACCGGTCAGGACTGCGTACTTGCTGGCCATCCTGGCCGAAGGCGCAGGACAGGAAGCAGGCCACTGCCACAACTCCAAGGCCAGACCAACAATGGCCTTGGCCATAGGAAAGGACTCCGTAGGGGAATCCCCTCGGTCCAAAATCTCCATGAGGGGATATCTGGCCCGTTTCTGCACGGGTTCGAGCTGCATCCCAGTAGACTCTGAGATGAGCCGAAGAATATCGAGGAACGAGGATGGGCTCTCGTCCACCGACAGACCCCCAGAGGATTCCAGGTCAAGGGGCATGGAATACAGAGAGGAGTCGTCAGACTCCAAGGAGTCTGTAAACAGCTGCCGACTGCCTGAGCCACCCTCCACTCGCCGAGGCTGATCGGGGGTGAGGGTGACCCACAACTGTGGGCAAGCCCTGACCTGACCGAGAATCCTTGGCCGGGGCCCCAGCCTTCAGTTGAGGAGGCGCGGGTTCCACCACAATGGGTGGAGCAATCTGTTTTGGCAGAGCAATCGGCGTCGGAGTCGGCTCCTTGACCAAGGGACCAAGGGCAGGAGATTGCTTCGGCCGCTTGGGCGACAGCCATTTGATTGCCCGGGGAAGGCGACAGAGTTGGCTTGTTGCCGGCCAATAAGAGCTGCTGCCACATATCCTCATAGTGCCGACGCAACTTGCACCAGAGCCTCTCCGAGGAAGATTAAGAGGATGGGCAGTGACGCCGCTTTCCATGATGTCAGGACTGAGACAGCCGACATCGGCGGGACTTGCCCAACATCGAAGAGGACAGAGACCATTGGGGTCGCCGACGGTGGGTAGAAGAAGGGGTGGGGGAAACCCGTACATCCTCCAGTTCAGGGTCCTTGACCGGGGACTTTGGCTCGGGAGGCCGAGGCAAGTCCTCGGTAGTCACCAGGGAAGGAGGGTTGTTGGCCTCTCCAGTCGACAGCCTGTCTAATGGGTCGAGGAAGATCTCAACCGCATCGACTGATGTCTCGGTCGGCTGGCCCAACGGGGACACCGAGAAGCCAGCAGCCTTGGCCGCAACCTCGACTGAAATTGATAGAGGATGGTCCGGGGAGCGAGATCTCTCCCGCTCCCACAAACATCGATGGTGGGACTTACCTTTTGGGTCCTTTTTATCGACTGAGAGAAACGAGTCCCTAAAGGCCCCTCTCCCTTGGTGGCGAGGGACTGACAAAGCTCCCGAAAGGAAGCAATGTAGGAGAAGCCCAAGGAGAGTGGGATAAATGCCGATGCTGAGGATGATGAAGCCGCGGCCTGGGCTGCCTCCTCGAGGGCGATTAACTAATCCAGCTGCTCTATGGAGCCTGCCACTGCAGACACCGCCCAATGGGCCTCCTTTGACTTCACTGGTGGAAACCGTTTTTCTGGACACCCCAGATGGAGTCTGGCAGCGTGGTGTTCGAGAACCGATGATGAAAAGGACTTGCACAGATCGCAAGCCTGCGGATCGTGGCCAAGACCAAGTCAGTAGATGCACGTGGTGTGTGGGTCGGTTCGAGATATCTTCTGCCCACAAGGGCACAGATGGAAGCCAGGAGTGGATTTAGAGTCCATCGCAGCCGCAAAGAAAGGTGAAGACTGAAGTTGTGGAAACTTCAAAACTATTTTAGGTAAAACCGAAGGTTTAGGATCCAGGCCTAGAGATGCAAGAGTGCTAAGGAGGGAACCTGAGCTTCCAAGCGGTAAGGAAGATCTGGCATCATGGGGTGGAGCTGAGGGTTTTACCACCCGGGTGGGTTGGAGGAGCCCGCTTGAAGACTTTCCGGCACATCTTAAATCGGCAAGGTACCTTCCAAGAAGTGTGGATTAAACAACATTCCACGTCCCTAGAAGTATCCCTTTGTCTTTACCTAAATAAAAACAATTGGACAGATGTTTTATCCCAGAGTCGTCGTGCCATAAATACAGGTTACTCACCTGTAACAGGAGTTCTAGGAATGGTATATGTTGTTCATCCACACTCATTGGCAGTATCCTTGCCGCTTTAAATCTTGCCGGAAGGTCTTCAAGCTTGCTCCTCCCACCCACCCGGGTGGTATAACTCGCCCGCCCCATGACGCCGGCCTGCTGGAAGCTCAGGTTGTGCGTCGGACGGGAGGTCAGGGAAGTGGTGGATGAACAACATATACCATTCCTAGAACTCCTGTTACAGGTGAGTAACCTGTATTTCTAGGGACATGGATATGTTGTTCATCCACACTCATTGGCAGACTCCTAGCAGTTCTCCGGGAGGAGGGAGGCAAGACACACCCCATATACTTACTTGGGAAAGAGAGACTGAGAACCGAGGCCCCAAAACCAGCATCCCGGCGTGACTCAAGGTCGATGTGGTAATGGGTAATGAAGGTGTTTGCTGACTTCCGGTAGCAGCCCTGCAGATTTCCTGGATAGGGACGCCCCTGGAAGCAGCTATCACCGTGCAGCAGTATGGGGTAGAATGAGCTCTTATCCCTCTGGGAGGCTCCATGCCCGCCAACTTATAGCAGAGATCTATGCAGGAGGTTACCCACCTGCTTATCGTCCGCTTGGCTGCAGGTCTGCCAGATGCTGCTTCAGCGTAGGTGACAAACAGCTGGCGAACCTCCCCCGATTTCAGCCACGCGCCTCCTTATAATAAGCGAGCGCCTTCTAGGGTCCAGAGTATGGAGCCTATATTCGCCTCCGAGGTGTGATTGGGTAGAACACCGCAGAGTCAACACCTGGTTAAGGTGAAACTCCGACACCACCTTCGGAAGGAATTTCGGTGGGGCGAGGGACAACCTGTCCCTGTGGGAAGACCAGGTAAGGAGACTCGATGGAAAGCGCCTGGAGCTCTCCCATCCTTCTGGCTGACGGATAGCCACCAAGAAGGCGGTCTTCCACGACAGGTGAGAGAGAGCACACCTGTGCATAGGTTCGAATGGCTTGCCCATGAGCTTTGCCAGTACCAGCAGTAGATCCCACGGAGGTGGGGGTTCCCGCACTGGAGGAAATGTGATCAAGGCCTTTGAAAAGCGCCAGACCACCTTCTCCTGCGCCACCGACTGCTTCCCGCCCGCCCGGTAAGCAGAGATGGCTGCCAGGTGCACCCTTAGGGTCGCCGACCTAAGCCCTTGACTAGAAAGGACCATAAATAGTCCAAGATGCTTCCAAGGAACAGGAGGAAGGGTCCAAGCCCTTGCCCTGACACCAAATGGAAAACCTTTTCCATTTGAAGGCATAGCATTTTCTGGTCGACTCTCAGGGACGCCTAACTACATTGAGGACCTCGTCGGAAAGACCCAAGGCCTGGAACTCTAGCCGCCAGGAACCAGGCCGTCAGGTGCAGGGATTGAAGGTCCGGATGGAACACCTTCCCTGATTGACTGAGAGCAGGTCGGGCGAGCTGGAAGCTGCCGCGAGTCCTGGAGCTGAGACTGAGGAGATCTGGGTACCAGAACTGGCGGGCCAGTCTGGGGCTATCAGAATCACCTCGCCTTGTCCCTCCTCGCCTTGAGAAGCACCTTGTGGATCAAGGGAAATGGGGAAAGGCGTAAAGAGGCCCGGGGTCCATTGCCTCGAGAAGGCATCCCTGCAGCGAGCCCTGCTGAGGGGGCGGCATGGAACAGACTACCAGCTTCTCCATGGAGGCAAACAGGTCCACCTGAGGTGTGCCCCAAAGGGAGAACAGATGCTGTACTACCTCCGGCAGGAGAGACCACTCGTGGGATGCAGCCCTATCCGCTCAGGGCATCGGCCAGGGTGTTGGAGGCTCCTGCCACGTGAATGGCTAGGAGATCCGCTCCAGGCTGCACGAGTGACCAAATGCGGAGAGCTCTTGCATAGAAGCATGGAGCGCGCCCGCCCTGGCGGTTTAGATAGTACATGGTCGTGGGTATTGTCCGCCTGGACTCGACCACTTGACTCGGAGGAACGGAGCAAAGGCGGTGAGAGCTAGGCGGACCGCCGGAGCTCCAGCAGGTTGATGTGGCATCGGGACTCCCCGCTGGGACCAGAGGCCATGAGCCCGGTGTTCCCCAGATGGGCACCCCAACCCATCAGAGAGGCATCGGGTCGACAGAGAGACCGCGGCTCGGCGCGACGAACGGGATGCCCTCCTGCAAATGATCTGGAACGGTCCACCACTGGAGAGCGTTCCACATCCCTGTGTCACCGGCTACAAGCTGGTCCAAGGGATCGGAGCGCCAGACCACTGGCTGGCCAGTCCCCACTCGAAGGGGACGCATGTTCCAGCGGGCCCAACGGACCACGCTGGTACAGGCCGCCATGAGACCCAGGAGGCGCAGGAAGTCCCGGCAGGCGCATTGCCCAACCAGAAATGATCGGGCAAAGGAGGAAAGAACCTCGCCCTGTCCGGCCGAGCGCGCCTGGCTCAAGAGAGAGTCGAGCTGCGCCCGATGAATAGAATCACCTGCTTGCTCGAGTTCGACTTGGCCTCGTTGATAAGGAGGCCCAGTTGAGAGCAGACCTGGAGGGCCAGATCTCTGGACCACTCCGCCTCCTTCCTGGAGGGAGCTGCTATCAGCCAGTCGTCCAGGTAAGGGTACACCCGGACCCCTCGGCGCCGCAGGAATGCTGTCACCACTGCCATGCATTTGGTGAAGACCCTGGGAGCTGGAGACAAGCCGAAGGGCATGGCTTGGAACTCGAAGAGAGATCCTTCCGCTCGGAAGCGAAGGAATCTCTGGTGAGACGGACGGATAGGGACGTGAAAAAACGCGTCCTGCAAGTCCAGAGAGCAGAACCACACGCCGCGTTCCAAGGATGGTATTATCTGAGCCAGAGTGACCATCCTGAAGGTTCGAGACCTTAGGAACTTGTTTAGGTCGTGTAGGTCGAGAATGGGGCGCCAGCCCCCCGTCCGTTTCGGAACCAGGAAGTACCTGGACACAAACCCTGGGTCTGAAGGAGGGTCCACCACCTCTCTTACCACCTCCTTCTGGAGGAGGAGAGTGATGTCGGCTCGACGAGCCGCCAGTGAGGCTGGGATCCCGAAGCCCCGAGCGGCGGCTCTGAAGGTGGTGCCTGCTCGAATTCCAGAGGCAGGCCTCTTCCCACCACCTCCAAGACCCACCTGTCTGGTAACAGCGACCAGGTGGAAAGGAAGTGCGGAGCCGTCCCACGGGGACCCAGGGCAGAGTGGCGGGATGGGGCGACACCCCTCAGCCCGTCACTGGGCAGGCTTGGAGGAGGGACCGGCCGAGGGACCTCCTGGCCCTCCTCCCTGCCTCCTGTTAGAAGGCCGGCGGCTTGGGTTTGGGATGCCAAGGCCGGAGCCTGCTGGCCCTGACGTTGCTGGGTCAGGCGCGCCGGGGCACAGAAGGGCCGAAAGGGCTTAGGCTGTGGTTTCATGGCCTTGTCCTTCTGAGGAAGAGACCGAGTCAAGGTGGCATTGGACTTCTCGATCCTCTGCAGGTGACCTTCCACCCCAGGGCCAAGAGGTCAGTCCCCAAAAGGAACATCCGCCAACTTGTGCTGGGTATCCGAAGTAAAGGTGGATATCCTCAGCCAAGCCCGCCGACGCATAGCCACTGCGGCCGCCACCGATCTGGCACATGAGTCCCCTATATCCAAAGCAGTCTGGAGCTGCTGTTTGGCCACTGCCCTGCCCTGGTCCCGCACCTGCTTAACCGTAGTCTGCAGATCGGCGGGAAGATGAGGGATGACCTCATCCAGGGAGCCCAACAGGGCATGAGAAAAATGTGCCATGAGGACGGCCGAACTGGCCTGACGAAGGCCGAGAGAGGACGGCGTAGACTTTTAGCGGCGTAGTCAATCTCTTGGACTCCTTGTCAGGAGGTTTGTCCACATCCCTGGCGTGCCCGGCGCCGAAGCGCTGTCGGTAACCAACCCCTCAGCAGAGGGTGTTCAAAAACCGGACAAGGAACCGGTAGGGACCGCATACTTCCTGGCCATCCTGGCCGAAGGCGCAGGGCAGGAAGCAGGGCGCTGCCAAAGTTCCAGTGCCGGACCCACTATGGCCTCGGCCACCGGAAAGGCCTCCGTCGGAGAATCCCCTCGGTCCAGAATCTCCGTGAGGGGATACCTGGCCCGTTTGGAAACGGGTTCGAGCTCCATCCCGGTAGACTCCGAGATGAGCCGGAAGCAGTCCCTAGGAAGGACGGCGCTATCGTCATTGACTGCCTCCTGAAGACTCCCAAGTCCAGTCGCTTGGAGAAGAAGGAGGAATCATCTTCGGACTCGGAAGAGTCCTCGAAAACTGCCTCTGGCCTGAGCCACCCTTCACCTGCCGAGGTCGGTCGGGAGTGGGGTAACTGACAGCCGATGGGGTAAACCCTAGTGGGCCGAGAATCCTGGTCGAGCCCGATGGTGGCTGTGGGCCGGAGGTTCCACCGAATCGGTGGAGCAGCTGGTTTTGGCCGAACAACCGGCCTGGGTATAAACTCCTCGGACAAGTCGAGGTTGTGTCGGCCGTTCGGTGACAGCCACTAATGGCCGGGAAGGCGCCGGGTCGAACTATTCCCAGCCAGGAGGAGCTGTTGCAACATAAGGTCCTCGATACCGTCGGCGTAATTCGCGAAGCCTCCCTCATCCGAGGAGGAGCGAAGGGCGAGCGGCGACGCCGCTTACCAGCGGTGCCGAGACCGACCGCCTTATGGCGGTGGGAACGGCTGGACCGCGAAGAGGTCCGAGACCGAGACCAGAGTCCCGGAATTTCCGGGGTCGGTTGGGGAGGTGTCGGCCGGAACCGGCACTCCCTTCGGCTCGGAAGGTCCATCCGAGGGCTCCGGAACCGGAGGCACAGACGAGCCCACGGGATCCTCAACTCCTCCCGGGGGAACCGGGGAGAGGGGAATCTCGGCTGCTAAAGGCGACAGCCCGTCCAATGGGTCGAGAAAAATCTCGACTTCATCAGTGGGAGTCTCGGTCAACTGACCTGACGGGGACACCGTGAGGCCAGTGGCCGAAGCCGAGCGGTCGACCGAAGCCGACGGACGACGGCCCGGGGAGAGGGACCTTCCCGCTCCCAAGAGCGCCGCCGACGAGGGGACTTACCTTGTCCCTCTTTTGGACCGAGAATAAGGTCCAGCAGGCGCGAGCCCTTCTCCTTTAGTGGAGAGGGACAGACAAAGCTCCTTAAAAGAAGCCGTGTAGGAAGAACCCAGAGAGGCGGGATAAATGCCGCGGCGAGGAAGATCAGCCCGCGCCTCCTCTTCGAGGGCGACCATCCGCTCGAGCTGATCCGCCGAACCATGCCCATGAGGACACGCAACAGGCCTCCTTGGACTTCACCGGAGGGAAACGCTTCTCGGGACGGCCCAGTTGCAATCGGGCAGCACGGTCTTCGAGGACGTAGGCCGAGAAAGATGAGCACAGGTCGCAAGCCTGCGGGTCGTGCTCAAGGCCTAGGCAGTAGACACACGTGGAGTGTGGATCCGTCCGAGACATCTTCTGCCCGCATGGGCATCTCCGAAATCCGGGAGTCGATTTGTCCATCGCAGCCGCGAGGGATCGAAGACTGAAGTCTTTTTGCAAATTTTTATTTTAAATCCGCAAACGGAGAAATAGGAACCAGTGCAGAACGCAGAGCGCTAAGGAGGGAACCTGAGCTTCCAAGCGGTAGGAAGATCAGCTGGGTGAGGGAGCCGAGTTATACCACCCGGTGGGTGGGAGGAGCAGCTTGAAGACCTTCGGCAAGATTTAAAGCGGCAAGGATACTGCCAATGAGTGTGGATGAACAACATATCCATGTCCCTAGAATTTAACTCTCATCCTCCAGCCCCGTCCAAAAACCTTCTGTGTCTACATAGGGGTCTAGTATCCCCTGAACATCAAATTTTTTACCAAGCCAAAACAATATGTCAGAGGTATTAACCCCTTCATTGCTAAAGAGAATAGTAATTAGTTTAAAAGTAGGTTTGGTTAAAGGGATTGCTTAAAATGATGTCCACAGGGGTGTGGTCTTGCTAGTTGCACAGAGTCGAAATTCTGTTCGGCAGAGAGACAGAACGAAAACTGATATAAAAAGTTGCCTCCTCTGGGGCATGGATAAGGGTGTATACTTCTGCTGGATTAAAGCCCATGTCTTGTTTCAGGAGCGACTTCCATAAGTAAAAGCAGTTGGGTGGCAATTCCAGCCCTCTGATATATCAAAGGCGAACTGCATGCCTTCTTTTAGCTTGTTCTAAAGGTTCTTTCAAAAGGCTGGCATAAGTAACTGTGGGGGCTAGTTGTTCTTCCCCAGCACTGGGTTGTGCATTGTCATTATCAGGTGCCGATTGTGCAGGTGGCGCCATCTCCATTAAGGCTTCAAAGACTTCATTATTATTCTCAAGGGGTGAAAAATAGACACCTGAGGATGCCTGAGTGTCCATAGTTTGATGCTGTTTGGTGGATGTCTCTCTCCTGTTTTTCTTTTCGATGGAGTTGGGGGATTTGTTCACTTGTACCTGGTATATTTTAAGTCTGTAGTCTGTAGGGCAGATATTCAAAACTTTGCGTTGGGCGCAAACTGTTTGTGCAGGTTTGAAGCCGGGTTAGCGTGGGTCCGCTATATTGAAACGGGCAAAATCATAATGTATGCAAGGGGTAAACTAAGGGGGCGTGTCAGCACAATGCTATATTCAGCGAATAGCACCGCACAAAGTGGGTTTATGACTTTGTGCAAAACTTTGCGTGGTACAAATGACTACCCTGGAAAAGGTAGTCAACCCTGGGCAAACCAGCTTTGCGTAACATTGTGACTTTGTGCGGCTTATGCACGGCTCTGTGTGACCCTAAGTAATAAGTATGACACATAGAAAAAGCCAAACATGGAGGAAACATGCTGCCCACTGATGGCATCACAATGATGCCATCCTCTGCCACCAGTCCCAGCCAGTAAGTGGTGAACTGGCTCCTAGTGGACACCATGGCAGTGCAGCCATACAGCTCACACCTGCAGACTACCCTTCGGTGGACACCAACAGATGCCAGCACACACATGCAGCACTGTGGGCCTGGAGGATGTATAAGTGGCCAGGCTGCACCACAGACTGGGTGTGGCCACAAGGTTGGGACAAGACACGCTGTGCACATGGGCCAGTGTTGGGAATACTTCAACACCCGTGTGCCTGTCTGTTCGTATGTGCCACCCCAGCCACATACCACACATCTGTACAGACACCACAGCACACACGGCCACTGTGTATATGTCATTGTGAGCATCCCATGCCAGTGGTGCAGCTTCTGTGGGTCGTACAACAGCAATGCCCACTGTCCGTAAGCACCTGCAAGTTGGGCCTGTCACTGTGTACAGTGTAGTGGTCATCACTACCCTACACACCATAGGCACTGCTGTGTCCCTCACACTACTGGTCTCCTTGCTACTGTATTGCCTGCTGTGCACTGTAGCATGAACTACAGTTTGACAGTTGCATGCAGCACCACCACCTATGCCGTTTCATAGGTTAATCAGAGCCAAAAAGACCAAGGGTCCATATTGTTCGCTATAAATTAATTATACCCCTTGATTGAATTTGAGCTTAAATAAACATCCAATCGATTTTTGAAAAGATACATGCTCTCACTTGCAACCACTTCTAATGGCAGACCGTTCCATATCCTAGAAACTCTGAGAACCACAAACTTCTCTGTTTTGTTCTACAGCATTCCACCATTAATTGTAATGGACGAGCTCTGGTTTCATACACCACCTCTCTGAGTACCAGATCCAAAATATCCCATAAATGATCATCATGTAAGGCACGGTAAACCATACATAAATCTCTCCTCAATCTACAATACTCCAGAGTATAAAGTCAGAGTTTTTGGAGTCTATCATCATACTCTAATCCCCTCACTTCCATCAGTTTTTTTTAGTTGCCCTCCTCTGAACTCTCTCCAGGGCATTTATAGAACCCTTATCTCCTGGTGCCCAAAACTGAGCACAGTACTCGAGGTGCGGCCTAACAAGGGAGGAATACAGTGGGAGTAAAACCTTACTATTTGTACTTTTAATACATTTATTTATACAATGGAGTATGCCCCCAGCCTTTTTGATTACTTGTTGGCAGTGCAGTCCAAAATTTAGGTAATTTTTTACCCTAACTCCCAGATCGCCGTGTAGTCCCCTGGAGCACAATATGCTATGTTGTACTGTATATATGTAGCTTGCAGCTACCACCATGCACTCCCAGACTGACCTACAGGTGGAGCTGTGGGACCCTGCAATAACGCTGGGCAAACTGCATGCAAATCAGGGCATAATGGGATGCTAATCTGGATGTCTGCCCAGAGACTACCTAAGAAGGCTCATTTGCATGTCATATTTGAATATAGCAAAGTTTTGCCCTGGGCAAATGTGACTGCACCAGGCAAATGGTTTAGTTCTGCGCTAAACCAGCACAAATGTGTTAGTGCAGCGCAAACGTTTTAGAAATATTATACGTTTTTGCACAATGTAATTTAACATGCGCTGCTGCTTGCAGCTTTACTGAGTCCACGCGTTTGCTGGCATACACATTGGTCACATAGATCACCTCTACCTTCCTTCACATTGCTGTGAACTTGGCTGCTGTTGTGGTACTTTCTGGTTGCTATATTCAGAGCAGTCTTAATCCGAGGCTATGTTTGCACTGCACTCCCAGCCCAATTTGCCCGGCTTCCTTAGTATGCTATATTCAGCAGGTTTAGCACCAGGGCTATCCCTTTTGAATATAGCGGGCTATCAGTTTTTGGCTAATTTAGCATGCCGGGCAGTGCTAATTTAGCCCCGGGGCAAAGTTTTGAATATCTGGCCACATGTCCTTTGCAGTTTTGTCGATCCAGGTATGGGAATAGCAGGATCTGGAATCCATCCTGCACTTGTCTTTTGTCAGCCAGCCTGCTGCAGAGCTAAGTCCATGCTCCATTCAGTGGTTGTGCTGCTATTCTGTTCGGTACCAGGATGTACAGCTGCAACTGGAGCCACATCTGGGTTTCCTTGTACACCAAAAACAAACAACTTGGCAGATTTCCCCGTTCTGTTTTCGGGTGAGCTGTTAGCAATTATTTTCCATTTCTTTTCTTCTGCGATGCACTCCTTTTCTTTCTGATATGCCATTTCAATAGCAGAGATATTTCTTTTCTTGCATTTTCTGATAAGATGGCTTCTTCTTCATCACTATCCGTGGAGGTATTTGTGTCCATAGCAGTTTCTACCTGTTTTGTGCTCTTGTCATCTTTTTGTTTCAGTGAAGTAGTTTTTGTCAAAATCTGCGGGACGTTTTGCTGGCCACTCGGAGGCGACTGCATTCCTGCTGTCCCGGGCGGTGTCCAATCTCTTTCTGGCTCCTCCATCAAAAAGACCAGTGGTTCCCTCTAGTGTGGATATGGGGAATTTCCCCGGTGTCCTGGCCAAATATCCCCCATTCACTATAAATACCACCAACAGCATAATCTGGTTCAATGTCAATCGGTATCCATCTGTATCTCCCCCCCCCCCTCCCCGGGGATGAGGCTGAAAATAGACAAAAATTGTCTAGTCCTCCTTTCCTGGTCAACAAAAAATGAAAATTACGTACCTACCGTAATTGTTGAGCTTCTCTTGTATCTTCACCATTTATTACTGCTTCGGTAGTGCCGGAGGCGCGCACCTGCTACGGGAGAATTTTTTTTTTGAGTCAGCTCCAATGGCACTGCCCATGAGAGCGACGCCCTGCGACACGCGTGAGGGGCGGCCATGAGGTGCCGCAGACTCCTGCTCCATCTCAGTTCTGGTAGCCAGAGAGGCCAGAAAAAGGGTAAAGGAAAAAAGGGAAGAGCGAGGCAAGAGAGCCGAGGGATAGAAAAAGGAAAGGATATAAACTGAAGAAAGAATAAGCTGGTAGAGGACAGATGGAAGAAGGAGAACACCTACCCTAAGGGACCGGAGGGCCTCCCATCTGGGGCGGCTCTAAGGGAGGAACAGATAAAGAGAAAAGGAAGAGGAAGAAGAAGAAACAGAAGAAAGAAGGGATGTTGAGAGGGGAGAACACTGCCCATAGGTATACTGGTTGAGAGGGTTATAAGCTTGGAACCAAAAAGCAAGGGAGCAATAATCCCTCCTAATAGGAGTGAGAAAAGGTTCAACTGAACCACTTGTAAGATTGGACACAAAGGGCAGGTTCTCTATAATCTCATCATCCCAACACCTTACACTCTAGCTAAGAGCTTACAGACTGCCCGGACAGAAAACTGTTCCAGAAAGAGAGCACCCAACTATGAGAAGGGGGCTAAGCCCCTTAGCACCTTGTTAAGTGCTAACACTGAAGTGTGTGGGTAGGGGTTAGGCCCTACAAGAGGCAGCTTTGTATGAAGGATAGAGTGGGATCTCAATCGGACAACCTGAAGGCAAGGCAAGGGCAGCAGTTCAAGGTTAAGAAGTGCAGAAGCACCAACCAGAAGAAGCTGACAAATAATGCCCGCTAGGGGGAACCTTAATTTTGAGGCCGAGCCAAGAGGGACAGTCTCTTTAGCTGTGAGCTGAATATTGTGGCTAAGGAGCCCAGAGGTCACCCCTAGGGGCAGTCAGAAAAAGTTCCCTCAGAATAGGAGAAAAATCCTACTTGTTCCCCTTTACCTTGAGGAAAAGAGATCCGTCCATAGATCGGAAACCAGGATTTTTTTTTGGGCATAAAGGCCAAAGGAAAGGAGAGGAATGAGAAGGGAGGAGGAGACGCCGCAGTAGGAGGAAGGTGGGTGGGTATCAGTAATGAATGGTGAAGATACAAGAGAAGATCAAGAATTGGATGAGTCGTAATTTCATATCTCCCTTGTCAATCTTCACCATTCATACTAGCAAATAATACCAACCTCCCCGAAGTGTCAAGAAACCCTGAGGGAGCAAGACCCCCAGCCTCCTGTTGGTGGGAAACAGAAGGGGAAGACCCTGGGCTAATCAAGCGAGAAGCCTATGGTGGGGGAAAGCTAGGAGATGTCCCCCGAGGATGGGGAGACAGAAGAAGCCCCTGTAGAAGTCTCCTAGCTCTGGAGGAAAAGAGACGGGTCCCCCGGAAAGCGGAGCGAATCACCCTATGCCGGGCCTGGGGTGACAACCTTGATAGACACAGCCATGCCATCCGTCTAATACAGATCGCTGTCCCTGCAAGCCTAGAAGCCACCTCACTGGCATCATAAGATGCCCTTGCTTGGCGTCTTGCCAGCTCCAGGCCTAGAGCAGAGAGGGCAATAGCTCGTCTGGTTTGCTCCATATCAGGCATTGATGCTAAGATTTGGGAAAGCATCGACCACAAATACCTACCGTAGGCAGCATGGTGAGCCTGATGTGATGCAATGCATAACATCACACGAGAGGAAGAGAACACTCTTCGCCCCCACCGGTCAAACCGTAGGGAATCTGAGTCTGGTGGATGGTTGTGCGCCAAGTGGCGGCACCCGGAGAGAGTTTCTAGGTATGCCAATCCTGAAGGTGGGTTGGGGAGAGTACCTAGAGATTCCGATGGAGCACAATACCTTTGTTCGCAGTCTGTCGGGGCTAGAGAAAGGGCGGCTGGTGACTGCCAGGAATGGATAGACGCCTCCTGGAAGGAAATAGGCCAGGATAGTACCACCAAATGCTGGGCACTGAATTCACAGAGGAATTCAAGCGTCTCTTGATTGGTATTGTCTCGCCTAACAAAGGAGATACAAAGATCCCTCACCATCCTTGAATTGCTGATATTCAGTGAAATCAGCATCGTCGGAGAGATGAGCAGTGGGTTCCTCTCCCTCCAAGGAGGGAGACGAGGATGATGGAGAGCTCAAATGTCCAGAGGATTCCTGCGGCGGTGAGAATAGGCGAAACACCCGCTCATGCATGTAACTAACATATGAGGGGAAGGCCGCTGCAGAGCCTCTGAACGTCTCCCAGGATAACGGGCCCATAGGACCGACATGGCCTGGGAGAGAGGGGGGTGGCTGCAGAGGAATGAGAGAGGGGCACCTACGGCAAGGCAACTATCCTCTGCTGAGGCTCTGGAATCCAGGGAACGGAGCCCAAGCTGGCGGGACCCCGGGCAACAAACCAGGTCGCAGAACGGAACCCTGGGGATGCGAAGCCTGGAAGAGCCTAGTAGGGGATCATCCCCTGTAACGAACCTGGGGCTGCATGGATCCAGAAGGGCAGCCCATAGCAACGCCACCAGAGGGGTCCCTGGGCCTCGAGAGGGAAAGAAGGGGCCCGGCACTACGGCTCCTACCCGCCCCAACGGGTGGCAGGTGAAGACCGAGGCGCCTGAACCCTGTCTCTTGACCCCCCCAGGCTCCAAGAATAACCTCCTCCTCGACCCCAGTGACCCCCCCACCCTGAGGAGGTGCAGCAGCGCCGGGATCGGTAGCTGCCACAACCCCCTCAGGAGGGAGAGCCCCTCCCTTCACCTCCACTCCATCCCCCTCCAGGGACCCCAGACCACCCCCAGCCTGGGAGGCCTCAGGGGAGGACAGCAGTGGAGACAGAGGAATAGACGTGCTGGGCCGCCTAGCACCTCATCCCACCAGAGGCTCTGACTCTGAAGAGTCAGGGTGCCAGGATGGGTCCACATCTGAATCATCCTCCTCTGAGGAGGAAGAGACCAGCTGGACCACAATACTGGCCACCCCGGGGTCTCCAGTGAAACGGCACTGTGAACGGTGCCGGATGACCCTGGACCCCCTGCAATGCGTAGACCCGGCTCAGACTCCCCAATGGTGCCGGCCGTACCCACGGCACCACCCTCAGAACGGACCGGGCGCACGGCACCACGAACGGTGCCGTCTCGATCACCGGAGCCACAAACGGCGCAGTGATCCGAAAATAAGCCAGAAGGTGGTGTCGAGGGTCCACCAATGCTGGGCCCAGCAGACCTGGGCCTCGACACTGGGGGAGCCTGCACCTCCGAGGAGGTAACTGCCGAGGCGGTGTCCCCGCCGCAGCCCCGGGAGGGACCTCGGCGTTCCTCCGACACCACAAAAGAGACCTCCTCTTTGGCAAGAAAAGATGAGGAAGCCTCTTCCTCTACAGACCATATAGGCCTGAGAGGGGACCCGGAGGAAGGGTCTAGAGACCTTACCCGGGAATCCCTGGAGGGGCGCAGTCCCCTGAAAGTCGGCGGAGCCTTGCTGATCTTGAACGCGTGGACTTCCAGGACGCGATGGTCCATCGAGAAACAGGCATCACATGCATCCATACTGTGGTTGGGTCCCAGGCAACGGAGACAATCATCATGCCAATGCCGGCCACAGGAGCACCGACGCACAGGGGCACGGCCCGCCTTCGACTTACATTTTGTCCCTGAACCTGACATGATGTGAAAAAATTAAGACCAAAACAAGCACAGCTCTCGGCGCCATCAAAAAAACAGAAGGAAAAAGAATGGTCTTACCGGTGACAATGTCGAAAAAAGCAGGAAGGAGGAGTCTGGAACGGTTGCCATCGCAACTAGGCCTAGAACTGAATCTAACCACATAGCAGGTGCAGCCTCGATGGCGGGAGAAACAGAACTGAGATGGAGGAGGAGTCTGCAGCACCTAACGGCCGACCCCTTTCGCATGATGCAGCACGTCGCTCTCGTGGGCAGCTCTGTTGGAGCACACTAAAAAAAAAAATCTCCCAGAGGGAAAGCGTCCGCACTACCCAAGCAGTAATGAATGGTGAAGATTAACAAGGGAAGATGAAATAGAGTGCTGGGCATGAGAAATCCCGATATTTTAAAAACACCATACATATGGGCAATGAACAGGAAGGGGCAAAGCTACGTCACAATATCGCTGTCTTTCCAGCGCAATCCCATGGGGTGAGCAGTGCCATATTTTAAAATGCCGGCTGCACCAGGGGATCGGTTTTTTTTTATTATTAGTAAACAGGTAAATAAATGCTTGTATTATATAAGGTGCATATGGGGGGGAGGATCTTTGAGGTGAAGCCCCGATCTGTGCAGTGGTCAGGGCTTCACCTCTGCCAGTACTACTCCTATATAGTCTGACAAAACATGGTCCCCCAATCCAAGCACAGGCAGTGGAAATGGGGGAATCGTGCAGGTCAGACATTTTGTAAGCTGCAGCTTAACAGGCACAATTTTAAACTTTGGGGTGCTCCCCGTCACCAGGTAGCTCCAGCCTGCTCTGCAGAATCACAGCCCTAAAAGTATTAAACACAGAGAAAGGAAATCTTCTTCAGAGAAATCTCTGTTTCTTTTTTGAAAATAGTAAACTTTATTTTCCAGCAAACAGAACAACCACAAGCTACTAAACTAACAAACAATACAACAAGGAAAGCCTACCTGTACCATCAACATTCAGCGAGCAGGTATTAAGTATGATAAGAAAAGTGCTGATATGTTATTATATAAAGTTCATAAAAGCAGAGTATGACATCAATAGAGAAGCCCCTTCATACTGCTGAAACAATGCCCCCATGAGATGTTCAACTTGCACTGACCAGTAAGGCGACTAGCATCTCCCATCTCGCCAAGTATAGTGCATGGGCACTTCTCATATAGCAAATCATTCGCTCTATATGTAAGGCTTCTAAAATAGCATTATGCCATTCCTTATATGTTGGTAACACTTCATCCATCCAATGTTTGAGGAGTTTTTTGACCATGGCTGCGATAAGAGAAATGTGGAATTTCCTTTGTCCAAATATGGATTCTAGATTTAGTCTAATTATGCAGATTTGGGGGTAAATGCATCTGTTAATCACAGTAATGGGTTCAATCTTTGATTTCTTTCCACAGAGTGGGCCACAGAGGTTGTGCTTTGGGATAGTCCCACAGCATATGTTTAAATGTACCTTTGTGCAATTTGCATTTTCCCATTTTTTACAATTTTGCTGGGGTGTAATGGAGATTATGATTAAGATTAATTTTATACTGCATTAATCTGAGACTATCACATCTGAGGAATTTATCATACTTTTTCCACCATGCAGCGACAGTCATGGGATCTAACAGTTCAGGGAATTCAGATTGCCAGTGCAAACAAGCTAAATCATCCTCTGTGGTGGTCAGTTAATAGTTAGTAGTGAGGGTAAATCATCCTCTGTGGTGGTCAGTTAATAGTTAGTAGTGAGGTAGCATGATGTTGACTTGCTAGAGCTTCTAGCTCATCCCATTTTCCAAAATTCCCCAAGGGTCTGGGGCCTAATACAGCAGCCAATGAATGTTGGATCTGGAGGAAGGGGAAACAGAAAAGGATTGGGGGCCCATAATTGCTTAAAGAGCTACTGATGCCTCAAGGAAAACAATAACTAGGTACAATTTAGCTTGCATTCCATATATTTCTCTATTATTTATTACCGAGTAAATTTGCATGAATATATCTTTATGCTGTGCAGTTGCCTTAAGAGTTCATGTGCCTCTGTAGCTTACTCCCTACTTCAAGTCAACAAGGGTAGGACTTATGGGCAGACAGGATGGGCCTAGCGGTCCTGATCTGCAGACAATTTCCAGGTTTCATAATCCTCTGTTGTGACATCATAGTCTATTGCCATGAGAGAAACTGTGATGTCACAAGCAGTACATTATGACCTCAGGTAGAAAAAAGCAATAGGAACAGATGAACTGTTCAGGAGCAAAGACCCTGTTTTCAAACAAATTACCTCAGTAATACATGAAGAGGAATACAGAACTAAAGTGAAATAGAAGCTGAACTGTATCTAAACATTATGTTTTGTTAAAGTTCTCCTGAAGGTGTCAGCTTATATGAGACAAAAGTGCAAGAGGAGTTTGTAGAGTTGGGGAGGGGCCTTAGACAAGTAACGCATACAGTAACCTTTTCGGAGTTGCTGCCTGTCTATGGCAAGGGTGATGCTAGGGTACTGCTCACCAGGGAATTCAATGAATGGTTGAAAAACTGGTGTGGAGCTCAGGGTTTTGGCTTCATTGGGGACTGGGGAGCCACCTGGAGGAATGCAGACCTATACTGGTGCGATGGTCTGCATCTGTCCGGGGGGGAAACCAGGATCCTAGGTGAGAGGTTTAAATGCTTCATTGGCAAGCATTTAAACTAGCCAAGGGGGAGGCACTGAAAAGGAGCAGGGAAATCCCAGCCTCCCCACAAATAACAGTAATTAGTGAGGTAAACACCAAGGTAGAGAAGTCATTAGGGAGCAGGACAGAAGTAAATGTTAAAAAAGGCAAAGGCAGTAAGGACAGGAATGGGGCTAAAAGGGGTAAGACCATCAAAAAGTGGAGGGTGATGAGTACCAATGCCCGTAGTCTGTGTAACAAGCTCTCTGAACTAGTGGCCTTGATGGAAGAGGGTTGCCTGGACATTGTGGCAGTCACAGAAACATGGTACACAGAGAACCATGACTGGGATGTCAACATACCAGGATACACAATCTACAGGAGGGACAGGGAGGGTAAAAGAGGAGGAGGAGGAGTAGCTCTTTATGTAAAGGAAGGGATCAAAGCATCAGAACTAAAGAGTAAACAGAGAGCAGATGAGACACTCTGGGTCACCCTGGAGAAAGGAAATGGCACCACAATCCGCATGGGGGTTGTTTACAGACCCCCATTTCAAGGGGAGGGAATGGACAAGGAAATGATAGAAGGCTTCCTTAGAATGGCAGAAAAAGGGGAGATATTGTTAATGGGGGACCTGAACATGCCAGATGTTAACTGGAGCACCTTTGCTGCAGGCACATCCAAGAGCAAGGTCATTCTTGATGCCCTACAGGGGGCATGCCTCAGACAACTAGTATTGGAACCCACTGGGAGGGGCAATCTTAGACATGGTGCTCTCAAATGGGGACGGAGAAAGAATCTCAGATTTAGAAGTGGGTAGCCATCTGGGAACAAGCGACCACCAAACAGTGTGGTTCACGATAAACACAGCATACAATCAAGCCATACAAAAGCAAGAGTATTGCACTTAAGGAGGGCTGACTTTGGGAAAATGAGAGAGTGCCTCAGAAAAGCATTAGCAAACAGGCAAGAAGGAGGGGTGGAGGAACAATGGAGAGTAATCAAAACACCCACCACAGAGGCAACAAGCCTTTGTGTAAAGCAAATCAGTACAACACAACGAAGGAAAAAAACGCTATGGTTCTGAAAAGAGGTGGCAGGGAAGGTTAAGGAGAAAAGGACAGCATTCAGGAAATAAGGATACACAGAAGGAGAAGGACAGAGAACTTTATCAGTTAAAGCAGAAAGAGGCTGGGAAGGCAGTCAGAATAGCAAACGCCCAAACCGAGGAAAGGATAGTCAACTCTGTTTAGAAGGGGGATAAGACCTTTTATAGGTACATTAGGGAGCGAAGAAAGACCAAAGGAGGGATACTGAGGCTTAATAAAGGGGAGGGAATGTGGGTACAGGGTGACAATGAAAAAGCAGGGATACTGAACGAATATTTCTGCTCAGTATTCACAAAGGAAGAGGAGGGGGAGGTACCTAAACCAAACAAGAGAAACACTCTGAAGACGAGGGTCGATACCAGTCTATTTACAGAAGAAAGGGTTCTGAAAGAACTAATAAAACTGAAGGTGGACAAAGCAATGGGGCCTGATGGGATTCACCCAAGAATTCTAAAAGAACTAAGGGTAGAACTAATGACACCGCTGACTACTCTCTTTAACAAATCATAGGAGGATGGGGTGGTACCTGAGGACTGGAGGAGGGCGGATGTGATTCCTCTTCACAAAAGTGGGAGCAGGACAGAGGCAGGAAACTACAGACCAGTTAGTTTGACCTCAGTGGTAGGTAAAATGATGGAATCACTTCTGAAGGAAAGAATTGTTGAGTACCTAGAGGCCAGTGGGGCACAGGACCCAAGGCAGCATGGATTCATGATGGGAAGGTCGTGTCAGACAAATCTAATAGATTTCTTTGACTGGGTGACCAAAGTAGTAGACCAGGGAGGGGCTGTGGACATGGCTTACCTAGATTTTAGCAAGGCATTTGATACAGTCCCACACAAAAGATTAATACACAAGTTAGCCAGCCTTGGAGTGGGTCCCAAGGTGGTAGCCTGGATAAAATTGGCTAGACAACAGGACGCAAAGGGTAGTAGTAAATGGAGTCCACAGTGAAGAAAGGAGGGTCACTAGCAGGGTACCGCAGGGTTCAGTACTGGGACCGGTCCTTTTTAATGTCTTTATAAGTGACACTGCAGAGGAAGTGGAAGGAAAAGTATGTCTCTTTGCAGATGACACAAAGATCTGCAACAGGGCTGATGCACCAGATGGAGTGGTCAAATGTATGGCAGCTCAGATTCAATGCAAAGAAGTGCAAGGTAATGCACCTGGGAAACAAAAACCCAGGGCAAGAGTACACAATGGGGGGTGAGATACTGACAACAATAAAAATGGAAAGGGACCTGGGGGTAATTATATCAGATGACCTAAAGGTGGGCTAGCAATGTGAGAAGGCAGTAAGGAAGGCTGGGGGGATACTGGGATGCATAGGGAGAGGCATCAATAGTAGAAAACAGGAAGTTGTTATCCCTCTGTACAGACAGTTGGTGAGACCCCTTCTGGAGTACTGTGTGAGTTCTGGAGACCCCATCTCCACAAAGACATAGACAGAGTGGAGGCTGTCCAGAGGAGGGCAACCAAAATGGTGCCGGGTCTGCACCAGAAGACATACGCAGAAAGACTAAAGGAGCTTAATATGTATACCCTTGAGTAAAGGAGGGAGAGAGAGGACATGATAGAAACTTTCAAGTACCTCAAGGGAATCAACAAAGTCCAAGAGGGTGGTATCTTTCAGAAAAAGAGATGTGCAAGAACAAGGGGGCACAATTTGAAGATAGAGGGGGGATGGCTCAGAGGTAATGTGAGAAAGTATTTTTTCACAGAGAGGGTTGTGGATGCATGGAACAGCCTCCCTGAGGAGGTCGTGGAGTCAAGAATAGTGGGAGAATTCAAGAATGCATGGGACAGACATAAGGCAGTCCTAGTGGGGGGTAGGAGGAAGTAAGCTGTTGGTTAATTAGGATCTGCAGCTTATCTGTTAGGTAGGAAAATGGGCAGACTAGGTGGGCCAAGCGGTCCTTATCTGCTGTCAAATTCTATGTTTCTATGTTAAAAGAACACCTATCTAAAAACATTAAGGTTATCCAAAGGGATTTTGCCCAGTAGATATACAGGTAAGGGTCTTTGCTGGATAGTGAAGTTGGGATTCCCAGTTAGTGATTGCTCTGGACCGTGGATAGGTCTTGTACTTAGCAACTTGTGAAGCTGTCTACTAACCAGCACGTAAGTCCCAATTTGGGTGGGCTTTAGAGTTTGTGGAAGTTTGGCATAGGGTACGCTAAGAAGGGCCTTTATATTAAAAACAGCGTTTGTGCATAAGTTAACCTCCATAACCTTCCATTGTAGGAAATAAGAAATGTGGTCCGTCTGATTGGTGTGCTTCCTCCACCACAGACACTGACCTGCTCGAATAGCTAAATAGTATAGTTTGAAGTCCAGAAGTTGTGGACCCCCATGCTATTTTAATTGGGTCAGGTTCTGAGAGGCCCTACATGGGGTTTTGTGCCCCCCCCCCCCCAAGGAAAAAAAAAGAAAGAGTAGGTTTAAGCTGGACGAACCAGGCATTTCACAGAACATAAGTTAACATTCCTACTGGATACTCTGGAGGCCGTATCTTCGCAAGGACATAGACAGGGTGGAGGCAGTCCAGAGAAGGGCAGCTAAGATGGTGCAGGGCTTGCACCAAAAGACATGAGGAGAGACTGAAAGACCTCAATATGTACACACTGGAGGATAGTCGGGAGTGGGGGGGGATATCGTTGAAACATTCAACTATCTTAAGGGATTGAACAAGGTACAGGTGGGTGACATCTTTCAGTATAGGAGCTATACAAGGATGAGGGGACATGATATGACACTGCAGGAGGGGACAGGATAAAGGGGAATGTGATGAAATTTTTCTTAACGGAAAGAGTAGTGGATGCTTGGAATAACCTACCCCAGGAAGTGGTGGGAGCTAGCACAGTGGGGGGCTTCAAGCATGCATGGGATAGGCATAAGGGAACCCCAGAAGTGGCAAAGAGAGGCAAAAGCCAATGACCAGGCAGGGTCAGCGGCTGCTAATGCAGGCAGGGAATACGGGCAGACTAGGTGGGCCTAGTGGTCCTTATCTGCCATCAATTACTATGTTACTATGATACAGTATTCTGGGGAGGATATTCATTTTAATTATGTTATTTCTTGCCCAGCGTGTTAAGGGAAGGGCTTGTCAGTGCTTCAAGTCTTATTTTATTCTGGTTAGTAAGGAGTCTAGGTTCTGACTACGCATAATGCTGGAGCTCTAGGCGATGTGGATCCCAAAGTATTTGATGGAGTTCGGATACCAATTCCCCCCCACTGGAAATTTTGGTCTTTCCTAGTGTGGCAATTGAGGGGCATTATGCAAGTTTTGGTGACATTCAGTTTATATCTAGATAGGCGGCCAAATTTGCACAATAATTTAAATACAGCTGGTATTGACTGAGTGGGATTCGAGAGGTGAAGCAACGGCATATGGTCGAAATGTCGTGGTCTTTATTGGCTGCGGGCATTACGTTGGGACCAAATTGGAGAATGGACATGCCGTTGCCGGTGTAGCGGTCTCAGACAAAATGCAAGTTAAGATGACCAAATCACCGGCAACTGCAAAACTGACGGTTAGCACAACGTATTAGGTGAGTGTTTTGTATCCCATTCTAAGGTATCTAAGGTAAACTTTGCTGCTTCTCTCCACAGGTTTGAGTCTAAACAAATAAATATCCTCTCTTGCACTCAAGTCCCTCAATCACCTCTCCCCTGACCCCCCACTTACCTCCATAACCATGGTCCCCCTACTTGAGACTGGCAATGGGGGGGTAGGAGGACACTGTACCAGCACAACCCCTCCGTGCATTACCTTGACCAGCTACTGTCTGAATATCAGGGAGTGAGCATGTGAGAAATAGGGGGGCAGGAGGACACTGCACCAGCGAGAGCTTTCTATTTTAGTATTTTAGTATCCAGCAAGCCTCTTAGAATCAACGACTCAGACTGCTTTGGTCTACTACTGACCTCCAAAATCATGGTTATCATGTTATTAAATGGTGGGTTTTGTGTCCTTGTGTGTCACTATCACTTTCTTCACTCATACATTTTTCAATTTTGCAATTCGGCAATTTGTCCGACAACACTGTTTATTGATGACATAATGAACTGTCGCCAATTTCAGTTATCAGCGAAATGTTCAGCCTCTATTTGTCCCCGCGATGATATGTCCGTGTCTTACTGACCATGACATTTTGTCCGGGGACGAATCGACCGCTCACGGGAGCAACACATCATCAGTGTATGTGGAAATGTTGTATGCCTCACCCCCCACTCTAATGCCTGTTATATTTTCTTCCACTATAATGCATCTGATTGGAGGCAATGAATACAGGTTAAATAGGTAGGGCGATAAGGGGCATCCCTGTCTTGTGCCTTTCTCTAGAGCAAAGGAGGAGCAGAGTGCAGTTGCAAGATATTTTAGCTGAGGGTTGAGAATATAATAATTTGACCCAATTGACACAGGAGGAAGGAAAACCAGAAGCAGCCAATGTTTCAAACAAGAAAAATGAAAATTACGTACCTACTGTAATTCTTGCTCTTCTCTTGTATCTTCACCATTCATTACTTCCTGGGTGTAAGCTGGAGGCACGCACCCGTCACGGGAGCTTTTTTTTTTTTTAAAAACTTTGGCTATGACACCGCCCTCCGAGAGATGACGCGCGAGGGGCGGCCGCCGCAGTAGCGACGACTCCTCCTCCTCCAACTCAGTTCTGTGAGCCGGAGAGGCAAAAGCGAACAGAGAATAAAGATAGCGAGGCAAGATAACCAAGGGATAGCAAAGCAAGGAAGAATGAACTGAAAAAGGAATAAGCTGATGGAGGAAGGACAGAGGAGATAAGAATATCCCTAACCTAGGGACTGCAGGCCTCCTTACCTGGGCGACTTGAGGAGGAAGAGAAGGAGGAAATGAGAAGAAGAAGAAGAAGAAGAAGAAGAGAGAGAGATGGGATGTTGAGGGACCAGAATGCCCAAGGAGCCTAGTTAGCTTATGGCAAGGCTCGACTTAACAGGAAGCAAGAATCCCGGAGATAGAGCTGAAGAGAAGGTTCACCAAACCCGCTTAGACAGACTCAGGAGGGCATAGTCCTCATCCTCAACATGCCATTGTTTGATAACCACTGGCCCTGGCCGTGGAAGGCCTAACTGGAGGACACCCAAGGAGGAGAATAAAACCCTGGCAGTATGACAGCACTGCTCAGGGTTTGGAAATGAAACTGTAAGCCTTTCAGGAGTTCATAAGTACAGAAGTGGGACTCAGTCGGACCGGCCAAGGCAGGCCAGAGGCTTAGGCTGGTTGGGATTGGTTATGGTCAGCACTGCTTGTCTGTAAAACTGTCCGAGGACACTAGAAAGGAAAACACCAATTATCAAAATCTGGTGAGAAGGGCAGTCTGCCCTCTCATCTTACTTCTTGTTTTTCTTTTTTTTTTTTTTTTTTTTACAGATAATCACTTGCAGGCTAGGAGCGTGACCTGAATACCAAGAATGCCTATGGCAGTTGAAGAGAGTTCCCTCAGCTTTTGCCTTTTTTTTACAAAAAACAGACGTGCCTGCCTCCTCTCTGCAAGGCAAGAATTAGGGAAGGGAGGGGTTTTGATTCTAGGGCTTAACAGCTGGAGCAGGGATTGCAGGATCAAAACTGAATAGCCTGAGCCAGGCTAAAACCCCAGAGGTATCTCGCCGAGGATGGCAAGAGATAGTTGTGCAGTTTGATCGCAACAAATCCACTAGATGGCCCAAGAATCTTAGAGTAAATAATTTTTCTGGAGAATAAGAACCCCCAAGAAATAGATTTTTTTTTTTGGAAAAATTGAGCAATTCTTCCATTTTTTATAATTTTTTTTTTTATATATTGCAGAGAGAGGAAGGCGGGAGGTGGAGAAGCCACAGGAAGAGGCCACTGAGGGGATGGAGGGAGGGTGTAAGTAATGAATGGTGAAGATACAAGAGAAGATCAAGAATTACGGTAGGTACGTAATTTTCATATCTTCCCTTGTCAATCTTCACCATTCATTACTTCCTGGGTGAGTACCAAGCTCCTCTTCCCCCAGGAAGGGGGAAGAGGCCATACCCTGAGGGAACAAGACCCCCAGCCTTCTGTTGGTGAGAAACAGAAGGAGAAGACCCTGGCTCATTCAGAAAGCCTAAGTGGGGGAAGAGCTAGGAGGTGCCTCCCGAGGACGAGGAGATGGAGGGAGCCCCTGTAAAAGTCTCCTAGCTCTAGAGGAGAAAAGACGGGTCCCCGGAGGCGGAGGCAATCACCCTACACCGGGCCAGGGGTGACAACCTGGAAAGACGAAGCCATGCCGTCCGCCTGATGCAGATCGCTGTTCCCCGCGAAGCCTGGAAGCCACCTCATTACGCCGTAAGATGCCCTTGCTTGGTGTCTTGCCAGCTCCAGGCTCACCGCCGGAGAGGGCAATGGCTTGTCTGGTTTGCTCGTGTCAGGCATTGATGCCAACAGCTGGGACATCATCGACCACAAATGCCGGTTGTAGGCAGCATGGTGAGCCTGATGAGATGCAATACTGGCACTCGCACGAGAAGAAGAGAACACTCTTCGCCTCAACGGCCTAACTGGAGAGTCCGATCCGTGGGCGGTCGTGGCGCCAGGGTAGCGCGCCCAGGAGTGTCTAGGTAAACCAAACCGGGGGGCGGGTTGGGAAGAGAACCTAGAGACTCTGAGGGGGCACAATACCTACGCTGACAGTCAGCCGGGGCTGGAGAAGAAGCGGCTGGGGACTGCCAGGACTGGATAGACGCCTCCTGGAAAGGGATAGGCCAGGAAGGTACCACCAAATGCTGGGCACTGAATTCACCAAGGAATTCTCGCGTCTCCCCTTGGGTATTGTCTCTCCGAACATAGGAAATCCGAAGATCCCTCACCATCCTCGAGAGGAAACGCTGATATTCAGTGAAATCAGCATCGGAGGAAAGATGAGCAGGGGGTTCCTCTCCCTCAGAGAGGAGACGAGGATGATGGGGAGCTGGAATGTCCACAGGATTCCTGTGGCGGTGGGGAGAGTCGAAAGACCCGCTCATGCATGTATCTAATGTATGAGGGGAAGGCCACCGCAGAACCCCTGAACTGCTCCCAGGATAACGGACCCGTAGGACCGACATGGCCTGGGAGCGGGGTGAGAAGAGAGGAGAGATGGGAGGGGCACCTCCGAGAGGCAACTGCTCTCTGCGAGGGCTCTGGAATCCGGGGAAAGGAGCCCTAGTAGGAGGGATCCGGATATCAGACCAGGCCGCAGAACGGAACTCTGGGGAAGCAGAGCCTGGAAGAGCCCTGGGGAGAACCTCCCTGTGGCACTCTGGGGACTGCATGGATCCAGAAGGGCAGTCACGGTGACAAACGCCTGAGGACACCTAGAACCCTGAGGGAGGGGCGAGGTCCCACTGAGCGTCCTGGCCACCCCTGAGGTGGCCTAAAGAAGACTCAGTGGCAGACCCCTGCCCCTCAACCCCTGGACTCGAGGGCCCTCCTCCTCGACCACAGCGTCCCCTGTCCCTAGAGGGGCAACAGCACCGTGGGGGGTAGCTGTCACCGGCCTCACAGGAGGGGCCTCCCCTCCGTCCCCCACGCCCTGCCCCGGGGCTCCCGCCACCCCAGCCGGGGAACCCTCAGGAGGCGGACGGAGGGGGACAGGAGGAGGGCCCGCTCGCCGCCTGGTACCTGCAGCCACGGGGACCCAGACCGAAGAGTGGGGGTGCCAGGATGGGTCCACGTCAGTCATCGCCCTCCGAGGAGGGGCGAGACCAGCTGAACCATGCTGGCCACCCCAGGGGTCCCTGAGGCCCGGAGACGCGAACAGCCCCAGTACAAGGGTGGCGCCTTTCCCCCCCACACGGTAGCAGCGCCCAACTCCAGACCCCGAGCGGCGCCCGGCACATGGCACGCTAGAAGGAAGGACAAGGCCCATGGGCGCCGCCCGGCGCGTCCGGAAATGGGGCGGCACCGCCAGGTCCCGCCCGGCTTTCCCACCAGGCAGCGCCCAGCGGCACTGCCAGCAAGCGCCCGATCGGCGCTACTGACGGTGCGGGATCAACAGCGCCCGGCGGCGTCGAATCCACCGAGCCCAGGCCCAAAAGCCAAGGGCCTCGTACACGGGGAGCCTGCCTCGAAGAGGTGACTGCGGCGGTGTCAGCAGTCGCGGCCCGGAAGGACTCGACACTCCCCAACACACGGAAGGGCCTCCTCCTCGGCAAGAAAGGCGAGACACCCCTCCTCTCGGACAGTATAGGCCCAGGAGGGGACCCAGGAGGGCGTACTGACCTTGCCGAGAATCCCAGGCGACGTCGTCCCAGTTGGCGGGGCCTTGCCGAAACTACGCGTGAGTTTTGCGACGACGCTCCATTGAGAAACAGCGCCGATCGAATCCATATCATGGTTAGTCCCAGGCAACGAAGGCAAACGTCATGCCGGTCCGAGATGGAGAAATGCCGGCCACAGGAGCACCGACGCATAGGGGCGCGGCCCGTCTTGGAAAAGCGCTTAGCTCCCGAACCGGACATAACGCAAAAATAACAAGGCTAAAACACAGCAAGAAACACACCGGCGCCCGTAGAATAGAAAAAGGAACAGTCTTACGGATCGGGCGTCGGTGTGAAGAAAACAAGAGTCGGCAAACCGCACTAAAATGACCGCTACTGCGCACAGGTGCTGCCTCGGCGGCGGAGAAACAGAACTGAGTTGGAGGAGGGAGTCGGTGCTACTTAACGGCCGCTTCTCGCGCATGATGTCACTCTCGAGGGCGGTGCCATTAGCCAAAGTTTAAAAAAAAAAAAAGAAAGCTTCTGTGACGGGTGCGCGCCTCCGGCTTACACCCAGGAAGTAATGAATGGTGAAGATTGACAAGGGAAGATTCCATGATACCCTGTCAAATGCTTTCTCTGCGTCCAGAGAAAGTACAGTGAAGTCCACCAAGATGAAGCCAACTCTTCAGAATTCTGCAGTAGAGTTACTGCAGCAAACAATGCAATTTCCATGGGAGTTAATTCCTTTTGTCATGCAGGAAGCCTGTGACGCTGCGCTTCATCCTGGCGTGCTTCATTGTAGCACTGCTGGCTCCTGGGATCCCCATCGACGCAGAGAGAATGAAAGCCAGTTTGTGAAGGTGATCCATAGCCAGATGGCCTCACATAAAGCCCACCTGTAGAGGTCCGATTACCGTCTGCCAAACCTGGTTGACTTTTGTAGCCAAAATGTTTGCCAGTATTTTAATATCAATAGTCAGTAATGATATAGGCCTGTAGCTGTCTACTAGGGTGCGACTCTTGTAGCCAAAATGTTTGCCAGTATAGGCCTGTAGCTGTCTACTAGGGTGCGAACCTTCTCCGGCTTAGGAAGTAATGTGATTAGAACTTCTTGCAAATTTGGGTCCAGATTCATTTTAAGTTTGGTCTCATTAAAGACTGCTGTAAGCGGATTAATCAGTTTGGTGCTCATTGCTTTATAAAAGTCTGGGGAGAAACCATCAGGGCCCAGGGCCTTATCTAAGGGAAGAGAGGATATGACTTTTTGTACTTCTCCATGTGAAATATTAGCCCCCAACCGATCGAGTTGGTCTCAAGAAAGTGTTGGATCTCAAAATCACTGAATGCTTTATTAATTTCTCTACAGTTAGATAGTAATTGTCCAGACTTTGCCTCAATTGACCTTATCAGTCTACTGGCTTCCTGTTGTTTGAGTCTGAGAGCCAACAACTTCCCAGCCCCACCCCAAACATATTTGGTTTTAGCTTTGAAAATGGCAAATTCTTCCATCTGAGGTTTCACTATATTTAGCTCTAGCCACATTTAGTTGGAGACTAGTGGAGATAGACTTTCCTCCGAAATTTTTTCTCCATCTCTTGGATGGATTATAGAAGCTGTTTCCTTTGCTTCCTTTTCTTTTCCTGCTGGATGGCAGCCTGATTAACAAACCCCGAAGGTACATTTAAATGTCTCCACAAACAGGCTTGACTTGGTGCAGAGGGAATTGTTTTGAAAGAACCGACTGCACATTCTTTGATCTAGAAATTGCTGATCTTTGAGGAGATTATTATTAAGCCTCCATAGTTTGTCTCTTTCTACTTGTTGAGTAGGTAGAAAGGATAGAATAACCGGCGAGTGGTCAGATATGACTTTTGCTTTAATTTCACAGAGGGCAGTGACCCTTAGAATTTCAGCACAAATGAGGAAAAAAAAATCAGTCCTTGAGTAGGAATCATGGGCTGCTGACCAGAACGTGTAATCTCGCACAGTCTGATGCAGTATCCTCCAGATTTTGACTACCCCCAGTGAATCTTTTAACTCCTGGAATGCTCTTTGGGTGGAAGACAAACGTTTGGACCTGGACTGAGCAAGACAGTTGTCTGGCATAAGGTTCCAATCACCAGCAAGGATAATATGGCCACTGGGAGTACTTGGGACCTTTGTTAAAAGACTCGTGAAAAACTGTGTTTTTTCTATATTTGGGCCATAAATAGATGCCAGGATTATTTCAGAATTTCCCCAGCAAACCTTTAAAAATGATATACCTCCGTAGGGGGTCTGCATGTTGTTCTGATACTTGAAAAGGAAGATTTCTATTAAGATAGCTACACCAGATCACTTGCAAATACGTGCCCCACCCACTCCCTCCTCCAGAGCGTGACTTGCTGTTCAGGAGTGTGTGTTTCCTGTAGAGAAGCTATTTGCCCACCCAACTATTTAATATGTGTAATAATCTGTTATCTTTTCTTCTTGGTCTGTGCCCCTTTAACATTCCATGTTACACAACAGTAAGGATTACTTGACAATTTAAATCTTAATGCTTGAAAGGTTTGTTTGAGCAACCTTTATGCAAAGGAACCATCTTGAGTGGAATACTGTTGGGTAAAGGGATGGCTGCCTAGATCAATATATTTATTTGCACCCTGACAGCGGATTCTACTGTTGTGAAGTAACTTTGATGTCATAGTACATATCAGCTGTATATTATAAACAACACATAACAATCAACCAATAATTATAACTCAGCACCATCCCTGTGCCACTACAACCTAACCCAGTGGTGCAGTGAGAGTAACAATTGAAAAGTACAGTAGGGTGTAGCTTGGGACCCTCACCAGCTATCCTCAGCTGAGGCTATCAAACTGATTTGGGGACTCCCACCTCAATCAGTTGATCCAATGTGGGCCTGAGCAATGGAAATCCACTACTCTGTGACCATTTACTGTTTCTTAGTATGTAAAAACTTTTTTTATTTTCTGGTATCACCATTCAAACCTAAGACATCGTGGGAGGTTAGCTGAATATAAAACTACATTTAAAAAGGAGTCAACCTGTTTAACACTGGGTATTTCTACAGGGTGTCAATGAGATGTAGAACAGTTTCAAGTAGGTAGTTATAAAACCCTCCACTATCAATCCCATTTGCCTGATCACACACTCTCCCACTGCCCCCCCCCCCCCAACATATGAAGGCCTTACAAATTCTGCAATTAGAATTGTAAAATTGTGTTACTGCATACTCTGTTGCTTGTGATTACATTTTCACCATGCCAGCCCAAATAACTGAAACGGGATGAAAGTTGCTGAGTAAGTTTGTTTGCAAAGCAGTCAGATGTCTGTTCACCAACTGAGAACCTCGTATAGCGTTCTGTAATATCCATTAGTGGTGTGGGCACACCCTCAATCAGCCTAGTCTGTCACCTGCAGAGTAATCCTCATACGGTGGATAAATACAGGTTACTCACCTGTAACAGGAGTTCTAGGAATGGTATATGTTGTTCATCCACACTGTCTGGCAGGTTCCTTGCCGCTTTAAATCTTGCCGGAAGGTCTTCAAGCTGGCTCCTCCTACCCGCCCAGGTGGTAAAACTCTCGGCTCCGCCCCATGACGCCAGATCTAGCCCGCTGGAAGCTCAGGTTGTGCGTCGAAGCCGGGGAGGTCGGGTGGGTAGTGTGGATGAACAACATATACCATTTCTAGAACTCTTGTTACAGGTGAGTAACCTGTATTTCTAGGACATGGATATGTTGTTCATCCACACTGTCTGGCAGACTCCTAGCAGTTCTCCGGGAGGAGTGAGGCAACGCACACCCCTAATTAGGGAATAAAGACTGGAGAACTGAGGCCCCAAAACCAGCATCCCGGCGTGACTCAAGGTCGATGTGGTAGTGGGTAATAAAGGTGTGTGCTGACTTCAGGTAGCAGTCTTGCAGATTTCCTGGATAGGGGCGTCCTGGAAGCAGCCACCGATGCAGCATATGGCGGGTGAGAATGAGCTCTTATCCTCTGGGAGGCTCCATGCCCGCCAACTTGTAGCAGAGATCTATGCAGGAGGTGACCCACCTGCCTATAGTCCGCTTGGCTGCAGGTCTGCCAGGTGCGGCTTCAGCGTGGGTGACAAACAGCTGGTGAACCTCACCCGAATTTCAGCCGTGCGCTCCTTATAATGCGAGCGCCCTTCTAGAGGTCAAAGTATGGAGCCTGTATTAGGCCTCGAGGTGTGATTGGGGTAGAACACGGCAGAGTCAACACCTGGTTAGGTGAAACTCCGACACCACCTTGAAAGGAATTTGGGTGGGCGCAGGACAACCTGTCCCTGTGGAAGACCAGGTAAGGAGACTCGATGCAGAGCTGGAGTTCTCCCATCCTTCTGGCTGACGTGATAGCCACCAAGAAGGCGGTCTTCCACGACAGGTGAGAGAGTTCACACCTGTGCATTGGTTTGAATGGGCACCATGAGCTTTGCCAGTACCAGCAGTAAATCCACGGTGGAGGTTCTCGCACGGAGGAAATGTGACCAAGGCCTTTGAGCGCCAGACCACCTTCTCCTGCGCCACCGACTACCCTCGGCCCGCGCCCGTAAGCAGAGATGGCTGCTGGGTGCACCCTTAGGGTCGCCGACCTAAGCCCTTGACTAGAAAGGAATCATAAATAGTCCAAGATGCTTGCCAAAGGACAGGAGGAAGGGTCCAAGCCCTTGCCCTGACACCAAATGGAAAATCTCTTCCATTTGAAGGCATAGCATTTCCTGGTCGACTCCTTACGGGACGCCTCAACAACATTGAGGAACTCGTCGGAAAGACCTAAGGCCTGGAACTCTAGCCGCTCAGGAACCAGGCCGTCAGGTGCAGGGATTGAAGGTCCGGATGGAACACCTTCCCCTGATTGACTGAGAGCAGGTCCGGGCGAGCTGGAAGCTGCCTCGGGAACCTGGAGCTGAGGCTGAGGAGATCTGGTATCAGAACTGGCGGGCCAGTCTGGGCTATCAGAATCACCTGCGCCTTGTCCCTCCTTGCTTTGAGAAGCACCTTGTGAATCAAGGGAAATGGGAAGGCGAGAAGAGGCCCGGGGTCCACAGCCTCGAGAAGGCATCCCCTGCAGCGAGCCCTGCTGAGGGGGCGGGCATGAAACAGCCTCAGCTGGCTTCTCCTGAGGCAAACAGGTCCACCTGAGGTGTGCCCCAGTGGGAGAACAGATCTTGTACTACCTCCGGCAGGAGAGACCACTGTGAGATGCAGCCCTATCCGCTCAGGGCATCGGCCAGGTGTTGGAGGCTCCTGCCACATGAATGACTACGAGATCCGCCTCCAGGCTGCGCATGAGTGACCAAATACGGAGAGCTTCCTTGCAAAGAAGCATGGAACGCGTCCCGCCCTGGCGGTTTAGGTAGTACATGGTCGTGGTATTATCCGTCTGGACTCGGACCACTTGACCCCGGAGAAACGGAGCAAAGGCGGTGAGAGCTAGGCGGACCGCTCGGAGCTCCAGCAGGTTGATGTGGCACCGGGACTCCTTGGGGACCAGAGGCCGTGCGCTCAGTGTTCCCAGATGGGCACCCCAACCCATCAGAGGGCATCGGTTGATAGAGACCCCGTCGGCTCAGGCGGACAAGCGGGATGCCCTCCTGCAGATGAGCTGAGCGATCCACCACGGGGCGTTCACATCTCCTGGGTCACCATCACTAGCTGGTCAATGGATCTGGCGTTGTGACCACTGGCTGGCCAGTCCCCACTGAAGGGGAGCAGTGCTCAGCGTGCCGCGGATCAGCTGGTACAGGCCGCCATGAGACCCAGGAGGCGCAGGAAGTCTCGGGGCAGGCGATTGCCCAACCAGAAATGATTGGGCAAGGAGGTGGAACCTTGGCCCTGCTCATAGGAACCCGTGCTCTGGCTCGAGAGTCGAGCTCTGCCTGATAAACAGAATCACCTGCTTGACTCGAGCTCCGACTTGGCCTCGTTGATGAGAGGCCGACTTGAGAGCAAACCTGGAGGGCCAGATCTCTGGACCACCCACCTCCTGTCTGGAGGGCTGCTATCAGCCAATAGTCCAGGTAAGGGTACACCGGACCCTCGGCACATGAAAGCTGTCACCACTGCAATGCATTTGGTGAAGACCCTGGGAGCTGGAGACAGGCTGAAGGGCATGGCTCGGAACTCGAAAAGGAGCCCTCTGCTTGAAGCGAAGGAATCTCGATGTGGCCGGACGGATAGGGACGTGAAGAGCGCGTCCTGCAGGTCCAGAGAGCAGAACCACCGCGTGTTCCAGGGATGGTATTATCTGAGCAGAGTGACCATCCTGAAGGTTCGAGACCATGGGAACTTGTTCAGGTCGTGTGGGTTGAGAATGGGGCGCCAGCCCCGTCCATTCGGAACCAGGAAGTACCTGGACACAAACCCAGGTCTGAGGGAGGTCCGCTACCTCCTGATCACCTCCTTTGGAGGAGGAGGCGATGTCGGCCCGACGAGCCGACAG
The DNA here is from genome assembly GCA_016271365.2 of Neoceratodus forsteri. Lineage (NCBI taxonomy): Eukaryota > Metazoa > Chordata > Ceratodontiformes > Ceratodontidae > Neoceratodus > Neoceratodus forsteri. The sequence continues at coordinate 352,688,453 of CM057454.1, read as the reverse complement.
TGAGGCTGCGGACCCCGAGGCCCCCCGAGGTGCGACGTTCTGAAGGGCGGAGCCTGCTCGAATTCTAGAGGCAGGCCTTTTCCACCACCTCCAGTACCCACCTGTCCGTGGTAATAATGGACCAGGCGGAAAGGAAGCGCGGGCCGTCCCCACGGAAACCTGGGGTGAGTGGCAGGGGTTGAGGCGACACCCTCAGCCCGTCACTGGGCAGGCTTAGAGGAGGGACCGGCCAAGGGACCTCTTGGGCCTTTACCTCCCTGCTTCCTGCTGGAGGAAGCTCCGGGCTTGGGTTTGGGATGCCAAGACCGAGCCTGCTGGCCCTGACGTTGTTGGGCCGGATGCGCCGGGGGTGCAGAAGGACGAAAGGGCTTAGGCTGTGGTTTGCGGCCTTTGTCCTTCTGAATGGAAGAGACAGAGTCCAAGGTAGCATTGGACCTCTCGATCCTCTGCAGGTGACCTTCCACCCCAGGGCCGAAGAGGTCAGTCCCCAAAAAGGGAACATCCGCCAACTTGTGCTGGGTATCCGAAGTAAAGGTGGATATCCTCAGCCAAGCCCGACGACGCATTGCCACTGCGGCCGCCACAGACCTGGCACATGAGTCCCCAATGTCTAAAGCAGTCTGGAGCTGCTGTTTGGCCACTGCCCTGCCCTGGTCCGCACCTGCCTGACCGTAGTCTGCAGATCCACGCAGAAGATGAGGCCGACCTCATCCAGGAGCCCAACAGGGCATGAGAAAATATGTGCCATGAGGATGGCGAACTGGCCTAAGCGGAGGCCGAGAGGGGACGAGCATAGACTTTTTAGCCCAGCATAGTCCAATTTCTTGGACTCCTTGTCGGGAGGTTTGTCCACATCCCTAGCGTTCGCCGCCGGAAAATGCTGTCGGTAACCAACCCTCAGCTGAGGGTGTTCAAACAGAGCAGGGAACCGGTAGGGACCGCATACTTCATAGCCATCCTGGCAGGCGCAGGACAGGAAGCAGGGTGCTGCCAGAGCTCAAGGCCGGACCTACTATGGCCTCGGCCACCGGAAAGGCCTCCGTAGGGGAATCCTGGTCCAGAATCTCCGTGAGGGGATACCTGGCCCGTTTAGAAACGGGTTCGAGCTTCATCCCGGTGGACTCCGAGATGAGCCGAAGCAATCCTAGGAAGGACGAAGGGCTATCGTCCACCGACTGTCCTCCTGAGGACTCCAAGTCCATTCGCTTGGAGAAAAGGGAGGAATCATCCTTGGACTCGGAAGAGTCCTCAAAGAGCTGCCTCGGGCCTGAGCCACCCTCCACCTGCCGAGGTCTATCGGGAGTGAGGGTGACAAGACAGCCTATGGGGCAGTCCCTGAGCCAACCAAGAATTTTTGGTCGGAGCCCCAACTAACGGCTGTGGAGGCGGAGGTTCCACCGGAATCGGTGGGGCAGCTGGAATTGGCTGAACAACCGGCCTGGGAACAGGCTCCTTGGCTAAAACGAGGGGTTGTTTCGGCCGCTCAGTGACAGCCACTTAATGGCGAGGAAGACGGCGCCGGCTTATTCCCGTCAGAAGGAGCTTTTGCCACATGAGTTCCTCATACCTCCGGCTAACTTCAGCTAAAGCCTCCCCGTCCGAGGAGGAGGAAGAGGATGGCGGTGGTGCCCACGCTGGTGCGAGACGAGACCGCCTATGGCGCGGGATCGGCTGGACGGTGAGCGTCGAGACCGAGAACCTCGGCTAGGCCGAGGAGGCGGTGCGGGAGGTGTCGAGAGGACCGGCACTCCCTACGGTTCGGACGATTCTACCAAGACTCGGAACTGGAGGCATAGAGCAGCCGCCAGATCCTCAACTCCCACCGGGGGAACCGGGGAGAGGGGATTCTCAGCTTCTCCAGCCGACAACCCGTCCAACGGGTCGAGAAAAATCTCGACCGCGTCGATGGGAGTCTCGGTCAACTGGCCTGAAGGGGACACCGTGAAACCAGTGGCCGAAGCCGAGGGGTCGACCGAAGTCGACGGCCGACAACTAGGGGAGAGGGATCTTTCCCGCTCCCAAGAGCGTCGACGGTGAGACTTACTCTTGTCTCTCTTTTTGGACCGAGAAAACTGTCCAGAAGAAGTTGGACCCTCACCTTTTGTCGAGAGGGTCAGACAAAGCTCCATAAAAGAAGCCGAACAGGAGGCACCGAGATAGCGGACAAATGCCGCAGGCCGGGGTAGAAGCGTCCGCGCCCGCCTCTCGAGGGCGCAGCATGCCCGAGCTGGATCCACCGAGCCTGCCGCCGCGGACACCGCCGACCGGCCTCTTTTGACTTAACCGGAGGAAATTCTTCTTGGGATTTCCAGTTGTAATCGGGCAGCACGGCTCGGCAGGACGAGTCGGTAAAGGAAGAGCACAGGTCGCAGGCCTGCGGGTCGTGCTCAAGGCCCAAGCAGTAAACGCACGTGGAGTGCGGATCCGTCCGAGACATCTTCTGCCCGCAAGGGCATCTCCGGAAACCGGGAGTCGATTTGTCCATCGCAGCCGCGAGGGAGAGAAGACCGAAGTCTTTTTAGCAAAAACTTTTTGATTTTGAAAATTCAAAGAATTAGGAACCAGTCTTATACGCAGAGCGTTAAGGAGGGAACCTGAGCTTCCAAGCGGTAAGGAAGATCTGGCGTCATGGGGCGGAGCCGAGAGTTTTACCACCCGGGTGGGTGGGAGGAGCCAGCTTGAAGACCTTCCGGCAAGATTTAAAGCGGCAAGGAACCTGCCAGACAGTGTGGATGAACAACATATCCATGTCCCTAGAATATCTGCTTACCAGAGGACTCTACAGTGATCTGTCCTAGGAGGAGGTACAAACTGCACCTATAGGAAACAAATGGGATCAACAGCGGTATTCACAGATTGCACCTCTGAGCAGCTTCATGCAGAGCAGTTCAAAACGTAGCTTAAGACACTGTGTTGTGCAAAGCTGTCGGTGATTGGTCCAGGTGTTGCCATAGAACTCCAATGCAGGGAGTGTGTCTCCGTACTCCGCTTCCTTTGACAGGCAAGACAGGAGCAGTTATTGGACCAGCTGCATCAATTTCCTTCTCAGCAGGAAAAAGGAAAGAGGAGGAAAAGAAGGTAGCTAGCAAGCAAGGCCAGTCTGAAGAAGCTGTGAAATTCTCCTGCATCTGCACCATTTTAGCTATTGCATTCCCCTGTGACATACCGATTTCTGAAGTGAGACTGGCACACCAGATCCCTATTCATGAAACACACTGTGGGAAGAACTGAGGGGAGAGTTTTCCCAAGCAATCCAGTATTTCACACTCTGACACCAATGACTAGACATTCAGCCAGCATTTCAGGTCTGAGGAGTCCTTATAATTCATCCGATATAGTGATACACATCCAAGCACATCAACAGTTCATAGGCAGTCCAAACACCTTCTGGAATATGTTTGGCAACTCTTTTTTCGCAGCTTCCGCACTGAAAAACTCACGTTGACCTTGGTTAGAGCTGAGCACCAGCCTGGCAAGGAACAGCAAATGAAAGTTTATTTTAGCACTATGCAGTTTCTGTTTTACTTCCTTGTAAGTGAGTTGTTTTCCCGTACTAGTGGGGCCACATTGCTAAATATGTAGAAGCGGTGACTGTTGCAATCCAGGGTATCTTTTTTCCTTGCTTGCTGTTGAATATACATTTTATCGTGGAAATTAAAGCATTGAAGTATTATCGCTCATGGTTTGCCACCAGAAGGCGGCATGGCTTCAGGGACCTGTGTGCTCTTTCTATTATGTAGGTGGAAGGTGGTCCCCATCTCCAGCAGCCTGCCAACTTCTTGTAGAAGCTTTTGAACAAAAAGGAGCATATTACTTCCTTCGGCTTTCTCTGGGATGCCCACATTCACCAGGTTGTTCTGTCCATTTCTCCCCTCCTGGTCCTCGATCCGGTCTTCTAGTTTTGCCAACTTCTTTTTCATTTGCCACATTTCTTTGCTTCATTTTTCTTGTTTATCTTCGACTGAACTAATCCTGCACTCTGTGTTCCCTATTCTTCTTGGAAGAGATTCCACAGCAGGTTTAAGAGTATGGAGATCACCGGACATTTCAAATAAAGTAATTTTGATCGATGCTAATTCATTGAAAAATCTGTCCATTTTGTATGCCAGATCTTCTCAGGCACCAGGTTCTGGCAGGGATTCCAATGGCAAGGCAGGCTGTGATCATGGTGGTACTGGCAGGACTGCAGAGATCTCCATCACCCGTTGCGGTTAAGTTTGCCATTTCAGTTGAAAATTGCTCCAAGTATGTCTGAGATATTTTGGTTCGGTTTTCTGACAACAGTAAATATCAGCAATACTTTTTAACAAGGTTTTGCCATGTTTAAAAAAGCCATGGTTCACAGAGCCAGAGGAGATGCTACCAGTCACTCTGGGCACATTATGTGACTCAAAATCTTCTATGCTGCTTCCTCTTCAATGGCACAGCAAAGAATAGGGAGTTTCTGCTGTCTGGAATGATCAACTGCCCTAAATTCTATGCCAGTTTGCAGCCTTGGGCTGTGCCATTTTCCCTAGCAGGGGTTCACATTACCCATATGTACTAACTACCCATTGACAAAGTGGAGTGCTATGGAAATGTGGAATGAAAAGCAGGGTAAGGTTTCAAGCAGGAATTAGGAGTTGCACAAGAAAACCATATATACTGTACTTTCCAGCCTTGCAACTGGGCAAAGACTGTAAGAGGAAAAGGAGGAGAAAGGTGGAGAGTTGGCACAATTAGGGAGGCAATGCAGTATTCTGAAGCTGTGACAGGTGAAGGAGAGGCGCACCCCCAAAAGTCCTCTCACAGTTTAGACTGATGCCAATAAGTCTGCATGCTTTGCAAGTGAAAATAAAAAAAAATTACTATGTTTTGCCAGGCCTATGTGGATGAGTGAATACCACTTTCATCTGACAGCTCATTATACAACTGACAAAACTGTAGCTACTTTACAAAAAGGTTTAATAAGTGCATGCAATTCTGATACAATAATCAATAAAGTTACTGAACTATTCAAATTATTTACTGTTGTAAACATTTTACATACAAAGCTTTTTTGATTATGTGACTTGTCAAGATATACTGTACTGTCCTTGTGGGAAGACTTTATCCACTCAGTGTAATCAAACAGACCAGATTAGTGGCACAATACAAAAAAGTTGATGCGATTCCTTCAGCACATCCTTTTTTGAACTCATGATTTCCAGCAGGAGAATTTTTTTTGTTTTTAATATAAAATAAAAGTTTATAGCAAAAACTCTTTCTATCTAAATGACAAAGTCCGAAATTTGTAAATACATTTAAACAAACTGGTCTGAGCAATTGTGAATAAACTGTAACAGCAATAAAAATGAATCAGTCACAAATTACAGTATAAAAAGCATTACAGCCTATTCTCCAGTTATAACAAAAATTGTCAGAAAGCTCATTGTGTTTCTTCTCTGTTGTGTCAGTTGACTGCACTTTGATTCTAGGAACTTTGGCAATCTGGTAAACTGAAAGCAGTTTTGCTTAAGATATGGTCACAGCACTTTTGTGTGAAAGGTGGTGGGTGCACCAAGGCTCAGAGACTGGCGACGGCAGAGTCAAAGTGAAAGTGTCATCCTGCACAAATAGCTTACAAAATCTACTGGTGTAAACAATCACCAGTGGAGGTTTTCTTTAAACTTGCATAGTTCAGACGTCACTGGTAATTTGGCAGAGGTGTGCTATTTTTTTTTAGAACAGGGACGAAGTGATGTTGCTGTGAAGTGCCGACTTGGCCATGCTGGATCCATGCAGAATTATGGCAAGAAGGCTGCTACCTGATGCTGTTTGACATCGAATACTGATTCTGTTTCTGCTGAAGGAGCTCTGTGATGGCCAAAAGTTTCTTCAGGACGTGCTGGTAAAATAAAAAGAAATATATAGTGGAAAATGGTTATCCTGATACTAGAAGCAATGACACAAAATAAAGACAAATTATAACACTGCAACAGGGTTAAGAATTCCACTTCCCTTCTTTCAAGTCTATGAATAGGTTACAAACTAGTAAATAGCAGTTATGGAAGAACTTACCGTAACAGTAGATCTTCGAGAGAGGTTCCTGTAGTAGGTCATTACAACTTAGGATTGTGCCCCCTGGCACCAGGACCACATGGCAAACTTCTAGCTAGCAAGCCATAGTGGGAGACCGCCCCTGGCATCACCTGTTGGGACGTCAGCGTGACACTATAAAGGGGGCAGTCCCCACACCTGCCCTCCAGTTCTCCTGCTGGAAGACCTCGGAAAGGTAAACAGGAGAAAGGAGAAAACTCCTTGAACCTTGAGCTGCTGAAGAGCACCCTGGGAAAGGAAGGAATAAGCAAAAGCTGGGGGAAGGTGGGAGGGGAAAAATATGACCTATTGCAGGAACCTCTCTCGAAGATCTACTGTTACGGTAAGTTCTTATGTAACTGTTACATTTTACTTCGAGAGGGTTCCTGCAGTAGGTCATTACAACTTAGGACTGAATTCCAAGCAGTCAAGAAGGAACAGTTGGAGACTGAGGTCCAGGAGGTGAAAGGTCTGCAGAGAAGGACACAGACTAGGACAATAGGCCCTGAAGGATGGCCAGACCAAAGCCGGTCCTGCACCTAGAGGCAATGTCCAGACTGTAATGCTTTGTCAAAGTATGGACGGTACTCCATGTGGCCACAGCACAAATGTCAGAGGCAGACACATTTCTAAGAAAGGCAGAAGAAGTGGCCATGCCGTGGGCCAACTGCCCTCTTGACCTCCCCCGGAAGTGGTTTCTCATACTTCTGGTAAATGAAAATGATGCAGTTAGCCAATCACTTGGAAAGGCATTGCTTGGAAACAGCTATGCCCTGATGTTTAGGTGCAAAGGAAACAAATAACTGGTCCAACTTGCGTACCTCCTTGGTCCGAGAAATGTAATAACGCAAGACCTGTGCACATCTAGGGTGTGCAAAGGTGTCCCCCGCTGGAGTATTCAGGATAATAAACCGACAGTTGGATTTGCTAGTTTAATGTCACTTCAGAAGAAAAGAAGGGTTAGTCCTCAGCGCCACCCTGTCTCTGTGGAAAATTGAATAAGGCTCCTTACAAACAAGGGCCTGAAGCTCAGAAATTCTTCAAGCTGAGGTAACGGCAACTAAAAATAATGCTTTCCAGGACAAAAAGTGCATATCACAGCTTGTAGCCAGTTCAAAAGGGGGGAACGTGAGTTTCTCTAATATAAAGTTCAAATCCCAGGGGGGAACCGGGCTACAGACCAGAGGTTTCAAGTGAAGGATCGCCTTAAGGAAGGTTTTGGAGTCCTCCAACTGAGCAATATTCTTGCCGTGTCACTAATTCTGCCATACAGCATCCACTAGCACCTGTGTGGCATCAGCACCACTCGTGGCACAGGAGGGCACCAAGCAGTGCCTATGCCAACCTGGGCGATACCCGAGGGCAGCCACGACAGTATCCGGAGGTACTCCCGGCACCCATGTAGCAATGGCACTCAAGGGCACCTCCAACGCCCATGGCACCGATGGCACAATGGCACCCATGGCAAGAATGGCACCAGAGGGCACCAGTGGCACCTGAGAGCACCAGTGGCATCCATGGGCACCTGCGGTGCCACCTATGGCGCATAAGGCACCAGTGGCACCCATGGCACCTGAAGCATCCATGGAACCCATGGGCGCCCACAGCGTCACCCGCAGCACCCACCGGTGCTCCCGGTGCAACCCCTGGTGCCGCCCTCGGGAGCCTGGCGCTGCCTGCGGGAGCCTGGTGCCGCTTGCGGGTGCACGGCACCACTGACGGCGCCGACAACCAGTGGCAGCAAAGAGAGCACCCATGGCGCCGCACAGAGTGATGGTGCTGTCCCACGGTGCCGACTAAGGCACGGCACCGAACAAGGCACCCAGCTATGGCTCAGAGGCACGGCGCCGACCAAAGCACTGAGCCACGGTGCCGAAGGAAAATGCCAATGGAAATCCTGAGAAGGGGAGAAGGAAAAAGGTGGTGCCCGTTCCTGCCCCTGCATGGAAAAGGGAGAGGGGGGTAGGCACAAGGGGTCAACACGATGGCAAAGGCACCCAGAAGGCACCTTGCCATACATGATCCAATTGACCCGGTTCTGGTCCAACGGCTCTGAGGCCCAGAGGTCGCGAAATCAGGAACAGAGCCAGGAAAACTGGAAAGTCAAACCCCCTGCTCCACAGGAGCGACCCAGAGGTGAAACTGCCCACTGGAGCTCCAGCGAGGACAGAGATGGAGCTTGGAGTCGAGAAAGCAGCCGTTAGAAGCGGGGCCAAGAGGAACCCACCAAAGTTGGTTCGGGCCCGACGAACATTCCTCGTGCAGACATACCAACGGGCAACCTCGAAGGCACCATTCTTCTTCCCTAACGAGGAAGAGGAGCTCGAGGTCAAGCGAGCTGATCACCGGAACCATTAGATTTCGGCTCGGAGGACTGTCTCCCCCGTTAATTAAGGGTGGCGGACCGACACAGCCCTCTGCCATAAAACTTTCAAACAAAGTCCTCCTATCGTCACTCTACCGTCTAAGGACGACATCCGTTGATGGCAGGAAAGAATTTCTTTCTTCTTCTTCATAGTCTTCTTCTTGTTAGTAAAATAATAAATTACTACTTTAAAATATTAAAACATTAAGAGCTGTTGTCGTATAGACGAAAACCTCGACTCTGGCAGACGAGTGACGTCGACATCCAAGCGCACTCGGCAGGAGAAAAGGAACTGAGGCGGTTGGAGGGTCGATGCTGAGATAGCCTACACAGACGAGAGATAGTCTCGCGGTGCCGCGCATGCATGGTCCTCTCTCGACGTCAACCCTTCTGAAAACTTTAGGCTCCCGCTTGGTCCTAGCGCCTCCGGTGCTATCCCACTAGTGTGAATGAGTGATGGAGACTTAGTCCAGGAAGATCTTGTAGTTTCAGGGTGTCTGCACTGTCCGAAGGAAGAAAGGAAGGCCCTGCTCTGGACATTGTCCAGCACCGCTCCAATAAATTGGAGGTGCTGGAAGGGTGAAAGGTTGGACTTGGGGTAGTTCGCCGTAATGCCAAGATGTGAAAACAGGACCAGGGTGAAGTAGACTCCCTCAAACTGCCCTGAGACGGGGCTAACAGAAGCCAGTCATCCAGGTATGGGAACACATAGATCCCCCTGCACGTAAGGCCGCTCCCACTACCGCTAGGCGCTTGGTAAAAACCCAAGGTGCCAAAAACAGCCCAAAGGGGAGAGCCATGAAATGAAAATGGTTCCCCTGGAACGCAAACCTGAGGAAGTGGTGGTGGGCTGGGAGGATAGGGATGTGCAGGCAGGCATCCTGCATGTCCAGTGAACAAAGCCACTGATCCTTGAGGAGCAGGGGTAAGAGTCCCTGGAGGGTCAACATGCGGAACCTCTTGTACTCGACAAAGAGGTTCAGCAGGCTGAGATCCAAGATGAGTCTTAGATCTTCCATCTTTCTGGGCACCAGGAAGAAGTGGGAGTAATACCCTCTTCCTTCCTGTGCTGAAGGAACCCACTCTATGGCTAAACTGAACAGAATTTCTTCCCACACCACTGGAAGGTGGCTTCATGGGTAAGGAGACCTGCCCGGAGAGTTGTCTGGAGGTCTTTCCAGGAATTCTATTGAGTGTCCTCTTGCGAGTATCTGCAACACCCAAGCATCTGAGGTGATCGCCTCCAACTCTCTGAGGTGGAAGGTGAACCCCCCTCCCCCCAACAGTTCCATCAGCAGATCTGGAGGGGTGTCCCACAAGTCAGGAGGTAGAAGGGAGGGCCAGCTGATGGCCTCCCAATGCTCTATGGTATTTGGCTGGGGAGTTGGCACCCCAGAGCATGTGGCACGACATTTACCCTGATATCTGGCTGGGGCTGCTTGTTCCTTTTTCGCTGTTGGCAGCAAAAAGGTTGCTTGGGTTTGAAACTGGAGGGATAGAGGGAGCGGACACCTCGAAGGGACCTACCACTATCCTGAAACTCCATAATGATGTTCTTTACATCCCCCCCAAACAGGATGGAGCTGCGGAAAGGGGTGTCCAGGAGAGTGGATTGGACATCTGGTGCCAGGCCCGCCAAGCGGAGCCACGCAAGCCTTCTAAGGCAAACGCCAGAGGCAGTGCGTAATGCATGGCAGCAGGAAGTCTTGTTAAGTTTAACCTTCTTAAGCAGTCTGTCCCTGAGATCCTGATCTGGAATAGCCAGAAGCTCAGATTCCAGGTCTGTCATGGAAGATATTTGGAAGGAAATCATGTGGGCCACGTAGTTCAAAAACCTTAAGGCACAAGTGGAGGAAGTGTACACTTTGCGCCCATATTGGCCCATCTGTTTGGTCTCCTTGTCTGATGGAGAGACACTCAGATGCTTAGGCTTGGCCGATCTGTTGTGGGCTATGTTGATCACTTTGGAGTCTGTCTCAGGCTGCACAGTGAGGTGAGAAACCCCTTCCAGGAGATGACAGGTCCTGTCGACCTTCTTGGAGACCGTAGGGGATAGAGGATGGCTGCTGCCTGATGGTGGATGTCAAGTCCTCCAGTGGCCCCGTCCAAGGAGGGATGGGTAAGGGGTCCGAATCGGAAATATCTAAGTGCTCAGCGAGCCTCTTTCTTTTTTGGATGCAACTCCTGGGCAGCCCAGCCACAAGCGGCCTGAAAAGATTGGAGTAGTTCAGCAAATGAAGGGTCCTCCAGGGGAGACTTGGGGGACTCCTTCGGCCTAAGTTCTACAGGAGAATGGGATCTCGAACTCGTTGAACAGTCAGAATCCAATTCAGAGTCCGAAGATACTGGTCTGCTGGGTGAAGAGACCTTGTCCAACGCCTCCTCTGTGGATCTGTCGCCAGGCAAGGCCTTGCGAGGGCATCTGGCAGGCTCCCTATTCGACGACCAGGGGTCAGTGGGGGACAGGCTCCTGGGAACTGTCTTGGGGGCCAATGTAGGGATCATTACCAGCTCCAGACGAGCCAACTCCTGAGACTATGCATCCTTCCATCAAGAGGGAACAGACCCTGGGGTATCGGCCTGTGACGTATCTGGAGTCTGAAGCTGTGGGGCAGGAGGCAGCGGAGGAGGCTGGAACCCTGGGTGGGGGTAAGCGGAGTAGTCAGAGAAATGATAGCCAAATGGGTAGCTCTGTGGGTTGAACCCTTGAAAAAACTGACCCTGTGGTGGGTACCCGGTCGCATAGGCAGGCGCCAGGTAAACTGGTGACGGATACCCTGGTGCCGAGTAATAGGGGTATTGCAGCAGAATGTAGCCAGGGACCGTGCCCACCGGAGGAGGGGCAACCAGTCCTGCAAGAGGTGGAGCTGAGGGGCCGCTAGGAGCGGATGGACCCGACGGCAGGCCTTGAGGAGCTGGAATCCTGGATGGGCGTGGCGGTGGCTCAGGCATCGGAGCATGAGGAGTAGGCAGGGTGCTTGCAGAGCCATCCGGTGGTGGGAGATTGACCGGTACTCCAGCCATCACTGGATCAGGAAGGACGTTGACTGGTTAGAAGCTCAGAGGTATGGGTTCCCTAATGGTATCCGACGTCAGAGGATGAGGCGTCGGGAGGTATCAAAGAGTCTAATGGCTGGTCTACTGTATGCGAGGCGGATCTGGGAGAGGTGACTCTTGTCGACCGGTCCGCTGGAACAGCAGAAGACCCAGCAAGTAATAAGCCCAATACAGGAGAAGAAATTCCCAAAGACACAGCACTCGTCTCCTGCAGGGAATCATGGGAGAGCGAGGGTCGGGCTGAGTCAGAGGAAGACCCTTGAGGGAAGAAGTTGGGTCTGGCAGCTGGCTCTGATAGTCATCGGGAAAAGTCTATGGAGTCCGACGGGAGAGCCTTGGCCGTGCAGTCGTTGGATGAGCCGGCGACCAACTGATTGGCTGTGACCGAGTAGGCATCGGAGGAGCCAGCATCCGATTTATCGGTCGGGGTTGGGCAGATGGCAGACTAGCTGGAGTCTGGCTCATCGACCGGGTCTGAGCGCTTTTTGGAAGAACCAGAGGGTGACTTACCGGTCGGAGTGCTGACCACAGGCGCAGAAACAGTACCCTACTGAGAGGAACGCCCCTTCCACCCTCGGACTATGGTGGGAGGGGGAACCGGCGGACAGAGACCAGGCAGGAGGGGTACTTACCGAAGCTGTTGCCTCCTCTGAGGCCACTTCTTCAGTTTGGCGGCGCTGGTCAGAGAGAGACCGATCACGGCGCTTCTCCTTTTGTTCACTAGAGGGGGAGGAAGAATGTTCCTGAAGCTCCTGCAGCTCTTTTTCCATGGAAGCCAGGCACTTCTTGAGCAGATGGGCTTTGAGGGCTTTTTGGCGTCTGACTCGTGTGGCCCTGTTGAAGGATAGGCAGATCGAGCAGTCCTGGGCCCTGTGTTTGGGGCCCAGGTAGAGGACGCAGCAGTAGTGATCGTCCATGTGCGGGATTTGAGCACCGCACTTGTCGCACTTCTTTGGGCAACGTGACAGAGAAGACATGCAGTATCGAAGGTAATACTGTCTGAGATAAAGAAAATAAAGAAAAATGTTAGTAAAAAATATGGCGGTCGACTGGCAGTGAAGTTCTCCATGAGGTATGACTGACACAGGTCGGCGGTGGGAAAGAACTGGAGGGCGGGTGTGGGGACCGCCCCTTTTATAGTGTCATGCTGACGTCCCGTCAAGTGACACCGGGGGCGGTCCCTCACTATGGAATGCTAGCTAGAAGTTTGCAGTGTGGTCCTGACACCAGGGGGCGCAGTCCTAAGTTGTAATGACCTATCGTAGGAACTCTCTCAAAGTAAGATCTGAAGTTTTACTGCCTGTATTCAGTTCACATACACTCTATGGCAGTCTTCCACTAAGCATACTCCGTCACTAGAAACAGTCCACAAGCTTGAATCCTTCCACTACCCATCATGTGCCCTCTGGCTTCGCCTCCATTGGTTTTAGATGTGCATGCTAGAAATGGATACTGAAACGTAAGCCTTGCCAGGGGACGCTGGGTGGGTCATGTAGATCTGAATTGAATGCTAGTAGCAGAAATGAAAGTTATATACTTACCATAACTGCTGCTCTTCCTTAACATCTTCTCTATAGATTACCACAAAGGGCCTGAATCAGAGATGACAGGACCTCATGGGAGTCCCAACATTTTTGGCGGGAGCTGGTGGTGAGCAGGCCCAGCATGTGCATCATTGCATGCACCTGCTGGTATACAGCGGCACCAGTCACCTCAGAAAGTACAGTTACGTAAGAACTTACCGTAACAGTAGATCTTCGAGAACAGCTCTTGCAGCAGGTTACACCATTAGGACTGAAGCCGGCAGGCGCCAGGACCCCACGATAATTTTCTAGCTAGCAGTATTCAACGGGGACCGCCTCCGACATCGCTCCTGCCCCCAACATCAGGTCCCCCAGAAATCCCAGGACTCCCGGCCGCTAGATGACATCAGAAGAGGAGACTGAGGATCCGCCATCAAATGGCAATCAGAAAGAGGCTATAAACGCCTTGTCCTAGGAGAAGGATGTTGGAACCAGAATCTACCTCCAGTGGGGATGATGGGAGGGAAAGTACCTGCTGTACTATCTTACTTGGAGAAACAGCTCTTGCAGCAGGTTACACCATTAGGACTGATTCCCAAGCAATTCTGGAAATCCCACACCATTGGGAGGAGGGAAGGCAGAAATCCTTGAATGACATCGAGCCTAGGACAGAAGTCCCTGAAGGACTGCTAGACCAAACCCTGCTCTTAAGCCTCGTGCAATGTCCAGGCTGTAATGCCTGATGAAAGTGTGCACGGAGCTCCAAGTAGCTGCAGTACATAAATAGCTGAGGTGGATACGTTCTTAAAGCCTAAAAAGAGGTAGCCACCCTCTGGTGGAATGACCCTTAGCTTCACCCAGTAAGGGTTTGTTGCGCTTTTGGTAACAGAACGTAATACACTGAATGAGCCACCTGGACAGAGACTGTTTTGAAACAGGAGCTCCCATCATTCTGTGGGCAAAGACGACAAAAAGTTGGTCCGATTTTCGGTGGTGTTTGGTTCTGGTCAGGTAGTATCCGAGACATCTATGCACATCTAAAGTGTGCAGAAGGGCTTCTCCTTGATTAGAGTACTTGGGGAAATACACTGGTAGATGGATATCCTGATTAAGGGTGAGAGCTGAGACCACCTTAGGCAGAAATTTAGGATTAGTCCGTAGGGATACCGTCTTGGTGGAAAACCAAATAAGGCTCTTTGCACGTAAGTGCATGGAGTTCAGAAATTCTTCTGGCCGAGGTGACGGCAACTAAAAACAGCGTCTTCCAAGAGAGAAGACGTAGCTCGCAATCCGCGGCTGGTTCAAAGGGTGGCAGCGTAAGCTGCTCCAGGACAAAGGGTAGATCCCATGGTGGAATCGGATCCTTAATCGGGGGCCTAAGGTGGAGGACACCCCACAGGAAGGCATGTGTCATGTCCAATTGAGCTATAGTGCTTTGGCCTATAGGGACGTGATAGGCTGAGATGGCACAGATGTGTACCTTAATCGAGGAGTAAGCGAAGCCTGACTGGAAAAGGGACAGTAAGTAGTCCAAACCAACTTCTCTGGACAATCCAAGGGCGAAAAACCGCGCGCTTGAACCCATAAACAAAACCTGCGCCACTTCATGGCGTAGGTCGCATGGGTAGCCGGCTTCCTAGTAGCAGCAAGAATGTCTGCTACCTCTTGCCAGACCCTGTGTCACATTATGGCTATGTCTCTAGGAGTCAAGCATGCAGGTTCAGGGAACGTAGGTCCAGGTGGATCAAGGAACCCACCTCCTGAGACAGCAAGTGGGCGCTGATTGGCAGCGGCACTGGAGGTTCCCGGGACAGCTGATGCAAAAGAGGGAACCAGATCTGCCTGGACCAAAACGGCACATTAAGTATCAGCGTCGCTTGCTCTCTGTGAAGTTTCAGAAGAACCCTCTGGATCAACGGAAAAGGGGGAAAGGCATAGAGGAATCTGCCCGCCCAGTGGAGGGACAACGCATCTCACCAGAAAACACCAGGCCCTGGATCTAGCGAGCAAAAATTGGGCAGTTTTGCGTTGGATGGGGACGCGAAAAGGTCCAATTCTGGAGTACCCCATCTGCGAAACAGATCCTCTGCTACCTCCTGAAGTAGTTCCCATTCGTGGACTCTGGCCTGAGAGCGGCTCAGGCCGTCTGCGATGACACTGTCCACTCCTGGAACATGAATGGCAATGAGGTTTGCACCGTGCTGCAAGACCCAATCCCATACCCTCATGGCCTCCCTGCAAAGCAGGTAGGAATGGGTGCCTCCTTGTTTGTTGAGGTAATACATTACCGTGGAATTGTCTGTTTGTAACAGAAGTGTACCTGGTGGGATCTCCGACTGGACGGCCTGCAGGGCTTAAAGAACTGCCCTCATTTCCAGGATATTTACGTGGAGATGAGGCCCTTGGTCTGTCCACAGGCCCTGAGACCGAACACCGTCGAGGTGTGCTCCCCAACCGAGCCCTGAGGCATCCGTGGAGAGTGTCACAGTCGGAGACGGCGCAGTGAAGGGGACTCCCGCAGAAAGATTCCTCGAATCTAGCCACCATTGCCAATCTCGGACTGTGGTTTTCGTGATCCGGACTGGATGCTGCAGACGGTCTTGCTTTTGATCCCACTGGACCCTTAACATCCATTGGGATACCCTCACATGGAGACGGGCTAGCGGGACTGTTGCAATGGCCGCAGCCATGTGTCTGAGCAGGCGAAGGACCAGTCTGGCAGGAACGGTCTTCTTCGCTGAAAAGTCCCTGATGAGGGATCTGATGTGTTCCGCTCTGTCCAGGGGGAGAAAAGCTTTCCCCTGGACGGTGTCCAGAACTGCGCCTATGAACTGCAGAGTCTGGGACGGAACCAGGCGTGACTTCTCGTGATTGATGATGCCCAACGTCTTGAACAGAGACTGAGTGCAGTGAATAGTGGACGTCAGGGTTTCCCGGGAGGGTGCCATGAGAAGCCAGTCATCTAGGTAGGGGAACAAGTAGTGGCCTTGTCTCCTCAGAGATGCCGCTACGACTGCCATGCACTTTGTAAACACCTGAGGTGCCGATGACAGTCAGAAGGGAAGGGCTCAGAACTGATAATGGCGACACTGAAACTCGAAGCACAGAAACTTCCTGTGTGCTTGGGCAATAGGTGTATGCAGGTAGGCATCCTGCATGTCCAGGAGCGCTAGGAAGGTGTCCTGCTTGAGCATGGGAATCAGACCTGGGAGGGTCACCATGCGGAAGCGTTTGTACAGGACCGAGTCATTGAGGTCGCTGAGGTCCAGTATCAGAGAAAGGTCCCCTGTTTTCTTTGGAACCAAAAAGAAGTGAGAATAATATCCTAGACCCCTCTGGTTCCGTGGTACGTACTCAATAGCTTCTTCTTCCAGAAGCGCGAGCACCTCCTGCTGTATGAGCAGGACATGCTGACCTGAGTAACGGGAGAGCAGGGGAGGTCTTGCCGGTGGGTGGTCGAGAAACTCTATGAAATGGCCTTTCTTGACCAACTGAAGAACCCACCTGTCAGTGGTGATCGACTGCCACCCTGAAAAGTGGTGAGTGATGCGACCCCTGACTTTTTGTGCCCGTTGATCCGGAGGAGGGGCGGGGGCCAGGAAGGAGTTATGCTGTGGCAGCACTGGTCTCTGCAGGCTGGGCCAGTTTCGTGTAACATTGGCCTCTGCCTGGGGACGACTTGGCCTGGACTTTACGCTGAAAAGCACCCCTTTGGTGCTGGCCAGAACGTGGCTGCTGCCTCCGTTGCCGACTGTGAAAATGGCTCTGGTTCCTGCGAAAGGAACCGGGCCTGGATCTGTACATGGCCTGTACAGATCGAACTGCCTTCCCTGCATCCTGGAGTTTGGCGACGACCTTCTCTGAGGATTCACCAAAGAGTACTTAGCCGTTATATGGGACATCAAGAATGTTCTTCTGTACGTCCGGTGTGAAACTGGAGACACGGAGCCAAGAGTGTCTCCGGAGACAAATACCCGAAGCTGCAGCTCTGACAGACGAGTCTGCAGAATCGTATGCGGCTCGAAGCACTTGGGTACACACATCTGACCCTGTGTGGAGAAGACTGAGGAGCTCTGCCTTCCGATCGCCATCCAGAAGCTTATCGACGAGGTCCTGGCCCTGTTCCCACAGGGCGTTCTGAAACTGTACCATGTGGGTGAGGTAGTTCAGAGACCTGATGGTGCATGTAGTAGCCGCGTACGTGCGTCTCACCAGGGCATCCAGTTGCTTGGATTCATGGTCCGGTGGCTGTGTGCTCATATGTTGTGGTCTTTGAGACCGGTCATGCGAGGCCGTGATGACCAGAGAGTCTGCCAGAGGTTGTTGGGCCAAGTACTGGTCCTCTCTCGGGGCCTTGTACAGGCGGTCAGCCTTCTTCGGCACTGTAGGAGTGGAGTGCGGACGCTTCCACGCAGCCTTGGTGACGTCTGCAAAAGAGTCTGCCAAGGGTGGTACTACCACAGGCTTTGGGTCTTTCTGCAGAAGATAGCAGGCAAGGCGTTGTCATTCAGGGTCAAGGTCTTCAGCATCCCACCCCATGTTGTCCTGCATGTGCCTCATGATCTCAGCAAAAGAGGGATCATCCAGAGGAGACCTGGGGAGGTCATGTGGGTCAGGAGAAGAGATGCTGAGTGGAGAAGGAGATCTGGAGTAGTCCGAGGTGTTCGATCTGGAGTCTTCCCCGACAGAGTGTACCGATGCCGTCTGGGTCGCTTGGGGCTGGGAGACCCTGATGGAGATCTTGAGGGAGGCCTTCTCCTGTCTTTGGATCTGCCCCTAAGAGGTGAAGTCTGCTCCTTGGGGGTTGGTGGTCGTCCTGCTGGCCTCGTAGGTGGAGGAGGGGGCGTAGGAGGAGGAGTAGGAGGTTTAACAGGGACCACATCCTTTCGGATGGTGTCCCACCAAAAAGTAAAGAGCTCCTTTACTTCTTCAATATTCATGCCCGACAAGAGGCCTGGCGCCGGTGGTCTGTCGCCGGGAAGATTCCCATGGGAGCCCGGCATCTTCGGTGTCGCCCGCCTGGTCCTCGGGCAGTGTGGCATCCTCCTCAGTCAATTGCCTGATGACCGGGGAGCGGTCTCGCTCTGGAGAGTGTGATGCCGACGTCGGCCTTCAGATCCGGTGAACGCATGGCCGGCGATTGGTGTCTGGCTGGTGTCATCGGTTCCTGCGAGCACCAGGCCGACTTCGGATGCTTAGCCGACGTCGGGTCTGACGACCGCTTCAGGGACGTCAGGTCCTTGGTCTTTCTAGAAGCTGGATCAGGACCTCTGGGAGGTTGGGAGACTGACCTGGAGTCGGTGTCCCAACATCGGGTGGAAGTTGATGATTTATGGCGTTCGGAAGACTTGGAAGAGGCCTTGGACGGAGTGGAGGAAGCTGAGGGCCTTGAAGTCTTATTAGGCTGGAGTGAAGAAGAGCCGCTTGAAGCCCGGACCTTAACCGGGGGGGGGGCTGCGACCGAGCCCTGGAGGGAGAGCGGTCCGATCTGGTACAGCCTGAGCTGCGGGAGTCCGAGGCCCGGTCCGGGGATCTGGACCTTACTTTCTCCCGGTGCTTATGGGCCTTCGAGGACGATTCTCCCCTGGAGGAAGGTTCTTGGTCCATCCTTTTTAAATTTTCTTCAAGAAGACACGCCTGGAGTGCTTTCTGACGGCGGATCCTGGTGCGGCTATTGAACCCTTGGCAAAAGGTGCAGGCCTTGGTATCATGGTCCAGGCCTAGGCACCGCACGCAGGAGCAGTGAGGATCCTTGAAAGGGATCTGTTTACGAGGCAGCCACCTCTCAAAGGGACCCCGGGCGTAAGGAGCTGGAGAGGACATCAGTTAGAAAACGCAGAACTTCTGTAGTCGCCGATTTCAGGTAGAGACTGAGAGGCCGATGTTGGTGAGTAGACTGGAAAGAACTGGGGATCTGGGGACCGCCTCTATGTACCACGCCTGACGCCGGGGCGGGACCAACGTCAGAGGTGGTCCCCGCTGAATACTGCTAGCTAGAAAGTTTCTGTGGGGTCCTGGCGCCTGCCGGCTTCAGTCCTAATGGTGTAACCTGCTGCAAGAACTGTTTCTCGAAGTAAGATTCTTTTTTTCTTACTCAGGAGGTGAGCAGCATGAACCAAATAAGTACTCGGTGCACTGACCTTAAGGGCATGACACAGTCCTGGTGGCCCATGTAAAAAGGGCCACTAAAACAGTAACATAATGTCTTCACAGCCCAAACCAAGAAAAAAAAAAGAGGTGAAGACCATAACAATAGTGGAGTGAGTCTGTGGGATGGAGGGTGGGCGTAGTAATCTACTGCAAAGATATTCAGGAACATCAATGGTTATAGTAAACATGCAACTTTAATATCTTCCAAGAAACAATCTTCTCTATAGGCTTCCACTAATGGGTCAGAGTACCAAGCTCAGAGAAAGTCCCCTGGGCTAGGGAAGCTGGAGCTCAGGGCTCACTCAGAACAAAAATCCATTCTGTCCTGCCAAAGGTGGCATGCTGGCACATAGTGCTTGGTAAAAGTATGCACTGTGCTCTAACATAGAAACAAAGAATCTGATGGCAGATAAAGGCTGCTTGACCCACAAAGTCTGCCCAATTTGTTTATTTTTTTCTATGTTCATTTTTGCTGCAGACCGTTTTATCTACTGTAACCTCCAAACCCCAATCTCCTTGTGCCTATTTCAGGCATTTTTGAACACCAGTGTTTTTGCCCTCACTACCTCAGCTGGAAGACTGTGCCAGGAATCCACCACTCTTTTTGTGAAGAAATCTTTTCTCACATACCAACACCCCCCCCAACAGCTTCATGGCATGTCCCCTTGTTCTACTGCATCTTTTTTTCTGAAAAATACTCCCCTCCTTATTAACTCCCATGAAGTATTTAAAGGTCTCTATCATATCCCCTCTCTCCCTCCTCTCCCCCAGGGTGTACCATATTGAGTGCCTTTAGCCTCTCCTCATGGGGCTTTTAATACAGACCCTGCACCATTTTAGTAGCCCGCCTCTGGACCGCCTCCACTCTATGTCCTTCCGGAGATAGTCTCCAGAATTGGACACAGTACTCAAGATGGGGTCTTACTAATGATCTATACAGGGCAACACCACTTCCCTTTTTCTGTTGGTGATACCTCTTTCTATGCACCCCAGCAACCCACTAGCCCTCCCGACCGCCTTGTCACAATGCCTGGCCATCTTTAGGTCAACCGATACGACTACCCTGAGGTCTCTTTCTGCTTGGTCACTGTCAGTATCACTCCACCCATTTTGTACTCTGTTCCTGGGTTTCTATGGCTTAAGTGCATTATTTTCACTTTTTTTGCATTAAAACCCAGCTGCCACACCCTTGACCACTCCTCAAGTTTTTTTTTCAAATCTCTGCCCATCTTTTCCATACACACATCCCCAGACTGTCCACCCTGTTGGAAGACCCTGGTGTCATCTTCAAAGAGGCAGACCTTCCCTTCCAGCTCTTCTGCTAGGTCAATTGATAAAGACATTAAAGAGGACCAGTTCCAGCACTGAACCCTGAGGTACCCCGCTGGTCACCCTCCCTTCCTCAGAGCGAACTCTGTTTACCATGAAGAAGATGGCCGCTGAGCTGGGCAGGCTGCTATGAGCTCTGTTTGAGCCTCTGTTTAAGACTGTAATTTCATAAAAAAAGACCCTTAAACAAACAGAAAAAAGGATCTTAGCTTAATTTAGTCAGTGATTAGTATCAAGGATTTCTTTTGTGGCAGTTAGTGGTAAGGTAAATATGTTTCATTGATCAACATATAACCTTTACAATATTTAAAATCAGAATATGCATATTAGTACATCACTTAATACAAATCATACATTTTGGTACAAGGGCTTGTCAGGTATAAGTATTTTTGCATCTTCATCACATTTCAAACCATACACTTTTTTTTTTTTAAAGATTTGTTATATCTTATGGACTTAATGGGATACACCATTAAAAGACGAATGACTATTCAGATATTTCAATAATAGTCACCGCTGTGGTTGCACATACTGCTGTCTCAAGATGGCAATCCCTGTATTACATTATACATATCTTGAGATATTTGTTCTAAATACGATCAGATCCCAACATAATCATTTTAGTGAAGCTAAAAATTTGCTTAAACAATTCAGAGTTGTTGCATCACTGGATGTAAACAATGACACAATTAGCTGGTCTGAGGGGAGACCAAGGGTAACTAGTACTGGCCCTAACCAGAATCTGCACTTTTTTCATATAAAGGGCAGTGTAATACTATATGTTTAAGATTGTGTTCTATGTTCTTCTTGCAATTACAGAATCCACTGTTAATCCCAGGCCTTTTCTGAGTGCAACATATGTAGTTCACAGCATATAGTTTGGCAGTTAGTGTCTCAGTGAGCAAGATTTAGGAATTAGCTTTGTTGTTATATTGTGTCTATGCAGGTCCCACTCAGTCGAGTCCCATCTGACATTTTATTTCTTCATATAAGCTGTTTCTAACGCAGTGAGACGGGCACTTAAATATTATCATCCCGATGTGTTATTTTTGAAGCGGACTGAAAGTGCTAGCATTGCGGACGATAATCACGGAAGGAGAGCAAATGGAAGATAGCTTATTGTAAACTGCTGGCAAGAGCAAATGGAGGAGGGCTGTACTGTAGCCTACTGGCTGCATAAAATTTGTAGCTGCGGCCATGGCTGGATTTCTGTGACTGTTCAAGAGCCTGTGCTGGTGACAGTGGTAATAGTGCTCCCTGATGGAAGCCTTAATCCTGAAGTAGAATAGTTGTTGTGTCAGGCCAGGGACTGCGCCAGAAGAGTCTGCTGGGTGGTCATCGGAAGTCAGTGAGAGGGGCAGCCTTGGGTGGGTGCAGAGACGCCGAGCAAAAGGCCGCTCTGTGTGCCTGGGTCAACTTGAGATTGAGTTACCCGCTATGCGTTAATTGAACCTTGTACAGAACTTTGACCCACTGGAGCTATTTAGTTTATTATCATTCTCTGTAAGTACTGTGCCTGTTTTATCCGCTTGAACTTTGCCAACTTGGTGGCAGTAAGTTGGCTTTCAACTGATCTTGTTTCATGTTTTCTTCCTGGGTGGGAGCCAGGGAACTGCACTTCATTTGATTTATTTTGTTCATCTTACTAATAGTAACTGCTTTACTCTTCCAGGGTGAGATCCAGGGCCAGTATTTTATTCTGACTTCCTATTCTAGGAATTGCCCAGAGATTCTATTCAATTCTGGGACATGGACAATCATGGGACTTGTTTTTTATTGAACTATGAGGACCTGTTATTCACCATATTTTTATGTTTTATTTAAATTGACATCACTGTATTGTGTATGTTTATTGTTTTATATTTGGTTTTAGCTTATTGATTAGTGACTAGTGATGTGTAGGGAAGTGTTCATTCAATTGATTGTCGTGCTGGTTAGGTGCATTCTTCAGAGCTCTCAGGCTGACAGGCTGGCTGGTTGAAAGTGATAGCATAGGGGTTCCAACTCTCAGACTTGGCAATAGGGGAGCTGTTAGTGGATCTCCCTTAATCTGTCCTTTCGCAACCACGAAGGGACTTGAAGTGTTTGAAATTAAAATGTGCCTGGGTACAAACGTTATTGGGCATTATTCCACCAGTCCGAGACAGCTGCGTCCCTTTGGTGACTGGCTACCGGACTTCCAGAAAAAAATTTTTAAATTATGTAAACAGCTGGGTATATTAACAAAAAGAAGGAGGAGTGGCAGAGATGGGGTAGCAAGGAAGACAGGGAACAGAAGGTATCAGAAAAACGGGGGTTTCCCCTGCCATCTTGAGGACCTCTCTCAGTTTGTAACTCGAATCCGGAGTGTGTACGAGGTGGCGATATTGTTAAATGCCAGGTCAGTAGTTAATAAATCTATGATTATATATGATTTGTTTGAGTCAGAGAAGGCTGACCTGATTTTTTATCACGGACACCTGGCTGGATGATAATGCTGGGCCTGTTTTATCAGGCCTGGTTCTGCCAGGATACTCCGTGTTTCTCTGCCCTCATACTGGATGCAGGGGAGATGCAGTGGCTGTCATTTCGGGATCGCATACAGAGTGTGTCGGAATTCCACTCCTCTGAAGCTGTGGCCTTCAGCTGTGTGGATGTCCTGGATTATAAATCTATGTTGGTTTATCGTCCATCAGGTGGGGAAAGTGATTTTCTTGGGGACTTCTCTGAGCTGGTGTCACCAAGACATTATTCTGGGAGATTTCAATGCCTGGGCGGACTCTTCCTCGTCCATTACTTGCAGGAGATTTCCTTAACTGAATGGAATCACTGGATTTACGTCAAAATGTAAGGGCCCCACCCATGTGGCAGGCCACACTCTTGATTTGATTTTTACCACTGGTTTGGGAATATCCAAAGTATCTGTGGAATGAGTTGCCTGGTCTGACCATTCTGTTCTGCAGTTTCAGTTGATGAGTGAGACAATCACTACTCCCCCTTATACCGAGATGATCTACAGGTGTAGTTGGAGGGGTACGGAGTCAGAAGTGTTTTGGGCTCATGAGGACATTCTAGGGATTTTGGCCATCCCCTACTGAGATTTATCTGTACTAATCAGGAAGCCTAGCGACTCTGGAGTGAGCTGAGTGAGTCGAAGGGAGTCTCCGAGCTTTTGAGGAGACTTGTCTACTATCAGCCAGTCGTCCAGATATTAAAGAAAGACAGAGATCTCCTGTCTTTTGAGATGATCTGCCACTACTGCCAGGCACTTTGTGAAGACTCTGGGGACTGAGGAAAGGCTGAGTGGAAGTACTGCAAACTGGTAGTGGCCAGAGGGCAGTCTGAATCTGAAGTACTTTCTGCAAGAGGGCATGACTGGGATGTGAAAATAGGCATCTCTGAGGTCTAGGGGAGTTTAGCCTATGAAAATGCTGAAACTAAATTGATAACTGATTGTGATTTTGTTTCAGAGCAAGCTAACTATGTTTCTCTTCATGGTTATTTTAAGCAGCTGGAGGTGAAACCAAAAAAAAAAAAGGTGAACCAATGTTTAAAATATGTAATGGGTTACTGTACAGAGTTTGGGTTGAACCTCAGACACAGGAACAGACGGAATAATTGGTTATACCACAGAAGTACAGATATGAGTTGTTACAGATAGCACATGATAGTTCTATGGCTGGTCACTCAGAGGGATCACACCCTTGCCAGACTGCTGTACAGATTTTCCTGACCTATGCCTCAACAACAGGGGGCTGCAGCTTTTCTTCTTAGTCCCTTTAGATGAACTCGGCATTGCAATGATCAAAATAAAAGAATGAGAGAAAAGTACTCAAACTGGCACCGAACTTAAAAAACAGAGGTGAAGCAGAAAAAAGTATTCGGCATCAAAAAGAGCAGATAAAGTGGTGGCAAACTGAGGAAATGATTGCTAATGCAGTTTCATACATCAGCTGCTCCCTTGGTGAGCTCTCTATCGTGGGAAAAACAGACCTGAGGAAGAGAGGGGGCCGGCATTTGTTACTGGACTGGCTCATGTGTGCGATGTCAGTACATCAGTCTCGTAGGCGGTGCCACGAGTTAACACTGGTCACCTCCTACCTGCAAAAGACCTTTCTCCCTCGGGGTCCTAGTGCCTCTAGCTAAGACCTATAAGTGGGAATGAATGGTGAAGATTGATTCTTAGATTATCTATGGTTACAGATAAGTAACCTCTATTTTTGGTCACTATCACCTCAGATAGACCGCTGAGTGACGTCTGGGTGCTTTCTGTCGCGTTAACTTATCTGGTTTTCCACAAAGAAAAGGTTGCCCTATTTTCCTATGTGCAGTTCTTGCCCGAAGCAGTTACTGAATTCAATCGGAATGTGACCTTGAGGCTACCACGTGTTGTTTCTGAAACCACATTCGACAGACGCCAAATGGACACCACACACTTGGATGTCCACAGGGCTCTGCTCTTCTACTGAGAACACACAGCTGAATATCATGGCGAGGCTCACCAGCTAGTTATCACATATGCTGAAGCTGCCCAAGCGTTCCACTGTCTGGGGTAACACAGCACTTTTACATAGCATCTGACAGCAGACAAGGACCACTTGGCCCACCCACTCTGCCCATTTTCCCTATCTACACTATTACTGCAGACCGCGCCCGATTTACAGCTCTTTCTCCCTCCCCCTTCTTTTAAACTACAATCCCCTTGTGCCTATCCCATGCACTGTTGAGCCCCACCATTGTTTTTGCCCCCACCATCTCAGCTGGAAGGCTGTTCCAGGAATCCACCATTCTTTCTATGAAGAAGCACTTCCTCACATCTCTCCTGAATTTACCCCCCCAGCTTCACAGCATGTCCCCTTGTTCTTCAGCACCTTTTCATCTGAAAAATACTTCCCTACTGTACCTTACCCTGTGAGGTATTTAAAGGTCTACATCATATCTCCCCTTTCCCAGTGTGAACAAATTGAGGTCCTTTAGTCTCTCTTCATAAGGCATTTGATGCAGTCCCTGCACCATTTTAGTTGCCTCCTCTGGACCACCTCAACTCTGTCTATGTCCTTACAGAGGTGTGGTCTCCAGAACTGGACACAGTATTCTAGATGAGGTCTTACCAGCAATCTATACAGAAGCAACACCGCCTCCCTCTTTCTGCTGGTGATACCCCTCCCTATGCACTCCAGCATCCCTCTGCTGCTCCCGACTGCCTTGTCACACTGCCTGGTCACCTTTAGGTCATCAGATATGAACACCCCCAGGTTCCTTTTCTGCTTGGTAGTAATCAATATCACTCCATCCATTTTGTACTCTCCCCTGGGTTTCTGTGCCCCAAGTGCAATTTTTTGTACTAGTTCACATTGAAACCCAGCTGCTATACCCTTGACCACTCCTCTAGTTTTCTCAGGTCTCTGCTCATCCTTTCCATCCCCTCTGGAGTGTCCATGTCATTGATAGATATTGGTATCATTGCAAAGAGGCAGACCTTCCCTTATAGCTCCTCTGCAATATCGCTTACAAAGACGTTAAACAGTACTTGTTCCAGCACTGACCCCTGAGGGACCCCACCGGCCACCCTTCCTTTCTCAGAGTGAACTCTGTTTACTACCACCCTCTGCCGCCTACCCTGTAATTAATTTATTACCCAGTCAACCACCTTTGGATCCACTCCTAAGCTACCCAGCTTGCTTACTAGCCTCCTATGTGAATTGCTGTGAAAGCCTTAATGAAAGTTAGGTACGCACATGTACTACTCCACCCTGATTTAGTTCCTTGGTCACCCAGTCAAAGAAATCTATCAGACTCCTTTGGCATGACTCCCAAAATAAATCCATGCGGTCTCAGATCTTGTAACCCACTGGATTCAAAATATTTCAACAATCCTTTCCTTCAATGATTCCATTACCTTTCCCGCCACCGATGTCAGGCTGACTGGCCCCTAATTTCCTGCCTCCTCCCTGCTATACCTTTTGTGAACTGGGACTACATCTTCCTTCATCCAGTCCTCTGGAACCACTCCTGCTTTCTAGGAATTGTTGAACAGCTGTCAGAGGTGCAACCAGCACATCCTAAGCTCTCTCAATACCTACAGATTCACCTTGTCTGGCCCCACTGCTTTGTGCACTTTCAGATTAGCATGTCCCTTCAGGACGCTCTCTTCTGAAAATGGATTAGTGTCTCCCATCCCTTCCTCCAATTCTCCTGTTACTTTTTTGTAGCCCTTCCCTCTTCTCCTTCCTCTGTGAACACTGAACAAAAATATTTGTGCAGGATGTTAGCGTTCTCCTGATCCCACTCTGCACAGTCACCCCCTTCCTTTTTTAACCTTACGATCCCACCCTTGGTCTTCCTCCTTTCGCTTAAATAAATTAAAAATGTCCAATTTATTTTCATGAATTTATTTCAATTATTTTCAGTTTCTATTTGGATTGCAAGTCAAGTGTGCCAAAGCTAAAGTGGAGAAGAATCGTGCAGGTTAGAAGCAAAGCCATTGGGGGGAAGACGATTATAAACAAATTCTCTCTTTTCTCCAAGAAAATTACCTGAATGATCAGAAGAACACAATACTTATTTGTCTTGGCTTAAACTGAAGTGATGTTTAGCAATTACACAGTGGACAACAAGTCTTCTAGTTATTCCATTTGTTGAGCCCAAATACAATCGCTCGGTAACAGTTAAATAGAAAATGTCACTGTATTTCAACTTCAGTATAAGAAAAACTTTCAGAAACAATATTCTATGAAGGAAGCATGTGAGTGTATGCTATACTTAATTAGTGTTTGTTTCTGTCTAAAGGAACACTTGAAATAACATTAGCAAAACATTAACAAAACAATCATCTAATTTTGTGATTGCACACATTCTGCTGATGTAGCCAGTAGTTTGATTCAGATTTATTTTTCTTTTTAAAAGTAAACAAAAGAAAAAAAAGACTGTCCACCATACTGGTGTTACCATACAAAAACGTGTTTGTTTACCATATTTTAATCAGCTTCCACTGACTGCATCTTTCTTGGACCTGGGAACACCTCTAACAGTCTAGCCACCCATGATGCTATGGGAGGAGACTACTGTACCATGAGTGACAGCAAAGTGTGGAGGTGTTCCTAATGTTCAGAATATATGCAGTAAGAACAGATCAAGTATCTGAAGCAAAACAAGGTTGGGTGCAATTGCACCATTCCCATATATTTCAGTTCTACTAAGAAAGGAAGCAGAACAAAAAAACTTCAATGAGTTTTAGAGAAGGCATGCAATTATAAAATGGGGGTTTTCATCTACAAATAATATAATGTAAAAAGGGCTGACAGCCTCCCTTTAACAGCTATGTCAAAGGAGTTATGAAATTATTACCTGCTGTGCACCTCGCTCATTGCTAAGAGTCCGAAGCTCATCAGAATGTGCAACACAAATTTCATGTAATGCTGCCAGGTCACGTGGCATGTCAGTCTTAAAATTGTCTGTACTCTCTGGAAGCTCAGGTACATTCTGAAAGCGAAAACAAAATACAAAACAAAGATCACTTCTGTGGCAGTGTAAGAAGTATAGGACATCATTATTGTAAACTGTCCCCTAAAATGTTTTGTGATAATCAATATTAAGGAAGAAGACACAGTTACTCACAGGTAACTACTATTTCACTACAGGTATTTCCCCCTACATTCAAGCCTGCGCAGATACTGAGTAGTGTTGCTCTACTGTCCTGAAATCCAACCTGTCAACCAGATATCCGATTTCAGACTATCCTAGTTTGAAATCTGGCTATGAAAAAGGAAAAATCTCTAACCCCTCCTGACGAGTACACCCACCCCAGTACTTCACCATGCATTCATTCCATTACCCCCAAACCACTGTCTAATCTCTAGCCTTCCTCCTCATATCCAAGTCCCTGACATGCCCAAATACTAATAAAAAGGTACAGTTATGTAAGAACTTACCGTAACAGTAGATCTTCGAAAGAGGCTCTTGCAGTAGGTAATAACAATTGGGACTAGAGCGGCCAGGCAGAGGGACCACACAGAAAACCTTAGTTAGCAGTGTCTTGGGTGGGGGACCGCCCACCAGACGTCATGTGACAGACGTCAGTATGACACTATATAGTGGACAGTCCCCACAACCACCCTCCACTTCTCCTGCAGGAGACTGAAGAAGGCGCAACAGGAGAAAGGAGGGGGCTCCTGGAGCCAAAAGAAAGGCTAGAAAGAAGTAGCCACAGAAGCAGGGGAAAGGGGGGGGGGGGGTACCTAAAACAAACAATAGAAACACTCTGGATACAGAAGATCATACCAGCCCATTTACAGAAGAAAAGGTTCTGAAAGAACTCTTAAAACTGAAGGTGGACAAAGCAATGGGGCCTGATGGGATTCATCCCAGAATTCTAAAAGAACTAACGGTAGAACTTGTGACACCACTACCCTCTTTAACAAATCATGGGAGGATGGGGTGGCACCCGAGGACTGGAGGAGGGCAGATGTGATTCCCCTTCACAAAAGTGGGAGCAGGGCAGAAGCAGGAAACTACAGACCTGTTAGTTTAACCTCAGTGATAGGGAAAATGATGGAATCACTTCTGAAAGAAAGAACTGTCGAGTACCTAGAATCTAATAGATTTCTTTGACTGGGTGACGAAAGCAGTAGATCAGGGAGGGGCTGTGGACATGGCCTACCTAGATTTAGCAAGGCATTTGACAGTCCCACACAAAAGATTAATATACAAGTTAGCTAGCCTGGAAGTGGGTCCCAAGATGATAGCCTGGGTAAGAATTGGCTGGAGAATAGGTCACAGAGGGTAATAGTAAATGGAGTCCACTCTGAAGAAAGGGGGGTTACTAGTGGGGTACTGCAGGGTTCAGTATTAGGACCGGTCCTCTTCAATGTCTTTATAAGCGACATTGCAGAGGGACTGGAAGGAAAAGTATGTCTCTCTGCAGATGACACAAAGATCAGCAACAGAGTTGATGCACAAGGTGGGGTGGAAAGGATGAGAAGGGACTTGGCAAGGTTAGAGGAATGGTCAAATGTATGGCAGCTTAGATTCAATGCTAAGAAGTGCAAGGTAATGCACCTGGGAAAAAAAAACCCAGGGGAAGAGTACACAATGTGGGTTGGGATACTAACAACAACAAAAATGGAAAGGGACCTGGGGGGTAGTCATATCAGATGACTTAAAGGTGGGCAAGCAATGTGAGAGGGCAGTAAGGAGGGCTGGGGGGATACTGGGATGTACAGGGAGAGGAATCAGCAGTAGAAAATAGAAGTTGTTATCCCTCTGTACAGACAGCTGGTGAGACCCCATCTGGAGTACTGTGTGCAGTTCTGGAGACCCAATCTCTGCAAGGACATAGACAGGATGGAAGCTGTGCAGAGGAGGGCAACCAAAATGGTGCAGGGTCTGCACCAGAAGACATATGAAGAGAGACTAAAGAAGCTTAATATGTATAGCTTCGAGGAAAGGAGGGAGAGGGGGGACATGAAAGAAACTTTCAAGTACCTCAAGGGAATCAACAAAGTCTAAGAGGGTAGCATCTTTCAAAAAAAAGAGGTGTGCAAGAACAAGGGGGCACAATTTGATATGGGAGGGGTGGCTCAGAGGTAATGTAAGGAAGTATTTTTCCACAGAGAGGGTTGTGGATGCATGGAACAGCCTTCCGGAGGAGGTTGTGGATCAAAAACAGTGGTTGAATTCAAGCATGCATGGGACAGTCATAAGGCAAGTCTAGGGGGTGGGGTTAGAAAGAAGTAGGCTGCTGGTTAACTAGGATCTGCAGCTTATCCATTAGGTAGGGAAATGGGCAGACTGGGTGGGCCAAGCGGTCCTTATCTGCCGCCAAATTCTATGTTTCTAAGATGGGAGGGAAAAAGGTACCTACTACAAGAGCCTCCCTTGAAGATCTACTGTTACAGCAAGTTATGTAACTGTACTATATTACTTCGAGAGGGCTCTTGCAGTAGGTAATAACCATTAGGACAGAGTCCCAAGCAGTGTAACAAATGCCAAAGGCTGAAGCATGGAGGCAGGGAAGGTCTGCAGTAAATACCAGATTATGACAGGAGGCCCTGAAGGACTGCTAGTCTGAAGCCTGCCCTGCATCTAGAGGCAATGTCCAGACTGCAGTGTTTGGTAAAGTTGTGGAAAGAGCTCCAAGTGGCTGCCGCACAAATGTCTGCGGCAGAAACATTCCTGAAATAAGCAGTAGAGGAAGCCAGGCCTCTTGTTGAGTGCCCCTTGACTTCTCCCAGAAGGTGCTGGTTATATTTCTGATAAAACAAAATGCAGTTTGCTAACCATTTGGACAAACATTCTTTAGAAACTGCAGCGCCCTCTCTTTCGGGCGCAAAGAAACAAACAGCTGATCCATCTTATGGACTGACTGACTGGTTCATATAGTAACACAAAGTTCTGTGTACGTCGAGTGTGTGCAGAATGGCCTCCCCGTGATTAGAGTGCTCAAGGTAATACACTGGCAAGTGTATGGCGCGATTCAAAGTAAACTCAGAAACCACCTTTGGTAGAAACTTGGGATTTGTACGCAGAGCCACCTGGTCTCTGTGGAAAATCAAATACGGCTCCTTACACATCAGGGCCTGAAACTCGGAAATCCTTTGAGCATAAGTAATGGCAACTAAAAAGAGTGCTTTCCAGGAAAGGTAGCGTGGGTCACAACTCGCGGCCAGTTCAAAGGGAGGCAAAGTGAGTTTCTCAAGAATGAAGTTCAGATCACACAGAGGAACTGGGTTCCTGACCAGGGGTTTCAGATGGAGAATTCCTTTCAGGAAGGTTTTTGAAACCTCCAGCTGAGCCAAGGTTTTGCCATCCACCGGAGTGTGATAGGCAGAAATGGTAGACACGTGGACCTTCCGAGAAAAGTAATGAAGGCCAAGGTCAGAGAGATGCAGTAGGTATTCCATGACTTGTGGGACAGGGCAAGAGAAAGGGTCCCAACCCTTGGTGGATGCCCAAATTGAGAACCTCTTCCATTTCATAGCACAAGTGGTTCTGTGAATGGCTTCCCGGCCTCCACAAGGACTTCTGCCACTTTAGAAGAGACCCCAAAGCGTGCAACAGCTATGTCAGCAGGTGCCACGCATGAAAGTGAAGGGACTTGAGGCCTGGATGGACCAGCATGCCCTGGTCCTGAGTCAGCAGGTTCTGGCTGAGGGCAAGAGGAATTGGAGGCTTCACCCTCAGTTGCTGAAGCAGTGGGAACCATACTTGGTGAGGCCAATAAGGGGCAATGAGAATCGTGTGAGCCCCTTCTTGCTGTAGTTTCAGAAGCACCCTCTGCAATAGCACGAAGGTGTACAGAAACCTCCCTGTCCAGCGGAGAGAGAGAGTGCGTCTCGCCAGAAAACAGCAAGCCTGGGAACAAGCAAGCAGAAACTAGGTAGTTTTGCATTGGATGGGAAGGTGAACAGATCGAGATTTGGGTGACTCCCACCAATCGAAGATGTCTTCGACTACTGACTGCCTCAGTTTCCACTCATGTGCCCTTGTCTGGGTATGGCTGAGAGTGTTCTCCAGGATGTTATGAACGCCTGGGATGTGCCCTGCCATGAGCTGTAGGTTGTCTTGTATTGCCCATTGCCACATGCATATCACCTCCCTACACAGAGGATATGACCGCGTACCTCCCTGCTTGTTAAGGTACCAGACCACATACATGTTGCTGTTGGTCTACACTAGGAGAGGGCCAGGAAGAAGAAGAGGCTGAAAAGCTCAAAGGGCTTATAGTACAGCCCTCATCTCTTGCACATTGATGTGCAGAGATGGCTCCTGCTAAGACCAGGATCCCTGTGTCCTGTGGTCACCCAGATGAGCACCCCAGCCCTGACCAGAAGCATTCATTGTTTAGGTCTGAGTTGGACAGGGCGCCTGAAAAGCAACTCCTCTGGTGAGACTGGACAGATTCTGCCACCAAAGGAGGTCCCGATGCATGGGGCCAGACACCAGGATCCTGTGATCCAGGTCATCTGATTTCTGGTCCCACTGGACCCTTAGTGTCCACTGCATAATCCACATGTGGAGCCTGGCCAGGGGGACAGTGGGGATAGCCGCTGCCATAAGACCCAGAAGGCATAAGATGGAATGGGCCATGGTCCATTGGCTGGTTGCCACTTGGATGGCCTGCTGACACAAGGCTTCTGCCCAGTCCAGTGGGAGGAAGGCCTGACCCTGAACAGTATTCCAGCACCGCTCCAATAAATTGGAGGCACTGGGATGGAAGCAGGTAGGATTTGGGGTAATTCACCGTAATTCCCACTTGCCGGAAAAGATCCAGGGTAGCAGTCAGGAAGGCCGCCATGCTGTCCCTCGACGGTGCTGACAGGAGCAAGTTGTTGAGGTATGGGAACACATATATCCCCTGGCGGCATAAGGCTGCTGTCACCACCGTTAGGCACTTGGTAAACGCTCTGGGTGCTGAGGAAAGGTCAAAGGGGAGTGCTCTGAACTGGAAGAGTTCCACCTGGTAGGTAAAGCAGAGGAAGCGGCGGTGGGAGGTAAAAATCGGTATATGCAGGTATGCATCTTGCATGTCAAGTACACACAGTCAATTTTCCTGCTGAAGCAGTGGTAACACGGTCAGCATATGGAATCTCTTGTACTCTATGTACAAATGTAGCGTGCTGAGGTCTAGGATTGGACGGAGGTCTCCCGTCTTTTTGGGGACCAGGAAGAAGTGGGAATAATATCCCTTTCCCTCCTGGGTCCGAGGAATGGGTTCTATGGCTGATTTTGTCAGAAGAGCCTGAATTTCCTCCCTTATGAGAGGAATGTGACCTTTTGGGTAGTGAGAGAGACTTGCAGGATTTCTTAGAGGTCTCTCTATGAATTCGATGGTGTGGCCTTAAGCGAATAGCTGAAGGACCCACGTGTCTGTAGTGTTCGCCTCCCACCCGGTCAGATGGTTGGCAAATCTGGCCCCCTACCAGTTCCTCCAGAGCTGGTGGCAGAGGCTGGGGCCCCTGCCACGAGGCAGAGGGGGGTGTGGGCAGCATCACCCTGGCAGCCCGCTGGGACCTGGCTGGAAGGGTGACTGCTGCCGAAGGGGCCAGACGTTTGTTCTGATGTTTGGCACGCTGTTGCCTATTCTGGTGCCTGGACTGGTGATGAAAAGGCTGCTTTGGCTTGGTGTTGGAGTGATACATAGACTGGGCAGAACACAGTACCTTGCCACTGTCCTGTAGTTCAGTAATAATGTCTTTGACATCACCCCCAAAAAGGACAGGTTCTCTAAATGGAGCATCCTGGATGGCCGTCTGGACATCTTAGGCTAATCCGGATACCTGCAGCGAGGAGTACCTATTCATGCTGACAGCCATGGCGGTACTTCAGGTAGAGACATCTACCGCATTCTATGTCGCTCTAAGAGAATGACGGCAGGATATTTCCACTGTCCTGACTGGGCAATCTTCGTTTTTGCCTTGGAATCAGGCAAGGCCTTGAATTCCGACTTCAGCTGGCCCAGGATAGATTTCTGGTACACAATCATGTGTGCCAGGTAATTCAATGCTCTACGGGCCAGGGTGGCAGACAAATAAAATTTGCGCCCGAACTGGTCTATTTGCCTGGACTCCATGTCTGCAGGGGAGGTGCTCATATGTTTAAGCTTCGCTGTATAATCATGGGCTGCATTAATGACCACTGAGTCTGCTTTGGGATGAGAACTAAGGTGGTCTTTGCACTCGGGGGCTCAATAAAGTCTGTCAGCCTTCCTGGCAAACCACGGTTACAGACGAAGGCTGCTGCCAGACCGTGGAGGCCAGATCCTCTTGTGGTCCAATCCATGGAGGAATGAGCAGAGGGGACAGCTCAGGCATATCTAGGTGTTCCGCCAACCGCTTACGGTGGGGGTCCTAATCCTCAGTCTTCCACCCATTGGCCTCCTGAATCTTCTGGAGTATCTCTGTGAAAGAGGGGTCCTCTTGGGGAAGAGGGATTTAGGAGAGCCTTTGGGCTTGGGATCCTCCAGGGAAGGGGACTCAAAAGCCCAAAGGAGAGGAGACGGAAAAGTCAGAGTCCAAGTCTGACGACGGGCTTCTGTCCCAGAGCCCATGGGAGCAGGATCTCCTGCAATGAGGCTGCGAGGCTCCTGCCATTACCAGCTACCATGGTAGGGCGTGAGGTGTGCTCCGAGGTAGAGGGGGTGAGAGACTCCACTGGTGAAAGGGATCAATTTTATTTGTAAAAAGGTGCCTTTCTAAAGTCTAAATCAGACATGCCCGGCTGAACTGTAACCAGCTCAGGCGGGGGAACCAAGGGCTTCTCCGCGGAAGAGGAAGCAGGCTTGGCCGGAGAAACGGTACCCGCGTCAACGGGAGGCTGCTCAGCACCTTGTCTTTCTTCTTATGGAAGTTTGAAGAACCCCCCTGGGAGGAGGACGATCCCTGCTACTTCTGCAGTTCTTTCTCCATGGAAGCCATCTTCAGTTTGAGAACGTGGGCTTCCATGGCCTGTTGGTGGCGTTTCCGTGTGGCCTGGTTGAAACTCTGGCAGACCTCACAGTCCTTGGTCTTGTGCTCAGATCCAAGGCAGAAAAGACAGAGGGAATGGCCGTCCTTGTGCAGGAGCTGAATGCTGCGGGAATCGCACTTGTTCTTATGCGACTCGGAAGGCATCGGAGAAGACAAACACGAAAAAGAATTACTTTTCTAGAAATACAGAAAAATAAAGAAAAATGGAGAACTACTCATGCGAAAATGGAGGTCAACTGAAGCAGCGTTCTCCACGAGGTCCAACATGTGCAGGTCAACAGTGGAAAAGAACTGGAGGGCGGGCGTGGGGACCGCCCACTATACAGTGTCTTGCTGACATCTGTCACGTGACGTTGGGTGGGTGGTCCTCCACCAGACACTGCTAGCTAAGGTTTCCGTGTGGTCCCTGGTGCCTGGCGACTCTAGTCCTAATGGATATTACCTTCTGCAAGAGCCCCTCAAGTAAGATCTTAATGTCCCCACCGTAGTAAATACAGATGCCACCCACTGCCCCCATTACACTCATGACACCTGAGAACAAGCTGTTCCATCACAGGACCAGTCTTTTTGTGACCGGCAACCCACTCTACTTCAGGTATTTTTGTGGGGGTACCATGAAGGGGGAGGGGTTAGTGGGTGTGTTGGGCAGGAGGTTATTATTGAAAGGGGGGGTTGTGGTTGTGCCAGAAAGGGTTGAAGTGGGGTGGCATCTGTATTTACCATGGGAGGGGGATACAATTTTTCTTATTACAAGGAATGGAGCCGGTATAACTATTGCACACAGTGTATGTGTTCAAAATGTTTTTGCATGTCAGGGGATTGGAGAGGAGGAGGTAAGTGGAGCTGATATAATCATTACACACTGTATGTGTGTGTAAGTTTAAAAGGTATTTGCACTTCAGGGACTGGGAGGGAGTTTAGGTGGGGGATTATATCAACTGCAGGGTGAAGTTGGTGACCTGCACAGGGTTGGGACTGTCACAGTTGCCAAAATGAATCAGATTCCCGATCTGTATCCGATTTGATATCCTAAACTTTAGGATTTCAGATTTTCAGCAGTTTTACCTGAAAATCCGAAGTCCTAAATTTTTGCAGAAACCTGAGATATCCACTTTCATAATGGATGACCTGAGGAACCTTAATACTGAGCATGTGTGAAGTCCTCAGAAAGCTCAGTGGCTAGAGCTTCAGCTTCTCTCTTCCCTCTTGTGCCCTCGCCCCTCCATGCTTTAGATCACCAACAGATAAGCCAATGAGGGTTTGTAGTCAGAGGAAGCATGTTACTGGCACTGTAGAAGGACTACCAGTAGTGAAATTTAAAATTACACACTTACTGTAATTCTTGAGGGTCTGAACCATGATTGCCAGAACTTTCAGTGGCTGGTGATGCGGAAGACGCCGCTTGCAGGACACCACTGACGTCTGCGTCTGCTGGTATACAGCGGCACCAGACCTCAATCGCCTCAGTACCTTTTTTACTGAGGAGGTGAGCAGCATGAACCTAACAAGTAACCTATGCACTTAACCTAAGAGCATATGATAGCCCTGGTGGCCTGTTTAAGAAGGAACACCAAACCCAGTAACACAGCGTCATGATGTCCAAACCAATTACAAGGGGTGAAGACCACAACACAATACTGAAGTGACTCTGGAGTGGAGGACAGTGGGCAGGTTTGGTAATTAATGGTGAAGATATTCTGAAAGATCAAGAAGTACAGTAAATACAGGTTACTCACCTGTAACAGGAGTTCTAGGAATGGTATATGTTGTTCATCCACACTTCATGGCTGGTTCCTTGCCACTTTAAATCTTGCCGGAAGGTCTTCAAGCTGGCCCTCCCACCCACCCTGGTGGTACTCTGCTCTGCCTGGCCTTGAATTTAGCCACGCTGGAGTTGTGCGTCAAAGCTGGGGAGATCGGGTGGGTTGCGTGGATGAACAACATATACCACTCCTAGAACTCCTGTTACAGGTGAGTAACCTGTATTTCTAGGGACATGGATATGTTGTTCAATCCACACTTCACGGCAGACTCCTAGCAGTTCTCCGCGAGGACGGAGGCAAGGCACACACCCCCTATTTAGGAAACAAGGACTGGAGAACAGAGGTCCCAAAACCAGCATCCCGGCGTGACTCAAGGTCGATGTGGTAATGGGTAATGAAGGTGTGTGCTGACTTCCATGTAGCAGCCCTGCAGATTTCCTGGATAGGGACGTCCCTGGAAGCAGCCACCGAAGTAGCGGTATGGTGGGTAGAATGAGCTCTTATCCCTCTGGGAGGCTCCATGCCCACCAACCTATAGCAGAGATCTATGCAGGAGGTGACCCACCTGTCTATCGTCCGCTTGGCTGCAAGTCTGCCAGGTGTGGCTTCAGTGTAGGTGACAAACAGCTGGCGAACCTCTCCCCGAACTTGAGCCGTCCGCTCCTTATAATAAGCGAGCACTCTTCTAGGGTCCAAAGTATGGAGCCTATATTCGGCCTCAGAGGTGTGACTGGGGTAGAACACCAGCAGAGTCAACACCTGGTTAAGGTGAAACTCTGACACCACCTTCAGAAGGAATTTCGGGTGGGGGCACAGGACAACCTTCTCCCTGTGGAAGACCAGATAAAGAGACTCGATGGAAAGTGCCTGGAGTTCTCCCATCTGTCTGGCTGACATGATAGCCACCAAGAAGGTGTCTTCCACGACAGGTGAGAGATGTCACACCTGTGCATCGGTTCCAATGGCTTGCCCATGAGCTTAGCCAATAGGAGCAGTAGATCCCACGGATGTGGAGGTTCTCGCACCGGAGGGGATATGTGATCAAGGCCTTTGAAAAAGCACCCGACCACCTTCTCCTGTGCCATTGACTGCTTTCTGGCCCGTGCCCGGTAAGCAGAGATGGCTGCCAGGTGCACCTTAAGGGTCGTCGGCCGAAGCCCTTGCTGAGAAAGAGACCATAGGTAGTCCAGAATGCTAGCCAAGGAGCAGGAGAAAGGGTCCAACCCCTTATCCTGACACCAAATGGAGAATCTCTTTCATTCGAAGGCATAGCATTTTCTGGTTGACTCCTTATGGGATGCCTCAACAACGCTGAGGACCTCGTCGGAAAGACCCAAGGCCTGGAACCCTAGCTGCTCAGGAACCAGGCCGTCAAGTGCAGGGATTGAAGGTCCGGGTGGAGTACCTTCCCCTGGTTGACTGAGATCAGGTCTGGGCGGGCTGGAAACCGCCTCGGGAGCCTGGACCTGAGGCTGAGATCTGGATACCAGAACTGGCGGGGCCAGTCTGGGGCTACCAGAATCACCTGCACCTTGTCCCTCCTCGCCTTGAGAAGCACCTTGTGGATCAAGGGAAATGGGGGAAAGGCGTAGAAGAGGCCCGGGGTCCATGGCCTCGAGAAGGCCTCCCCCTGCAGCAAGCCCTGCTGAGGGGGCCGGCCATGAAACAGCCTCAGCTTAGCATTCTCCCTGGAGGCAAACAGGTCCACCTGAGGTGTGCCCCAGTGGGAGAACACATCATGTACTACCTTTGGCAGAACAGACCACTCGTTAGATGCAGCACCTATCTGGCTTAGGGCATCGGCCAGAGTGTTGGATGCTCCAGCCACATGGATGGCTAGGAGATCCGCCTCCAGTCTGCTCATGAGGGACCAAGTGTGGAGAGTTTCCTTGCAAAGGGGCAAGGAGTGTGTCCCGCCCTGGCGGTTTAGGTAGTACATGGTCGTGGTATTGTCCATCTGGACCTGGACCATTTGACCCCGTACAAACGGAGCGAAGGCGGTGAGGGCTAGTCAGACCGCTCGAAGCTCCAGCAGGCTGATGTGGCATCAAGACTCCTGAGGGGACCAGAGGCCATGCGCTCTGTGCTCCCCCAGATGGGCACCCCAACCCATTAGAGAGGCATCGGTCGTTAGAATGACTGTCGGCTCGGGGTGGACAAACGGGATGCCCTCCTGCAGATGAGCTGGAACGATCCACCACTGGAGAGCGTTCCACATCTCCTGGGTCACCGCCACTGGCTGGTCCAGAGGACCGGAGCGCTGTGACCACTGGCAGGCCAGCCCCCACTGAAGGGGACGCATGTGCCAGCGGGCCCAAGGGACCACACTGGTGCAGGCCGCCATGAGGCCCAGGAAGTCCCGGGCAGGGTGCAATTGCCCAACCAGAAATGATTGGGCAAAGGAGGAGAGAACCTGGGCCCTGTCAGCCGGAAGCCGTGCTCTGGCTCAAAGAGAGTCGAGCTCTCCCCTGATGAATTGAATCACCTGCGTTGGCATGAGATCCGATTTGGCCTCGTTGATGAGGAGGCCAATCTGAGAGCATACCTGGAGGGCCAGATCCATGGACCGCTCCACCTCCAGCCTGGAGGGGGTTGCAATCAGCCAGTCGTCCAGGTAAGGGTACACCAGGACCCTTCGGCGCAGCAGGAATGCTGTCACCACTGCCATGCATTTGTTGAAGACCCTGGGAGCTGGAGAGAGGCTGAAGGGCATGGCCCGGAACTCGTAAAGGGACCATTCCACTCTGAAGCGAAGGAATTGCTGGTGAGACGGACGGATTGGGACATGAAAGAATGCGTCCTGGAGGTCCAGAGAACAGAACCACACACGTCATTCCAAGGATGGAATGATCTGTGCCAGAGTGACCATCCTAAAGGTTCGAGACCTTAGGAACTTGTTTAGGTCATGTCGGTCTAGAATGGGGTGCCAGCCCCCCGTCCTTTTTGGGACCAGGAAATACCTGGACACAAACCCTGGGTCTGGTGGAGGATCTGCTACCTCCCTGATCACCTCCTTCTGGAGGAGCAGAGCAATGTCGGCTCCACGAACCGACAGGGAGGCTGTGGACCCCATAGCCCCTCCGTGGGGCGACGGCCTGATAGGGTGGGGCCTGCTCGGATTCCAGAAGCAGACCTTTCCCTACCACTTTCAACACTTAGTGGTCCGCATGTGATAGCGGACCATGTGAAAGGGAAGTATGGTTGTCTCCACGGGGAACCAGGGGAGGACGAGGCTGGGGGCGACACCCCTCAACCCGTCACTGGGCAGGCTTGGAGGAAGGACTGGCCGAGGGACCTCCTGGGCCTTTTCCTCCCGGCTTCCTGCTGAAGGAAGCTGCAGGCTTGGCTTTGGGGTGCCAAATGCATGCCTGCTGGCCCTGATGCTGGTGTTGCTGGGCCGGACATGCCGCAGGGGCAGAAGGCCGAAAGGGCTTACGGTGCTGCTGGCAGCCTTTGTCCTTCTGGGCAGACGTGACAGAGTCCAAGGTGGCACTGGACTTCTCGATCCTCTGCAAGTGACCCTCCACCCCGGGACCGAACAAGTCGGTACTGAGGAAGGGAACGTCTGCCAGCTTGTGTTGGGTATCCGCCGTGAAGGTGGAGATCCGCAGCCAAGCTCTGCGGCGCATGGTCACTGCGGCTGCTACTGACGGGCACAAGAGTCTCCAATGTCGAAAGCAGTTTGGAACTGTTGCTTTGCCACCGCCCTTCCCTGATCCCGCACCTGCTTGACCATAGTCTGGAGGTCAGCCGGGAGATGAGGAATCACCTCATCCAGGGAGCGCAAAAGGGTGTGGGAGAAGTGTGCCATCAGTACGGCAGAAGTGGCCTGACAAAGGCGTAAGGAGGACGTAGCGTAAACTTTACGCCCGGAATAGTCCAGTTTCTTGGACTCTTTAACCGGTGGCTTGTCCACGTCCCGAGTGTTTCCGGAGCACCTGAAAACACTGTCTGTCACCAACCCCTCGGCAGAGGGGTGCTCTGTGAATCCAGAGAGTGAGCCAGTGGGAATGGCATACCATCCTGGCTGAGGGAGCTGGACAAGAAGCCGGTCACTGCCATAACTCCAGGGCTGGGCTGACAATGGCTTCGGCCACAGGAAAGGCCTCCATAGGAGAATCCCCTCGGTCCAGTATCTCCGTGAGGGCATACTTGGCCCGCTTTGACACGGGTTTGAGCTTCATCCCAGTAGATTTTGAGATGAGCCGAAGTAATCCCATGAATGAGGATGGGCTCTCGTCCACTGACTGTTCCCCAGAGGACTCCAGGTCGAAAGGCCAGGAGAACAGGGAAGAGTCATCATCAGACTCCGAGGAGTCTGCAAACTGCTGCTGAGGGCATGAGCCAACCTCCACCTGCCTAGGGCGATTGGGAGTGAGGGTGACCAACAACCGATGGGGCAACCCATGACCCAACTGAGAATTCTTGGTCGGGGCCCCAGTTATCGGTTGTGGAGGTGGGGGGTTCCACCACGATGGGTGGTGCAGCTGGTTTCGGCCGAACAACCGGCATCAGCTTCGGCTCCTCGATGACCACAAGGGGTTGTTTTGGCCACTCAGGTGAGAGCCATTTAATGGCTGGGGAAGGTGATGGGGTCGGCTTGTTCCTGGTCAGAAGGAGCTGCTGCCACATCAAGTCCTCGTAGTGTAGACGCAATTTGCGCCAAAGCCTTTCCTCCTCCTCCGAGGAAGATGAGGACGAGCGGCGCTGCCACTTTTCTCGGTGCCGAGACCAAGACCACCGATGTTGGCGGGATCGGCTGGACCGAGAAGAGGTCCGAGACAGAGGCTGTCGGTGTTTCCGAGGGTGGGTCTGGAAGGGAGCTGGGGAAACCTATTCTTCTCTTGGCTTGGGAACCTTAACCAGGGACTCCAGCACAGGAGGCGCAGGCAAGTCCTCTGTTTCCACCGAGGGAACCGGCAAAAAAGGGTTGTCGGCTTCTCCAGTCGACAGCCTGTCCGACGGGTCGACAAAAATCTCGACCGCGTTGACGGGTGTCTCAGCCGGCTGACCTGACAGGGACACTGTGAAGCCAGCAGCCTTAGCCGCAACCTCGACCGAAGTAGAGTGTCAACTGTCCGGGGAAGGGGGCCTATCCCGCTCCCACGAATGCAGACGGTGGTCCTTACCCTTCGAGTCCTTCTTCTTGGACCGAGAGGACTGTCCCAAAGGACCCTCACCTTTTGTAGAGAGGGACTGACAAAGTTCCTTAAAAGAAGCCGTGTAGGAGGAGCCCAAGGAGAGCAGGATAAATGCCGCGGCCGAGGAAGACGAAGATGCGGCCTGGGCTGCCTCCTCCTTGAGGGCGATCATCTGCTCAAGTTGCTCAGCCGAACCCACCACTGCGGACACCGCCCAATGGGCCTCCTTTGACTTCATCGGAGGAACACATCTCTCAGGGTGCCCAAGTTGGAGTCTGGCAGCACGGTCTTCCGAGGACGTTGACTGAGAAGGACTTGTAAAATTCGCAGGCCTGCAGATCGTGATCGAGTCCAAGGCAAAAGATGCACGTGGAGTGCGGATTGGTCCGAGACATTTTCTGCCTGCATGGGCACCGCCGAAATCTGGGAGTTGACTTATCCATCGCAGCCGCGAAGGAAGAAACAGACCAAAGTCTACAGAATTTAAGAATAAGTTTTGGTTTAACCGACGAGTTTGGATCCAGGCCTAAAATGCAGAGCGCTAGGAGGGAATCTGAGCTTCCAAGCGGTAAGGAAGATCTGGCGTCATGGGGCAGAGCCGAGAGTTTTACCACCCGGGTGGGTGGGAGGAGCCAGCTTGAAGACCTTCCGGCAAGATTTAAAGCGGCAAGCAACCTGCCATGAAGTGTGGATTGAACAACATATCCATATCCCTAGAAACGTAAAATTTTAATTTTTTCCAAGAATCCATCTTCACCATTGGTTCTCACTTGTGGGTCACAGTACTAAGCTCAGAGAAAGTCTTCCAAACAAGGGAAGCTGGAACTCGAGGCTCACTCAGGATAGTAATCCATTCAGAACTGTCCTGCCAAAAGCGGCATGCACATGAAGGGCAACTGTGCTTGGTAAAGGTGTGCACTGTGCTCCAAGTTGCAGCTAAGTAAATTTCACTAATAGGCACAGATCATATTTATGCCAGGGTGGCAACTGCTCTGGTGGAGTGGGCATGTACACTGCCTTCCAGTTTAATCTCCACCCTTCAAGCAGTGCAACAGGCAATTTACAATCCAGGCAGAAATTCACTTGATTGTAATAGGTTTTTCATTATGATTAGGGATGACAAAGAGCTGTTTAGACTGTCTGAATTCCTTAGTCCTGTTCAGGTAAAACCTAAGGACCCTCTTAACATCCAGTTAGAGAGCCCTTTCTCTCTCTTTCTGGATGCTGGCAAAGTAGGCAGGCAGGATTATGGCCTGATTAAGATGAAATTCCACCACCACCCTAGGTACAAACTTGGGATGTATGTGGATCACTACCTTATCTCTACTGAAAACAGTATACGAGGATCAGTGACAAGAGCATGGGTTTCATATACTCTGCATGCACAGGTGATAGCCACCAGAAATGCTGTTTTCCAAGTTAGAAACTTTGAGTCATAAGTTGCAATGGGCTCATAAGGCTTGCGAGTGAGCATACCTAGAACAAGGTTGATGTCCCAGGGAGCCAACGGATTCCTGATGGGAGGTCTTGTATGCAAAATACATACATACATAGTTGCCTGTAGATTAGGGCTATCGATCTGTCTGTCTTGTCTGCCGACGCAGCTCACTCGTAATGCACCTCGGCTGCTCTACCACTCACCATTTCATGCCCCCTCATCTCCTCCCTGTACTGCTCCAGTGATCTCACTGCCCCCCTCCATATCGTGCCCCTGTGCCTGTCCCATCCCTTCTTGAAACCCCCCACTGTTCCGATTTTTACTAGATAATCTGGCAGAGCATTCCAGAGCACCACCACCATCTCTGTTAAACAGTGACCCATCGCCTCACCCCGAACCTCCTCCCTGTCAGCTTTAGACTATGGCCTCTTGTACTCCCCTTTTCCCTCAGCTTGAGAAAATCCTCCCCGCTCCCTCTGTTGAACCCCTTCAGGTATCTGAAGGTCTCTTTCATATCCCCCTATCCCTCCTGTTCTCTAGGGAGCACATGTTCAGCTCTCTGAGTTTATCTTCATACCACAACCCCTGCATATCTCTGATCATTATCGTACTCTCGTAAAATACCCTTGATGAACCTCAAACAGTTACAGCTGTGCTAGGTAAAGGGTACCCAAGGGTTTGTAGTACAATGAAATAGCACACAGGTGGACCTTAACTATGGACAACTGCTGTCCAGCATCGAAAAGGTCCAGTAAGTACTCCAGAATTTTGTCAGGTGGACACCTGAAGGAGTCTATAGAGGTTTCGCGGAGCACCAGACAAAAAGATCAGTTACGTACTCACCGTAACAGCAGATCTTTGAGAGAATCTTTTTCATCAGGCCACACCTATGCAACTTATAGCCGCCAGGTGCTAGGACAATAGGGAAAAAGTTTGCGAACAGTCCATCAGGGGCCACCCAAGATTGCGTCAAATGTCAGCTGCTACATAAACATGGGTGGCCACTTCCCTCCTCAGTTCTCTGCTGGAAATCTTGCTTGGAGGATCTCCCTACTGCCAACCAGGTGGGGCACACAGCAACAGGTAGACCCTTACGGAGAAGGAGGCAGCCTTAACAAGAGTCTCAGGACCTGTAAGGGGGGAAGGAGGGTGGGACGGTATGGCCTGATGAAAGAGATTCTCACAAAGATCTATTGTTACAGCGAGCACATAAAGAACAGTTATGCAAGAACTGACCATAACAGTAGATCTTTGGGAGA
This sequence comes from Neoceratodus forsteri, assembly GCA_016271365.2. Classification (NCBI taxonomy): domain Eukaryota; kingdom Metazoa; phylum Chordata; order Ceratodontiformes; family Ceratodontidae; genus Neoceratodus; species Neoceratodus forsteri. Next base: position 352,643,927 of record CM057454.1, on the reverse strand, counting down.
ATCTCTTGCAGCAGGTCACACCTTAGGAACTACAGCCACCAGGATCATTCGGACAAATTTTTGCAACGCAGTCTAATGGGGCTGCCCACAGAGAGTCACCATGTCGATGTCCCCTATGTAGCCGTTAGTGGCTCCACGCCCTCCTCAGTTACTTGCTGGAGACCATCCAATGAGGATGGGCTCCTGAGGGAACAGAGGGAGAGCCAGAAAGACCCGCCAGAAGGAGTGTGGGAAACAAAAGGTTTACCATCTTGGACAGGAGAACTAGTTACGGGAGAAGGAGGGAGGGACGGTATGACCTGCTGCAAGCGATTCTCTTGAAGATCTACTGTTACAGGAAGTGCTTACGTAACTGTTCAGTCTGCTTCAAGGATATCTCTTGTAGCAGGTCACACCTTAGGAATGAGTCTCAAGCAGTACTGCAGAGGAGACCAGTATGGAAGGATGGAAGGCAGGCATCTAGGAGAGGAGTCCCTGTAACACAGCCAAGCCGAAATCTGCCTGTCTTCTACAGGCAATATCCAGACTGTAGCGCTTTGTGAAAGTGTGGATAGTACTCAAAGTGGCAGCAGCATAGATCTCCATTGCTGAGACGCCCCTGAAACAGGCAAAAGAAGTATCCATGCCTCTGGTAGGGTGGCCCTAGACAGCCCCAGGAAGTTCCTTACTGTACTTTCTGTAACAGAAAATGATACAGTTGGCCAACCATTTGGACACTGTTTAGAAACTGGCACGTCCTCTTTCCCATAGGTGAAAGAAACAAACAGCTGTGAGGACTTTCCGTAGTGCTTCGTGCAATGAACATAATATCTGAGTATTCTATGTACATTCAAAGTATGGAGCAATGCTTCCCCTAGATTGGCATGCTCCGGATAATAAACAGGGAGATATATGAAATACAAAATCACACATACCCCCATAATGCAAAGCATCATGGGCCATATATGCAAATCACCACAAAATATAATGCAGGTTCAACTTTTAAGCAGGAATGCATGGTGCGGAAAAGCTTCTCACATACTCAGCAAAGGGTGCCAACAGAAGACACAGACACATGTTTCGTCCTACCAGGACTCATCAGTGTGCCTTGTCTGTATGATGTCCCAGTGGAATGAATCAGCTACCCTGAGTTGGTCTATCAGCTTTAGGTTGTGGTGAGCCCAGTAAAAACAAGCTAAAAGATGAAGAACCTTAGTGTGTAAGCACTGAGGCAAGGGTCACCCCAAAAGGGCATTGGCTGGGAAACCAACTTTCAAAGTAGTACAAAAAGAAGGAGAGATATGGTTTGGTTCAGAGTAAACTCAGACACCACCTTTGGCAAAAACTTAGGGTTAGTATGAGAAGACACTGTCTTTGTGAAAAATCTAGTTGGGCTGCTCACATGAGCACCTGAAGCTCAAAAATCCTACGAGCAGAGATAACAGCAACTGAAAAGGAAAAAAAAAAAAAAAACTTTCCACGACAGAAAGCGTAGTTTGCAAGTGACAGCAGGCTCAAAAGGAGCCAAAGCAAGTTTCTCCAGAACAAAATTCAAGTCCCAAGCTGGGACTGGGTTACAGATGGGATGCTTTAAGTGCAGGATGCCTTTCAGAAAGGTACAAACCATGTCCAACTGGGCTATTGTACAACCCTCAATGGGCACATGGAAGGCTGAAATGGTGAACATGCGCACCTTTAGCAAAGAAATGAAAATTACGTACCTACCGTAACTCTTGATTTTCTTGGACAAAATCTCCACCACTCATTCTCACTAATGGGACTATGCCGGAGGTGCTAGGACCGAGCAGTAGCCAAAAGTCTTCAGGAGGGCTGGCACCGAAGTAGGGCCACACGGAAGCAACGCCACGAAACCGGCTCGCGACATATAGGCTACCTCAGTGTTGACCCTCCAACTGCTGCAGTACCTTTTTCACTGAGGAGGTGCAGCGTAAACTAACCTAGTGAAACTAACCTATGTCAGACACAGGATAGTCCAAATGACCCGTATAAGAAGGGTCAACACAACAGTCTTCACAGCCCAGCCATCGAGGGAGTGAAGACCAAAAACAGACAAGTGAGCTCGGGGGATGGAGCGTGGGCGTGTGAATGAGTGGTGGAGACTTTGTCCAAGAAGATCAAGAATTACGGTAGCTATGCAATTTTCATATCTTCCTGGACATAAAGTCTCCACCATTAATTCACACTAACTGGAGAGTACTGAGCTAAAACAATCCCCCCCCCCCCCGAGAAGGGCGGCAGGAGAGAGGAGCTCACTTAGGACAGGAGTCCATTAAGGACTGTCCTGCCAAAGGACTGATGCTGACTGGCAAGGACATCCAAAGTGCAGTGCTTCACAAAAGTGTGCATGGAGCTCCAAGTAGCTGCACTGCACATGTCTGCAATGGGCATGTTCCATATTTCTGCCAGAGATGCCGCGACTGTGTGGCAGAATGGGTGTATACCCTGCCTTCCAGCTTAACCTATGCCATGGAATAGGAGTGGCGAATCTAGTACAAATTGGTTACAGAAAGGCTCACTCAACACTATTTTGTAAAACAAATTTTTACTCATCATAGATAACAATATACAGTCACATGCAAACGTTTCGGAGATATCCTTCCTCAATGCAACCCTGTATCTTTTACAATATAAAAAAACAATATCAGTGTATATCAAAAAAATGCTTAGGCATAAATAATATTATCTGAGATTTAGATGGGAAATTCTACACTTGTTAATGCTCACCCTAAATTATTGAACTGTGAGAATCACATCACATGTATCAATACTCCATGTAGGCTCTATAATAAATATAAAGTTCATTGGTTACCAATATTTAACCAAAGCAAAATATTCTTGTAAATGAACCAAAACAAATCGTGCTGAGACCAGAATAGTTGTGTATAAAAAATATATACACTTCTCACCTGCCTACTAATTCTGTGTTAGTAATTTTTTTCATTATCTTCATTTCTATAAACAATAGTTCTCTCTTATCTCATGCCTTCATATTCACACTGAAATACATACAGTGACATATGCTTTAATTAACATGGTTGGCACTGATTTTTCAAATTTTACCATTTTTAAAGTCACCTATAGTTTGTACTCCAAACCACTTCCCATGTTTTTACAACCTCTCTCAATGAATAAGTATGGTAATGATGGTACCTTATGTTTTCATGCTCATTTAGATTCTCTTGAATTAACGCGTTTGTTTTTCAACTGGTCTTTTAATTCTCTAAATGTAAACACAAGACTAACCCCATTAGAATAACTCTCTGGGCTTTCCTGCACAAAGCATATTTTTGCAGCACTTATTTGGGTAAAAAAAAAAAGGGTTTTAACTTACATTGTATAGCTGACAGATAGTAGCGTGACCTCCTGCTCTCTCTATTCGGAGGTAACATACCAGCTCTACTCGCTGTTTATATAGTAACCAGGCAAGGAATTGGGCGGAGAGCAACGAGCATCACAGCGTGACGTCAGAAGACTCTTGCGGTGCTTGGCGCTCGCTCTGGGCACCCGACCTGCTAAATGTAAACATAGCAGCACATCGAACTGATCAAGGTGCCCTGTCTGCAATTTGTACCAATTTCTTATCCGATTTACATTTTTTTACATTGTTATAAATGCTGTAAGACATCAATGGTCGTGTATGCACACGTTTACTATTATGCCATCAGGACTGAATAAAAATAAAGTCATTTTACCTCCAATGCGATCCTTTTATATTCAGGGCTCAGGTACTTGTCAAGATCTGACTGAAATATATATTTATAAAAATATTTTAATCAGCAATGATTTTGAATCTGGGCAACTAGAAATAAATAATGCATGCTTCTTAGATCTTATGGAAAGTCAAGAGGCCATTGCCTCCTGTTCCTCAGGGATTTGATATCCTACTGAGTGTGATGAGCAAAACCCAGTCCCTTACTGCTAAATGAATTTGATAATAATATGCTTCTTAGATCTTGTGGGAGGTCAAGAGGTCCATTGCCTCCTGTTCCTGAAGGAGTTTATGATATCCTAAGTGTGATGAGCAAAATCCAGTCCCTTACGGCTAAATGAATTTGACAATATATATTTAGTTTAATTGAGACTGTCCCCTATAGTTTTTGTGGTACTTCATAAAATGAGCGGACAATCAATGAAATCGTTAAGACCGAATCTTGGATCTGTCGCATCGAATCTATTGATGTAATATGCTTCCCTAGTTAATAATTTGGTCCTGTAATCCCCTCCTCTGGGGTCTGGTAATACCTTCTCTAACCCCAAAAATCTGAGTTGGGGCAACTGGTGCCCCATAGTCAATAAAATGTCTTGCCACAGGAGAGGTCAAGTCATATCTTCTTATGTCACTTTTATGTTCAGATATGCAGTGTTTCAACATTCTTTCCGTTTTACCTATATACATTTTATCACATGGGCATTTAAGAAGGTATACAACTTCAATAGTGGAACAGTTTATGATTTGATTAATCATCACCTCATCTCTTGCAGTATTCCGTACCTTCTTAAGTCTGTAAATATTGTTACAATTTATACAGTGGCCACACTGATAATTGCCTTGTACCTCTGTCAAGTTAAGAAAGTGTTGTGGAACAGTATCTCGTAATGTGTTCAGTTCTAACTAATCTGTTCCCTAAAGTTCTATTTCTTTTTGGAACAGTTAGCGGAAGATGTTGGAAAATGTTTGATGTCTGGGGGTTGCTTGTAAAACACTCCAATGTTTATTCACAGTGTTTTTAACAGAAAAAAAATATCACTGTACACTGTGGCAAATACAATCCTGTCCCCCCTTCACCTCCTGCTTTCTCTGTGATGGGATAAGAAGTCCTACCCTGTCCCTAGTTTCTACCCTTCCAATAGCTACCTGTAATAGTTCTTGTTTGTACCCTCTCTGTTGAAATCTCTGGGATATTTCAGTTTTTGCTTTCTCAAATTGTACAGGTTCAGTACAGTTAACGTTTTGCCCTCAATGTCTGTCCAAAAGTAATGGATTCAATGAGTTTTTCCCAGGTGAAAACTTTGTGCATGCAGCACTGCACTCTTATCTGTAACTTTTCAATACAGTTTAGTAGCTAGTCTACCATCTTTCTTATGGATGCATTAGTCTAAGTACGGAATTTCCTTTGTACTAAAAGTCATAACAAAAACCAAATGGTCTGTACATTTGTTCAAATAATCATTAAAATTATTTAAATCATCTATTGTTCCTGTCCATAAAGTAATACTATCATCTATAAACCGATATTTCTTTATTACTGTTAAAAACACTGAGTAAACATTGGAGTGTTTTACAAGCAACCCCCAAGTCGTCACACATTTTCCAACATCTTCCGCTAACTGTTCCAAAAAGAAATAGAACTTTAGGGAACAGATTAGTTAGAACTGAACACAGGTTACCAGATACTGTTCCACAAATCTTTCTTAACTTGGCAGAGGTACAAGGCAATTACCAGTGTGGCCGCTGTATTAAGAAGGTATAGAATACTGCAAGAGTTGAGGAGGTGGTGATTAATTCATAAACTGTTCCACTATTGGAGTTGTATATCTTCTTAAATGCCCATGTGATAAAATTTATATAGGAAAAATGGAAAGAATGTTGAAAAACCGCATATCTGAACATAAAAGTGACATAAGACGACATGACTTAACATCTCCTGTGGGAAGACATTTTATTGAATATGGGCACCAGTTGCCCCAACTCAGATTTTTGGGGCTAGAGAAGGTAGTACCAGACCCCAGAGGAGGGGATTACAGGACCAAATTATTAACTAGGGAAGCATATTACATCAATAGATTTGATGCGACGGATCCAAGATTTGGTCTTAACGATTCCATTGATTGGCAGCCCATTTTATGAAGTACCACAAAAACTATAGGGGACAGTCTCAAACTAAATAAATATTGTCAAATTCATTTAGCATTAAGGGACTGGGTTTTGCTCATCACACTCAGTAGGATATCATAAAATCCTTCAGGAACGGGAGGCAATGACCTCCTGACCTCCCATAAGATCTAAGAAGTAAATTATTATCAAATTCATTTAGCAGTAAGGGACTGGGTTTTGCTCATCACACTCAGTAGGATATCATAAAATCCTTCAGGAACAGGAGGCAATGACCTCTTTACCTCCTATAAGATCTAAGAAGCATGCATTATTTATTTCTAGTTGCCCAAATTCAAAATCATTGCTGATTAAAATCTTTTTATAAATATATATTTTAGTCAGATCTTGACAAGTACCTGAGCCCTGAATATAAAAGGATCGCACTGGAGGTAAAATAACATTATTTTTATTTAGTCCTGATGGCATAATAGTAAGCGTGTGCATACACGACCCTTGATGCCTTACAGCATTTAAAACAATGTAAGAAAATGTAAATCGGATAAGAAATTGGTACAAAATTGCAGGCAGGGCACCTTAGATCAGTTCGAGGTGCTGCAGTATTTTACATTACGAATTGAGCCCAGAAGCGAGCACCAAACACCGAGAGTCTTCGACGTCACGCCGTGATGCGCATTGCTCTACGCCCGATTCCTTGCCTGGTTACTATTTAAACAGCGAGCAGAGCTGGTGTGTTACCTCCACATAGAGAGAGGAGGTGGTCACACTATGCTCTGCCAGCTATACAATGCAAGTTGAAACCCTTTTTTACCCAAATAAGTGCTGCAGAGAGATACTTTGTGCAGAAAAGCCCAGACAGCTATTCTAATGGGGCTGGTCTTGTGTTTATATTTAGAGAACTGAGAGATCAGTTGAAAAACAAACATGTTAATTCAAGAGCGCCTAAATGAGCATGAAAACATAAGGTATCATCATTATCACACTTATTCACTGACTGAGGCTGTGAAAACACAGGAAGTGGTTTGGAGTACAAACTATAAGTGACTAACAAGCATTTGTCAATGCTGAATGTTTGCTTGCTGGCATTGGTAGTATAGGAGTTACAGAGCTGCATAATAGGAATGGCAGTGAAGTACTGAACTGAAGCCAACCCCACCACCACCATGCAGAGACTGACAGGCACTGGGGTGTGCCTTTGCGTCATCGGGCATAACGGCCACACCATTTCACCACATCCTAGCCTGAAGACACCGACAAGTGTCACAGTGTGCCTTGGGGTCTTTGGCCCTTATGCACACCCCATTCCATCAGGAAATATGGTGAGATGGGTGTGGTACAGGAAAATGGGGTGAACTCTGGGGCTGAAGAGTCCAAGGCACACCTCAATGCCTCTCACTGGCTGCAGGGTGTGGAATGGTATGAGCATTACAGGCGAGAATCCCAAGTCACACCCCTGATGCCTGTCATTCTCTACAGGGTGGGGCATTATGGTCAGAAACCCTAACGCCTCAGGCATTCGTTGGTATTTTCACTCCAAATTTTCAACATGTTTTTTTGTGAACAGTGGCAATATCAGTTTGTTAGCCGAAAGCTGCTTTTGCACACCGACTACAGCATTTAGCACCACAGGTGCAAAAACACATTCCGAACAGGATATGAAAAATGACAGCTGTACTGTTCATGGGGAGGTGTAAAAAAATGGCAATGTTGAAAATCTGCAGTGAAAATATAAAAAAAAACTGGTGAAGTTATGAGCGTGCATAGAAAAGTACAGTTACGTAGGAACTTACCGTAACAGCAGATCTTCGAGAGAGGTTCCTTCAGTAGGTCATCACATATAGGACTGGCGCCACCTGGTGTTGGGCCGCACGGCAGACTTTTCTAGCAATACCTGACGGGGGATCGCTACCGCTAGTAGAATGACCTCTTATGGAGCCTGGAAGAGGTTTGTCATACTTCTGGTAACAGTACCGAATGCAGTTTCCTAACCATTTGGAAAGGCCCTGCTTAGAAACCGGTTTGCCCCTAGACCTAGGGGAAAAGGAGATGAACAGCTGATCACAAGAGCGAAGCTCTTTAGTCTGGTGAGTATAGCAACAGAGGATCCGAAGGACATCCATCGTGTGAAGGAGTGCCTTACCCTTGTTAGAAGGGGAGGGGACGGGTAGTAAACCAAAAGCTCTACTGATTGGTTCAGAGTGGATTCTGACACCACCTTGGGAAGGAACCTCGGGTGCATCCTAAGGACCACCCAGTCCTCGTGGAAAATCATGTAGGGCTCCTTACAGACAAGAGCGTGAAGCTCAGAGATCCTTTGGGCGGAGGTGATAGCCACCAGAAAAAGCATCTTCCAGGAAAGGAAGCGCAGATCACAGCTCATAGCCGGTTCAAAAGGAGGCAGGGTGAGCTTTTCCAGAATGAAGTTCAAGTCCCAAGGTGGAGTATGGGCTGTGGATGGGAGGTTTCAGAAAGCGGATGCCTTTCAGAAAGGTCTTTGAGACCTCCAACTGAGCCACAGGTTTACCATCCACTAGCAAATGGTACACGGAAATGGCAGAGATATGGACCTTCAACGAAGAATAGGACAGACCAGAGTCTGATAAATGAAAGAGGTATTCCATGACTTGAGGGGCTGAACAAGAGAAAGGGTCCCAACCCTGAGCGGAAGCCCAGATCAAAAACCGCTTCCACTTTATAGCACAAGTGGAACGGGTGGACAGTTTCCTGGCCTTGATGAGGACCTGAGCTACTCTAGAGGAGACCCCAAAGCGAGAAATCGCTATGTCTGAAGGAGCCAGGCATGAAGATGCAGGGTCCTGAGCCCCGGATAAACCAGCCTGCCCTGATCCTGGGTCAGGAGGTCGTGGGTCAGTGGAAGTGGAACCGGTGATTCCCTGGAGAGCTGCTGTAACAGCGGGAACCAAGTTTGTCTTGGCCAGAGGGGAGCAATAAGGATCATTTTTGCTCCTTCGGCCTGAAGTTTGAGGAGAGCTCTCTGTAGAATGGGAAACGGAGAAAAAGCGTACAAGAATTTCCCTGCCCAGGATAGAGATAACATGTCGTTCCAAAAAGCATGTAGCTCTGGAACAAGCGAGCAAACTTGGGAAGTTTTGCACTGGATTTGGAGGCGAAGAGGTCGAATTCCGGACACCCCCAATTTTGGAAGATGGAGTGTGCCACTTCCTGAAGTAATTCCCATTCATGAGTGAGGGTTCGAGTTCTGCTGAGACTGTCCGCCAAGACGTTTAGAACGCCCGGAACGTGCACGGCCACCAGGACCAGAAAGTGCTGGACTGCCCAGTTCCACACCAGAGTCGCTTCCCTGCAAAGGGGATACGAACGGGTTCCTCCTTGTTTGTTGATGTACCAAACTACTGACATGTTGTCCATTTGGATAAGCAGAGTTCCCTTGGGTAGCAGGGTCTGAAAAGCCCGGAGGGCATATAGGACCGCTCTGAGCTCCAGAACACTGATGTGGAGAGAAGCCTCCAGGCCTGTCCAAAGGCCTTGAGCTTGATGATCCCCTAGATGGGTCTCCCCCCATGTTTGAGGCATCCTTGGTGAGGGTAGCTGTCGGTGCAGGGTTTCAGAACGGAATTCCCAGGGAAAGACTGTGGGAATTCTCTTACCACTGTAAATCCCTCTGGACTGCTGAAGAGATCAAGACCGGATGGTCCAGGTCGTCTAGAAGCTGATCCCACTGCACCCTTAAAGACCACTGCATGACTCGCATGTGCAGCCTTGCTAAGGGAATGGTCGTGATGGTGGCTGCCATCAGCCCTAAAAGTCGAAGGACCTCCCGAGCAGGGATGGTCCTGAGAGAGGCTACTTTGCGAGCCTGACTGATTGGGGTCTCCACCCTGTCCAGAGGAAGGAAGGCTCTGCACTGGACTGTATCCAGAACTGCCCCAATAAACTGCAGTCTCTGGGACAGTACTAGAGATGACTTGGGAACGCTGACCGCTATCCCCAGTCAACTGAAAAGGTCCAGTGTAAAGTTCAGAGCTTCTAATAACAGATCCCTGGACGGAGCGGAGATCAGCCAGTCGTCCATGTAAGGGAACACTGCAATACCCCTGCAGCGTTAAAACGCCACCACCACCAGGCACTTGGTGAAAACCTGGGGTGCCGAACAGAGACCTAAAGGGAGCGCACAAAACTGGAAATGCTCCCCTTGGAAACAAAAATGCAGGAAATGGCAGTGGCTGGGGAAGATAGGGATATGCAGGTAGGCATCCTGCATGTCCAGGGCGCAGAGCCAATGATTCTCCAACAGAAGAGGAAGTAGACTCTGAAGCGTCAGCATGCAGAACTTCTTGTACTCTACATACTGGTTGAGGTGACTCAGAGAATGGGTCTGAAGTCCCCAGTCTTTTTTAGAAACAGGAAGAAATGGGAGTAAAACCCTTTTCCCCTTTGCCCGAAGGGGACTTGCTCGATTGCTTCTTTGAGCAAGAGCGCACTGGGAAGGGCCTGTTCCCGGGAGTAAGAGGACCTCCATGGAGGAGCATCCGGGGGGGGATCTCCAGAAATTCGATGATGTGTCCAACAGACACTAACTGCAGGAACCACTCATCTGAAGTGATAATCCTCCACTCCTGCGTGTGGCGGGCGAACCTTCTCCCCACCTGCTCCCCATCGAGAGAGACTGAGGGTGCAGTGGGGCTGGAGAATCAAAAGGTGGCGGGGCGCTCGGGAAGAGGTCCTTCTGAACGTCGCTGATTCTTGGGAGCCGGGGTTAGTAGAACCCGTGGCCTTACGCTTAGCTTGGCATCTCTGTTGAGCATTCTTCTGCTGCCTCCTAGTCCTTTTCCGAAAAGGCTGCTGTTGTTGTTGAGTACCCGATCGGTACATGGACCTAACGGATTTAAGGGCCACGCCTTTGTTTTGTAAATCCGTTATGATGTCCTTGGTATCTCCTCCAATAATGACTGAGCCCCTGAAGGGGGCATCCTGAATTGCCGACTGGACTTTGTTGGTGAGTCCAGAGAGACAAATCCAGGAGTGCCGTCGAAAGGCAATGGCAGTTGCTGAGGTACGGGCCACTGAATTGACAGAGTTGTAGGTGGCTCGAAGAGCATGCCTACAGAAGATCTTGGAGAGGCAGAAATCCTTAGCAAGTTCCTCCTTAAGGGGTGACGGGTCCATGGACTGAACCCTCACCTCCAACCTGGCCATGGTCTGTTTCTGGTGAGATACCATGTGGGTCACGTAACTAAGGGAGCGAAGAGCGCACGTGGCCAACGAGTAAACCTTCTTCCCAAACTGGTCTATCAGCCTCGACTCTTTGTCCGGAGGTGTTGTGCTCATGTGCTTGGGAGCTGTGGAGCGGTCGTGAGCAGCCGAGATGACCACAGAGTCTGCCTTAGGGTAAGCCTTTAAGAAAGGCGCATCCTTAGGTACCCGGTAGAGCCCGTCTGCCCTCTTGGGGACAGCCAGGATTGAACGAGGCATCTGCCAGACGGTGGTGGTGAGGTCTTGATGAGGACCCATCCATGGGGGGACCGGAATAGATGGCAGAGACTAATTCAAGATGTTCGGAGAGTCTTTGCCGCATTGGATCCTGATCCTCTGACTCCCAGTCGAAATGATCTCATAAGGTCCTCAAGAGGTCCGAAAAAGAAGGATCCTCTGAAGGGGATTTAGGTGATGTCTTCCCGGGTTCCTCCTCCTCCTCAGAGTCCTCCCTCCCGTCGGAACTATCTTCTGCCTCCTCAACAGGGCAACAATGAAAACCCCGTAGGGTGACATCCTGTTGAGTCTTCCCCGAGATGTGGACGGTGGAAACAGAACTGCTCGGGGAACGAGATCTAGGAAGCTGTGGTTGCTGAAGTCTGGCTTCTAGATCCGTGACCAGCTCCGACCTGGCCCCCTGCCATCAAGACTAAATTACGGTCTTGAACCGGGACCACCGGAGGAGGAGGGGGCCGCGCCAGTTGAGGCTGGGGGAGGAGGAGCGCCACCGAGGGGATAATACTCTGGAAACCCATATAAGGGAATATGGGTTGTAACCATGGTGGAACTGCCCAAATGGCTCCAATCAGGAGTGGAACCCCCCCCCCCCAGGTAGGGACCCCAGGATACCCAAAGGGGTAATGAGGGAAAGTTCGGGGCCTGGAATAGATTCCCGATGGATCAGGCATTGGGGGAATCCACGTCGAACCCGCTGTAGTGTAAATGGGACGAGGGTCCAGCGTCGGGACAGCCCATATCGAAGGAACAGACGTCGGCACCGGCGCAGGCCAATCTGGCACTGGAAGAGGGTCCAGCGTCGGAGGGGCAGGTGTTGGGACCAGACAAGAGAGCTCCAGCATCGGGGTCGGGTCCGGTGTCGGGGTCAGAGGTAAAGGCCGGTCGGTCGGTCCCGGCAAAAGGACTGTCATCGGGATCACTGGTGTTGGAGGAGGCGCCAGTGTCCCGCCAGAAGGTGGAGGGACCTCCACAAGAAGGCCGGAAGGCTATGAAGGAGCCTCCTGGTCAGAGGCCCCCGCGGGGGGAAAGCGGAGAAGTACCCCCTAAGTCGAGAGGCTCGATGGGATCTCCGAGACTGTCGCAGGATGCGTTCGAGGAAGACTGCGAGGACGCGAGCGCAGTATGAGAAGGGAGAGGGACTTTCTCCCTCTGGTCCTGCCGGACGTCGGGTTGGGTGCCGTGAGTCCCAGATGGGGGAACCAGGCCCGTGTGGTCATCGGAGACGGCAGTCTTAGCGGGCAAGGTCGGAGAGTCAGGGGAGGAGCCCTTGGCCGGCTTATCGACCGTGGCCGGGCGACCACCCCCAGCCAGGGGAGTGGACTTAGTGCCCGCCGCGCGGTCTCCGGAAGAGCAGACGACAGACTTAACGCTGAAGTCTTGTCAGACTTACCATTTGTCTTCGGCGGTAATTGGGCCTTGCTTGTGAACGGCCTGGTGTCGTCCGCGGAGTGAGCCCGCTCCCTAGTCTTCTCTTTATGCTTTTTTGAAGGGGAAGACTTTTCAGACGAATCCCTGAGGTGTTCCATCCTTTTCTTCAGGGAGGCCAGACGTGATTTAAGACGGTGGGCCTTCAATGCCTGTTGTCTCCGTTTTTTAGTGGCCTGATTGAAAGACTGGTAGTCAGGGCACGAGGAGACAGGATGGTTAGGGCCTAGGCAGAGAACGCACTTCTGATGACCATCTTTCTGCAGGATCTGCGTTCCACAAGCAGAGCACTTTTTCTTCGGAGAAGACATCAAAGCTACAGTAAATATTAAAGAGAATTGCGAGGGAAAACCCGACGCGAAAGAACTTTCTCGACAATCGCTACTGGAAGTCTGCGATGCGACTGACACGAGGCGACAGCAGGAAAGAACTGGAGGGCGGGCGCGGGGACCGCCCACTATATACAGTCACGCTGACATCAGTCACGTGACACCAGGTGAGCAGTCCCTCTTCAGGTATTGCTAGAAAAGTCTGCCGTGCGGCCCGACGCCATGTGGAGCCAGTCCTATATGCGATGACCTACTGAAGGAACCCTCTCGAAGTAAGATCTGTGCAACGCACACCCGTAATTTAATTAGTTTGGGAATTTTTTTACAACAGATTGTCAACGCAGGCATTTTGGGACCTCCAATCATGAACAGTGTCACTGTGATTTTCTTGATCTGTCCTGAGCAATGATTTCCCTCAGTGACCACGCATTTCTGCGCTGAAAGTGTGAAAACACATTTCAGCCATGTTGTAAAAAATGACAGCTGTACTGTTTATAAGGAAGTGTGGAAAAATGCCACTGTTGAAAATCTGGACTGAAAATATTACAAATTCATGAACTTACGAGAGTGCGTGGAAACTGTGCAATGCTCTCTCGTAACAGTCATTTTATGGACTTTTGTCACCAAATTTTCAATGGAGCCATTTTAAGACCTCTGCTCATGAACAGTGTCACTGTGATTTTCTTAATCTGTCCCAAACATTGCTTTTGCACACCGACTGCACCACTGTGTGCTACATGCGCGGAAACACATTTTGGGCAAGATGTGAAAAATGACAGCTGTACTGTTCATAAGGAGGTGTGGTAAAATGGCAATGCTGAAAATCCAGAGTGCAAATATAAAAAAATGTGCGAACTTACGAGCGTGAGTAGGAACTGCGCAACGCACAATCGTAAAACAGTAATTTTTATGAATTTGTTCACCAAAATTTGCAGCTTAGGCTTTTTGACAGCCCACCTTATGAACACTGGCACTGTCATTTCGTTAACTGGCCCCGAAAGGTGGTTTCACGCAGTGACTGCGAAATCGCCCTTCGGGCCCGATTAACGCCATGGCAGTTCCAGAATTCATGAGGAGGGGTACCAAAAACCCCATGTTGAAAATTTGGTGCCAAAATTACAAAAAATGCCTGAGATATGCGTTAAAGTATTGCATTATACAGCTTACCGCATTTCCTCAGTTCGCGGTCGGCTTTAAAGAGTGCAGACGTGTTCCTTGTCCACCGAAGATCGTTGCGCCGAGCTGCAGAGGTAAGTGTGGGGTGAGTAGGGGGAGTGGAGAAATAGGGTGCGCCGAGGGTGGGCGCGGGAGACCGCTGAGGGAACTTTTTTGTTTACAGGTTTTTGTTTTTTTATAAGACGACGAGGACGCTTGCCATGCTGCGGCTCCCAGTGTGGCAGCTGAAAGGTTGTTTAGGGGACCTGGAGCCGACGTGGATTAGGCATCCCCATCGGCCATAGCAATTTTGCCACACTGGGAGTGGAGTTGATGGGGATTGGGCACCCCGTCGGCCATACAGTGTGTGCATGGGGGGGGGGAGGGCATGAGCATGAAATATGCATGCGTGTGAAGGGGGGAGCGCTGCTCACTGAAGCAGAGCTCTCCCTTTCAACTGTATGGCACTGCATTTTCAACTGCTGTCATAGACAGCTGCAGCGTTCATTGGAGAACTGCGGCCACGCCTGCGAACACACTGCCTGAATTGGAAGATGGGTGCCAAACCTCTGAAAACTCGGATGATGGCACTATGTTTCTTGCACATGCATGCAAGCATACATAAAAAGGGTAAAACTGAAAAATCAGTACCAAACATGTTAATTAAAGCATATCACTGTATGTATTTCAGTGTGAACACGAAGGCATGAGAGAACAGAAAAGAACAGGCTAGTCACCTGTAAATACAGGTTACTCACCTGTAACAGGAGTTCTAGGAATGGTATATGTTGTTCATCCACACTGTCTGGCAGGTATCCTTGCCGCTTTAAATCTTGCCGGAAGGTCTTCAAGCTGGCTCCTCCCACCCACCCGGGTGGTAAAACTCTCGGCTCCACCCATGGCCTAGATCTGGCCAGCTGGAAGCTCAGGTAGTCTTGTCCAGAGCCGGGAGGTGGAGTGGATGTGGATGAACAACATATACCATTCCTAGAACTCCTGTTACAGGTGAGTAACCTGTATTTCTAGGACATGGATATGTTGTTCATCCACTCTGTCTGGCAGACTCTAGCGGTTCTCCGGAGGAGGGAGGCAGACGACACCCCGATACTTACTTGGGAAAAGAGAGACTGAGAACTGAGGCCCCAAAACCAGCATCCCGGCGTGACTCAAGGTCGATGTGGTAATGGGTGATGAAGGTGTGTGCTGACTTCCAGGTAGCAGCCCTGCAGATTTCCTGGATAGGGACATCCCTGGAAGCAGCCACCGATGCAGCAGTATGGCGGGGTAGAATGAGCTCTTATCCTCTGGGAGGCTCCATGCCCGCCAACTTATAGCAGAGATCTATGCAGGAGGTGACCCACCTGCCTATCGTCCGCTGGCTGCAGGTCTGCCAGATGCGGCTTCAGCGTGAGGTGACAAACAGCTGGTGAACTTCTCCCGATTTCAGCCGTAGTGCTCCTTATAGTAAGCGAGCGCCCTTCTAGGGTCCAAAGTATGGAGCCTATATTCGCCTCCAAGGTGTGTGACTGGGGTAGAACACCGCAGAGTCGCATCTGTTAAGGTGAAACTCCGACATCACCTTCGAAGGAATTTCGGTGGGGCGAGGACAACCTGTCCCTGTGGAAGACCAGGTAAGGAGACTTGATGGAAAGCGCCTGAGCTCTCCCATCCTTCTGGCTGACGGATAGCCACCAAGAAGGCGGTCTTCCACGACAGGTGAGAGAGTTCACACCTGTGCACTGGTTGAATGGCTTGCCCATGAGCTTTACCAGTACCAGCAGTAGATCCCACGGAGGGGAGGTTCTTTAACGGAGGGAAATGTGATCAAGGCCTTGAAAAGCGCCAGACCACCTTCTCCTGCGCCACAGACTTCTTCCCGGCCCGCTACTAGGCAGAGATGGCTGCTGGTGCAACTTTATGGTCATCACCGGCCTTGCTGAGAAGGGACCACAGGTAGTCCAATATGCTCGCCATGAACAGGAGGAAGGGTCCAGGCCTCTTTCTGACACCAAATGGAAAACCTTTTCCATTTGAAGGCAAAGCATTTTCTGGTCGACTCCTTATGGGACGCCTCAACTACGC
The DNA here is from genome assembly GCA_016271365.2 of Neoceratodus forsteri. NCBI lineage: Eukaryota > Metazoa > Chordata > Ceratodontiformes > Ceratodontidae > Neoceratodus > Neoceratodus forsteri. The sequence goes on along the minus strand of CM057454.1, from coordinate 352,627,631 downwards.
TGAGGACCTCGTCAGAAAGACCCAAGGCCTGGAACTCTAGCCGCTGAGGAACCAGGCCGTCAGGTGCAGGGATTGAAGGTCCGGATGGAATACCTTCCCCTGATTGACTGAGAGCAGGTCCGGGCGAGCTGGAAGCTGCCTCGGAAGCCTGGAGCTGAGGCTGAGGAGATCTGGGTACCAGTACTGGCGGGGCCAGTCTGGGGCTATCAGAATCACCTGCGCCTTGTCCCTCCTTGCTTTGAGCAGCACCTTGTGCATCAAGGGGAACGGGGGAAAGGCGTAGAAGAGGCCCGGGTCCACGGCTCGCGAGAAGGCATCCCCTGCAGAGAGCCCTGCTGAGGGGGGTGGGCATGGAACAGCCTCAACTTCGCATTCTCCCTGGAGGCAAACAGGTCCACCTGAGGTGTGCCCCAATGGGAGAATAGATCTCATACTACCTCCGGCAGGAGAGACCACTCGTGGGAGACAGCCCCATCCGGCTTAGGGCATCGACCAGGGTGTTGGAGGCTCCTGCCACATGAATGGCTAGGAGATCCGCCCAGGCTGCGGCACGAAGTGACCAGATGCGGAGAGCCTTGTATAGGAGCATGGAGCGGCCCCCCTCTGGTGGTTTAGACAGTACATGGTCGTGGTATTGTCCGTCTGACCCGACCACTTGACCCTCAAGAAACTGAGCAAAGGCGGTGAGGCTAGGCGGACCGCCTCGAGCTCCAGCAGGTTGATGTGGCATAGGGACTCCCTGCTGGGACCAGAGGCCGTGGCGTCTGGTGTTCCCCCAGATGGGCACCCCAACCCATCAGAGAGGCATCGGCCGATAGAGAGACCGCTGGCTCGGGCGGACAAACGGATGCCCTCCTGCAGATGAACTGGAACGGTCCACCACTGGAGAGTCGCCACATAACCTGGGTCACCGCCACTAGCTGGTCCAATGGATAGCAGGCAGACCACTGGGCTGGCCAGCCCCACTGAAGGGGGGCGCATGTTCCAGCTGGCCCAACGGGACCACATGCTGGTACAGGCCACCATGAGACCCAGGAGGCGTGAGGAAGTCCCAGGCAGGGCGCACTGCCCAACCAGAAATGATTGGGCAAAGGAGGAAAGAACCTCGGCCCTGTCCGCCGGGAGCCGGGCTCTGGCTCGAAGAGAGTCGAGCTCTGCCCCGATGAAAAGAATCACCTGCTTCGGCTGGCTCGAGTTCCGACCTGGCCTCGTTGATGAGGAGGCCGACCTGAGAGCAAACCTGGAGGGCCAGGTCTCTGGACCACTCCACCTCCTGTCTGGAGGGGGCTGCTATCAGCCAATCGTCCAGGTAACGGTAAACCCGGACCCCTCGGCGCCACAGGAATGCTGTCACCACTGCCATGCCTTTGGTGAAGACCCTGGGAGCTGGAGATAAGCCGAAGGGCATGGCTTGGAACTCGAAAAGGGAACCTTCCGCTCGAAAGCAAGGAACCTTTGATGGGACGGACGGATAGGGACGTGAAAGAACGCGTCCTGTAGGTCCAGAGAGCAGAACCACACGCCGTGTTCCAAGGACGGGATTATCTGAGCCAGAGTGACCATCCTGAAGGTTCGAGACCTTAGGAACTTGTTCAGGTCGTGTAGGTCGAGAATGGAGCGCCAGCCCCCCGTCCGTTTCGGAACCAGGAAGTACCTGGACACAAACCCTGGTTTGGGGAGGGTCCGCTTATCTCTTATCACCTCCTTCGAGGAGGAGAGCTACGTCGGCTTGGCGAGCTGACAGCGAGGCTTGACCCCAGGCCCCGGAGGTGCGACGGTTCTGAAGGGTGGGGCCTGCTCGAACTCCAGAGGCAGGCCCTTCCTACCACCTCCAACACCCACTTGTCTGTGGTAATAGCAGACTAGGCGGAAAGGAAGTACCGGAGCCGTCCCCCCACGAGGGGAACCTGGGGTGAGGTGATGAGGTTGGGGGCGACACCCCTCAACCCGTCACTGTGCAGGCTTGCAGGAGGGACCGGCCAAGGGACCGCCTGGCCTTTACCTCCCTGCTTCCTGGAGGAGGAAGACGCAGGCTTGGGTTTGGGACACCAAGCGCGAGCCTGCTGGCCCTGGCGTGCCGGGGGCGCAGATGGACGAAAGGGCTTGGGTTGAGGTCTGCGGCCCTTGTCCCTCTGAGCGGATGGCCTTCCACTCCAGGGCTGAAGAGGTCGGTTCCCAAGAAGGGGACATCCGCCAATTTGTGCTGGGTATCCGCTGTGAAGGTGGATATCCTCAGCCATGCCCGACGGCGCATAGCCACTGCAGCCGCTACTGACCTGGCGCATGAATCACCGATGTCCAAAGCAGTCTGAAGCTGCTGCTTGACCACTGCCCTGCCCTGGTCCTGCACCTGCTTGACCGTGGTCTGCAGGTCAGCCGGGAGATGAGGGACCACCGCGCCCAGGGAGCCCAACAGGGCGTGAGAAAAATGCGCCACCAGTACGGCCGAGCTGGCCTGACGAAGGCCAAGGGAGGATGCAGCGTAGACTTTTCGCCCGGCATAGTCCAATTTCTTGGACTCCTTGTCGGGAGGTTTGTCCACGTCCCTAGCGTTTCCGGCATGCAGGAAAACGCTGTCGGTAACTAATCCCTCGGCCGAGGGATGTTCCGAGAAACCAGACAGGGAACCGGAAGGGACCGCATACTTCCTGGCCATCCTGGCCGAAGGCGCAGGGCAGGAAGCAGGACGCTGCCAGAGCTCCAAGGCCAGGTCCACAATGGCCTCAGCCACAGGGAAGGCCTCCGTAGGGGAATCCCCTAGGTCCAATATCTCCGTGAGGGGATACTTGGCCCGCTTGGATATGGGCTCGAGCTGCATCCCGGTGGATTCCGAGATGAGTCTGAGCAACCCCAGGAAGGACGGCGGTCGCCCAGCCGACTGACCTCCAGAGGACCCAAGTCCACTCCGCTTGGAGAAGAAGGAGGATCTGCTGTCGACTCGGAAGAGTCCGCAAAGAGCTGCCTCGGCCTGAGCCACCTCCACCTGCCGAGGGCGATCGGGAGTGAGGGTGACCGACAGCCTATGGGCAGACCCCGAGCCGACCGAGAATTCTGGTCGGAGCCCCAAACTGCGGCTGTGGAGGTGGAGGTTCCACTGAACCGTGGAGCAGCTGGTTTCGCCAACAACCGCCTGACAACAGCCTCGGTAAAACGGGGTTGTGTCACGCCCGTGACAGCCACTTAATGGTCAGCGGCGCACGCGCCAGCTTATCTTCCAGTCAAAGGAGCTGTTGCTACCAGGTCCTCGGGGACGTTGACGCATCCTTGCGTCAAGCCTCATCCGAGGAGGAGGAAGAGGACGAGCGGCGGCGCCGCTTACTGCGGTGCAGAGACTGAGACCGCCTGTGATGGCGGGATCGGCTGGACCGCGAAGAAGTCAGAGACCGAGAACCTCGGCTTTTCCGAGGACGCAGCGGAGAGGGATGGTGGAACCGGCCTCCTCGGCTCGAGGAACATCCAAGGGCTCGGAACCAGAGGCACTGGCGCCACCGGATCCTCAACTCCCACCGGGAGAGGATTTTCGGCTCGCTGTCGACAACTCGTCCAACGGGTCGAAAGATCTCGACTGCATCGACGGGAGTCTCGGCCAACTGACCTGACAGGGACACCGTGGAGACCAGTGGCAAACCGAATGATCGACCGAGTTGATGGCCGACAACTCGGGAGAGGGATCTTTCCCGCTCCCAAGAGCGTCATGAAGAGATTTCCTTTCTTGTCTTCTGCTTGGACCGCAGAAGAAGTCCAGCAGACGCTGGTCCTCTCCCCTAGTGGAGAGGGACAGACAAAGCTCTTAAAAGAAGCTGTGTAAGAGGAACCCAGGGAAAGCGGAATAAAAGCCGCGGTCGAGGAAGATGCGGCCCGCGCCGCCTCCTCTTCGAGGGCGATCATCTGCTCTAGCTGATCTGCCGAGCCCGCCGCCGCGGAAACCGCCAACCGGGCCTCTTTTGACTTAACTGGTGGAAAACGTTTCTCGGGGCACCCCAGTTGTAAACGGGCGGCACGGGCTTCGAGGACATAGGCTGAGAAGGAAGAGCACAGGTCACAAGCCTGCGGGTCGTGCTCGAGGCCTAAACAGTACACACACGTGAGTGCGGATCCGCTCGAGACATCTTCGCCCACAAGGGCACCGCCAAAACCGGAGTCGACGGTCCATCGCAGCCGTCGAGGGATAGAAGACCAAGTCTTTAAGCAAAAAACTTTAAATTCGGAAAACCAAAGAATTAGGAACCAGTCTTGTGCACGGAGCGTTAAGGAGGGAACCTGAGCTTCCAAGCGGTAAGGAAGATCTGGCGTCATGGGGACGGGCGAGGTTTCCACCGAGTGGGTGGGAGAAGCCAGCTGAAGACCTTCCGGCAAGATTTAAAGCGGCAAGGATACCTGCCAGACAGTGTGGATGAACAACATCATGTCCCTAGAACAGTAGTTCTAGGAGTAGTATATGTTCATCCACACTTCTTGGCATGTCCCCTTTCCCCTTTAAATCTTGCCGGAAGTCTCAAGCTGGCTCCTCCCACCCACCCAGGTGGTAAAAACCTCGGCTCCGTGCCATGATGCCAGATCTTAGCCCGCTGGAAGCAAGGTTGTGCGCCTAAAGCCGGGGAGGTCAGGTGGGTGCGTGTGGATGAACATATACCACTCCTAGAACTACTGTTACAGGTGAGTAACCTGTTCTTCTAGGATCGTGGATATGTTGTTCATCCACACTTCTCGGCAGACTCCAAGCAGTTCTCCCAGAGCAGGGAGGCAAGGTGCACACCTCCTACTTGGGAAATAAAGACTGGAGAACTGAGGCCCCAAAATCATCATCCCGGCGTGACTCAAGGTCGATATGGTAGTGGGTGATGAAGGTTTTTGCCGACTTCCAGGTAGCAGCCCGACAGATATCCTGGATAGGGATGTCCCTGGAAGCAGCCACTGATGCAAAAGTATGACAGGTAGAATGAGCTCTTATCCCTCTAGGAAGCTCCTTGCCCGCCAGCTCATAGTACATACCTATGCATGATGTAATCCATCTTGCTATGGTCCGTTTGGCTGCAGGTCTGCTAGAAGCTGCTTCAGCATAGGTGACAAACAGCTGGCGAACCTCTCCATGAATTTCCTCTGTCCTCTCCTTGGAGTAGGAGTAGGAGAGAGCACGTCTCAGGTCCAAGGTATGGAGCCTATACTCGGCATCCAAGGTGTAATTAGGGTAGTAAACCTGAAGAGTAAACACCTGGTTAAGGTGAAACTCTGACACCACCTCCGGAAGGAATTTCGGTTGGGGGTGCAGCATGACTTTCTCCATGTGAAAGATCAGATAAGGGGAGTCCAACGAAAGCACCTGGAGCTCCCCTCTCCTTCTGGCAGATGTGATAGCCACCAGCAACATTGTCTTCCACAACAAGTGCGAAAGCTCACATTTGTCCATAGGTTCGAATGGCGTGCCCATGAGCTTTGCCAAAACCAGCAACAGATCCCATGGAGGTGGAGGTTCATGCACCGGAGGGGATATGTGATCCAAGCCTTTGAAAATGAGCCTGACCGCTGTCTCCCGTGCCAATGTTGGCTGACCGGCCTGCGCCCGGTAAGCAGAAATGGCTGCCAGGTGCACCCTAAGGGTCGATGACCATAGACCCCCTTTGGAGAGAGACCAAAGGAATGTCGAGAATGTTAGCCACAGAACAGAATAAGGGGTCCAGAACCTTAACCTGACACCAAACAGAAAATAATTTCCATTTGCAGGCATAACATTTCCTGGTTGATTCCTTTCTGGATACCTCCACCATGGTGTAGACATCTTTGGAAAGACCCAGAGCCTGGAACTCTAGCCGCTGAGGTACCAGGCTGTGAGGTGCAGGGATTGAAGGTCCAGATAGAATACCTTCCCCTGGTTTAGAGATATCAGGTCCAGGTGTGTACAAAGCCACTCTGGGGGCCTGCAGCTAAGGCTGAGGAGATCTAGGTACCAGAACTGACGCGTCCAATCTGAGGCTACCAGGATCAACTTCGCCATGTCCCTCTTTACCCTGAGTAACACCTTGTGGAGCAAGGGAAATGGAGGGAAGGTGTACAGGAGGCCTGGGGTCCATGGCCTCAAAAAGGCATTCCCCTGCAGCGAGCCCTGCTGGACGGGGGGGGGCAGGCATGGAACAGCCTCAGCTTGGTGTTTTCCCTGGAGGCAAATAGGTCCACCATCAGTTTTCCCCAACGGGAGAACAGGCTGGAAGCTACCTCTGGATAGAGAGACCACTCGTAGGATGTCTGGCCTATGTGGCTAAGAACATCCGCCAGCTGGTTCAAGGCTCCTGCCACATGAATGGCTAGGAGATCCGCCTCCAACCGGCTTATGAGGGTCCAGATATGGAGCGCCTCCTTGCACAGCAGACGCGAGTGCGTGCTGCCCTGTTTGTTGAGGTAGTACATGGTCGTGATATTGTCCGTCCGGACTTGAACCACTTGACCCCGGAGCTGAGGAGCGAAAACCGACAACGCCAGTCTGACTGCTCTGAGCTCCAACAGGTTGATGTGGCATCGGGAATCCTCAGTGGTCCAGAACCCATGGGCCCTGTTGTCCCCCATGTGGGCTCCCCAGTCCATGAGAGAGGCATAGGTCGTAAGGACGACAGTCGGCTCTGGGCGGACAAATAGGATCCCTTCCTACAACTGGTCTGGGGCGGTCCACCATTGGACAGTGTCCCACATCTTCTGGGTTACAGTGATCAGCTGGTCGAAGTGACCATATCGCTGAGTCCACTGAGTGGCCAGCTCCCACATGTGCCACCGGTCCCAATGGACCACTGAGGTGCACGCCGCCATGTAACCCAGAAGTCGCAGAAAGTCCCGGGCAGGGCACAAGTGCCCAACCACAAATTATTGGGTAAAGGAGGAGAGAACCTCCGCCGTGTCCACCAGGAGCCGAGCTCTGGCTTGACAAGAGTCCAGCTCTGCCCCGAAGAAGCCCATCACCTGAGAGGGCACGAGTTCCGACTTGGCCTCGTTGATCAGGAGGCCGAGTTGGGAGCAGGTTTGAAGGGCCAGATTCCTGGACCTCTCCACCTGCTGAAGGGAGGAATCTGCCAAGAACCAGTCATCGAGATAAGGGTAGATTCTGACTCCTTGATTCCGAAGGTGGGCTGCCACCACTGCAATGCATTTGGTGAAGATTCGAGGGTCCGATGACAGGCTGAAACGGCATAGCTTGGAACTTGTATAGGGTCCCTTCGATCCTGAAGAGGAGGAACCGCTGATGGGACGGATGGATTGGGACATGAAAGAATGCGTCCTGTAGATCCAGTGAACAGAACGACATGTTTTGCTCCAGGTATGGTATGATCTGGTTCAGAGTGACCATACAAAAGGTTCTTGGGCACCAGGAAGTACCTGGAAACAAAGCCTGGGTCTGTTGGAGGATCCAGCAATGGAGCTACTGCCTCCTTGTGGAGGAGCTGAGCCACGTTGTCTCAAAGAGCCGACTGGGTGCATGCGGAGATCCGTACCTACTGAAGGGCGCAGGCTTGGCTGGGAGGGTACTGCTCGAATTCCAGAGGCAGTCCTTGACCGACCACTTCGAGAATCCACCTGTACGAAGTGACAGTGGACCAGGCGGAAAGGAAGTGGCAGAGCCGACCCCCCCACAGGAGGACCCAGAGCTGGCGTGACAGATGTAGGGGTGGCCACCCCCAACCCGTCACTGGGCAGGCTTAGAAGAGGAGGAAGAGGCTCCAGGACCTGAGCCTCGGCCTCCTTTTCGGGGCTGCTGAGGACCCTGCTTGGGCCAACAGCGCAAGCTTGAGCCTGCTGCTGCTGTTGATGCTTCTGTCCCTCTTGATAGGACGGCTGCCGGACCACAGGGGAAGAGTGCCGAAATGGCTTCTTCTTCCTCTTCTGCTGGTTCTTGCCTGAAGAACCCTTGGCAGTGGACTGCTCTATACGTTGAAGGTGACCGGCCACTCCTGGACTGAACAAGTCGGTACCCAGGAAGGCCACATCAGCAAGCTTCTGCTGAGTATCCGCCGGGAAGGAGGAAAGCCTCAGCCAAGCCCTGCAGCGAGTGGCCACTGCAGCTGTGAAAGAGCAGGCACAAGAATCTCCTATGTCCAAGGCCATCTGGAGCTACTGTTTAGAGACAGCACAGCCCTTGTCATGGACTTGCTTGACCGTGGTCTGCATGTCCGCTGGGAGATGCGGGAGGACCTCATCCAATGACCCGAGAAGGGCATGAGAGAAGTGTGCCATAATAACAGCCGAGCTGGCCTGACAAACACCCTGAGAAGAGGCCGCATAGACCATATAAGCAGAGTGATCCATATTTTATGACTCCTTGCCCGGGGGTTGGTCAGTGTCGGCCGAACTACCAGTACACTCAAACACAGAGGCGGTCACCAGGCTCTCGACTGAAGGGTGCTCTGTTAACTCCGCAAGGGACCCAATGGGCACCGCGTACTTGCAGGCCATGAGGGCAAATGGTGCTGGGCAGGAAGCAGGATGCTGCCAAAGGTCTAGGGCCTGGCCAACAGTGGCCTTGGCCACTGGAAAGGCCTCCGTCGGGGTATCCCCTTCTCTTGAGGATGTCAGTGAGAGGGTACTCCGCCTTTTTCTGGATGGACTCCAGGGCATTCCGGTAGAGCTGGAGATGAGGCGGAGAATGCCCTGGAAGTAGGAAGGACCTTCCTTCAACCCTGCCACGGATGACTCATCATCCCCGGGATGCGAGTGCAGTCCGGTGACGTTAGAGTCTGAAGAATCATGGTACAATGGTCTTCTGCCTAAAACACCCTCAATGCGCTGAAGGCAATCCGGGGTGACTGTTATTGACAGACGTCAGGGAAGCCAGGTGTCCTGTCCATCCTCTTTAGAGGATGCCCCTCCCTCAGGCTGTTTAGGCAGTGGTTCCACCCGAATCGGTGTAGAGACCGGGATATGGGCCAGCCCCACAGGCAGAGGAATCGGTGACTTTGGTTCTGGAAGGGACGGGGTCAGCGTCGGCGTAGGAGGCAGGAGTCAAGTTAGGGCTGGGGTAGGTGGCGGAGCCGGCTTCTGCCTGGTCAGGATCACCTGCTGCCACATGAAGTCTTCATAGCACTGACGGAGCTTCCGTCGGAGCCTCTTCTCGTCCGAGGAGGATGAGGACCTGTGGCGTCGCCTCTTTTTAGAGCATTTGTGGCTCTTTCTGTTTGGCCAAGTGGGTTCTGGACCTCGACAGAAATTGGGGAGGCCAACTCGGTCGATCAGGAGACACCAGGGTTGGTGAAAACCAAGGGTCTGGAACCGGATCCTTAATGGGGACACCAGCAGGCTAGGTCTCCTCATCAGGGAATACAAGGACCAGAGTCCTTTCCAAGGAGTTGTCGGGCATAACCGGCGACAAGGTGTAGATCGGGTCGAGGATAATTTCAACCTCGTCGGCAATTTCATCAGTCCCTTGGCCAGACGGAAGATCCGTGAAGCCGGTGGCTGAGGATGCAATCTCGACCGAAGTTGAGACTGCGTGTTCCTGGGACACAGACCTCTCTCAGTCCCAAGAACGGGAGGAGTGTGAGCCCGATGGTGCCTCACCCCGAGTGGGGAAGAGTCTGGCACAACTCGTTGAAGGCGCCTGTAAAGGTGGAGCCAAGGTTCAGTGGAACAAAGAAGCTCCGACTGGCCGAAGCGCGAGCTGCTTATTCCTCAAATGCCTTCATCTGTTCCAGCTGTTCGATGGATACCGCGGCAGCAGAAACCCCACACCTCGCCTCCTTCGATTTCACCGGTGGGTTCCTTTTCTCCAGTCTCCACAACTTCAAACATGCCTTGCGGTCGTCCAGGGCGTTGGGATGGAAAGGCAGGCAAAAACTGCACGACCAGGTGTCATGGCCGACACCTAGGCAGTAAATGCACGTGAGGTGAGGATCAGTGCGTGACATCTTCTGGCTGCAGGGCACCGGCGAACTCCGGGGGAAGATTTTTCCACCATGGTAGATGAGAAGAAAGCATGATCGCTAACTCGAACGAGTTTAATTTGCAGTAAAAACTGACGGTTAGAATCCAGGGCCTATGATATGCTGACAGCACGAGGGAACCTGTATCTTCCAGCGGAAAGGAAGATCTGGCATCATGGGGAGAAGCCGAGCTATACCACCCAGGTGGGTGGGTGGGTGGGAAGAGCCAGCTTCAAGACAAGATTTAAAGTGGAAGGGGACATGCCAAGAAGTGTGGATGAACAATGTATCCACGCTCCTAGAAAGGACATTTCCGAAACATCTGCATATGACTGTACACTGTATCAATGAAGAGTACAAAGAATTTATTTGATTTACAAATCAGTGTTGAGTGAGCCTTTCAGTAACCAGTTTGTACTAGAATCTCTGTAGCATTCAACTGGTTGGGGCTCCTCCCCAAATAAAATATTTTTCTTTTATATTGAGGCTGGCTGAGCTTGATTAATCTTCTATAGGCGTGGTGAAGACATGCCACCAGCCACGCTGAAATACATCTGATGGCAACAGGCTGACCCAGCCGGGCCACGCTGAACGAAACAAAGAGTTGCTTTGAATTAAAACAGTGTCAGTGGCTCAGTAGGTAGCACTGCCTCTGGAGGCCAGGCCATCAGAGGGCTGTGGGTTCAGTTCCCACATCTGGCACTTGGGTTAATATCCCAGTACTGACACTGTAGTGCAGCATGAGAGGGGTGCTGCACTTCTGAGGTGCTGTCTTTCGGATGAGACATTAAACTGAGGTCCCATCTGCCTGGATTGGTGGTAGTTCAGGTGGATGTTAAAGATCCCATCATGGCACTTATCGAAAAGAGTAGGGGAATTTCCCCAGTGTCCTGGCCAAATTTCCCTCATTCATTAAAAATACCACTAACAGCTTAAGCTGGTTCAAGGTCAATTGGCATTCATCTGTATCCCCCTCCTCCGGGTCGTGCCTGAAAATAGGCAGGATTTGTCTAGTTCACTTACCTGGTCAACAAAAATAAAAGAAAAGCAAGACAGACTTGCGGATCGCCTTTGTTCTGTCTATGTAAAACTGCAAAACCCTTTTCACATCCAGAGAATGCAGGGTATGCTCTCCCTCATTCTGGAAGTTCAAGAAGTAGGTAGAAGAACCAAGGGCTAGATTAGATGGAATTACTGAAGATCAAACTAAGAATTTTAGGACAGCAGAAGGCTTCACGCCCATGAATGCCATCCCCACTTCACAGTGGATTTTGTAGTACATCATTTTTGTTAATGTGAGCATCAAGTTTGGTTTTGAATCCTGAAAAAGTCGACTGATTGACAATCTCTTGTGGGAGTTTGTTCCATAACCTAATGGTTCTCGGCAGGAAAGACTTGTTCTTAAGATTGGTCCGGGATACATCCCCGAGAATCTGTTCGTTATGCCCGCTTAAGTAATGGAGATTTCTTCTACAGCTTATTCCTCGGTCTACAGTGAGTGCAGTATTGCTTAGGATTTTATATAGTGTCAATAGGTCGCCTCTTTCTCTCCTAGTCTGTAGTGGCCACAGCTTAAGAGTGTCTAATCTTGTATTATAATTACAGTGGTTTAAAGTGGGTATGGGTTTCGTGCATCGCCTTTGTACTTTTTCGAATAATATAATACCTTTTTAAAGCTCTGGGCTCCAAACTTCAGAGCAATAGTCAAGATGGGGTCGTAGGTAAGTTTTGTAAAGGGGTAACATTATAGATTTTGATTTACTCGCAAAGGACTTCTTAATGCAAGTGGCCAGATGGGTAACTTTTTTTGATACTTGCCTACACTGAGTACCATTTTTCCAAGTCATGTATAAAGTACAGTTATGTAAGAACTTACCGTAACAATAGATCTCCGAGAGGAGCTCTTGCAGCAGGCTATTACCATTAGGACTAATGCCGCAGCCCCTAGGACCCACTGGAAAAATCTTAGCTAGCAGTACCCAGCAGGGTATGCCCCCGACGTCGGATTCGCCCCATGCCGGTCATGCCATAAAAGGGGGCAGTCCCCAGCTCCACCTCAAATCACCCGTCGAGGACCTGCAAACAGACCCCAGCAAGCGAACCAGGTGAAGCGTGTCGTCATGCTGAAACTCTCCAGGAGAAAGAAGGGCAGGAAAGCAGCATTTGCTGCAAGAGCTCCTCTCAAAGATCTACTGTTACGGTAAGTTCTTATGCAACTGTACTATCTTGCTTCGAGTGGGAGCTCTTGCAGCAGGCTATTACCATTACGACTGAATCCAAAGCAGTCCCGTGCTAAGGAGGTTACAAGCCCCGGGAGGAGGATGACAGAAGCCAACAAGACGGCATGATAGTATGTCAGGACAGTAGTTCCTGAAGGATTGCCAGGCCAAAACCGGCTCAGCGCCTGGAAACTATGTCCAGGCTGTAATGCCTGACAAAAGTATATACTGAACTCCAAGTAGCCACTGCGCAAATGTCTGTAATAGAGACATTTTTCAAAGAAGCGAAGGAAGTAGACACTCCTCTGGTAGAATTACCTCTAACCACTCCAGGTAGAAGTTTGCTGTACTTGTTGTAGCAGAAGATTATGCAGTGGACTAGTCACCTAGATACAGTCTGTTTAGACACGGTCTGCCCAGGTGTTGAGATGCAAAGTCCACAAAAAGTTGCTCCGATTTGCGGTGTACCGCTGTACGCTTGAGGCAGTACCGCAGTGCCCTGTGGATGTCCAAAGTGTGTAAGTGAGCTTCTCCCCTGTTGGAAGGGGTTGAATAATAGATTGGAAGGTCAACCGACTGGTAGAGGGTTAATTCAGAAACCACTTTGGACAGAAACTTGGGATTTGTCCTGAGGGAAACCCTTTCCCTATGAAAAATCAAATAAGGCTCCTTGCACATCAGGGCCTGAAGCTCGGAAACAATTCTAGCTGAAGTAATAGCAACTAAAAAGGACACCTTTCAGGAGAGATAACCAGCACACACACTGCTATGGGTTCAAAAGGAGGGAGCGTAAGCTTCTCTAACACAAAAAGGAGATCTCAGAGGGAAACTGGATCCCTAATGGGAGGCTTTATATGAAGTATGCCGCGTAGCAAGGTGCGGGCCACATTCAACTGGGCTAGGGTTCTGCCTTCTACCAATGTGTGATAGGCAGATATGGCCGACATATGCACCTTAATGGGGGAGTAGCTCAAGCCTTGATGCAATAAGGAGAGGAGGTACTATAAGGCTGAGTTTACTGGACAGGTAGGGGGATCCAGATGATGTGCCGAAGCCCAAAGGCAGAAACGCTTCCATTTCATAACATAAGTGGACCTTGTAGAGGGCTTCCTTGCCGAGAATGTCTGCCACGTCTTGGGAGACCCCATACCTCATCTTAACTACGTCTGCAGAAGCCATGCATGAAGGTGCAGGGACTTGAGATCTGGGTGTACCAGCTTGCCCTGGTCCTGGGACAGCAACTCCGAGCATACTGGCAGCGGAACTGGAAGCTCCGACGACAACCACTGAAGTAGTGGGAACCAAATCTGCTGCGGCCATAGCGAGGCGATTAGGATCATCCGAGCCCCCTGAGCCTGTATCTTCAACAGAACCCTCTGAATTAGAGGGAAGGGAGGGAAGGTGCAAAGGAATCTCCCTGTCCAACAAAGGGACAGCACATCTGGCAAAAAACACCAGGCGCACTCTCGCGAGCAGACACTTGGTAGTTTGGCGTTGTGTGGGGACACAAACAGGTCCAACTCTGGAAGACCCCAAGTGTCAAAGAGCTGGTCCGCTACTGATTAGAGTAGCTCCCACTTGTGCATCTTGGAGTGAGACCGACTTGCGCTGTCTGCCAAGGTGTTTTGGAAGCCTGGAACATGCACTGCAGTCAGAGAGATGCGATGTTCTAGCGCCCAGTACCAGACTCTCATTGCCTCCCTGCACAGGGGATAGGAGTGTGCTCCCCCTTGCTTGTTGATGTAGAAGACAACGGCTGTGTTGTCTGACTGAACGAGGAGATAGCCTGGTGCTAGGTCCTCTTGGAAAGCCTGTAGGGCGTTGGGGACGGCTAGCATTTCTAGAATGTTGATGTGGAGGCTGCGCTCCTCTAAGAACCAAACGCTCTGAGTCTGGGTGTCCCCTAGGTGAGCCCCCCAGCCAAAGTCAGAGGCATCGTTGTCAAGGTCCGACTCAGGGGCTCCTGTCAAAACAAGACCCCTTTCTCCAAGTTGAAGGGATCTAGCCACCAAAGAAGGGTCCTTCTGACCGGCTCAGAGATCCTGACCATATGGTTGAGACTGTCGAAGCATTGGTCCCACTGCACCCTGAGCATCCATTGTGGGAACCTCATGTGGAGGCGAATCAAGGGAATTACAGGAATGGCCGCCACCATGTGCCCCAGAAGTCTGAGGAAGGTCCTGGCTTGGACCTGTGGGGTTATTAGAACTGCTCGGGCCACTTATCGCAGGCAATCTCTCCTTTCCTGTGGGAGGAAGGTCATGCCCTAGACCATATCTAGGACCACACCTATAAAGACGAGTCTTTGGCTGGGCTCTGGGGATGACTTGGGAAGATTCAGGGTGATCCCCAACTCTCGGAATAGCATACAGGTGTCCCAGAGACTGTGAAGGAGGCGTGTTCTTGACGAGGCCGCCAAAAGCCAGTCATCTAGGTAAGGGAAGACATAATGCCCCTTGCGCCTTAGAGCCACAGCTACCACTGCTAGGCACTTGGTAGACTTGAGGAGCAGATGAGAGGCGCCGAACGGCAGGAATCCGAAACTGGTAATGTCCCCCTTGGAAGTGGAACTTCAAGTACTTCCAGTGAGGGGAAGACCCCGATATGCATGTATGTATCCTGCATGTCCAGGAAACAGAGCCAGTCCCCTTAGTGCTTCAGAGGAATTAGACCTGGAAGGGTCACCATCCTCAACCTTCGGTCTTCCATATAGTTGTTTAAGGAGCTGAGGTCCAGGATGGGCCAAAGATCCTGAGTTTTCTTTGGAACCAGGAAGAATTGGGAGTAATACCCTTTTCCTTGCTGCTGCAGGGGGGACTGGTTCTAGTGCCCTTTTTTGCAAGAGGGCCTGAATCTCTCCTTCTATAAGAGGTACGTGAGAAGGAGGATACCTTGAGGACCGTGGTGGTGTCTCTGGGGGATCTGAGTGAACTCTAGAGTATGTCCCCTCCTTATGATATCTGGGACCCAAAGGTCCGAAGTTATTCTGCTCCATCACTTCAAGTGAAGGGAGAAGCGACCCCCTACTGCCTCCCCTTGTACCTCCTCCAGAGGAGGGGGGGGGGCTCAAAAAGGATTCATTGGAAAGAGCCGGGGGGTTGGCAGAGAGGCTTGGGAGGGCACTGGGCCTCAAAAGGAAGCGCCCCCAGGCTGCTGGGTTGTGGTCTTCCTTTTAAAGCCTCCTCTCTGGGCTGTCTGGTTGCCACAGGCAGGCTGACCTGAGGTCTTCCGAAATGGCCATTTATGGAATCGTTTCTGGTCCCCCTTGTACATCTGTCGGACGGACCAAATTGATTTGCCCGACTCCTGGAGATGAGAGGTACGACCCTCTGTCTCCAACCCAAACAGTAAGGAACCATGGAAGGGGAAGGTTCTTGATTCTGGTCTGCAGATCCTGGGAGAATCCTGAGACTCGCAGCCAGGCATGGAGCCTCAGGCAGACACCTGATGCTGCTGCCCATGATGCCATAGCTGCAGTGTCGTATGAGGCACGCAAAACATGGGTGCCTATGTTCGAACCTGATTTCAGAATGTTCAGGAGCTCCGTTTTCTACATGGAGTCTGGCAAGGTAGTGGCTATCTCTTGCCCCTTCTCCCATAAAGTATTCTGGTACTGAACCATATGTGTTAGGAAGTTCAGGAAACGTATGGAGCAGGTGGCTGCAGAGTACACCTTCTTGCCCGCCTGGTCCAAATAACACGACTCCTGATTGGAAGGCTGGGAACTAAAGTACTTGGGCTGATGAGACTTGTCATGAGCAGCCGCCGCTATGACCATCGAGTCAGCCTGAGGGTGTTCCGTCAAGTAGGTCTCCTCCTTGGCACTCTGTACAGCCTATACAACTTTTTGGGAACTGCGGCAGGATGTTTCCAAGTAATCCTTGTGAGGCCTTGGAATTTATCCACTAAAGGAGGCACTACCAATAGTTTAGGCTCCTTCTGCCTCAGGTATCTTGCCAGTCTCTGGCATTCCGGATCCAGATCCTCCGTCTCCCATTCATTGGAGGCCTGGATGTGCCGCATGAAGTCCATAAAAGTTGGATCGTCAGAAGGTGAACGGGGTGTCTCTGTCATCAGGAGAACCCCCTACCCCTGAGAGAGACTGGTCTGAGGAAGATGAAGACGGGCTCCTACTGGGACGAGGCAAGGCCGAACCATGCCTGTAAGGACTTCCTGCCCTGGAACGGCGGCCACTATCCGACCGACGTCAGCCATGGGACCAACGACACAGCAGAGACCGACGACTGCTAGGACAGCATCTGCGCCGGTAACAGACCCATGGCAGCTGCGGGACTTGCTCTTGGGCCAGGACCGGCGATGGCCTGAAGACTGTGAGTGGTGCAGCCGACAATCCTTAGACCGAGACCGGGATCAAACCACCGAGGGTGAGCGGGACTTGGAAGGCTTGCGCTGCTCACCTGGAGGTTTGGAAGGTGACATTACAGGATGATCCCCGGTGACTTGGATGTAAGGTCGGTTGGGGACCGGTGTTGGGTCCAGTTTCTGGGTAGCCTCATCCAAGTCCACCAGAAAGAAAACAGCTCTTGAAGCTCTTCTTTATTAAACACCGAAGCCGCCGTCCACTTCAGGGGAATCGGTGAAGGCGGAAGGTCCGAAAGGGCCTTTGGAGAAGACTCTGAAGAAGTGCCCTCCGGAGTGGAAGACCTCAGAGCCGGCGATGGTACCGTGACCTGTGCTGGCTCTTCACAAGGCAGATCGGCCTTGGATCCATGGCTGGCACCGTGGCCGGTATCTTGGCCGAGGTCAGCTCTGGTTTTGCAGACTTGGAAGGGCGGGACCCCGAAGGGGTCTTGACCAGAGGGTCCCGATCCTTGCTGAGCGACTTACCCGACCCGGATAAAGTTGTGACTAAGACCGTCTTCGGCGGGGCCGAAGCATGCGCTAAAGTAGAGGCCTTGGACGGGTTTGCCGAGGTAGTAGAGGCACGCAGCGGCATGACCTTCACCTTGACCGGTTTCTCAGAAGTTGCCCCTGCCGGGGCTGGCATTGGTGTCTTGGCAGGAGTGGCGGACTTCACCTTTTCCTCGCGCTTGGAGTGGCATTTTCAGTCAAAACCGTCCGAGCCTGAAGACAAAGCCTTCTGGGGAGAATGCGACCTGGACCACTGGTGGGAACGGCTACGGTCCTTCTGACCGGACTTGTGATAGGATTTGTCTCGATGCTTGGCCTTTTTCCCCAGGAAAGTTCTGTACGATGTTCACCTGCTTCTCCAAAGAGTGGGCTTTTAGGGCCTTCAGGTGCCGGATCCTAGTCCTGCTGATAAAGCCCTTGGAGATCCAGCAGACTTGAAGGTCGTGTTCTGGGCCCAGGCAGAAAACACAGGTTATATGGCCCTCCTTCGATGGGATCTGGAGACCACAGGAACACTTGGTATTCTTCGGGCCGGAGGACGAGACCGATGACGGAGAAGACATGCAACGGTGGAACTCGAAAAAACAGGAGAAATCCACAGAAGATAGGAAGAAACTTCGAAAAAACGGTAACATTTCACAAATTTTGTTAGAACTGCCAAAGAACACTTTAGGAAATTGGGGAGGGGTCTCAAGCAAGTAGCTACTTCTGTCACTTTCTCAGAAGTACTACCTGCGAGAGGCAAGGGAGAGCATAGGGGTGCATGCACCAGGAACTTTAACTCGTGGTTGAAGAACTGGTGCTGTGAGGAAGGGTTTGGATTCATTGGTGACTGGGGACCCACCTGGAGGGATGGAGGTTTGTTCAAACCTGACGGCCTGCATTCATCCTGGAGGGGAATCCAAGCCCTCAATGATAAGTTTAAATGCTACACTGACAAGCATTTAAACTGGCAAAGGGGGGTGGCAGGCCAGCAAGGAGGGTACCTACTTGCTCACCCCCCACAGCTAGCAGTGGAACCAGTGAACCAGGGTGGCGGCTATCTCTACAAAGCAGTGTGCAAAAGATGGAGATTAGCGCCCAAGAGGTGGACAGGCAGAAAGGGGCAAAATTCAGCAGAAGGGCAGACAGCAAGGAGAACCAGGGATAAAGGACAACCAAGGAAGGGGCTGGAGTAGAACAGCGAAACAGTCTAGGGAGGTCAAATCATAGAAAGCCATGTGTGCAAATGCCAGGAGCCTTAGCAACAAGATGGAAGATCTGGAGGCTGTCATGGTGCAGTCAGACCTGGACATTGTGGCCATCACTGAAACCTGGTGTAATGATAACCACGACTGGGAGATGGCCATACCAGGCTACAACATATTCAGAAGAGACAGGGCAGGCAGGAAGGGAGGAGGAGTGGCACTGTATGTGAAAAATGACATAACGGCCACAGAGATCCAGGAGGAACAAAATGGGGGAGAGATACTGTGGGTTAAGCTAGAAAGGAAAATGGGGCCAGCCATCTGCACATGTGTGGTCTATAGACCATCAGCCCAGGAGGAAGAAACAGATAGGGAGCTGATGCTAGCCATCCAAAGGATGGCAGACAAGGTTGAGGTAGTACTGGTTGGAGACTTCAATATTCCAGACGTGGACTGGAGCATCCCAGCAGCAGCATCAACTAGGAGCAGATTTATCCTGGACTCCCTTCAGGGTGCCTTCCTCAAGCAACCTGGTCATGGAACCAACTCGGCAGAAGGCAATACTGGACCTTGTGCTCACAAACAGGGACAGTGTGATGGGGTAACATGGGGAGCACCTGGGGAACAGTGACCACCAGTCCATTGTGGTTTGAAATCACAGAAAGAGCAGAACCAAACCACACAAAACACGCATCCTGGATTTTAGGGGCAGACTTTGGGAAAATGGGGAGATACTAAAGAGGCATTAAGGGGAATGGGGCAGGAATCAGGAGTTGAGGAACAGTGGGCAGTATTTAAAATGGGGATTACAAGAGCAACAGAATTATGCATTAAGCAGGTTAGCAAGAGGAAAAGGAAGAGGAGACCATTATCGTTTTCCAAAGAGGTAGCAAAGAAAGAGAAAGCCAAAAAGATTGCATTCAGGCAATACAAAAAGACACAGGCAGAAGGGGATAGGGAGAAGTACCAGGAGAAGCAAAGGGAGGCAGGGAGGTCAGTAAGGAAGCCAAAGCTCAGACAGAAGAACACATTGCAAAATCAGTGGGTAGAGGACAAAACCTTTACAGGTACATAAGTGAAAAAAGAAAGGCAAAGGGAAGGATAGTGAGACTGAAGGGGGAGGATGGGGGGCCGTGTGGAGGATGACAACAGTAAAGCTGACATATTGAACAGGTATTTCTGCTCAGTCTTTACTGAGGAAGAGGAGGGTAATGGGTCTGAAGGGAGTACAAGGGATGAGAATGGTGCAGAAATGGACACGAGAAAAGGTCCTGAAGGAACTGGAAGTAATAAGAGTTGATAAAGCAATGGGGCCAGATGGGGTGCACCCCAGGGTCCTTAAAGAACTAAGAGAAGTGGTGGCTGAACCTCTGGCTATCCTGTTTAGCCGATCACTGGAAACAGGGGAGGTACCCAAAGACTGGAGGATAGCAGATGTAGTCCCCTTATACAAAAGTGGGAACAAAGAGGAAGTGGGAACTACAGACCAGTCAGCCTCACCTCGGTAGTGGGGAAGATCATGGAAGCACTACTGAAGGAGAGATTGGTGGAACATCTGGTTGTCAATGGACTACAGGACCCAAGGCATGGTTTCACCAGGGAGGTCATGTCAGACCAACCTCGTTTAATTTTTTGACTGGGTGACTAGGGAGGTGGATCGGGGAGGGCAGTGGACATGGCCTATCTGGACTTCAGCAAGGCCTTTGACACTGTGCCACATAGAAGACTATTACACAAACTGGAGAATATGGGTGTGGGCAGGACAGTAGTGTGGTGGGTAGGTAACTGGCTTGGCGGCAGGACACAGAGGGTGGTGGTAAATGGCTGTCACTCCAGAGAGGGAAGCGTGACCAGTGGGGTACCACAGGGATCAGTGCTGGGACCGGTCCTATTCAACATCTTCATCAGTGACATTGCGCAGGACCTAGAAGGCAGAATTTCACTGTTCGCTGATGACATAAAGCTCTGTAACAGAGTAGACACACTAGAGGGTGTAGACAGAATGAGAAGCGACCTGCAGAAACTTTAATGGTCAGGGGTTTGACAGTTGAAATTCAATGCAAGGAAGTGCAAGATAATGCATATGGGTCACAAAAACCCTGGCACAATATATCAGTTGGGGGTGAGGATATAGCATGCACCAAGCAGTAAAGGGAACTTGGGGTTATCATCTCTGATGACCTCAAGGTAGGAAAACAGTGTGACAAGGCAGCAGGTAAAGCAAATAGGATGCTGGGATACATAGGCATGGGCATCATCAGTAGGAAAAGGGAGGTCATAATTCCACTATACAAGACACTAGTGAGGCCCCACCTGGAGTACAGTGTACAGTTCTGGAGACCTTACCTACGTATGGACATAGACGGGTTAGAGAAGGTTCAGAGGAGGGCAACAAAGATGGTGCATGGATTGCATCACAAGTCCTATGTGGACAGGTTGAAGGAACTGAACATGTACTCCCTGGAGGAGAGGAAGGAGAGTGGGGATATGATAGAGACATACAAGTATCTTACAGGGAGGAACAAGGTGCAGGAATACACTAGTTTTAAGCGATAAAGATGTTCCAGGACTAGAGGGCATGGGATGAAGTTGGAGGGAGGACGATTCAGAGGAAACGTGAGAAGGAATTTCTTCACAGAACGGGTGGTGGACAAGTGGAACACCCTGCCAGAGGAAGCGGTAGGGGCTGAAACAATCACGGGATTTAAGAATGCATGGGATGGACATAAAGGAATTCTGGAGGTCAGGGGTAAGGGGCAACAGACTTCTAGGAAAACATAAACTGAACTTACAAGCTCAAATGGGCAGACTGGGTGGGCCATAGACCCTTATCTGCTGACACTGTCTATGTATCTATGTATGTAACACGCTAAGACTTTCCCGTTGAGAGCGGGTTTGTGGTTGGAAAAGAACTGAGGTGGAGCTGGGGATCGCCCCCTTTTGTGGCATGACCGATGTCGGGCGGGGGAGGGCCCTGCTGGGTACTGCTAGCTAAGATTTTTCTAGTGGGTCGTAATGCCTGCGGCATTAGTCCTATGGGTAATAGCCTGCTGCAAGAGCTCCCACTCGAAGTAAGATCTGTAATTCCTAAATCTCTAACTTTATTAATTATCGGTAAACTGTTGTTATGTATCTGGTAATTATTATAAGGGTTGTTTCTACCACAGTGCATGACTACACATTTTTCAGAGCTGAATCTCATCCCATTGTCAACTGACCAATTAACTACTGTAGTTAGATCATTTTCCATATTTAACATGCCTTCTGCAGTGCCAACCAGCCCACCTAGCTTCAGATCATCAGCAAATTTTAGCATGCTATTATTGCTATTGATTTGTACATCAAGTATAAACAGATTAAAATGAAGTGGTCCCAACACAGATCCCTGAGGGAACCCACTGGTCACCTCCCTCTCCGAGACTACTTTGGGGAGAAAAGTACAGTTACGTAAGAACTTACCGTAACAGCAGATCTTTGAGAGGAGCTCTAGCAGCAGGCTATAACCTTCAGGACTATGCTGCAGGCACTAGGACCATCCAGAAAACTTCTCAGCCAGCAGTATACAGCAGCAACTGCCCCAGACGCCGGCCCCAGTCCAATGTCGGCCCTGGTACAAAAGGGGGCGGACCCAGCTCCACCTCAGTTCCCCCGCCAAGGCCCGCAACAAGCCCTGACAAGAAGGAGACAAAGCGAATATAGGAGATGTAAATGAAGATGGATCTGCACACCTCGAGGGGGAAGGCAGGTGGGAAAGTAACGCCTGCTGCAAGAGCTCCTTTCGAAGATCTACTGTTACGGTAAGTTCTTACGTAACTGTACTATCTTACTTCAAGTGGGAGCTCTTGCAGCAGGCTATAACCTTCAGGATTGAATACCAAGCAGTCCATGCCAAAGAGGTAGACAACCCCAGGAAGTGGAATATGCAGACTCCAGAGGCCTCAGGACAGGAGTCCTGGCAAAACAGCCAAGCCAAAGCTAGCTCGGCGTCTGGAGACGATATCCAAGCTGTAATGCTTGACAAAGGTATGCATCAAGTTCCAGCTAACGGCCGCACATATGTCCCTGATAGAGACATTTCTCAGGCCGGCGAATGAAGCAGACACTCCTCTGGTGGAGTGACCCCTAACTAGGCCCAGTAGGAGCTTATTGTGTTTCTCATAGCAGAAGGAAACGCAGTGGACTATCCACTTCGATAGCGTCTGCTTGGTCACCGGTTTACCCAAGCATTGTGGCGCAAAGGCCACAAAAAGTTGCTCCGATTGACGGTGCACAGCCGTCCGATTGAGGTAATATCTCAAAGTCCTGTGGACATCCAGTGTGTGAAGGAGAGCCTCCCCTCTATTGGATGGGGAAGGAAAATAAACCGGAAGGTCAATCGACTGGTTGAGGGTCAACTCCGAGACCACTTTTGGAAGAAACTTAGGATTTGTTCTAAGGGAAACCCTTTCCCTGTGGAAAATCAAATATGGCTCTTTACACATCAGAACCTGAAGCTCAGAAACTCTTCAAGCTGAGGTAATAGTAACCAAAAAATAAACCTTCCAAGAAAGGTAACACAGCCCACAATCCGCTGCCGGTTCAAAGGGAGGGAAGGTGAGCTTCTCCAACACATAAAGGAGATCTCAGGGTGGGATAGGGTCCCGAATGGGAGGTCTCATATGCAAAATTCCTCTTAAAAAGGTGCGGGCGACATCCAATTGTGCGAACGCTTTATCTCCAATGAGAGCATGATAGGCAGAGACAGCCCACATATGCACCTTGATAGAGGAGTAGCTCAGCCCATTTTGATGCAAGGAGAGGAGATACTGCAACGCTGAGTTCACTGGACAAGTGATGGGGTCCAAATGCTGTGACGAGGCCCATAGACAAAAACGCTTCCACTTCATAGCATAGGCGGAGCGGGTGGAGGGCTTTCTTGCCGAAACTAGGACTGCCGCCACTCCCGGGGAAACCCCGTATCTGTGTTGGGCTACGACTGAAGGAGCCAAGCATGTAGGTGTAAGGACCGAAGGTCTGGATGGACCAGTGACCCCTGTTCCTGGGACAGCAACTGCGAGCATATGGGCTGCTGAACTGGAGGCTCTGTGGCTAGCCGCTGCAGGAGTGGGAACCAAATTTACCGAGGCCATCTGGGGGCTATGAGAATCATTCGGGCCCCTTCCGCCTGTAACTTTAGTAGGACTCTCTGAATGAAAGAGAAAGGCGGAAAAGCATAGAGAAACCTCCCTGCCCAGCAAAGGGATAACGCATCTGGCCAGAAAACTCCAGGCGCATGCTCTCGCAAGCAAAACATTGGCAGTTTGGTGTTGCGTGGTGACGCAAAGAGGTCCAGATCTGGATGACACCACTTGTCGAAGAGCACATCTGCCACAGACTGTTGCAGCTTCCACTCGTGTGCTCTGGATCGAGACCTGCTTAGGCTGTCAGCCAGATCATTGAGGATGCCTGGAACGTGCACTGCGGACAGCAGAATGTGCCACTCCAGTACCCAGTGCCAGACTCTCATCGACTCCCTGCAAAGGGGGTATGGCTCCCTTGCTTGTTGATGTAGAAGATGACCGCCATATTGTCTGAACCAGAAGAGAGCCTGGCTTCAGGTCCTCTTGAAAGGCCTGTAAGGCATAGAGAACCGCTCACATCTCCAGTACACTGATATGAAGGGACCGCTCCTCAGGCGACCAAACCCCTTGCGTTTGATGAGCACGCAGGTGCACCCCCCCCCCATCCCAGGTCTGATGCATCTGTTGTAAGAGTCTGACCTGGTGGCCCCGGACGAAAGCTGACCCCTTTTTCCAGGTTCCGGGGGTCCATACACCAATGTAAACTTCTCCTGACTGGCTCGGTGTTCCTGACCATGAAGTCTAGATCATCGTAGCTTTGGTCCCACTGTACCCTGAGCATCCACTGTGGGATCCGCATGTGGAGGTGGGCCAAGGGAGTGACCGGAATGGCCGCCGCCATGTGCCCCAGTAGCCTGAGGAAGTTCCATGCTGGAACTTGAGAAGTTCATGAGATCCCTTTGGCAAACTCTCGCAAGCGTTCGCCCCTGTCCTAGGGGAGGAAAGGCCATGCCCTGGATAGAATCCAGTACTGCTCCAATGAAAACAAGCTTTTGACTAGGCTCTGTGGACGATTTTTGTAGATTCAAGGTGATCCCCAGCTCTCAGAATAGAGTATAGGTGTCTCCGAGGGCGTGAATTAGGCCTGCCCTTGACGGGGCTGTAAGTAGCCAATCGTCTAGGTATAGGAAAATGTAGTGTCCCATGCACCTTATAGCCACAGCCACTACTGCCAAGCATTTTGTAAAGACTCGCGGAGCGGAAGAGAGGCTGAACGGAAGAACTCGAAACTGGAAGTGCTCCCCTTGGAAGTGGAACCTCAGAAACTTCCTGTGGGAAGGGAAGACCCCGATATGTATTATATGCATCTTGCATATCTAGGGAGTAGAGCCAGTCCCCTTGGTGCAGCAGAGGAAGTAGACCCGGGTGGTCACCATCCTGAACCTTTTGTACTCTACAAAAGAGATTTAGAGAGCTGAGGTCCACAATGGGACGAAGATCCTGTGTCTTTTTTGGGACCAGGAAGAAATGGGAGTAAAACCCCTTTCCCTGCTGAGGCCAGGGGGACTACCTCTATTGCCCTTTTCTGCAAGAGGGTCTGAATCTCTCCTTCTATTAGTGGGATGTGAGAGGGAGGATAACGGGAGTACTATGGCGGAGTATTATAGGGGAACTCCGTAAACTCCAGTGTGTGTCCGCTCCTGATGATATCTAGGACCCATTGGACCACAGTAATTGACTTCCACCCTTCGAGAAGCGGCCCCCGACTGTCTCCCCTGGGTCTTCCTGTGGAAGGGGGGGGGCGCGGAAGGGAGTCTTTGGGCTGAGCCGGGTGTAGGCAGAGAGGCCTGGGAGGACTTGGGCCCACGGGCAGGAGTGACTCCAGGCTACTGGTTACCGGATCTCCTACGGAAGCTGCCTCTCTGCCCCTGCTGGTTACCACAGGCATGACCTTGGCCACCTGAGGGCTTACGAAATGGCTGCTTGCATTGTCTTCCCTGGTTGCTGCGGTACATCTAGCAGACCAACCAGACAGACTTGCCCGATTCCTAGAGACGAGAAATCAAAGCTCCCGTCTCCTGCCCAAATAGCACGGTACCATGGAAGGGTAAGTCCTTGATACTGGCCTGCAGATCCTGGTGAAAGCCCGAGACTCTCAACCAGGTGTGGCGCCATAGGCACACCTCGGAAGAGGCTGCCGTATCTGCGGTGTCATACGAGGCTCTCAGGACATGGGAGCCTACGTCTGAGCCTGATTTCAAGACGTCCAGTAGCTCTGTCTTCTGATCAGAAACTGGAATGGCCTTCAAAAGCTCCTGTCCTCGTTCCCATAGCGCATTCTGGTACTGGACCATATGCGTCAAGAAACTGAGGGACCGTATGGAACAAGTGGAGGCAGAATAAACCTTCTAGCCCACCTGGTCCAAATAGCGAGACTCCGGGTCGTGAGGCTGTGAGCTGAGGTGCTTCGGCTGCCTGGATTTATCATGGGCAGCCGTGATCACCGAGGATTCCACATGAGGGTGTTCAGCTAGGAAAGATTCTGCCCTCGGGGCCTTGTACAGCCTATCGGACTTATTCGGAACAGCCGGGATGGAAGCTGGATGTTTCCAGGTAGTCTGGGTAAGGTCCTGGAAGGTATCCACCAAAGGAGGGATCATCAGTGGTTTCGGCTCCTTCTGCCTCAGGTACTTTGCCAGTCTCCGGCGTTCCGGATCCAGGTCCTCCGTCTCCCAGTCGTTGGAGGCCTGGATATGCCTCATGACGTCCATGAAGTTTGGATCGTCTGGAGGTGAGCGAGGCTGGTCCTTCTCTCCCGGGGACCGCTGTAAGCTGAGAGAGGAAGATGACACAGAAGAGGATGAGGGAGATCGACTACAAGATCTTGAATAGTCTGACCTCTCCTTGTGACCCGACTCCCGCTGTCGTCGGTGACTGGAGGACTGACGTCAGTCTGAAGACAGACTCCGGTCCCGAGACCGGCAACAGAGCAGAGACAGACGTCGGTCAGAGGACAGACGTCAGGAGCGTTCTCGTCTAGAAGACCGAGAAACACTCCGAAAACGTGACCTAGACCGACGACGGTCTCAAGAGTCCCTGGATCGACGTCGGTGGTCTCCAGACCAGGTGCGGGAACGAGCCCTAGAAGGAGGTGTAGGCGGTCGCTCCGAAGGCTTCCGTGGGGAAGGCTCACCTCCCAGCTGTGGTTTGCCCACCTGGTCCAGTACCAGTGTCTGGGCCGGCGACGGGGGTCCGCCTGGACCTGCCCCACCAAAGGGAAACAGCTCCTGCAGCTCATCCTTTGAAAAAAGTTTGGCCACCCGGCCTGGAAAGGGAGTATCCGGGATGTCGACCCGCAAAGGAGAGCCCTCCAGGAGGCCTGGGGGGAGGAGGACTTGGGCGATGAGGACGTTGGCTCTTCCACGGCCGATCCCTTATCCTTTGCCCCGTTGACCAGCGTCGGTGGTGGTACCGATGACAGGGTGCCGCCAGGGGGGCGCCGGAGAGTCCTTGAGCTCCGGAGGCACACCTTCAGCAGGCGGCGCCTGTGCCTTGAGAGGTGGGGCCGCAGCTTTCACCTCCAAGGGCTGGGTGGTAACCCTTAGCGGGGTTAACTTTGGCTTGGCCGGCTTCTCCTCCGAAAGGCTGGCCTTGGCCTGAGAAGACTTCGGATGCTCTCCTGATCCCGAAGGGCAGGCCTTCTTGGGAGAGGGCTGCGAGTGAGACTGGGACCGCGACCAACTATGGTCTTTACCGTGACGCTTCTTCTCTTTGCCTTTCCCCTCGGAGGAGTGCAGATCCATCTTCTGTTACAGAAGGAAAGCCTTCAGGGCCTTGAGATGACAGATGCGGGTCTGGCTAGTAAAAGCCTGGCAGGCGGAGCAGGCCGCGGCGTCGTGGTCCGACCCAAGGCAGAACACACAGCGTCGATGGCTGTCCTTGGCCAGGATCTGCCTCCCACACTCGCACTTACTTTGGTGGTGCTCAGGCAAGGCCGACGATGGTGAAGACATCCGCCGGGAAACTTCAAAAACCGTCAGAAACAGTCTGACGTCAGTTAAACGAGAAAAAGAACCATTGAAAAATGGTAAGAAAGTGGGTTCGTAGAAAATTCTTGTTGTTTACTGGCAAGCTAACTGTAGATCTCTTCACGTGCGGGACAAGAACTAAGGTAGAGTTGGGTCCGCCCCCTTTTGTACCAGGGCCGACATTGGGGCGTGGCCGGCGTCGGGGGTGGTTCCTGCTGTATACTGCTGGCTGAGAAGTTTTCCAGATGGCCCTAGTGCCTGCGGCACAGTCTTGAAGGTTATAGCCTGTTGCAAGAGCTCCCACCCGAAGTAAGATCTTAGGGTGAGTTCTGAGAACCCCCATGTCTTTGTGAAATACTGTGTAAGGAGAGTCTGTGACCAGGGCATGTATTTCAGACACTCTGCGAGTGGAGGTAATGGCTACGAGGAAGGCGGCCTTCCAGATCAGGAACTTCAGCTCACATGTTGCTAGAGGCTCGAAAGGTTTACGGGCGAGCATGTCTAGCACAAGGTTAATATCCTAAGCGGCTACCAGTCTCCTGACTGGTGGCCTAGTGTGGAGTATACCTTTAAAGAACCTCTTAACCAAGGGTAACTGAGCCAGCGCCAGGATGTACAGGCTTGTGATAAGCTCAGCTCACGCAGAGATGGACCTTCACGGCCGAGTATTGTAGCCCTGTATTTGACAGCTCTAGTAGATACTCCAGGACTTTGGTGGGTGGGCAAGAAAAGGGGTCCGGGGAGGACTTTGCACACCAGATGGAGAAACGCTTCCACTTCGCCGTGTAAGTTTTCCTAGTAGCTGGCTTGTGTGTTGCTACGAGAATGTCTGAGACTCTATGTGAGACATCAAATCTACCCACGTCTATCTCCTCAGGAGCCATGCGTGGAGATGAAAGGATCTCAGGTTGGGATGGACCACTGGGCCCTGAGTCAGAAGATTAATCTGAAGTGGAAGTTGTCTTGGTGGAATTTCCGATAATCTGTTGTTCAATGGAAACCAAATCTGACGAGGCCAGAATGGGGCAATGAGGATCATTCTGCCCCCCCGCCGTGCCTCCAGCTTGAGCAGCACCCTCTGAACTTAGGGAAGAGGAGGAAATGCGTACAGAACGTGTCTTGTCCACCGCAGTCTGAATGCATCCTGACAGAAAAAGTCAGGTTCTGGAGCAGAACACAGGTAGTTTTGCGTTGAGTGTGGTCCGAGTACCCCTCTCTTCGAAAAGTGACTGCACGAAGGTTACGTCGAGAGACCACTCGTGAGAATCCACCTCTGTTCTGCTGAGGTGATCTGCTAGATCGTTCTGGACTCCAGTCAGGTACACTGCCTGGATCAGAGCTTTGTGCACTAGGCACCATTCCCACACTCTCATCGCTTCCCTGCACAGGGGATAGGAGTGCACCCCGCCCTGCTTGTTGACGTAGTACATCACAGCTTTGTTGTCCGTCTGAAGGAGAATTATTTTGTGACAGAGGATGTCCTTCAAGGCTCGGACTGCGTACAGGACAGCTCTTATTTCCAGGATATTTATGTGGAGTTGAGACTCGTCTTGACTCCACAGACCTTGGGCGTGGAGATTTTGACAGTGAGCTCCACATCCGAGTAGATGCATCTGTGGTGATGGTGATCTATGTCTCCAGTGGGGCAAAGGGAAAGCCTTTCAGAAGGTTGTCCTCTTGAGTCCACCAGGTGAGTAATCATTTTAGAGGTTCTGTCACTTTGATGTGAAAGGACTGGGGATGTGTGGTTGGGGACCACAGAGTACTGAGCATCCACTGAGTGGTCCTTGTGTGAAGACGAGCCAAAGGCACCGTGAACACTGATGACGCCATGAGACCCATCATCCGCTGAATCACAAGAGCTTGGACGGAGTTGTTCTCTTTGATGAAGTGAGCCATCTGGAGGATATCATTCCTCCTGTCCTCTGGGAGGAAGGCCCTAGCACTGGAGGTATCCAGGAGAGCTGCTATGAAGAGAAGTTGCTAGGGGAAGCTGTAGCTGTGATTATTCCAGATTCAACAGAACTACCATAGATGAGAAGAACCTAGAAGCTGTGGTCACTGCTTCCTGTGTCCCTTGTCTGGAGGAGCTTGCTAGGAGCCAGTCATCTAGATATGGGAAGACTTGAATTCTGAGTTTCCTTAGGTGCGCTGCGAGAACTGCAAAGCACTTCATAAAAACTTGCAGTGCTGAGGACAGCCCAAAGGGCAGTACTCTGAATTGATAGTGCTGGCCCAGGGCTACAAATCAAAGATAGTTTTGGTGGCTTGGGTGCACGGGAATGTGTTAGTAGACATCCTGCATGTCCAGTAAGGCCAGCCAATTATTTCAATGAATCAGAGGTAGAAACACACAGAGTGATATCATCTTGAATTTTTCCTTGAAGAGAAACTTATTTAACTTCCTTGGGTCTAGAATATGGTGCATGCCGCCTGTTTTCTTTGGAACCAGGAAGTAGTGGGAGTAGATATCTGTGTTTCGCTGCTCCTGCAGAACTATGTCTACTGCCCTGTTGTTCAGAAGGCCTTGAATCTCCTAAGCAAGAAAGTCCAACTGAGTAGCTGGCAGCCTGGGCTGTCGTTTGGGTGGATGATCCAGAGGGGTATTTGAAAAATTTAGTGAATAAACCTCGCAAATTATCCTGAGAACCCATTTGTCTCAACTGACTGACTTCCACTAACTGTAAAACTGAGTCAGACCCCCCCACCACCACTGCCGAAGAAGAGTCGCCCTTGGACAGCTGAGGAGGGACATGGGCCGGAATTTCAGAGGGTGGCACTAGGCGCTTTTGGGCCCTGTGCCTTCTGCTGCATTTTCTTTTGTGGCGGAGGGGCTAGGTTTTTGCTGAAGCCCCCCCCCCGCCTTTGCCACAAAAGGACTGACAGTTCTGAAACTGCCGGCGGTTCCTGCACTGTTGAGGGGCAGCAGGGGCTGGTCTGGCCATTTTGATAGCAATCCTAGTTTTCTGTGTGGCCTCAAGTGCCCGCTCCACCTGTGGGCCAAACAGATAAGCACCATCAAATGGTAAATTCATGACTCTGCTGGGCATCATTTGTGAACCCTGAGGTTCATAACCACGAGTGGCGACGGGTGCATATCCCAGCTGCTGCTGCTCTAGAAGCAGTGTCAAAGGCATCCATAGCAGCCTTAAGTTGCTGATTATTGGACTCAATACCTCTAGCGATAGTTTGGAGGATCTCCAAGGTAACGTCCGAGACTGGGAGAGTCTCCCCAGTAGCTTTTAGTGAATGCCATACAGTATACTCATATTGTGAGAAATAGCCCTGGTAGCTAGCAATACGCATATCTAGGGTAGCGGTGTCGAAGACTCGCTTCCCCAGTGTGTCAATCTTACGAGATTCTTTATTTACTGGACAAGCTGAAGACTCCTGAGGGAGAACGGCTTTGTCATTTTCTGCCAAGACCACTATGGCATGAGCGAAAGCTTGAGAGGCCAGGATTGGTCGATCCTTAGGGGGAGTATACTTCCTGTCTATGGATTTAGCCACGGAAGAAATAAGGACCGGACTGTCCCACACCATTTGTGAGAGTCTCTCGAAAGAGGGCTGTACCGGAGGAGTCAATTCCACAGGGATCTCCAGAACATGCAGCTACTGAAGGTGCAACAACTTCCCCGGATCAACCTCTGAAGTCTGGAGCGAGAGGGTGGAATTCATATTCTTCAGTAGAGACTTAGAGGACAGGTCCTCAACCAGAAGCTCCGCTGAAGTAGGGGGCTTACTTCCCGCTCTGAGAGAGGAACTTCATCAAAGTCATTTCTAATCACAGATCAGGATCAGGCTCAATGTCGTCGCCTACTAGCCTAGGAGGGAAAGTAAATAAAGGAAAGGGAGGAAAGAGATCAGGAGGCGGTGCTTCTCAAATCAAAGTTGAGAATTCTGGCATCTGAGGTGGCATCGGCTGTGGTACTGCCAAGACTGGACATGAAGGCGGCACTGCAACTGGTGCCAAGCCAGTGCCCAGAGACCCCAACCCAACTCTTGGTGCACCCAAGGATGAAGATCTGAAAACATGAGAAAATGGTATTTGTGCTGGCTCCTGCACTGCAGCCATGTGAGGGGAAATGCACAAGAGCATGGCATTGACGGCACTGGAGAAGGTGCCGCTCGACTAGGAAGACCCAACTGTCCTGCTTGTGGGTTCAAAGTCCCTAGGCCCGAAGCCAACTCTACAGGCTTGGAAAGTGAGGGCAACCGCCGAACCCACTGCTCCGTAAGAGCGGCCCAATGATGAAACTGCTCACTGGAGGACCACTCCAGGGGGCGAGGAGGGACTACGGAGTTGAGGATGCCGGCCACTAGGAACAGAGGCCGCAGGTGACCCTGACAGAGTTGGAGTCAGCCTTCTGTCCCGTTACCAACAATCATCATGCAGCCATACCAGAGGGTGACCTAGAGTGGTGCCGATTTTTTGTTCTACAACCGGTGGGATGAAGAAAAGCTCGATGCTGAGCGGTGCCAGGTTCTTGACAAGGATTGAGAACAGGCTCGCTTCTATTTATGCTTTCGGGAGCACCGGACTGCGCGTAGTGAGACCCCCCCCCCGTCCGTAGAGGGCAGTGGACTGGACCCAGCCCTACTGGAAACACAGCTTTCATGTGAAGTCTCCCTACTGTCACTGGCCCCATTCATGGTCGACTGTCAAAGGCGGGCTGAAAACGACTTCTGTGTTCTTTTGATGAAAAATGAAAAACTTTTATTTTTCACTAAATAATACTACAAATCAAAACTGAATGATTAAAGCTGCTGTCATGTAGACGTGAAGATTTGACTCCCGGCAGGCGAACGCGGTCATCACTGAAGCACACTCGACGGTGGGGGGACTGAGGCGGTTGGAGGGTTGATACCGAGGCAGCCTACATGGCAAAAGCCGGTCTCGTAGCGCCGCTCCTGCGTGGCCCTGCCTCGGTGCCGGCCCTCCTGAAGATTTTTGGCTCCTGCTCGGTCCTAGCTCCCCCAGCACAGTCCCACTGGTGTGAATGAGTGGTGGAGACTTTATGCCCAGGAACATTACTTAAAGCCAGCATTTGATAAGGACATTAAGTACTCTAGAATCTGGTTCACCAGGCAGGTGAAGGGATCCAGATGGTGGGAAGCCGCCCATAATGCAAAGGGCTTCCACTTCATGGAATAAGTCATCCTGGTGGAAGGCTTGCAGGCTGCCACCAGGGCATCAGCTACTTTAGGGGAGACCCAGAACATGGCAATGGCTACAATTTTAGGAGACAGGCATGCAGGTGAAGAGAACAGAGTTTGGATGGAGAAGGTTCCCTCGTTCCTGAGAAAGCAAGCTTGGGCACAGGGGAAGAGGCACTACAGGATCCACTGCTAACTGCTGCAACAGTGGAAACCAAATCTGCTGAAACCAAAACGGAGCCACCAGAATCAGAGTGGCACCCTCCATATGGAGCTTGATCAGGAACCTCCCTTTCTGAGAGGGGGGACAATGTATCATACCAGAGATCTCCAGTCTCTGAATTGAGCTAGCAGAAAAACAGCAGTTTTGCATTGAGTGGGGATGCAAAAAGGTCCAACTCTGGACAGCCCCACCTGTTGAACAGATCTTCTACCACCGAGATGAGCAGTTCCCATTCGTGCATTCTGGACTGCGACTGACTAAACTGGTCCACAAGGATGTTTTGGGTGCCTGGAACATGGACAGCTGACAGCTTTAGGTGATGTTCCAGAGCCCAGTAGCAAACTCTCATTGCTTTCCTACACAGAGAATGAGTGGGTACCCCCTTGCTTGTTGATGTAGTGCACCACTCTGATATTGTCTATCTGCACTAGGAATCAGCACAGGGACAGGTGTGACTGAAAGGCCTGTAGGCTGTACAGTACAGCTTGCATCTCGAGAACACTGATGTGCGGCGAAGTCACAAGCCTGTGTGCCTCGAGCGGAGTCCACATCCCTTGAGTCTGGAAAGGGCCCAGATGAGCACCCCAGCCCATCCCTGAAGCATCCGAGGTGAGGATCTGATGGGGAGAGGGTATGAAGAAAGGAACCCTCGAGAGTAGATGACTGGGTTCCATCCAGCACTGGAGGACCTTTTTGACTGGCGAGGAGACCAGGACCATCTGTTCCAGGTCGTCCATCCAGTGGTTCCACTGTACCCTCAAAGTCCACTGGGGGATGCGCATGTACAGCCTCACCAAGGGGACAATGGACGATGATTGTGGCCATCAGACCCAGCAGCAGGGGTGTGAAAATTCTATTGTCCCCTATCCGAGGCAAGTAAATTTCCATAAAGGGCAAGTACAAAAAGAGAGCTAATGTCATTGTAATGAATAGGGGCAAGTGAAAATTCAGCTACAGTCATGGCATGGCAAGTCCTAAAAGTTTTGATTTTAACAACCCTGCCCAGCCGTCTGAGGTACATCCTGGTTGTAACATACCAGCTTTGATAGACTTGCTGGGCCTGCGCAATTAAAGCATTCTGCCTGATCCAGGGACAGGACGGCAAAGCCCTGGGCCATGTCCAGAATGGCTCCTATGTACTGGAGACGCTGGCCCAGAGTCAACACTAACTTGGACAGGTTGACTGTTGCCCCAACTGTCTGAACAACTGCAGGGTATGCACCAGGGTCAAGGGCAATTGCTCTTGGACTGAGCCTTGAGCAACCAGTCATCCAGGTAGGGAAAGACATAAATGCCTTCCCTCCTGAGGGCCACTGCCACCAGCACTAGGCAATTGGTGAAGACCTGAGGCGCTGAAGACAAACCAAAGGCTAATGCTCCCCTTGGAACAGGAACCTGAGGTACTCACTGCTGCGGAGGCAGAACTTGATGTGCGTGAAGGCGTCCTGCATATCCATGGAGCAGATCCATTCCTCGTCCCCGGTGCAAGGGCAACAGGCCCTGGAGGGTGACCATCCTGAACTTCTTGTACTGGATGTAGTAATTCAGGTTTCTTATGTCCATGAATAAAAACTAAATAAATAAATGATTGGGCTCAAGTCCCCTGTGGTCTTGGGGACAAGAAAGCAGTGGGAGAAGAACAGTACAGTTACGTAAGAACTTACCGTAACAGTAGATCTTCGAGAGAGGCTCTTGCAGTAGGTAATTACATATAGGACTGAAGTTGGCAGGCGGCAGGACCCCACGGAAAAATTTCTAGCTAGCAGTCCCCGCCGGACTGCCCCATCGTTAGGCAGACCGCGTCAGAAGACGCCGAGATAAAGGGCGTTGTCCCAGACGCCCGATTCAGTTCTTCCCCACAGGCCCGAAGAGAGAGAAGCAGATATTTCCTCAATGGAAAAGGAGCTGAAAAGCCTAGGGGATGGAGGGCGGAAGGTACATACTGCAAGAGCTCTCTCGAAGATCTACTGTTATGGTAAGTTCTGATGTAACTGTACTATCTTACTTCGAGAGGGCTCTTGCAGTAGGAAATTACATATAGGACAGAATCCCAAGCTGTCTGGAACAAAAGAAAGGCACCGGGAGGAGGTACTACTCCAAGAAGCAGCAAAGGAAAATCTTGCAAGCCTCAAGAAAGGAGGCCTTGCAAGACCGCTAAGCCGAAGCCTGCTCTACGGTGAGAGGCAATGTCCAAACTGTAATGTTTAGTAAAGGTATGGACGGAAGTCCAAGTGGCGGCAGCACAGATGTCTGCTGCAGACACGTTCTTGAAACAAGCTGCAGAGGCTGCTACTCCACGAGTGGAGTGACCTCTGACTTGACCTGGTAGGGTCTTGTTGTACTTGTCATAACAGAAAGTGATGCAATGGGCCAACCATTTTGATAGGCATTGCTTAGAAACAGCATTGCCCTTTCTTTTGTGAGCAAAAGAGACAAACAACTGATCAGTCTTTCTGAGATCCTTCGTCCTATCGGTGTAGTATCTCAGAATCCTGTGAACATCCATGGTGTGGAACAAGTATTCTCCTTGGTTGGAGTACTGTGTGAAAAAGGCAGGTAATTCAATAGACTGATTTAAGGTAGATTCCGCTACCACCTTCGGGAAGAACTTAGGATTCGTGCGAAGAGCTACTCGTTCTTTGTGAAAAATCAGATAAGGGATTTTGCACGAGGGCCTGAAGCTCCGAAATTCTGCGAACGGAAGTAATGGCCGCCAAGAGCAGCGTCTTCCATGATAAAAACTTCAAGTCTGCGGAAGCTGCAGGCTCAAAGGGAGGAAGAGTAAGTTTCTCGAGGACAAAGTTTAAGTCCCAAGGGGGAGCTGGAGTCTGGACAGGGGGCCTGAGATGAAGGACCCCTCTGAGAAAAGTTTTGGATACCTCCAGTTGGGCAAATGCCTTATCATTGAAAGGGACATGGTAGGCTGAAATAGCTGCCATATAGACTTTCAAAGAGGAGTGACTGAGACCCAGGTCGAAAAGATGATGCATGTAATCAAGTAGAATGGTCACAGGACAGGAAAAGGGCTCTACGTTCCTGGACGCAGCCCAGATGGAAAATCTTTTCCATTTCATGGCGTAGGTGGACCTAGTGGAGGGTTTTCTAGCCTCCACCAGAATCTCGGCCACCTTAGGAGAAACGCCAAAGTGAGACTAAGCTAGGTCTGCAGGAGCCATGCATGAAGTTGAAGGGACTTGAGTCCCGGATGGACCAGGGTCCCCTGATCCTGGGTCAGCAATCCTCGAGATGAAGGAAGACAAAGAGGAGGAATCTCTGAGTATTGTTGTGGAAGACAGAACCAGATTTGCCTGGGCCAGAAAGGAGCGATCAGAATCATTCTCACTCCTTCCACAGCAAGTTTCTGCAGTACACGAGGGACCAGAAAATTGGGGAAAAAGCATAGACGAATCTGTCCTTCCAGCTTAGAGATACAGCGTCGCTCTAGAAAGCACCTCGCTCTGGAGCGAGCGAGCAAAAGGTTGGAAGCTTTGCGTTTTGGGAGGAGGTGAACAGGTCTATCTGAGGAGTCCCCCAAATCTGGAAGATGCTTTTTAGAACTTTTTCGTCCAGTTCCCACTCTTGTGGTAGAGCCAAAGAGCGACTTAGCCTGTCTGCCAGGACATTGTCGACTCCCGGAACATGGATCGCCGTGAGGTGAAGGTTGTGAAGCGTTGCCCATTCCCAAACCCTCATCGCTTCCCTGCACAGTGGGTAGGACCGAGTCCCTCCCTGCTTGTTGATGTACCACACCACGCACACGTTGTCCGTTTGGACAGCTAGGTGACCGGGAAGGATGTACTGGTGAAGGGCCTGGAGAGCATACAGCACTGCTCAAAGCTCGAGCACGCTGATGTGGAGAACTAACTCCAATTTTGACCATAGGCCCTGGGTTCGGTGATGACCCAGATGGGCTCCTCAACCTTCGCCTGAAGCGTCCGTGGTCAGAGTCTGATCGGGGGGAGGATGAAAAAAGGGGACCCCCCCGGAATAGGTTCTCTCGAACCATCCACCATTGCAAGTCTCTTACCATCGGTGAGGAGATCAGAACCAGATGATCTAGGTTGTCTACCAGTTGATCCCACTGAGAGCGGAGAGTCCAGTGAGAGATTCTCATGTGGAGGCGCGCACGCGGGACCGTCGGGATGGCCGCCGCCATAAGCCCCAGGAGACGGAGCACCGACCTCGCCGGAACCCTCCTGTATTCCAATAGAAGAGAAATCTGGGACTGAAGGGAGGGCCCCCCTGTCCGGAGGCAGGAAGGCCCTGCACATTGTTGTATCGAGGATTGCCCCGATGAACTGGAGTCTCTGAGAAGGATCCAGGTGAGACTTGGAATGGTTGATGGTGATACCCAGGCCAGTGAAAACCTGCTGGGTGAGGGAGAGGAAATGCAGGAGTTCCTCCTGACGGGGTCGCCAGGAGCCAGTCGCCCAGGTAGGGAAAAACCTGAACTCCCAAAGTACGCAGGTGGGCCGCTACCACCGCCAGGCATTTGGTAATGACTCGGGGAGCCGAGCT
The DNA here is from genome assembly GCA_016271365.2 of Neoceratodus forsteri. NCBI lineage: Eukaryota > Metazoa > Chordata > Ceratodontiformes > Ceratodontidae > Neoceratodus > Neoceratodus forsteri. The sequence continues at coordinate 352,590,471 of CM057454.1, read as the reverse complement.
AAGACCAAAAGGGAGTGCCCGGAATTGGTAGTGTTCCCCCTGGAATGTGAACCTGAGGTACTTTCGGTGTGAAGGCCAAATGGAGATGTGCAGGTACGCATCCTGCATATCCAGTGCACAAAGCCATTGGCCCGGCCGAAGCAGGGGCAAGAGTGTTTGAAGGGATAGCATTCTGAACCTCTTGTATTTCACATATAAGTTCAGGGAGCTGAGATCGAGAATGGGTCTGAGATATCCCATCTTCTTTGGTACAAGGAAGAAATGGGAATAGTAACCCGTAGCGTGGAGGTGAGGGGGGATGGGCTCTATAGCCAGCTTCGCAAGGAGAGCAGAGATTTCTTCCCTGACCAAAGGAAGATGGTCCCTTGAGTAAGAGGAGTTCAGAGGGGGGTGACGTGGAGGTTTATGCAGAAACTCTATGGAGTGCCCCTCTGCTATGATCTGAAGCACCCATGAATCCGATGTTATCCTCTCCCAACCCGGAAGGTGGAGGAGAATCTCCCTCCTACCGGTTCCTTTGGGGCGTCCGGAGGCGGTGGGAGAGGGAAGGATTCAGGTGGTGTGAGGCAGTGCCACAGCTGGGGCACCCGTTGCTTTTTTGGGCAGCGGGGGCCTGGCAGCTGTGGGGGCCCGACGTTTAGTGGCCCGCCTTCCCTGAGGTTTCACTTGAGGCCGGCTGCGTCTGTGAAAGGGACGGCGCCGTGGAGGATGGGGACGGTACATTGAATCAACAGATTTAAGGGCCGTCCCCTTCTCCTGCAAGTCAGTGATGATGTCCTTGACATCACCACCAAAAAGCACAGAACCCCTGAAAGGTGCTTCTTGAATTGCTGACTGCACCTCCGGGACCAGACCTGACACATGGAGCCATGCAGGACGCCGAAGACTTACGGCGAACACAGAGCTCCGTCCTGCGGTGTCCACTGCATCGTAGGTCGACCTCAGAATATGACGACTGGCCGAACGAGCAGAACGGACCAGGTCGGCTAACTCCTGCTTGACTTGGGAGTCAGGCAAGGAGTCAATCTTGGATTCTGCCTGGGTAAGGACAGCCTTCTGGTAATCCCCCATATGTGCTACATAATTTAGGGCCCTAATCCCCAGTGTGGAAGAAGCATAGATCTTCCTTCCATACTGATCCAGAAGGCAAGATTCCTTATCCAGAGGAGACAAGCGCAAATGTTTCGGGTGTGCTGACCGGCCGTGAGCGGCGCTAATCACAACCGAGTCTGCACGGGGGTGAGAGTCTAAAAAGTCTACACCCTCCGGAGCCTGGTATAGCCTGTTGGACTTCCGAGGAAGTGGGGCTAAAGCCGACGGTTGTTTCCAAATAGTGGAAACAAGGTGGGCGTGAGGCTCGATCCAGAGTGGCACTAGAGTAGGAGCCGTAAGGGGCAAGTCTAGATGTTCGGAGAGTTTAACCCATTGAGGATCTGGTTCTAAGGAACGCCACTGATGGACTTCCTGGATTTTCCTGAGCAACTCCGTGAAGGAAGGATCCTCCGGAGGAGTCCTCGGCCGGGGCTTGGACAGAGAGCGTGGCTCGTGGTCTTTCTCGGAACACCCATCGGAGGCATCTGAGGAGTCCGAGAGAGAAGAAGAAGAATTCGAAGCAGAGTAAGACTCCCTGACTCATCTAGGGGGAGGAATGGGTTCCTTGGGGGGATCTCTGGACACGTGTCCTGACCCTCTCTGGATCCCGAGGGCAGAGCCCGGGAATCCGGAGGCAGAGAGGGAGTGTGCCGTCTGGGGCGTACCGGAGCCGGGGGTGGTACCATCACCGTAAGACGGCTCTCAACTTCCTTGGTGAGCTGAGCCTTGGCCTCAGCCCACCAGGAGGCCAGAGTCTCCTGGAGATCCACCAGCGGCCCAGGAGGCAGTGGAGGAGGAGGTGGGGGATAGTTGTACGGATGGAAACCTTAAGGAGAGTATCCATAACCCAGGTGCGGGAATACCGAAGCAGGGTACTGCGGCGTTGGGTACTGTGGCGTAGGTGGAGTCGGCGCCGGGTACTGCGGCGCAGGATACTGTGGACTTGGGAAACCTGGCGTCGGATAGGACAGCGGATACCCAGGCACCGGAGGAGCTGCTGGAGCAGATGGCCCAGTTGGGAACTCCACGGGCGGATCAACCGTGATAGGCCCGTGGGGTGGAGGGCCCGATGGAAGAGGAATATCCCCTGCTGGCGTTGGAGGGGCCGGTGTCGGAACCGGCGTCGGCGGGGCCGGTGTCAGAGCTGGCGTCGGGGGAGCCAGCGCCGGAGCCGGCGTCAGGGAGCCAACGCCAGATCCGCTCTGTAGGAAGAGGATCGGACGGTGGCCCAGGATCCCGAGCCTCGCCTGGGGATGGAGGAGAAAATCTCGGGCCAGGCAGGGGGACTCGGCTCCCGGACGGCAGCGAGGGCTGCGGGGAACCTGGTACGATAGACGGAGCAGGGTCTGCCGTAGGCTCTGAGGCCCGGCGCACGTCGGAGGAGCTGACGTGCGACTTAGGGGCCGAGTCCCGGCGGACGCCAGAGGAGCCAGCGTCCGACTTAGAGGGTCCCTTGTCGGAGACGGGCCGAGGATGAGAAGAGGCCCGGTCCGAAGGGGACACTGTCATGCGCCGCCCTGAAGGGTCGGGCGTCTTAGCGGCCTTCTCCCGGCAGACATCGGAGGAGCCAATGTTCGGCTTATGGGAGGCGCCCGCACCAGTAGGCCGCAGGCCTGCGGCGGTACTGGGGGCTGGAGCCTCCTTTTGCCCGGAGGCACCCGGCGGGCTCGAACGTGAACCCGACGGACGGGCCGACACCTCCTCCAAAGCCTTGGAGGCTGCCGTCGGGCGATCCCCCGGAGGGGATGTTACCTTGGCCGCAGCTCCAGCCGGAGTCGTGGAGGAGGAGGCCTTCTCCCGGTGCCTTTCCTTGTCCCGCTTCTTGTGCCCTTCAGGGGAGGTCGACGCCTGCCAAAGCTTCTTCAACTCCTTCTCCATCGCAGACATCTTCTTCTTGAGGAGATGGGCTTCGAGAGACTGCTGGCGTCGTCTGCGGGTGGCCGCGTTGAAATGAAGGCAGTGCGGACACTTGTCGACCGCATGGTCGGGGCCTAAACAGAAAAGGCAGAGAAAGTGACCGCTTGTGAGGCAGTTGGGCTACCGCATTTGTGTCGCAGACTTATTTTTTTGAAGGGACGATATACCGACGCTCACCTGACGAAGGAAATACAAAATACTGATACTTTTCGGAAAAACCGACGCAGCAACAGGACTGAGCGATATGAACTTCACCGCGAGGCGCTGCACGAGCTGACGGCGGGAAAGAACTGGAAGGCAGTCATCTGGGACCACCCCTTTATACCATGGTCTGACGCCGGTCACCTGACGTGGGGGCGGTCCCCGCTAGGGACTGCTAGCTAGAAATTTTTCCGTGGGGTCCTGCCGCCTGCCGACGTCAGTCCTATATGTAATTACCTACTGCAAGAGCCCTCTCGAAGTAAGATCTTGTGTTTTGTTGATCCTCGGGGATGAGTTCTATGACTCTTTTTTGCAGTAGTGACTAGATCTCCTCCCTCAGCACAGGCACGTGTGCTACAGGGTAGGTGGAAGGCCTCAGAGGAATTTCTGGAGGCATCTCCACAAATTCTGAAGCATGTCCCTGCTGTATGAGCTGCAGCAGCTAGGCAACGGTTGTGATCTCCTGCCACCCATCTAGATGGAGGGAGAAATGACCCCCCCACCACATCCTGCAGAACCAGATTGGGTGGGTCGAGCAAGGAATCAGGCTGAGGTAGGTCATGCGGCCAGGCCCGCTCAGACACCTCTTGAGGACTTGCTGGTGGTGGAGGAGGTGGGCAGAGCTGTGGCAGACTTGCGCTTGCTGGGCTGCTTGGTGTCAGATCGAGGTGTATGGGTGGCATGCCGAAAGAGCACCATCTGGCCACTCTTCTGGTGTGGTAGAGGAATTGAACAGACTGCAGGGTTCCACCTGAGGCCTGCAGATCATTTTGAATATCCTGCATATCTCCGCTGAAGAGTTTGTAACCCTCTGAAGGGGACATTCAGGACGGACTGCCGGACATCACAAGTGAAGCCTGACACTCTGAGCCTGACTCCTAAAGCAAATATCCACTGTAGATGCCCTGATCAAGGCATCTAAAGCACCACAGGCAGCCCTCAAAAGAAGTCTGCCCTCGTCAGCGCCAGACTAAAGTGTCCTAAGCAGCTTCTGCATCTGGGGACTCTGAGGGAGGGACTGAGTGGCAGACCAGGCTGACTCCCAGAGGTCATTCTGGTACTTTAGCATGTGGTCCACATAATTAAGGACCCTTATGGCCAGGCTGGAAGAGGAAGAACCCCTCCTCCCTATGAGGTACAGCTTTCTGGACTCCTTGTCCAGAGGAAGAGAGCGGAGGTGTTGGGGTCTCTTGGACCGATCATGGGCCACACTTGATTACCATCTAGTCCACCTGAGGGGATCTTGTGAAAAAGGGCTTCCTTGAGGGGGCCTGGTATACCTTGTCTGCCTTCCAGGGCATAAGGGGGATGGGATCACATTAGGCCTGTACCAAGTGGCCATGGTGGCATTCTCATAGGCCTCAATCATAGGAGGAATAAGCAGAGGGTGATAATCTGGCAAGCCTAAGTAGTGAGTCAGGTTCTGCCTAGTAATATCCTGCTCCATGGCATCGAATCCTATGGCAGCCTGCTACTGCCACACTATGGCAATGAAGGAGAGGTCATCCAGGGGAGACCTCAGGATGTACTTGTAGGAGTCTTTCCGCACCAAGGAGACTGTGGAGGTGCTAGAGGGAGTCTGGGCTCCAGCATACTCAACTGGGAGGAGGAAATCAGGACGATAATCATCATCGTCCCCTGGGTCAGAGGGGGGCATCAAGGATATCGAAGAGCGTGAGGGGGCAGACCTCTACAATGCCTGGTGTGATGACGCTGATGGCTGGGCAGGCCCAGCCAGCAATGGACCCCTGAGGTGGAACGACCTTCTGCATGAGGTTGAAGACAGACAAGAAAAGAGCCAGGAAGTCAAGAGTGACTGTAGACTGTGAAACACCCTGCGGCAGTGGGGGATGAGGCCCTGGTGTTGGGGGAAGAGGGCTGGAAAATCGATGTGATGGAGGCAGGCTAGGATACCGGTTGAGGTGAGGTCCTTGCATCCCCAATGTCGTCGGGATGGCTAGAGGCATCGACAAGAGAGGTCTTACTCATGTCTATGCATGACCATTGCTGGCCACTAGAAGGCTGGCACTGCTCCCTGTGGCCCCTGAGGAGGAGGGGTGATGTTCAGCAGGGGCAGGCAGTTGACTGAAGCGGGGGTGCTCCATGGAGTCCGAGATGCAATGGTCTACGGGGGCGGGAGGGGGAGACTGAGCAGGGTGTGGGGCCACCCACAGCTATATAGGTGGATGTTGATGTGGGCAGCCCCAGATGGGTTGCTTGCAAAAATGTGTCTGTGTGGTACTGGTGCCAGGTGACTATAGTTCCTAAGGTGTGACCTGCTGCAACAGATTCTCTCATGGAAGATCTGTTCCATCTTCTTTAAGGATATCGCTTTCATCAGGCCACAGCTATGGAACAAGTACCAAGCAGTATTGACCATAAACAGTATGGGCGGCAGAAGCGGACAGATCTAAGACAGTAGGCCTTGGAGCACAGCCAGGCCAAAGCCAGCCCACTTTCTTTAAGCTATGTCCAGACTGTAATGTTACGTAAAAGTGTGGACAGTACATCAGGTAGCAGCTGTGCAGATCTCAGCAGCAGACACATTTTTAAAACATGCAACAAATGTGGCGATGCCTCTAGTGAAATGACCATGAACAACCCCAGCAAGTTCCTTACCATACTTCCTGTAGTTTGCCAACCATTTGGACAGGCACTGTTTGGAAACTGGAGCGCTCTCTTTCCCAGGGGAGAACCAAACAAAAAGCTGCGAGGACTTCCTGCAGTCCTTGGTATATAGTACTGGAGTAGTCTATGTACATCTTAAGTATGGAGCAGTGCTTTCCCTGGATTGGCACGCTCAGGAAAATAAACTGGCAGGTGCATGGTTGAATTTAAAACAAACTCAGACAACACCTCTGGTAAAAACTTAGGATTAGTATGCAAAAACACCCTGTCTTTGTGGAAAATCAAATAAAGAGGCTCACACATTAGCCTGTAGCTCTGAAATCCTTCAAGCAAAGGTAACTGCAACTAAAAACAATGCTTTCCAAGAAAGTATAATGGCTGGCGCAAAAGCAGCCAAACTAAGCTTTTCCAACACAAAATTCAGGTCCCAAGATGGGACTGGATTGTGAATAGGAGGCTTCAAGTGTAGAACATCTCTCAAGAACATACAGGCCACCTCTAGCTGGGCAACCGTACAACTCTCAATAGGAAAGTGAAAAGCTGAAATGGCAGCCAAGTGGACTCTGACTGAGGAATACTGCAGGCCTGCATCCGATTAAGGACAGCAGATACTCTAGAATCCAGTTAACTGGACAGGTAAAATGGATCCAAGTGATGTGAAGCATCCCATAGAGCAAACCACTTCCATTTCGTGGAATAAGCAGATCTAGTGGAAGTTTTTTTGGCAGCCAGCAGAACATCAGCCACCTTCTGGAAAACCCCAAACCTTGCAATGGCTATGTTTTCAGGAGCCATGCATGAAGATATCGGAGGTCTGGATGGACAAGGGTTCCCTGTTCCAGTAACAGTAGGCTCTGGGCAGGGGCACTGGTGGTTCCTAGTGCCAGCTGTTGCAGTAAGGCAAATCAGATCTTACCAGGCCATCGGGGAGCAATGGGGATCACAGTTGCTCCCTCCATTTGGAGCTTGAGTAGCACACTCTGAATTGGAGGAAACAGAGGAAAGGTGTACAGAAACATCCTCTTCCAACAGAGGGACAAAGCGTCTCACCAGAAAACTCCAGGCCCTGGAGCAAGCAAGCAGAAAAGCGTCAATTTTGCACTGTGTGGAGATGGAAAAAAGGTCCAGCTCTGGACTACACCATCTGTCAAACAGGCCTTTTACTATGGAGGTCAGCAGTTCCAACCCATGCATCCTGGACTGTGACCCACTTAGCCTGTCTGCCAAAATGTTTTGGGCACCTGGAACATGTACTGCTGACAGTTCTAGACCGTGTTCCAGAGCTCAATACCAGATTCTCATTGCTTCCTTGCACAGGGGGTGAAAGAGTGGTTTCCCCATTGCTTGTTGATGTAATACATCACACTGACATCATCCATCTGTACTAACAGGGCCAAGGAAGAGATGAGCCTGGAAGGCTTATAGCCCATACAGGACAGCCTGCATTTCTAGAACATTTATCTGCAGGGTGCTCTCCACTATGGTCTGTGTACCCATCATCTGATGGGGCCCTAAGTGTGCACCCTAGTCCATCCATGAGGCATCTGTTAAAATCTGGTGAGGAGAGGGGATCAGGAAGAGAATCCCCTTTAACAGGTTACTGGGTTCCATCCACCACTTCAGCACTTTGCTTAGAGGAGAGGTTACTAGAACCCTTTGTTCTAAATCATCTGTGAGCTGGTCCCACTGGACTCTTAGGGTCCACTGAGGGATCCTCATGTGCGGTCTGGTGAAAGGCACTGTGACAAAGGCTGCTGTCATAAGGCCCAGGAGCCAAAGGAATGTCCTGGCTGAGACATACCGGCTGTTGCGTACCAGGTGGTCCTGGGCAATCAGACATTCAGCCCAGTCCAGAGGCAGGAAGGCTGAGCCTTGAGCTGTGTCCAAGACTGCTCCTATATACTGCAGGTGCTGACAAGGTGTTAAGACAGACTTGGGTACACTGACAGTAACCCCCAGAGCATTGATCATCTACCTTCTTCGAGCTAGGGTATGCAGGAGCTGCTCCTTGAGGTGGGCTTTCAATAGCCAGTCATCCAGGTAAGGAAAGACAGAGGCCTTCCCTGCGAAGGTCTACTGCAACCACTGCTAAGCATTTGGTAAAGAGGGGCTAGCTCGCCGACGCACTAACCAGTGTGCCTGCTTGTGGCGATGTCGAACCATGTTTGGGAGCGAGCATGAGCATCCGGGGGTCAACCGTGGGAGGTAGGATGAGCGTCCGATGGACTGCTCTCCTCCTCCTTCGGGGGAAAGGTTGTGATTTCCCTGGCTATCAGTGAGACAATGGTGGATGTCTTTGGGTCGGGAGCAGAAGTGCACCTGTCTCACGCTGGATGTCACTGCATGTCCGCGCCTCTGGAGAGGAGCACCAGAACAAAAGGAAACACTCCGCTGGCTGGGAGGAAGACATTGCTCCTCAGTCCCCATGTCCATTGCCGGATCCTGCTCTCAACCTCCATCCTTCACCTGCCAGGGCACTGGATTGAATGTAATGTCATGGAGCTGAAGGCAGCCCCACCCAAGGGTGGGTTCCCTTCTGGTGAGTCACGGGTAGGTCAGAGGACTGGGACCACAGGCTGGGAGGATCTCAGGTAGGATGGGATACAGGCTAGGAGTTGACTGATGGGGCTCCCAGCTGATGGTGACAGGAGGGAAAAATATTTTGGGGGACAGCATTTGGTAAAGACCCGTGGTGCAGAGGACAAGCCAAAGGGCGATTCTCTGAATTGGTAGTGTTTCCCTCTGAAACAGGAACCTCAAATACTTTCTGTGAGGTTTGTGAATTTTGATATGACAGTAGGCATCCTTCACGTCAAAGGAACAGATCCAATCCCCTACTTGCAGCAGCAGCAGGAATAGGCCTTGCAGGGTGACCATTCTGAACTTTTTGTACTCATGAAAAAAGTTCAGGCCCCTGAGAACCAGAATAGATCACAGGCCTCCTGTCCATTTTGGGACTAGGAAGTAACAAGAGTAGAACCCTGTGTGTTTCTTTGTTCGAAGGGCACAGGCTCTATGGCCTTCTCCTGAAGCAAAGTCTGAACTTCCTCCAAAAGCAGAGTAATGTGGTATGGAGGATAGTGAGTTGGCACTGGTGGCTGATCTGGAGGTGTGACTAGAAGTTCCAGAACATGACCTTGTGCTATGATTTCCAGGTATGTGATGTCACCTCCTTCCACTGAGTTAGGTGACAGGAGAGACATCTCCCTACAACCACCCCTCGAGGTAACGGTGGTTGGGATGTGTGTACAAGGAGTCAGGGAGAGCTGGTTGTGGTGGTTCCTGCTGTGCCACTACCACCTCTAGGGGCTTTCAAGTGTGCACCTGGAGTGGTTTCTGGGGTGGAAAAGGCTCTTGCTCTCTTATCCTTACCTTGTTCTCTGGTGGCTGGATGGTCTAGCACCAGCTGGGTGAAAAAGTATCCTCTGCCTACTCCTTAGTTGGGTATGGTAAAGGGAGTGTACCGACTTCAGGGTCCGGCCTGAAGAACAGAGAAGATATTCTGGACTTCAGAGTCAAATAATTTACATCCTCTAAAAGGGGCACTGAGAATGGACTGTTGCATGTCATTCGCAAATCCTACCACCCTAAGCCAGGTGTATTTCTATAGACATATTCCTGAGGCAACAGCCCTGGCTAAGGCATTGGAAACATCACAGGCCATACACAAAGTAGGTGCTTTCCTACATCAGCCACAGCTGTGAAAGCATTTAGGAGCTCCTGTCTGGGGGTACCCTCAGGCAATGCTTGTGCAGCTGCCTTGGCCTTTCTCCTGAGAGTATTCTGGTACTTGATCATGTGGTCCTTATAGTTAGCAATTCTAAGGTCCAGTGAAGCTAAAGCAAAAGTCCTCTTATCTAGCACATTCAACCTCCTGGATTCTTTATCTAGAGGGAGGAAGCTCAGGTGTTTTGGTGCCCTTGACCTACTGTGGGTAGCATTGATGACCACGGAGTCTGCCTCAGGCTGGCTAGCAACTAAGGTCCCCCCTCCCCCCCCGAGGGAGCCATGTACATTCTGTCTACCTTTCTTGGTATGGCTGGAATTGCATTTGGCTTATGCCACGCAGCAAAAGTAGCACCCACTATGGCAGGGAGAAGGGGTGGTACTACAACAGGGGGAGCATCAGAGAAATCTATTACATTTTTCTTGGTGGCATCCTGCTCCTCTAAAACAAAACCCATGGCAGCTTGTAACTGCTGCATCATGGTGAGGAAAACTGGGTTCTCGGGGGCACCGAGCCCTAACTACACGTGGACACATTAGAACTAGTGCCTCTCTCATTGAAACTTTCAACATAGTCCTCAAGGTCCTCCTCTTCAACCTGCATTATTAAATTAGGATTGTACACAAAATCATTATTGGCCTGGTCGACAGGTACTAGGGAATATGGTGGTGAGGTTGGCGGTGCTATGGGGCATGGCTATAGTGTGCATCGTTGCGGGGGTTGATAGTAAGCCCTGTCGATGGGTCTCCTGGCACAGGAAGAGGAAGCAGTAGGCGTTTAAAGAGCAGCTTCTACGCTCTTGACTAGCCCCCCCACTGACACATATCCCGCAACTGACCTGGCCAGGAGTTGTTTTAATGACTCTTTGGGTTACCATTTAAAATTATTTCACCCGTAATCTCATTCTTCTGACCGACTGCAAAACGGAGCCCGTTGTCTCGATCTCTATGAAAGCACGACGCAGCTTTATTTTTGATGTCAGTAAACGGCTGTGGTAGGTAAGAGCTCATGATTTCTGAATGGGGTGATTTTTTTAAAGCTTTTATGTTTCTTTAATGTTGGGATTTTAAGAAATCAAAGTGACTGTCCGATTAAGAGGGTCCCTCTCACTCGAGCGGTCACTTTGCTTTCTTAAAATACCAACATTAAAGATACATAAAGCCTTTGGGAAAATCACCCCCATTCAAGTCAATGGGGCGTGCACATGCAGCCTTCATTTACTGACATCACAAACCGGGGCTGCGTGTGGGGGGGAGCGTGGGCGTAGGATTCCGCTTTCAGCAGAATAAAGTTACGAGTGAAATAAAATTTTTTAAATGGTAGCCCACAAAGGAATCACTGATGGAAAACGACTCCTGGACAGGTCAATTGCAGGATATGTGTCAGCGGGTGGCTAGTCGAGAGCTGTTCTTTAACCATGTCCATAAAGGACAACAGCACTGCCTGGACATTGGTGTCGGATGTACCACCCATTCTAGGTCTGGTAGTGCCAATGCCATGCACTAACCTAAGAGTTATACTGATGTTCCGGGGGGCATCAACGGTACAGTGGAGGTCATACCTGCTGCGCAGCGGGGCAACTAGGAGTGCACTGGGGAGGTTTTCTCCTTCTACCGGTGCTTGTGCTTATGGCTCTGGATGACTTCTCCTGGGACTCTGAAGACCTGAACCTGGAGAAGTGGGCTAGTGATGTGGCGGTGTTCTTTTGCTGAAGCTCCTTCTCCATGTAGGCTACCTGTCATTTTAATAGGTGCTCCTCCAGGGTCCCCTTTTGGTTTCACCAGATGGCAGTGTTGAAACCCCTGCAGATAGAGCAGACTTGCACATTGTGATCTCAGCCGAGGCAACAGATGCACGTATCATGAGAATTGCCAGTTTAAATATTCTCGCCACATTCACAATACTGGAACAGCTTTGACAGTTCCTTTGACAGCATGCAGGTTGTTAAAAATCACTTGTTAAAGTGATTGCTTTTCTATACAGAAAAAAATAAAGCGGCGTCAATCATAGTTGCTTTTCCATCAGTGATCCAATGAGTATGGTTGATGGCTGGAGAAGAACTGACGAGGGAAGGGTTAGCCCATGTTTATGTAGCAGCTGAAATCTGACATTGTCATGGGCAGCCCCAGGCGGACTGACTGCAAACGTTTCCATGCGGTCCTAGCGCCTGGTGGCTGTAAGTTCCATAGGTGTGGCCTGATGAAAGAAATATCCTTGAAGATAACCTTTTTCACTTGGCTGTGTACGTCTTCCTGGTGGAAGGCATACAGGCAGCTAAAAGTTTTTCAGGGACCCTTTGAGATAGCTTGTATCTGTTCACATCAATCTCTTCAGGAGCCAGGCCGGGAAATGAAGGGAGGGCAGATTAAAATGGACCAACTGACCCTGGGTCAATAAGCCAATCCTGAGTGGCAGAATCCTTGGTTCACTGACTAAGTTGATTCAACAAAGGAATAATATCTGCCAAGGCCAGCAGGGGGCCACTAGGATCATCCTGCTACTGCATGCCTCCAGTTTGAACCACACCCCTCAGGATGACAGTGATCGGCAGGAATGCATACAGAAATGTTACTCACCTGTAACCATAGTTCTAGGAGTGGTACATGCTTCACATCCACACTCTGGCAGTTCCACTGGAACGCGATGACTGGCTGGATGTCTAAGCTAAGCCCTTCCCACCACCTGGACAAATATATCCCCCAACTCCACCCTGTGACATCAGATCTCGAACGATGGAAGCAAGATCAGGTGCCACTTGTCAAGGTTGTCTGGTTGGGTTTTGTGGATGTGAACCATATACCACTCCCGGAACTACGGTTACAGGTGAATAACCTATTCTTCTAGGAACGTGGATAAGGTTCACTTAGCCACACACTGGCAGACTCCTAAAAGTTCTCCAGGAGGAGGAGGTAAGACACACACCCATATTTGAAAAACAGAGACTAGAGAACCTAGATACCAAAACGCGCATCCCTGCGTGACTCTAGGTTGATGCGGTAGTGGGAAATAAAGGCATGTGCTGATCTCCAGGTAGCAGCCCTACAGATCTTCTTTAAGGGTGTATCCCTGGAAGCAGCCACTGAGGAAGCAGTATGTCTGACAGAATGAGCCCTAATGCCCAATGGGCGGCTCCTGAACAGCCAACCCACAGCAGAGGTTGATGCAAACACCTGCTTTTCTGCTGGTCTGCCAGGAATGGATTCAGCGTAGGTGACAAACAACTGGTGAGCTTGTTTCCAAATTCCAGCTGGACGCTCTACATAAAATGAAGAGCGTTCTCTGCAGTTCCAGGGTATGGAGTCTGCTATCGGCCTCTGAAGTAGGGCTGGTAAAGAAAACCAGTAAGTTAATCACCTGGTTAAGATGAAACTCTGTGTGGCATATAATTGTTACACAGAAAGAGTTAAAAGCAAGGAACTGTTCTATACTCTCCTTTTCTGTCTAAACTGGAGATCAGGTCTGGGACTCAATGTTCAATTTTATTGTACATGCAAGGAAAGAAACTGACAAAGTTTTGAGACCTTGCATGAAAACAGGACATGCAACTTAATGAGCTCATGATGCAGAAGTTAACTGACAGGCACAGACTTCTAATAAAAGAGCAACAATGTTTCTGTTGGGGAGAGAAAAACAGATTTTAAAGAAAGATTGTCAGATGAAGGACTTTGTTTTTTGTTTGAACTGCCTTCCAGAAAACGTATCCAGTAGAATTCTATTATTTTGTTATTGATAATAATACAATGCTACTTGTGAATTTTATGACTTTTCCTGGTTTTCCTATGCTTCCTCACCTCTGCCTCGATGACAGATGGTGACAGAAGTGGGATTATGTGACAATGGGCAGGGTTGAATAAAACTGTTCTATATAACTGTTCTGCAAAAAGAGTTGAAATCAAAGATCTGCTCTATCCTCTCCTTTTCTGTCTCCTGTCTCACTGTGCAATCAAATTTTCTTGTGAGACCTAAGAAAAGATCACTCTGACAGTCTCATGATTCTCCCCCTCCCACTATCTCCTTGCCTTCACTTGCTGTTTCTATATTTTCTTCCCCTTGTAGAGTTCTGAACAGGAGATCAGTTCTGGAATACACCCCTGCCTAGAGCGAGTTTTGGCAGGTAGAGGTAAGGGAGGTAATTTCAAAGCTGTGACCAACATGCTGTAAACTGGACTTGGGCCCAACACGTCTCTTAGTGGGCTGTGTGAAATCCACTGGCCCAGTGTTTGCTGAGACCACCCATTGCTCACTCTCAGAGAAGGTATTCCCCAGCACCTTGAAAGAGGTGTTGGTGAAGCCCCTTCTAAAGAAACTATCCTTCGACCCAGACTGCTTAGCGAATTATGGACCTATCTCAAACCTTCCCTTTCTTGAAGGTTACTGAGAAAATCATGGCATCGCAGCTGGAGACATACCTCTCTACCTTTCAGATCTATTAGCCCCTCCAGTCAGGATTTAGGCCAAGGCACAGTATGGAGACAGTGTTAGTCAGGATGCTAAATGATCTCCTCGGGGCAAGAGACTGAGACAGGCAAATGGCCAGTTCTTGTTCTGCTCTACCTCTCTTCAGCATCAGACACTATGGGCCATGGGGTGTTAGATTGCCTTAGGGAGCTCTGTGGACTCATCGGTACTGTCATCAGTGTTCCCATTCACACATAATTGTGCATGAATCATGTAAAAATTAAGAAATTCACACTCATTTATGTGTGGAGAGGGTACAATGCATGCAAAGGACTGCATACAGGCATATACGCTGTTAGTACATGCACAGCACAGTGCACATTGCCCTCCCCCTCAGTTCTGCCTAGTTACCTCATATGGCCTGCTCCCATTGACTGCATCAATTTCCCCTTTCCACTACAGTAAGGTAAGTTGGTGCCGGCGGTGTTATACCAAAGGCTGGATTGAGGAGCCATGGGGCCTCGGGATACATGTGTTGATGGCTGTCTCGATCGGACAAGCCAGTTGGTGCAAAGAAGCTCAGCACCAGAAGACAGACAGTAGGTCAAGATTATTCCGTGGAGACCCTCCCGAGTCCCAACCCTGACTTGCAGCATGCATGGATCCTGTGGACAACAGGCAGGTATGGGACATAACTGTAGGCCTCCTCCCAGGAGAGTGAGAGAGTGCAAATGTGCCTTGGCCCAGCCCCAGAGTGTGCCCCATGCTCTCATCTGTAAGCCCAGCCATCAAAAATTAATTAAAATCAAATCGTCTGCTGCTCCTGTAAAACTGAGCAATAGGTTCTGTGTGTTTGTTTTAAGGTTAGCCAACAGGCGATTATGTTCTATATTCCCGGTTTCCCTTCCACCATGACCAAATTGTGGTCTGGACTTGGGATTATGTGGGGACACCGACTCGCCAAGTGAAAGTTGCAGATCGGAAATGAAACTGAATCATTCAGTAGTGGCACAAATGGGGGGCAGAATGTGGCTTCTGGTGCTCTCACTGCCTTGGTTCATTCGTTTGTTTTTTACCAGCAAAAGAATTTACTTGCACAGTTTTTCATCATGACCAAGTTGTGGGAGGGGCTCTGGGAGGGGTGAGACTCAGAGGTGAAAGGAGGGGAATCGGTGGCACATTTGGGGGTGGGGTGATCAGCAACAGTCTGTGGCTTGAGGTTCTAAAGAAATGTATTGAATTGCCGCTGAGGGTAGGGGGTTGCAGCAGAAACACAAGGTATAGACAGAATATAATAGTCACTTCACTATGTAGTTACTATTGTGTATTGGTTAAGTGTAGCAATGGGCATACAGTATACAAGGTATTATATATTGGACTGGAGCCCCCTGTCAGTGCTTCAGTTGCTACTCCAGAATGATTTGAGCATGTGCCACTGCCATGCCATGTATTAAAATGGCTGCTGGAGGCTACTACTGATTTTACACACAGACTCCCTATTTTCTGCACCGTGTTACTGCTGCTTTACTAATTTGCCAGTTACCTGTCTAGTGCAGTTCATATTTACCAAATCAGCTTTGCTGGCATGGATACAATTGCCTACATTTTCTGTTGGTTTACTTGTAAGTAATATGCTCTGTCTCTGTGCTGTGTTATTTTTTTGTCTGCCTTAATTATTTAACTATATAAGTATATATTACTTTCTTCTTTTTTTTCTTGAACCACTCTTGCCTGACTTGAGGTTATTTAATATCTACTGCCTAAAATAGTATTTTAGCTTAAGCTACTGCTGATACATAGCACTATTAGTTTTATCTGTGCTTTTATTATGATTATGTAGAACTAGTAAATACAATTTGAGAGACATAATCAATATAATAAAGTAAGAAAGTTCAGGGAGTGACTGTTAAACAAAAAAGGTGCCCTGCTTATGTTGTTCAAACAACTTTAAAACTTATACTGTACATAACTCCTGAACATTTTTAAATGGGTATACAGTAAGTGTACCCTCAAAACTTATTTTGCACCCGAGCATTTTTTAAAAGGGTGCACTGCACCCTCTGTTACATAGCAGTGGTGGGAACACTGACTGTCATCAAATGGTTTGAGGTTTAAGTCCTTTCTCACGAACAGGATGCAGAGGGTTGTTGCGAGGACTTTCTCCTCTAGCCTAAAGCCCCTATTGTGTGGAGTTCCTCAGGGCTTGATTGCTTCACCCATGCTTGTCGCAGTGTATGTGCTGTCCTGGGTGATATCATTGGACGTTACAGCACTGGGTTTCACTGCTATGCAGATGACACCAGGCTGTGTCTGTCATTTGTACCTGGGACACAGGATTTGGCTTCCGTGCTGAATTCCTGCCTGGCAGAGGTCCAAGATTGGATGTCCTCTAGCTGACTGTGGCTTAATCCAGACAAGATGGAGGTGCTAGTGATTGAGCCTGGTCATCAGCAAGGTACAGAGGTTGCTAAAGTGGCACCTGGGTTAATGTAAGGTTCTGCTTTTCTTGCTATCTCTCCTAAGGTGAAGAATCTGGGAATGATCTTGGATTGTGGTCTGACACTAGAGTCTCAGGTGTTAACCGTGGTCCAGAGTGTTTTTTCCTCTTGGGAAATATCACCTGAAGTAAACCTTTCATCCTGCCTGATGACTTGGCTGCACTGGTGCATGCTTTTGTGACTTCTAGATTTGACTGCTGTAATGCTCTGTACCTCAGGGTACGTCACCTGCAGCTAGTGCAGAATGTGGCAGCTAGGTTGCTGCTGAGCCTACTCAGGTCTTGCCATGTGACCCCTGTTCTATGCAGTCTGTACTGGCTGCCAGTGAGGTGGTGAATCATCTTCAAGGTCGGATTACTGACCTATAAAGCCCTACATGGTCAGGGCCCTAGTTATCTGTGTGATCCACCAACTCCTCACTGTGCCCTCTGCTCCACTGAGGAGGGCATCCTTGTGGTTCCATGGGCCTGGCTAAAATCTTCCAGGGACAGGGCTTTTGTAGTAGCTACCTCAGTCCTGTGGAACCCTCCTCCTAGACGTCTGAGCGATGCCCCTTGGTGGAGGCCTTCGAGAAGGGTCTAAAATCCCACCTTTTTAAGGAAGTTTTTGGTTTTTAAATTCCTCATGGTTGTTGTTTGTCGATTTTATTGACTGATTAATTATGCATTTAATTTGTTTTATTTGTGTTAGGGGAGATTGTTTCATTATAACTATTTTATGTTTAGTAATTTGATTATCTGTACAGTGCTCTGAATCCCTGGGAATGGGCGCTTGAACAACACAGGTTACTCACCTGTAACAGTAGTTCTAGGAGTGGTATATGTTGTTCATCCACACGTGTTGGCATGTCCTTTCCCTTTAAATATCTTGCTGGAAGGTCTAAAAGCTGGCTCCTCCCACCCACCTGGGTGGTATATCCCTCGGCTTCGCCCCCTTGCACCAGATCTTGCCCGCTGGAAGCAGTGGTTGTGCACTGAAGCCAGGGAGGTCAGGTGGGTCAGTGTGGATGAACAACATATACCACTCCTACAAAGTACAGTTACGTAAAAACTTACCGTAACAGTAGATCTTTGAGGAGTGTCTCTTGCAGTAGGTAATACTTTTTGGTATACAGCAGAGGTCGCAGTGGTGCACGGCAGGTCTTCTAGCAGTTTTTTCCCTGGTATCCTCAGTTCCCCAACCGGTTTCAGCTTGCAAAGCAAGGGCCGAGAGGAAGCCGAGGTACCAAGAGAGTCCCAACCCTAGTCACTGGACCAGAACTTGCTCTCTTGGACGAGGAGGGGGATGGAGGTTGGGAACAAGCCTACTGCAAGAGACACTCCTCAAAGATCTACTGTTACGGTAAGTTTTTACGTAACTGTACCATCTTCCATGGAGTGGTCTCTTGCAGAAGGTAATACTTTTGGGATGAATCCCAAGCAGTAATGCCCATGTGGGAGGACAGTTATGAGGAGACCTTGTAGGACTGCACGGCCAAAGGCCGTCCTATGTCATGAGGCAATATCCATATTATAGTGCCTTGTGAATGTGTGGATTGTGGACCATGTAGCTGCATTGCAGATATCTGAAATGGAGGCTCCCTTAAAGCAAGCCGTAGTGGTGGCCACAGCTCTAGTGGAGTGGGCTTGGACAGGTACAGGTAAAGGCTTGTTGTATTTTTTGTGACAAAATGTAATACAATGCGCCAACCAAGATGAAAGAGTATGAGTAGCAACCAGGAGGCCCTCGTGTAGTAGGGCAAAGACGACGAACAGTTGAGATGTCTTTCTAATCGACTGTGTCTGATTAGTATAGTAGCGTAATATACGGTGGACATCTAAAGTACATAGGGGATGTTCACCTTGACTGGAGTAGTCTGGATAGTAGACCAGAAGCTCCAAGGACTGATTTAAAGTATGCTCAGAAACTACTTTAGGAAGTAAGGAAGGGCTGGTACGAACACACACAGAACGCCTGCACCCCGCGGGCCAGCGAAGTCCCCGTGAGCCTTAAAGGCCAGGACCCTAGCCCACAGTAGCTCATAACACACAGAACGCCTGCACACCACGGGGCAACGAGGTCCGTAGTCTGTGTCTCTACCCCTGAGCCATCTGGGCTGTACAGCTCTCACCACCCATTTCTCACTTTTAGCAACTGAGAGCTCACCCCACTGTGGCCCATGGGTCCTAACACTGCCATGGCAACCACGATTTCCTGTACCTTTCTTATGCTTACACTGTTTCTCTGCATAATCAGCATGGCAAACACACCCCCTGCACAGCGACCGTATATGCCTGTCCTGTCCACTCTCCCCTACCCACAAGTGTCAACCACTCCCCCCACCCACACCCTTTTCAACTTTGTTTCTCTGCCACATGTGCTCTACCTGCCAATATCCCCATGCTCCCCACTGACCTGGCCCCCCCACCTTTGACCCTGCTCTGCCTGCTATTCCTCTCCTTCTTGACCTTCCCATTCCTGTCTTTGACCCCCATTCCTCCAGACTTGGGCGGTAGGGCTAACGACCTACTAAACACTCAAGCTTACAGCCCTAAGAGCACTGCTACTCCTCCTACTCTCTGGGAATATGCACCCTAACCCAGGCCCCACACCCACTCCCATTTCTAAACAGATCGTGGCAGGTGAACTTCGTATTCCATCCATCAACATCTGAAGACTGTTAAAAAAAACTTGATAATCTGCAGGTTTGGGTAGTCAGGCAACAATCTGACATCATCTCTGTAGCTGAAACATGGCTAAAGAAAAATACCCCTGACTTGGCAGTCTCCTTCACAGGGTACACGATATACTGTGCTGACAGACAAGGTAAATGTGAGGGGGCTGCACTATTTACCTCCGTGACTCCCTACAGGGAAATGTCCTCCCTCCCCCAGTCCTGGAACATGGTGCCCAAGCCCTCTCAATGAAAGTAATCACCACCACTGCGAGGGCACCTTTATTCATCACACCAGTTTACATTCCTCCCCGGAACCAAAAAGTTGCCTTTCAGTTAGTCCTTGCCCATTTCTTCCAACTACCAGACAAGGCTGAAATCATTGCCCTGGGCGAATTCATCATAAACTGGTTCTCCGACACTGCCGCCCCCCCTAAAAGATGCTGTAGCTGCCATTGATCTCACTCAAATAGTACCCACTGTCACCCGCCACAACCCAAGAACTGGCACCTCGATTCTTCTTGATCTTGTATTTACCAACTGTCCCCACATGTTCATAAAAGTGTATTATCTAACGCCCTAAGTGATCACTCGCCCGTACTGTGTCACTGGACCCACATGGCTAGAAAACCCCCACCCAAAATTGTCCTCCAGCGTCATCTCAAACCCAGTAAACTAAGGCACCTCACCCAACACCACCTAGCAAACTGGGATTGGTCTCCTATAGCTACTGCTCAGGATATAGACTCTGCCTTGGAGTTTTTCATCCATTCCTTTAACTCAGTTTGTGACCTCTCAGCAGACGTGTCATCAAAGGTGCTGACACCCCCTGGACCTCTCAATCCCTACTAGACCAAATGTGGGATAGGGATATTCTCTGGCACACTGCCCTGGAGACTGGAAAGCCAACTGACAGGCAGTGCTATTAGGAGGCCAGGAACAAATGCACCTGGAGTATCCGCAAGGCTAAAGCTGATTACTACCGGACAACCCTCACCTCCTCCTGGGGCTCAGGGTGTAATTTCTGGGATAACCTGAAAGAGCTTAATGGCAAAACTGTAACTCCCCACCCTCTCAAATGTGCGTAAATGGGTGCATCACTACTGATCCCGAGCTCACTGCGAACACAATGAACTCCTCATTCTCCAAGCTCAGCAGTGTGCTCCCACCCAACTTCTGTGCCCCATCCCCCCCCTCCCTCTGCCCCTGTCCATGCATCTTCCTTTCGCTTCAGAACTATCTCTCAGTGAGAAGCTACTCCCTACCTGCAAAAACCACTAAGCAAGTCCAGATTTAGTAACGATTCCCTGGACCTTAAATTACTGAGATTAACACTCAGTGAGGTACTCTAACCCCTCACAACTCTCTTGAACCGTTCCCTCTCCTTAGTTCAATTCCCAACAAAGTGGAAAACTGCCCTCATCACACCTATCCACAAGAGTGGACATCGTACCATACCAGGGAATTACCGACCCATATCAATACTCCCACCGCTCTCCAAAGCCCTAGAAAAAAAATCATTGCCACCCAACTCTCTGACCACCTTACCAAGTACAACCTGCTAGGTCATGAACAACATGGCTTTCGCAAAAGACACAGTGCCACCACTGCCCTGATGGAATTTACTAATGCTATACACACGTCTCTAGATGCTGGGCACCTCGCTAGGGCAGTATTTGTATACCTGTCAAAAGCTTTTGACACTGTTCACCACTCTCTGCTGCTGTCCTTCCTTATCCAAATGGGTCTCTCGCAGGACACTACAGGCTGGTTTGACGATTACCTATCTGGCAGATCTCAGCAAGTAAGGATAACCCACACCCTGTCCTCCCCCCTCCCAGTCACCTCGCGGTCCCACAGGGGTCGATTCTGGGACCCCTAGTATTTAGTTTATTTCTCAACGCTCTTCCCAACGCCTGCTCTAGTAAACTCCTACTCTATGCAGATGATGCAGTACTGTTCAGTACCCACCCCGACCCCTCCACTCTCCAGTAGGCCATCCAAAAATCTTTTGAGGAGGCTGAGACTTGGTTCTGTAGCCATAGACTTGTTCTAAATTATTAAAAAAAAAAAAAAAATCCATCTTGTTTGCCCACACCCAGAATAAACACAGTGGACACCCCTTGCTCGTATTTAACTCCTATCTTGACACTCTTGAGCAGGTCAGCTCTTTCAAATACCTCGGGGGCACCCTGGCCTCAGGGCTGACTTACAATGAGCACGGGTGCCTCTTGAGCACAGCTGTCAATATACACATTGATCTACTGCATCGGTACAAACACTGTCTCCCCCGGATGCCTTGCAACTGGGCAATCTCCTCTTTTATCTTTTTCCTAATCGACTATGGAATACTGATCTGTGGCACAACTGACAATACATCTCCCAACAGGATCAGGATTTCCCTGAATAAGGCCTGTCGTCTGGACTCTGGCTATGACCGACTGACTCATACCTGCACTCTTTACACCCTTAAAAACTGTCAACTCGACGGGAGACAAATACAGGTTACTCACCTGTAAAGGGAGTTCTAGGAGTGGTATAGGTTGTTTATTCTCACTTACTGGCAGGTTCCTTGCCGCTTTAAATCTTGCCGGAAGGTCTTCAAGCTGACTCCTCCCACCCATCCGGGTGGTAAAACTCTCGGCTCTGCCCCATGACGCCAGATCTAGCCTGCTGAAAGCCAGGTTGTCGTCAGTCGGGGAGGTTGGGTGGGTTGTGTGGATGAACAACATATACCACTCCTAGAACTCCTGTTACAGGTGAGTAACCTGTATTTCTAGGGACGTGGATATGTTGTTCAATCCACACTTACTGGCAGACTCCTAGCAGTTCTCTGGGAGGAGGGAGGCAAGGCGTGCACACCCTACTTGGGAAATAAGGACTGGAGAGCCAAGGTCCCAAAACCAGCATCCCATTGTGACTCAAGGTCGATGTGGTAGTGGGTAATGAAGGTGTGTGCTGACTTCCAGGTAGCAGCCCTGCAGATTTCCTGGATAGGGACGTCCCTGGAAGCAGCCACCAAAGCAGCAGTATGGCAGGCAGAATGAGCTCTTATCCCTTTGGGAGGCTCCATGCCCGCCAACCTATAGCAGAGATCTATGCAGGAGGTTACCCACCTGCCTATCGTCCGCTTGGCTGCAGGTCTGCCAGGTGCGGCTTCAGCACAGATGACAAACAGCTGGCGAACCTCTCCCCGAACTTCAGCCGTCTGCTCCTTATAATAAGAGAGCGCTCTTCTGGGGTCCAGAGTATGGAACCTATATTCGGCCTCCGAGGTGTGATTGGGGTAGAACACCAGCAGAGTCAAGATCTGGTTAAGGTGAAACTCTGACACCATCTTCGGAAGGAATTTTGGGTGGGGGCGCAGGACAACCTTGTCCCTGTGGCAGACCAGATAAGGAGACTCGATGGAAAGCGCCTGGAGCTCTCCCATCCTTCTGGCTGATGTGATAGCCACCAAGAAGGCGGTCTTCCATGACAGATGAGAGATGTCACACCTGTGCATCGGTTTGAATGCTTGCCCATGAGCTTAGCCAATACCAGCAGTAGATCCCATGGAGGTGGAGGTTCTGCATAGCGGAGGGATATGTGATCAAGGCCTTAATGGCTTTCGACCACCTTCTCCTCCTTACTGTCTGCTTCCCAGCCGTGCCCGGTAAGCAGAGATGGCTGCCAGATGCACCTTAAGGGTCGTCGACCAAAGCCCTAGCTGAGAAAGGGACCACAGTTAGTCCAGAATGCTAACCAAAGAACAGGAGGAAGGGTCCAACCCCTTATCCTGACACCAAATGGAGAATCTCTTCCATTTGAAGACATAGCATTTTCTGGTCGATTCCTTACGGGATGCCTCAACAAAGTTGAGGACCTCGTCAGAAAGACCCAAGGCCTGGAACTCTAGCCGCTCAGGAACCAGGCCATGAAGTGCAAGGACTGAAGGTCCGGGTGGAGTACCTTCCCCTTGCTTACTGAGATCAGGTCTGGGCGGGCTGGAAGCTGCCTCGGGAGCCTGCAGCTGAGGCTGAGGAGATCTGGATATCAGAACTGGCGGGGCCAGTCTGGGGCTACCAGAATCACCTACGCCTTGTCCCTCTTCACCTTGAGAAGCACCTTTTAGATCAAGGGAAATGGAGGGTAGGTGTAGAAGAGGCCCGGGGTCCACGGCCTCGAGAAGGCATCCCCCCTGCAGCAAGCCCTGCTGAGGGGGGTGGGCATGAAACAGCCTCAGCTTCGCATTCTCCCTGGAGGCAAACGGGTCCACCTGAGGAGTGCCCCAGTGGGAGAACAGATCTTGTACTATCTCCGACAGGAGAGACCACTTGTGAGATGCAGCACCTATCTGGCTGAGGGCATCGGCCAGAGTGTTGGAGGCTCCTGCCACATGGATGGCTAGGAGATCCGCCTCCAGTCTGTTCACAAGAGACCAAGTGCGGAGAGCCTCCTTGCACAGAGGCAAGGAGTGCATCCCGCCCTAATGGTTTAGGTAGTACATGTTCATGGTGTTGTCCGTCTGGACCTGGACCACTTGACCCCGTATAAACGAAGCGAAGGCGGCGAGGGCTAGTCAGATCACGCAAAGCTCCAGCAGGTTAATGTGGCATCGAGGCTCCTCAGGGGACCAGAGGCCATGCGCTCTGAGCTCCCCCAGATGGGCACCCCAACCCATCAGAGAGGCATCTGTCATCAGAGTGACCGTCGGCTCTGGGCGGACAAACGGGATACCTTCCTGCAGATGAGCTGGAACGAGCCACCACTGGAGGCCGTTCCACATCTCCTGGGTCACTGTCACTGGCTGGTCTAGAGGACTGGAGTGCTGTGACTATTGGCATGCCAGCCCCCATTGCAGGGGACGCATGTGCCAGCGGCCCAAATGGACTATGCTGGTGCAGGCCGCCATGAGGCCTAGGAGGTGCAGGAAGTCCCGGGCAGGGCGCAGTTGCCCAACCAGAAATGACTGGGAAAAGGAGGAAAGGACCTCGGCCCCGTCCACCGGGAGCCGTGCTCTGGCTCGAAGAGAGTCGAGCTCTGCCCCGATGAATTGAATCACCTGCGATGGCACGAGTTCTGATTTGGCCTCATTAATGAGAAGGCCAATCTGAGAGCAGACCTGGAGGGCCAGATCCCTGGATTGCTCCACCTCCAACTTGGAGGGGGCTGCAATCAGCCAGTCGTCCAGGTAAGGGTACACCCAGACCCTTCGGCGCCGCAGGAATGCTGTCACCACTGCATGCATTTGGTGAAGACCCTGGGAGCTGAAGAGATGCCGAAGGGCATGGCCTGGAACTCGTAAAGGGATCCCTCTGCCCTGAACTGAAGGAATCGCTGGTGAGACGGACGGATTGGGATGTGAAAGAACGTGACCTGGGGGTCCAGAGAACAGAACCACATGCCTCATTCCAAGGATGGGATGATCTGAGCCAGAGTGACCATCCTGAAGGTACGAGACCTTAGGAACTTGTTCAGGTCGTGTAGGTCTAGCCAGCCCCCCATCCGTTTTGGGACCAGGAAGTACCTGGACACAAACCCTGGGTCTGGAGAAGGATCCGCCACCTCCCTGATCACCTCCTTTTGGAGGAGCAGGGCAATGTCGGCTTTGCAAGCCGACAGAGAGGCTGTGGAACCTATAGCCCCCCCGTGGGGCGACGGCTTGATAGGGTGGGGACTGCTCAAATTCCAGAGGCAGACCCTTGCCTACCACTTTCAACACCCAGCGGTCTGTGGTGATATCGGACCAGGCGGAAAGGAAGTGGCGGAGCCATCCCCCCATGGGGGGAACCCCGGGAGGAGTGACGAGGTTGGCAGAGACACCCCTCAACCCATCACTGGGCAGGCTCGGAAGAAGGGCCGGCCGAGGAGCTGCCTGGACCTTTCCTCCCCGGCTTCCTGCTGGAGGAAGCAGCAGGATTGGCATTGGGGTGCCAGTTGCGAGTCTGCTGGCCCTGATGCTGGTGTTGCTGGGCCAGATGTGCCGCAAGGGCTAAAGGATGAAAGGGCTTACGCTGCTGCTGGCGGCCTTTGTCCTTCTGGACAGACGTGACCGAGTCCAAGGTGGCGTTGGACTTCTTGATCCGTTGAAGATGACCCTCCACCCCGGGACCAAACAAGTCGGTACCCAGGAAGGGAATGTCTGCCAGCTTGTGCTGGGTATCCGCCGTAAAGGTGGAGATCCACAGCCAAGCTCTGCAGCGTATGGCCACTGCAGCCATTACTGACCGGGCACATGAGTCAGCGATGTCCAAGGAAGTTTGAAGCTGTTGTCTGGCCACCGCCCTTCCCTGATCCCGCATCTGCTTGACCGTTGTTTGAAGGTCAGCCGGGAGATGAGGAATCATGTCATCCAGGGAGCCCAAAAGGGCGTGTGAATAGTATGCCATCAGGATGGCCGAGCTAGCCTGACGAAGGCCTAGGGAGGAAGCAGCATAGACTTTCCGCCCGGAGTAGTCCAATTTCTTGGACTCCTTATCGGGTGGCTTGTCCACATCCTGAGCGTTCCCGGAATGCTGGAAAACGCTGTTGGTCATAGAAACATAGACTTTGACGGCAGATAAGGACCGCCCGGCCCATCTAGTCTGCCCATTTCCCTACCTACAGGAAGGCTGCAGATCCTAGTTAACCAACAGCCTATTTCTTCCTACCCCCCACAAGAATTGCCTTATGTCTGTCCCATGCATTCTTGAATTCTCCCACGGTTTTAGACCCCACAACCTCCTCAGGAAGGCTGTTCCATGCATCCACTACCCTCTATGTGAAATAATACTTCCTCACATTGCCCCTGAACTGCCCCCCATCTTTAAATTGTGTCCCCTTGTTCTTGCATGTCTCTTTTTCTGAAAGATGCTACCCTCTTGGACTTTGTTGATTCCACTGAGGTACTTAAAAGTTTCTATCATGTCCCCCCTCTCCTTCTTTCCTCAAGGGTATACATATTAAGCTCCTTTAGTCTCTCCTCATACGGCTTCTCTTGCAGACCCTGCACCATTTTAGTTGCCCCCCTCTGGACTGCCTCTATCCTGTCTATGTTCTTGCGGATATGGGTCTTCAGAACTGGACGCAGTACTCCAGATGGGGTCTCACCAACTGTCTGTACAGAGGGATAACAACTTCCTGTTTTCTGCTGCGGATGCCTCTCCCTATGCATCCCAGTATACCCCCAGCCCTCCCTACTGTCTTCTCACATTGCTTGCTAACCTTAAGGTCATCTGACATGATTACCCCTAGGTCCCTTTCCTTTTTTGTTGTTGTTGTTACTAACCCCCATTGTGTATTCTTCCCCTGGGTTCTTGTTTCCCGGTGCATTATTGCATTTCTTTGCATTAAATCCTAGCTGCCATACTTCTGAACCTCCTCCAACCTTGCCCAAGTCCCATCTCATCCTTTCCACCCCTCCTTGTGTATCAACCCTGTTTGTTCATCTGCAAAGAGGCATACTTTTCTTCAGTCCCTAAGTGCAGAACCTTAGGAACTTGTTCCAGGTCGTAGGTCTAGCCAGCCCCCATCCGTTTGGGACCAGGAAGTACCTGGACACAAACCCTGAGTCTGGAGAAGGATCCACACCTCCCTGATCACCTCCTTTGGAGGAGCAGGGCAATGTCGGCACAAGCCGACAGAGAACTATGGAACCTATGGCCCCGTGGGCAGCAGCAATAGGGTGGGACTGCTCAAATTCCAGGCAGACCCTTGCCTACCACCAACACCCAACGGTCTGTGGTGATATCGGACCAAGCGAAGAAAGGAAGTAGACCATCCCCATGGGGGGAACCCGGGAGGGAGTGGCGAGGTTGTGAGAGACACCCCTCCAACCCATCACTAGGCAGGCTCGGAAGGGCGGCCGAGGCACCTGCCTGGACCCTCCCGGCTTCCTGCTGGAGGAAGCAGCAGGATTGGCATTGGGGTGCCAAGTCGTGCAGATCTGCTAGCCCTGATGCTGGTGTTGCTGGGCCAGATGTGCATAAGAGGCTAAGGGGATGAAAGGAGAAACTGCAGCTGCTGCTGGTGCTGTCCTTCTGGACAGGGCGTGACCCGAGTCCAAGGTGGCGTTGGACTTCTTGATCCGTTGAAGATGACCCTCCACCCGGGACCAAACAAGTCGGTACCCAGGAAGGGAATGTCTGCCAGCTTGTGCTGGTATCCGCCCGTAAAGGTGGAGATCCACAGCCAAGCTCTCTCTGGCCCCGTATAGCCACTCTGTCATTACTGACGGGCACATAGTCAGCGATGTCCAAGGAAGTTTGAAGCTGTTGTCAGGCCACCGCCCTTCCCTGATCCGCATCTGCTTGACCGTTGTTTGAAAGGTCAGCCGAGATGAGGAATCATGACTCATCCAGGGCCCAAAGGCGGGTGAATAGTATGCCATCAGGATGGCCAGGCTAGCCTGACGAAGGCCTAGGGAGGAAGCAGCATAGACTTTCCGCCCGGAGTAGTCCAATTTCTTGGACTCCTTATCGGGTGGCTTGTCCACATCCTGAGCGTTCCCGGAATGCTGGAAAACGCTGTTGGTCATAGAAACATAGACTTTGACGGCAGATAAGGACCGCTCGGCCCATCTAGTCTGCCCATTTCCCTACCTACAGGAAGGCTGCAGATCCTAGTTAACCAACAGCCTATTTCTTCCTCACCCCCACAAGAATTGTATGTTCTCCCATGCATTCTTGAATTCTCCCACAGTTTTTAGACCCCACAACCTCCTCAGGAAGGCTGTTCCATGCATCCACTACCCTCTATATGAAATAATACTTCCTCACATCACCCCTGAACTGACCCCCATCTTTAAATTGTGTCCCTTGTTCTACTTGCATATCTCTTTTCTGAAAGATGCTACCCTCTTGGACTTTGTTGATTCCACTGAGGTACTTAAAGTTTCTATCATGTCCCCCCTCTCCCTTCTTTCCTCAAGGGTATACATATTAAGCTCCTTTAGTCTCTCCTCATACTGACTTCTCTTGCAGACCCTGCACCATTTTAGTTGCCCCCCTCTGGACTGCCTCTATCCTGTCTATGTTCTTCTTGCGGATATGGGTCTTCAGAACTGGACCTAGTACTCCAGATGGGGTCCTCTCCAACTGTCTGTACAGAGGGATAACAACTTCCTGTTTCTTCTGCCATGGATGCCTCTCCCTATGCATCCCAGTATACCCCAGCCCTCCCTACTGTCTTCTCACATTGCTTACTAACCTTAAGGTCATCTGACATGATTACCCCTAGGTCCTTTCCTTTTGTTGTTGTTGTTACTAACCCCCCCCCATTGTGTATTCTTCCCCTGGGTTCTTGTTTCCCAGGTGCATTATTTTGCATTTCTTTGCATTAAATCCTAGCTGCCATACTTCTGACCACTCCTCCAACCTTGCCAAGTCCCATCTCATCCTTTCCACCCTCCTTGTGTATCAACCCTGTTGTGTCATCTGCAAAGAGGCATACTTTTCCTTCAGTCCCTCTGCAATGTCACTTGTAGAGACATTAAAAGGACTGGACCAATACTGGACCTTGTGGTACCCCACTAGTAACCCTCTTTCTTCAAGAGTGGACTCCATTTACAATTACCTTCTGTGTCCTGTTGTCCAGCCAATGTTTTACCCAGGCTACCACCCTGGGACTCACTCCCAGGCTGGTTAGTCTGACTATTAATCTTTTGAGTGGGACTGTGTCAAATGCCTTGCTAAAGTCTAGGTAGGCCATGTCCACAGCCCCTCCTTGGTCTACTACTTTGGTCACCCAGTCAAAGAAATCTATTAGATTCGTCTGACATGACCTTCCCGCTGTGAACCCATGCTGCCTTGGGTCCTCTGCCACACTGGCCTCGAGGTACTCAACTATTCTTTCCTTCAGAAGTGACTCCATCACTTTCCCTACCACAGAGGTCAGACTGACATGTCTGTAGTTCCCTGCCTCACCTTGAGGGTCCCCACTTTGTGAAGGGGAATCACATCCACCTTCCTCCAGTCATGGGTACCATACCATCCTCCCATGATTTATTAAAAAAGTAGCCAGTGGTTTCACTAGTTTCCCCATAATTCTTTTAGAAATTCTGGGATGAATTCCATCAGGCCCCATTGCTTTGTCTACCTTCAGTTTTAGGGTTCTTGCAGAACTCTTCCTTCTATGAAAGGACTGGGATCGACCCCCCATCAAGAGTGCTTCTGATTAACTGGATTAGGCACTTCCCCCCTCCTCTTTTGCTGAACACTGAGCAGAAATATTAGATTCAGTATTCCTGCTTTTTCACTGTCCCCCTCTGCCCACCCACCCCGTTCATTCTATTCAGCCTCACTGCTCCCACTCCCCTTTTGTCTTTCTGGCTTCAAGCTGATGTGGCCTATAAAGGTTTTATCCCTTCTTAACTTGAGTTGGCTATCTTTTCCTCAGTTTGGGCCTTTGCTATTCTAACTTCCCTCCTGCTTCCTTCTGCCTTAACTGGTACAGCTCTCTGTCCTGCTCCTTCTGTGTTTTCTTATACTTCGGAATACTATCTTTTCTTCCTGACTTTCCACAGCCACCTCTTTTGAGAACCATGAGTGGGTTTTTCTTTCGTTTTGATTTGTTTATTTGCTTCACACAAAGGCTTGTTGCCTCTGTGATGGCAGTTTTGATGATTTCCATTGTTGCTCCACACTCCTTCTAGCCTGTTTGCTAGTGCTTTCTGAGGCACTCTCCATCTTTCCAAAGTCAGCCCTCCTAAAGTCCAGTACCCTCACTTTTGTATGGCTTGACTCTGAACCCGAGTTTGCTCGTGAAGCACACTGTTTGATGGTCACTTGTTCCCAGATGGCAACCCACTTCTAGATCTGAGATCCCTCACTGCCCTGTTTGAGAGACACGAGGTCTAAGATTGCTCCTTCATGAGTGGGTTCCAAAACTAGCTGTCTGAGGCCTGCCACCAGTAGGGCATCAAGAATGGCCCTGCTCTTGGATGTGGCTGCAGCAAATGTGCTCAGTTAACATCTGGCATATTCAGGTCTCCCATCAACAGTATCTCCTTTCTCTGCCATTCTAAGAATGCCTTCTATTATATCCTTGTCCATTCCTCCCTGACATGGGGGTGTACCTAACCCCTATGCGGATTGTGGTGCCCTTCCAGTCTCCAAGGTGACTCACAGTGCCTCCTCTCCTCCCGTTTACCCTTTTGTTCAGTTGCTTTTATCCCTTCCTTTACATAGAGAGCTACTCCT
Organism: Neoceratodus forsteri; assembly: GCA_016271365.2. Lineage (NCBI taxonomy): Eukaryota > Metazoa > Chordata > Ceratodontiformes > Ceratodontidae > Neoceratodus > Neoceratodus forsteri. Next base: position 352,560,198 of record CM057454.1, on the reverse strand, counting down.
CCCCAGCCTGTCTCTCCTGTAGGTTATGTACCCTGGTATTTTAACATCCCAGTCATGGTTCTCTGTGTACCATGTTTCTGTGACTGCTATGATATCCAGGCATCCCTCTAGAGCCATCAGCTCAGGGGCTTGCTGCCCAGACTACGGGCATTGGTACTCATTACCCTCCATTTCCTGATGGTAGCCTCCTTTTGCCCCATCCCTGTCCTTCTTGCCTTTGTCACTTTCTCCATTTACCCCTGCCCTTCTCCCTATCGACACCTCTATGTTGGTGTTTACTGCACTACTACGGCGTGATTTTTTTTGTGGAGACTCGGGGTTTCCCTGCTCCTTTCAAGTGCCTCCCCCTTGGCTAGTTTAAATGTTTGCCAATGAAGCATTTAAACCTATCGACCTAGGATCCTGGTTCCCCTCCTGGACAGATGCAGCCCATCATGCCAGTATAGGCTTGCGTCACTTTCGAGTGGACCCCCAGTCCCCAATGAAGCCAAATCCCTGAGCTCCACACCAGTTTTCAACCACTGATTAAATCCCATGGTGTGGAACACCCTAGCCTCTCCTCACATGCATAGATGGGCAGCACCTCCAAGAAGGTTATAAATGCGTGTTACTTGTCTAAGGCCCCTCCCAATTCCACAAACTCTTCCTGCACTTCTCTAATCCCTTTCTTAGCCAGGTCATTTATCCCTAGGTGGACAATGACATCCAGCTCCCTCCCCTGTGCAGCTGCTCCGGCAATCCTGAGGATTCGCTCCCTGTCCCTCCAAGCCATGGCGTCAGGCAGGCACCTTACCTCCCTCTCCCCTTACTCCCCCAGTTCTGCCTTCCCCTGTGGGGTTCCCTGCCACCCTCCTGTGGATCTCCTTTGTGGAGGTTCCCAGCATTCTCCTTGGTCTCCACTGCGGGTGCCTCCACAGAGGAACCACACTTTGCCAGAATGGCACAGGAATTGTGGAGAGGTACAACTGGAGGGATGCGCCTCTGTTCCACCACCCTCACCCTCCCTGAGCCCACTGTGGTCCAACAGCTCCTCTTTCTTGGCAACCTCTTGAGGCAACAGCAGTGGCACTGGTGGTCCCTGGATGGAAGAGGAGGTCCCACAAATCCTGGCCAACTCAGCCTGGAGATGAGCAACCTCCTCCCTCAGCCCAGAGAGGTGCCTGCAGATGGGACAACACCGCATCCTCCAGAACATCTCCCGGAAGACTGCTGCTCCACAGCCACTGCACTGCACCACTCCCATCATGTCTTATTTCTGGCCCTTAACTGTTTGCAATCCTTACTCTTTCCTCTGTTTTTTCTCTCTCTCTCCTTACTTTCTGCCTGTATGCCCTTTAAGCTCCTGATTGTCCTATTCTGAGACAAAATATCCTATATTTCTCAGTAGACCCCTTACTTGCTCCAGAGACAGACCTCCAGCAGCTAGAGGGGGCCGGAGAGCTACTCTTGCCCTTCTAGGATGGTGGGTCTTTGGTGGCTCTGTGATCACTCACTTCCTGCTCCCAAACAGGAAGATCCTGTTGTCAGTCAAATCTTGTGCCTATAAAAGTAGAACTAGCTTTGGGTGGGAGGGAAGGAGGGCAATAAAGTCCCAGTAGAGAAGTCCAGTCACACAGCAGTCCTTTCTCCTGTTGTCTTCTGCCAAGCTAGCCCCTCCACAGAGGGGTGCTCCGAGAAACCGAAGAGTGAGCCAGTAGGGACAGCATACTTCCGAGCCATCCAGGTCGAAGGTGCAGGACAAGAAGCTGGCCGCTGCCATAGCTCCAGGGCTGGGCCAACAATGGCTTTGGCCACCGGGAAGGCCTCCGTAGGGGAATCCCCTCGGTCCAGTGTCTCTGTGCGGGGATACTTGGCCCATTTTGAAATGGGTTAGAGCTTCATCTCAGTGGACTCTGAGATGAGTCGAAGCATTCCAAGGAACAAGGATGGGCTCTCGTCCACCGACTGACCCCCAGTGGACCCCAAGTCAAGCGGTCTGAAGAACAAGGAGTCGTTGTCATCAGACTCAGAGGAGTCTGCGACCAGCTACCAAGCACCTGAGCCACCCTCCACCTGCTGAGATTGATCGGGAGTGAGGGTGACCGACAATCTATGGGGCAAAGCCTGACCCGACCGAGAATCCTTGGTCGGGGCCCCAGTCTTCAGTTGTGGAGGTTCCACCACAATGGGTGGCACAGCCGGTTTCGGCCGAACAACCGGTGCTGGCTTTGGCTCCTCAACAACTACGAGGGGCTGTCTCAGCCGCTCCAGTGACAGCCACTTAATGGACGAGGAAGGCGATGGAGTCAGTTTGTTCCCGGACAATAAGAGCTGCTGCCACATTAAATCCTTGCAGCGCCGACGCAACTTGCGCCGGAGCCTATCCTCCGAAGAGGATGACGAGGATGAGCGGGGCAGCCGCTTTCCATGGTGCCGAGACTGAGACCGCCGATGGCGGGATCAGCTGGACATGGAAGAGGTCTGAGACTGAGACATTCGGGGGTTCCGAGGGTGGGTCAGAGAGGGGGCGGGGGAAACCCGCTCCTCCCTCAGTTCAAGGACCTTAACCAGGGACTCCGGCACAGGCAAATCCTCGGTTTCCACTGGGGGAACCGGTGAAGAAGGGTTGACGGCTTCTCCAGTTGACAACCCGTTCGACGGGTCGAGAAAAATCTCGACCACGTTGATGGGTGTCTCGGCCAGCTGACCTGATGGGGACACCATGAAGTTAGCGGCCTTAGCCGCAACCTCGACCGAAGTAGAGTGTCAACTATGCAGGGAAGGGGACCTCTCCTGCTCCCACGAACATCGACGGTGGGACTTACCTTTGCAGTCCTTCTTTTTCGACCGAGAGGAATGTCCCGATGGCCCTTCTCCCTTGGTGGTGAGGGACTGGCAATGCTCCTTAAAAGAAGCTGTCTAGGATGAGCCCAAGGAAAGCGGGATAAATGCCGCAACCGAGGATGAGGATGATGCTGTCTGGGCCGCTTCCTCCTCGAGGGTGATCATCTGTCTAGCTGTTCCGCCAAGCCTGCTGCCGTGAACACCGTAGCGGGCCCTCAGCCCGACTTGACCCGGAGGACAATGTTTTCAGGTCAGCCCCAGGAGCAATCGGGCAGCGGTCCTCCAAGGCCAAAGCCAAAAAGGATTTCATATAACTCACAAGCCTGTGAGTCATGGTCGAGTCCTAGGCGGTAACATACGTGGAGTGCGGATCGGTCTGGGACATCTTCTGCCCACAGGGGCACAGGCGAGAAATCCAGGGAGTCGACTTTTCCATCGCAGGCACGAGGGAATGCGAAGACCAAAGTCTTTTGAATTTTAGAATGAGTTTCGGTTAAACCAAAGAGTGCGGATCCAGGCCTAAAACGCAGAGCGCTAAGGAGGGAACCTGAGCTTCCAAGCGGTAGGGAAGATCTGGCATCATGGGGCAGAGCAGAGAGTTTTACCACCAGAGTGGGTGGGAGGAGCCAGCTTGAAGCTCTTCCGGCAAGATTTAAAGCGGCAAGGAACCTGCCTTTAAGTGTGGACTGAACAACATATCCACGTCCCTAGAAATACCAGTTCTGTCCCTTTGCCAAACAAATCTTGGCTGCCCCCCCCCCATCTCACATCTCTACCTCAACCTGCCCAAATCACCAAGCAGACATGCAGCTCCGAGAAATCCCCCTACCATACCCCACTCTGCAAGACAACGTTGGGTCAAAGAACCTTTCGTTACAGGGCACCTCTCTGATCAAATACGCTCCCAAAAACCTTACTCTCTGAATCCAAACTTGGCCAATTTGAATCCCTTCTTTGGGATCATATCTGACAGGAAGTTGCCTGTGACTGCTATTGATCTGCTCCTCTTCAACTCTGTAAGGCCCCCCTCAAGGCAAAGGACTTTTGCACCTATGCTAGTCCTGCTCTGTTAACTGTAAGTACAGTGTTTGACTCCAAAGGCGTAGGCCCTGCTGTTTCCTCCAGTGGCTTATGACTACGCGACTCTTTTCCTGACTTCTGTTAACAATGTAATATACTGATTGCCTAGTAGCTCTGTATCGTAATTCACTGTTTGCCCTGTTAATTGCTTTGTTTACTACTATTTGCACTGTTATCTACCTTATACTTGGCTATGACCCAACTATTTTATTCTTTTATATAACTATGATTGTATTTCTGTATCTTTCTGATGTGGAGCCTTTGTAAAGGAGTCTCTGACTCAAAGGGTTTTAATTCAGATAGGTTTCAATAAATAAATAATTAAAATCAAGTAAGGTTCCCTACACATGAGGGCATGGAGCGCGGAAATACGGCGAGCAGAAGTGATGGTCACTAAAAATAGGGTTTTCCATGAAAGAAAACCGAGATCATAGGTGGCAGCTGGCTCAAAAGGCTCAAGGATCAATTTTTCAATCATAAAATTGAGATCCCATGGAGGAGTGGGTCTTTTAATAGGAAGTTTAATATGTAACATTCCTTTCAAAAACATCTTAGCTAGATGATGTTGATACAGTAACTGCCATCCAGAGGTTCATGGAAAGCGGAGATGGCAGCTAAGTGGACTTTAATGGAAGAATAACTTAGACCGGACTCAGATAGTAAGGCCAGGTAGTCCAGAACCTTTGTCAATGGACAAGAGTAAGGGTCCAAAGATCGAGAGGCTGACCATATGGAAAAGCATTTCCATTTGTAATTGTATGTTGCTGTTATTGCCGCCTACGGGAAGCCAAGAAGATATTGGCAACAGAAGAAGACACTTGTAAACCGGTTATGAAAGCGTCCTCAGGAGCCAAGTGTGAAGGTGCAGAGCCTTCGGGTTGGGGTGTAGTAGAGACCCATGACACCAAGTCAAGAGGTCTGGTCTGATCGGAAATGGGATGGGATCCCGTACTGACAGTTGCAGGAGCAGTGGAAACCACAACCGGCAAGGCCACAGTGGGGCTATGAGAATCATTGTGGTCGGTTCTAACCATACTTTCAGTAAAGTCCGTGGCAGGAGAGGGACGGGGGGGCATATAAGAAGAGACCTGTCCAGGGTTGGGACAGCGCATCTATAGACAGCCCCTTTCTGTTTGGGATAATGGAAAATTATCTGGGAAGATGGTAATTCTCTGGGGAGGCAAACAGATCCATCTGTGGAGTGCCCCATAAGTTGAAGATTTCTTGAAGCACTTGCATGTGAAGTGTCCATTCGTGAGTTGTGGACTGGCGACTCAGCCAGTCAGCTAACTGGTTGCAATGTCCCGGTAGGTGGACAGATGTTAGCATCAAGTATTGCTGCATGGCTTCCTGCCAGACAGCAAGGGTTTCTCTGCATTGGGCATGAGACTTTGTACCCCCTTGCTTGCTGAAGTAGAACACTACTGCAGTGTTGTCTGATTGGATCAGTAATGATCCTGGTTTGAGGTAGGGTCAGAATGCCTGGAGGGCTAGATGGACTGCTCGCATCTCTAGGAGACTGATATAAGACAGATGGGGCGAAGCAGGCCATTGGCCTTGGGTCTGATAAGGACCTAAGTGCACTCCCCGGCTGAGCAGGGAAGCATCCATGGTCAACGTTTGCATGGGGGGGAGAGGGAGAATCGGAAAGACATTCCCTGATTCAGATTGTCCACCATGTCAGGGAGGACTTCAGAGAGGGAGTGACCTTGATTTCGTCTTCAAACTGTTCTGATTTTTGGGACCACTGATTCTGGAGGGTCCATTGGACAGGTCTCATATGGAGACAGGCAAAGGCTGCCACAGGGATGGCAGCGGACACGTGACCCAGAAGGCACAGCATTTGTCTGGCTGTGTCTATCTTCTGAGTCTGTATATGTAATGCCAGAGCTATGGGCGTATCCTGCTGGGCAGGCGGGAGGTAAGCCCTGGCTGCAGCTGTGTCTAGAACAGCTCCAATATCTCCAGCCCACTGGCCTAGAGGCAGGGTGCCGACCTGCAACGCCAGAGACCCAGGTTCTGGAATAGATCCGGGATGTCAGAGGGCCGGATGGGGGAAAAGGATACTTCAGTATCCAGCGACTGCTCTCCTTCTCAGGGGGGAAGGGGGTAGAGTGTTCGGTGCTCTACGGACACCTAGCGGAGGCTGCTTGGGGGGGGGGCACAAAACAGCCTCAACTTTACGTTCTCCATGGAGGTGAACAGGTCCACCTGAGGGGTGTCCCACTGGGAGAACAGGCTGTGTACTACTTCTGGATGGAGAGACCACTCGTGGCATGCCTCGCCCACACCGCTGAGGGCAACCGCCAGTTGATTTGAGGCTCCTGCCACATGAATGGCTAGGAGATCCACCTCCAGGCGGCTCACGAGGGGTCCAGATGTGGAGAGCTTACCTGCAGAGGCCGGGACTGTATCCTGCCCTATTTGTTGAGACAGTATATGGTCGTGGTGTTGTCAGTCTGGACCTGAACCACCTGACCTCGAAGGAACGGAGTAAATGCAATCAGCACAAGCCAATCTGCTCAGAGCTCCAGCAGGTTGATGTGCCATCGGGATTTCTTGGGGGTCCAGAGTCCGTGGACTCTGTGGTCCCCCATGTGGGCACCCCAGCCTGTGAGAGAGGCATCGGTCGTCAAGACGACCGTCGGCTTGGGGCGGACAAATGGGATTCCTTCCTGCAGATGCTCTAGGATGGTCCACCATCTTCTGGGTCACAGTGACCAGCTGGTCAAAATTACCTAGTCACTCTGTCCACTGGGTGGCCAGCTCCTATTGAAGGGGACGCATATACCTCCGGGCCTATCGGATCACGGGGGTGCAATCCACTATGTAACCCAGAAGTCGCAGGAAGTCCTGCGCAGGGCACAAATGCCCAACCAGAAATAATTGGGCAAAGGAGGAGAGAACCTACGCCCTGTTCGCCGGGAGCCTGGCTCCAGCTCGGCAAGAGTCGAGCTCTGCCCTGAGGAAACAGATCACCTGCGAAGGCATGAGTTCCGACTTTGCCTTGTTGACCAAGAAGCCAAGGACAATGCAGGTCTGGAGGGCCAGATCCCTAGACCTCTCCACCTCCAATCTGGAGGGACCTGCTATAACCCAATCATCCAGACAGGGGTACACTCTGACCCATCGACGCTGAAGATGGGCTGCCACCACTGCAATGTATTTAGTGAAGACCCTGGGGGCCGATGACAGGCTGAACGGCATGGCATGGAACTCGTATATGGTTCCCTCTGCCCTGAAGTGGAGGAACCTTTAGTGTGACTGATGGATCGGGATGTGGAAGAATGTGTCTTGCAGATCCAGGGAGCAAAACCGCATGTTCTGCTCGAGAGATGGTATGATCCAAGACAGAGTTACCATCCTGAAGTTGCAAGACCTAAGAAACCGGTTCAGGTTGTGCAGATGTAGAATGGGACGCAAGCCACCCATCCGTTTCGGGACCAGGAAGTATCTGGAAATGAACCCTGAGTTGACAAGGGGATCCGTAACTCTGACCACTACCTCCTTGTGGAGGAGTTGGGTGATGTCATCTCTTAGAGTTGAGTGAGTGTGCACGGATACCATCTCCCCCCAACGGGACGCGGGCTCAGCTTGGTGGGTACTGCTCGAATTCCAGAGGGAGCCCCTAGCTGACCACTTCCAAGACCCACCTGTCCGGTGTGACAGCGGACTAGGCAGAAAGGAAGTGGAGGAATCGGCCCACCCACAGGAGGACCCAGAGTGGGTGTGAAGGGCATATGGGTGGGTCACCCCCATCCCATCACTGTGCAGGCTTGGAGGAGGAGGAACTGGCCGCGGGACCGCCGGGATCCTTCCTTCTGGGCTCGAAGCCCCTGACTTGGGCCGAGGGTGCCAAGACTGAGCCTGCTGCTGCCCAGTTTTGTACTGGGGCTGCTTAGCTGCAGGGGCAGAAGGCTGAAAGGGCTTACACTTCTGCTTTTGGAACCCTGAGATTCCTTCTGGGCAGAAGCAATGGAGTCCAAGGTGGCATTAGACTTCTCAATGCGCCGAAGGTGACCATCAACCCCTGGATCGAACAAGTCGGTGCCCAGGAAGGGAACATCTGCCAGTTTGTGCTGGGTGTCTGCCATGAAGGTCGAGACTCTCAGCCAGGCCCTGTAGTGCATGGCGACTGCGGCCACCACCACACGGGCACAGGAATCCCCTACAACCAGAGCCATCTGGAGTTGCTGTTTTCCCACAGCCCAACCCTGATCCCGTACCTGCTTGACTGTAGTCTAAAGGTCCGCGGGGAGATGAGAAAGCACCTCATCTAGAGAGACCAGGAGGGCATGGGAGAAGTGTGCCATGATGACAGCCGAACTTGCCTGACGGAGACCAATCAAAAAGGCAGCACAGACTTTTCTGGCAGAGTGGTCCAGTTTTTTGGACTCTCTGTCCGGGGGTGTAACAATGTCTCCTGAATTGTCCGAGTGCCAAAACACAGATTCGGTCACCAACCCCTCAGCCAAGGGGTGCTCTGTGAACCCAGAAAGGGAGCCGATGGGAACCGCATACTTGTGGGCCATCTGGGCTGATGGCGCAGAGCAGGAGGCAGGGTGCTGCCAAAGCTCCAGGGCTAGGCCAACAATGGCTTCAGGCACTGGGAAGGCCTCTGTTGGAGAATCCCTTTTCAGAATGTCTGTCAGGGGATACCGAGCCCATTTCTGAACAGGCTCCAAAGGCATCTCTGTGGATTCAGAGATGAGACAGAGAATGCCCATGAAGGACGTGGGACTTTCCTCTGTCGAGAGAACCCCAAGTGATCCTTGAACGGACAAGAGTGGAAAGAGGAGTCCTCGGACTCTGACTAGACTGGCTGACCATCTGTATCACCTTTGACCCGCCATGGCCGGGAGTAAGAGTGACTGACAGCCTACGCAGGAGGCCCTTAGCCGGCCGAGACTCCTTGACAGGAGCCCCGGAGGGAGGCTGTGTAGGTGGCGGCTCCACCACAATTGGCGGAAAGGCTGGTTTCGGCCTAGCAGGGAGGGCCTTCACCGGCTCCGCAAGTGGAGGGACGGTGTCGGCCGGTTCCGGAGAAGTCTGTCAGCCTAGAGGGCGACAGCCATATGACGGCCAGCGTGGACACCGAGGTCGACTCTGAACCAGCCAACACCAACTGTTGCCACATAAGATCCTCATAGCACAGACGCAGCTTGCGCCGAAGCCTCTCCTCTTCCAAGACGGTAGAGTATGAACAGCAGTGGTGCCATTTCTTAGACCGCCTAGAATGGCGTTTTTGAGTTTTCCTCGACCTGTTGGTAGAGTTGACCGAGATCTAGACCTCGACCGACAGTGGTGCTCAGAAGGAGCTGGGGAGACGTGCAGCTCCTCCAGGTCAGGGACAGGGACCATGAAGAGGTTCCCAGCAGGCTGGGTTTCCTCCTCGGTAGGTATAGGCAGGACTGGAGTCCTGAACAAGGAACTGCTGGCCTCGTCCAGTTACAATGGGTCGACGGAGTCGATAATTTCAACCGGGTCATCATCCCACGTCTTAGCTGGCTGGCCAGACAGGGCATCGAAGAAGCCGACTCCGACCAAAGTCAAACTGAGATTCCTGGGAACAAGACCCTTTGATCCTAAGGATGTCATCGATGAGATTCTCTCCTCGACTCCTTGAATCCTTTTTGCGGGAACGTGAGCTGTCCGAACCCGAGGGGCCCTCCCCCATGGTCGGGAGAGACTGGCACAGCTACTTGAAGGAGTCTGTAAAGGCAGAGACCAGTTTGAGCAGTACGAAGACTGACGCTGAAGAGGACTGATCAGCAGTCCAAGCCGTCTCCTCCTCGAAAGCCTTCATTTGCTTGAATTCTTAGCAGGCCTTGCAGCCGTGGAAACCACCCAATGGGCCTCTTTAGATTTGACCGGCCGGTTCCATTTCTCTGGTCAACCGAGCTGTAAACGTGCGAGGCGATCATCCAACACATTCGGATGGAATGAGTGACAAAAGTTGCAGGCCTGGATATCATGATCGTGGCCCAGGCAATAGACGCACATGGCATGCGGGTCAGTGCGAGACATCTTCTGCCTGCATGGGCACTGGTGGAACCCAGGGCGAGGACTTGTGCTCCATTGTGGTCACGATCGAAAACCGATGTGGTGAGACTCTAAAGAGGTTAATTTTGGGTAAGTAATCCGAAGATTTAAATGCCAGGGCCTACTCAACGCAGAAGTGATAAGGAGGAAACCTGAATCTTCCAGTGGAAAGGAAGATCTGGCGTAGTGGGATATACCACCCGGGTGGGTGGGTGGGAGGAGCCAGCTTTGAAACTTCTAGCAAGATATTTAAAGGAAAAGGACATGCCAACAAGTGTGGCTAAGAACAACACATCCATATCTCTAGAAATAAGAGTTACTTAGTCACGAGATTGCTTTTTTGGAAGATCTAGTTTCTTTAGGTGTACTTATATAGCAGTATCACTTCGCCTTGACTCTGCCATCATGTTGCTTTATTTCTCAGTCTTTTTATCGCACATTAGCAGGACAACTTCTGGGACAATGTATGTGTCCAGTGCTGCAGTGCCAGTCACCATTTTTTGGTAGTAGTTTTTTGATTTCATGCATATTACAAATTGAACACTCAACAAATAGTTCTACAAAGTGTAATCCCATGTAATTTAAGTCATGTCAATAACTGCTAGTATAACTAATGCAGTGAAATATAAACATCATAAGTGTGTTTTATTTATTTCAAGAATTTTACCAGGAAAGACATGCTGAGCTGGAAACAGCTCATTCCCAGATGCGTTCTGTGGGGAAACAGGGATGGGGGTACATACATAATGCAAGAATATCAATGTTAAGATTACAATGGAGAAACAGTAGTGAAGAAAATAAAATACAACAAAAAAAATACATTACAATAAAATGAAACTGTAGAAAGATACATAAGAGTTACACAGTTACAATGTATGGGCAGATATCATTAACACAAAATAACGATGCAAACAAATGTTTTTAGGTACAAGTGCAAATGAGGTGCAGAGTGCAAATCCAGAAAAAGTATAATACCACCCAGCCAGTGAAGGTGCCAAGTTGTCAGTTTCAGTGAAATAAGGGAGGTACAGGAGCAAAACAGTACCAAAGTGCACCACTGAAAAAAAGCAGTACATGGCCAGACAGATCAGCGGCCTGGGGGGAAAACTGCTCACAGTGTGTGTGTGTGTGTGGGGGGGGGGCACTGGGCCAGACCAACAGTACGGGGGAAGAGGAAACAAGCACCAGAGGACAGGGTATAGTTGCATGAAGGGGTGGTAAAGTCAGGGGGAAGGGGACGTAAGGGAGGAAAAGGACACAGCTGAGTGGAGAGATAAGAGAAGGATGGACCAGACAAGGCATAAATTAGTGTCGGAGACTTGATCAGCAGCCTTTGCTAATCAAAATGAAAAATGATTATAAATCGGTCAAAGCTGATTAGTAGCTTCAAAAAATGGATATTTTTAACACTGTTGTATCAGAGCTGATAGCATCTGTAAGTAAAAATGCAGTAAATGCATTAGACAGGGTTTAGAGTCCGATTTCTATGTATTTTTTCAACTGACATTCTTCTTAAGGATACACCAGTCATTACTCAGGTCCCCTCCCCCCAAATGGCACAAAAATGGAAATTACGTACTTAACGTAATTGTTGATCTTCTTGGACAGTCTCCACCACTCATTCACACTAGTGGGATAGCGCCGGAGGCGCTAGGACCAAGCGGGAGCCAACATTTTTCAGAAGGGTCGGCGCTGAGACAGTACCACATATGCGTGGCACCACGAGACTAGCTTGCGCCTGTGTAGGCTATCTCGGCGTCGACCCTCCAACCACCTCAGTCCCTTTTCGACCGAGGAGGTGCAGCTTAACTAATAAAATAATTTATCCTGTCTTTCTGGGCCTGAAAGGGCCCAGATGGCCTTTGCCAGAAAGGTCAAAGAACAATGTCTTCACAGCCTAAACCATAGGACCATGAAGACCAGGAAAGAAAATGAGTGAACCCAAGGGATGGTGGGTGGGCATGGGAATGAGTGATGGAGACTGTCCAAGAAGATCAACAATTACAGTAACTGTGTAATTTCCATATCTTCCTGGACTAAGTCTCCATCACTCATTCACACTAGTGGGAGAGAACTGAGCTAAAACAACAACCCTGAGTACGGTGGTGGGGATAGGGTTCACTCAGAAAGGACAGTCAGGGACTGTCCTGCTAATAAAAAGAGCTGCCTTGGAAAGAGCATCTAGAACATAGTGCTTACAAGATAAGCGGCTGAGTTGCAACTCACCACTTCGCAGACTGCTGCAATGGACACAAAATGAAATTTTGCCAGAAAGCCGCAACCACTCTAGGAGAGCAGCGAGAACCTGGCCACACAATTTGGTCTAGGACCAAAAATAATAGTGTCAAAGACATATATTAATCTAACGTAAAAAGGCCTCAGGGACTGAAAAAGCCGGGGGTAAAGTCTACTGGTTCATGGTAGACCGAAAAGCGCAGATGGAAACCCTCCACTACCAAGTAAGGCTGACCTGTGAACAACAGGTCCAGGAGCACTTGAACCCCTTACTTGGTGAACAAAAGAAGGTCCCGGTGAGGTTAGCCCATCAAAGAGAATGGTTTTCACTTAGTCACTGAAACCTTCCTGATGGAAGGCCAAAGCAGGATTTAGAAGCCTCTTATGGTGGTCTACTAGAACCAGATCCTACCTACTTTATGTTCCAAAAGGAATCATCTTGCCCCTGTGTGTACAACTGTAGTAGCAGTCTCTGAACTCAGAGAAGAGAGGAAAAGTGTACAGGAGAAGGTGTCCACTGTGGAAAAACATTCCGACAGAAAAAACCAGGGGCTGGATTTGTAAAGCAAATAGAGGCAGATGCGCATTAAGGAGGGACGCAGCAGGACCAAGTTAGGCTACCCATTCGCTGAAAGTGACTGAATAGCAGCAGAAGTGACTCAATGCAGTGAGGCACTACTCACTCAGGCCTCCCTGAAGGGAGTAAGAAAGGACTCTAGTTTGTTTGCTAAAAAACCAACACCACAGCTCCGTCATGCAATTGGAGAAAATAGTTTCATGAGCGACTGGCATGAAAACCAGCGCGCAGGAACTGAAAGTGTGAATATTTGAGAAGTCATCTCAGAAAAAAGACCTACTTGACCTACAGTCAAGAAAGGAGTATATCGTCTGTTAAGTGGAAGCATGCAAGAAAGCAGGAACCTGAGTTCCGACTCACTGGAATGTCACTTCTGTTGCTGTGAGGCTCTGCTCAAGAGAAGAAGTCTGATAAAAAAGGGGGATTAACAGATTGGGCAGTCGCCTAGGTCTAGGAAATGTCCCTGAATAAAAGAAATCTCTCTTGGAAAAGAGATGACCCATACCGCCGATGGATCAGACTCCCCTTAGGGGTAGAAGAAGTCAGGTGCTCTTTACCGTATACTAGAGACAAGCGCCTCAGGGGACTGAGGCAGAACTTGACCAGATCTAAAAGGGCGGTATCGGGTAACTTCGGCTAGGCCCTGTGCTGTGATAAATTTTATTTTATTTTACCATTAGTCTGAGCCTAACAAGGCTTTCAGGCTGCTATTTCGCAAGGATTGCCTGATACAAAAGGAACGAAGATGTCCTCCATCTGAGGTGTTAACCATTTGTGCCGAAGAAGCCACTGAAGGGGCAATATCACAAGGGGGCTACATACCCCAATCGAAGGAGTGGAAGAGCCTGAGCGGCTCCCAACCATTAAATTAGAATGTTCCACAGAGTGGAATTGTCTTGATGACTGAAAAAGTCTAGATGTAGAAGTGTATGGTCCACGGACGCAGTCTGATATACTATAGTGGAACCCATCACTCAGGAACTACTTAAAAGATCTTCCATCACGGACTCTAATGATAGAGAAGACATACCCTTCATTATATAAAATGAGTCATCTGCTGTATTACTGACCAGAAGGACAGGGAAAGACCCATCTAGATGCACTTCTACCCCAGAAGGACCTCTAAGGGAGGTCTAGGTCAGAGCCACTAGAGACTCCGCCATCAGGAAGGATGCCAAGGAGCTTGGTACCATGTAGGGAGCCGAGAAAGTGCTGAGCGGAATGAGAGATTCCACTGGCAGAACTGTACAACAGAGTTCCATTAGCAGAAAACCGCTGGATGACACAAGATGCCACATAGACTGCCACTCACTAAGATGTGTGGAAAAAATAATCTGCAGAGCAGGACTTCATTCTGCAAAGAAGAAGTCTGTAAAGGAAAAAATGTGTCTCTTTCTGCCAGACAGCATCCACTAACACCCCAGCAGCACCAGCATCACTTGTGGCACAGGAGGATACCAAGCAGTGCCTATGCTAACCTGGGTGATACCCGAGGGCACCTGTGGTGGTACCTGCAGGCACCCCCCAGCACCCATGCAGCAATGGCACCCGAGGGCAGCCCCCAAAACCCATAGCACCATGGCACCCATGGCAACGGGTGCACGGCGCCACCCATGCGTGCTCGGCGACACTGAGACGCCCGGAGTACCACCAGCGGCACCGGCAATCAACGGCAGCAACAAAAGCAGCCATGGCACCGCACAGAGCGATGGTGCCAACCCATGGCGCCGACAAAGGCACCAGAGCCATGCTCAGAGGCATGGCACCGACCAAGACTCCGAACCATGGCGTCGAAGGAAAATGCCAATGGAAATCCTGAGAAGAATGGGAGAAGGAAAAAGGTGTGCCCGTGCTGGCCCCTGCATGGAAAAGGGAGAAGGGGGGTAGGCACGAGGGGTCAACACGATGGTGAAGGCACTAAGAGGGCACCACGCTCATCCTGATCCAATTGACCTGGCTCTGGTCCAATGGCTCTGAGGCCCAGAGGCCCCAAAATCAGGAACACAGCCAGGAAAACTGGAAGAAGTCAAACCCCCTGCTCCACAGGAGCAGCCCAGAGGTGAAACTGCTCAGCGGAGCTCCAATGAGGACAGAGATGGAGTTCGGAGTCGAGAATGCGGCTGTTAGGAGCGGGGCCAAGGGGAACCCACCAGAATCGGTTCAGGCCTATCGCCCCTCCTGACGAACAATCCTCATGCAGATGTAGCAAAGGGCAAGCTCGAGTGGCACCGATTCTTCTTCCCCAACGAGGAAGAAGAAGAGCTTGAGGTTGCCAGGCCAGATCCCCGAACCGCTTAGATTTGAAGCCGTGGACTATCCTCCCTTGAAAGCACAGGATCGTCCGTAGTCACCCATCCCCATTTATCAAGGGCGGACCGGACACAGTCCCACTACCATAAAACTTTCAAACGAAGTCTTCCTAGTCACACCGCTACCATCTAAGGATGACTCCGATGATGGCAGGAAAGAACTTCTTTTTTTGTTTGTAAAATAAGAAATTGCTACTAAAATGTTAAATTAAACTCTAAAAGCTGCTGTCGTATAGACAAAAACTTTGATTCCAGCAGATGAGCAATGTCGATATCCAAGCGCACTAGACGGTGGGGAAAAAAAAGGACTGAGGCAGTTGAAGGGTTGACGCCAAGATAGCCTACACAGGCGCGAGCTAGTCTCGCGGTGCCACGATATGTGGTCCTGTCTCGATCCAACCTTCTGAAAAATGTTGGCTCCCGCTTGGTCCTAGCACCTCAAGGGCTATCCCACTAGTGTGAATGAATGACGGAGACTTAGTCCAGGAAGATCACAACTTCAACTTTGTTCCAAAGAAAAGAAGCCTGCAATAGGTGAACTGCTGTTGATACAAAAAAAAAAAAAAAATTCCATATGGGCATAACGTTCTTATCTTTTGATATTTTTTAATCACAACACCTGTCTTTGTGAGAGGGGATCTATATAATACCTTGACAGCAAAGTAGAAAAAAATAATATAAGTTTAAAAAAATTATGCACATAAAAAAAAAATACCATTGAAATGAATGGGCCTGGCATTTTTTTCTGATGTGCTTAACTATAATATCTTTTGATCTTTTTTGCTTTTTGCTGTCGAGGTGTTATTTAGATTCCCTCTCACAAACACAAGTGCTGTCATTAAAAAATATCAAAACATTAAGAAAGTTATGCCCAGGAGAAAAAAAAAACGCTATTGAAATGAATGGGGGCCCACTTATTTCGACTGCGTTTTTTTCTCCGATCTTCGTGAATGCTTGTGAGTGAGTGGGATTGTCCTGCATGGGGCAGGGTTCAGAATTTGGGGGAGGGGGCCAGAAATAGTGCCATTCACACATCTCCCACCTTCCGAATTTTAAGCCCTGCGGTCCTAGAGAAATTGATTAGCACCTACTACTAACCAAAGCTGAAATTGACTCACTTTTGTCCGTTTTTGGGTCGCAAATTGTGATGCGAACCCGCTTAATTTATGCCTTGCCAGAGCTCAGGAAAATGAAACCAGAAGATGGCTTGGCCTGCTGACGTTTTCTCAGATGGGACTGAAAAGCACTGGCTACAGAGAGGATGGGGGTGAGAGTTGGGGAAGATAGGAGGACAGAAAAGTAGGGAGTGAGAGAAAGTCAGAGAGACAGGTATGATTACTCCTACTTTTAGTAATGTAGTAGTTTAACTCACCCCTAACTCGTCTAAAAACATGATCATGCGAAGCTTGTTATTCTTGATGAATGGATTCACTCCTTCCATGTAGGGCTCCTGTGAGGGTAAAAAAGAAGAATTGGGAGCAATCATTACCATATTTTCACATCCCATAAAATCATGTATTTGGCAACCTACTTGATATATTCCATCGTTTACTGAGTTAGCGTATAAAAGCTAAACACCTGCCATGTTTAATCCTGATCAAGGTTTGGAAAACAAACTGTATATGGGCTGAATCTCACAGTGCCTGTCACTTGCATGATAAAAAGATAAAAGATGTTAGTGAGTGCAGAATGGTGCTGCCTTCAGGTTCAGGAAATGGTCGTCAAGGAAACCCTCTCAAGCATATGCCATACCATCCGTTGTGTATAATGTATGGAACAGAATACGATGGTTGCAAAAGGGGAATTATAATTAATAGTGAGTCTGGCTGTATACAGGCAGTCTTTAGGCATGCAGATTGGAATGGGTTTTCTGATAAGCGGCTTTACAGTGCTGGGGTACCTCGGCGAGATACCGTAAGTTATCGGGCTCTTACCCAAACAAACCTGACCTCGTCTTTTACCTTTGACCAAAATGCAAAACCTTTTATTTTCACCACAACCAGTTACATATTTGTGTTTTTAGGGGGTGGTAGCAATGTTAGTCTTCAGGGACCCACTGCCCATCCAATCCTTGTCTGTTCATTAGCCTCTGACTGGTTGGGACTTACTTTAGCAAGTAATTTCATGATGTTATGACACCAAATGATGATGTTTCACAGAGCCCAGTGATGCCCTTTAGTGCTAGTTTTACACAAAAAAAACCCCATGAAAAATAGTATTTTAAAAGAAAATTAAAAATTAAGTGGTACTCTGGATCTGACTGGGGCCCCCAGCAACCAGAGGGTTCTCTGGTGCCTAAAACTGGCTACAGCTGTACTCCCGTCAGTTGGGATAGACTGAAAAAGTCTGAGAGGCAGTTAGGACATACCCCTTCCCATATTCCCTGTCAGCACTTCTGTCCATGTCTGTAGGTCAAACTCTGAATAGAAACAGGAAATGACCCTTAGCAACACAGGCCTACATCTCAACTAACCCTAAATTATACACAATATAGCACAAAAGAAAGAAGACACAAATGGAATTATGCAGCACTGAAAGCCAGGTGGGCCTGCCTATGGATGTAGCCTACATATAACCGGAATTACTGGTTAAGGATAAGAAAAGTTATGCCACTGCCATAGCTGAAGATCTTCAAGAATATCTTCTCCATGAAGCAGCCTTCTTGGGTGTATGTCGGAGGGGCTAGGACCCCATGAAAAATTATAACTATGTACTTACCGTAATTGCTGATCTTCCAAATATCTTCACCACCAAGTCACATTGATGGGTTTGGGGCTGGAGGCACTAGGACCCCGTAGAAGTAACTTTTCTGTACGGAGGAAGCAGACATTGGCTGCTAATGGCATATGCGCACATCACAGTGTGCTATGCACACCTGTCAATAACAGTCATCAGCTCCTTCACACATCTCAGTTCTCTTCACCAAGAGAGAAGCAAATGGGAGAGAAATAAAACAGAGGACTAGATACTTTGTACTCCAAAGGGACAGGAAAAGGATATAGGAAATATACAGCCAAATAAAAGTCAGCTACCAACTTAGAACCTATGGGTTGAGCTTGCCTGGTGGCACAAGAGTAGCTGGGTCTAAAACGCAGTCAGGGACTCATACCACTTGCATGACAGGGTGTGGGGTAGTGGTATGAAAAAGATAGGGCAGCAACCTTGAGCAGATGGCTCTGGCAGCAGCAGCAAAAGAGGGAAAATCCAAACAGGGACTCTGGCAATGTCCCGAAAAATGACATCTGGACCCCCAACAAAAGAAGAGCTCTATACTACCAGACAGAAACAGAGGATACTTGACAGTAAACTCAGGACCCTCATTTCTCTATGCCAGATGGGAGAAAAGTAGGGACTAGGAGCACAGGAGCTGTGGGACTAGCAGCTCTAGAGAGTCCAGATGTGGTTATCTCCTATGGAATGTTCCAGGTAGAGCAGACAAAGGCCAAAGCACAGTGAGAAGTGACAAGGGTATACCTCCCAAAAAATTCCAACATGAGAAGATGACCATACTCTGTTTCTTCCTGCAACCAGAGATGTACCCTGTGTGAAGCTAATACACTGATCCAAGCAACTGCACTGCCCACCTGGAGCAGCTGCTCAGTGGAGTTAGACTGGATAGTGCCCCGGGCACGTGTTGCATATAGCAACTAACAGGGATATACCCTAAAGGGGACACACTCCTGAGAGGGAGAAAGAAGACAAGAAAAACAATGGAGGGAAAGGGCCACCTATCCATTCCACAATAGAAAAAACGTAATTTTCTTATCTTCCAAGAATAAATTTTTACTACTGATTCACAGAGATAGGTCCAAGTACCAAGCTTTCCAAAATAGGGAGGAGCAGGCACACCCTGAAGGTAGAATTACCTTTAACCCTCTGCATGGGGGCGAACACCTGAGGGCAGGGTCTTCTTATGGACCTGGCAAGATCAGAGACCAAGTCAGGCATAGTCTCCTGTGGCACAGGAGCAGGAGGGCACCCTAATAGCTCTCACCTAACCCTGCAGGAGAAAAAACAATCCCCCTGGAAGGGAGAGTTTAGCACCTTTCGCCAGGCAAGAGGTGCCAGTCATGAAAGACGAAACCACATCATCTGCTAAATGCAGATTGCAGTTCCCACCAGCCTGAAGCCACCTCACTGCCATCATACGATGCCCCTGCATGGTGCCTCGCCAACTCCAGGCCTTTGGCACAAAGGCACATGGATGTCCTAGCTGCAATCACAGGTGCTTGTTGTAAGCTGCCTGGTGTGCATGATGTGCAGTAATGCACATCATGACACGAGTTGAAATAAATACCTTCTTCCATGGGCATCTGCCTGAGCAAAGTCAGCCTCACAAGGTCAGTCCCACACCAGGCGCATAGGCACCTGTCAGGGTCTGCAGGATTTCAATCCCTTAGACAGGATGAGACACTGCCCCTGCAGGTGTGCAGTACCATTGCTGGACCACCCTTGGTGCTACGGGCATGTGAAGAGACATTTCCAGATTGCCCTTGAACACACACTATTTATTTAGTTTTTAATGGGAAAGTGCACTAGACAAAACTTTGCCTATTTTCAGGCACGACCTGGGAGAGTTACATACAGAGGAAGTAGCTTGAAGGCCCTAGACTAGGAAGGGATGACAGAGTTTGCAATGCCGATATCACATAGGAGTCCCAGCTGCGTGGACACAGTACTACGGCTTGAAAAGGTGCCACATCCAGCGCCTGCAACATGACTGCCAGGAATCTCTGGTACAGAGGGTACTCAGATGCAGAGGACATATGCAGGGATGATTCCGTGCTCTCTGAGGTGGATGTGGACAAACAGGAGGCACTGGATATAGAAGGAAACTGTGCCAGGTGGCTGGGTTGGAAATGAACCCGGTCAGCATGCCTATGGCAATTATACAAGGCACCAGCTATACTTCCATGTTTTCTCCAGGTGACTTGCCCCAGAAGGCCCATGATCCATTGGAATTCTGGCAGAAGTAGCAAAGACCTGAGAAGGAAGCAGGAGCCAGAGGCTACAGGTCCTAAGCCTGCGCTGCGGGGATGCTCAGGGGACCTCACCTGAGTGAAGGGCCTGGTAGGACTGCCAAATAAGGTTGACCTACAGAAGAACAACAACCAGGTCAGTGCCCATGGGGGAAGACCTCAGGTGAGGACAGCGGAGCCATACATTACCCTCAGGGCAAGCTCCAGTCCTCACTGATGGCTGGCTTAGCCCGTGGGTCCAGAGTGTGACAGGGCTGAAAAAGGCCCTGCTCCATTTGTTATGCAGAATGAGTTTAAACACAAGGGTCTGTTCTATCCTCTCCTTGTCTGTCTCTTGTCTGTCTGGTTGGGCAACCAAATTTTCCTTTGAGACCTAGGAACTGATCCCTCCGACGGTTTCACAGTTCTCCAACCCTCGCCATCTTTCTGCCTTCCCTTGCTATTTCTGTCTTTCTTCCCCTTTGCATATTTGCAGTTATAAAAAAATATATGTGAATCTCTGTGTTAAACTGTATGTGATAATGGGATCCTTTGTTTAAACCTGTATATAGTTATACTGTTGAAATGATTGCCAAACGCTATTTGGAACTCAAGGGGTTAACCTGAGATGCAGTTTTTATGCCTTTTGCAGAGTTGTAAACAAGAGGTCAGTTCTGGGTCACTATGCATTGTTTTGCTGCGCCTGCAAGGAATGAAAACTTACAAGAACATTCTGTAAACTTACAAAAACATTATGTGAGAAGCAAGTTCTCATAACGAGTTCCCAGACAAAGACTTATAAATAGAGCAGCAATGCTCTTCCTAGAGAGACAAGGAGACAGAGACAAACTTGGAATTAAGAGATACCCTCAGAAGAAGGACTTCGTTTTCTCTGTTTGTACAGCCTTTGGTGGTTATATTGAATCATTTTTATTTTGCTGTTATTGAGAAAAATAAAATGCTACTTGGGAATTTTGAAACTGCTCCTGGTTTTCCTATGCTTCCTGGCCTGTGCCTCGACGAGAGAGAGAGAGAGAGAGAGAGAAAATTCCACCTCCTGGCGCCATCCAGCTCTGAGTCAGTGCTGCCTCCAGCACCAGGCCCAAGGACTGTCCTAGAAGTGGGTTCCGACGGCACTGCCCGTGGTGACAGGGCCGACACTAACCCCAGCACAATCCCCGACACCACAAGCAGCGTTGGGATTTGGCCTGGTGCTGCAAATGGCACTGGCACCAAGGATGACCCCAGCAGCGACACTTTTACCAGCACCATTTCTGGTGTCTGGCCCAGAACTGACAGCACAGTTGGTGCCATGCCTGTCGCCAGAGGTAGCATCAACCCCACCCTGGAGCTGTGAAGGCTGTACGGGGGTGAGACCAACATCAACACCTCAGGAACTGGGCACCTCACAACCTCAATGCCGGTCCCTCTCCAGAGGCTGTCAGTAAGGGACCAGAGGTTACTGCCAACACCAACCTGCTCACAGACACCGTGAACGGTGTCAGGAGCCCAGGCAGCACCAGGCCATGACACAATGGTGTCCACCGGTGAAGACTGAGTATATAGCTTTAGCCTTACAACGGAGGATGTGTGCTGCTAAGGGCAGTTGGGGGTGTGCGCAGACAGCTGTCTAACAGACTCAACCCCCCCAGGGCCTCTGACGCCTCAGTGAGGTGAGACTGAAGAGATTCTTCCGCTTCTTTAGCATGGGAAGTGCTGGGAAAGATCCCCGGGAAGGGCCCAGAAATCATGCCTTGGCCTCATGTGTTACGCCTGCATTCGAAGGTGGTGATAGGGCAACCGCATGTCACTATGGGGACTTCTAATGTATGGAGATTTATGGAGAAGCAGGCGTCGCATACATCCATACTGTGAGATGAGCCAGGCACAACGATGCATGATGGGAGGCTGATGATGTTTCTTCAACTTGTTTGCCCCATCATCTCTTTATCGGGCTTTGGCATCATGGAAAATAAAGAAAACAAAAGACGGCACCGTGAACAGTATTCTTTTGGTGGTGATGCAGAAACAATCTGGTAGCAATGGTTAGCAATCCGAGGCACTGTCACTCCCACAATGTGCATGCGAAAGTAGGAAGAGCAGAACTGAGGTGCATGACAGAGCCAATAACAGTTTTTGGCTGGCACGTGTGGCACCATGTGAGGTGCGCAGACACCGTCAGGAGCAGAAGTCTGCTCCCTTCCAGTAAAAGAATGTACTCCTGTGGGGTCCTAGTGCCTCTGGCCTCAGACCCATCCATGTGACTCAATGGTGAAGACTGATTCATGGAAGATCAAATCTTTTGCACTAGCTCACAGTGCCTGCATGACACCGCATGGTGATGCATGCCTGGCAATAAGCGTTGCTGGCCCCTGAAGTCTACCTCACTTCTGTTCGCCAGGAAAGCAGGGAAAGTGGGACCAAGCTATGCTTGCAGGATGAAAGGATAAACGAATAGGAAAATGATACAGGAAAAGAAAGAATAATTGAACTAACCAATCAATAAGGGGAAGGAGAGAGAAAAGAGGAGACTGCATATACATATATACACAGTACAGTTCACATTAAATTTATTGTGCAGCCAGTTAACTGCCTGTTTTCATTTAAGAAGTTAAGGTTCTGCATAGGAAATCTAACTAAGCAATAAGACATGACGGGGTGTGCATTACGTGTGATAACCACATTCCTGGGGGCGTAGTTAAGCATGAGGCGAAAAGCCGGACAATTCTAGAGTGCGATTATTTCACTCATGGGCCTACAATTTCCAGGGTGTCTTATTGCGCTTTATAAAATGGCCCTTTCTTTTAAGAAGCAGTATTTTTTGTTTGGAAACATTTTTAAGTAAGCAAAAATGTACATGAATATGTGTTTGTAACGTAAAACAGTCATTTTGCCTACTAGTAAAAACTGAATAAAATATTATGTTTTACCCAGTGTGTGGCACTGTTGTTTAGGTACACCAGTACATGCATGTCTAGTTAGAGCTGCAGTTTTCCTGAGTAAATTAATTAAATTTTATTCCATTTAATCTGGACTCAAACAGCTGAACTCACAAACACAAGGAACCACAGCATCCTACAGTACCAGTCCCAATTCAGGACAATAATTCCTGTCAGATTGTTTTGGTTATGCTGTGGTCTAATTAAAAGAGCAATTTCCCTCTTGCTTTTGCTGCATTGCATGGCAGGGTAAATGTGCTTGCAGACCTACAGTAAACCGACACAAGTTGCAGTCCAAGTTGCCAATGGTGTGGACCAACTATGAATCAGAAGTTGGGAGCACCGATGTTGTGGTGGTATGTTGCCGGCGGCATGGATTCATCTTCAGTGGTGTGTCTGTCAAAACTACCACTGCTGTTTGTGCTGTGGCTTATTACATGTCTTCACTTGTTTGAAACAGCAAGGTTACAATACCAGAGTGGGAGCAATAGTAGGAGGTACAGTCAGTGGTTTGATGTCGATGGAGTGTAAAACTTGCAATCTGGAACGAACGCAGTAGGCCCGAGTCCCAGCATGGAGGTTGCAGTCATATGTTACTGGCAGCATGCTTCTTTCTGCGGTACTGTAGTTCACAAAACTACCGCTGCTGTGCATGCTGCCGACCGAGTATGTTGTGTCTTCTTGATGAGGATTTCAGGAAATGATCAGAGGGAATTAAGAAATAATCAAAGTCTTAATTGTCTGTTGTCCACCTGGGAACAGAAGTAGGAGGTTGTTTAGGAAAGATGTTTGGTTTATATACTGTTTTAACTGAAATATTTGAATAGTTTTGTACTTGAAATTAGTTGTGTGTGTTAAAAAATTACTACTCTGAGTTAGAACTGTTACTTGGGCTGTGATATTGTAACTTTTAGGGCTTGGGAACACTTGTTTGACAGTGATAATTAGAGTGAAATTTAATGTGATGTTTGCCTGGTGTTAGGGAGAGGGGTAATTATAAGAATCATCTTGTCTTTCATTGTCCACCTGGGAGCAGAAGTAGGAGGTTATTTAGGAAAGAGGTTTAATTTATATTCTGTTTTAACTGAAATATTTGAATAGTTTTGTACTTGAAATTAGTTCTGTGTGTTAAAAATTACTACTTTGAGTTAGAACTGTTACTTGGGCTGTGATATTGTAACTATTGGGGCTTGTGGGAACACTTGTTTGGCAGTGATAATTAAAGTGAAATTTAATGTGATGTTTGTCTGGTGGTAAAGTCCTCCCACCCACCCTGTTTTGTAGACTTTCTTAAATACTGAAAAGCCACTGGGGGTGTTGGGATTGAAGGGCTGTGCATTTCTGTTTGTGACTGAAATTTGAAGCAACAGGAACTGGTGGGCCTGTGACATCATATGGTACCTGATGTCTGCATATACACACACTGTTAGCAGGACTGGACAAACACTGGACAGTGCATGTTTGTGAGACTTGGGAACATTATTGGTGGGGTTGAAATAGGGTTCGTAAACAACTGCAGTCAGTACAGAGAGAGAGAGAGAGAGATGGTGTTCCAGGGGGAAGGGACTGAGAAAAGGGGTGTGTGTCATTATGAACAGAGAGGGACAAACAGGGTGGCCACATTCCACCATGGCAGGCATCTTCGGAAGGGTTATAGGCTGCACAGGCTGTGGGGTGGCAATAATTCTTAAATGGGCCTAGAGAGAGAGAGAGAGGGAGGCTGCCCACTCTGTAGACAGCTATCTCATATCAGGAATGAAGTATATTGGTTAAGGAGTAAGTTGGGGGAGTTGGGGGGTGTGTCCAAGGATAAGGGGTGTGGATATGGGCGGCAGAAGGGTGGGGCTGAGGGGAGGCTGCGGCATTGGTCAGAAATTACAGGACGTTATGTTACACCAAGCAGGAGGGGGATATTAGGGACAGAGGACCCTGAGATAGGGATGTTAATGCTAAGGGGAAAACTTATGGGGTAAACATTCCGAATATAAAGAGAGTGGAGGGGGAAGAGTCAGGAGGGGCTGTTGTGGGGAAGCCTAGAAGAGCAGACAGTGAGAAGGGAAGGGCTGTTGTGGATAAGCCTAAAAGAGCAGACTGTGGGAAGGGAGCTCCTAAGGAGAACAGGGCAAAAGGGGAGGAACAGGGGCAGTCGGGGGAAACTCAGGTTACTTGATGGAGGCTGGCATAGAGTGTTACAATAAATTTGAGCTACTAAGCAACCTAGAGGTGCAGGAAGGGGTTGGTGGAAATAAAGAAACTGATACAGAGGCCGGGGGAAGGGAGTCTGATACCCATAGGGCATCACAAACCGGCAACAGAAGGGATAGAAATAGTCCCAGAGGGAGAAGGGGAAACGAAAATGTTAAGCAGATGGGGGAGATGCAACATACTGCAGACAAGAGGGAGGAGAGCATGACTGGAGAGAAACTGGGAGACAAGGAAGCGGGGAAGGGGCCCCCCTTCAGGATGGGCCCCTAGGTAAAGGGGACCCACAGAGGGCCTCTGGAGGCAGGGGTACTATTACAAGGGAGGAGGATGGTGGTGGTGTGGGGGAAGGGGAAACCATCAAGGCCAGGATAAATGGTTCTGATAAGAGATGGTTAAAGGGGACACCTATTCAGGGGGGCTCTGAGTTAAGTGGGCAAAATAACAAGTGAGGCAGAAAGGGGAGGGTGACCTGCGGTCACCCTATGTGCTACCCTTGTATGTATATCCAGCCTGTATCATGTAACGTGCATTTCATGTATATACTGTTATTACCTATCTGTGTTTGTACTTTAAGTGTTTATGTCACAGGACCTCCTTGTGAATGAGCTTGCTCAATGGAGTTTTCCTGCAATAAACTTGAACTTGAAGGGGGTCTCTAGTAAGGCAGGAAAACCCCCATGGAATTGAGATAACGAATGGGGGGATGGGGGGTGGACAGCGCATAGTGGAGGTAAACATAAGGATGATGGCAGTGTTAAGGTTCTGTTATTAGGAGACTCGATGATCAGGGGTATCCAGTGGGAGGGACAGGGGGGTGGATGCCATAGCCAGGTGCAGGTAGTTAGTATCTCTGGGCTGACGGTGCACATAGCAAAGTTCATGGTGTACGAAATGGTTAGGGATTGTGGAGGGAAAATGGATTTCCTGGTGCATTTGGGAACTAACTATCTAGAGGGAACTAGCGTTTTGGAAATCCAAGCAAGGTTACGAGAACTTGCCAGAGTCTGTGGGATAATGGATGCAACATTTCCTTTTGAGATATTGCCGAGTACCAAAGGCCTCAGTGGAAAAAATGAAGATCACAGAGGTTAATGACTGGCTCAGGAGTGGGGTGAAGAAAGTGGGTCGGGCGTTAGGGAACTGGAAAGGAGTTTGGGAGGATAAGGGACTGTATGCCAGAACAGGCTTCACATCTTGCCCGTTAGGAAGAAGTCTTTAAACAGGGGTGGCTGACTACATTCAAGAAAGTGGGGTTTAAACTTGTGTGGGGGGATAAGGAGGGGCTGACCAAGCCCTCCTCCCAGATGAGGGAGTAACCTTCAATCCTAAGGGAGAGGGGAAACAGACTGGGAGAGGAGGTTTCAGGAGGAGCAGAGGGTGGATGGAAGTATAAGGAACCTGGGTGGGTCAGGGCAAAGGGGATCAGGGATAAAGGGTGGGGGTGGTGTCTGTAAATGCAGGAGCTTGGAAACAAGTTGCCAGAATTCCAGGTCTGTGCTGTTCGGGGGCGGGTGTGGATGTGGCGGCAGTCACGGAAATGTGGGCCAACAAAAACTATGACTGGGACCTAAACGTGAGGGGGTACACTATGCTTAGGAAGGACAGAAAGGAGGGCAGAGGGGGTTGAGTGGCTATGCTGATTACAGATGACATAGAAATTGCGAGGATAGAAGAAGCAGAGGGAAACATGGAGGCCTTATGGGTTACCTTACGAACCCCAGCAGGAGGTAAGGCCAAGCTGAGTGTAGGATACAGGCCCCCCGGGATGGGCGATGTTCTGGAGGATGGTTTGTTGGACATCATTGCCCAGTGTGGACCAAAAGGGGAGGGAGTGGTGTTGATGGGGGACCTTAATATGCCAGGTACAAACTGGGGAACCATGTCCTCTAAGGTGGCCAAGGAGCAGAGGCTGCTGGACGGCTTCCAGGATGTGTTCTTAACACAGCAGGTGATGGAGCCCACAAGGAAGGGGCATGTCCTGGACGTGGTTCTGGCGGATGGGAATCTGGTAAGGGACCTGGTTGTAGAGGATCCCCTGACTGAGAGCGACCACAATACTGTCTGGTTTCAAATAAGCATTTGGGAAGAGTCTAGGATACTGGCAGTAGACTTCAGAGGGCAGACTTTGTGGGTATGGGAAATATTCTCAAGGATCACTTGAAGGTATTATAACAATGACAAATGTGGAAAAGAGATGGGAGGTCATAAAACAGGGACTTCATGAGGCAGTCAGGACCTGCGCTAAGGTGAAGCATAAGGAAGCAAGGTCACATAAACTATGCTGGTGGTCCAGTGAGGTTCAGGTAGCGGTCGAGAGAAAGAAGGCTGCCTACAAAAAATATAAAACAATGAGAGGGATAGGGAAGAATGCACCATCTGCATCTCGAGAAGGTCACCCAGATGGCGGGGTGGGGGACAAAGTCCAGTAAGAGCAGCGGGGGATGACGGGGTGGAAAAGGGGTTCTTTGGGGAGCGGAGACAAACTAAGGGCCACCTCGGCAGGTTGAGATCAGGAGGAGGGTGGGTGGAAGAGGCGAGGGATGAGGCAGAGGTTAAACGAGTACTTCGCCTCTGTGTTCACTAGGGAGGGGGATGGGATATCTACAATTCAAGGCATGATGGGGATAGAAGCGGTACTGAGTGGGATCAGGGGAGCAGCAGAAATGGAGAAAGAGGGAGGGAGAGGTACCCCAGGGGTGTCATATCAGTATAAGGATAAAAAGGCCAGTAAGGTGGAGGGGACAGATGATGCTATCTCCACTGAAAGGGTGTGGTTAGCCCTTAAGGGCCTAAAGAAAGATAAATCTCCTGGGCCAGATGGCATTCATCCGAGAGTACTGTGGGAATTGGCGGACATACTGGCTGCACCCCCTGATGGAGCTCTTCAACAGGTCGCTTGAGACAGGGAGGGGTACCTAGGGATTGGCGAGAGACACATGTGGTGCCAATCCTTAAAGGGAGGTCGAGGGAAGTACCAGGTAACTATAGACCCATCAGTTTGACCTCGATGGTGGGAAAATTAATGGAGAGTATACTAAAGGAACGACTGGGGTGTACTTGGAGGAGGTGGGAGGTCTGGATAGTCGGCAACATGGGTTTGTGCCAGGTAGATCATGTCAAACCAGTCTTGTGGAGTTCTACGAATGGGCAACATCAGAACTGGACAGGTGAAAGCCTGTGGATGTATTATTCTTGTACTTCAGCAAGGCGTTCGACTCTGTCACTCACAATGGTCTGGTGGAGAAACTGACGGGGTTGGGAGTAGGCCCTTTGATGGTCAGACAGATTGAAAACTGGCTAGCTGGACACATTCAGAGAGTAGTGGTCGGTGAGGAGCCCTCAAACACTAGAGAGGTCGGTAGTGGGGTAGTGCAGGGCTCGGTCCTGGGTCCAATCCTGTTTAATGCATACATTTTGGACATCAGGGGGGTATAGGGTGTGAAATGAGTCTCTCTGCTGATGACTCCAAGATGGGAGCAGTAGTTGAGGGGGAATAGGGGAGGTTGGCCTTGCAATGGGACCTGGACACCATGGAAAGGTGGGCTCACACGTGGAAATTAAATTTCAATATCACCAAGTGCAAGGTGTTGCATCTTGGGTGGGGAAACTCTAAACACAGGTACACCCTGGAAGGGGTGGCGCTGGAGGCCTCAACGGGGGAAAAAGACCTAGGGGTCATGGTGGATGCATGTGTGATTAACTCCAAGCAGTGCAGGAGAGTGACTAGCAAAGCAAACAGGATGTTGGGATGCATCGTAAGGGGGAATCACCTCTAGGAGCAGGGAAGTGATTCTGCTGCTGTACAATGGATTGGTTAGACCACACCTTGAATACTGTGTACAGTACTGGAGACCACACTTGAAGAGGGACATACAGCTCCTGGAGAGGGTACAGAGGAGGGCAACTAAGATGATAAGAGGACTAGGGGATTTGACGTATGAGGACAGACTTGAGGAGCTCTGCCTGTTTTCATTGGAGGAGAGGAGAGATGTGGGGACATGATTGAGGTCTTCAAGTACCTCAAGGGTTATAAACAGGGTAAACATGGAGGGAATCCTAGACTAGAGCAGGGAGGTATCACCAGAGGGTATGGTTTGAAGTTGGAAGGGTGAAGGGGAAAAGAGGAGGAGGTTTTTCACTGAGAGGGTGGTAGACCCTTGGAACGTGCTGCCTGGTGAGCTGGTTCAGAGATCCACAGTGAAGGGCTTCAAGAGAGGGTGGGACAGACACAGAAAGCAGATGTATCAGATGATGGCCTGGCCTTGGGGGGGTGGTGATGGATGATGGGGGTTTCTGGAACACAAGGGGGGGAAGGCTCGGTACCCAACTAGGGATCTGAGGTTCGAGCAGACTCGATAGACCGTAAGGCCTAATCTGCTGGCAAGTAGTATGTTAGTATGCTAGTCAAAGCTTGTAGTAGCAAAATAAAGCAAGAAAAATAATATATTGTTTTTTTTCTTTCAATTGTTTAACCAGAAGTGGCACACTAAGCTGAAAGCTTATTTACAGGGGCAACCTGGGAGCACATGGAAGTTAAGTGACTTGCTCAGGGTCACCCAGTATGCAAGTGGGGGCTGTGGGATTCAAACCCAGATCTCCAGATTTGCAGCTCAGAGCCTTAAACCACTGTGCTATACTGCTCCCTAGTTATGGCAGTCATCTGTTTTATGGTTCATGATGTTGTGTAGTAAGCATACTAAAATGCCAGCAGAATAGACCTAGCGGTCTTTCGTATCTGCTTGTTTGGTCAGCCCCCACCCTGGGGGCTGACCTTGCCCCCCCGCCCTCTGGGTTTCTCCTTCCCAGTTCAGAGTATTCACGCTTCACTGGACTTTGCTTCCCACAACCCTTCCCCTGTACCTGTCCTCCCCTCTTAAACCCCTCCACAGTCTCTGCCTCCACCAGCCCTCCGAGCAGTGCATTCCATGGTTCTACCACCCTCTCAGTGAAGTAGCACCTCGTCCTTTCTCTCCTCCCCGAGTCTCCCCCTGCCAGCTTCCACCCATGCCCTCTCGTTGGCCCCCCTTCGAGCACCCAGGACTGCACCTCCCCTATTTACCCCTTCATGTACCTGAAGACCTCTATCATGTCCTCCTGTTCCTTCTCTCTTCCAATGTGTACATATTTAGCTCTTCAAGCCTCTCCCCATAGGTCCTTTCCCCAAGCCCCAGATCATTTTGGTTGCCCTCCTCTGGACCCTCTCCAGGAGTTCAATGTCCCTTTTAAGTGTGGCCTCCAAAACTGCATGCAGTACTCGAGGTGCAGCCTCACCAAGCAGTTATACAGAGGAGTATCACTTCCCTCCTTCTGGAATAGCCCCCTAGCGATGTATCCCAGCATCCTGTTGGCCTTGGCCGCTGTCCTCCTACAAGTCTCCGAGTTGTTCATCTCGACATCCACCACCACCCCCAGGACCCCCTCAGCCATAGCAGATGTAAAATGTCAATAAGCAGGTCATGCAACAGATGTGCTGAGCAGTTACTGAAGCAAGAAATGTACAGCTGTCATTTTTTACATCCTGTTCAAAATACGTTTTGCACCTGTGGTGCCAAATGGCACAGTCGCTGTGCAAAATCACCTTTCTGCTAATGAACTGATAGTGTCACTGTTCATGCGGTGGGAGTCTAAAAGCCCCATGCTGAAAACTTGGGTAAGAAAATATCAAGAAGCGCCCAGAGCATTAGGGTTCCTGACAATGACCTTTGCTTGCCTGTAGGGACTGACAGGCATCAGGGGTGTGACTTGGGATTGTCAACAGTAATGCTCATGCCATTCCACCCCCATCCCCACCCTGCATCCAGTGACAGGTATCGAGGTGTGCCTTTGACTCTTCAGCCCCAAAGTTCACTCCATTCTCTTATACTGTACCCATTTCAGCATATTTCCTTATGGAATGGGGTGAGTGTAAAGTTTGAAACCCCCAAGGCACATCTCAACTCGTATCTGTGTCTGCAGGGTAGGGTGAGGTGAAATGGAGTGAGCATTATGGGCAATGACCCAAAGGTACACCCCAATGCCTGTCCATGTCTGTGGGATGGGGGTGGGGCTGACGTCACTTCATTACTTCACTGCCATTCCTATTCTGCCTGTCTGTCCGTGTCTCTCTCTCTCTCTCTCTCTCTCTCTGTATATATATATATATACACATACATAGATATGTAATTATTTATCTTTCTGTCACTTGGATGTATCGCTGTTTTTACCTGTTTCTAAAACAAACCTGCATATCACATTTGCCTGCACTCTGAGCACATACTTATGGAACTGTACATATTTGTACTCCACTTCTGCATAGACCTCATACTTTCCTAATATTCCCATTATCACAAGCATAACTACCTTGCCCTTATCAAAAGCGCCCCTCTCTGAAAGTTAATATCCCATTTTCTCTTAACAGTCCATCATCATTACACCTGACTTCTCGACATCAGCACATTGCTTAAAAATAACTTACATCACCTCATGGACAAAAAACATGTTTCTCTAAAACAAAAAAACTGTGTAAATAATCCCAAGGCTGAACATATGCCAGACATTACTTTTTTATGTACTGCCACCTTATGTACCATTATGGGGATTTGCATACCTTTCCCTTCATGCTTTGCATTATTGGGGTATGTGCAATTGTGTTTTCTTTAAAATCTGGTTGTCTGGCCAATATCAGTGGGATAACACATACATCAGTGGCATTTGCTCTGGGTTTCTTTTGTAAGCTTTCTATTCCTTTCATTAAAATGTACACCTCTGTATATTTTCCTAATAATGTGTATGCTTTCCTTAGAACAGAAACTAAAACTAATCTTACTGCTTACAAATCATTATGTTGTTTCTCCATACCTCCTTAACAATTCCACACAACTTCACTAACTTCAATATGCAGCCATAGTGGATCTGACCAGATTTTGTTTTCTGTTCTAACACTCATCTAGATTCTGAGACTCTGACACAACCTTGTAAAGTCTCAAGCCAGATCCCAATTATATGCAAATGAGGCACTTGTAATACAACCCCTCCTATTCTTTGATGTCACCAAAACAGCAGCTCAGAAGAAAGCATATACTGTAGAACTAGAATATGTTGCTGTAAAAAAAATTTTGCTATCATCGCGCTGTACCTTTAAGGCGCGACATTAGTTTTAGAGCATTGGTTACTTTTCATTCATAAAGGCAAGGCTATGACCACGTGGTGCTGCTGTTACTTGGCAATGACCACTACCCTCAGTCCCGACCCATGGAACACAAAACATGGATGCTAGTACTTTTTTTAAGTTTTTTTAATCTGCTAAACAAAACCCTAAAACCTAAGTACTGTGAAGTGAATAAGTAAATCAAAAAATCCATCTTTGTCGTTGGCGCAGAATTTATCCACAGTGCATTTTGTGAGAGATGACGATGTGCTACAGGATGTGTTTACCACTGATTGTAGCAGGTACTGGGGTCTGTAAAAAAAACAAACAAAAAAAAAAAAAACAAACAAAGAAACATCCA
Source organism: Neoceratodus forsteri (assembly GCA_016271365.2). Classification (NCBI taxonomy): domain Eukaryota; kingdom Metazoa; phylum Chordata; order Ceratodontiformes; family Ceratodontidae; genus Neoceratodus; species Neoceratodus forsteri. The sequence goes on along the minus strand of CM057454.1, from coordinate 352,527,543 downwards.
TTAAAGATGGTGACATGAAAAAAGGATTGCGGAGGTACTGGAAAGGATAGTGGGGTATGCTACTATTTGTACCATCAATCATTTTTCATGACGGTAGCTGGCTCGTTTCTCCTTGATCTCTTCGATGGGGTCTGTTGGAGGAGAAAGGATAAAGGGGTTACAAACCTGAAACATGACATTTCAGTAAACGACAGTAGATGTACTGACAGCAAATACAAGTGTTAGTACCATCTAGGCAGTGGTTGTGTGCATTTACTATGCCAGCCTGTAGGAAACCCTGGACACGCTTCTCTGTTCGTGTGGAGCGTGGCATGATTTCAATGCTGCAGATCTCAGATCTACCTAATTTGTGAGCTGCTGTTCCCAACCTGCAACTGCTCCGATATTTGCTGTGTATACCAGTCAGCGAACTGCATTTTAAGTTTATCTTTAAATATTTTATTTATTGAGATGTCCAGTGGTTGTAGCAGGTCGGTGCAGGATGCAGGCACGTAGATGGATATGATACTGTTTGCCTCAAAGTTTTCCAGGACATAGATACATACATAGACAGTGTCGGCAGATAAGGGCCTATGGCCCACCCAGTCTGCCCATTTAAGTTTGTAAGTTCAGTTTATGTTTTCCAGGAAGTCTGTTGCCCCTTACCCCTGACCTCCAGAATTCCTTTATGTCTATCCCATGCATTCTTAAATCCCGTGATTGTTTCAGCCCCCACCACTTCCTCTGGCAGGGTGTTCCACTTGTCCACCACCCGTTCTGTGAAGAAATTCTTCCTCACGTTTCCTCTGAATCATCCTCCCTTCAACTTCATCCCATGCCCTCTAGTCCTGGAACATCTTTTTCGCTTAAAAATAGTGTTTTCCTGCACCCTGTTCCTCCCTGTAAGATACTTGTATGTCTCTATCATATCCCCTCTCTCCCTCCTCTCCTCCAGGGAGTACATGTTCAGTGCCTTCAACCTGTCCTGAACATCAGGAACACTCATTCGGGCTTTAACTTTTGAGATGTAGGGGACAATCACATTGTTGGTGTGTAGGATTGTGGTGCAGAATTGGCCCAGTGGTGGTCAGTATGGGTCATGCTCCATTCTTTGGGAAACGTGAAGTGCAGATAGCATTGGTCAGTTTTCCCCAGATATATGACCTGGGGAGGAAGGTAGTGACCTGATAATGACACGCATAACACCATGGTGACTTGCCTCTTGTCCCCCAGACCAGAGACTTCAATTTGTTTCTTTCCAGTACCGTCCATTGAGAGCAAGGGATCAAATTTATACCAGTCTTGTCAAGGTTTAAGATAAGTTCCTCTGGCACTAGTTCTTACTTTGCTGCTATTGATGTGTGTCCCAGAAACTGTGATTTTAAACCAGGGAAGTCAGCAGGGGGTTTTCTGGCCACTTTAGTGCCCTTCCTTTCGCTGAACCCCATGCGGTTCTGAAATAACTAGGACCACTGCCTCGGAAAAGAAAGTGTACCACCATGTTCTGTAAGCATAGGAGTGTTGCTGCCAAAACGCGATCATTAATCACAGCCCCCTCTGCTCAGAGAGACTTAATGATTGCGCATAATTCCTTTTCCATGTCTTCCATAAGGAGTGAAGTGTGACATCTGGGTTTAAGGGGCAGACTTTTTTTCTAAGCTCTGTGGGTCAAGATTGTCTTTTAGCTTTAACAGGTGGTTAAAAGTTTTCACAGTACTTTCACTGATTTTAGATTTGTATTTCGCATCATAATGACGTACAGCATTCATTACCCCATGCTGAACTGCGTGCTGGCCAGTCTCAAATCTGACCTCTGGGGGGTAAACCCAACAAACCACTTTTTGTTTCTTTGGAGGAGGTGATGCACCTACTAGTTCCTCCATGATATTCTCAGCCATCAACCTCGAAACTGTTGCCGTGACACTCAGAAGTTCCGCATCAGTGTCGTCGGTCTGCAATGCCGAGTAGTCACGCTTTGCTCTTTTTTTGGCTGGAATGTTTAACCACTTAAACAAGGACATGCTGATGCTCTTGCAAGTTCTCTGCACTGAAAGTGAAGACCAGAGCTATGGCTGACCACTGTATTTGTCTGTGTGAGCTATCAGGTGATCGCCGGTGACCAGCCAGTAGCAGAGCGCAATGCTAATTTGTCACGCTGATGAAAGTGAAAGTTGGACTGCAATATAAAGTTGATGCGGTACTAAATAGTTCTACAGTAGTTTCCAATGCTTCTTATCCATATTTTACTTTTAGTTTGCAATGGCTTAAGAAAGGACTATCACGCCACTCGCACAGAGTGTAATACTAGTAGCCTGTATTTGTGCATAGCAATTAATACATACAGTGAAGACCACCCGGATGAAGTGCAGTGTCACAGGTTTATTGCATGACAAAAGGGATTACCTCCCATAGAAATTACATTGTTTACTGCAGTAACTCTACTGAAGAATTCTGCAGTGCTGCACTTCATCCTGGTGGGCTTTACTGTATAACATTATTTCATTCACAAGAAAAAAAAAACATCTATTTCTTTGTGCTGCTCATCTCTCACTGTAAGACAGTTGTAACATGCTGTGGGGGAGAAGTAGACTGAAGGCTTCCTTTGCACAGATGACACACATCCTCCTTTCAGCAGCTGGGAAATGGACAGCTAGATCACTTAGTTTAAAAAGTGTATTCTTTACATTTCAGATGCTCCTTAAACCACAATAACTGACAGGAAATACAAAAAGATGGAATTAATTTGACATAGAAGTGAGGTAAGCAAATACACAGCACTGCATACATGAGACTTCTCCTTTAATGATGCAGCAGGCTTTTGAACGTAGAACTTAAATATGACCAGAGCCATCCAGCTGCTCAGTAGTAAAATAAATATCTGCAGTGGTTGCACTGGACATGTATCTGTTTACTACTGTTGACTCTGTTGGCTTTCCGGAGGTGATGAAACCTGCTGTCCCTCGGTACCAGCTGCCATCATGGACATGTTCCTCCAGAAAAGCTGTGCCAGCCCTGTATAAAGAACTGTACCAGAAGGTAAAAAACATATTTTGCAGTTATCGGTTATTAAAGAAGTACATATAACAGATATGTGGATGAGTGATCAAACAGTGACCTACATGACAGTCACCACCCACTGAGCATAATTTTCTTCTGCAACATCCTCTGGCACTAGCAGGGATCAGCAGAATCCTTAAAAACAGGCCACCTTCTGGGGCACTGTGGAGCACACATACTGACAAGACACCCTTGCAATCGGCTCTGTATGTCTCGAGCTTCTATCTATAAAATACTAAAAAAATCTAGTGCTAACTGCAAAACCAATGACAGATTTGTGAAGACAACAAATTTCTGTGCAGCTAGACACCAAAAAGAAAAATGGGACATTCGCAAAAATCTGGCAGCAGCGGTCCCAAAAACTCATCTGCTGTGGACACGCAGGTTGCAACTGCCACCACACTATCTGCGGGATCTGACCCTCCATGGAGAGCCCTGCAGGTGTCAGTTCAGGCGATCAACCTCAAAGCGGAGTCAATTTTACAGCAGGTCTCTGAACAAGATGCAAAACTAGAAGTCACTTCTCAAACTGCAGCATCAGCTGAAAAGCTTGCTACCAAAGCCCTGAATAAGACCTCAAAACTGGTGCATGAAAACACACTTGCGGTATTGATTGGAGGCCTTGGATAATGCAAACAGGGTGTCCCATGTCCAAATCACTGGGCTTCTGGAGGGGAGTGAAGGGGATGAACTATTAGGGTTTCTTCAGGCGTGGCTCCCTGGGGCACTGAATATAAATATGGATACTATTGTCTGAAGGTTTTGCAAAGCCTACCGAATCTCCCCACAGACTGCCAGACCCTGGAACAGCACTCCAACGACAGTGCTACTGGTGACGGCTAGTGCTTCGGTCAGAGATCTCCTCCTGCAGTAAGGCATACAGGATGCTGGGGTGTACAGGAATGGGTATTGACAGCAGAAGGAAAGAGGTATTACTATCTCTCTATAGGTCACTGGTGATGCCCCACCTAGAGTGTTGTGCCCAGTTCTGGAGTCCTCACAAAAGGATGCATGAGAACAGGCTGGAGAGTAAATACAGGTTACTCACCTGTAACAGGAGTTCTAGGAATGGTATATGTTGTTCATCCACACTGTCTGGCAGGTATCCTTGCTGCTTTAAATCTTGCCGGAAGGTCTTCAAGCTGGCTCCTCCCACCCACCCGGGTGGTAAAACTCTCAGCTCCGCCCCATGACGCCAGATCTGGCCCGCTGGAAGCTCAGGTTGTGTGTCAAAGCCGGGGAGGTCGGGTGGGTCGTGTGGATGAACATATACCATTCCTACAACTCCTGTTACAGGTGAGTAACCTGTATTTCTAGGGACATGGATATGTTGTTCATCCACACTGTCTGGCAGACTCCTAGCAGTTCTCCGGGAGGAGGGAGGCAAGGCGCACACCCCCTACTTAGGGAATAGAGACTGGAGAACCGAGGCCCCAAAACCAGCATCCCGGCGTGACTCAAGGTGTGGTAATGGGTGATGAAGGTGTGTGCTGACTTCCAGGTAGCAGCCCTGCAGATTTCCTGAATAGGGACGTCCCTGGAAGCAGCCACCGATGCAGCAGTATGGCGGGTAGAATGAGCTCTTATCCCTCTGGGAGGCTCCATGCCCGCCAACTTATAGCAGAGATCTATGCAGGGTGACCCACCTGCCTATCGTCGCTTGGCTGCAGGTCTGCCAGGTGCGGCTTCAAGCGCAGGTGACAAACAGCTGTGAACCTCTCCCAATTTCAGCAAATGCGCTCCTTATATTAGCGAGCGCCCTTCTAGGGTCCAGTATGGAGCCTGTATTACGACCTCCGAGAGGTGTGATTGGGGTAGAACACCGGCAGAGTAAACACCTGGTTAAGGTGAAACTCCGACACCACCTTGGAAGGAATTTGGTGGGCGCAGGACAACTGTCCCTGTGAGAAGACCAGGTAAGGAGACTCGTGCAGGCCTGGAGCTCTCCCATCCTTCTGGCTGACGTGATAGTAACCAAGAAGGCGGTTTTCCACGACAGGTGAGAGAGTTCACACCTGTGCATTGGTTCGAATGGCTTGCCCATGAGCTTTGCCAGTACCAGCAGTAGATCCCATGGAGGTGGAGGTTCTCGCACTGGAGGGGAAATGTGATCAAGGCCTTTGAAAAAGCGCCAGACCATCTTCTCCTGTGCCACCGACTGCTTCCCGGCCCGCGCCCGATGAGCAGAGATGGCTGCCAGGTGCACCTTAAGGGTCGTCGACCAAAGCCCTTGCTGAAAGGGACAAAAGGTAGTCAATATGCTCACCAAGGAACAGAGAGGAAGGGTCCAGGCCCTTGCCCTGGCACCAAATGGAAAATCTCTTCCATTTGAAGGCGTAGCATTTTCTAGTCGACTCCTCAAGGACGCCTCAACTCGTTGAGGACCTCGTGACGGAAAAGACCCAAGGCCTGGAACTCTAGCGCTCCAGGAACCAGGCCGTCAGGTGCAGGATTGAAGGTCCGGATGGAATACCTTCCCTGATTGACTGAGAGCAGGTCGGGTGAGCTGGAAGCTGCCTCGGGAGCCTGGAGCTGAGGCTGAGGGAGATCTGGGTACCAGTACTGGCGAGGCCAGTCTGGGGCTATCAGAATCACCTGAGCCTTGTCCCTCCTTGCTTTGAGAAGCACCTTATGCATCAAGGGACCAGGGAAAGGCGTAGAAGAGGCCCGGGGTCCACGGCCTCGAGAAGGCATCCCTCTGCAGCGATCCCTGCTGAGGGGGACGGGCATGGAACAGCCTCAGCTTCGCATTCTCCCTGGAGGCAAACAGGTCCACCTGAGGTGTGCCCCAATGGGAGAATAGATCTTGTACTACCTCCGGCAGGAGAGACCACTCGTGGGAGACAGCCCCTATCCGGCTTAGGGCATCGACCAGGGTGTTGGAGGCTCCTGCCACATGAATGGCTAGGAGATCCGTCTCCAGGCTGCGCACGAGTGACCAGATGCGGAGAGCTTCCTTGCATAGAAGCATGGAGCGCGTCCCGCCCTGGCGGTTTAGATAGTACATGGTCGTGGTATTGTCCATCTGGACCCGGACCACTTGACCCCGAAGAAACGGAGCAAAGGCGGTGAGAGCTAGGCGGACCGCTCAGAGCTCCAGCAGGTTGATATGGCATCGGACTCCTGAGGGACCAGAGGCCGTGCGCTCAGTGTTCCCCAGATGGGCACCCCAACCCATCAGAGAGGCATCGGTCGATGAGAGACCCGTCGACTCGGGCGGACAAGCAGGATGCCCTCCTGCAGATGAACTGGAGCGGTCCACCACTGGAGGCGTTCCACATCCTGGGTCACCGTCACTAGCTGGTCCAATGGATCGCTGGCGTTGGGACCACTGGCTAGCCAGCCCCACTGGAAGAGGCATGTTCAAGCAGGGCCCAATGGACCACGCTAGTACAGGCCGCCATGAGACCCAGGAGGCGCAGGAAGTCCCGGGCAGGGCGCAATTGCCCAACCAGAAATGACTGGGCAAAGGAGGAAAGAACCTCGGCCCTGTCCGCCAGGAGCCGTGCTCTGGCTCGAAGAGAGTCGAGCTCTGCCCCGATGAAAAGAATCACCTACTTCGGCTCGAGTTCCAACTTGGCCTTGTTGATGAGGCCGACCTGAGAGCAAACCTGGAGGGCTAGATCTCTGGACCACTCCACCTCCTGTCTGGAGGGGGCTGCTATCAGCCAATCGTCCAGGTAAGGGTAAACCCGGACCCCTCGGCGCCGCAGGAATGCTGTCACCACTGCCATGCATATGGTGAAGACCCTGGGAGCTGGAGATAAGCCGAAGGGCATGGCTTGGAACTCGAAAAGGGATCCCTCCGCTCGAAAGCGAAGGAACCTTTGATGGGACGGACGGATAGGGACGTGAAAGAACGCGTCCTGTAGGTCGAGAGAGCAGAACCACACGCCGTGTTCCAAGGATGGTATTATCTGAGCCAGAGTGACCATCCTGAAGGTTCGAGACCTTAGGAACTTGTTTAGGTCGTGTAGGTCGAGAATGGGGCGCCAGCCCCCCATCTGAACCAGGAAGTACCTGGACACGAACCCCGGGTTTGAGGGAGGGTCTGCCACCTCTCTTATCACCTCCTTCTCAAGGAGGAGAGCGATGTCGGCTCGGCGAGCTGACAGCGAGGCTTTGGACCCCGAGGCCCCCCGAGTGCGACGGCTCTGAAGGGTGGGGACTGCTCGAACTCCAGAGGCAGGCCCTTTCCCACCACCTCCAACACCCACCGGTCTGTGGTGATAGCGAGACGAGCGGAAAAAGTGGCAGAGCCGCCCCCACGGGGGCACCTGGGAGTGAGGCGGCCGGGGTTGACGCACCCCTCAGCCCGTCACTGGGCACGAGCTTGGAGGAAGGACACGCCGAGGGACCTCCAGGGCCCTTACCTCCCTGCTTCCTGGAGGAGGAAGCCGAGGGCTTGGGTTTGGGGCGTGCAGCGAGCAGCCTGCGGCCCTGATGCTGCTGGGCCGGACGTGCCGTGGGCGCAGACGGACGAAAGGGCTTGGGTTGCGGTCTGCGGCCCTTGTCCCTCTGAGCGGATGAGACCAAGTCCAAAGTGGCATTGGACTTTTCGATCCTCTGGAGGTGGCCTTCCACTCCAGGGCCAAAGAGGTCGGTCCCCAGGAAGGGGACATCCGCCAATTTGTGCTGGGTTTCCGCTGTGAAGGTGGATATCCTCAGCCATGCCCGACGGCGCATAGCCACTGTGGCCGCGACTGACCTGGCGCATGAGTCTCCAATGTCCAGAGCAGTCTGAAGTTGCTGCTTGGCCACTGCCTTGGTCCCGCACCTGCCTAACAGTGGTCTGCAGGTCGGCCGGGAGATGAGGGACTACCTCGTCCAGGGAGCCCAACAGGGCATGGGAGAAATGTGCCATAAGCACGGCCGAGCTAGCCTGGCGAAGGCCAAGGGAGGGCGTGCGTGAACTTTCGCCCGGCATGGTCAATTCTTGGACTCCTTGTCGAGGAGGTTTGTCCACGTCCTAAGCGTTTCCGCACACGGAAAGCGTGTCGATAACTAACCCCTCGGCTAAGGGATGTTCCGAGAGCGGACAGGAACCGATAGGGACGCATACTTCCTGGCCATCCTGGCCGAAGGGGCAGGGCAGGAAGCAGGGCGCTGTCAGAGCTCCAAGGCCGGGCCCACAATGGCCTCGACCATAGGAAAGGCCTCCGTAGGGGAATCCCCTCGGTCCAATATCTTCGTGAGGGGATACTTGGCCCACTTGGATACGGGCTCGAGCTGCATCCCGGTGGACTCCGAGATGAGCCTAAGCAAACCCAGGAAGGACGAAGGGCTGTCGTCCAGCGACTGACCTCCAGAGGACTCCAAGTCCACTCACCTGGAGAAAAGGGAGGAATCATCGTCAGATTCAGAAGAGTCCGCAAAGAGCTGCCTCGGGCCTGAGCCACCCTCCACCTGCCGAGGGCGATCGGGAGTGAGGGTGACAGACAGCCTATGGGGCAAACCCTGAGCCGACCGAGAGTTCTTGGTCGGAGCCCCAAACAGCGGCTGTGGAGGCGGAGGTTCCGCCGGAATCGGTGGAGCAGCTGGTTTTGGCTGAACAACCGGCCTAGGAACAGGCTCCTTGGGTAAGATGAGGGGTTGTTTCGGCCACTCCGGTGACAGCCACTTAATGGCCGGGGAAGGCAGCCGGCGTCGGCTTGTTCTCAGTCAGAAGGAGCTGTTGCCACGAGGTCCTCGTATCGTCGACGTAACTTACGTCGAAGCCTCCCCTCGTCCGAGGAGGACGACGAGGATGAGTGGCGGCACCGCTTACCATGGTGCCGAGACCGAGACCACCTATGACGGCGGGATCGGCTGGACCGCGAAGAAGTCCGAGACTGAGAACCTCGGCTTTTCCGAGGACGGTGCGGGGAGGGGACGGGTGGAAGCGGCTCCCCCCTCAGCTCGGAGGATTCACCCGAGGGCTCCGGAACCGGAGGCACTGGCAAGCCCACGGGATCCTCAACTCCCACCGGGGGAACCGGTGAGAGGATTTTCGGCTTTGCCGGTCGACAACCCTCCCAATGGGTCGAGAAAGATCTCGACTGCGTCGACGGGAGTCTTGGTCAACTGACCTGACGGGGACACCGTGAGACCAGTGGCCGAAGCTGAACAATCAACCGAAGTCGATGGCCCACAACTCAGGGAGTGGGACCTTTCCCGCTCCCAAGAGCGTCGACAGAGGGCCTTACCCTTGTCTTTCTTCTTGGACCGAGAAGAAGATCCAGCAGATGCTGGTCCCTCTCCTCTAGTGGAGAGGGACAGACAAAGCTCCTTAAAGGAAGCTGTATAAGAGGAACCCAAGGAGAGCGGGATAAATGCCGCGGTCGAGGAAAATGAAGCCCGCGCCGCCTCCTCTTCGAGGGTGATCATCTGCTCTAGCTGATCTGCCGAGCCCGCTGCCGCGGAAACCGCCTACCAGGCCTCTTTTGACTTCACCGGAGGAAAACGTTTCTCAGGGCGCCTCAGTTGTAAATGGGCAGCACAGTCGTAGAGGACGTAGGCTGAGAAGGAAGAGCACAGGTCGCAAGCCTGCGGGTCGTGCTCAAGGCCTAAACAGTAGACACACGTGGAGTGCCGATCTGTCCGAGACATCTTCTGCCCGCAAGGGCATCTCCGAAAACCGGGAGTCGATTTGTCCATCGCAGCCGCGAGGGACAGAAGACCGAAGTCTATAATACAAAAAACTTTTAAATTCGGAAAACCGAAGAATTAGGAACCAGTCTTTTACGCAGAGCGTTAAGGAGGGAACCTGAGCTTCCAAGCGGTAAGGAAGATCTGGCGTCATGGGGCGGAGCTGAGAGTTTTACCACCTGGGTGGGTGGGAGGAGCCAGCTTGAAGACCTTCCGGCAAGATTTAAAGTGGCAAGGATACCTGCCAGACAGTGTGGATGAACAACATATCCATGTCCCTAGAAGCAAAATTATTCAGGACCAGTAGGTCAGACCTTACGAGGACAGGTTCAAGTAACTGAACATGTACTTGCTGGAGGCCGGATGAGATGGGGAGCTATGATAGAGACCTTCAAATTCCTGAAAGGAATGAACAACATGAACCTTGAGAAACTATTTAACATAAGTATCGGATCATGAACACGGGGGCATGAGTGGAAACTGATGGGGAGGTTCAAGGGGGAAGTGTGAAAGTTTTAGTTTACAGAAAGGGTGGTGGAACCATAGGAACAGTCTACCAGCTGATGTGGTGGGGGCCAAATCAATCAGTAGTTTCAAACATGGAAGGGACACAGTGAAGGGCTTCGTGGTTGCTCAGGGTTATAGCGATAGGGCAGGGAGCAGGGGGTGGATAGTGTGGGTTTAGATCCCTGTCGACAATAGGTCCTGGGTTTGTTAGGGTTTTATGGGCAGATTGGATGGACTAAAATGTCTTTCTGCCATCATTGTCTGTGTTTCTACATTTATATCTCAGCTTGGTACTCTGACCCACTAGTGTAAATCAGTGGTGAAGATTGATTCCTGAAAGATATGAAAATTACGTACTCACCGTAATTCTTGATCTTCTCAGAATATCTTCACCGTTGATTCACACACCCACCCGCCATCCCCCAGGCTCACTCCTGTATTTTATGTTAGCCTTCACCCCTTGTTCTTGGTTTTGGATGTGAAGACACGGCGTTACCGATTTGCTGACCCTTCTTTTACAGGTCACCAGGACTGTCTTATGCCCTTAGGTTAAGAACTTAAGATGTTGTTGGTTATGCTGCACCTCCTCGGTAAAAAAAAAGATACTGAGGCAGTTCAGGGCTGGTGCCAAGGTAAGCCTGGTGCCACAAACCAGTCTGACTGGGGCTGTGCATGCTTGCTGTTTGCCTCTTTGCCAGCCCTCCTGAAATGGTCTGGCTCCTGCAAGCACCTCTGGCTAAGACCCACTAGCATGAATCCGAGATGAAGATATTCCTAGATCAGGAATTACAATGAGTATGCAGTTTTCTGTCTTTTACCCTCAGTTGCAGAATGTGGCTTTAGACTGAAAATATATTCATGCAGCTTATTCAGAGCTTAGGAGAAGCCTGCTAACAGCCAGATATACGTGATTATAAAATGGCAGAGAACAATGAAGGAATCTGATTGGTTATTTATAGGGCAGTACAGTACAATAGTGCACTATAAATAACTAGTCCCATTAAATTAGCCAGAGCACAGAATCAGTTGGCTCATTGATTCATAGTTATGGCATTCTATTTAGAATGTAACAGTAGTTTGATGTCACCATTTTCGTACCCCACTAAATTTTGCAACTTAACATCACACACAGCTATCAGTGGGAAATAAACATTGTATGTACGATTTTAAAACATTTAACATACTACTAACATACTAAATGACAGCAGATTAGGCCTTACGGTCTATCAAGTCTGCTCGAACCTCAGATCCCTAGTTAGGTACCGGGGTCCTCCCCCCTTGTGTTTCAGAAACCCCTATCATCCATCCCCACCCCCATGGGCCAGGCCATCATCTGATACATCCACTTTCTGTGTCTGTCCCACCCTCTCTTGAAGCCCTCCACTGTGGATCTCTGAACCAGCTCGCCAGGCAGCACGTTCCAAGGAACCACCACCCTCCCAGTGAAAAAAACTCCTCCTCTTTTCCCACCCCTCACACTTCCAACTTCAAACCACGCCCTCTGGTGATACCTCCCTGCTTTAGTCTAAAGATCCCCTCCGTGTTTACCCTATTTATTCCCTTGAGGTACTTGAAGACCTCAATCATGTCCTCCCTGTCTCTCCTCTCCTCTCCTCCAACGAAAACATGCAGAGCTCCTCAAGTCTGTCCTCATACGTCAAATCCCCTAGTCCTCGTATCATCTTAGTTGCTCTCCTCTGTACCCTCTCCAGGAGCTGTATGTCCCTCTTTAAGTGTGGTCTCCAGTACTGTACACAGTACTCAAGGTGTGGTCTAACCAGTCCATTGTTCAGAGACAGAATCACTTCCCTGCTCCTAGGGGTGATCCCCCTTACAATGCATCCCAACATCCTGTTTGCTTTGCTAGCCGCTCTCTTGCACTGCTCGGATTTATTCATACATACATGCATCCACCATGACTCCTGGTCTTTTCCCCCTGTTGAGGCCTCCAGCACCTCCCCTCCCAGGGTGTACCTGTGTTTAGGGTTTCCCCGCCCAAGATGTAACATCTTGCACTTGGTGATATTGAAATTTAATTTCCACATGTGAGCCCACCTTTCATGGTGTCAGGTCCCACTGCAGGGCCATCCTCACCTCTTCCCCTACTGCTCCCATCTTGGAGTCGTCAGCAAAGAGACTCATTTCACACCCTATACCCTCCCTGATGTCCGAAATGTATGCATTAAACAGGACTGGACCCAGGACCAAGCCCTACGGTACCCCACGACCGACCTCTACTCTCTGAGTGCGTCCAGCTAGCCAGTTTTCAATCCACCTGACCAAAGGGCCTACTCCCAACCCTGTCAGTATCTCCACCAGACCATCGTGGGAGACAGAGTTGAACGCCTTGCTGAAGACCAAGAATAATACATCCACAGGCTTTCCCCTGTCCAGTTCTGATGTTACCCATTCGTAGAACTCCACAAGATTGGTTTGACATGATCTACCTGGCACAAACCCATGTTGCCGACTATCCAGACCTCCCACCGCCTCCAAGTACACCCCCAATCGTTCCTTTAGTATACTCTCCATTAATTTTCTCACCACTGAGGTCAAACTGATGGGTCTACAGTTACCTGGTACTTCCCTCGACCCCCCTTTATGGATTGGCACCACATGTGCCTCTTGCCAATCCCTAGGTACCCTCCCTGTCTCAAGTGACCTGTTGAAGAACTCCATCAGGGGTGCAGCCAGTATGTCCGCCAATTCCCATAGTACTCTCGGATGAATGCCATCCGGCCAGGAGATTTATCTTTCTTTAGGCCCTTAAGGGCTAACCACACCCTTTTGTTGGAGATAGCATCATCCGTTATCTCCACCTTACTGGCCTTTTTATCCTTATTCTGATGTGACACCCCTGGGGTACCTCTCCCTCCATTTCTGCTGCTCCCCTGATCCCACTCACTACCGCTTCTAACCCCATCGTGCCTTGCTTTGTAGATATCCCAGCCCCCGGCCCTCCCTAGTGAAGTCAGAGGTGAAGTATTCGTTTAATACCTTTGCCTGGTCCCTCGCCTCTTCCACCCACCCTCCTTCTGATCTCAACCTGCCGAGATGGCCCTTAATTTTTCTCCGCTCCCCAATGTACCAGAAGAATCCCTTTTCCCCTCCCCGTATCCCCTGTGCCAGCCGCTGCTCTTTCCTGGACTCTGCCCCCCGCACCATCTGGGTGACTTTTCTAGATGCAAGATGGTACATTTCCTTTTCCCTATCACCTCTCGTTGTTTTATATTTTTTGTAGGCAGCCTTCTTTTCTCTGACTGCTACCTGAACTTCACTGGACCACCAGCATGGTTTATGTGACCTTGCTCCCTTACGCTTCACCTTAGTGCAGGTCCAGACTGCCTCATGAAGTCCCATTTTGTGACTTCCCATCTCTTTTCCACATTTGTCATTGTTGTAATCCCCTTCAAGTGATCCTTGAGAATATTTCCCATGCCCACAAAGTCTGCCCCCCTGAAGTCCACTGCCAGTGTCCTAGATCTCCCCCCTTCCCCATGCTTATTTAAAACCAGACAGTACTGTGGTCGCTCCCAGTCAGGGATCCTCTACAACCAGGTCCCTTACCAGATCCCCATCCGCCCAGAACCACATCCAGGACATCCCCCCCCTTTGTGGGCTCCATCACGTGCTGTGTTTCAAACACATCCTGGAAGCCGTCCAGCAGCCTCTGCTCCTTGGCCACCTTAGACGACATGGTTTCCCAGTTTGTACCTGGCATATTAAGGTCCCCCATCAACACCACTCTGTCCCGTTTTGGTCCACACTGGGCAATGATGTTGTCCAGCAAACCATCCTCCAGAACATCACCCATCCCAGGGGGCCTATATACTACACCCAGCTTGACCTTACCTCCTGCCGGGGTTCGTAAGGCGACCCATAAGGCCTCCATGTTTCCCTCTGCCTCGTCTACCCTAGCAATTTCTATGTCATCTCTAACCAACATAGCCACTCCACTCCCTCTGCCCTCCTTTCTAACCTTCCTAAGCATAGTGTACCCCCGCATGTTTAGGTCCCAGTCATGGTTTTTGTTGGCCCATGTTTCCGTGACCGCCCCACATCCCCCCAAATCGAACAGCATGGCCTGGAACTCTGGCAACTTGTTTCCCAAGCTCCTGGCATTTACTAAACACCACCCCCACCCCTTATCCCTTTGTCGAACCCCACCGGGTTCCTTATACTCCATACACCCTCTGCTCCTCCTGAAACCTCCTCCCCTAGTCTGTCCCCCCCCCCATTGGGTTTGAAGGCTACTCCCCTCATCTGGAGGAGAGGGCTTCTGGTCAGACCCTCCTTTATCCCTCCCTCCCCATAAGTTTAAACCCCACTTTTCTTGAATGTAGTCAGCCACCCCCTGTTTAAGGACTTCCTACCTTTGTAAATGAGCCTATGGCTCAAAGGTTTTCCAAACTGCTGTTTAAATAAATAAAAATAAATAAATAATGGGGCAAGATGAAGCCTGTCCTTGGCATACAGTCCCTTATCCTCCCAAACTCCTTTCCAGTTCCCTAACATCACTGACCCACTTTCTTCACCCCACTTCCTGAGCCAGTCATTAACTTCTGTGATCTTCATTTTTTTCTCCACTGAGGCCTTTGGTACTGGCAATATCTCTGAAAAGGAAATGTTGCATCCATTATCCTGACAGACTCTGGCAAGTTCTCGTAACCTTGCTTGGATTTCCAAAACGCTATTTCCCTCTAAATCGTTAGTTTATAAATGCACCAGGAAATCTGTTTTCCCTCCACAATCCCTAACCAGTTCGTACACCATGAACTTTGCTCTGTGCACCGTCAGCCCAGAGATACTCACTACCTTCACCTGGCTATGGCATCTAATTCATCCATCCTTATTTACAGCTTATGTGTCTGTGACCTAGGCAGAACTACACTTACAATCTTACACATAACTAAATTATCAGAATAGCATTTATCTTGGTAGTATCTCCTTCCTTTTCAGGTGCTCATGACACTATGTATATACATTTTTTAACTTCAAAGCACTACACCTATTCAAATAGGAAAAACACAAGACTTTATTCTCTTCACACACATTACTGTCAAACTTTAGATCCCAGAACGGCCAAGAAACAATTTAGACTTCTCTCTTGCATGCCACTGTCACACCTACTTCTCATGCAAACAACAATCAATTACAGAAACCCTTTCGTTTCTATGCTATGCACTCACATCAGAGAGACATAAATCTTACAGAACTGCTACAAAACAAATTTAGCAAGACTGGATTTCTGAATTAAAACATGTCATTTACAGTACCCTATGTAAATAATAGTTTACTGGCTACAAACAATGCTACAGACATGACATTAACAACATTTTTGTTTCACATGGAAAACATCCATATAATGAACTTGTCACAGGATTTGTGACCTTCTGTCTGCATGTATCTGACAAAGGAAAATGCTCCTGTTTAATCCTTTTTTTCTGTTTTATTTGTATGCCCAACTTGCCCATACTGTAAGAGCCAAATATTGACATGCTTAGAGTTTAAAACAAAAAAATAAAAAAAATCTGGATTATGTGTGTGTGTTTGGGGGGGGGGGAATATGCCTAGATGCAGTTTCAGGCACTCCTTAATTACTTCCCCAGGCAGTTCTGATAGTCAGTTATTCCAACATGACAGATCCACCTCATTCCTCTCCCACATGAGGTGGGGTGGATCTTTAGGAGCTTCTCGGGTAGAAGTGGGGGTGGATCGTACCCCCCCCACCCAAAAAAAAACTGCTGCTGCCTTCCACTACTCAGGTTCCAGTCCTTGTACCTCCCATTTAAGAAAGAAACTAGTGCCCTGCAACCATTGACTAACATGAGGGCGTATTTATTGGAGGAGGGTAAGGTGGAGGAGACTATGTACACTTTCAGTCAGTTTCACGGACAGAAAACATGACATCACACCTTTTGTACATGCAAAAACGTCTGTAGGCTCCACTCACTGCAGCCGAAAAACTACTGATCTCATATTGACATTCTTGCAGTAACTGGCAATGTATGAAAAATGTCAGAAATATCCAATTCATAAATAAACAGGAGTCCTCTCCTTTAACTTTCTGAGGTGCGACTGGCACACTAAATAGGCTGGAGGACATAGAGAAGAAGAACTCTTTCGATTTCAATTGGGGAGCATTCTGAATCTGATAAGGACCTAGCAGATAAAGGGCGTGATGCATTCAAATCCCTGTTTGGTATCTGAGGGGTTCTGCGCCGGATATGGAAAAATATTTCTATACCACTAGTCTGTGTACCATTGTCAATCTGTGCAACATCCTTTGCCATGCCACCTTGTGGCTTATTCATGGCCCACTAAAGTGGATGTATTCGCTGTAAGTGTCTAAGTTTGATGTGCCATGGTTGCCTGCCTGTCTTCCTCTGCTTAAAGAGTCCTTACTTAAACAGCATATTGCACTCATACTGTTCTTTGGGTCAATGTGAAAAGAAAAAAAAACAAAAACAAATGGAAGAGGATACCTTTTTTCATTTTTGTCCCTGACACTGCAACTTCTGAATCATCATCCAGCACGTCTATGTTCTGTATTTTCCTCAATGTCCTCAGTGGATGACTTGGTGTGAGCCCCGCACTCAGCAGAGACAAGCATAACTTCCTTTGCACTTGCCTTTTCACTGGCAGCCAATGGTCTTTCCTCTGATGACCTTTCCCGTGTTTTTGGTCTGTAATCTCAACAGCAGGTCCCTCTGGCTCAGAGTCCTCATCATGCACTGCTTCTGTTTCAGGAATGTACTTGCTGCCACTGCTATCCACATGCTCTGACTCCGAAGAGCTCACAGCAGAATAAGAAATCGCAGAATCTTGAGAAAGTGGCACATTGTGTGCTTATTCTTTCCTTTCCACTACGTGTAGTGCCTGCAACTCTTTTTTTTTTTTTAAGTAACTACCTTTGCTAGATCTACTTTTCTGAACTACTGGTTCATCAACCAAGCTTTGCTTGCTACCTTTTGATTGGCCAGTATCTGTCGACTGGGTATCATCTGTGGTAGCAGACAAATATGATAGGACTGCAGAAGACAGTAAGGACTCAAGAGGATGAGGAAGCTGCAATAGCAGTAGCACCTTGTGACTTTTTTTTTTTTCTTCTGAATTGCTGTCTTTACTTTTTTCATACTGATCCTGAAAGCTTGTTGCACGGACTCATCCCTTCCATCTTTATTTTTGCTATTGTTTTAATAAGGTTTAAAATTCAAACAACAGTTGCTAATCAAGAACGAAGCCAACTCCCTTCCAAGAAAAATAAATAGATAAAAAAAAAAAAAGATTTTATCATAGAACATTTTAATAGAGTTCCTAAGCATACATACATAACAAAAGGCCACAGCGGTGACCTGACCCATACACGAAAATATCGAGCTCTGAATATACACACTCACATTATACAAATAATGCAGCATATACAATAATCCTCTGACATCAACTAAAGATCTCAAATATTACACATTCTAACGGCTGAGTTGTCAACCATAAACATACAATACCAAAGAAATTATAAAGGAGGATTACAATAAGGAATTGGCGTTCTACAAAGAAAGGAATGAAAATAAGCTTCCCATCTGGCCTTATATTTATCCATACGGCCTACTTGAATACAGGACAACCAATCTAAGATAGCTAATCTAGCAAGTGCAGCATGCCAACTACTACGAGAAGGTAGGATTGGTTGTCGCTAGTGTATAAGCATCAGTCGCTTGGCTTCCAGAAGAGCAAGTGCGATCTAATGTCTCTTAGGCCCAGATAAGGCAGTGAGGGATGAAGTGTCCCCTAATAGAAGCTTGGGGTCAGATAAATGTATTTGAGTTCCAAAAACCGTAGAGCAATCCCGAGCGATGACAGACCAAAAAGGTGAGAGCACTGGGCATGACCAAAGAATGTGCAATAGATGACCTCCAGGGTGTTGACACTGCCAACAATTGGAGTGTTGCAGTAGGCCATGAGAGTGTAGGGATGCTGACGTTCGATACCAAAACAGCAAAATTTTGAGCTGTATGAAACGGCTTTTAGTGTCTGTGTACGTGCAATGACATTCCTGAGAAATATGGGTGTTCAAAATAGAAGCCCACTTCAACCTGCACGCATTGGATGGGTCTGCCTGTGCATCTCGCCAAGTCTTATAAAAACGCCCAATGAGCCCTCCACTAGAGGATGTTTCATGCCTATGGGCCAACCATTCCCACTTCGGATCCATGTCCCTACAGGACTTCTGAGCCTGTATAGCACTGCGCCTTTGAAGAAATCTCTAAAAATCCCTACCTGGGATCTGAAATTTCTGCTGCAATTGGGCAAAGGACATCAGAATTGAGGAGCCGGGTAAACACAAGTCCTGTACATACCAGACTCCCTGTGCCTCCCATGTAGGTCAATGAAAAGGGGTATCCTCAATTGTTAAGGCCTTATTATGCCATAGCGGAGTGTAAAGCCACGGCGGGGGATGGGGGGTGGGGGTGCTTGTGCTTCCCTGGGTGTATGGGAGCGAGTCATGAGCAGATGCCAGGCTCGTTTAGTCTCCATTACTACCGGTGCCAGAGTACACTGGGTGCAGGTCACAGGATGTAGGAACTGGTGCAGCTGGGAGTTTGCCACTAAGTCCGCCTCCAACTGGACCTAGAGAGGAGAGGGTAACAGGCTGTGGACAAACCACTTAGTAGCAGCTGCAGCTGTGCAAGCTAGATGATACCCTTGAAGCCAAGGAGATCCTAGACCCCCTGAGGACCAGTGCACTCTTAATTTATGCTTACTCCATCTGGGAGCTTTGCCCTCCCACAGAAAACGAGACATCTGATTCACCATGGAGCCAAAGAGCTTAGGGGAGAGGCATATTGGAAAATTCTTAAATAAGTACATAACTCGGGACAACAGAAGCATGCGGATAGTCGCGACCCTCCCAGGTAAAGACAGCTGAGGTGCAAAATTAGCCTTTTCGAGGTCAGCCCACCTGGCCGGTACTAATATTCCCAGGTATGAGAGTCCCCAACTCGCCCAAACCAGGTCAGTCCCCTGTAAACATTGTTTGTTACAAATTGCATTGAGAGGGGCCAGAGGGTTTTTTTTCCTGGTTGGCACAGAGATCTGAAAAGGATGAGAACACCTGCAATAGGGGTAAGACATGCCATATGGACTCTTCAGGATGGGAGAGGGTCAGGAGCAGGTCATCGGCATAGGCAGCTACGAGGTACGATTTTCTAGCAAATGTAATGCCCGAGATCACAGGCGAGGCAATAAAGGCCCTTATAAGAGGGTCTAAGGCCACCAAAAATAATAGAGGGGAAAAGGGACAACCCTGCCTAGTACCCCTATGCAACAGAAATGGAGCAGAGACCGTGGTGTTGGTCAGCTCTCTAGCCATTGGAGATCCATATAATGTAGCCACCCACTGACAGAAACTAGGGCCGAAGCCATACTTCGGCAGTGCCCGATGCAGGTAATGCCATTCAACAGAGTCAAAGGCTTTAGTAAAATCTATTGCCAAAGCGGCCATGGCTTCAGTGGAGCGAGAGGCTATCCGTTTTAAATTAAGGAGAAGCCTAGTGTTATCAGAGCCAGATTTGTCCTGCATAAAGCCCACCTGTGCCGGGTGAATAATTGAGGGTAACACCTCCTGCATCCGCGTGGCTAGAATCTTGGCCAAAACTTTAGCATCAATGGGGAGTAAGGAGATCAGATGATAATTGGCGCAGTCTGTAGGGTCATTGGACTTTTTTGGTAGTAGAATAATCAGGGCCTCCCACATAGATGGGGGGGAATGCTCCTGCTGAGTGGGTTTCCTGCAAAGTAAGGAGTAAAGATTGTGAGATATCATCCACCAGTGCTTGATACAACTCAGCTGTCATCCCATCTGGACCAAAAGCTTTGTCTTTTGCCATACGGAATAGAGCTTGCCGTAGTTCCACTGGGGTTATCGGGGCGTCCAAGGTAGTCCTTTGAAGTGGAGTGATTTCAGGGCCGACAAATCTCAAAAAACTGATCGACGATCTGCTCCACTTGCTGAGCCGATAGGGCAACCTGCGATCTATATATGTTTTGATAAAATACCTTAATGGTGTCATTAATATCTTGAGCTTTGTGGACAAGCTTACCTGCTGCCGAGCGAAGGGCCTGAATCCGGGATGACGCTTGTTGCTTCCGCAGCCTAAACGCTAGTAATCTGCCACTTTTTTCACCCCCCTCCCAGTAACCGTGCTTGGATTTCATTAAGACCCACTCCGCCTTTTGGTGTAAGGTGGCACTGATTTGATACTTAAGGCCCACAATGCACCTAATTAGAGATTTATCTCTCCTATGGGTAGGGGAAGCCCTAAAGCGGAACTCCAAGGTCGCTAGGTCTGCCTGCCATTGGGCCAAGTTGGCTTTCTGCCTTCTGTTTTTGGCAGTGAAAAAGCAAAGATGCGGCCTCTAATCACCGCCTTAAAGGCCTCCCATACCATACCAGGAGAGACACCACACTGAGCATTGTGAGCAAAGTATTCCTTCGCAGCCTGGGACAACATCCTATGAAATTCCGGGTCTTTAAACAACATTGGATTACACCTCCAATGAGTTCCCATTTTAGACTGCCCCCTCTTGTATAGGATATCGA
Organism: Neoceratodus forsteri; assembly: GCA_016271365.2. NCBI lineage: Eukaryota > Metazoa > Chordata > Ceratodontiformes > Ceratodontidae > Neoceratodus > Neoceratodus forsteri. The sequence goes on along the minus strand of CM057454.1, from coordinate 352,506,773 downwards.
CACAGGAGCATGATCTGAAATACGAATATACCCAATTTTAGCATCAAGAGTGTTCTGAGCTGCTACCGCATTAGTTAAAAAGAAACCAATACGACTATGAGTGGAGTGTATAGGGGAATAAAATGTATAGTCCTTCCCATCAGTGTCGTCCCTACGCTACACTTCCGTTAAACCCCATTCCTGCTGCATTTCCTGGATAGCTAAACTAGCCTTAACTCTGGCCTGGGGAGAAGGGTTAGACTTATCCACAAACACATCTGCTACCATATTGAAATCTCCTCCTATTATAATAGGGATTGCCCCATTATCCTGAGTGAGGAAAGAGATGGCCTGACTGATTGCAGGAAAAAACTCTGCATGGTCTACGTTGGTGGTGTACAAGTTGCACAAAATCAGCTTCTCTTCTGGGGATGATAGCCTGGCAACCACCAACCTGCCCTGCGTGACGTGTTTAGATTCCTTTAAGATCCATGAGGAGGAGTGGTGGACCAGAATGGCTACCCCTCTAGTCTTGGTCATAGCCAAACTAGCACAAATCGCCCCCACCCATGCTTTCTTCATCCATACGACTGCTTTTTTCAGAAGATGCGTTTCCTTAAGTAGGGCAATATCTGAGCGTAAGGAGCGCAAGTACTGAAGCACTTTAGTCTGTTTAACCCATTAACGTTCCAGGAAACCAGGACTGTGGGGGAACTAATAGGACTAGCTATAGCTGTGGGGGGACACATACTGACAAAGTGTATGCAGCAACTATGAGCCCCAGAGCTATACCCAGATACCTAAGTAATATGTTGCCTTGCTAGGTATAATCTAAATCCGCAAACAAATGCCAATCTTCAAAGTCAACTCCACCTAAGCTGCCAGATGGGAAAAGAAATAGAAACCAGTAATATAAAAAGTATTCACGCCTAAACCTGTAAGCTGCGACAAAGGAATATAACACTAAGCTTAAACCCACTATAAACAGTAACAATGCAGCAACCTATTTATCTAAATAACTTTAATATAAGTAAGTTAACTGAGGGTTGGATAGCTAACCTTATCCAACCCCTACCCCAAAAAAGAATTAAATTCTTGTATTAAACACCCGTAAACTTTACCAGAACGCACAAGCGTTATAGGATCGAGGTTCTGTGAAAGAGGCCCCTACAAATTAGCGTCCTCGGCTACACTAGCCCCAGACCCTTGTAGGAGGTAACTGGTTAGAACCAATAGCAATCCAGCACTCTGGGCCCGCAGTACTCCAGAGATCGTGGCACTGGACAATCAGGGGGAATGAGACAGAAAGGGAAAGGGGACCCTCCTCGGGGACACCCCAAAGGAGAGGTCTTTGGACAGGGGCAGGGAGGGAATGGGGCGAAATGTCCTTGCCTATCCGTAAAGGCCCCACGCTAGAAAAATACGTAACAATGCAGAAGGAAGTGGACATCCCCTTACCAGAAACCCTTGCTCCTTCCTTTATGCAGGAAATTCTAGGTCACAGGGCGATTAACACCCCTGATACAATGTTACTATGTCTGGAGAGTGCAATGCACAGTTTAAATGAATGGGGAGAGAACACGTACCATGCCATTAGTGAACCAAGAAACCGCCACCCTCATTCCCTTCAGGGTACAGGCGCAGTAAACAGCATAACAAGTTTAGCTATACAATCGATATTCAGAGAGTTTTGTAATGCAGCAACTATACACGTCCAGACTATCACCCAGGGAGTTCATCCGGGCCTACACCAGCCTGTAGGGCTGCAGCTGTACGCCTTGCACCATCCTCGGTCCCTGCAGCCGCATAGGAGATTAACCCGGGTCTGATGGGAGTCGCAGCATCAACCACCTCTATCAGCGTGGATTCGGATATGTCAGCCCAGTCTTTTGACATACTAGTGTCCATGTCCACAACTTTCCGGACAGGAGAATGGCCGTTACGAGGAGGAGAAGTGCTGTCATCATGAGACACTTCTGCTGGAGGAGCGGTCATTACAGCTTCATGTGGGGATTGGCCCCCACTCCTGGACCTCTGTCGAAGCCGAGCCCCTGCACTGACTGCTCTAGGTGCCAGGGCAGACTGCATCTTGTGTGGAGGCTGCGAGGGATGCTCTGGCACTACAGACCGCACCTGTGCGGGGTCAAGAGGGCCCATCAATGCTGGGGGACCGTGCTTTGATGTTACACGACCGTCCCTCATACCCTCATCTTGATGTTGATGCCTGTCCATACGGCTCCCTCTCAGGGTATTAGGATCCCAGAGCCGCCTATTGGGAGATGAGGGAATAGGCAATTCGGGCCAGAATTTGGCAAGCCATCTTTCTATTTCCGAGGGGCACTCTGCCACATCCTTTGTGACCAGCAACTTAGTGATACCCCTGAACTTAAAGTGAAAGTTATTTTGATAAAGAATTTTTTTGAGAGGGCCAAAAGCACGTCTTTTGCTGTCAGTTTCATGGGCAAAATCATGATAGAACAGCACGGTGGCACCTTGCCAACGCACTTCTCCTATGTGTCTGGCAGCCCAGAGAATTCTCTCCTTCGTGGAGTATCTCAGGAAGTATTCTATTATTGGTCTTGGCTGTACGGGGGTCCTGTCCCTTCTAGAAGCAAGCCGATGAGCTCGTTCAATGTCCATATTGCCCCGCCATCTTTCCCCTAACATGGTAGGCAGCGTTTCATTTAAGAACCTCTCTATGTTCTGCCCCTCTGCTCCTTCTGGTATGCCTATAATGTGCAGGTTATTCCTTCTGGCCCTATTCTCCTGATCCTCTATTCTATCATGGAGCGCAGTGATTCTTTACTCCTGTACCTGTAACCTATGCATGAGCTTAGACTGATGCTGCTCACACCCCTCCACCCATTGTTCTGACACATTCATGCGGTCCTGCAAATTCCGGACATCAGCCATTGTGCCCGACAATTGGGTATTAATATCCTCCACTCGGATTAACACTGTTTCCAACATTTGCGTAATATGCTGTAGGGAGTCTGCTACCAATGGTGTAGCTACATCTGCTGCAGAATTCAGGACAACATGTCCCTTTTCATTTTGATGGGCCATACGTATACAGCACTAAAACAAGGACTGGGGGGTAAGATCTTGCCTTCGGTGTAGCGGCTGTGCTAGCTTGAAGTAAAGGAATTTAGCCAGCTGATCCGTGAACCGTTGATGGGAACCTCCCTAGTACTGCTCTGCTTCGGCCAGCCGCTCGTCTCGGGTCTCCGGCCACTCGGATGACTGCAATCCCGCTGACTGTCTATTGGAGCCTACTCGACTTCCTGCCAGTCACACTGCTCCGACTCAGACTCTACAGCCGACTCACGGGGGCATTCAATGAGGATACTGCAATGCGTTGCTAGGTAAGGGACATTTACCCCATCTGCTTTTAGCGTTGGGGGTTATTTAATCCCGAAGGTCATGGCGCTCGAGCTACTTTACTGCCCGACCTGAGAGGAGCTCCCGATTTAGGCACCCACCATGTTGGAGTCCTAGCCACGTCCCCGATAGATAAAATCTTTATTTTTATACAGGAATAAGCATGTTGTTAGGGAAAACAATCACTGTTTACAAGACAGTCCTGTGTATGATTCCATACGTTACAAAATAAAAATATAAAATGCAAACAAAATATTACGTTATTCACATCACATCATGTTACAGTATCACTCATCTAACTATATACTAGCATATGAACATTGGAAGACACAGAAGGCCAGGAAATACTTTTAACAGCTGAAAACAATTTTTCAAGGCAGTGACAAAAGCATTATGAAATAAAATAGGGCGTACTGAAAATCACAAGTTGTTCCAAGGTTGTGTAGCCTAGAAACGCAAGATTTTGTTAACAAATTTTGTTTTACTTGTGCCAGGGCAATTTTTATATATGTGCACTGATCTGGTTAATACACAAACTGGGTGCTTGTGCCTACTAAATGCTACTCTTATAATGTAGTGTTTGGGATTATAGGTTAAAAACTTATGTAGGAGTTTTAACCTGACTTTAATGTTTCTTATGATTAATGTTTGCCATTCTAGCCTGGACAGTAACTCACAGTTTTAGGTGATGAAGTTACAATGCAATACAAACCTACCTATTTTAAAAAACTCCAGTACCTTCCTCAGTCATCTTGGGGAAATAGGTGGCAATAAAGTACAGTTACGCAAGAACTTACTGTAACAGTAGATCTTCGAGAACAGCTCTTGCAGCAGTTTACATAGTAAGGACTGAAGCTGGCAGGCGCCAGGACCCCATGGAAAAATTCTAGCTAGATATAGCCAGCATGGGACCGCCCCCCCCGACATCGGCCCTGCTCCCGACATCTGATGTCACATAAAAGGGGCGGTCCCCCAGCATCCCTCACTTCTCCCGCCGGAGACTCCCAGCATGATGATGCAATTCTGAAGGGGAGACCGAGGATCCGCTTCCAAAGGAAGGTAAAAAGTAATTTGTTTGCGTCTGAGACATCATACAGAAGAATCAAACCTCCTAAGGGGAAGGTGGGAGGGAAACTACCTGCTACAAGAGCTGTTCTCGAAGAAATACTGTTACGGTAAGTTCTTACGTAACTGTACTATCTTATTTTGAGATACAGCTCTTGCAGCGGGTTACACAGTAAGGACTGATTCCCAACCAGTAAGGGTATGAATTAACCCTTTCGGGAGCAGGATAGGAGTGATCCCAAAATAGACCGTTTAGAACAAGAGTCTCTGAAGGACTGCCAGGCCAAAGCCAGCTCTACGCCTTGAGGCAATGTCCAAGCTGTAGTGCCTGATAAAGGTGTGCACTGTACTCCAAGTAGCCGCTGCACAAATGGCTGATGAAGAAACATTCTTAAGTGCAGCAAAGGAGGTAGCCACCCCCTTGTAGAGTGGCCTTTCACCGGTCCCAGTAAAGGCTTGTTGCGCTTCTGGTTACAGAATTCAATGCACCTAACCAGCCGCTTGAAGAGTGTCTGCTTTGACATAGGTGCTCCCTGCATCGTGTGTGCAAATGATAAAAACAGCTGATCAGACTGATGGTACGGTCTGGTTCTGGTCAAATAAATGCTGAGGATCCTGTGCACATCTAGAGTGTGCAAGAGAGCTTCCCCTCGATTAGAGTGGTTGGAATAATACACCAGGAGGCCAATATCCTGATTTACAATTAAGGCAGAGACCACCTTGGGAAGAAACTTAGAATTTGTCCTCAAGGACACCCGGTCCTTATGAAAAACCAAATAAGGCTCTCTAGACATGAGCGCTTGAAGCTCTGAAATCCTCCTTGCTGAGGTAACAGCAACTAAAAACAGTGTCTTCCAAGAGAGGAGACGAAGTTCGCAAGGAGGCAGTGTAAGCCCAGATTAGCCCCGGAAGGGTCACCATGCGGAAGCGCTTGTAAATGACAGACATATTGAGGTCGCTGAGGTCCAAGATTGGACGGAGGTCCCCTGTTTTCTTTGGAACCAGGAAGAAGTGTGAATAGTATCCCGCTCCTCTCTGGTTCCCTGGAACGTGCTCCAAAGCTTCTTTCTGTAGAAGCGTGAGCACTTCCTGCCGTATGAGCAGGGCGTGCTGACCCAAATAGCGGGAGAGCAGAGGAGGCCTTGTGGGCGGGTTATCTACAAATTCTATATAATGGCCTTTTTCGACCAACTGTAGCACCCACCTGTCGGTGGGGATCGACTGCCACCCTGGCAGGTGGTCCGTGATGCGACCCCCGATCTTCGTTTCCCGTTGATCCTGAGGAGGGGCGGGGGCTGGGAAGGAGTCATGCTGTGGCAGCATTGGATCCTGCAGGTTGGGCCGACTTCGTGGCTCGCTGGCCTCTGCCTGAGGATGTCTTAGCCTGGGCTTTCCGAGATAAGGAGCCCCTCTGTTGCTGGCCGGAACGTGGTTGTTGCCTTTGGCTCCAGCTACGAAAGCAACTCTGGTTCCTACGAAAGGAACTAAGTCTAGATCTGTACATGGCATGGACAGATCTAATAGCCTTCCCGGCTTCCTGCAATTTGGTAATCACCTTTTCCGAGGCTTCACCAAACAGAACTTTGCCACGGTAAGGTGCATCCATGATATTTTTCTGGATGTCCGGGGTAAACCCTGAGACACAAAGCCATGAGTGTCTCCGGAGACACACGCCTGAGGCTGCCGCTCTGGCCGAAGAGTCCGCAGAGTAGTATGCGGCACTGAGCACCTGGGTCCCCACGTCTGAACCCGTGCGGAGGAGTTGCAGGAGCTCCTCCTTTTGGCCACCGTCTGGTAATTTCTCCGCCCGGTCCTGTCCCTGTTCCCACAACGCGTTCTGGAACTGAACCATGTGGGTGAGGTAATTCAATGATTTAATGGCGCAAGTCACGGTCACGTACGTGCGCCTGCCCAGCACGTCCAACTGCTTGGATTCCGGGTCCGGTGGCTGCGTGCTCAAATGTTGCGGTTTCTGAGACCGGTCATGAGAGGCTGTAATGACCAGGGAGTCGGCCAGAGGATGGTTAGCCAGGTACTGGTCCTCCCTTGGGGCCTTGTACAGGCGGTCAGCCTTCTTCGGCATTGCCGGGGTCGAATGTGACGCTTCCACAAAAGTGTCCACCAAGGGTGGCACTACCACAGACTTGAGGTCTTTTTGGCGAAGGTAGCAGGCAAGGCGTAGTCTTTCCGGGTCAAGCTCCTCGGCGTCCCATCCCATGTTCTCCTGAATATGCCTCATTATTTCGGAGAATGAGGGGTCATCCGGAGGAGACCTAGGAAGGTTGCATGGGTCCGGAGGGGGGACGCTGATGGGTGAAGGACATCTGGAGCATTCAGAGATGTCAGATCTGGAACCCTCCGTGGACGGTGAGTACCGACATCTTCTGGGTCTCTTGGGGCTGGGCGACCCTGAAGAGGATCTTGACGGAGGCCTTCTCTTCTCCAAAGATCTACTCCTAGGAGGTCTGGAGAGGGGCTGCTGGCTCCTGGGGGGAAGTGCTCGTCCTGCTGACCCCTTGGGTGGAGGAAGGGGTGCAGGCGTCGGAGGTGCAGCAAGCGCAGGAGGAGGAGGCTGTGTGGTGACCACATCCTTTTTGATGGTGTCCCACCAGAAGGTGAAGAGCTCCTTCACCTCTGACATGTTTAGGCCCGATGATGGACCAGGCGCCGGTGGCCTGTCGTCGGGGCCGGGTGTTGGCTCCCCGGGGGTCTCTGGTTCAGGAGAGGGCTCCCATGGGAGTTCAACGGGTCCGGGATCGCCCGCCTGGTCTTCGGGCTGGGTGGACTCCTCCTCCACCAACGCCTCGCAACTGACGTCGGTAGGCGGTGGTGTGGTCCTCTTGACTGCGGTATCTGATGCCGGTCCCCCCGCTGGCGTCCTGGGGGGCGAATGCCTGACCGGCAACGGGTGACAGACGGTCGCCGGTTCCTTGGAGTGCCTGTGTACCTTGGCCGACGTCGGGTCCGGACGCCTGCTTGAGGGAGGTCAGCTCCTTGGTCTTGCGCTGGGGAGGTGGCGGTAGGGAGACTGACCAGACGGGGGGGGGGGGCGAATGCCGGGAGGACGACTTATGAGGCTCCCCAGACCTGGACGAGGCCTTACCTGAAGATGCGGGCCTGGAGGACTTGGCAGGCTGCAGAGTAGAGGAACCACTAGCCGATCTGACCAAAGCCGGGGGAGGCTGAAAGCGGGCCCTCGACGGAGAGCGGTCCGACCTGGAGCCGGAGCTGCAGGAGTTCGAGGCCCTGGAGGGGGATCTGGGTCTCGCCTTCTCCCGGCGTTTCTCACGGTGCCTGTGGGTCTTTCCTGAAGATTCTCCTCTGGAGGAAGGGTCCGTGGCCTTAAGTCTTTCTTCAAGGAGGAAAGCCTGGAGGGCCTTCTGGCGGCGGATCCTCGTACGGCTATTGAAGCCCTGACAGAAGGAGCAGGCCTGGGTGTCGTGGTCTGGGCCCAGGCAACGAACGCAGGCTGAATGAGGATCCTTGAAACGAATTTGCTTTCCACAAGCACACTTCCAAGAATGGCCCTCCACTGAAGTTGGAGAGGACATCAGACAAAAAACGACTGAAGAGAATGATTTTTGAAAGTTTTCTTGGTCGTCGCACGCTAGAACTAACCGAGAGGTCGAGACTTGCAAAGTCGACGGAGGGAAAGAACTGGGGATTCTGGCGGGACCGCCTCCTTATGTACTACGCCTGACGGGGGCGGGACCGACGTCGGAGGCGGTCCCCGCTGAAGACTGGTAGCTAGAAAATTTCTGAAGGGTACTGACGCCTGACGCTTCAGTCCTAATGGTGTAACCTGCTGCAAGAGCTGTATCTCGAAGAATATCATGCACTGCGGTAACTGCGGCACCGTGCTGTAGAACCCAGTCCCAGACCACGTTTGCTTCTCTGCAAAGTGGGTAGGAGTGAGTGCCTCCTTGTTTGCTGATGTAATACACCACCGAGGTGTTGTCTGTCTGCACTAACATCTGGCCTGGTGGGATTTCTGACTGTAGTGCCTGTAAGGCGTAAAGGACCGCCCTCATCTCCAGAATATTGATCTGGAGGTGAGCTTCCAGAGGCGACCAGGTTCCCTGTGTCCTGATACCGTCCAGGTGAGCTCCCCAGCCGGACCCTGAAGCGTTCGTGGTGAGGGTCAGAGTTGGAGCCGGTGCCACAAAGGGGACTCCCTTGGAAAGATGTCCCGGGATGAGCCACCACTGCTAGTCCTGAATGACTGGCTTTGTGACCCTGACTAGCTGATCCAAGTGATCTTGTCTCTGGTCCCACTGTACCCTGAGCATCCATTCAGTAGCCCTCATTTGGAGGCAGGCTAAGGGGACCGTGGCGACTGTGGCTACCATGTGTCCGAGCAGGAACCAGTTTCCTTGTCATGATGTCCTGTATTAGAGATTGGATGTGTTCCGCCCTGTCTTCGGGCAGAAAGGCACTCCCCTGGCTGGTATCCAGTGCCGCCCTGATAAACTGCAATCTTTGTGAGGGGACGAGGGATGACTTCTCTTGACTGATAGTGATACCTAGCGATCTGAACAGGGAACGAGCATCATGAATGGCTGTCACCAATGCCTCTCGAAATGAGGCTATGAGAAGCCAGTCGTCCAGATACGGGAGCACATAGTGGCCCTGTCTTCTGAGGGCCACTGCCATGACAGCCAAGCATTTGGTGAAAACGCGTGGTGCTGAGGACAGGCCAAATGGGAGTGCTCGGAACTGATAATGGCATCCTAGGAACGTGAAGCGCAGGAACGTCCGGTGCGCGCGAGTGATTGGCAGATGAAGATATGCATCCTGCATGTCCAGAGACACTAGCCACGCGCCTTGCTTTAGCATGGGGATGAGACCCTGAAGGGTAACCATGCGGAAGCGTTCGTACAGCACAAATGTGCTGAGGTCGTGGAGGTCCAGGATCGGGCGCAGGTACCCTATTTTCTTTGGGACCAGGAAGAAGTGGGAAAAATATCCCCTTTCTCTCTGGTCTTGTGGGACAATCATGATTGCATCCTTGTCCAGGGGTGCCAAGATCTTCTGCTGGATGAGCAGGGCATGCTGACCCGAATACTGGGAGTACAGAGGAGGTCTTGATGGTGGGCAGTCGAGGAACGCAACAGAGTGCCCTCGACCTATCAGCTGTAGGACCCACTGGTCGGAGGTTATCCTCTGCCACTCTGACAGGTGGTAGGTGACACGACTCCCGACCCTCCCTTCCCTTGGATCCAGAGGTGGGGCAGGGGCCGGGAAGGAGTCATGCTGTGGCGGTGCTAGCTCCAGCAGGCTGGGCAGACTTTTGATTCCACTGACCCTGACCTCCAGAGTACTTAGGTTGTTTTTTCCTACCAAAGTTGCCCTTGGGTTGCTGGCCGGAATGAGGCCGTTACCTGTGCTGCCCGCTGCCAAAGCGGTTCTGGCCACTATGAAAGGAGCCAGATTTAGGTCTGTACATGGCCTGTGCTGTTCTAACAGCCTTCCCGGCTTCTTGCAGTTTCGTGATAACTCTCTTGGAGTCTTCACCAAACAATACCGAGCCATTGTATGGGACATCCAGAATGCCTTTCTGGACATCCGGGGTGAACCCGGAGACCCTCAACCACGAGTGTCTCCGGAGGCAAACGCCTATAGCGGCTCCCCTGGAAGCTGAGTCCACGGAGTCATAGGCGGCTCAGAGGACTTGAGTTCCGACATCAGAACCCATGCGAAGGAGGTTCAGTAACTCTTCCTTCTATTCACCATCAGGAAAGTCCTTTAATAGGTTCTGACCCTGGTCCCACAGTGCATTCTGAAACTGCACCATGTGCGTAAGATCATTGAGGGACCTGATGGAGCATGTAGCGCGGCATACATGCGCCTACGCAGTGAATCCAACCAGTTTGGATTCCTGGTCCAGTGGTTGGGTACCGAGATACTGAGGCCTTTGTGACCAGTTGTGACAGGCCGTAATGACCAAAGAATCGGCCAATGGATGCTGAGCCAAATACGAGTCCTCCAGTGGAGCCCTATAGAGGCGGTCTGCTTTCCTGGGGACCACTGGGGTGGAACAGAGATGCTTCTATGCAACTTTCGTAGTGTCCTGAAAAGTATCTGCCAATGGTGGAACCACCACAGGCTTGGGGTCTTTCTGCCTAAGGTACCTCGCTAGGTGCTGCCGCTCGGGGTCCAAGTCCTCCGCCTCCTACCCCATATTCTCTTGAATGTACCTCATTATACCAGCAAGTGAGGGGTCGTCAGGCGGTGACCTGGGAAGGTCCCGGGGGTCTGGAGAAGGGAGGCTAATTGGAGAAAGCGACCTACAGGTATCTGATGAAGAGTGTGGTCTTCATCTGGGTCTTTTAGGTCTGCTGTGGTCACTAGGGGACCCTGAAGGAGTCCTGGAAGGACGTGGTCTCTTGGCCCCCGACTTTCTCTCCCTTGATCTGCCCCTTGGTGGCGGGGTATGATCCCTGGGGTCGGGAGGTACTACTTTTTCTGGTTCCTTAGGAAGAGGAACCTCTTGAGGAGGCTTTGTGGGCACCACGTCCTTTTTAATAGTGTCCCACCAAAAGGTAATGAGGTCTTTAACCTCTTGAATATTAAGGCCGGACGATGGGCCTAGCGTCAGTCCCTGCCTTTCCTTGGATTGGGTGTCGGCACCTGATGTGTAGTCTAGTCGGGCATCGGCTCCAGAGGCAATCCAGTATCCTCGATATCCCCCGACATCTGGTCGTCGATAGCTTGGGTCCCGACGTCCTCCTCCGATGTCCCACGGCGACCGGTCTCAGCAGGTGGAGGCGGGGATGGCGTCGAGTCCTTAGCGCACTTAGTGGGTGCTGGATAGGGATGTACACTTCGATTCCAACGTCCGCTTAAGGGACGTCAGCTCTGTAGTCTTCCTTGGGGGGTGGGGGCGGCTTCTAAGCCCCGCGGAGGTTGGAAGGCCAAACGTTGGTTGGTGTTCTGGCATAGGTCTGATGCCTCGGCGGCCGGTTTTGCAGCCAATTTAGTGTGGTGCTTCTGGTGGTCCAAAGCCTCGGACCTGGCAGTGGAACTAGTTAACCGTCAGTCTTTTGGCTTGGTCTTCAAGGGTTGAAGGGAGACCGAGCTAGAGAACCCCCCCCCCCCGACATCTGGGCTGAGACTGGGCCTGGGAGGGAGATCTCTCCGATCGGGTGGAACTGAAGCTGGCCCAGGAGTCTGAGGTCCTATTTGGGGATCGATCCCTATCCTTGTCCCGGTGCTTTTCTCGGTGTTTCCCCAACTTGTGGAAGGATTCCCCTCTGGAAGAAGGACCTTTTTCCATGGCCTTCAATTTCTCTTCCAAAAGATATCCCTCAAGTGCTTTCTGGCGGCGAATCCTGGTCCTGCTGTTAAACTGCTGGTAGATGGAGCAGGCCTTGGTGTCATGGTCCGGGCCTAGACACCTCACACAGGCCGAATGCCTGTCCTTGAAAGGAATCTGCTTGCTGCAGGTACACTTAGAAGGGTCTCCTTCTGTAGAAGGATTCGGGGAAGAAGACATGCAGGTAACTAAGCCGAATTTCTGAAAAAATTAAAGTTCTGGCGTTGTTTTTCTACTAGAGGCATCCATGGAGTCGATGCTGGCAAGTCGACGGCGGGAAAAGAACACAGGGATGCTGGGGGACTACCCCTTTTATGTGACATCAGACTTCGGGGGCGGTCCCCTGCTAGCTATTACTGGCTAGAATTTTTCCGTGAGGTCCTGGTGCCTGCCAGCTTCAGTCCTTACTATGTAACCTGCTGCAAGAGCTGCATCTCGAAGTAATATCAAGCATTTGTCAATGCCGAATGCTTCCTTGCAAGGTGTATGTAGCAAGGCTGTATTAAAGTTATGAGCCTGCATTTGTAAACTTCAACATATCCTCATAAAGTTGTTTTTCAATACTTTTATGCCAAATTTTCAACATAGCCTTCTTATGACCCCACCTCATGAACAATGGTGGAGAAAAATGTCAACTCCTGCCCCAAAAGGTGATTTTGTGCAGCAACTGCGAAATCAAATTTCAGGATGCAAGAACAAACACATTTTGGCGAGGATTTGAAAAATGACAGAGGTCATATTCATGAGGTGCTATGAAACAATTTCTTTGTTGAAAATTTGGGGTCAAAATATTGAAAATTACCAAAGTTACGAGCCTGCATTGGCAAACTTCAACGAAGCCTCTTAAGTTTATTTAATATTTTTATGCCAATTTTTCAACATAGCCTTCCTATGACCCCACCTCATGAACAATGGTGGTGAAAATTTTCAGTTCCTGCCCGAAAGGTGATTTTCAAGCAGTGACCGTAAAATCACCTGTTGGGGCAGATTTACCTAAGGTCACTTGCACTGTTTATGAGGTGGTGTCCCAAAAGAGGTGTGTTGAAAATTTGGGGCAAAAATATTGAAAAATGCACAAGTTGAAACCCCTACTGAAATGCACTGAGCCACACACCTGAATTCCTCAGTTCGGTGTCTGGCATTGAAGAGTGAAGACGTCTCGGTGGTGTGGAGAAGATCATGACGTTGGACCCTGCTGGGTAAATAAGGGCTTGAGGGTTGGGGTGCTGAGTGGGAGGGTCGGGTGGGGGAGTAACGCAACAGACGATGGATGGTTTTCTGTTTTGCAGGATTAAAAAAAAACACCAACGACAAGGAACCTTTTGCTATATTACAGGTGAAGACACTGGGTGATTGGGCACCCCCAGTGTCACTGTTATGTTTACTGGGGGTTCATGTGGGTCAGACAAAAAACATGGGAAAATGTGAGACACTGGCACTCAAAATGTGAAGTGTAGGAGTTCAAAATGTTTAGAAAATCATGCTGGAGTGATGTCAGTGAGTGGATGGTCTCCAGCAGGTTTATCCTCAACCTGGGCAAGACCCAGGTGCTTCTAGTCAAATCAGGTTCCCATGAGGCAGTAATGGCGGGTGCTGCTACTGCAGTGCCATCTTTCTGTGGTAGTACACTCAGAGTTATGGATAGGCTAAATAATCTAGGAGTCACTGTGGACTGCAAGCTGACTGTCAAGCAATATGCGTCAGTGGTAGCCACAGTGGCTTTTTTAATTTACATAACATCGTGGATTAAATCCTATTTACAGTCAGATGACAGGATTATGATCACACATGCCTTTAGAAGCACAGAATTGGATGGCAGAAAGAGAGTAAAGGTCCACTGAGTTTGCCTTTACTTTATCCCACTCCACCAAGCTACTGTACTAATGGGCTGTTACCTACTTCCCCACCCCTCAAAACACAGTCAGCCCCCGAGACTATAAGTCCCATTGCTGTGTCAAAACTTTGTTTATATCCATTAAGGGTAGCTGCCCCACCACTTCCACCTGCAGTCTGTTCCATCATCCTCTCAGTGAAGTAGAACTTCCTCACATTCCTTCTGAACTGCCCCCATTAACCACCAGTCATGCCCCCCTAGTCGCTGCATCCCTATTTCTTACAAACAGGTCTTCACTGTTCACTTTGTTTATACCCCTGAGAATTTTACATGTTTCAATCATGTCCCCCAGACCCCACTCCCCCCGGCCTCTAGTGAGTACATATTTAGGGACTCCAGTTGATCCTCACAGGATCTGCCCTGCTGGCCCTTGATCATCTTGGTGACCCTTCCCTGTAATGACTCTAGTCTGTCAATGACTGACTGAGTCAGGGTAGGGGAACTATGAGTCAGCTGGGGAAAATGGGCAGGATGACTAGGTGGCACCGGGGGGGCGTTAGCAAGGTGAGTCATAGTGACTGTAGACTCCGTGATTAGGAGAATAGAGGGGGTGATGGCTGGGTGAGCGAGGGAAGTAGAGTGAAATGGTCAGATGCTTTCCTAGTGAGTCAGCCATCCAGGATATAGACTGGATAAGAAGGATGGCAGAGAAGGGGGAGGGGCTCTGGGGGTACTGGTAAACCTGTGTACCAAAAATCTGGTGAGCTTGTCTGTGGAGGCAGTGAAGGAAAACTTTAAGAGGCTGGGGTACAGACTGAAGGCATGCATGGCTTCCCTGGCTTTTTGTGAGGTCCTCACTGTGGTGAATAGGGGGACTGGAAATACTAAGGTTCATACTAAGGTTGTTAAAGAGCAAGGAGGCCGATGGCTCATATAGCTCTTATGCTATTATAAAGTATAATAAGAGAGAGTATACCCTGAATTAATCAGTTTATCGAGACAGTATTTCAATATGCTTTTAGTTTCACTAATGACAACCTCAAGAAGTAATCTATTCCAAGGGCTAACAGTTATAAGTGTAAAAAATTATTTTCTACTTCTATAATGAAATGGTAACCTAGCAAGCTGTAAGGGGTGCCCTCTGGTATTGTATCATTCTTAAATTCAAGACCAAGCTCTATCATGAGATAAGGGTCTTGGATTAAGTCAAACAAGAACAGAAGGTCCCCCTAATGTGGCTAGTAGCTAGGGTCATAAGATTAAGAGATCGAAGTCTCATTTCATAAGGTTCGTGTTGAAAAGCATATATATGTTTTGTAAACTTTCTTTGTACTTTTTCTAATAAGTTGCAATTATTTTTCCTAAGGGCACCAAAGCTGTGATGCATATTCCAAAAGTGGCCTAGCATGTGACCCGAGAAGTGGCATCATAACCTTGGGGTCCTGGATTTAATAATATGTAAAATATACCATACTACCTTGTTTGTTTTATTAATTACCTCGTGTATATGTTTAGAATGTGACAAATCATGTGAAATAACAATACCTAGATCTTTTTCATTAGTAGTAGTGTTCAATAAAGCTCCCGTGAGGGTGTATGTATAATTGGGATTCTGCGGACCAAGATACGTAACTTTGCATTTAGAGGTATTAAGCTTCATCCCCACGTGTTAACCCAGGTAGATATTGTATCCAAATCTTTTTGTATAGTTGAAGCTTGAAATTGTTTAGTACAACGGCCCCCAATTTTGATTTCATCTGTGTATTTAATGGTGGATGAATGACAATTAGTAGTCATATCTGCAATAAATGCCTCGAAAAGGCAGGGGCCCAGGACAGAGCCCTGTGGGACACCACTAGTAACATTACCAAGTTTTTGAAGAAAAAAACAAAAAAACACTGATCTGCACTTTTTGTGTTCTGTCATGTAGCCAATTGCTTATCCAATGTATTAGGTTTTTATTTATATCGAGATTATGGAGTTTTGTGATAAGTGCCCAGAGTGGCATGATATTAAATGCCTTACTAAAATCTATAAATATATCACATCACACGATGTTCTATTATCAAGGAGAGAACTGATATGTTCATAAAAACACATCAGATTAGTAAGGCAACCTCTGCCACTCTTAAACCTATGTTGTTTGTGATTGTAACCATCAAGGGTAGGAGCGATGATGTCCTTAATGAGGCTTTCAAGAATCTTACATACAGTTGATGTCAAACTTATTGGTCTGTAATTTTCCCAATTGTTTTTTTGGCCTTTTCATGAATAGGGACAATGTCAGCCTCTTTCATTCATATGGGACGAAGTTCATAGATATACAGCCTTCAAAAAGAAGTCTCAATGGGTGGGCTAGCAATCAGCCAGAAGGTAATGAATCAACTGATGACAGAGTAAGGAAGAAAGAGACTGGGGCATTTAATGGGCAGTTGAAGGGATGGTGTCAGGAGAAGGGATTCCACTATGGGCACTGGGGAAGCTTCTGGGACAGGAGACTCCCTTCAAGGGTGACGGCCTTCACCTGATTAAGAGGAGGCCAGTGCTCTGAGGCAGAAGTCTGACATCTACATTGGACAGTTACAGTGCGTGTGGGAGAGACGGAAGCTAAGGGAGCCACTATGGAAGGAGAGCAGGTGGGAAACCTAGCCGGGGTTCCCCTCACCAAGGAACTAGTAGCAGCAAGGTAGGTAACAGTAAGTTTGAAATTCAAATTAGATTAAGGGAAAAGGGGTAAGGGAGAGGGTGGTGGATTACCTGGAGGGGAGTGGCTTGCAGGACAGCAGACAGTGTAGCTTCACAAAGGGGAAGTCTTGCCAGACAAACCTAATTCAGTTCTTTGATTGGGTGACTCAGGTGATTTACCAGGGGCAGTGGACGTGGCCTATCTGGACTTCAGTAAGGCTTCTGACACAGTCCGCCACTGGAGGCTGGTGAGCAAGATGGAAAGCCTGGGGTTGGGTGGGAAAATAAGGTGGGTGGAGGCCTGGCTGTCAGAAAGAACTCAGAGGGTAGTGCCCAGTGGGGTGAATGCCGGGACAGTAAGGGTGAAGAGTGGAATGCCACAGGGGTCAGTTTTGGGTCCACTTCTCTTCAACATCTACATCAGTGATATTGCTGAGGGTTTGAGGGGGATAATGTGCCTACTTGCTGATGATACAAAAATATGCAACAGGATGGACACTCCAGAGGGATGGAGGACATGAGGGAGGACTTAAAGATGCTTGAAAAATGGTCTGGGATGCGGCAACTGAAATTTAATGCCAAGACGTACGCTGTGATGCACTTGGGGAGTAGGAACAGAAGAGCAGGGTACACTCTAGGTGGGGAGGAAATTAAAGTAACACAACAGGAGAGGGATCTGGGGATCATAGTCTCCTCGAACCTTAAGGTAAGAATCCAATGTAGCTGGGCGGCAGGAAAGGCCAATGGAATTCTGGCATGCATAGGCAGGGGCATTACTAGCAGAGAGAGGGAGGCAATAATGCCCCTTTACAAAACCTTGGTGAGGCCGAACTTGGAGTACGGGGTTCAGTTCTGGAGGCCTCATCTCTGCAAGGATATAGATGCGTTAGAGAGGGTTCAGAGAAGGGCAACTAAGATGGTGCAGGGTATGCAGGGAAAGTCATATGAGCTGAGGTGTAAGGAGCTGGATCTGTACACGCTGAAGACAAGGAGGGAAAGGGAGACATGACAAACTTTTAAATACGTAAAGGTGCTCAATAAAGTGGGAGAAAAGTGTTTACTTAAGAGGAAGAAGGGGGTCAAAACTAGAGGGTATAGCCTCAGACTGCAAGGAAAAAGATACGGGGCGATGTGAGAGGGCATTTCTTCACAGAGAGGGTGGTATAGCCCTGGAAAAGATTACCAGATAGAGTGGTGGGGGCTAAATCAGTGGAAGAATTGACAGGCATGGGACAAGCATATGGGGCCGAGTATCGGGGGCTGACAGGGAGGTGGAGGTGTGGGGGGGGGGGAAGGCAGACTAGATGGGCTGGTATGGTCCTTGTCTGCAGTCAAGCTTCTACGATTCTATGAAACGTGGGAAACGTTCTATCAACAAGCAAGAGGACATTCTAGCCTCCTGCAGGCCCTGCACCGGTGATCTGGAACTCCTCCAGTCTGGATCCTGGTCTAGCAGAGAGATAGCATGCCCTTCCGCAGAGGCAATAACCGTGGGGGATGGAGCAGAAGGTAAGCCAATGAAAAGTCAGTGATGGGGTTGGGGAGGTTGACACAATGGGGGCCTAGCCATAGAGAAGGGGTTAAAAAATAAAAATTAAAAAAGTTATGTACTTAGTTTTGGTCCTTTGTCCATGATATACAAAGCATGGGGTTAAAGGAATGCCCGCAGGACGAAACTGTTTAGTTATTTCAAAAGAAGACGTAAAGTTACGTGTAATCTCTAACAAAAGCACTCCTTCTTCTACCCCTCCTGCAGTGGGCAATCGTCTGCGACATGTCAGCCAGCTGCTAACAGTACAGGCACACTTAGAAGCACTTTTGTGAAAGAGCAGTTATTTGTAAAGCATTACTGTTAGCAATTACACGTAACTGTTCTTCTTTTGAAATAGCTGCACAGTTTTGTCCTGCATAGCATTTCTTTAAGAGGTGTACAGGGCAACACTGCCAGCTGTTACACTACACGCTGCACTGGTCTCCTGTGGCTACCCAGGATAGTCCAGCTGAATCAGCAGGGTCAAGCTGGAATACATCCCCCTCCATTGCAGTCTGCAGCAACATAACTGACTACACCCTTCAAGCAGCCTCATAAATTTCCCGTCCCTTCTAAATTTAACATTTCTGGGAATCAAAAGTAGGAATGTGAAATAATGGAAGATATATATATATATATATAAATATATATATGTATTTATATATATTTTTTTACAGTCTAGTTCTTCACAAAATGCTTTTCACACTACGCTACATACTGTAACAGCTCCCTGAGGTGATTTCAGCAATTTGTGATATGGGTCCCTGATTTTCATGTTCACACGTACTCTTGCACAAAGTGAACATATTGGTTGAGAGGTGTGTCACTGTTGGTCCAATGCAGGACAGTCTGTAAGGGGGTTGACAGTGTCAGGCCAATCAGCCGGGCTTCTAGTCTTGCTGGGTGGAACCTTTGTGCAGTTCAAAGAAAAGAGCTGCAGGAATCATAGATCAGCTGTTTCCTCTAACCTGCATAATGCCGCCCCGCAAACAGGGCAGATTGGCATCATGATCAGCCTGCTGTGGTCCCCCCAATGTAAAAACAATCCCTCCCACTCCCTGCCAAGTATCACTCCCATCTCCTACTGCTTCCCCTTTCTTGTGAATTTTCCAACACCATGGTCCCCAATCCCCAGTGCTGACTAGTACCCCCAGCCTGCCCACTTTCACAGTCCAACACCAGTGAGCCTATCCCTGGTGCCGCCAAACATATCACAGACGCTGGGGTGCCCAATCCCCAGTGTCAGTACCTGAAATAAAGAAAACTGTCGCTCAGTCTTTTAACATTTTAAATTGCTGCAATGCCACCCTCAGCTAAGCATCCCTCCCACCTCCCTGTTGCATCCCATGCCCCTAAATGTTAAACCGACACTGGAGTGCCCAATCCCCAGTGTTGTTACCTGAAATAAAGAAACCATCCCTCATTGTCTCTTATTTTTATACCCCCTGTAAAAAAGAACACTGTTCATCGATCTGCTGCCGGACCACTGCTGCTGTTACCATCCCCCCACCTGGCCCTACCACTTAGCACCCCGTTTACTTACCTACTGGGGTCCAACGCTATAATCCTCTCTGGATCAGAGACATGTTTCCTCTTCAAGACCAGACTGGGAACAGAGCAAAGCAGGTATGTGGTTCAACGTATTATGAACTTGTCCTCATAACATGGTACTTTTTGAATATTTTTTCACCAGATTTTCAAAATGTCCTTTTTTGGAGCCCATCACATGAACAAGGGCAGTGAAATTATTCCAATCTGTCCCAAAAGATGATTTCATGGTCACTGTGAGAAATCACCTTTCGGGCAGGATTTGAAAATGTTCTCCACCCTTGTTCATGAGATGGGCCACAGAACTACAGACCAGTCAGTCTTACCTCAGT
Source organism: Neoceratodus forsteri (assembly GCA_016271365.2). Taxonomy (NCBI): domain Eukaryota; kingdom Metazoa; phylum Chordata; order Ceratodontiformes; family Ceratodontidae; genus Neoceratodus; species Neoceratodus forsteri. The sequence continues at coordinate 352,487,103 of CM057454.1, read as the reverse complement.
AGTGGGCAAGATTATGGAGGCACTCCTTAAGGAAAGGATAGTGCAACACCTGGAATCCATAGGGGCACAGGATCCAAGACAGCATGGGTTTACAAAAGGAAGGTCCTGTCAAACTAATCTCATAGATTTCTTTAACTGGGTAACCAGAGTGGTGGACCAAGGGGGAGCAGCTGATGTCGCCTACCTTGACTTCAGCAAAGCTTTCAACACTGTTCCACATAGAAGATTGATAAATAAGCTGGGTAGGCTCGGGGTTGGTCAGAAGTTGGTCAAGTGGGTGGCAAACTGGTTGACGGGCAGAAAGAGAGTGGTGGTAGTAAAAGGTATATAGTCAGAAGAGATGCAAGTCACAAGTGGGGTGCCTCAGGGATCAGTCCTGGGGCCAGTCCTCTTCAATATCTTCATTAGTGACACCGCAGATGGACTAGAGGGTAAGGCTTGTCTGTTTGCAGATGACACCAAGATCTGCAACAGAGCAGATGATCCAGATGGGGTGGGCAGAATGAGAAGAGATCTGGATAAACTAGCAAAATGGTCAGAAGAGTGGCAACTGGGATTTAATGCAAAGAAGTGCAAGATCATGCACATAGAGAAGAGAAACCCTGAAGCCACCTATAGGCTGGGAGGGGAGTTGCTGGCAGTCACAAAGGAAGAAAGAGACTTGGCCATCATCATCACAGATGACCTGAAATCATCCAAGCAGACCTCTAAAGCAGTAGGTAAGGCTAGGGGGATGTTAGGGTGTATTAGTAGGGATATCACAAGTCGTAAGAGGGAGGTAATAATCCCTCTTTATAAGGCACTGGTTAGGCCCCATCTGGAGTACTGCGAGCAGTACTGGAGGCCACACCTTCACAAGGACATTAACCAAACAGGCAGTCCAGAGAAGGGCAACCAAAATGGTGCAGGGACTGCATCAGAAGACATATGAGGACAGACTAACGGAGCTCAATATGTATACCCTTGAGCAAAGGAGAGAGAGGTGATATGATCGAAACATTCAAACACCTTAAGGGCATTAACAAGGTGAAAGAGTCTAACATGTTTAAATCTAAGAAAAATAGCAGGACAAGACGACACAGCATGAGATTAGAGGGAGGCCGATTAAGGGGGAATGTGAGGAAATTCTTTTTCACAGAAAGGGTGGTGGATGCATGGAATGGTCTACCTCAGGAAGTGGTGGCTATGAATACAATACAGGGCTTCAAACAGGCATGGGATAGGCATAAGGAAGCAATACAGATGAGTATGAATAGATAGGCCACTGACAGAGCAAAGGCTGATGGCACATTTATAAGATAGAAAAAGAAATGGGCAGACTGGATAGGCCTTGCAGTCTTTATCTGCTGTCAACTTCTATGTTTAGATGGGGTCATAAGAAGGCTATGTTGAAAACGGGGGTAAAAATATTTAAAATAACAACAAAGTTATGAGCAAACATTGATTTCAACACGATTGTAACTTTGGTAATTTTTGATATTTTGCCCCAAATTCTCAACGTAGCCATTTTTTCACACCACCTCATGAATGCTATAGCTGTTATTTTTCGAATCCTGGCCCAAATGTGTTTTTGTGCACTTGTGGCGCAAAATCTTTTCGGGCAGGATTTGAACATTTTCTTTCCCCTTGCTCGTGAGGTGGGGGTCATAAGAAGGCTACGTTGAAAAACTGGAATAAAAATATTTAAAAACAACAAAATTATTAGCGTACACTGAAATATTTCGATGTGCACTTGTAAATTTGGTAATTTTCAATATTTTGAGCTCATTTTCCCACATAGCCAATTTTTCACACCACCTCATGAATGTGAAAGCTGTCGTCTTTTAAATCCTTGCCAAAATGTGTTTTTGCACTTGTGGTGCAAAATTATGTTTCGGTCACTATCTTACAAACGACACCTGTCATGTTCAGCGGTAGGGAGTCATAAAAACACTTGAAAATATGGGATCAAAATGTGAAAAAAACAACAAGTTATAGAGAAATGTTGAATTGCTCTGTTTACTCATAATTTTATTTTTTGCAGATTTTGACCTCTAACGTTCAAAATATCCTTTTTGTGTTACCACATCTCTGAACAGGATAGGTGTCATTTTTCAAATCCCCTCCGAAACATGTTTTTGCAGTCACACTGCAAAATCACTTTTCAGGTGGGATTTTAAAAATTCCACGTGTCTTGATCATAACATCAGGTCATAAAAAGACTACTGATAATTTGGGATCAGAATGTGGTTGCACACTGAAAATGAGATATCCCCTCCCAGCTGGCCTATCCTGGGTAAGTACAATCTAAAAACCTGTAAAAGTAAGACACCACTGAAAATGAGACATTGCATCTCATCTGGTCTATCCTGGGCAAATATTTAGTAAAAATATGTAAAAGCAGGACCCCAGTACTGCAGAGCCCCCACTGAGTTGTGCTTCTATCCTGCTCTACCATGGGGAAAATGCGTTGTAAAAGTTTGACCCCGCTGATTCAGCTGGGCTAGCCTGGGTAAATACATTATAAAAATGGGTAAAACAAGGGCCCTGTCAAAAATGGGATACTGCATCTCGGTTGAACTATCCTGGTTAAATACAGAAGCAGGATCCCACTGAAAACAAGACAGCATCTGAGCTGTGCTACCTTTGGTAAAATACAGTACAATGATGTGTAAAAGCAGGACCCCTATGTAAATGAGAAACTGCATGTCACATGGGTTATCCTAGGTAAATATATTGCACAACTGTGTAAAAACAGGACCCTACAACGGAAGTCCACTGAAAAGGAGATGTTACATCTAAATTGATCTATCCTAGAAAAATACATTATAAAAGCAAGACCATGGTAAAGAGATATTGCATCTCACCAATACCATCCTGGGTAAATGCAGTATAAAACTATGTAAAACCAAGATCACATTGCAAATGACTTATCACACCTGGTCTATCTTGGGTAATATAGTAAAAATGTTTGACACATGCTTCTAAGTCTTTTGTCCCATAGTGCTGCTGGCAGCAGGTTGATGCATGCAACCAACTCCTGCGTTCCTCCTTTCTCCAGGTTACCATGCCCACAATCCTTGCCCACTGCATTCGGGCTCTAGCTGGAAATCCCGCCCACTTGGCACCCGACTGGCTGAGTATGGTGCAGTAAACCCTGGCACTGAAAGTTTTAGTCTCTGCAAGGTCCCGGAATGTCTGATAATCAATGAGTTATCACAATCTTTGGGGCTACAGGTAAACAATAATAGCAGCTTCTTTACGTGCAGGCTACCGCTAATTGTTATTTGGGCGGATGTAAGCTAAATGTCACAGAGAGATGAGGACAAGGTAGTGTTTTACTGGGCATTTGTGGGACCTGCTGTTTGATTAAAGTTTCCGAAATCCAGCATTACTCTAGCTTACGTGTCTGTCTCTTTGGCTTTCATATATTTTGGTTCAGTTTCTTACGGTCGACCCTGAAAAAGCGACTAATTGTCTCAGTGGACTTACCTGATTACCAAAACTCAAATAAACAAATAAATATGGTGCGTCTCTTCATTTGATGGCAGTAGCATGACAGATAAGGCCAGATGCTCCAAATATACAATAAATTATATTTCTAAACATTTGCTTTGCAGTGTTACTTTACTGTGAGGTATCCAACCATAGAAAGGAAAAGTGTGACTCTCACTGGGATTCGAACTCGGGTATCAGCAATCCGTGCTTTAGCTCTTAACCAACTGAGCTATGAGAGTTCAGCCAATTAAGCCGCTTGAGTTCTCCCATGTGAATCACACATATATTCCTTTCTGGTGTTGCAATGAGCAACCAGGAAGTCTTTTTACAGACTCAAATAACTCCTCCTCTATCTCTCCCAAGTGCAGTATATGCCACTACGAGGCAAATTTAGAAAACCAATTACTGTGAGGTAGTGACTGACTATTCGCCTGGCGGCCAGTGGAATTGTAAGTTATTTACACTTGGGATACAAATCCTGGCCTCTGATTGGCCAAAACCTGGTCGAATGTACAGAATTTGCAGGCGCTACTGTCTCCTAGAGGGGACTTGATGAATAATGGACTGTCAGACCTGAACGTTTTCAGCAGTCATGTAAACAGTTTTATTTTCCATCTTTATCCGGCTGTCATAATCAGTAAAAAAAAATATTACTAGCCTTGAAGTGAAAGTAACTGTTTTAAGACATATTCAGCCATGTGGCTAGGGCTGGAGTAGTTAGGGCACCAGAGCAAGAGGATCACCGGAGCTACACACAGTAAATTGTGGACTCCACAGTAGTTCCTCCACCGAGGAACTTAGATTCAGATGGCATGGTGGTCCCTGCTACCAGATGAAGACAGGGTTCAGCTAAGTGATACCAATACTAGGACATGGGGACAGGGATTTTCTAGGCACGGCAATACACAGGGCCGTGACCAGGGGGGTGCAATGGCTGCAATCACAGTAGGGCCTGCATTAGCAGGGTACCCGGGCAGGCTGGCACAGTACTGTAAGCATGTTAGTCTTGCAGTGCAGGAGCAGTATTTTTCATTCTCCCTGCTGGTGTGTCTCTCCAGTCCTGCCTGCCCCCCAGCAGTGTGGTGATTCTGCAGCAATCCTTGGTCCCGTCCCACTAGGCAGAACCCACTCACCTGGAACAAGCTAAACTCTCTGTCGGGGTTAGGGGAATGGGGGGATAGAGCTGCAGATGAACAACTTCAAGAAGTGAGAGGTCACGTGAGGTCAGGATGTGATTTTTACAAATCACTGAGACCCTGAGTCCCGACCCAAGCAGCTAGTGTGCAGGCACAGAGCTATTACGTATGCAAGTGACACTCTGCCAAAAGAACAGGTTACTCACCTATAACAGTTGTTCTAAGAGTGGTATATGCTGTTCATCCACATTGTTTGGCATGTCCTTTCCCTTTACAAATCTTGCTGGAAGGTCTAAAAGCTGGCTCCTCCCATCCACCCATGAGGTATGTCCCTCAGCTCTGCCCCTTGATGCCAGATCTTGCCGGCTAGAAGCAGAGGGCTGTGCACCAAAGCCGGGGAGGTCGGGTGAGTTTGTGTGGATGAACAACATATACCACTCCTAGAACGTAGTTACGCAAGAACTTACCGTTACAGTAGATCTTTGAGGGGTATCTCTTGCAGCAGGTAATGCACTTGGGTTATAGCCAGAAGGCACTCTTCTGCATGGCAAGCTTTCCCAGCAGTCTTTGCCTAGGGGCCGCCCACAGAGTGACCTCATCACTATGTGACTATATACAAGTGGGTGGCCCCAGGCACCCTCAGTTCCTTTGCCGGCTTCAGCTCACTGATATGCGAACCAAAGGAACAGAGATGCCCTAGGAACTTTCCTCTTACATATGGGAACGCACCTGCTGCAAGAGATATCCCTCAAAGATCTAATGTTATGGTAAGTTCTTACGTAACTATACTATCTTGTATGGGGTGATCTCTTGCAGCACGTAATACACTTGGGATGACTCCCAAGCAGTAACATCAGAAGAGTGGACTGAGTATAATAAAAGGACCCACCGCAAGGGTGAAGGCCGTGTGGCAGCGGTAGGCTATTATCGTGAAGGTATGGATTGTGGACAATAGGGTTACATTACATACATAAGTAATGGACACTCCCATAAAGCAAGTAGCTGCAGCAGCTATGGCTCTCGTAGAGTGTGCATGGACAGGTGTCAGGTAGTTTGTTGTACTTGACAGAATGTAATGCAAATAGCCAGCCAAGTGGAAAGGGAGAGTCTTACCACAGGGAGCTTGTCCCCAGTGTGGACAAAGGAGACAAAGAAGTGTGTTGTTATTCAGAGTGGCATAATGTTTTGAGTAGTAGAATCTGAGCACCCTCTAATAACAAAGTGTGTAGAAGTGATACCTCCAGATTGGAAAGTTCAGGGCAATAACAGGTAGCTCAGAGGATGCATCAAAACCACTGTTGGGAAAAGGAGGGGTTGAGGCTTAAGTAAATTCTGTCTTTGTAGAAAATAAGGTAAGATTATTTGTACCTCAGGATTTAAAGTTTATAAAGAGGTAGAAGTTTCCATGAAAGAAAAATGAAGATCGCACTTGGTCAAAGTAAATTGTCCAGAAGGACAAGTAATGGCTCCACTATGGAGCAGGATATCTAATTGGGGTGAAGATGTCGCACCCCCCCCCCCCCGAGAAAAACATTGTTGCCAAATCAGGTGGTCTTCAAGTGGTTCATGAAAGGCCAAGATGGAGGTCAGGTGAACCCCAATGGAGGAGTAGCTCGGGCACATAGCCGTGATAGAGTATAAACATTCCAAGACTTGTAGCACCGGACATGAAAAAACGGGTCCATGGGCCGAAAAGTAGCCCATATGGAAAAAACATTACTATTTTACATTGTAGGTTCGTCTGGTAGAAAGTTTGCGAGATGCCAACAGAATGTTCACCATTTGCAAGAAGACCTAGAGATGAGATATAAAAAAGCATCTGCAGTAGCCACTCGTAGAGGTGGAAGGGGTCCAGAGTGGGGTGGAGTAACTGCCTCAGATCTGGTCTGATGGGTAACAGCAGTGGGTTTGCCACCGTTAAGTGTTTTAGTAATGGGAGCCAAACTTGCCCAGGCCACAGGGAGCAATAAGGATCATCGGGGCCGGTGCCAGATGCAACTTAAATTAGTATACTGTGCAGGAGGGGGTAAGAGAGGGATGACAGAGAAATAGAGTCCTGTCCAAGGGTAGGACAGGGCAGCCATAGGAAGTCCCCGTTTTTCAGGAATGGATGGAAGGTCCCGGAGGACAAGCCACATTTTTCTCATGTTGACTAGACTGACATGGAATGAGGTGGAGCCTGGGACTCACTGTCTTCGAGTTTTGAATGGATTGAGAGGTGCGCCCAGCCATCGGGAAAACCTCAGTAATTGTTTGTGATGGTGGCAGGGATTGAAAGGGGTGCCCTGTTTTTAGAGATGTGGGGTCCGCAGGCTCACCAATGAAAGGTAGTGCAGAGGTTTTGAAGGTGGGAATGGCGAAAAAACACAATTCCTAGGTAAACATCTCGTCGATGTAGAACTGCATGCACTGGAAAGAAACTGCTGTTGTGCGGGCTGAGGCCGAAAAAAAAAAAAAAAAGAACTGAGGATGCCTGGGGTCGCCCACTCTTATATAGTCACACAGTGATGAGGTCTCTCTGTGGGCAGCCCCTAGGCAAAGACTGCTGGGAAAGCCTGCCATGCAGAACAGCGCCCTCTGGCTACAACCCAAATGTATTACCTGCTGCGAGAGATCACCCTGTGGAAGATCTACTGTGACAGGTGAGTAACCTGTTCTTCTAGGATTGTGGATATGTTGTTCTATCCACACTGTTTGGCAGACTCTTAGCAGTTCTCTGGGAGGAGGGAAGCAAGAGACACACACCCTACTTAGGGAACAGAGACTGGAGAACTGAGGCTCCAAAACCAGCACCCCAGCATGACTCTAGGTTGATGTGGTAGTGGGAAATGAAGGTGTTTGTTGACTTCCAGGTAGCAGCCTTGCAGATATCCTGGATAGGAACATCCCTAGAAGCAGCCACCAATGCAGCAGTATGGCAGGTGGAATGACCTCTTATCCCTACAGGAGGCTCCTTGCCTGCCAACCTATAGCAGAGGTCAATGCAGGATGATATCCATCTGCCAATCGTTCACTTTGCTGCAGGTCTGCCAGGTGTGGCTTCGGCATAGGTGACAAACAGCTGCCAAACCTCTCCCTGAATTCCTGCTGTGCACTCTTTGTAAAAGAGTGCGCTTGTCTCCGGTCCAAGGTATGGAGCCTGTACTCTGCCTCAGAGGTGTAACTGGGGTAGTACACCGGCACAGTCAACACCTGATTGAGGTGAAACTCCGACACCACCTTTGGAAGGAATTTCGGGTGGGGGCGTAGGACAACCTTGTCTCTGTGGAAGACCAGGAAGGGAAACTTGACAGAGCACCTGGAGCACCCCAATCCTTCTGGCTGATGTGACAGCCACCAGGAAGGCGGTCTTCCATGACAGGTGTGACATCTCACACTTGTGCACTGGTTCGAATAGCTTGCTCATGAGCTTTGCCAGTACCAGCAGTAGATCCCATGGTGGTGGTGGTGGTGGTTCACAGACCGGAGGGGAAATGTGTTCGAGGCCTTTAAAGAAGCTCCAGACCTCCTTCTCCTGAGCCACCGTCTGCTGACTGGCCTGCGCCTGGTAAGCAGAGATGGCTGCCAGGTGCACCTTAAGGGTCTTAGACTTAAGACCCTCTTTGGAGAGAGACCTAAGGTAGTCGAGGATGCTAGCCACTGGACAGGACGAAGGGTACAAGCCCTCGCCCTGACACCAAATGGAGAATCTCTTCTATTTGAAGGCATAGCACTTCCTGGTCGATTCCTTCCTAGATGCCTCAACTACAGTAAGTACATCTTTGGAGTGACCTAAAGCCTGGAACTCTAGCTGCTCAGGAACCAAACTGTCAGGTGCAGGGATTGAAGGTCTAGGTGGAATACCTTCCCCTGACTGATTGAGAGTAGGTCCGGGTGTGCTGGAAGATGCCTCAGAGGCCTGGTGCTGAGGCTGTGGAGATCTGGATACCAGAACTGGCGAGGCCAATCTGGGGCTACCAGGATCAACTGTGACTTGTCCCTCCTGACCTTGAGGAGCACCTTGAGAACCAAGGGAAGTGGAGGGATGGTAAAGAAAATGCCTGGTGTCCACGGCCTCGAGAAGGCATCCCCCCTGCAGCTAGCCCAGCTGAGCGGGACGGGCATGAAACAGCCTCAGCTTTGTGTTATCCCTGGAGGCGAACAGGTACACCTGAGGTTTACCCCAGTGGGAGAACAGGCTGTGTACTACCTCTGGACGGACAGACCACTCATAAGACGTGTTGCCCACATGGCTAAGGGTGTCCATCAGTTGATTCCGAGGCTCCTGCAACATGGATGGCCAGGAGATCTGTCTCCAGACAGCTCACAAGGGTCCAGATGCGGAGCGCTTCCATGCAAAGAGGCCAGGAATGCATGCCACCCTGCTTAGGATAGTACATGGTCGTGGTATTGTCTGTCTGGACCTGCACTACCTGACCCCAAAGGAAATGGATATTATGTACCTACTGTAATCCTTGATCTTCTTGGACGAGTCTCCACCACTCATTCACACTAATGGGATCTGCGTCGGAGGCACTAGGACCCAGCGGGAGCAAACTTTTTTTGCTAGAGGCTTGGCGCTGGAGATGGAGCCGTGAGGAGCAGCACCGCGAGCCTCAGCTCGTGCGGTAATGACTATCTCGGCATCGACCCTCCAACTGTCTCAGTACCTTCCCCGAGGAGGTGCAGCATAACTAACCTAGAAGGAAAGCCTAACAAAACCGGACATAAGATAGTCTGGAAGACCCATATAAGAAAGGATAAAAAAAAAAAAAAAAAAAAGTCTTCACAGCCTAAAATTGAGGGAGTGAAGACCAACAACAGAGGTGAGCTCGGGGGATGGTGGGTGGGCGTGTGAATGAGTGGTGGAAACTCGTCCAAGATCATCAAGAATTACGGTAGGTACGTAATTTCCATATCTTCCTGGACATAAAGTCTCCACCACTCATTCACACTAATGGGAGTACCGAGCTAATAATCCCCCGAGAGGGTGGCAGGAGAGACCAAGAGCTCACAATTTTAGGACAGAAGCCCATTAAGGATGGTCCTGCCAAATGAAAGATGTTGTCTGGCATGGACATCCAGGGCACAGTGTTTGACGAAAGTGTGTACTGAGCTCCAGGTGGCCGCACTGCAAATATCTGCAATGGGCACGTTGCAGATTTCCGCTAGGGATGCCGCGACTGCTCTAGTAGAGTGAGCGTACACTCTGCCCTCCAGCTTAACCTGTACCAGGGAATAACAGTGGCGAAGGCATGCCACCAGCCATGCTGAAATACATCTGATAGCAACAGGTTGACCCAGCCAGGTCTCGCTGAAGGAAACAAACAGTTGTTGAGCTTTGAGAAAATCTTTTGCTCTGTCTAGATAGAAACACAACGCTCTTTTGACGTCCAAGGAATGAAGAGAATGCTCTCCTTCATTTTGGAAGTCTGCAAGGTAAGTAGGAAGGACCAAAGGTTGGTTTAGATGGAATTCTGAAACAACCTTAGGGAGAAACTTAGGGTGGATCCTAAGAACTACTTTGTCTTTAAGAAACACAGCGTACGGAGGGTCTGTGACCAAGGCATGTACCTCAGAGACCCTGCTGCCCGAGGTAATGGCCACTAGGAAGGCCGTTTTCCAAGTGAGAAATTTTAACTCACAGGTAGTTAGAAGCTCGAAAGGTTTTCGAGTGAGCATGTCTAGCACAAGATTAATGTCCCAGGCCGTGACTGGATGTCTGACAGGAGGTCTGGTATGTAGAATTCCCTTAAGAAACCTCTTAACTACAAGTAACTGAGCTAGTGACATGGAAAGTACTGGCTCATGATAAGCTGAAATGGCACAAAGGTGAACTCTGATAGTACAGTATTGCAGACCTGAATTTGAGAGGTCCCAAAAGTACTCTAGAACTTTATCTGGTGGGCAGGAAAAAGGATTCAAAGAGGATTTTGCACACCAGAGAGAAAAACGCTTCCATTTGTCTGTGTAGATTTTCCTAGTGGCTGGCTTGCTTGCAGCCAGAAGAATACCTGAAACTCTGCGAGAGACATTGAACCTGTTCACTTCTATCTCTTCAGGAGCCAAGCATGAAGGTGAAGTGATCTCAGACTGGGATGGACCACAGGCCCCAGAGTCAGAAGGTTCGTCTGAAGGAGAAGCGGTTTCGGAGGGGTTTCCGACATACTGTTGAGTAACGGAAACCATATCTGTTGAGGCCAGAAGGGAGCAATGAGGATCATTTTGTCCCCCTGGGACTTGAACTTGAGAAGTACTCTCTGAATTAGAGGAAGAGGCGGAAAGGTGTATGGAAAGAGTTTTGTCCACTGCAGCCTGAACGCATCCTGACAGAAAATGCCAGGCCCTGGATTTCTGGAGCAGAAGAGAAGCAGCTTTGTGTTGAGCGGGGATGCATAAAGGTCCAGGTCTGGAGTTCCCCACTCTGTGAATAGTGACTGAACTATGGCTGAGTCGAGAGACCATTCGTGAGGATCTGTCTCTGTTCTGCTGAGACAGTCTGCCCGTCCGTTCTGTACCCCCGGCAGGTAGACCGCATGAATTAGAGCCTTGTGCTCCAAGCACCATTCCCACACCCTCATCGCTTCCCTGCATAAGGGGTAAGAGTGAGCACCGCCCTGCTTGTTGATATAATACATCACTGCTTTGTTCTCCATTTGACAGACAATGTTCTTGTGACAGAGAATGTCCTCCAAAGCCCAGACTGCATAAAGGACGACTCTCATTTCTAAGACATTTACGTGAAGCTGGGACTCATGCTGAGTCCATGTACCTTGAGTGTGTAGAGTCTGACAGTGAGCTCCCCACCCCATCAGGGATGTGTCCGTGGTAATGGAAATCTGATGATCCAGAGGAGCAAAGGGATGCCCTTCCAGAAGACTGTCCTCTTGTGACCACCAGGTGAGAGATCTCTTCAGATGTTCTGTCACCTTGATGAGAAAGGACTGAGGGTGAGTGGTCAGGGACCACAAAGTACTGAGCATCCATTGAGAGGTTCTCATGTGAAGGTGTGCTAGGGGTACAGTGAACACAGAGGATGCCATGAGACCTAGCATCCGCTGCATCGAGATAGCTGAAACCAAGCTGTTTTCTCCAATGTATCGGGCCATCTGAAGGATATCGCTCCGCCTGTCCTCTGGAAGAAATGCTTTTGCACAGCAGGTGTCTAGAAGAGTTCCTATGAAAAGGAGTCTCTGGGAGGGCTGCAGCTGCGATTTTTTGAGGTTTAGCAGGACTCCCATGGACGTGAGAAAGTGTGAGGCCGTGGCTACGGCGTCTAGAGTTCTCTGCCTGGAAAGACTTGCCAGAAGCCAATTGTTCAGATATGAGAACACTTGTATTCCGACTTTTCTGAGATGCGCTGCGAGAATTGCACAACACTTTGTAAAATCTTATGGTGCCGAGGATAGCCCAAAGGGCAGGACTCTGAACTGATAATGCTGCCCCAAAGCCACAAACCTTAGGTATTTGTGATGCTTTGGGTGAATAGGAATATGCTGGTAAGCATCCTGCATGTCCAGGGAGGCTAACCAGTCGTGTTGATGAAGCAAAGGCAACAGGGTTCCTAGCGATATCATTTTGAATTTCTCTTTGGGAAGAAATCTGTTTAATTTTCTGAGGTCTAGAATGTGGCGCATGCCCCTGGTTTTCTTTGGAACCAGAAAGTAATGGGAGTAAAACCCTGTGTTCCGTTGATCCAGCGGAACTACTTCCAGTGCCCTGTTGTTCAGAAGGCCTTGTATCTCTGAGACAAGAAGTTCTGACTGCAGTACTGACAGCATGGGCTGTCGTTTGGGGGAATGATCCGGAGGGGTCTCTAAAAGATTGAGGGAATACCCCTCACGGATTATCCGGAGGACCTATTTGTCTGATGTTATGGACTTCCACCGATTGTAGAATTGAGTCAGATGACCTCCCACCGCTAAGGAAGAGCCCCCTTCAGGCAGCTGAGGTGGGACTTGGGCCAACAACTCAGAAGGCGGCACTGGGCACTTTGGGTCCTTGTGCCTTCTGTTGCATTTTCTTTTGAGGCTGAGGGGCTTGGTTTTTATTAAAACCTCCCCTGCTTTTGCCCCGAAAGGACTGATGGTTATGAAACTGGCGTTTGTTAACACCCCCTCGAGAGGAAGCGGGAGGAGGTCGAGCCAATTTAATGGCTGACCTAGTCTTTTGTGTGGTCTCTAGAGCCTGTTCTACTTGAGGGCCGAAGAGATACACACCATCTAACGGCACCGCCATGACCTGTTGCTGGGCACCATTCGTGAAACCTGAAGTGCGCAGCCAGGAATGACGGTGGGTACAAATGCCCGGCGCCGCCACTTGGGAGGCAGTATCAAAGGCATCCACAGCTGCTTTAACCTGCTGGTTGTTGGACTCGATACCCCTGGTTATAGTTTGAAGAAGCTCTGAATTAGCGTCCGACTCCAGCAGAGCTTCAACCATTTGTTTGAGCGAATGCCAAAGAATATACTTATACTGAGAGAAGTAGCCCTGGTAGCTGGCAATACGCATACCTAGGGTGGAAGCAGCAAAGACTCTCTTACCTAAAGTATCTATCTTACGAGATTCTTTGTTTATAGGTCGAACTGTAGTAGTCTGAGGAAGGATGATCTTATCATTCTCTTCCAAGACTACAATAGGATCCGTAAAGACTTGGGATGCCAAAATGGGTCGATCCTTGGGAGCAGCATATTTCCTATCTATGGACTTAGCCACAGAAGGAATGAGGGCAGGATTATTCCATACCATTTGAGAAAGCATCTCAAAGGAGGGTTGTACCGGGGGAGTTAAATCCATAGGTATGTCCGGAACATGAAGGTACTGGAGTCTCAAAAGCTTCCCAGGATCGATGTCCATAGTCTGGAGAGAAAGGGTGGAATTAAAATTTTTCAGCAGAGACTTAAATGACAGGTCTTCGACCACAGGCTCTGCAGCAGGATCAGAACCTGCTCCTTCCACATCACCCAGTCTAAGATCTGGGTCAAGCACAATATCATCTCCCGACAGTCCAGGAGTGACTGTATGGACAGGAAAGGAATGAAAAACAGCAGGAAGAGAGGAAGGAAACGAATTTGGAGAGGAGAGGCCCTGAGGATTGGCAGGCAAAGAGCCAGGCCTCAGCGCCGAAAAGCTGCATGGTGCCGATAAAGCTAATGGTGCCAAACCACACGAGTGCCGAGGATGGTGTTGTCTGTGGCTGAGCCACCCACGCCAAACCAACCCAGGACCCCGAAACCAGGATTTGAGGGAAACAGAGTAAGAATATCAGGAGATCGAGGCATCGTGTGGCCCCCGTGCCGCAGCCATGTGAGGGGAAAACACCTAAGCACGGAGTCGACAGCACCAAAGAGGGCGTCGCGCGACTAGAGAGGCCCAATCGCCCTGCTCGATCACCCGGAGAGCCTCGGGGCGACTGGGCCAGGCAACTGGACCAACCTCCGAGCCCATTGCTCCATCAGAGAGGCCCACTGATGAAACTGCTCATCAGAAGCCCTACCAGAAAGCGGGGAAGGGCTCTGATGTCGAAGAGGTCTGTGACCAGAACCAGAAACCGGCGACTCAGAAAGAGGAGACCGGCAACTGGCCCCAATGACCAACAGTCGACGCGCACACCTATCAGAGGGTGGCCTCGAGTGATTCCGGCTATTTCTCAACCTACGGGCCGAAGAAGAGCTCAAGGCCGAACGGTGCCAAGAATGTGACCATTTTTGTTTATGCTTCCGAGGGGACCACCCCTTCCCTCAGGCATTGGACCATCTGTTGTCAGACCCCCCTTCCGGAGAAGGCGGCGGACCGGACCCAGCCCGGCTGACTGAACAGCTTTCATACGAAGTTTCCCTACTGTCAGCTGACCTGTCCATGGTCGACTCTGTCAACGTAGGCTGAGACTTCTTTCTTAAGAATACATTACTGTAGTGGTACTTTATTAAAAAAAAAAAAGCTATAAAATAAAAAACAGAAAACTATGCTGCTATGCTGGTGGTCCAGTGAGGTACAGGTAGCAGTCAGAGAAAAGAAGGCGGCCTACAAAAAATATAAAACAACAAGAGGGGATAGGGATAAGGAAATGTACCAGCTTGCATCTAGAAAAGTCACCCGCATGGTGAGGGGAGCAAAGTCCAGTAAAGAGCAGCGGCTGGCACAGGGGATACATGGAGGGGAAAAGGGGTTCTTCCGGTACATTGGGGAGCGGAGAAAAACTAAGGGCCATCTCAGCAGATTGAGATCAGAAGGAGGGTGGGTGGAAGAGGCGAGGGACCAGGCAGAGGTATTTAATGAGTACTTTGCCTCTGTGTTCACTAGGGAGGGGGATGGGATATCTACAAAGCAATGCACGAAGGGGATAGAAGCGGCAGTAAGTGGGATCAGGGAGCAACAGAAATGGAGCAAGAGGGAAGGCGAGGTACCCCAGGGGTGTCTCATCTGGGTAAGGAAAAAAAGGCCAGTAAGGTGGAGTGGACGGATGATGCTATCTCTGCCAAAAGGGTGTGGTTAGCCCTCAAGGCCCTAAAGAAAGACAAATCTCCTGGGCCAGATGGCATTCATCCGAGAGTACTATGGGAATTGGCAGACATACTGGCTGCACCCCTGGCAGAGCTTTTCAACAGGTCACTTGAGACAGGGAGGGTACCTAGGGATTGGCGAGAGGCACATGTGGTGCCAATCCATAAAGGGGGTCGAGGAAGTACCAGGTAACTATAGACCCATCAGTTTGACCTCGGTGGTGGGAAAATTAATGGAGAATATACTAAAGGAACGATTGGGGTGTACTTGGAGGAGGTGGAGGTCTGGATAGTCGGCAACATGGGTTTGTGCCAGGTAGATCATGTCAAACCAACCTTGTGGAGTTCTATGAATGGGTAACATCAGAACTGGATAGGGGTAAGCCTGTGGATGTATTATTCTTGGACTTCAGCAAGGCGTTTGACTCTGTCCCCCACAATGGTCTGGTGGAGAAACTGATGGGGTTAGGAGTAGGCCCTTTGATGGTCAGATGGATTGAAAACTGGCTAGCTGGATGCACCCAGAGAGTAGTGGTCTGTGGGGAGCTCTCGAACCCTAGAGAGGTTGGTAGTGGGGTACTGCAGGGATCGGTCCTGGGTCCGATTCTGTTTAATGCATACATATCGGACATCAGGGAGGGTATAGGGTGTGAAATGAGTCTGTTCGCGATGACTCCAAGATGGGAGCAGTAGTTGAGGGAGAAGAGGGGAGGCTGGCCCTGCAAGGGGACCTGGACACCCTGGAAAGCTGGGCTCACACATGGAAATTAAATTTCAATATCACCAAGTGCAAGGTGTTGCATCTTGGTCGGGGAAACCCTAAACACAGGTATACCCTGGGAGGGGAGGCGCTGGAGGCCTCAATAGGGGAAAAAGACCTAGGGGTCATGGTGGATGCATGTATGAATAACTCTGAGCAGTGCAGGAGAGCGGATAGCAAGGCAAACAGGATGTTGGGATGCATCGTTAGGGGGATCACCTCTAGGAGCAAGGAAGTGATTCTGCCGCTGTACAATGGACTGGTTAGACCACACCTTGAGTACTGTGTACAGTACTGGAGACCACACTTGAAGAGGGACATACAGCTCCTGGAGAGGGTACAGAGGAGGGCAGCAAAGATGATACGAGGCTAGGGATTTGCGTGATGAGGACAGACTTGAGGAGCTCTGCCTGTTTTCATTGGAGGAGAGGAGAGACAGGGGGACATGATTGAGGTCTTCAAGGTACCTCAAGGGAATAAATAGGGTAAACATGGAGGGATCTTTAGACTAAAGTAGGGAGGTATCACCAGAGGCATGGTTTGAAGTTGGAAGGTGGAAGGGTGAGGGGAAAAGAGGAGGAGTTTTTCACTGAGAGGGTGGTGGACCCTTGGAATGCACTGCCTGGTGAGCTGGTTCAGAGATCCACAGTGGAGGGCTTCAAGAGAGGGTGGGACAGACACAGAAAGTGGATGTATCAGATGATGGCCTGTCCCAGGGGGGTGGGGATAGATGATAGGGGTTTCTGGAGCACAAGGGATGGGAGGGTCTCGGCACCCAACTAAGGATCTAAGGTTTGAGCAGACTCGATAGACCGTAAGGCCTAATCTGCTGGCAAATAATATGTTAGTTTGAAGTTTGACTCCCGGTGGGCGGGCGATGTCGTCACTGAAGTGCACTCGACGTCAGGAAAAAAGGAACTGAGGCGGTTGGAGGGTCGGCACAAGATAGTCAATACCGCATGAGCTGGGAGCTCGCGTTGCCACTCTTCACGGCTCCATCTCCGGCGCCGACCCTCTAGCAAAAAAGTTTGCTCTCGCTGGGTCCTAGTGCCTCTGGCGCGGATCCCATTACTATGAATGAGTGGTGGAGACTTTATATCCCGGAAGATCAGAGTGAATGCAGTCAGTGCCAACCGAACTGCTCGGAGCTTAAGCAGGTTGATATGACATTGGGTTTCCTCGGGGGTCCAGAGCCCATGGGTCTGTGATTCCACATGTGGACGCCCCAGCCTGTGGGAGAGGCATCAGTCAATAGAACGACTGTTGGCTTGGGGTGGACAAACGGGATCCCCTCCTGCAGATGTTCTAGGATGGTCCACCATTGGAGAGTGTCCCACATCTTCTAGGTCACAGTGACCAGCTGGTTGAAGTGACCATGTCGCTGAGTCCACTGGCTGGCCAGCTCCCTTTGAAGGGGTGCATAAGCCACCAGGCCCATCGGACCACGGAGGTGCAGGCTGCCATGTAACCCAGAAAGCGCAGGAAGTCCCGGGCAGGGCGCAAGTGCCCAACCAGAACTGAATGGGCAAAGGAGGAGAGAACCTCTGCCCTGTCCGCCAGGAGCCTAGCTCTGGCTCGATAAGAGTTGAGCTCTGCCACGATGAAGCAGATCACCTGTGAAGGCACAAGTTCCGACTTGGTCTCGTTGACGAGGAGACCAAGTTTGATGCAGGTCTGGAGAGCCAGATCCCTGGATTTCTCCACCTCCTGTATGGAGGGACCCGCTATGAACCAGTCGTTGAGATAGGGGTACACTCTGACAGCTCCCCCCTCCCGACGCCTAAGATAAGCCGCCACCACTGCAATGCATCTGGTGAACACCTGGGGGCCATTGACAGGCCAAACAGCATGGCTTGGAACTCGAAGAGGGCTCCCTCTGCTCGGAATCGAAGGAACCTTTGGTGAGACGGAGGGATCGGGACATAAAATAACACATCCTGCAGATACAAAGAGCAAAACCACATGTTTTGCTCGACAGATGGCATGATCTGAGACAGAGTTACCATCCTGAATGTGCAAGACCTGAGAAACTGGTTCAGGTCATGCAGATCTAGAATGGGGCGCCAGCCCCCTCATCCGGTTGGGAACCAGAAAGTACATGGAAACGAACCCTGGGTTGACAGGGGGATCCATGACTCGTCACTACCTCCTTGCAGAAGAGGGGCAATGTCATCTCGGAAAGCTGGCTGAGTGTGCATGGACACCATTTTCTCCCGTGGGGCATGGGCTCGGCTTGGTGGGTACTGCTTGAAGTCCAGAGGCAGCCCCTGGCCGACCACTTCCAAGACCCACCTGTCTGTTGTGACAGTAGACCAAGGGGAAAAGAAGTGGCACAGCTGGAACCTCAAGGGTCGACCCAGAGTTGGTGTGATGGGTATGGGGTTGGCGACCCTCATCCCGTCACTGTGCAGGCTTGGAGGAGGAGGATCCAGTTTGGAGACCACCAGGACCTTTTCCTCTGGGCTTATGGGCTGCCAAGGACCCTGACTTGGGCCAAGGGTGCCAAGGTTGAGCCTGCTGCTGCCCCGACTGAAAGCGGGGCTGTTTGGCCGCAGGGGCAAAAGGCAGAAAATGCTTTCTCTTCTGCTTTTTGGAACCCTGGGATTCCTTCTGAGCAGAGGTCAGTGAGTCCAAGGTGGCACTGAACTTCTCTATGCGCTGGAGGTGACCATCCACTCCTGGACCATAAAGATTGGTGCCCAGGAAGGGGATGTCCGTCAATTTATGCTGAGTGTCCGCCGTGAAGGTGAAGACCCTCAGTCAGGCCCTGCGGCAAATGGCAATCACAGCCGCCACCAAGCGGGCACTAGAGTCCCTGATGTCCAGAGCCATCTGGAGTTGGTGTTTTGCAGCTGCCCAGCCCTGGTTGCGGACCTGCTTGACTGTGGTCTGGAGGTCTGCGGGGAGATGAGGAAGTGACCTCATCCAGAGAGCTCAAGAGAGCATGAGAAAAATGCACCATGATGAGAGGAGTTTGCCTGACGAAGGCCAAGTGAAGAGGCAGCATAGACCTTCCAGGCCAAATGGGCCAGTTTCCTAGACTCTTTGTCTGGGCGTCTATCGGTGTCTCCTGAATTTCCCAGAATGCCTAAACACAGATTCGGTCACCAACCCCTCAGCGGAGTGGTGCTCTATGAATCTCGAGAGGGAGCTGATGGGGACCGCGTACGTGTGGGCCATCTGGGCTGAAGGCGCAGGGCAGGAGGCAGGGTGCTGCCACAGCTCCAAGGCTGGGCCAACAATGGCCTTGGCCACAGGGAAGGCCTCTGTTGGAGAATCACCTCGTTTGAGGATAGAGAGGGGGGTATTCGGCCCATTTCTGATTGGGCTCCAAGGGCATCTCTGTGGATTCGGAGATGAGATGGAGGATACCTATAAAGGAAGTGGGACCTTCCTCCGTCAAGAGACTCCCTATGGATTCATCATCCAAAGGACGGGAATGCAAGTCAGAGTCCACAGACTCAGACGAGTCCGGATAGATTGGCTGGCCACCTGTGTTGTAGGAGCCCTGGAGATAGGCTGTTTAGGTGGTGGTTCCACCCAAATTGGTGGAGAGGCTGGTTTCCGCCAAGCTAGGAGAGTCTTGATTGGCTTTGCAGGCAGAGGAATGGTATGCACTGGCTCCTGGGGAGTTGGCCTGGAGGGAGACAGCCAAGTGATGGCCGGAGTGGAAGCCGGAGTCTACTTCGAGCTGGCCATAATCAGCTGCTGCCACATTAAGTCCTCACAGCATCAATGTAGCCTGCGTTGAAGCCTGTCCTTTTCCGAGGAGGACGAATAAGAATGGCGGTGGTGCCGTGTCTCTGAGTGTTTATGCACTTTCTTCGGCCTATCAATTGAAGGGGTCAGAGACCTTGACTTAAGACTGCTGGGGTTGCTCAGAAAGAGCCGGGAAAAACTGTAGCTCTTTCAGGCCAGGGACCGGGACCGTGAAGAGGTTCCCAGCGAGCTGGACCTCCTCCTCAGTGGGTCCAGTCAGGACTGGGGTTCTGAATAAGGAGTTGTCGGCTTCAGAGCGACAATGGGTCAACGGGGTTGATTATAATCTCGACCGGGTTTTCATCCCATGTCTTAGCCGGCTGGCCTTACGGGGGTACAGTGAAGCCAGTGGCTGAGGCCACAATCTCGACCAAAGTCGAGACAGCAGATTCCTGGGACCAAGATCTCTCACGATCCCAAGAACATGGTCAGCGAGACAAATTTACTTTTTGCTCCTTGTCCTTTTTATGGGAGCGAGAGATGTGCACACCCAAAGGACCCTCTCCTTTGGTGGAGAGACTGGCACACCTCCTTATAGGAGCCTGAAAAGGTGGAGCCCAGACTGAGTGGGACGAAGACTGACAGGGAATAGGATCGACCGGAGGCCCGCGCCACCCCCACTTCGAAGACCTTCATCCTGCTCCAGCTGCTCCAGCTGAACCCTGCAGCCCATCGGGAGACGCCCAATGGGCTTCTTTCAATTTGACCAGCGGGTTCTCTTTCTCCAGTCTGCCCAACTAAAGCCATGCAAGACGATCGTCCAAGACACTGAGTTGGAACACGCAACAAAATTTGCACACTTGGGTGTCGTGAGCATGGCCCAGGCAATAGACGCATGAGGCATGTGGGTCGGTTCGAGACATTTTTTGCCCACATGGGCAGTGGCAGAAACCGGGCGAGGACTTGTCCTCCATTGTGGTCGTAATCGTGAAGTGATTTGGGGAAACTCCGAGTTTAATCTTTAGTCAATCTGGAGATCTGTTCGCCAGGGCCTGTTGTAATGTGTGAGCGATAAGCAGGGAACCTGAATCTCCCAGTGGAAAGGAAGTTCTGGCATCAAGGGGCGGAGTCAAGGGATATACCACCTTGGTGGGTGGGAGGAGCCAGCTTTTAGACCTCCTGGCAAGATTCTTAAAGGGAAAGGACATGCCAAACAGTATGGACAGAACAACATATCCACGATCCTAGAAATCAAAATTAGCCCCATCCTCCCCCAGGTCTGCTTGAGCAGTGGAAACAGAAGCAGATGGGTTCGCGGGGGGGGGCACAGCTGTACTACCAGCTGCCTTCCTTCACTGTTCCTGAATCCCGATACTCGCATCCATCTGGGAGATGCTGCTGTCCTCTCTCTGACCTTGGATGTGATGCAGATTTTTTGGTAGGTGGCCCTTTAGTTCCAGCACCTGTGAGTGATGCACATAAAGACACTCAGCTGCTTGCCAGCCGACTTTATGCAAATTAAACTACTGAAGTGCTCTCTCATTGGAGTGTTTCATTCCTTTCAACTACATGAAGTTTCCGCCATGAAACTGTGACCACTATCGTACTTGGCTTGCGTGGTCATTAGTCCGTCAGGGATGAACCTGATGTAGATTGCTCTGCGTTGGGCAAATCCGTGACACACCTCTAAAACGTTGTTTTCTGAAGCAAAGAAAATTGGTTCTTGCGCACGCGCAAGGAAACATAAAAAGTGCACATCTCAAGACAAGGTAGCAACTGGCTAACAACAACAATACTACAAGCTGGGGCTAGTATGCAACTGCCAAGGGCTGCTCCCTCCCTCCAAAAAAGCTTCACACGTGACAAGCCTTTGCTCTGCTTGCACAATTTATTTTTTACAGCACTACACAAAAGGAAAATGGTCCTGACTGCATGGAAGATGGTTGGTGATGCTACAGACAGTGGCTTCTGTGCAACTGCCAAGGGCTGTTCCCTCCCTCTAAAAAATTCACAAGTTATTCAAGTGTTGACCGGCTCTGCTTGCTTAATTAATTTTTTATGACCTACAAAAAAGAAAAATGGTCCTGCTTGCATAGGACATGGCGGGTGATGCTCCAGAGAGAGGCTACTACGCAACTGCCAAGGGCTGCCCCCTGCATCAAAAAAGGGTTTTCATGTGATGGTGTCACAAGCCTTTACTGGCTCTGCTTGTTCAATTTATTTTTTATTGGACTACACAAAAGAAAAATGGTTCTGTGCTTACGTGGGAAATGGCTGGTGACACTGCAGACAGGGGTTACTATGCAACTGCCAAGGGCTGCCCCTTCCCTGCAAAAAGGGTCCACATGTGATCCAAGTGTTTACTGGCTCTGCTTCGGCATTTTATTATTTTTTAATGGACTACACAAAAGAAAAATGGTTCTGTGCTTGCATGGGAAATGACTAGTGACGTTGCAGATGGGGCTACTACACAGCTGCCAAGGGCCTTCTCGCTCTCTCTCTCACACACACACACACACACACACACACACACACACACACACACACTCTCCCACTTTCTTTGTATTATGTGTTTTTCTTCTTTCATAGTTTTATCCTGTAAAATATATTTTCTTGTTTAAACCTTAGTTTTTCTGTAAACATTTTCTTGTTTTAAAAAAAAAAGAATCCTTAATTTTTCTAATTTTATTGCAGTTGTGCACTGTAAGACAGTATACCGTCTGTGCTGTGCACACTGACTGCACAGCCTCTAGTCAGAGCAGTCACCCCTCCACCCATGCACAATCTTTCTCTTGCTTTTTCTGTATTCTTTTCTTTTTACTCTTTAAATGTTCTTCTCTTATTCCAAAAATGTCTTCTGTCCTCTGAAGCTTGTCTTTCTGCAGAGTTCTAGATTAGGTAAGCACCCCCCACCCCCCAACACACAGTCTGTCTTATACAGTCTCTCACTTTTCTGTTTTTATTTCATACTCGAGTCTTCTTTCAACTTTGCTTTAATAATTTTCTCTCAAGCTCTCGCCTCATTGCAGAGCAGACTGAGCTGTCCGCACCCAGCAACCCCCACCCCCACCCCCACACACACACCTGTCTCTCAGTGGTTTTTGTTTTCTTCTTTTACTTTTCTTCTCCTCTTCTGTCTATCCTGATGCTCCACCCTTCCCCTCCCTGCTTTAGCGTTTGGTCTGCTGACTCTGCGCTCTGCCTGCTACCGTGACCGATTGAGCTCCCTTCCCAATCACTTGCTGAGCCAGAAGGGCACCAATATTGAAGCTGCATGGCTATATACCGTCTGGCTCACCTCACGCATGCGCAAACCAGAGTATCTATGACATGTACACTCTCCTTGGGTGTCCTAGCTCTCCTCAGCCTTCTAAGCCTGTCACGTGACAGGCATGTAAGATGGGAGGCTGAGGCAGGTTAAACAAAAAAACAAAAGAAAAAGCTGAGATCTGAGTCGAGACAGCAAGATTAGGCTCAGGTTTCATGAAACCAAGACACTTGCATTTGGGGCAGCTTGGTTTTCTATGATTCTGCACACCACTAGTGCAGGATATTGCTCATCAGCCTTACACTGCACGGCAGGCAAAACACTGGGCTTGTGCCAAGCAGCCACAGTGACATCCTCCAAAGACAAATGGATAGGAGGAACAATAAATGCTGGTAGTGCAGAAACCTCTAAGGATTCATAGAGGGTCTTCTTTCAGCAATCTTCCTCCTCAGCAGTAAAGATCTGATTGGAATGCATCTGCTGTAAGAATGCCTGAAAAAAGGCATTCTAAAGAGGGAATGTAATGCACACTGTCCTCACTACAGGAGGATAAAATGGAGCTGGAGTCAACCACATCGGGGGGGAGTGGGGTACCCTCCTCCTCTAACAAGTCTGGATTATATTGCAACTCCTCCTCATCGACAGGATAAGGCAGTGGTTCAACAGCGGTAGGAGGCTACATTGGAGGAACAGTCGATGGACCAGGCATCAAGGAAGGAAACCCCAGCCTAGGGGCATACCTAAGGTAAAATGCAGAGGGAGCACCAGAAGCGTCAATTAAGTCGATGGCAGCGAAGACAGGTTTTATATCGAAGGCAAAGCCATGTTTTCTGTGGACAGATGAGCAGTTGACAGTGAGGGAAAGAACTGAGGCCTAATAGGATCACTCACACTACATAGGCAATGATGATGCATGTCGACGTGGGTGACTCAGCTAGCAAAAGTTTCCTGGTGGTCCCTGTGACAGGGCTGAAAAAAACCCTGTCCTATTTGTTATGCAAAAATACTTAAAAGCAGGGATCTGGTCTATCCTCTCCTTTTCTGTCTCTCATCTGTCTGATTGCGCAATTATATTTTCTTGTGAGACCTAGGACCTGATCACTCTGACAGACTCACAATTCCTTCCCCCAACCCCACTATCTCCCTGCCTTTACTTGCTGCTGCTTTTATTTTTTCTTCTCCCTTGCTTATCTGTGGTTATAAAAATAGATGCGAGTCTTTGGGTGAAAATGGGATTCCACTGTTTGAAAATGTATCTAGTTATATTAATGGAATGATTGCAAAAATCTGTTTGGAACTCAGGAGGTTAACTTTGCAATGCAGTTTGACCTTCACAAACTCTCATGCAGAGCTGTCAACAGGAGATTAGTTCTTAGACACAGTGTTCTATTTTAGAGCACCTGCAAGGAAAGAAACCGACAATGTTTTTGGACAGTGTGTGAAAACAGGACGTCTCTTAACAAGCTCAGGATGCAGAAGTTAACTGCCAGGAAAAGACATTATATATAAAGACAGCAATCTTTTGTTCGAGAAATAGATTGAGATTTGAAAATGAAAAGAACCCCCCCAGATGAAGGACTTTGTTTTCTCTGTTTGTACTGCCTTTGTAAAGAGCTATCCTGAACAATGTTTTTATTTTACTATTATTGAACATAATAAAACACTACTCGCAAATTTTGTAACTGCTCCTGGTTTTTCTATGCACCCTGACCCTTTGTCTCAACAACAGTCCCAATGCCAATGGCCTACAGTTCCATGATGTGGCTCAATGGAGGTAGATATCTTCAATGACTAACATTAATAAACATTTTATAAGATGAATAAGGCAATTCCATCAGGGGGGATTATGCTTGTCAATGTACCTTATGGTGGTGGAAGTCCCTTGTTCTTTGGGCTCGTGAGTCCAACACATTCTTCAGCACACTGACATAGCATAACCCCTTCACTGTCTTGACTTATTCCTTACAAAATACAACAATTAAATGATACTCCAAGCAGTACATTGATTCTATGTCCCTCAGCAGGATATTACCCTAGTGGGTGTTTTTACTCTGACAAGAACTTGTTTACTTTGAAGAAAGGATATATTTGAGAGTGCAGCAAAATGTAAAATATACAACAGTGATGTGGTATAATTACAGTGCTCCAGATAACATTGGTCTTAAAGAGTAATGTACACACCCTTTTTGACATCAGGTGAGCAAAAACAGGTTACTCACCTGTAACAGTAGTTCTAGGAGTGGTATATGTTGTTCATCCACACTGATTGGCATGTCCTTTCCCTTTAAGAATCTTGCCAGAAGGTCTTTAAGCTGGCTCCTTCTACCAACCTGGGTGGTATATCCCTTGGCTCCGCCCCATGACGCCAGATCATGCCCACTAGAAGCTTAGGTTGTGCGTTGAAGCCGAGGAGATCAGGTGGGTTCATGTGGATGAAAAACATATACCCATTGTTGGGTTAGTTACTTTTTCTATTACGTTTGGAGACTTGTTCCAGGAAGCTCTGTGCTGTCGCTAGCAAAGATGGAGAAGTACTAGAAAAAGTAATACACCTTACAATTATAGTTAGTTACTTCTTTTTATATAAAAACAATAAATATCTATAACATTACATTTTTTTAAAGTAATAGATTAGTTACTAGTTACTTTCAAATAAATGTAATCAGTTACAGTTACTTATTCCATTTGTATAAAAAGACATAAGTAATTGTAACTGTAAGGTGCATTACATTTTCCAGTACTTCTCCATCCTTGCTAGTGACTGCACAGAGCTTTCTGGAAAAGTTTTCCAAAGTAATAGAAAAAGTAACTTAACACTGCATATGCCACTCCTCGAACTACTGGTACAGGTGAGTAACCTGTTTTTCTAGGATCATGGATATGTCGTTCTATCCACAATGTTTGTTAGACTCCAAGCAGTTCGGGAGGAAGGAGGCAAGGCACACAACCCCTCTATACTTACTTGGGGAACAGAGACCGGAGAACTGAAGCCCCAAAACCAGCATCCCAGCGTGACTCTAGGTCGATGTGGTAGTGGGTAATGAAGGTGTTTGCTGTCTTCCAGGTAGCAGCCTTGCAGATTTCCTGGATAGGGATGTCCCTGGAAGCAGTCACCGATGCAGCAGTATGGTGGGTGGAGTGAGCTTTTATCCCTATGGGAGGCTCCTTGCCCACCAACAGGTAGCAGAGATCAATGCAGAATGTAATCCATCTGCCAATCGTCCGCTCTGCTGCAGGTCTGCCAGGTGTGGCTTCAGCGTAGGTGACAAACAGCTGGTCAACCACTCCCCCCGAATTTCCACCATCCGCCCTTTATAATAAGAGAGCGCTTGTCTCAGGTCCAGAGTATGGAGCCTGTACTCGGCATCTGATGTGTAGTTTAGATAGAACACAGGCAGAGTTAACACCTGGTTAAGGTGAAAGTCCGACATCACCTTCGGAAGAACCTTCAGGTGGGGGCACAAGACTACCCTGTCCTGGTGGAAGACCAGGTAAGGAGACTCCACCGAGAGTACCTGGAGCTCCCCAGTCCTTCTGGCCGACGTGATAGCCACTAAGAAGGTGGTCTTTCATGACAGATGTGACATCTCACACCTGTGCATCGGTTCGAATGGCTTGCTCATGAGCTTTGCCATTACCAGCAGTAGATCCCACAGAAGTGGAGGTTCATGCACCGGAGGGGATATGTGGTCAAGGCCTTTAAAGAAATGCCAGACCACATTCTCCTGTGCCACCTTCTGCTGACCGTGCCTGGTAAGCAGAGATGGCTGCCAGATGCACCTTAAGGGTCGTGGAACGAAGACTGCCTTTGGACAAGGACCAAAGATAGTCGAGGATACTAGCCACTGGACAAGACAAAGGGACCAAACTCTTGCCCTGACACCAAATGGAAAACCTTTTCCATCTGAAGGCATAGCACCTCCCGATTGACTCCTTCCTGGATGCTTCCACTACTGTGAGTACATCCTCAGAGAGACCCAGAGCCTGGAACTCTAGCTGCTCAGGAACCAGGCTGTCAGGTTCAGGGATTGAAGGTCCAGATAGAATACCTTCCCCATACTGACTGATAACAGGTCTGGGTGTACTGGAAGATGCCTTGGAGGCCTGGCGCTGAGGCTGAGGAGTTCTGGATACCAGAACTGGCGAGGCCAGTCTGGGGCTACCAGGATCACCTGTGCCTTGTCCCTCCTGAGCTTGAGGATCACCTTGTGACCCAAGAGAAGGCACAGAAGAGGTCTGGGGTCCATGACCTCGAGAAGGCATCCCCCTGCAGTGAACCCTGCTGAGGGGGGCCGGCATGAAACAGCTTCAGCTTTGCGTTCTCCCTGAAGGCAAACAGATCCACCTGAGGTTTGTCCCAGTGGGAGAACAGGCTGTGTACTACCTCTGGATGGAAAGACCACTCATGGGATGTCTTGCCTACATGGCTGAGAGCATCCGCTAGTTGGTTTGAGGCTCCTACTACAAGGATGACTAGGAGATCTGCCTCCCAGTCGGCTCACAAGGGTCCAGATGCAGAGTGCTTCCCTGTACAGCAGCTGGGAGTGTGTGCCGCCCTGTTTGTTGAAATAGTACATGGTCGTGGTATTGTCCGTCTGGACTTGCACCACTTGACCACGAAGGAGTGGAGTGAATGCTGACGGTGCCAGTCTGACCACTCTGAGCTCCAGCAGGTTGATATATTGGGATTCCTCGGGGGTATAGAACCCGTGGGCTCTGTGACTCCCCATATGGGCACCCCAGCCCGTGAGAGAGGCATTGGTCATGAGAACGACCGTCGGCTCGGGACGAACAAATGGGATCCCTCTTCCCGCAGGTGTTCTAGGACGGTCAAACATTGGAAAGTGTGCCACATCTTCTGGGTCACAGTGACCAGCTGGTCAAAGTGACCATGACGCTGAGTCCACTGGCTGGCCAGCTCCTACTAGAGGGGACACATATGCCACCAGGCCCATCAGACCACAGTGGTGCAGGCTGCCATGTACACCAGAAGGCGCAGAAAGTCCTGGGCAGGGCGCAAGTGCCCAACCAGAAATGACTGGGCAAAGGGGGAGAGAACCACTGCCCTGTCCGTCGGGAGCCGGGCTCTGGCTCGGCAAGAGTCTAGCTCTGCCCCGATGAAGCACATCACCTATGAAGGTACGAGTTCCGACTTGGTCTTGTTGACCAAGGGCGGTGCAAGTCTGGAGGGCCAGGTCCCTGAACCTCTCCACCTTGTTTGGAGGAACCCGCTAAGAGCCAGTCCTCGAGATATAGGTAAACTCTGACCCCTTGATGCCGAAGATGAGCCACCATCACTGCAATGCATCTGAAGACCGTGGGGCTGATGACAAGCCGAACGGCATGGCTTGGAACTCGAATAGGGTTCCTGCTGCTCGGAAGCGAAGGAACCTTTGGTGAAATGGACGGATCGGGACATGAAAGAATGCATCCTGTAGATCCAGAGAGCAAAACCACTTGTCCTGCTCGAGAGATGGTATGATCTGGGACACAGTTACCATCCTGAATGTTTGTGACCTGAGGAACTGGTTCAGGTCATGCAGATCTAGAATGGGGCACCAGCCCACCCGTCCGCTTTGGGACCAGGCAGTACCTGGAAATGAATCCTGGGTTGACAGGGGGTCCGTGACTCTGGCCACCACCTCCTTGCGGAGGAGTTGGGAAAGGTCGTCTCGAAGAGCAGACTGATTGCGTATGGACACCATTTCCTCCTGTGAGGTGTGGGCTCGGCTTGGAGGGTACTGCTCGAATTCCAGATGCAGACCCTGGCTGATCACTTCTACAACCCACCTGTCTGTGATAACATCAGACCAGGCGGAAAGAAAGTGGTGGAGTCGGACCCCCATGGGAGGACCCAGAGCTTGCGTGACAGGTATGGGGGTAGCCAGCCCTATCCCATCACTGAACAGGCTTGGAGGACGAGGATCTGGACTGAGGACCGCCTGAGCCCCGTCCTACAGTTTTTCGGGCCGCCAGGGGCCTGGACTTGGGCAGAGGGCACCAAGGTTGTGCCTGCTGTTGCTGCCCCGATTGGAAATGAGGCTGCTTGGCCACCGGGGCAGAATGCCAAAATGGCTTCTTCTTCTGCTTTTTGGAACCCTGGGATTCCTTCTGCGCAGAAGTCATGGAGCCCAAGGTGACACTGGACTTCTCGATATGCTGGAGGTGGCTGTCCACACCTGGACCGAAAAGGTCGGTACCCAGGAAAGGGACATCTGTTAGCTTGTGTTGGGTGTCTGCTATGAAGGTGGAGACTCTTAACCAAGCCCTGCGGCGCATGAAAACTGCAGCCACCACCGAGCGGTCGCAAGAGTCCCCCAAGATCCAGAGCCGTCTGGAGTTGCTGCTTCGCAACAGCCCGTCCCTGGTCACAGACCTGCTTGACCGTGGTCTGGAGGTCTGCGGGGAAGTGAGGTAGAACCTCATCGAAAGAGCCCAGGAGGGCATGGGAGAAGTGCGCCATGATGATAGCCAAGCTTGCATGACGAAGGTCCATCGAAGAGGCGGCACAGACTTTCTGGGCAGAATGGTCCACTTTCTTGGACTCCTTGTCTGAGGGTCTGTTGGTGTCTCCCGAATTACCTGAGCGTCTGAACACAGATTCGGTCACCAGACCCTCTGCAGAGGGGTGCTCCGTGAATCCCGAAAGGGATCTGATGTGCACCGCATATTTCCGGGGCAGACGGCACTGGGCAGGAGGCAGGGTGCTGCCACAGCTCCAAGGCTTGACCAATAATGGCCTCGGCCACTGGGAAGGCCTCCGTTGGTGAGTCCCCCGATTTGAGAATATTGGTGAGGTGATATTTGGCCAGCTTCTGGATTGCTTCCAGGTGCATCCCTGTGGATCTGGAGATAAGATGGAGGATGCCCATAAAGGAAGAGAGACCTTCCTCTGTCAAGAGACTACTGACCACTTCCTCATCCAGGGGACGGGAATGAAGGTCCAAGTCCTCAGACTCCGAGGAGTCCGGATAAATTGGCTGGCCACTGGAGCCTCCCTCCACCCACCTAGGATGGTCAGGAGTGAGGGTGACAGAGAGCCTATGTGTGAAGCATGGAACAGGCCGAGACTTTTTGACAGGAGCCCCCTGAAGGGGGCTGTTTGGGTGGCGGCTCCACCAGGATCGGTGGAGAGGTAAATTTTGGCCGAATCAGAACGGTCTTGACTGGCTCCAAAGGAGAAGGAAAGGTGCGGGCCGGCTCGAAAGGAGTCAGCTTCCACCTAGGTGGCGAAAGCCAAGTAATGGCCGGAGTAGAAGCCAGCAGTGACTTCTGGCCAGACATGATCAGCTATTGCCACATTAAGTCTTCATAGTGTCGATGGAGTTTCCGAGGAGGACGAAGAATAGCGGTAGTGCCGTTTTTTAGAGTGCTTGTGTGTCGTCTTCGGCCTACTGGTTGAAGGAGTCCGAGACCTTGACCTTGACTGTCGGGGAGACCGATGGGGTCGAGAAGGAGCTGAGGAGGACCGCGGCCCCTCCTGGTCAGGGACCAGATCTCCAATGGGATTCCCAGCGGGCTGGGTCTCCTCTTCGGTGACAGTCAGGACCAGAGTCCTGAATAAGGAGCTGTTGGCCTCATCTGGCGACAACGGGTCAACTGGGTCGAGAATGATCTCAACTGGATCATCGTCCCGCATCTATGCCGGCTGTCCTGACAGGGAAACCATGAAGCCAGCGGCAGAGGTCGGAACCTCGACCAAAGTTGAGACAAGTGATTACTGGGACTGATTTCTCATGATCCCAGGAACGTCGTTGGTGAGACTAAGTTTCTCTCGGTTCCTTGTCCTTTTTACAGGACCGAGAAACATGCACGCCCAAGGGCCCCTCGCCTTTGGTGGGAAGGGACTGACATTTCTCAAAAGGAACCAGAAAAGGTGGAGCCCAAGTCGAGCGGTACGAAGAAGGACCTCGAGGACTGGTCTGCGGCCCGAGCCACCTCTTCCTCAAAGGTCTTTATTTGTTCGAGCTGCTCAGCGGACCCCGCAGCCGCAGAGACCGCCCATTGAGCTTCCTTGGATTTGACTGGCGGATTCCGTTTCTCTGGTCTGCCCTGCTGAAGTCATGTGAGATGATCATCTAAGACGTTCGGGTGAAATGCGTGACATCTCACAGGCTGGAGTGTTATAGCCAACACCCATACAGTACACGCATGTGGCATGTGGGTCGGTGCGATACATCTTTTGCCCGCATGGGCAGCAGTGCAGACCGGGTGAGGATTATCTTCCATAGCGGTCGATATCGCAAAAGTTTATTTGCTGCTACCTACGAAGTTTAAGTAAATCCATAGATTTGAAAGCCAGGGCCTACAAAATGCGAGAGCGGTAAGGCGGGAACCTGTATCTTACAGCGGAAAGGAAGGTCTGGCGTCATGGGGTGGAGCCGAGGGTTATACCACCCAGGTGGGTGGGAGGAGCCAGCTTAAAGACCTTCCAGCGAGATTCTTAAAGGGAAAGGACATGCCAAACAGTGTGGATGAATAACATATCCACGATCCTAGAAAATATGATTTTGTTCAGTAGAAGTGCTTTAAACTTGGAAAACGGCTCCCTTTGAAGTAATACTGGAGAATTTCTAAAGGCTGAGATGAGTATCGGTACTTATCCAAAAAACTGTTGAATAATATTTGTTTTTTTTCCATATGTAGTTTTTACCTTTTTCCATTTTCTCCCCCGTCCCGATCCCTTGCGTCCCCGACGTGACGCACATGTGTGGAGGCATGCGCATATCACACCCCATGGGATACCCCACCCTCCTAGTCGCTCCGTTACCACCTATGCCTGCCACCGGACCTCCATCCAGTGACAGCAGGACTACAGATGGGTGACCCTCCCACCTGGGAGCGGAGAACAAATGCTCGAGCCTGCCCCCCCCTCCCGCTGGCACCCTAACGACCCAAGGTCGTTCCCGAACCTGGGTTGCTGGCATGGCACGAGGTAAGGCAAGATGCCTCAGCACCACCGAGCCGCGAATAATATTTCTTAAAAATTGGTCAGTAAAATAGGCCAGTACTCACCTTATCTGGAACACTGTGTACAGACATATATCCATTAGATTAGAGAAATGATATTGTACTTAAAAAAAAAAAAAAATACCTAGTCTTCTGTACTTACGTCTGGAAATGAGGTTTAATATGGAAAAGCAAAAGGTCAGATTCTCAGTGAGCTGCCAAAAATTTGCTAGTTTTGACCAGAAGGGAAATATTTATTGGCATTTTTACCCACATATCTTTCCTCACATTAATTTTGATTAAATCATGACTATTCAATTGTTTTACATGTTGCAAAGTTGAACATGACAGATGACAAAAAAAGAGATCTACCATTTTTCAAAATCTGAACTTTCGACTAAGGTGTAACTATACGTAAGTATGCTCCACAGTTGCATTGTGTACAAAGTGGTTTTTTTTCTTTGCAGTTATTTCTTTTTCCTCCTGCTGCCGGCTTACATCTGGGCGTCTCAGCCCGTCTGGCGTCCACCATGCTGACCTGGCCCCAGGGCTTTTGCAGCAGCGGGGTTGGTAAGCAGTCAAACTCCCCCACTGAGGATCAGATTAGGTGGCCAGTGCCGTGGCTAGCCGGGGGCGGAGCCTGCGAGGCACCCTCCGCCATCCTGCTCGGCGGTGTCCTTTTTTCCTCCTGTTCTCCCAGGAGTCGGGACCATGACATGATGTCAGCGGAGTGAAGCGCGCAAGGCATCCGCATGCGCTCCTTCCAGACGTCTGGCCCAACTCCTCCCTACTTGTGATGCGGTGCCCTCCCTCCAGCCTCCTCTGCCGGGGCGCAGAGTGCCAACCATCGAGAACCCTTCTCCCTCGAGAAGGAGGAGCAGTCCATCGGACGCTCAATCCTTCTCCTCCCCTGCCGACCCCTGATGGCCCATGCTTGTTCCCAAACACGGGTCGCCAGCGTAGCGCGAGCTAAGGTGCCAGTGCCTCAGCCGTCAGCGCCACCGGGCCGGCCATGTACAAAGTGTTTGAAGGAAAGTTGGGCCCAGGTTCCCTATCATATGGTAAAGATACAAGTTCTTCTTTGGACATTTGAATAACAGAAAGCAAAAGCACTAAAATATTTCACTATAATATTACCTTGGCTCCAAACTCCACCAAGTTTGCTAAGTTCTGCACAGACTTGGCGACCAGTGTCAGTGTTCTCCCAGCAGTGACAGAAGGAGGATCTGTAAGTAAAGAGGAAAAAAGGGATCACTATCTTTGTGGTTTTTAGTTAGTTGCACCACATCCAAAGAAAATCTGGTTTAAACAAAGGCTACTGTTTATATAACATAGGGAAGAAAAGCACACTCCTTAACAGAACCACAATCTTTCTCACTAGTTAGTACAGTACTAATATCAAAGCAAGATCTGACTCACTTAGATAATCCAAAGGCTCATGTAAATTAGTAATCCACTGCTGACAGAAAAACAGAATTTATGAGCTACAGTGCATAAATACTTGTCTTTAAATAATGTTGCTAACCTTATGTCCTAATTCTTTAGTAAAATATCACCAATTTAAATATAAGGAAATAATACACCCCTCAAGACAGCACTATAGCCTACCGTTTAGAGCACAATGCTGTGAATCTAACCACAGTTACTTGCTTGTTGAGTGATCAAATGATTAATCTTTTCTTTCTGCCCTAGCTAGGTACCCTGCTGTGGGGGCCAGGAACAAAACAACCTCAGCTTCCTGTTTTCCCAGGAGGCAATGAGGTTCACTGACCGTTTCCCACAGCAAAAAGCATCTGGCATATAACCTGCGGATGCAGCAATCATGCACAGATGCCTATTCCACAGAGGGCATCCATAATCAAGTTGTTCACTTTTGCTACATGGATGGCCATGAGGGCAGCATCCAGTGAGTGAGGCAGGGACCAGGTCTGCAACATCACCTGACATGTGAAAGGAGAGTGTGCTGCCCTCATGCCAGAAACACCAGGCCCTGGATCTAGCGAGCAGAAACTGGGCAGTTTTGCATTGTATGGGGAGATGAACAGATCCAATTCTGGTGTCCCCCATTTTGCGAAGAGCATTTCTGCTACTGGTTGTAGAAGCTCCCATTCGTGTGTGCTGGATCGAGATCTGCCAGTGTGTTCTGTAAACCGGGAACATGCACTGCAGACAGGGTGATCATGTGCTCTATTGCACAGTACCATACTCTCACTGCCTCTCGACAGAGTTGGTATGAGTGAGTCTAACATTAAATAGGTATCTTGTAGAGCATGATTTAGCTCTCTCTGGGATGAAGATGTCAGGAGCCAATCGTCCTGGTAGGGGAAGACATAGTGGTCCCTTCTGCTGAGTGCCGCTGCTACTACTGCAAGGCATTTGGTGAATACCATTGGAGCCAATGACAGGCCAAAAGGCAGGGCTCGGAAATGGTAGTGGTGACCCTGGAATTCGAATCGCTGGAACCTCTGATGTTTTGCGATTGGAATGTGGAGATAGGCATCTTGCATGTCCAGCGATGCTAGCCAAGCATCTGGGTGTAGCATCGAGATTAAGCCTTGCAAGGTGACCATCCCGAAGCATTTGTATGCCATGAAGGTGTTGAGATCACTGAGGTCTAGGATGGGGCATAGGTCTCCTGTCTTTTTTGGTACCAGGAAGAAGTGGAACAGTACCCTTTCCCTCTCTGGATCCATGGAACCTTTTCTATGGCCTCCTTCTCGAGGAGTGCATTGATCTCCTCTTGGAACAGTGTGGCATGTTGTCTCGAATACTGAAACCGTAGTGGTGGTCTGGATGGTGGTTGCCCTGTGAATTTGATAGTATGTCTTCTTTGGATTAGTTGAAGCACCCATTGATCTGACGTGATTTGTCGCCATCCTGTTAGGTGTTCTGCGAAGCGACCCCCAACCTTCTCTTCCCTTTGAACCAGAGGGGGAGGAGGGGTCTGCAATGAGTCAGGCAGTGGAGGGGGAGGGGAGGGTTGCCTGAGGAGTTTTTGTGCTCCTGGTACCTGGACCTCCTGCAGCTCAAGATGGGCCTTTGCAATTAAACCCGCCTCTCTGTTGCTGTCTGAATCGTGGCTGTTGACCTTGTTTGCCCTTGAATCAGTGTTGCTGCCTCCGAAATAGCTTCTGCTTGGGTCTGTACATGGCCTGTACCAATCTTACCACCATTCCCGGCATCTTGCAGTTTCGTGATTATCTTCTCAAACTCTTCTCCGAAGAGAACCGAGCCTTTGAAGGGAATGTCCAAGATGCCCTTCTGGACTTCAGTGTAAAGCCCGATACCCTCAGCCAGGAGTGTCGTTTAAGGCAACAGTGTTCATTTAGGTATCTGTTTGAAGACCTGTGGAACATTCAAGTGCAACCCACCAGGTCTTCAAACAATTACCTTGTACAGGACACTGTGTGTTTGAGCTAACTCCAGGATCCAGCTTCAACAGCCAGTCATCCAGGTATGGGAAGACATACAAAGCTTCCCTGTGCAGGGCTGCTGTTACCACCATTAAGCATTTGTTAAAGACCTGAGGTGCACAAGACAAGCCAAAGGGCAACGGTTTTAACTGGAAGTGCTTCCCTTCCTGGACAAATATCAAGCACTTTCTGCGATTCTGATTTTGATATGAAGGTATCCATCCTTCATGTCCAGGGAACAAATCCGGTTCCCCGTTTGCAACAGGGGAATCAGATTCAGCAGGGAGACCATGCAAAACTTCTTGAATTCTATGCAGACACTTAGGTCTCGAAGGTCTAGCACAGGCTTGTGATCTCCTGTTCATTTTGGAACCAGGAATTATCTCGAGTAAAACCCTTTGCCTTTCTTGCACTAAGGAACCAGTTCTTTGGCACATTTGGTCAGTAAGGCTTGCAACTCTTTTTTCCAACAAGGACAGATGTCCCAGGGATAAGCTGAGAGACGGAGGATGCTCCAGATGGGTGTCTAGCAACTTCAGAGCATATCCCTTTGCAGTTATCCCCAGGTCCCATTCGTCTGCTATAATCTCCCTCCACTGTTTTATGAGGAGAGAAGTGATCCCCTACCACCACCTCCTGACCCTTAAGTGTTTTTGGGGAAGTCCTGCATGAGTCATGCTGAGCCAGACAGCCCAGTGTCCACTGCTCTGGAGGCCTTAGAATGGGTTCCAGGGGGAAGGGGAAATGGCAGGGATCCACCACCCTCCCCCGATCCTGCTGCTGGTAGGCTTGATGGCCACCTCTGGCAGCAGGCTGGCAAAAGGATCCTCTACCCCTGCCAGGTGTAGGGTACAGGGATTTAACTGACATCAAAAGCATCTTGGAGGTCTGCAGGCCTCTCAAAGCCTCTTCTACATGATAGAAAAACAGTTTGGTGCCTCTAAAGGGTACACTGAAGACTGTCCATTGCACATCGATTCCAAACCCGCCACTCTGAGCCAAGAATACCTTCTCATACATAAGCCCTAGTAGAGGCATCTGAGAGGTCGCAAGCTGAGCACAGTGTTTTCCTAGCTCAGCACATGCTTTTAAATTTTTCAGTAACTCATTCTTGGCCATGCCTTCTGGAAGTGCCTGAGCTGCAGCACTGGCAGCCATACAAAGGCTGTTGCGATACCTGTTCATATGGGATTGATAGCTGGCAATACGCAGGGCTTATGAGGCAGAGGTTCACTTGCCCATCACGTCTAACTTCCTGGATTCCTTATCCGGTGGTAAGGTACTCATATGCTGTGGTGCCCTAGACTGATCATGGGCAGACATGATGATCACGGAATCTGTTTCTGACTGGTTAGCATAATACAACTTGGCAGCAGGAGGAACAATGATGGAGGGAGTGCAGGGCACCTCCAAAAATTCCATTAAATTATTTTTAGAAGGATCCTTTTCTTCTACTACAAACCCCATAGCCATTTGCATCTGCTGCATCACTGTTTAAAAAGTGGGGTCTTCAGGAGGGGATCTGGGTGTATACAACACAGAATCTTCACTGTAAGAGGATACAGTGGAGCTAGAACGAGGAGCATAATGTTCCTCTTCATATCCCTTCTCCTCTTCATAATCCTCCTCCATTAGGAGATCAGGATTATACTCCTCCTCTTCATCGACTTCTTGATCGGTGATGGGAATGGAGAACCTCGCTGGGGACGCCACAGGCCTTTGTTCAGTAGGTGTCAGTGTGGCTCAGTTGGTAGCACATCTGCCTCTGTACCAGAAGGTCATGGGTACTCATCCCACACCAGGACTGGACTCATACCTAAAATGCTGGCATCCGAGTGCAGTATTAGGGGGGTGCTGCACTGCTGGGCTGTGCCAACCTTCGGATGAGACTTTAAACTGAGGTTCCTTCTACCCATCTTGGTGGGTGTCTAGATGGGAAGTAAAAGAACCCAAGGCACTCTTTGCAAAGAGTAGGGGAAAGTCCCCGTGCCTTGGCCAACATTCCCCTTCCTATAAAAAAAGATCATGCAATTGTCTAGGCTGTGCGTAGGTACTGATGTGCGATATGGCCGCCACTACACATTCAGCCACTTCATTACCAGTCTAGCATTGCTTGTAAAGTGCTTTGGAATACACTGTGTGTATGAAAAGTGCTATATAAATGCTGAGTCCTCTTCTTTTTCACTTGCAGAGTACCAGTCAAGGGAGCTGACAGGTCCTGTGAAGCAGGAACCCCTGCCCATGGCAGTGTAGACTGCAAAGGCAAGCCTGGCAATATGCACCATATCATATCTGAGAACAATGCCAGTGTTGACAATGCCCTGGCCAGGGCCCGCGACTGCTGGTGTCGACAATGGTCCCGCCTCCAAAGATGAGGGTGACGTACCGTCCGTAGTAGGTATGGCAGTGCCAAGTGAGGCACCGACCTTGGTGTCTGGTTGATGGTTGGGGTGCGGGAAGGCTGACACCACTGACGCCTGGGTGGACGATAACGACACAGGTTGAGTGGGTACAGGCTGCACACTTGGCATGGATCTTTCTGGGAACATTGATCTATACTTTATGTTTATGCTTATGTCCCCATGACCACTCTTTTCCGCGGTGTTTGGACTTCAATGACCACAACTTGGTCGATGGGGCATGATGGGGCAGGTGAAGCTTCCCTTTGACCCTGGACTTTTTGTATGGCCACTAGAGTTTTCTCTAATAAAAAACTTCTCTAGCACCTTTTTTCTGCATAGCCTTGTTGCTTCATTGAAGCACTGGCAAATCTAACAAGTCCTGATGTTCCGAGAGAGGCCTAAAGAGCAGACATACACATTGTAGGAGTCATCCTTGTATATTCTGTCACTGCATTCGCAGTACCAGAACAACGTCATTCGTTTCTGTGGCACACAATAGTCGACGATATCACTAAATTTTAGTGATCATTTTATGGAAAATAATAAATGACAATGGCTAGGCGTATTCATTTCCACAGCAGGTTTGATGAGTGCAAGTCGAAGTGACGTCGGCGTGGGCAGCCCCCTGGCTAGCAAATGTTTCCTTGTGGTCCTAGCACTGACATGGGTATAGTTCCAAAGGTGTGGCCTAAGGGAAGAGCTATCCTTGAAGATCTCCAGTTAGCAGAACTCCTGGACACTCAGGTCCTTGGCATGCTCTATGTAATTCATCAAAATGCCCATGAGAAGCCAGTCATCAAGGTACTGTACAGGAACACCATAATGCCCCTGCATCTGAGGAATGCTGCCACTACTGACAGACACTCGGTAAACACTATAGGAGTTTAAAAAAAACTAAAAACAAGCCAAACCACATGGCTTGAAACTGGTAGAGGATTCTGTGTCCTTAGAATCTGAGGCATTGTCTGTCAGCTGAATGGATAGGAATGTGTAAGAAAGCATCCTGGAGGTTCCGTAAGCAATGCCATGTCCTTTATTCCAGGAAAGGAATAATCTGGTTCAGGACTAATGCAAAAAAAAATGTCATCTGTAGATGAACTTAAAAACATAGAACTAAAACTATGCTGCCAGAAAAAGACCAAAGGTCCATGACCTTTCCCATGCCTCATTCTCCTCCCCAATTCTGATGCCTCCAGCAGCCTCTATACCCTTCATTCTGTCCCAGTCATGCTTAAAACTACTAACAGTTTTTGCAACCACCACCTCGGCTAGCAACCTGTTCCACAACTCCACCACCCTTTCAGTGAAATAGCATTTCCTCACGTCCTTCCTGAACCTCCCCCGTTAGCTTCCACTCATGACCATGAGCTGATATTCAAGTTAAATAGTTCTCTGCAGTTCACCCTGTTAATTCCTTTTAGGAATTTGAAGGTCTCAGTCGTAGCTCCCCTCCCCTCTCCCCTCTGGTCTCCAGCAAGTATGTGTTCAGTGCCTTGAGGTGTGCCGCAAAAGGACATGCGCTGCTGGCCCTGTATCATATTTGTTACTCTGTGCGGCACTGTCTCAAGCCTATTTCTATCCTTTCTGAGGTGAGGACCCCAGAGCTGAGCGCACTACTTCAAGTATGGCCTCACCAAGGGTCTATACAGGAGAAATACTACCTCCCTTTTTCGGCTACCAGTACCCCTACCAATTCATCCAAGCATCCTATCTGCATTGCTATAAAGCCTTGTTGCACTGACTCAATTGCTTTAGGGAGTTGCTGATGAAAACTCCAAGGTCTCATTCCTTAGCCATGGTACTGAGGTGGACTGATGAGCAGTTGACAGCGGGAGAAAGGACCGAGGTATGCTGGGGATGCCCATGTTATACAGGGGCTGACAAGGTATGTCGATGTTGGCAGCCTCAGTTCTGGCTGGTCCGGACACCAATGCTTTACAGTTCCATAATACGGCTCAATGAAAGGAGATATCCTCGAAGATCTAGCCAAGTACAAACAGACACTGTGATTGGCTAGCTTTTGAACTCTACTCCACAGCTCCAAGCCCTGTAGTGACTGTAAAAGAAGCTGAAAGTTTGTAGCATATCGCAAAGTCACAAGAAATTTTACACATTCCCAATCATGTTTATCCCAAAACATATGTCTGTATAAACAAAACATGACACAGCCTGACTGAAGATATTGTATTTATCTTCATTTGAAGCTAATGATATTATCCCACTCGTGGCTTTGCCACTTGTGAGATATCATAGTATCATTGGCCTCTCATGAAAATAAATATACCTTGAGTCAGGCTGTGTCACTTCCCCTATACTCCCCTCCCTTGGTTATGGCTTGGGCTTGTATCCTTCACTAATGCCTCCATGTTGCTGCTTGCCACGTAGACCATCTGCAATAACATTTTCAGATTTACTTTCTTGCTAAACTGAGCAACACATCACTGTGGCTATACAGCCACCCAGGCTGGCAATCCCCCATAAACAGCTCCAGAAGCAAATGTTCGGATACCTTTTATTGGACCAACATAGATGTAACAAAAAGAAAACAATGTCTAAGCTTTCAGACCAACCAAGTCCTTCCTCAGAGACTTATTGCAACTGTTCAGAGAGTCACAATCTATTAAACCCAGATCACGCATAAAAAAACAGAAAAAAAATTCTCATTGGTTTAAAGTACTTATTAATAAAAATCACAAATTTAAAATGAATGAATAGCATCCCTTTAGCTTGCTATTAGTGAGAATCTTTTCAAGGTCAAACCCATTAGATAAGTTGAACACTCAAGCAGGCAAAAACTGCAACTGAAATTATTAATGAATGTGTGTATAAGGAGAATACATTCAAAATTAAAAGCAAGACCTTTAGATTTAATATCACAAATGTAAGTTAAAACTTGATAGTACTGTAAGATAAAAACTGTACAACAGAAATATATGTATAGTACTGTATGATAAAAAAACGGTACAACAGAAATATATGTATGGAAATAAGAGGGGAATGAGAAAAAATGCACCTTGTATGAAGAACTATTTAAAACATTCATACAGAATTAAACAGTTCCAGAACCTGTTACCATAGTTCCAGTGACGTGGATATGGTTCATGTATCCACACACTTGTAGTTCTTCCTAAAGGGCTATTTCACTGGAATGCCTTTAAGTAAAGCTCCTCCCACCACGACGGTGGTATATTCCTCGGCTCTGCCCTGTGACATCAGATCTTCCTTTCCGCTGGAAGAGTTTTGTCTCCTCCTTCACAGCTGTGTGTGCTGTAGGGCCCAGTAAGTACGCAGACATTTTCAGCAGGAAAGGAACCAACATCGGCTACTGAGCACTGCGCCTCAGCACCTCATGTAGGGTCACACACACCAACCAATAGCCGCCATCGGCTCAGTCATGCACCTTAGTTCTGTTTGCCAGGAGAGAAACAAAGTGAAGAAAAATAAGAGCGGGCTAGAGACTTTCTAGCCCGAATGGATAGGGAAAGGCTGTATGAAATAAAACGAAAGACAACAAAATCAAACCCAACTACCAATCTAGAGATAAAGAGCAGGACACAATAGGTGGCACAAGGGATAGTTGGGTATACAGCCAGTGTTTCACACCACTAGCCAGACAGGAGGTGGATAGGTCTTAGAAAAAGGGCAGCAGCTCAGACCATGTGCTGTAGCAGCTGAACTAGGGGGATTCCCAGAATTACACCACCCCGCCCCCCGCGTAAATGAGATGGCACAATGTGCCAAAAAAGGAATGAAAGAGAGACTAGAGTAGAGGCTTTTCTCCGATATCTTGACCAACATTCCCCTGTGTGGAGGGGTTGTGGGTAACAGATGGACCAGTCACCAAACTTCAAGTTCAACACACAACCTCTGTGTGATGTTTAAAATACAGCAGGTAACCTTAAGCAATCGCATATCCCTTCTTCAGTACATCAATTTGCAGCAAGACTATGTATGTCCTTTCTCTGCACTTAGCCAACACCTACTGACACTGATCTAACTCCGCAGTTGAGATTCAGCCTCCACCCCTATGCGGGCCCTGTTTGCTTGGGTAGTGGGGGCTCAAATAAAAAATATAAAAAAAAACAAGCTATAAACAAAGAACCTCAGTGCAGAAGCATTGTAACATGGGTTACCCCAAACAGCACTGACAATAAGCCAAGTTTCAAAGAAACACAACATCACTCATACTTCCATAATGCAAAGCATCATGGGATATATGCAAATCACCATGAAATTTCAGACTTCTTCGGTTTACAGCAATTTACTTGCATTTTAAATAGCACAACTAACTTATTTTTTTATAATAGTCACCTAGTACTTTTTACCATTATCAAAAACACCAAGTTCCATGGTATTTTCAACAGCCACAGGTTTCATAAACATCAAGGTATTTTATGACATAGTGCTACTACATACTAAATCCAACAACGATAAACACAACCTGTTTTACATATGCTTGGAGGTCACCACAATAACCTCCCTGTACGAGGACCTGAGAGGGAGAAGGAAAATTAAAGAGGACACTACAGCATAGTCAAGAAAGGGAAGGTGGTGCCCAGAGGTGGCCAACCTTATAGACTAGGAATTGTAAAGGATAGATTAGGCTAAGAAATAGAAGAACTGTTTCAACAGATTTAAGAAAAGGTCGGTCCTCAAGAGTGGCAAGCGCTCCCTGTCACATCCCGCCAAAAAAAAAAAAAAAAAAACAGGTCTATGTAACTCCCCCCTCCCCACCCAATACACACCTGGATAACAGCTGCCACTGCTCACTGGGCTTTTCCACCCCCAAATACAAATAAATATAAAAATTCTGTAATAGCAACTCACCTGAGATGATATTGAACATTCTTGGATTTAGTACAGCAGGACAAATCAGCCGTAGGAAAACAAAGCCACTACAAAGAAATAATCAGAAAAGCAGCGTTACATATTAGATTAACTTTTTTCAATGAACTGGAGAACTGAATAATCTTGCAACTGATGCACAAGTGATGAAACAGAACAGAGAATTACTTTATACTAGTTACTTACATCTTGTCTGAGATGGTGGACCTCAGGATTTAAACCCAGGAGAAATGTTACCATCAAGTACACATAATTACCAGTCTTCATTGTTTTATTCTACTTATAAAATGGTAAAACAGATCAATACGTATATAGCTTCTGAATAATACTGTGGTTTTAAGAGTCAGCGGTCTGAGAGAGAATGGGGGTGAGAGCAGCACTTTCTGTTAGAAGTGAGGCATAAACAAGACAGTTATGTGCCCAGCAAAAGATAACCTTGTATGGACTTAAGCTGAGTTTTGTAAGATAACAGCCAGTGAAAAGGGTATGTAAGCTAGATTGTGAGAGGAAGAAGGTGAGGAACAACGAACCCTGAAATGAAGAGATGAATCTTTCACACGTCTGATTTGTCCTCCCTAGGAAAGGTAACTAATCATTATTGGTACTTTGTAAGCTGGGCTGCTGGGGCTAATGCAGCATATTGTGTTCGTTCAATAAACCTTGCCTTTGTGGAGTGCAATTCCTCATTTCCAGTGTAATCACTGGCTCGAATACCCAACATCATGGCACCCCAGATGAGACAATGTTAATTTGCATCCCAAAATCAAGGACTAGAGATATGAAAGGACTGCAACCTATTTACTTCTGTTGGTGGGAGCTGATACTAGGATAGAGACTGTCAGTGGAAGGTTTTGTTTTCTGAAACCTGGTCTGGCTAAAAAAGACAGGCTCCATAGCATGGAAGAATTTACTGTTATGTTTGTGACTGCCCATGGGGCTCAGACTTTTTGTAAGGGAGCAAGATATAAAGGAGACCCCTGGGAATATGTTAAGCAACAGTTTCATTTAGAATCAGACAAGAAACTTAAGGACAAACAGAAAAAAGGCTATTGTATGCAAAATTTACATGTTACTGTTTTGACTTTGCAGGATAAAGTCAAATGTATTAGGAAATATGTGCAAAAGGAAAATGAGAAACAAAAGGAGACAGACTTCATGTGCACTTAAAATATTTAACCGGTGATAAGTATGATCTCAAGCAACACTGTGCACAGACCTTAAAGAAGCCATGTTTGTGCAACATGAGCAGTTGCACACACTAGCTAAGGGGACCAAGACTGATCTCTCCAAATATCAGCAAAAGTGTAGGGTACTGCAAGGGCAAGCTTTAAATTACAATGGTTCAGCATCTGTGAAGGAAAACATCAGCATACCAAGTAACTTTAACCTTTCACTTTAACTTTCTCTATTTTGGGCTGCAGTCCATATTTGTCTGATACTATCCTTCCTGTCTTATCTCCATCTTATCTTGGATTTGATCACCCAAAGTTTAGAAACTTCTCAGTGCTCTGACTTTTCTCTCTACACACATACACTAGTATACACTGCTTCAGAAGTGTAGGCACAGCTTTGGCTTTTGGTGCACAACTTAAAACAAATGGCAACCATACACCGGGCCAGGGGTGATAACCTGGAAAGGGTTGTGACAGCCTGCCAATGGCCAAAGCTCAACTTCCCTATAGCAATATGGACACTACACAGTCAGAAAACTATAACCTAGTGAAAAGAGAAAGCCTGAAAAGGTAAGACATCTCAGGAGAGACCTACAGGCAAATATTCCTGTCTCTGAAGTACAACTCAGTCAACAATCCTCAAGAAGCCTTTACCCTTCTCAGAGAGCGCCTTATTGGCTCCAACCAGATGGCAGAAC
Organism: Neoceratodus forsteri; assembly: GCA_016271365.2. Lineage (NCBI taxonomy): Eukaryota > Metazoa > Chordata > Ceratodontiformes > Ceratodontidae > Neoceratodus > Neoceratodus forsteri. Next base: position 352,442,803 of record CM057454.1, on the reverse strand, counting down.
AGTTCCACAGACCATCAACACACTTGCAGAGGAGCAGTTCATCCACATCCTGCCTAAAGACGTGCAGCTTTGGGTAAAAGAACGCCGACCAGGAAGTGGGGAAAAAGGCAGTTTCTTCAGCTGAAGACTACCAGATGGCCAGACAGATGCCACAGCAACGAGGTAACAGCCAAGCACAGGTAAGGCCCCTCTTTTTCCCCCGATTTAACTCCAAGTCTGATAAGAACTCTAGTGGGGTAACAAGTCTGCACCCAAAGACTTTAATTGCTATAACTACTGTATAATAAGCCAGGCCATACTGCAAAAAAACTGCTTTAGTAAGGAATGTAACAGTGGAGCAGATCTGTCCTTAGTAAATTGGGGCAAGTATTTACCAGATGTCAAGGTGGGAGAGGAGACTGTGTCGGAACTTATTGATTTGGGAAGCAGACAGACCCTAGTGCATGCTGAAGTGCTGGGAAAACACTGCGTAACAGGTCGGCCCGGTGGCGCTGACGGTTGAGGCACTGGATGCCACACTTTGCGCCACGCCGGCAACCGGTTTGGGAACGAGCTGATTGCCTTGGGAGGGAGAGGATTGAGCGCCCAGAGGACAGCCTCCTCCTGGAGATGGTGGGAAATGATTCCTGGCACTAGCGACTCCCAGCAGAGGCTGAGGGTGCAACAGCTGGGGATCACGCCGGTGACCGGTTTAAGCATTGGCAGACGTCTTCAGGAAGGGCGCTGCAGCATGCTCAGCCCACTCTGGTCATCACTGCACGTCCCTGCTCGGGAGAAACACGTTCACAAATAAGGAAACCACCCGTTGGCTGGGAGGAAGACGTTCCCTGCCTCCAACACCGGACCCTGCCCACTGGCTCTCGTTTTGCCCTTCACCTCCGTCTGAAGAGCATTACATGAGGAAATGCCAGGGAGCAGAAGGTGGCCCCACTCGGGGGGGGGGGCGTGGACTGGGGGATTCTCCAGAGGTGTGTCGCGGGTGAGGGTAGATCGACAGTACGGCTCAGGAGGGTCTCGGGCAGGAGGGGAACAGGCAGGTTGACTAATAAGGCCCCAGCCAGAGGCAAAAGGAAGGAAAAATACTTGGGGAGAAAAAAAAAACAGTGCAACAAGACCAGGTACTGTGGTGTCATCTGCATCCATGGAGACACTCGATACTATCCCACCACTCAAGTGAATGAATACTAATGGGGTATTGCACCAAATGAAAGTGAGGGTAGTAGCTAACTTACTTGTACCTGTCACTATTGGAAATGACTTTCCAGGATTTGCTGAGCTAATCACAGAGGGAGTAAATCCTGATGTTTAAGCAGCTGTGATGACAACAGCACAAGCAAGGAAAATCTCGGATAGTGGGGACACTTTTCCTTTTGGTGATTCTGACTCGGACTTGTCTGAGCACAGCTCCAAGATCCAGAAGTCCAGGAAAGAAAGAAGATGCCTGAAGAAACAGTGGCAACAAAAGACTGATGGACATAAGGGGTTACTATATGAAAATGCTGAAACTAAACGGATAACCGATTGTGATTTTGTTTCAGAGCAAGCCAACACGGTTTCTCTCTAAGGTTATTTTAAGCAGCTGGGGGTGAAACAAAAACAGGGTGAACCAATGTTTAAAAAATGTAATGGATTAGGGAAAGGGAAAGGGAACATTGTTTAACCAGGAGTAGCACACTAAGCCGAAGCTTGTTTCCAGATGCAACCTAGGAACACAAGGAAGTTATGTGACTTGCAAGGATCACGCAGAGTTTGTATTAAACCTCAAATGCAGGAACAGATGGAACAACTGGTTATAGCACAAAAATATAGATCTGAGTTGTTACAGACAGCATATGATAGTCCTATGGCTGGTCACTCAGGGAGGGATCGCATCCTTGCCAGACTACTGTACAGATTTACTGGCCTGAAATTCATTAAGATGTTGCTACCTACTGCAGTTCCTGTGCTGAGTGTCAGAAAGTATCGCCAGCGACTAGAAAATGACAAGGTGCCCCTACCCTTCATTGATGTGCCTTTTGAAAGAATTGCAATAGATGTGGTTGGCCCCTTAGACAAAAGTAAAAAAGGTAATCTATTCATTTTGGTAGTATGTAACTATGCTACTCCATACCCAGAGGCAGTTCCCTATGCGTACCGTCACAGCCCCAAAAGTGGCAGCAGAGCTTGCCAAAATTTTCAGCAGCGTGGGCACACTTGAAGAGATTATTACTGATCAGCGTAGTAATTTTGGTGCTGCATTGCTGAAGGAGCTGTACCAACTACTAGGCATCACTGCCACAAGAACCTCCCCTTATCACCCACAGACGGACGGTCTTGTTGAGCGTTCTAATCAAATGAATATTAAAAAGGTCTGTAAAAGGGGAAGAGAAAGATTGGGACCAATACTTACCTTACATGCTTTTTGTTTACAGGGGAGTGCCACAGGCATCAGCAGGTTTTTCACCATTTGAAATGCTGTATGGTAGACAACCTAGAGTTCCACTAGATGTGATAAAAGAAACATGGGACGATAACTCCACTCAGAAAATGAAAATGACGTCCATACCGTAATTCTTGATCTTCTTGGACAAGTCTTCACCATTCATTCATACTGCTGGGTAATACGCTGGAGGCGCAAGGACCTAGCGGGAGCCAAAAATCTTCAGAAGGGCCAGCGCCGAGGTAGGATCAAGCATGCTCAGTACTGTGAGACTGGCTCGTGCCTGTGTAGGCTATCTCGATGTCGACCCTCCAACCGCCTCAGTACCTTTTTGACCAAGGAGGTACAGTGTAAAATAACTTGGGAAACACCTAATCTAATCCGGGCATAAGATAGCCAGGTTGACCCGTATAAGAAGGATCCAGAAACAATCTTCACAGCCCAGCACACGAGGGAGTGAAGACCAGAAACAGGATGAGAGAGCTTGGGGAATGGTGAGTGGGCGTATGAATGAATGGTGAAGACTTGTCCAAGAAGAAAATTACTCACTTAAGTAATAATGCTTTTTCCAAGGGATTCTTTAGCATTATTGACAGATGTAGTATGCCAGCTGGGTTCAGCTGACCCCAGAGGGGAGGAGTCGATGCAAATGAGGAAGGCATTGGCCAATCAGGATACAGTTAGAGTGCTGCCTGCAGACAGCCTGAGGGACCTCAGAACACATTTCGGAGCTGAAAAAGGGCAAAAACTGTGCCCCCTAGGGGCAAAAAAAATGTTAGCAATAACCCACCATATATTCTAATCCACTATTATGAAAAAAATATATTTATTCCCCCCCCCCCCCCAAAGAATGAATGACAGTCGACAAATTTGGCTAAATCCCCTAACAGAGCCTTTAGACAAGGTTTCCAGGAGAGGAAGGGTAGGAGTGTCAATAATGCTAAAGAATCCCCTGGAAGAAGTAATATTACTTTGGTGAGTAATTGTTTCTTCTCACCCCAGGAATTCTTTAGCATCTATGGACAGATGCAGACTTCAAAGCAGTGTAGTTGAGAGGAGGGCACAGAAACCTATTTTAAGAAGGCTCTGAAGTACCATCCTGCCAAATTTGGCATCCTATCAGACTACACATCCAAGAAAAGATCTTATTGAATTTGAGAAGAAAATTTCCAATAAGTGGTCTGCACACTTCTAGTAAAGATATAGCCTTGAACGCTGCCCAGGAGGCAGCTGTTCTCCAGGAAGTAGGTCCTAAGCACGAGAAGGGCTGAATTTCAGCCTTGCTGTACTACACCTGAAATACAGGAAAACAGTCCTCTGGGAAAATACTCAGTCACTGGTTTCTCCTTTTCTGTGAAAATGCAGGAAAGGAAGGGATGACAATGACAGTACCTGAACTGCTAGGACCGCTGAGACAGACCGGCAGGACTAATTCATGCCCCATCTGAGCAGCTTGAGATAGCCTAGACAAGACTTGCCTGAGAGCAGTACAGGCAGAGAAAAAGGGGTAATGAAGGTGGAAATGGTAGACACTTGGGAAAAGGATTTCCTATCCATCCAGAGGATTAAATTGTTCTTAAAGGCACTGAGAGGATAAGGTCTAAAAGAAAAACCTGAAACTCTGTAACCCGTCTGACAGAGGAAAAGACAAGCAGAAAGGTTGTCTTTAGTGTTACTAGCTTCAGGACAGAATTGCTACAGGTTCAAAGGGGCACCCATGAACTTAAATATATAGAGGTTTGTGTTCCATGGGAAAACACTCCGGTCCCTAGAAGGGTCTGGAAGTAAAACGGCCCCTTGTGGAATTCTTTGAAATGGTCTGAGAAATGACAGATTTCTCTTGCCTGTCAGAAAAAGAATCCGAGTCACCGCTAGGTGTACTCCCAGAAAAGAGGCCTACTGTCAGTAAGAAAATAAAACCCTTTATATTTTTACGGGAAACAAGTCACAAAGTCCAGACTAGTTCCGTGTACAAAACAGTAATGCCTAGATATGAACTAAATAATCCAGTCATGAGAGGAAAGAGGACTGAAAAACTCTAGGCTCTTGTCCTTGTACCAAGGGGGAAATGCTTCCACTAGGAAACTGAGGTTTTTGTGGTACTAGAACTTTTTTTTTCCCTTCATAGACATTCCAGGCCTTGAGGAAAAAAGACTGGGAGCTGAGAAACGCTACTCCTGTGTGAGAAAGGAAGTAGCCTGTGGAAACGAAAGCAGCCAGAAGGTTGTTTAACTGAATTTTTTTTTTTTTTAAATCATCAAGTACCAAGGCTGTCCAGAGTCACCAGGATCATGGTGGCTGATTCCTTAACTAGAGAGGTACTTAGGAAACAAGGGAAATATGGGAGAGAGAAAACTTCTCCAACCGGTCTTGAGGTAAGAAAGTCAGTTGGAAGGAACCCCGAGCTGGGGCCTGCAACAGGAAAAAGGAAAAAACTGGTGGATTGGGCTGGAGGCAAAAATTCAGATCTGGACCTGACCTTACCCCCTGAACGATGTGGCTAGGACTTGTGTGTTGAAGGCTCACTTGCGGTGGCCCTGACTAATATGGCTTAAAGGATCTGCCAAAGGGCCCACTTGCAGTGGCCCGGACTATGCCAAAGTATTGTGCTTGTCTGACAGATGGGTGAGTGACTAAGACACCTCTAAAGAAGCCAGCTAGAGATCAAAACTCATAGCCACTGAGGAGAGATTGGAAGCCTTGTGTCCCAAATGCTCGTTGGTGTGATACAGGGCAGGAATATCATCCGGTCCTCTGTGTATTAAATGACCTCTGGACTGAAAAAATACAGGTCTGATAGAGATGCCCCGAGATTCCAAGGACTGATGAAAGAAGGACTCTCTCAGAAACCAAGACCCAATGACAGAACCCCCCCCCCCCAAAGGGAAGCACCCACCGGAAGGAAGCCTCTGTACCGAAGATTTGAAGGGGAGAGGCGTGAAGTTCACAGTTTCCTTACACCAGTCCAGCTTGTAACAGAGTTCGGGCTTCTCGAAAAATTCTCTTATTCGGAATCTGACCTAGAGGTCTAGCCCCTGGGACTCTAGTGACAAAATGATGCACCATATACAGGGAACGAACTTCCCTGACATGAGATGAGCATTGCCCCCTAAGAGTTGCAGAGATTAGATGGTTAGGGAACTTTTTTCCAGTACGTACAAAAAAAAAAAAAAAACCAAGACTGTAGGAAATAACATGTCAGACTTGGGGCTTGAAAACCAAAGTTAAGGGGAATTGGCTAAGGACAGCCAAGCCTCTGAGAAGGGAAACCAGAGATTCTCTGTCTTCAGGCGAGAACCGCCAACCTATCCAGATACCTGGAGAACAGCCTGATTTTAACTCTGTATCTGAGAACACTCTGGAGGCAGTCTAAATGGCATGGAAGAAAACTGGTAACCGCCTGAGAAAAACCCTGGGCTAAGAAACTGAGAACACAGAATGTATCACGGGAGACAAGAAAATCCCCTGCGTTTGCAAAGGAAAGGCCTGAGTCAAGGAAGCATCCTGACCCCAGGTTGTGAAAGTTGATAATGATTTGCTGTTCCCTATTTTCCTTTAAAATTCAGGTAATAGCCCCAAAAAAGGTCCAGCACCCAAGGAGAAGGGAACCCTTTCACGACTTTGATCCTCACAAGGTTCTAGTTCCCACTGCTGACATGCAACTGGAGAAAAACAGAGAATGCAGCACTTGGGAGGTAAACGTTAGCTATTTATTTACTTATGTATACACACACACACACACACATATATATATATATATATATATATATATATTTATATATTTGCATACATCTTTTTTTTTTTTTTTTTTATTTATATTTTTACACCAACCAAAGAAGGGGTTAAAACTTGAACCAAGAGGAAAAGTGAAGAAAAAGGGACTACCAGGAATGAAAAGAGCATTCCTGCCTAAACCCCTGGAAAACTTCACATTTGGAAAATTCAGAATGTGTTGGCGTAGGGAAAAAAGGTTAAAGGGAGAATAATTCCAACCCGAAGCCCCCCCCCCCATCCTAGAGACTTCTGGGAAAGGAACGCTTATCTTTAACTGAGTATTGGAGAGTTAAACTCGTCTATACATGCCGGTCAGCTTTAGTTTGCCATAAAGACAAACCAAAATTTTCACCAATGCATAACCCAAAAGGCTGGAACTTTTCAGACAGGCAAGCCTGAGGGAAATGTCCTACACCAAGACTCTAAAAGCTGTAACGTTATGCCTTAAGGCTATGAAAGCATAGTGCTACCATATGCCACTAGATATTTCAGCAAACTTCCTTGTGAATAGTGCTCCAGAGCTGTCGCACTATGGCAAGTATAGGCTTCATCAAAAAACTCTTAATATATAATAGCGTATGCTACAAAGGTAGGAGGCATTACATGAAATTTCTTACACATGGTATATGATTATCTAGAGTCCATCTCTGGAGGGAAAGCAGACAGTGGCACCAGGCTGAGAAGCAGGCCGCTGTTTGCACCAACTCTCTTTAATCTGAAAGTGCACAGATAAAAACAGCAGAACACTTACTGAGCTGGTATTTCCTCTGAATGCTTCTGTCAATCCCAAAAGAGAGGGAAGGGTTTCCAGAACCTACCTGTAGGTGTCTTCAGAGAGTTATCAACTTCTTTGGAGGAGAGCAACCACCAGATCTACTAAATCATCGTCCTCCACCTCTTTACTGGTGTCGTCCTGCAGGGAAAAGGCCAGGGAGTCCACCGGTTGAATATAAATGCCTCATTATACCATAACCTGAATCAAACCCAGGGTGACCGACAGGAATTAGTGGGTACAGAGAGGAGTTCATGAAGGAAACTCCTCTCCTAAATTACTAATAATAATAATAATAAACAATAATATCCTTGAGCGTAAGGATTAACATGGAGAGGAATACTCGGGCCCGAAGGAGCCAAGAACACGCCCAGAAATATAAAGTCTGGAATAATTGCCAAGCTCTCAGAAATTCAGTTGCAGGGGACATAATTTTATCAACCCCTGATGACTCCCTAAGTCCTTCAGGAGGGAGGGTCAGAGGAGATTAATCTCTATCTTTGTGCAGTGAAGACGGCACCCTGCCTGTTTTCAAATTAAAGGCTTGGACAGAGAAACAACTATAGAACCAGACTTGTAATAATGGAAGTCCCAAGGGGACAAGTCATTTCTTTTGTGTTAACTTGAGCTACCCCACTCGGCGCTTTTAGAGGAGGGGGAGGTAGACTGAAAGCCCAGATAATAATAGTTAGGCCAAAGCTTAAACAAATTAAAATCAGCTTTAAGGGAATTTTTTTTTTCACAAAGAGGAAAAAAAAGAACCCCCTCCACACCTCTTGTCAACAAAGCCCACTGCACAGCAAACAAGAGAGTCTCACCCCAAAAGAGAGGGGATTACCTTTCAGATATCAATCATTCTGAATTTAAATAGAGAAAAAAGGGTTCCAAGAATTCACGCTGGTGCGCGATGGAAAAATTGCGCACACGTGCGACGCAACAAATCAATGATTTTAGCGAAAAAGCATTAAAAACCACCGATAAATACTAAAACTAACAAATTAAATATAAGCAGCATGATTTATCACACGGGCAAATTTTACTTCAGAAAAAACTGCCAAAGCGGAAAATACGAAAAACCCACAACTCCGCAGAACCCAGCGCAGATGCGGTAAAAATAGATAAAATGAAGAAAATATATAAAATACCTTAAAAGCAGCACTCAAAAAGAAAGAAAATGGCACAGGAAGATCTCTGAAGAGGAGAGCTCCGGGACAGTGTTGCCAGTTCAGTGGAGAAAAAGTTCTGAGATCCCTCAGGCTAACTGCAGGCAGCACTCTAACTATATCCTGATTGGCCAATGCCTTCCTCATTTGCACTGACTGCTCCTCTCCTGGGCAGATGAACCCAGCTGGCATACTGCATCTGTCGATAGATGCTAAAGAATTCCTGGGGTGAGAAGATCAAGAATTACGGTACATATGTAGTTTTCATATCTTCCTGGACTTAAAGTCTTCACCATTCATTCATACCGCTGGGTGAATACCAAGCTAAAAACCAATCCCCCAAGCAGTGCAGCAGGAAACAGCTCACTCAGGACAAAAGATAATTAAGGATTGTCTTGCCAAAGGAAGTGTGCTGTCTGGCATGAGCATCTAGAGCTTAGTGCTTCACAAAGGTATGCACGGAGCTCCAAGTAGCAGCTTTGCAAATTTCCTCAATGGGTACAGAATGGATCTTCACAAGGGACACCGCCACCGCTCTGGTAGGGTGGGCATACATCCGGCTTTCCAACTTAATCTGCGCCATCGAGTAGCAATGGTGAAGGCATGCCACTATGTGACGGGGTTGAATAGGACCCTGTCCAAATTGTCATGAAAAGAGTCTGAATGCAGGGATATGGAAATTATGTACTTACCATAATTATTGATGATCTTGGACAGTCTCCATCACTCATTCACACTAGTGGGATAGCGCCGGAGGTGCTTGGACCAAGTGGGAGCCTAAAATTTTCAGAAGGGTTGGCGCCAAGACAGGACCACGCATGCGCGGCACCGGGATACTAGCTCGCGCCTGTGTAGGCTATCTTGGCGTCGACCCTCCAACCACCTCAGTACCAATTCGACCGAGGAGGTGCAGCATAACTAATGAAAATAATTTATCCTGAGTTTCTGGGCCTGAGAGGGACCCAGATGGCCCTTCAAGAAGGGTCAAAGAATAACGTCTTTTCAGCCTGAGCCATAGGATCATGAAGACCAGGAAAGAGAACGAGTGAACCCAGGGGATGGTGGGTAGGCGTGTGAATAAGTGGAGACTGCTAGAGACTCCGCCACCAGGAAGGATGTCGAGGAGCTTGGTACCATGTAGGGAGCCGAGAAAGTGTTGAGCAGAATGAGAGATTCCGCTGGCAGAACAGTACTGCAGAGTTCCATCAGCAGAAAACCACTGGATGACAAGATCCCACATAGACCGCCACTCACTAAGATGTGTGGGAAAAAAATAATCTGCAGAACAGGACTTCATTCTGAGGAAAACATCCTGCCACAAGTTCTTTGGAGAAGAAGTCTGAAAAGGAAAAATGTGTCACTAATTCTGCCAGACAGCACCCACTAGCACCCCTGCGGCACCAGCATCACTCGTGGCACAGGAGGGCACCAAGCAGTGCCTATGCCAACCTGGGTGATACCGGAGGGCACCCACGGCAGTACCCACAGGCACCCCGGCACCCATGCAGCAATGGCACCCGAGGGCACCCCCAACACCCATGGTACCATGGTACCCATGGCAAGAATGGCACCCGAGGGCACCAGTGGCACCCATGGGCGCCCCTGGCACCACCTGGACACCTGCTGCACCACTAGTGGTGGCAACAACAACAGCACCCAGCGCCCATAACAGCGAGTGAAAAGGCCACTCACGGCTACCAACTAAGACCCCAGCCACAGCGCCCGACTGCCACGGTGCTGAGGGAAAATGCTAATGGAAACTTGATAAGAAAGGGTGAAGGAAAAGGTGGTGCACATGCCGCCCATGCATGGAAAAGGGAGAGGGGGTAGGCACGAGGGTGCGTAATAATGGCTAAGGCACCAAGATGGCACCACGCTCATCCTTATCCAATCGACTTGGCTCTGGTCCAACGGCTCCAAGGCTCGGAGGCCCCCGAAATCAAGAACACAACCAGGAAAACTGGAGAAGTCAAACCCCCTGCTCCACAAGAGCAGCCCAGAGGTGAAAATGCTCACCGGAGCTCCAATGAGGACAGAGATGGAGTTCGGAGTCAAGAATGCAGCCGTTAGGAGCAGGGCCAAGGGGAACCCACCAAAGTCGGTTCAGGCCGATAACCCCTCCCAACGAACAATCCTTGTGCAGACGTAGCAAAGGGCAACCTCAAGCCACACTGATTCGTCTTCCCCAAACGAGGAAGATGAGCTCGAAGTTAAGCGGAGCCAGATCCCCGGAACTGCTAGATTTGTGCTTCGGTTGAATGTCCTTCCACCCCCAGCACAGGACTGTCCGTAGTTGGACTCCCCCCCCCCCATTCATTAAGGGTGGCGGACCGGACACAGCCCCTCTGCCATAAAAACTTTCAAACTAAGTCCTCCTACCACCACCGCTACCGTCTAAGGATGACTCGGCAGATGGCAGGAAAGAATTTCTTTTTCTTCTTCATAATCTTCTTTTCTTGTTCGTAAAATAAGAAATTACTACTAAAATATTAAATTAAACATTAAAAACTGCTGTCGTATAGACGAAAACTTTGACTCCGGCAGACGAGTGACGTCAACATCCAAGTGCACTTGATGGCGGGAGAAAAGGAACTGAGGCGGTTGGAGGGTCGATGCAGAGATAGCCTACACAGGTGCGAGCTAGTCTCGCGGTGCCACGCATGCGTGATCCTGTCTCGGCGTTGACCCTTCTGAAAATTGTAGGCTCCCGCTTGGTCCTAGTGCAGGAGTAGTGTGAATGAGTGATGGAGACTTAGTCCAGGAAGATCTGTTCTATTCTCTCCTTTCCTATCTATCTGTTTGGTTGCACAAATACAGGTTACTCACCTGTAACAGGAGTTCTAGGAATGGTATATGTTGTTCATCCACACTTATTGGCAGGTTCCTTGCCGCTTGAAATCTTGCCGGAAGGTCTTCAAGCTGGCTCCTCCCACCCACCCGGGTGGTAAAACTCTCGGCTCTGCCCCATGACACCAGATCTAGCCCGCTGGAAGCCAGGTTGTGCGTCGAAGCCAGGGAGGTCGGGTGGGTCGTGTGGATGAACAACATATACCATTCCTAGAACTCCTGTTACAGGTCAGTAACCTGTATTTCTAGGGACATGGATATGTTGTTCAATCCACACTTATTGGCAGACTCCTAGCAGTTCTCCAGGAGGAGGGAGGCAAGGCGCACACCCCCGATACTTACTTGGGAAATAGAGACTGGAGAACCGAGGCCCCAAAACCAGCATCCCGGCTTGACTCAATGTCGATGTGGTAGTGGGTAATAAAGGTATGTGCCGACTTCCAGGTAGCAGCCCTGCAGATATCCTGGATAGAGACATCCCTGGAAGCAGCTACCGAAGCAGCAGTATGGCAGCTAGAATGAGCTCTTATCCCTCTGGGAGGCTCCATGCCCACCAACCTACAGCAGAGCTCCATGCAGGAGGTGACCCACCTGCTTATTGTCCGCTTGGCTGCAGGTCTGCCAGATGCGGCTTCAGCGTAGGTGACAAACAGCTGGCGAACCTCTCCCTGAACTTCAGCCGTCCGCTCCTTATAATAAGCGAGCGATCGCCTAGGGTCCAAAGTATGGAGCCTATATCAGCCTCTAGGTGGGATTTGGGTAGAACATCGGCAGACTCAACACCTGGTTAGGGTGAAACTCCGACACCACCTTCGGAAGGAATTTCGGGTGGGGTTGCAGGACAACCTTGTCCCTAAGGAAGACCAGGTAAGGAGACTCGATGGAAAGCGCCTGGAGCTCTCCATCCTTCTGGCTGACGTGATAGCCACCAAGAAGACAGTCTTCCACGACAGGTGGAAATATTGCACCTGTGCATCGGTTCGAATGGCTTGCCCAAGAGCTTGGCCAATACCAGCAGTAGATCCCACGGGTGGGTTCCGCACGGAGGAAATGTGGTCGATGCCTTTGAAAAAGTGCCCGACCACCTTCTCCTGCGCCACCGACTACTTCCTGGCCCGCGCCGGGTAAGCAGAGATGGCTGCCAGGTGCACCTTAAGGGTCGTTGACCGAAGCCCTTGCTGAGAAAGGGACCACAGGTAGTCCAGAATGCTTGCCAAAGAACAGGCAGAAGGGTCCAAGCCCTTCCCGACACCAAATGGAGAATCTCTTCTATTTGAAGGCGTAGTATTTCCTGGTCGACTCCTTACGGGACGCCTCAACGACATTAAAGAACTCGTCGGAAAGACCCAAGGCCTGGAACTCTAGCCGCTCAGGAACTAGGCCGTCAGGTGCAGGGATTGAAGGTCCGGATGGAATACCTTCCCCAGGTTGACTGAGATCAGGTCCGGGCGGGCTGGAAGCTGCCTCGGGAGCCTGGAGCTGAGACTGAGGAGATCTGGATACCAGAACTGGCGGGGCCAGTCTGGAGCTACCAGAATCACCTGCGCCTTGTCCCTCCTCGCCTTGAGAAGCACCTTGTGGATCAAGGGAAAGGCGTAGAAGAGGCCCGGGGTCCACGGCCTCGAGAAGGCATCCCCCTGCAGCGAGCCCTGCTGAGGGGGGCAGGCATGGAACAGTCTCAGCTTCTCATTCTCCCTGGAGGCAAACAGGTCCACCTGAGGCGTGCCCCAGTGGGAGAAGAGATCTTGTACTACCTCTGGCAGGAGAGACCACTCGTGAGACGCAGCCCCTATCCGGCTTAGGGCATCGGCCAGGGTGTTGGAGGCTCCTGCCACGTGAATAGCTAAGAGATCCGCCTCCAGGCTGCACACGAGGGACCAAATGCGGAGAGCTTCCTTGCATAACAGCATGGAGCGCATCCCGCCCTGGCGGTTCAGGTAGTACATGGTTGTGGTATTGTCCATCTGGACCTGAACCATTAGACCCCGTAGAAACAGAGCAAAGGCGGTGAGAGCTAGATGGACCGCTTGGAGCTCCAGCAGGTTGATGTGCCATCAGGACTCCTGAGGGGACCAGAGGCCGTGGGCTCTGTGCTCCCCCAGATGGGCACCCAACCCATCAGAGATGCATCAGTCGATAGAGAGACCGTCGGCTCGGGGCGGACGAATGGGATGCCCTCCTGCAGATGTGCCAGAACGGTCCACCACTGGAGAGCGTTCCACATCTCCTGGGTCACTGTCATGGGCTGGTCCAACAGATCGCAGTGTTGTGACCACTGGCTGGCCAGTCCCCACTGAAGGGGACGCATGTACCAATGGGCCATGCTGGTGCAGGCCGCCATGAGGCCCAGGAGGCGCAGGAAGTCCCGGGCAGGGCACGATTTCCCAACCAGAAATGATCAGGCAAAGGAGGAAAGAACCTTGGCCCTGTCCGCCGGAAGCCGAGCTCTGGCTCGAAGAGAGTCGAGCTCTGCCCCGATGAAGAGAATCACCTGCTTCAGCACGAGTTCCGACTTGGCCTCGTTGATGAGGAGACCAATTTGAGAGCAAACCCGGAGGACCAGATCTCTGGACCGCTCCGCTTCCACTCTGGAGGGGGCTGCAATCAGCCAGTCGTCCAGGCAGGGGCACACCCAGACCCTTCGGCGCCGCAGGAATGCGGTCACCACTGCCATGCACTTGGTGAAGACCCTGGGAGCTAGGAGAGGCCAAGGGCACGGCCCGGAACTCGTAAAGGGATCCCTCCGCTCTGAAGCAGAGGAATCTCTGATGAGACGGACGGACTGGGACGTGAAAGAACACGTCCTGGAGGTCCAGGGAACAGAACCACACGCCTCGTTCCAAGGATTTGATTATCTGAGCCAGAGTGACCATCCTGAAGGTCCAAGACCTCAGGAACTTGTTCAGGTCATGCAGGTCGAGAATGGGGCGCCAGCCCCCCCGTCTGTTTTGGGACAGGAAATACCTGGACACAAACCCCAGGTCAGGAGGAGGATCCGCCACCTTCCTGATCACCTCTTTTTCGAGGAGCAGGGCAATATCGGCTCAGCGGGCCGACAGCGAAGCTATGGACCTGTGGCCCCTGAGGGGCGACGCTCAAGGGTGGAGCCTGCCTTTAACCCAGAGGCAGGCCTTTTCCTACCACTCCAACACCCAGCAGTCTGTGGTGATAGCGGACCAGGCGAAAGGAAGTGGCAGAGCCATCCCCCACGGGGGAACCAAGGGGGGAGTGACGAGGCTGGGGGTGGCACCCCTCAACCCGTCACTGGGCAGGCTTGGAGGAAGAACCGGCCGAGGGACCTCCTGGGCCTTTACCTCCTTGCTTCCTGTTGGAGGAAGCCGCTGGCTTGGGTTTGGGACGCCAAGCGCGAGCCTGCTGGCCCTGTTGCTGGTGCTGTTGGGCCGGTCGAGATGCAGGGGCCGAAGGATGAAAGGACTTCTGCTGTTGCTGACGGCGGCCTTTGTCCCTCTGGGCAGAGGTGACAGAGTCCAAGGTGGCATTGGACTTTTCGATCCGCTGGAGGTGTCCCTCCACTCCAGGGCCGAAGAGGTCAGTCCCCAAGAAGGGGATGTCCGCCAACTTGTGCTGGGTATCCACCGTGAAGGTGGATATCCTCAGCCATGCCCTGCGGCGCATGGCCACCGCGGCCGTTACTGACCTGGCACAGGAATCACCTATGTCCAGAGCAGTCTGAAGCTGCTGCTTCGCCACCGCCCTACCCTGGTCCCACACCTGGCGGACCGTGGTCTGCAGGTCGGTCGGGAGATGAGGGACAACCTCATCCAAGGAGCCCAAGAGGGCATGGGAGAAATGTGCGCCATCAGCACGGCCGAGCTGGCCTGTCGGAGGCCGAGGAAGGACGCAGCGTAAACCTTGTGCCCGGCAAAGTCCAGCTTTTTGGACTCTCTGTCGGGGGGCTTATCCACATCCCGAGCATTACCGGAACGTCGGAAAATGCTGTCGGTGACTAACCCCTCGGCAGAGGGGTGCTCCGAGAAACCGGGCAAAGAGCAAGTAGGGACCGCATACTTCCTGGCCATCCTGGCCGAGGGCGCAGGACAGGAAGCAGGCTGCTGCCAAAGCTCCAAGTCTGGGCCGACAATGGCCTCAGCCACTGGAAAGGCCTCTGTGGGGTATCCCCTCGGTCCAGTATCTCCGTCAGGGGATACTTGGCCTGTTTGGACACGGGCTCGAGCTGCATCCCGGTGGACTCCGAGATGAGTCGAAGCAGACCCAAGAAGGACGATGGGCTATCGTCCAATGACTGGCCCCCAGAGGACTCCAGGTTGACCTGCCTGGAGAACAGGGAGGAGTCGTCGTCGGATTCCGAAGAGTCTGCGAAGAGCTGCCTTGGCCCTGAGCCACCCTCTACCTGCCGAGGACGGCTGGGAGTGAGGGTGACCGACAACCTGTGGGGCAGGCTGTGACCCGACCGAGGTTCCACCACAATTGGTGGAGCAGCTGGTTTTGGCCAAGCAACCGGCCCTGGAACAGGCAACTCGACTGGGGCGAGTGGCTGCTTCGGTCGTTCGTGATGGCCGGGGTCTGGACCGGAGTCGGCTTAGGCCCGGACAACAGCAACTGCTGCCACATAAGCTCCTCGTAGCGCCGACGTAATTTACGCCGAAGCCTCCCCTCATCCGAGGAAGAGGACAAGGAGGAACGGTGTCGCCGCTTACTTCGGTATCGAGACCGAGACCGCCGATGTCGGTGGGAACGGCTTGACCGAGATGAGGTCCAAGACTGAGACCCTTGGGGGGACCGAGGGTGGGTCTGGGAAGAGGCGGGGACACCTGCTCTTCCTCGCTCGACACTTTAACGGGACTGCGACCTCGAAGGCACAGGCAGATCTCGGCATCCACCGAGGAACCAGTGAAGGAGGGCTGTCGGCTTCACCAGTCGACAGCCCGTCTAACGGATCGAGAAAACTTCACCGCGCCGACGGGAGTCTCAGCAGGCTGGCCTGACGGGACACCATGAAGCCAGCGGCCTCAGCCGCAACTTCGACCGAAGTCGACGGTCGGCTGTCCGGGGAAGGGGACCTCTCCCACTCCCACGAACGCCGACGGTGGGACTTGCCCTTCGACTCCTTCTTCTTGGGCCGAGAAGAATGTCTCAATGGCCCCTCTCCCTTCATGGAAAGGGACTGACAAAGCTCCTTGAACTAAGCCATATACGAGGAACTCAGAGAGAGCGGGATAAGTGCCGCGGCCGAGGAGGAGGAAGATGGGGCCTGGGCCGCCTCCTCCTCGAGGCGATCATCTGCTCGAGCTGCTCAGCTGAGCCAGCCGCCGCAGGAACCGCCCGAACCTCTTTTGATTTACTGGCGGAAGGCAGCTACTCGGGGCACCCGAGGCCTAATCGGCAGCAGGATCATCCAGGGACGCTGGCCGAGAAGAGCGGCACAACTCAGGGGCCTGCGGGTCGTGGATTCAGGCCAAGCGCAGTAGATGCATGTGAGGCGGATCCGCCTGGACATTTTCTGCCCGCAAGGGCACCTCCGAAGCCGGGAATAGATTTGTCCATTGCAGCCGCGAGGAAGATGAAGACCGCTTAGAAAACTTCAAAACCACTTCGACTAACCGGGTTAGATCCAGTCTAAAACGCAGAGCGCTAAGGAGGAACCTGAGCCCAAGCGGTAAGGAAGATCTGGCGTCATGGGGCGGAGCCGAGAGTTGTACCACCCGGGTGGGTGGGAGGAGCCAGCTTGAAGACCTTCCGGCAAGATTTAAAGCGGCAAGGAACCTGGCAATAAGTGTGGATTGAACAACATATCCATGTCCCTAGAACCTAATTTTCCTGTGGGACTTAAAGATTTGATCACCCCGACAGGCTCGCAATTCTTTGCCTCTCGCTATCTCTCAGTCTTCCATTGCTGTTTGTCTTTTTCTTCCTTACATATCTGCTGATATAAAAATATATGGAAATCATTATGTGGAAATGTAACCGATATTGGGATCCTTTTGTTTAGAAAATATATGGCATTACTTTTGAAATGTATATAATTGTGGTCTGAGATTATTGCAAAAAGCTATTAGAAGCTCAAGAGGTTACCAGAGTTCAATTTTTAAGCCTTCTGCAGATGAGCTGTGGAGATGGGGCCTCAGCTAAGGTACTCTGTATTCCTGCCTGAAACATACCAGAACAGGATGCTTGTTAAGAATGGGGGTTGGAAGGACTTATAAGAGAGGTGAGCTGCAACTGCTTGAGAAAGAAGAAGGGACACAGAGACAGAAGCAAAACTCGGATGGTTCTTCATTTTATTTTGCTTTTGTAAATAGTAATTCTGAACAAGTTTATTTTTTATGTTACTGGTAGTGTAAATAAATACTGTTGGTCAATTCTACAACTGCTCCTGGTTTTCCTATGCTTCCTGACCTGTGCCTCGACGACACACTATCCAAAGAGAAATGCATCTAATGGCCACTGGTTGGCCCAGCTGGGCTATGCTTAACGATAAAAAGAGTTGCTCGGTTTTTTTTTTTTGTTTGTTTGTTTTTAAAGATCTCCCCAGTTCTATCGAATTAGAATCGTAGAGCCCTCTTGACATCCAGAGAGTGAAGGGTGCATTACCCTTCATTCTGGAAGTTAGTAAAATAAGTAGGGAGATTCAAGGGCTGATTGAGGTAAAAGTCTGAAACCACTTTGGGCAGGAACTTAGGGAGAGTACGAAGTACCACCTTAACCTTGTGAAAGACAGTATACAGAGGGTTTGTGATCAATGCATGTATTTCAGAGACCCCATGTCCTGAAGTGATGGCCACTACGAAGGCGGTCTTCCAGGTTAGAAACTTCAAGTCACAGGTGGCTAGAGGCTCAAAAGGTTTACGAGTGAGCATGTCTAGCATATGGTCAATATCCCACTAGGCCACCAGTTTCCTGACCAGGGGTCTAGTGTGCAGAATGCCCTTGAGGAACCTCTTGACTAGTGGCAACTGAGCCACCATCATGTTCTGCACTGGCTCATGATAGGCAGAAATTGCGAAGAGGTGTACCTTTACTGTTGAGTACTGCAGTCTTGCATTTGACAGGTCTAAAAGATACTTCAACACCTTACTCGGTGATCAATGGAATTGATCCAGATAGGAAGTTGCACACCAAATCGAGAAGTGCTTACATTTAGCAGTGTAAGTCTTCCTAATGGAGGGCTTACATGCTGCCAAGAGGATCTCCAAGATTTTCTGAGAAACTTTGAAACTACTCGCTTCAATCTCCTCAGGAGCCAGGCATGGAGATGAAGGCAGTAGAGGCTGGGATGGAACAGGGGTCCCTGTGTCAGGAGGTCCATCCGCATAGGAAGTTGCCTCGGAGGGACTTCCAATATCTTGTTGATCAATGGAAATCGTATCTGTCAAGGCCAGTAAGGGGCAATTAGAATCATTCTACCCCCTTGTGCCTCCAATCTGAGCAGCACCCTCTGAACTAATGGAAGAGGAAGAAATGCATACAGAAAGCGTCTTGTCCACCACAGTCTGAATGCATTCTGACAGAAAACACCAGGTTCTGGATTTCTTGAGCAGAATCTAGGCAGTTTTGCATTGAGTGGGGACACAAAAAGGTCCAGGTCTGGGCTGCCCCACTTGTCGAATAGCGATTGCTCGACATCTGGCGTGAGCGACCATTCGTGTCCATCTGCCTCTGTCCTGCTGAGGTGATCCGCCAGGTTGTTCTGAGTTCTCAGTAAGTGGACAGCTTGAATCAGAGCATCGTGCTCGAGGCACCACACCCTCCCCTGCCTCCCTGCACAGAGAGTAGGAGTATGCTCCACTCTGTTTGCTGTTGTAGTACACCACAGCCTTGTCAGTCTGAAGAAGAATTACCCTGTAGCAGACAACATCCTTCAAGGCTCGGACAGCATAGAGAACAGCTCTCATCTCTAGAACATTTATGTGTAGATGAGATTCCTCCTGGCTCCACACCCCCCCGAGTGTGGAGATCTTGACAGTGACCTCCCCAACCGACCTGGGATGCATCCATGGTGACGGTGATCTGAGACTCTGGTGGGGCAAAGGGAAGACCCTGAAGGAGCTTGTCTTCCTGAGTCCACCATGCAAGTGATCTCATCAGAGGGTCTGTCACTTTCATATGGTAAGACTGCGGATTTGTGGTCGGTGACTACTGTGTGCTGAGCATCCATTGTGTGGTCCTCATGTGCAGATGGGCTAGAGGTACTGTGAACACGGATAAGGCCATGAGGCCCAACATCCGTTGCATGGAGAGAGCTCAAACAGAAGTGTTCTTCCTGGTGTAACGAGCCATCTGGAGAACGTCATTCCTCTTGTCCTCCGGCAAGAAAGCCCTCGCCCTGGAGGTATCCAGGAGGGCTCCTATGAAGAGGAGCTGTTGGAAGGGTTGAAGCTGGGATTTTTTCCAGATTCAGTAGAACTCCCATGGAGGTAAGGAACGGAGAAGCTGTGGAGACTGCTTCCTGTGTCTCTTGACTGGATGGACTTTCTAGAAACCAATCACCTAGGTAGGGGAAGACTGGACGCTGAGCTTTCTGAGGTGTGCCGTGAAAACTGTGAAACACTTTGTAAAGACTTGAGGCATTGAGGAGAACCCTAAGGGCAGGACTTTGAACTGGTAGTGTTTACCCAAGGCCACAAAGCGGAGATACTTGTGGTGACTTGGGTGTACTGGGATGTGTTGGTAGGCATGCTGCATATCCAGGGGTGCCAGCCAGTCGAACTGATGAAGGAGTGGAAGTAAGGCACCTAGGGAGATCATCTTGAACGTCTCCCTGAACAGATACTTGTTCAACTTTCTGAGGTCGAGAAATGGACGCTTGCCACCTGTCTTCTTTGGAACCAGAAAGTAATGGGAGTACAAACCCGTGATCAATTTCTACTGCCCTGTTTCTGAGAAGGCCCTGTATCTCAGAAGTAAGGTGGTATGACTGAGTGGCAGACTAGCTGTGCTACCAACGGGGTGGAAGATCTTGGGGGGGGGGGTATCTCTACGAAATTAAGAGAGTAACCTTCTTGAAAAATCCTGAAGACCCATTTGTCTGTGGTGACGGACCTCCACTGGTTATAAAACTGAGTCAGACGATCTCCCACTGTTGTGGTAATGTCCACCTTGGGCAGCTGAGGTGAGACCAGGGCCAGATTTTTAGAAGGTGGCACTGGGCACTTTTGGGCCCTGTGTCTTATGTTGCATTTTCTTTTGTAGCTGATGAGTCTGATTTCTGTTAGAGGCTCCCTGATCTGCACCTTGAAAGGATTGCCTGTTACAAAACTGTCGATGGCTCATGCCCCTCTGAGGAGTAGAAGGAACCGGCTGGCTGTTTTAATGGCAGTCCTGGTTTTTTGGGTGGCATCTAGCGCTTGCTCCACTTGAGGGCCGAACAGACAAGCATCATCAAAAGGGGACATTCATAACCTGAGTATCGGGTGAGAAACCTGATGTTCTGAGCCAGGAGTGCCATCTCTGATACAGATCCCAGCGGCAGCCACCTTAGCCACAGTGTCACAGGCATCCACAGAAGCAAAGCTTTCAACTGACGACTACTGGACTCTATGCCCCTGGTGATAGTCTGGAGAAGTTCCATGTTAACGTCAGACTCTGGGAGCTTGTTGATTACTGACTTAAGAGAATTCCGAAGGGTGTACTTGTATTGAGAGAAATGGCCCTGATAACTGACAATATGCACGCCCAAGGTTGCAGCTGCGAAGGCCCGTTTCCCCAAAGTTTCAAACTTGTGAGATTCCTTATTGATAGCCGTGCCAAAGCCTCCTGGGAGAGGACGGCCTTAACGTTCTCCGCAAGTACCACTTAAGCATCTGCAACAGGTTTGCGATGCTAGGAAGTGTCTTTCCTTGGGAGGGGCATATTTCCTATCTATGGCCTTGGCCACAGAAGGGATTAGCACTGGCCTGTTCCACACCGCTTGCGACAAGGTCTCAAAAGAGGGGAGCACAGAAAGCGTATGGTTTGTACGAATGTTGGGAACATGAAGGAACTTGAGACATAAAAGTCTACCTGGGTCTACTGAGGAGGTCTGTAGGACCAGGGTTGATACTCCCATGTTCTTGAGGAGGTACTGGAAGGAAAAGTCACCCAAGGTTTTTGCCGAGATAGAAGGCTTGCCTTCCAAGTCACAGACGGAGTCATCTTCGACGTCATCACTATCGCACAAGGAAATCTGCTACCCTTACTTGAATACTGCTCTCCTGTCTACTCCCACATGTCCTTGGGTCTGCAAACATGATTAAATACAACATACAACAATACCTGTCGCTTTGGCCTTCAAGCTCCCTTCTCCACTTATCATTGCACTCTCTATCAATCCCTAGGGTGGCTCCCTTGCCAGGGCCATTTTGATTATGCCCTGGGCTGCATAGTTTACAACACACTGAGGGACGGTACCCAGTCTCCATTCTGATCCCTCTTAACAGGCAGAGTGCCTGCCAGAAGCCTACAAGAATCCTCAGTTTCTCCACTAGTTGTTCCCCACATCTCCACTTCCATGGGGAGTAAAGCTTTCTTTGTCTGTGCCCCTTGAAACAGACTTCCTCTATCCATCCGCTCATCCTCCTCCCACCAGTCCTTCAAGAAAAGCTTAAAAGACTGGCTAATATCGTACGTCACTTGTCATTGCTCCTCCTACTCTCGTCAGGGTCCATCTCATCCCCCTTCCACTGGGACACAGTAGCACTGAAATGTACTTGCACCTTATAACTCTGAATATCTCCTACATCCTTCCAGTCACTGCCTGTGTCTCTTAGCTATGGTTACTACTCTTACTATGGTGTCCTACACACTAGACTGTTGCATCTGCATTGTCCATGCTTTATTTTTTCTATGTTTATTGTTGTCCTCACCATTTACTGTATCCTGCTTATTGCTATGTAAACTAGTTTGTACTTATACCATTATATATCCTGGATTTGTGATGGTACACTATGTAAACAATGTAAAGTACAATTAAGTAAGAACTTACCGTAACAGTAGATCTTCGAGAACAGCTCTTACAGCAGGTTACACCATTACGACTGAAGCCGGCAGGCGCCAGGACCCCATGGAAAAATTCTAGCTAGCAGTATCCAGTTGGGGACCGCCCCCGACGTCAGGCATCATATAAAAGGGGGCAGTCTCCCAGCATCCCCAGTCCTCCCACCGGAGACTCCCGGCTCAAGTGTGACATCTGAAGGGGAGACCGAGGATCAGTTTCCAAAGGAAGGTTTGTAAAAGGCATCAAAAGACGCTGTAGCCAAAGAATTAGGTCAGAAGACTTAACCTCCAGAGGGGAAGGTGGGAGGGAAACTACCTGCTGTAACAGCTGTTCTCGAAGAGCTACCGTTACGGTAAGTTCTTGCGTAACTGTGCTATCTTACTTCGAGAAACAGCACTTGCAGCAGGTTACACCATTAGGCCCAATTCCCAAGCAGTAAGGGACCAAGTTGTTATCGGGAGGAGGATAGGAGGAATGCTCCAAGCTTCAGAACAAAAGTCCCTGAAAGACCGCCAAGCCGAAACCAGCTCTGCACCTAGAGGCAATATCCAAACTGTAGTGCCTGATGAATGTGTGTGCAGTGCTCCAGGTCACTGCTGCACAGATGGCTAAAGTGGAGACATTTTTAAGTGCAGTGAAGGAGGTAGCCACCCCCCCCCCAGTAGAATGACCCTTCACTGTCCCCGGTAAGGGTTTATTGCACTTCTGATAACATAACATGATGCACTTTACCAGCCATCTAGAAAGCGACTGTTTAGAAACAGCAGCACCGATCATCCTCTGAGCGTAAGAAACAAAGAGCTGGTTTGATTTACGATGGGCTTTGGTTCTGGTTAGATAATATCTGAGGCACCTTTGCACATCCAAAGTGTGCAACAGGGCTTCCCCCGTTACCGTGATTCGGGTAATACACCGGTAGGTCTATATCCTGGTTGAGTGAGACAGCCGAGACCACCTTGGGAAGGAACTTAGGATTTGTTCTTAAGGACACCCTGTCCTTGTGAAAAAACAAATAAGAATCCTTGCACATGAGTGCATGAAGCTCAGAAACTCTTCTGGCAGAAGTAACAGCAACTAAAAGGAGCATCTTCCAAGCGAGGAGACGCAGCTCGCAATCCACGGCTGGTTCAAAAGGAGGCAGCGTAAGCTGCTCTAGAACAAAAGAAAGATCCCAAGGTGGAACCGGGTCTTTGATGGGTGGTCTCAAGTGCAGGATGCCGCTCAAAAAGGCGCGAGAAGCCTCTAGTTGAACTAGAGACCTGTGACCTATCAGGAATGGTAATGCTGAAAAGCGACAGATGGACCTTAATGGAGGAATAGGCAAGTTCTGCCTCATAGAGGGATAGGAGGTAGTCTAAAACAGACCTTACAGAACACTCCAATGGGATCAATGCTCGAGTCTCAGCCCCAATAAAAAATCTACGCCACTTTATGGCGTAAGTAGCATGAGTAGAAGGTTTTCTGGCTGCCACCAGAACGTCCACAACTTCCTGAGAGACCCCATATCTCAGGACTGCTATGTCCTTAGGAGCCAGGCATCAGGTTCAGAGACCGAAGATCCGGATGGACCAAGGAGCCTGTCTCCTGTGATAGAATGTGACAGCAAAATGGCAGAGGCACCAGAGGTTCCTGGGACAGCAGGGTGCTACTAGAATAAGGCACGCTTGCTCTTGACGGAGCTTCAATAGAACCCTCTGGATCAAAGGAAAGGGCGGGAAAGCATAGAGGAACCTGCCCGTCTAAGAGAGGGACAACACGTCTCACCAGAAAACACCAGGCCCTGGATCTAGCGAGCAGAAATTGGGCAGATTTGCGTTGAATGGGGACGCGAAGACGTCTAATTCTGGTGTTCCCCATCTGTGGAACAGGTCCTCTGTGACTTCCTGAAGCAGTTCCCATTCGTGGACCCTGGCCTGTGATCGGCTTAGGCTGTCCGCAATAGTGTTGTCCACACTGGGGACATGTACTGCAATGATGCATGTGCCGTGTTGCAATACCCAATTCCAAACCCTTTGAGCCTCCCTAAGGGGGATAGGAATGAGTGCCTCCTTGTTTGTTGAGACAGTACAGCACCGCAGTATTGCTTGTTTGTACCAGAAGAGTACCCGGTGGAATCTCCGTCTGGAATGCCTGTAGGGCATACAGGCCGGCTCCCATCTCCAGAATGTTTATGTGAAGTTGGGACTCTAGAGACGACCAGAAGCCTCGAGTCCTGACCCCGTTGAGATGAGCTCCCCATCCGGACCCTGAGGTGTCAGTGGAGAGAGTCGCTGAAGGAGGTGGCGCAATGAAGGGGACTCCCATCGAAAGGTGGTCTGGGACGAGCCACCAATTCCAGTCTCGGATGACAGCATTCGCGATCTGGACTGGATGCTGCAGATGATCTTGCTTCTGGTCCCATTCCTCCCGCAATATCCACTGGGTGACCCGCATATGGAGTCGAGCTAGGGGAACTGTTGCAATGGCAGCTGCCACATGCCTGAGCAGGCAAAGAACGGTCCGGGCCGGTAGCGTCTTCTTTTTCTTTATGTCCCTTATGAGGGATCTGATGCATTCTGCCCTGTCCTGGGGAAGGAATGCCTTTCCCTTAATTGTGTACAGAACCGCTCCTATAAAGTGCAAGTTCTGAGATGGAAAAACGTACGACTTCTCCTGATTGATGGTGATGCCCAGCGATAGGAAGAGGGAACTGGTATCCTGTATTGCGGACATCAGGGCCTCCTGTGAGGGTGCCATGAGCAGCCAGTCATCTAGGTACGGAAACATGTAGTGGCCCCCTCTCCTGAGAGCTGCTGCAATGACTGCTATACACCTCGTGAACACCAGAGGTGCTGAAGACAGTCTGAAGGGGAAGGCTCGGAACTGGTAGTGGCGTCCAAGAAACTTGAAGCGCAGAGCGAGTGGGAGATATAGGTAAGTGTCCTGCATATTCAGCTACGCCAGCCATTCGCCCTCTTTGAGCATGGGAATGAGACCCGGCAGGGTCACCATGCGGAAATGCTTGTACAGCACGAAGTTGTTGACATCGCTGAGATCCAAAATCGGGCACAAATCCCCTGATTTCTTTGGAACCAGGAAGAAGTGGGATAGTAACCGTTTCCTCTCTGGTTCAGTGGAACATGTTCTATGGCCTCCTTGTGTAGGAGGGCCAAGATCTCCTGCTGAATAAGCAGAGCATGCTGACCTGAGTAATGGGAGAGTAGGGGAGGTCTGGATGGCGGGTGATCAAGGAACTCTATAGAGTGACCTTGTTTGACCAACTGCAACACCCACCAGTTGGAGGTGATCCTCTGCCATCCTGAAAGGTGATGAGAGATGCACCCGAACTTCTCGACCCTTTGATCCAAAGGAAGGGTGGGGGCCGGGAATGAGTCATGCCGTGGTGGTGTTGGCCCCCGTGGGCTGGGCTGCTTTTCAATGCTTCGGGCCCTGGCCCGAGGGGAACTTAGCTTGATTCTTACGGTCAAAGTTGCCCCTGGGTTGCTGGCCGGAACGTGGCTGT
Source organism: Neoceratodus forsteri (assembly GCA_016271365.2). Classification (NCBI taxonomy): domain Eukaryota; kingdom Metazoa; phylum Chordata; order Ceratodontiformes; family Ceratodontidae; genus Neoceratodus; species Neoceratodus forsteri. The sequence continues at coordinate 352,417,372 of CM057454.1, read as the reverse complement.
TGCCTTTGTTGGCGGCTGCGAAAACGATTCTGGTTCCTACGAAAGGAACCAGATTTTGGTCTGTACATGGCTTGTACAGTCCTGACTGCCTTCCCAGCGTCCTGCAATTTGGTGATGACCTTCTCGGAGTCCTCACCAAAGAGGACCGCTCCATTATAAAGGACGTCCAGGAGATTCTTCTGGACGTCCGGGGTAAATCCGGAGACCCTCAGCCACGAGTGTCTCCGGAGACGAACACCTGTAGCTGCTCCCCTGGCTGCCGAGTCCGCTGAGTCGTAAGCTGCTTGGAGAACCTGGGTCCCCACGTCAGACCCAGTTTGGAAGAGGTTCAGCAGCTCCTCCTTCTTTTTGCCATCCAGTAAATCTTTAAGAAGGTCTTGGCCCTGATCCCAGAGGGCGTTCTGAAATTGCACCATGTGCGTCAGACAGTTCAAAGACCTAATAGAGCATGTAGCAGCCACATACACGCGTCTTCCCATGGAACCTAATTGCTTAGATTCCTGGTCCGAAGGCTGGGTGCTCAAATGTTGAGGCCGCTGGGACCTGTCATGAGATGCAGTAATGACCAGGGAGTCGGTCAGGGGTTGTTGCGCCAAATACTGGTCCTCCGTAGGAGACCTGTAAAGGCGGTCAGCCTTCTTTGGAACAGCCAGTGTGGAATGTGGACGCTTCCAAGCTGCCTTGGTGACATCTGTGAAGGTGTCCACCAAAGGTGGGACCACCACAGGCTTTGGGTCCTTCTGCCTGAGGTAACAGGCAAGGCGTTGTCTCTTGGGGTCTAGTTCTTCAGTCTCCCATCCCATATTGTTCTGGATGTGCCTCATGATTTCCGAAAAGGAGGGATCATCCGGAGGCGACCTTGGAAGGTCCAGTGGGTCTGGTGATGGGGACTGAAAGAAGATGGAGACCTGGAGATGTCGGATTATCCGGCCCGAGTCATCTCCAGATGATCGCCTGCCCTGGGTCGACTCGCCTCGGGGACCCTGAGGGAGATGCGGATGGGCTGTCTCTATCGGCCCTGAGGAGGCGGAGTTGGCTCCTTGCGGGTCGGGGTCTGTCACCTTCGGCGCCCCTAGGAGGAGGTGGAGGAGGCTGAGGTTTAGGAGGAACCACGTCCTTCTTGATGGTTTCCCACCAGAAGGTGAACAAATCCTTCACCTCCTGGATGTTCATACCTGACGATGGACCTGGCGTCGGTGTGGGCCTGTCGTTGGGGTCGGGCATCTGATCCCGGGGAAGCACTTGATCCGCCCCTGGGCAAGTTGGGCGCCTCCGTGTCGCCTGGCCTGGGTGTGTAGCTCTGTGTCCCGAGGACCCCTGATGTCCAGTGTCCACCGGTGTTGGTGTAGTAGTCAGCCATTTTTCGGTGCTGGGTCAGACGCTTCTTGGACTCAGTCATCCGCTTAAGGGACGTCAGCTCGAAGTCTTCCTTTCAGGTGCTTTAGGAGGTTGGGAGACAGACCTGAAGTCGGGGTCCCGGCATCGGTCAGACGCACCTCGCGATCTGGAGGAAGACTTTTTGTGCCTGTCCAAAGGAACAGGCTTGAAGGCATCTGACGCCAGAGTGGTCTTGAGCGGGTGCAGGGAGGCGGAGGAGCCCCCTGAAGACCTTACCTGTACTGGGGGAGGCTGGGAGCGAGCCCGAGAAGGAGATCTATCGGACCAGGAGAGCTGGAGCTGGTTCTGGACTCGGAGGCCCTGCTTGGGGATTTAGGGATTTTGCCCTGTCTGAGTCCCGATGCTTGTCCGGGTGCTTTTCAGATTTATGAGAAGATTCCCCTTTGGAAGAAGGTCTTTTCTCCATCTTTTTAAATTTCTCCTCAAGGAGGAATCCCTGAAGGGCTTTTTGGCGGTGGATCCGGGACCTGCTTTTAAACTGTTGGCAAATTGAGCAGGCCTGGGTGTCATGCTCTGGGCCCAGACACCTGACACAGGCAGAATGATGGTCTGCAAAGGGGATCTGCTTGCCGCAGGGGCACTTAGAGGGATGTCCTTCGGGAGAAGGAGTAGAAGAAGCAGACATGGATTAAGGTTTACTTAAATTAAAGATTTCTCATGTCGTAACAGTAGAGCAGGCTTTCGTGAGGCAGACGGTGAGAAAAGAACTAGGGATGCTGGGGGACCGCTTGCCGCAGGGCCTTTTATGTGATGCCTGACGTCAGGGAGGGACCAACGTCGGGGGCAGTCCCCCGCTGGAAACTGCTAGCTAGAATTTTTCCGTGGGGTCCTGGTGCCTGCCGGCTTCAGTCCTAATGGTGTAACCTGCTGCAAGAGCTGTTTCTCGAAGTAAGATCCTACATTACTGTAAATTACTTGTGCCACTATATGGCCCGGGTCTTGACTGAAAACGGTCCCTAGGATCAGCTCACTTATCTGGTCACCAAAGACATAAATAAATAAAAAATAAATTTAAAAAAAGCAGATCAGGATCAGACTCATCATGTTCCACCTCCACCCCTGAGAAGTCAGACAGTTCTGCAAGGCCGAAGCCTGGCCTAGGCAAAGGGTACACAGGAGACACTGGAACCCATATCGGCGTCGAGGACCCCAGCACCACACCTGGCACCAAATGCGGCACCAAAGAACCCGATGCACACGACACTGCATGTGGCACTGAACCGCTTGACGCCACACACAGCACCAAAAGTACCCAATGCTGCATGCAGCGATGAAGCATATGGCATGGAGGAACCTGGCACTGCACACAGCACTGTAGAACCCAGTGCAGAATGCGGCACCAAAGAACTTGATGCCGCACAAGGCAACGAAGAATGTGGCACCAAACCAGAAGGACCTTTGTAAGACCTAGAAGAAAAGGGGGAAGGAAGTGGTACTTGTGGCGGCTCCTGCATGGAAACATAGTGAGGGGGGTTAGGCACGTGGAGCCAGCGTTGCTGACATCGATACTTCAGAGGGTTAAAATTCAGTCGGCGGCACCGAACACACATTCTGTCCCGGTGCTGAGGACCCCGGCACCGACCCAGCCGAAGGCCGCGGCATCACCAATAAACTCCTGCAAGACCTGAAAGAAAGGGGGGAGGAAAGCGGTACCTGTGCAGGCCCTTGCAAGGAAATAACATGAAGGGGGGAGGCACACGGGATTGATATTGGAGGCACTGGCACCGGAGAGGGCACCACGTGCACATCCTGCTCCAAACGACCCGGCCGCGGACCAGCGGCTCCAAAGCCCCAGAACTGGGTCCACTGGCGAGACAGATGCCGCACCCACTGCTCCATAAGAGCGGCCCAGTGATGAAACTGCTCACTGGAAGCCCTATCACAGGACAGAGAGGGGCTCCGGTGTCAGAGATCATGGTTAAGAACCAAGGCCACTGGGGACTCTACATGAGTCAGGGTAGGCCTACCGCTCTCCACTACCAACAACCCCCTCACAGACCTACCAGAGAACGACCTCAAGCGGTACCGTTGTTAGGCTCGGGCCCCAACCGATACTGGCACCCTATAGTGCACCCATGACAGCACCCATATTACTATGCATAATTATTGCTCCAATGAGAACTACAATCAGTACTAACCATCTAGGGAGCAAGTACCCACTGTATCGTGGGACCAGGGACTTAGTACATGATTACAGCCAGATTCATTGTGATACGTGATGTAATACTGTATTTCTATGCCTAATACACTAAGGCACTAGTCACCAAAGCTGTATAACTAATACATGGTCTTTGCCGCCCTTATGTGGATCTTTGTAATACAACATGTGTTTTTCTCATATGATGTAAGAACCTATTGTCTGTATTAAGAATGTCACACCATAGTATTATTTGTATATCATTGATAAGAACCCCAGGGCCAGGAGCCACCTACTGTATTAGCCAATAGCAAAGTATTTGTAACACCACACTACACACTTGGCAGAAGTTACCATAGCAATTATCATAAAATATAAAGAAAGAATGTTATTTTTCTCACTGAGTTCTATTCTTCATCTAGAGGTCTCCGAGCTCCTTGGCTCCTGGCTAAACTGTATATACTGTTTTTGGGGCTAGTAATAAACCCGGTTACTAATTACCTGATGCTACGTGTCTCTCGTTCCTTATTTGCCACTGGTCACAAGAACCTGAGGGTATCAGGCCTTATACCTTCCATTTTGGCGACTGCAGGCAGCACCAGTGGACTTTGAGGGGACTGGGAAACAGGCTAATTGGTGCTCAGCAGATGGGTTTGGGATAAGCAGGGACTAGAACCTCTGCCCACTCGTTCTGCCAGAAATCCTGGGCATCTCCCAGGTCCTTCTGCATATTAGATGGGATAAGGATATCATTTCCCCCCAACTCAAAGCAGTATTGCCCTGTGGGACTCCAGATTCCAACAAACTGTCCTGTGTATTTGTTGAGTACAAATGACTTTGTGCTCGCTGTAGTGCAGAAACAAACAAGGAGAGCTCTAAAATTTATGGCCATCTGTACAGAACCGAGACCAAGATGTCTCAAACTTTCTTGCCTACCATGGATGATTTAAGAAGCACCCAATGCAGAATGTGCACTCACTGTATCGCGATCCTAAAGCTACAAGCTAAAAAGCAACTTGACCTGAAAGGGTTAGTGGCTGCAAGCCCCCATGCCTTACTAAAGAAATGGCAGTCCGGGTTATACTCCAAATCGCAGGAGTTTTCGGAACGAAAAATTGACTCGTTTGAGACCCAGGAGGAACGTTGTTTCTTTTCAGCTGTAAAGTTCCCAAAGTTTGAGTAAGTAAACACTGTCGGATCGGTCTTTTGTGCTTAACAGTTACTGTCTTTGTCTAAATAATTGTTAAACCTCAGGACCTGATCAGCCTGAGGCGTTTTGTTTAAAAAAAAAAAAAAAAAAAACACACACACAAAATTATTACTTGCTTTGTCACACACTAAAAAAAAATATACACTGTAATATCAAACTGTTAAATTGTTTTCTCTAGCATAAACTGTGTGTTTGTGAATTCAGTGGGATTTCTCTCTTCTAAACAGCATGTGCTGTGATTCACGGTTATGAGATGAGCAGTAAAATGTTTTTTTGTGTGTGTGTGTACAGATCAAAAAGCAAAAAGGGCTGTCTTAGCCCTCACAGTCTAATGCAAATACATGTGTCAGCCAATGGTGTACAAATGTGGTTTCTAGGGAATGCTGTCAAAAGTAATTGTGCTTGCTTGGAAAGGTTTGGTATTTAAAATATCCTGCTATGTGATATTGGTTGGAGCATGTCGCAAAGTGTAGGAGAAAGTGAGACAAGCGATATGGCGTAATGAGTTGTTAAGGTGTCAAGATTCAGTCTGTATTTTCTGTTTGAGGCAGTGTGTCAGAAACTGGTAAAAATGTAATTTGATAACAGCTCAAAATGCCTTTAACATGGTTTTGCTTAAACAAGGAAATATTTTCTAAAAGAAAAAGCATATTCGTAATACAGGTTTTAAATGCCGACCAGATTTTGGCATTCAGCCCAAGGGCGTTATCTGATACGTCTTCCAGCCAAAAAAAGGCAATGTCATTTAACCCGTGTTACGGATGTATTTTCTAAAAGCACTACAGATCAAATGATAGTCTGAAAGAAAATACAGGTTACTCACCTGTACCAGGAGTTCTAGGAATGGTATATGTTGGTCATCCACACTCTCTGGCAGGTATCCTTGCCGCTTTAATTCTTGCCGGAAGGTCTTCAAGCTGGCTCCTCCCACCCACCCGGGTGGTAAAACTCTCAGCTCCGCCCCATGATGCCAGATCTGGCCCGCTGGAAGCTCAGGTTGTGAGTCAAAGCTGGGGGGGTCGTGTGGATGAACAACATATACCATTCCTAGAACTCCTGTTACAGGTGAGTAACTTGTATTTTAGGACATGGATATGTTGTTCATCCACACTCTGGCAGACTCCTAGCAGTTCTCTGGGAGGAGGGAGGCAAGGCGCACACCCCAATACTTACTTGGGAAAGAGAGATTGAGAACTGAGGCCCCAAACCAGCATCCCGCGGACTCAGGCGCTATGTGGTAGTGGTAATAAAGGTATGTGCCGACTTCCAGGTAGCAGCTGCAGATATCCTGGATAGGGACGCCCTGGAAGCAGCTACTGATGCAGCGGTATGGCAGGTAGAATGAGCTCTTATCCCTCTGGGAGGCTTCATGCCCGCAACCTGTAGCAGAGCTCTATGCAGGGGCGTGATCCACCTGCCTATCGTCCGCTTTGCTGCAGAGTCACGCGAGATGCGGCTTCAAGCGGCATTGACAAACAGCTGGCGAACCTCTCCCGAACTTCAGCCGTCCGCTCCTTATAATAGCGGCGCTCGTCTAGGAGTTCAAAGTATTGAGCCTACACTCGGCCTCCGGAGATGTGGGGTAGAACACCAGCAGAGTCAACACCTGGTTAAGGTGAAACTCCGACACTACCTTCGGAAGGAATTCTTGGGGGCGCAGGACAACCTTGTCCCTGTGGAAGACCAGGTAGGGAGGCTCGATGGAAAGTGCCTGGAGCTCTCCCATCCTTCTGGCTGACGTGATAGCCACCAAGAAGGCAGTCTTCCACGACAGGTGTGAAAGATCACACCTGCGCATTGGTTCGAATGGCTTGCCCATGAGCTTGGCCAATACCAGCAGTAGATCCCACAGAGGTGGAGGTTCTCGCACCGGAGGGGAAATGTGGTCAAGGCCTTTGAAAAAGCGCCCGACCACCTTCTCCTGTGCCACTGACTGCTTGCCAGCCCGCGCCTGGTAAGCAAAGATGGCTGCCAGGTGCACCTTAAGGGTCGTCGACCAAAGCCCTTGCTAAGAAAGGGACCACAGGTAGTCCAGAATGCTTGCCAGAGGCAGTCAGAAGGGTCCAAGCCCTTCCCTGACACCAAATGGAAAACCTCTTCCATTTGAAGGCGGCATTTCCTGGTCGACTTTAGGACGCCTCAACGACGCTGAGGACCTCGCCGGAAAGACCCAAGGCCTGAAACCTAGCCAGGAACCAGGCCGTCAGGTGCAGGGATTGAAGGTCCGGATGGAATACCTTCCCTGATTGACTGAGATCAGGTCTGCAGTGGGCTGGAAGCCGCCTCGGGAGCCTGGAGCGGAGGCTGAGGAGATCTGGATACCAGAACTGGCGGGGCCAGTCTGGGGCTACCAGAATCACCTGCGCCTTGTCCCTCCTCGCCTTGAGAAGCACGGGAAATGGGGGAAAGGCGTAGAAGAGGCCCAGGGTCCACGGCCTCGAGAAGGCATCCCCCTGCAGCGAGCCCTGCTGATGGGGGCGGGCATGGAACAGACTCAGCTTCGCATTCTCCCTGGAGGCAAACAGGTCCACCTGAGGCATGCCCCAGTGGGAGAAGAGATCTTGTACTACCTCCGGCAGGAGAGACCACTCGTGAGCCGCAGCCCCTATTTGGCTTAGGGCATCGGCCAGGGTGTTGGAGGCTCCTGCCACGTGAATGGCTAGGAGATCCGCCTCCAGGCTGCACACTAGGGACCAAATGTGGAGAGCTTCCTTGCATAACAGCAAGGAGCGCGTCCCGCCCTGGCGGTTCAGATAGTACATGGTCATGGTGTTGTCCGTCTGGACCTGAACCTACTTGACCTCAGAGAAACGGGCAAGGCAGTGAGAGCTAGACGGACCGCCGGAGCTCCAGCAGGTTGATGTGGCATCGGGACTTCCGAGGGGACCAGAGGCCGCGGCCGGTGTTCCCCAGATGGGCACCCAACCCATCAGAGATGCGCTGTCGAGAGAGACCGTCGGCTCGGGCGGACGAACGGGATACCCTTCTGCAGATGAGCTGGAACGATCCACCATTGGAGAGCGTTCCACATCTCCTGGGTCACTGTCACGGGCTGGTCCAACGGATCGCGGCGTCGTGACCACTGGCTGGCCAGTCCCCATTGAAGGGGACGCATGTACCAACGGGCCCAACGGACCACGCTAGTGCAGGCCGCCATGAGGCCCACGAGGCGCAGGAAGTCCCGGGCAGGGCGCAATTGCCCAACCAGAAATGATTGGGCAAAGGAGGAAAGAACCTCGCCCTGTGCGCCGATTTACTCTGGCTTGCAGAGAGTCGAGCTCCTTCTCGATGAACAGAATCACCTGCTTTGGCACAGTTCGACTTGGCCTCATTGATGAGGAGGCCAACCTGAGAGCAAACCTGGAGGGCCAGATCTCTGGACCGCCTCCACCTCCTGTCTGGAGGGGCTGCTATCAGCCAATCGCCCAGGTAAGGGTACACCCGACCCCTCGCGCCAAGAGGAATGCTGTCACCACTGCCATGCATTTGGTGAAGACCCTGGGAGCTAGGGAGAGGCCAAGGGCATGGTTCGAACTTGTAAAGGATCCTCTGCTCTGAAGCGGAGGAATCTCTGATGGGACGGATGGATTGGGACGTGAAAGAACGATCCTGGAGGTCCAGGAGCAGAACCACACGCCTGCTCCAAGGATAGGATTATCTGAGCCAGAGTGACCATCCTGAAGTTCCGAGACCTTTAGGAACTTGTTCAGGTCGTGCAGGTCGAGAATGGGGCACCAGCCCCTCCCCGTCTGCTCTGGGACCAGGAAGTACCTGGACACAAACCCGGTCTGGAGGAGGATCCGCCACCTTCCTGATTACCTCTTTTTGAGGAGCAGGCGATACTCGGCCAGGGGCCAACAGCGAGGCTCGGACCCGTGGCCCCGAGGACGGCAAGCAGCGGAACCTGCCGAACTCCAGAGGCAGGCTTTTCCTACCACCAACACCCAGCGTCCGTGCGTGGTAGCGGACCAGGCGGAAAGGAAGGGCGGAGCTGCCTCTGGGGAACCCAGGAGGAGTGACGAGGTTAGCGGCACCCTCAACCCGCCACTGAGCAGGCTTGGAGGAAGAACCGTCCGAGGGACCTCCCGGCCTTTACCTCCTTGCTTCCTGTTGGAGGAAGCCATCGTTGGGTTTGGGACGCCAGCCGAGCCTGCTGGCCCTGTTGCTGGTGCTGCTGGGCGGTCGAGGAGCAGGGACCGAGGATGAAAAAGACTTCTGCTGCTGACGGTGGCCTTTGTCCCTCTGGCGGAGGTGACCGAAGTCCAGAGTGGCATTGGACTTCGATCCTCTGGAGGTGTCCTCCACCCAGGGCCAAGAGGTCAGTCCCCAAGAAAGGGACGTCCCCAACTTGTGCTGGGTATCCGTGTAAAGGTGGATATCCTCAGCCACGCCCTGCGTCGCATGGCCACCGCGGCCGCTACTGACCTGGCACAGAAATTACCTATTTCCAGAGCAGTCTGCAGCTGCTGCTTCACCACTGCCCTACCCTGGTCCCGCACCTGGCGGACCGTGGTCTGCAGGTCAGGCGGGAGATGAGGAACGACCTCATCCAGGGAGCCCATGAGGGTGTGGGAGAAGTGTGCCATCAGCACGGCCGAGCTGGCCTGTCGGAGGCCGAGGGAGGACGCAGCGTACACCTTGCGCCCGGCAAAGTCCAGTTTTTTGGACTCCTTGTCGGGGGGCTTGTCCACATCCCGAGCGTTACTGGAACGCCGGAAAAACGCTGTCGGTGACCAACCCCTCAGCAGAGGGGTGTTCCGAGAAACCGGGCAAAGAGCCGGTAGGGATCGCATACTTCCAGGCCATCCTGGCCGAGGGCGCAGGACAGGAAGCAGGCCACTGCCAAAGCTCCAAGGCTGGGCCGACAATGGCCTCAGCCACCGGAAAGGCCTCCGTGGGAGAATCCCCATGGTCCAGAATCTCCGTCAGGGGATACTTGGCCTATTTGGACATGGGCTCGAGCTGCATCCCGGTGGACTCCGAGATGAGTCGAAGCAGTCCCAAGAAGGACGATGGGCTATCGTCCACTGACTGGCCCCAGGAGGACTCCAGATCGCACTGCCTGGAGAACAGGAAGGAATCGTCGTCGGATTCCGAAGAGTCTGCGAAGAGCTGCCTCGGCCCTGAGCCACCCTCCACCTGCAGAGGACAGTCGGTAGTAAGGGTGACAGACAACCTGTGGGGCAGGCCATGACCCGACAGAGAATTCTTGGTCGGTGCCCCCGACAGGTTGTGGAGGAGGAGGTTCCACCACAATCGGTGGACCAGCTGGTTTCGACTTAGCAACCGGCCCTGGGGCGGGCAACTCGACTGGAACGAGTGGTTGCTTCGGCCGTCCCGGCGACAGCCACTTGATGGCCGGGGTCGGCTTAGGCCCGGATAACAGCAATTGCTGCCACATCAAATCCTCGTAGCGCCGGCGCAACTTGCGCCGTAGCCTCTCCTCACAGGATGAGGAGGAAGAGGAAGAACGGCATTGCCGCTTACTTGCAACGGGACCGAGACCGCTGGTGTTAGCGGGAATGGCTGGACCGAGAAGAGGTCCGAGACCGAGACCCCCGGGGACCGAGGTGGTCTGGGAAGGCGTGGGGATACCCGCTTTTCCCTCGCTTGGGAACTTTAACCGACTGCGGTCCCAAGGAGTGGGCAGATCCTCGGTATCCACCGGGGGAACCGGTGAAGTAGGGTTGTCGGCTTCTCCAGTCGACAGCCCGTCTAACGGATCGAGAAAAATCTCGACTTCATCGATGGGAGTCTCGGCAGGCTAGCCTGACGGGGGCACCGTGAAGCCAGCAGCCTCAGCCGCAACCTCGACCGAAGTCAACGGTCGGCTGCCCAGGGAAGGGGACCTCTCCCGCTCCCACGAACGCCGACGATGGGACTTACCTTTCGATTCCCTTTTCTTGGGCCGAGAAGAATGTCCCGAAGGCCCCTCTCCTTTCGTGGAAAGGGACTGGCAAAGCTCCTTGAATGAAGCTGTATACGAGGAACTCAGAGAGAGCGGGATAAATGCCGCGGCCGAGGAGGAAGAAGATGCGGCCTGGGCCGATTCCTCCTCGAGGGCGATCATCTGCTCGAACTGCTCAGCCGAGCCAGCCGCTAGACACTGGCCAACGAGCCTCTTTGGATTTTACTGGCGGAAAACGTTTCTTGGGGCGCCCGAGCTTCAAACGGGCAGCGCGATCATCCAGAACATTGGCCGAGAAAGAACGGCAACTCCGCAAGCCTGCGTGGTCGGATCTAGGCCTAAGCAGTAGACGCATGTGGAGTGCGGATCCATCCTGGATATTTTCTGCCCGCAAGGGCACCTCCGAAAGCTGGGAACAGATTTGTCCATCGCAGCCGTGAGGGAAAAGAAGCCAAGTTTAGAAAACTTCAAAATCAATTTCGGACGAACCGAAGAATTAGGATCCAGACTAAGACGCAGAGCGCTAAGGAGGGAACCTGAGCTTCCAAGCGATAAGGAAGATCTGGCATCATGGGGCGGAGCTGAGAGTTTTACCAGCCGGGTGGGTGGGAGGAGCCAGCTTGAAGACCTTCCGGCAAGAATTAAAGCGGCAAGGATACCTGCCAGAGAGTGTGGATGAACAACATATCCATGTCCCTAGAACAGATATTTTTTTTATGCAAGGCATAAAATAAGCGGGTTCGCATCGCAATTTGCGACACAAGATCAGAAAAAAGCGAGTGCTATCTGGCAATGATTAGCAATTATTGCTAATCACTGACAACTGGTCCTGTAAAAGTGCCTTATTGGGCACTGTCAATTTTTAAAAATTGTTTTTGTCCTGGTATCCATTTTCTGCCCTCCCTTCTGTGCCCCGCCCCATGAACCCCAAGCTGTTCCCTGATTGGTCCAGTGATATTCCAGTCCCCCCCCCCACCCTGGTCTCCATGCGGGAGAAACATGACAAGAGTCCTTTTGCAGCACACCCAGAAGAGGAAGCAGGTTTTGGGAGGTCGAGCAGGAGTCCAAAGATGAGTTTTCTTTATTTTATTTCATCTTTTTTTTTTATCGTCGTTGCACCGTCTGGTTAACTGGGTCTTTGTTTTGCAGGTGGTCGGAGACAAGCCGGAGCTGGGAGGAGTGGTGGCCGCAGTGAGGAGGAGCCGGAGGGAGAAGGCCTGTCCGAGACCGCGAGAGGGCATGGGGGTGACCCGGATGGAGCGGAGAGCAGGTGGCTGCATCGCAGGGTGAGGCAGAGAGATGGGCAGATTCAGAGGAGAGAAGGGGCACAGTAGAAGCGGGGAGCTCAGTAGCAACACATTTTCATTTGGTCGGGGAGCTGGAGGAGGGAAGAGGGGCACACGGACTTCAGGGCACAGATGGGGGACGGCACAATGGCAATGAATGGGCAAGGCCTAGAGCTGGACTGTGGGTGGTGGGAGAACAAGGGCATGAAAGAGTCGCCCTGCCTTGAACTTTAAGTCTGTACCCTGCTTGTAGTGAATTTTGGAACAAACAGTGAACAACTGCACTTGAGAACAGAGTAAAGACTGTGTGCCTTGCTTTGCAGAGATTATGGGGGAACCAGAACTTAATGTGCAATGCTACTGTGTTTTGTGCCCTGCATCTTTGCAGTGAACATTTGGGAACAGATAAGACTAAGTAAGCAGCCCTGCTGCCGAGATCTCAGTAACCAGAAGTAATGTGCCCTGCTAGTAAAGTTGTGTGCCCTGATCTTGACTTTGCAGTGAATTTGGGAACGGAAAAAGAGACCAAGTAAAATGTGCCCTGCTTTGCAGCATTGGGGGAACCAGAGTTATTTAATGTGCCCTCCCTGCTTAATGTGCCCTTCGTCTGCAGTGACCATTATTTGGGAACAGATTAAACTAAATCAATGTGCCCTGCTTTTGCAGAGATCTGTGTGCCCTGCTAGTTGTGTGCCCACATGCAGTGAACAATTTGGGAACAGAAAAAGAGAATATGTATTGTGCCCTGCTTTGTAGAGATTGGGGAAACCAGATTTATTAAATGTGTCCTTCATCTGCAGTGAACATTTAGAATAAGACTAAGTTAATGTGCCCTGCTGTGCAGAGATCTGTGTGGCCTGCTAGTTGTGTGCCCACATGCAGTCAACTGAACAATCTGGGAACAGAAAAAGAGAATATGTATTGTGCCCTGCTTTGCAGAGATTGGGGAACCAGTACTTATTTAATGTGCCTTGCTATGTGACAACTGCTTCATCTGCAGTGAACATTTGGGATCAGAATAAGACTAAGTTAATGTGCCCTGCTTGTGCAGAGAGGATCTGTACTCTACCCAATATTTATGTGCCCTGTATCTGCAGTGAACATTTAAGAGACTCCGGGAGTTACGGTTCCTACTTTTATGCTGGGGCAGGGGTTTCATTATTTAATTTGTTACAACTCATGATGGATCACGCTCATGAATATTCACGGTCTGCTCTGGCAAACATCCTATCTCGGCTCTTGATTGTATGTGTGCTGCTGCACAATTGCTGTATTTCTCTGGAAATGGCTAAATAAAACAGTATCAATCTCAGAAACTTGTGTAAATGTGTATTTTATCAACATAGAGCACGATAAGTATTTTATGGGGTTTTCAGCAAAAAATATGAATTTTTGGTAATTGCTAATCAACTTCGGCTAATAGCTAATCATATTTTACTTTGATTAGCAAAGGCCGCTCATCAAGTTTCCGACACTAATTTATGCCTTGTTATGTTTAAGAAGTGTTCGAGAAGTTGAGTTTTAGAAGGCTTTGGAATGGATTCATTAGTGTACTTGTTTAAGTTAATTCTAGTTTTGTTAGGTTTCTAGAAAGCAGGCAGCACGTATTTAAAAGATTTCTACAGCTGTCTGTAACAAATGTCACTACCGAGGGTGTATCCAACTCAAATGGGCAATATATCAGCATTCCCTGACTCCCATGAACCATACACTGTCTTCAGAAGCTATTTTGTTTTCAGTTTATCATTAAAAGGAGGCATAGATCTCCAGTAAAACCTTGGTACAGCAAGGGCCTGCAAATATAAACCTAGAGACTGGGTTAAATCCCAGCAGCCTTCATTTGTATCCTGTGTGACCTCTGGCAAGTCACTTGACCTCCTTGCTCTCCCAAACCATACCCCCCAAAAGCTAAGGCTTGGTGTGCTTTTTCCTAATCATGCAACTATTTTCCCTTAAATGCAAGTTTTCAGAAACACACACCCACTGTAATTCCTGAAATTTTACTTTTTACAGAAGCTGTTTCATGCTTGCACTCCGACTGCAAGATGGAGAAGAGCAATTTTATTCTGAGCTTGTGGCCAGAACTTTCTGCCTTATCTTTTAATACTGCCCACCCATACATATACTGTTCTTTCACGGAGGTTCATTATCAGCATGGCTCCAAAGTATCATTCACATATGACTCCCCTGCCAAACAAGGCAATCAAAAGCAGGGGGGGCCCTCAAAATCTCTCAGAAAGCCCAGCATCCATAAGCCGTTTACTTTGACAAGTTCACAGGAAAAAGAAAGCAAGGTCACTAGCTAAAGGAGTTTAAACTGCCAAAGAAAAAAAAAATATACTGTTTTTTTTGGTTTTGCAGAAATTCATTTCTGCATTACCTACTATGCACCGCCAGGGGGCAGATCAACTGGGAATGGTATCCCAAATCAATGGGGATATTTTCACAATCACTTTTAATTGTTTTACCCCTTTTTTCAGGCCTGAATGCTGTCAACTTTACAATGTAAAATAAAATGTACGTACATTATGCAATGAACTACAACTATTGACACGATTCCGGATTTTGTATAACTCCGCTGAAGTTGTTTTATAATCTTAAAAACAGGAGGAAAGGGATGCCTTTCCCTCTAGTTTTATACTAATTCTATTTGATTTTCAGGAATTGAGTACCACAGGATCATCTGCCCTAACTAGTGTAGCCGAAAGCATACATCTGTATAAAGCTAATGTACTGCAGCATTTTTAAAATCAATGCTAACCTCTCATAGAGAAAGTAGTCTACAAGACCTTGCTCTTTGTGTTGTCTTTTTTTTTTTGGTTTTCTATCTCTATCAGGAAGAAGAGGGTCCTTTCTAGCCAGGGACTGAATCACTCAAAAGCACAAAGACTCACCCTCGGGGCGAACAACACTCAATAACCTACAAACCACCTCTGGTAATGTATGAAGTAGTCTACTTTCATAATTTTCAGTAAGGCAACAAGTGGGGTGGGGGACTGTTAGGCTTGGGCCCCAACCTATATTGGCAACCTACAGTGCACCCTTGACAGCACCCATATTACCATGCATAATTACTGCTCCAATGAGAGCAACCATCAGTACTAACCATCTAGGGAGAAGGTACCTACTGTATAACCATGGGTGCAGGGATTTATTACCTGATTATAGCCAGATTCATTATGATATGTGATCTAATACTGTATTTCTATGCCTAATACAGTGAGGCACTAGCCACCAAAGCTGTATAACTAATACATGGTCTTTGCCACCCTTATGCGGATTTCTGTAATGCTACATGTTTTTCTCATATGCTGTAAGAACCTATTGTCTGTACTAAGAATGTCATACCATGGTATTATTTGTATATCACTGATAAGAACCCCTGGGCCGGGAGCTATCTACTGTATTAGCCAATAGCAAAGTATTTGTAACACCAAACTATGCACTAGGCAGAAGTTACCATAGTAATTATCATAATATATAAGGAAAGAATGTTATTTTGCTCACGGAGTTCTATTCTTCATCTGGTAGTCTCCGAGCTCCTCGGTAGGCTGTATATACTGTTTTTGGGGAAGTAATAAACCCTGTTACTAATTACTTCATGTTACTTGTCTCTGGTTCCTTATTTGCCACTGGTCACAAGAATCTGAGGGGTCAGGCCCTATGCCACCAAGACACCATTTCTTCTTTGACCGACGGGAGGAAGAAGAACTTGAGGCCGAGTGGTGCCGGGTCCTGGATCAAGACTGGGAATGGGCCTGCTTCTTTTTGTGCTTTTGGGCGTACTGTCCTACCTCCTGAACAAAGAACTGTCCGTGGTCAGACCCCCCCCCCCCCACGCAAAGGGCAGCAGACCGACACAGCCCCACTGCCACAACAGCTTTCAAGCAAACTCTCCCTACCATCACCGATACTGTCTATGGTCGACTCCGACGATGGCAGGCTGAGAAAATTTCTTCAACTATAATTTTTTTTTTTTAATAACAAAAGTAACACTGAAACTAGTAAAACTAAACTGAATGACTAAGCTGCTGATGTATAGACGTGAAGATTTGACTCCTGGTGGTTGAGCGACGCTGTCATTGAAGCGCCTCGACAGCAGGGAAAAATGGAACTGAGGCGGTTGGATGGTCGGCACCAAGATAGCCTGTACAGGCGTGTGCCAGTCTCGTGGTGCCTTATCTCGACGCTGGCCCTCCTGAAGATTTTTGGCTCCTGCTGGGTCCTACTGCCTCCGGTGTAGTTCCAATAGTGTGAATTAATGGTAAAGACTCTTAGTCCAGGAAGATCAGTCTATTCCACCCTTTGTGGAGTGGCACAAGGAAATATTAGAAATGTTACGAGTAGAGTGTACCTTGGCATCTCTGAAGAATTGTTACCATTCTTATGTGAGGTGCTGGGGCCCCTTGGATGCTTGGGAGTTCACTCTAGGGCTGCAATGCTAGCATAAGTGGTACTGAGTTTGTACCTGCCTTTTCTGGATGTATATCTTCTTCCTGTTCTTACCTGTGTATTTGGGGGGGGGGTATGGCAGGAGGAGAGGGATGCGAGCAGGTGTTCTGACAGCATGTGTGTTTATCAATTTTCACATTATTGTATGTTTATGTATTTGTTATAAATCCTTTAATAAAGCACATTCAATTAAAAAAAAAGTTTGAGATCCATGGGATCCAGACATGACCAACTATGGAAATAAAAGAAAACCAGCAAAAGCAGGGCTGAGTGCCATAAAAAGGAAGAGAAGAAAAAAGGCATCAATGAATAGCCAAAGTAAGTGTTACAGCACTGAGCGAGTGACGACGAACAGAATTAGGCTTGGTGACTCACATGAAAATGGCATAATGCTCCCATGGAGTGTTACCTGATATAACGGAAAAAGAAATGAGGAGGGAAGGAGCCGAAAGGAAGACAACAGCCCACTACGTTGGCGTGTCATACACTGCCTCACAGGTGGTGCCATCCCAGAGATCGGTCCCCTACCTCTGAAACTTTTAAAGGCATATACTCCCATGGGGATGCTAATGCCTCCGGATGAAGACTGATTCTTTGAAGATCGTCCAGGTCCAAAATGTCCATAAAAGGGTACTTCGCCCTTTTTTGGACTGGCTCTACCAGAACAGACATGGACTCTGATATTAGGCGCAGAAGCACCCGAAAGGACACAGGGCCATGCTTGATGGACAGCTCCTCTACAGAAAACCCAGTCAAAGAGGGGCGTCCCAGAGAAGGCTATGGACTCATGGTCTAAGTCATCTAAGGACTCCTCGAAAATGGCCACTGACCACTGCGCGACAAGGTCCACGTGGGTATCCTCCCTGAGGTGATCCGTACTGACAACCAGCCTGGCAAATCAGTGGCCAAACAGGTGTCCTTGATCGGAACACCCACCTTCAGCTTTGGTGGTGGCAGCTCCACACAAAGTGGCGGAGAAGCAGTTGCGGGAAGCATCTGCATAGCATGGACCAGTGTGGGCACCACTGGCACCTCCCAGGGGACCAGAGGACCAGAAGGTATTGCCATACCCTGTCACGCGATGGCCCACTGTTGCCAGAGGAGCGCCTTGTAGCACTGGTGCCTCTCCTCACCTGACGACAAGGAGGTCGAGGAGCACTGATGGTGATGCCTCCCGGTCAAGCGGGATCAAGAGTGAGAACGCCTTGAACAAGATCTCAACTACAACCTCAAACGTCAACTAGACAATCAACAGCGAGGGAAAACTTCTGGCTGGTTGTAGTATACCACATGCCTGCCCACATTAGGCAGTATGGATGTGGAAGGCTCAACTTTCCGTGGAGGTACCACTGATCAACTGGATGGGAACACCAACCGAAACACAACCTCTTGAGCAAGGACTGGTAGCACCAGGTCTGCAAGACTGAATCGTTGACCTTGCCTGACAGACTTGAGGAAAACCTCCACAGCCTGCTCCATCTATTCTGAAGTCAACTGGCTCAATGAGGGAACCAAAGAGCCTTCAACCTGCCTGAGGAGAGACGCATCAAGGATTCAGGACAGTTGAGAGACTTCGAGGAACATGATTCCCCCCCCCCCACGTCCCTCGACCGGTGCCACCAGCACATGTGCTTGTTGCCACAGTGGGCAGGGCTCTCCCTCAGGTCCAAACACAAATCCCACAAACCTCCGGTACTGGCCCCAGCCAGGAGCAGCGCCAAAACCAAGGAGGTGCCTGCTGTGTCAGCCGTCATTCCGCCCCAAGGGCCTTAAGTTGCTGGGCATAACCAGCCACAGTCAAGGCCTTGTTGTGGCCCTTAGGGCAGTCCTTCAGATCCTGTTCCAAAGGCCGACTCAGCGAAAGCCAGAGCTTCCTGCCCTTGAGGGACTCAGGAAGCATGCTGAGTCAAAGGCCGCACCTGGTTATGTCATACTGCCCGCCCACGCAGTACACGCGCGTGTCATGCAGGTCAATGACTAACATTTTCTTCCTGCACCAAACGTAAAACTTGAACCCTGGCTTACACTGCTCCATCGAAGACAATGAGGGGAGTTGAAGGAACTGAAGAAATAACTCTAATAACTTTTGAAAACTCAGACGAAATTTGTCCATGACACACTAAATCATAAGCGGAAGCCGCAAATGAGGCGACTGTTCTTGCAGCAGAAAGAAAGATCTAACATCACAGGCCAAAGTCAGGGGATATACCACCCTGGTGGTGGAAGGAGCTAAGGTTAAAGACGTCTAGCAAATTAGACTGTTCTAGTGGAACTGCCAGAATGCAGCTAGTGAACCATATTCACACCCCCAGAAAGAAGTGTTACATAAGAACTTACCGAGACAGTTGATCTTCGAGGGGATCTCAGTCATCCGGTCACACCATAGGAACTTTACCATCGGTGAAGCAGGATACACATGGAATATGGGGCCACTGTTGACATCATCAACTCTATAAAGGAGTGAGCGGCCCCACTCCCTCCTCAGTTCTTTCCCCCCAGAGACAAAGAGAGCATGGCTCCAGCCATGGGGGACTGAGGAGACAGAGGTGTGCCCAGGCCTATATGAAAGACTGGATACACCAAATAGCCAGTTGTAGAACAAGAGCCCCAAGAAGGGGGATGGTGGGAGGGAAAGCAAACCTGATGACTGAGATCTCTTCGAAGATCTACTGTTATGGTAAGTTCTTACATAGTAGTTCTATCTTCTTTGGAGGTATCTCAGTCATCAGATCACACTGTAGGAATGAGTCCCAAGCACAGGAGGCCATGCAGCACAGCCCTGCCAAAACCTGCAAGGGCTCTGGCAATGTCCAGACTGTAGTGCTTGTTGAAAGTATAGACGGTGCTCCAGGTGGCAGCCGCACAGATGTCAGAGGCTGAGGCCTCTTGGAAATAAGCCATAGAGGTAGCCATGCCTCTTGTGGGATGAGCTTTAACTGCTTGAGGCAATTATTTGCCGTACCTGTAGTAAAACACAATGCAATTTGCCAACCATTTGTATGAACTTTGCTTAGAAACTGAAGCACCCTCTCTACCCAGGGCGAAGGAAACAAACAACTGCTTCGACTTTCTACATTCCTTGGTGTGAAGCAGGTAGTACTTCAAAGTTCTGTGCACATCTAACGTATGGAGTCGTGCTTCCCCTGGACAGGCATACTTAGGAAAATAAACAAGAAAGTGGATAAAGTAGTTGACTGTAAACTCTGAGACCACCTTAGGGAGGAACTTCGGGTGCGTGCGTGAAGACACCCTGTCTTTGTGAAAAAATAAATAAGACTCCTTGCACCAGAGGTCCAGAAGCTCTGAAAATCTCTGAGCAGAAGTAATGGCAACTAAAAATAATGCTTTCCAAGAGAGAAAGTGTAGCTTGCAAGTTGTGATCAGCTCAGAAGGAGACAGTGTCAATTTTTCCAAAACAAAATTCTAATCCCAAGCCGGAACAGGAGAATGGATTAAGGTTTTAGATGCAGGATGCCACTTAAAAAGGTACGGAAGACATCCAGCTGAGCAATCGTGTGGTCACCCATGGGCTCATGAAAGGCAGAAATAGCTGAAAGGTGCACCTTGAGGGAGAAGTATTGGAGACCTGAGTCGGAGAGAGAGATCAGGTAGTTCAGAATGTGATTCAATGGACAGGTGAAAGGGCCAAACTATGTTTGGCAGGCCAAGATGGCAAACCGCTTCCACTTCATAGCATATATGGCTTGAGCGGAAGGTTTCCGGGCAGTCACTAGGACATCTGCCACTCTGTTGGAGACCCCAAACCTGGTGATGGCTATGTCCTCAGGAGCCAAGCATGCAGTTGGAGGGACCCGAGGTTTGGATGGACCAGGGTCCCCTGAGCCTGAGTCAGCAGATTCCTGCAGAGGAGAACAGGAACTAGAAGTTCATCGGCCAGGTGCTGAAGTAATGGAAACCATATCTGCAGAGGCCAGAATGGATCTACCAGAATCATGTTGGCCCCCTCCATCTACGGTTTGATTAACACCCTCTGAATTAGAGGAAATGGAGGGAAGGCATAGAGGAATCTCCTGCTCCAGAAGAGGGACAACGGTTTTGTCAGAAAACTCCAGGCCCTGGATCTAGCAAGCAAAAAGGAAAAATTACTCACCTTAGTAATGTTGTTTCTTCTAATGGAGTCTTGCTATATTATGACATATGCAGTATAACCCCAGGTTAGAACTGCTCCGGAGGTGAAAGAGTTAACTTTCCATGCCAGGCGTGGAACCTTGAGGCGAGTTCGGTTGAAAACTCTGTCTGTTGTTGCTCAAACTTAAACTGTCAGATCTTTACGAGCAAAACTCACTAAGGTTCTGTGTGGAAGCCGAAAACCTACACTAGCCCATTGGCTACTAACTACAAGAAAACACATTTGTGTTCTTGATCCCAAAACAAAGACTCAAGTCAGGGGAATCAAGAAAGAAAATTAAAACATAACACCCAGGCACCCTAAGAAAGGGTGAACAAAGTGGGCATCTATGAAGTGCCAACATTGCGCTGCCCACCCACATCCCAACAAATAGAGTTTCTGAGAGGGGCAGGCTGGGGGGGGAGGTCATAATATAGCAAGACTCCATTAGAAGAAACAACATTACTAAGGTGAGTAATTTTTTTTTCAAACAACATGAAGTCTTGCTATATTATGACATATGCAGACTACACAGCAGTACCTCCATGGAGGAGGGACAGAACCTACTTAGGAAATAGGCTCTGAAGCACGGCTAAAGTTGAATCGAGCATCACTCCTAGCCTGGATGTCCAGGGAGTAATGCTTAGTGAAAGTGTGAACTGTTTTCCAGGTAGCTGCTTGACATATCTCTAGGATAGTGATGTCCCTGGCAGCAGCCAGAGACGCAGCTGTACCCCTGATAGAGTGAGCCCTCAGGCCTGAGGGAGGAACCTTACCCAGTTTTTCATAGCAAAATTGGATACAAGAGACAATCCACCTGGCAATGGATCTTTTAGTGGCAGGTTTTCCTTTTCCAACCTCACCATAAGTGAGGAACAATTGGAGGGAGTCAAACCTGTGACCCTTGGTATGTTCTATGTAATAACTAAGGGCTCTTTTGACGTCTAAACTGTGCAATCTCCTCTCGCCAGAGGAGGAATTGTCAGTGAAATACACAGGAAGGGACATGGATTGATTAAGGTGGAAATCTGAAACCACCTTAGGCAAGAACTTTCTGTTTGTCCTGAGGACCACCTTATCCCTGTGAAAGGAGATAAAAGTCAGGTTCCACTGACAATGCTTGCAACTCACTTATGCGCCTGGCAGAAGTGATGGCTACCAAAAACACAGTTTTCCAAGTTAAGCACTTGAGCTCTGCTGAAGACAACAGCTCAAAGGGTTGTATAAGCTGGGCAATGCAAATATTAAGATCCCAAACAGGGGCAGGGTCCCTGAATGGAGGGTTGGGTGAAGCAACCCTTGAAAACTTGGAGAACACAGGGTGAGCTGAAAAGAAGAAGGTTTACCTGCTGATAAGAAAGCAGACACGGCTGCCAGGTGCACTTTTAGGGTAGCTGGTCTCAGCCCCAAAGAATTCAAATGCACCAAATAATCCAGGATTGTGGGCAAGTCAGCAGATTCTGGTGGAATATGCTTGCCAGAGCACCATATGGAAAATCTCTTCCATTTGGAATTATAAGTGGCCCTGGTGGAAGGCTTCCTAGAGGCCTTCAAGATGTCCAATACACCTTGGGAGAGGTGCAGGTCAGCAAACTCTAACTCTTCAAGAGCCATGCCTCGAGATTGAGAGATTTGAGGTTCGGATACCAAACCCTCCCCTGGGCACAGGTTAACAGATTGTGATTCCTGGGGAGGTGCAGGAGGCGGACTGCTAAGGACATGAGGAGTGGGTACCAGGGCTGTCTGGCTCAATCTGGAGCAATCAGGATCATCTTGCAGGGTTGAGATCTGATTCTGACTAGCACCTTGAACAGAAGAGGGAAGGGGGAAGGCATAGAGAAACTTCCTTCCCAACTGAGAAGGAAGGCATCCAGAGGGACCCCAGCCCAACACTGGGGCCTGCAGCAAAAAGGGAAGTTGGTGATTGTCTGGGGCTGCAAAAGACTCACCTGCGGGTGCCCCATCTGGCAAATACTACCTCCAGTACTAGGGGATCCAGTGCCCATTCGTGATGGCCCTGGGAAATCCTGCTGAGAGCATCCCGCTAGGACATTGTCCTTGCCTGGAAGGTAAACTGTCGTAAGGGAGGCGTTCAGGGAATAAGCCAGAGACCACAACTTCATTGCTTCTGTGCACAAGGCCGTAGACCGAGTGCCTCCTTGCTTGTTGATGTACCACATTGTAGTAGTATTGTCTGTTCTGACCTGAACAACCTTTTTCTGAACAGATGTGGAAAAGACCTGGAGTGCTTGAAAAACTGCTCTGAGCTCCAACAAATTGATGTGGAGCAGAGATTCCTGTGGGAACCACAACCTCTGGGTAGTGAGGTCACCCATGTGAGCTCCCCACCCCAAGAGGGATGCATCTGTAGTAAGGGTCAAGGAGTGAGACTGGGAGTTGAAGGGAACCCCCTGTCTCAGATTGCTCTGGTCCTGCCACCACTGAAGGGCCTGGATCAGGGTTCGAGTCACTGGGATCAATTTGGTTAGAGGGTCTGTCCTTTGAGACCAAAAGGCTCTCAAATGGAACTGGACGCCCTCATCTGAAATCTTGCTCCTGCACTACTGGCTGTAGAAGCAGCCACGTGCCCCAGGAGCTGTAGAAAATGCCTTGCCGGTTGAGAGACCTGCAGGGTGAAAGAGGAGGCCAGAGAGACCAAGGTCCTTGCTCTTTCCAGAGGGAGGAAGGCTCTGGCCTCTTTTGTGTTCAGTTCTGCGCCTATGAAGGTGAGAAGCTGAACAGGCTCTAGAACAGACTTTGGAAGATTGAGAAGGAAACCTAGAGATGTGAGCAGTTGCTGAGTTACCTGAAGGTGTAATTTGACCTGGTCTGGGGACTTACCTACTATGAGCCAGTCGTCCAGATAAGGAAAGATGGCAATCTTTTGCCTTCTTAAATGGGCAACTGCTACCGCCAGGCATTTTGTTAATACCCTCGGGGCCGAGGTGAGGCTGAAGGGCACTGCTCTGAACTGATAATGGCCTGAGGGCAGTTTGAATCCGAGGTACTTTCGATGGGAGCTTCTGATAAGAACATAGAAGTAGGCATCCTTGAGGTCCAGGGAGGCTAGCCAGTCCTCTGGCCTTAGAGAGGGTAAAATAATTCCCAGAGTCACCATTTTGAACTTTGGTTTTAAAAGGTGCTTGTTTAGATACCTGAGATCCAGGATGGGCCGCCATTCTCCTGTCTTTTTTGGGGTAAGGAAGTACCTGGAGTACAACCCTTTGCCCTGGTGTAGAGGTGGAACCCTTTCCACAGCTCTGAGAGCCAGGAGGGCAGAAACTTCTGTTTCTGGCAAGTGCCTCTGAAGGATTTGCAGGTGGAAAGGACCTGGCTCTCATCTTCGGGAATTTTTGAAGCTGAGAACTAGTCCCTGGCTTACTACTTCCAGGACCCACTTGTCTGATGTTAAAGACTTCCAGTCCTGGACAAAGTAAGCCTAGCTTGCCCCTACCGGTAGTGGAGAATCGCCCTGGCCACCCCATCAGGAGCCTGTTTGCAGGGCTTTGGGGTTGAGGGGTAGAAGCAGGCTTACTTGAACCCTTCTGCCTCTTCCTCTAAAGAACCCCTCTGGGCATAAGCAGAAGAGGAGGCCTGGGCTTGATAAAGGCCTATGAAAAGGCCTGCCCCTGCCCCTGACATGCTGCCTTTGAGGAGTGGCTTGCCTTTCTTTGGCCTGTGCACTCCTATAGGTGGTCCTATACTCACCCCAAACAGAGAATTGCCCACAACAGGAAAATCCATAGCCTTAGACTGAGTATCCTGAGACAGGGCAGTACATCTGAGCCAGGCCATTCTGCGAAGAGACACAGATGTAGCCATGATTCTTGATGAAACATCATTAGAGTCTAATGCAGTATGAAATTGCACCTTGGATGTCTCAATACCATCCGCAGCCACCTGCTCCAGCTCCCTGGCAAGCTGGTCAGGGTCCTGTTTTGCTAGGGTCAGCACAGTATCCCATCTGGATTTCTGGTACCTAGCAGCATAAGCCATATAATTTGCCTGTCTGAGTCCTAAAGATGCTGCCATGTACTGTTTCTTTGCCATGGCATCCATCCTCCTAGAATCCTTTTCAGGAGGGTGAGAGGCTAGAGGAATATTAGCCTTGTCACAGGCTGCAGCCTGCACTACCCCCACATGGCTACATTGCTGAGAGAGGAACTCCGTATCAGAGCCTGATAATGTATACCTCTTGTCCATCCTTTTATCAACAGGAAGGATAGAGTAAGGAGTTTTTAGAATTTTTACTGTCTGTTTCCTAAAGGATTTGTGCAAGGGAACAGACAGTCTCCTAGACTCTGGAATATCCATCATTACCACATAATCAGGCTCTTCTTGGTCATCAACAGCTTCCTCAACAGGGAGTTGGAGAGTTTCAGCAACTTTCTTATAGAACATAAAATGAGAAGGGGACTCAGATAGCCGGGTGGGGGGGCCCCTGATGGTCTGTCTGGAGAGATGTCCGGTTCAATGGGCACATCCAGACTTTCAAAATCACATTCACTCTCCTCATACCCCTCCTCCCTTCCTCTGGTTCATAAAAATCCTCAAAATCATAATCTTGAATCGGTGGAACCGCAGAACCGAGCACTTCTGATGGTGTCGGTTCGGACGGAACCGGGAAAGAGACTGGACAATTTGAATAGCTTTAGCTATTTCTCAGCAGTTGGAGAAAGAACTTTTGCTCCACACTAGCTGACTCTTCTAGCCCTTTTAGTTGGAACCGCTCCACAGAGCTGGTTCTTCATTTGCCCGAGGAAGTATCGCCTGGCCAGAGGGCATTTCCTCAGGTTCGTTGAAATCGAACCGGCTGGCTATCCGTGTTAGTGGACTTTTGGCCTCCCTTTCCTGAGCTTCACCAACTCTTTTTCATGGTGGCAGCAGGAAAATTCTTACAAATCTGGCAGTCTGCATTGAGGTGGTCAAACCCCAGACAATATAATAGGTGTGTGGGTCAGCCTTAGCAAAGGCTTCCCCACAGAGGCCACAGTGCTGAAACCCAGTGGGTCCGGTTTTTCTTTGGGTTTTCAGACATAGTGCCAGCCTAACTAAAACTTGCCCGTTAGTGGCAATCCACCAAGCAAGACTTCTCTATCGGTTCCGAATCAGTCAATAGGTCGTGGAAAAAACGAATGAAATCCGCTTTTTTAGAACCGATAAGAACCGGAACCGCACCTTAAAGGACTAGAAAGTTATTTTAAACTAATCTGATCGGTTCAAACTGAACCAAAAAAGACGTTTACAAATTCCACACAGAAGAAAAATAAACGTAAGCCTATCTATTACTTACAATACCACAGACAAAGCTTGAACCGACCGATTGCGGTTTAATTACGGTTAATAAACCGAAAATTACACTTTTTAAGCGACAAACGAACCGAGCAGCAGGAGAAATCTCCGGAGCGACTGTTCAGTGAGGCGGAGTAAAGAATCTAACAGTTTAAGTTTGAGCAACAACAGACAGAGTTTTCAACCGAGCTCGCGCTCAAGGTTCCATGCCTGGCATGGAAAGTTAACTCTCTCACCTCTGAAGCAGTTCTAACCTGGGGTTATACTGCATATGTCATAATATAGCAAGACTTCATATGTTGTTTGAATTGGGCAGTTTTGCTTTGAGTGAGGATGCAAAACGGTCCAACTCTGGACGACCCCATCTGTCGAACTCTTCTGTTACGGATGAGAGAAGCTTCCACTAGTACATGCTGGACTGAGTCCAGCTGACCTGTCCGCCAGAGTTTTTAGAACGCTTGGAACGTTGACCACTGAGAGTGTCAGACCGTGATCTAACGCCCAGTACCACACTCTCATGGTCTCCCTGCTTAGGGGGTATGAATGAGTCCCTACTGTTTGTTGATGTAGTACACTACACTGAGATTTGTCTGACTGCACCAGCAGCTGACCCAGAGCAAGGTGGCTCTGAAAGGCCTGCATGGTGTACAGCATCACCCTCATCTCCAGGACACTGATATACAGGAAGGTTTCTATCTGCTGTTGCGGGGGGGACCAAGAGCCCTGGGTTTGGAAGGGCCCCAAGTGCGCTCCCTAGCCCAGACCAGAGGCATCCATGGTGAGGCTCTGCTGTTGCGGGGAAGGGATCTGGAATGGGATGCCTTGTAGCAGGTTCACGGTGTTCATCCACCACTGCAGCACCTTGTGGACTGGGAAAGAGACCAGGACTAGGTGATCTAACTCATTCATGCGCTGGTCCCACTGTACCCTGAGGGTCCACTGGAGGATGTGCATATGAAGCATGACCAGTGGTACAGTGGGTATGGCAGCCACCAGCAGCTGCCATCAGACCCAGAATTCTTAGGTACACCCGGGCAAGAACGAAGCAATTTTGAGCGACTTTCTGAGCTAGGGCTATAAGGCACTCTGTCCTGTTCTGGGGAAGGAAGGCCTTCCCCTGTGCTAAGTGTAGAACCACCCTTATATACTGCAGCCTTTGGGATGGTACTAGGACTAATTAGGGCAGATTGACAGTAATGCCCAGGGAGAGAAAAAGCTGGAGAATTCTCTCCAGAGTCAGCATGAGCTACTTCCTGGAAGAGGCATTTAGAAGCCAATCGTCCAGATAAGGGAAAACATACAATTCCTCCCGTCTGAGAGCTGCTGCTACTGCTGTTACGCACTCGGTAAAGACCTGTGGCACAGAGAATGAACCAAAGGGCAGCACTTTGAACAGACAATGCTCGCCCTGAAACATAAAGTGGAGAAACCTCCTTTGAGGAGGAAAGACCAATATGTGCAGGTAAAGCATCCAGCATGTCTGGCGAACACAGCCAATTGTTTGTCCTGAGGAGAGGCATCAAGTCTGGAAAGTTACCATCCGGAAATTTTTGTACTGGACATACAGATTGAGATCCTTTAGATCAAGAATGGGCCTCAAATCTCTGGTCTTTTTGGGGACCAGGAAAAACCTGGAATAAAACCCCTTGTTTCTCTGGCACCTGGGTGCTGACTCGATGGCCTGCTTGCGCAGAAGGGACTGTACCTCCTCCCGGGGAACAAACAAATGAGCTGGGGGGTTAACTGGAGGGTGGGGGAGGGGTGTCTGAAGGTTGCTTGGTGAGCTCCAGGGTGTGATCCCTTTCTATGATCTGCAAAATCCAGGTATGCAAAGTTATAGTTCTGCATTGATTTAGACAGATGGAGAACCAATCTCCGACCAACACCTCTTGGTCAGGGACTGAAAGAGGGGAGGGTCTGGCAAGAAGTCAAACAGAGGCAGATCCAGCCATAGGGGCTGGTCCCTCACTTCTGGGATGCTTGGCCGCAGCTCCAGCATTGGAGGGGGTGGGCAAGGCAGCAGAGGCCCTGCGCTTCCCCTGGGGTTGAGACGTTGTACCGGGTCCAATGGTTGCCTCTGAAAGGCGGGGAGGGTGGGTGGGGTGGGGAGGCGGTCTATCTCTCAACTAAGTATGGTAGAAAGAGAGGGGAGAGAATTGATCGTCCCTGCCTGAGGCCTGCAGATCGTTGATTTCCTGAACATCAGGATCAAACAGTTTAGTGCCATTGAAAGGGGCATTAAGCACCTTCTGCTGAACATCAGCAGCAAAACCGGAGATCCTCAACCAGGGGTGCCTATGTAGGCATATGCCTGTGGCAGCAGCCCTGGCAACAGTATCAGCCATGTCATAGAGGGCCCCGAGAAGATGCTTGCTAATGTCCTCGGCTGTCTGCAGGCACTTAAGAAGCTCCTGTTTCTGTATGCCATCTGGGAGGGCCTGGGCGTCAACCTTGCCCTTCTTTCAGTTAGAATTCTGGTACTTCACCATATGAGACACTTTGCAATCCTCAACCCAAGGGGTCAATTCTTCTGGACTCTTTATCGGGGGGTAAGGTGCTTGGCGCTATAGACCTATCGTGGGTTACCCTTAATACCCACCAAATCTGTTTGAGGCTAGGCATAGTAGGAACCCCTGGGGAACATGGTAAAGTTTATCCCCTGCAGGGCATAGCTGGCACCATGTTTGGCCTATGCCAGACTGTAGTGGCTGCATTCCTCAAAGCAGGCAAGACTGAAGAAATTACATTTTTGGGGGGTGGAGGGACTCTGGGATCTCCAGGAAGTTCACCAGCTCTTTCTTAACGACATCCTCTTCCTTAGTGTGGAAGTCAATGGCTGAGAACAACTGCTTCATCACACTGAAAAATGTGGAGTCCTCAGGAGGAAAATGGAAATTACATACCTACCGTAATGCTTGATCTTCTTGGATGAGTCTCCACCACTCATTCACACTAATGGGATCTGCGCTGGAGGCACTAGGACCCAGTGGGAGCAAACTTTTTTGCTAGAGGATCGGCGAGAGAGATGGAGCCACGAGGAGCGGCACCGCAAGCCATAGCTCGTGCCGCAATGACTATCTCGGCGTCGACCCTCCGACCACCTCAGTACCTTTTTTTTCGAGGAGGTGCAGCGTAACTAATCTAGAAGGACAGCCCAACTAAAAACTGGACATAAGATAGTCTGGACGACCCATATAAGAAGGATCAACAAGGAAAGCCTCACAGCCAAAAGACTGAGGGAGTGAAGACCAACAACAGAGGTGAGCTCGGGGGACGGTGGGTGGGCTTGTGAATGAGTGGTAGAGACTTGTCCAAGAAGATCAAGAATTACAGTAGGTATGTAATTTCCATATCTTCCTGGATATAACGTCTCCATCACTCATTCACACTAACAGGAGAGTACCGAACTAATAATACCCCGAGAGGGCGGCAGGAGAGACCAAGAGCTCACAGTTTTAGGACAGAAGTCCATTAAGGATGGTTCTGCCAAAAGAAAGATATCGTCTGGCATGGACATCCAGGGCATAATGTTTGACAAAAGTATGCACTGAGCTCCAGGTGGCCGCATTGTAAATATCCGCTATGGGCACGTTGCGGATTTCTGCTACGGATGCCGCGACTGCTCTAGTAGAGTGAGCGTCCGGCTTAACCTGCGCCATGGAATAACAGTGGCGAAGGCATGCCACCAGCCGTGCAGAAATATATCTGATAGCGACAGGCTGACCCAGCCAGGTCTCGCTGAAGGAAACAAACAGTTGTTGAGCTTTACGGAAGTCTTTTGTTCTGTCTAGATAGAAACGTAAAGCTCTTTTGATATCCAAGGAATGAAGAGAATGCTCTCCTTCATTTTGGAAGTTCACAAAGTAAGATGGAAGGACCAGAGGTTGGTTTAGATGGAATTCTGAAACAACCTTAGGAAGAAACTTAGGATGGGTCCTAAGAACTACTTTGTCTTTAAGAAACACAGTATACAGAGGGTCTGTGACCAAGGCATGTATCTCAGAGACCCTGTGGGCTGAGGTAATGGCCACTAGGAAGGCTGTCTTCCAAGTGAGAAATTTTAACTCACAGGTAGCTAGAGGCTCGAAAGGTTTTCGAGTGAGCATGTCTAGCACCAGGTTAATGTCCCAGGCTGCGACTGGACGTCTCATAGGAGGTCTGGTATGCAGAATTCCTTAGGAAACCTCTTAACTATAGGTAACTGAGTCAGTGACAAGGAAAGTACTGGCTCATGATAAGCTGAAATGGCACAAAGGTGAACCTTAACTGTAAGTACTGCAGACCTGAATTTGAGAGGTCTAAAGGTACCTAGAGAACTTTATTGTGGGCAGGAAAAGGATTCAAAGAGGATTTTGCACACCAGAGCGAAACGCTTCCATTTGGCTGTGTAAGTTTTCCTAGTGGCTGATTTTGCACGCAGCCAGAAGAAGAATATTTGAAACTCCAAGTAGAGACATTGAACCTGTTCACATCTCTCTCTTCAGGAGCCAAGCGTGAAGGTGAAGCAACCTCAGATTGGGATGGACCACAGGCCCCTGAGTCAGAAGGTTCGTCTGAAGGGGAAGCGGTTTCGGAGGAGTTTCCGACATACTGTTGAGTAGTGGAAACCATATCAGTCGAGGCCAAAAGGGAGCAATGAGGATCATTTAGTCCCCCTGGGACTCGAATTTGAAAAGTACTCTCTGAATTAGAGGAAGAGGCGGAAAGGTGTATCGAAAGAGTTTTGTCCACCGCAGCCTGAACGCATCCTGACAGAAAATGCCAGGACCTAGATTTCTGGAGCAGAAGAGAGGCAGTTTTGTGTTGAGTGGGGATGCAAAAAGGTCCAGGTCTGGAGTTCCCCACTCTGCTAATAGTGACTGAGCTATGGCAGAGTCAAGAGACCATTCGTGAGGACCTGTCTCCGTTCTGCTGAGACAGTCTGCCAGTTCGTTCTGCACCCCCGGCAGGTAGATCACATGAATTAGAGCCATGTGCTCTAAGCACCATTCCCACACCCTCACCGCTTCCCTGCATAAGGGGTAAGAGTGAGCACCGCCTTGCTTGCTGATGTAATACATCACTGCTTTGTTCTCCGTTTGAAGGACAATGTTCTTGTGACAGAGAATGTCCTTCAAAGCCTGGACTGCATAAAGGACAATTCTCATTTCTAAGACATTTATGTGAAGCAGGGACTCATCCTGAGTCCACGTACCTTGAGTGTGGAGAGTCTGACAGTCAGCTCCCCACCCCATCATGGACGCGTCCGTGATAATGGAAATCTGATGATCCAGAGGAGCAAAGGGGTATCCTTCCAGAAGATTGTCCTCTTGTGACCACCAGGTGAGTGATCTCTTCAGAGGTTCTGTCACCTTGACGAGAAAGGACTGAGGGTGAGTGCTCGGGGACCACTGAGTACTGAGCATCCACTGAGAGGTTCTCATGTGGAGGCGTGCTAGGGGTACAGTGAACACTGAGGATGCCATGAGACCTAGCATCCTTTGCATCAAGACAGCTGTCACCGGGCTGCTTTCTCTGATGTATCGGGACATCTGAAGGATATCGCTCCTTCTGTCCTCTGGAAGAAATGCTTTCGCACAGGTGGTGTCCAGGAGAGTTCCTATGAAAAGGAGCCTCTGGGAGGGCTGCAGCTGTGATTTTTTGAGGTTTAGGACTCCCCCCATGGACGTAATAAAGTGTGAAGCCATGGCTACGTCGTCTAAAGCTCCCTGCCTGGAAGGACTTGCTAGAAGCCAATCATCCAGATATGGGAACACTTGTATTCCGATTTTTCTGAGATGTGCTGCGAGAATTGCACAACACTTTGTAAAAACTTGCAGCGTCGAGGGTAGCCCAAAGGACAGGACTCTGAACTGATAATGCTGTCCCAAAGCCATGAACCTTAGGTATTTGTGATGCTTTGGGTGTATAGGAATGTGCTGGTAAGCATCCTGCATGTCCAGGGAGGCTAACCAGTCGTGTTGATGAAGCAAAGGTAACAGGGTTCCTAGTGATATCATTCTGAATTTTTCTTTGGGAAAGAATTGGTTTAATTTTCTGAGGTCTAAAATGGGGCGCATGCCCCTGGTGTTCTTTGGAACCAGAAAACAATGGGAGTAGAACCCTGTGTTCCGTTGATACAGCGGAACTACTTCCACTGCCCTGTTGTTCAGAAGGCCTTGTATCTCGGAGGCAAGAAGTTCTGACTGAAGAACTGACAGCCTGGGCTGTAGTCTGGGGGGGGGTCTCCAAAAGATTGAGGGAACACCCCTCGCGGATTATCCGGAGAACCCATTTGTCCGAGGTTATGGACTTCCAATGATTGTAGAAGTGAGTCAGACGACCTCCCACCGCTGAGGAAGAGTCCCCCTCGGGATGCTGAGATGGGACTTGGGCCAACAACTCAGAAGGCGGCACTAGGCGCTTTGGGTCCTTGCGCCTTCTGCTGTGTTTTCTTTTGAGGTGGGGGCATGGTTTTTATTAAAACTTCCCCTGCCTTTGCCTTGAAAGGACTGATGGTTATGAAACTGGCATTTGTTAACACCCCCTCGAGAAGGGACGGGAGGAGGTCGAGCCAATTTAATGGATGATCTAGTCTTTTGTGTGGCCTCTAGAGTCTGTTCTACTTGAGGGTCGAAGAGATACATACCATTGAAAGGCAACGCCATTACCTGTTGCTGGGCATCATTTGTCAAACCTGAAGTGAGCAGCCAGGAATAACAGCGGGTACAAATGCCTGCTACCGCCGCTCGGGAGGCAGCATCGAAGGCATCCACAGCTGCTTTAATCTGTTGGTTGTTGGACTTGATACCCCTGGTTATGGTCTGAAGAAGCTCTGAATTAGTGTCCGACTCCGGTAGGGCTTCAACCATTTGTTTGAGCAAATGCCAAAGGATATACCCATATTGAGAGAAATAGTCTTGGTAGCTGGCAATATGCATACCTAGGGTAGAAGCAGCAAAGACTCTTACCTAAAGTGTCTATCTTATGGACTTAGCCACAGAAGGAATGACAGCAGGATTATTCCATACCATTTGAGAAAGAGTCTCAAAGGAGGGCTGTACCAGAGGAGTCAAATCCATAGGGATCTCTGGAACATGGAGATATTGGAGTCTTAACAGTTTCCCAGGATCAATACCTGTAGTTTGTAGAGAAAGAGTGGAATTCAAGTTTTTCAGCAGAGACTTAAATGACAGGTCCTCGACCACAGGCTCTGCAGCAGGAATAGATCCTGTTCCTTCCACATCATCACCCAGCCTAAGGTCTGGGTCAGGCTCAATGTCATCTCCTGACAGCCGAGGAGGGACTGTATGAGCAGGAAACGAGTGAAAATCAGAAGGAAATGAGGAAGGAAAAGGATTCAAAGAAGAGGAGCCCTGAAGACTGGATGACGCCCTAACAGGTCTTCGCGCTGAAGAGAAAGCACGGATCGAAACCACCGAGCGCAGAGAGCCGCACAATGCGGAGGATGGCGCCCGACGAGGTGCGGTGCCAAGAAATTAAACAGTGCCGAGGACAGTGCCGACAGACGCGTCTAGGGAGGCTCAACCGGCCTACCTGATCTCCCAAAAAGCCCAAAGGCCCCTTAGTGACCGGGCCAGGCAACTGGACCAACCTCCAAGCCCACTGCACCATAAGACCAGCCCACTGATGAAATTGCTCATCTGAAGACCTACCAGACGGTAGGGTAGGGCTCCAATGTCGAAGACATCAGCTACCAAAAACAGAAACCGGCGACTCCGAAGGAGGACAGCAACTAACCAATAACGGACAGTCTACGCACAGACATAGAGGGCGCCCTCGGTGATGCCTTCTCTTTTTGACCTGTGGGCGAAGAAGAGCTCGAAGCAACCCGGTGCAGAGAGTGCGACCGCTTACTTTTATGCTTTAGAGGGACCGCCACCCCTGGGCATTGACTGTCGTTCAGAACCCTCCAGAGAACGCGATGGACCGGACTCCAGCCTGGCTGACTGGAATAGCTTTCACACGAAGTCTCCCTACCGTCACCTGACCCACTCATAGTCGACTCCGTCAATGTAGGCTGAGACTTCTTCCTTAAATAAGAATAAATAAACAATACTTTATTTGAGATATTACTACAAAACAATAAAACTGAAAAACTATGCTGCTAGTTTGAAGTTTGACTCCCGGCCGGCCAGTGACATCATCACTGCAGTACACTTAACAGTGGGGAAAAAGGAACTGAAGAGGTTGGAGGGTCGACGACGAGACAGTCATTACCGCACGAGCTAGGGCTCGCGGTGCCGCTCCTCGTGGCTCCAACTCTGGCGCCGATCCTCTAGCAAAAAAGTTTGCTCCCGCTGGGTCCTAGTGCCTCCGGTGCAGATCCCATTAGTGTGAATGAGTGGTGTAGACTTTATGTCCAGGAAGATCAGTACAGTTAAGTAAGAACTTACCGTAACAGTAGATCTTCGAGAACAGCTCTTGCAGCAGGTTACACCATTGGGACTGAAGCCGGCAGGTGCCAGGACCCCACGGAAATGTTCTAGCTAGCAGTATCCAGTGGGGACCGCCCCCGATATCGGCCCTGCCCCCGTCAGGCATTATACAAAAGGGGGCGGTCCCCCAGAATCCCCAGGTCTCCGCTGAGACCCCAGTGCTTAGATGACATCAGAAGGAGACTGAGGATCCGCCATCAAAAGGAATTCAGAGCAGTGTTAGAAGCACCTAATCCTAGAAAAGAGATATTGGAACAACTCTACCTCCAGAGGGGATGGTGGGAGGGAAACTACCTGCTGCAAGAGCTGTTCTTGAAGATCTACTGTTACGGTAAGTTCTTACGTAACAGTACTATCTTACTTCGAGAAACAGCTCTTGCAGCAGGTTACACCATTAGGACAGATTCCCAAGCAATACTGGAAATCCCTCGCAGGTAGGAGGAGGCTAGGTAGAGATTGTGAGTTGGACCGAAGCCTAGGATAGGAGTCCCTGAAGGATTGCTAGACCAAAACCAGCTCTTCGCCATGATGCAGCATCCAGGCTATAATGCCTGATAAAGGTGTGCACGGTGCTCCAAGTAGCTGCTGCGCAGATGGCTGAAGTAGACACGTTCTTCATAGCCACAAAGGAGGTAGCTACCCCCCCTTGTGGAATGTCCCTTAACAGAGCCTGGCAGGGGTTTGTTATGTTTCTGGTAACAGAACGTGATATAATGGATGAGCCACCTGGACAGCGATTGTTTAGAAACCGGAGCTCCCAGCATCCTATGGGCGAAGGAGACGAAAAGCAGATCAGATTTACGGTGGTGCCTGGTTCTGGTCAGGTAGTATCTTAGACACCTATGCACATCTAGAGTGTGCAGCAGGGCCTCTCCTCTATTTGAGTATTTAGGAAAATACACTGGCAGATCGATGCCCTGATTGAGGGTGAGAGCTGAGACCACCTTAAGTAGAAACTTTGGATTCGTCCTTAGGGACACCCTGTCCTGGTGAAACACCAAATAATGTTCTTTGTACATTACAGCGTGAAGCTCAGAAATCCTTCTGGCCGAAGTAACAGCAACTAAAAATAATGTCTTCCATGTCAGAAGACATAGCTCGCAATCCGCAGCTGGTTCAAAACGTGGCAGCATGAGCTGCTCCAGGACAAAGGGTAAATCCCATGGAGGAATGGGATCATTAATCGGAGGTCTAGGTGGAAGCATACTCTCAGGAAGGCTGGAGTGCGGTGTCCAGCTGAGCTATGGGCCGTAGGCCTATAGGTGTATGGTAGTCTGAGATGGCACAAAGGTGTACTTTAATAGAGGAGTAGGCCAAGCCTGCCTGGAAAAGGGACAGAAGGTAGTCTAGAACTGACCTTTCTGGACAATCCATTGGGGAAAGCCCTCGTGCTTGAGCCCAGAGGCAAAATCTGCACCATTTCATGGCACGAGTGGCCGGTTTTCTAGCAGCCGCTAGAACATCTGTTACCTCTTGCGAGACCCCGTACCGCATGATAGCTATGTCTCTAGGAGCCAGGCGTGCAGGTTCAGAGGGCGAAGGAACCGGCGTCCTGAAGCTTGGTGATGACCTTTTCAGAGGGTTCACCAAACAGGACCTCTCTTTTATAAGGGACGTCCAGGATACTCTTCTGTACTTCCGGGGTAAATCCAGAGACACGGAGCCAGGAGTGTCTCCGGAGACAAGACACCTGAAGCTGCGCCCCTGGCAGACGAGTCTGCAGAATCATATGTGGCTCTTAACACTTGGGTCCCCACGTCTGACCCTGTGCGGAGGAGGTTCAAGAGCTCAGTCTACTGCTCGCCATCCGGTAGTTTGTCAACCAGGTCCTGACCCTGTTCCCACAGGGCATTCTGAAACTAAACCATATGAGTCAGATAGTTCAGTGACCTGATGGAGCATGTAGCAGCTGCATACATGCATCTCCCCAGGGCATCCAACTGCTTGGATTCCTGGTCCGGTAGCTGTGTACTCAGATGCTGCGGTCGTTGAGACCTATCATGGGAGGCCATGACGACCAGGGAATCAGCCAGGCGTTGTTGCGCCAAGTACTGGTCCTCTACAGGGGCCCTGTACAAGCAGTCAACTTTCTTCGGCACCATGGAGGTGGAGTGCGGGCGCTTCCACGCAGCCTTGGTGACATCCGTGAAGGTGTCCACCAGGGGTACCACCACCACAGGCTTAGGGTCCTTCTGCCGAAGATAACGAGCTAGGCGCTGTGTCTCAGGGTCAAGATCTTCCGAATCCCATCCCATGTTCTCCTGGATGTTCCTCATGATTTTGGAAAAAGAGGGATCATCCGGAGGTGACCTGGGCAGGTCTCGTGGGTCGGGTTAATGGGATGCTGACTGGAGAAGGAGACCTGGAGGTATCTGAGGTGTCAGGTCTAAAATCATCCCCCTGCGGAGCGGACCGTCGACATCTGGGTCGCTTGGGACTGGGAGACCCTGAGGGAGATCTTGAAGGGGGCCTTCTCCTTTCTTTGGATCTTCCCCTGGGAGGTGGAATAGATTCCTTGGGGGTTGGTGGTCTTCCTGCTGGCCCCTGCGGTGGACGAGGGGGAGTAGGAGGTGAAGGAGTAGGAGGAGGAGGAGGTTTTACTGGGATCACGTCCTTCTTTATTGTGTCCCACCAAAAGGTGAAGAGATCTTTGACCTCCTGAATATTCATACTGGATGACGGACCTGGCGTCTGTGGTCTGTTGCCGGGTATGGCGAAGGCTCCTGTGGAAGCCCGGCGTCCTCACTGTCGCCTACCTGGTCATCAGGCAACGTCAGGTCCTCCTCTGTAGAGTTCCGGCGACCGGTGTCCACCGATGACGGGGAGGCAGTCTTCAGCTCCCGTTAACGTCTCACTGACGTCGGGTGCTTAGCCGACGTCTGGTCCAAAGTGTGTTTATCTGATGAAGGGTCAGAAGCCCTCTTCCGGTCTCTCATCCGTTTTAGGGATGTCAGGTCCTTAGTCTTCCTGGGAGGGGGATCCGGACCCCTAGGAGGCTGGGAGGCCAATCTGACGTCGGAGTCCCGGCGTCTCTCTCAGGAAGCTTGAGGAAGTTTTGAAGAGGACTTGGACTGGTGATGGTCTGAAGACTTCGAAGAGGCCCGGGAGGGTGTTGAGGAAGCCAAAGGCCTGGAAGTCTTGATGGGATGCAGAGAAGCAAAAGCGCTGCCTGAAGACTTAACCTTAACTGGAGGGGGCTGTGAGTGAGCCCTAGAGGGAGAGCGGTCTGAGCGCATGGAGCCTGAGCTGGTGCGTGACTCTCAGGCCCGGTTAGGGGATCTGGACATGGCCTTCTCCCGAAGCTCGTCCCGCTGCTTATGGGACTTAAAGGTAGACTCACCTCTGGAGGAAGGGTCTTTGTCCATATTTTTCAACTTTTCTTCCAAGAGGAACCCCTGAAGTGCCTTCTGGTGGCAAATCCGGGTGCGACTATTGAACCGGTGGCAGAAGGAGCAGGCCTTGGTGTCGTGTTCCAGGCCTAAGCACCGCAGACAGGATGAGTGTAGATCCTTGAAATGGATCTGCTTGCCGCAGGCACACTTGGAGGGATGTCCTTCTGAGGAAGGAGTTGGAGATGCCGACATTTAGAGGTAAAACGTTGAAAGTTCTAGGCGTCGTTCGCTAGAGTGGGACCGTGAGGCCGATGCTGGCGAGTCGACAGCGGGAAAAGAACTGGGGATTCTGGGGGACCGCTCCCTTTTGTATGATGCCTGACGTCGGGGGTGGTCCCCGCTGGATATTGCTAGCTAGAAAATTTCCGTGGGGTCCTGGCGCCTGCCGGCTTCAGTCCTAATGGCGTACCTGCTGCAAGAGCTATTTCTTGAAGTAAGATCTAGGAGTATGCTTAACAGAATACTCACTGACAAGAGGAAGCTGTGGACCTGTCAGAGACCAGGATCTCTTCCTCATCATCAGGAAGAATGTGTTCTGGATGGTACTCCTCTTCGACCTCTTCCAGATCCAGGTCAGACATTGGATGCACCACCAACGGCCTGCGGGAAGCCTCCCATGGCTGACGAGTAGGGGTCAACAACGAAGTCACTGTCGATGGCACTGGTGATGTGGGCCTGTATGCACCCAACAGCTGTATAATCACTGAAGTGAATTTAGTTAAGATTTCGTTTAGGTCGACGACTGCGCCGATGGTGTGTGTGTATGTGTGTCTCAATGATCCGTCTGATGGACCCTGCGATCCGGATGAACCTGTAGCCCTGGAAGGAGAGGGTCAAACCTCGACGGGGGCAGCAAACAGGGGCCAATGACCTGGAGATCGACGACCAGCCACCCTGGGAGTCAGGTGAGTGTGCTGTCCATAGGAGTTTGTAGGGCACATAGACCTGTACAGCGACCTTGCGCATCGGTGTAGTTGCAGCTGATGAGGATCACCCAGATGAGGGAGAAGAGGCTGTCGGGGAGCTAGATCACCACCAGGGGAGTGGTCGCAATCTCTGTCTTTTTTATGACTTTCCCCGAGGACTTGACTCAGTCCTTGGAGCCCTGGGAGCTTGATGACCCTGTCGGTGACAGAGAGACTGGGACCCCGGAGGACCCCTGCCCGCAACTGGCTACCTGTTGATCCATCAGAAAATTTTTAAATGCCTTTTTGCATCACCTGAATGTTGTTTGGTTAAACTTCTGGTAGAGCTCACAGTCAGAAACTCCGTGGTCAGGACCTAGCCAGCAGACACAGACAGAGTATTCCTCTGTGGGGGTAATCTTCTTTCCGCAGCAGCAGCAATGGAAGAGAGAAATCAAAGGATTAACTCTCGACATAAGCAAAATGAAGGACTCTCTTTAATATACGAGATTCTGAAAATTTGCAGAGAAGAAGCTGTAGGTAAAAAAAAATGTTGCCAGACTGCATCGGAGCTTCTGCGGAAATCCATGTAATCGAGTTGATGGTGGGAAAGAACTGAGGAGGAAGCGGGGCCACTCATGCCTTTATAGGGTTCATAACTTTGACGGACATTGACAGCGTGGGCGGCCCCAGCTGTACTGCTGAAAATCTTCCATGTGGGTCCTGCTTCACCAAAGATAAAATTCCTATGGTGTGACCTGATGACTGAGATACCCATGAAGAAGATCTAAATGGTTTCATGCATGGCTGAAACAAAGTGAAGGATACAGTGGTTACTCAGGATGGTAGTAGGGGAGTGAAGCGGGGCGCTAATATGGCTAGTACCCTGTACGGGGTTTAATAGAGAATTACAGGGCAGACTAGATGGACCACTGGTCTTCTGCTGCTATTGTTTATTTTTCTATATAACATCTTGTTTGGTATTATAGTTCTGCACTTGGTACTCTGTTTTCAGGATTAATTATATGAATACCTGTGATCTCTGTCAACGCTCGGCCTGGCTAAATTTCCAAGGGCGTCTCTACTACCAGACTTGCGTACTAGCAAAATAAATCTCTGTGGGCCACTCACCCCCTGGTTGTAACCTTCTCCTCTCTCCAGGACAGCACAGGCGGATGACCAGACACACAGACAAAACTGCTTCCCAAGTCCCATTTTATAGAACCACCACAGGTCAAAGGTCCTTCAAACACAGGGCCCCTTTATGGATTAACTCTATCCCCAGTTCCTTCCTATCCATATCTATGCTGGGTCCTTTCAGAAAAGAACTGCGGGACTACATCCTGGTTTCATCAAACCGTGACTGCCCACAAGACTGACGTAGCCCTCCAACTATTTCCTCTCTGGCACTTTAGCCCCATGACAACGCCCACTGGGTGGCTTTCTGGTCTCTACTATATTTCCAGCTCTCCTTTGGTCCACACTTCCTGGGTTTGTTTCTCACTTTCTCTTTCAAAGCTCCGTTGCTCCTGTCTCCAATATTTATTTTTTTCCTCTGACTTATTTCAGCAATTTTGGTTACTCCCATGTCAATTAACAATGCTTATTGTATTGCATTATTGGATAACTCCCTATTGTATAATTCTCTCTCTGTATGTCATTGTTTATGATGTCTGTAACACTTGCCTGCCACACTTTGCACTGATGTGAAGCACAAGTAATAGCTTCTATGACAATTTTTCTATTTGTGTACAACAGCTGTCATTGTTCATGTCTGTAATTCTTGCCTGCCACACTTTGT
Source organism: Neoceratodus forsteri (assembly GCA_016271365.2). Classification (NCBI taxonomy): domain Eukaryota; kingdom Metazoa; phylum Chordata; order Ceratodontiformes; family Ceratodontidae; genus Neoceratodus; species Neoceratodus forsteri. Next base: position 352,377,024 of record CM057454.1, on the reverse strand, counting down.
ACTGACGTGGAGCCTTTGAAAAAAAGAAAAGAAAAAAAAAAAAAAAAGAGTCCCTGACTCAAAGGGTTGTAATTCCTAGACTTCAATAAATAAATACATAAGAAACACTTCCAATACAAGGTATCCCTTCTATTGGGTAGCTTGTCTAACTCTCCTGTAACTACAATATGCTCATGTTTTAACAATGAATTAACAAATGGTGCCTTAGGAGATCCACGCTACAGCTACTGAAAGTCCCCCACTGTCACACTTCACAGGGACAATGCTCTTTTGCTTATCGAGCACCACTCTGGTTCAATGGCCTCAGCCCAACCATCTCCTCTGCCCCAACTATTGGTATGTTTAAAACTAGGCTCCGGGACTATCTCACTACCAACAGCTCCTGTAACTGCCCAACTTAACCTTGTTTCTCCACTTCCTTTTCTGCTCTAGTTGTCCCCCCCTCCTCCCCTCCTCACTGGATTCTACCCTCACATCTTGGTATACCCAATGCTGCACTTTTCACCCTCTCGCCACCCCTCCTACATTCCTTCTCCCCCCCCACCCACTTCCCTCTCCCTATGACTCTGGCACTTCTTATCTGTTGTCTGTTTTCTCTGACAAATGCCGCTGGCTGCCTTGTTACAATGCTACCCTTGAACTGTATTAATCTGTACTCTGCAATGTCCACATTGTTGTAATGCCTGTCTTGATGTTCCCCATAATTTGTATTCCTCTGACGTGGAACCTTTGTAAAAGAGCCATGGCTCAAAGGTATTTGTAATCCTAGACTTGATAAATAAAAATAAAAAATGTGTTAGTTTACCATTAATGATTCTAAGCATTTTTTCGGAACTAATTCCAACATGCTAACATCTGCTCCCAAACGTGAAATAGAACTGCACTTATGTTTACAGAAATCAGCTCACCTAACAACTCTGGTCCTCATGGTGGTGTTGTGTGGCCACTTCTGTTGAACAGATTTTTGTAAACAGCCATAAATGTACCTCAATGTCCTGTAAAAAGGCAGAATAAGAAGCAAGTTACATGTCACAAAATTGTATACAGGTTTGAGGCGCAATATCTTCTATTCTGGGTTATGTCACTTGGTAAAAGGCTGCAGGTGTAGTTCTGCATCCTGAGCTGGAGACAAGGGTATCTAATAAATCCCAAGGCTCATACCACGTGGCAGTCAAGTGGATGAAGGCTATTTCAGTTATTAACTAAAACAGTTTTTAATTGGCTTGTTATAACAAAAAAAAAAAAAAAAAAGAAAAAGAAAATGTACCTTTCTTTCATCATCAAACCCTCCTTTGCTTAGAAGTCAAGAATTTCACAACAAACGTTTTATTTAAAGTAGCAGTGCAACAAATGGCATCAGATCGGAATTACTGGGATTGAGTTTCAATCGGGCTAGACGTTCTCACCTCCCGAATGGTGCTAATTTTTTAACTTTCTCAAAAGGTTAAATATTAAAATTATGTTTTAATTACCTTCCCGCATGCACCAGCAAGATAGTACTGCATGCTAACCCACACGTGAATAGTTCTAACAGAAAGTAATTAGAAGCACAAGCGGACTGGACATCACACTGGGAGGGATGTGAGTCATCCATCTAGTGCAAGTGAAAAAATAATTAAAACTTAATTTTAACTTGCTTAACTTTTTGTAAAAGTGGGAAAAAACAAACAAACAAAAAAAAAAAAACAACAACAACTGGCAGGTGATAATGACTAGGCCAGATCAAAATCATGATACCTGACCCTTTTATTGCACTGCTAGTTTTGAAATGATCAGTTTTATGTTGTCACCTACTGGGGAAAAGGAGTAAGTACACATTCTGAAGTTCAGGACCCCGATTCTCAATCCTGCCACTGCCATTAGAACAGTCAGATATACCCTCCCTCACAGCACTGGGGTCTAGGTGTTCAGGGCAGAAAAAATTAAATTACATACTCACCGTAATTCTTGATCTTATAGGTATATCTTTGTCATGGATTCACACCAATGGATTCTGAGCCAGAGGTGCTGGGACCCAGAGGGACTCAGAATTTTTCAGGAAGGCCAGTCCTGAGGAAGGCTGCACACATGCGCAGCACCACAAGACTGGCTTGCACTGCATGGCTTGCCTCGGCACCGGCCCTCAACCGCCTCAGTACCTTTTTTACTGGGGAGGTGCAGTGTAACCTAACACTAATGCACTTAACCTAAGGGCATAAGATAGCCTCTGTCCCATGTAAGAGGGTCAACAACAAATGAACAGTGTCCTCACGCCCGAACCAAGAAAAAGGGATGAAAACTAACAAACAGAGAGACAGTGAGCCTGGAAGATGGAGGGTGGATGTTTGAATCAGTGGTGAAGAAAATACCTAGAATATCAAGAATTACTGTGGGTACATAATTTTTATATCTTCCAGGAATCAATATTCGCCACTGATTCACAGCAATGGTTTAGAGTACCAAGTTCAGACAAAAAAATCCCCTGGACTAGGGAGGTGGGTGCCGAGGCTCACTCAGGACAGATGTCCATTAAGGATGATCCTGCCAAAGGAAGCGTGTTGTCTAGCATTGACATCCATGGCATTGTGCTTGACGAAGGTGTGCACTGTGTTCCAAACTGCAGCTCTGCAAATATCACTGATAGGAACAAACAACCTCAGCCAGGGACATGGCAACTTCTCTGGTGGAGTGTGGGCATGTACCTGGCCTTCAGCTTGACCTGCGCTGTAGCACAGCAGTGATAAAGGCAGCTGACCATCTATGCAGAAATGTATTTCACTAACAAGCTGTCCCACCCGCATAGGGTCAAAGGAGACAAAGAACTGCTTAGACTGCTGGAAGTCTTTAGTTCTATCAAGGCAGAACATGAGGGCTCTTTTAACATCCAGAGAATGGTGAGAGCACTGCCCTTCATTCTGGAAGTTAGGAAAGTATGTCAGCAGCACTACAGGCTAAGTGAAACTCCTAGACTACCTTAGGTACAAACTTTGGATGTATGCGGAGAACCATTTTGTCTCTGTGGAAAACAGTATATGGAGGATCTGTGACTCTGCAGGCAGAGGTGATGGTCACTAGAAAAGCATTTTTCCAGGTTAGGAATTTCAGGTCACATGTAGCCAAGGGCTTACAAGTGAGCATGTCCAAAACAAGGTGATATCCCAGGCAGCTAGGTTTCTGGCGGGGGGGTCTTGCGTGCAAAATGCCCTTCAAGAATCTCTTGGGAGAGGTAGCTGGGCTAGAAAAACGTTCTGTATGGGCTTGTGGTACTCCGAAATAACGCACACGTGGACCTTAACCATAGAATATTGCAAGCCTGCATCAGAGTTTTCCAACAAGTACTCCAAAACCATGTCTGGTGGGCACTGGAATGGGTCCATATGAGTTTTAGGGCACCACAACGAAAAACATTTCCACTTGACTGTGTAAATTTTCCTGGTGGAAGTTTTATGAGCAGCCAGAAGAATCTCCGAGATACTTTATGCCTGCACACCTCTATCTCCTCAGGAGCCAGGCCTGGAGATGAAGGGAGTACAGACTGTAGTGGACCAAGGACCTGCGCATCAGTAGATCTGTCCTGAGAGGGAGGGCCCTCAGGACTGACAGCCTGTTGAGCAGAGAAACCGTATCTGTTGAGGCCAACATGGAGTGATCAGAATCATCTTGCTCCTGTGCCCCTCCAGCTTGAGCAGTACTCTCTGAACTAGAGAGAGATAGGTGAAAATGCATACAGAAAGAGATTTGTCCAGTGCAGTCTGAATACATCCTGATAGAAAATGCCATGTCCTGCATTTCTTAGGCAGAATTGAGGTACTTTGGCATTGAGTGAGGAAGTGAAAAGGCCCATTTCTGGGTGTTTTCTCACTCATCGAACAAGTGACTGCATGATGTCTGGTGCTAATGACCACTCATGAGGCTTGGCTTCTGTTTGGCTAAACTTGTCCACTAGTGTTCTGAGCCCCTGGTAGATAAACTGCCTGTATCAGAATGCCCTGTTCCAGACACCATTTCCAAACTCTCATCGCCTCTCTGTAGAGAGAGTAAGAGTGCTCTCCTTCGTTTGTTGATGTATTACATGACAGACTTCTTGTCCATCTGGTGGAGAACTACCTTAGAAACATAGAATTTGCTGGCAGATAAGGCCCGCTTGGCCCACCTAGTCTGCCCATTTTCCCTACCTGTTTCATATACCGCAGATCCTAAATAATCTGTGGCATACACCCTTTCCCATCACTAGAGTTCCTTTATGTCTGTCCCATGCGTTTTTGAATTCCCCTACCATTTTTAACCCTATAACCTCTGCCAAGAGGCTATTTCATGAATCCACCACCCCTTCCGCGAAAAAACACTTTCTTATGATACCCCCCTTCTATCTTTATATCATGGCCCCTTGTTCTTGAGCATCTTTTTTTTTTTTGAAAGATGCTACCCTCTTGTACCTTATTTGCACCCTTGAGATATTTTAAAGTCTCTATCATATCCCCCCCCCTTCCATCCTCTCCTCCAGGGAATACATACTGAGATCCTCCAGTCTCCCATCATATGACTTTTGTTGCAGCCCCAGCACCATTTTTGTCGCTCTTCTCTGAACTGCTTCTATGTCTGTGTCTTTCCACAGATGTGGCTTCCAGAACTGGACACAGTACTCTAGATGAGGTCTCGCCAATGTTCTACACCGTGGCATCACCACCTCCTTCCTTCTGCTGGAGATACCTCTCCCTATGCACCCAAGCATTCCACTGGCTCTCTTCACATTGTTTGGTAACCTTTAGATCATCAGATATGATTACTCCCAGGTCCCTTTCCTGTTTGGTGACCATCAGTCCCCCCCCCCAAAAAAAAAATCATGCACTCCTCCCCTGCATTTCTGTGCCCAGGTGCATGATCCTGCACTTCTTTGCATTGCATCTTAGCTGTCACACTCTTGACAGTACTTGATGCCGCTAATAAAAAGGAAAGATTTTAACGGTATTTCAAAGCGATGTCGAGTAGGTGAGCAGAACTGAGGCAAAGAAATAGGTCAAGCACGACGGACTAGGCCGCAAGTTACAGTCACCGTCTCACACAGGATCCACATTTGACGGCGGGACAGAAAGAACTGGGGCTGGGGTGGAGAAGACAACGGCTAACTGCCAAACCTCGAGCACCATGTGGAACGTCGGCTTCGAGGGCGGCTCCGCCCATAAAGGAAAAAAAAAAAGTCTCCCACGGGTTCCTGGCTCTGGCACAGTGCCCAAATAGTGAAGAATGGTGAAGACTGACAGTTACGATCTGGGCAGTTTTGCGTTGAGTGGGACACAAAAAGGTCCAGCTCTGGACAACCCATCTGCTGAACAACTTTTCTGCGACAGACGAGACCACCTCCCATTTATGCATGCTGGACTGAGTTCTGCTGTGGCTGTCTGCCAGGGTGTTTAACATGCCCGGGGCATGGACCACTAAGAGTGTCAGACTGTAATTTAACACTCGATACCACACTCTCATGGCTTCCCTGCATAGGGGGTACGAATGAGTCCAACGCTGTTTGTTGATATAGTACAATACACTGAGGTTGTCTGACTGCACCAATAGCTGATCCAGAGTGAGGTGGTTCTAAAAGGCCTGCATGACGTACAGCACTGCTCACATCTCCAGGATGTCGATATGCTGAGAAGTCTCAACCTGAGACCAGGAGCCTTGGGTTAGAAAGGGACCCAGGCGAGTTCCCCAGCCCAAACCGTAAGCATCTGTGGTGAGGAGCTGCTGTGGAGAGGAAATCTGGAATGGGACTCCTTCCAGCAGATTCAGGGGGTATAGCCAACACTGGAGCATTTTGCGAACCTGGGAGGAGACCAGCACCAACTGTTCTAACTCATCCCCATGTTGGTCCCACTGCACTCGGAGAGTCCACTGGAGAACGTACATATGTAGTCTGGCCAGTGGAATAGTGGGAATGGCAGCCGCCATTAGACCCAACAGCCTCAGGTACACCCTGGCAGGAATTAAACTGCTCTGGGCCACCTCCTGAGCCTGGGATATAAGACACTCCACCCTGTTCTGAGGCAGAAAAGCCTTTCCCTGTGCCGACTAGAACCCCCCCCATGTAACGCAGTCTTTGGGACAGCACTAGGACCGATTCAGGCAGTTTTTTTTTTTTGCAGTTGGTTTCTTTCTCTCTTACGCACTCCTTCTAGCCTGATCCCCCAGCCCCATTCCCACTTGTGGCCTAAATTCTGCTGTCCTCCATGGCTTGCCCCCCCCATGGTGAGGATCCCTCAACCCACTCGAAGGGATCCAGTGCAGAGGTTACTGCTATTCACTGGAGTGGGGCCTACTGGGATCAGCTGCCATCATGCCGCGCCCAGGACTCCTTTCCACTTTTTCTCCCCTTAGGAGAGGAGGTGTGCAATGACACCCTAAGGAGAGCATGCACATATCCGCATGCATTCCAAGTGTCTGGCTCCCCGGAATGTCAGTGTGCTGTTCCCCAGCCACCGCTAGAGCCAGTCGACACAGACTGCTGGTGGACCCTCCTCCCTGGAGAAGGAGAACAGTCCTCGGAATGTCAATCTTTCTCCTCCTGCCAACTCCCGATGGCCGTGCTCGTTCCTGAAAGTACAGTTATGTAAGAACTTACCGTAACAGTAGATCTTAGAGAGAGCTCTTGCGGTAGGTATTTACATATAGGACTGAAGCCGACAGGCATCAGGACCCCACGGAAAAAATTCTCGCTAGCAGTCTCTGGTGGTGGGCCGCCTCCACGTCAGGTGACCGACGTCATGCGACGTCAGTATAAAGGGGCGGTCCCCCATGCCCGCCTTCCAGTTCTTTCCTGCCAAAAGCCAAAAAAGGCAAGACGAGAGAGCAGTGGATGATTCTCTTCCTGGAAAAGAAGCTGAAAAAGCTAAGGGGGATGAAGGGCAGGAAGGCATTATCTACTGCAAGAGCCTCTCTTGAAGATCTACTGTTACGGTAAGTTCTTGCGCAACTGTACTGTCTTACTTCAAGAGGGCTCTTGCAGTAGGTAATTACATAAAGGACAGAGTCCCAAGCAGTCTGGAACCAAGAAAAGCACTAGGGAGGAGGAAAACTAACACCAATAGAACCTCCATCTGTAAAGTCTAAGAAAGAAGACCTTGCAGAACAGCCAACCCGAAGCCTGCTCTATAGTGAGAGGCAATGTCCAAACTGTAGTGTTTCGTGAAGCTATGGACTGAAGTCCAGGTCATGGCTGCGGAGGTATCTGCCGCTGACACATTTTTGAAACAAGCAGCAGAGGCAGCTACTCCTCTGGTGGAGTGACCCCTGACTTGACCCAGCAGGGTCTTGTGGTACTTGTCATAACAGAAAGTGATACAATGAGCCAACCACTTCAATAGGCATTGTTTGGAAACTGCACTGCCCTCTCTTTTGTGAGCAAAAGAGACAAAAAGCTGATTTGATTTCCTGAGATCCTTAGTCCTAGTGGTATAGTATCTCAGAATCCTATGAACATCCAAAGTAAGCAAGAAGTACTCCCCTTGATTGGAGTGCTGCATAAAAAAAATGGGAAGCTCAATGGACTGGTTCAGCATTGATTCCGCTACTATCTTAGGGAGAAACTTAGGGTTAGTATGCAGAGCCACACGTTCCTTGTGAAAAATCAAATAAGGGATTTTACACATCAGGACCTGAAGCTCAGAAATTCATTCAGCTGAAGTAATGGCCACTAGGAAGAGAGTCTTCCAAGAGAGGAACTTCAAGTCTGCTGAAGCTGCCGGTTCAAAGGGAGGCAGAGTATGCTTCTCAAGAACAAAGTTCAGATCCCAAGGAGAAGCAGGAACGTGGATAGTGGTCTCAAATGGAGAACCCCTCTGAAGAAAGTCTTAGAGACTTCCAACTGCACAAAAGCCCTGTCTCCAAAAGGGACATGGTAGGCTGAGATAGCCGCCATGTGGACCTTCAAAGAGGAATGGAGGAGACCCAGGTCAAAAAGATGACGCATGTAGTCCAGGACTCTCTTGACAGGGCAAGAGAAAGGCTCCAAATCCTTTGAAGAAGCCCAAATCAAAAACGTTTCCACTTCATGGTGTAGGTGGATCTAGTGGAAAGCTTTCTGGCCTCCACCAGAATATTCATGACGAGTGGAGAAACCCCGAACCAGGGTTGAGCTACATCTGCAGGAGCCATGCATGCAAATGAAGGGATTTGAGACTTGTATGAACCAGGGTCCCCGATCCTGAGTCAGCAAGTGCTGTGACAGAGGAAGAGGAAGCGGAGGTTTCTCTGAAAACTGTTAGAGAGGAGAGAACCAAACTTGCCTGGGCCAGAATGGAACGATGAGGATCACCCGGACACCTGCTGAACTTAGTTTGTGTAAGACCCTCGGAATTAAGGGAATTGGAGGGAAGGCACAGACAAATCTGTCCCTCCAGTCGAGAGGGAGAGAGTGTCCGGCCGGAAAATGCCTCGCCCTGGAGTGAATGAGCAAAAGGTGGTAAGTTTTGCGTTTTGAGGGGATGTGAACAGGTCTACCTGAGGGGTTCCCCAGCACAGGAAGATACAGTCTACTACCCCTTCATCCAGTTCCCATTTGTGGGCTTTGGCTGACGACCAACTGAGGTGGTCTGCCAGCGTGTTTTCGACTCCCGGAACATGAACTGCCATCAGGTGATGATTGTGTTGAACAGCCCAACTCCAAACTCTCACTGCTTCCCTGCACAGAGGGTAGGAACGAGTTTCTCCCTGCTTGTTGATGTACCAAACTATGCACATGTTGTCCGTCTGGATTGTTAAAAGGCCGGGAAGAATGCAAGAGTTCAAAGCCTGGAAAGCGTACAAGACTGCTCTGAGCTCGAGTACATTTATATGAAGATTCTGCTCGAGTCTGGACCAGGAGCCCCGAGTCCTGTGAGACTCTACATGGGCTCCCCAGCCCTCTCCTGAGGCATCTGTTGTCAATGTTTGGGAGTGGGGTTCGATGCAAAAGGGAACTCCCCGGCAAAGTTTCTCTTGCACCATCCACCATTGCAAGTCCTGGACCATGGGATTGGAGACCAGAACTTCCAGATCTAGATTGTCCAATGTCTGGTCCCATTGAGATCGAAGCATCTATTGAGAGATCCTCATATGGAGCCGAACGCGGGGGACTGTCAGAATAGCAGCCGCCAAGAGCCCGAGCAGGCGAAGGACTGACCTGGCGCTGACCCTTCTGCGACTGGACAACAGACTTGCTTGAGCCTGGAGGGTGTCCACCCTGTCTGGAGGCAGAAAAGTCTTGCCGATGGTCGTATCCAGGATCGTCCCTATGAACTGGAGTCTTTGGCAAAGGACCAGATGGGACTTGGCCTGGTTGATGGTAATACACAGGCCGGTGAAAAGCTGCAGGGTAAGGGAAAGAGAGCCTAGAAGTTCCTCCCTGGATGGGGCCGCCAGGAGGCAGTCGTCCAGGTACTGGAATACCTGCACTCCCTGGGTACGCAGGTGGGCCGCTACCATTGAAAGACATCTGGTGAACACTCAGGGAGCCGAGGAAAGACCGAATGGGAGGGCCCTGAATTGGTAGTAGTCCCCCTGAAAGGAAAACCGAAGGAATTTGCTGTGGAAAGGGCGGATGGGGATATGCAGGTAGGCATCCTGCATATCCAAAAGCGCACAGCCACTGTCCCTGCTGAAGGAACAGCAGAAGGCTCTGCAGGGAGAGCATTCTGAAATGTTTGTACTCCATGAACATGTTCAGGGAGCTGAGGTCTAGAACAGGCCTCATGCCTCCCATTTTCTTTGGAACTAGGAAGAAATGGGAATAGCAAACTGTCCCCCAAAGATGGGTGGGGACAGGCTCTATCGCTGCCTTCGAGAAAAGGGAGGAAATTTCTTCTAGGACCAGAGGAAGATGTTCCAGGGAGTAAGATGACTTGGGTGATGGGTCTTCTGGGAGGTTTCTGAAGAAACTCGAGTGAGTGTTCTGCTGCTATCACAGTTGGAGCACCCAAGCATCTGATGTAATCCTCTCCCAACCCGGTAGATGGAAGGAGAACCTCCGTCCTACTGGCTCCTCTGCTGGATCCAGACGCTGTTGGAGAGGAAAGGAGTCAGGAGGTGTGGGGCAATGCAGTGGCCGAAGCTCCCGCCGTTTTTTTGGGCGGGGGGGCCTTGGCTGCCGGAGGGGCCAGACATTTGTTGGCCCGCTTGCCCTGAGGTTTCGCTTTAGGCCGAGAACGTCTGCGAAAAGGGCAACACTGTCCCTGAGAGGGCTTGTACAGGGAGTCAACGGACTTGAGTGCAGTGCCCTTCTCTTGCAGGCCAGTGATGATGTCCTTGACATCGCCGCAGAACAGCACCGAACCTCTGAAGGGCGCATCCTGAATAGTGGATTGCACTTCAGGGACCAATCCTGACATCTGGAGCCAGGCATGATGCCGAAGACCTACAGCGAAAGCCAAGCTCCTACCTGCTGCGTCCACTGCATCATATGTGGCACGGAGAATGTGCCGACTGGCCGAACGAGAAGACCGGATGAGATCAGCCACTTCCTGTTTGGTCTGAGACTCAGGAAGGGAGTCCAATTTGGATTCCTCCTGACTCAGGATAGTCTTCTGGTAGTCCCCCATATGCACGACATAGTTCAGGGCCCTAATCCCCAGTGTGGAAGAAGTGTAAACCTTCTTCACATACTGGTTCAGAAGACTGGATTCCTCGTCGGGTGGAGACGAGCCGAGAAGTTTTGGATTGGCCAACCGGCCATTAGCGGCGCTAATCACGACCGAGCCAGCCTTGGGGTATGTATTCAAAGAATCCACACCCCCAGGAGCCTGGTATAGCCAAACCGCCTTCCTCAGAAGGGGGGCTAACGCTGACGGTTGCTTCCAAATAGTGGAAACAAGGTCGGTGTGAGGCTCAATCCAGGGTGGAATCAATGCCGGAGCAGTTTCGGCAGATCCAAGTGGGCAGCAACCTTCTTCCGCTGTGGATCTGGCTCCAAAGATTGCCACTGGTGAACCTCCTGGATCTTTCTCAGTAACTCCAGAAAGGAAAGATCTTCCGGAGAAGACTTCGGAGGAGTCCTTTGACTGGGACAGCCTGGAGCACGTGGCTCTTCATCAGGATCGGAGCATCCCCCTGAGTCTGAGTCAGAGGTCTCTGAAGAAGAACAGGAAGACTCCTCCCAATGTGGGGGAGGAATAGTCCCCTTGGGCAAACCTCGGGGAAGCGTATCCTCCCCACCCCTGGCACCTGAGGGTTCACCTTTGGTGTCGGGTAGGGGGAGGGAGTCTCTCGTCTCTGGCGATGTGGATCCTGTGCAGGGTCCGGCACCAGAAGACAGCTCTCCACCTCCCTGGTGAGCTGAGCCTTGGCCTCAGCCACCAGGCAGCCAGAGTCCCTTCAGATCCACTGCACGCTGGGGGCGGTGGAGGAGGGATAGGATACTGAGGATATCCGTGGGGCGGGTATTAGTAACCAGACGGGGAAGCCCAGCACGGGTACTGCGGACGTGATATACCGGCGTGGGGTACTGCAGTCCCGGGTAGGATGGCACCGGATAAGGTGGGGTTGGATACCTGGGAACCAGGGGCTCTGCCGGAGCAGACGGTCCTGGAAGAGGCCCCACGGGCAGGCCAGATAAAGGTGGCCCACGGGCATCAGGCCCGGCAGTGGAACTGCGTCCGGCATTGGAGCCGGCGTCCGAGGGTCCGGCGTCAGGCCCTACGGTAGGGAGCCCAGACGTCAGCGTACCTAAATCTTCTGTATCGCCTAGGGATGAAGAAATGAAATCCCAGGGTCCAGCAGAGGAGACACTGGGCCCCATCAGGCGGTAACAGCTGGCAGAGCTAAGGACGTCCGGACTTTGTCCAAGAGGTCCGACGTAAGCCGCATGCTCGCCGAGGGGGCCGAGGTCTCGATTTACCATCTGGGCGGGCGTTGAAAGAGCCAGTGTCTGACTTATCGGATCCTATGCCAGACGTAGGTCGGGAAGCAACTTTGGTGGGCGCTCAAGGACCGCGGCGCTCAAGGGCAGGCATGTTATCAACCCTGTCCGAGCAGATGTTGCGGCACCAAGGCCTGACTTACCGGACTCGCTCGACCCGGAGGGCTGCATGGCGGCGGTCTTCCCGGGAGCAGCCGACTCCTTTGTCCTGGAGGCACCCGAGAGGCCCGAGTGCGAGCCCGATGGGAGGGACGACGCCGTCTTGGACACCGCCAAGACGGCCGTTGAGGGTCGGTCCCCCAGAGGGGACGTTACCTGAAGTATGGTGATTCCAGCTGGAGTTGCGGCAGCCATGGAGGTGGAGTCCCAGTGCTTCTCTTTCTTTTTTCAGTGTTCCTCGGGCGAAGTGGAGGCCTGCCTAAGCTTCTTCAGCTCCTTCTCCATAGCGGCCATTTTCTTCTTTAAGCGTGGGCCTCCATGACCTGCTGCCTCCATTATTGGTGGGCGGTTAAATTGTTAGCAGTTCTCCATGGGCTGCTCCTAGGCAGAAGAGGCACAGGGAGTGACTATCCTTAAGCAGTAGCTGGGAGTCGCACATGTTCTTACGCGAATCGGAGGGTGTCGGAATGTCATATATGGACATTAAGGTAGAATATTTGAAAAAACTACTAAAAAACTCGTAAACAAGACCAACATAAGACTGAGTGGAGGAACTTAACATGGGGCACTTTCACAGTTGACAGCGGAAAGAACTGGAAAGGTGGGCATGGGGACCACCCCTTTACACTGGCAATGGGTGAGGTCCCCACCAGAAATTGCTAGCTAAAATTTTTCCGTGGGGTCCTGCGCCTGTCAGCCCCGACGAAAGATCATGGGCTGTCGGCCCAGCACGAGGTAAGGCGCCCACCGGGCCGAACTTGAGCAGGTTGACAGTAATGCTCAAGGAGAGGAACAGCTGGAGGTTCTCTCAGAGTCCATGACTTGCTCCTGGGCGGGGCCTTCAAAGACCAGTGGGCGTCCAGTTAAGGGAGGACATACAGTCCCTCCCTTCTGAGGGCTGCAGCTACTGCTGCTAAGCCCATGGTAAAGACCTGCGGTGCAGAGGACAAGCCGAAGGGCAGCACCTTGAACTGGTAGTGCTCACTCTGAAACAGAAAATGGAGAAACCTGCTGTAAGGAGGGAAGACCGATATGTGCAGGCAGGCGTCCTGCCTATCCAGTAAACAGAGCCAAAAGCCTGTCTTGAGGAGAGGCATCAGGCCTGGCAAAGTTACCACCCAGAACTTTTGGTACTGGATGTACAGACAGATCCTTTAGATCCAAAATGGGCCTCAGATCTCCGGTCTTTTTAGGGACCAGGAAAAACCTGGAATAGAACCCATTGTTCTCCACTGATTTAGATGGAGGGCGAACTGACCTCCAACCACCAACTCTTGGTTGGGGACCGTAAGAGGGGGGCTGCCAAGAAGTCAAGCAGAGGCAGATCTAGCTGCAGGGGCTGATCCATCACTCCTTGAATACTTGGCAGCGGCTCCTGCATTTGAGGGGGTGGGCAAGGCAGTGCATGCTCTTCGTTTTGCCTTGGGGTCCTGAGAGGCTGCACCTGGTCTACTGGATGCCTTGCAAAAGGGAGGGTGCTGTCTACCCTTAGGCTACATAAGGTAGAGGAAGTGGTCAGATTTTATATCCCTCCAGGATGCCTACAAATCATTAATGATGTCCTGGACGTCAGGCCCAAAGAGCTTAGTGCCATTAAAAGGGGCATTAAGCACCTTCTGCTGAACATCAGCAGCAAAGCCAGAGACCCTCAGAGAGGAGTGCCTATGTAGGCAGATGCCCCTGGCAACAGAGTCCAAGATATCATAGAGGGCTCCAAGGAGGTGCTTGCTAACATCCTCAGCAGTCTGCAGGCACTTGAGAACCTCCAGCTTCTGTGTGCCATCTGGGAGGGCCTGAGTGGCAGCTTTGTCCTTCTGGTTGGAATTTTGGTATTTTACCATATGAGACAGGTACTTGGCAATCCTCAGCCCAAGGGTAGAGGAGGTATAAACCCTCTTGCCCCAAAAGTCAATTCTACGCAACTCTTTGTCGGGGAAAGAGAGCTAAGGTGCTTTGGTGCCTTAGACCTGTCATGAGCTGCCTTAATGACCACCAAATTGGTTTCTGGCTGGACAGCATAGTAGGGAAACCCCTTGCGGGTATGGTAAAGCTTATCTGCCCTGCGGGGCATAGCTGGCAGCAGCATTCCTCATGACAGGCAAAAAGGGAGGAATCATTTTTTTGGGGAGACCCTCGGATCTCCAGAACGTCCACTAGATCCTTTCTTGTGACATTCTTCTCCACAGTGTGGAATCCCAAGGCTGAGGACAATTGTTTCATCACATTGAAGGAGGAGACCTAGGGGTGTTCGCAACAGAATCATCACTAACAGAGGAGACTGTGGACCTGTCTGAGGTAAAGATCTCCAATCGGGACCTCAACCGACGATGTGCCAGTTGGTGGGGAGGAAAAGCGGGGGAAGGCAAAGGATGCCAGGGAACCCCCGAAGGCACGGGCTCCCGAGGGTAGGCAGTCGGCCCGACATGCTGAGCTGGTCCCTCCTGCATGAGGGCCGTAAGGTCCGGAGTCCTAGAGAGAGGATTCTCACCTTCATCTGGTGAAAACAGGATGACAGGATCGAGATAAATCTCAACCAGCTGGTCGACCTGTGTCTCAGCCGACAAGCCAGATGAGGATTCCATGGGGCCAGCAACCTGGACATGAGCTGAAGTGTCTGTCAGCAGAACTCGATGGCTCAATGGCTGTCAAGCCAGCAGAAGCACGGGAATGAGAGGAGCAGGCCTTCTCCCAATCCAACAACCTGCGTCGGGACTTCTCCGATTTGTCCCGAGAGGATCTGGACCCCCGAGAATTGCCCTCCCCAGAGGAGGGCAGGGACTGGCATAAGTCCTGGAACACCCCGGTAAATGAGGTGCCCATGTGCAATGGAACTAAGGCAGATGAAGTTGCTGAAGAGGCCTTGGCTGAAGCCTCTTTAAAGGTGGTGAGGTGTTCTGCCGAACTGGCCGCTGCAGAAACCTCCTTATGGGCATCCTTCCATTTAACCAGAAGATCCTGTTGATCTGGGTGACCCAAGATGAGACAGGCATAGTGGTCCTCCAGGGCAGAGGCTTGAAGAGTAGCACACAAGTCGCAGGCCTGCGGGTCATGCTGGATGCACAAACAATACATGTACATGGAGTGCGGCTAGGTGTGAGACATCTTCCAAGCACAGGTGGCACAGTGCTTGAAGCCGGGACTGGTCTTAATATCGGGTGATTCGATAATAGAACGAAAAAGCGCTTGAAAAGCTTGAAGACCAAGTTGTTCAAAGTTAGGGCCTACACCTAGTGCGGAGCTGCAATGGAGGGAACCTGATGCTTCCAGTAGAAAGGAAGATCTGACATCATGGGGTGGTGCAGAGGTGGATACCACCCCAGTGGGTTGGAGGCGCCATACTGAAGACCTTCAGCATGATAATCAAAGGGAAAGGATTCTGCCAGAATTGTGGATAGCACACCATGTTCACATCCCCAGAATTCTTTTATTGCAAACATCTTTTTGAAGGCACGGGATCATAATGTTGCAGACAAAAGAGCGCAGCAAAGAATGCCGAAACCAAAATAGCGCAAGCTGAAATAAGGTTGGTGAAAACACCGACCAAACAAGGAATGCGCACAGCCCATTGACAATAATGGGACTTTTTATGTATTGTCACCCTTCCCCACACACACTTGACTTTAACCGACTCCAGGGGGTTGTGGACTTTAGGGATGGGGCAAAACTCGGGAGCGGGAAATTCTTAAAAAAAAAATATATATATATACACACATACATATATGTTGCAATACCAGGAGACCTCGAGGGATCTGAACTGCGGTCCCAGGACTCCTTTGCCACTGTGTGCTGATGCTCTAACCACTCCACCACGGGAGCGGCTCAGCAACACCAAGCAGCACAGCCTCCTTCAGCCCTTCCACGTCCTTCTGATCAACGACAGGGGTAGTGGTAATTCCCTATCGCTGTTTTATCCGTCGATGGAAATGTTTTCCTGCTTTCCAATGTGCATTTTTTTGTAGTGCTCATTTTTTCAGTGCTGTAGTAGCCCGGTACACTTTTCAAACACCCTACTGAGTATGCTCAGAACAGAAATTCCAAATCCTTATAACTCTGAAATGGATTAATATGTTTTCACCAAACCAAGGGAAGGCACCATTCTAGAGCAAGGCTTTTCTGCCTTGAAAATTTCAGAACAAAATTTTAAACTGGGTTGCAGCTGACAGCAAAAATAAATAAATAAATAAATAGATAATTCTTCCTCTTTTGGCACTATCTATCTCGGAATCCATAAATCCGATTAGAATGAATCCTGCCAAATCAAGAGACGTTGCCCCACAGACCATGCATGCAAACTTTTGTGCAACTCCACTGAATGGGGATGAAGCTATTGAAGTGCAAAGTTAGGAATTTAACACTGAAGACCCTACTTAACCCTAACTAGCGAAACTACACTTGATCCTGCTGTGTGTGTGCGTGCATCTATCTTGCAGTACGATGAAGTATACTGCACAGGACTGAATCATACTTTTTACTGAATTTTTAACGTATATTTTTGTTTATGCTGTATGTACAATTTATTTTAAAACTCGTAAAATAAAAAAGTTATATTTGCTATAGCCACATTTGGGAGCCCTTTGCTGGGATGTAGATTAACCACGTTGTAAGTAATTGGCAATGTGGACTGAAACAAAAAGTCAGAATGCTGATCATGTGCTTTTGCTTATTTACACTGCACTTCAACAGAAGTTTCCAATTATGGAGTCACTGCTATCGCTCCTGTGTGTTTGACAAGTTTAATCATTTAGAAGGTTAACTGATGGTGGAATGCAGATATTAGTACGGTTCTTCACTTGAAACTGTGTGCCACAGAGTTAAGTGCTGAAGTGTCACCAAGGGTTTGCACCCAATGCTAACACCATAGCGTGATGCTACAAGTGCAGGTTCCAAAGATCCTACATCACCATTAGAAATCAGTAAGGGATAATCCTGCTGTCTGGGCTAATACAGTACAATTACTAATGCAAATGTTGATGTCTGTGTATGAGATTATTTAATTTATTGAAATCTTGGAAACAACACCTTTGAGCTGGATGCTCGTTTACAAAGGTTCCAGGTCAAATGAACAAAAGACACATTTTTTGGTTTTGGTGAGCTCGTAATTGTACTCACATTTGCCTGCATGTAGTAACTGCAATACAACCAAGAAACACATTGCTTTGCAAATCACACATTCACAAAAGCCATTTTATAAACACTAAATAAAATAAATCTTAAAATCTAGTGACTTCTGGATTCTTACAGTTGTTCAGCAATATCTGCAGATAATGCTACGTAAACACCGTATGGAAACTGCTTAGTGTAAGGTCTATTAACTTACGGAGGCAGTATCTCTGAAGCCATGAAAATCTTCTCCACAAGCTCTGAAAGAATGCTCAGCAGGTGACTGAGGTTAGTGTTCACATCTTCATTTTTTTCCAGCTTTGAAGGATTTAACTGAAAACACAGAACAGATGGCAGGAAAAAAAATGATTCACCATAGTAGTGATGTTTCTTCTACAGGGTTTACTAGTGATTCATATAATCCTGCAATCATTTCAGCTCTGTTGCCCCAAAGATATGAACTTAGAATGTTTAAGTTTAAACTCTGCTGTTTGGTCCACCCCCCAAGCATTCTAATGGCAGATTTGTTGTTGAAGATCATAAGAGAGCTGCGACCATCTATCTGACATGCTAATTATTCTTATCTAATGTAAATGTAAATAAAAATGCAAATCCACATGTCAAAACTGTAACATCGTTTTTACAATGAAATGTTCAAGCAATAAAAGACATCTCTGATTTAATCTGAGGAAAACTTTTATACTAAGGTTCTAGAAGGGGAAGTAGGGAAGGGTTTGCATAAATCACTAATAAACCCTCTAGAAGATGCATCATTACTGCCATGATTTTTTTTTTATTTATTCTAGCAGCAAGCGTTTACTAGTAATGTCACACAGTTCTGCAAACTCCAAGCTGCACATTGGAGAGCAGGGTCTAGAACCCATTTAGGGAAAAAGATTCTGAATCACTGAAGTAAGAAACCTGACATCCCTTCTAGTCTGGATGTTCAGGCAATGATTTATCTTATTTATTGAAATCCTGGATGACATCTGTGAGTGGATGCTCATTGAGAGGTTCCACGTCAGATACATTATCACAAGAAGACAATATGGTTACACTAAATTATACATACAGAGTACAAAAGATATTCAACAGTGCATGGGTTGCAATGACAGTTACACAAATTGTGCTAAGGCATAGTACATGGTATGCCAGCATCCTGCGAAAGAGAGAGAAGCAGAGGCAGACCGTTAGGGTGAGGTAGGGATGGGCAGTGGGAGCTGGGATAGGAAGGCAGAGGAAAAGAAAAGAGCCAAGGGGTAGGGGGTGGGAGGAAAGTGCTTGGGCAAAGACTTAACTTGGTGGGTCAGGAGTTGGAAGTGCTGAGGCAGACTAAAGCTGTGGGCGCAGACTAGCGGGGGCACCTACAGGTACTATTGTCGGTGAGGTGCTGAAGGAGTTTGCGCTTAAAGGGACTAAAGGTCGTGGCTCCAGCTATGTCAGGTGGTAGACCATTTGTCCACAGAGGGGCCCGGTGAACAAAGGATCGCTGGCTCATAGTTGTGTGGCACCTGGGCACATGGAATACTTGTATAGTCGTGCTCCTGGTGTTCCTGGCATGTATAGATGGTGACAGAAGGCTCAGAACTCTCTGAGGAAGTAAGTTTAGCGAGACCTTTTTTGCGAGTAGGCAGGTTTGATAAAGTATTCTGTCCTTCAACTGAAGCCAGCCCGATTGGAGCGCTGTCAGTAGAAGAGCCACAGACAACTAGGCCATATTCAATCAAGGTGATGAGTGAACTGTTAATGGCCAAATTCAGAGCTTCACAGGTCAAGCAATGTCTGTGCCTGTAGAGGATACCGATCCTGGTGTTAAAGGCCTTGGCCGTGATGTCAATGTGCTGTGTGTAAGACGGGGCAGTGTCCAGTGTGATTCCCAGGTACTTGAAATGGGGGACTAGTTCCACGGTGCTGCCACAGTCATTCTAAATTGCCAGGGGATAGTCTTTTAGCTTGTTTGGGCAGTGGCGAAGGGCATGGCCTTGGTCTTTTTATAGTTCATAGCCATTTTTTGCTCTTTGAACCATTTTTCAGCCGCTGCGAAGCCACTCTGGAGGTCGTATTCCAGAAGTTTGGGGTCAAGGTTGCTAGTAAAGATCACTGCATCATCTGCTTAGAGGAGCATGCTGTTAGTGCAAGCAGCTGGGATGTTGTTTAGGAAGACACTGAAGAGTAACGGACTGAGTATGGATCCTTGTGGTACCCCTGATCTGACCAGTCGACTTTCTGATAGGATGTCCCCGATCTTTTCTTGCTGTGATCGCAGGCTAAGGTAGTTACAAAACCATGCTATGGTTTCTAGGGCTAGTCTTATGTCCGAGAGCTGTTCAAGGAAAAGGGCATGATAGACCATGTCAAATGCTTTTGATAGGTCGACAAAGGCCGCCACTACAATGTGCCCTTTGTCAAGAGCACTATGTGTGAATCCGGTAAATTCCAGGACAGCCGTGATGGTGCTATGGCCGGCTCTAAAACCATGTTGTTCTGAGCAAGGATGATACTGATTTAAGTACTCCACCAGCTGGTCAGCCACAATCCTTTCAAGGGCCTTTGGGGTGGGGGTATAGAGATTGGCCTGTTGTTTTGAAGAGACCTGACACCACCATTGTGTACTGGGGTGACCATGGCGGCTTTCCAGATCTGGGGGAATTTGGACTGGCACAGGGATAGATTGATTATTTTTGTCAGTGGACCTAGTACTTTATCAAGATTGCCATAAGTCACATAACTCACTTTCAGTTTGACAAAGCCTCATCACGAGATGAAACGTCAGTTGGTTTATTTTCCTCCTGGAGTGTTGTGGAATAAACTTTTTTTTTTTTTTTTTTTTTATAGTCCAAGAGTATTTGTGCGTGGACACAGGAGTTTATTTCTCTCAGAGAAAGTGAGTTCCATGACTTATTTATTTATTTTATTTATTTATTTTAGTCTTTGGTAACTGGGTAAGGCACACTAGGCACAAGTGCCTGTTTTCAGGGGAGACTTGGGAGCACTGGGCGGTTAAGTGACTTGCTCAGAGTCACAGTATGCAAGTGGAGGTTGTGAGAATCAAACTCAGGTCTGGTCTGCTGGATGTACCAAGCTCGTTCACACCTCGTTCCTCTAACCTCTAGGCTATACTGCCACTTTCACTAGGAACCCAGTCCCTACATGAGCAGCTCTGGAACTGTGTAACTGAACCTAGTACTTTGTCTAGTGTTAGTCGAACAAATTTTAGGTCCAAAGAGTCCCCACTGTGCTTTGAACTGTCGAGGGCTTTTTCAAGATATTTTCTAGCAGCGGCTTCGGAGACCAGTTTGAAATGGAAGAGTGGCCAGTTTGGTCATGCTGGGGTCTTCTCACCGACCCCTGGAGCAGGGGTACTGAAGAAGTTTGTCGGAAGCACACTACTGAGATCTGAGAAGGCGAGGTTCAGAGAGTTAGCGATGAGCAGAGGATCCAAGGTAGGGACGCTCTCAACATTTAGCATGGCTGGGGCTATTTTAGGGTCCTTCCCAGTGATATTGTTTAAATTTATCCAGAACGATTTGCTGCTATTCCAGGTGTTAGTGAGTGCTTCCTTGTAGAATTT
This sequence comes from Neoceratodus forsteri, assembly GCA_016271365.2. Taxonomy (NCBI): domain Eukaryota; kingdom Metazoa; phylum Chordata; order Ceratodontiformes; family Ceratodontidae; genus Neoceratodus; species Neoceratodus forsteri. The sequence continues at coordinate 352,356,334 of CM057454.1, read as the reverse complement.
GCTTTTTGCCTCATGGACTGCCTTTGTTCACTCATTGCAGGTCTTTTTATACCTTTGGATGTTAGTTGGTGTGCCATGTGTCCATGCTGTTTGCCAGAGCTGGTCTCTTGCGTTTATAGTTGTGCCAGTAGTTCCGGAGTAATCCAGGGATTTACGGGTCCTCTGGTTTTTCTCTCTGTGACAGGAGTGTGTTTGTCACAGGCTGCACTTATTTTTGAGATAAAGAGATCTAGTGCATTGTCCAAATCCGTGGTTCCATACAGGTCAGACCAGTCCTGCTGCTTTAGGTTGTCCTTTAGTTGCGGAAGGTGGCCCTTTAGGAGTAGGCGTTTTTTCTTACGGTTCTGGCAGGGGGGTTTATGGTAGTGGTTGTTCCAGAGGATACTGACAGGGGAGTGGTCACTCAATGAGTCAGGGAGCACACGGAGATCTGTGATGTGGGAAGGGCAGTTTGAGAGAACCCAGTTCAGAAATGTGCTGGTGCCCATCTTGTAATTGGTTCGAGACGGCGTGTCCACCAGTTGGGAGAAGTGGACTGTGGCAAGGGTATCTTTGATGGTGTTAGCAGCAAGTGAGACCCAGCTGATACTGAAGTCTCCCAACAGCATTGTTTCAGAGTTTAGGCTCAGCGTGCTGATGTAGTCCAGTAGGTTGCTGATGCCAGGTGTGTTCTGCTTAGGTGGGATGTATATGGAGAGTCGGGTGAGCACTCTGTTGTGTGCTCCTAGCATTAGTTTGATGACTAGTACCTGGAGATTGTCATTGCTGGGTGGTGGGGGTATGACATATCCCAGGAGTGTATTTCTGGTGTAAATGACACATTCTCCACCTCTTTTCGAGAGCTGGTCCTGTCGGTACAAGGTGTAGCCAGGCAGGGATATGGCAGTATCTGGTATTTTCAGGGAAAGCCATGTTTCCACAACAGATATGACATCAGGGTGGTGTTGAGAGACTTGGGCTTTGAGATTGTCCATTTTTGGGAGGAGGCTGCAGATGTTTATGGATGAGAACACGAGACCTGTAGTTTTACGCTGTCTAGCATTGAGAGTCGTTGGAAGGCCAGGGTTGGGATGCACAATGCAGACATCAGGAGCTGGAGAAGCAAGAGCTGTCTTAGGAGTTGCTCCAGTATTAGTTTCTTCTGTTACCTTACTCGTTTGATGGGTGCCTGCATTTTCATTTTGTGAATATTGCCCGAAGGTGGTAGTAGTAGCAGCAGCAAGCGAGTAATGTGGCCCAGTAAGTTTACATTTTCTTGACCGCTGTCTTTTGCTGGACGCAAGTACTTTAGTGGTGATAAAGTGGGCAAAGAATCTGGGGATGAGCAGTATCAAGGAGGAATCTTTTGGGTAATAGCACTGTGACCAGGTGCTGGGTTGCCCATGCTGGGTGTAGCTTTTGAACCCCTGATAAGGGGAGGTGATTGAGACATACACATTAAAGACGGTCTCCTGGTGGTTTAGATGGGAGGAAGGAGGCAACCTGGTGCACGGATATCTCATTGGGGATAGCAGAGCGAGTATGATGATGCACAGTAGGGTCCCAGAGGTCCTAATCGACATTGTGATGCACAAGACTCAGGAATGAGGTACTACCCCTTTAAGATGGGGGGGGGAAGAGAAAGTGAAACCTGAGAGAAGCAGGGGCAGGTCACTGGGAGAGAAAAAAAAAAAAGAGTATTTAATAAAGGAAGGAGGTGGGGGAGGGCGCAAAATCACCCAGAGAGCTACACATAGAAAGAGCTGCAGCAATCCCAGCTCTTCACCCTGCTTAAGGACTTCCCCAAGGTAATGGGAAGCAAATGCGTGTACTGAGATCCAGGTAGCTGCTTTAAAGACCTCCTGAAGGGGTATATCCCTTAGAGCTGCCACAGTGGCAGATGTAGTAGCGTTAGAGGAATGTGCACTCAGGCCCTTTGATGGATGCTTGAAATGCTTCTCATAGCAAAATTGTATCCAAGAGACTATACCACTTACTTCATAGGTGCTGGCTTGCCTTGACCTATCTCACAATAAGTGACAAACAGACAAGTGCTATCAGTTTTGGATCCCTTTGTTCTCTCCAAATAGAAACTCAAAGTACTCATTGCCTTCTCAGCTGTGCAGTTTTTCCTCACCTGTATTTTAGCGGGGCTTTGGGAAATAAGAAGATGAAGTCACAGACTGGTCCAGGTGAAATTCAGAAACCACTTTTGGTAAAAAATGTTTCTTGTGGCCCAGATACCACTTTATCCCTTTGGAAGACCATACAATTAGCTGCGCAGAGAGCCTGTAGAGCACTGCACAGAGGACCTTGTAGTTCACTGAACCTTCCATCAGAAATATCATCTACTAGAAAAGTACAGTTTCATACTTACCATAATGGTAGATCTTCAAGAGGATCTCTTGCAGCAAGTACTACCCTTGGGAGTTCACCAGAGGGCGCTGTTGCAGATGGTCGCTTTTCTTCCAGTAGTGTGCAGTGGGTGGACCACCCATATGTGATGTAATCACACCTGTTCAGGTATAAAAGGAAGTGGGTAGCCCTCAGTACCCTCAGTTCTCCGCTGGCTACCAGCCTGCGGAGCAGAGCTTCGCAGGAGAACCGAAGACGCCAGCGGTGCCCTCCTAGAAAATAGACTACTGTCCCTGAGGAGGGGGAAGTGGGGTGGGAACATACCTGCTACAAGAGATTCTCTCGAAGTCTACCATTACAGTAAGTATGAAACTGTACTATCTTCATCAAGGGTATCTCTTGCAGCAGGTATTACTCTTGGGATGTCTCCCAAGCAGTTGTTTCCCAGGCAGGGAGGTATCTATACAAGGACGCCATGCAACACAGCTTGGCCAAAGGACGTGTGGCCCCTCGATGCCATATCTAGGCTACAGTGTCGTGTGAATGTATGAATGGTGGACCATGTGGCTGCATGGCAAATGTCTGATATGATCACTCCTCTAAAACATGTCGCTGAGGTTGCTAGGGCTCTAGTGGAATGTGGCGTGCACCATTCCAGGTAGTGGCTTTTGTGCTTTTCTGTAACAGAAAGTGATACAGTTGGCTAGTCATCTGGATAAAGTTTGTTTTATAACTGGCAATCCGTGTTTTCTGAGTGGCATAAGCCACGAAAAGTCTGTTGGACTTTCTAGTATTTCGGGATCTAGAAATATTGATCTGTTGAACAAGTTGGACATCCAGGGCGTGCAGCAATTGTTCCCCATGGTTCATATGGTTTGGAAAATATACTGGTAGGTCTATGGTCTGGTTCAGTGTGAACAGAGAGCACTTTTGGTAAGAATGTTGGATTGGTTCTTAGAGAGACCCTATCCTTCTGGAAGATTAGGTAGGGTTCCTTACACATTAGTACGTGTAGTTCTGAGATACGTCTAGCCGATGTAACGGCTACTAAGAATAGTGTTTTCCAAGACAGGTAGTTCATGTCTGCCGTTTCAGTAGGTCTGAACGGCTCCTTTGTCAGTTGTTCTATGACAATGTTCAGGTCCCATGGAGGGATGGGATGTTTTACAGGAGATTTTAAATGTAACATGCCTTTTAGGAACATCTTTGTCAGGTCCATTTGGGCTTCCGACTTTTGCCCAGTCGGGTCATGGAATGCCAATATGGCTGATATGTGCACTTTAATGGATAAGTACCCCAAACTATTTGTTGAGAGATCAGTCAGATACTCCAAAATGTCCTGTAAGGGACATGTGAAGGGTTCAAGTGATCGTCTGGTGGCCCATACGGCAAATCACTTCCATTTATCCTGGTAGCATTTCCTGGTACTGTTTCCTGGCAGCTAGCAAGATGTGGGCTACTTTATCTGAAATTTGATTTTATGTTATGAAAGAGTGTTCAGGAGCCAGGCATGCAGATGTAGAGCTTTTAGGTTGGGGTGGAGGAGTGTTCCCATCTGCTGAGTCTGGAGGTCTGGAATAATGGGGAGGGGAATGGGATCTGTTTACGTCATTTGTTGTAATGGCGGGAACCAGATCTGCCTTGGCCAGAAAGGGGCTATGAGGATCATTTGTACCGGTTCCTTCTGTAGCTTTATCCACACTCTCTGAAGGAGAGGTGTGGAGGGAAATGCGTATAAGAATTTCCTCGTCTAGGATTGGGATAGGGCATCTATAAAATGACCTTTCTGTCCAGTACACTGGAATAATACTGGGGCAGTTTGTGAATCTGTGGGGATGCAAAGAGGTTTATTTGTGGGGTCCCCCATACTTAGAATACTGCTTGTAATGTTGGTGTTTTTATAATCCATTCATGTTTGGGGGCACATCTGCCGAGATGGTCTGCTAGCACATTTTGTGTTCCTGGCACATGCGCTGCTATAAACACTATGTTTTGCTGTAGTGCTGTGTACCACAGTCTCAAGGGTTCCCGGCACAGTAAGTGGGATGTTGTGCCCCCTTGCTTGTTGATCAAGGACCCTGGTTTTTCGTTTTTACCGGTAACAGTAAAAATCTCGGAATCCTGCTTGGTTTGCGGATTTTGAATTCTTCTACCAGTGCCTCGTAGAAATTGCATTTTACTGCACAGAATCCCTACGATTTCAATATCTTATTAATTTTTTTTATTTTCTCTTTCTATGCCCCCTTCTCACAACATCAGTCTCCACTTTTCAGAGATCCCTGGACTGGGTATCCCCTAGCTTCACCCCAGGTAATGTTCGGGAGCTCTTGTGGGCCAACCCCCATCCTGCATGGGTTGTACCCCCCCCCCCGGTGGGAAGGGAGGTGACCCCAGGTCACCCCTCCACATTCCCTTAGTGTGTGTCGGTCAGCCCAGTGGGTCCCTCATGGAGCCTGGTCATGAAGTCTGGGACAGCTGGGTCCCCCCTACCAGCGGCCGATGTGGGGTGATTGTTCCTGATTTTCTGGTCTCTGTCCATGAAGGTACTGGCACTTCAAGGGATCCAAGGAGGTAGGGCACATAGAGACTTGCCACTGCTCTAGATCCTGGCTAGCGTCCTCTCCTCCTGATCGCTCTGCAGCCCCATTGCACCACCACCACCACTTGTGGTCACCCAAGTGGTGGTAAAGCAGTGGGACCTGCAGCCCACCCTTCCCAGAGGAGGACAGCAGCCCCCCAGGTGCTCGATCCTACTCCCCTGGCCAGACCTCTAGCAACCCGAGTTCGCTTCTGACCCCAGGTCACTGGCATTGCCAGCAGTTGTGCCACCACAGGTTATTTACAGTCTTCTGTCAACTATTCACCCACTTTGGTGTAAGAAAAAATAAGCAGATGATGCGGCAAATAATTCAGCTTTAGTAAAGTGTTTATTGTTCATAATTTGCACTGTAGATATTGTACACTATTATTGAAATCATATATTAAAACATTATATAGGGGTGTTCTGGCTGGCAGTATAGCCTAGTAGTTAAAGTAAACAGTGATCGAATTGGGTATATCCAGCAGACTTGGGTTTGAGTACCACAACCCCCACTTGCATACTGTGCGATTCTGAGCAAGTCACTTAACCTCCTCAGTGCTCTTGGGTCACCCCTGAAAAAAGGCAGTTCTGCCTAGTGGGCCTTACCTGGTTCACAAAGAATATATATATATATAAAAAAAAAATTCCAATATATGTTTACTACATCATACAGTAGTCAGGGTACCCTGTAATTTATGTGAGTTTTAAGCTGCATTTTTTTTTGTATAGGTAAAGATAAATGTGTTTTATAAGTTTGTTTTTATTTTTTTTGAAATTGTACTTTATCTTCTCCCACTACCTGTTGGCCCCGACCATTCAGGGCATCCAAGGGGTCATTCTTCTGCCACCCTGCCCACCAATACCACCTCCGGATCCCCATGTAGCTTAGGGCTTTCACCCGAGCGGGATGAGGTGGGCGACCCCGAAATCAACTCCGGGTCCGAGGTAGTCGGCAGCAGGGGGCACACTGAAGGCATGCCCGGAAGCCCATCTTCCGGAGCCAACAGGCGTGTTTTTTTCTGCTTTCCTTCCTCCCCACGCAGTTTCCATTCCCCCCAACATCATGGCGCTACTCGCCGATGTCTACAGAGTGTTGGGCCGCCTGTCTCCCTTCTAATGGGAGCTTGCAGGCCCCCGAGCCTCCTCCCAGAGTCACGCAAGTGCGATGGGCAACGGGCTCTCCCATCCGACCCTCCCCTGGAGATGGTGAGCTGTCATGTGACGCTCAAGTCGTACTCCTCCCAGCCGACCCACCAGTGACCCGAGTCCGCTCCCGAACCCAGGTCGCCGGCGTGGAGCGAGGTGTGGCATCCAGTGTCTCAACCCTCAGCACCACCGGGCTGGCTTATAAGCTAGTTTTTAGACTTTAGTCAGGATTTTATTTGTATTCTTTGCATGTCAGCATCTAGGTTGTAGATTGCTAAGTGCAGGATCACTATTAGCAACTAGCTTATTCAAGTTTATAATCAGCAGGGCCATCCATAATCCTCAGTTTGAATGAAAACTAGTCTGAATGAAAGTATGTTCACAAGCAAGAAACTGCCTTACTACTTACAAAAAGACTTCACTGTTGGCACCCCATTTAGGTGAATGGGATCATTTGCACCTTTTCTCCCACCTGATGTTTCAGTCTTTGTGACAACAAAAAGTTTTCTGATAGAAGTGCTTCAACATACATCAAATGTTAAGTGTTTAAGTGTACTTAAGCTTGGACAGTGCATTTTGAAAGCACATTCAGTGACACACAGAAGGCAAGACCCCTGGGGTTGTATGCTACTGGTGGGCAGAGTGGTGCTCAATTCACATCTGAGCTCAGACATGAAAACTGATACACACCTTTTTCATGGAGACCAAGTAAAAAAAAAAAAAAAAAAAAAGGCATCCACATGTTTGGGAGATGCATATTTTTCCATCTGACAGTCCTTCACTAATCACTTGTGGATTTTTTTTAGATGAAGATACTTTATTTCAAGGAAGCAAATTCAGTCAGTTTTTTTTTGGCTCCTCCTATCCCCTGGCCATCCAGTCCTTCAGGCCTGCCAAGACCCCCTACCACCACTGCCCCTTATTGCTGTCAGGTAACCCGAAGTAATCCTTCATCGGGTAGGCCTCTACCCTTGTGGGAGGCTACAGGGGAGGAGAATCACCCCCAAAGAGCTTCCTGTGTATCCCAGGCACGGCAGTGTGTCTGGGGCTTCGGGCTTATGAAGGAAACAGCAGCTGTCCTCTAGCTGGCCAGTGGATGTTTTTCCATTTTCTTGGGAGCGTGACAGGTCACATGATGTCAAGGCACAAGCCGACATTCATCACGCTCCCCCCTGCAGTGAGGGCTGACGTGTTGCCATGCTTCTGGCCTCCACCAGGAGCCAGCAAATGCTGAACCGTGACCCACACTCCCTCTCAGGAGAAGGCAGGGTGTGGGTGTTGAAGAAAGGGGATCACAGTGCTGTCACTACTACCATCACCCCTAAGAGATGTGGACTGCATTGTTGCTACTGCCAGTATACCTGAGGGGCCGGGGCCATAGTGCTTCTGCCATCACCACTAGTGGATGGGCAATGTAGTACTGCTGCCATCCCACCTGAAGGATGGGGCCCATAGTGCTGATACTGCCATCACACCTGAGGGATAAGGAATGTAGTACTGCTGCTGTCCCACCACAGGGATGGGGCCCATAGTGCTGATACTGCCATCACATCTGAGGGATGGGGATTGTAGTACTGCTGCCATCACACCTGAGGGATAGGGGCCATAGTGTTGATACTGCCATCACACCTGAGGAATGTGAAATGTAGTACTGCTGCCATCACACCTAAGGGATGGGGGCCACAGTGCTGCTGCTTACGTCACACTTGAGGGAGGGGGGGGGCATAGAGCTGTTGTTGCTGCCACCACACCTAAGGGATGGTGCCATAGTGCTGCTTCCTTCACACCTTAGGGATGGGGGCGGTAGTGCTGTTGCTGCTGCTATCACATATTGTACCTAAAATAACTTTAAATTGGTACAAGGATGGAAGGATGTGCAACAGTGGAGGTCAAAATTGCTAAAATGCATGTTAACAGAGTTGACAATTGTAAAATAAAGTACACAAAATCAAACACCAGTAAAAATGGCTATCAAAAATACAGATGTATGTGATAGCTAAAATGTATAGTATTTAAAAGTGAAAAAGTTTAATGTTCTTCTTAATTTTTAATAAAATAGCTCCTCCCTGTTTTTTTTTTTTTTTTACTTAAGGAATTTTGCCCTACAAAGGCTTCTGTAGTTTACATCTGGTTGTCATAGCAGTAATCACCCCCCCCCCCACCAACAAGCAAAGAAGTGGATTCTGTAACTAATACAGTAAACAAATTACTTTTACATAAGTCGGAAATTAGATGCTATGCAGGGGAAGTTGTGACTGGCTGCAAGTTAGCAATTGATCTGAACTGCAACTGATCAGTCGGGCTGGGAGAAAGATCGTGTTAGAACTTTGTTTAAATGTTTCATCGAATGTAGCAATCAGCTTCTGATTAGGATGGTGAGCGAGCCGGCTGGGAGAGAGATCGCTTTTTTATCAGGATGGAGAGTGAGCGAGCAGGCTGTGAGACAGAACGTGGCACTTTGTATTTTTCTCCCCCTTTGCTACATGGATTTAAAACAGAAACATTCAAAGACCGAGGCCAAGTGAACAGGAGGTCAGATGTATTAATTTTTTTTTTTTTTTTACAGTTAGGCTGGCACCACTTCTGGCAGAAACAAGATGGCTGCGTTTTCTTTTCTCAAGGTTCTGAGTGGGCAGCATCACCCATATCAATGACCGCTTGCCATAGCTTGTCACAACTTGATCTTTTTCCCATGGTGTCATATTAGCACACTCGTAGCAGCCAATCAGAATGCTGCTTTGCTACCAGCCATTTCTTAATACACATTATGAACTGGCGATCGTAAATAGACGAATCTGATTGGCCGAGAGGTCTTTGAAGCAGTGATGATATCGGGGCTACATCATCACGGCTTCAAAAAGCCTCTGGTCACCAGCCTTCTCACTTTCGAGAAATTCCTCCAACAGCAACGGCAGTGCTTAACTTAAAACGCAAGTCACAGCCTGTGACAACGGCAACATGTGCACGCCCCCACCCCTGACAACAACACAACCTCCGCTCATGGGAAAATTTACTGGAAGAAGAAAGAAAAAAAAAAAAACAGTTGGTCACAAAAAACTACAACTGTCGACCACCACACTAACCTCACATCATTGACCTGCCCGCTTCCTCGTGGCAGATACCACTTTCCTGTTTAACACACAGTACAACTGATGCATCATGAACCCGCCCACTACTTGTGGCAGATATCATGCTCCCCTATTTAACTCACAGTACAACGGCTGCCCCCCTTCAGTCCAGTGTTACCTGTATGAAGCGCGGCTCGGCCAGTACTTTTCACTCTGCCCCATGAGACTCAGGATAGAGAGTGGTGACTTGCTAAATATAAAATCGACCGAGCAATGTACGGGTAAACTCAGAGGGCAATGAGGTGGAGGGGGAGGATGATCTACAATAGACAAGAAATGAAAACTACGTACCTATCGTAATTCTTGATCTTCTCTTGTATCTTCACCATTCATTACTGCTTGGGTAGTGCCGGATGCGCGCACCCACTACAGGAGGTTTTTTTTTTTGAAGTCGGCTCCAACGGCACCGCCCTCGAGAGCGACGTGCTGCATCATGCGCAAGGGGTGGCCGTTGGGTGTTGCAGACTCCTCCTCCATCTCAGTTCTGGTAGCCGGAGAGGCGAAAACAAAGGGTAAGGAAAAAAGGAGAGCGAGGCAAGAGAGCCGAGGAACAGAAAAAGGAAAAGATATAAACTGAAAAAGGAATAAGCCGGTAGAGAACAGACAAAGGAGAGAGAATTCCTACCCTAAGGGACCGCAGGGCCTCCTTTCCGGGGCGGCTCTAGGGGAGGAACAGATAGAGAGAAAGAGAAAAGAAGAAGAAGAAGAATAAAGAGAAGAAAAGAAGGCATGCTGAGAGGGGAGAACAGTGCCCATAGACGCATTGGTTGAGAGGCTTATAAGCTCGAGACTAAAACAAGGGAGCAAGAATCCCTGCTGATAGGACTGAGAGAAGGTTCAACTGAACTGCCTGCACAGATCGGACATAAAGGGCTGAAAGCTCACAGATTGCCCGGGCAGAAAATCTGTTCCAGAAAGAGAGCGCCCACCTAGGAAGGGGACTATGCCCCTTAGCACCCTGTTAAGTGCTAACACAAAAGTGTATGGGGAAGGATTATGCCCTATGGAAGGCAGCTTTGTATGAAAGGATAGAGTGGGAACTCAGACTCCCTAAGGCAAGGCAAGAGCAACTGCTCAAGGCTAAGAAGTGCCAAATGCACCAGCCAGAATGAGCCGAATAACAACACCTGCCAGGGGGAATCTAAATTTTTTGAGGTCGAGCCAGGGCACGTCTCTTAGCTGTGAACCGCGAACGTGATCAAGGTGCCCAGAGGTCGCACCTAGGGGCAGTCAGAAAGAGCCCCTCAGAATAGGTGAAACACAGACCCCTGCTCGCTCCTCTTTACCTTGAAGAAAAAAGATCCATTCAATAAGAACGGAAAACAGAAAGTTTTTTTTTTTTGGCATAAAGGCCAAAGGGAGGGAGAGGAACGAGACGGGAGGGGGAGACGCCACAGTAGGAGGCCACTGAGGGGAAGGTGGGCGGGTATCAGTAATAAATGGTGAAGATACAAGAGAAGATCAAGAATTACGGTAGGTACATGATTTTCATATCTTCCCTTGTCAATCTTCACCATTCATTACTGCTTGGGTGAGTACCAAGCCCCCCAAAAAAAAGGGGAGGGGGTAGAAACCCTGAGAGAGCAAGACCCCCAGCCACCTGTTGGTGAGAAACAGAAGGGGAAGACCCTGGGCTATCAAGAGAAGCCTATGGAGGAGAAGAGCTAGAGGTGCTCCGAGGACGGAGACGGAGGAAGCCCCTGCAGAAGTCTCCTAGCTCTGGAGGAAAAGAGACGAGTCCCCCGGAAAGTGGAGCGAATCACCCTACGCCAGGCCAGGGGTGACAACCTTGATAGATGAAGTCATGCCGTCCGTCTAATACAGATCGCTGTCCCTGCAAGCCTGGAAGCCACCTCACTGGCATCATAAGATGCCCTTGCTTGGTGTCTTGCCAGCTCCAGGCCTATAGCAGAGAGGGCAATAGCTTGTCTGGTTTGCTCTGTATCAGGCATTGATGCTAAGATTTGGGAAAGCACTCGACCACAAATGCCTACTGTAGGCAGCGTGATGGGCCTGATGAGATGCAATGCAAGACATCGCATACGAAGAAGAACACTCTTTGCCCCCACGGTCGAACCGTGAGAATCCGAGTCCGGTGGGCGTCGTGTGCAGAGGCGCGGCTGCCGGAGGGAGTCTCAGGTATGCCAATCCCGAGGGTGGGTTGGGGAGAGTACCTAGGGATTCCGAAGGGGCACAATACCTACGTTGACAGTCTGCCAGGGCTGGAGAAAGGGTGGCTGGCGACTGCCAGGAACGGATAGACGCCTCCTGGAAGGGAATAGGCCAGGATAGTACCACCAAGTGCTGGGCACTGAATTCGCCAAGGAATTCACGCGTCTCCCGTTCAGTACTGTTTCGCCCAACATAGGAAATTCGAAGATCCCTCACCATCCTCGAAAGGAATCACTGATATTCAGTGAAATCAGCATCGGAGGAGAGATGAGCAGTGGGTTCCTCTCCCTCAGAGGAGGGAGACGAGGATGATGGAGAGCTTGAGTGACCAGAGGACTCCTGCGGCGGTGGGGATAGGCGAAAAACCTGCTCATTCATGTACTTAACATATGAGGGGAAGGCCACGGCAGAACCTTTGAACGTCTCCCAGGATAACAGGCCCGTGGGACCAACATGGCCTGGGAGAGCGGGGGGGTGGCTGCAGAGGAATGGGAGAAGGGCACCTACGATGAGGCAACTGTCCTCTGCTAGGGCTCTGGAATCCGGGGAACGGAGCCTGAGCTGGCGGGATCCCGGACAACAGACCAGGTCGCAAAACGGAACCCTGGGGATGCATAGCCTGGAAGAGCCCAGAAGGGGATCCTCCCCTATGACGAACCTGGGAATGCATGGATCCAGAAGGGCAGCCACAGCAGCGCCACAGAGGGTCCCTGGGGTCCAAAAGGAAGGAAGACGGGCCCAGCACTACGGCTCCCGGCCACACCCCGAGGGTGGCAGGTAGAGACCGAGACGCCTGAACCCTGCCCTCGACCCCTCAGACTCGAGAACGCCTCCTCCTAGACCCCAGCGACCTCCCACCCGGAGGTGCAGCAGCACCAGGGTCGGTAGCTGCCACGACCCCCAGGAGGAGCCCCTACCTCCACCCGCTCCATCGCCCCAGGGACCCAGACCACCCCAGCCTGGGGCCTCAGGGAGGGCGGCAGCAGGGACAGAGGAATAGCGCGCTGGGCCGCCTAGCACCTTGCCACCGGAGACCTGACCGAAGAGTCAGGGTGCCAGGACGGGTCCACGTCTGAATCATCAGCCTCCGAGAGGAAGAGACCAGCTGGACCACAATAATGGCAACCCCAGGGCTCCCAGTGAAATGGGCTGCCAGAGGCGCACCGGACGACCCCCGACCGCGACATTTCAGGCCTGGCCCCTGCCCTCACGGCACTGCCATCGCGCCGGAACCCCACTCAGCACCACCAGAAGAGTTTAACAGGGCCCGCGGCGCCGCTGGTGGCGCTTGAAGGCCAACACAGTGCCGCCAACGGCGCCGTCTCAATCACTGGCACCGCAAACGGCGCCGGGATCCGAAACGGCACCGGAAAGCGGCGTCGAGGGTCCACCGATGCCAGGCCCTGCAGGCATGGGCCTCGAGACTGGAGGAGCCTGCACCTCCGAGGAGGTGACTGCCGAGGCAGTGTACCCGCCGCAGCCCCAGAGGGGACCTCGGCGTTCCTCCGACACTACAAAAGAAGCTTCCTCTTCGGCAAGAGAAGATGAGAAGCCTCCTCCTTACAGACCGCTTAGGCCGAGAGGGACCGAGGAAGGCCTAGCTCTCGGCTACCGCCCAAGAAATTATAAAAAGAACAGTCTTACTGGGTTTTGACGGCGTCTAGAGAAGATCGAGAGAAGTTCGAGAAGGAGTCTGGATTGAATCTGGCCTAACTGTCACTAACTGCGTAACAGGTGCAGCCTCGACGGTAGGAGAAACAGAACTGAGATGGAGGAGTCGTCTGTGGCACCTAACGGCCACCCCTCACGCATGACGCAGTGTGTCGCTCTCGAGGGTGGCGCCGTTGGAGCAGACTCAAAAAAAAAAAAAAAAACCTCCCGTAGCGGTGCGTGCTGCACTACCCAAGCAGTAATGAATGGTGAAGATTGACAAGGGAAGATATACAGGTTACTACCTGTAACAGGAGTTCTAGGAATGGTATATGTTGTTCATCCACACTTATTGGCAGGTTCCTTGCAGCTTGAAATCTTGCGGAGGGTCTTCGCTGGCTCTCCCACCCACCCGGTGGTAAGACTCTCTGCTCCGCCCCATGACGCCAGATCTAGCCCGCTGGAAGCCAGGTTGTGCATCGAAGACGGGGAGGTAGGGGGGTCGTGTGGATGAACAACATATACCATTCCTAGAACTCCTGTTACAGGTAAGTAACCTGTATTTCTAGGGACATGGATATGTTGTTCAATCCACACTTATTGGCAGACTCCTAGCAGTTCTCCGGGAGGAGGGAGGCAAGGCGAACACCCCTGATACTTACTTGGGAAATAGAGACTGGAGAACCGAGGCTCCAAAACCAGCATCCCGGCGTGACTCAAGGTCGATGTGGTAGTGGGTAATAAAGGTATGTGCCGACTTCCAGGTAGCAGCCCTGCAGATATCCTGGATAGGGACATCCCTGGAAGCAGCTACCAATGCAGCGGTATGGCGGGTAGAATGAGCTCTTATCCCTCTGGAGGCTCCATGCCCGCCAACCTATAGCAGAGCTCTATGCAGGAGGTGACCCACCTGCTTATCATCCGCTTGGCTGCAGGTCTGCCAGATGCGACTTCAGCGTAAGTGACAAACAGCTGGCGAACCATTCCCCGAACTTCAGCCGTCCGCTCCTTATAATAAGCGAGCACTCGTCTAGGGTCCAAAGTATGGAGCCTATATTCGGCCTTTGAGGTGTGATTGGGGTAGAACACCGGCAGAGTCAACACCTGGTTAAGGTGAAACTCCGACACCACCTTCGGAAGGAATTTCGGGTGGGGGCTCAGGACAACCTTGTCCCTGTGGAAAACCAGATAAGGAGACTTGATGGAAAGCGCCTGGAGCTCTCCCATCCTTCTGGCTGACGTGCTAGCCACCAAGAAGGCGGTCTTCCATGACAGGTGGGAAATATTGCACCTGTGCATTGGTTCGAATGGCTTGCCCATGAACTTGGCCAATACCAGCAGTAGATCCCACAGAGGTGGAGGTACTCGCACCAGAGGGGAAATGTGGTCAAGGCCTTTGAAAAAGCGCCCGACCACCTTCTCCTGCCCCAGCGACCTTGCTACATCCGCCCGGCCTCGCAAGCAGAGATGGCTGCCAGGTGCACCTTAAGGGTCGTCAACCAAAGTCCTTGCTGAGAAAGGGACCACAGGTGGTCCAGAATCAAGCCCTTCCCCTGACACCAAATGGAGAATCTCTTCCATTTGAAGGCACAGCATTTCCTGGTCGACTCCTTACGGGACGCCTCAACGACGTTGAGGACCTCGTCGGAAAGACCCAAGGCCTGGAACTCTAGCCGCTCAGGAACCAGGCCGTCAGGTGCAGGGATTGAAGGTCTGGATGGAATACCTTCCCCTGGTTGACTGAGATCAGGTCCGGGCGGGCTGGAAGCTGCCTCGGGAGCCTGGAGCTGAGGCTGAGGAGATCTAGATACCAGAACTGGCGGGGCCAGTCTGGGGCTACCAGAATCACCTGCGCCTTGTTCCTCCTCGCCTTGAGAAGCACCTTGTGGATCAAGGGAAATGGGGGAAAGGCGTAGGAGAGGCCCGGGGTCCATGGCCTTGAGAAGGCATCCCCCTGCAGCGAGCCCTGCTGAGGGGGGCCGGCATGGAACAGACTCAGCTTCGCATTCTCTCTGGAGGCAAACGGGTCCACCTGAGGCATGCTCCAGTGGGAGAACAGATCTTGTACTACCTCTGGCAGGAGAGACCACTCCTGAGACGCAGCCCCTATCCGGCTTAGGGCATCGGCCAGAGTGTTGGAGGCTCCTGCCATGTGAATGGCTAGGAGATCCGCCTCCAGGCTGCACACGAGGGACCATATGCGGAGAGCTTCCTTGCATAATGGCATGGAGCACATCCCGCCCTGGCGGTTCAGACAGTACATGGTCATGGTATTGTCCGTCTGGACCTGAACCACTTGACCCCGTAGAAACGGAGCGAAGGCGGTGAGAGCTAGGCGGACAGCTTGGAGCTCCAGCAGGTTGATATGGCATCGTGACTCCTGAGGGAACCAGAGGCCATGTGCTCCGTGCTCCCCAGATGGGCACCCCAACCCATCAGAGATGCATCGGTCGATAGAGAGACTGTCGGCTTGGGGCGGACGAACAGGACGCCCTCCTGCAGATGTGCCGGAACGGTCCACCACTGGAGAGCGTTCCACATCTCCTGGGTCACTGTCACCTGCTGGTCCAACGGATCGCAGCATTGTGACCACTGGCTGGCCAGTCCCCACTGAAGAGGATGCATGTACCAACGGGCCCAACGGACCATGCTGGAGCAGGCCATGAGGCCCAGGAAGCCCCGGGCAGGGCGCGATTGCCCAACCAGAAAAGATTAGGCAAAGGAGGAAAGAACCTCGGCCCTGTCCGCCGGGAGCCGAGCTCTGGCTCGAAGAGAGTCGAGCTCTGCCCCGATGAAGAGTATCACCTGCTTCGGCACGAGTTCCGACTTGGCCTCGTTGAAGAGGAGGCCAATCTGAGAGCAAACCTGGAGGGCCAGATCTCTGGACCGCTCCATCTCCGCTCTGGAAGGGGCTGCAATCAGCCAGTCATCCAGGTAGGGGTACACCCGGACCCTTCGGCGCCGCAGGAATGCTGTCACCACTGCCATGCATTTGGTGAAGACCCTGGGAGCTAGAGAGCTGAAGGGCATGGCCTGGAACTCATAAAGGGACCCCTCCGCTCTGAAGTGGAGGAATCTCTGATGAGACGGATGGATCGGGACGTGAAAGAACACGTCCTGGAGGTCCAGGGAACAGAACCACACGCCTCGTTCCAAGGATGGTATTATCTGAGCCAGAGTGACTATCCTGAAGGTCTGAGACCTTAGGAACTTGTTCAGGTCATGCAGGTCGAGAATGGGGTGCCAGCCCCCCGTCCGTTTTGGGACCAGGAAGTACCTGGACACAAACCCCGGGTCTGGAGGAGGATCCGCCACCTTCCTGATCACCTTTTTTTGAGGAGCAGGGCAATATTGGCTCGGGGGGCCGACAGCGAGGCTGCGGACCCCGTGGCCCCCGAGCGGCGGCTCGAGAAAGGTGGAGCCTGCTCGAACTCCAGAGGCAGGCCTTTTCCTACCACCTCCAACACCCAGTGGTCCGTGGTGATAGCGGACCAGGCAGAAAGGAAGTGGCGGAGCCGTCCCCCCATGGGGGGAACCCAGGGGGGAGTGACGAGGCTGGGGGCGGCACCCCTCAACCCATCACAGGGCAGGCTTGGAGGAGGAACCAGCTGAGGGACCTCCTGGGCCTTTACCTCCTTGCTTCCTGTTGGAGGAAGCCACCGGCTTGGGTTTGGGACGCTAAGCGTAAGCCTGCTGGTGCTGTTGGGCTGGTCGAGATGCAGGGGCTGAAGGACGAAAGGACTTCTGCTGTTGCTGACGGCGGCCTTTGTCCCTCTGGGCGGAGGTGACCGAGTCCAGAGTGGCATTGGACTTTTCGATCCACTGGAGGTGTCCCTCCACTCCAGGGCCGAAGAGGTCGGTCCCCAAGAAGGGGACGTCCGCCAACTTGTGCTGGGTTTCCGCCAAGAAGGTGGATATCCTCAGCCACGCCCTGCGGTGCATGGCCACCGCGGCCGCTACTGACCTGTCACAGGACTCACCTATGTCCAGAGCAGTCTGAAGCTGCTGCTTCGCCACCGCTCTACCCTGGTCCCGCACCTGGCGGACCGTGGTCTGCAGGTCGGTCAGGAGATGAGGGACAACCTCATCCAGGGAGCCCAAGAGGGCGTGGGAGAAGTGTGCCATCAGCACGGCCGAGCTGGCCTGTTGGACGCCGAGGGAGGATGCAGCGTACACCTTGCGCCCGGCAAAGTCCAGCTTTTTGGACTCTTTGTCAGGGGGCTTATCCACATCCCGAGCGGTACCGGAACGCCGGAAAATGCTGTCGGTGACTAACCCCTCGGAAGAGGGGTGCTCTGAGAAAGCGGGCAAAGAGCCGGTAGGGACCGCATATTTCCTGGCCATTCTGGCCGAGGGCACAGGACAGGAAGCAGGCCGCTGCCAAAGCTCCAAGGCTGGGCCGACAATGGCCTCCGCCACCAGAAAGGCCTCCGTGGGGGAATCCCCTCAGTCCAGTATCTTCTTCAGGGGATACTTTGCCCGTTTGGACATGGGCTCAAGCTGCATCCCGGTGGACTCCGAGATGAGTCGAAGCAGACCCAAGAAGGACGATGGGCTATCGTCCAATGACTGGCCCCCGGAGGACTCCAGGTCGACCTGCCTGGAGAACAGGGAGGAGTTGTCGTCTGATTCCGAAGAGTCTGCGAAGAGCTGCCTCGGCCCTGAGCCACCCTCTACCTGCCGAGGACGGTCGGGAGTGAGGGTGACCAACAACCTGTGGGGCAGGCCGTGACCCGACCGAGAATCCTTGGTCGGTGCCCCAGACTTCGGTTGTGGAGGCGGAGGTTCCACCACAATCGGTGGAGCAGCTGGTTTTGGCCGAGCAACCAGCCCTGGAATGGGCAACTCGACTGGGGCGAGTGGTTGCTTCGGTCGTTCGGGCGACAGCCACTTGATGGCCGGGGTCTGGACCGGAGTCAGCTTAGACCTGGACAATAGCAACTGCTGCCACATAAGCTCCTTGTAGCACCGACGTAATTGACGCCGAAGCCTCCCCTCATCCGAGGAACAGGATGGGGAGGAACGGTGTTGCCGCTACTTCGGTATTGAGACCGAGACCGCCGATATCGGTGGGAACGGCTTGACCGAGATGAAGTCAGAGACCGAGACCCTTGGGGGGACCGAGGGCGGGTCTGGGAATGGGGGGGGGGGGACACCCGCTCTTCCCTCGGCTCGCGCACTTTAACCGGGGACTGCGGCCTCGAAGGCGCAAGCAGATCCTCGGTCTCTACCGGGGAAACTGGTGAAGGTGGGTTGTCAGCTTCACCAGTCGACAGCCAGTCTAACGGATCAAGAAAAATCTCGACTGTGTCGACGGGAGTCTCGGCAGGCTGGTCTGACGGGGACACCGTGAAGCCAACGGCCTGAGCCGCAACTTCGACCGAAGTCGACGGTCGGCTGTCCGGGGAAGGAGACCTCTACCGCTCCCACGAACGCCGATGGTGGGACTTACCCTTCGACTCCTTCTTCTTGGGCCGAGAAGAATGTCCCGATGGCCCCTCTCCCTTTGTGGAAAGGGACTGACAAAGCTCCTTGAACGAAGCCGAGTACAAGGAACTCAGAGAGCGGGATAAATGCCGCGGCCGAGGAGGAGGAAGATGCAGCCTGGGCCGCCTCCTCCTCCTCGAAGGCGATCATCTACTCAAGCTGCTCAGCCAAGCCAGCCGCCGTGGACACCACCCAACGAGCCTCTCTTGATTTTACCAGCGGGAAACGCTTCTCGGGGTGCCCGAGCTTCAATCAGGCAGCGCGATCATCCAGGATGTTGGCCGAGAAAGAGCGGCACAACTCGCAGGCCTGCGGGTCGTGATCTAGGCCTAGGCAGTAGATGCACGTGGAGTGCGGATCCGTCCTGGACATTTTCTGCCTGCAAGGGCACCTCTGAAAGCCGGGAATAGATTTGTCCATCGCAGCCGCGAGGGAAGATGAAGACCGAAGTTTAGAAAACTTCAAAACCAGTTTCGGACGAACCAAAGAGTTAGGATCCAGTCTAAAACGCAGAGCGCTAAGGAGGGAACCTGAGCTTCCAAGCGGTGAGGAAGATCTGGCGTCATGGGGCGGAGCCAAGAGTTTTACCACCCGGGTGGGTGGGAGGAGCCAGCTTGAAGACCTTCCGGCAAGATTTAAAGTGGCAAGGAACCTGCCAATAAGTGTGGATTGAACAACATATCCATGTCCCTAGAAAGAGCACTACAGCATGTACATGAGGAGCAACAAATAGCAGCACCACCTACTGAAGACAAACTCCAGACCTCCTCTACACAAACTCCACTTACACCAGCTGCACAGAGAGCCCTCCAGGAACTACTTTATGAAAACATACTACTCCACTACCCAAAAAAAAAGGCATTTCAAAACGTTAACTTTTTTTTATTATTTTTTACTCATAACCCTTGTAAGCCAGTTCATAATAGCATTAAGGCACTCCAGGGTGTGGTATATCATGAGATATCGTCACTTCTCGGGTCGTTGGATGCACTCGGCCTGCGGCCTCGTGCCCAACCACCCGAGGCGTGACGACATCCCACGATATACCACACCATGTCGTGCCTTACTGCTTAAATAACACACACCCTGGAGTGCCTTATTGCAATTATACAATGGCTTGTTTGTTAATAAAAAAGAATAAAGGAAAAAAAAGTAAATTGTTACGTATTTTTATTTGATTTTTTTCTGTGTGGAGGTGTAGGTTTAAAAAAAAAGTCCATAATATTTTGTTTCCACCAGTATCCACCAGCAGGTAGAGCTGCTACCTGATCCTGCTTGTGCACTGCTAAAGAGCCTCTCGGCTAAACTAAAAAGCCATCTGGTGACACAGTTTACTTTTTTATTTATTTATTTATTTATTTATTGTGATTCACATTCAAGTTTTTGGACTGTTACAGTGTCAATATGCAGGGCGCGATTATCAGTAAGTGGAGCATGGTTTAAACACCACGTGATCTAACAATGATTGCCGTGTCTTTGTTTTTGCTGTTGGCATGAAGATGGAGGAAAAAGAGACTGTGCAAAGCCATGAGGGCTTCGGTACTAAAACATTTTTAGCATCTGAAAGAGCAAGTGGCTGAGTGGAGGGTCAGGACAGAAAGTGATTAAATTTTCTTGGCAGCATTCTCTCCTCGAACTGAGAAGGTTCACTGATCCGTGGCACTGGTAGTTATGGTCAGCATGGATTACTGAAACCACTCGATTCGGGGAGAAAATGCAGGCAAGAAAATGTAATTGATTTTATATGACACAAAGCACATTTTCTTGACCTGGAAGGACACTACTTTATTCAGCTGTGAGCTGTGTGAGAAATTCTATATTGCACTTGATATCTGCAACAACGTGCACTTTTGCTCAATTCTGTGGGAGGTGAAACTAACTACCCTTGGTAATTGCTTTTTATTCACATATTTATTAAGTGTTTAACCAAGAAGGGGCTTGCAAACTCTGTTTATCTTGTTAGTAACTTCAGAAGGATTTAAATACTGCATTTGGGTAGATCCTTGGAGGTAGCTAGATTGTCTACTAGGATTTTCTGACAGTTAAACTATTTTTAAATAAATTATAGGTGGCTGAGGAGTTGAAAAAGGAGCTTGCAAACTCTGCTTATCTTGGAAGTAACTTCACAAGTGTCTGAATACTGCATTTTGGTTGTCCCCTGGGGTAGCTGGATTGACTACTAGGATTTTGGGACAGAAACTATTTTTTAAATAATTTACTGGTGCGTAGGAGTTTGTAATAGTTAAACCATTTTTAAATAAGTTACTGTGGTTAAGGAGTTGTCATAGCAAAACCTGCAGTGTGAAACAGGAAAAGACAGTCTTTCAAGCAACAGAGGGAGGTGGATCTAGGTTTACGTTTGTTTGTTACAATTCTTAAGATTTTCAGTGCAGGAAGAGTTTAAAGCACAGCTGACTTATTTTGGGGCTGACAGCTTTCAGAAGCACAAACCACCAGGCCTGTTTTGGGGCTGGGCAGGTTTATCTGTGTCTGACTTGGATGTGTGGATTTTTCTCTGTTTGATTAGCAGGGTATTTTCTCTGTCATATTGTTGTGTAGGGCATCTTGCTGACAGGAAGGCACTCATTGCAGTGGTGGGTCAGAGCTTTTAGCTGATTGTTTTGTGAGGGCACAGTTTAGGCCCAACCCCTTCCACCCTCACCCCCCACCACCTGAAATAGTTCCTTTATACCTGGGGTTCTGACATCATTTCAAGAGTGCAAGGTGCATATCACTGTCATATCCTCTCTAGCACACTGCACTGACAATATAAGCATACACATCGTATAATATATATATATTTCTATATAACAAACCAATCACACACAAAAAAATGTGGGGAGTAATGCAATATAATGGCTGTGAGGCAGCAGTCTTGCGGGAGTCTTTCTGGAGGCTGAGATGCTGCCCTATTTGCAGACAACTCTCTGCCCTGAGGGAGGAAGTTGCCCATCTTCCGGTCACACTGGACAGTAGTAGGGGAACCTTCCCCCAGGCCACATTGGACGGTAGGAAGGGAACCTCCCCCCATCCAGGGAGCACCAGAGCCACCACCACTACCTCAGAGGTTGCGAAGAAAGCACAGCAGTTGGACCACAGTGGGCTCGGGGAAGGTGAGGATGGTGGAACAGAGGCACATCCAGTCAGTTGTTCCACTCCACAATCCATACACCATTCTGGGGGAGCATAGCTCCCCTACGGATGCACCCGCAGAGGAGACTAAGGAGGCTGAGGACAACGGTCACAAGGGAGGACCTCAGGAAGGAGGCAGAGGACACCACAAGGAAAGGAAGCAGCTCCTGGTGGGGGACTCAATTATTAGGGGGATAGAACTGGGGGGAGCAGGGAAAACTGAAGTAAGGTGCCTGCCTGGTGCCATGGCTTGGAGAGACAGGAAGCGCATCCTCAGGATCACGAGAACAGCTGCACGGGAGTCTGAGCTGGACATCATTGTCCACCTAGGGACAAATGACTTGGCTCATCATGAGATTAGAGCAGTGCAGAAGGACTTTGTAGAATTGGTGAGGGGCCTAAGACAAGTAGCACACACAATATCCTTCTCTGAAGTGCTGCCTGTCAATGGCATGAGTGAGGCGAGGGTACTTTGCACCATGCAGTTTAATGAATGGTTGAAAAAATGGTGTGGAGCACAGGGGTTTGGCTTCACTGGGGACTGGGGTTCCACCTGGAGGGACACCAGCCTATACTGGCAGGATGGTCTGCATCTGTCCAGGAAAGGAACAAGTCTTTTGAGCAATCGGTTTAAATGCTTCATTGGCAAGCTTTTAAACTAGTCAAGGGAGGCACTGATAAGCAGCAGGAAAATCCCAGCTTCTCCCTACAAAACAGGGTACTAAATGAGAAAAAGACTGAGGTAGAAAGGTCAGTGGGGGATGCTGCAAAAGAAGGTAAAGCCATCAAAAAATGGAGAGCAATGAGTACCAATGCCGTAGTCTGAGTAACAAGCTTCCTGAATTAGTGGCCTTGATGGAGGAGGAACATCTGGATATCGTGGCAGTCACAGAAACATGATACACACAAAACCATGACTGGGACGTAAACATACCAGGATACACCATCTACAGGAGGGACAGGGAGGGTAAAAGAGGAGGAGGAGTAGCTCTTTACATAAGGGAAGGAATCAAAGCAACAGAACAAAAGGAAAGCAGGAGAAGAAGCACTGTGGGTAAATCTGGAGACCGGCAATGGCACCACAATCCGCACAGGGGTTGTATACAGACCCCCTTCTCAGGGGGAGGAAATGGACAAGGAAATGATAGAAAGAATACTTAGAATGGCAGAAAAAGGGGAGATATTGCTGATGGGTGATCTGAATATGCCAGATGTTAACTGGAATGCAGTTGCAGCAGCCACTTCGAAGAGTGGGGTTATTCTAGATGCCCTACAGGGGGCATGCCTTAGACAACTAGTATTGGAGCCCACTCGAGAGGGAGCAATCTTATACTGGTTCTCTCAAATGGAGATGAAAAGAGGATCACAGATGTAGAAGTGGGTAGCCATCTGGGAACTAGTGACCATCGAACAGTATGGTTCGCAATAAACACAGCAATAGAGTCAAGCCATACAAAGGCAAAAGTACTGGACTTTAGGAGGGCTGACTTTGCCAAAATGGGTGAGTGCCTAAGGAATGCACTAGCAAATGGGCAGGAAGGAGGGGTGGAAGAACAATGGGAAATAATAAAAACTGCCATCACAGAGGTAACAGGCCTTTGTGTGAAGCAAATAAATAAAACAAAGCGATGTAAGAATCCACTATGGTTCTCAAAGGAAGTGGCAGTGAAGGTTCAAGAGAAAAGAAAGCATTCAGGAAGTACAAGGAATCACAGAAGGAGCAGGACAGAGAACTGCATCAGTTAAAGCAAAGGAGGCTGGGAAGGCAGTCAGAACAGCAAAGGCCCAAACCGAGGAAAGATAGCCAACTCAGTTAAGAAGGGGATAAAACCTTTATAGGTACATCAGGGGTGAAGGAAGACCAAGGGAGGTTAGTGAGGCTTAATAAGAGGAGAGAGGGTGGGCAGAGGGTGACTGTGAAAAGGCAGAGATACTAAACAAATATTTTTGCTCAGTATTTACAAAGGAAGTGGGAGGTACCTAAAACAAACAGTAGAAACACTCTGGATACAGAAGTTGATACCAGCCCATTTACAGAAGAAAGGGTTCTGAAAGAACTCTTAAAACTGAAGGTGGACAAAGCAATGGGGCCTGATGGGATTCATCCCAGAATTCTAAAAGAACTAAGGGTAGAACTAGTGACACCACTGACTACCCTCTTTAACAAATCATGGGAGGATGGGGTGGTACCCGAGGACTGGAGAAGGGCAGATGTGATTCCCCTTCACAAAAGTGGGAGCAAGGCAGAAGCAGGAAACTACAGACCTGTTAGTTTAACCTCAGTGGTAGGAAAATGATGAAATCACTTCTGAAGGAAAGAATTGTTGAGTATCTAGAGGCCAGAGGGCACAGGACCCAAGGCAGCATGGATTCTAGAGGGAAGGTCATGCCAGACAAATCTGATAGATTTCTTTGACTGGGTGACCAAAGTAGTAGATCGGGAGGGGCTATGGACATGGCCTACCTAGACTTTAGCAAGGCATTTGACACAGTCCCACACAAAAGATTAATATACAAGTTAGCCAGCCTGGGAGTGGGTCCCAAGATGACAGCCTGGGTAAAGAATTGGCTGGAGAATAGGACACAGAGAGTAATAGTAAATGGAGTCCACTCTGAAGAAAGGGGGGTTACTTGTGGGGTACTGCAGGGTTCAGTATTAGGACCGGTCCTCTTCAATGTCTTTATAAGCGACATTGCAGAGGGACTGGAAGGAAAAGTATGTCTCTTTGCAGATGACACAAAGATCTGCAACAGAGTTGATCCACAAGGTGGGGTGGAAAGGGTGAGAAGGACTTGGCAAGGTTAGAGGAATGGTCAAATGTATGGCAGCTTAGATTCAATGCTAAAGTGCAAGGTAATGCACCTGGGAAACAAAACCAGGGAAGAGTACACAATGGGGGTGAGATACTAACAACAAAAATGGAAAGGGACCTGAGGGTAGTCATATCAGAGAATGACCTAAAGGTGGGCAAGCAATGTGACAGGGCAGCAAGGAGGGCTGGGGGATACTGGGATGCATAGGAGAGGCATCACCAGTAGAAAACAGGAAGTTATTATCCCTCTGTACAGACAGTTGGTGAGACCCCATCTGGAGTACTGCGTGCAGTTCTGGAGACCCCATCTTAGCAAAGACATAGACAGGATGGAAGCTGTCCAGAGGAGGTAACTAAAATGGTGCAGGGTCTGCACCGGAAGACATATGAAGAGAGACTTAAGGAGCTAAATATGTATAGCCTCGAGGAAAGGAGGTGAGGGGGGACATGATAGAAACTTTCAAGTACCTCAAGGAATCAACAAAGTCCAAGAGGGTAGCATCTTTCAAAAAGATGTGCAAGAACAAGGGGGCACAATTTGAAGATAGAAGGGGGCAGCTCAGGGTAATTTAAGGAAGTATTTTTTCACAGAGAGGTTGTGGATGCATGGGGCGAGCCTTCCGGAGGAAAGTTGTGGAGTCAAAACAGTGGTGGAATTCAAGCATGCATGGGACAGTCATAAGGCAATTCTAGGGGGTGGGGGTAGGAAGAAGTAGGCTGCTGGTTAACTAGGATCTGCAGCTTATCCATTAGGTAGGGAAATGGGCAGACTGGGTGGGCCAAGCGGTCCTTATCTGCCGTCAAAATCTATGTTACTATGTTTCTATATGCTGAGCTGTCTGTTGTCACTGCCGCGTGAAGGATGGAGTTGGTGTTTTTGTTCGGGGGGGTGGGGGTGTCAAGCTGACTGTTCAAGTGTGGATTCAGAGCAGCGGCATGATTTGTTGCACAGGGACTGCTGTTGGCTTACTGGCAGCTTGAAGAGGCAGGGATTTCATGGACGGTTCTGAAGTTTTCTCTGTGTCTGCCCTAGATACAGTGACGTTATTGTCTAATAACATCACTGGGTTTAGGGGTCAGTAGCCAATCAGGTTGCTAGAATTTCTCTTGCCATTGCATAATTCATTTTATACATTTTATCTGGAAAGTAGTAGTCATGTTGCAAGATCTTGAGCTGCGCTAGTCTAGACTGCATTTCTTATACACATGAATATGCTCTGCCCCATAGTGAAGACCAAAGCTCTGGATATACTACCACATTTAATGCTTTCTCCCATTTTTGTTTGGTTGAGATGGTGACAGAAACATTTGGTCTGTTGATTACCTTATAAATTAGACTATCATCTTTCTATCAGGATCATTGTTGCTGAGCCACCTCTTAATTTCAACACGACCCTTTGGACCACAGGGAATGGAGGAAATGCAAAGATAAATTTGCTCTTCAAGGGATGGGATAAAGCAATCCTTGGGACTGTCCCCACAGTGGGTGGGGCAACAAAAATGCGGAAGCTTCTTACTCTCCTATGAGGCACACAGATCCACTTCTGGAACTCCTCATCTCCAAAACACTGAAATCATTCATGGGTCACCAGAGCCATCCTGCTCAGTGAATCTGCTAGTACAATCTTCTTACTTGCTAAACGTACTGCATAAATACTTGCAGTAAAAGGCTATTATCTATCAGAACTGTTTGATTCTGCAACAGACGAAAAATACGTTATGAACAGAAGCCCTGCCCTGAGCTCTAACAGTTTTATGTGCTCCTTGCACTCTTTTGAGGCCCAGATTCAGTTTACAGTTTGGCCTTTCCACATCTCTGAATGGGGTATCTGCTGTTAGAACTGCTGCTGGTAAAGGCTGAAGGAAGGAACTGTCGTCTCTAGTACCTGTACCAGAGATTAAGTGACTGGTACTGATTGTTCCAGATGTGCACTTCTTTGGTGTCAGTACTTTCTGAGGTGGTACTGGGCATCCCTTATTTGCAACCATGCCAAATGTACCAATGCTGCAGTCAAGGCCATGTCGCCTAATAAATGAAAGTTACGTAATTACCGTAAGTGTTGATCTTCCAGAATATCTTCACCATGGATTTTGTGGGTCTGTGCTGCAGGTGCTGGGACCCCGCAGGAGCAATAACTTTTATATATTTTTTTTTGTTTAACTTTTTTATTGAATTTTCTCAGTAGTAAACACACAAACATTATACAGTCATACAAAATTCATCAAACTACTTAAATGTGTCCAAATAAAGTACATGATGCATAATAAAGGCAGTATTCCCAAGTATATTCTATGGCAGGTATACAAGTTTATATTCTATATTTATTATATGTAATAAAAATAACTATCCCTTTTCCTCCAGAGTGTACCACCATCTCATCTATATTTACTGTGCTTAGGTACATGCCCCATAAGCGTGTGAAGTTGTCCAGTCTTTCCCTAACCTGATATGAGTGCCTTTCCAGGGCTAAAGCCTCTCATTTTTCACCATTCCAAAGAGAAGGCCCAGGGGATAGGCGGGGGCCTCAGGCCCCAATAAGGTACCTAATTCATGTTTCATCCCATTCCAAAAGGCCCACAGGCCCGGGAAGGCCCAGAAACAGTGGTAATATGTACCTCAATCTGTTCTACACCTGACACAAGTCTCCGGGACCTCCGGTTTAAATCGATGGGTAACCACTGGTGGGCAATACAGCCTATGGATAAATTTATAAGCAGACTCCTTATTCTTATTACAAGACAGCAAGTCCATATGCAATTCTAGTACAAGGGTCCAGTTTTGTTGAGATTTTTGTATTCCTTGGTCTCTTTCCCATAGCCTACGTGTACTAAGAGTCATGTCTTGCATATTGGCTCGAAGAAGGTGATTGGCAGCTCGAACAATCCCCTTGGGGTCCCTTCTGGCCCTGCATATCAAAGACTCAATTTGTTCTAAAGGCGAGTCACTTTCCCCTTATTGCCCTGCTGTAATCCCTTGCCTGGAAGAACTTGAACAAAAGATTACTCTGGACCCCCAATGCCTCCCTGAGGTTCTGGAAGGAGCACAAACTCTTTTCCCGAGCAATAACTTTTCTAGTAGGAGCTGGTGACATGAGTAGGCCCCACGTGCATGTCATGACACATGCATGCTGATATACAGAGGCACCATCCTCCAAATGCCTCTGTATCTTCTTTTTTTGTTTGTTACCAAGGAGGTAAGCAGCATTAGCCTAATGACTAACCTATGCCCTTTATCTAAGGGCATAACACAGCCTTGATGGCTCATGTAAGAAGGGCCACCAAACCCAGTAACACAGTGTCTTCACAGCCCAAACCAAGTACAAGGGAGTAAGGACTACAACACATTAAAACTGGAGTTAGTCCAGGGAATGGTGGAATGGTAGGGTAATCAATAGTAAACATATTCTGGAAGATCAACAGTTACGTTAAGTACATAACTTTCATGTCTTCTAATAATCACTCTTCACCATTGATTCCCACTTATGGGTTCAAGTACCAAGCACTGAGAAAGTCCCAAAGACTAGGGAGGCTGGAGCTCAGGGCTCACTCAGCACAGCAATCCATTCAGAACTGTCCTGCCAAAGGTGGCATGCTGCCTGGCATGGCCACCTGGGGCACAGTGCTTGGTAAAGGTATGCACTGTGCTCAAAGCTGCAGCCCTGCAAATCTCTCCAAGTGGCTACACTGCTCTGGTGGAGTGGGCATGCACTTTGCCCTCTAGTTTTACCTTTGCCATGACACAGCAGTGGCAAAGACAATTCACACTGCAGGCTGAAATGCACTTCACCATGACAGGTAGTCCCTTTCAACTAGGGTCGTAAAAGCTGCTTTACATGTCTGTAGTCCTTAGTCTTGTCCAAGTAAAATCAATGGACCCTCTTTATATTCAGTGAATGAAGAGTCTTCTCTCCCTCATTCTGAAAGTTGGCAAAATAGATAGACAGAATCATGGCTTGATTCAAGTGGAACTCTAATACCCCTTTGTATAGAAACTTAGTGTGTGTGTACGGAGCACTACCTTGTCTTTAAGGAAAACAGTATATGGAGGGTCTGTGACCACAGCATGGATTTCAGATACTCTGTGCGCATAGGAGATGGCCACCAGAAATGCTGTATGCCAAGTCAGATAATTCAAGTCACAGGTTGCAACAGGCTCAAAGGCTTTGCAAGTGAGCATGTCCAGCATAAGATTAAGATCCCACGGAGCCACCAGCATCCAGATGGGGGTAGAGAGCACCATGTGCAGGATACCCCTGAGGAATCTCATGAGCAATGGCAGCTGTGCCAAAGACAGGGTGCCTACAGGCTTATAGTATGCTGTTATAGCACACAGGTGGACGTAAACTGTAGAATACTGCAAGTAAGCATCAGAAAGGACCAATAAATACTCCAAAACCTTTTCAGGTGGACACTTGAAAGGGTCATTGGGGTTTTAGAACACTAGACAGAAGAGCATTTCCAACTGGCTGTGCACGTCTTCTTGGTGGAAGGTTTACACACAGCCAAGATTTTTGTCAGAGACCGTCTGAGGCACTTTAAACCTGTTCACTTCTATCTCTTCAAAAGCCAGGCCTGAAGATGAAAGAAGCACAGGTCAGGGTGGACTAGCTGGCCCTGAGCTTGGGTCAGTAAGTCCACCTGGAGAAGCAGGATCATTGGTTTGAAGACGGAGGTGATTCAACAGAGGAAACCATACCTGCTGAGGCCAGCAGGGGGCCACTAGAATCTTCTTGCTCCCATGTGCCTCCAGGTTCACAGCATCCTCTGGATGATATGTGCATATTAAGGAAGGTCAAGGAGCAAAAAGGCAAGTTGCCCATAAATGTTCCTATAAAAACTTATTTTCTATTTTTGTATATTTATTGAAGCATTTCAAAGATTGTACAATCAACATATTATTCAAAGAACATTCTGTCCAGCACCCCATCTATTCCATTCAGGTAACTTTCTTATAATCACATATTTAATAGTCTTACATAGGCCGTGTCTCTTCAGTATTATATGGTGCTGCAATTAAGCAATAATACATTACAGGGTGTGGCATATCATGAGATATCGTCACATCTCGGGTGCACTGTGAGGCACAAAGCCACAGGCCGAGTGTCTCATGCATCTGAGGAGTGATGATATTCCATGATATACCACACCCTGGAGTGTATTACTGCAATTATAAAATGGCCCTAAAGTGTTAGTAAATGGCTGATCTTAGTAATCAGTTTTGGACCGTGATGATATTGTAAGATATTGTCACGGTCAAAGTCTGCTTCAGCCAATCCGATTCCAGGATTTATCCTTGCCATTTTATAATTCATATTGCAAAATCACATTGTATCAATACAAGAAATTAACAAGAAACAGAAAATACATTAAACTGAGTCCACATGACAAAATAAATGTATGTATGTCCAGTAACTGCAATACATAACTGTATTCCTGGATCTTAGTATCCAGTCCAAGTTGCCCTTCATGACCCTGGTATATCCCCCGAGCCTCAGTTTTGCCCCCCAATTATATATCAACCCTGACAGGTGTCCTCTACCTTTATTAACTCCTACCAGCCCATGCTGATTTCAAAGACACCTATGCCACCCCTCCTCTTACCAGCATCGCCTCACCAGGCGTCAAAGTGTTCAGAAGCCTATCCCAGTCATTCAGGAACCTCTCTTCCCTTCAGGACATAAGTAAGTCTGTCCACAGCTAAAACCTTTAGGATCAGCCCATTTCATTGTCCAACCATTGGGACTGTATTAGTAACCATAAGTTCTGTATCCCCTGCCGAGCCACCACCAAAAGAATCTTCAGCCATCTAGAGTAGGGGCCCCACACATCTTCTCCCATTTCCTCCATGCCAAAGAGGAGTGACACTGGAGTAAATTCTATAGGGTGCCCTGCCATCACTGAAGGTTCGTAGGCAATCCCCTTCCAATATGGGGGTCAGACAGGGACAGTCCAAACAGTAATGCAGTAAGGTGCCCTGTGCTGCACCACACTTGCCACAACTTGGGGAAACTCATGGGCAAAATTTATGGACTACACTTGGTGAATAGTATAGCTGGTGAAGAAATTTAAATTGCATCTCTTTAAATTAGTTGCATAAGAGGAGACCTATGTGGGATGCCAACATTAGCTCCCAATTGTCATCCGTTATTTGTATGCTACGGTCTTGTTCCCACCTCTGTCTCACTCTGCAAGTGTCATTTAAAAAGAAAACCCTGTTCTGCTTAACTGCTCGCTCAATTAGTCCCTTCTCATTTGTCCTGGCTCCAAGAATCTCCCTCTCAACTTTAGACAAGGGAAAATCCCCAAATGTTCTATTGAACCTCTGACTAAAATTCCAGACTTGGAGATATCTAAACAGGTGGGAAGCAGGGATTCCCAGTCCCTGTTGGATTTCCTCAAAATGTGTACATTACCTTCTGAGTAAGCTCCCCAAACAACACCCCCTTCCCTGCCACATGCTAAATCCTGCATCATGTAACTTGAGAAAAAAAAAAAAAAAATCAGGGTTCCCCACCACTGGAATCAAAGCAAGTGTTCACTTGGACAGCTCCACTCCATTTCTTTATGGCTAGTCATGCGTTAAGCACTGCTGTAACCAGTTGGCTAGGGTTCTCCATGCGCCTGTATGTTTTTGTTCCCCCCTTCCCCAAATAGGCAGAGACTCTACCTGGGAGCCCCTCCTCTTCAAAGTTGAGCCAACTGGCCATGCCGCTACCACAGATCCAATTATGTATGTATCTATATTCGCTAAGCAATATCCTTTAGCCAGCTAGGTGACGCGGAGGGTTGAGGTGCTGGACGCCACACCTTGCGCCATGCTAGTGAATGGACTCGGGCCACCGGGGGTTGGCAGGGGAGGATTAAACATCCATAGGACTGCTCTCCTCTCCTGGGGTGGGTTAAGGGCCTCACTCGCTGCACTAGTGGCCCCAGTGGAGACTGGGGGAGGCAGTGATCAGCGAGCTGACAACTGGGGTCTGGGAGCAGCGAACATCCTGCGAGCACACACGGGAGCATGTGCGCTGAATGTTATTGCACGTCCGCTCCCTGGGGGAACCACACCACAAGAATCTCCTCTCTGCAGCAGCATGAAGCCACCGACACATGGCTGGACCTGTGCCAAACAAAGCCCAACAGATGAAGCAGGGGCTCCAGGGAAGTGTGGTCTCCTCTCCTGGTTATCCCCTTGCCGGGGAGGCCCCTCCGCAATGGGAAAGCTACAGTCCTCCATGCTCCGCTAGTCGAGGCTGAGGCTAGCATCACGGACTGTTGAGTGCATGTGCAACTGATTGAAGGGGTTAATAACCCAGCTGATGTGAGACTCTAAAATAAGAGTTCACACCCACAAAAAAAAAGAAAAGCAGTATCCTTTAATATCTGGAAAATTCAGGCCCCCCTTTTCCCTTGAGGCTTTAAGTTTTTGCAGACTAATTCTTGGTTTCTTACCCTGCCAAATGTAATCTGTAAAGCCTTTTTCCAGTCTCTTAATATCCTAATTTGTTGGGCATCGAGGCACCATCTGCATAGTATAATGTAACCTGGGCAGAGCATTCATTTTAAGAAGATTAATTCTACCCAACCATGAGATTGGCAGTGCACACCATCTACTCAGGTCCTTCAGGATGGTTTCAAAGAGTGGTGAGTAATTTAGGGTATACATACTTTCCAGGTACAGACCGACCTTAATGCCTAGGTATGTGAATGCCCTATTCACTAGCCTTAGGCCTAGGGAACCCTCTCACTCACTCATCCAGGTACATTAGTTCCGGTTTATGCAAACTGAGTTTATACCCCGAAAACTTAGCAAATTTATCTATAATACGAAGAAGAGCAGGTATAGATTGTTCAGGCTTTGTTACGAAAAGTAAGATGTCATAAACATAGAGGGTAATAACATACTGGCGCCCCCAACCCGGATGCCAAGTATTGCAGGGTCGCTCTGAACCTTAATAGCAAGTGGCTCAATTGCTATAGCGAACAGCAGAGGGGGCAGAGGAGATAACCCTGCCTGGTTCCCCTCTCAAGCCGTAACTCCTCAGATGGCAGGCCATTAACCAGCACCTGTGCTGTCGGTGCTTGCAGAAGGCACCCGCCCACCTGTTGTACAACCCCATCTCTCAGGCCAACTGGATGCACGACCTTCATCAGGTACAGCCATTCTATCCAGTCAAAAGCTTACTTGGCATCCATGGACAGTACATAGGCCTGTCCAGAATGACGAATGCCCCACCAGACCACATTTAATAATCTCCCCATGTTGTGATATGACAACCTTCCTTGTACAAATCCCGTTTGATCGGGGTGAACAATAAGGGGAAGCACCTTTCCCAACCTAAGGGCAAAGACCTTTGCCATAATTTTACAGTCATAATTTAGTAGGGAGATGGCCAATATAAACTTCAATTACGGTAATAAAAATAACCTACTCACCTGTAACAGTAGTTCTAGGAGTGGTCTATGTTGTTCATCCACACTTGCTGGCATGTCCTTTCCCTTTAAGATTCTTGCCAGAAGGTCTAAAAGCTGGCTCCTCCCATCCACCCGGGTGGTATATGCCTCGGCTCTGCCCCTCGAAGCCAGATCTTGTCAGCTGGAAGCAGAAGGTTGTGCGTCGGAGCCGGGGAGGTCGGGTGGATTTGTGTGGATAAACAACATGTACCACTCCTAGAAAGTACAGTTACATAAAAACTTACTGTAACAGTAGATCTTTCAGGAGTGTCTCTTGCAGTAGGTAATACTTTGGGGTATCCAGCAGAGGTCACTGTGGTGCACTGCAGATCATCTAGCAGTTTTTCACCAGGGACCGCCCGAACATGACATCAGCTTCCTGTTTCCTATTTAAGTAAGTGTGGGCGGTCCCTGGTATCCTCAGTTCCCCCACCAGATTCAGCTCACAAACGCAAGGACCGAGGGGAAGCCGAAAGGAGTCCCAACCCTAGTCATTGGACCAGAACTTGCTCTTTTAGAGAAGGAATGGGAGGGAGGTGGGAACAAACCTACTGCAAGAGACACTCCTCAAAGATAGTACAGTTGCGTAAGAACTTACCGTAACAGTAGATCTTCGAGAGAGGCTCTTGCAGTAGGTAATTACATACAGGACTGATGCCGGCCGGCGGCAGGACCCCACGGAAAAATTTCTAGCTAGCAGTCCCTAGCGAGGGATCGACTCCACGTCAGGTGACCAGCGCCAGGAGACGTCGGTATAAAGGGGCAGTCCCAGACGCCCGCCTTCCAGTTCTTTCCCGCCACAGGCCGAAAGAGGTTGGACGAAAGAGAAGCGGATATTTCTCTATATGAGAAAGGAGCTGAAAAAGCCTAGGGGGATGGAGGGCGGGAAGGTATTACCTACTGCAAGAGCCTCTCTTGAAGATCTACTGTTACAATAAGTTCTTACGTAACTGTACTATCTTACTTCGAGAGGGCTCTTGCAGTAGGTAATTACATATAGGACTGAATCCCAAGCAGTCTAGAACAAAGAAAAGGCACTGGGAGGAGGAAACTACTCCAAAAAGTAGCACTAGCCTTGCAAGCCTCAAGACAGGAGGCCTTGCAAAACAGCCAGCCCGAAGCCTGCTCTACGGCGAGAGGCAATGTCCAAACTGTAGTATTTCGAAAAGGTATGGACGGAAGTCCAGGTGGCGGCAGCGCATATGTCTGCCGCAGACACATTCTTGAAACAAGCTGCAGAGGCTGATACTCCTCTTGTGGAGTGGCCTCTAACCTGACCCAGAAGGGTCTTGTTGTACTTGTCATAACAGAAAGTGATGCAATGAGCCAACCACTTCGACAGGCATTGCTTGGAAACAGCATTGCCTTCCCTTTTGTGAGCAAAAGAGACGAACAACTGATCAGTCTTTGAGATCCTTCGTCCTGTCGGTGTAGTATCTCAGAATCCGGTGAACATCCATGGTATGTAGTAAATATTCCCCTTGATTAGAGTACTGCGTGAAAAAGGCAGGTAGCTCTATGGACTGATTTAAGGTCGACTTTGCTACTACTTTAGGTAGAAACTTAGGATTCGTGAGAAGAGCAACTCGTTCTTTGTAAAAAATCAAATAGGGGATTTTACACATAAGGGCCTGGAGCTCGGAAATTCTTCGAGCCGAAGTAATGGCCACCAAGAAGAGCATCTTCCACGAAAGAAACTTCAGATCTGCAGAAGCTGCAGGTTCGAACGGAGGGAGAGTAAGTTTCTCGAGAACAAAATTCAAGTTCCAAGGGGAGCAGGGTACGGATAGGGGCCTTAGATGAAGTACCCTCTGAGAAAGGTCTTAGAGACCTCCAGTTGAGCTGAAGCTTTATCTGCTAAGGGTACATGGTAGGCTGAGAAGCTGCCATGTGAACCTTCAAGGAGGAAATGGCTGAGACCCAGGTCGAAGAGATGACGTAGGCATTCCAGCAGAAAAGCCACTGAACAGGAGAAAGGCCCACGCTCTGAGGCTGCCCAAATAGAGAATCTCTTCCACTTCATGGCATAAGTGGACCTGGTGGAGGTTTCTAGCCTCCACTAAAATTTCCGCCACTTCTGGAGAAACGCCAAAACGTGATTGGGCTAGGTCTGGAGGAGCCATGCATGTAGTTGAAGGGATCTGAGGCCTGGGTGGACCAGGGTCCCCCGATCCTGGGTCAGCAAGCCTCGAGACAGAGGAAAAGGAAGAGGAGGAACCTCTGAGTATTGTTGTAGAAGAGAGAACCAGATTTGCCTGGGCCAGAAAGGAGCGATCAGAATCATTCTCACTCCTTCTGTGGTTAGTTTCTGCAATACTTGTGGGATCAGAGGAATTGGGGGGAAAAGCATAGACGAATCTGTCCTTCCAGTCTAGAGACACAGCGTCGCTCCAGAAAGCGCCTCGCTCTGGAAGGAGCGAGCAAAAGGTGGGAAGTTTTGCATTTTTGGGAGAGGCGAACAGGTCTACCTGCTGAGTCCCCCAATGCTGAAAGATATCGTCTAGCACCCCTTGGTCCAATTCCCACTCGTGTGCCAGAGCAGAGGAGCGGCTTAGCTTGTCTGCAAGAGTGCTGTTGACTCCTGGAACATGAATCGCTGTGAGGTGAAGGTTGTGTTGAGTTGCCCAATCCCAAACCCTCATTGCTTCCCTGCACAGAGGGTAGGAGCGAGTTCCTCTCTGTTTGTTGATGTACCATACTATGCACATGTTGTCCATCTGGACGGCTAGGTGGTCGGGAAGAATGTATTGGTGAAGGGCTTGGAAAGTGTACAGCACAGCTCGAAGCTCAAGCACGCTGATGTGGAGAGCTTGTTCCAGTCTAGACCACAAGCCCTGGATCCGATGAGGGCCTAAATGGGCTCCCCAACCTTCGCCTGATGCGTCTGTAGTCAGAGTCTGGGAGGGGGGAGGATGAAAGAAAGGGACCCCCCGAAACAGGTTCTCTCGAACCATCCACCACTGCAAGTCTCGTACCATCGGCCAGGAGATCAGGACCAATTGATCTAGGTCGGCCACCAGTTGATCCCACTGGGAGCGAAGAGTCCACTGAGAGATCCTCATGTGGAGTCAAGCTCGGGGGACCATCGGAATAGCGGCCGCCATGAGCCCCAGAAGACAGAGGACCGACCTTGCCGAGACCCTCCTGCGTTCTGATAGCAGGGAAATCTGGGATTGAAGAGAGGTCGCCCTGTCTGGAGGCAGGAAGGCCTTGCTCACAGTCGTATTGAGGATAGCACCGATGAACTGTAGCCTCTGGGAAGGGTCCAGATGAGACTTGGAATGGTTGATGGTAATACCCAGGCAAGTGAAGACCTGCTGGGTGAGGGAGAGAAAATGCAGGAGTTCCTCCCTGGACGAGGCCGCCAGGAGCCAGTCGTCCAGGTAAGGGAACACCTGTACTCCCATTGTACGCAGGTGGGCCGCTACCACAGCCAGGCATTTGGTAAATACTCGGGGGGCCGAGGATAGACCAAAGGGGAGCGTCTTGAATTGGTAGTGGTCCCCCTGAAACGCAAAACGAAGATAATTGCGGTGGGAAAGGCAAACGGGAATGTGCAGATAGGCATCCTGCATATCCAGGGCACAAAGCCATTGACCCGGCCGAAGGAGGGGCAGAAGGCTCTGCAGAGAGAGCATCCTGAGCCTTTTGTATTCCACATAAAGATTCAGGGAACTGAGATCCAGAATGGGTCTGAGATCTCCAGTCTTCTTTGGGACCAGGAAGAAATGGGAACAGTAACCCGTCCCTTGAAGATGAGGGGGAACGGGTTCTATCGCCTGCTTCGTAAGAAGAGTCGATATTTCTTCCCGGACCAAAGGAAGGTGTTCCCTTGAACAGGACGACTTCTGAGGGGGGTGTGGGGTGGTTTCTGAAGAAACTCTATGGAGTGGCCTTCTGCTATAAGCTGGAGCACCCAAGAATCCGTAGTTATCCTCTCCCATCCCGGCAGGTGGAAGGAAAACCTCCCTCTACCGGTTGCTCTGGGGGGTCCGGAGGCAATGGGAGAGGAAAGGAGTCAGGTGGTGTGGGGCAGCGCCGCGGCTGAGGCACCCGCTGCTTTTTTGGGCGGAGGGGGCCTGGCAGCTGCGGGGCCCAACGTTTAGTGGCCCGCCTTCCCTGGGGTTTCGCTTGTGGCCGACTCAGTCTGCGAAAGGGACAGAGCTGCTGGTGTTGGGGACGGTACATAGAATCCACTGATTTCAGGGCCGTCCCCTTCTCCTGCAAGTCGGTGATGATGTCTTTGACATCACCGCCGAGAAGCACCGACCCCCTGAAAGGTGCCTCCTGAATAGCGGATTGCACCTCCAGGACCAAACCTGACACGCGGAGCCAGGCATGACGCCATAGACTCACGGTGAAAGTGAACCTCCTCCCGGCAGTGTCCACTGCATCGTACGTTGCCTGCAAAATGTGGCGACTGGCCGAATGAGCAGAACGGACGAGGTCGGCTAACTCCTGTTTGACTTGGGAGTCAGGTAAGGAGTCCAGCTTGGATTCCACCTGGGTAAGGATGGCCTTCTGGTAATCCCCCATATGGGAGACGTAATTCAGGGCCCGAATTCCCAGTGTGGAGGAGGCATAGATCTTTCTTCCAAACTGGTCCAGGAGGCGAGATTCCTTATCCAGAGGAGATGAGCTCAGATGTTTTGGATGTGCCGACCGGCTGTGAGCGGCGCTAATTACGACCGAGTCAGCACGAGGGTGAGTGTCCAGGTAATCTACATCCTCGGGAGCCTGGTATAGCCTGTTAGACTTCCTGGAAGTGGGCCACGCCGACGGTTGTTTCAGATCGTGGTAACAAGGTGGGCGAGGCCTCGATCCAGGGTGGCACTAAAGTTGAGCTGCCACGGGCAGATCCAGATGTTCAGCGCGTTTAAGTCGCTGAGGATCTGGTTCCAGAGAGTGCCACTGATGGACTTCCTGGATTTTTCTAAGCAACTCCGTGAAAGATGGATCCTCCGGAGGAGACTTCGGGGGGGTCCTCGGCTGGGGCTTAGACGAAGAGAGGGGCTCGTTGTGTCTCTCAGAGCATCCCTCGGAAGAGTCCGAGGAATCCGAGAGGAAGAGGAAGAATAAGACTCCCTTACTCGGCTAGGGGGAGGAACGGGTTCTTTGGGAGGTACCCATAAACGCGTGTCCTGACCCTCTCTGGATCCAGAGGGGAGAGCCCTGGAGTCCGGAGGCGGTGAAGGAGTGTGCTGTCTCGGACGTACGGGGGCCGGCACCGTCGTCGTAAGGCGGCTCTCTACCTCCTTGGTGAGTTGAGCCTTGGCCTCAGCCCACCAAGAGGCCAGAATCTCCTGCAGATCCACCGCGGCCGAGGGGCGTAGAGGTGGAGGAGGAAGGGCGCGTACAGGTTGTACCCGTAATGCTTGGATCCGCAACCCGCGCCGGGTATTGGGCGGCATCGGGTACCGCGGCACTGGATACCGCGGACCCGGCACGCCGGCATCGGATAAGACGGCGGGTACCCGGGAGAGCTGCCGGAGCAGACGGTTCGGCCGGGCGTCCCACGGGCGGTCTACATTAGGGGCCCCATAGGAAGGGGATATCCCCAGCCGGGCCGGGCGCCCAGGGGCCGATGTTAGATTCGGTTCCGCCAGAGGAGGGTCTGACGGAGGAGGAAGATCCTCACTTGCCCGGATTGAGGAGAGAAATCCCGGGTCAGGGTGGGTGACTCGGCTCCCAGATGGCAGTGAAGGCTGCGGGAACCGGCATAGGCGACGGAAGGTCCGCGTCGGTTCCATGTGACGTGGCCGGAGGAGCCAGCAAGTGCTCAAAGGAAGCCTCGGCGGCACTGGAGGAGCCGGCATCTGGCTTATGGGAGCCCTCACCGGAGGCGGGCTGAGGGGGAGAAGTGGCCCGGTCCGGGGAGGGAGTGGTCGTGCGCCGCCCCAAAGGGTCGGGCGTCTTATCGACCCTCTCCATGCGGATGTCGGAGGAGCCGACGTCCCACTTAGAGGAGTCGCCCACGGCAGTAGGCCGCGAGCTTGTGGCCGAACTGGGGGTGGAGGCCCCCATTCGCCCGGAGGCGCCCGCAAGGCCCGAGCACGAGCCAGACGGGCGGGCCAACGCCTCCTTCAAACCCTTGGAGGCGGCCGAACGGTCCCCCGTAGGGGATGTTACCTTATCCGCGTCTCCCGTAGAGCAGGACTTCTCCCAGTGCCTCTCCTTGTCCTTCTTTTTCCGATGTCCTTCGGGGGAAGTGGACGCCTGCCTCAACTTTTTCAACTCTTTTTCCATAGAAGACATCTTTTTCTTGAGGAGATGGGCTTCCAGGGACTGTTGGCGCCGTTTTCGGGTAGGCACGTTAAAGTTGAGGCAATGCTGGCACTTCTCGACCGGGTGATCGGGGCCTAGGCAGAAAAGGCACAGGGAATGGCCGTCCTTGTGTGGCAGTTGGGCGCCGCATGAGTCGCACTCGTTTTTGTGCTCGGAGGGTGTAGGGGACGACATACACCGACAATATACCTGACGACTGAAAATAAATAACTATTATTCGGTGAAAACCAATGAAAGACAGGGCTGACTAAGCACCAACTTTACTGCGAGGCACTGCACGAGCTAACAGTGGGAAAAGAATCGAGGGCGGGCGTCCGGGACCGCCCCTTTATCTGACGATCTCTGGCGGGGTCACCTGACGTGGGGGCGGTCCCTCGCCAGGGACTGCTAGCTAGAAATTTTTCCGTGGGGTCCTGCCACCGGCCGGCATCAGTCCTTTATGTAATTACCTACTGCAAGAGCCCTCTCGAAGTAAGATCTACTGTTACGATAAGTTTTTACGTAACTGTACTATTTTCCACAGAGTGGTCTCTTGCAGTAGGTAATACTTATGGGATGAATCCCAAGCACTAATGCCCATGTGGGAGGACAGTTATGATAAGAGACCTTGTGGGACTGCACAGCCGAAGGCCATCTTACGTCGTAAGGCAATATCCAGATTGCAGTGCCTTGTGAATGTATGGATCGTGAACCAGGTAGCTGCATTGCACATATCTGAAATGGAGGCTCCCTTAAAGCAAGCCACAGTGGTGGCCATAGCTCTAGTGGAGTGGGCTTGGACAGGTCCAGGTAAAGGCTTGTTATATTTTTTGTAACAAAATGTAATACAATGCGCCAACCAGGATGAAAGAGTACGTGTCGCAACTGGGAGGCCCTCGTGACCTGGGGCAAAGGAGATGAACAGTTGAGACATCTTTCTAATCGACTGTGTCCAATTAGTATAGTAGCGTAGTATATGGTGGACATCTAAAGTACAGTGGCGTGAAAAAGTATTTGCCCCCTTCCTGATTTTCTCTATTATTGCATATTTGTCACACTGGATGTTTTCAGGTCTTTAGACAAAATGTAATATTACATAAAGGGAACCTGAGTGAACAAATAACACTTTTTTTTTTTTTTTTACTCATTTCATTTATTTAATGAAAAAAGTTAGCCAACACCAACTGGCACTGTGTGATAAAGTAACTGCCCCCTAGTTAAATCAACCCAATTAAAGGGATAAATAGAGTCAGCTGATTGAACACAGCCAGGCTTGATTACAGCCAACCCTGCTCAATATAAACCTCACTTATTTTGACCCTTACCATCAGAGTCACGTTGCCAGCACAAAGATTCAACAAGCACATTATGCCACGATCAAAGGAAGTTCTGAAAAGATCAGAAAAAAGTTGTTGCTATCTATCAGTCTGGAAGGGTTACAAAGCTATTTCTAAGGCTCTGGGACTCCATCGAACCACAGTGAGCCATAATCTCAAATGGAGAACACTTGGAACCGTAGTGATTCTTCCCAGGAGTAGGCGGCCTGCCAAAATTACTCCAAGGGTGCAGTGTAAAATCATCCAGGATGTCTCAAAGGATCCTAAAACAACATCCAAAGAACTGCAGGCTTCTCTTGCCTCAGCTAAGGTCAGTGTTCATGACTCCACAATCAGAAAGAGACTGGGCAAAAATGGGCTTCATGGGAGAGTAGCAAGGCAGAAAACACTGCTAACCAAGAAGAACATAAATGCTCGTCTCTCATTTGCCAAGAAGCACCTGGATGATCCACAAGCCTTTTGGGAAAATGTTCTATGGACAGATGAGTCCAAAGTGGAACTTTTGGACGACATGGATCCCATTATGTTTGGCGTAAAGCAAACACAGCATTCCACAGTAAGAACATCATACCAACAGTCAAACATGGTGGTGGTAGTGTGGTGTGTGGGATGCTTTGCTGCCTCAGGACCTTGACAACTTGCCATAATTGAAGGAACCATGAATTCTGCTCTGTACCAGAAAATTCTTAAGGAGCATGTCTGGTCATCCGTCCGTCAGCTGAAGCGTAGTTGGGTCATGCAGCAAGACAATGATCCAAAACACAAAGGCAAGTCCACATCAGAATGGCTGAAAAGAAGTAAAATTAAAGTTTTGGAGTGGCCTAGTCAAAGTCCAGACCTAAACCCAATAGAGATGCTGTGGCATGACCTGAAACGAGCAGTTCATCCTCGAAAACCTACCAATGTTACTGAATTAAAGCAGTTCTGCGAGGAAGAGTGGGCTAAAATTCCTCTACAGCGATGTGAAAGACTGATATTGAATTATAGGAAGTGTTTGGTTGCAGTCATTGCAGCTAAAGGTGGCGTAACCAGTTATTAAGTGTAAGGGGGCAATTACTTTTTCACACCGTACGAGTTGGTGTTGGTTAACTGTTTTCATTAAATAAATGAAATAAGTAAAAAAAAAAAACAAGTGTTATTTGTTCACTCAGGTTCCCTTTATCTAATATTACATTTTGTCTAAAGACCTGAAAACATCCAGTGTGACAAATATGCAATAATAGAGAAAATCAGGAAGGGGGCAAATACTTTTTCACGCCACTGTATGTAGGAGATGTTCACCCTAACTGGAGTAGTCTGGATAGTAGAACGGAAACTCCAAGGACTGATTTAAGGTATGTTCGGAGACTACTTTAGGAAGGAAGGAAGGGTTGGTACGAAGGACCACCCGTTCCTTGTGGAAAATCACATAAGGTTCCCTACACATGAGGGCATGGAGCTCTGAAATACGGTGAGTGTAAGTGATAGCCACTAGAAATAGGGTTTTCCATGAAAGAAAACAGAACACAGGTGGCAGCTGGCTCAAAAGGCTCAAGGGTCAATTTTTCAATCATAACACTGAGATCCCATGGAGGAGTGGGTCTTCTAGTAGGAGGTTTAATGCGTAACATTCCTTTTAAAAACATTTTAGCTAGATGATGCTGGTACAGTAACCTGCCATCCAGAGGCTCATGGAAAACGGAGATGGCAGCTAAGTGTACTTTAATGGAAGAAAAAGTTAGACCGGACTTAGATAGTGATGGGCCAGGTAGTCCAGAACCTTTGTCAGTGGACAAGAGTAAGGATCCAAAGATCGAGAGACTGACCATATGGAAAAGCATTTCCATTTGGAATTGTATGTTGCTGGTTTACGGGAAGCCAAGAGGATATTGGCAACAGGAGAGGACACTTGTAAACGAGTTATGAAAGTGTCCTCAGGAACCAAGCATGAAGGTGTACAGCCCTCAGGTTGGGGTGTAGTAGAGACCCGTGACATTGAGTCAAGAGGTCTGTTCTGATCAGCAACAGGATGGTACTGACAGTTGCAGCAGTAGGGGAAACCACGACTAGTGGAGCCACAGTGGGGCTATGAGAATCATTGTGGTCAGTTCTAACTGTAGTCTCAGTAGAGTCCATGGTAGGATAGGGATGGGGGAAAGCATATAAAAAGAGACCTGACCAGAGTTGGGACAGGGTACCTATAAATTGTCCCTTTTTGTTCGAGATAATGGAAAAATACCTGTGAAGATGGTAATTCTCTGGGGAGGCAAACAGATCAATCTCTGGAGTGCCCCATAAGTTGAAGATTTCTTGGAGCACTTTCCCGTGAAGTGTCCATTCGTGAGATGTGGACTGCTGTTAGCATCTGGTGTTGCTGAACAGCTTCCTGCCAAACAGCAAGAGTGTGAGACTTTGTACCCCCTTGCTTGCTGAGGTAGAACACTACTGCAGTGTTGTCTGATTGGATCAGGAACGATCCTGGTTTGAGGTAGGGCCAGAATGCCTGGAGGGCTAAACGGACCGCTCACATCTCTAGGAGACTGATATGAGAAAGATGGTGAGAAGTGGACAATTGGCTTTGGGTCTGATAAGGACCTAAGTGAGCTCCCCAGCCGAGCAGGGAAGCATCTGTGGTCAACATTTCAATGGGAGCGGGGGATTGGAAAGGCATTCCATGTTTCAGATTAAGTCAGACTGTCCACCATGTCAGAGAGGACTTCAGAGAGGGAGTGACCTTGATTTGGTCTTCGAACTGTCCTGTTTTTTTGGGACCATTGATTCTGGAGGGTCCAATGGACAGGCCTCATGTGGAGATGGGCAAAGGATACCATAGGGATGGAAACGGACATGTGACCCAGAAGGTACAGCATTTGTCTGGCTGTGACTCTCTTCTAAGTTTGTATATGTAATGCCAGAGCTATGAGCATATCCTGCCGGGCAGGCAGGAGGTAAGCCCTGGCTGTAACTGCATCTAGAACAGCTCCAATGTATTGGAGAGATTGTGTTGGGTTTGGATTGGACTTTGGCCAGTTTACTATGATTCCCAGATCTGTGAACATTTTCAAGGTAGCACCTAGGGAGGCAAGCAAAGCAACTACGGAGTCTGCTTTCATTAGCCAATCGACTAGCTATGGAAAGATGAAGTGCCCTTCTCTTCACAAGGCTGCTGCCACCACCGCTAGGCACTTGGTGAACACTCTGGGGGCTGATGAAAGGCTGAAAGGGAGTGTTCAAAACTGGTAATTTTAAGCCAGTAAGTGGAAGCGTAAAAATTTGTGGTGGGTAGGGTAGATGGGAATATGAAGGTAGGCATCCTTCATGTCCAGTGCGCAAAGCCAATCAACCTGCTTCAGAATCTGCATGATGGCCGGTAGGGTG
The DNA here is from genome assembly GCA_016271365.2 of Neoceratodus forsteri. Lineage (NCBI taxonomy): Eukaryota > Metazoa > Chordata > Ceratodontiformes > Ceratodontidae > Neoceratodus > Neoceratodus forsteri. The sequence goes on along the minus strand of CM057454.1, from coordinate 352,312,485 downwards.
ACCATGCGGAAATGTTTGTACTGAATATAAAGATTCCGTTGTCTGAGATCCAATATTGGTCTGAGATCTCCCATATGTTTGGGTACCAGAAAGAAATGGGGAGCAAAATCCTGTTTTATTTATTGTTTAGTTGAAGAATCAGTAGACATTCGTCTTAGTTCCAAGTTTCTCGTCGATGACTGCTACACGGAAGTTGCACTAGCTGCTGCACGAGCTGAAGACGGCAGAAAAATGAACTGAGGATACCAGGGACCACCCAAACTTATACAGGAAACAGGAAGCTGATGTCATGTGTGGGTGGTCCCTGGTGAAAAACTTCTAGAAGAGCTGCAGTGCACCACAGCGACCTCTGCTGGATACCCCAATGTATTACCTACTGCAAGAGACCACTCCATGGAAGATCTACTGTTACAGGTGAGTAACCTGTTTTTCTAGGATCGTGGATATGTTGTTCTAGCCACACTTGTTGGCAGACTCCTAGCAGTTCTCTGGGAGGAGGGAGGCAAGGCACACACTTCCTACTTGGGAAACAGAGATTGGAGAACTGAGGCCCCAAAACCAGCATCCCGGTATGACTCTAGGTCAATGTGGTAGTGGGTAATGAAGCGGTTTGCCGACTTCCAGGTAGTAGCCTTGCAGATTTCCTGGATAGGGATGTCCCTGGAAGCAGCCACTGACGCAGCAGTATGGCGGTTGGAGTGAGCTCTTAACCCTACGGGAGGCTCCTTCCCTGCCAACCTATAGCAGAGATCAATGCATGATGTGATCCATCTGCCAACTGTCCACTTGGCTGCAGGTCTGCCAGGTGTGGCTTCAGTGTAGGTGACAAACAGCTGGCGAACCTCTCCCCGAACTTCAGCCATCCGCTCCTTATAATAAGACAGTGCTCATCTCAGGTCCAAGGTATGGAGCCTGTACTCAGCCTCCGAGGTGTAATTAGGGTAGTACACAGGCAGAGTCAATACCTGGTTGAGGTGAAACTCGGATGCCACCTTCGGAAGGAATTTCGAGAGGGGGCGTAGGACAACCTTGTCCCTGTGGAAGACCAGGTAAGGAGACTTGACAGACAGCGTGCCTGCAGCTCCCCAGTCCTTCTGGCTGACATGATAGCCACCAAGACGATGGTCTTTCACGACAGATGTGACAACTCACACCTTCGAATAGCTTGCCCATGAGCTATGCCAGTACCAGCAGTAGATCCCACGGTGGTAGTGGTTCACGCACCGGAGTGGAAATGTGGTTGAGGCCTTTAAAGAAACGTCAGACCACCTTTTCCTGTGCCACCCTCTACTGACCGGCCTGCACCTGGTAAGCAGAGATGGCTGCCAGGTGCACCTTAAGGGTCATAGACCGAAGACTCCCTTTGGAAAGAGATCAAAGGTAGCCGAGGAGGCTAGCCACCGGACAGAACATTGGGTCCGGACCCTTGCCTTGACACAAAATACAAAACCTTTTCCATCTGAAGGCATAACACCTCCTGGTCGACTCCTTCCTGGATGCCTCCACAACTGTGAGTACATCCTCAGAGAGACCCAAAGCCTGGAACTCTAGCCGCTCAGGAACCGGGCTGTCAGGTGCAGGGACTGAAGGAATACCTTCCCCTGATTGACTGATAACAGGTCCGGACATACTGGAAGACGCCTTGGAGGCCTGGAGCTGAGGCTGAGGAGGTCTGGATACCAGAACTGGTGAGGCCAGTCTGGGACTACCAGGATCACCTGTGCCTTGTCCCTCCTGACCTTGAGGATCACCTTGTGAACTAAGGGAAGTGGAGGGAAGGCATAGAAGAGGTTTGGGGTACACAGCCTCGAGAAAGCATCCCCCTGCTGCGAACCCTGCTGAGGAAGGTGGGCATGAAACAACCTCAGCTTTACGTTCTCCATGGAGGCGAATGGATCCACCTGAGGTTTGCCCCAGTGGGAGAAGAAGCTGTGTACTACCTCTGGATGGAAAGACCACTCGTGGGACGTCTCATGAACATGGCTGAGAGTGTATGCCAATTGGTTTGAGGCTCCTGCCACGTGGATGGCTAGGAGAACTGCCTCCAGACGGCTCACGAGGGTCCAGATGCAGAGCACTTCCCTACACAGAGGCCAAGAGTGCATGCTGCCCTGCTTGTTGAGATGGTACATAGTTGTGCTACTGTCTGTCTGGACTTGCGCCACCTGACCCCGAAGGAGCACAGCGAAATGCTGACAGTGCCGGACGGACTGCCCTGAGCTCCAACAGGTTGATATGACATCAGGATTCCTCGGGGCTCCAGAGCTCATGTACTCTGTGATTCCCCATGTGGGCACCCCAGCCCGTGAGAGAGGCATCAGCCGTGAGGACAACTGTCGGCGCGGGACGAACAAACGGGATCTCTTCCTGCAAGTGTACTAGGACGCTCCACCATTGGAGAGCATCCCACATCTTCTGAGTCACAGTGACCAGCTGGTTGAAGTGACCCTGTTGCTGAGTCCACTGGCTGGCCAGCTCCCACTGAAGGGGGTGCATATGCCACCGGGCCCATTGGACCACGGTCGTGCAGGCCACCATGTACCCCAGAAGACGCAGGAAGTCCCGGGGCATGGCGCAAGTGCCCAACAAGAAATGAATGGGCAAAGGAGGAGAGAACCTCTGCCCTGTCCGCTGGGAGCCTGGCTCTGGCTCGGCAAGAGTTGAGCTCTGCCCCGATGAAGCAGATCACCTGTGAAGGTACGAGTTCAGACTTGGTCTCGTTGACCAGGAGACCAAGTTCGATGCAGGTCTAGAGGGCCAGACCCCCTGAACTTCTACACCTCCTGTCTGGATGCACCCATTATAAGCCAGACATTGAGATAGGGGCACACTCTGACCCCTTGATGCCGAACATGGGCTGCCACCACTGCAATGCATTTGGTGACGACCCGGGGGACCAATGACAGGTCGAACAGCATGACTCAGAACTCGAAGAGGGTTCTCTCCGCTTGAAAGCAAAGTAACTTTTGGTGAGACGGATGGATCGGGACGTGAAAGAACGCGTCCTGGAGATCCAGAGAGCAAAACCACATGTTCCGCTCGAGAGATGGTATGATCTGTGACAGAGTTACCATCCTGAATGTGCGGGACCTGAGAAATTGGTTCAGGTCATGCAGATATAGAATGGGGCGCCAGCCCCCATCCATTTCGGGACCTGGAAACGAACCCTGGGTTAACGGGGTGGGGAGGTCCATGACTCTGGCTACCACCTCCTTGTAGAGGAGTTGGACAATGTCATCTCGGACACCACTTCCTCCTATGGGGAGCAGGCTCGGCTTGGTGGGTACTGCTTGAATTCCAGAGGCAGTCCCTGGTTGACCACTTCTAAAACCCCGGTCCGCTGTAATAGGAGACCGGGTGGAAAGGAAGTGGCGGAGCCGGCCCCCCACAGGAGGACCCAGAGCTGGTGTGACGGGTATGGGGCTGGCCACTCCCATCCCATCACTGGACAGGCTTGGAGGAAGAGGGTCCAGTATGGGGACCTCCGGAACCCCGTTCCCTGGGTTTACGAGCTGCCTGGACTTGGGCCGAGGATGCCAAGGTTGAGCCTGCTGCTGCCCCGACTGGAAATGGGGCTGTTTGGCCACAGGGGCAGAAGGATGAAAAGGGTTTCTCTTCTGCTTTTTGGAACCCTGTGATTCCTTTTGAGCAGAGATCAGAGTCCAAGGTGGTACTGGACTTTTCTATGAGCTGGAGGTGACCGTCCGCACCTGGGCTGAAAAGATCAGTACCAAGGAAAGGGACATCTGTCAATTTGTGCCGAGTGTCCCTCGTGAAAGTTGATACCCTCAACCAAGCCATGCAGTGCATGGCAACCACAGCCACCACCGAGCTGGCGCAGGAGTCTCCGAGGTTCAGAGCCATCTGGAGCTACTGCTTCGCAATCACCCGGCCCTAGTCGCGGACCTGCTTGACCATGGTCTGGTGGTCTGCAAAGAAGTGAGGAAGAACCTCATCAAAAGAGCCCAGAAGGGCATGAGAAAAATACGCCATGATGACGGCCAAGCCTGCCTGATGAAGAGCCCAGCGAAGAGGTGGCATAGATTTTCCAATCTGAATTGTCCAATTTCTTGGATTCTTTATCCAGGGGTCTATCGGTGTCTCCCAAATTACCTGAGTGCCTGAACACAGATTCAGTCACCAGTCCCTCGGCTGAGGGGTGCTCTGTGAAGCCTAAAAAGGAACCAATGGGTACCGCATGCTTGAGGGCCATTCGGGCTGAGGGTGCAGGGCAGGAGGCAGGATGCTGCCACAGCTCCAAGACCAGACCAACAATGGCCTCGGCCACTGGGAAGGCCTCAGTTGGTGAATCCCCTCATCTGAGAATGTCAGTGAGCGGGTATTCAGACTATTTCTGAATGGGTTCTAAGGGCATGTCCGTGGATTCGGAGATGAGACAGAGGATGCCCATGAAGGAAGAAGGACCTTCCTCCACTGAGAGATTCCCGACAGATTCCTTGTCCAAGGGGCGAGAATGTAGGTGCGAAGTCCTCGGACTCCGAGGAGTCTTGATAGATTGGCCGACTACCAGAGTTGTCCTCCACCCACCTAAGACAGTCGGGATTGAGGGTGATGGATAGCCTACGCGGGAGGCCTGGAACGGGCCGAGACGCCTTAGAAGGAGCCCCCGAAGGAAGCTGCTTAGGTGGTGGTTCCACCACAATCGGTGGAGAGGCCAGTTTCGGCAGAGCCAGAATGGTCTTGGCCAGCTCTGCAGGTGGAGGAATGGTACAGACTGACACCTGGGGAGTCTATATCGGCCTAGAGGATGACAGCTAAGTAATGGCCGGGGTAGAAGCCAGAGCAGACTTCTGGACGGACATAATCAGCTGCTGCCACATCAAGTCTTTGTAGCGTCAGAGTTTTCATCAAAGCCTCTCCTTATACAAAGAGGATGAGTGGTGGCGGTGCAGTTTTTTTGGAGCACTTATGCGCCTTTTTCGGCCTGTCGCCGAAGGGGTCTGAGACCCCGATTTGACCGCCGGGGCAGGTTTGTTCAGAAGGAGCCAGGAGAACCACAGCTCTTCCTGGTCAAGGACAGGACCACAACAGGATTCCCAGCAGGCTTGGTCTCTGCCTCGGTGGCAGGCAGGAACAGGGTCCTGAATAAGGAGTTGTCGGCCTCATTGAGTGACAACGGGTCAACAGCGTCGAGAATAATCTCAACCAGGTCGTCATCCCATGTCTTAGCCGGCTGGCCACAACCTCAACTGAAGTCAAGACAGAAGATTCCTGGGAACAAGATCTCTCTCACGGTCCCAAGAATGTCGGTGGAGAAACGGAGATTCCTTGTCCTTCTTACGGGACCAAGAGACGTGTGTGTCCAAAGGGCCCTCTCCCTTGGTAGGGAGGGACTGACACATCTCCCGAAATGAGCCTGAGAAGGAGGAGCAAAGATTGAGCGGGACGAAGACAGACATGGAAGAGGATCGATCAGCAGCCCGAGCCGCCTCCTCTTCGAAGGCCTTCATCTGTTCCAGCTGCTCAGTGGACCCTGCAGCTGCAGAGCCCACCCAACGGGCTTCCTTGGATTTGACCGGCGGATTCCATTTTTCCTGTCTGCCCAACTGCAGTAATGCGAGATGATCGTCCAAAACATTTGGATGAAAAACGCAACACATTTCGCACGCCTGGGTGTCATGATCGTGAACCAGGCAAATGCACGAGGCATGCGGGTCGGTCAGAGACATCTTTTGCCCACGTGGCAGCGGAAACCAGGCGAGGACTTGTCCTCCATCATGGTCGAGATCGTGAAGCGATTAAGAGAAACTTTAACGAGTCTAACTTTGGGTAAATCCGTAGATTTATGAGCCAAGGCCTACAGTAACGCATGAGCAATAAGAAGGGAACCTGAATATGCCAGCGGAAAGGAAGATCTGGTATCCAGGCATAAACCACCCGCGTGGGAGGGAGGAGCCAGCTTTTAGACCTTCCGGCAAGAATCTTAAAGGGAAAGGACATGGCAACAAGTATGGACAGAACAACATATCCACGATCCTAGAACTACTTTCTCCTGTTAAAATGTATTTATCAAGTTTGTTTCTGAAATCATTTTTATTTTACTGAAGATTATATCTTTAGGTAACTGGTTCCATGATTATCAATTCTCAGAGTAAAGAAATGTTTGCGTTTCACTGTTTTGAAAGGTTTCCCAATAATCTGCAATGGGTGATCTCTGGTTTCTCTGTCTGAACTTCTAATGTCTATACCCAACTCTGACATGAGATAAGAGTCACCCATAATATAAATCAACAATACCAATCTTCTAGTTTCTAATGACATAAGGTTTAAGGACTCCAGATGATATTCATATGTTCTATTTTTTAGACCAACTATGTTTTTTGTAAACCTTCTCTATACTTCTACATTCTACTTTTTTAAAAGGAGTTGGGATGCATATTTTCGATGAGGTCTAGTATAGCTTAATGACAAGTGTCTTATCAGATGTAAAACTCTGAAACAGGGAAGGACCCAAAACAGAGCCCTATCCCAGACAGATGTCCATTAACTATCACTTTCTGAGATTCCCCCGGCCACTCACAAATCCAGTTTAATATGGAATTGTTGATATTGTTGTTTTTTTTTTGTTAGAGCCCAACATTGTATTAAATCAAACCCCTTGCTAAAATCAAGATATACCACATCACATGAAACATTTCTGTCTAACAGTTCACTCATTTTTTCATTAAACTGACCCAAGTTAGTTGTGCTACCCCGTCCATGTCTGAATCAGTGTTGTTCCTGGTCCAAATTATTAGCGTTGACAATAAGAACATCCGTGATTACACTTTCAAGGATTTTACAGGCAGTAGAAGTAAGACTGACTGGTTCAAAATTTCCTGGATCTAAATGTCCTAAGTGCTTTTTATGAATGGGTACCACATATGCAATTTTCCAGTCCTTAGGTACAACACCCTTGTTAATGGAGTCTTCAAACAGAATTTTTAATGAATATGACAAATAATCAGACATAATGTACAGCATTTGTCCTGAGATGATAACTGGTCCAGGTGTGGTTTTACCTTTTTGTTTGAGCATTTTATTTTTAATGTCTTCTAATAAAGATATGATTTTGTCACGAGGGTGGTTTACGTGAAAATTAGGTGTATTATCTGGACTGACTTCACAAAAATAAAAATTACGTACCTACCGTAATTCCTGATCTTCTCAGATGAAGTCTCCACCACTCATTCACACTAATGGGACTACGCTGGAGGTGCTAGGACCGAGGGGGAGCCAAAAATCTTCAAGAGGGACGGTGTCTAGCTAGGGCCACGTGGAAGTGGTGCAGCGAGACCGGCTTGTGCCATATAGACCACCTTGGCATTGACCCTTCAACCACCTCAGTACCTTTTTTTACTGAGGAGGTGCAGCGTAAACCAACCTAGAGAAAGTAACCTATATCGGACATAAGATAGTCCAAATGACCCGTATAAGAAGGATCAACATAACAGTCTCTTCACAGCCCAGCCATCGAGGGAGTAAAGACAAAAAACAGATAAGTGAGCTTGACGGATGGAGGGTGGGCATGTGAATGAGTGGTGGAGACTTCATCCAAGAAGATCAAGAGTTGCGGTAGGTACGTCATTTTCATATGTTCCTGAACATAAAGTATCCATCATTCATTCACACTATTGGGAGTGTACCAAGCTAAAATAATCCCAAGAAGGGCGGCGGGAGAGAGGAGCTCACTTAGGACACGAGTCCATTAAGGACTGTCCTGCCAAAGGATTGATGCTGTCTGGCATGGTCATCCAAAGCACAGTACTTCACAAAAGTGTGCACGGAGCTCCAAGCAGCTGCACTGCAGATGTCTGCAACGTGCACGTTCCGTATTTCTGCCAGATATGTCGTGACTGCTCTGGGAGAATGAGCGTATACCCTGCAGCTTAACCTGTGCCATGGAATAGCAGTGGTGAAGACATGCCACCAGCCATGTTGAAATATACCGGATGGCAACAGGCTGCCCCAGCTGGGCCATGCTGAACGAGACAGAGAGTTGCTTTGAATTGCGAATCTCTTTAGTTCTGTCTATGTAGAATCGCAAAACCCCTCTAACATCCACAGAATGTAAGGTACGCTCTCCCTCATTCTGGAAGTTCGCAAAGTAGGTTGGAAGAACCAAATGCTGGTTCAGATGGAATTCTGAGACTACTTTGGGGAGAAACTTGGGGTGAGTTCTGAGAACCACTTTGTCTTTGTGAAATACTGAATAAGGAGGGTGTATGACCAGGGCATGTATTTCAGACATTCTGGGAGTAGAGGTAATGGCTACGAGGAAGATTGCCTTCCAGGTCAGGAACTTCAGCTCACATGCTGCTAGAGGTTCGAAAGGTTTATGGGTGAGCATGTCTAGCACAAGGTTAGTATCCCAAGCAGCTACTGGTCTCCTGACTGGTGGCCTATTGTGGAGTACATCTTTAAGGAACCTCTTAACCAAGGGTAACTGAGCCAGAGACTTAAGAGTGTTTAGACTTGTGATAAGCCGAGTTCGCGAAGAGACGGACCTTCACAGTTGAGTACCCACTTCTATCTCCTCAGGAGCCATGTGTGGAGATGAAGGGTTCCCAGCTGGGATGGACCACTGGGCCCTGGGTCAGAAGGTTCGTTTGAAGAGGTAGTTGTCTTGGTGGAACTTCCGATAATCTGTTGATCAACAGAAACCAAATCGGACGAGGCCAGAATGGGGCGATGAGGATCATTCTGCCCCCGTGCCTCCAGCTTGAGCAGCACCTTCTAAACTAAGGGAATAGGAGGACAGGAATACAGAAAGCATCTTGTCCACCACAGTCTGAATGCATCCTGACAGAAAACACCAGGTTCTGGATTTCTGGACCAGGACAGAGGCAGTTTTGCATTTAGTGGGGACACAAAAAGGTCCAGGTCCGGTTTGCCCCACTCTTTGAAGAGCGACTGCATGATGTTTACGTTGAGAGACCACTCATGAGTATCCGTCTCCCTTCTACTGAGGCGCTCCGCTAGATCGTTCTGTACTCCAGGCAGGTAGACTGCTTGGATCAGGGCTTCGTGCTCTAGGCACCATTCCCACACTCTCATCGCTTCCCTGCACAGGTGATATGAGTGTGCCCCCCCCCCCCACTTGTTGATGTAGTACATCACTGCTTTGTTGTCCGTCTGAAGAATTATTTTGTGACAGAGGATGTCCTTCAGGGCTCGGACTGCGTACAGGACAGCTCTCATTTCAGATTTATGTGGAGCTGAGACTCGGCCTGACTCCACAGACCTTGGGTGTGGAGATCCTGACAGTGAGTTCCCCATCCAAGTAGAGATGCATCTGTGGTTAGTGATCCGAGTCTCCAGTGGGGCAAAGGGAAAGCCTTTCAGAAGGTTACTGTTACCATGTGGGTTCAACAGATGGCCACAATGAGACAGAAAGTAAGGTACAACCCACTTTTGCTTTGTGGGATATTTTTTTCTTCATAAACACTTTCCAAGCATCATAAACAAAATAACAAAGAAAAAATAAGTTCTTCAACAAAAAAGTGAAAACAAGAAGATTCTGTAGCTTAGAACCTCTCTCTCTCCCCTCTGGTCAGGAGAAACTGACCCTATCTGTCTGGTGCCTGATCAGGTACTGCTTAAGTATACGCCTACCCGAGTCAGGTGACTTAGCATCATCACTACAAAAACAGTTCTTTATAGCCTTTAAAATAATTTTATGAACACCCAACAAAGTAATGCATGACAAGCACAAATGTACTATGGACAAAGAGTAGGAAATAACCATTGCTAAAGACTTTGCATTTACCAGAATGTTCCCCTGACAATGACTGACAGGCAGGTACTATAAGAATAGGCCACAAGGGGCCGCTATCTCCCTATAGTAGCCCTCAGTACACTGCGAGGCTTCCCAGGTAACAGAACTCTTATGGCTGCAAGGGGCTCCAACACCAACTAAACAGAGAAACAGAGCCACAGAGCCATACAAGGTATTGTTATGCCTCTTTGTGTAATGTTTTTAAGGGCCAGTCCTGTTTGTCTACCTAAGCAGGAAAAATAACAAACAAATTAAGTTTGTAGGGCTACTCTCTGAACACAGCCTCTTTCATTTAGTATGTGCTAGCACTATTATTTCATAAGCCTAGCCATCTTTCTTGAATTCAGGCAAGCACAGCACAGGATACAAAGCACAAAGGGAAAAGGGGGTGCTGCTTGCAGACGTCTCATTTATTAGGGCAGTTAGTCTGCCATACTAAAATGCCCATGCTTACTCAAGGACCCAGAAGAATACAGTGAAATAACAAGGAGGGAATTAGACAGGGTTGGGGGGGGGATTGTAAGGAGGTGGCCTGCCTCCATACAGAAAAACAGGGATAGCCATAGTAGAGAGAAATATAGTGGTTGCAACCAAGGAGAGAAAGTAAATGGGTCCATAACTAAAGTGGCAGGGACTGACCCTATCACATTTAACCCACCTTTTTTTAAGAGGGAAGGCGAATAACAGACTCCCGCCTCCAGATACCCTAGAGGGGGTGGAACTCCCATCCACCCACTCTCAGTTCCATCCTAGGGTCCCACAACTAAACACTGACATTTTACATGCCAGATACTGACATATCCTGGGATGTCTTGTACCAACACAATTCATGCATAGCTTATAACAAGCAAATTCATGAGAACATTTCTAGCCTAAATGGCTGTAACCTAAAGTCCAACCCCCTGACATACGAGGGTTGGAGGAACTCCGGCCCACCCACTCCATGAAGCTACATCCCAGGGTCCCATAGCATCAAGCACCGTAGTGCATACTTACTGAATATCTTTCCTACAGCAATACCCTGGGATCTTTAAAAATTAGCTTTCTGCAATGACCATTTGATTCAAGGTCAAGTAGCTAAAATAGTTACCCAACCTTTGTTTCAGCATCAGCATGTGATTCCTCAAGTCCTGCCCCATATCGTGACAGGAAAGCTGCATTGGCATGTTCACTCCCCTTTTTATGGGAGACAGTGAATCGGTATGGCTGCAAGGCCAAATACCATCTCATTACACGCGGGTTCTTCTCTCGCATTTGATGCAACCTACAGAGAGGATTATGGTCCGTAACTACTTTAAACTCTGCCCCCCAAAGGTAATATTTAAATGATTCGATTGCCCACTTAAGCATGAGATTCTTTTTCTATTGTCACATACCTGCATTCTCTCTCATGTAACTTTCTACTACTGTATATGATGGGATGCTCTTCATTCAATAACCTGAGTCAATACTGCCCCTAACCCAACCCCTGATGTATCCGCCTGCACAATAAAAGGTTTGGTAAAATCAGGGCTTCTCAAGACAGGATATGCACAAAGAAAGGACTTAATCTGTCTAAAGGCTGCATCACATTCCGGGAACCACTCCACCCTGTTTGCATACCTCTTCTTGGTTAGCTCTGTAAGGGGGCCTGCTATCGCTGAAAATCTAGGAATAAAGCATCTATAGTACCCAGCCACGGAGGAAAGAGCTCTTCCCCATGGTCTGCAGGGACCTGCACATATCACAGAACTGGTCCTTAAAGGTCCCTCCGAAGCTGGCCCTGGGTGGGAACAGCACCAAGACCAAGGAGGTGCTTGCTGTGGCAGCCACCGCTTCCGCCTCAAGTGCCAAAAGTTAAGCAGCAGACCTGGCCACAGCTGAAGCCTTCTTGCAGCCCTTAAGATGATTCTTCGGATCCCACTCCGAAGGTTGAGCCAGCGCAAGCCTGGGTACATTGTGTTGCTCACCCATACAGTACGCACACGTTGTGTGGCTCGGTGACCAACATCTTCTGGTGACATCAAACGCAGAATTTACATCCAGGTTTCTTGTGTTCCATCGTTGGTCTGGAGTAGAAGGAACCGCAAAACTGATCTTGAAATACTTCAAAAACTTTGAAAAGAAAGGTTCACCAATGGTGCAGAGAAAATCCCAAGCTGAGCACAGAGATGACCTGTTCTTCCAGCAGAAAGAAAGATCTGACATCACGGGGGTGGAGTGGGGGGATATAGCTGCCCAGGTGGTGGGAGGAGCTCAGCTTAAAGACATTAAGGCTAATCATCATATTCCAGTGGAACTGCCAGTGTGTGGATAAGTGAACCATATCTGCACCCCTAGAACCACTGTTTGCAGAAATACCTTAATGGGTCAGACTTCTTTCTCTATTTCCCATTTATCTGGAATAACCTTCCTACCAACCTCTGCCTCTCTCCCTCTTAACCTGCTCTTAAGCAACTTCTCTGGTACCCTTGTGTTCTCTCCTGCTCTTGCTCCTAGTACTTCTCTCCTTAACATTAAATTTGGGCTGTTCTGCCACCAGTCTAATTCGTCAGCTGTTACCTTTCATTATTTATTCATTGTTCCATTTGTTTACACTATTGTTCATTTTGTATTGCTTGACTGTTTGATAGCTTCCTTTGGAATTGTATTCACTCTTTACCATTCCCTGGCTACACCTGAAATGAGTTATGGCTCGTTTCTGATGCTTGCCGATTTGTAAATAAATACATAAACTTCTATTACCTTATTTAAGTTTGCGTCATCACTTCATGCAAAATATCTAGAACTCAACATTTAAATACATTGCATTTTCAGACTTGCTTGAGCTTCCCGCAGAATAGGCTGCGGCCTCTCCAGTGAGGCTGGCATCACCATCTGAGAAACCCTGGCCTGACTGGAAAAGTGCCTCTACGGCTGGGGAGGTGTTACCAATGGTTCCTCCCCAAATCCAGTCCAGCCACACAGCCCCTTGCTCCACCCAAACCCCAAGCTCTACCCTTTCGGTACCTACACAGCGATCTTTACCATGGCGGGCACATACCAGAGCCACCACCACAGGACCTGGGGGGGCCCCAATCCAAGGAGCATCCAAGGAAGGAGTCGGGAGGCACCACACAGCCGGCCATCATACAGCCCGTCGAGGTATTTTTTCTACCCCTACGCACGATCGTGCAATGATGTCAACACACCGAACATGGACGTCCACTGCACACATCCCCAACATGCTCCCAGCGTCGGTGGTACATTCGGTCATCACTAGAGGCCACTACTGCACCGGGATGCCCCCAGATCCCACCCCAGGAAGAGGAGAGCTGTCCTCCGGACGCTCAATCCTACTCCCTCCCCGCCGACCCCCAGCACCCGGGCTCGTTCCCGAACCCGGTTCACTGGCAGGACGCGAGGTGTGGCATCCAGTGCCTCAACCCTCAGCACCACTGGGCCATTAGTAACGTTAATATATGATAGCAAGTTAGTCTGCCCTCTGCCTCCAGAGTGAATTTAATTTACCTGGTATAAAATATGGGCCTGAAAGGCCTCGCACCAACTGTGGTGCACACAGCTGATCCAGCGCTGCAAGTGGCACCGACAAAGGCACCAAAGCTGACACTGGCACTGGCCCGGAGACGGCATCATTAGAAACACCACCAGTAATGACACTGAAGGCCCTGACATTACAGCTATAGTCAGTGCCACCAAAGTCAATGGAACTGAAGGCAGCACCAGTGACTGCTCTGGCAAAAATGTTGTTAACTGAACCAGGGCCAGCACCAGGAAAGGTGCCACCAACCTAAATAAGCACTGGATCTATTGCTCCATAAGAGCAGCCGCCGACCAACCGAACTGCTCACCTGCTTCCCCATCGGACGGGGAAACTAGGGCATGTAAGCCTCAGAAAATCCAGTGTTGACAGGAACAACTGTGAAGATTCTGGGCCCACATGAGTAGACCACTGGCATGAGCTTGGCCTCCACCGGTGTTTCTTCTTCTCGCGTTTTCTAAGAGAAGATGTCGATGTCTGTAGAAGTCAATGTTAGGACCATTTCAAATTTATTTATTTTTTTCAACCAAGTTTTTACCCCGCTGCCACCTACTTTGGCGTGAGGGTATCTCGATAAAGCTGGCACGTGGCTCCGGCCCCACCCCTCATAGGGGCTCAGTCTTGGGACCCCGTGTCTCCGAACTCAACCCTCCCAGCAGTGCCCCATGAGTTGCCCCCCCCCCACCACCATCATGGCAGGACCAAGGGTGAAGGGTGTCGACTTTCCCTCCCCTTCGGAGACCAACATCTAGACTTGGGGGGGTGCTCCGGAGCTGTCATGGAGCTTGTCGCGCCACGTTTTTTATACATTTTTCTCCCCGCCCCTTGCCACGGTTGCTCACACGAGTGTGGAGGCACTGGCTCACAGCAACCCGCGGCACCCTCCTGACTCTAGTTGCTCCCAACTGCTCTACTTCCGGGCTTCCACCTGCGGGCAGCCTTGCAGCGGGCGCAGCTGGGTCCAAACACGGGAGGGAGAGCTGCCTTATGGCTGCTCAATCTATCTCCCAGTCCCCCCTCCAACCCCTGACGACCCGGACTTGTTCCTGAACCTGGGTCACAGTCATGGCGCGCAGTATGGCATCCATCGCCTCAACCCTCAGCACCACCAGGCTGGCCAGGATCATTTGTTTCTGCAACTTTGGGAGGACTGTCCTTCCTCATGGGTGCAAGATTGACCAGAGCTAGAAACTCGCGCAGAGAAGGGCATGGTGGTCGTACATAACCCCACTGCTGTAGCAATGTGCCTGTTCAGGCTCCCTATCTGCTGTTGCTAAATAGCTGGGCTGTGAGCAAGCTTTTTCTTTTTTGGCGGGTTTAAATAAACTAAACAGACACAAAAATAACAAATACTAGTTAATACTTTAAGTATTAAAGCATTGTACTCAGACAAGAAAGCTACCTGCACACAATGTGGCTCCTGATGAGAAAAGTGTCAGAGGTTGCTCTCTGACAGCGTGAAAGGAATTGAGGCAGTTGGGGACAGACACAGAGGTACACCAGTAGGCATGCACAGGACGTATGCACATGGGGAAATACCTGTGCCACTCACACCGAAAAGTTCTGGTTCCTGTTGGGTCCTGGCACAAACAGCCTGAACACCAATAAATGGGACTCTCTGGAAAGGACTGATTCTAAGAAGATCAAGGATTTCTCTTGGGTAGCCAAGGCTCAAATCATGTAGAGCTTTGTAGGTGAGCAAGCCCACCATGAAACCGATGTGCCAATGCAGATGGCTTCAGTAAATCAGCCAAGCTGCGTCATTCTGCACCACCTGCAACAGCTGTAGGAGCCCCACTGATCCTGTGGTAGAAGGTGTTAGTAGTAAAGTCTCAACGCAAGAAAGACATGTACCAGTGCATTAGGTTTTCCATGGCAGGATAGGGTTTTATCCAGGCAATATTTCACAGAAGAAAGAGGCTTTTTGTTTTTTTGACCAAAACTGACACCTGATTTCCCAAAAGTGCAGTATGCCTGTGGTCCAAAAGGACCCCCAGATATTTCACCCTACCTGCAACTGAGATAATGAAACCCATACACAGGGTGAGATACTATATCCATTGTAAAATGGGTAGGGACACCTCTGAACTTCTTTAAGATCAATGCCATTCTGCAACCTCAGTGAACAAAGAACAAATGTTTTGGCACTTTTTGTTTTGTCAGAGGTTCAAAATTTTCTTAGGACAGCCCAACTGAGATGGAGCAGTGGGGCTCTGCTACTTCCTAATTTTAGTGGTGGAGTCCGAAGCATTGAGGGGTTTACAAGACTTACCAAGTCACTTGGTGAGCCACAGTCTCTGTGGGTTTTAAGTCATAACCTTCCTATACACAAGTCTGTCTTCTAACTACTCCAGTTAAGTAACCAGTAGCGGGTTGAGTCTGAATCACAGCCAACTGACTGCCAAGAATGGCACACTGCTGTCCTCAATTTTGGCATCTCGGATGGTTTAAATTTCGATTTAGTGGTTATAACAATCATGATCTTCAGCAAGGTGAGAGACTTGTGCCACTGTCTATACAAGCTACAACCATGTACAAGAGCAGCAGCTCAACATTTGTTTCTCTTTTAGATATTTCCTGAAGACCACCCAAGGTTGAAACGTCGATTTTTAACTCTTATTTTCAGCATGCATTTAATATTACCATTTTGTTTGCTTTCTGCTCAACACTTGTGTACATGACTACTTTACAATTGTGTACAGGGTTTACTTCCTATTATATAATGTATCCATAATGTAAACTGTTTTTCAGTATACTCCACCCCTCATCTCTTGAGCAGACACAATCAAACTCCCTTACTCTGCCCATGAATTCTCATCGCATTTGTAAATGATCAAATACAACCCAATATGCAGTGTCATGAAACAACTTACATGAACAAAAAATATGCACAGATTTCAAATATTATTCAGCAAGCATTTCCTACCTCACATGACAGCTTGCTGTCCATGATTTTTAGGATAGTGTCTTTCAGTGCATGGTGGACAAAAGGAGTGGCTGTGGCTTTCATGTACTGCTCCATAAGTGTGCTTGCAAAAGTAGTAGCTCGGAAGAGAGTTGTAGCTTCATCTAAAGTCAGAAATATGAAAAAAATTACTGTTTCCGGTAGTATTCTAAATTCTTTTTTATACTAGGACACTCAAAAAATATTATGCAAGAGGTTTCTCTCAAAAGTAAAACAGCAAGTACGACAAGAAACACGGCATTAAAAAAAGGCAGCAAGGGAACTAACAGAAATTGATCAAATTAGTAAATCTTCACATAAGAGTACACAACTATTCAATGTGTGACAAATAACTGTATATTTTTTCCTGTGTTATCTTTGCCATGGCATGCTAGCAAGTGCCACAAATAAACAAACTGACATTGCTGCTGTTAAGCAACTGAATACAGAACTGGAGTAATCATAATCATGTTTAATGGACGGCTGATGGACTTTGACGATGCAGTCCCTTTCTTTTGAACTTTAGCATCATGGTAAAATAATAAACACAGACAGCACTGCAAACAGAGAAAAAAATTATGGTGATGCATTAGAAAAATAGGTTACTCACTTGTGACCATAGTTCAAGGAGTGGTACTATATATGGTTCACATCCACATTCTGTCAGTTCCACTGGAATAGTATAATTTGCAAGATGTCTTCAAGCTAAGCTCTTACCACCAAAGTGGTGTATCTCCCTTCTCCATCCTGTGATGTCAGATCTTTGCACGAATCCTCAACCTTGTCAGACTACTGGTTGACAGGCTCAAGGAATATTTCTGCAGCCTGCTTGACCAGAGTCAAAGCTGACTTGGCTCAATGGAGGGGGTAATGGAAGAGCCTTCGACATGCCCAACCTGCCCCCCGACTGAGGGGCACTCGACCACCACTGAGTGGTCGGGCAAGTCGAGAGACCGGGAGGACCATGACCTCTACCAGTCCCACAACCTGCATTGCTGGCACCTGTGCTTGGCACCACAGGGGGGCAAGGCTCTCCCCCAGGGTCTGGCCGGCCAAACACATGTCCTGGAAGCCTCTGGTGAAAGATCTTCCAAGTTGGCCCAGGCCAGAAGCAGCACTGAGATTGCAGAGGTGCCAGCTGCCGCTTTCACCTCAAGGGCCATAAGCTGCTAGGCTCATCAGGCTGCAGCCAAGGCCTTTTTGCAGACCTTAAGGCAGTCCTTCTGATTTCATTCTGATGGCTGACCCAGCAAGATCTGGAGCCTTGAGGGACTCGGGAAGCATGCTGAGAGGGGCCATGCCCAGGCAGTACACTCGTGTGTCATAGGGGTCAGTGACTGAAAAATTCTGCAGGCACTAACTACAAAACTTGATCCCCGGCTCTCGTTGCTCCATCGCAGATTAACAAGGGGAGTCAAAAGAACCAAGGAAATAACTTGAATATGTTTTGAAAAACTCAAAGAGTAAGTTTCACCTATGGTGCACTAAATCTTCAGTGGGAGCCGTGAAGGAGGTGATCTTCCAGTGGAAAGAAAGATCTGACATCACAGGGCAGAGTCTGGGGATATACCGCCCAGGTGGTGGGAAGAGCTTAGCTTAAAGAAGTCTGGCAAATCAGACCATTCTAATGGAACCACCAGACTGCAAACAGTGAACCACACCTACTCCCCTAGAAAAACAGGTAACTCACCTGTAAACGTAGTTCTAGGAGAGATATACGTTTACCATATCCACACTCTTGCAGTTCTAGTGGAACACTCCAAATGCCAGACATCTTTAAGCTGAGCTCCTCCCACCACCCAGGCAGTATACCCCCCAAATCCACCCCACGATATAAAATTTTGCACGCTGGAAGCAGTGATCCATGTGCCACTTCCCAGGGGAGGCTGGTTGGGTTGTGTGGATGTGCACCATATACCTCTTCTAGAAATTAAAAGTATGTACTTACCATAACACTTGATCTTCTAGGAATATCTTCTCCATTGATTCACACCAATGGGTTCTGAGTCAGAGGCGCTAGGACCCTGCGGAAGCCAAAACTTTTCAGGAGGGCTAGTACCAAGTCAAGCTGTGCTCATACGCGTCACCACAAGACTAGCTCGAACTTCATGACCTACCTCGGCACCAGCCCTCAACCACCGCAGTACTTTTTTTTTTTTTTTTTTACCAAGGAGGTGCAGCATAACCTAAGAGTAAGACACCTAACTTAAGGGCATAATATAGCCTTTGAGACCCGTACAAGAAGGGTCAACAATGAAGATCACAGCGTCTTCACAGCCCAAACCAAAAACAAGGGGTGAAGACCAACGAGCAGAAATAGTGAGCTCAGGGGATGGAGGGTGGGTGTGACTCAATAGTGAAGATGGTCCAAGAAGATCAAGAATTACGAAGAGTACACAATTTTAATATCTTCCAGGACTAATCTTCACCACTGATTCAAACCAATGGGTTAAAGAGTACCAAGCTCAGATGTCGGTCACTAGAAACAGAGGCAGTAGGAGACCCCGGAGGGGTCAGAGTCGAATCCCTGTCCCCAGCCACTGACGATCAATGCGCAGACATACTAGAGGGAGACCTCGAGCAGTAAGTTTCTTCTTCGACCGGGAGGTTGAAGAAGAACTCGAGGCCAAGCAGTGCCAAGTCCTCAACGATGACAGAGAATGGGACCACTTCTTTTTGTGCTTTTGGGAGGACCGCCCATCCTCCCGAGCACCGGACTGCTGTAGTCAGACTCCCCTCCGTAGAGGTCGGTGAACCAGACCTAGACCTGCTGAAAACACAACATTCATGCGAAGTTTCCCTACTGTCACCTGCCCCACTCGTGGTCGACTCTGTCAAAGGAGGGCTGAAGGCTTCTTTTTGAAAATTACTTTATCTAAGAATCTAATAACATAAATAAAACCTAACTATACTAAAATGTAACTATAGCTGCTATCGTACAGACTGAAGGCTTGACTCCTGGGGGGCGAGCATTGTCATCACTGAAGCGCACTCAACAGCAGAGAAAAAAAGAACTGAGGCAGTTGGAGGGTTGACGCCAAGGTAGCCTATATGGCGCGAGCCAGGCTTGTGGTGCCGCTTCCTCATGGCCCTACCTCGGTGCCTCCACTGGGTCCTAGTGCCTCCAGCGTAGTCCCATTACTGTGAATGAGGGGTGGAGACTTTATGTCCCGGAAGATTCATCCTGTCTCTAGGGAAAACACGAGACAGAGGATCTGTGACCAACGCATGTATCTTAGAGACCTTGCGGGCAGAGATGATGACCACTAAAAACGCAGTTTTCCAAGTTAGGAATATGAGGTCACAAGTAGCCAGGGGTTCAAAGGGCTTATAGGTGAGCATGTCTAGCACAAGGTTGCGGTCCCAGGCAGCAATAGGTTTCCTGACTGGGGGCGTTGTGCGCAAAATGTTCCTCAAAAACCTCTTAAAAAGAGGCAACTGAGCTAGAGCAAGGTTCTGAACTGGTTCGCAGTACACTGAAACAGCACACAAGTGGACCTTAACTGTAGGGTACTGCAAACCTGTATCAGAAAGGTCCAGCCGGTACTCCAAAACCTTGTCTTGCGGAATTTGGAATGGATCTATATGGGATTTGGAGCATCATTCAGAAAAATGCTTTCATTTGGATGTCATACAGATTTAGTCATTTAAGGACTTGGTTGGTCCGAAAGCTAAAGCACTTTGTTCTTTTTGTTACATCTATGTTGGTCCAATAAAAGGTATCAAATCATTTGCTTCTGGATCTGTTCATTTGGCTATGTAAGTCTTTCTGGCTGAAGGCTTATGAGCAGCCAGAAGAATCTCAGAGATGCTCTGGGAGACCTTGTACCTGCTTACTTCTATCTCTTTAGGAGCCAAGTATGGAAATGAAGGGAGTGCAAGTTGGGATGAACCAGGGACCCCTGCATCAGAAGGTCTGTCCGTACAGGAAGGGGATGACAATTTGTTGAGTAGGGGAAAATGTATCTGCCAAGGCCAGCATGAGGCAATCAGCATCACTGTATCCCCTTGTGCCTTCAGCTTTAACTGCACCCTATGAACTAGGGGAATGGGAGGAAATGTGTATAGAAAGCAATTTGTCCACACAGCCTGAATGCATCCTGACAAAAAAACTGCCACGTTCTGGATATCTGGAGCAGAATCGAGGCAATTTGGCATTGTGTGGGGATGCAAAAAGGTCCACATCTGGGGTTCCCCACTCACTGAAGAGAGACTGCGCAATGTCTCATGCCAACGACCACTTGTGAGGATTTGCACCTGTTTGGCTGAGCTCATCCATTACACTGTTCTGAGCCCCTGGGAGATAGACCGTTTGCATCAGAATGTCCTGTTCCAGACACCATTCCTACACTGTCATTGCCTCCCTGCAGAGAGGATGATAGTGTGCTCCCCCTGCTTGCTGATGTAGTACATAAAAGACTTATTGTCCGTTTAGAAGAAGATTAGTTTGTGGTGGACAAAGTCCACCAGAGCCTGGAGGGCATACAGGACTGCTCTCATCTCCAAGACATTGATGTGAAAGTGGGACTCTGCAGGGCCCCAGACTCCCTGAGTGGGGGTGGCCCGGACGGTGGACTCCCCAGCCCAGCAGAGACACACCTGTGATAAGGGTTATCTGAGGCTCTTGGGGAGAGAAGGGGCCACCCTGAAGAAGACTGTCCTCCAGTGTCCACCATGCAAGCAATCAAAGCACGGGCTTCATCACTTTGATGGGGTAAGCAAACTGGTTGACGGGCAGAAAACAGAGAGTGGTGGTAAATGGTATACAGTCAGAAGAGATGCAAGTCACAAGTGGGGTACCTCAGGGATCAGTCCTGGGGCCAGTCCTCTTCAACATCTTCATTAGTGACCTTGCAGATGGACTAGAGGGTAAGGCTTGTCTGTTTGCAGATGACACCAAGATCTGCAACAGAGTAGGTGATCCAGATGGGGTGGGCAGAATGAGAAGAGATCTGGATAAACTAGCAAAATGGTCAGAAGAGTGGCAACTGGGATTTAATGCAAAGAAGTGCAAGATCATGCACATAGGGAAGAGAAACCCTGAAGCCACCTATAGGCTGGGAGGGGAGTTGCTAGCAGTCACAAAGGAAGAAAGAGACTTGGGCATAATCATCACTGATGACCTGAAATCATCCAAGCAGACCTCTAAAGCAGTAGGTAAGGCTAGGGGGGTATTAGGGTGTATTAGTAGGGGTATCACAAGTCGTAAGAGGGAGGTAATAATCCCTCTTTACAAGACACTGGTTAGGCCCCATCTGGAGTACTGCGTGCAGTATTGGAGGCCACACCTTCACAAGGACATTAACCAAATTGAGGCAGTCCAGAAAAGGGCAACCAAAATGGTGCAGGGACTGCATCAGAGGACATATGAAGACAGATTAACAGAGCTCAATATGTATACCCTTGAGCAAAGGAGGGAGAGAGGTGATATGATCGAGGCATTCAAACACCTTAAGGGCATTAACAAGGTGAAAGAGTCTAACATGTTTAAATATAAGAAAATAGCAGGACAAGAGGACACAGCATGAGATTAGAGGGGCCATTAAGGGGAATGTGAGGAAATTATTTTTCACAGAAAGGGTGGTGGATGCATGGAATGGCTTACCACAAGAAGTGGTGGCTATGAATACAGTGCACGGCTTCAAACAGGCATGGGATAGTCATAAGGGAGCAATACAAATGACTATGAATAGATAGGCCACTGACAGAGCAAAGGCCGATGGCACATTTATAAGGTAGAAAAAGAAATGGGCAGACTGGATGGGCCTTGCGGTCCTTATCTGCCGTCAACTTCTATGTTTCTATGTAAGACTAAGGATACATTGCTGGAGACCACTGCAAGTTGAACATCCACTGAGTTGTCTCATGTGCAGGTGAGCCAGAGGTACTGTAAAGACAGAGGAGGCTATGAGACCTAACATTCGGTGCATGGACAAAGTCCAAGTGGACTTGTTCTCTATAATGAACTGAGTCATCTGAAGAATCACCTTCCTTCTGTCCTCCAGAAGAAAGGCCCTTGCCTTTGGGGCGTCCAAAAGGGCTCCAATGAAGAGAAGTTGCTGAGAAGGCCAAAGTTGCGACTTCTCTAAGTTTAAGAGGACTCCCATGAAGGTAAGAAACTCAGCTCCTGTGGTCACTGCCTGTTCCATATCCTCCTTGGACGGGCTGGCTAGGAACCAGTCTTCCAGATAGGGAAAAACTTGGAGCCCAAGTTTTAGAAGATCCGTCACAAGAACCACAAAGCACCTTGTAAAGACTTGAGGTGCCGAGGACAGCATAAAGGGCAGGACCCAGAATTGGTAATGCTGGCCAAATGCCACAAAATGAAGAAATCTGTGGTGGCTAGGGTGGATTGGAATATGCCGGCAGGCATCCTGCATGTCCAGAAAAGCCAATCAGTCGCCGTCTTAAGGAGTGGCAGTAGGGTCCCTAGGGAGATCATTCTAAACTGCTCCCTGTGTATGAACTTGTTCAGTTTTCTGAGGATGGGGCTTGCTAACGAGGCCAGCAATCTCTTTTGTGAGAAGGTTGGATACAGAAACATAAAATTTAATGCCAGATAAGGACCGCTTGGCCCACCTAGTCTGTCCATTTCCCTACCTGATGGATAAGATGCAGATTCTAGTTAATCAACAGCTTACTTCCTCCTACCCCCCCCACTAGAATTGCCTTATGCCTGTCCCATGCATTCTTGAATTCTCCCACTGTTCCCGACTCCACAACCTCATCAGGAAGGCTGTTCCATGCATCCACAGACCTCTCTGTGAAAAAATACTTGACAGACTTGCCAGAAGCCAATCATCTAGGTAGGGAAAGACTTGAACACCGAGCTTTTGGAAGTGTGCAGTGAGAACTGCGAAACACTTTGTAAAAACTTGAGGTGCCAAGCACAGCCAAAAGAGCAGGACTATGAACTGGTAATGCTGACCCAAGGCCACAAAGCGGAGGTACTTGGGTGTATCGGAACGTTCCAGTAGGCGTCCTGCATATCCAAGGATGCCAGTCAGTTGTGCTGCTGGAGAAGTGGCAGGAGTGTCCCAAAGGAGACCATTTTGAACTTCTCCCAGAACAAAAACTTGTTCAGCTTTCCGAGGTTGAGAATGTGGCGCATGCCACCTGTCCCCCTTAGAACCAGAAAGTAATGGGAGTAGAACCCCGTGTTCTGTTCCTCCCAGGGAACTACTTCCACTGCCCTGTTTCGAAGGAGGCACCGAATCTCTGAAGTGAGAAGATCCAATTACCTGTTGTGAAAAGGCTGACAGTTCCTGCCCCTTTGGGTAGCTGAAGGAGCTGGCTTGACTGTTTTAATATCAGTCCTGCTTTTCCTTTCTTTCTTTTCCTCTTTTTGCCACTGGCCACCAGTCCCTCGGTTCCTTCCTACACACCACTGCCTCACTCTCCTCCCCCAACTGATACCCCTGGGTGGGGCCGATGCCAGGATCCAGCCCATCTCCGTTGGGAAAGGTGCTGGTAATGACCGGCATGGCCTCCCTGGCTTTCCTCCCAGGGCGGGGTTCCACATACAATGGCACATCAGAGCCATAATTGGTCAGCAGGGGAGGCAGAGCAACGAAGGTCATGGTGCCGGGCGCATGCCTCATCCACAGCCACCAATGAGGCTTTTTCCTGGCTTGCCCCTAGGAGCGGGTATGTGCAATGACATTCTGTGTCCACCCCACCCTCCAGTGCTAGATGCCGGCGCCAGGTTTCCCGCCTCAACAGGAGTCACCACGCCTGAACGATCAACCTCCCCCGAGACGACAGCAGCCCAGAGGTGCTCAATACCTCCTCCCCTGGCCGGCCCTCCGGCCCCCTGGGTCCGTTCCCGAACCCGGGTCGCCAGCATCGCAAGCGGAAATCCAACCACCAGAGCAGTCCTGCTTTTCTCAGCAGCCTCTAGTGCTTGCTCTACTTGAGGGCCAAACGGGTAAGAACCATTGAAAGGGACATTCATGACCTGCTGTTGAGCATCAGAAGAAAACTCTGATGTTCTGAGCCAGGAATACCGCCCGATACCGATTTCATCAGCAGCTGCCCTAGAGGCAGTGTCATAGGCATCCACAGAAGCTTTGAGCTGATGGCTATTGGAATCTATGCCCCAGGTAACAGTCTGCAGAAGCCCCCTTTTGGAGTCAGTTTCTGGGAGATTATCTACTATAGACTTGAGAGAGTTCCAAACAATGTATTTAAATTGAGAGAAGTCGAAGGAGGTGACAAGGGCAGTAAGGGGAGCCAAAGCATCTACGGAACTCAGGCTGGCACAAGGCATTAAGAAGGGGGAGAAGGACTTCTTTAAGTACATCAGGGAGAAAAGGAGCTATAAGGACCACATAGTAAGGATTAGGAAGGAGGGGGGTTGGGAGGAAGCAGGGTGCGATAAGGCAGAAGCACTAAATGAGTACTTCTGCTCAGTATTTACTAAAGAGAAGAGGGGTGACACCCAAGGTGGGAGAAATGGCAGAAGCGGGGGGTGGTGACAGATGGGAAATCATGGAGAGCAGAGTTCGAGAGGGTTTGAAGGCACTGAGGGTGGACAAGGCGCCAGGCCCAGATGGCACCCACCCCAGGGTACTGAAGGAGCTGGCAAGGTCCTTGCAGGACCTTTGAAGACCTATTTAATGCCTCACTACATTCGGTGTGTACCTCAGGACTGGAGGATGGCTCATGTGGTGCCCCTCCACAAGAGTGGCCCCAAGGATGAACCGGGAAACTACAGACCAGTGAGTCTCACATCCATCGTGGGTAAGCTAATGCAGACTATCCTGAAGGAGAGGCTGGTGCCCTCCTAGAGGCCAAAGGACTGCAGGACAGCAGACAGCATGGCTTCATATGTGGCAGATCCTGCCAAACCAACCTGGCCGAGTTCTATGACTGGGTAACTAGGCAACTGGACAGGGGCCATGCAGTGGATGTCCTGTATCTGGACTTCAGTAAGGCATTCGATTCAGTGCCACATGGAAGGCTGGGAAGGAAGTTAGTAGGCACAGGGGCAGGTGCAAAGCTGGTGAGATGGGTAGGAAACTGGCTGCAGGGAAGGCAACAGAGGGTGGTGGTGGGTGGGGAGCTCTACACCCAAGGGCAGTGACGACGATGTTCTACAGGGCTCGGTGTTGGGACCAGTGTTGTTTGGGATATTTATTGCAGACATATCATGGGACATCAAGAGCAAGATCAGTCTGTTTGCTGATGATACCAAGGTAGGCGTGGTGGTGGATGACCTAGGGGATGGTAGGGGTTGCAGGATGATCTGGCAAAGCTTGAAACCTGGTCAGACACCTGGCAACTGGGGTTTAATGCCAAAAAGTGCAAGGTGCTGCATTTTGGGATGAAGAACCCAAGGAGGAGTTACCAGCTAGGGGAGTGCAGCTAGCCCAGACAGAGGAGGAGAAGGATCTGGATGTGCTCATTACAGGGTCAATGAACAACTCAGCACAATGTAGGAAGGCAGCTGCAAAGGCCAACAAAATGCTGGGTTGTATTGCAAGGGGTATATCCTCGAGGAGGGAGGAGGTGATTCTGCCACTGTATAGGTCATTAGTTAGACCACACCTGGAGTACTGCATACAGTACTGGCGTCCGTATCTGAAGAGGGACATTAAGTTACTGGACGGGTGCAGCAGAACCACAAAGATGATCAAGGAGCTGGGGGACTTATCATACGAGAGGAGGTTGAAGGAGTTTAACATGTACTCACTGGAGGAGAGGAGAGCAGGGTGACATAATTGAAACCTTTAAATACATGAAAGGAATAAACAAGACAGGTACAGAGGGGCTGTTCAAGTAAGGGAGGGGAGGGCCACCAGGGGCCATGATATGAGACTGGAGCGAGGAAGGTTCAGGAGGGAGATGAGATACTTTTTTACAGAGAGGGTGGTGGCTGGGTGGAATGCTTTACCTGCATAAGTGGTATGCAGTAGAACAGTGGACTGCTTCAAACGAGGATGGGACAGGACAAGGGGGAGGGTTAATGAAGGGGAAGGGTGGAAGGGAGGAAGGGGCAGCTGCAGAATAAGGGGTGCTAGCTGCACATTCGAGCACACTTGATAGACCTCTAGGCCTTTATCTGCTGGCAAATTTCGTATGTTTGTACATATGTTCGTACAAATGTCCGATAGCTGGCTACACATATACCCAGGGTTGCGGCAGTGAATGGCCGTTTCCCTAAGGTATCAATCTTACGAGATTCCTTATTGATAGGAAGTTCTGATGTCTCCCGAGGGTGAACAAATTTCTTGTTCTCAGCGAGGACAACCAAAGTGTCTGTGATGGGTTCCAATGCTAAAAAGGGTCTCTCCTTGCGAGGGGCATACTTCCGGTCTATGGATTTGGCCACAGAAGGATAGAAGCAGGCCTCTCCCACACTGCTTGTAACAATACCTCAATGGAGGGAGGAACCGGAAGCATAAGGCTCTTTGGTACACTAGGACTATGAATGAACTCAAGACGCAACAGCCTTTCTGGATCTACAGAAGAAGTCTGCAGAGCCAGTGTTGCTCCCATGTTCTTAAGAAGAGACTGGAAGTAAAGATCTTCAACCAGGGGTTCAGCTGGGAGAGAAGACTTCTCGTCCAAACTGTAGAACGCGACATCACTGCAGTTTTCCAAAATGATAAAGTCAGGATCTGACTTGTCCATGTTCCACATCTGCCTTGGAAAAGTCAGGGGTTGCCCCTGCAAGGCCGAAACCTGGTCTAGGCAAGAGACAGACAGGAGACACTGGGACTGATATCTGGCATGGCACCAAAGACCCTGGCAACAGTGCCTGGGGAAGCCTGCCAGACCTAGAAAAAGAGGGGGAAGGGAGTGGTACCTGTGCTGGCCCCTGCAAGGGAAGGGATTCCATCGCGAGCTCCGAATTCTCATCCTGTCCTGAAGGCCCCGGCCATGGCCCGGCGGCCCCAAGACCCTAAGGCCCAGGAACCGGGTCTGCAGGAAAGGGCAAAAGAGAAAGAAGCTGTACCACTGCACCATAAGCGTGGCCCAGTAATGAAACTGCCTACCGGAAACCCCACAAGAGGACAGAGAGGGGCTCCAGTGTTGAGAGTCCACGCTGTCAAGCGCGGAGGCCACCTGGGAAAAAGGAGGGGTCGGGGTAGGCCTACTGTTCTCGACTACCACAGTCTCCCTAAGCAGACATATCAGCAGGCGACCTCAAGCAGTACTGCTGCTTCTTCCGCCGGGAAGAGGAAGACCTTAAGGCCTAATGGTGCCGGGTCTATGACCCAGATTGGGAATGGGCCCATTTTTTTTTTTTTTTGTGTCTACGGGAGGGCTGTCCTTCCACTGAAACACCGGACCGCCTGTGGTCGGACTCCCAAGAGGGAGGTGGACCGGACACAGTCCCACTGCCAGATCAGCATCCCTACCATCACTATTACCATCCATGGTCAACTTAATCCAATGAGCAGGGCTGAGAGAAAAAGATTTTTTCTTCTTTTCTTGAATGATAATACTAAAATGAACTGAAAGATCTAATGCTGCTGCTGTTGTACAGATGTTAAGATTTGACTCCCGGCGGGTGAGCGATATCGTCACTGAAGCACACTTGATGGCGGGGAACAAGAGGAACTGAGGCAGTTGGAGGATCAATGCCGAGGTAGCCTACACAGGTGCGAGCTAATCTCACAGTGCTGTGCATCAGTGATCTTGCCACGGCACCAGCCCTCCTTAAGATTTTTGGCTCCTGCATAGTCCTAGCAACACCGGACTGAACCCAGAAAAATAGGTTGCTCACCTGTAACAGTAGTTCTAGGAATGGTATTTGTTATTCATCCACACAATTTGGCACGTCCCTTTCCCTTTAAGGATCGCCGGAAGGTCTTCAAGCTTGCTCCTCCCACCCACCTGGGTGGTATATCCCTCGGCTTCGCCCCATGACGCCAGATCTTAGCCCACTGAAAGCCAGGTGTATGTACACAGCCAGGAGTTTGGGTGGGTCTGTGTGGATGAACAACATATACCACTCCTATAACTACTGTTACAGGTGAGTAACCCATTTTTCTAGGATCGTGGATATGTTGTTCATCCACACTATTTGGCAGACTCCTAGCAGTTCTCCAGTAGGAGTGAGGCAAGGCGCATACACCCCCACAAAACACTTACTTGGGAAACAGAGATTGGAGAACTGAGGCCCCAAAACCAGCATCCCGGCGTGATTCAAGGTCGATGTGGTAATGGGTAATGAAGGTGTTTGCTGACCTCCAGGTAGCATCCCGACAGATTTCCTGGATAAGGATGTCCCTGGAAGCAGCCACCAATGCAGCGGTATGGCGGGTAGAATGAGCTCTTATCCCTCTGGGAGGCTCCATGCCCACCAATTCGCAGCACAGATCTATGCAAGATGTAATCTACCTTGCAATAGTACGCTTTGCTGCAGGTCTGTCAGAAGCGGCTCCAGCGTAGGTGACAAACAGTTGACGAACCTCTCCCTGAATTTCCGCCATCCTCTCCTTACAATAAGACAGCACTTGTCTCAGGTCCAAGGTATGAAGCCTGTATTCAGCCTCCGAGGTGTAATTAGTAGTAGTAAAAACCTTTATTTTTCAACAGGATTTGATGACACAAATACACCATTAGGACCCAAGTCCCATTTTCAAGATGCTCCTGAAATTATATAATTTCTCAGTACATAAGTTACTTAAAACAAACAATACACAAATATTTCTACAAAAAAATAATACAAATACTTAACAACATAAGCCCTAAGGTACAATATAACGACAGGAACAAATATTACTATTTTCTATCATGGATGTTTCTATGGCATTTCTAATAGTACGCTTATTTCATTCGTTTACTGATTTTAATCAAAGCATGTGCTTAGGGTAGTATACTGGCAGAGTTAACACCTGGTTAAGGTGAAACTCTGACACCACCTTCGGAAGGAATTTAAGGTGGGGGCGCAGGACAACCCTGTCCCTGTGCAAGACCAGATAAGGGAGTCCACCGAGAGTGCCTGGAGCTCCCCTGTCCTTCTGGCAGACGTGATAGCCACCAGGAAGGCCGTCTTCCACAAGTGTGACAACGCACACTTGTGCACTGGTTCTAATGGCTTGCCCATGAGCTTTGCCAGTACCAGCAGTAGATCCCATGGAGGTGGAGTTTCATGCACTGGAGGGGATATGTGATCCAGGCCTTTGAAAAAGCGCCTGACCACTGTCTCCTGCGCTGTCGGCTGAACAGCCCGCACCCGATAAGTAGAGATGGCTGCCAGGTGCATCCTAAGGGTCAATGACCAAAGATCCCCTTTGGCAAAGACCAAAGGTAGTCGAAAATGTTAGCCACTGGACAGGACAGAGGGTCCTGGCCCTTGCCCTGACACCAAATGGAAAACCTTTTCCATTTGAAGGCATAACATTTCCTGGTCGAATCCTTTCTGGATGCCTCCACCACAGTGAGGACATCCTCGGAAAGACCCAAAGCCTGGAACTCTAGCCACTCAGGTACCAGGCTGTGAGGTGCAGGGGTTGAAGGTCTGGATGGTATACCTTCCCCTAACTGAGAGAGAACAGGTCCAGGCGTGTTGGAAACCACTCCAGGGGCCTGCAGCTGAGGCCAAGGAGATCTGGATACTAGAACTGGCGTGGCCAGTCTGGGGCTACCAGAATCACCTTTGTCCCTCCTCACCTTGAGGAGCACCTTGTGGATCAAGGGAAATGGAGGGAAGGCGTAGAAGAGGTCTGGGGTCCACGGACTCGAGAAGGCATCCTTCTGCAGCGAGTTCTGTTGAGGAGGGCGGGCATGAAACAGCTTCAGCTTGGTGTTGTCCCTGGAGGCAAACAGGTCCACCATCGGTTTGCCCCAGTGGGAGAACAGGCTGTAAGCTACCTCTGGATGGAGAGACCAATCATGGGATGTCTCACCTAAGCGGCTGAGAGTATCCGCCAGATGGTTTGAGGCTCCTGCCAAATGAATGGCCAGGAGAATTAACTCCAGATGGCTGATGAGGGTCCAGATGTGGAACGCATCCCTGCAAAGCAGACGGAAATGCATGCCACCCTATTTGTTGAGGTAGTGCATCGTCGTGGCACTGTCCGTCTGGACGTGAACCACTTGACCCCGGAGCTGATGAGCGAAAGCTGACAGTGCCAGTCTGACTGCTCTGAGCTCCAACAGGTTGATGTGGTATCAGCACTCCTAGGGGGTCCAGAACCAGTGGGCCCCTTCTGTCCCCATGTGCGCTCCCCAGTCCATGAGAGAGGCATTGGTCGTGAGGACGGCCGTCAGCTCAGAGCGGACAAATGGGATCCCTTCCTGCAACCGGTCCGGGGGATCCACCATTGGAGACTGTCCCACATCTGCTCGGTTACAGTGACCAGCTGGTCGAAATGACTGTGATGCTGAGTCCACTGGATGGCCAGCTCGCATTGGAAGGGGCGCATGTACCATCAGGCCCAATGGACCATGGAGGTGCATGCCACCATGTAACCCAGAAGGTGCAGAAAGTCCCGGGCAGGGTGCAATTGCCCAACCAGAGATGATTGGGCAAAGGAGGAGAGAATCTCCGCCCTGTCCACCGGGAGCCAAGATCTGGCTTGACAAGAGTCGAGTTCTGCCACGATGAAGCACATCACTTGGGAAGGCACGAGTTCTGACTTGGCCTCGTTGACTGATCAGGAGGCCAAGTTAGGAGCAGGTCTGGAGGGCCAGTTCCCTGGACCTCTCCACCTCCTGCTGAGTGGGACCTGCTAAGAACCAATCGTCAAGGTAGGGGTAAATTCTGACCCCTCGATGCCTGAGATGGGCTGCCACCACCGCAATGCATTTGGCGAAGACCAGAGGGGCCAAAGACGGGCCAAACGACATGGCTCGGAACTTGTATAGGGTCCTTTTGGCTCTGAAGCAGAGGAACCACCAATGAGACGGATGGATTGGGACATGAAAGAACGCATCCTGCAGATCCAGTGAACAGAACCACATGGTATGGTATGATCTGGGACGGAGTGACCATCTGACAGGTGCGTGATCTGAGATATTGGTTCAGGTCGTGCAGATCTACAATGGGACGCCAGCCCCCTCATCCACCTGGGCACCAGGAAGTAGCTGGAGACAAGGTCTGGGTCTGCTGGAGAATCCACCCCGAGAGCTACTGCCTCCTTGAGGAGGAGCTGAACGACATCGTCTCGGTGAGCCGGCTGAGTAAGGGTGGATACTCTTTCCTCCCGTGGAGTGCGGGCTCGGCTTGGAGGATACTGCTCGAATTCTAGAGGCAGACCCTGATTGACCACCTCCAACACCCACCTGTCCGTGGTGAGAATGGACCAGGCAGCTGGTGTGATGGGAGAGGGGATGGCAGCCCCTGCCCTGTCACTGGGCAGGCTTGGAGAAGGATCCAGGACCTGAACCTCGGCCTACTTCATGGACCCAGGAGGGCCCAGGCTTGGGCCGGGGGTGCCAAGCTTGAGCCTGCTGCTGTTGCTGCTGCTGCCCTCCTTGAAAAGAGGGTTGCTGGGCTGCAGGGGAAGAATGCCAAAAAGGCTTCTTCTTCTGCTGCTGCTTCTTACTTGAAGAACCTTTAGCAGAAGTGGCATCCAAGGTGGCACTGGACTGCTCAATACGCTGAAGGTGACCAGCCACACCTGGGCTGAAAAGATTGGTGCCCAGGAAAGGCACATCAGCTAGTTTGTGCTGAGTATCTGCCGGGAAGGAGGAGAGTCTCAGCCAAGCCCTGCAGCAAGAGGCAACTGCTGCTGCCAATGAGCGGGCACAAGAATCCCCAATGTCCAGGGCCGTCTGAAGCTGCTGTTTGGCAACAGCTTGGCCCTGATCCTGAACTTGCTCGACCGTGGTCTGCATGTCCGTGGGGAGATGTGGGGGGACTTCATCCAAAGACCCCAAAAGGGCACGGGAGAAGTGTGCCATGATGGCAACCGCACTTACCTGATGGAGGCCTAAAGATGAGGCCACATAGACCTTCTGAGCCGAATGATCCAAGTTTTTGGATTCCGTCCCGGGAGGTCAATCAGTGTTGGCAGAACTGCCAGTATGCCTGAACACAGAGGCGGTCAACAGGCATTCGGCCAAAGGGTGCTCTGTGAACCCCTGCAAGGGACCCCATGGGCGCTGCATACTTGCGGGCCATGCGGGCAGACAGAGCTGGACAAAAGGTAGGACGCTGCCAAAGTTCTAAGGCTGGGCAAACTATGGCCTTGGCCACAGGAAAGGCCTCCATCGGGGTATCCCCTCACTTGAGAATGTCCGTGAGAGGGTACTCCGCCTTCTTCTGGATGGGCTCCAGGAGCATCCCTGTAGACAGAGATGAGGTGAGGAATGCCCTGGAAAGACAAAGGATCGTCCTCCGTCTCAACCCCACTGGCCGATTCGTCATCCCCTGGGTGAGAATGTAGGCCAGTCTCATCCGAATCCGAGGAATCCAGATACAACGGTCGACCGACCAGGTTACTTTCGACCCACCGAGGGCAGTCTGGCATGACGGTGACCGAAAGATGCCAGGGAAGCCCGGTGTCTGGTCTCGCTTTCTTAGAAGGAGCTCCTCCCACAGGCTGCTGGGGCAGTGGTTCCACCACGATTGGTGGAGAGACCGGTTTAGGCCAAACTGGCTCCGAGGTTGGGGGAACCGACCTAATCGGCTCAGAAGGACTTGGCTTCGGCCTGGGAGGCAAAAGCCAAGTAATGGCTGGAGTTGGCTTGTGCCTGGTCAAAATCAGCTGTTGCCAAATGAGGTCATCGTAGCACCGCTGGAGTTTCCACTGGAACCTTTTTTTACAGCGCTTGTGGCTCTTCCTCAGCCTGTCTGTCGAGGGGGTCCTGGACCTCTGTCAAGATCGGACAGGCCGATTTGGTAGCTTGGGAGATACCGGAGGGATCAGTGATTTCCCGGGATCGGGGATCACTTTCTTGTTGGGATCCCCAGCTGGTTGGGTCTCCTTGTTGGGGAAAGAAAGGACCAGAGTCCAACAGAGAATCGTTGACCGGAGTCGATGACAATGGGTCGATGATTATTTCAACCTCGTCGATTGACACTTCGGTCGACTGGCTGGACGGCGAAGCCGAGAAGGCAGCGACCGAAGAGGCAATTTTGACCTAAGTCGAGACTGCAGGTTCCTGGGACCAAGATCTCTCCTGATCACAAGAACATCTTCACCAAGACGAGGACGATCCCGGGTCCTTTTCCCGCTTACGGGTCCGAGAGGAGTGTGTGCCCGCAGGACACTCCCCCTTAGTCGGGAGAAACTGGCACAACTCTTGGAAAGAACCCGAGAAAGTGGAGCCCAGGTTGAGCAGAACGAAGAAGCTCCGAGAGGAAGATTCACCGGCACGAGCCGCTTCCTCCTCAAAGGCTTGCATGTGTTCCAATTGCTTGCCGGATCTCACGGTCGCGGAAAGCGCTCACTGAGCCTCCTTTGATTTCACTGGAGGGTTCTGCTTTTTCCAGCCTCCCCAACTTCAGGCATGCGAGATGGTCGTCGAGGATGTTAGGGTGAAATGCAAGACAAAAAATACGCACTTCAAAGGTGTCATGGTGACACCCAAGCAATGAGCATACCTTGATTGTAGGGATAGGTGTGCAACATCTTCTGGCCGCATTAACACCGCCGAAATCTGGGGAAGACTTGTCTTCTGTAATCGAAGATAGAGAGTCATGGTCGCGAATGCGAACTAGACAGATTTTTGGAATAACCGAAGGTATAGAAGCCAGGGCCTACATAATGCGGCAGCATGAGGGAGGCAACCTGAATCTTCCAGCGGAAAGGAAGATGTGGCATCATGACGCGAAGCCGCGGGATATACCACCCGGGTGGGTGGGAGGAGCCAGTCTGAAGACCTTACGGCAATCCTTGAAGGGAAAGGGACATGCCAAATAGGGCGAATGAACAACACATCCACGATCCTAGAAGTATGAATAAAGGGTGAAGACTAAGTCCAGGAAGATCAGAACTGAGGTAGGATAGGGCATCAGCAATGTTTTTTGGCAGGCACGAGCACTAAGCAGTATCAAGCAGGACCTGATGCTCTGGCTGAAACGATTTGCTCCTACAGGGTCCTGACACCTCTGGCCCAGACCCAAGAGTGGGATTCTATGCAGAAGATTTATTCTAGGAATATACTGTACAATTAAAATAAAACAATACCATAGCTGGCACAGGGGATGGTGCTGTATATGGTACTAAACACTGTGCCATGTGCTACACAGTTATCTAGGTCTGCAGCCATAAAAATGAAGGACTGTGCCACTACTAACATATTTACCACCACCATGGTAACATACTCAACATCACCATGGGCACAGAAGATGATACTATCATCTGTGTCGGCCATGGCACAGACATCAGCTTTACAGATGCTGCCACTGACTGAGATCATCACGTACACACTGGTGACCAAGGTAAAAGGTACTGTAACAACAGTGGAACAAGTTAATGGTTACACAGTCACAGGAGGTGAACACTGCAAAAAAGAAATATCCAGAACTTCTCGCTAAGCAGAGTCCTACAAGAGATTTCTACATGGGAGGTACCATATCTTCACACTTTGAAGAGGAGGAAATGTTAATGCAAAAGATGACTTCTCGACGACTTCGATCAGCTTGGATGTAGACCATGAGGGACACCTGAGCTTTTTCATGGAGGATCCCCACACCCCTAGTTTCACCAGCTTAAGCTGGAACTTTTAAGTCCATTAGGACAGGGCTAGGCAGTCTAGAAAGACAGCATGAAAAAAGGCCCCAAGCAGTCAACACAAACCATGTGCAGATTGGCAACTATGATCCTATAACTGCACTCTCAGAGCTTAAATATTTGCCTACTGATCACAGAAGATGGCACTTGCTGTGCACACCAGACTAAACTGTGAGGGGGAAGGAAAACCAAAGTAGAGGCATGAGTCCCTGAACCCAATGAGTATGCTCTATGATCGGGGGTTGATATGGTTGCAGGCAGAGTGACCTGCGTGCGTTGGTGAGCCATACGCTGGTGGAGTTGACCCTAGATTTTCTGGTTCCTGTGAGCATTTAGTGTTTCCAAGCTAAGAGTAGAGTGGGGCTCTATGGAAGAGATTACCGTTAAAAAGACACAAGAACAAAAAATAGTGAAGTAAAGACCAGTGGATCACAAAAACCGTGTACAGAAAATCAGTTTTGCAGCTAAGCTTCTCAGTAAATTAATAGCTGGCAAGGTGATGCTTGAGGTGGAAGCGAAGACTTGAAGCTGCAGAAGGAAATGGGATGCAAGACAGATGTAAATTAAAAGTCAAGTTCACGTTACAGGGCACAACCACTTGATGTTCCGAGGCACATGCATGCAGTTATTAGGTGTCCCAAAGTGCAATAAATCCATGTAAGTAGAAACCAATTTGTAGGGTAGCTAGAATGGCATCTAAATCTATCAAGTGTGAAAGAACTCAGATCAACAGCAGCTGTGATAAACTGCACTTTGACCAATTTTTAAAATAAATGCTTGCATGTGTCCAAAATAATATCCCTACTACAGGGCATGAAAACCCAACCATAATAATTCCAACTCTAATGCATACCTACCTTCCATGCTTATTTCCTTGTCATTTAGTGTTCTCAGTAACAGTGACTCAAGCTTTTCATGTCGAAATATTCTCAATAAAATACTGGCCAGCAGCGTTCTGTCTTGTCCACACACGAGAGAAAGGGCGTAGACCACATGCAAGTCCTTCTGTAATATAAGCTAGGAAAAATAAAAAGAACTGTGAAATACTATACGTATATACTACTGTATGGTTTATAAACCGGTTAGTGGTGAAATCAGCAGAGCTGTGAACCTTGTGTGACCCTGAGCAAGTCACTTAGCCTACTCTCTCTCCTCTTTAATCTTCCTGAGCTTCCATTAATCTCATTTGACCTGTGCATTCCTAATGGCTAGGGATGTAAGTTTGTCATGGCAGTCGTACGCGTCATTGATTCCATGACGTTTGATCTTTATTCAGGACTTCCATGACTTTCACTAGTGTCATCAGAATGTAGCAATGATGACAGTGCCACAACATTTACTGCTGCTTACTAATGATTTCATGAACAAACAATGAGTCATTAAAATCTCATTCATGACAAACTTACATCCCTACTAATGGTTTCTGTAACTGTTCACAGCTTGTAAAACACTTTGAGACGTAATGTGTATGAATGCACTTTATAAAACCAAATTCCCTCCTTTCCCTATAGTGTCAAGGGTTGATTTTACCATTATATTACTAGTGCGAGGCCTAGTGCAAATTGTCCCAGGTTAGTCTGCAGTTATCCCAATGCCAGCTAGTGTGGACAAATGCCCCTGAAGTTGTTGTTCTTCATGTCTAGAAAGGACTGTGCTGTAACCTCCTGAATATTCATACCGCACGACGGTCCTGGCATCGGACGTGGGGTCCCCAGGTGTTGCCGGATCAGGCGAAGGCTCCTGCGGAAGCCCAGCGTCTTCGTTGTCACCTGCCTGGTCATCGGGCAATGTCATATCTTCCTCTGTAGACTCCTGGCGACCGGTGTCCACCGGTGACGGAGAGGCAGTCATCGGCTCCTTAGAACGTGAGGCCAACGTCGGGTGTTTGTCCGATGTCTGGTCTGACGGGCGCTTAACCGGGGATGGGTCGGCAGCCCATTTTGTGTCAGTCATCCGCTTAAGGGACGTCAGGTCTTTAGTCTTCCTGGGAGGGGGTCTGGTCCTCTAGGAGGCTGGGATGCAGATCTGGCATCGGGTTCCCGGCGTTTATCCGAGGAAGAATGGTGACTTTGGAAGAGGACTAGGACCAGTGACGGTCAGTAGACTTCGTGGAAGCCCGGAAGGGTGTTGGAGAAAGGTCCGAGGTCCTGGAAGTCTTAATCGGGTGTAAAGAAGCCGAAGAGCTGCCAGAAGTCCTAACCTTCACGGGAGGCAGCTGGGAGCGAGCCCTGGAGGGAGAGCGGTCTGACGTGTAGAGCCAGAGCTAGTACACGAGTCTGAGGCCCGGTTCGGGGATCTGGACCTTGCCTTCTCCCGGTGCTTGTAGGTCTTAGAGGTGGACTCACCTCTGGAGGCAGGGTCTTTCTCCATAAGTTTTAACTGTTCTTCCAAGACAAACCCTTGAAATGCCTTCTGGCGGCAGATCCAGGTGCGACTGTTGAACCGCTGGCAAAAGGGGCAGGCCTTGGTGTCGTGTTCTAGGCCTAGGCACCGCAAACAGGACAAGTGCAGATCCTTAAAAGGTATCTGTTTGCCGCAGGCACACTTAGAGGGGTGTCCTTCTGAGGAAGGAGCAGGAGATGCCGACATTTAGAGTGAAAGCTGGAAGTTCTGGTCTTTGTTCGCTGGAGTGGGACTGTAAGGCCGAAGCTGGCGAGTTGATGGCGGGAAAAGAACTGGTGGTGTAACCTGCTGCAAGAGCTGTTTCTCGAAGCAAGATCAGATCCAGTCTCCCTGGTGTAGCAGGGGCAATAGGCCTTGTAGGGTCACCATTCTCAACTTTTTGTAATGGATGAAGGAACTGAGGTTCCTTAGGTCCAGAAGGGGCCATAAATCCCCTGTGGTTTTCGGGACAAGAAAGAAGTGGGAATAGAAAGTACAGTTACGTAAGAACTTACCGTAACAGTAGATCTTCGAGAGGAGCTCTTGCAGCAGGCTATTACAATAAGGACTATGCCGCAGGCACTAGGACCCTATGGTGAAACTTCTGCCAGCAATACACAGCAGGGACCACCCCCGACGCCTGCCCTGCCCCAACGTCGGTCTGGGTACAAGAGGGGACGGACCCAGCTCCACCTCAGTTCTCCCGCCAAGACCCAGAAGAAGGCCTGACAAGAGAAGGAGACGAAGCCAACTGTAAGAGAGAAATGGAGTAGAAAACGAAAATGGATCTGCACACCTCGAGGGGGAAGGCGGGTGGGAAGTAGCGCCTGCTGCAAGACCTCCTCTCAAAGATCTACCGTTACGGTAAGTTCTTACATAACTGTACTATCTTACTTCGAGTGGGAGCTCTTGCAGCAGGCTATTACAGTAAGGACAGAGTCCCAAGCAGTCCCACATCAAAGAGGTAGACGACCCCGGGAGGTGGAATATGATGACTCCAGAGGCCTCAGGACAAAAGCCCTTGTAACACAGCTAGGCCGAAGCCAGCTCAGCATTTGGAGACGATATCCAAGCTGTAATTCTTGACGAAAGTATGCACTGAGTTCCAGGTTGCGGCCGCACAAATGTCCTTTATGGCGACTTTTCGCAGGGCGACGAAAGATGCTGACACTCCTCCGGTGGAGTAAGCCCTAAGCGGGCCCGGTAGGGGTTTATTGTGTTTCTTGTAACAAAACGAGATGCAATGAACTATCCATTTAGAGACAGTCTGCGTGGACACCGGTCGACCCAAGCAATGTGGTGCAAAGGCCACAAAGAGTTGCTCCGACTGACGGTGCTGAGCCGTCCTTTTGAGGTAATACCTCAAAGTCCTGTGGACATCCAATGTGTGGAGGAGAGCCTCCCCTCTATTGGAAGGGGAAGGAAAATAAACAGGAAGGTCAACCGACTGATTGAGGGTCAACTCTGACACCACTTTCGGAAGCAACTTAGGATTCGTTCTGAGGGAAACCCTTTCCCTGTGGAAAACTAAATAGGGCTCTTTACACATCAGAGCCTGAAGCTCAGAAACCCTTCAAGCTGAAGTAACAGCAACCAAAAAACAAGCCTTCCAAGAAAGGTAACGCAGCTCACAATCCGCTGCTGGTTCAAAAGGAGGGAGGGCGAGTTTCTCCAACACAAAAAGGAGGTCCCAGGGTGCGATAGGGTCCCGAATGGGAGGTCTCATATGCAGAATTCCCCTAAGAAAGGTGCGGGCGACATCCAATTGCGCCAATGCTCTGTCTCCCACGAGAGCATGATAGGTGGAAATTGCCCACATGTGCACCTTGATAGAGGAGTAACTCAGACCCTTTTCGTACAAGGAGAGGAGACACTGTAAAGTTGAGTTCACAGGGCAGGTGACGGGATCCAAACGCTGCAGCGATGCCCAAAGACAAAAACGCTTCCACTTCATAGCGTAGGCGGAGTGAGTAGAGGGCTTTCTTGCTGAAACTAGGACTGCCGCCACTTCCGGGGAAACCCCATATCTATTTTGAGCTACGTCTGAAGGAGCCAAGCATGTAGGTGTAAGGACCGAAGATCCAGGTGAACCAGCGACCCTTGTTCCTGGGACAGCAACTGTGAGAATATGGGCAGCGGAATTGGAGGTTCCATTGATAAAAGCTGCAGTAGTGGGAACCAAATCTGCCGAGGCCATTTGGGGGCCACTAGGATCATTCGGGCCCCTTCTGCCTGTAACTTGAGCAGCACTCTCTGACTGAGAGGGAAGGCGGAAAGGCATAGAGAAATCTCCCTGCCCAGCAAAGGGATAACGCGTCTGGCCAGAAAACCCCAGGCGCGTGCTCTCGCGAGCAGAACGTTGGCAGTTTGGCGTTGCGTGGTGACGCAAAGAGGTCCAGCTCTGGAAGACCCCACCTGTCGAAGAGCTGGTCTGCTACGGACTGTAGCAGCTCCCACTCGTGCGCTCTGGAACGCGACCTGCTGAGGCTGTCGGCCAGATCATTGAGGATGCCTGGAACGTGCACTGCGGACAGCAGAATGCCCTGTTCCAACGCCCAGTACCAGACTTTCATCACCTCCCTGCAAAGGGGAAACGAATGAGTGCCCCCTTGCTTGTTGATGTAGAAGACGACCGCCATGTTGTCTGTCTGAACTAGA
This sequence comes from Neoceratodus forsteri, assembly GCA_016271365.2. NCBI lineage: Eukaryota > Metazoa > Chordata > Ceratodontiformes > Ceratodontidae > Neoceratodus > Neoceratodus forsteri. The sequence continues at coordinate 352,272,565 of CM057454.1, read as the reverse complement.
AGAGAGCCTGGCACCAGGTCCTCTTGAAAAGCCTGTAGGGTGCAGAGGACCGCTCGCATTTCCAGCACATTGATGTGAAGGGACTGCTCCTCGGGTGACCAAACCTCTTGCATTCGACGAGCACCCAGGTGCGCCCCAACCCCAGGTCCGAAGCATCTGTTGTCAGAGTTTGACCTGGTGGCTCCGGACGAAAGCTGACCCCTTTCTCTAAATTCCTGGGGTCCATCCACCAAAGCAGAGTTCTCCTGACTGGCTCCGAGATCTTGACTGAGGAGTCTAGTTCGTCGTGGCTCTGGTCCCAATGCACCCTGAGCATCCATTGCGGGACCCTCATGTGGAGGCGGGCCAAGGGAGTGACAGGAATGGCCACCGCCATGTGCCCCAGTAAACTGAGGAAGTTCCGAGCTGGAACTCGAGGAGTTATGGAGATCTGTTCTGCCATCTCTTGCAGGCGATCTCCCCTGTCCTGGAGAAGGAAGGCCATGCCCTGGATGGAATCCAGGATCGCTCCGATGAAGGCGAGCTTTTGGATGGGCTCCGGGGATGATTTTTGTAAGCTCAGGGTGATCCCCAGCCCTCGGAACAGAGTATAAGTGTCTTCGAGGGCTAAGCAGCCAATCATTGAGGTAGGGGAACTTGTAGGGCCCCATGCGCCTTAGAGCTGCAGCCACCACTGCTAGGCACTTGGTGAAGACTCGAGGAGCGGAAGACAGGCCGAACGGAAGCACTCGAAACTGATAGTGCTCCCCTTGGAAGTGGAACCTCAGAAACTTCCGGTGAGGAGGGTAGACTCCGATATGCATGTATGCATCCTGCATGTCGAGAGAGCAGAGCCAGTCCCCCTGATGCAGCAAGGGAAGGAGTCATTGAAGAGTCGCCATCCTGAACCTTTTGTACTCGATGAAGAGGTTTAGAGGACTGAGGTCCAGAATGGGACAAAGGTCCGGTGTCTTTTTTGGGACCAGAAAAAAGTGAGACTAGAACCCCTGCCCTCGCTGATGCAAGGGGACCCTCTCTATTGCCCTTTTTTGCAAGAGGGTCTGGATCTCTCCTCCTATGAGTGGGATGTGAGAAGGAGGATAACGGGAGAGATTTGGTGGAGTGTGCGGTGGAAACTCTGAACTCCAGCGTGTGTCCCCTCCTGATGATGTCCAAGACCCATTGGTCTGCGGTTACTGACTTCCACCCTTCGAAATGAAGGGAGAAGCAGCCCCCAACCGGCTCCCTTTGATCTTCCCGTGGGGGGGGGGGGCAGAAGGGAGTCATTGGGCAGAGCAGGGAGTGGGGAGAGAGGCCTGGGAGGACTTGGGCCCACGGGCGGGAGGTCCACCAGACTGCTGGTTGCCGGATCTCCTGCGAAAGCCTCCTCTCTGCCCCTGTTGGTTGCTATGGGCTTGACCACGACTGCCTGAGGACTTGCAAAAAGGCTGTCTATGGTGGTGTTGTCGCTGGTCACCGCGGTACATCTGGCGGACTGACCAGAATGACTTGCCAGACTCCTGGAGGCGGGAGATCAAAGCCTCCATCTCCTGCCCGAACAGCACGGTACCCTGAAAGGGCAGATCCTTGATACCGGCCTGCAGATCCTGGTGAAAGTCGGAGACTCTCAACCAGGCATGGCACCGTAGGCACACCCTGGAAGCGGCTGCCCTGGCTGCCGTATCTGCCGTGTCATACGACGCTCTCAGGACATGGAAGCCTACATCTGAGCCCGACTGGAGAAGAGTCAGGATCTCTGTCTTCTAGGCAGAGTCTGGCAGGGTCTTCATCAGCTCTAGTCCCCTCTCCCGAAGCGCATTCTGGTACTGCACCATATGCATCAAAAAGTTGAGGGAACGTACGGAACAGGTGGAAGCAGCATATACCTTTTTGTCCACTTGGTCCAAGTAGCGAGACTCCGGGTCAGGAGGCTGGGAGCTGAGGTGCTTCGGCTGCCTGGACTTGTCATGGGCAGCCGTGATCACCGAGGAATCGGCCTGAGGGTGTTCCACGAGAAAGGGCTCTGCCCTCGGGGCCTTATACAGCCTGTCTGACTTTTTTGGAATGGCTGGGATGGAGGCTGGATGCATCCAGGTGGTTCTGGTGAGGTCCTGGAACGTATCCACCAAAGGAGGGATAACCAGTGGCTTTGGCTCCTTTTGCCTCAGGTACTTAGCCAGTCTCCGGCGTTCCGGATCCAGGTCCTCCGTATCCCACTCTTTGGAGGCCTGGATGTGCCTCATGACGTCCATAAAGGTAGGATCGTCCAGAGGCGAGTGAGGCTGGCCTTTCTCTCCCAGGGAGTGCTTCAAGCTGAGAGAGGAAGATGAGGTAGACGATGGTGAGGAGGATCAACTATCAGACTTTGAATAGTCTGACCCTTCTCTATGACCATGCTCTCGCTGTCATCGGTAACTAAGGGACCAACGTCGGCCCGAAGACCGACTCCGGTCCCTGAACTGGCGACGGAGCAAAGACCGAAATCGGTCAGAGGACAGATGTCGGGAGCGTTCTCGCCTCAAGCGAGAAGGGCTCCTAGAGTGTGACCTAGACCGACGTCGGTCACCAGAGTCCCTGGAGTGACGTCGGTGGTCCTCAGACCCTGTGCAGGAAAGAGCCCTGGAGGGAGGTGTAGGCTGGCGCTCCAGCGACTTCCTCAGGGAAGACTCACCTCCTGGCTGTGGTTTTTCCGCTGGGTCTGGTACCGGTGTCTGGGCCGGCGACGGAGAGGACCGCTTATGGACCTGCCCCCACCAGAAGGAAAACAGATCCTGGAGCTCGTCCTTCATGAAGATCTCAGCCACTCATCTCGGGAAGGAAGTCTCCGGGATGTCGGGGCGCAAAGGAGAGCCCTCCTGGGGGCACAGGGGGAAGAGGACTTGGGCGACGGGGACGTCGGCTCTTCCGCAGCCAATCCCGCATCCTTCGCCCGGCGTCGGTGCTGGTACCGACGATGGGGTGCCGGAGAGTCCTTGGGCTCTGGAGGCTCACCTATAGCAGGCGGCGTCAGTGCCTCAGGAGGTGGGGCCGAAGCAGGCACCTCTAAGGGCTTGGTGATGACGCTTAGCGGGGTCACCTTCGGCTTGGCTGGCTTCTCTCCCGAAGGGCTGGCCTTAGTCTGAGTAGACTTCGGGTGCTCTCCAGAACCCACGGGACGGGTCTTTTCCGGAGAGGGCTGTGAATGCGAGCGAGACCGCGACCGGTGCCAGGACCAACTACAGTTTTTGCTATGGTGCTTCTTTTCTTTTCGCTTCCCCTCCGAGGAGTGCAGACCCATCTTCTCCTCCAGCACGTAGTCTTTTAGGGCCTTGAGGCAGCGGATGCGGGTCCTACTGGTAAAAGCCTGGCAATCCAAGCAGTTGGCGGTGTTGTGGTCCGGGCCTAGGCAAAAAAAAAAACACACCGGCGATGACCATCCTTCACTGGGATCTGCCTCCCATAGTCACACCTATTTAAGTGCTCTGGAGATACAGACGCCCGAGAAAACATCCGTCGAGCTCGAGGAATTGCCAGGCAACGTCTGACGTCAGTAACGGGAAAAGAATAAAAGAACAAGAAAAAAAAGCCCAAGAAGTGGAAAATTAACCGACGGGCAGTGGACTGACGTCGGTGTACCTTTAGGTGAAAAAACAACAAAAAAAAAAAATCGACAAAACAGCTCAAAAGTCTTGATTGTAGACAGGATTCCACAGAATTTAGCTGCAACTGCAAGCAGAAGCTGTTCCTTCTTCTTCATGTGCAGGACGCGGCGGGAAAGAACTGAGGTGGAGCTGGGTCCGCCCCCTCTTGTACCCAGACCAACATCGGGGCAGGGCCAGCGTCAGGGGCAGTCCCTGCTGTGTATTGCTGGCAGAAGTTTCACTGGAGGGTCCTAGTGCCTGCGGTGTAGTCCTTACTGTGATAGCCTGCTGCAAGAGCTCCCACTTGAATTAGATCCCCTCGCTTCTCTACTGCACCGGAACAGGTTCTATGGCTCTTTTTTGTAACAAGGTCTGAATTTCCCCAGCAGCACAGGAATATAATCTGGTGGGTAATGAGACTGAATAAAGGACACTCTGGAGGCCAGTCTAGAAGGTTTAGAGTATGACTATGTTCTATGATTTGAGACACCCAGGCATCTGTGGTGATCTCCCACCACTTGTCGAGGTGGAGGGAGAAGCGACCCATGACCACCACCTCCTGACAATCTGTGGGGGGGGGGGGGTGCGTTGGTAAGGAGTCAGGCTGAGGTGGTACCTGCAGCAGCAGGGGTGGGCAGGGCTGAGGCCACCTAATGCTTGGCTGGGGTTCTGGTGCCCGGCTTAGGCTTGCTGTAGGTTTAATGAAAGGGTACCTTTTGATTGGGTATGATTAAGGCAGTGAATTGACCACAGGGTCCTACCTGAGGTCTGCAGGTTGGAAAAACAGGTTATTCACCTGTAACACTAGTTCTAGGAGTGGTATATGTTGTTCATCCCACACTCTTTGGCATGTCTCCTTCCACTTTAAATCTTGTCGGAAGTCTTCAAGTTGGCTCCTCCCACCCACCCGGATGGTATAACCCTCAGCTCCGCCCCATGACACCAGATCTTAGCCTGCTGGAAGCCAAGTGTTGTGTGTCCACAGCCGGGGAGGTCGGGTGGGTCCGTGTGGATGAACATATACCACTCCTAGAACTACTGTTGCAGGTGAGTAACCTGTTTTTCTAGGATCGTGGAAATGTTGTTCATCCACGCTCTTTGGCAGACTCCTAGCAATTCGGGAGGAGGGAGGCAAGGCGCACACCCCCTACTGAGGGAACACAGACTGAAGAACTACGGCCCCAAAACCAGCATCCCGGCGTGACTCAAGGTCAATGTGGTAATGGGTAGTGAAGGTGTTTGCTGACTTCCACGTAGCAGCCCGGCAGATTTTCTGGATACAGATGTCCCTGGAAGCAGCCACCGATGCAGCAGTATGGAGGGTAGAATGAGCTCTTATCCCTCTGGGAGGTTCCTTGCCCGCCAACTCATAATACAGACCTATGCATGATGTAATCCATCTTGTAATAGTCCGCTTTGCTGCAGGTCTGCCAGAAGCAGATTCAGCGTAGGTGACAAACAGCTGGCGAACCTCTCCCCGAATATCCACCCGTCCTCTCCTTGTAATAGGAGAGAGCACATGTCAGGTCCAAAGTATGGAGCCTGTACTCAGCCTCCGAGGTATAGTTGGGGTAGTAAACCAGCAGAGTTAACACCTGGTTAAGGTGAAACTCTGACACCACCTTCGGAAGGAATTTCGGGTGTTGGCGTAGGACAACCTTGTCCCTGTGGAAGACCAGATAAGGGGAATAGCCACCAGGAGGCGTTTCCACAATGGTGACAAGGCACACTTGTGCATTGGTTTGAATGGCTTGCCCATGAGCTTTGCCAGTACCAGCATAAAATCCCATGGAGGTGGAGGTTCACGCACCGGAGGAGATATGTGATCCAGGCCTTTGAAAAAGAGCCTGACCACCGTCTCCTGTGCCAATGTCAGCTGACCGGTTTGCGCCCGGTAAGCAGAGATGGCTGCCAGGACTTCCGGTGCAGCAGCTGAGTTAATGGTGGCTTAAGAGATCAGCTCCTCCCTCCCTCCAGCTACAACCCCTCATTTAGCCTGTAAAAAACTTACAAGACACAACTGAAATAGGCAGGATTTTCGATGGCTAGCAACAGATCGAAGAGAGGCAGTAACAGATTCCGCTTACTCGCATCAGAATCCGAGTCTTCAGACCAAGAACTTTCAGAAGGAGAGACGCCACAAACTATGGCACAGAAACCATGTGCTCAAAGTAAATCCTCAAGCCACAAAAATAAAAAGGCTGCTAGCATGGCTCAGAAACTAGACAAGATATTAACAGAGATCATGGACTTGAAATCGGATTTCTTCTCTTAAACAGAACCAAGAAATCATGCAAAAAGAAATCGCTGAGACTACTTCCAGGGTTTCTGAGCTTGAACAAACTGCGCAAGAACAGTATGAGACAGTAACCCATCTACACACCACGCTGGAACAGATCACTACCCTCTGCCACCTCACCGTGGAAATGCAGGAGGATGCTGAGAATCGGCATCGCTGCCGCAATCTTAGGGTGTATGCCATTCCTAAGAACAGTGAGGGGCAAGAGCTGGAGGGATTCATTACAGCAGTTCTCTGCATGTCCCTTTCTTTAGACCCGAAGCTGCACTTAGAAATAGAATGCACACACAGAGTGCTCGGCCCAAAGCCCTCTCAATCGAATGCTAGGCCCCGCTCCATTATAATCCATTTCTTGAGATACAGCACTAAAGAACTTGTACTCAGAAAGGCCTGGTCCATGGGTAAAGTAACTTATGGTACACAGCGGATTTTTGTGGATAACGATTACGCACCCACAACGATGCACAGAAAGAGGGCCTATATCCCCGTTTCACGTCCTTCGCCAACAGCAGCTTAAATTTAGGACCCCTTACCCTAGTAGATTGTTAGTGCAGTACCCATCTGGACAAGTGGTATACGAACTAGCAGAGGAGGCCATGCAGGACATAGAAACATAGAATTTGATGGCAGATAAGGACCGCTTGGCCCACCCAGTCTGCCCATTTCCCTACCTAATGGATAAGCTGCAGATCCTAGTTAACCAGCAGCCTACTTCTAACTAGGGGGCTCCCACTTCCACCCACCATTTCTGGCTCCCGGGGGACTCACAGAGAGGATCGCACACTTCGGGCAGGACATTTAGGCCATCAAAGGCAGCATGAGGCCCTCGCTGCCATCCAGCAACTACTGGCCCAATTTGCAAGACAAGATAACTGAAGGACAGACGCTAGAACTCAGAGATGGTATGGTGAGTGATGCCAGCCTTTGTTTACCCCCTGCTCTCTCATCCGGGGGTTAATCTGGGTCAGGGGAGGGGCTCCTAGAGGGCCTAGCGGGGACTGGGGACCAAACCGGGCGCACCGGAGTGAGGTTGGGACTGATGCGGCCTGCGAACTCCTAGCGGCTGAAAGGCATATGGGTGGAGCAATTGGGATCATTACCAGGGATCTTCCTGCGGCTTGAATGGGCAAGGGGGCGGCCTGAGACTGCAGTGATCTGGGCCCAAATCTGGGCCAATTTTGATAAGAGTCTTTCTTGCTGATATATTAGCATCGCCTTCATATCACCGGGTCAGTTGTTGCCTCGGAGTTCTCTAGCATCTTATTTACTGCCTCTTTCAGATGCTAGAGAACTCCGAGGAGCTTAATTTTATTTAACCAGCATTATTGCAATAACTCTACCATCCAGCAGAAGGCACTTTAAATACACCAGGCTCTAACTGCTTAGACTTCCTCTCCTTCATAACTAAATAAAAAACAGGCCCAGCTGGAGGGATGAAGCAACAACTGACCCGGTGATATGAAGGCGATGCACCTTTTTTACTTCCCTCCCCAATCTCACTCCCCCACTCAGTTATTTTGGATAGGACTTATATTTATATTTCTCACCTTCCTATCTCATTCCTATCCCTGTATTGGGGCAAGTGCATCCCCAGGGGCACCCTTCCAATCAGGCAAGAGTATTCCCCAGCCTTCCTTTCCTCAGCAGAGTGGGGAGCAGGATTTGGAAGTCACATCACCCAAATTACTGTATACAGTTCTAGCCATTTTAGACTTAATAAGAACCAGTTACTAAGTCTCAAATAGAAGCCTCATCGATCCAGAGATTATTACACCAGGTGCTCACAAGACAGCGTGGAGTTCTGGTGGTGGGTGGTGACCTTAACTGTCTCATGAGTCCTTACCTAGACTCCTCAGCAGCTCGTCCATCAAAGCAAACCACGGGGCAGAGATTTCTCCGGCGCCTTCTGAAGGACACAGGTGTCATTGATACCTGGCGCCAAATGAATCCCTCAACGAGAAAATTCACATATTACTCCTCGGCTCATGGCCACTATTCCAGACTTGACTACCTATTCATCAGTCAAGAACATAAGACTTTAATCCACTCGGTAGATATAAAGAATATTCATCTATCTGACCATGCCCCAGTAGAGCTTGAACTTATTTATTTAGTTTTTGTTGACCGGGTAAGTGCACTAGACAAATTCTGCCTATTTTCAGGCACGACCCGGGGGAGGGGGATACAGGTGAATGCCAACTGACCTCGAACCAGATTAAGCTGTTGGTGGTATTTTCAGTGAATGAGGGAAATTTGGCCAGGACACCGGGGAAATTCCCCTACTCTTTTCGAGAAGTGCCATGGGATCTTTAACATCCACCTGAATTACCACCAATCCAGACAGAAGGGACCTCGGTTTAACATCTCATCCGAAAGACGGCACCTCAGAAGTGCAGCATCCCTCTCATGCTGCACTACAGTGTCAGTACTGGGATATTAACCCAATAGAAAATCCACACAGTGGAGATTCAGTCCCTTTTTGTTGAGGGATCCTGACTTTAAAGAATTACTGCAGAATAAAATTCCAGCAATTATAAAAGATAACGAATCCCTCCACACTACCCCCCAAATATTATGGGACACTATAAAAGTAGTCCTACGTGGATATATCATCACCTATGCCTCCCATAAAAGAAAACAGCGGGACCTTAAATTATCAGATCTTCAACAGAGGCTTCGATCTTTACAAGAAATCCATATGGGAGGAGACAAAAGAGTCTTAGCTCAGTTAAACCAAACTAAGGAAGAAATTCAATCCTTATTGACCGCTAAAACAGAACAAGCCCTCTTGTGGTTTCGACAAAAATATTACAAGGGAACAGCCAGGGCTTCTCGGATATTATCTTATAGATTATGTAGACAGACCCATCCAGTCATGATTAATAAAATAAAAGACCCCAAAACTAACCAGCAAAAATATAATTCTCAACAAATATGGTTATTTAAAGAATACTACCAAACGTTATACTCTGACACCTCCCCACCGTCTAAACCACAACTCACCCAATTCCTAGAACAGATAAGCCTTCCCACCATCACACAATCTCAAAGGGACTATATAATATCCTCAATCACGGTAGTGGAACTACAGGACACCATAAAAATCTAAAAAAACGGGAAAAGTCCTGGTCCGGATGGCTTCGGAGCCGAATTCTACAAAGCAATAAAAGAACTAATCCCAAACCCCTTATTAGAAGCCTTCCAGGCAAGTCATAATACTACACTAACCCCACCCTCATGGCGACAGGCAACAATCTCAGCTATATTGAAACCTCATAAACCCCCTCATCTTTGCAACTCCTATCGCCCTATTTCAGTTCTAAATCAAGACTACAAAACCTACTCCAGCATTTTGGCCCATAGGTTAGAAAATCTCCTCCCTACCATTATACACCCTGATCAAGCCGGCTTTATAAAAACTAGACACGACAATGGATAATATTAAACGCACACCGTTTTTGAATTAGTCATTCCCTCTACACTAAATCCCCACTTTTGTTACTAAGTCTCGATACCCAAAAGGCATTTGACCGTGTTTCATGGGAATTGTTGCTATCCACCCTGGACAAATTTAACTTTCCCCAAGGCTTTCTAGACACCATTAAGGGAATCTATACCCTTCCCAAAGCAGTAGTTAAAATTAATGGCTCTCACTCTGATCGTTTTCCTTTGCAGCTGGGGACCCGACAGGGACGCCCGCTATCCCCATATTTACTTGCCCTATATGTAGAACCTACTGCACAGTTTCTAAGGCAACAAGATGAACTGAAAGGCTGTATTATACAAAACACTCATCACAAGGTGGCGTATTATGCGGATGACCTGCTTTTATATATTACCAATCTCGAATCCTCATTAAATACTCTAAGATATTACCACCTATCGAACGACTTTCTGGCTATAAAATTAATCAGGACAAGTCAGAAGTTCTAACAATAAATTATACCCCTTCCCCCAGCATTATGCAGAAATTCCCTCCGAAATGGAACAGACCCTACTTAACCTATCTCGGTATAAAGATCTCTTCTACCCCCTCCTCTTTATTAACCATAAATTACGGACCCGTTTTCCAAGAGATACAGATGGATCTACACAGATTGTCACAATTACCCTTATCCTTACTACCCAGAGTACAATCAATACAGATGAATGTTCTACCTCGCTTACTTTATATTATGAAAAATATTCCCTTACCCCCACACCATAAAGAGTTATGTAAGTGGACAAAGGCCATCACAAAATGTCTATGGAACAACAAAAGACCTCGGATAGCCCTGGCTCGGCTTTATCTTCCAAAGGAAAGGGGGGGACTGGCACTCTCAGACTTAAGTAAATATTTAACAGCTACAGTATTAACACACATGGCTAAATGGCTGCTTCCTATGAACCAATCTCTGGTTTGGATGTACTTAGAAAGGAATTTGACAGACATACTCTTAGACGTAGACCAAATTTACCATCCTGTGTCCCCCTGGAGAGAGGACAGAGTATCAACATTCACCAGAGCTATCCTCTGCTACTGGAGACAGCTCCTCGGGACTAAGGATTGTCATCCACTAGCACAATGGATGGTGCACCCAATTAGGGATCGTAATTTCTCCCAGGTGCCCTAGATCATACTTTTCATTCTTAGCGTGAGATGGGGTTAGCTCACTCTTTTCAGTTCTATCAGGATGGCGTCTTTAAAACATTTCAACAGCTTCAAGGGGAGTACCTATTACCTCATCAAGACTTCTTCAGATATCTACAAATAAGGCATTATCTGACTTCTGTCTTAGGACTCTATTCCAGAACAGTCAACATTTCCCTTGCTTGATTCTCCTGCCCCAACTGACTGCTGCAGATGCTCAGCAGCACCTAATACCCCGGTTCTAAAAGGCATTACAGCAAACCTCTAATCAAACCATCAAACTAACCCAGGGACAGTGGAAAATCGAGTTGGTGACAACCCTTGAACCTACTGAATGGATAAGGATATGGTGACTACAACATAAAACCACCTGCCCATATACATGGTGGGAATTTTCATGGAAAATAGTGGCCCAATTCTTTAGAACCCCTCAGATCACTGCCAGATTCGTAGAGGGGCAGATTCCTCCTGCTGGAGAGGCTGTGGGATATCCCCGGTAACTCATACCCATATACTATGGGTCTGCCCAATACTGTCTGAATTTTGAGGTGTGGTTAACCAACAATTAAAATAACTTTTCCCTTCTCTTGGTGATATTACCCCCCAAATTTCCCTTCCACTTCACTATCCCAGGAATTTTTGAGATAAACATGCAATGTACCTAATAAATATTTTACTAAGAGCAGCCCAAAAAGTAATAAGTAGATTATAGTTGACACCTAGCCCCCCCCAATTTCAGTCTAGGGAAAATTTATATATGGGAAGACATGACAGCACACCTTCAAAACACTACCCCAATACTTCTTGAAAAATGGTCAAGGTGGCTTCTTCTTATGTCCTCCCACCGCCAGGAATTTCTCCCTTAAATCAAGAAAGTGATCTATTTGAATAGGACCAGACAGGGCCATATGGAGACATGGTTAAACAGGACTGCACTGCCTGAATAATTCTTTGAGGCATTTGATGGAAACAGCCACTGCTACCTCCTTCCTTGTTGGGAAATGTTACAAGCTAAGGATCTGAGTAGCCCAGAAGCCGGATTAATATCAGACCTACCTACAAAACAGAGCCTCCTTCCTGCACCTCATAACATTTGATCTGTTAAATTAATTCCTCAGAAGATATCTGTATAATCTTTAGCTATTCATTAACAGGTTTAGGCAATTTACTCAATTTAAACTACTGCTCATTAAACAATAGAGCCTGATGCTTCAATATGTATTTCTCCTGTATACTGGAGCAATGCAATCTGTATCTGACCTGATGTCTTTTAAAACCTAATAAAAAGAAAGTTTTGAAAAAAAAAAAAGGAGATGGCTGCCAGGTGCACCCTAAGGTTCATTGACTGTAGACCCCCATTGGAGATAGACCAAAGGTAGTTAAGAATGTTAGCCACTGGACAGTACAAAGGGTCCAGGCCCTTGCCCTGACACCAAATGGAAAACCCTTTCCACTTGAAGGCATAACATTTCCTGGTCAATTCCTTTCTGTATGCCTCCACCACGGTGCAGACATCCTTGGAAAGACCCAAAGCCTGGCACTCTAGCCGCTCAGATACCAGGCTGTGAGGTGCAGAGATTGAAGGTCCAGATGGCATACCTTCCCCTGATTGAGAGATATCAGGTCCGGGCGTGCTGGGAGCCACTCTGGGGACCTGCACGTAAGGCTGAGGAGATCTGGATACCAGAAATGGCACGGCCAGTCTGGGGCTACCAGGATCACCTTCGTCTTGTCCCTCCTCACACTGTGGAGCACCTTGTGGATCAAGGGAAATGGAGGGAAGGTGTAGAGAAGGCCTGGGGTCCACAGCTTCAAGAAGGCATCCCTCTGCAGCAAACCCTGCTGAGGGGGGCGGGCATGGAAAAGCCTCAGCTTGGTGTTGTCCCTGGAAGTAAACAGGTCTATCATCGGTTTGCCCCAGTGGGAGAACAGGCTGTTAGCTACCTCTGGATGGAGAGACCACTCATGGAATGTCTCGCCTAAGCGGCTGAGAGCATCCACCAGATGGTTTGAGGCTCCTGCCACATGGATGGCTAGGAGCTCTGCCTTCAAACGGCTCACGAGGGTCCAGATGTGGAGAGCCTCCCTGCACAGCAGACGGGAGTGCGTGCCGCTCTTGTTTCTTGAGGTAGTACATGGTCGTGGTATTGTCCTTCTGGACATGAACTTCCTGACCCAGAGCTGAAGAGCGAAAGAAGACAGTGCCAGTCTGACTGCTCTGAGCTCCAACAGGTTGATGTGGCATTGGGACTCCCCACGGGTCCAGAGCCTGTGGGCTCTTTTGTCCCCCACGTCGGCTCCCCAGTCCATAAGAGAGGCACTGATCGTAAGGACGACCGTTGGCTCGGGGCGGACAAACGGGATCCCTTCCTACAACCGGTGTGGGGCTGCCCACCAGCGGAGAGTCCTACATCTTCTGAGTTACAGTGACCAGCTGGTCGAAATGACCATGGCACCGAGTCCACTGGGTGGCCAGCTCCCACTGGAGGGGGCGCATCTGCAACTGGGCCCAATGGACCACTGAGGTGCACGCCACCATGTAACCCAGAAGGCGCAGAAAGTCCCGGGCAGGGCGCAATTGCCCAACCAGAAATGATTGGGCAAAGGAGGAAAGAACCTCCGCCCTGTCCGCTGGGAGCTGAGCTCTGGCTTGACAAGAGTCAAACTCTGCCCCGATGAAGCCCATCACCTGAGAAGGCACGAGTTCCGACTTGGCCTCGTTGATCAGGAGGCCGAGTTGGGAGCAGATTTGGAGGGCCAGGTCTCTGGACCTCTCCACCTTCTGTTGGGTGGAACCTGCTAGGAGCCAATCATCGAGGTAAGGATAAATCCTGACCCCCTGATGCCTGAGATGGGCTGCCACCACTGCAATGCATTTGGTGAAGACCCATGGGGCCAATGACAGGCCAAAAGGCATGGCTCGGAACTCGTACAGGATCCCCTCGTCCCTGAAGTGGTGGAACTGCTGATGGGACAGATGGACTGGGACGTGAAAAAATGCGTCCTACAGATCCAGAGAACAGAACCACATGTTTTGCTCCAAGGATGGTATGATCTGGGACAGAGTGACCATCTGGAAGGTGCGTGATCCGAGATATTGATTCAGATCGTGCAGATCTAAAATGGCTCCCCGTCTGCTTGTGCACCAGGAAGTACCTGGAGACAAAGCCTGGGCCTGCTGGAGGATCTGTCACTGGAGCTACTGCCTCCTTGAGGAGGAGCTGAGTAATGTCATCTCGAAGAACCAAACGAGTCTGGGCAGATACTCTTTCCTCCCGAGGGGCTTGGCTTGGCGGGTACTGCTTGAATTCCAGAGGAAGTCCCTGACCGACCACTTTGAGAACCCATCTGTCTCAAGTGACAGCAGACTAGGAGGAAAGGAAGTGATGGAATCGCCCCCGGGATGACTCAGAGCTGGCATGACAGGACAGGGGAAGGCAGCCCCCACCCCACCACTGAGCAGGCTTGGAGGAGGAGGAGGATCGAGGATCCGAACCTCAACCTCCTTTTATGGGCTTGGGAGGGCCCGGGGGCGCCATGCTTGAGCCTGCTGTTGCTGCTGTCCTCCTTGAAAGGAAGGCTGCTGCTGCACTGCAGGGGAACAATGCTGAAAAGGCTGCTTCTTTTTCTTCTGCTGGTTCTTGCACGAAGAAAATTTAGCAGAAGTGGCATCCAAGGTGGCATTGGACTGCTCAATGCGCTGAATTTGACCAGCCACACCTGGGCTGAAAAGGAAGGTCCATAGGAAAGGCACATCAGCGAGTTTGTGCTGAGTATCCGCAGGGAAGGAGAAGAGTCTCAGCCAAGCCCTGCGATGAGAGGCAACTGCGGCTGCCATCGAACGGGCACAGGAATCCCCAATGTCCAGGGTCGTCTGAAGCTGCTGTTTGGCAACAGCTTGGCCCTGATCCCGGACATGCTTGACTGTGGTCTGCATGTCTGCGGGGAGATGTGGGAGGACTTCATCCAGAGACCCCAAGAGGGCACGGTAGAAGTGTGCCACGATTACGGCCGAACTTGCCTGACGAAGGCCTAAGGAAGAAGCCGGATAGGGCTTCCTGGCCGAATGGTCCAAGAGCTTGGACTCTTTCTCAGGAGGTTGGTCAGTATCAGCAGAACTGCCAGTACACCTGAACACAGAGGCGGTCACCGGGCTGTCGGATGAAGGGTGCTCTGTGAACCCCGCAAGGGACACCATGGGCACAACATACTTGCGCGTCATGCGGCAGATGGTGCTAGACAAGAGGTAGGGCGCTGCCAGAGTTCTAAGGCCAGGCCAACAATGGCCTCTGCCACAGGAAAAGACTCCGTCAGGGTATCCTCTCTCTGGTGGATGTCCGTGAGAGGGTACTCCGCCTTTTTCTTGACTGGCTCCAGGGGCATCCCTGTGGAATCACAGATGAGGTGAAGAATGCCCTGAAAAGACCAAGGACCTTCCTCCGTCTCTAATCCACCGGCTGATTCGTGATCCCCAGGATGAGCATGCAGGCCGTTCACATCCGAATCCGAGGAATCTGGATACAATGGTCGACCGCCCAGGTCACCTTTGGCCGCCGAGTGCGGTCCGGGGTGACAGCGACCAAAAGACACCGGGGAAGCCCGGTGTCCGGCCTATCTTCTTTGGCTCCGCAGGCGGGGGAACTGACTTGATGGGCTCCGAAGGAGTCGGCCTAGGAGACGAAAGCAAAGTAATGGCCAGGGTGAAAGCTGGGGTCGGCTTGTGCCCAGTCAAAATCAGCTGCTGCCACATGAGGTCCTCATAGCACCGGAGTTTCCGCTGGAGCCTCGCCTCATCCAAGGAAGACGATGGTGTTGCCTCTTTTTGCAGCGTTAATGGCTCTTCCTCAGCCTTTCTGCCAAGGGGGTCCGAGACCTTGACTGAGATCGGACAGGCTGATTCGGTCGCTCGGGAGACACCGGCAGGACCGGTGATTTCCCGGGGTCGGGGACCACTTCCTCGATGGGAGTCCCAGCAGGCTGGGTCTCCTCAGTGGGGAAAGTCAGAACTGGAGTTCACAAGAAAAAATCGTCGACTGGAGTCAGCGATAAAGGATCGATTGGGTCGATGACGATTTCCACATCGTCGATCGACGGTTCGGTTGACTGGCCTGATGGCAAAGTCGAGAAGCCAGCGGCCGAAGAAGCAATCTCGACCAAAGTCGAGACTGCATGCTCCTGGGACTGAGATCTCTCTTGCTCCCAAGAGCGTCTTAGTCGGGACGAAGATGATCCCAGATCCTTCTCACGCTTATGGGATCAAGAGAAGTGCGTGCCCGCAGGACTTGCTCCCTTGGCCGGCAGAGACTGGCACAACTCTTGGAAGGAACCCCAGAAGGTGAAGCCCAGGTTGAGTGGAATGAAAAAGCTCTGATTAGTCTCTGCAGCCCAAGCTGCTTCCTCTTTGAATGCTTGCATACGTTCCAATTGCTCGGCGGATCCTGCAGCTGCAGAAACCACCCAACAGGCCCCCCTTGGATTTCACTGGAGGGTTCCGTTTCTCCGGCCTCCCCAAATTCTGGCGTGCGAGACGGTCGTCAGGATGTAAAACGAGACACAGATCGCATTTCGAGGTGTCATGGTCGACACCGAGACAGTAAACGCATGTGGTGTGGGGATCGGTCCGCGACACCTTCTGGCCGCAAGGGCACTGACGAAATCCGGGGGAAGACTTGCCTTCCATAATCGAAGAGTTAAAGTCACGATCGCTAATGCGAACTAGACGGATTTGCGTAATAACCAAAAGTTTTGAAGCCAGGACCTACAAAATACGTGAGCACAAACGAGAGGCGCAACCTGAATTTACCAGCAGAAAGAAAGATCTGGCGTCATGGGGCGGAGCCGAGGGTTATACCACCTAGGTGGGTGGGAGGAGCCAGCTTGAAGACTTCCGGTAAGATTTAAAGTGGAAGGGGACATGCCAAAGAGCATGGATGAACAACATATCCACGATCCTAGAAAGAATGTTTTGCACACTCGCCCCAGAGTTTATAGCCTCTGAAAGGAGAATTCAAGATGGACTGTTGAATGTCCATGGTGAAACCAAACATCCTAAGCCAAGCATGCCACCTGAGATAAATGTCCCCTGCAGCTGCCCTCATGGGAGCATCAACTGCATTACAGGCTAACCTTAAGAGATGCTTGCCAACATCTGCCCCCGCTTGGAGGGCTTGGAGCAACTCTTGCTTCTGGGTACCCTCTGGGAGAGCCTCTGCAGCGGTTCTGGCCATTCCCCAAAATTAATTTTGGTATTTCACCATGTGGCCAATATAGTTAAGATGCCCAACTGCCAGGGTGGCAGAGGCAAACGTGCGTTTGCCCATAAGGTCCAGTTTTCTGGATTCACTGTCCGGAGGAAGAGAGGTAAGATGCTTGGGCTTCTTGGTCGTATCATGGGCCGCATTATTGACAATGGAATCTGCCTGAGGTCGCTCCTCAAAGAAGGGCTTCCCTGAGGGGGCCTGGTGTAATTTATGGGCCTTCCTTGGCATGGAAGGGATCACGTTTGGCCTGTGCCAGACAGCCATTGTGGCATCATCACAGGCATCTGTTACAGGAAAAATTAAGATAGGAGGGGAGACTGGTAACTCCAGGTACACTGAGAGGTTCCTCCAGACAATGTCCTGCTCCTCTGCCTCGAAACCCATGGCAGTCTGGAGCTGCCTCATGATGCAAATGAAAGAGGGATTATTCGGGGTGGGTGAAACGGGACCACAGTGTGTAGTTCACAGAGTCCCCCCAGCACCACGACCAGAGGAGACCTTAGAAACACAGATTATGATGGCAGATGAGGACCGCATGGCCCACCTAGTCTGCCCATTTCCCTACCTACTTAAACTCCAGATCCTAAATGATCAGCAGCTTACCCTCTCTTTCCTATCACTAGGATTGCCTATTGTCTGTTCCATGCATTCTTGAACTCACCAGTCATTTTAGCCTCTACGACCTCCACTGGGAGGCTGTTCCATGCATCCACCACCCTTTCTGTGAAAAAAAATACTTCCTCACATTACCCCTAGCCCAGCCTCATATTGTGACCCCTTGTTCTTGTACATCTCTTATTCTGAAAGATGCTGACCTCCTGGACATTGCTGATTCCCCTGAGGTACTTGAATGTCTCTTATCACATCCCCCCTCCCACCTTTCCTTCAGGGTATACATATTGAGGTCTTTCAGAGGAAGAGGGAGTGAGGCTATTGGAGCTAACCTCATCATTATCATTGTCGTCATCGCCATCCCCCTAGCAGGAGATCAGGGTGATACTCATCCACACTACCGTAGTATGAAGTGAGCGTCGATGGCCTGAGAGAGCACTGATGACTTGGACGTGGCGCCATGGCAGCCTGTCATCGCTGGATTCTCCTGATACACTGACGGGAAGGACTGGGTTCCTGTCACTGAGGAAGCAGTCTGGGATGATGATGGGCGAGACTGTGCTCCCAATGTCGAGGCAGAAACCACAAAGGAGGCTGTGGAAGTCACCAGGAGAGGCTGGTGCTCCAACGGTGATGGGCTGGAGTTAGCCAAGGGCAGGCCGGAACAGAAGTCTAAGATGAGGGCCCTGAGGAAGGGCCAAGGGCGACGCAGGAGGAGGTAGGACTCCAGCTGGTGATGTACCCATGCCTGATGGGGTTGAACCGGTGTACCCATGCCTGCCGGGGTCAGACTGGTGGAACTCTCCGACTTTAGGCCCGCTGAAAAAAGGGTCTGAAACAGCACGGGCTGGGAGATGCATAGAACACAGAAACATAGAATTTAATGGCACATAAGGACCGCTTGGCCTACCTAGTCTGCCTATTTCTCTACCTAACGGATTAGCTGTAGATTCTAGTTGACCAACAGCCTACTTCCTCCTACCCCCCACTAGAATTGCCTTATGTGTGTCCCATGCATTCTTGAATTCCCCCACTGTTTTTGACTCTATGACCTCCTCAGGAAGGCTGTTCCATGCATCCACAACCCTCTCTGTGAAGAAATACTTCCTCACATTAACTCTGAGCTGTCCCCCCTCTATCTTCAAATTGTGCCCCCTTGTTCTTGCACATCTCTTTTTTTGAAAGATGCAACTCTCTTGGACTTTGCTGATTCCCTTGAGGTATCTGAAAGTTTCTATCATGTCCCCCATCTCCCTCCTTTCCTTGAGGCTATACATCTTAAGCTCCTTTATTCTTTCTTCATATGTCTTCTGGTGCAGACCCTGCACCATTCTGATTGCCCTCCTTTGGACAGCCTCCACCCTATGTCTTTGTGGAGATGGGGTCTCCAGAACTGTACACAGTACTCCAGATGTGGTCTTACCAACTGTCTGTACAGAGGGCCAACAACAGCCTGCTTTCTACTGGTGATGCCTCTCCCTATGCATCCCAGTATCCCCCCAGCCCTCCTTACTGCCTTCTCACATTGCTGGCCCACATTTAGGTCGTCTGCTATGACTACCCCAGGTCCCTTTCCATTTTTGTTGTTGTCAGTATCTCACCCCCAACTGTGTACTCTTGCCCTGGGTTTTTGTTTCCCAGGTGCATTACTTTGCACTTCTTTGCATTGAATCTAAGCTGCCATACATTTGACCATTCCTCCAACCTTGCCAAGTCCCTTTTATCCTTTCCACCCCACCTTGCGTATCGACCCTGTTGCAGATCTTTGTGTCATCTGCAAAGAGACACACCTTCCCCTCCAGTCCCTCCGCAATGTCACTTATAAAAACATTAAAAAGGACCGGCCACATTACTGAACCCTGAGGTACCCCACTAGTAACCCTCCTTTCTTCATTGTGGACTCCATTTACTATTAGCCGCTGTGTCCTGTTGTCCAGCCACTGTTTTACCCAGGCTACCATCCTGGGACCCACTCCCAGGACGGCTAATTTGTTTATTAATCTTTTGTGCAGGACTGTGTAGAATGCCTTGCTAAAGTATAGGTAGGCCATGTCCACAGCCCCTCCCTGGTCTACTACTTTGGTCACCCAGTCAAAGAAATCAATTAGATTTGTCTGACATGACCTTCCTGCTGTGAATCCATGCTGCCTTGGGTCCTGTGCCCCACTGGCCTCTAGGTACTCAACGATTCTTTCCTTCAGAAGTGATTCCATCATTTTCCCTACCACTGAGGTCAAACTGACAGGTCTGTAGTTTCCTGCCTCTGTCTTGCTCCCACTTTTGTGAAGGGGAATCACATCCACTCTCCTCCAGTCCTCAGGTACCACACCATCCTATGATTAAAAAGAGTAGTCAGTGGTGTTACTAGTTCTTCCCCTTAGTTCTTTTAAAATTCTGGGGTAAATCCCATCAGGCCCCGCTGCTTTATCCACCTTCAGTTTTAAGAATTCTTTCAGAACCCTTTCTTCTGTGAAAGGACTAATATCAACTCTCCTATTCAGAGTGCTTCTATTGACTGGATTAGGTCTCTCCCCCTGTTTTTCCACTGTGACGACTAAACAGAAATATTCGTTCAGTATCCCTGCTTTTTCACTGCTGCTGTCTGCCCAACCACCTTCCTCTTTATTCAGCCTCAATATCCCTGCCTTCGTCTTTCTTTGCTCCCTAATGTACCTATAAAAGGTTTTATCCCCCTTCTTATCTGAGTTGGCTATCTTTTCCTCAGTTTGGGCCTTTACTATTCTGACTGCCTTACCCACTTCCTTCTGCTTTAACTGGACAGTTCTCTGTCCTGCTCTTTCTGTGTTTCTATACTTCCTGAATACTATATTTTTCTCCCTAACCTTCCCCGCCACTTCTTTTGAGAACCATAGTGTTTTTTTTCTTTCGTTTTGATTTATTTGCTTTACACAAAGGCTTGTTGCCTCCATGATGGCAGTTTTGACATTTCCCCATTGTTGCTCCACCCCACCTTCTTGCCTGTTTGCTAGTGCTTTTCTGAGGTACACTCCCATTTTGACAAAATCAGCCCTCCTGAAGTCCAGTACCTTCACTTTTGTGTGGCTTGCCTCTACAGCTAAGTTTATCGTGAACCACACTGTTTGGTGGTCGCTTGTTCCCAGATGGCTACCCACTTTAAGATCAGAGTTCCTCTCTCTGTCCCCATTTGAGAGTACAGGTCTAAGACTGCTCCCTCACGAGTGGGTTGCAAAACTAGCTGCCTGAGGCATGCCCCCTGTAGGACATCGAGAATGGCCCTGCTCTTGGATGTGGCTGCAGCAAAGGTGCTCCAGTTAACATCTGGCATATTCAGGTCCCCCATCAGCAATATCTCACCTTTCTCTGCCATCTCAAGGATGCCTTCTATCATTTCCTTGTCCATTTCCTCCCCCTGAGACGGGGGTCTGTATACAACCCTGTGAATTGTGGAGCCATTTTCAGTCTCCAGGGTGACCCACACTGCCTCCTCTCCTCCCTGTTTACCCTTTAGTTCTGCTGCTTTGATCCCTTCCCTTACATAGAGAGCTACTTTTCCTCCTCTTTTTCCCTCCCTGTTCCTCCTGTAGACTGTGCACCCTGGTATGTTGACATCCCAGTCATGGTTCTCTGTGCACCATGTTTCTGTGACTGCCCCGATATCCAGGCATTCCACTTCCATCAAGGCCACTATTTCGGGGAGCTTTTTACCTAGACTATGGGCATTGGTACTCATTAACCTCCATTTCTTTCTGGCTTTATTTATTTTTGCCCCATCCCTGTCCTTACTGCCTTTGTGTTTTTCTCCATTTATCCCTGCCCTTATCCCTATCGACTGCTCTATCTCGGTGTTTACCTCACAACTACCCAGATTTCTTTTCGGGGATTTCTCTCCTTTCAGTGCCTCTCCTGGTTATTGTTTAAATGCTTGCCAATGAAGCATTTAAACCTATCACCTAGGATCCTGGTTCCTCCAGGATAGACTTGACCATCGCACCTGTATAGGCCTGCATCCATCCAAGTGGAGCCTCAGTCCCCAATGAAGCCAAATCCCTGAGCTCTGCACCAGTTTTTCAACCAGTCATTGAATCCCATGGTGCGGAGTACCCTAGCCTCATCCATGTCATAGACAGGCAGCACTTCCGAAAAAGTTACCATGTGTGCCACTTGTCTAAGACCCCTCCCCAACTCCACAAACTCCTGTTGCACTGCTCTGATCCCATTCTCAGCCAGGTCATTCATCCCTAGGTAGATAATGACATCCAGCTCACTCCCCCTTGCAGCTGCTCCCACGATCCTGAGGATTAATTTCCTGTCCCTCCAAGCCATGGCACCGTGCAGGCACCTTACCTCCCTTTCCCTTCCCTCCCCAAGTTCTACCCCCCCCCAACAATCGAGTCCCCCACCAGGAGCTGTTTCCCTCCCCTGTGGGGCCCTGTGCCACCCTCCTGTGGGTCTCTATTGTGGAGGTTCCCAGCATCCTCCTTGGTCTCCACTGTGGGTGCCTTCATAGAGGAACCATGCTCCGCCAGAGTGGTGAATGAATTATGGAGAGGCACAACTGGAGGGATGCACCTCTGTTCCACTACTTTCACCCTCCCTGAGCCCACTGTGGTCCAACCACTCCTCCTTCTTGGCAACCTCTGAGGTAGTGGCGATGGCCTGGGTGGTCCCTGGTTGGGGCAGTAGGTTTTCCCAGTCATTGTCAGGTCAGCATGGAGACAAGCAACCTCCTCCCTCAGACCAGAGAGGTGCCTGGGCGGGAAGAGTGAGCAGGCCCAACATCAAAGCCACCTCATCTGAACAGGAGAGACAAGGAGGTGGGGTTGCAAATGCTGATCCTGCAGAGGAAAGGGTGTGAGCTGCAGCAGAGGTTGATGCCAGGGACAGTGACAACCCAGCCGCGGCCAGTGCCATATGTGGTGACCACAAGTGAGCCAGGGAAGGGTCTTTGTGTTTGTTCTTCTCCTGGTGTTTGTGTTCCTGGCCAACTTGTCCTGGGACTTGGAGGACTGAGGGTCCAAGGACAGGGCCGGTGAGGCGGAGGAGCTTCCAGCCTGGAGTTCCTTTTGCATGGCTTTTACTTGCTGCTCCAGCAGGAACTTCTCAAGGTCTTTCTGGCAGCATCTCCGTGTAGCCAGGTTGAGCCTGTGGCAGACCTTGCAGGCTTTCACATCGTGGTCCGAGCCTAGGCAGCAGATGCAGGCGATGTGGCTGTTCTTATCACAGATTTTCCTTCTGCAGTCGCAGAAACATAAGAGTTTAGAAGAACTGGTTGGCATATACAAAGGGACGAAACAATCACTTTAAAGTAAAGTGATGTGACGAACTAGGGTGAGAAGGTAACAAAAAGAGAAGACGTTTTGGCAGTTGACTGAAGCAGCACGTCTCCAAGGAGTCCGACATGCACTGGTGTTTGGGGCTGGAGCGGTGACGTCGGCTGATGTTGTCATGGGTGGCTACAGCAGACTACTAACTAAAAACTTTCTGTGTGATCCTAGTGCCTGACGGCTATAGTTTCAAACGTCTGGCTTGCTGCAAGAGACATCCTTGATAAAGATCTGTGATGGAGGAGATGAGAGATAATGCAGCCTCAAAACATGGACACTCACTCAGCCCCTTTCAAGCATCAGCATCTTCTACAGACCTCGAGACAGGAGATGAGGAACTACTCTCCTCACTGGAACAAGCAATCCAGAAGATCCTGCACACAGTAAACAGGATCAAGTCAGCTTTTGCAAACTTTAAAGCTGAAGTGAAGATAATTAATAATAAACAAGGGCAACTGAAGCAGCAGATCACCAAAGTGGTGGAACAGGTCAAGGGGTATGACAGGCTGCTACTACACTTAATCGACAGGGAGACCCAAGAGCACCTTAAAGATGCTGAAAATCCACCCAGAAGAAATAATTTCCATATACATAGAATAAGAGAGGGAGTGGAGGAAAGCTTAGTGTCTCCAAACAACTTCATCTTTCCTGTGCTCAAGACTTGCCTAAGTGTCGTCCCTGACTTCCTGCTAACAACAGAGTGAGCACAGATCTCTCGGCCCCAAGCCCTCAGACCCGTGGCCCATCCCAGACTGTAGATAATTAAGATGTTGCACTATCTATCCAAAGAGGCTATACTCTGCAGCATGGTTAACCAAAGTAGTGAACTCCAAGACCAGAAGGACTTTCTTTGATCAAGAATTTTCTGCAGAATTACAAGCCAAAAAGAGAGGTCAGTCAAGTTATTGATGAGACTGACAGAAAAGCACAATGTAAAAGCGCAATTGTTCTACCCTGCAAAAATAAAAATCCACTTGGACTCAGAGGTCAAGGTTTTTCTTCCCTCCTCGAAGCCCTGCAAACACTGAAAAAATTAAAGATCAAGTGCCCAAACCAGAAGATAGCAGCCCTAGGGGACAAATCCAACAAAAGGGAGGACTACGAACTCACAAGGTGGCGTGGTGCAGGGAAAGGGATAGCTAGCCCAGAAACAAATATCACAACTCCAAGTACTCCTTGCACTCAATCGAAATACCACACATTATTCTTGAATGAAGAATGAAATGCTTTAATGTATCAAATTAAATATAGAATACTGTGGATGGACTGACAGATGCCCAATACTAACCCTAGAGGTCAGACTCCAACCGTGCAGCCCTGACAGTCGCAGGATGGAGAAAATGGTCCTCATCAGACAGCAGCATCCCTCCCTGTCTGAAGAAAGATCTCACAACGCAGGCCATGCAGAAAAAAACGGAGAAGGATCACCAGCCATAATAGCAAACATCCTTGACAGGGTGAAAGAACTTTGCCAGCATCCTTTTTCATACAAGCCATTTCTCTAAAATGGCAGGATTTGCCTAAAACTTCTGATGTGGGACATCAATCCAGCTTTATTATCCATTCTGAATTTATGATTTTCCAATTTGCTAAAGTATGCTGGATTATACTTTCTCGGGAAGGTGGAGGGAATGTCTGTGCCGCTTATAACAATGACAGAGGACGCAGAAGATCTTGCAGGCAGCTAGGTCCCTGGCCGTGTAGGGCTTTAAAGGTCAGCAAACTAACCTTGAAGGTGATCCACCAGTTTAATGGCAGTCAATGCAGATAGTGGAGCACACATGTGATGTGTCATGATCTTGGTATGCCTGTCAACAATCTGGCCGCCGTATTCTGCAATAGCTGGAGCCTGCGAAGATCAACCCCCCGACAGCCCTAGGTATAAGGTGTTGCAGTAATCAAGGCAAGAGGTTACAAGGCATGAACCAGTGTTGGAAGATCACCGGGGGATCAGGTGTTTAATCTGGGCGATGATTCTCAGGTGATAAAATGAGACCTTGACCACATCCAACTCCTGCGATTTCAGCGTCAGATCGCAGTCCAGCACAACGCCCAGATTCCTCACCTGATCTGAGGTAAGCAGCTGGGAATCCCCAAGCCTTAGTCCAGAGATCTGACCAGCCTGTCCCCTCACACCCCGGCGACCAAGTTCTAACACCAACACTTCCGATCTTGTAAGGATTCAACTTCAAGCCAGTTGGCACTGATCCAGCCTTGAATCTCAGTGAGGCAGTTGTTAAAGACAGAGACTATTTCCTCTTGCTCAGGCACAAAGGACATGTACAGCTGAGTGTCATCTGCATAACAGTGAAAACTCAGCCCATAGCGCTTAATAATGTCCCCAGCAGCAGCATGTACACTACGAACAACATGGGGGATAAGACAGCCCTGCGGGACCCCACAGGACGGGTATAGAAGCTGAGGAATAAATTCCTAATGCTACTCTCTGCGTCCTGCCTGTGAGAAAAGATTTAAACAAACTCAGGACCGTACCAGCCACTCCACAGCAAACCCACAGACACTTCAACACCCCATGGTACACAGTGTCAAACGTTATGGAGAGACTGAGAAGAACGAAGATGGAATGACTCACATAATCCCTCACCACTAGATCATCATGTAGTACACTACAAGGTCAATCTTCGTACTATGCCTCTTTCTGAAAACAGACTGGAGAGGATCATAGATGCTGTGCGTTGTTAAATGGTCCTCCAGTTGAGCAGCCACCACCTTCTCAATAACCTTGCCCACAAAGGGCAGGTTAAAGACAGGACTGTAGTTCAACAGGCAGTCCAGATTTAGCGAAGGCTTTTTTTAAGGAGAGTTTTACGACTGCCTCCTTCAGGAAAGACCCGTCACTAGTGAACAACAGACTAATTGGGCCGATGACCTCTACACATCCTATTAATAGGCATGTTGGTCCCGGGTCCAAACTACAGTAGGTTGGCCACAACCCCTGGATGACCTGCACAACATCCATGACTGCCAACTGGCTAAAGTCGGACTGGACAGGCAGACTGTTTGCAACCTCAAGCCCGTTACTCCAAGGCCTGTTAGAGGGCGCCAAATGGATCTCAGATCTGATGGTGGCAATCCTATCAGCAAAGAACTGAGCAAACTCATCACACCTAGACTGTGAAAAGGCTCCCCAAGACTAAAGAAAGGTTGGACTGCACAATCTGCTGACAGTACGCAAGAGTTGAGCTGGTCAGTTAGTTGCCGCAACGATCTCCTTGGACAGGAATTCTGCCTTCCTACAGGAGATGGCTGCTTGATCCAATACACTATGCACTTCTCCTTACTTATCTGTCCCTCCTCCCACCTTACTTCACTCTCATCCCTCTTCTCTTGACTCTCACTTCCATCACTTACTAGCAACCCTTCCCTAGTGCTATATCCATTCCCTTATTAGCACTAAAATGTTCAATATGTTCACCTTCCTTATAGCAAATTGTGGTGTAGTTTTTGTTCTTTGTACTGCTCCTGTGTTATTTTGTTTACGTTCTGCACTGCACTGGTATTGCAGCCTCCTTGTTTCTATGGAAACATCTGCCAATTGCTCTGTATACTACTGTCAACCACTGTCTGTACTTGTATCGAAATGTTTCCCTGTATTATTATATTGCTGTATTGTACCCTCCCAGGTTGTGCCTGAAAATAGTCATTGCTATGGCTAGTGCACCTACCCGGTAAACAGAAACTAAATAAATAAAAATATAATGGACCATCAATGTAAGTTCGTCCTTATCCAGACTGGACTTCCTCCAGTGCTGCTCCAATCTTCAAACCCTCCCCCAATCTCCTTCAACGTCCCATCATACCACCAGGAGGTCTGTCAAAGGGCCGAGGCAAACACGGACAGGTACTATACAGTCAAGGGCCTCTGTAACAGCCCTATTACAGGCTAGCACCAATTCCCCCGGCTCCTTGCATGCTCTCATCGTACTTGATAGGCCCAGTATCTCCATCAGACCATGTGGGGTCAAACCCCATAAAGGGCAATACTGGACCATCTCCATAGGGTTAGGCCTATTAGTGGGTGCCTCAAACCTGAACCTTACAGTATGGCGGTCTGTCCACCCAACTGGTTCCATCATCAGGTCAGAGACCTCCATCCCAAGTAGGAAAACTAGGTCCAATGAATGACTATGCGTTGCAGAGGTAACAACCTGTGTCAGGCCCAACGAACTCATCAGATGGTGGAAGTACAGACAAAATTGGGGGATTCCAGCACCAGGTTGATGATGAAGTCCACGACTTCCTGCAGAAATTCTTTCCCATCACCGGGTGGTCAGTAGATGAGAAGGATTCTGCAACCTGCACCTGCAGCTCCGATACATTCAAAGGATCTGGTCTCTCCCACTGGGATGGCCATAAGGTCCAGGTCCGATTTAAAACAAATGGCTACTCCCCTGCCCCTACGATCCTTTCTCGGGCAGTGCATCACCGAGTACCCGTCCGGAACCGCTGATTCCAGTACCAGACCAGCGTTCTCGTCCAGCCAAGTCACAGTGATGCAAGCCAGGTCAGTTGTTGCAAAGAGATAGTCGATAATTGCCGTCTTGTTTTTAATACACCTGGCAATGCACAATACTGCATGAGAAGGACAGACCGATGAGGCAGACCCAGTGCCCTGCCCACAACTGATTGACAGGTAATGGTGGGGGTGCTTCACCCCGGGTGGAGGGGACCTGCAATGCTGGGGGCATGCTTGTGATGGTCCCATGGCACCCAAGTTAACGTATTAACATTTCTGGGAGGTGGAGAATTTATTTCGGCATCAAATGGGGATACCCTCCTCATTTATCATACTGAATACAAGTGCATACTACTTTGCAGTGCCCCCTCCTTCCATCCCCCTGGTAGCAGACACTTGGGTGATCTACATAGAAGTGGTGCACTTTGTGTCAGCCCCCAGGAGTTATGATATGGAAACAATGGGGTAGAGAGGATCCTGAGTAAAGTGAACTAGGCATCCTTCTTTCAGGATATCTCTCTGCCACCTATGACGAGGATTCTGATCTCCTCTCACAGAGGCAAGAGAGATCAGGCCCACTTATCACCATGGCAGGAGTGGAGCTCTAAGGCATTCTCTCTTCGAAAATCAGATACACTGGTTCCAAGATTGCTTCTCATTTTATCTCCTTGGATGCAATTTGAAAGTGTAAATACATGTTTCTGTTGTGAAATTTACGAAGGTGCCAGAAGAGGTTGGTGAACCCGAGCACCCAATTCAGTTCTCTGTTCTGTCTGGCACTGTTACAGAGCTCTGCTGATTGTTATGCAGAATCATTTAACTTACACAACATACTACATCCAAACTGAATATAAAGAGATATAGTTGTAGGGGGGTACGGTCCCTAGCCATTTGTGGTTTGGTGTGGTCATCCGTGGTTAACATAAAAATAACCACATATAATGTCAAGGGCAGCAATTCTCCCACCAAGAGGAATAGAATTCTGGCGGAACTGAAAAGGTTGAACATGGACACACCTTTTGGACATAATAAGCTGAAAAGGAACTGGGTAGGTAAAAGCAGAAGCAGCTTCCCATCCCAACTGCACAAAAACAGGTACAGCAATTTTAATAATTAGAAGACTCCCATTCACCGTTTTTCAGATGGAGGTGGACATAGATGGGAGACTAGCTATACCACATGGGGAAATTCAAGGAGAGACCATTATCTTAGTTAGTATATATACCCTAAAGCGAGCATGCGGACAGATTTTTTAAGGCAGTATCTGACAAAACAGCACTGCTCCCCAAACACTTAACACTTAATAGTGCAGTAGAGGGAGGGGGACTTCAACTGTGTTCTTGCCCCAAAATTAGACTGCTTAAATCCATCTCCAAATAGTAATCAACCCTCTACAAAGAAGCTGAAGGCACTAACAGAAGAAACGGGGACTTGTACACATGTAGACACCTGCATGGAAATGAGACTGATTACATCTTCTATTCCACGCACAAACTCTCCCTACTCTAGACCTAAACTACTCTTTCTGCCTAAAGATAGGCCCTATCAGGTTCCAGAAAGCATGACCAATCCAATCTCACAATCAGATCATGCTCCAGCTCAACCGACCCTGCAAATAGGCACAGATAAATGCCAGACACTGTGGAGGATGAATACCTCTCTCCCTCCTGAATGTCAGTAACATAAAAGAAGCCACTGCTCAAGAAACTGAGGAAGCCTACTTTTTGAACAACTCCACAGATGCCCCTATTCATATAGTGTGGGATGCAGTTAAAGCGATGGTTAGGGGCAGGATCATTAATCTTGCCTCCCAGCACAAGAAACAAAACTCAACCATTAGAGAGGCGAAGGAAAAAAGGAAAAAAATTACTCATCGTAGTAATATTGTTTCTTCCAAGGTGTCCTTTAGCATCAGTAACTAAGTGCAGTAAGCTGACTAGGTTGAACAGTTTCAGAGGTGGAGCCATGAATATTCATATACTGAATTGGCCAATCAAAAAAGAGCAGGAGGGTATACTAAGTGAAGCCTAAACAGAGGGCACCAGAATTTTTTAGAAGAAAGAATGGGAACATTCTCATGTTAGTGTGGACCAACAGGATCCAAAAAAAATCATGCAACAGCATGAACGGAAAACCATTGAAAAACATGAAAACTTTGCTTTAAATGGAATTCAAAAACTTCAGGAACAAATTTGGCAATAATGAGAAGGCAGAGTCCTCTTCAGATAGGTTTCCTTGGGAGGAAGGGTGGGCGCTTACTGACGCTAAAGGACGCCTTGGAAGAAACAATATTACTACAGTGAGTAATTTTTTCCTCTCACCCCAGGGGTCCGTTAGCATCAGTGACTAAGTGCAAACTACAAAGTAGTGCAGTTGAGAGGTGGGCAAAGAACCTACTTAGGGAAGAGGCTCTGCAGGACTGCCCTGCTAGATCTGGCATCAGATCTGGACTTTACATCCAAGCAACAGTGCTTTGTGATCATGTGTACAGTCTTCCATGTGGCTGCTTTGCAGACATCAAGCAAGGGAATGTCCCTTGTAGCTGCCACTGTGGCAGCAGTGTCCCTGGTAGAATGAGCCCTGAGGCCCCCAGGGGGCTGTTTACCAGCCTTGTCGTAGTAGAACTGAATACACAAGACTATCCAACAAGTCATACTGTAGTTCTCCTAGTGGCTGGCCTTCCTCTACCTACCTCCCCACAGATGAGGAAAAGCTGGGTAGTGGAGCTCCCGAACTGCTTGGCGTGCTCCTAGTAGTAGGATTGGGCTCTTTGAACATCCAGACAATGGAGTCTCTGTTCTCCAGGACTGGATTTTTCAGTGAAGAATACAGGGAGAATGATAGACTGGTAAAGGTGGAATTCAGAGACCATCTTAGGCAGAAAGAACAAGTTACTCACCTGTAACAGTAGTTCTAGGAGTGGTATATGTTGTTCATCCACACTCTCTGGCATGTCCCTTTCCCCTTTAAATCTGGCTGGAAAGTCTTCAAGCTGGCTCCTCCCACCTACCGGGGTGGTAAATACCTTGACTCCGCCCCATGACGCCACATCTTAGTCTGCTGAAAGAAAGGTGGTGCGCCTAAAGCCGGGGAGGTCGGATGGGTGCGTGTGGATAAACAACATATACCACTACTAGAACTACTGTTACAGGTGAGTAACCTGTTCTTCTAGGAGCGTGGATATGTTGTTCATCCACACTCTCTGGCAGACTCTAAGCAGTTCTCTGGGAGGAGGGAGGCAAGACACACACACCCTACTTTGGGAACAGAGATTGGAGAACCGAGGCCCCAAAACCAGCATCCCGGCGTGACTCAAGGTCGATGTGGTAGTGGGTAATGAAGGTGTTTGCTGACTTCCAGGTAGCAGCCCCAAAGATATTCTGGATAGGGAAGTCCCTGGAAGCAGCCACCGATGCAGCCATGTGGCGGGTAGAATGAGCTCTTAGCCCTCTGGGAGGCTTCTTGCCCGCCAATTCATAGTACAGACCTATGCATGATGTAATCCATCTAGCAATGGTCTACTTCGCTGCAAGTCTGCCAGAAGCAGCTCCAGCGTAGGTGACAAACAGCTGGTGAACCTCTCCCCGCCGTCCTCTCCTCATAATAGGAGAGAACACATCTGAGGTCCAGAGAATGGAGCCTGTACTTGGTGTCCAAGGTGTAGTTAGGGTAGTACACCGGCAGAGTTAACACCTGGTTAAGGTGAAACTCTGACACCACCTTTGGAAGGAATTTGGGGTGGGGGTGCAGGACAACTTTGTCCCTGTGAAAGGCCAGATAAGATGAGTCCACCAAAAGCGCCTGGAGTTCCCCTGTCCTTCTGACTGATGTGATAGCCATCAGGAAGGCAGTCTTCCACAACAAGTGTGAGAGCTCACACTTGTGCATGGGTTCGAATGGCTTGCCCATAAGCTTTGCCCAAACCAGCAAGAGATCCCACGGAGGTGGAGGTTCATGCACCGGAGGGGATATGTGATCCAGGCCTTTGAAAAAGCACCCGACCACTGTCTCCTGTGCCAATGTCGGCTGACCGGCCCGCTCCTAGTAAGCAGAGATGGCTGCCAGGTGCACCCAAAGGGTCAATGACCATAAACCCCCTTTGCAGAGAGACCAAAGGTAGTTTAAAATGTTAGCCACAGAGCAGGATAAGGGGTCCAGACTTTTACCTTGACACCAAATGGAAAACCTTTTCCATTTGAAGGCGTAACATTTCCTTGTCGATTCCTTAAGAGATGCCTCCACCACGGTGTAGACATCCTCGGAAAGACCCAGAGCCTGGAACTCTAGCTGCTCAGGTACCAGGCTGTGAGGTGCAGGGACTGAAATTCCAGATGGAATACCTTCCCCTGGTTCAATGATATCAGGTCCAGGCGTGTACGAAGCCGCTCTGGGGCCCTGCAGCTGAGGCTGAGGAGATCTGGATACCAGAACTGGCGAGGCCAATCTGGGGCTACCAGAATCACTTTCGCCTTGTCCCTCATCACCTTGAATAGCACCTTGTGGATCAAAGGAAATGGAGGGAAAGTGTAGAGGAGGCCTGGGGTTCACGGCCTCGAGAAGGCATCCCCCTGCAGCAAGCCCTGCTGAGGGGGGAAGGCATGGTACAGTCTCAGCTTGGTGTTCTCCCTGGAGGCAAACAGGTCCACCAACGGTTTGCCCCAATGGCAGAAAAGATTATAAGCTACCTCTGGATGGAGAGACCACTCATGGGATGTCTGACCTAAGCAGTTGAGAGCATCCGCCAGTTGGTCCGAGAATCCAGCCACATGGATGGCAAGGAGATACACCTCCAACCAGCTGGCAGAATTGAATCTGGGCACCTCACTTGCACAGCAGGCCAGGCGTGCAAGCCGCCCTGTTTATTTAGGTAGTACATGGTTGTGGTATTGTCCATCTGGACTGGAACCACTTGACCCCGGAGCTGAGGAGCGAAAGCTGACAAGGCCAGTCTGACTGCCCTGAGCTCCAACAGGCTGACGTGGCATTGAGACTCCTCAGGGGTCCAGAACCCTTGGGCCCTGTTGTCCCCCATGTGGGCTCCCCAGCCCATGAGAGGCATCGGTCGTCAGGACGACCGTCGGCTCGGGGCGGACAAAAATGGGATTCCTTCCTGCAATCGGGCTGGGACGGTCCACCACTGGAGAGCGTCCTATATCTTCTGGGTTACAGTGATCAGCTGGTCGAAGTGACCATAACGCTGAGTCCACTGGGTGGCCAGCTCCCATTGGAGGGGGTGCATGTGCTACCTGGCCCAATGGACCACTAAGGTGCATGCCGCCATGTAGCACAGAAGGCGCAGAAAGTCCCGGGCAGGGTGCAAATGCCCAACCAGAAATGATTGGGAAAAGGAGGAGAGAACCTCTGCCCTGTCCGCCAGGAGCCAAGCTCTGGCTTGACAAAAGTCGAGCTCTGCCCCGATAAAGCCCATTACCTAAGAGGGCATGAGTTCTGACTTGGCCTCGTTGATAAGGAGGCCAAGTTGGGAGCAGGTTCGGAGGGCCAGATCCCTGGACCTCTCCACCTCCTGAAGGGA
Source organism: Neoceratodus forsteri (assembly GCA_016271365.2). NCBI lineage: Eukaryota > Metazoa > Chordata > Ceratodontiformes > Ceratodontidae > Neoceratodus > Neoceratodus forsteri. The sequence goes on along the minus strand of CM057454.1, from coordinate 352,239,849 downwards.
GGAACCTGCCAGGAGCCAGTTGTCGAGATAGGGGTATATCCAAACTCCTCGATGCCAGAGATGGGCTGCTACCACTGCAATGCACTTGGTGAAGACATGAGGGGCCGATGACGGGCCGAACGGCATGGCTCGGAACACGTACAGGGTCCCTTAGACCCTGAAGCGGAGGAACCGCTGGTGGGATGGAAGGATTGGGACGTGAAAGAACGCGTCCTGCAGATCCAGTGAACAGAACCACATCTTTTGCTCCAGAGATGGTATGATGTGGTTCAGAGTTACCATCCGGAAGGTGTGAGACTGATATATTGATTCAGGTCGTGGAGATCTAGGATGGGGCGCCAACCCCCCCATCCACTTGGGCAGCAGGAAGTACCTGGACACGATGCTTGGGTCTGTAGGAGGATCCGGCACTGGAGCTTCCGCCTCCTTGCGGAGGAGCTGAGCAATGTCGTCCCGAGCGGCCGACTGAGTGGGTACTGCTCGAATTCTAGAGGCAGTCCCTGGCCGACCACTTCCAGAACCCACTTGTCCGAAGTGATACCGGACCAGGCGGAAAGAAAGTGATGGGAGCCGGACCCCCACAGGAGGACCCAGAGCTGGCATGATGGGTGTAGGGGTGGCAACCCCTGACCCGTCACTGAACAGGCTTAGAGGAGGCGGCTCCTGGACCAGCACTTCAGCCTCCTTTATGGGGCTGTTGAGGACCTTACTTGGGCCCTGGGCACCAAGCTTGAGCCTGCTGTTGCTGCTGACCTCCTTGATAGGAGGGCTGCCTAACTGCAGGGGAAGACTGCCGAAAGAGCTTCTTCTTGCGCTTCTGGTGGTTCTTGCCTGAAGAACCCTTTGCAGAGGTAGCATCCAAGGTGGCATTGGACTGCTCTGTTCGATGGAGGTGACCTGCCACTCCCGGACTGAAGAGGTCGGTGCCAAGGAAGGGCACGTCAGCTAACTTGTGCTGAGTATCTGCCGGAAAGGAGGATAACCTCAGCCAGGCCCTGTGGCCAGTGGCCACTGTGGCTGCTAAGGAGCGGGCACAAGAATCTCCAATGTCCAGGGCTGTCTGGAGCTGCTGTTTTGCAACAGCACGGCCCTGGTCACGGAACTGCTTCACCGTGGTCTGCATGTCCACTGGGAAATGAGGGACGACTTCATCTAGTAACCCCAAGAGGGCATGAGAGAAGTGTGCCATGATCACAGCCGAGCTGGCCTGACGAAGGCCCAAGGATGAGGCCGCATAAACCTTCCAGGCAGAAAGGTCCATGTTCTTGGACTCCTTGTCCAGAGGGCGGTCAGTGTCAGCTGAGCTACCCGTGCATCTAAACATAGAAGCAGTCACAAGGCTCTCGGCCAAGGGGTGCTCTGTGAAACCCGCCAGGGACTCATCCATGAGTACCGTATACTTGCGGGCCACGCGGGCAGACTGAGCTGGGCGGGAGGCAGGGCGCTGCCATAGCTCAAGGGCCAGGCCGACAATGGCTTCAGCCACTGGAAAGGCCTCTGTCGGGGTATTCCCCCCTCTTGAGGATATCCGTGAGGGGATATTCCACCTTCTTTTGGATAGGCTCCAAGGGCATTCCGGTCAATTCGGAAATCAGGTGAAGGATGCCCTGAAAAGAGGAAGGACCTTCCTCCAAGCCTGTCACTGATGACTCATCATACCCCGGATGCAAGTGCAGACCAGTGGTATCCGAGTCTAAAGAGTCGGGATATAAAGGTCTCCCGCCTATGTCTCCCTCGATACGCTGAGGGCGATCGGGGACAACAGTAACGGACAGATGATGGGGGAGGCCAGTGTCTGTCCAGTCCTCTTTCGAGGGTGCCCTCTCCCTGAGGCTGCTTAGGCAGTGGTTCAACCAGTATCGGTGGGGAGACTGAAACAGGCCAAGCTGGACTGCATGCCGGCCCTACGGGTGGGGGAACCGAGGCTTTCGGTTCCGGAGAGGTTGGCATCGGACTGAGAGGCTGGGGCCAAGTAATGGACGGTGCTGCCGGTGGAGTAGGCTTTTGACCGGTCATAATCAGCTATTGCCACACGAGATCCTCGTACCGTTGACAGAGCTTCCGTCAAAGTCTCTCCTCATCCGAGGAGGATGAGGATTGTTGGCGATACCTCTTCCTGGAGTGCTTGTGACTTTACTTCTGTTTTTTCGACTGAAGGGGTCCTGGTCCTCGATCGAGACCGACTTGGTCGGCCTGTGTGAACAGGAGAAGCCAGAGTCAGGGAGAACAGAGGTTCTGGCCCCTTTCCCTCGATCGGGACACCTGAGGGCTGGGTCTCCTCGCGGGGAAGGAAAGGATAGGTGTCCTTTCCAAGGAGTCAGCGACAAAGGCTCGACTGGGTCGATAGAAATCTCAGCCGGTTCAGCAATTTCCTCGGCCTCTGTGCCTTGGCCTGACGGAAGGTCTGAGAAGCCGGTGGCCGAGGAAGCGATCTCGACCAAAGTACAGACTGCAAGTTCCTGAGAGTCTGACCTCTCTCGGTCCCAGGAACGTCTCCTTCGGGATGAAGAAGACTTGGGGTCTTTGTCCCTTTTCCTAGGGTGGGAGGAGTGTGAGCCAGAGGGCACCTCGGCGAGACTGGCACAGATCCCGAAAGGACCCATTGAAGGTAAAGCCAAGGTTAAGAGGCATGAAAAAACTTTGGCTTGCCTAAGCTTGAGCAGCTTCCTCTTCAAAAACCGCCATCTGTTCGAGCTGCTCGGCGGATCCCGCGGCCACGGAAACCGCCCACCTTGCCTTCCTTCGATTTCACCGTAGATTAAGGTCGGGCTCCCCAATTTTAGGCACGCCTTGGCGGTCATCCAGGACGTTGGGATGGAAGGCCAGACAGATGGTGCAAGAGGTGGTGTCATGTACGACACCCAAGCAGTAGACACACAACAGGTGAGGATCGGTGCATGACATTTTCTGCCCGCAGGGACATGGGTGAAATCTGGGGGACTATTTGTCCTTCATGTCCGATGCGCTCGGATTGGAATCGTAAAGTCTAATGAGTTTCAGAGAAAGCGTTTGCAGTGGAAACTGTCATTGACAATCCAGGGCCTACGAACTGCTGAAGTAGTACAAGGGAACCTGAATCTTCCAGTGGAAAGGAAGATCTGGCGTCATGGGGCGGAGCCGAGGTATTTACCACCCGGGTTGGTGGGAGAAGCCAGCTTGAAGACATGCCGGCTAGATTTAAAGGGGAAAGGGACATGCCAGAGAGTGTGGATGAACAACATATCCATGCTCCTAGAAAGTACAGTTACGTAAGAACTTACCGTAACAGTAGATCTTCGAGAACAGCAGGTTACACCATTAGGACTGAAGCCGGCAGGTGCCAGGACCCCACGGAAAAATCCCAACTAGCAATATCCAGCGGGGGACCACCCCCGACGTCCGGCATCATATAAGAAGGGGTGATCCCCCAGCATCCCCAATTCTTTTCCCGCTGTCAACTTGCCAGCATCGGCCTCATGGATACCTCGAACAGATGAACGATGCTTGAAATCCGAAATTCTTTTTTTCCCTTAAAACCCACCCACATGTCTACTTCTGCTACTCTTTCTACTGAAGGACACCCCTCCAAGTGCGCCTGCGGCAAGCAGATTCCATTTATGGATCGCCATATGGCCTGCGTGCGGTGCCTTGGCCCACAGCACGATATACAGGCCTGTCCTATCTGCCAACAATTTAATAGTAGGACCAGGATCCACCGCCAAAAGGCCCTCCAGGGGTTCCTTCTTGAAGAGAAGTTAAAACAGATGGAGAAAGACTACCACCAAGGGGGAATCCTCCCACAAATCAGGGAAACACCGGGACAAAGTACCGGGATAAGGGTAGGTCTAGATCACCAAGTTGGGCCTCAGAATCTAGAGCCAGTTCCAGCTCCATGCGATCAGATAGGTCTCCTTCCTGGGCCCACTCTCAGCCCCCTCCAGTGAAGGTACAGTCTTCAGCAGGCTCCTTAGCCTCCTTACACCCACTGAAGATGAAGGATCCTCGGACGCCCAACTCTGCAGCCAGGCCCGGAACTTCGGACTGGCATAAGTCAAAGCCGTCTTCCAAGCAGGGTTCCAGGTTGTCGGACCGACATCGGGACTCTGATCACCAATCGGTCTCCCAACCTCCGAAAGGACCGGAAGTCCTCACGAGGAAGACGACAGAGCTGACATCCTTAAGTGGACCTCTGAGTCCAAATGGGCGACCGGCTTGACGCCTACCAAACGGGCTAAGGAGCCGACACCTACTCCACTGAAGCCGGCTAACACCGGTTGCTGGGGAGTCCTCTGAAGAGGAGGTCACGGTTTTGCCTGATGACCAGACAGATGACACGGAGGACGTCTGACTGTCTAGGGAACCGTCACCAAATCCAATGGTTCCCCAAGGCCAGATGCCTGACCCCGCCGACAGGCCAACACCATTGCCGGGCCCGTCGTCGGGTATGAATTTACAGGATGTTAAGGATTTATTTTCTTTCTGGTGGGACACCATTAAAAAAAGATGTGCCCAACACCACCTTTGGAAGGAAATTCAAGTGAAGGTGCAGGACAACCTTGTCCCTGTGGAAGACCAGATAAGGTGACTCCACCAAGAGCACCTGGAGCTCCTCAAACCTTCTGGCTGACATGATAGCCACCAAAAAGGTGGTCTTCTATGATAGGTGGGAGATGTCACACCTGTGCATCGGTTCAAACAGCTTGCCCATGAGCTCTGCCAAACCCAGCAGTAGACCCCACGGATGTGGTGGTTCATGCACTGGAGAGGATATGTGATCTAGGCCCTTGAAAAAGTGCCAGAACACCTTCTCCTACACCACTGACTGCTGACCAGACCGCGCCTGGTAAGCAGAGATGGCTGCCAGGTGCATCCTAATGGTTGTCAACCGAAATCCCCCTTGGGAGAGGGACCAAAGTTAATCCAAAATGCTAACCACTGGACAGGTCGAAGGGTCCAATCCTTTGCCCTGACACCAAATGGAGAATCTCTTCCATTTGAAAGCATAGTATTTTCTGGTTGATTCCTTATGGGATGCCTTAACAACCATGAGTACCTCGTTGGAGAGACCCAAAGCCTGGAACTCTAGCTGCTCAGGAACCAGGCTGTCAGGTGCAGGAATTGAAGGTCCGGATGGAGTACCTTCCCAGACTGATGGACAGCGGGTCTGGGCATGCTGGAAAATGCCTCGGGAGCTTGTTGCTGAGGCTGAGGAGATCGGAGTACCAAAAATGGCAGGGCCAGTCCGGAGACACCAGGACCACCTGTACCACGTCCCTCTTGACCTCAAGAAGCACTCTGCGAATCAAGGGAAGTGGAGGGAAGTCATCAAAGAGGCCCAGGGTCCACGGCCTCGAGAAGGCATCCCCCTGCAGCGAGTCCTGCCTGGGGGGGAGGGGGGCACAAAACAGCCTCAGCTTTGTGTTCTCCCTGGAGGCGAACAGGTCCACCTGAGGTGTGCCCCACTGGGAGAACAGATCGTGTACTATCTCCAGATGGAGAGACCACTCGTGAGATGCCTTGCCCACTCGACTGAGGGCATCTGCTTGCTGATTCGAGGCTCCTGCCACATGGATGGCGAGGAGATCTGCGTCTAGGCTGTGTACTAGGGTCTAGATATAGAGAGCTTCCTTGCAAAGAGTACATCCCTCCCTGCTTGTTGAGATAGTACATGGTCGTGGTATTGTCCGCCTGGACCACTTGACCCCAAATGAATGGAGCGAATGCGGTCAGGGCTAGCCAAACTGCTAGAAGCTCCTGCACGTTGACGTGACATCAGGACACCTGAGCAGACCAGCGCCCATGGATTGTGTGTTCCCCCAGGTGAGCACCCCAGCCCATCAGAGAGGCATCAGTTGTTAAGATGACTGTCGACTCGGGGCAGACAAACAGGATCCCTTCCTGCAGATGTGCTGGGATGAGCCACCACTGGAGGGTATGCCACATCCTCCAGGTCACGGTGACCAGCTGGTCGAAGTGACCTTTGCTGTGAGACCACTGGCTGGCCAGCTCCCATTGGAGAGAGCGCATATGCCAGTGGGCCCATCGGACCACACTGGTGGAGGCCGCCATGTAACCCAGAAGGTGAAGGGAGTCCCGAGCAGGGTGCAATTGCCCAACCAGAAATGACTGGGTAAAAGAGGAGAGGAGAGGACCTCAGCCCTGTTCGCCGGGAGCCTGGCTCTGGCTCAGTAAGAGCTGAGCTCTGCCCCGATGAAACTGATCTCCTGTGAGGGCACGAGTTCCGACTTGGCCTCGTTGACCAAGAGGCCAAGCTCGAAGCAAGTCTTGAGGGCCAGGTCCCTGGACCACTCCACCTCCTGCCTGGTGGGACCTGTTATGTGCCAGTAGTCCAGGTAGGGGTACACCCGGACCCCTCGGTGCCTCAGGTAAGCTGCCACCACTGCAACGCAATTGGTGAAGACCCTGGGGGCTGAGGAGAGGCTGAAGGGCATGGTTCGTATCTCAAAGGATTCCATCTGTCTGAAAATGGAGGAACCTTGGATGGAGGGATGGCGGGACATGAAAGAACGATCCTGAAGATCCAGGGAGCAAAACCACATGCCTTGCTCCAGAAATGGTATGATCTGTGCCAGAGTTACAATCCTGCAGGTGCAAGACCTGAGAAATCTGTTCAGGTCATGCAGACCTAGAATGGGGCACCAGCCCCCCCATCCACTTTGGCACCAGGAAATACCTGGAGACAAACCCTGGGTGTTCCGGAGGATCCACAACTCTGACCATGGCCTCCTTGTGGATGAGCTGGGCTATGTAGTCTCTAACATACAACTGACTGTGAAAACCAAGTCCTCAAGTGGGGCGCGGGTTTGGCTTGGTGGGTAGTACTCAAATTCCAGAGGCAGACCCTGGCCAATCACTTCCAGAACCCACTTGTCCATGGTGACAACAGACCAGGCGGAAAGGAAGTGGCGGAGCTGGACCCCCACAGGAGGACCCAGGGGAGGAGTGACCGGTATAAGGGTGGCGACCCCCATCCCACCACTGAGCAGGCTTGGAGAAGGATCTGGCTGAGGGACCGCTGGGTCACTTCCTTCCAGGCTTTCGGACTGACAAGTCCATTGACTTGGCCCGAGGTCATCAGGATTGAGCCTGCTGGTGCTGGACTGGTTTTGCCGCAGGAGTGGAGGACAAAAAGGGCTTGCGCTTCTGGTGCTTAGGGTCCTTGTCCTTCAAGGTGGATGTCACACAGTCCAGGGTGGCACTGGACTTTTCAGTGCGCTGAAGGTGACTCTCCACACCGGGCCCGAACAGGTCAGTGCCAAAAAAAGGGACATCCGCTAACCTGTGTTGGGTATCCGCTGTGAAGGGCGAGATCCTCAACCAAGCCCTACAGCGCATGGCTCCTGCGGCCGCAACTTAGCAGGCACAAGAGTCACCAATATCCAGAGTTATCTGGACTTGCTGCTTCGCCATTGCCCTCCCCTGGTCTCGGACCTGCTTGACCGTAGTCTGGAGGTCCGCCGGGACAGCGAGGAATCACCTCATCCAGGGAGCCCATCAGGGCATGAGAGAAGTGTGCCATCAGCACGGCCGACCTAGACTGGTGAAGGTGAGCGAAGAGGCAGCATAGACTTTCTTTGCCAAATGGTCCAGCTTCTTGGACTCTCTGTCCGGCGGTCTAGCGACGTCCCTTGTATTGCCAGAGCGCTGGAAAATAGAGTCAGCCACCAAACCCTCGGCCGAAGGATGCTCCAAAAACCCTGAAAGGAAGCCGGTTGGTACTGCATACTTGCGGGCCATCCGGGCTGAAGGCGCCGGGCAAGAGGTGGAACACTGCCAAAGCTCCAGGGTGGACTGGCAATGGCCTTGGCCACCGGGAAGGCCTCCATGGGAGAATCCGCTTTGTTCAGAATCTTTGTGAGGGGATACCGAGCCAGTTTCTGGACTGGCTCGAGCTCCATCCCTGTGGACTCGAAGATGAGCCAAAGAATGCCTATGAACGAGGAAGGACTTGCGTCCATGGAGATGCCCCCCAATTACTCAGTGTAGATGAGACGTGAGTGCAGGGAGGAATCCTTGGATTCTGAAGAGTCCAAATAAAGCTGGCGGCCACTGGTGTCGCCCTCAACCCGCCTAGGACAGTCAGGAGTGAGGGTGACCGACAGCCAATGGGGAAGTCGCTTGGCCTGGCCGAGCCTCCTCAGTTGGAGCCCCGGTCGTCAGCTGTCTAGGTGGTGGCTCCAGCATGATGGGCAGAGAAGCCTGATTTGGCAGAGTCGACGTGGTCTGCACTGGCTCTCTTGGGGGAGGGACTCTGGCAACAAACCCAGACGGAGGAGTTGACACCAGCCATTCCGATGACAGACACTTAATGGCCAGGGTAGAAACGGGCTTCAGTTTCAACCTGGTCAAAACCGGCTGCTGCCACATCAAATCTTCTGGCGTCCGACGCAATTCAGCCAAGCTCTCCTCATCTGAGAAGGACAAAGAAGAGTAGCGGCGGCGCTTTCCGTGGTGCTGGGAGCAAGATCGCCGATAACACTGAGACCTGCCTGACTCGGAGGAGGAAGACAGAGAACTTGACTGTTGGTGGTGCAGACAGGGAGCCGGGGAACCAAGTGGCTCCTCTTGGCAAGGGTCTGGGACCAGCGGTATAGCTCAGTGGGCAGGGCCAACCCATCAGAGGTCACCAGAAGGAACAGAGTCCTAAAGAGAAAGTCATCAGCCTCTTCCGAAGACAACCAGCTGACTGTCTCAAGAAAAATCTCGGCTGCGTCGTCTCAGCCAACTGGTCTGAAGGGGGCACCGTGAAACCAGTGGTCAATGCCGCGGTTTCGACCAAAGTCGAAACCGAAGTCTCCTGAGAATGGGAACGTTCCCAATCCCAGGAGCGTTGACTATGAGTCTTCTCCTTGTCTTTCTTTGACTACTTTTTGTGAGAGTGCGAACTGTGTGCTCCCAAAGGACCCTCTTCTTTAGTTGAGAGGGATTGGCACAGCTCCTTGAAGGAAGTCTAGTAAGTGGAGCCCAATTGGAGGGGGCCTGGTGAGTCGCCTTTGGCTAAGTGTGGTACACCTAGTGGACCGACTTCAACACTCACCCCAAGTTTTGAAGCTTGGAGATAATGTCTTGAACATCGCTCCTGAACAGTTTTGAACCACAGAAGGGAGCATCCAGAATACAGGACTTCACATCAGAGGCAAAACCTGAAACTCTAAGCTTGAAGTGGTGCTAGAGGTCAATGCTGGCGGCTTCTGCCCATCCAGAGGTATCCACAACATTGTATGCTGCCAGCAGGATGTAGGTATGCTTGGAGGAGTTGTCAGGCATCGCTGCTACCACCTCCTGAGCCTGGTCCCACAATAAATTCTTGTACTGCAGCACATGAGCCAGGCAGTTAAGGGCCCTGATGGCAAGAGTGGCAGAGGCAAAGGCATTCTTGCTCACCTAGTCCAGCTGTCTCAACTCTCTATCCAGAGGGAGGGCACTGAGGTGATGGGACAGTTGGTGCGGTCATGGGCTACATTGATGACCACCAAGTTAACATTCGGCTGCTCCCCAAAGAAGCTCTTGCCACATGGAGGGTGGTACAACCTATGCGTCTTTTTGGGCACCGCAGATGCGGGTGAGGCCAATCGGCCCTGGTAACATCGTCATATAACTCCACTGGGGGAAAGGGAGGCATCATGCTGGCAGAGATAGATAGCCAGGCGGTGACGTTTCGGGTCTCGGTCTTCCACCCCATCGTGGTCTGGATATGGTGCATAATATCCATGAAGGTTGGATCGTCCGGGAGAGACTTGGGGACCATAGAGGGTTCAGTCTCGAAGAATAGGCACCCGCCAGTGAGGAAGATTCAGAGCCCTCCTCTTCATAAGAGGTACAGTCTGCCAGTTCACTGTTGCCCAGGAAAGGGTCTGTTGACTGAGGGAGAGTACCCACATCCGTATGCGGAGGGAGTGCGCCAGGAGGTGACGCACCAGAGTCGGTGAGTAAGTAAGTAAAACTTTATTTTTAAGCGCGTTTCAGAAACCAAAGCGCTGTACAAGTAGATTAAAACAAACAGTTAAATAACAACAAACAATTAATAAGGAATCATAAGTGTTTTTGAAATCACTCACAATCAGCTTTAGAAAACAGATATGTTTTGAGCTCAATTTTAAAACTTTCGATGGTCGGGCACTCTCTTATCCGACAAGGTAGAGAGTTCCACAGGGAGTTCCACAGGGAAGGGGCAGCATAAGAAAACGCATGCGCCCCAGATGTCTTTAACCGAACCCTGGGAATCTCTAGCATACCCTCGACAGCGGATCGGAGTGAATGAGAGGGGCAGTAGGGAGTAAGAAAATCTTGCAGATACTGGGGTCCCTGTTTGTGTAGGTCTTTACAGGTCAGTAATCCGACCCTAAAGGTGATCCGCCACTGAACAGGCAGCCAGTGCAGTCCACGCAGCACAGGCATAATATGACTAATTCTAGATATACCAGTCAAAACCCTGGCTGCCGCGTTCTGGACTAGCTGCAAGTGGTGGATATCAACCTCTGGTAGCCCTAGGTACAGGGCATTGCAGTAATCAAGGTGGGTGGTCACGAAGGTGTGGACCAATGTAGGAAGGTCAGCCAGAAGAACCTAGTGTTTCACCCAGGCGACATTCCTAAGATGATAAAAGGAAGATTTGACAACGGCAGATACCTGTGATTTCAGGGTCAAACCGTAATCAATAACAACGCCTAGGTTATGCACCCGGTCTGAGGTCACAAGTTGGACATCATCAAGCCATAGGCCTGATGGAAGCCCAGTGCTGCGACCCGCCTCAAGGCGACCCGGGTCGACAAACAGCACCTTGATCTTATCTGGATTTAACCTCAGCCAGCTGGCACTCATCCAGTCTCTGATTTCAGCTAGACAGCTGTTAAGCATGGAAATTGCATCATCCTATCTGGGAATAAAGGGCAAATACAGTTGGGTATCATCTGCATAGCAGTGAAAACCCAAACTGTATCGCCTAATGATATCTCCTAATGGCAGCATATAAACTGCAAACAACATGGGTACCAAAATGGAGCCCTGTAGCATCCCACAGGACAGGGGGATGGTGTCAGAGGAATAAATTCCCGGTGACAACCCTCTGTGTCCTGCCTGTGAGGAAAGATCGAAACCAATGTAGAACTGCACCAGACAGCTCACAGAGAAGCCACAGGCACTCCAAAAGCACACCATCGTCCACAGTATCAAATGCTGCAGAGAGATCAAGAAGGACTAGAATAGTACAAGCCTTTCGATCTCTCGCAATTAAGAGATCATTTAGAACCCGGATAAGAGCGGTCTCAGTGCTATGTCTTTTCCTAAACCCAGACTGGAGAGTATCACAGATATCGTGACTCATAAGATGGTCATCCAGCTGTATTGCAACCACCTTTTCAATAACCTTACCCACAAAGGGCAGGTTAGAGATAGGTCTGAAGTTGGTTATACAGTCTGGGTCCAAGGAGGGTTTTTTAAGGAGTGGTTGAACGACCACTTCCTTGAGGGGATCAGGAAAGACCCCCTGCTCCAAGGACTTCCAGACAATTTCAGCAAGGTTCGGGCAGATAATATCTACGCAACCTAGTAATAGTGGCGTAGGGCCCCGATCCAAACTACAGCTGGTTGGTCGTACAGTCTGGACAATCCTCACAATATCTAAGAACTCCAGCCTGCTAAAGGCAAACCAGGTAGCACAGAGGCTCGTCTCCTCTTGCTGATCTCTGCAATTCCTTTAAGAGGGAGCTGGGCCGATACCTGACCTGATGCTGGCAATCTTATCTGCGAAGAACCGAGCAAGCTCACCACACTATTTGTGAAAAATCTCTTCCAGACTGCAGACAGAGTGGATTGCACAGTCTGTTGACAGTCTGAAAGAGTTGAGCTGTTCGATTCCACGCAGCAGCAATCTCCATGGACAGGAACTCTGCCTTCTTATGGGTGATTGCTGATGATAGACTTCATAATGGTCCATCAATCTAAGCCTGTCAGCATCCAGGCCGAATTTCCACAAAGCCCTTTCTAGCCTTCGCCCCACCCACTCTTCTCAGCTCCTTCAAGGACCCATCAAACCAAGGGGACCTCAGGCGCTGAGTGAGCGGGTGAATGCGAACAGGAGCAATTGAGTCCAGGGCATCACCACCACCTTATTTTAGACAAGTACGAGATCTCCTGGACACATGCACTCACTTGATAAATCCGATAGGTCCAGCACCGCCGATAGGCCTGCTGGGGTAACCCCCCTCAAAGGGCGATACTGGACCATCTCCGTAGGGGCAAGCCTATCTGGGGGTGCCCTGAAGCTTAATCTTATGGTGTGATGGTCGGTCCAGGCATTTGGTTCCATCCCCAGTTGCATGATCTCCATCTCCAGGAGAAACACAAGGTCTAATGAGTGACCCCCTATATGGGTAGCAGAGGTAACCACCTGTGTAAGGCCCAACTAAGTCATAAGTTGGAGGAGGTTATTTCCAAAATGCGAGAGTTCATCATCGACCCAGGCATTGAAGTCACCCAGTATTAGCCACCTGGGCAACTCCAGTGCCACGTCAACAATGAAGTCTGCAAACTCCTTCAGGAATTCTCCACCATCGCCGGGTGGACAGTAGCTGAGGAGAATCCTGAAACCTACACCTGCTCACAGGATACATTCAAAAGAGCGAGTGCAACCCACTGATACATCCACGAGACCCAGCTTCGTTTTAAAGAAAATGGCAACCACCGAGAACCCAGCTGGAGTAGCAGATGCCAAAATAGGGCCTGCATTCTCATCCAGCCAGGTCTCGGTGATGCATACCAGGTCAGATGTTGCAACAAGATCAGCTATAATAGCGGTCTTGTCCCTAACTGACCTAGCATTACACAACACTGCCCGGGTTGGATGGGTTTTAAAGGAGGATCCCAAGATCTGATCACAATTTGTGGAGCTCTTAGGTATGGGAATCAGGCAGGGAGCACCCCTTTCCTGACCCCATTTTGCCCCAGGGCATCTCCTAGTCCTTACTACCTCTATCTGCCCACCCCTCTCCATACTCCCGCTGTGCCCAGCTCATACACCCCTCGGACATCTCCTCACTATCCCCAGTGCATGACATCTCCTATATACATCAGCTGATAGTGGGGGGACAATGAAAAGGGCATAGATTCCAGAGCACAGTGGGAGAATAATGCCTGACCGTCACTGCATCCTCCCAGCACATCTTAACCAAATTAATTAAAAATATACAAAGATTATAACATCACAATAAAACACCACAAAATTAAAATAAAACTAAAACAAATCATTAAATTATAATCCAATTAAATCCTGTGGGATTTCAGTTCCTTTTTGTCCAATTCAGTCCATACAGGTCCTGACAAAAAGTGATGGTTAATTTGCACTGAATTTAATTAAGCATCAGGCACTCTTCAGTATTAAATCCAATTTCAGTGTGTTTAATACAGGATTAGGGCTAAGGGATCTCTCACTTCCCATCCGCACCAAGCCTTATTCTAATGTTCTGCTCTCACCAGAGATCTTTACCATAGATATATAAGCAGTCCAATACAATAGCCTTTCCAGGGGCTACAGATTGTGCATGTAGGTCCAATATCACTTTAAGTCCATGAACAGCAGATACTCGTATAAAGTGAAAAAATTACCACCCTCCAAGAGGTCACTGCCCCCAGCCAGGTCCAGAACAACGGCCCTCGGCATGAATCTACCCACCAGTGGGTCCCCCCGGTAAGCCTAGAGGCACCAGCTACTCATGCCCGCCCTTCAGCAGGCCCAGAACTGGTGCCACTCGTCCAGGACCCGGCAAGTGGCAACGACCACCCAGGCAGCTCACCCCACAACTCACACTTTACAGTAGCCCTTTGGAGATTCATGCAGTTTGGAGGGCTGAGGCAGGCCCAGTTGTGGGGCCTGGGATTATATGAAGGACCAGAGTGCTAGAGTGCCGTGGTAGTTCACGGATAGTGGTGGCGGGCCCGCAGGCGCAGGCCCATGAACTGATGGGACAGGTGCACAGGATCTGATAAATCTCTTATAAACATCTAAACAAACAGCTGATAAGACTGATGGACTTTAATTTCTAAATCTGATCGTTCGGACCACTGTGATCAGACCCTGTGCACATTCATCACTGAATACAACCCCTGGGCAGGCCAAATAGGAAACATAATTTTTAAGAATTGGCCCTTTTTAATGAGTGACGAAACCGTAGGCAATGCATTAGGGGTTAAGCCTAGCATCAGCTTCTGTAGTGCAACTAATTTAAAAGAAACTGGTACACAGCAGAATGAAAAAGGCTCTGATCAACACTCAGACGTTGCTACCACAGAGGCCTAATGGCTTCTATAAATGAAAAAGGTGCAACATTTCTAAGTTTGCCCATACTGATAATGCCTTTAACCACCCTAAATTTCAGGTATATCATGTCAGCGTTAATGAACTGATTACTTGTGACACCCAGTATATGGTGTATGTGCCCTGGTGTACCTGTAACTTAGTGTACATAGGCAAGACAGTGAGACCACTTAAACATATTCAAGAGCACATAAGGTCCATAATTAACAATCGTCAAGATATCCCTGTGGGCACTCACTTCGCTATGCATCACAATTCATCATCTGAAAATCTGAAGTTCATGGGTTTGGAATGGGTACCGCCACAAATAACAGGTGGTGACAGACCCAACATCCTTTTGCAAAAAGAAAGCAAATGGATTTTCAAAATGAACAGTGTCAGACCAAGTGGACTTAATGAAAACTGGGATATAAAACCATTTTTAAAGAAAAATCAGTAAATATAGTAAAATGTTAAGACAGATTTTTGCATGCTTATTTGACTTCACTCACCATGTTTGACTTTTGTTATCTTTCTTTCCTCTTTAGGCTTTTTTCAAACCTTTGAATGACCTGAAACTCCTTCCTACCCGGTTTGGATATTATCCAAGGTGCTTACTACTGGTGAAGTATGAATTTGGTCCAGGTCGAAATAGTTTTCTTGTTTCATCACTTTTGGGCTCACTTGCCTATTGAGTAGATGTTGCTTGTATTGACAAGTTTTAGCAAACTTTGTTTTTTGCAGCTTTTTCTGTATCTGGTTGTTTAAGCTTAAAGAGATTTACCAGACTCAGCTGTTGCACCAGCTGGATCAGTGCCTTACACCCTTGTGCTGCTATTGATAAAGTCCACCTGTAAAAAAAACGGCATCCTTAAAAAAATGCCATCCCTCGTAAAATTTGCTCCCACCGGGTTCCTTGGACTTCCGGTTTTGGGCCACCCACACCGGCCCCATGCTCACTAAAATTGTGACGTGATGCTAGGGAGAATGCAGGGACAAGTGCTGTTATAGTCTATGGGGAGTACCTTTTGTATTGTTATTTTATATTGCAATGGGCAGTTGGTAACGAAACGGCAGCACCGGTCGACTAACAAGGGTCTTGTTAGTTGACCGGTGCCCATGTTTTATCACCAACTGCCCATTACAATATAAAAAACGATAGGTACCTCTATAGACTATAACAGCGCTTGTCCCTGCGCCTCCCTAGCATCAAGTCACAATTTTTGTGGAGCTGCATGGCCCCAGAAACCAGGAAGTCCAAGGGACCCCGTGGGGCGAATTGTACAAGGGATGGCGTTTGTTTACAGATGGACTTTATCAACAGCAGCACATGGGGGTAAGGCAACGATCCAGCCGGTGCAAAACCCATTTACTTTAACTTGGTATATCTCTTTAATTTGTATATATACATAAATATTTGAGCATACTGAATGTTGTTCAAATAATTTCACTGAACCTATTTGATTTAAATTTGCATTAACGTTAGTTACTGAAACAAAAATCTGAGCCTATTTATTAAAGAAATGTGTTAGCAAAATGCTCCTTAAGTCAAAGGAAAAAATACTCTCCATGGTAATCTTGTTTCTTCAAAGGGATCACTCATTATGATTAAACTGATGCAGTCAGCCTCCTGTGTTGAACTTCCCGGAGAGATGGAATGCTGTGCAAATGATGGACCTCTCAACTGGCCCGTGCCAATTTCAAACTGCTGCCCTAGTTACTGCTGCACTCTAAGTGCTTCAGATTCTTACGTAGTCTTACTGGGTATAAGACCCACTAGCTAAACCTAGTAAACTATAATATAATTTTTGTCCCCTCGGGGCAGAAAGATCCCTAAGAGACCAGCCTAAACATGAGATCACACTGAGACCAACTGGTAAAAACAAGGGGAGTCTCTAACCTGGCTCATAGACAAAAAAAAAACCTACAGCAGGGATGCAGAACAGATTTCTCCCCTCTATAATAACCCCCCCCCTTTTTTTTTTTTAAGGTTCTGGTAGGGGAGGCAGTGTGGGTGCTATAATCATAATGAGTGATCCCTTAGAATAAACAAGATTACTATGGTGAGTATTTTTTTTCTTCTAACCCCAGGAATCACTCATTATGATTAAACTGATGCAGACTACCGAGCAGTACCTTTGGAGGTTGGGCAGAGAACCTACTTGGGAAACAGGTTCTGCAGGACTGCTATACCAAACCTGTCATCACTTCTGGACTGAAGGTCCAGGTTGTAATGCTTTATGAAAGTGTGCACGGTTTTCCATGTAGCTGCTTTGTATATTTCTAGTAGTGGAATCTCTCTTGAGGCTGCCACTGAAGCAGCTGCACCCCTGGTGGAGTGTGCCCTAAGGCCCAGGGGTGCCTGTTTACCCACTTTACTGTAACAAAACTGTATACATGCCACTATCCAGCAAGCAACTGTACGTTTTGTGGCAGCTCTTCCCTTGCCCACTTCACCATAGCTGAGGAAAAGCTGTGTTTGATTTGACCTGTGTGCCTTGGTTCTGTCAATATAGTGGCCAAGTGCCCTCTTGACATCAAGGGAGTATAATTTCCTTTCTGGTGAACTGGAGTTCTCTGTAAGGAAAACAGGTAGGGTGATTGATTCAGATGAAAATCTTGGGGAGGAATTTACTGTTGGTCCTGAAGACTAACTTATTCCTGTGGAAGGAAATGTAGTTCACATCTGTGCACATGGCTTGTAATTCACTGATCCTTCTAGCAGAATTAATAGCCACTAGGAACACTGTTTTCCAAGTGATATACTTCAGGTCTGCAGTTGCCATGGGTTCAAACTGTGCATCCATCAGCTTGGCAATGCAGATATTAAAATTCCAGGCTGGGACCAGTTCCCTCAAGGGAGGGTGCAGGATGTTAAGGCCCTTGAAATATTTCTTGACGACTAGGTGGGAGGCCATAAACCTCTCTTTACCAGCTGATAAGTATGCTGAGACTGAAGCCAAGTGAACATTGAGGGTCGAAGGCTTCAGACCTAATGAACGCAAGTGCGTCAGGTAGTCCAGGAGAATAGCCAGATCTGCCCTGGATGGGTCAATACCCTTACCTGAGCACCAAATGGAGAACCTTTTCCACTTAGATGAATATGTTTTCTTAGTGGAAGGTTTTCTGGAAACCCTAAGCACTGTCAGTACTTGCTCTGACAGTTTAAGATTAACAAATTCTAGGTCCTCAAGAACCAGGACTTGAGCCTCAGTGACTTGAGACTGGCATACAGGATCCTCCCCTGACAGGAGGTCAGTAGATTGCGCCTCCTGAGCAAGTGGATAGGGGAGACCACTGAGAGTGTCAGTAGAAGACAGTACCAGTTTTGTCTTGCCCAATCGGCTGCCACCAGTATCACTGTTGCTGGCTTGGACCCCAATTTCAGCAAGGTCCTGAATATCATTGGGGAAGGCATACAGAAATTTCCCTGACCAGTCCAAGGTCACTTCGTCCAGGGGAATTGTGCCATTGAGGAGGCCTGCAACAATACAGTGGTAACTGGTGATTCTCTACAGAGGCAAACAGGTCCACCTCTGGAGTGCCCCACCTCCTGAAAACTGTACTGAGAATCTGAGGATTTAGAAACCACTCGTAGTAATCCTGGCTTATCCTGCTGTGGGAGTCTGCCAGCACATTGTCCTTCCCTGGAAGGTGTACAGACGACAGGGATACTTTCATTGAATAAACTAGGGACCACAGTCTCATTGCTTCTGTGCAGAGTGGGGCTGATCTGGTTACTCCCTGCTTGTTTATGCAATACCTAGTTGTAGTGCTGTCTGCTCTGACCTGCACTACCTTGTTCTGGAGGTATGGGGCAAATGCCAATAGAGCCAGGTACACTGCCCTGAGCTCTAGAAGATTTATGTGTAGCAAAGACTCTTGAGCAGACTATGTGCCACTTGCTGTGTATTCCAATATGTGTGCTCCCCAACCTTAAAGGGAGGCATCTGCTGTGATGACCAGGGAAGGCTGCTCCTTTAAGAAAGGGACACCTACCCGCAGGGTTGTGCTCCTCCAGCCACCACTGGAGTGCCTGTAGCAGGTTGTGAGAGACTGGAACCAGTTTGGACAGTGGGTCTGTCCTCTGTGACCAGAACTGTGTGAAGTGAAACTGCACGTCTCTCATTTGAAATCTGCAGCCTGGAACCACTGAGGTAGCAGCTGCCATGTGGCCCAGTAGCCTGAGGAATTCTCTGGCTGGTCTGGGTTTCCCTAGTATGAAGGACTTTGCAAATCTGCAGAATGCTGTCTACCCTGTCCTGAGGCAGGAAGGCTCTGCCTAGGCTGGTGTCCAGTTCTGCTCCAATGAACTCCAGTACCTGTACTGTACTGGAGTTTGTTGAGACTTCTGTTCGTTTATGAGGAAACCAAACGACTCCAATGTGGATTCTGTTAGTGCTAGGGATTACTCTGCATGCTGCAGAGGCTGTCCCACCACCAGCCAGTCATCCAGGTAGGGGAAGACTGTCACTCCCTGTTTTCTCAGGAACTCTACCACTATGGCCAAGCACTTCGTGAAGGCACTTGGTGCAGAGGTCACGGCTCTCCTTCCCCATCCTCTAAAATAACCTCTGGACTGCTGTTGCAGTAGAGAGGCCTGTGCCTGGAAAAAAAGTTCAGGGATAGGATCCCCTACCCCTGCCTCCCCTAGTTTGGGACCTACAGGAAGTAGGTCTGTCCTTCGAATTACTTCGGTAGGTAGATCTGTATTCCTCTACCTTTTTCATACAGACCTCAGTTTTGTCATCAAACAATGAATTCTTTTCAAGAGGGAAATTCATTGCTTTGGCCTGAGTATCCGAGATGAGGTTGGTGGCTCTAAGCCATGCAAATCTCCTGAGGGAGACAGCTAATGCCATTAGCCTGGCTGCAGTGTCACTGGCATCCACTGCCATCTGAAACTGGTATTTGGTGGCATCAAGTGCAGCTCTTGCTATATCTTGCAAGTCGACTGCCACTTTACCTGGAACCTTGTCAGCCACGCTAACACGGTATTCCAGAGTGCCTTCTGGTACTGCACTCCACATGCCATGTACTTGGCTTGCCTGACTACTAAAGAGGCAGCCATGTAGCCCTTCTTTCCCATGGCATCCATTTTTCGTGAATCTTTATCTGGAGGATGGGTAGCCAGGTGTATCCTGGCCTTGTCGCGGGCAACAGCCTGAACCACCCCTTCGGGGTCAGGATGAGCAAACAAAAAAACAGCTGTAGTGCTGTCTGGCTGATATTTTTGTTAACTTTTTTTATCTATCCTAGGGATAGAAGTTGGGGTTTGGACCATCTGCAATGCTGCCTTTTTTAGGGAGTTATGCATGGGAAACAGAAGGCGTTTTGTGGGGGTTAGACCCATCATATAGGGAACTCTGCTTCCTCCATATCCTCTTCTGTTTCCTGCAGAGGGAGGTTGAGGGTCTCCACCATGCTTTTTACGAAAGCATAGTGAGAGGAGTAATCTTCTGGACTACTGGGAGGGGATCCAAACTCCTGTTCCATGGAAACCTCAGGATCTATCGGTTCCCCTTCAAAATCTTCCTGATCCTCCTCATCATAACTCTCTTGCGGTTCTTGAGGGACAGAAACCGGGACTGCAGCCTTAAGGGCTTGTAAGACCTGTAAGGCCTTAGCAATGTCCTCAGTCGAGGGCATATGTGTGTTTGCTGGGAGCTCCTTAGCCTTCTTAGCCAGAGGTGCAGTGACAAGCTTCCGTTTCCATTTTTTCTTTAGTGGGACAGACAGCCACTGTCTCCACAGCCCTTTTTGTTTACCTTGTTCAGATTTTTCTGAATTCTTATCAGGGTCCTTAGCGTTACCTCCATCCTTCTTAGGGATTGAGGTAGATGTACTACTATTAGTGGCAGAAGCCATCTCCTCTAACTTTTTGGCCCTTTTTCTTAAAGTTTTAGGATAAAAGGTCTTGCAAATCTCACAATTAGCAAAGATATGGCTGGTACCCAAACAGGAAATACAAAGGAAATGCCCGTCTGTCTGCTTTTGCTATAATTTGCCCACAAGACTCACAATATTTAAACCCAGTGGGTCCTGAGCGTTTTTTAAGCTTGTCAACGTGGATCTCTGACAGTAAAATCAATCTCAAAAACTTTTACTGATCCCTCGGAACCCGTGGTTTCAAATACAACTGAGCGTTACTCGTTTCCTGAAAGGAAAAGGAACCGAGAATTACTTTAAATTCATAAGAAATATAAAGCTGCCAAAGGAACCGACCGCAAAAACAATTTTCAGTAATAATACTGAGGTAAAACCTCACTAAAAGACACGGAACCCTTGGTTCCAAGGAACTGTGAGGGAATCGCGAATAATATGAAAAACTACTACAACTACAAAATAAACTAAACTCTAAGACAGCAATTTAAAATTAAACTTAAAACGTTTACTTATCTAACAGATGGCTTATTCTGAAGAAAGTTCAAGGACAGCCCTCCATGACATCTTTACTAGGCAGGCAGAGTAAAGAATCTGAAGCACTTAGAGTGCAGCAGTCTAAAATTGGCACTGACCAATTGAGAGTTCCATCATTTGCACAGCATTCCATCTCTCTGGGCAGTTCAACACAGGAGGCTGACTGCATCAGTTTAATCAAAATGAGGGATTCCTGGGGTTAGAAGGGGGCACTATTCTTGATGTTTTGAACTCTGTATCTAACAAAAGTTTAATTATGAATATTTAATTAATCATATGCCTTATACATGTTTTAGTGTTTCCACTAGCATCACCCCCACTAAAGGCTCTGTTGAGTCGAGGCGCTAGGGGGCTGTGCTGGATCAGGCGGTAAAGCTATTTGCACTTGCATTGTGCTGTTATTTTGGCATCTTGTAGAATTAAAAATAATTCAGTAAACTTCATTTAATTTGTATCAGTTTTGCCTTTTGACTGCCCTTATATGCACACCACTGTTTGGATTCGTTGGTGCTGGGAACCCTGGTGGTAGCCAAGCAGGCGTGGGAAAAGGCCCAATTATTAGTCTCGTGGGCTGTGGGAGGCCAGGCACAGGCCCCCTGGGGGCTGGGGGAGGCTGGGCACAGGTCCCCTGGAGTAGGCAGAAGGGAGGCTGGCATGGATCTTGCCAGTATTGGGGGTGTGGCCAGCATCGGACCCATGGGCTGTGGAAGCATGGGAAGTGGCCCAGCAGGCACTGGTCTAGGTGACATCTAGGCAGAATGCACTGGCGTCTGGGAAGAGTCCGGCACTAGAGAAGAAGGTCCCACCGGCGATGGCTGGGGAGAGATCTGGGTCAAAGAGATGCCCGGTACCCAGCAACATCTGCCCTTGTGTCTGAGGGGTAGGACTGACGGAGGTCCTGGAGACTGAAACCTGCGTCAGGGGTGCAGATGATGGGGATGCAGGATGAGAACTGGTGCTAGCAGCACCCGTGCTGACTGGAGGAGCTCCAGTCATGCCTCCTTCTAAGGTGCCCACAGAGAACAGGGGCTGGCAAAGCAGAGGCGGAGGGGCAGAGACCGATGTCCCCTGCCTAAAGGAGCCACCGCTGGTCAAAGAAATCCGGGCGGGAGGCAAAGCCAGTGGCAGCCCTAAAGAAGAGGGAGGGCTGGGCCCTAGAGGTCAACCCCTCGACGGAGAAAGACCCAGAAGCATCTTTGTGTGGTGACCATGAGCGGGACGAAGACTGGGGACGGTCACAGTCCTTGTCCTGGTGTTTGTGCTTCCCCAATAATTTCCCCTTTGATTTAGAGGAAGAGGAACTGGAAGACTGGGCTGAGGAGGTGGAGGAGCTCTGGGTCTGTAGCTCCCATTCCATCTGGGTGACCTGCTTGAGGACGTGGCTTTTGAGGGTCCTCTGGCTCGTCGTCTGGTGGCCTGGTTAAACTTTGGCAGGCCTCATAAGCCTGGATGCTATGGTCGAGGCCCAGACAGAAGAGGCACACAGAATGGCTGTCCTTGTTAGGAAGCATTTTCCACAGGCGCACTTTGTGGAGCGTTCGAATTGAGAAGGCTGAAGACATAAAAGGACTAATGAACACTGAAAAAATTCGATATTTACTTATATGAGGTTAAAATAAAGCGCAGTGAAAGCACAGAAAAAAAGGCTATCAACTATACAGTCATGGCCAAAAATATTGCCGCCCTTGCAGTTTTTTCTAATATTGCACCATTCCTTCCAGAAAATTGTTGAAATTAAAAAATATTTTGGTATTCACATATGTATTTCTTTGGTTTGCAGTGGAATAAAACACAAAAAGCAGAAAAATGTACTAAGTCTTAGCTTATTCCACACAGAAATCCTTAAATGGCCCAGACAAAATTATTGGCACCTTTTAGAAGTAGTTAGAAATAATAAGATTTCAAGCAGGTGATTCTCCTTCACTTTGGAATTGAACTCACCTGTGGTGAGTTGCAGGTGCCTGCAATATAAAAATCGCTCATTCAACCAGTTTGAATAGAGAAAAGGACTCATTCTCCTGTTTTGTGTCACTGTGCGTACCGTAATGAGCATGACGAAAAGAAAGACAGCCAGAGAATTGTCTGGGGAGGTCAGACAGAAGATTGTAGCCAAGCATGGACAATCTCAAGGCTACAAATCAATCTCCAGAGACCTTGATGTTCCTGTTACCACCGTATGTAATGTTATCAGGATGTTTAAGGCCCATGGCACTGTAGCCAACCTCCCTGAACGTGGCCTCAAGAGAAAACTTGATCGTAGATTGCAGCGTAGGATTGTTCGAATGGTGGAGAAAGCACCTCGATCAACTGCCAAACAGATTCAAGCTGACCTTCAGACACAAGGTACGACAGTTTCAACTCGCACCATCCATCGCCAACTCAATGAAAAGGGGTTGTATGGTAGGAGGCCCAGGAGGACCCCACTGCTGAGAGAGAGATACAAGAAAGTCCGACTGGGGTTTGCCAAAACACACTTGAACAAGCCAAAATCCTTCTGGGAGAATGTCCTGTGGACAAATGAGACCAAATTAGAGCTTTTTAGTAAAGCACATCATCTCTATTTTTACAGAAAACAAAATGAAGCCTTCAAAGAAAAGAACACCTTCCCTACAGTCAAACATGGAGGAGGTTCAATGATGATTTGGGGTTGCTGTGCTGCCTCTGGCACTGGATGCCTTGAACGTGTGCATGGCATCATGAAATATGGAGATTACCAGGCCATTTTGGAGCGCAATGTTGAACCCAGTGTCGGAAAGCTGGGTCTCCGTCGAAGGTCATGGGTCTTCCAGCAGGACAATAACCTCAGACACACTTTAAAAAGCACCCAGGAATGGTTCAAGACAAGAAGCTGGACTGTTCTGAAGTGGCCAGCAATGAGTCCAGATCTAAATCCCATTGAAAACCTGTGGAGAGATCTGAAAACAGCAGTTGGGAGAAGGCACACTTCAAATCTGGGAGAAATGGAGCAGTTTCCACAAAAAAAGTGGGCCAAACGGCCAGTAAAGAGGTGCAGGAAGCTCATCCATGGTTATAGGAAGCGGTTGATTGCAGTTATTTTGACCAAAGGCTGTGCTACCAAATACTAAGTCTAGGGTGTCAATTTTGTCAATGCCATTTCTTTTCATTTTCTGATTTAAAAGGATGTATTAAATTCTGAATCAAAAACAAAGGTACTGTAATATTAACAGAGAAATAAAGGTTTGTGGAGACCAAATACTGTACTGTTGTTAATTTCAACTTATTTTAGAGGAAATTGTGAGTTATTTGAAAAAAGTGCAAGGGCGCCAATATTTTTGGCCACGACTGTAGCTTCGGCAGAATCTATGTTCCAACATGCACTGGTCGATGGTGGGAAAGAACTGGGAAGGGTTTGGGGGCCGCCCACCTTATATAGGATAAGCTGCCGCCCAGAGCTGATCCTGGGAAGTGGGTGGCCCCTTCTGGTATACTGCTAGCTAGAAAGGTTTCCATACGGTCCTAGCATCTGATGGCTTAAAGTCCTACTGATAATAGCTTGCTGCAAGAGATACGCACAAAGTAAGATCACACAATATTGTAGTTCCATACCTCTTTAAACTCATTATACTCCTCTTCTGGCATTATTTTCTCCAACGAATATCGTGCCCGAACACGTAATGAACCAGGTTCAATTCCTTTCAGTGGAATGTGGGAACTGAGAGGGAACCACTCATCTGTCAGTTGTCCTTTTTGTAACTTGCTCAATAGGCAACGCATAAACACTTAAGGTTGGAAAAAGAGAAGGGGGGGGGGGAGAAATAAAGTTACTTTTCATATACAACTAATGCTTACTATTCCCAGTGAAAAACATCATGCCAAATGCTTTACAAATGTTTACATGATTTCTTGCTATTCAAAAGGATACAGGAATAGAACGCTCATGGAATGAAACAAGTCTCATTTTTTCTTTATTAAGTATGCTTTATAAAATTTCCAGCAACCAACCATAACAAGAAAAGAAACAATAGGAAGTGTGGTCCCATGGCGAGGCAGCAATGCAAGACTGTTACTAGGGTGTTACAATAAGCAAGCAATAACACAAGATGAGGTGTGGATTATCTCCTGATAAGAGCATGCCCAGGTGTGTTATAAGGCACGAGGCGCTTGCACAGAGTCCCTTATGCAGCTGGGTGAGCTCTTATCAGAAGAAAACCCACACCTCGGAGTGCGTTATTGTGCTTATAAAATGGGACCCTGGTAAAAAAGTTAATTATGAAAATGCAGATGAGTGTGTACTTCAAAAATCGTAAAAATAAAAAAATAAATAAAAAATGTGATCAGTAGAAAACACGAAAAGTAGTCCATGTTATTCTGTTGCAATGCAGCTCATCAACTTAAAAGTGAGTAGAGGAAGTTGGTATTTCTGTGTGTCTCTACTGTCCAGCCAGAAACAGTCAACCCCTTTTTTTTTTTTGTTTGATGTACTGTCTTATTTATCAGCCAGGCAGTTTTAGTTACAGCAATGAGGAGCATCCAAGCCGCCAACTGCTTTCATTTAGAGGAACAGGGCGCAACCATGTCCCATATCAGGTTATGTATTTCATGTGATTTGTATTGGGCCCCCTGTCCTCCAAAAATACAAAAATCATTTTTGGTGTACTTTCATTTCTTTTAAAAATGTTTGTCTCTAAATGTCTGGCTTTACTGGGAGTGAGAATGTCCCTCAATGGCCACCGTACTCTGTTTACTGCTTCGGAGCTTCGCAGTTCTCAAAACCAACGGTCAGGTACAGAAAAAAAGTTGTTTCAGTTTAGAACGGACAATAATGCGCATGGTACGGGTTTTACTTTTGGAGTTTTGCTGCTGGGACGATGTGTGTGGGGTGTGGCAGGGGGTGGTAAATGGAGTCCGGAGAAACCAGAAATGAGCGGACTCACAGGAGGAGCTACGAGGAGGAAATGAGCAGTAAGTAACAGAAAATGAAGTGATTTCAAATGGTATACATTTACAGTTTGTGCAGGATGGTCTCTCTTCATGGAAAGGGGACGTTTGGCATCTTTTTTATATTTAGAGTTGACAGCTAAGTGAGCCGACCGACTTCCAGTTTTGCGGTTGGCTTAGGAGACCGTGGTTGGCTTTTGCAACAGAGCTTGGTGCCCACTTCAGAGAGTTTGGGTTAGTGACTGCTCACTGATATTTTGTTGTTCTCCAGTCACTTTGTGAAGCTGAGTGCCAACTGGCATCGTTACCGGCTGATAAGGATATGACTAAGGAGTCCTTTCAGCCAATCAGAGTTAAGGATTTGGTTTGCCCATTTTATAAGCATGTGTGTGTGTGTATATACATTTTACATATATATATATATATATATATATACACACACACACACACACATACTGAAACTAAGTAACTTGCCTAGAGAGGTGGTAAATTATTTTGTTTACTTTGGATGAACATTAGATAAAAAATTATCCTGAAAACTGCGGTACGTCTGACAGAATATGCCCAAAGACCTTTGGGAGGCTCCCTACCAGCCAACCTATAGCAGAGTATCGATGCAGGAGGTTATCCACTTGCCAATTGTGCACTTTGCTGCTGGTCTGCTAAGCGAGGCTTCAGCATACGTTACAAACAGCTGGCGAGCCTCACCCTGAACTCCAGCCATGTGCTACTTATAGTAAGAGAGAGCTCTCCATAGGCCGGAAGTGTGAAGCCTACGGTCAGTCTCTGAAGATGGGCTGGTAAAGTACACCAGAAAGTTTATCACCTGGTTATGGATGGTAAAACTCTCATTACCACCTTCGAGAAAAACTTACAGTGGGAGGTGAAGGATAACCACAACCTTGAGGAGGACCATCTAGAAGGCTCCACTGTGAGTGCCTGGGGCTTACTAATCTTTCTGGCTGACATGATAGCCAGAAAGAAGGCAGTCTTCTGAGACAGGTATGACATCTCACACCCGTACATAGGCTCAACTGGCTTGCCCATGAACACAGCCAGCACCAGAAGTAAGTCCCAAGGTGGTGGAGGCTCGCACACCAGAGGAGACAGGTGGCCAACACTCCTGAAAAAGCACCCAACCACCTTCCCCTGGCCCATGCTGGCAGACCAGCAAGTGCCCGGTATGCAGAGATGGCTGCCAGGTGCACCTTGAGGGTGTCGCATGCAGTCCTAGCTAAGAGAGGGAACAAAGGTATTCCAGGATGGTTCTGGACAGACAAATGGGATTCCTTCCTCCAGATGTTGAGGGACTAACCACCACCAGATGGCATCCCACATCAGCTGAGTCACAACAACTGGCTGGTCCAGGTGACCTAGGTGCCGAGACCATTCGCAGACCAGCTCCCACTGCTGGTGGTGCATCCACCAATGGGCCCAGTGGACCACACTGATGGTGGATGCCATGTATCCCAGCAGCTGCAGGAAATCCCAGGCAGGGCACAAGAGCTGAACCTGAAATGATCGGGCAAAGGAGGTATGATTCTGAGCCTGGGCCACAGGGAGACAAGCCCTGGCCTGCAGGGAGTCCCGGTCTGCCCTGATGAACTTGGTTACTTGCGAACGGCATCAGTTTGGACTTGTCAGGGCTGACCAAAGGGCCCCAGTCTCTCAAGGTCCAGAGGGCCAGATCCCTAGATCACTTGACGGCCTCCTGGGACAGCCCAGCTCATCAGCCAGTCATCCAGGCAGGGATACTGCCCTTTCTGCCACAGAAAGGCTGCCACCACTGCCATGCTTTTGGTGAAGATCCTGGGCATGGACGAGAGGCCAAAGGGAATGACCAACGGCTTGCCCCAACAGAAGAACAGATTGTAAGCTACCTCTGGATGGAGAGGCCACTCGTGGGATGCCTGGCCTAAGCGGCTGAGAGCATCCACCAGCTGGTTCGAGACTCCTGCCACATGGATGGCTAGGAGATCCACCTCCAACCGGCTGACGAGGGTCCAAATTCAGAGCACCTCCTTGCATAGCAGGCGGGAGTGCGTGCTGCCCTGTTTGTTGAGGTAGTACATGGTCATGGTATTGTCTGTGTGGACTTGAACCACTTGACCCCGGAGCTGAGGAGCAAAAGCTGACAGTGCCAGTCTGACTGCTCTGAGCTCCAACAGGTTGATGTGGCATCGGGACTCCTCGGGGGTCCAGAACCCATGGGCCATGTTGTCCCCCATGTGAGTTCCCCGGCCCATGAGGGAGGCATCGGTCATCAGGACGACCGTCTGCTCAGGGCGGACAAAAGGGATCCCTTCCTGCAACTGATCTGGGGCGGTCCACCATTGGAGAGCGTCCAACATCTTCTGGGTTACAGTGATCAGCTAGTCGAAATGACCCTGGCGCTGAGTCCACTGGGCGGCCAGCTCCCACTTGAAGGGGGTGCATGTGCCACCTGGCCCAACGGACCACTGAGGTGCACACGGCCATGTAACCCAGAAGGTGCAGAAAGTCCCGGGCAGGGTGCAAGTGCCCAACCAGAAATGATCGGGCAAAGGATGAAAGAACCTCCGCCCTCTCCGCCAGGAGATGAGCTCTGGCTTGACAAGAGTCGAGCTCTGCCCCGATGAAGCCCATCACCTGAGAGGGCACGAGTTCCGACTTGGCCTCGTTGATAAGGAGGCCGCGTTGGGAGCAGGTTAGGAGGGCCAGATCCCTGGACCTCTCCACCTCCTGGAGGGAGGAACCTGCCAAGAGCCAGTCATTGAGATAAGGGTAAATTTGAACTCGACGCCGAAGATGGGCTGCCTCCACTGCAGTGCACTTGGTGAAGACCCGTGGGGCCGATGACAGGCCTAACGGCATGGCTCGGAACTCGTACAGGGTCCCCTCGACCCTGAAACAGAGGAACTGCTGGTGAGATGGACGGATTGGGACGTGAAAGAACACGTCCTGCAGATCCTGTGACCAGAACCACATGTTTCGCTTCAGAGATGGTATGATCTGGTTCAGAGTTACCATCCAAAAGGTGCGAGACCTGAGATATTGATTCAGGTCGTGGAGATCTAGGATGGGGCGCCAACCCCCCATCCGCTTGGGCACCAGGAAGTACCTGGACACAAAGCCTGTGTCTGTAGGAAGATCCAGCACTGGAGCTACCGCCTCCCTGCAGAGGAGCTGAGCAGTGTTGTCCCAAAGGGCTGACTGAGAGCAGGCTGAGATTCTTTCCTCCCGAGGAGCATGGACTTGGCTGGGAGGGTACTGCTCGAATTCCAGAGGCAGTCCCTGGCTGACCACTTCCAGAACCCACCTGTCTGAAGTGATACCCGGACCAGGCAGAAAGGAAGTGACCGAGCCGGCCCCCCACGGGAGGACCCAGAGCTGGCATGACGGGTGCAGGGGTGGCAACCCCCGATCCGTCACTGAGCAGGCTTAGAGGAGGAGGAGGCTCCTGGACCAGCACCTCTGTCTCCTTTACGGGGCTGTTGAGGACCCTGCTTGGGCCTGGGGCACCAAGCTTGAGCCTGCTGCTGTAGCTGTTGCTGCAGGCCTCCTTGAAAGGAGGGCTGCCTAACCGCAGGGGAAGAGTGCCGAAAAGGCTTCTTGCACTTCTGCTGGTTCTTTGCCCAAAGAACCCTTCACAGAGGTAGCATCCAAGGTGGCACTGGACTGCTCTATGCGGTGGACATGACCAGCCACTCCTGGACCAAAGACGTCAGTGCCTAGGAAGGGCACATCAGCTAACTTGTGCTTAGTATCCACCAGAAAGGAGGATATCCTCAGCTAGGCCCTGTGGCGAGTGGCCACTGCGGCTGCTAAGGAGCGAGCACAGGAATCTCCAATGCCCAGGGCCATCTGGAGAGCTGCTGTTTCGTAACAGCACAGCCCTGGTCACAGACTTGCTTCACCGTGGTCTGCATGTCCACTGGGAGATTAGGGAGGACTTCATCTAGTGACCCTAAGATGGCATGAGAGAAGTGTGCCATGATCACAGCCGAGCTTGCCTGACGAAGACCTAAGGATGAGGCCGCATAGACCTTCCTGGCAGAAAGGTCCATGTTCTTGGACTCCTTGTCCGGAGGGCGGTCAGTGTCGGCTGAGCTATCAGTGCATCTGAACACAGAAGCAGTCACAAGACTTTCGGCCGAGAGATGCTCTGTGAACCCCGCCAGGGACCCCATGGGTACCGTATACTTGGGGGCCATGCGGGCAAACGGAGCTGGACAAGAGGCAGGAGGCTGCCATAGCTCAAGGGCCGGGCCAACAATGGCTTCAGCCACTGGAAAGGCCTCCGTTGGGGTATCCCCCCTCTTGAGGATATCCGTGAGGGGGGTATTCCACCTTCTTTAGGATAATCTCCAAGTGCATTCTGGTAGATTCGTAAATCAGGCGGAGGATGCCCTGAAAAGAGGAAGGACCTTCCTCCAGACCTGCCACTGATGACTAGTCATCCCTCGGATGCAAGTGCAAACCAGTGGCATCAGAGTCCGAAGAGTCGGGGTATTAACGGTCTCCCCCCTATGTCTCCCTCGATGTGCCAAGGGTGATTGGGGACAACAGTGATGGACAGACGACGGGGCAGTCCGGTGTCTGTCCGGTCCTCTTTCGAGCGGGCCCCTTCCTGAGGCTGCTTAGGTGGTGGCTCCACAAAAATCGGTGAGGAGACTGGAATACATGCTGAAACCTTCAGCTCCGGAAGGGTCAGCGTCGGCCTGAGAGGTGGGGGCCAAGTAATGGCCGGTACTGCCGGTGGAGCCGGCTTCTGACCAGTCAGAATCAGCTGTTGCCACTTTAAGATCCTCATAATGTCGACGGAGTTTCCGTCGAAGTCTCTCCTCGTCTGAGGAGGATGAGGATCAATGGCAGCGCCTCTTTCTGGAGTGCTTGTGACCTTTCTTCGGTTTTTCGACTGAAGGGGTCCTGGTCCTCGATCGGGAGATGCCAAGTCAGAGAGAACAGAGGTTCTGGCACCCTTCCCTCGATCGGGACACCCAAGGGTAGGGTCTCCTCGTCAGGAAAGGACAGGTGTCCTTTGTAAGGAGACATCGACCGGAGTCAGCGACAAAGGCTCGATTGGGTCGAGCGTGATCTCGGCCGGTTCAGCCATTTCCTCGGTCTCGGTGCCTTGGCCGGATGGAAGATCCGAAGAGCCGGCGGCCGAGGAACTGATCTCAACCAAAGTCGAGACCGCATGTTCCTGTGACTCAGACCTCTCTCGGTCCCAGGAACGTCTCCTTCTGGATGAAGAAGACTTGGGTTCCTTGTACCTCTTCCGAGGGTGGGAGGAGTGTGAGCCTGAAGGTGTCTCACCCCTAGTGGGAAGAGACTGGCACAACTCCCGAAAGGAACCAGAAAAGGTAGAGCCAAGGTTGAGAGGCATGAAAAAACTTCGGTTGGCAGAAGCATGAGTGGCTTCCTCCTCAAAAGCCGTCATCTGTTCGAGTTGTTTGGTGGATCCTGAGGCCACGGAAACTGCCCACCTTGCCTCCTTTGATTTCACTGGTGGATTGCGAAGCTCTGGTCTCCCCAATTTTAGGCGCGCCTTGCGGTCGTCCAGTACGTTGGGATGGAAGGCCAGACAGATGGTACAAGATGTGGTGTCATGTACGACACCTAAGCAATAGACACACGAGAGGTGGGGATCGGTGCGCTACATTTTCTGGCTGCAGGGACACTGGCGAAATACGGGGGACAATTTGTCCTCCATGTCCAATGCGCTAGGATCGAAGTCGTAAACTCGAATTAATTTTAAAGAAATTGGCGGTGAAAACCAACATTGATAATTCAGAGCCTACGAACTGCTAAAGTAGCATGAGGGAACCTGAATCTTCCAGTGGAAAGGAAGATCTGGCGTCATGGAGCGGAGCCGAGGTATATACCACCCAGGTGGGTGGGAGGAGCCAGCTTGAAGATTTTCCGGCAAGATTTAAAGAGGAAAGGGACATGCCAGAGAGTGTGGATGAACAACATATCCACGCTCCTAGAACTCAGTCATATCCATAAATTCTGCTTCCTCCTCATCCACCTCGGTTTCATGAGGGAGGATACTGAGGATGTTCACCTCCTACCTAACGAAAGAGGAAAAAGATCAGTAATCCTCTGTAGGCCTTGAAGGGGAGCCAAATTCCTGCTCAGGTTAACCATCTGTTTCAATACGTTCACCTTCCTCCTCTTCATAGTATACCTCCTCTATAGACGGACAGGCCGTGGTGTTGTGGCGGGGAGCACATTCATAACAATTCCCATGACCTGGAGGGCCTGGAGAAAATGCCAGATTTTTGCTTTGTCCTCTGCTGAGGGCATTTGTCTTTGGTTCAAACCTTGCTTCTTTCCTTTTTCAGAAGGAGTGGAGAAGACATTCTTTTCTTTTTTTTTTTCCTGGCTGACACAGTTTCCAATGCCTGCTCTGAGGCTCTCTCATTTGTATGTCTACCATCAATGGACTCAGAGCTCCCCTTTTCGGACACCCATATCTCTATCGTACTTATCTGATGGCTAAGTAGCTTTGTCTTTTTTTCTCTGTCCCCTTCGACAGGGACTGCTGCTGTATTTCAGAAGAGAAACCCTTTGGTGCCTGCTCTTCATCATCATTAGGAACTCCCACAGAGCCTTTATGATGTTTTGGTGACATCATGGATGCAGACTGAGAAGCCATACATTTTTTTTTTGTTTAGCTAGTTTCTTTTGGGTTTTAGGGTAAAACTTTATCCAGAGCTCACAACTGGTAAAATCGTGATCTAGACCCAGGTACCTTAAAAAAAAGTCTGCCTCTGCCAGGAGCCGGAAACAATTTTTACAATTACTAAAGCCTGCTGGTCCCATTATGTTTTTTCTGAGGTCTATCAATCATGCCAAACACTGAAAACCCTAAATAAAACATTCTGGTTCTCCAAAAAACAAGATCACATTTGACACAGAACCTGAGGTGGCTGAATCTGGTTCTCCAAGAAAAATAAACAATTTCAGCCTCCTAATAACAAGAACCACTGGTAAAAACTGCAAATATTAAAATATTGGAGCATTTTTTTATCTGAGGATTATAATATTTATATAATCAATCTGGTTCCCTCTGGACAGGAACCCGTGTATAAGACAGAGACTGCTAGAAAAAAATCTATAAAAGCAGTTTTTAACAACATGTTACAAAGATTTTAATCAAATAATCGAAAAGAAATATTGGTTCCCTTCAGGTAGAACTGCGCTATGCTGCATCCTTCTCCAGTTCCTGGGAACTAATCGGGAATTGAAGAAACCACAGATGTTAACAAAAATGTTCTATTCCCCCTAAGTAATGCAGAATTTTTCGAGAAATAGCTAAAACCAAAAAAATACTTTTAAATATAAAATAGTAACACGTCTGGAGACCAGAGATACTGGAGCAGACTTCAGGGTGACTGCTCTTTTCAGGCAGAGAAACAAATATGTTGCTGGGAGCTAGAGCACAGCGGGTCCACAATGCAGAGTCTGAACCCTTCATTCTAAAGTTCCATAATCTGCATAAGGTTCTATCTCCAGGGCATCACTATCTGCCAGGAAGATGCTTTGTGAAAAGTATCAATGAGGGATTCCAGGGGTTAGAACCACTGCTTACGTGACTCTTATTTATTTAAGCTATTCAATTTCAATACTTACATATATCTGTATCCTTGCTTTTCTTTGTTTTGTTACAGAGACATATCTCAAATCTGTTAATATCTGATGAGAGGTCACTAAAAAAAGGAAAATATACTTAAATCTTCCTTATTACACATATTACATCCATAAATAGAATTTGTTGTCAGGTAAAGACCCTGCGGTCCATGCAGTATTCCAGTTAACTGAATCTGTATCTGACCCAATGTCAGACTGGATTTACTGAGCCAAATGCCCTAGTGGCATCTTAGTACCCCCTTTCCAGGCTGTCTATAACCACCATTTCCCACTGACCTCACTATCCCCTCATGTCTGTCTCATGCATGCTTGAATCCCATCACTGATTTGGCTTCAACCACTTGGCTGGATAAACTCATTCATTCATGTTAACCTATACAAGTGTATACCGGCAGATATAGTTTCCTCTTTGTAAGATTAGTTTGATGCACCATGACAAAACTTACTCAAAAATAAACTCTTCGGACCACACAGGATTCTGTCCCTCCCTGGCATGAGTTTTTGCGACCTGCACACAGTTCAGGGAAATGTTACAGTAGGGGTTACTGAAATGTTTCACTGGAAGCTTATGGGCCTCTTCGACGTACAAAATCAAGCTGCTGACCTACAAAAAGGCATTATAAAAATGAATGTTTCTTAAAAAAGTTACGAATTTCAATGTACTGTATGCTTGTAGCATGTTTCAGTCAGTAAACTTTTACCTGTCGAAGACGTTTATTAGTAGATGCCTGAGAAGGTTTTCTCAAGTTACTGCATATTGTTTGCAGAGATTTCATCCAGTCCTGAAAAATATCAGAGACAGACTTACCTGAAACATGTGTTAAGAACATATTTTAAATGCGTTATACCTTGCCTCAAACAACTAGCCGAAATCAAGCATTCTGGGCGTAAACCAAGTAAGCAAGCATACCTTTATTTTTAGGGTGCCCAACAGGGGTGGATCCAGGAGTCCTATAAATGGGGGCGCTCAAGTCAGAGAAAAAAAATAATAGGCTGGGGGTCTGGTGGGCTGCCTAGGCCCCCAGAAATTTTATAACATTTTGTGCATTCTGGTGCATTTTGGAGGGTATTTCTAATGCAATTTCTACTCATTTCCTCCCTCCCCATGCTTTGTTAGTTGAACCCTAGCACCATCCCCAGAGTCCCCACAGTCCACATGGCAGTATGTTGCCCAAAATACCCTCCCATCCCTCAAAAAAACACAAAATACCGAAAGACAGCAGCTAGGCAGCAGCACATCCGAAACACAAAAATGAGAAAAGTTGAAAGCGACTTGGTGATAGACAAATTGCAGACAAATTAAATGACAATCCAAGTAAACAAGTTCCCAAATGTCACTCACTCAAGCACATTATGACATTACCATAAAGCCAGCCCATCCCAGTTTGTCCTGCAGTACAGATTAACGTATCCCCCAACCTTATCTCAGTAAAAAAATAAACACAATAACTATAGAAATATGTGAACAAAGCCACTTTGCTATCTAGTTTCTGAAAATATCATTTCAAGTCTGCCAATGCATTCCAAAGAAAATACATTTTTAAATAAATAAAATATTTATTGTTTTAAAATGTCCTTTACTGGGATATCCCCATGGTATGAGGCATCTCATTTTTATGATGGGCCCAAAAAGTCAGTAAGCAGACAGAAAAACAGTTTTTAAACAAATATACAATGCATATTTATTATTAGCAACAGCACTTGCTTGGGTACATCACAATTTGCACACACACCCCAATTCAACACACAGACCTACATAAAGTAAATATTTGATTCTATCACTTTTTTCCTGGTTTTGTAACTGCCTGTGTCAATGAGCCAAACAAGGTCTTATGACTTGTGTTGCCAATTTTGCTCTCCAAGCATGCAGAAACTCCTGCACATGCCACAATATACAGCAGAGCACCTTCAAAGTCCCCAAGTGCATTAATTCCCTCTGTGTTCATTCACACTGTACAGCCACAACTGAAAAGACCACACAGATTAGACACACAGTACATGCTGAAGTTTTTACCTCCATTCAGAGGTCTCATATACCAGTTTCTGCCTCTCCTGGTTCATGCTGTGGCTG
The DNA here is from genome assembly GCA_016271365.2 of Neoceratodus forsteri. Lineage (NCBI taxonomy): Eukaryota > Metazoa > Chordata > Ceratodontiformes > Ceratodontidae > Neoceratodus > Neoceratodus forsteri. The sequence continues at coordinate 352,204,531 of CM057454.1, read as the reverse complement.
AGACCAGACCAGCCCCAGCATTAGTTTTGTACCATTCCTAGCCTGCTACAGGAGGGCCATACTCTCCAACTCCCTCTCCTGCAAATCTGCACCACAATCAATTTACCATATAAGACAAAACTAGCAGTGATCTTCAACAATTTTAATGTCATGAATTTAAGCTCCCTGTACTAGAAATTAATAACACTAGTACTACATTTATTACACACCCAATTTGATGGATCACTAATGTCCTGTCCCATCCTAGCAGCTGCCCCCACCCACCATAGTTTGTGACTGTGAAAGTCTTTTGTTTTTAAAGGAAGAAGTACCTGATTAAATGAAGACTTGATCCATTTTCAGCAGGCTGAAGTGTATGTGCCCCTAGTTGAGTACTGTCTCCGGTCATCTGGCCGGCAAACTCTCTCTCTAGACAGCACACACTGACCCCATGACTCCTAATAAGCAGAACTCTCAGCTACAGCTTGCTTCAGCTACCAGATGACCTGAACCTCACTCCAACTCCTTGTGCTGATATACCAAGGCCACACTGACCCCGCGTTACTGGACTGCTGCCGCCTGAAACCTCGGGCTTTGCTCTTCACTTGTGGGATCTACTCTCTCTGTCTCCTCCTCAGTAGTACACTCGCTCCTCTCTCAGTTCAACATTAATCTTCCGAGTTAATGAATTACAGCTCACTCTTATTTCAGCAGCCGAGACATTTAAAGAAGGTGCTCCTTGAGAGCCGCATTCATTACTGGAAGCAACAGCAAATCAGGAGCAGTGAGCACCAGATGGCCTGACTGAGATCTGTGTTAAGGTCCACTCCACTTTGCTGCAGCTGTACCCCCCCCCCCCACGCATGAACCCTCCCTCTGTGCATGAACAAAGGAGCTGCACCAAGCCTGCAAAAGTAGAGAATGAATGCTCAGGCTCACCAAGGCAAGAATAACTGCTGCTATAGTGCTGGGACCACATGGCGCAGGATGAACGATAGTAAGAAATTCATGCTGGAGACTGGCTTTTCGGGGGGAGGGGGTCAACTATGTAACGCGCAGTAAAATTGTTTACTGCACTACCGGGACACTGGAGGACAGGGCCAGCCTTAACCATTCTGGGCCCCTGTGCAGCCCCCTGCCAGGCCCCACCACTCCATTCCCTGTGGGCTCCCCACATCCAACATTTACACCTCACTAACCCTCCTGTCCTGAATTACTAAAGCAGCACCAGGTCTCCTAGTTTAACCAGCATCTTTTAATTAGTGCCACTGACTGCACTTAATTATTTGACTTCATCACTGGAAATGAATCTAACTGAGCCAGGAGCAAGAACTTAAGTAAGTACGGTACTACTACCGTATTAATTTCTGTAAGGACAGGGACATCATCACTGGGCACTCACACCTCAGATACTCTGATTTGCAAACAAGTTAAACAACTTAGCTTTTCTGGAGGTGTGAGTGAGAGAGAATAGAGAGGATTATCATGGGACACCAGTAAGGTTGCCACCTGTCAGTTTTTTTTTTACCTGGTGATCAGGTATCCAGGGTCCCTATCAGGAAATCCGGTTTTGCTCTGTGCTGGGTCAGGTTTTTGAGCCATTTTGAGTGTTCACATACTTCTGAAACATATTTTGTCATATCTTTCATTGTTTCACCTACATGTCCAGGTTACAAACAAGTTTGCTTGTCAATATAGCCCTTTGTTTGTGAAAGCAGTCAACCTGGGAGGTGTAAAATATGGCCATTAACACCATTAGCACTTACTTAACCAAATTTTTTCCACTGTAGCAAAGCTGCCCCCACCTTTTGTAACAGTAACAGAGCCAGTTGTCTTCCACTTTCATTTGCTGGTAAACATTTTCATCTCTAACAACATTTAGGCATTTTTAAATGTTTAAAATTATTTTTTTTTCCTCAAGAAAAAAAGCACAGGCCCCCAAGGTGCAGGGGTGCAGTTTGCACCTAACTAAGGCCAGCTCTGCTGGAGGACGGATGAGACCCATACCTCTCAACCTTTTGCCCCCAAATGTGGAACACTGCCTCTCCAAATGTGGAACAAATGAGCAAAATGTGGAACACTTAATCAAACCTTTACCTAGGAGGCTCAGAACACTGTTAAAAGGTTTGCATTTATGTTCAGAAAGTCTGTTATTAATTTAATATATTTTTTGCATCATTTATTATAGATTGTTGCTTAAACATTTTAATACTGAATGTGGAACATGTCCTCACAATGTGGAACAGGGAGCTTTTGTGAAGTAAAATGAGGAACGTTCCTCGTAGTGTGGTACAGTTGAGAGGTATGATGAGACCTGTGTGGCTCAGGCAGCTTTCATGACTGAGAATTCAGGACAGTGTGTTACTAATAGAGAAGCTCCATGATGGGGGAGCTATAGCACCCTTAGCCCCCCCCCTTCCCAAATCCGCCTATGCCCAATCCCAGAGGCTCTGGGCGCACCTTACAGAAGGAGTAAGACATGGCAGGAATTGATAGAAAGTACATACAAAGTTATTAAACAGACAGAGATTTTAAATCCATAATAAATTAACAATACATAAATAACACTAAAATCAGCAGCAGTTAACCAAAAAAGGCTTCTTTAAAAAGATGGGCTTTCAGAACCTTCTTAAAAACCTCCACCGAAGGGGCCTCAATGAATGTTACGGAGTAGAACGTCGATTCATTCTGATGACACTAAGCTGGTCAGTGGTGAATTCTCTTGAGAATGTGGGCAAACTTAAATAGGACCTGAACAAGCTGGATAACTGATCAAACTCTTGGAATCTTAGATTCTGCTTAGCCAAATGCAAGGTGCTGCACTCACCGGGGAGGGGAACGACCTGTGGCAGGACCTATACACTGTGTGGAGGTTCACTTGCTGCATTAAGGGGAAAATGACAAGGGAATAATAAGACTAGGGACTGAAGCTTGACAAACAGTGCATGGCCGATGTCAGGAAGGCCAGCAGAATGCTGGTGTGAATTAAAAGGGGAACGACCAGCAGAGGAGGAGAAGTTATCCTGCCACTTTACAGAGACCTGGTTATGCCCCATTTGGAGTATAGTGCACACTTCTGGGCTCAATACAGAAAAGGACACTGAGGCTGTCGAAAAGTGCAACACAAGGCCACCAAAATGATCATAGAGAACAAAAGCTATGAGGAGCCGGTGGAGGCCATTAACATGTTCACACTGGAGAAAAGGAGGTTGAGAAGGGACACAAGCTCAGTCTTTTGAGTCCTTAAGGATTCTGACACGTTTGGTCTTGAGATGTTTGCTCTGGTGCTCACCAGCAAGATGTGGGCACATGCCCTGAGGTGGTAAACTCAAGGGTAATGTTGGGGGGCACTTTTTCTCTCAGTGGACGATGGACTTATAGAACAGCCTACCAATAGAGAAAGTGGATATAAAGACAGTACAGGCCTTTAAAGTAAACCTGGACAAACTTTGGCTTATAAAGGTAATTACAGGGTACCCTGGATAATAGAGAAGACTAGATTTCGAAGACTTATCTTAATGCTTCAATGACCACTGAGGCGACAGCTTAGCTGAATGCCTGGGCGACTGGCGGGTCATCAAACAAACGCCAAGAAATGTGACAGTAACACTGGGGTAGAGATCTTCCATTTTCTGAAGGAAAGCTTTCAAAGCTTTCCAGTGGCATCTACTTGTGGCCTGGCTGAAACCCTGAAAAGTGGTGCAGTTCTTTATGTCCTGTGAAAGACCAAGGCAGCAAACAAAAGGGGTGTGAGCATTGTCTTTGTACATTTTTACACCGCAGGGCTAGGCCTAGACCAGCTCCTTCGACTGTGGCATACTGTACACTAATGTAAAGACAAAAAAACAACAAAGAATAAAGAAATTCAGTAAAGTAACAATACTGTTTCTCTGCAGATCTGACAAGCGATTGACAGTGAGAGAAAGACCCAAGAAGAGGAGGGGATGCGCACACATAATATATGTGGTGCTGACATACGTCAGTGTGGGTGGCCCCATCAAGCAACCATTTCTAACAGGTCTGGTTGCCGATGGCTTACAATTCCAAAGGTGTGGCTCTATGACAGAAGATGTCAAAGTAGATCCAGGGTCTGCACAGAGTGCTTGTAACCGACTGCCCTTCTAGCAGAAGTAATAACTACCAGAAACATTGTTTTCCATGTTAAATATTTAAGCTCCAAACCAAAGAAAACATGGTCTCAAAAGGAGGAGTCTTCAATTGTGACAGAATCGTATTTACTTCCCATGGTAGGACTGGATCCCGGGAAGGGGGGTTGGGGGGATTAATACTGCTAGTTAGGTACTTGTAGAACCTCTTGAATACAGGGTGAGCAGCAAAGGATTTTTCTCTACTAGCAGATTTGAAAGCAGAAATAGATGCCAAATACACATTCAGAGTGGATGATTTCAGGCTTTTGTCCTGTAAGTGTACCAAACAGCCGGAGTACCCCAGAAAAGTTCAGTTTTCGAAGAGATGTATTAAAGATCACACCAAATACTGAATCTTCTCCATTTAGAATTTTAAGTTTTCCTAGTTGCTGGATTTTTTAGCAACCTTCAAACGGAGGACTTGATTTGAGAGGCTTAAATTAGAATATTCCATACTAAGGCTTCAGGATTTGCCCCATTTTAAATTGGGCTAGCTGCATATAGTTGTATATTTTTAATATCTCTGGTCTGTATTACTGCATCTCTAGATATCTGTAACACACACCCTTTCTGGGGTAAACTCATTCTGTGGGGATCCCTACTGCTAGGGGTTACTTCTCTCCCGGTATCTGAGCTTGTTATTAACTGTTCTAGCTGGATATTAAGAATCTCATTAATTATTTCTAACACCCACTCTTTATTTGGCCCTACCAGACACAATGACTAGGCAAACTGTGTTTCTGTGCATTTTTTTGTGTTTCCTGAATAGTAGCTGACTGTAACATATACCCTTTATGGGCAAACAATTCTGCAGTCATCGCGTTGCTTTGGTTTAGTACTCCCTCAGAATTTGGGCCAGTTATTACTTAGTCTAGGTGAGAATAGTGTCTCTCATAATAAAGACCCATTCTCCCCATATACAATGGCAATTCTAAATGGGTTGGTTGCTGCAGATTTTTATACGCTGGCTGTCCTTGGTATGGGCCAGGTTTGACTAGCCCCTGCTATTCCTATGCATGTGCACCCCAGCATGCAGACACCTCCCATGGTGCTTCTCCCTGGCACCCATGAATGGAACCCTTTTGTTTTGCTAACACTACACAGTTTATGCAGCAAGGGCTTTTGTTATAAATGAATCTACTTCTTGAAGGATGTTAAGGTTAATTCTAATCTGACCTATCCTGTTCACTAAATCAGGATCTTGTCTTCCTTTCAGCTGCTCCTATCCCCTAAAGACAGGGTTGAATCCAAGTCCTATCCCATCTAATCACAGAATCTGCTCCCTCCCCTTCTGATACACAGTGGTCCAAAACATTTTTTTTTAACTCTCTTTTATGCACCCAGGAGGCAGGGCGTCCTTCCGGGGTACTCACACGACAAGGGCCTCTCACTCCCTGCCTGAACCCTATCAGGAACTCCTCACCCGAACAGCCCAGTCCAGACCCAGTCTCCTGGCAACCAGGTACCCCCGGGGGAGAGTTCGCGCCCCCCCCCCCAATGGCGACCTTACAGACTCAAGGGGCCCTATCTGGCTACTCAGGCTGGCGCCTCGGGGAGGATCCTGATGTGCGGGCCGGCGCTGGGATGTGGCCCACGTCACCAGAGTCCCCATAATTTCCACTGTCCTCCAGGGGGATTTTTACCACCTTCCCACATCCTCATCGCGAGCGCGATGTGCAATGATGTCTTGGCACATGGCAACCCTGCAGACATCGTCATGCTCGCCCCACTGTTATGTGCCAGTCGTCCTGCAATACCCCCGATCTCCATCCGGATCACTGGGACACTGGACAGCCCTTGGCCCTCCCCCCGGGAGGGGAGAGCTGTCCTCCGGATGCTCTATCCTCTCCCTCCCCTGCCGACCCCCAGCAACCCGAGTCCGCTTCTGAACCTAGGTCGCCAGCATGGCGTAAGGTGTGGCGTCCATCACCTCATCCCTTCGTGCCATCGGGCCGGCCAGTGGTCCAAAACATTGGGGCTAAAATTAGTACACATGAACACAAGTAGCCTTAGGCCCAAGATCCAACACTCGAAGGCTGGGGTGACCTATATGACCCTGACAGTGTGTCTATCTTTGAAACCTGGCTAAAGCCCACCATTCTCCCTCCTGAGGTCGAGTTATGTGGGTACTCCACCTTCAAACCGGATAGGATATGTAAGAAGGAGGAGATGTCCTTCTCTACATCTGATCCTCCCTCAATGCCTCTCTGGTAAGAATCCCTGTTCTAGAAAATTCTGAAAGTGGGGTTCTAATAAAGCCGCTATTATGTGAGGTGTATATATAATCCCCCCCGAGTGGCAACTTCTGCCCTTGATACCCTTATAAATGCTATCTCCGACAAGCTCTCGGGTAAAATAATACTTTCTGTAGCGCTCCACACTCTCAACGGGTGATCAAAACAACTGGGTATAGTGCACCCCTACCAGGGAAATGGTACAGCCCAAGCTTTAGAATTTTGGGCATATAAGGATTCCATGCTGCAGCAGCTCCTCAGTTTCGCCGTGCCATTTGAAGGGGACAGAGCTTTTATCTTCTCTCAAGAATTTCAAGTTTCAAGACTTCATTTAGGGCTGCAAAGATCAGCTACTTGCTGCAGACTTGTGAGCAACATGTACTCCTGCTGTGAGTGTTTTTGTGGACTGAACATCTATTTTATATATTTTTTGTAACAAGTTCATTCAGAGAGTTTACACCACAGCACAATATCATGTTGGGTCTTAGCCCATACAGTATATACAACATATTCCAGTCAACTTTCAGATAATATCAGGAGCAATTCCTCATTCCGATGTACTACATGTAACAGTCTGTGAAGGTAAACTGTCCTTAAATCCTTACTCTTTTTACCTTATCTTATTTTTTTCTTTGTCAATAAAAGCTCATGGAAATATGTACTTGTGGGACTCTGATTCCTACATACTATGCAAGCAATAATACCCGACAGGGTGTGCGGTACTGGGCAATACCAGACCGCCCAAGGGCATTATGAGGCCAGACACCGCAGGCAGAGGGCCTTATAGCCCCTGGAAGGTCTGGAATTGCCCATACCGCACACCCTGGAGGGTATTATTGCGTTTAGAAAATGGGCTGTCATTTTTTATAATGATTTCATTATGAAAAACAAGAGGCTGAAATATTAACATTAATCTGAGACAGCAGGTTCTGTAAAATAGTCCATTGAATTGCCACTAGAGGGAGCTGCTTATGAGTCTCCTTTTACTATATCTGTCTCCTCATTTTGCAGTGGACAGTTTTCTGCCAACCCCAAGTTTACTTGAAGTAGTGTCTCTAGATTTTTCACGTTAAAATAACTATGTTTTGTGCAGTGCAGTGCAGTCTACGAGCAGGAGCGTTCGGTGTAGTGGTGGAGAAAGAATGGCAGGGTGTTACACGGTGCGATCATACAGTGAACAGTAAAATCAGCTCTTTGTCCGCATCGGAGGTCGAAAGTGCTAGAAGGAAAAGTTGAAGGTCAACTTGTAAAAACAGGTGCATTTCTCTATTTTTCACTGGCTTTCCTGTACTGTGTTATGATATGAAGCACGAGACTGTAGAAGCCGTTAGGATGAGGATCGCAAGTAAGTGGGTTGACACAGGTGTGTGGAGCAGTCAGAAGCGCTGTAGCTTGTGTGACAGTAGTTCTTTAATTTAAAACTGATAGCCAGAGCTCTAAAGATGGTTGAGTTACGGAACTGTGAGAAGGGCGGCATTGTGTGTGCAGTTCTGAGGCGGGGAGAGTAGGTACACTTGCGAGATCGCTGCAGGCGGCTGGAGGGACAGCAGAGGCGCATGGGATGAGTAGGTGGCCTGAAGAGGACTCGTGGCGCTCAGGAAAAAAAATGCATTTACGTGAAGTAGGGCGTGAGAAGAAGAAAGCAATTTAATTTGTGTACCGCAGTTCTTTGCTCTGTGTGTGTGTGTGTGTGTGTGTGTGGCGGCGGGGGTCTCTCCATAGCTCTCTCGCTAAGCGAGGGAAAAAATGGCAACACTTTGAAATACAAACGACATGTTTGAGCCAATTAGAAAGGAGGGTAGGCACCATGATACTTCACTAGGTTGGCATGGCTAGGACTTTTAACTTACAGGGCTCTCACTGTAAGTTAATGTAGCCCATGCCAGCCAATCAGGTTTGTGTATTTGTAAAGCCCATTTTTTAAAATACATTATCAACCATATGATATAATACATTTAATATGAAAAATAAAAAATGGTTCTACTGTTAAACGAACAATGTCAATATAATTTTGCCCTTTAACTGGGCTACCTATATATGAAATAACCACTGCACTACTGAGTTATAGTCCCAAAAGGAGTAAATGAGATGATATTGCCTTTCACGATCTCAAACAAAACAAAACAAAAAAAAAAGAAAGAACTAGGGGGTGAAAAAAAGAGAGAGATCAAGGTCCAGGGGCAGGGCAACCCTCTCAGATCTCGGGGAGCTCACTTCCCTTCTACTGGAGTATAATCAGCCCTTGGCTGGGATCTCTCTGTTGAATGGGGGAATGTGCAAAAGGACGAAACACCTGTGGTGGCCCTTTACAGGGTCCCCCACTCTACCCAGGTCCAGAAAACTAAAGTCTTATTCTTTTTTACAGCAGCCTCCCAAGCTATCCATTTGTTCCATATTTTTCTAAAGTTGTCTTCTCGAAGGTTTAGTCTGGCAGTGACTGAGTCCATATCCATACTCTGATTCACCCTATTAACCCATTCCTGCCAGAGAGGAGATTCAGGTCTCAGCCAATGCACCGTAATGCACTTCAAAGCAGCAACTATAAGAGCTAGGGCCAGCTTTCCGTCCGAGGGAGGGAAACTGATCACATTTGAGAGACCCAACACCAGGTCTGTCGGTTGCATTGGCATCTCCACCAACAGAGTCTCCTGTATTGAGGTGTTAACCCTCTTCCAAAACGAGGAGAGCCCCAGGCAACTCCAAAATACGGGCCAGTGAGAGCCAGTCAAACCACAATTCCTCCAGCACTGATCTGTGTTGTTTGGTTGGAAATGCCTGGTTATTGTGAGAGTCCTAAAACATCTAATTAGAACTCCCCAGTAAAATTCCCTCCAGGTTTGTGAGGAAGTCACTCTCCAACCTAATTTCAGTCTTTTGAGCCAGTCTTTTTGTTTAATCTGATCCAAGGTTTCTCGCTCCCATGCCTGTTTAATATTGTTTAAGGGTTGAAAACCCTGTGGTCTCATCAGGCCATAAAGTAGGGAAATGCCACGTGTTTTTAAGCCTGGGTTAAGCAAGTTTTTAATATATGATTGTCATGAATTAAGCTCCTTAACAAGGGAAGCCCGGTGATCCCCCACTCCAATAAAATGTCTGACTTACAAGTACCTATGGAGGCCTCTATTATGAAGACCATGCTTATCCTTTAAGAACTGAAAGGAAACACGCAAGTCACCTTCCAGAAACTGTCCAAAGTACATTAATCCTTTGCCCTTCCATCCCCCAACCCCTGCATCAAGTCTGGGTGACAGGAAAGATGCCTGGCAGCATATTAGAGAGAGGGGACCTAGCTCCCCGGTCGAATCCAAGCGGCGTCTGACCCCTCTCAATACTCTTGGTCTGTGCTGGATCCAGGGGTTCCAGGACAGTGTAGTTACTGGGCCCCCAGGGTCCTCCTGGGACAATACCAAAGCAGGAGACCCAAACAATCTGCCTCCTCTATCTGAGACCAACCTAAGGCCGCACGTCTCTGCACCCAAGTCCCAACTGTCTGTAGTTGACAGGCCACGTAGTATGCCCAAAAATCAGGCATACCCAGGCCACCCTGGTCCTTTGGGAGTTCAAGAATTGAGTGTGAAATCCTAGGTCTGCCTTCTCCCCCAAACAAACTGGGAAACCCCCTGGGTCAACTCCCTCCAATATTTCTGAGAGACAGAAAGGGGCAGACTAGCAAAGAGAAACAAATACCTTGGTAAAAGGTTCATTTTAATAGCATCAATTCTGCTCACTGTGGTCAAAGGTAACAAGGACCACCTTGCCAGATCTCGGACACCTATTTTTTAAACTCTCTGCTGGTAAAAGGGCTTTCTCTGGATGCACCGGGGAATGTCTCCAGGGGGCCACAGGAGGAAGGACGTGCCTTAACCTCCACGTGGCACTAAAGGGGCACATTAACAGGGCAGTAAGGCGCTTTTTTAAACTTTTTACTCCCTTACATGTTTGGATGTCTTTTTAAGGGTATTTTAAAGTGTTTTCGCCTGCTGGTGGGGAATTTTGTGTAGTGAGGGTACCGGAAGAGAGCGGAGCGCTAATTCTCCACCCCCCCCCAATACAGCTCCTCCCTGGGGAAGCGTCAATAAGCCCAGGTGTTGGCAAGCCCAGCAAAGGTGACACAGCTAAGGCAAAAAGCTTAGCTGTGTCTGCTGCGTCAGCCAGGGAGGCTGGGGTAGCTGGCCAGACATTTTTAAGGAATACTGTGTAAGGTATACTGCTGCCACAAGGTAGGGTACATAAGTTCTTTAAGTAAATACAGTATGGATTCTAACATAGTAAACTGGAAAATGGGGAATAGGACTAAGGTGCATTATATGGGCAAAAATTAGCACAGAAGTTATCAACGAGGCATTAATATATACATGTGGTGAATGCAGGTTAAATACAGGAATTAAGACATAAGATTGTTCAATTAGAAATGGATGTGGTGGCACTACAACAGAAAGTGCTATCTGAGGCTGAGAATATCCTGACCGCAGACACAGAACAAACAAGTATTACACAAACAAGCACAGAAAACAAGGAAAGATCTAGAGAAGTTGATGAGGATGGGGCATGGACAGCTGAAAATAGAAAGCTTAAAAAGGATCATAGAGCAATGGTTTTCCAGATTGGTTTATGTAACAGTTTTGAACCTCTGGTCAATCTAGACAATTCAAACGAGAAGGAAATTGGGTCACATGCAACAGAGCTCTATGGTGAAAATGCTATGTTAGGTTTTCCAAACGTACATAGACAGGCTGAGATAAATGTAGCCACTGAATCAGTAAATGGCAACTGGGACCTTCAATTTAGGGTAAAAACAAAAAAAAAGTTAGTGTGTTTGCCTGAGTTGGCTGAAGGGAATTGTTATCTGTGCAATTAACTACGTGTAGAGAAAGTTGTGAAGTAAGGGGAGTGGCTTAGCTAGAAGGAAGCCAGGTTAAAGCCAGATTTAAAAACTGCCCTAGATAGCTTCTGCAAGAGAACACAAAGAAGAAGGAGCTGCTGTTATAACTATACTTCTCTAATGGGAACAAAGAACTAGAACTCTACTACTGGGACCTTCAATTTTAGGTAAAAACAAAACAAAAAAAAAAGTTAGTGTGTTTGTCTGAGTTGACGGAAGTGAATTGTTACCTGCAGTTATCTATGTATTTGTCTCAGGTGGCTGTAGGGAATTATCTGTGTAATTAACTAAGTGTAGAAAGAGCTGCGAAGTAGAGGGAGTGGCTTAGCTAGAAGGAAGCCAGGTTAAAGCCAGATTTAAAAACTGCCCTAGATAGTTTGTGTCAGAGAACACCAAGAAGAAGGAGCTGCTGTTATAACTATACTTCTCTATAGGCACAGGATTTGACTGACAACAGGAACTTCCTGTTTGGGAGCAGGAAGTGAGTGATCACAGAGCCACAAAAGACTCACGATCCTAGAATGAAAAGAGTAGCTCTCCGCCCCCCCCCCCCAGCTGCTGGAGGTCTGACTCTGCGCAAGTAAGGAGACTACCGAGAAATATAGGAACTTCTTGTCTCAGAACAGGAAGATCAGCAGCTTAAAGGGCACAGAGGCAGTAAGTAAGCAGGGAGAAAAAAATAAAATAAACAGAGGAAAGAGTAAGTATTCCAAACAACAGTTAAGGGGCCAGAAATATGACATGATGGGAGTGGTACAGTGCAGTGGCTGTGGAGCAGCAGTCTTCCGGGAGACGTTCTGGAGGATGCAGTGTTGTCCCATCTGCAGGCACCTCTCTGGGTTGAGGGAGGAGGTTGCTCATCTCCAGGTTGAGTTGGCCAGGATTTGGGGGACCTCCTCTCCCACCCAGGGACTACCAGGGTCACTGCCGTTGCCTCAGAAGTTGCCAAGAAACAGAAGCGGTTGGACCACAGTGGGCTCATGGAGGGCGAGGGTGGTGGAACAGAGGCGCATCCCTCCAGTTGTACCACTCCACAATTTCTATGTCGTTCTGGCAAAGTGTGGTTCCTCTATGGAGGCACCTGCAGTGGAGACCAAGGAGGAACCTCCACAAAGGAGACCCACAGGGGGGTGGCATGGGACCCCACAGGGGAAGGAAACACTGGGGTACTCCCATTGTTAGGGCGGGAGGAAGGGAGAGGGAGGTAGGTGCCTGCCTGGCACCATGGCTTGGAGGGACAGGGAGCGAATCCTCAGGATCGCTAAAGCAGCTGCACGGGGGAGGGAGCTGGATGTCACTGTCCACCTAGGGACAAATGATCTGGCTGAGAAAGGGATCAAAGCAGTGCAGTAAGAGTTTGTGGAGTTGGGGAGGGGCCTTAGACAAGTAGCACGCACAGAAACCTTCTTGGAGGTGCTGCCTGTCTATGGCATGGATGAGGCTAGGGTGCTCCACACCATGGGATTCAATCAGTGGTTGAAAAACTGGTGCAGAGCTCAGGGATTTGGCTTCATTGAGGACTGGGGGTCCACCTCGAGTGATGCAGGCCTATACTGGTGTGATGGTCTGCATCTGTCCAAGAGGGAACCAGGATCCTAGGCGATAGGTTTAAATGCTTCATTGGCAAGCATTTAAACTAGCCAAGGGGGAAGGCACTGGAAAGCAGCAGGGAAATCCTAGCCCCCACCCCCCCACAAAAAAAAAAAAAAATCAGGGAAGTAAGTGAGGTAAACACCAAGATAGATATGTTGATAAAGAGAAGGGTGGGGGTAAATGGAGAAAATGAAAGGCAATAAGGACATGGATGGGGCAAAAAGAGGTAAGGCCATCAAGAAATGGAGGGTAATGAGTACCAATGCCTGTAGTCTGGGCAACAAGCTCCCTGAACTTGTGGCCTTGATGGAAGAGGGATACCTGGATATCGTAACAGTCACAGAAATATGGTACACAGAGAACCATGACTGGGATGTTAACATACTAGGGCACACAATCTACAGGTGAGACAGGATGGGTAGAAGAGAGGGAGGAGTAGCTCTCTATGTAAGGGAAGGAACAAAAGCAACAGAACAAAAGAGTAAACAGGGAGGAGAGGAGGCACTGTGGATCACCTTAGAGACTGGAAATGGCACCACAATCCTCACAGGGTTTGTATACAGAACCCCATGTTAGGGAGAGGGAATAGACAAGGATATGATAGGAGGCATCCTTAGGATGGCAGAGAAAGGGGAGATACTGTTGATGGGGGACCTGAATATGCCAGATGTTAACTGGAGCACCTTTGCTGCAGCCACATCCAAGAGCAGGGCCATTCTCAATGCCCTACAGGTGGCATGCCTCAGACAGCTAGTTTTGGAACCCACTCGTGAGGGAGCAATCTTAGACCTCATACTCTCAAATGTGGACAGTGAGAGGATCTTAGATCCAGAAGTGGGTAACCATCTGGGAACAAGTGACCACCAAACAGTGGGTTCATTTATAACCTGCTACAGAGCCGCTCATACAAAAGTGAGGGTACTGGACTTCAGGAGAGCTGACTTTGGCAGATGGGAGAGTGCCTTAGAAAGGCACTAGCAAACAGGCTAGAAGGAGGGGTGGAGCAACAATGGGGAAACATCAAAACTGCCATCACAGAGGCAACAAGCCCTTGTGTGAAGCAAATAAACAAATCAAAACAAAAGAAAAAGCCACCGTGGTTCTCAAAAGTGGTGGTGGGGAAGGTTAGGGAGAAAAAGATAGCATTTAGGAAGTACAAGCAAACACAGAAGGAGCAGGGCAGAGAACTGTACCAGTCAGGCAGAAGGAAGCAGGGAGGGAAGTCAGAACAGCAAAGGCCCAGACTGAGGAAAAGATAGCCAACTCGGTTAAGAAGGGGGATAAAACCTTTTACAGGTACATCAGGGAGCGTAGAAAGACAAAGCGAGGGATAGTGAGGCTGAATAGAAAGGACGGTGGGTGGGCCGAGAGGGAGAATGAAAAAGCAGAGATACTGAGCGAATACTTCTGCTCAGTATTCACAAAAGAGGAGGAGGGGGAGGTGCCTAATCCAATTAACAGAAGCACTCTTGATGGGGGTCGATCCCAGTCCTTTCACAGAAGAAAGGGGTCTGAAAGAACTCGTAAAACTGAAGGTGGACAAAGCAATGGGGCCTGATGGAATTCACCTCAGAATTCTAAATGAATTAAGGGGAGAACAAGTGACACCACTGACTACCCTTTTTAACAAATCATGGGAGGATGGTGTGGTACCTGAGGACTGGAGGAAGGCGGATGTGATTCCCTTTCACAAAAGTGGGGGCAAGACAAAGGCAGGAAACTACAGACCTGTCAGTTTGACCTCTGTGGTAGAGAAAGTGATGGAATCAACTTATGGAGGAAAGTAGTGTTGAGTACCTAGAGGCCAGTGGGGCACAGGACCCAAGGCAGCATAGGTTCACAATGGGAAGGTCATGTCAGAAGAATCTAATTGATTTCATTTGACTGGGTGGCCAAAGTAGTAGACCAGGGAGGGGCTGTGGACATGGCCTACCTAGACTTTAGCAAGGCATTTGACACAATCCCACACAAAAGATTAATAATCAAATTAACCAGCCTGGGAGTGGGTCCCAGGGTGGTAGCCTGAGTAAAACACTGGCTGGACAACAGGACGCAGAAGGTAATTGTAAATGGAGTCCACTCTGAAGGAAGGGGGGGTTACTAGTGGGGTACCGCAGGGTTCAGTACTGGGTCCAGTCTTTTTCAATGTCTTTATAAGTGACAATGCAGAGGGACTGGAAGGAAAAGTATGCCTCTTTGCAGATGATACAAATATCTGCAACAGGGTTGCTACACAAGGAAGCGTGGAAAGGATGAGAAGGGACTTGACAAGGCTGAAGGAATGGTCAGAAGTATGGCAGCTTGATTCAATGCAAAGAAGTGCAAATAATGCACCTGGGAAACAAAAACCCAGGGAAGATTACACAATTTTGGGGGAAGGGACTGGGGTAATCATATCAGATGACCTTAAGGTTAGCAAGCAATGTGAGAAGGCAGTAGGGAGGGCTGGGGGATACTGGGATGTGTAGGGAGAGGCAACACCAGCAGAAAACAGGAAGTTGTCATCCCTCTGTACAGACAGTTGGTGAGACCCCATCTGGAGTACTGCATCCAGTTCTGGAGACCCCATCTCCACAAGGACACTTGGTGCAGGGTCTGCAAGAGAAGCCATACGAGGAGAGACTAAAGAAGCTTAACATGTATACCCTTGAGGAAAGGAGGGAGAGTGGGGACATGATAGAAACTTTTAAGTACCTCAGTGGAATGAACAAAGTCTAAGAGAGTAACATCTTTCATAAAAAGAGATGTGCAAGAACAAGGGGACACAATTTGAAGATAGAGATGGCAGTGACAACAGACCAGACCTGCGCATGCACAGATGGAGTCGCACCACCATCTTGCACGCCGGTCGTCACTTCCGCAGTTGTGGAATAAAAAGAAAAGTAGTGAGCCGGGGGCAGCACAACACGAGGGGAACTCAGTTGGCAGAGGAACGAGGACATGGAGACAGCATGAGTGGACCAGAGACTCAAATCACTGTACGAGAAGACAGGGACCGGTTCCGCTGTCAGTCCCTTCTCTCCTACAGTGATCACAAAACACCTGCGGAGCTCTGTCCATGCAGCCGTAAAAAGGGGGACAGAGCAGTACAATCTAATTATAGACAAGTCTAACACCAGTCCTTTGGAAAATTGCAGAAAGTTTCTTGAAATCTAAATTAGAGAAAAATTTGAATCTTATAAATTATAGGGATGAAAAGCAGCATGGCTCCCACCAGAACAGGACTTATATAACAAGCCAATTAAGCTTCTATGAAATGGTTAACAGAAGCATAAATAACAATGTACCTGCTGACATACTCTATTTAGATTTCCAGAAGGCTTTTTATAAAGTTTCCCATGACTTTTTAATAAAAAAACATGATACAGATTAGTGTAGATACAAGGCTACTGAGGTGGATTAAAAGCTGGCTGAATAAGAGAAAACACAGAGTCAGGGTGAGGGGATGTTATTCAGATGAGGGTGAAGTGACCAATGGGGTTCCCCAGGGGTCAGTCCTGGGACCAGTGTTATTTACACTTTTCATTAGTGATTTACACCAGGATATAAACTGCTGGGTGGTCAAATTTGCCATTGATGTTAAGTTAGGAGGACCAGCGGACACTCCAGAGAATATCATGAAACACGCGAGTGATTTGAGTAGAGTGGAAAGATGAGCAATTGAGAACGATATGCAATTTAGTGTAGAAAAATGTTCAACTATGCATACCGGGAAGTGGAATAAAAAACAAGACTATTATCTCAATGCGACTTTGATGCAAAGAAGGTTGAAACGGAGAGGGATTCTGATATATTTGTGGACCAACATGTAAATCCTGAAGTGAACTGTACAAAAATAATACAGAAAACTAACTTCATGATTAAAAAAAAAAAAAAAAATTGAGAGCCTTTCTAAATCCATCTGCAGCCTGTATTATGCCTCTATACAAGACATTTATCTGGCCACATCTGGACTATGGATTTCCCTTGTGGATCCCATATTTGAGAAGGAAGGTAGAGCGAGTTGAAAAAGTCCAGCATAGAATAACAGACGATTAGAGGATTAAATGGACTCCAATATGCTAGGTTACAGCGACTATGACTGTATAGCTTGGAAGTTTGAGTAGGAGAGGGTTTATTTTCTGTTGTATTTCTTGGTGTGTGGGTTTGCAATGTTTATTTGGGGATTTTGGATTATTTGTTGCTGTTTTTGCTCTGGGTTGGGGGTTCTGTTCTTCAGGTTTGGTGGGTTCCTTTAATGGGGATTTAAAGGGTGGGTAGGTTGGATTTGTATAATGACTTTTTGACCCGAGCATTACACTGTTTAATCACTGCATAAGTGGTTCTCGAGAAGCATCCTAAAGTGCAAGAACCAAGCATAAGTTAACATTTAGGTATAAATAGGTCACTACAGTTGAACTACATACAGCATATCCTCAAGAAGTTTCTGCAAGTAAAGTTCATACCAGCTTTGAGCACAACTGGATTAAAAAGTGTCTCATAAGTCACAGTCAACCATTTTAATTGCTGGTCCCAGACACATGACTATATCAGTATAATTTTATGATCCATTTCAGGATGTTTGAAAGAAACACATTCAAGAGACTTGCAGGGCAAACAGTAGTCTGAGGAGGAAGATGATAAATTAGTTTAAACACCAAACATTAGCAGGTTCAAGTCTGCCTGACTTATAATCATCTCTCACCTGTGCTTGCTCTGGAGTTTCTCCCGCAAAATAAAAGATATAATGCTCTTCACTAAAGTGCTGAACCACTATCTGGAAACAGTTTGGCCTAAAAGAGAAAACACCTGTGATAAGTTCAAGGATGACAGCACACTAGCTATGACAGTGACAGTCTTCAATATTACAGTTCATTACTTAAAGATAAGATACAATTTTAAATTATTTTACTTTTGGAAATTGCAAACTTTGTTTTTATTCTTGGATTTTATTAGCTTTTTATATGCTGCTACAGAGTGCACTTCACAAGTCACCTCGTTGGTGTTTACCTGGACATTCTATTTCCTTGGAAGCCAATTATGTCATTGTAACACATCCTTTCTGCCACTAGGGGGAAGGGGTTGTTTACTACAATGCCAGATCATAAAGCCTATTGATTGGTAGAGCCTCTGACGGCCATTCAGGGGAGCTCAGAATACAAGTTATGTGCTGGGGGAGTTGGTTCCAAGGGCAGGTGAGCCTCCGGGGCACCCTTGCCACAGGTCGCTTGTCAGGCAACCTGAGAAGGCAAGGGCCCCTCACAGCAGCAGCTGTCTATGGATCTAGTGTATGAGAACAACAGGGCTTGTTGTACAGTCATCTGGTAGCCTCCAGGGATGGGTACAAAGACAGCCATGGTGACGCCAAGATTTTTGGAGTCTGGAAGCATTCACTATAGACTGCTGCCATCAAGTTTGGGATAAGTGCAAGGGAGACACTGGGTGCGTGTAGGAATCCTAGGAGCTGCTCCTTAAGGAAATTCCTGACAGCCTTGTGACACGCAGAGGGTCCCACGGAAGATGGGTGCTAATCTTCTTGGGGGTGATCACGATCCTGTTCCTATCAGATGCTGCCAGCCATGCTGAAGATGGTGAGAAAGCTGATGAAAGGAATCAGCTGCATGATCCAGCTTTTTGGATTCCTTGTCCGGGAGCTTGTTGACATCATTGATATTACCCATCTTGTGAAAGGTGGAGTTTGTCACCAACCCCTTGCCCAAGGGGTGATCTGAAAAACCGGGAAGAGACCTGGTTGAGCCTGCTTACCTGCAGACCATATGGGCGGATGCCGCCAGACATGAAGACGGATACTGCCAAGGCTCGAACATGGGACCCAGAATAGCCTCCACCACAAGGACGCAACGCCTGGGAAATCATTCCTGTTGAGGATTTCCATTAAGTGGGTATTTGGCCCGCATCTGAATCGGCTCCAAGGGACTTCATTGTCTCAGATGAGATGGAGCAAAGCCCTTGAGACCAGATCATGGTAGGAAGTGAGCTCTTCAGCTGACTCGCATTCGAAGCCTGGGGTCCTAAAGGACTGCATGGAGGGCACATCAGAGTCCGACGACTCCTCAAACACCTCCTTCAGCTGTTTCTGCCTATGGACCACCCTGGACTCATCTGAGTGGGTGATCTAAACAGACAACCGGACAGGAAGACCAGTAGCAGGATGAGCAGCCTTGCATGGTGCCCCATGTAAGGCCTGCCTGGGCAGAGGCTCCACCAAGATTGGCAGAAAAGCCAGTGTAAGCTCGACTGCATGGGGCAGGATTGGAACAGGACGCACTGGGGAGAACAAGGGAGTGCTAGTGTCTACGGAAGAGGTCTACCCCAGCCAAGGACTCATTGCTGCCACATCGGCTCCTCATAGCACCAGTGCAACTTGGTGCAGAGCCTTTCATTATCCGAGGAAGAGGAGTGTCAATGGCGCTTCCTGGTCGAAGGCCAAGTGTGGCAATGCCCAGATTTCTGAGACCGCAATCTTGCCAGAGACCAGATCCTTGACCTAAACTAGTGACGAGTGTGCCAATGGCGAGGAAAGATGGGCGGAGGGGCTGTGTACTCGACACGGACAGGGTCCTACTGCAGAATCCCTGAAGGGTTAATCTCTTGGGACGAGCCAGTCTGGTTGACTGTTTTCTCCTGCTCCTCCTGAAAAGAGGGCCAAAAAGACCACAGTCCTAGAGAGCAGTCATCCTCGATCTCTTCTGACAATGGGTTGACCAGGTCAAGAAAGATCTCAACCAGCTGGTCAGTCTGCATCTTAGCCAACAGGCCCACCGGGGTTACTTTGGAGCTAGCTGCCTGCCCTTCAATCCGAGGAGGATCAGCTGAAGCTGAGAGCTCGACAGCTGTTGAGCAGCTGTAGGAACCATGGGAGCAGGAACAGCGTGCCCTTTCCCAGTCCCATGACCTACGGAGGATCTGTTTAGACTTTTCTGACTTATCACCTCAAGAAGGTCCCTCCCTGAGGGTCTGCAGAGACTGGCACATATCCCTGAATGAGCCCATGAACTAAGTTCCAATGCTGGCGTCCACCAGGAGCAACACAGTTGCCGAGGATGAGACCTTCGTGACCTGAGCCACTGCCTTCTTGAGAGCTGCAAGCTGGGAGGCCAAACCCACCACTGGCGAAACTGCTTTGTGGGTGTCCTTAGAGCAGATCTGGGGATCCCGTTCATCCAGGCGACCCAGGAGGAGGTGAGCATACAGGTCCTCGAGAGAGAGAGAAAGGTAGCAGGGACTTGCAAAGCCTGCAGGCCTGAGGATCATGCACTTCCCCCACAATGCAGCAGATGCACGAGGCATGTAGGTCAGTATGCAACATTTTCTGACTGCACGTGATGCATCTTTTAAAACCAGATCCGTTTCGAGGTTCATTGCACTCCACTGTTGAGAGTAAACCTTTAAAAATGCAGAGAAAATCCTTTGAAAATAGATGAAGAAAACTGGCTTACGCCGCATGCAGGGAGCTGTGAAGGAGAAGCCCTGACTCTTCCAGCAGACAGGAAGATTTGACGTCATGGGGCAGTGCCAAGGATACCACCTGGGTGGGTGGGAGGAGCTTAGCTTGAAGACATTCTTGATGGAATTCAAGGAAAAGGAAGACCGCCTAGGTGTGGATATGTGCACCATATCCACATCCCTAGAAACTCCCTTTCCAAGATGCACAATGCATCTTGTCAGAAACCTGCAGACCCTGGAGTGGGCAAGCAAAATTGCCGGAGTTTTGCATTATGCAGGGATGCAAGAAGGTCCAGTAATAGGCGACCCCCATCTTGTGAAGAGGTGTTCAGCTACTGAGGTCAACAGTTCCCATTCATGCACTTTGGACTGTGACCTGCTTAACTTGTCTGCTAACACGTTTTAGACACCTGGACGATGCACACTGATAGTTCTAGGCTATGTTCCAGAGCCCAACACCATATTTTCATTGCTTCCCTGCATGACAGATAGGAGTAAGTGCCCCCTTTGTTTGCTGATGTAATGCTTCACACTGACATTGTCCATCTGTCCCAACAGCGGGCCTGTAGTCAGAAGCCCCTGAAATGTCTGGAGACCATATAAAACCGCTCTCATCTCCAGGACATTTATATGCAATCTTAACTTCACCTGGTCTAAGTACCCTGGGTCCGATGGGGTACCAGGTGCACTCCCCAGCCAGATCTTGAGTCATCTGAAATGAAAATTTGTGTTGGGGTTGGAATCGGTAATGGAACACCCTTTAGTAAGTTGTGATCCATCCACCACGTCAGTGCTTTTCTCAAGTGAGCCATAACTTGCACCTCTGTCTAAGATGTCATTCAGCTGGTCCCACTGGACCCTTAAGGTCCACTGTGGAATCTGCATATGAAAGCGGGCCAGTGGCACAGTGACAATGGCTGCTGCCATAAGTTCCAGAAGGCGTAGCAAAGACCTGGCTGGGACATACCGACTGTTGTACACCATCTGTGCTTGAGCAATGAAGTATTTCGGTGCTGTCCAGAGGCAGGAAGGCACAGCTCTAAGCTGCATCCAAGACTACCCCTACGTACCGCAGTCTTTGACAGGGGGTCAGTACTGACATTAGCAGACTTACTGTCACCCCTAAGTGAAACAATTTCCTGTTTCCAGCCAGGGTGTGCAATAGTTGATTCCTGAAGTGGGCCTTTAAGAGCCATTCGTCCAGGTAGGGAAAAATATACAGACCTTGCCCCCCAGTGGAAGCTGTTGCTACCACTGACATGCATTTGGTAAAGCCCTGTGGCACAGAAGATAAGCCAAAGGGCAATACTCTGAACTACTAATGCTCCACTTCAGGCATAAATCTCGCATATTGCTGTGATGCTTCCTAATTTGTATATGAAGGTAAGCCTCCTTCACATCTAGGGAGCATATCCAGACCCCCGTGTGCAACATGGGAATCAGAGCCTGTAAAGAAAGCATATGAAAGTTCTTGTACTCTGTAGAAGTTGAGGTCTCTTGGTTCTAGGACAGGCCTCAGATCCTGTGTCCACTTGGGGACTAGGAAATATCTGGAGCCGAATCCTTTGTTCCTCTGATTGGGAGGAATAGGTTCTATGGCACATTTGTGGAGTAAGGCCTGCGTGTCCTCAGGGACATGTCCTGGGGAATAAGGTGAGACAGATGGCAGATGATCTGGAGGATCCAGAAGCTCCAGAGCATGACTTTTCACACTAATGCCCAGTACCCATTTATCTATGGTGATCTTCCTCCAATGACTCATATGAAGGGAGAGACGTCCCCCCCCCACCACCACCCCGGGAGCAATGGTGGTCAGGGGGTATATACTGCTGCAAGTCAGGCTGAACCGTGGGGCAACTCCACTGCTTTTAGGTGCTTTTTGAAAGGGCAAGGGGTGGTGGGGGGGCTCTGCCTTGCTGTCTGCAGGCCTGTTCTGCCACATCTGGCAATGGACTGACAAAACTGACCCCTGCCACTACCCTCTGCCTGATGTAGGGTACAGGTATTTTACTGATCTCAGTGTCATCCTGGATGGTTGAATACCTCTTAATGCCTCTTCAACAGTACATCCAAACAGTTTACTGCCTCTAAAAGTGGCATTTAAAACTGCTTGCTTGACATCACCGTCAAAACCTGCTATTCTGAGCCAAGAATACAGTTAGAGTTCTTTATGCTTCTAGCGCCTCTCCCCATGATCTTACCTTCAAGCTTCACTCAGATTTTGACAACATTCAGCACTGATTCAAGGTAAACCAGCTATCTCTTACTGCCAAAAAAGCAGTCTCTATGACTTTTGATACCCGTCAGAGGCTTGCCAAACTTACTTTTCTTCCCCTGTTTAAAACCCTTGCTGGTTCTCTACTTAAGGATGTCTCCTCTAAGTATCTTAGGGTCTGCCTTGACCGGCATCTTGACTTCTCTGTGCACACTGATGCAATTCACCATAAGCTTCATCCTATGCTTGGTGCTTTGTACAGGAATAAAGTATCTATTCCGCTCCCTGCTTGTCGAGAAACTGTACTAAAAACTATCCTTCCAATGTTTGACTATGGTGACAGTCTACTGTAGTGTTCCTAAAACCTCCCTTGTCAGACTGGACCCCCTTTTTTTATTCTTTCTGCCACCCTGCTTTAGATTGCCCCGTCATACTCACCCACTGCTCTCTTTACTCAGCACCTTCTTTCCCTTCTCTTGATGCTAGGCACCTTTCCCATTGTGCCTCGTTTTTTGTTCAAATTCTGGTTTGGCACCATTCCCTCATCTCAAATCCCTTCTTCCCCTTATCCTTCCTCCTCCTACCCTCTTCACAACAATGCTTTCCATTCTCTTAATATCCCTCCTACAAAATCTATTGTTGGTCAATCTGCTTTTTCTTACCGCTTTCCCAAATTTTGGCCCTCCCTTCCTCTTTCTATTCATTCCACATCTTCTTCCTCTTCCTCCTCCTCCCTAAAATCTCTTATTTCCGACTTCTGCTGTCCTGCTTGCATCTGCCTTTGCCCCCCCTCCTTTCTCTATTCTTTAGTCTTGTCCTCTCTTGCTGTTCCTTTTTTTTTTGTATATATTGAGAGTGTTTTAATTTTCTAGTTTTGCCTTCATTTACTCTTTGCCTTACTTTCTTGATTCTGCTTGTATTACTTATTTTGTATTTACCTTATTATTATATTGTTGCATATCTCCCCCTCAGGACTCATCTGGAAACAAAACTTATCAGCTCAGTATGTACTTCCTGGTTAAACGTTTTAAATGCATACATAAATAAGAACAGTGCCTTAGGCAAATGCCCGATGCAGCTGCCCTGGCACAGGCAACTGAAACATCACAAGCTGAGGGGATTAAATGTTTATCCACTTCAGCCCCTGCAGACAAGGTTTTAAGTAACTCATTTTGGCATTACCCTCAGGTAAAGCCTGTGCTGCAGCCTTGGCACTTTTCCACAGGGTACCTTGGTATTTAATCATGTGGGCCTGGTAGTTTGCAATACACAGGCCCAATAAGGCAGAGGTATAATAAGTGTGTTGTCCCATGACACCCAACCCCTTAGACTCCTTGTCAGAAAGAAGGGCGCTAATGTGTTTAGGTGACCTGGATCTATCATGGATAGCTGTGATCATATAGAATCAGTTTCTGCCCAATTTGCATAGCAAGGCTTATTAGATGGTGCTGGGTGCAGCTTATCAGCCTTTCTAGGTACATCTGGTATGGCATTTTAGCATCCTTCAGAGCTAGGTATAATGGAGGAATGACAACGGATCGAGTTTTAGGCACCTCCAAGAACTTCATTAAATTTTTCACTGTAGAATCTTCTTCCTCCAAAGAAAAGCCCACGGCAACCTGCATTTTCTACATCATAAACTGGAAAGAGGGATCCTCTGGGAGTGACCTTGGGGTGTTCACCACAGAACCTCACTACGGGAAGATAAGGTGGAAGTATTTCTTCATGAAAAGGGTGGTGACAATTGGAATACCCTGCCAGAGGAGGTGGAGGGGGCTGAAACGATTACTGGATTCAAGAATGCATGAGATAGGCATTGGGGGATCCTAGCAGTTGGGGGAAGGGGACAGCCCAGTTCAAGAGGAGCTTAAAGAGGCAAAATTACATGCACAATTGGGCAGACTAGGTGGGCCAAAGGCCCTTATCTGACGTTAGTATCTATGCAGCTATGTAACTGGTGCCAGTAAATACTGGTCTTCAGTATATCCTTCCTCTTCCTCATAATCCTTCTCCAGTATGATGTCAGGATTATACTCAACCTCGCCAGCATCTCCCTCAACGATGGGAACAGAAGACCATGTCGGCAACACTTGAAGATGTTTCTTTTGCAGTGTGCTGGTTTGAGGCGTCAACGGGGTCTGGGAAGTAGTAAGTCCCACTGACGTCAGAACAGGCCGCTCAGGTAAGTCTGGTAGTAAGCAGCGTATCATTTCTGAAAACGACACCAGCCCTGCTTATTTCGATGATTCCTGTAATAAGAGGTTATGACTGTTGGCGCTGATAGCAGGTAAATACCCAGCGACAATGGCAACATATGATCCATAATAGGCCTGGTATTGCCTAAGACAAGCCCAGACTTTGGTGTCTGGTTGACAGTCGGGGGTGGAGGAGTTGTAACCACCGTTGTGGCAGACTAGACAACCACAGCGGCGGCCTGGATCTTGTTGGGGAGGCCATTTCTTTGTCCCTATGCTTATGTTGTTTGTGGCTTCCCAACAACAACTTCCCCATTCCACTTCAACGACTGCAATCTCTTCTATGGGGCAGGCGATGCAGATTTTTCCTGCATTTGCTTCTCCATTGCTGCCAAAGTTTTCTTCAAAGGGAACTTTTTCAGTGCTCCTTTCCAATGTCACCTGGTAGTGGAGTCTGAATCCCCTATAAATCTCATAAGCTTTAACGCTGTGAGAGGCGCCTCAGCAGCAGGCACATGCCTCATATCTTTTCTCCACAATCACAATACTGAAATAACTCTGATGCTTCTTTCGACAGCATACATGAGTGCAGAAAGTCACTAAATTAGTGATTATTTAAGGGTTGAAAAATAATAAACAATGGCTAGCAGTTGATGTTTCTGTGGCAAGTCCAGAGAGTATGACTGACGGCAGGAAAAGAAATAAGAATAGATGGGGCTGCTCACATTTAGGTAGATGCTGGTGCATGACGGCGTTCTGGGTGGACCCTGGCTTACAAAAGTTTCTATGTGATCCTAGCACTGATGCAGGTATAGTTCCAAAGGTGTGGCCCGATGAAAGAGATATCAAAGATCTCCCTTTATATTAATACTGTATTTCACTGTGCTATACATTTTGCTAATTTTTTTTTTTTTTTTATTTTAAACTCTCTTTCTCACTCTGGGCATCCTACGGGAGTGCCCATTTGGCTGAGCCTCTCACTCCCTGCCTGAACCCTCTCTACTCCCAGTCCCCCCCCCCTCCGAATGACTCTGTAGGTCCAGTCCCCTGGATCACACTCTGGGAGAGGGCCCGCCCTCCCTTGGTGGCACAGTCTGGAATTAGAGGGACCTACCTTTGTCGTCTGGGGGAGTCCTGGGTGCACTGGGCTGGCGCTGAGATGTGGGTACACCACCGGGGCATCCATCATCTCACCGGAGCACCAAAGGGTTTTCTTGTGCTTTAGTCCCACGGGGCTTGGCCTGTTGGACAGCTAGCACCACGCCGCCGCCATCAGCCGCTCCTCCCCATGATGTGCCGCTGGAGTCTGTGCTGCAGACTGTTGCCAGGTGCCGCTACAGAGCAGCGCAACTCCGAAACCCTCCCCAGGGAAGAGAGAGCTGTCCTCTGGATGCTCAATCCCTTCCCTCTCCTGCCAACCCCTGGGGCCTTGGCTCATTCTCAAACACAGGTCGCCAGTGTGGCACGAGGGATGGCGTCCAGCGTCTCAATCCTCAGCACCACCGGGCCGAACGTTTTGCTACTTTTGCCTCTTGTATTTTTCCATTGCTGCCTTTCCCTGGGACACATTCGGAAATGAACTGCTTGCAGCTCAATATTCTTTTCTGGTGAAAAACGCTTGGTAAAATTTAAATTTTAACAAGAAGAACAGTAAAGAGGACTGTGGTGGTTGAAAATGGATCTCCTTGACCCCCTTTAAAAACGAATCAGTGTGGTAATCACAAACACGGGCTTGTTTAAAATAATAAAATATAACTTCAAACAAAACAAAGGCACTCCATTTACATATTGTGAACACCTCTTGGTCTGTAAAATATTACCAGTATCACTACGAAGCTCTGTAACACTAAAGATGTTTTGTTTTTCTCGTTAATAATGCATCAGATTTTACTAAAGTTCTAGAAATTACATTCAGAGATACCTATTATTTCTGAACTTGTGATTCCACAGAAGGGCTCTGCTTTATTGTAAAAGGATTATTCTTTCACCTGCCAAACAGACTCTCATGGACTCCATACACAGAGCAGACACTGAGATCAATTAACCCTTTCGGTCTCGTGAGGCGCTTTTCATTCTCAAAATAGAGCAGCTGACCATTGGTCCCCTCTAATAAAAAATACAAGTTCTTCCATCGCTTGCCTTTGCCTATATGACAGACAAAAAGAAGGAAAAAAGGGAAAAATGGCAATACCCTCTTCTACTTGGTGCCAAACAGCAATATACAAATCCTTCCATGAAGATAAACTTAATGTTATGAAATTTGAAATGTAATTCAAACTGTAGTAACATCAGATATCAATTTTTGAGGAAAAAATGACACTTTATTCTGTGTAACTTCATTATATACAAGGATGACATATCTAAGACTATAGCAGTGTCATTGGCTCAGTAAATTGCACGCTTGCCTCTGATGCCAGAAAATCAGAAGGCTGTGGGTCCCATCCCCACACCAGGAATTTGGGTTAAATCCCAGTGCTGACACTATAGTGAAGTATGACAGGGGGGTGCCGCACTCTTGAGGTGCTGTCTTTTGGGTGAGATGTTAAAATGTGGTGTTGTCTGCCTGTTCTGGTGGTTGTTCAGGTGGATATTAAAGACACCATGGCACTTGTCAAAAGAGAGTAGGGGAATTTTCCCGGTGTCCTGGCCAAATTTCCCCCCCCGTCACTAAAAATATCACCAACGGCTTAATATGGTTCAGTGTCAGTTGGTTTCCATCTGTATTCAACCTGCCCCAGGACGAGACTGAAA
This sequence comes from Neoceratodus forsteri, assembly GCA_016271365.2. Taxonomy (NCBI): domain Eukaryota; kingdom Metazoa; phylum Chordata; order Ceratodontiformes; family Ceratodontidae; genus Neoceratodus; species Neoceratodus forsteri. The sequence continues at coordinate 352,177,088 of CM057454.1, read as the reverse complement.
ACAGGCAGAATTGCCTAGTCCTCCATTCCCGGTCAACAGAAACTAAATAAATAAACTGACTACTACAAACAGTAAATTCTGAGTGTATAAAGCTTCTAAAATTTTAATTTACATGATACACATTTTAATGAATTTAACTTTGTTTTAATTCTAGTCCTACTTATTTATCAGTAATAAGTACTTTATTTCCATCTTAAAGTGAAATCGAAAAGCAAATAGTTCTTACTTTTTTTCAAGAGGTAGCCCTTCTTCACAACATTTCTGTAGAATGCATCCTTCGTCTTGCGACGGATCGTGTTATAGATTTCTTTTCCATCTACAGAGTCATTAAATACTTGTTCTTGGTGCTGGTAATGAAATAATTACCATAAGGCTTTCAATTACAGCGCAAACAACATCTATAATTAGTACATTTACTGACAGTTAATCTAGCAGCATTGTAATGGATTCATTGCCCTGCCTTACAAAAGCCTTTTAGGATAAAAAAGGAATTGACTGCATCTCAAATACTTTTTGCACACTGTGTGCCATAAAACTTACATTGCTTTATCTGCTGTGCAACAGGACCAGCTGGTTGGTTGATTGCCTGGCTGGTGTGGGTCTCCTATGATGAATTTATTTCACAAGTACTGCTTTATATAACATTTTTATACAACAACACGGCCCTGTAAGTTTAACAAATACTGGCCTCTTTCCATCCTATTGTTTATCCACCCTCCCAACCCACCTTTATTACTTTACCTGAACAAACCTGTCACAAAATTATGTAGAAACTATTTAGTTCACTCATTAGGAAAACTACCTTAGAGCACAGATGCTTTTTTACAAACGTTACACATTTGAATCATAGGGTAAGGTTACAAATATTGTGTACTGAGACATTCCTAGAAGATCTACTGTTACAACAAAAGTCTTTGCGTAACTGATCTATCTTCCACGGAATGGTCTCTTGCAGTAAGTCATTACTTCTGGGAGATTCCCAAGCAGTTATGAGACAGTGGGGTGGCCAGATATGGCATTCTGCCATACATATAGTGGTCCTATGGCCGATAGGTGCTGAGAGCCAATTGCTCTGATCTGTACAATCAGTCATCTTCCTTATCTTTTGAAAATCCAGTACTTTATAAGATGGGCATTTTCTTATTTAAAGTTAAATGTAATTTTTTTCCTTATTCTATTTCTTTAATGTTTCCTAGATTAGTTAATGCGTTGTTTACTAGGTCCCAGCACAATTATAAATTTAAAATACCATTTTTTAAGACTACTTTTGGGCAAAGATCCTTATTATTTAGAGCACCTAGTTTTTTAAATAGAATTCCGTTAGAAATTGTTCAGAATAGTTCTTTTCAGGTTCACATGAAATCTTCAGAAGTTGTTAACTCCTGTCAGGGTTTTAAGACACAGTTAAAACAGTGGCCATCTTTGGAAACATGACGTATTTTTATGTATTGTATTTTATTGATTGAATGTTTTGTTTTGTATTATGTTTGTTAATTTTTTTGTGTGTTTTTTAGTTTTAAACTTGTCTCCAATGAAAATGGGCAGTTTGCTGATTTGGATTTACAAGTATAAAAAATAAAAAAAATGAAAAAATGAAAAATGAAAATTATATCAGCATATGAAGATAATTTTGTATTCTGTCAGTACTCCATTATACTATTCGTTACAGGGTGATGGCTGAAAGACAAGCCAGAATGGCTATTATTGGGCATCGTCAGATGAGTTAAGCAGACGTAGACCCAATCAGGGTATGGAATATTTATTTATTTAGCTTTTGTTGACCGGGTAAGTACACTAGACAAGTATTATGCCTATTTTCAGGAACGACCCGGGAGAATACAACATGGGGAATACAGATAAAGGTACAAAGAGGATGATAGTACATTATGTCAAATAAACAAACATATGGGGGAAAAAATACATCATTGACAATAAAAGGAAACATATAGGAGTGGAGCGCTATCCCAAGGAATGGTTGGTCATAATATAACATAACTTTATAGTTAGGCAGTCCCTAGACTATCAAAATATTGTGAACATTCAAAAGAAAGTCAGCCATATAATGGAGTGATTGATAGGTCTCAGTGGTATGCACTGGAAGAGACAGTATATGTCAAAGCCTATTGGGTTCTGAGTTTTGATCAGTAACTCAAATAATACAATGTTACTATTTTGTAGTGCTACAATGTAGCAAGATAAAACTTTTTTGTGATGTCTGTCAAGTCATTAAAAAAATATATCAATTTTTGGCAAAAATAGGCTACATAAGTAGCAAACAATGATGTGAAATGAAACAATGTATCTATTTCATACTGGAGTCAGTAGTATTGCTGTAAGCAATATTGTACTCGTTTTAGGGTAAAGACATGGAATGCAACATAGTGATGTCAGTTCCCTTGTGTCTTAGTAATCTCATTTGCAAGGGAGTCCCAAGTATGTCAGGGCCTGCAACCTTGTTAGGTGTAAACCTGAAATGTTAGTATGTTTATAATATATATGTACCCACCATTGTTTCTGTAGCCTTTATCTATGGCCAGGTGAAGACTGCATGTAGCAGCAGCAAGTTGGTAAGAATGTTATGATCCATATTATAATATTATCAGGACATATCGATTGTTTTTCAGCATGTGAGTAGTAGCAGGCTCTGTTCGTGGGAGGGACACAAGGGTCCGGTGCAAAACAGGCCTAGAGGCATCTCGATGGAATGACCGTGATGGCCTTTAACAGTGATACCTCAAAAAGTGGCTAGATGTATAAAGCCTCATGGGAAAGGCCTCATTATAATTTCGAATCGAAGACCCAGAAAAGGTCTCTGAGGCCTAGAAGAGGAGACCAGGGCATAGTCTGAAGTTTTTTTTTTTTTTTTTTAACGAGAGTTAGAGGCGCCTGGCCATCTAAGCTAAGGGGCGGCCATGGGCCGGTTTAGATGTGTTCCTTGTCATTCATTCTTTGCCTCTAACGTCATCTCTTTGGTTATAGTAATTTCCAGTTTTATATGAAGAATTATACTGAGGGCGTGGTTTGTAGTACATATATTGTACTGTTTTTAGTTGTCTGCCTGAGGCTTGTAGGTTGTCCAGTATTGTTTGTGCCCACGGGCCAAAAAGATGGTCGCCAGAAAAAGGGGCATTAGCCACTTTTTGTTGAATATCAGGTGCTAGCCCTGAGAGTCGCTGCCATGCTGGACAGCGTACAAGAATACCGACTGCAGAGGCTCTAGCCAAAGCGTCGGCAATGTCGTATCCTGATCTTAGCAAATGTCGAGAGAGGGAAGTAAGTGTGTTTATTATTGATGTGAGTTGCTCTTTTTCAGGGGATGTAGGTAGTTTATTTATAATGTCCCCAGCAGAGGTGCCCACCGTACGCTGGTATTTCAGCATATGTCCCATAAATGGCGAGCGTTCTGGCTCTGTGCGTGCCTGTGTTGATGGAGGTGGGGAGACAGTCTGTTTTTTTTTTTTAAACTGGAGTGGGTGTATAGTCAAAACCCATAGAATTCAACATTTTAATTACAATTTCTTTTATGTCTGGCACTTGTGAGGATGGAATTGCCATGTAAGCGGGTTATGAGCCCTATGTGCATGGCGTCGGGGGGGATCAATTTGTGCCTCCCGATAAAGTGATCCGGTATGTCTTAGAAGTTTTTGTTCACCACGGACTGATGTCTGAGCACCATGCATGAGTGCAAATGAGGCTGGTTTGCCTCTACGTTCCGTAGTATATGATCCTTTATTTTGTGGTGATGCAGCCCCATAAGTATCTTTTGATACTGTTTTTTGAAAATCTTCATGGTTAAATTTTTATAAGGATCTTCCATAAATGTATTATATGCTGGTAAAGGTGCTGTTCTATGATGCAGGGGCTGCTCCGTCGATGGTAGGATCAGGCCCGTTGACGGAAGAGGAATAAAAGCATGCCTCGTTGACGTTGTAATGTGTCTTACTGATGATGGATAAGTGAATGCATGCTCCATTGATGGTGGAATACACCTAGTCGACGATGGAGGAGTCAGTGCATGCCCAGTCGACAGTGGGATGCTCTTTGTCGACAATGGAACAGTAGGTACATGCTCCGTCAACGATGGAAAGTGTGTCATCGATGATGAGAAGGCAAATGCATGATCCGCCGACGGTGGCAGACTTCTTGTCGACGATGGAGGTTTTGGAGCATGTCCCGTTGACGGGGGAGGTAGCCCTGTCGATGAAGCATGTAGAGTGTGCTCCGTTGACGAAGGTGTTTTCATTGAAGAGGATGTCTTGTGGAGCCCTCTTGTCGACGGGGGAATGTGCCCCGTTGATGATGAATGCAGCAGGACCTCAGTCGTCGATGGTGCATGTGGTTTCGTCAACAGGGGAGCTGAGGAATGACGTCCCGTCGACGATGAACGTTCCTTTCTATGTGAAGTTGAACTTCTATGTTCTTTTGATGAAGAAGTACCTGCCGTCGACAGGGGGATGTGGCCCGTTGATGAGGAATGTTTCCTTGATGATACATGTTTAGGAGATATGACCGTTGAAGGGCAGTCAGACAGGACTTTAGGTGAAGGTATTTCCTTCCCTGTTTTACTTCTTGAAGAGGACTCTGAGGTTTCAGAGCCCTTTGATCAAGTACCCTGAGTCTGTAACAGGGAAACATCCATTGTAAAGCTCTTGGTCAAGCACAGGAATATGGTGCCATGTATGAAGCCCAGGCACCTCAAGCTATGGGTTCAATCCACGTGGTAGACTGCTGGCAGAAAAGAAAGCTGCTATCAGAGCTGAAGCCGGCGGGAAAATGAACAGAGACTACCAGGGATCACCCACTTTTATAGGCACAGCCCAGTAAGTGAGGTCGTGTGGGTGGTCCCTAGTGTGGAGACTGCTAGAAGAGATGTCCGTGCTAGAGCGCCACCTACTGGGAACTCCCAGAAGTAATGACTTACTGCAAGAGACCATTCTGTGGAAGATCTATGGTTACAGGTGAGTAACCCTCATTTCAAGGGATGTGGATATGGTGCACTATCCACACTTTGGGAGACTCCTAAAAGTTCTCCAGGAGGAGGAGGAGGAGGCAAGGCGCAAATGCCTATTGGGGAAAAAGGACTGGAGAACTGAGGCCCCAAAACCAGCATCCCAATATCACTCAAGGTCGATGTGGTAATGAGAGATGAAGGTGTGTGCTAACTCCTAGGTAGTAGCTCTGCAAATTTCTCGGATAGGGACGTCCCCAGAAACAGCCACCGAGGCAATGGTATGTCTAGTGGATGGAACCATAAGCCCTACGGGAGGCTCCCTACCAATAAAACCTATAGCAGAGGTCAATGCAGGAGACAATCCACCTGCAAATCATCTGCTTAGCTGCCAGTCTGCCAGGTGCAGCTTGAGCATAGGTGACAAAGTGCTGTCAAACCTCTCCCCGAACTCCAGCCGTGCACTCGGTGTAATATGCTAACGTGCCCCTCAGGTCCAATGTATGGAGCCTGTGCTCAGCCTCAGAGGCTGGGTTGGTGAAGCACACTGGGAGACTGATCACCTGCTTAAGGTGAAACTTGGAAACAACCATTGCGAGGAATTCCGGGTTGAGGTGGAGGACAACTCCGTCGCCGTGGAAAACCAAATATGAAGACTCCACCGAGAGTGCCTGGAGCTCACTGATCCTTCTGGCGGAAGTGATGGCCACCAGGAAGGTGGCATTCCACAACAGGTGGGAGATGTGACATTTGTGCATCAGTTCAAATGGCTTCTCTATGAGCACTGCCAGTACTAGCAACAAGTCCTAAGGTGGTAGTGGTTCACACATTTGCAGAAACAAGTGGTCAAGCCCCTTAAAGAAGTGCCCGACCACTTTTTCCTGTGCCACGATCGGCATACCAGCCTGCTCCCAGTAAGCCGAGATGGCTGCCAGGTGCACCTTGAGGGTTATCAGCCTCAGGCCCAACTGAAAGAGGGATCACAAACAGTCCAGGATTCTAGCCACAGGGCAGAACAGAGGATCTTGCACCCTGCCCTGGCACCAAATGGAAACTCTCTTCCACTTGAATGCATAGAACTGGCAAGTAAATTCCTTCTGAGAGGTCTCAACCACATGGGAGGACCTCGTCAGAGAGGCTCAGTCTGAAACGCTAGCCGCTCAGGAACCAGGCAGTCAGGTGCAGGGACTAAAGGTCCGGGTGGAGGACCCTCCCCTAAGAGCAGGTCCCGGCAGAAAAGCAAGAGCCACAGATGCCCGAGGCTGAGGAGATCGGGGTACCAGAACTGGCATGGCCACTTTGGAGCCACCAGGATCATCCACGCCTTGTCCCTCCGCACCTTATCAAGACCTTATAGACCAGAGGGAAAGGAGAGAAGCCATACCCCATCAGTGTTCTGCACCAAAGTGGAGCAGGGACAAAACAGCCCCAGCTTCATGTTCTCCCGGAAGGTAAACAGGTCGACCTGTGGAATGCTCCAGTGGGAGAACAGGCGAACAACTACCTCCTGGTGAAGAGACCACTAGTTAAGACGCCTTGATCACTTGGTGGAGATGCTGGGTGTCACCAGACAGCGCACGCACCAACCCCCCGGAAAGACAGCAGTCTTCCAGATGCCAATCGCTTGCTCCCGCTGACCCAAGTCTGTTCCTGAACGCGGGTCGCCGGCAGACCCGGCATGACATAAGGTATGGTGTCCAGCACCTCAACCCTCAGCGCCACCAGGCCACCTACATGGTCATGAGGTTGTCCATCTGGACCTGCACAACCTGTCTCAAGCATAACTGGAGTGAAGGCCATCACAGCAAGATGCACAACACAGAGCTCCAACAGGCTGATGTGACATCGGGACCCCTTGGAGGCCCAGAGCCCATGGATACTGTGGTCCCCAAGAGGGCTTCTCATCCCATCAGAGTTGTGTCGGTTGTGAAAGTGACCATGGGCTCTAGATGGATGGGACTCATTCCAGCAGATGTTTCCCAAATGAGCCACCACTGGATGGCATCCCTCATCGGCTGTGTTACTGTGGCTGGCTGGTCAAGGTGACAAGAGACACTGAGACCACTGGTGGGCCAGCTCAAACTGCAAGGGGCGCATACACCACCAGGCCCACAGGATCATGCTGGTCCAGGATGCCATGCCATGTATCCCAGCAGCCTCAGGAAGTCCCGGGCAGGGTATGAGTGCCCACCCTGAAATGATCATGCAAGGACAAAGATCTGCCACCCTGTCCGCTGGGAGTTGAGCCTTGGCCTTAAGAGAGACGAGCTCTGCCCCAATAAAGTAAATCACCTGTGAGAGGTGAAGTTCCGACTTTCCAGGGTTGACAAGAAGCACAAGGCCAAGCAAGTCTGGAGGGCCAGATCCCTGGATTGCTCAACCTCCTCCTGGGAAGAACCGGCGATCAGTCAGTCATCCAGGTAAGGGTACACCCAGACCCCCTCATCACTACAGGAATGTTTCCACCACTGCTATGCACTTGTTGAAGACCCTAGGAGTCAAGGAGAGGATGAACGGCATGGCGCAAAACTCATATAGCACCGCTTCAAATGGAACCGAAAGAACTGCCGGTGGGACAGACGGATCGGGATGTGGAAGAAGGTATCCTAGAGGTCCAGAGAGCAAAACCACATGTTCCACTCTAGGGATGGTATTTGGTTCAGGGTGACCATCCTGAAACTTGTGCTTCCTCAAGTACTGGTTGAGATTGTGAAAATCCAGTATGCCGCATCAACCCCCACTCATTTTGGAACCAGGAATTATTTGTAGACAAACCCTGGACCAGCCATGGAGTTCAGGCCATGGGCCAGCGTCTTTCTGAAGGCACTCAGTGATGTCCTCCCAAAGAGCAGACAATATGTCCAGGGACACCACGTCTTCCCTTGGGGCATGGACTCGGCAGGGCGGGAGAGCCTCAAAGTCTAGAGGCAGACCGAGACCCACCACTTCAAGAATTCATTAGTTTAAGAGAGGATGCATCAGGCATAAGCGAAATGGCAGAACTGACCCCACATGGGAGGCCAAGGTTGGAAAAGGATGGGGGACTGACACCCTCGACCAGTCCTCATGAGGACATCACTACCACAATTTGGCAATTGCCCCATTCTATTCCGGCCATCCCGAAAAAGGCAGACCAGATTTACCATACGCCAGAGGGTGTTTCCTTCTAGATTCTCAACCCAAGGCAGATTCCATCGTAACAGCTGCAGCTCACAATTGTACTGCCAAACCAAAACACGAGTACCTCTCCACCTGATAAAGAATCTAGACAGCTAGACCAGTTTGGGTGAAAACCTTATGCCTCCTCCACCTGTGTTCTTCATTCACTCAACTACACAGCACACATGGTCTCCTTCCAGAAGGCCACTATGGCTAAACTGGAAGCTCATCTTCAGAATGTTGAGAACTTGGACCTTACTAAGGACCTACGTTTGTTCAAAATATCTTGCAGGCATGCACTTAGAGCCACTTATGACTCAGTGGATGCAGTGGCTCTTTCCTCCGCTTGGCTGCGTATCTCTGGGCTTTCCCCTGACATACAGGCAGCCATCCAGGATGACCCCTTTTGAGGATCAGTTCTCTTCAGAGGGGACACCAAGGACATAATTATGAGCCTTCAGGATAGTGGACAAGCCCCAAGATCGGTCAAATCCTTGTACAAGGCGGGCTTCAAACCAAAACAGCCCCTTCAGCACCAGCAGAAGAGGCAAGGTAAGCAACCCTTCACCAGGCATCAGAACAAAAGGAGAGCTCCAGGTTCAGCCATCACTTCACCCTGACTCCAAAACCCAGAGGACAGCTGGAGGATCCCTCCCCTTCCATCCCTCCGCCTCCTGACTCATTCAGACCTCCCTTCTCCCAGCACCATGGAGCAGGTGGGAAGAAGGTTTGCCCTTCACCTAGAGGAATGGCAGGGCATCATGTCAGATTCATGGGTCTTGCAACTAGTGTCAAGAGGGAACACCATCAAGTTTCTGGAAAGACAACCAGACTTGCCTCCAGATCGATCCCGCTATTCCCCGAACCAAGTGTCTCTAGTCGAGGAAGAGATACTGGCCCTACTTCAAAGGTCAGCCATAGAGCCAGTCCCCTTTGGTACAGAGAGGGAAAGGGTTTTACTCCCATTTCGTCCTCATTCCCAGAAAGACGGGTGACTTCAGGCTGATCCTGAACCTCAGCCAATGGAACCTTTTTGTGGAATACAAAAGGTTCTGCATGCTAACAGTATAGGGTCTTCTGCCCTTGCTACAGACAGGCCATTGGCTCTGTGCACTGGACAAGCAGGATGCCTACCTTCATATCCCAGTGTACCCCAGCCAGAGGTGTTTCCTTTTCCAGTGGGAGCACTTCCAATTCAAAGCCCTCCCCTCTGGCCTTCCTCAGCACCCAGGGTCTTCACCAAGTGCCTAGCGGTGGTGGCAGCAGCTCTTCGTCAGGGCACTTCAGTGTTCCCATATTTGGATGATTGGCACTTGGCAAAATCTGGTACCAAACTGCTCTGCTAAATGTGCTTCATCACTTGCTGCAGATATTTTCCAGTATTCTGAAGTTGCAAAGACAGTTTTTTAGGAATATAACACTCTGGTACACCAACAAGCAGGGAGGCACCTGGTTATACCCCCTTTTCAGGGAGGCGATATGGGTGTGGTACTGGGCCGTACAGCACGACCTGTTCCTCACAGCCGTACACGTCCCAGGTGTCCACAACATCCTGGCGAACAGCCTCAGCTGAACAACACAAGCTCACGAATGGGAACTTCACCAGGACATAGCAGAACTTCTATTCCATCGTTGGGGAAGGCCAGAGATGGATCTCTTCGTCTCCCCAGCCAACACTAAACTACTCAGTTTTTACTCGCTCGTTCAAGGGCCTGGTGTTATCTGGCAAGATGCACTGTCTCTCTGCTGGACAGGAAGCTAATTGTATGCTTTCCCTTCCTTTCCAATTCTACAGTTTGTCCTACTGAAACTTCAGGGAGAGGGTGCTCAGATGCTCCTGATAGCACCCCTCTGGCCAGGCAGATTTGGTTTCCACTCCTACAACAGCTGGCCAAGGAACCCCCAGTACCCCTCCCGCTTCAACACAATCTGTTGACGCAAGAACTGGGCAGACTAGTGCACCCAGGACTCTGGTTCCTACATCTTCATGTGTGGCTTCTTCAGACATAATTGTGTCGCATTTTGGAGTCTCTCAGAGGGTCGCTCAAGTCCTAGTAGAGGCTAGAAAACCTTCTACTAGGTCTACCTATGCTATGAAATGGAAGCACTTTTCCATTTGGGTGGCAGTCAAAGGTTGGGATCCCTTTTCCTGCTCAGTGCCCCAGGTAATGGGAGTACCTTTTGCACCTGTCTGACTCTCGCCTAAGCTATTCCTCACTGAAAGTCCACCTGTCTGCTATTTCTGCTCATTATACACTGGTGGACGGGAAAACTGTGGCACAACTGGAGATCGCCAAAACCTTTCTGAAAGGGATCCTCCACTTGAAGCCCCCTATCCACAACCCTACCCCACCATGGGATTTGAATTTTATTTTTAGAAAAGCTTACGCTGCCTCCTTTTGAACCGGTGGTAAGCTGTGAGATGTGCGATCGTTCTCGGAAAGCGCTCTTTTTGGTTGCAGTGACTTCTACTGGAAGGATTTTTGAGCTTCAGGCCCTGATGTGTAAGGAGCCTTATTTAACTTTTCAGAGAGACTGGGCGGTCCTGCGAACAAATCCTAAGTTTCTTCCCCAGGTGGTTTCTGAGTTCACCTTGAATCAGACCATTGAGCTGCCAGTATACTACCCTATTCATTCAAATAAGGGTGAAGCTTTTTTACATACACTGGATGTACATAGGATTTTGCGTTACTACATCCACAGGACCAAGGGGGCCCACAAACCAGATGAGTTATTTGTCTCGTTTGCCCCCAGAACCCTGAGGTTGGCAGTTTCTAAGCAGTGCTTGTCCAAATGGTTGGCTAACTGCATCCGTTTCTGTTATCAGAAGTACGATGACCTCTTCCGGGGGAAGTCAGAGGTCACTCCACTAGGGGGATAGCTGCTTCCGCAGCTTTCCTGAAAAATGTTTCTGCAGCTGAGATTTGCACAGCAGCAACCTGAAGTTCAGCCCACAATTTCATGAAGCATTACAGTTAGACATCACCTCTAGGTGTAGGGCTGGATTTGGCCTAGCCGTTCTACAGGGTCTGCTGTCTTAGACCTGCTCTGGTCGGTCTGTTATCCTTCCTCCTCCCTTGTTTCAGTGGTCTCACTTAGGGTGACTGCTTGGGATTCAGTCCTATATGTTATGACCCACTGCAGGAACCCTCTCGAAGAAAGACAGTACAGTTACGCAAGAACTTACTGTAACAGTAGATCTTCGAAAGAGATTCCTGCAGTAGGTCACACTTTCCCTCCCCCCAGCTTTTCAGCATGTTTTTACAAGCTGTTCCGGATTGGGCTCCAGGATTTCCATCCTTTCTCCTGTCATACCCTTTGGGTTTCCAGTGGGAGAACTGGAAGGCAGGTGTGGGCACACCCACTATATACGGTCACGATGACGTTCATCATGTGACGTCGGGTGGGCGATCCCCCACCAGACATTGCTAGCAAAAGTTTGCCATGCGGTCCCGATGCCAGGGGGCGCAGTCCAATATGTTATTACCTACTGCAAGAACCTTTCTCAAAGATCTACTGTTACGGTAAGTTCTTACGTAACTGTACTTTCCAATGTCAGCTGCTGCAACAGAGGGAACCAAATCTGCCAAGGCCAAAGAGGGGCTGTAAGGATCATGTGAGACCCCTCTGACTGAAGCTTCAGCAGAACCTTCTGAAGAATTGGAAAGGGAAGGAAAATGTGCAGAAATCTCCCTGTCCAGGATGGAGACTGCGTGCCGCGCCATAAAACACCACGCCCGGGAACGAGCGAACAAAAACTGGGTAGTACTGCATTGGATGGGGAGGCGAAGAGGTCTATCTCTGGCTGACCCCACTGATCGAACAGATCGTCCACTACTTCCTGCTTTGGCCCCCACTCGTGAGCCCATGCAACAGTGCAGCTGATACTGTCCGCCAGGATATTGTGAACTCCTGGAATGTAGACTGCTACCAGAGACAGACCATGCTGGACTGCCCAGTACCAAGCCCAAATTGCCTCCCTGCAAAAGGGGTATGATCGGGTGCCTCCCTGTTTGTTGATGTACCACACGGTGGCCGTGTTGTCAGTCTGGATTAGGAGTGTTCCCGGAAGAAAGAGGGACTGGAAGGCTTGGAGAGCGAACAGCACAGCTCTAATCTCCAGAATATTTATATGCAGATGCTCCTCTTGTGGCGACCAGTTCCCATGAGTTCGATGGTCTCCCAGGTGGGCTCCCCAACCTTGACCCAAGGCATCCGTCGTGAGGGTCATGGAAGGGGACAGGGGATGAAAGGGGATCCCCAGAGAAAGGTTGCATAGATCTTGCCACTAGAGGAGGTCCCTCTTCAAGCTGCTGGAGACTGAGATCTTGTGGTCCGTGTCGTCCAATCTTTGGTCTCATTGGACCCGAAGGGTATACTGGGTTATCCCTCATGTGCAGTCTGGCCAGAGGAACTGTGGGGATGGCAGCCGTCATGAGACCCAACAGTTGGAGGACGGATTTTGCTGTAGTCCAGTGAGAGTTGGACACCAACGCAGCCTGTTGAATCAGGATATCCACCCTGTTTGTAGGTAGAAAGGCCCTGCCCTGGACCGTATCCAGCACTGCTCCAATGAATTGGAGGCGCTGAGAGGGTGAGACTTGAGACTTGGGATAATTCACAGTGATACCAAGTCTGGAAAAGAGGTCCAGGGTGGTGGAAAGGGAATCCATCAGACTGTCCTGAGACGAAGCTGACAGCCAGTCGTCCAGGTAAGGGAACACATAAATCCCCTTGCAGCATAATGCGCAATTACCACCGCCAGGCACTTGGCAAACACCTGTGGTGCCAAGGACAGGCCAAACGGAAGGGCCTTGAACTGATAATGGTTCTCCTGAAAGGAGAATCTCAGGAAACAGCAGTGGGCCTGGAGGATAGGGATATGCAGGTAAGCATCCTGCATGTCCAGCGAGCACAGCCATTGGTACTGTTGGAGCAGGGGTAGAAGTCCCTGGAGGGTTAGCTTGTGGAACCTCTTGTATTCCACAAAGAGGTTAAAAGCAGGCTCAGATCTAGAATGGGTCTCAGATCTCCTGTCTTTTTGGGTACTAGGAAGAAATGGGAGTAATATCCCCTTCCCATCTGCCCTGGAGGAACCAACTCTATAGCCGACTTTCCTAACAGAGCTTGGATTTCCTGCTGAATGAGGTGTTAGTGGCCTGTTGGGAAGTGAGACCTTCCCAGCGGGTTGTCCGGGGGTCTGTCCAGGAATTCTATTGAGTGCCCTCTTGCGATGAGCTGGAGTACCCAAGCGTCTGCAGTTATCGTCTTTCACCCTTCCAGGTGGAGAGTGAAGCTTTCCCCCACGAGTTCCTCTTGACAAACTGGAGGAGGTGGAGGGGATCCCCTCGAGTCACGACGCAGAAGGGAGGGCTGCTTTGCCGCCTCTGGCACCCTTCTGGGTTTTTGCCTGGGGAGTCTGGGCACCAGGAGCAGTGGCACAGCGCCTGCCCTGTCATATGCCCTGGTTCTGCCTATTCCACCTCTTCTGGGGGTGACGAAAAGGCTGCTTGGGTAACTGGCCCGCGTGGTACAAGGAGAGGATGTCCTTAAGTTACCTGCCGCTCTCCTGTAGCTCTGTTATGATGTACTTAGCATCACCTCTAAAAAGGACAAAACCTCTAAAGGGGGCATCCAGAAGAGTGCTTTGTAAGTCTTGAGCCAATCCTGCAAGCTGGAGCCAAGCCAGACGCCCCAAACAAATGCCCACAGCAGTGCATCAGGCCACCAAATCAACTGAATTCTAAGTGGCCTGCAAGGCATGGCGGCATGAAGACTTAAGTCTTACTTTTTCCAGAAGCTTATTTCTGAGGGTGTCATCCAGAATAGCCTGAAGATCCTTTTTCAGGTCGGTTAAAGCCGACTTTTGGAAGGACACCATGTGCGCCACACAGTTTAAAGACCGAATGGTGCAGGTGGAGGAAGCGTATACCTTCTGCCCATACTGGTCCATCTGTTTAATCTCTCTATACGGTGGCGAGGCACTTGGGTGCTTTAGCTGAGCCAACCTATCATGGGCCGCAGTAATAACTCTGTAGTCAGCCTTAGGTTGACTAGTTAAATGGCATGCCCCTTCTGGAGGGTGAGGACTCCTGTCAGCTTTCTTGGAAATCACAGTAATGGATGACGGTTGCTGCCATACAGTCAATGTCAAGTCCTCATGCGGCCTTGTCCATGGTGGGATGGGGAAGGGGTCCACATTAGTGAGGTCGAGGTGTGCTGCAAGCCTCTTCCGTTTGGGGTCCATCTCCTAAGACCCAGCCACAAGCTTGCTGGATGGACCAGAGGAGCTTCATAAAGGATGGGTCCTCCAGCGGGAACTTGGGAGACTCCGTTGGTTGTGGCTCAATAGGGGAATGAGGCTCTGAATGACTGGCAGAGTCGGAGTCCGAATCGGAAGACTCTGGTCTGCTCGGAATGGGGGTGACATCTGGTAATGCCTCCACGGCCATAGCTCCAATGAAAACCCCAGCTGGGAGTCTGCCCGAGCCCCTGTCGAACAACCAGTGATCAGTTGGGGATGGGCTCCTTGTCACTGCCCTGTGGGTCGGGGTGGCAGCCATGACCAGACAGGATTGTCCCAGCTCTTGCAGGAGCTGGGATTTTGCATCCTTCCACCAGGCCGGGATTGTCCCTTGCAGTTCCGGCTGAGGAGGAGGAGGTTGAGGAGGAGGCTGGTAACTTGGGTACCCCATGGTAGAGTAAGGGGGAAGGGGTAGCCAGGAGACTGATACCAGTAGGAGTAAAATGGTACAGCCTGGTACATGTGGCCCAGCGCCGGGTACCCTGGCATCGGAGCCTGCGGCGGTAGCCTGGCGACAGCCCTCCAGGTGTTGGGTAGTATGGGAACTGTGGCGGCGTGTAGCCGGAGTACTTACCAGAGGATCCCAATGGCAGAAACATAGAAACATAGAATTTGACGGCAGATAAGGACCGCTTGGCCCACCCAGTCTGCCGATTTCCCTACCTAATGGATAAGCTGCAGATCCTAGTTAACCAGCAGCCTACTTCTTCCTACCCCCAACCCCTAAAATTGCCTTATGACTGTCCCATGCATGCTTGAATTCCACCACTGTTTTTGACTCCACAACCTCCTCCGGAAGGCCGTTCCATGCATCCACAATCCTCTCTGTGAAAAAATACTTCCTTATATTACCTCTGAGCCGCCCCCCCTCTATCTTCAAATTGTGCCCTCTTGTTCCTGCACACCTATTTTTTTGAAAGATGCTACCCTCTTGGACTTTGTTGATTCCCTTGAGGTACTTGAAAAGTTTCTACCATGTTCCCCCTCTCCCTCCTTTCATCGAAGCTATACATATTAAGCTCCTTAAGTCTCTCTTCATATGTCTTCCGGTGCAGACCCTGCACCATTTTAGTTACCCTCCTCTGGACAGCTTCCATCCTGTCTGTCTTTGCGGAGATTGGGTCTCCAGAACTGCACGCAGTACTCCAGATGGGGTCTGACCAGCTGTCTGTACAAAGGGATGATAACTTCCTGTTTTCTACTGGTGATGCCTCTCCCTATGCATCCCAGTATCCCCAACCCTCCTTGCGCCTCTCACATTGTTTGCCCACCTTTAGGTCATCTGATATGACTACCCCAGGTCCCTTTCCGTTTTGTTGTTGTTAGTATTTCACCCCATTGTGTACTCTTCCCTGGGTTTTGTTTCCCAGGTGCATTACCTTGCACTTCTTAGCACTGAATCTAAGCTGCCATACATCTGACCATTCCTCTAACTTGCAAGTCCCTTCTCATCCTTTCCACCCCACCTTGTGCATCAACTCTGTTGCAGATCTTTGTGTCATCTGCAAAGAGACATACTTTTCCTTCCAGTCCCTCTGCAATGTCACTTATAAAGACACTGAAGAGGACTGGTCCTAATACTGAACCCTGCGGTACCCCACTAGTAACCCCCCTTTCTTCAGAGTGGACTCCATTTACTATTAATCTCTGTGTCCTATTCTCCAGCCAATTCTTTACCCAGGCTGTCATCTTGGGACCCACTCCCAGGCTGGCTAACTTGTATATTAATCTTTTGTGTGGGACTGTGTCAAATGCCTTGCTAAAGTCTAGGTAGGCCATGTCCCAGCCCTCCCGGATCTACTACTTTGGTCACCCAGTCAAAAAAATCTATCAGATTTGTCTGGCATGACCTTCCGCTGGTGAATCCATGTTGCCTTGGGTCCTGTGCCCCTAGCCTCTAGATACTGACAATTCTTTCCTTCAGAAGTGATTCCATCATTTTCCCTACCACTGAGGTTAAACTAACAGGTCTGTAGTTTCCTGCTTCTGCCTTGCTCCCACTTTTGTGAAGGGGAATCACATCTGCCCTCCTCCAGTCCTCGGGTACCACCCCATCCTCCCATTATTTGTTGAAGAGGGTAGTCAGTGGTGTCACTAGTTCTACCCTTAGTTCTTTTAGAATTCTGAGATGAATCCCATCAGGCCCCATTGCTTTGTCCACCTTCAGTTTTAAGAGTTCTTTCAGAACCCTTTCTTCTGTAAATGGGCTGGTATCAACTTCTGTATCCAGAGTGTCTCTACTGTTTGTTTTAGGTACCTCCCCTCTTCCTTTGTAAATACTGAGCAAAATATTTGTTTAGTATCTCTGCCTTTTCACAGTCACCCTCTGCCCACCCTCCCTCCCCTTTATTAAGCCTCACTATCCCTCCTTGGTCTTCCTTGGCTCCTGATGTACCTATAAAAGGTTTTATCCCCCCTTAACTGAGTTGGCTATCTTTTCCTCGGTTTGGGCCTTTGCTCTTCTGACTGCCTTCCCAGCTTCCTTTTGCTTTAACTGATACAGTTCTCTGTCCTGCTCCTTCTGCAATTCCTTGTACTTCCTGCATGCTTTCTTTTTCTCTTGAACCTTCACTGCTACTTGAGAACCATAGTGGTTTCTTACATCGTTTTGTTTTATTTATTTGCTTCACACAAAGGCTTGTTACCTCTGTGATGGCAGTTTTTATTATTCCCCATTGTTCTTCCACCCCTCCTTCCTGCCCATTTGCTAGTGCATTCCTTAGGCACTCACCCATCTTGGCAAAGTCAGCCTTCCTAAAGTCCAGTACTTTTACCTTTGTATGGCTTGACTCTATTGCTGTGTTTATTGTGAACCATACTGTTCGATGGTCGCTAGTTCCCAGATGGCTACCCACTTCTACATCTGTGATCCTCTCTTCATCTCCATTTGAGAGAACCAGGTCTAAGATTGCTTCCTCTCGAGTGGGCTCCATTACTAGTTGTCTAAGGCATGCCCCCTGTAGGGCATCTAGAATAACCCCACTCTTCGAAGTGGCTGCTGCAACTGCACTCCAGTTAACATCTGGCATATTCAGATCACCCATCAGCAATATCTCCCCTTTTTCTGCCATTCTAAGTATACTCTCTATCATTTCCTTGTCCATTTCCTCCCCCTGAGAAGGGGGTCTGTATACAACCCCTGTGCGGATTGTGGTGCCATTGTCGGTCTCCAAATTTACCCACAGTGCTTCTTCTCCTCCCTGTTTTCCCTTTTGTTCTGTTGCTTTGATTCCTTCCCTTATGTAGAGCTACTCCTCCTCCTCTTTTACCCTCCCTGTCCCTCCTGTAGATAGTGTATCCTGGTATGTTTACGTCCCAGTCATGGTTTTGTGTGTACCATGTTTCTGTGACTGCTACGATATCCAGATGTTCCTCCTCCATCAAGGCCACTAATTCAGGAAGCTTGTTACTCAGACTACGGGCATTAGTACTCGTTGCTCTCCATTTCTTGATGGCTTTACCTTCTGTTGCAGCATCCCCCACTGACCTTTCTAGCTCGGTCTTTTTCTCATTTAGTACCCTGTTTTGTAGGGAGAGGCAGGGATTTTCCTGCTGCTTATCAGTGCCCTTATCAGAGGGGTTGAAGGCCCAGAAGGTGGCGATGCCAAGGGACCACTGGGAATGTGCGGGTCAGTTGGCCAGTCTGGGGTCTCTCTATAGAATCCCTGATGGGCCAGGAGGGGGCTCCAGCATCAGAGCGTAAGGCCCTAAGCCCATCCCCAAATCCGTGGGGGGTCTGAACTGGACATTGGCCCAGCGTCAGGGAACGAATACCACCCGTCTGATCCAAAAAGGGCAAGAGGGGTAAGGGAATCGATACCCACGTCAACAGATCTGCAATGGGAGCAGAAAGCTCGGTGTGAAGGCCCAACATAGGAGAGGTCTCTGACAGCAGAACTCAAGTCCCTGGAGGTCCGGTGGAACATGAGAGGTCGGGCTGGGTCAGTGAGGCCAGAGACAGAAAACCCTCATGGGACGTAGGGAAGCCTGGAAGCTGGCTCTGTGCATCGCTGGGCACCAACGGAGGAGGATCTGATGGGAGGGCTTCAACCGAGCGGTTGATGGACAAGCCAGTGACCGACTTTTCAGCTTTGACCGGGTGGGCATCTGAAGAGCCAATGTCTGACTTATTGGTCGTGCGGACAACAGCCGAGGAGCTGGAGTCCAGCTTATCAACCAAGGTTGTGCACCCAGCAGAGGAGCCAGAGGGAGTCTTATAGACCGAGCTATCAACAGGTCCCACAATCACTTAAGTCATCCAGAGAGCAATCCCCTTGATGCCCACTGTCCGAAGCAGGAGGGGGAGAAGGCATCCGATCCACCGGGGCGGATGGAGACCTAGGAGAAGGAGTACTCACTGAAGTGTAGGCCCCAGCAGAAGAGGCATCGGTTGTCTGGCGATGTGGAGTAGAGGGAGACCAGTCCTGTTCCCACGCTTCTTCTTTTTCTCTGGGGTGGGTGAAGAGGAACATTCCTGCAGCTCCAGAAGCTCCTTTTCCATCGATGCAAGGTGTTGTTTTAGGAGATGGATATCGAAGGCCTTCTGGCACCAGGAACTCGTAGCCTGGTTAAACAACTGGCAGATCTCGCAATCAGTGACCCAGTGTTTGGGGCATAGGCAAAAGATGCAGTAGTAGTGATCGTCCCCATTGAGGATTTGAGCACCGCACCGTGAGCACTTTTTAGTTTTGTGTGAAGACATGCAACAAAATCTTGGTAAAAGAGATGAAAAAAACACATAAAATGGCGGTCGACTGAAGCAGAGTTCTGCGGTCCGGCCAATTCGGAGTCGGCGGTGGGGAAAAGAACTGGAGGGCAGAGCATGGGGACTGCCCCTATATACAACCACATTGGCGTCCCGTCATGTGACACCAGGGGCAGTCCCCTGCTATAGATTGCTAACTAGAAGTTTGCCATGCAGTCCTGATGCCAGGGGGTGCACTCCTATCTGTGAAGACCTACTGCAGGAACCCCATCGAAGTAAGATCCCATGATACTGTGCGCCACCCCTGTATAGTGAAGGCATGACATGTATGGATCTGCTTGGAACATCTTCTGTCAGTACGTGATGCAATGCCTGAAGCCGTGAGCTTGCTTCGCTTCTTTGTATTCCATCCTCAATCACTAAGGGCTGGAAAAGGGCCGATGAAAGCAGCAAAAGTTCAAAATTTGAAGAAAAAAAAATTACCAAAGTTTGTCAATGGTGCACTTTAGGCCCTATTAAACACAAAGCTGCAAAGGAGGAGATTGAACTCTTCTAGCAGAAAGGAAGATCTGATGTCATGGAGCTTAGCTTAAAGACGTTCTGATGAATCAACACTTCTAGTGGAACCGCCATCTTGTGGATATGTGAGCCATATCCACCCCGCTAGAATCACTGCTGGCTCCCTCACCAATCTCAGTTCTATTCGCCAGAAGAGAGAAACAAAGTCAGGAAAAAGAGACGGCTTGAGAAACTCACTATCTCAAGTGATAGGAAAAGAATACAGGGAAAAAAATGTATTAAGAATACAGCTGAGAATCAAAAAAGCACCTGCAAACTAGACATGTTTTACACTCAGAATTAATCCTAAAGTGAAATAATACACTTAGCCAAGTTAAAGTTTCCAAAAATTTCTCAACAAAATAAAAACAACTGCCACTGGGAAACTGAGTGGCTCACAGGATATACTACATTATACAATGGCAAGAAAAAATCCTGGTCTCTGATTGGTCAGTCTGGGACTGGACCCATGATGTTATCCCAGCACAACATCACAGGTCTAGTCTCAGCCTCACTGTGAACCAATATGGAAGATCTTATGGCAGATGGTGTTATGGATGATGATCACTTTTTTTGCATCTCCTCTTAAGAAACAAAAATATTTTTCCACTCTAATAAAAACATTCTTCAAAACTATTTTTTTATTTTATTTATAACAACGAGCCATTGTATAATAGCAATAATGCCCTCCAGGGAGTGTGTCGTTTGGGATAACGTCACGCCTCAGTTGTTGGACGCACTCGGCCGCAGCATGACACACACTTTATTGGGCATTATTGCTTAAATATCCCAACACCCTGTAGTCTGATGCCAACATTCCGAGACTGAAAATCCTGACAGTGGGCCCTGCACTCCCCAAATTAGGATTACTAACTCTTGGGGAAGAATCCCACTGTCGTTATTCTTACGTTGAGTTCTGTGCGTCAGACTATGGGAGTGTTAGACATCTGGTCGGGATAACGAGTGATACAGACTCACAACCACCACAGTGTAGAGGGCATCTTTTGATATCATTCCAGTTCCTCTAAAAAGTGCGAGTCCCAGGACACAGACGTAGGCTTGATGCAATCAGTATGATGTCATACATCACACTCCTGTTACTGAGAGAAAAGTTTTCAGCACTAAGGCATCTGCAGTATGTTAAAAACATAGATAGCAACTGCTGATGATTCAACTGGGAGACGTCCAGTACCACTTCATCAATTTCTGTGATGCCGTATTAGTCAATACATTTATTGGCTACAAAGAAACAGACACCAGAAGAAAATCAAATTTACTCTATGTAGGAAAAATGCCTTGAATTGCATTTAAATCCTACTTTTAACCTATACTGTGCAGTGACCATAACTAGAGATGTTGCAAAATAAAATGTCACTGGCGAAATCAGCAATTACGCTACGCAAAATCTTTTGCAAAACTTTGCCCGATGCAAAATATCTCCCTGCCATGGTGATGTCTACTGTCTACCACCCATTAAAATTTCCATTAAATTATTTCTCCTGGTGTCAGTGGCCTTCCCCAGACAAATCACCTGCCCAAAGTGAATAATCAAGCTCCCCACATTAACTCATTATTTTCCGGCCCCGGACACCCAATCCTAAAAAAAAAAAAAATATTCAATCCCCACTCCCTGCTGTCTAGTGGACCCTCCACCCTATCATCAGACAGCCCCCCCCCCCACCAATCAGGCCACTTGCAGAGCCCTCCACTCACCTCCATGGTCAGCAGCCCAACAGAGCGCTTCAATGAATGAGCGTGTGGTTGTACAAAGTACGCACTCCTTCATTGAAGCACTCAGTCGGGCTGCCGGCCGTGGAGGAGCACGGTGGGCTCTATCTGATGACAGGGTGGGGGAGGGGTCCACTAGACAACAGGGAGTGGGACTGAATTAAAATTTTTTTTTTTTTTTATGATTGGGGGTCGGGGGGAGATCGGGAAAATAATGAGTTAACTGGGGGAGGCTTGCTTTATTCACTTTGGGCCCGTGATCAGCCCGGGGCACTAGACAATCAGGAGAATTAGTTTAATGGAAATTTGATCAGGTGAGCAGCCGGGGGGACCACTAGACACCAGGAAGTCATTATGGAAAATGTCACCTGCAGGTGGCAGAATTTCGCTGGCTCGAGTTGAAATATTTCACCGGATGAAATTTTTCAATTTCACAGAATACTTACAACATACCATGGAAATTATTAATGAATTTTTATTGAAGTATTATAGAGTTATAAATGTTTATACTCTGAAAGTTGTAGGTTTTAGTCCCAGACCCGGAACTTGGGCTAATACCCAATACTGACACTAGTGTAGCACTGGGGAAGGGTGCTCCACTTTTGAGGTGCCGTACTTCGGATGTAATGTTAAGCCTACTATATAGCAGGTCCTTCTACTGTTCTCTGGTGGCTGTCCAGGTTGAAGATAAAGATCCCATGGCACTTACAATAAGAAAACTGGGATTCTTCCCAGTGTCCTGGCCAACATTCTCCCTGTGAATAAAAATGGTCCATGTAAACCCCCCCCAAGCTGTCATATCTCAGTTTGCCTTTTCTGGTGAAAAATTCCAAACAATCTACTGTAGTATCATCCGTTTAAAGATGCAATGTTGATTTAAAATGAGTAAGACCACACATGAAGCTCATAGATTACCTGTCACCAAGACTGAGCACATATTCTGAATGCAAAGTAAAAGGCTCTGGTCTTTCATGATATACTCCTTTGTAGTACTGATTTGTTGCAAATCGAGCTGCCTCACCTGCACTGGGATGGGGTCCTTAAGAAAATAGCCCTCTACAATCTGCTCTTTTCTATAGTGCTCAATGATGTCATCAATACTGTTCAAAGAAGAAAAACAAATCAGTCACAAATCTATACTGATTATAGTGAAATAATAATAATGGAAACAAAATATATCAATGCATACTGATGTATGGTGACTATGAAAACTATATTGCCAGAATTAATCGATGCTGACCTGATGCTTTTGATAAAAGATCTGATCCCCAACAATTTTACATTTAGCACTCTAATTATAACTGGTTTGAAAAGGACTAACTTTGGAACAATTAGACTAGGAACTCTTTTTTTTTTTTATTATTGTTAATGAAAACTTGCACAACATGTATTTATCTGGCTGAGCCAGTTTGATGCTCGTCAATTGACATAAATACGCTTTTAACTGCAATATTATGGCTAACAGTGTATTGATCCTACTTTTACTTTAAAATGGTGGTACAGGAGTCCAAATCAGCACATGGTATAATTTTTTTATTTTTTTTTTTAAATATATACATTTTTGCAACCTGATCGCCCTTGGCTCACCCCCTTCTGTCCGGACCCCCCAGCCCCATCACCTGGTTTCTCCAGGACTTACCTTCATGATGATGTCTGACTTTCTGGACTGTGGTGAGGTGCCCAGTCACTGGTGCAGGGCCTGTGAAGGACCGGACTTCATCCTGTGGCCAAGTGGGGTTTTCCACCTTGGTTGTAGGTTTCCCCTAGGGCCTGGACTATGCAATGCATGGACGGGTGAGCTCTGTCTCCGTGGAGACGTCCCAACATGTTTAGCTGTGGCCCTACATACAAACGCACCCAGACCTGCACTGCCACCCCTATATTTCCAGGTGGCAGTACTGCAGCAGGTCACGGAACCCCTCTCCCCCGAGGGAGGATTGCTGTGACTGGGATGCTCAGTCCTCCCTCCCCCCTGGCCACTCCCCAAGCGACCCATGTCCATTCCTGAACCCGGGTTGGTAGTGTGGCAGGAGGTAAGGTGCCAGTGACTCAGCCCTCCATGCCACTGGGATGGCATGGTATAATTTTTTGGGTAAACACTCACTTAACAAGCTAATATAATCTACAAGCTCGCACAGCAAGTTGCATTATCAACCTTTTCAACCCCAAGCTGAAATTATTCTCCCTGTAAACCAGTCCTTCCCTTTGTTTTTTATTAAAAATTGCTTGATTGTTGTGGCTTCACATTAGTGAAATGTTTAGTTCTCACTTAGTATGATATTTTGTAAAGGGTTTCTATGGTGTTCAAAGGAAAGGTCTTTCAAGCCTTTTACTATGTTTAACTCTAAGTATGTAGGCATGAACAATGATTACACCCTCCTAATTTCATCAAGCTTTATATGAAATGAAGTGATCCAGAAGGAAATGTTTCATACCTTTTACTGGACCAACACAGATGTTACAAAAAGAACAAAGTGCCTAAACTTTCTGAGCAACCTAGGCACTTTGTTCTGTTTGTAACATCTATGTTGGTCCGATAAAAAAAAAAAAAATCAAACCATTTGCTTCTGGATCTGTTCTTACAACAAGGACCAATACAGCAACTAAACTAAATCTGTGTGTAAATGAAGGTACTCAAGTCTGGTGTGAAAACCTGCTCGACTCTACTACAAAGGTCATGACCCGACTCGTGTAAAGCATCCTGGAATTTTATGCTTTAATGCTAAAGCCTGCAGTAGTTATGTAAGCAATAAGGCACTCAGGGCCATGTGAAAACATATTTTACAGCACGGCCAGGGCCATAGTAAGGCTAGAGGCTGAAGGTCGAGTGACTTCAGCTGCTGGACATGTTATAAAATATGTTTTACACACACCCTTGAGTGCCTTATTGCACTTATATTATAAAATTGGCTCCTTTTTTTTTTTCACTTTTTACTATTGGGAAAATCAGGTTTATATGCAGAAACAATAAATTTACTTGTGTGCATTTGTGATAAAATAGTCCTTCTGTCCACTGCAAGTGATGTCACTGATGATGTAATTGTATTATTGCCTACTTTCTTCTTCCTGATTTTTTTTTGTGTCTTTCTCCACATTCAAGATATAGAAAGTTTATCATGGAATGTTCACCACGGAATACATGGGTTCAAAATTCTGCTCAGTTCCACTGGAAGAAAGTTTCTCTCCTAACATACTGTTCACACAAACAAAGGCCTTTGTTACAGCCAGAGACTCAGTTATCTCACTGTCAGGGCAAGAAGAAGTCAGTTCCCTGACAAGCAGGTAAAGATAGAAGGGGAATTTTTCACTGTCAGCAAAGAAACAGTTGTAGTGAAAACTATACAAATACAATGCAAACAAGCATTTGTCAATGCCGAATGTTTGCTTGCTGGCATTGGCAGTGGTAGTGCAGAAATTACAGAGCTGCATAATAGGAATGGCAGTGAAGTATTGAACTGAAGCCAACCCCACCACCACCCTGCAGAGAGTGACAGGCATTGGGCTGTGCCTTTGGGTCGTCAGGCATAACAGCCATGCCATTTCACCACACACCACCCTGCAGACACTGACAAGTGTCACGGTGTGCCTTGGGGTCTTTGACCCTTAGGCGCACCCCATTCCATCAGGAAATACGGTGAGATGGGTGAGGTATAGGAGAATGGGGTGAACTCTGGGGCCGAAGAGTCCAAGGCATACCTCAATGCCTCTCACTGGCTGCAGGGTGTGGAATGGTATGAGCATTACAGGCAAGAATCCTAAGTCACACCCCTGATGCCTGTCATTCTCTACAGGGTAGGGTGTTATGGTTGGAAACCCTAATACCTCAGGCATTCGTTGGTATTTTCACTCCAAATTTTCAACATGTTTTTTTTTGTGACCCCACCTCATGAACAGTGGCAATATCAGTTTGTTAGCCGAAAGCTGCTTATGCATAGCAACTACAGCATTTAGCACCACAGGTGCAAAAACACTCCGAACAGGATATGAAAAATGACAGCTGTACTGTTCATGGGGAGGTGTAAAAAAATGGCAATGTTGCAAATCTGCAGTAAAAATATTAAAAAAACTGGTGAAGTCACGAGCGTGCATAGAAACTGTGCAACACACATCTGTAATGTAATTAGTTTGGGGATTTTTTACAGCAGATTGTCAACACAGGCATTTTGGGACCTCCAATCATGAACAGTGTCACTGTGATTTTCTTTATCTGTCCCGAACAATGATTTCCCACAGCGACCATGCATCTCTGCGCTGAAAGTGTGAAAACACATTTCAGCCATGTTGTGAAAAATGACAGCTGTACTGTTCATAAGGAAGAGTGGAAAAATGCCACTGGTGAAAATCTGGACTGAAAATATTACAAAGTCATGAACTTACGAGGGTGCGTGGAAACTGTGCAATGCTCACTCGTAACAGTCATTTTATGGACTTTTTTCACCAAATTTTCAACATAGCCATTTTAAGACCTCTGCTCATGAACAGTGTAACGCTGATTTTCTTAATCTGTCCCAAACATTGCTTTCGCATACCGACTGCACCATTGTGCGCTACATGTGCGGAAACACATTTTGGGCGACATGTGAAAAATGGCTGCTATACTGTTCATAAGGAAGTGCAATAAAATGGCAATGTTGAAAATCTGGAGTGAAAATATTGAAAATTCGCAAACTTACGAGCAAACGTAGGAACTGCGCAACGCATGCTCATAAAACAGTCATTTTTAGGATTCTTTTCACCACATTTTCAACATAGCCATTTTAACACCTCTGCTCATGAACAGTGTCACTGTGATTTTCTTAGTGTGTCCCATACATTGATTTCGCACACCGCTCGCGCCAATGTGCACTACACGGGCGGAAACACATTTTGGGCAAGATTTGAAAAATGACAGCTGTACTGCTCATAAGGAGGTGTGGTAAAATGGCAATGTTGAAAATCTGGAGTGAAAATACTGAAAATTCGCGAACTTACGAGAGTGCGTAGGAACTGCACAACACACACTTGTAAAACAGTCATTTTTAAGAATTTTTCCACCAAATTTTCAACATAGGCTTTTTGAGAGTCCACCTTATGAACAGTGCCAGTGTCATTTCGTTACTTGGTCCCGAAAGGTGATTTCGCGCAGTGACTGCGAAATCACCCTTCGGGCCCAATTAACGCCATGACAGTGAAAGCACTCAAGAGAAGGAGTCCCAAAAACCCCATGTTGCAAATTTGGTGCAAAAATTCCCAAAAATGCCTGAGATATGCAGCAAAGTTGAAAAAACCCTATCTATCCCATTATACAGTTTACCGGCATTTCCTCAGTTCGCGGTTGGCTTTGAAGAGTGCAGACGTGTTCCCGGTCCACAGAAGATCATCGCGCCGGAGTCCGGAGGCAAGTATGGGGTGGGGAGGCAGGGTGCGAGTGGGTGGGCGCGGTGGTGGGCAGAGACACCGAAGGACCATTTTCCAATTTCAGGTTTTTATTTTTAAACAAAGGACAGGCGTGGGACATTTGCCACGTTGGGGTGGGCTCCCAGCATGGCACAAAGACTGCTTTTGGGAGGCGTGGAGCCGGCGGGGATTGGGAACCCCGTCGGCGACAGCATCTGTTGCCATGCTGGGGTGGGCACTCAGCGTGGCACCCTGTACTCTGGGGAGGGAGACAGTGGAGCCGGCCGAGTTGGGCACCCCGTCGGCTATATGAGTACGCTGGGGTGGGCACCCAGCGTGGCATGTGAAGCGCTTTTGGGGGGGCGCAGCACAGCCAAGGGATTGGGCACCCGTCGACTGCCACAGTGTGTGTGCGTGGGGAAGTGAGCATGCAGTATGCGTGCATGTGTGTGTGTGTGTGTGTGTGTGTGTGTGTGTGTGTGTAGGGGGAGCACGCATGAGCAAGCGATATCTTATCGCCTCTCACTGAAGCGTAGCTCCCCCTTTCAACTGTACGCCACTGTATTTTTGCACTGCTGGACTGCTGTCAGACAGCTCCAGCAGGCACTGGAGAACTGCGGCCGCACCGGCAAACACACTGACTGAATTGGAAGAGGGCTGCCACACCTCCGAAAACTCGGATGATGGCACTATGTTTCTTGCACATGCGTGCAAGCAAACATAAAAAGGACAAAGTAATGCACCTGGGAAACAAAAACCCACGGAAAAAGTACACAATGGGGGGAAGGGGGTTACTAACAAAAATGGAAAGGGATCTGGGGATAGTTATATCAGATGAACTTATGGTAGGTAAACAATGTGAGATGGCAGTAAGGAGAGCTGTGGGGATACTATGATGTATCGGGAGAGGCAACACCAGTAGAAAACAGGAAGGCGTTATCCCTCTGTACAGACAGTTGGTGAGACCCCCATCTGGAGTACTGTGTGCAGTTCTGGAGACCCCATCTCCACAAGGACATAAGACAGAATGGAGGCAGTCCAGAGGAGGGCAACTAAAATGGTGCACGGTCTGCAACAGAAGCCATGCGAAGGAAGAGTAAAGGAACTTAATATGTATACCCTTGAGGAAAGGAGGGAGAGGGGGACATGACAGAAACTTTCAAGTACCTCAAGGGAATCAACAAAGTCCAAGACAGAAGCATCTTTCAGAAAAAAAGATTTGCAAGAACAAGGGGGCACAGACTGAAGACAGAGGAGGGATGGCTCACGGGCAACGTGAAGAAGTATTTTTTCATGGAGAGGGTGGTGGATGCATGGAACCACCTTCCAGAGGTTGTCGTGGGGTCAAAAACAGTGGGGGAATTCAAGAATGCATGGGACAGACATAAGGCAATTATAGTGAGGGGTAGGAGGAAGTAGGCTGTTGGGTAACTAGAATCCGCAGCTTATCCAATAGCTAGGGAAATGGGCAGATTAGGTGGGCCAAGCGGTCCTTATCTGCCGTCAAACTCTAGGTTTATGTATAAACAATACTTAATGTTTCTAATTTATGTATGCAAGGAGAGTGTGATAATCAGGGAAACAACATTTAATTAATGTATTTTTTTATTTAAGGTAGTTTTATTTTTAGGGCCTAGTTGAGATTTTTTTTTACAGTATACAGGTCACTGCCATGTTTGTGGTGGAAGATTAGTTCTGGCTGTAGGTGGCTAAATGAAATGCCTGTGGCCCAAATGCCCATTGATCAGGGTTCCAGACTCTTCACTGCTGAGCAGTCTTTTTTTTTTTTTTTTTTTTTTTAAACCATGTGTAAACTATATTTTACACATAAATAAGAGCCAATCAGATTAACTGGATTTTACCATGCCATTTTTAAACTGTATTTGTCAGTCCTCTGCAGCCCTATGTCCTCGTCTTATGTTGGCCATGAAACTTTTTCAAGGCATAATAAGTGCCCTGCTGTTTTCTATAGCTAAAAGTGTATCAGAGTTACAAAAAAAAAAAAAAAAGCTTTTACAGACTACAGGGACTTCACAAGACATACGAACATATGAATAATGCCAGCAGATACAGGCCATTAAGGTCTATCGAGTCTGCTCGAGTGTGCAGCTATCAGTTAATTACTCTGCAGCTGCCCCCTCCTGTACAGTAGTGACCTCCCCCCTGACCCTGTCCCATCACCTCTTCAAACTGCCCAGACACCACCCTTTCCGCGAAGTAGTGCCTTCTCATTTCCCTCTTGAACCTTCCCCCCCTCCAATTTCAGACTGTGCCCCCTAGTGTCTCTCCCTCCCTTTAATTTAAAAATCCCCTCTGTACTAACCCTATTTGTGCCCCTCATACAGTATATATGAAGGTTTCAATCATATCCCCACTATCCCTCCTATTCTCCAGGAAGTACATGTTGAGCTCCCTCGGCCTCTCCCCATAGGGTTTGCCCTCCATTCCTATGATCATCCTAGTTGCTCTGCTCTGGACCCCCCTCCAGCAGCTTGACATGTTTCTGTAAGTAGGGACGCCAGAACTGTATGCAGTATTCCAGGTTTGTTATGACTAGTGACCTGTACAGTGGTAAGATAAATACAGGTTACTCACCTGTAACAGGAATTCTAGGAATGGTATATGTTGTTCATCCACTCTGTCTGGCAGGTTCCTTGCCGCTTTAAATCTTGCGGGAAGGTCTTCAAGCTGGCTCCTCCCACCCACCCGGGTGGTAAAACTCTCGGCTCCGCCCCATGACGCCAGATCTAGCCCGCTGGAAGCCAGGTTGTGTGTGTCAAGCCTGGGAGGTCGGGTGGGTCGGGTGGATGAACGACATACCATTCCTAGAACTCCTGTTACAGGTGGTAACCTGTATTTCTAGGACATGGATATGTTTTTCATCCACACTGTCTGGCAGACTCCTAGCACTTCTCCGGGAGGGAGGCAAAGCGCACACACCCCCTACTTAGGGAATAAAGACTGGAGAACCGAGGCCCCAAAACCAGCAACCCGGCGTGACTCAAGCTCGATGTGGTAGTGGGTAATGAAGGTGTGTGCTGACGTCCAGGTAGCAGCCCTGCAGATTTCCTGAATAGGGACATCCCTGGAAGCAGCCACCGATGCAACGGTATGGTGGGTAGAATGAGCTCTTATCCCTCTGGGAGGCTCCATGCCCGCCAACCTATAGCAGAGATCTACTGTATGCAGGAGGTGACCCACCTGCCTATCGTCCACTTGGCTGCAGGTCTGCCAGGTGCTGCTTCAGCATAGGTGACAAACAGCTGGCGAACCTCTCCCTGAACTTCAGCCGTCTGTTCCTTGTAATAAGCGAGCGCTCATCTAGGGTCCAAAGTATGGAGCCTATATTCAGCCTCTGAGGTGTGACTGGGGTAGAACACCGGCAGAGTCAACACCTGGTTAAGGTGAAATTCTGACACCACCTTCAGAAGGAATTTCGGGTGGGAGCGCTGGACAACCTTGTCCCTGTGGAAGACAAGATAAGAAGACTCGATGGAAAGCGCCTGGAGCTCTCCCATCCTTCTGGCTGACGTGATAGCCACCATGAAGGCGGTCTTCCACGACAGGCGAGAGATGTCACACCTGTGCACTGGTTCGAATGGCTTGCCCATGAGCTTAACCAATACCAGCAGCAGATGCCACGGAGGTGGAGGTTCGCACTGGAGTGATATGTGATCAAGACCTTTGAAAAAGCGGCCGACCACATTCTCCTGCGCCACCGACTGCTTCCCGGCCCACGCCCGGTAAGCAGAGATGGCTGCCCGGTGCACCTTAAGGGTCATTGACCGAAGCCCTTGCTGAGAAAGGGACCACAGGTAGTCCAGAATGCTTGCCAAGGAACAGGAGGAAAACCAAATGGAGAATCTCTTTCATTTAAAGGCGTAGCATTTTCTGGTCGACTCCTTACGGGACGCCTCAACAACGTTGAGGACCTCGTCGGAAAGACCCAAGGCCTGGAACTCTAGCCGCTCAGGAACCAGGCTGTCAGGTGCAGGGATTGAAGGTCCGGATGGAATACCTTCCCCTGACTGACTGAGATCAGGTCCAGGCGAACTGGAAGCCGCCTCGGGAGCCTGGAGTTGAGACTGAGGAGATCTAGATACCAGAACTGGCGGGGCCAGTCTGGGGCTACCAGAATCACCTGCACCTTGTCCCTCCTCACCTTGAGAAGCACCTTGTGGATCAAGGGAAATGGAGGAAAGGCGTAGAAGAGGCCCGGGGTCCACGGCCTCGAGAAGGTATCCCTCTGCAGCAAGCCCTGCTGAGGGGGGCGGGCATGACACAGTCTCAGCTCCGCATTCTCCTTGAAGGCAAACAGGTCCACCTGAGGCATGCCCCAGTGGGAGAACAGATCTTGTACTACCTCCGGCAGAAGAGACCACTCGTGGGACGCAGCCCCTATCCGGCTTAGGGCATCGGCCAGAATATTGGAGGCTCCTGCCACATGGATGGCAAGGAGATCTGCCTCCAGGCTGCGCACGATGGACCAAATGCGGAGAGCTTCCCTGCACAGAGGCAAGGAGCGCGTCCCGGCCTGGCGGTTTAAGTAGTACATGGCCGTGGTATTGTCCATCTGGACCTGGATCACTTGACCCCGTACAAACGGAGTGAAGGCGGTGAGGGCTAAACGAACCACTCAAAGCTCCAGCAGGTTGATGTGGCATCGGGACTCCCGAGGGGACCAGAAGCCGTGCGCTCTGTGCTCCCCCAGATGGGCACCCCAACCCATCAGAGAGGCATTGGTTGATAGAGAGCCCGTCGGCTCGGGGCGGACAAACGGGATGGCCTCCTGCAGATGAGCTGGAACGGTCCATCACTGGAAAGCGTTCCACATCCTCTAGGTCACTGTCACAAGCTGATCCAAAGGATCAGAGTGTTGTGACCATTGGCTGGCCAGTCCCCATTGTAGGGGACGCATGTACCAATGGGCCCAACGGACCACGCTGCTGCAGGCCGCCATGAGGCCCAGGAAGTCCCGGGCAGGGCGTAATTGCCCAACCCAAAATGATTGGGCAAAGGAGGAAAGAACCTCGGCCCTGTCCGCTGGGAGCCGTGCTCTGGCTCGCACAGTCGAGCTCTGCCCGATGAATTGTATCACCTGCTTTGGCACGAGTTCTGACTTGGCTTCGTTGATAAGGAGGCTAACTTGAGAGCAAACCTGGAGGGCCAGATCCCTGGACCTCTCCACCTCCATTCTGGAGGAGGCCGCAATCAGCCAGTCGTCCAAGAAGGGGTACACCTGGACCCTTCGGCACCACAGGAATGCGGTCACCACTGCCATGCATTTGGTGAAGACCCTGGGAGCGAGAGAAAGGCCGAAGGGCATGGCCCAGAACTCGCAGAGGGACCCCTCTGCCCTGAAGTGGAGGAATCTCTGGTGGGACGGACGGATTGGGACGTGAAAGAACGCATCCTGGAGGTCCAGAGAACAGAACCACATGCCTTGTTCCAAGAATGGAATGATCTGAGCCAGAGTGACCATCCTGAAGTTTTGAGACCTTAGGAACCTGTTCAGGTCGTGCAGGTCTAGAATGGGGCACCAGCCCCCCATCCGTTTCGGGACCAGGAAGTACGTAGACACAAACCCCGGGTGTGGAGGAGGGTCCGCCACCTTCCTGATCGCCTCCTTTCGAGCAGGCGGTGTCGGCTCGCGAGCCGACATGGAGGCCTGCGGACCCCGTGGTAGCTCCCTTGGGCGACAGCTTTCGAAATGGCGGGGCCTGCTCGAACTCAGAGGCAGGCCCTTTCCTAC
Organism: Neoceratodus forsteri; assembly: GCA_016271365.2. Taxonomy (NCBI): domain Eukaryota; kingdom Metazoa; phylum Chordata; order Ceratodontiformes; family Ceratodontidae; genus Neoceratodus; species Neoceratodus forsteri. The sequence continues at coordinate 352,144,558 of CM057454.1, read as the reverse complement.
CACCTCCAACACCCAGTGGTCCGTGGTGATAGCGGACCAGGCGGAAAGGAAGTGGCAGAGCCGTCCTCCCACAGGGGGAACCTGGGGGGAGTGACAAGGCTGGGGGCGACACCCCTCAACCCGTCATTGGGCAGGCTTGGAGGAAGGACCGGCCGAGGGACCTCCTGGGCCTTTTCCTCCCTGCTTCCTGTTAGAGGAAGCTGCAGGCTTGGCTTTGGGGTGCCAAGTGCGAGCCTGCTGGCCCTGATGTTGGTGTTGCTGGGCTGGATGTGCCACAGGCGCAGAAGGGGCGAAATGACTTATGGTGCTGACGATGGCCCTTGTCCTTCTGGGCGGAGGTGACAGAGTCCAGGGTAGCATTGGACTTTTTGATCTGCTGGATGTGGCCTTCCACTCCAGGGCCGAACAGGTCAGTCCCCAAGAAGGGGACGTCCGCCAATTTGTGCTGGGTATCTGCCGTGAAGGTGGATATCCACAGCCATGCTCTGCGGTGCATGGCCACTGCAGCCGCTACTGATCGGGCACAGGAGTCTCCAATGCCTAGAGCCATTTGGAGCTGCTGTTTCACCACTGCCCTTCCCTGATCCCGCACCTGCTTGACCGTAGTCTGCAGGTCAGCCGGGAGATGAGGGATCACCTCATCCAGGGAGCCCATGAGGGCGCGGGAGAAGTGTGCCATCAGCACAGCCGAGCTGGCCTGATGGAGGTCTAGGGAGGACGCAGCATACACCTTGCGCCTGGCATAGTCCAGCTTTTTGGACTCCCTGTCGGGGGGGCTTATCCACATCCCTAGCGTTCCCGCAACGCCGGAAAATGCTATCGGTGACCAACCCCTCCGCAGAGGGGTGCTCCGAAAAACCAGACAAAGAGTTGGTAGGGACCGCATACTTCTGGCCATTCTGGCCTAAGGCGCAGAACAGGAAGCCGGCCTCTGCCAAAGCTCCAAGGCTGGGCCAACAATGGCTTCAGCCACCAGAAAGGCCTCCATGGACGAATCCCCTCAGTCCGGTATCTCCGTGAGGGGATACTTGGCCCGCTTGGATACAGGCTCGAGCTGCATTCCGGTGGACTCCGAGATGAGCTGAAGCAGACCCATGAACGACGATGGGCTCTCGTCCATCGACTGCCTCCCGGAGGACTCCAGGTCAAGGGGCCTGGAAAACAGGGAGGAGTCATCGTCAGACTCCAAGGAGTCTGCGAAGAGCTGCCTGGGGCCTGAGCCACCCTCCACCTGCCGAAGACAGTCAGGAGTGACGGTGACCGACAACCAGTGGGGCAGACCCTGACCCGACAGAGTCCTTGGTCGGCACCCCCGATTTCGGTTGTGGAGGCGGAGGTTCCACCACAATCAATGGGGCAGCTGGTTTCGGCCGAACAACTGGCCCAGGCTTGGGCACCTCAACTACCGCGAGGGGTTGTTTCGGCCTTTCAGGTGACAGCCACTTAATGGCTGGGGAAGGCGACGGCATCGGCTTGTTCCCAGACAAAAGGAGCTGCTGCCACATTAAGTCCTTGTAGCATTGACACAATTTGCGCCAAAGCCTCTCTCTCCTCTTCGAGGAGAAAGAGCGAGACGGCGCGCCGCCACTTTCTCGGTGCGAAGCCGAGACCGCCAATGTCGGTGGGATTGGCTGGACCGAGGCCCTGGTGTTTCCAGGCGGGTCTGGGAGGGGCGGGGACCCGCTCCTCCCTCAGCTCGGGAGCCTTGACCCGGGACTCCGGCACAGGAGGCGCAGGCAAGTCACAGTTTCCACCAGAACCCGGGGTGATGAAGGGTTATCGACTTCACCGATGGGCAGCCCGTCCGACGAGTCGAGAAAAATCTCGACCGCGTCAACGGGTGTCTCGGCTGGCTGACCTGACGGGGACACCGGGAAGCCAGCGGCCTTAGCCGCAACCTCGACCGAAGTCGAGTGTCGACTGTCCGGGGAAGGGGACCTCTCCCGCTCCACATGAACACAGATGGTGGGACTTACCCTTCGAGTCCTTCTTTCTTGACCGAGAAGAGTGTCCCGATGGCTCCTCTCCCTTCGAGGAAAGGGACTGGCAAAACTCCTTAAAAGAAGCTGTGTAGGAGGATCCCACAGAGAGCGGGATAAATGCCGTGACTGAGGAGGATGAGGATGCTGCCTGGGCCGCCTCCTCCTCGAGGGCGATCATCTGCTCGAGTTGCTCAGCCAAGCCAGCCACCGAGACATGCAGGCCTCCTTGAACTTCACTGGCGGGTGGCGCCTTCTCAGGCGCAGAGTTGTAACCAGGCAGCGTGGTCTTCAAGGACGCTGGCCGAGAACAATCTACACAACTCGCAGGCCTGCGGGTCGTGATCAAGGCCGAGGCAGTAGAAGCACATGGAGTGCGGGTCCGTCCTGGACATCGTCTGCCCGCATGGGCACCGCCGAAAACCGGGAGTCGATTTGTCCATCGCAGCCGTGAGGGAAGAATTTGACCTAAGTCTTGAGAATTTTAAAACTATTTTCGGGCAAACCGAAGAATTAGGATCCAGTCTATACGCAGAGCATTGAGGGAACCTGAGCTTCCAAGCGGTAAGGAAGATCTGGTGTCATGGGGCGGAGCCAAGAGTTTTACCACCCAGGTGGGAGAAGCCAGCTTCAAGACCTTCCAGCAAGATTTAAAGTGACAAGGAACCTGCCAGACAGCGTGGATGAACAACGTATCCATGTCCCCAGAACCTCCCTTCTCTTGGAGGCAAGTCCCTTGGCAATACCCTTACATCTTATTAGCTTTAGCCGCTGCCTTCCTACATTGTGCTGAATGGTTTATTTGCCCTGTACTTAGAATCCCAAGATCCTCCGCCTCCTTCGTAGTGGATAACTGTCCCCCAGCCTGCAGCAAAACATTTGGTTTCCGGCTTCCCAGTGCATGACTTTGCACTTCTTCACACTGAAATCCAGCTGTCATGTGTCTAACCAGCGCTCGAGTTTAGCCAGATTCTCCTGTAGTCCTAGCCACCCCTGTGTGTTGTCCACCACCACACCAATCTTTGTGTCATCTGCAAATTGGCTGATCTTAGTCTTAATCCCATCTGCGATGTTGGCAAGAAAGATGCCAAACAACACTGGACCCAACACTGAGCCTTGTGGAACCCCGCTGGTTACAGCCCTTGGAGATAAAGAGTTCCCCCTACAACAAGCCTCTGCTGCCTTTCCCTCAGCCAGTTTTTGACCCACTCCACCAACTTCTCCCCTGTCCCAGGTAACCCAGTTTGCTAATCAACCTCCCATGTGGCACCAAATCAAAGGCCTTGCTGAAGTCCAAATACAGGGCATCCAATGCCTGTTCTGTCAATTGCCTAGTTACCCAGACATAGACGTCAACCATGTTTGTCTGGCAAGATCTACCAGAGATAAATCCATGCTGCCTGCTGTCCTGTATACCATTCTCCTCCAGAAAGGCTACCAGCCTCTCCTTGAGGATAGTTTCCATAAGCTTCCCCACAATGGAGGTGAGGTTGACTGGCCTATAGTTTCCTGGCTCATCCTTGGGCCAACTTTTATGGATGGGCACCACATTCGCTATCCTCCAGTACTGGGGCACACAACCAGTCCCCAGGGAGGTGCTGAACAAGTCTGCCAACGGTCCTACCAGGATGCCATCTCCCTCAGCACCCTGTGGTGTATGCCATCTGGACCTGGTGCCTAATCACTCTCAAACCCCAAGGCCTTCCAGGACTCTGCTCACTGGGATCACCCCCCAATGTTAAATCCACCCCATACCCACCCCTCCCTACCCCAGCGTGCACGGACCCCAGCTTGTCCGTGGTAAACACAGAAAGAAGTAGTCACTGAGTGCTTCTGCCTGCTCCACCTCCTTCTCCGCCCACCCCATCTACCTTGATCCTAACAATCTGATCCTTACAGCTTCTTCTCTCCCTTATGTACATGAAGAAATCCTTTTCCCCTTCTATGATTCCCCTGCGCCAGCCTAAGCTCCCTTGCTGCCTTGGCTGACTTGACCAATCTCCTCACCTCTCGATTTCTTCAAGTACTCCTCCCCATCTTACTCCCATCTGGATCACATGTATTTTCTGAAGTTAGCCCTTTTTTTCTTAACCCTCCCTAATACCTCCATGCTTAACCAGCTTTGCCTCTTTGCCTGACCATTTCGCTTTGGAGCTTTGAACATGAGTAGGTGGCCTCCGCTTACCCAAGTTTGATAATTTCCCACTTCTGGTTAGCATCTATGTGCTGCTGGATACTGGCGAGGTGCCCCTCCTATATGCCCCTCATCCTTCCAAGGTCTGCACACCTAAAGTCTATCACCTTTGTTCTGGTTTTCCGTCTCCTTATCGGTACTGAGTGAGAACCCACACTGTGTGGTGGTCGCTCCCTGCCAAGGGATCATCCACCCTCAACTCCTGAATGTTCTCTCCATTTGTCAGCACAATTTCCAGTATGTTTCCTTCCCTGGTTGGCGCCCTTACTCATCTGCACCAGGAAGCTGTCCTGGAAAGCCTCCAGGAGGACCTGTTCCCTCACACTCAAAGTGGCAGGAGTGCTCCACTCCACCCCAGGCAGGCTGAAGTCCCCCACTATCACAATGTGAACCTTTGCACTGACCCTCCTTATGTGCTCCCCCAGCTCCCTATCAATATCCTTGTTTTGAGCTGGTGGCCTATATACACCACCCCCAATCTCACCTTCCTGCCTTTCAGGTCCTGGATCTTTACCCATAAGGCTACTGCCCTGCCCTGCCCTCCTCCCTGTTACATGGTATTCCTTCCTTTACATAAACAGCTACCCCTACCCCCCCTTTCCCCTGTCCTTCCAGCACAGCTTGTACCCTGGGATCACCAGGTCCCAGTCTTGGTAATGGGTGGCCCATGTTTCAGTGATGGCAGCTATGTCCACCTCCCCTGTCATCTGTTTCATTTCATTTTTTATTTTTAACCAGGAGGTGAACTGGGCACAGCCCTTTTTCAGTCACGCCTGACATTTAAAATACAAGAATAAACATCACAAACAATAGACAACTATATAGTTAGTTAACATCAGAAGTACAGGAATTGGATTTGTTATAGTATGCTCTTAATAGTCTCTTAAAGTGCTTTGAGTTATGTGCAGTCTTAATTATTGCTGTACCAGTGCCTGCAACTCAGCAGCCTGGTTTCCCAGGCTCCTCGCAATCAAGGAGAGAGAGAGACCACCATCCAATATGTCTCTCTCCCTTCCATGCCCTGCCCATCTTTAGAACATTCTTATTGCCCATCCTTTTGAATTCCCCGTCCCATTCCTACTAGCTCGGGGGAGGGGGAGGCCTATCAGCTTCCCTGGCCTAGAGACTTAATTTGTCATCCAACCTTCTGTCCCCCACCCCCACTTAGTTTAACTGAATCCTGGTTGCCATATACTCTCCCAGCCTATGCTTGAGGACTACTGCACCTTACCTACTCAAATGTAGCCTGTCTGGGGCTTACAGGTTCTTGGTTTCCCATGTTCCACCCCACTCCGCCAACAGACCTTACCCCCTTGACTGACACCATTTTCCCAGCCACGTGTGAAACTCCACTATCCTCTACTTCCTAGCTGAGCTAGCCCTAGGTACTGGGAGAACTTTTGAGAAAGCAACTAAGCACCCTACTTTCTCACATAGTTTCCCCACCTCCCTGAACCTCTCTTGCACCTCCCTGACTGTGCTCCCTTCCAGGTCATTAGTGCCCAGGTGTACCACCATGTGAGGTATCTCCCTTTCCCTCCCCACACACTTAATGATAAACTGCCTCACCCTACCTGCTGTCATGTCTTGCATGCACTCCACCCATATGCAGTCTTTCCTGGTGCTCCTGCCTCCTCATCTCAACCCTTTCAGAACAGAGTCCCCCAAAACTATGACCCCGTCTCCTCCTTCATGTTCTCCTCCATGTTTCCCACTATTCTAGTCATAGTCCAGATCTATGTCCTCGTTACCCATGTCCTTGTTCCCTCTTGCCTCACCTGTTCCTGCTTTGCTCCTTCCCCACCCCGTCCCCATCCCCCAGCCCATCTCCCCATTCACCCATCTACTTCCTCTACCATCTAGATCAGTATCATCTCCATCATCCCTTCCCCTCCTGTTCACCCTTTCCTTCTTTGTTTCCTCCCCACCAACCACCTTAGCTTCCGCCCTCCTACAGATACCAACCACCACCCTGGCCCGCTTTCTGTCAGACTGCTAAAACCATTGGTGTCTCCTCCCCCTTCTCTATCTCAGCTCCCCGGTCACTAGGCTTGCCAGTACCAAGAATATTACTCCTCTCCCTTGCCATGCTCCAAGCCACCCAGGTCCTCTGTCCTGTGATTTCTCTTCCTGTTCTGACCACGGTTTTGTTTTCCCCCTGTTCTTGACGACTGTCCACTTTCCTGACTCTTCTTCCTTTCGTTCCTGCCAATATGGTGGTTTTGGTTCATTTAGTTCCCCCTCCCTGCCCTACCCTGAGCCTGCCAGCTAAGCCATCCGAGTGAGCTCTCCTATGGACCCTTGGTCCCAGATGGTCCCTCCAGTCCCTACCACCCCCTCCCTACAGCTCCCTTCTCAACCGTACAATCTTATCCCTTAGCTGCTCACGGGGTCTGCACACTAAGCATCCCTTCATGTAATCCTTAAGAAGATGGCTGCCCCACAGCCATTGCAGCCCACTACCCTTCCTACATCCCTTCTTGCTCTGCTCCTATTCACTCCCCCCATCCTACCCCCTTGATCCTGCCTGTACTATCCTCCAAGACTCTCCATCCCACTATGCATCCACATTAAGTTCTCCATGTTCCAGTCTCCCCAACCACCGCCCTGCTTCAAAAGAAAAAGCAAAGTTTGTTTGTTTTTTAACTCTCTATGTCCGGCTATGTGATTTTAGCCCAGGTTGTCCTAGTATGAGCACTGTAAAGGGAAAGGAAGTACCCCCTGCACTATAAATCCGAATGCGCTCGGGGCGGTGGGATGGGATTCTTCCGAGGTCCCCCAAGAGAGACAATCAGACCCTTTCTCAGGAGTGAACTCTGGTCCCTTCAGTCCCCGTCCCAGTCACACAATATCCCTGTTGAAACGGACAGAAACACCAGCCTATCCAGTACAACTCATAAAAATTGAAGCACTTCCCTGTATGCTGTCCCCTCCTTTCCAGTTCCCTCTGCTGTGAGCTCAGACACGTCCTCAGCTGAAGCAGCTCCTCTAGTCCAGTGAGTCTCCTTGAACACCGGAACAAGCAAGAGAAATGCACACTATCCCCACAACACAAAAAAATACTAACAAAAACAGTATTATAGCCCAAGACTTTTAGTCTGTGTTCCTCCCCCCCCCACCCACTCATTACTCCGCTCCGAGCTCTGAATAGAAATGACAGTATAACCTCTGCTGATTTGTGTAGGTATGCATCATCAATTCCCATGATGCCTTGCATGAGTGGGGTCAAGACCTTTGTAATGGAGACAAACAGGCTGTCACACCAGGGCATAACAGAGTGAAGCAACCTCACTGCATTTAAATTAGGTTGAAATTAGGGGATGCAAGAGAGAGAATCATTGTTCATGTCTACAAACTACACAGGTATATGGAAAATAGTTTGAGGGGACTTTCCCTTTAAATACTGGTCATTACGCCTGAGATGAAGTGCCTCAGTGACATTGTGACCAAGTAGCAGAATAGCAAAATGGATACTCTACCTCTACTGTGGCTTCAAGCTGCTTTGCCGGTTAAGTTTTCAAGCATCTTCACATTTGTGTCTTTTTCTGTCAAAATGTCTTTTTATTTATTTATTTTTTTTTGAGTACATCACTTTTATTCAGAAGAATTGTGTGTGTTTTATGAGACACTATGGTGAGTTGCAGCAGTATGACATTTGGTCCAGGTTTTTACAAGCTGGTTTGCTACGTCATTTTTGAAGCATAGAATATATCTTCAGGCTAGTGTCTTTTTCTGTCAAACTGTTTTTTTTCTGTGGGGAATTACAGTAATTCTTCTGTGTTCTTTGAGCGTTTTATGGGAAGTTAAGGTGAGCAGCTACAGTATGAAGTTTGGTCCTGGGGAGCTGGAATATAAACCGTTCGTAATATGTGTTATCATACATTTTACTTTTTATTAATCTAGGATATCCTAAATGAGATGTAACATTTCATTTTCTTCAGGAGTTATGCTTTTTGCCCATTCTTTAGCTTGGATGGACTGAAGCACTAGGAGGTTAAGTGTGTTGTGAAAGTTCACAGTGCAATTTTAGAATGTCAGCTGGCTGCCATACGTTTGATATTTATTTATTTATTTGCTTTTGGTAACCGGGTAAGCACGCTAGACAGCAAGTGCCTATTTTCAGGTGCGACCCGGGAGAATTACAGGGTAGTTACATAGAAGGAATGCATAGTAAGCATAACAATCTGGAGTGGCATACTCCAACAGTGGAATTTACATGAGAGAAATACATAGGCATCATTGCTAACAGGAGCAGCATGGTCCAAAAGGAGGGACAAGACACTAGAGAGGTTCTAAAGCAGTAGGACACAGCAAACATACAAACCGGGGCACAGAAGACCTCCCCTTGGTTGAGGCGTAACAGTGAACATATGCCCAGAGGTAGGAGACTTCACCAAGCGGCGAGGAGGAAGAGCCTAGCAGGAGTACCAGTCCAGGTGGGATGGTGGGCGAAGGAGCTGGAGATTAGGCAGCACACAGACAGGACAGAGCAGATTTCAGGAAGCTCCAGAGGAGGTTTGAAGGTGGAATGAGAGGGAAGCTCGGACGTGGGAGGAAGGAGTTCCATAACAGGTGCGTGGGTGGTAAATGCTCTATCCCAGCGAGGTCGGGTTTTGGGGACCAGGTGGGTCTGGGACGTCGAAGACCTAAGCTGGTAAGCAGGGAGGGGTGTTTCAGGGGAGGCGGGCGAGGCTGGTGTGGCAGTTGAATTATGTTGTCAATAAAGTTTCCCATGTTGTAGATCCGGAGTTTTGGGGAGAGCCATTCAGGCGAGGTAGGCGTGCATCGGTGGTGAGGCAGGGGCCGTGAGTGCAAGCGGCATATACTGTTGTATGTGGTGTCCCATTTGGCTAGAGTAGGAGGAAGGGACAGAGGCAAAGGCAAGCGAGACCATAGGAAGGTGGGCAGCAGTACACCTGAGTGCCAGCCGAGCAGCAGGAGTAAGGCAGTCTTTGGCCCTGTATGCGAGGCCAAGTTTGCCATTAGTGGCATTGCATATGCTTCTGATGTGCACAAGAGGTCCGAGTTGAGGGTGAGGTGACTCCGGTACCTAGCGGAGTCAACTGTAGGCAGGAGGAGTCACAGGTACCATGAATTTTGAGGCGAAGTGCAGGAGGAGATTTTTCATGGCGCCAAAGAGCATGGCTTCTGCGTTTTCTTGAGATTCACAGCGAGTTTGTGCCCTTCAAGCCATGCACTGGCGTGAGAGAAGTCCGAATTGAGTTAGGCGTTAATGCTGGGAACATCGGGCGCTGGCTAATAGGACTAGGTCATCAGCATACATGAGGTGCCCTTCTGTGGCGACAGAGGGTAAGCCGTTGACAAACAGGGAGAACAGGATAGGTCCAAGGACAGATCCTTGAGGCACTCCACTGGAAGCGGGTAGGAGGGCGAGAGGGTTCGGTTGAAGCAGGTGAGTTGCTTCCTGTCCCTGAGGTAGTTGGTGAACCAGTCAAGGGAGTGCGGGAGAAGCCAAGGGACTGGAAGTGGAGAGGAGGAGGGATGATCTCGCAGTCGAAGGCTTTGGATGGGTCCACAAATATGGCCCCGTCAACTTGCCTGATCAGTTGCCGTCCTGATCCTGGTTGTGACTTCAGCAAGTGCCGTCGAGGTGCTGTGGCTTTACAGCCATGCTGACAGGGGAAAGGACATTGTATTCTTGAAGGTAGTGGACCAGTTGCGACACTATAGCTTTTCCAGAAGTTTACTGGCAGCTGACAGTATGGCGATCGGACGATAATTGCTGATGTCCTTGGGGTCACCGTTTTTCAGGACGGGGACTACCCTAGCAATTTTCATATGTCAGGGATGACCCCTGCGATAAGCGGCGTTAAATATGTGGCAAGAGGCCTGGCAAGGCAAGGGCGCCCAGGCTGAGGCCGGGGTTCAAGGCCATCATGGCCCGTGGGAGAGAGAGACCAGCAAGGGCGCTGGGTCTCGCTCACGGAGATCTTCTTGAGGTAGAAGGGGCGGACGGGAGGCGAGGCCACAGGCGCGTGGCGAGGGCAGACTGGGAGGGAGAGGCGGTGGTAGGTCAGTGAAGGCGATTAAAGGAGGAGGCAATGGTTGCGGGTTGTTACAGTTAGCCCCTCAATTGTCACGTCAGTGACTTGAGCTTCAGCGAGCCACCGACTAGATTTTTATGTTCATCCAGAACCGTTTTGGGTCACGAGCAGAGGCGATCAAAGCGGAACTGCAGTATTGACTTTTGCAGCACGTGGCCCGCTTACAGGAGTTTCAAGGTGACGGTATTCCTGGAGGTCGTTTGGTTCGTGATGCCCTGTATATAGTCCAGGACTTGTCACGCCTCTTCATAAGAGAGGAGCTCACTGTGAAGCCATTTTGTAACAGGGGCTCGGACATGCCTCTTGGATAGGGAGCATGCCTGTTCTGAAGCGAGGTATAGGCCGCTAAGGGAAGAGGTCAAGGGCTGCAATGGGTCATGAGTGGCCAGGACATGGTCCCAAGAAACACCCTGCAGGTCCATGAGGAAGTCCGGGGTTATAAGTTTGAGTTGTCCTCATGGTTACCACTCTGCTGGGGGCCTTGGGCGGGTTAGAGCCCATATGCAGTAGACTGGAGAGTGGTCCGAGATGGAGTCAGGGAGGGTCTGATTCGACAATTTTGTCAAACCCGATTGCCAGGACCCAGTCAATGGCGTCCTTGCCACCATGAGAGGAGAGCTGGGTGGGTTCGCGATGATTTGACTGAGGGAGAGGCTGGAAAATGGGTTCGCACAACTTAGGCGTTGGACCGAACCAGTTTATGTTAAGATGCATAGTATGAGGAGTTCATTGAGCACACCTTCTCCCGGAGTAGCTCCAGGAGTGACGAGTCCTGCACCCCCCTTTGGGGGGTTGTATGCACATACTATGTGCACCTTCTTGAGTGTTACCGAGTAGAAGAAGTAGGTGGAGAAACTCACAGGGTAAGGGACTCTGGATTTGGTGTGATACTATGGAAATGGAAAGGTGGGTTCGGTGGAATACAAGTACTCCCCGCCTCTTTGGTCCCTACCCTGTCAAGTCTGGCCAGGCCATACCGGGAGTGCACAAGCTGAGTCGGGGGTGCGAGGTTAAGCCAAGTTTCCGTAAGGCACAGAACGTCAGACTTGTAATGGGCAGCCCAAGCAGATAGCTCCGCATGATTACGGAGGAGGCTGCGAATGTTCAGGTGGGCTATCTAACTCCTTGGCTGCACCCCAGGACGGTGGGGGGCAGAAGGAGACTGGGTGCACGGGAGGACCCAGGCTGAGGACTGACGAGCCAGGCTGAGCAGGGAGGGCCATGTCACAGAGTGTGTGCTACCAGAATGCACCGCCCTAGACTAAATCGGCGGATACCAGTCAGAAGTGACAGGGGTAGAGAGAGGAAGGAGGGATAAGTGGGGAGGGAGAGCAGAAGCTGGACAGATGGGGGTCTATGGTCCTGGAGACCGTGATTAGGAGAAAGTTCCCCACGGGAACAGAGTAGCAACAGTTGCCGGCAAGGGGGCTGGGGCATCTAGGGCAGGGTAGGTACTGACCGATACTTCATTGGTATTTTGATAACTGAACCACTGTTTGTTTGTTTTTGTTTTTTTAAATAAACCTATGCTTAGAGTGTTTCTAATAATGCAATAACTGCTGTTTCCTTTACAAGATGGTAATCTTGCAGTTTCCCTACTGGGAAAATACAGCATCAGTGGACATAAAAATGACAAGATAAAAAGTGATACCTTGTGCCCAACTCATAAGGTATCATGCTAGCCTGCGTGACAGGAATGTCACAGATGGTATCTTGCCCTTTTGGATACATCCCAAAGGAACACTGAACCTATCAGAGTTGCTTTCACAATGCTAATGATATCACAATTGTTTTTTAAGTAAGTACATATTACCGGTACACTGAATGCACTTTAACTGTACTGCATTTTGTGGACTGCGTGCTCTTATTGTATCCTCCTACACCCTTCCCCCTGGGTGGCACCTTGAAATTAGCTTTGACTCAGTGTGCCTCTCCTGGTCACAATGGCCATATGCAGAACAGAAGCCAGTAGTTGAAATCAAAGAGAAACTGGAAAATCTTCAAACAAACAGCAGATTTAAAAAAGTTATATCTAGTAAACTGTTACAGTATAAACTGAATATGCAAAGGCCTAGCTAAAAAACAACAACAGGTTACTCACCTGTAACAGCAGTTATAAGAGTGGTATATGATGTACATCCACACTTGTAGCATGTTACTTTCACTTTAGGCTTCAAGCTGGTTCCTCCCGCCCACCCATGTGGTAACTCCCTCAACACCGCCCCATGACGTCAGATCTTACCCACTGGAAGCAAGACCGGTGTGCCACTTGCCAGAGGCGGTTGGGTGGATCAATATGGATGTACATCATACCACTCCTACAACTACTGTTACAGGTGAGTAACCTGTTTTTCTAGGGACGAGGATATGATGTACTATCCACACTTCTGGCAGACTCCTAGCAGTTCTCCGGGAGGAGGGGGCAAGGTGTGCACACCTCCTATTTAGGGAATAGAAATTGGAGAACTGAGGCCCCAAAACCAGCATCCCAGTGGGACTCAAGGTCGATATGGTAGTGGGAAATGAAAGTGAGTGCTGACTTCCAGGTAACAGCCCTGCAGATTTCCTGAATAGGAACATCCCTGGAAGCAGCCACTGAGGCAACGATATGATGGGTGGAATGAGCCCTTATCCCTACATGAGGCTCCCTACCCGCCAACCTGTAGCAGAGGTCAATGCAGGATACAATCTACCTGCCAATCATTCACTTAGCTGCTGGTCTGCTAGGTACGGCCTCAGCGAAGGTGACAAATAGCTGACAAACTTCTCCCCGAACTCCAGCCGCTCGCCCCTTCTAGCGGGCGAGCACTCACTGCAGGTCCAAAGTGTGGAGCATGTGCTCAACCTCCAAGATGTGGTTGGTGAAGTACACCAGGAGACTGATCACCTGGTTAAGATGAAACCCCAGAAACAACCTTCAGGAGGAAGTTCGGTTGGGGAAAAGGACAACCTTGTCCCTGTGGAAGACCAGGTAAGGAGACTCCACCAAGGCACTTGAAGCTCACTGATTCTTCTGCTGACGTGACAGCCACCAGGAAGACTGTCTTCCACGACAGGTGAGCGATGTCACACCTGTGCTTCAGTTCAAATTGCATGCCCATGAGCTTTGCCAACACCAGTAACAAGCCATAAAGAAAGTGGTGGTTCAGGCACCAGAAGGGAAATGTGGTCTAGGCAGGCCTTTGAAAAAGTACCATACCACACCACCTTCTCCTGTGCCACCAATGGCATACCAGCCTGTGCCTGGTTCACAGAGATGGCTGCCACATGAACCTTTAGGGTCGTTGACCTAAAGCCCCACTGAGAGAGGGACCACAGGTAGTTGAGAATGCTAGCCACCGGACAAGATAAGTGGTCAAACCCCTTGCCCTGGCACCAAATGGAGAACCTCTTCCATCTGAAGGCATGGCATTTTTGGGTCGACTCCTTCCGAGAAGGCTCGACCATGGTGAGGACATCTTCAGAGTGACCCAAAGCCTGAAACTCTAGCCGTTCAAGAACCAGACTGTCAGGTGTAGGGATTGATGGTCCAGATGAAGAACCTACCCCTGACTGCAAGAGAGCAGGTCCAGGCAGAGAGGAAGACGCCATGGAAGCTTGCAGGTGAGGCCGAGGAGATCGGGGTACCAGAACTGGTGGGGCAAGTCCAGAGCCACCAGGATCCTCCGTGCCTTGACCCTTCTGGCTTTGACTGGTACGTTGTGGATCAGAAGAAATGGAGGGAAGGCATACAGGAGGCCCAGGGTCCAGGACCTCGAGAAGGCAAACCTTGCAGCATTCTCTGCTGACGGGGGAGGGCACAATACAGCACCAGCTTTGCGTTTTCCATGGAGGTGAACAGGTCCACCAGAGGAGTGCCCCAGTGTGAGAACAGGCTGTGTACTACCTCCAGATGGAGAGACCACTTGTGAGACACCTCACCGATATGGCTGAGGGTGTCTGCCAGCTGACTGGACATGCCGGTCACGTGGATGGCCAGGAGATTGGCGTGCAGGCTGAGCATGAGGGCCCAGATGCGAAAATCTTCCCTGTAGAGAGGAAGGGAGTGCGTCCTGCCCTGTTTATTGAGGTAGTACATGGTCATGGTGCTGTCCTGTCTGTACCTGAGCAATCTGACCACGAATGTGCAGAGCAGTCAGTGCCAGACAAAGTGCCGCCATGTATCCCAAGAGGCGCAGGAAGTCCCAAGCAGGGCACAACTGCCCAACCTGAAATGATCAGGCAAAGGAGGAGAGAGCCTCTGCCCAAGCCACCAGAAGCCGAGCCCTGGCTCTGCAAGAGTCGAGCTCCGCCCTGATAAAATGTATAATCTGCGAAGGTATGAGCTCAGACTTGGCCTCGTTGACCAGGAGGCCAAGGGACAAGCAGATATGGAGGGCCACATCCCAAGACTGCTCCACCTCCTCTTCCTCCTCCTCCCCCCCCCCGGAGGCATCCACTATAAGACAGTCGACCAGGTAGGGGATACACCCGGACCCCTTGGTGCCTCAGGTAAGCTGCCACCACTGCAGTGCACTTGTTGAAGACCCTGAGAGCTAAGAAGAGGCCAAAGGGCATGGCCTGGAACTCACAGAGAATGTCTTTAGCACGGAACTGCAGGAACCGGCGGTGGGACAGACAAATGGGGATGTGGAAGGACACATCCCAAAGATCCAGGGGAGCAGAACAACATGTCCTGCTCCAGAGATGGAATGATCTAAGACGGAATGACCATCCAGAAAGTGCACAACTGAAGGAATTTGTTCAGGTCATGCAGATCTAAGATGGGGTACATAGAAACATAGACTTTGATGGCAGATAAGGACCACTTGGCCCACCTAGTCTGCCTATTTCCCTACCTACAGGATAAGCTGTAGATCCTAGTCAACCAACAGCCTATTTCTTCCTACCCCCCCCCACAGGAATTGCCTTGTGTCTGTCCCATGTATTCTTGAATTCTCCCACAGTTTTAGACCACACAACCTCCTCAGGAAGGCTGTTCCATGTGTCCACCACCCTATCTGTGAAAAAATACTTCCTCACATTGCCCCTGGACTGCCCTCTATCTTTAAATTGTGTCCCCTTGTTCTTGCTCATCTCTTTTTCTAAAAGATGCTACCCTCTTGGACTTTGTTGATTCCACTGAGGTACTTAAAAGTTTCTATCATGTCCCCATTCTCCCTCCTTTCCTCAAGGGTATACATATTAAGCTTCTTTACTCTCTCCTCATATGGCTTCTCTTGCAGACCCTGCACCATTTTAGTTGCCCTCCTCTGGACTGCCTCTATGCTGTCTATGTCTTTGCGGAGATGGGTTCTCCAGAACTGGATGCAGTACTCCAGATAGGGTGTCTCACAAACCATCTGTACAGAGGGATAACAAGTTCCTGTTTTCTGCTGGTGATGCCTCTCCCTATATATCCCAGTATACTCCCAGCCCTCCCTACTACCTTCTCACATTGCTTGCTAACCTTAAGGTCATCTGATATGATTACCCCGGGGTCCCTTTCTATTTCTGTTGTTGTTACTACCTCCCCCCCATCGTGTAATCTTCCCCTGGGTTTTTGTTTCCCAGGTGCATTATTTTGCACTTCTTTGCATTGAATCCAAGCTGCTATACTTCTGACCATTCCTCCAACCTTGCCAAGCCTCCTTGTGTATTAACCCTGTTGCAAATCTTTGTGTCATCTGCAAAAGAGGCATACTTTTCCTTCTAGTCCCGCTGCAATGTCACTTACAAAGACATTAAAAAGGACTGGACCCAGTACTGAACCCTGCGGTACCCCACTAATAAACCTTCTTTCTTCAGAGTGGACTCCATTTACAATTACCTTCTGTGCCCTGTTGTCCAGCCAATGTTTTATTCAGGCTACCACCCTGTGACCCACTCCCAGGCTGGTTAATCTATTAATCTTTTGTGTGGGACTGTGTCAAATGCCTTGCTAAAGTCTAGGTAGGCCATGTCCACAGCCCCTCCCTGGTCTACTACTTTGGTCACCCAGTCAAAGAAATCAATTAGATTCAACTGAGATGACCTTCCCGCTGTGAACCCATGCTGCCTTGGGTCCTGTGCCCCACTGGCCTCTAGGTACTCAACAATTCTTTCCTTCAGAAGTGATTCCATCACTTTCCCTACCACAGAGGTCAAAGTGACAGGTCTTTAGTTTCCTGCCTCTGTCTTGGTCCCACTTTTGTGAAGGGGAATCACATTCACCTTCCTCCAGTCCTTAGGTACCACACCAGCCTCCCATGATTTGTTAAAAAGGGTAGTCAGTGGTTTCACTAGTTCTCCCCTTAATTCCTTTAGAATTCTGGGGTGAATTCCATCAGCCCCATTGCTTTGTCCACCTTCAGTTTTAGAGTTCCTTCAAAACCCTTTCTTCTGTGAAAGGACTGGGATCAACCCCCACAGAGTGCTTCTTTTAACTGGATTAGGCCCCTCCCCTCTTTTGTGAATATGGAGCAGAAATATTCGTTCAGTAGTATCCCTGCTTTTTCACTGTCCCTCTCTGCCCACCCGTCCATTTTATTCAGCCTCACTATCCCTCCCTTTGTCTTTCTATGCTCCTTGATGTACTTATAAAAGGTTTTATCCCCCTTCTTAACTGAGTTGGCTATCTTTTCCTCAGTTAGGGCCTTTGCTATTCTGACTTCCCTCCCTGCTTCCTTCTGCCTTAACTGGTACAGCTCTCTGCCCTGCTCCTTCTGTGTTTCCTTATACTTCCTGAATGCTATCTTTTTCTCCCTGACTTTCCCCGCCACCTCTTTTGAGAACCATAGTGGCTTTTTCTTTCTTTTGATTTATTTGCTTGACACAAAGGCTTGTTGCATCTGGGATGGCAGTTCTGACGTTTCCCCATTGTTGCTCTACCCCTCCTTCTAGCCTGTTTGCTGGTACTTTTCTAAGGCACTCTCCCATCTTGCCAAAGTCAGCCCTCCTAAAGTCCAGTACCCTCACTTTTGTATGGCTTGATTCTGTAGCCCAGTTTATCGTGAACCACACTGTCTGATGGTCACTTGTTCCCAGATGGCAACCCACTTCTAGATCTGAGATCCTCTCACTGTCCCCATTTGAGAGTACGAGGTCTAAGATTGCTCCCTCATGAGTGGGTTCCAAAACCAGCTGTCCGAGGCATGCCACCTGTAGGGCATCAAGAATGGCCCTGCTCTTGGATGTGGCTATGGCAAATGTGCTCCAGTTAACATCTGGCATATTCAGGACTCCCATCAACAGTATCTCTCCTTGCTCTGCCATCCTAAGAATGCCTTCTATCATATCCTTGTCCATTCCCTCCCCCTGACATGGGGGTCTGTGCTCATTACCCTCCATTTCCTGATGGCCTTACTCCTTTTTGCCCCATCCATGTCCTTATTGCCTTTGTCACTTTCTCCATTATCCCTGCCGTTCTCCCTATCGACATCTTTATCTTGGTGTTTACCTCACTTACTACCCTGACTTTTTTTGGAGGGCTAGGATTTCCCTTTCCAGTGTCTCCACCCTTGGCTAGTTTAAATGCTTGCCAATGAAGCATTTAAACCCATCATCCAGGATCCTGGTTCCCCTCCTGGACAGATGCAGCCCATCATGCCAGTATAGGCCTGCATCACTCCAGGTGGACCCCCAGTCACCAATGAAGCCAAATTCCTGAGCTCTGCACCAGTTTTTCAATCACTGAAATCATCCCATAGTTTGAAGCACCCTAGCCTCACCTACACCACAGACAAGCAGCACCTCCGAGAAGGTTAGCGTGTGTGCTACTTGTCTAAGGCCCCTCCTCTACGCCACAAACTCTTACTGCACTGCTCTAATCCCTTTCTTAGCCAGGTCATTTGTCCCTAGGTGGACAATGACATCCAGCATCCTCCCCTGTGCAGCTGATCCAGCGATCCTGAGGATTTGCTCCCTGTACCTCCAAGCCATGGTACCAGGAAGGCACCTTACCTCCCTCTTCCCTTCCTCCCCCAGTTCTACTTTTCCTATAATTGAGCATACCTCTCAACTGCTATGAATTCTGCATAGCGCTATGATTTTCACACTGAAATTTGCCCTTGCTCCTCACAGGTTTACCGATGTTCCTCATAATGTTAAAGTGATTTCTGGCCACACAAACTATTAAATAATTGAACTAAGCTGATATAAACATTATGTATCACTAACTATATAGGGCCCACTAACTGCAGACATAATATTGTTTAAAATAAGAAAGTGCTACACATTCTGGCCTTTTGCTATGATTTTTGAAGGCCAGTGCTATGATTTTTAATGGTGAGAGGTTGAAAGGTATGCAACTGAGTCCCCCAGCAGGAGCTGTTTCCTTCCCCTGTGGGGTCCCATGCTACCCTCCTGCGAGTCTCCCTTGTGGAGGTTCCCAGTATCCTCCTTGGTCTCCACTGCTGGTGCCTCCACAGAGGAACCACACTTTGCCAGAACGGCATAGGAATTGTGGAGGTGTACAACTGGAAGGATGTGCCTCTGTTCCACCACCCTCTCCCTCCCTGAGCCCACTGTGGTCCAACCACTCCTCTTTCTTGGCAATCTCTGAGGCAACAGCAGTGGCCCTGGTGGTCCCTGGATGGAAGAGGAGGTCCCACAAATCCTGGCCAACTCAGCCTGGAGATGAGCAACCTCCTCCCTCAGCCCAGAGAGGTGCCTGCAGATGGGACAACATCTCCCGGAAGACTGCTGCTCCACAGCCACTGCACTGCACCACTCCCATCATGTCTTATTTCTGGCCCCTTCACTGTTTGGAATCCTTACTCTTTCTTCTGTTTTTTTTTTTTCTTCTCTCCCTACTTACTTACTGCCTCTGTGCCCTTTAAGCTCCTGATCATCCTGTTCTAAGACAAGAAGATCCTATATTTCTCAGGAGACCCTTTACTTGCTCAGAGGCAGACCTCTAGCAGCTAGGGGGGCCGGAGAGCTGCTCTTGACCTTCTAGGATGGTGAGTCTTTGGTGGCTCTGTGATCACTCACTTCTTGCTCCCAAACAGGAAGTTCCTGTTGTCAGTCAAATCCTGTGCCTATAAAAGTAGAACTAGCTTTGAGGGAGAGGGAAGGAGGGCAATATAGTCCCAGTAGAGAAGTCCAGTCACAGAGCACTCCTTTCTCCTGGTGTTCTCTGCCAAGCCTCTGGCAGAATCTATCTAGGGCAGTGTTTAAATCTAGCTTCGCCACTCCCCCTACTTAATAGATCTTTCTACATGTAATTAAATTGCACAGATAACAATCCCCTTCAGCCACCTAAAATTTACACCTAAACAACTGCTTCAGATAACCTTTCAGTTCAGCTAACTCAGACAAACACACTTTTTTGTGTGTGCGTTTTTTTAACCTAAATTGAAGGTTCTGGTAGAAGAGTTCTACTTCTTAGTCTCAGTAGAGAAGTCCAGTCACACAGCACTCCTTCCTCCTGATGTTCTCTGCCAAGCCTCTTCAACCCCTCCTACCGTCCACTCTGGCATCAGGAAGTACCTGGAGACAAACCCTGGATTTACTGGAGGATCTGGGACTACAGCCACCACCTCCTTCTGGAAGAGCTGGGCAATGTCTTCCTGACGGGCTGACAGCATGTCGGTGGACACCATGTTCTCCTGGGGGGCATCAGCTTGGCAAGGCGGGTAGGCCTTGAACTCTAGAGGCAGACCGTGCCGGACAACCTCGAGGACCAACCTGTCCATAGTGACAGCAGACCAGGTGGAAAGGAAATGGTGGAGCCCCCATGAGAGGATCCAGGGGAGTCAAGATGGGCATGGGGGAGGCACCCCCATCCTGTCACTGGGCAGGCTCAGAAGTGGAGGAGGGACCGGCTGAGGAAGCAGCAGGGCCTCGACCACATGCCTTTTGGACAACCGAAGCAACCGACTTCAGTCGGGGACGCTAAGCCTGGGCCTGCTGCCCAGCTGGGGGCTGGGATTGCTTACCCGCAGGGGCAGAGAGGGGTTGAAAGGGCTTCTTCCGTTGGAGCTTAGAGCCCCTGGGATCTGTCTGGGCAGAGGTAACAGAGTCCAGGGTGGCACTGGACTTCTCAGTGCAAGTAAGGTGTCCTTACACCCCTGGCTCAAACAGGTTGGTGCCCGAGAAGGGGACAACCGCCAGCTTGTGCAGGGTATCTACCGTAAAGGTCGAGATCCTCACCCAAACCCTGCGGCGCATGGCCACAGTAGCAGCCACAGACCGGGCATAGGAGTCACCGATGTCAATGGCTGTCTGGAGCTGCTACTTAGCCACTGCTCAGCCCTGGCCCTGGACTTGCTTGACCGTGGTCTATAAGTCAGTTGGAAACTGGGAAAGTACCTCATCAAGAGTGCCTAAGAGGGCATGAGTAAAGTGGGCCATCAAAAGGGCCAAACTCACCTGCCGAAGACAGAGAGGAGAGGACGCACAGACCTTTTTGGCCATATGATCCAATTTCTTGGATTTCTTGTTGGGAGGCTTATCCACATCCCTGATGTTGCCAGTACGCCGAAAGACCGAGTTACACACAAGACCCTTGACCAAGGGATGTTCGGTGAAATCTGACAGGGAAATGTAAGGACCTCGTACTTGCGGGTCATCCATGTTGACAGCGCTGGGCAAGAGGCAGGGTGCCACCAAAGCTCCAGACCAGGGCAAAGAATGGCCTCAGCGACCGGGAATGCAACCCAAGGGGAAACACCCCGGTCAAGAATCTCATAGAAAGGGTACTTGACTCATTTCTGAATGGGCTCCATCTGGAGTCCCACAGATTCAGAGATCAACCAGAGCAGGCCCGCAAAAGAAGTGGGACTGTGCTCCGTGGTCAAATCCTCTCCCAATTCTCATCCAACGGACAGGAGTGTAAGGAGAAGTGGTCAGACTCTGAGGATTCATCGAAAAGTGGTAGACCACCAGAGTCCCCGCTGACCCTAAGGAGTCTGTCGGGAGTCACGGTGACTGACAGCAGACGAGGAAGCCCAGAAGAGGTATGGGCATCATCGGTGGAGGGACTCACTGGTGACTGCTTAGGTGGCAGCTCTACCTGGATGGGCAGAGAGGCTGGAATAGGCAGAGATGGAACTGGCAGAGTCAGAGTAGGCTGGGGTCTGGGTGATGGGAGCCATGGAAGAGCCAGGGTGGGGGCTGGAACCAGTTTAAGCCCAGCCAGCATGAGCTGATGCCACACAAGTTCTTCACAGTGCCAGTGCATTTTGTGGCAGAGCCTCCCCCTCATCCAAGGAGGAAGAAGAATAAGAGTAGCGAAGGCACCACTTCCCCAGAATGCCAAGAGCGGGATTACCAATGCTGGCGTAGGCAGCTTGACTTTGGGCTTTGGTATTGAGACCTTGACCACTGGGGATGCCGACTGTGGGACTCAGAGGGAACCAGTGAAAGCCAAGGATCTTCCTGGGTAATCGGATCCAGAGGGTTATTGACCGATCAGGAGGCTGGGCCAACCCACCCTGAGAAGTGACAGGCAGGACCGGAGTCCTAGAGAGGGAGACATCTGCCTCATCTGGCGACAACGTTTCGATTGGCTTGAGAAAAATCTCAACAGGTTGGTTGATGGGTGTCTTGACAAACTTATGCGATGGGAGACCATGGAGCCAGCAGCCTTGGCCAAAGGATCAACCATAGTCAAAATGTCCAGAGAAGTGCAGGAATCTGAGACCCGAGAGCACTCGTGATCCCAAGATCGATGGCATCAAGACTTCTTTTTAGTCACCTACTTTGAAGATTTGGATTTTCTGCCCTTAGAGGGGCCCTGCCCAAAGGTGGGAAGGGAGTGGCACAAATCTCTAAATGCCCCTGTGAAGGTGGCGCCAAAAGAAAGAAAGCGGCACAAAGTCTAAAGCCAAAGAAGCATGCTTCACTGTCTGAGTTGCAGCCTCTTCAAAAGCCGCAAGCTGTTCAGCAGACTTTGCAGCCATGGAAACCACCAGACGGGTGTCTTTCGATCAAACAAGGGGATCCCTTCATCTGGGTGTCCTGAAAGTAGCTGAGCGTGCTGGTCTTCTAAAGTACTAGGATGCAAGGTGCAACAGAGGCCACACACACCTGGGGATTGTGTTCATGGCCTAGGCAGCAGACACACAAGGTGTGCGGGTCTGTCTTTGACTCGCATTTTTTAAAACCGGGCACTGTCTTCGAGTCATCCATGACGAAGAATCGAAAATTGCCTGAAGACACAAGCAGAATCACAAAGTTTTGCAAACTTTTGAAGCAAAGGACCTACTCAGCATGGAGAGCAGTAAGGAGAGAACCCACTTCTTCCAGTGGAAAGGAAGATCTGGCGTCACAGGGTGGTGCAGAGGGAGTTACCACCTAAATAGGTGGAAGGAGCCAGCTTGAAGACGTACCAGCAAGCCTTAAAAGAAAAGGAACAGTTCCAGAAGTGTGGATAGTACATCATATCCACATCCCTAGAATGCACAGTTTACCTTCACTTGGGACAGGATTAATTTCCAAGCTTACTCATGACTCCGCCACTCATAAGTTGCAGTCATGACCCCTTACGCTTGAAGCAAAACTGCACACTATGAGTAAGCCTAGTGCATATCCTGTAGATATAAATTTACTAATACATTTATATACATAATACATATAGACACACATACACACGTAAACAGTTTATCAATACATTTTGTTAGCAATATAATAAATTGCCTTTTATTTCATTGATACAGTTTTTGTTCAGTTTCAACCACTTTTGTCCATCTACAAACATCACATTATCAGTATACCGAAATTTTCATTTCACAATTCATTGACAATTATTATTTTAAAACATTTTCCGATTGTTGGTTCACAATCAGGAATACAACATTAATCCAATTTATACAATCATCCATTCGCAAAGTATTAAATCGCATTACAAAAAAAAAAAATAATTTCTTTCTTCATGATCTATAATTCCATATTTTACTTGTGTTTGAAGGTAATAAAGCATACAACTCTTTCAACAATACATCTCCAGCTGGACAGCACACTATCCTTTGCTATAGTCTTGGTAAGAAGCTACGCTCTAGGCTAGGTTTCAACTTTAGGAATAAATGCTGCCTTACCATGAAGGCAAACAAACAGATTAGCACAGGCAACTTTTTTTTATCCCGCTTGACTATAGCGACGTATTCTATGAAAAAGCCTCAATTACACAACTAGCCATAAAAGATGTGCTTTATCACAGAACATTCTGTTCTATTAGCAGCCTGACATCTAGAACAAATTGTTGCAACCCTTTGCTCAGCTGTTATTTGCTCCCTCCCAGGAGGCTAAGAAACTTACATATGTGGTCTTATAAGGCCCATCGGAATTTGTTGCCCCCATATATGACTTTCTTCTTTATGCAATCTATTGGGCTGTATAGCCCAATTAAAAGCAATCTTCTTCTTCCTAATGTTCCAAGGCATTTTACTTGTTTTACTCATTTTGGAAAAATGGCTCTTAGATGGCTTGTCACTGCTCTTTGGAATACGTTGCAAGTCACACAAATGGAGTTCACCAATCAGTCTCAGTTCATTCAAGGCTCTTCTTGAATGCCACTGTGTAGACAAATGTGAATGTTGTTAATTCATTTAATATTTTAAACTGTTCTAAGATGGCACTTGCCGTAGCTCTCTGTATGCTCCCACCCCATTTTCATCACAGTGTAACTGGCTTTAATCTAACTGTATTTCAACCTGATCCTTTATTTCTTTTAAAAAATTCGCTGCCTGCATCTGTTTACGATTTACTCCTGTAATGTTACTTGCTTTTGACTTATTGTATTGCCTCTCCTACCAGGACCTCCTTGTAAATGTGCATTGCTAAATTAAGCTTTTTTCCCCTGGCAAAAGAAATAAATACAAAAATAAAAAAAATAAAGTTCATGAAATGTCACCTTTAGTTAGTATGAACTAGAAAACAGAACTTCTCAGGTATTATTCAAACTTCTATTATGTCAGTACACAGTGTCCACAAGATGGTGCTAAATCCTTCCCCAAGATCTAGCTGACATGGCTACAGAACAGTAACAAGGGATCTGTTTCTGTCAAGCACTCCATTTGTTATATTAACTACTTAAGAGTACCAAGACTTTGCACAAAAAAGCACAAGGATACTAAACACCACATTAATGTCACCGTGTTCATTAACTCAAACTACCTCTAGAACTGTACTTCTCTACTGTCCTGACTCTCAGGGACATCCCTGATTTTGCCTTAAGAATTTCCTCTGTCCCCAATAAAACTGGCATTTCTGTCACTTAAAGAGTAAGGATTTGAAGCATAAAATGTATGCATTACTTATTTAAAAAAGTGTTTCACCGGGTAGACATACCGAGATATAAAAACAACCTCATCTACAGATGCAACCTGGGGGAAGGAGGACAGGAACAAGCAAGCAGCAAAAACCAAATATACATCGTACAATCTGTATATGTTACAATATTCAAAGGCACGATCAGCATGAGAGGACAGGTAAACACAACACTTAGCCAGCAAATCAAGTACAATCACAGTAGGACACAATCATATTTTTGAGAAGCAGTTTAGCAGAGGCCAATACTGGTGGATGAAGTTACCCAAGGCAAAGCAGTGCCATACCCGAGGGAGTCTGTAAATAAAAGCAAGCTGACCAGAATTCAGTTTGTGCCTCGGAACAAGTAATCTAGTAACAGAGTGGGAGCGAAGCTGGTGTATGGATAGAGCAGCAGGGGTGAGTAGGATGTTCATAATTTGGGAGCTTGTTAAGCCAGTATCTAAAACCACAAAGAGTGTTCCATTGCATTCAGCATTTGCTGCATCACAGTTTGGAAGGCAGGGTCTTCAGGAGGTGGTCTGGGTATGTGCACCATATAAGTTTCATTACAAGAAGATACAGTGGAGCTAGAACATGCATCATATTATTCTTCTCCATAACCCTCCTCCATTATGAGGTCTGTATTCCTGCTCCTCGTTGACAACCCTGTCAGCGACGAGAATGGACGACCTCGATAGTGACACTAGAGGCCGCTGCTCAGGAAGTATCTGCTGTGAACCAGTTAATGATGATGACGGTGCCTGCGATAGGGAAGAACTCCAACATAATTGGGGCATCTGCAAAGAATATGATAGAAATAGTATCTTTGTATCCCAAATTACCCATTTTCCCACAAATAGGACCCAGACGAAGCCCAAGGCTAGTAAGGTTCCAGGACGAAAGACGAGGGGAAGTAGAGGAAAAGGAAAGGGTAATAACGAACAGTGGCTGGCAACCACAGAAAGCTTACAACTACAGGATGAGATTCGGGGGAGAACAACACAGGGGAGGTACAAGATGAGGAGAGGGATATCAGAGGGGAGATAGAAAATTCCCTCATTCTAAATATTTCTAATTACACCTTAAATGAAGCTCAGAAGTGTGTATTAAACAAAGGGCTGTCTTTTGTTCCTACCTGCCCTATCAAACAGTTTGATACAATTGTAGATCTAGATATGTTTGCAAGAAAACTGAATTTGCACATAATGTATAATAAATGTGGGACTGAAATTGACAAGCAAAACTTAACGGACAACTCCAATGTTATGAATGAGGAAATAAATGAGCAAGTGCCAATTGTTAGTAGGAGAGGGAAGAAAAAGTCAACATTTATTCCAGTAATGAATGCAACAGTACAGATGTTTTTGAGCGCTTGTGAATACAATGTTGAAGAAATCTGCAAGCAACCCCTGTGGAAAGGACCGAAGAATGTGTCCAGAGAAGAGCATGAGATATTACAAAAGCTTCAGGATGTGGACTCCATCACCATCAAGCCCGCAGATAAAGGAGGGGCATTGGTGGTGATGGAAAAAGCCAAGTATCATGAGAGTATGTTAGAGCATCTAACACACTGTTTCATAAGATCTTGACCTTTGACCCCACTGCCAAATTTAAAAAAAGAAAGACTCTTTTCTAAGAGATATGGTATTACAGGGAGAAATATTGAATGAAACGTGATTTTCTCACTGTGCACATACCGGTAAGAGCAACCATATATGGGCTATCAAAAGTGCATAAAAACGTAGAAAATCCCCCCTTACGACCCATTGTTTCTAGAAGTGTCTCACTAACAGAAAAGCTGACACAATTTGTAGAACAGCATATAAAAGATGCTGTGAAAAAGACTAGAGCTTATCTTAGAGATACAACTCAGATTTTGAAGATATTATCTGAACTGGAACTAGAGCAGGATTGGCTGTTAGTAACTCTTGATATTCAGTCTCTGTACACAAATATTCCACATCAGGGTGGTCTGGAGGCTCTGAGGAGCTTTTTGTGTGCAGAGACTGAGTATCCCACATCTTTTATAGAATGTCTTATTAGCACGACAGAAATGGTATTGACCATGAATGTTTTCCTGTTCGAAGATACTTTTATCATCAGATAAAAGGGACTGCGATGGGGGCCGCTATGACCCCCAATTATGCTAATATTTATTTGGTACAGTGGAAAAATTATTTTTTATATGATCAAGAGAATGCTTTCTTTGATAAAACAGATCTCTACAAGCATTTTATTGACAATGTGTTTTTAATTTGGAAAGGCAGAAGACAGGAATTAAATGAATTTGTGGAATATTTGGAAGGAACAAATGAACACTTAAGATTTACTGTATGAGTAAAATACAGATTCCTTTCCTAGACATCATGATTAATAAAAAATTGGATGGCAGCATTAGAACTGATTTATTCAGAAAACAAACAGACTGTAATAACATCTTGTGGTCTGATAGCTTCCATCCAAAGCATGTAACCAGGAATATCCCTTATAGTTAGTATTTGAGGTTGAAACGTAATTGTAGAGAAGAAAATGATTTTGAAGCCAGAGCCAGTGATCTCACAGAGATTTCTGAAGATGAGATATCTAAAGGAGAATTTACAAAGAGAAGTAATAAGGGGCAAACAATATGGAGAGAATGTCTTTAATAATTACAAATAACAAAAGTGGTGAAAAAAGTTGTAATAATAATAGTTTTAACTGTGTTACCACTTTCAGCCTACAGGCAAAAAAGGTGGAAGCAGTGACAAAGAATAACTGGCAGATCTTGAGGATGGAGCTGAAATTAAATAACATCACTCAAAATGGACCCAGATTTACCTATCAGAGGGGGCAAGAACCATTAACACAGAGCTATGAAAAACCAGATAAGAGAAACATCCAGAATACACAAGGAAATTTTCGATGTGAAAATTGTGCAGTATGCAAGTATATCAAGGTGGGACAAGAATTTTGTTTGCCACAGACTCAGATGGTACATGAGGTAACCACTTTGATAACCCGTAACACTGAGGCAGTTGTATATTTAGCAATCTGCACATGTGATAGATATTACGTTGGAAAGACTGAGAAGATTCTATGATCGTATTCTGGAACATCAAAGTAGTATTAGACATGGAAAACTTAACGCTTTGGCAGCCCACATAATCGAGAATAAAAATCAGAAACATGCATTTATGTTTATGGGACTAGAGCAAGTGCTGCTAAATGAAAGAGGAGGAGATCTGGACAATGCTCTTATGTAGAGAGACATATTGGCAATATAGGTTAAAAGCTTCATATCTGTCCGGTCTAAATGAATATTTCCAGTTTGCCCCTTTTTAAAGAAAAGACGCTACAAGATTAAAATGTGCTTTAAGATTGGTATAATATGTATTTGTAGGAGTGCATTTTGAATAAGATGCATTTATATGCTGATTTACTGCATTACTTATATTTTTATTGTGAAGATCTATACCTCTATTTTCATGGCATTTTTGGTAATGGTTAATTATATATTCCATACAATTCAACATCTTTTTTCTAAGTATAAAACTAAGCAATATAAGCAAGGACTTTTAGGTTTCTTAGTAATTGTGGTTAGTAGAACATGTATTTATGTGTTTGACAGAATATTAACTGTCTTTTATATATGAACAATATTTACCTCCATTTGGGGGTGAATTAGTTGGGATTGTAAAATGTGTGTTTTTTTACTTGCTTTATTAACTAGTGTATTTATACCACATGGTGGTGGTGGTGATGATGAGCTATAAAATTGTTTTTTGTCAAGTGATGACATCTTGAGAAAGCGACTGTTTAGTCGTGAAACACTGATGTCGGGGGGGGGGGTGCTACTGGTTATTTCACGGTTTGCTGTGTACCTGTTTGTGAAATAGTATGTATTAAAGTTTTTTACTTTTTCAATAATCATATCCAATTGAAGTTTTTTTTTCTACTGGAACCCTGGAAGAGTAGCTGTCTCTCATTTTGCTCTGATGCAGGAATAGCCATTCAATGGCAGTTACAGGCTGCACAGGTAAACCTGGAAGTATGCGCCGTATTATATCTGAAAACTATGCCAGTACTGCCTGAGCATCAATGACACCCTGGCCAGGGGCCATGGCCACAAGAATAAACAACAGGCCTGGACCCAACGACATTGACGTACAGTCTTCAGTAGGTCCGGTAGTGTCTGGAGCCAAGCCCCCAACCTTGGTATCTGATCTATGGTCCGGGGACGACTGGCATCACTACTGCTGAGGCTGACGATGGCAAAGAAGGTAAAATACCTGCAGGCAGCAACAGCAACCTAGACCTCACTGGGGAAGCAGACTTATATTTATCCTTATGTTTATGCTTGTGTCTCGACGACCGGTCTTTTTCACGGTATTTAGATTTTGACAACTGCGAGTCAGTCCATGGGGACAGTGATGCTGCTTTCTGACCCTGTACTTTTTCCATGACTGCTAGAATTATTTGCAGCAAAGACTTCTCTAGCACCTTTCTTCTGCATTACATAGTCGCCTGACTGAAGCCCTGGCAAATCTCACAAGGCCTGACACTGTGAAAGAGGCCTAAACAGCAGAGACACATTTAGTTTGCGTCGTCCTCATAAATCTTTCCTCCCCACTCCCAGTACCGGAAAAAACAGGCTATTCACCTGTAACAGTAGTTCTAGGAGTGGTATATGTTGTTCATCCACACTTCTTGGCATGTCCCTTTCCCTGATAAATCTTGTCAGAAGTCTTCAAGCTGGCTCCTCCCACCAACCTGGGTGGTATAAACTTCAGCTCCACCCCATGACACCAGATCTTAGTCTGCTGGAAGCCAGGTTGTGCGTCTAAAGCCGGGGAGGTCGGGTGGGTGTGTGTGGATGAACAACATATACCACTTCTAGAACTACTGTTACAGGTGAGTAACCTGTTCTTCCAGGAGCGTGGATATGTTGTTCCTCCACACTTCTTGGCAGACTCAATGCAGTTCTCCGGGAGGAGGGAGGCAAGATGCACACCCCTACTTGGGAAATAAAGATTGGAGAACCGAGGCCCCAAAACCAGCATCCCGGCGTGACTCAAGGTCGACGTGGTAGTGGGTAATGAAGGTGTTTGCTGACTTCCAGGTAGCAGCCCGACAGATCTCTTGGATAGGGATGTCCCTGGAAGCAGCCACCGATGCAGCAGTATGGCAGGTAGAGTAAGCTCTTATCCCTCTGGGAGGCTCCTTACCCGCCAACTCATACCACAGACCTATGCATGATGTAATCCACCTTGCAATGGTCCGTTTGACTGCGGGTCTGCCAGAAGCGGCTTCAGCGTAGGTGACAAACAGCTGGCAAACTTCTCCACAAATTTCCGCCATTCTCTCCTTATAATAGAAAAGAGCACATCTCGGGTCCAAAGTATGGAGCCTGTACTCAGCGTCCGAGGTGTAGTCAGTATAGCAGAGTCAATACCTTGTTAAGGTGAAATGCTGATATCACCTTTGGAAGGAATTTTGGGTGGGGACGCTGGACAACTCTGTCCCTGTGAAAAACCAGATGAGGGGAGTCCACCAACAGCACCTGGAGCTCCCCAGTCCTTCTGGCTGACGTGATAGCCACCAGGAAGGCAGTCTTCCACGACAAGTGTGAGAGTGCACACTTGTGCATAGGTTTGAATGGCGCGCCCATGAGCTTTGCCAAAACCAGCAACAGATCCCACAGAGGTGGAGGTTCACGCACTGGAGGGGATATGTGATCCAGACCTTTGAAGATGTGCCCGGCCACTGTCTCCTGCACCAATGTCAGCTGACCGGCCCATGCCAGGTAAGCAGAAATGGCTGCCAGGTGCACCCTAAGGCTCGATGACTGCAGATCCTCTTTGGAGAGAGACCAAAGGTAGTCAAGAATGTTAGCCACAGAACAGGAAAAGGGGTCCAGACTCTTACTCTGACACCAAATGGAAAATCTCTTCCATTTGAAGGCATAACATTTCCTGGTTGATTCCTTACGAGATACCTTCACCACGGTGTAGACATCCTCGGAAAGACCCAGACCCTGGAACTCTAGCCGCTCAGGTACCAGGTTGTGAGGTGCAGAGACTGAAGGTCCAGATGGAATACCTTCCCCTGGTTCAATGGTATCAGGTCCAGGCGTGTACAAAGCCACTCCAGGGGCCTGTAGCTGAGGCAGAGGAGATCAGGGTACCAGAACTGGCACGGCCAATCTGGGGCTACCAGGATCACTTCCCTCTTGTCCCTCCTCACCTTGAGTAGCACCTTGTGGATCAAGGGAAATGGAGGGAAGGCATAGAGGAGGCCTGGGGTCCACGGCCTCGAGAAGGCATTCCCCTACAGCGAGCCCTGCTTAGGGGGGCGGGCATGGTACAGCCTCAGCTTGTTGTTTTCCCTGGAGGTAAACAGGTCCACCAACGGTTTGTCCCATCGGGAGAACAGACTGTAAGCTACCTCTGGATGGAGAGACCACTCGTGGGATATCTGATCTATGCGGCTGAGAGCATCCGCTAGCTGGTTCGAGACTCCTGCCACATGAATGGCTAGGAGATCCACCTCCAACCGACTTCGAGGGTCCAGATACAGGCGCCTCCTTGCACAGCAGGCGGGTGCGTACCACCCTGTTTGTTGAGGTAGTACATGGTCGTGGTATTGTCCGTCTGGACTTGAACCACTTGACCCTGGAGCTGAGGAGCGAAAGCTAACAGTGCCAGTCTGACTGCTCTGAGTTCCAACAGGTTGATGTGGCATCTGGACTCCTCGGGGGTCCAGAACCCATGGGCCCTGTTGTCCCCCATGTGGACTCCCCAGCCCGTGAGAGAGGCATCGGTTGTAAGGATGGCCGTCGGCTCGGGGCGGACAAACAGGATCCCTTCCTGCAACCGTTCTGGGGCGGTTCACCATTGGAGAGCATCCCACATCTTCTGGGTTACAGTGATCAGCTGGTTGAAATGACCATGCGCCAAGTCCACTGGAGGGGGCGCTTGTGCCACCTGACCCAACAGACCACAGAGGTGCACGCCGCCACGTAACCCAGAAGGCGCAGAAGAAAAAATTACTCACCTTAGTAATGTTGTTTCTTCTAATGGAGTCTTGCTGTATTCTGACAAATTGCAGTGAGGTCCAACCTTCGAACTGCCCCGGAGATGAAAGAGTTAACTTTCCATGCCAGGCATGGAACGCTGAGCTCGAGTTCGGTTGAGACTCTGTCTGTTGCTGTTTGAACTCAAACCGTCAGATCTTTCGAGCTAAACTCACTGAGTGTCCTGTGGAAGCTGTAAACCTACACTAGCCAACTGGCTACTAAATATAATAAACAGATTTTTGGTCCCAAAACAAAGACTCACGTCAGAAACCCAAAAATGAAATAAACACAACACCTACTCACCCAAAGAAAGGGGTGATAATAAAAGGTGGGGCACCTCCTGAGTGCCAACACTGCTACTGCCCACTCACATCCCAAAACAAAGGTTCTGAGAGGGAAGGCAGGTCAGAACAGCAAGACTCCATTAGAAGAAACAACATTACTAAGGTGAGTAATTTTTCTTCAAATAACATGAAGTCTTGCTGTATTCTGACAAATTGCAGACTACCAAGCAGTACCTCCATGGAGGAGGGACAGAACCTACTTAGGAAATAGGCTCTGAAGCACTGCTGTGCCAAACCAAGCATCACTCCTAGCCTGGATATCCAGAGAGTAATGCTTGGTAAAAGTGTGAACTGTTTTCCAGGTAGCTGCTTGACATATCTCTAAGACAGCAATATCCCCTCGCAGCAGCCAGGGAAGCAGCTGTACCTCTGGTAGAGTGAGCCCTCATGCCGGAGGGTGGAATCCTACCTAGTTTTTCATAGCAAAATTGAATGCAAGAGACAATCCACCTGGCAATGGATCTTTTAGTGGCAGGTTTTCCCTTACCAACCTCACCATAAGTGAGGAACAGTTGGAGGGAGTCAAACCTGTGACCCTTGGTACGCTCTATGTAGTAGCTAAGGGCTCTTTTCACATCCAAAACTGTGCAGCCTCCTCTCACCAGAGGAGGAATGGTCAGTGAAGAACACAGGAAGAGACACAGATTGGTTAAGGTGGAAGTCTGAAACCACCTTAGGTAAAAACTTCCTGTTAGTCCTGAGGACCACCTTATCTCTATGGAAAGAGATAAAATCAGGCTCCACTGACAGGGCTTGTAACTCGCTTATGCGCCTGGCAGAAGTGATGACCACCAGGAAAACAGTTTTCCAAGTCAAGTACTTAAGCTCTGCTGAGGACAAGGGCTCATAAGGGGGTTACATAAGCTGAGCAATGCAAACATTAAGGTCCCAAGCAGGGGCAGGGTCCCTGAATGGCGGATTGGTATGAAGCAATCCCTTGAAAAACTTGGAGAATACAGGATGAGCTGAAAGGGAAGAAGGCTTACCTGCTGAAAGAAAAGCAGAGACAGCTGCCAGATGCACTCTTAGTGTAGCTGGTCTGAGTCCCAAGCTATTCAGATGAACCATATAGTTAAGGACTGTGGGCAGGCCAGCAGACTCTGGAGAAATATGCTTCCCAGAGCACCAATGGAGAATCTTTTCCATTTGGAATTATAAGTGGTTCTGGTGGAAGGCTTCCTAGAAGCCTTTAGGATATCCATAACACCTTGAGAAAGGTGTAAATCAGCAAACTAACTCTTCAAGAGCCAGGCCTTGAGATTGAGAGATTTGAGATCCGGGTACCAAACCCTCCCCTGAGCACAGGTTAACAGGTTGTAATTCCTGGGAAGAGACAAGGGAAGGCGGACTGCTAAGGACAACATAAGAGGGTACCAGGGCTGTCTGGCCCAGTCTGGAGCAATCAGAATCACCTTGCAGGGTTGAGACCTGATTTGGCTAGCACCTTGAACAGGAGAGGGAAGGGGGAGAAGCATACAGGAACTTCCCTTCCCAACTGAGAACCAGGGCATCCAGGGGGACTGAGCCCAACACTGGGGGCCTGCAGCAAAAGAGGGGAAGTTCGTGATTGTCTGGGGCTGCAAAAAGATCTATCTGTGGGGTGCCCCATCTGGAGAAGATCACCTCCAAAACCAGGGGATCCAGTGACCATTCATGATGGCCCCGAGATATCCTGCTGAGGGCATCTGCCAGGACATTGTCCTTGCCTGGGAGGTGTACTGCTGTAAGAGAGGTGTTCAGGGAATAGGCCAGAGACCACAACTTCATTGCTTCTGCTGCACAAGGCCGTAGACCGAGTGTCCCCTTGCTTGTTGATATACCACATTGTGGTGGTATTGTCTGTCCTGATCTGAACTACTTTGTTATGAACAGACTTGGAAAAAGCTTGAAGTGCTAGAAACACTGCTCTGAGTTCTAATAGAGTGATGTGAAGCAGAGATTCCCGAGGAGACCACAACCCTTGGGTGGTCAAGTCTCCCAAGTGGGCCCCCCACCCCAAGAGGGAGGCATCTGTAGTAAGGATTAAAGAGTGAGACTGAGTAACAATAGGAACTCCCTGTCTTAGATTGTCCTGATCCTGCCACCACTGCAAAGCCTGGATCAGGGTTCGAGTCACTGGGATCAGTTTGGTCAGAGGATCCTTTTTCCGAGACCAAAAGGCTCTCAAGTGAAACTGAATGTCCCTCATCTGAAATCTTGCTCCCTGCACCACTGCTGTAGAAGCAGCCATGTGCCCCAGGAGCTGCAGAAAATGCCTTGCTGGTCGAGACACCTGTAGGGTGAATGAAGAGGCTAGCGTGATAAGGGTCATTGCCCTGTCCAGGGGAAGGAAGGCTCTTGCCTTTTCTGTATCTAGCTCTGCGCCTATGAAGGTGAGGAGCTGTACAGGCTCTAGAACTGACTTTGAAAGATTCAGAAGGAAACCTAGAGAAGTGAGCAGTTGCTGAGTTATCTGCAGGTGTGACCTGACTTGGTCTGAGGACTGGCCTACTATGAGCCAGTCGTCCAGGTATGGGAAGATGGAAATCCTTTTCCTTCTTAGGAAAGCAACTACTACTGCCAGGCATTTTGTGAACACCCTTGGAGCAGAGGTTAGGCCGAAGGGCACTGCTCTGAATTGGCAATGGCCTGAGGGCAGCTCGAACCCGAGGTATTTTCGATGGGAGCTTCTGATGAGAATATGGAAATAGGCATCCTTGAGGTCCAGGGAGACTAGCCAGTCCCCTGACCTTAGAGAGGGTAGAATTATTCCCAGAGTCACCATTTTGAACTTTGGCTTTAAAAGGTGCTTGTTTAAATATCTGAGATCCAGGATGGGCCGCCATTCTCCTGTCTTTTTGGGGGTAAGGAAGTACCTGGCATACAATCCTTTCCCTTTGTGTAGGGGTGGAACCCTTTCTACAGCTCTGAGAGCCAAGAGGGAAGCGACCTCTGCCTCTAGGGCAAGCGCCTCTGAAGGATTTGCAGGTGGAAAGAATCTGGTTCTCATCTTTGGAAATTTTTTGAAGCCGAGAACCAGTCCCTGACTTACTACTTCCAGGACCCATTTGTCTGATGTTAAAGACATCCAGTCCTGGACAAAGTAAGCCAGCTTGCCCCCTACAGGTGGTGGAGAATCGGCCCTGGCAAACCCATCAGGGTGCCTGTTTGGCAGGGGTTTAGGCTGAGGGTGGAAGCAGGCCTGCTTGTACCCCGTCTGCCTCTCCCTCTAAAGAACCCCCTCTGAGCATAAACAGAAGAGGAGGCCTGGGCTTGGTAGAAAGGCCTATGTAAAGGCCTGCCCCTGCCCCTGGGATGCTGCCTCTGAGGAGTGGCTTGCCTTTCCTTGGCCTGAGCACTCCTATAGGTGGTCCTGTATTCATCCATTTTCTTCATGTAGTTCTCTGTTTGCTCCTCAAACAAGAGAATTACCCACAACAGGAAAATCCATGGCCTTAGTCTGGGTATCCTGAGACAGGCTTGTACATCTGAGCCAAGCCATCCTGTGAAGGGCCACAGATGTAGCCATGACTCTAGATTAAACATCACTGGAGTCCACTGCAGCATGGAATTGCACCTTGGATGCCTCAATACCATCCACAGCTACCTGCTCCAGCTCCTTGGCAAGCTGGCCAGGGACCTGTTTAGCTAAAGCCATTACAGTGTCCCATCTAGATTTCTGATATCTAGCTATATAGGCCATATAATTGGCCTGCCTGAGTCCCAAGGATGCTGCCATGTACTGTTTCTTTGCCATGGCATCAATCCTCCTAGAGTCCTTATCTGGGGGGTGTGAAGCCAAGGGTATATTTGCCTTATCACAGGCAGCAGCCTGCACTACCCCAACATGGCTGCATTGCTGGGTAAGGAACTCTGTGTCCGAGCCTAAAAGAGTATACCTCTTGTCCATTCTCTTATCCACAGGAGGTATAGAATTAGGAGTCTTTAAAATCTGTATTGTCTGTTTCCCAAAAGACTTGTGAAGGGGAATAGACAGCCTCCTGGACTCTGGGATATCCATCATTTCAACATAGTCAGGCTCCTCCTGGTCATCCACAGCTTCTTCCATAGGAAGCTGAAGGGTTTCAGCCACTTTCTTGTAAAACATGAAATGGGAGGGGGACTCAGAAAGCCTAGGAGGAGACACTCCTGAAGGTCTGTCTGGGGAGATGTCCGGGTCAATGGGCACATCCAGACTTTCATAATCACATTCACTTTCCTCATACTCTCCTTCCCTCCTCTGGTTCATAAAATTCCTCCAAATCATAATCCAGAACCGGGATAGCGATAAACAATTTTTATCGCTTTGGCTATTTCATCAGTGGTTGGAGAAGAAACTTTTGGATCCACACCGGCTGATTTATCCCTTCTTGTTCTCTTAACCAGAACAGACTCCTCGGAATCGGTTCTCCTTTTGCCCGAAGAAGTTTCCCCCTGGTCAGAGGGCACTCCTTCTGGTTCGGTTTGAACCGAACCGGGCTGGCCATCCGGGTCAGCAGACTTTTTGGCCTCACTTTCCCTGAGCCTACCAACTCTCTTTTCTAGGGTAGCTGCAGGAAAATTTTTACAAATCTGGCAGTCTGAATCGAGGTGGTCAAACCCCAGACAATAAACACAGGTGGTGTGGGGGTCAGCCTTAGCAAAGACTTCCCCACACACACTACAGTGTTGAAACCCAGTGGGCCCGGTTTTTCTTTTGGGATTCTCAGACATGGCCAGTCCTAAACAAAACTTACCCTTTTTATGGCAATCCGCCAGGCAAGACACTCTTATCGGTTCCTGACCGTGTTACGGGTCGTGGAAAAAAGCCATAATAAAATCCGGTTTTTTTTAGAACCGATAAGAACCAGTAACCACACTCTAAAAGTAGAAGTAAAGATTTTTAAACAACCTGATCGGTTCAAACCGAACCGATGACACATTTACAAGTTCCATACAGAATACAAAAACAATATAAACCTATCTAGTACTCACGAATACCACAGACAATAGACTGAACTGATAGGTTGTGGTTTAAATTCGGTTAAAAACCGAGAAAAACGGTACTTTCACTGACAAATTGAACCGAGCAAAGGAGAAATCTCCGGAGCGACTGTTCAGTGAGGCGGAGTAAAGAATCTGGCGGTTTGAGTTCAAACAGCAACAGACGAGTCTCAACTGAGCTCGAGCTCAGCGTTCCATGCCTGGCATGGAAAGTTAACTCTTTCATCTCTGGGGCAGTTCGAAGGTTGGACCTCACTGCAATTTGTCAGAATACAGCAAGACTTCATGTTGTTTGAAAGTCCCGGGCAGGGTGCAAGTGCCCAACCAGAAATGATCGGGCAAAGGAGGAGAGAACCTCCGCCCTGTCCGCCAGAAACCGAGCTCTGGCTTGACGAGAGTCGAGCTCTGCCCCGATGAAGCCCATCACCTGAGCAGGCATGAGTTCCAACTTGGCCTCGTTGATCAGGAGGCCAAGATGGGAGCAGGTCTGGAGAGCCAGATCCCTAGACCTCTCCACCTCCTGAAGGGAGGATTCTGCCAAGAGCCAGTCGTCGAGATAAGGGTATATTTGTACTCCTCGACGCTGAAGATGGGCTGCCACCACTGCAATGCACTTGGTGAAGACCCACGGGGCCAATGACAGGCCGAACAGCATGGCTCGGAACTCATACAGGGTCCCTTCGACCCTGAAGCAGAGGAACTGCTAATGGGACGGACGGATTGGGACGAGAAAGAATGCGTCCTGTAGATCCAGTGAACAGAACCACATGTTTCGCTCCAGGGATGGTATGATCTGGTTCAGAGTTATCATCTGGAAGGTGCGGGACCCAAGATATTGATTCAGGTCATGGAGATCTAGGATGGGGCGCCAACCCCGTCCGCTTGGGTACCAGGAAGTACCTGGACATGAAGCCTGGGTCTGTAGGAGGATCCGGCACTACAGCTACTGCCTCCTTGTGGAGGAGCTGAGCTATGTCATCTCGGAGAGCCGACTGAGTGCAAGCTGAGATCCTTTCCTCCCGAGGGGCATGGGCTCGGCTGGGAGGGTACTGCTCGAACTCTAGAGGCAGTCCCTGATCGACCACTTCAAGAACCCACCTGTCCGAAGTGATATCGGACCAGGCGGAATGAAAGTGGCGGAGCTGGCCCCCCACAGAGGACCCAGAGCTGACGTGACGGGTGTAGTGGTGGCAACCCCCAACCTGTCACTGAGCAGGCTTAGGAGGATGAGGCTCCTGGACCTGCGCCTCGGCCTCCTTTATGGGGCCGTTGAGAACCCTGCTTGGGCCATGGGCACTAAGCTTGAGCCTGCTGCTGTTGCTGCTGGCCTCCTTGATAGGGGGGCTGCCTGACTGCAGGGGAAGAATGCCGAAATGGCTTCTTTCTTTTCTGCTGGTTCCTGCCCGAAGAACCTTTTGCAGAGATAGCATCCAAGGTGGCACTGAACTGCTCGATACGCTGAAGGTGACCGGCCAATCCTGGACCAAACAAGTTGGTGCCAAGGAAAGGAACATCAGCTAACTTGTGCTGGGTATCCACCGGGAAGGAGGATATCCTCAGCCAGGCCCTGCCGAGAGTGCCCACTGTGGCAGCTAAGAAGCGGGCACAGGAATCCCCAATGTCCAGGGCTGTCTGGAGCTGCTGTTCTGCAACAGCACAGCCCTGATCACGCACTTGCTTGACCATGGTCTGCATGTCCGCTGGGAGATGAGGGAGGACTTCCTCTAATGACCCAAGGAGGGCATGAGAGAAGTGTGCCATAATGACAGCCGAGCTGACCTGATGAAGGCCTAAGGAAGAGGCCATGTAGAACTTGTGGGTAGAGTGTTCCATATTTTTGGACTCCTTGACCGGAGGTCGGTCTCTGTTGGCCGAACTACTAGTACGTCTAAACACAGAAGCGGTCACCAGGCTCTCGGCTGAAGGATGTTCTGTGAATCCCAGCAGGGACCCCATGGGCACCGCACACTTGCAGGCCATGTGGGCAGATGGTGCTGGGCAGGAAGATGGGCGCTGCCAGAGCTTGAGGGCCGGGCCAGTAATGGCTTCGGCCACTGGAAAGGTCTCAGTCAGGGTAACCCCCTTTTTAGGATGTCCGTAAGGGGGTACTCTGCCTTTTTCTGGATAGACTCCAGCGGCATTCCGGTTGATTCAGAGATCAGGCGGAGAATGCCCTGACAGGAGGAAGGATCCTCCTCTAAACCTGCCATGGAGGACTCATCATCCCCAGGGTGGGAGTGTAGTCCTGTGACGTCAGAGTCCGAGGAGTCATGGTACAATGGTCTCCCGCCTAGGTCCCCTCGATCCGCCGGGGGCAGTCAGTTGTAACCGTAATGGACAGACGTCGGGGAAGCCCGGTATCTAGATGGTTCTCTTTTGAGGGAGCCCCTTCCTGAGGCTGCTTAGGCAGTGGTTCCACCAGAATCGGTGGAGAGACCGAGATGGGCTGAACCAGTGCAGGCCGGCCCATGAGGCGGGAACCGAGGCAGGTTCCCGGAGGAGTCAGCGTCGGCCCAGAGGCGATAGCCAAGTGATGGCCGGGTTTCATCAAAGCTCTCCTCGTCCGAGGAGGATGAAGATGAGGATCTGCGGTGATGCCTCTTTTTAGAGTGCTTATGACTCTTTTTTTTTTGGTTTTTCGGCCGAAAGGGTTCTGGACCTCGATTGAGAAAGTCGACCCGATCAATCGGGAGACACCGGGGTCAGTGAAAACAGAGGGTCCGGAACAGTTTCCTCGATGGGGACCCCAGCAGGCTGGGTCTCCTCATCAGGAAAGACAAGGACCGGAGTCCTTTCCAAAGAATCGTCGACCGGAGTCAGCAAAATAGGGTCGATTAGATTGACAGAAATCTCTACCTCGTCGGCCACTTCCTCGGTCTCTTGGCCAGACAGAAGATCTGTGAAGCCGGCGGCCGAGGATGCAATCTCGACCAAGGTCAAGACCACATGTTCCTGGGACTCGGACCTTTCACGGTCCCAAGAACGTCTTCGCTTGGATGGAGACTTTGGATCCTTATCCCTCTTCCAAGGGCGGGAGGAGTGCGAGCCTGAGGGAGTCTCACCCCTGGTGGGTAGAGACTGGCACAACTCCTTGAAGGAGCCCGAAAAGGTGGAACCGAGGTTCAGAGGAACAAAAAAGTTCCAACTGGCCGAAGCTTGAGATGCTTCCTCCTCAAAAGCCTTTATTTGCTCCAACTGCTCGGCAGATCCTGCAGCCGCGGAAACCGCCCACCTTGCCTCCTTCGATTTCTCCAGCGGGTTCCTTTTCTCTGGTCTCCCCAATTTTAGGCGTGCCAAGCGGTCGTCCAGGATGTTGGGATGGAAGGCCAGGCAGAACGTGTAGGTGGAGTTATTATGTCCGACACCTAGGCAGTAGACACATGTTAGGTGGGGATTGGTGCGCGACATCTTCTGGCTGCTGGAGCACCGGCAAAATCCGGGAGCAGATTTATCCTCCATGTCCGATGCGCTACTATTGGAATCGTTAACTCGAACGAGTTTTAAGGTAAGATGCAGTAAAAACCGACACTTTGAATACAGGGCCTACGAATTGCTGTGAAGCACGAGGGAACCTGTATCTTCAAGCGGAAAGTAAGATCTCGCGTCATGGGGCAGAGCCGAGGTTTATACCACCCAGGTGGGTGGGAGGAGCCAGCTTGAAGACTTCCGGCAAAATTTAAAGGGGAAAGGGACATGCCAAGAAGTGTGGATGAACAACATATCCACGCTCCTAGAACAACATCTTTGGTTTCGGGGCACGCAGAGGCGGCGTCACCACTAAACATTTTGTGATCACTTAAATATGGAATTAACAATGGCTGGTTGGTCGGCACTTCCTCCGTAGGTCTGACGAGTACAATCGATGGTGGAAAAAGAACTGCGGAGAAATAGGGTCACTCACATTTATGTAAATGGTGACATGTAAGGTCAACATGGGCCGCCCCTAGCTAGCAAAAGTTTCCGTGTGGTCCTAGTTCTGATGCGGATATTGTTCCAAAGGTGTGGCCTAACAGAAAAGATATCATCAAAGATTGTTGAAATTTCTTGTACCTTGACATCCTATTATGTACTATGACTAGTTAAGGTAACTTTTTTTTTGCGCATGTCTGTAAATCGGACATCCATAATTTAGAACCAGAAGAATTATCTGATTGACAATTTTATATCATATTTGTTTAGGGATCGAAAATGCTGTGAGCCTCAAAGTACCAATGTGATCATTTATTTTTTAGTTAAACTGGAACTACAGGGTTCAAAATTCAAGCGTTTTGTCTAATCCTGTTTTCCAGTGTTGGCCTGCTTTATTCATACGAACATACAAAATTTGCCAGCAGATAAAGGCCTAGAGGTCTATTAAGTCAGCTCGAATGTGCAGCTAGCACCCCTTATTCTGCAGCTGCCCCTCCCTTCCACCCTTCCCCTTCATTAACCCTCCCCCTTGTCCTGTCCCATCCCCTTTTGAAGCAGTCCACTGTTCTACTGGATACCACTTCTGCAGGTAATGCATTCCACACAGCCACCACCCTCTCTGAAAAAAAGTGTCTCCTCATCTCCCTCCTGAACCTTCCTCCCTCCAGTCTCATATCATGGCCCCTGGTGGCCCTCCCCTCCCTTACTTTGAACAGCCCCTCTGTACCCATCTTGTTTATTCCTTTCATGTATTTAAAGGTT
This sequence comes from Neoceratodus forsteri, assembly GCA_016271365.2. Lineage (NCBI taxonomy): Eukaryota > Metazoa > Chordata > Ceratodontiformes > Ceratodontidae > Neoceratodus > Neoceratodus forsteri. The sequence goes on along the minus strand of CM057454.1, from coordinate 352,103,078 downwards.
TCAATCATGTCACCCGTCCTCCTCTCCTCCAGTGAGTACATGTTCAACTCCTTCAACCTCCACTCGTATGATAAGTCCCCCAGCCCCTTGATCATCTTTGTCACCCTGCGCTGCACCCCCTCCAGTAACTTAATGTCCCTCTTCAGATACGGGCGCCAGTACTGCACGCAGTACTCCAGGTGTGGTCTAACTAATGACCTATACAGTGGCAGAATCACCTCCTCCCTCCTTGAGGATATACCCCTTGCAATACAACCCAGCATTTTGTTGGCCTTTGCAGCTGCCTTCCTATATTGTGCCGAGTTGTTCATTGACCCTGTAATGAGCACACCCAGATCCTTCTCCTCCTCTGTCTGGGCTAGCTGCACTCCCCCCAGCTGGTAACTCCTCCTTGGGTTCTTCATCCCAAAATGCAGCACCTTGCACTTTTGGCATTAAACTCCATTGCCAGTTGTCTGACCAGGTTTCAAGCTTTGCCAGATCATCCTGCAACCCCTGCCATCCCCTAGGTCATCCACCACCGCTCTACCTTGGTATCATCAGCAAACAGACTGATCTTGCTGTTGATGCCCCATGATATGTCTGCAATGAATATCCCAAACAACACTGGTCCCAACACCGAGCCCTGTGGAACACCACTCGTCACTGCCCTTGGGTGTGAGAGCTCCCCACCCACCACCACCCTCTGTTGCCTTCCCTGAAGCCAGTTTCCTACCCATCTCACCAGCTTTGCACCCGCCCCTGTGCCTACTAACTTCCTTCCCAGCCTTCCATGCAGCACAGAGTCGAATGCCTTACTGAAGTCCAGATACAGGACATCCACTGCATGGCCCCTGTCCAGTTGCCTAATTACCCAGTCACAGAACTCCACCAGGTTGGTTTGGCAGGATCTGCCACATATGAAGCCATGCTGTCTGCTGTCCTGTAGTCCTTTGGCCTCTAGGAGGGCCACCAGCCTCTCCTTCAGGGTAGTCTCCATTAGCTTACCTACGATGGATGTGAGGCTCACTGGTCTGTAGTTTCCCAGTTCATCCTTGGGGCCACTCTTGTGGAGGGGCACCACATGAGCCATCCTCCAGTCCTGAGGTACACACCCCGAATGTAGTGAGGCATTAAATAGGTCTGCCAAAGGTCCTGCAAGGACCTCTGCCAGCTCCTTCAGTACCCTGGGGTGGATGCCATCTGGGCCAGAGGCCTTGTCCACCCTCAGTGCCTTCAAACCCTCTCGAACTCTGCCCTCCATGACTTCCCCATCTGTGACCCCTTCCCCCCCGTTTCTGCCATTTCTCCCACCTTGGGTGTCACCCCTTCTTTAGTAAATACTGAGCAGACGCACTATTTAGTGCTTCTGCCTTATCGCACCCTGCTTCCACCCAACCCCCTCCTTCCTAATCCTTACTATGTGGTCCTTACAGCTCCTTTTCTCCCTGATGTACTTAAAGAAGTCCTTCTTCCCTTCTTAATGCCTTGTGCCAGCCAGAGTCTCAGATGTTTGCTCCCTTACTGCCCTTGTCACCTCCTTCGATTCTGTCAAGTACTCCTCCCGTCCTCCCCCGCTTTCTTGTACTTCCTAAAGGCAGCTCTTTTCTTCCTTACCTTTTCCATGACCTCCTTGCTCAACCAGCTTGGTTTCTTAGCCCTAGTCTTCTTGCTCTGGGCTTTGCAGCAGGTTTTGTTGCTCCACTATCCCCAGCTTTATGAGCTCCCACATCTGGTTAGTGTCCATACTAGATTGAATTCTGGCCAGGTACCTTTTACCACTTCCCCATCCTCCCAAAGTCGGCCTCCTGAAGTCCAGCACTCTTGTGCCAGATTCCACCTTCCTTGCCCATATCCAATGTGAGCCATACTGAGTGGTGGTACTCTCGACAACGGTTCCTCCACTGTAAGTTCTCTCACAAAGTCCCCATTTGCCAGCACATGGTCAAGGGTATTCCCTAACCTGGTTGGTTCACTGACCATTTGCAGCAGGAAGCTGTCCTGGAAGGCATCCAGCAGTACCTGCTCCCTTCTGTTCCTGGTTGTTGGGGTACTCCAGTCTACTCCTGGCATGTTGAAGTCCCCCACAATCACCTCACTACCCTTCTCGCAGGTCCTGCTGATCTGTCCCGCTAGTTCCCTGTCTAACTCTTCCGTCTGAGATGGTGGCCTGTACACCACTCCCATTCTAAGAATCCTATTCTTGTAATCCTGGATTTGCATCCAAAAAGACTCCGGACTACCCTCCTCCCCTTCCTCCCTTACATACTTCAGTCCTTCCTTCACATATAGTGCCACCCCACCTCCTTTCCCAATCACCCTGTCCCGGATAAATAACCTGTACCCTGGTACAGACAGGTCCCAGTTATTGTATTGGTGGCCCATGTTTCTGTGATGGCTGCAATGTCCACCTCTCCCTCTGCCATGAGCACCTGTAACTCTGCAGTTTTCCTCACAAGGTTCCTAGCATTAAGGGTAACCACCTTCCACCCTTCCCCCCATCCTGCTCCCCTTTCCTAGCATCACCAATAGTACTTGCCATTTGTCCTTTGTCACTGTTATGGGGGGCAAGCTCATATGGTTTCCCAACCTCTGGTCTCTGCATATCTCTTCCCCAATTGCCACCCCCCACTCCTAGTTTAAATTCCCAGCTTCCTCTATGTACTCCTCCATCCTCTCTTTCAACACTTTCTTTCCCTCCTCACTCAAGTGTAGTCTGTCCTTGATACAGACTACTGTCCTCTCAACAGCCCATACCCTTTAGCACAACACCAGGTTCTTAGCTATCCGTTAAATTCATTTCCACATCTGCAATAAGTGTAATGAAGTACTGGGAGATTAAGTGACTTGCTCAAGATTAAACAGTTAGTATTTGGCTCTGCTGATGTCTGAACCCATTATCGTATAGTGTGGTTCAATATAGGAACTGGGCCAGTATCAAGCTACACACTAAAATAAGGGTCCTGGATGTTAGGAGGGGCGATTTTAAGAAAATGTGAGAATGCCTCAGGGACACCCTAGCAAGGACAGGGAAACTGGGTGGAGTCGAGGAACAGTGGGCAAAAAACAGAGGACGACATTGAGAAGGCAACAATCTTCTTTATCAGGTAGGTTAACAAGCGTAAGAGAAGAAAGAGACCGCTATGGTTCTCTAAAGAAGTAGTGGAGAAAGTAAGGGCAAAAGAGCTAGCATTTAGAAGGTACAGAACACATGGGGCCAGTGACCATCACATGGTATGGTTCAATTTGGCCACTAGAACTAAATCATCCCATTCCAAGGCAAAAATATGGGACTTCAGAGAAGCTGACTTGATAAGTTGACCAACAGAGTTAAGCTAGCCCTGGCAAGGAGAAATACAGGTGAGGGGGTCCAGGCAAAGTGGGCAAGTACTAAGGATGCAATGCCTGAAGCAACATCCCACTGTGTTGAAGAGAAAAGGGAAGTGCAAAAGAAGAAGGAAACCACTTTGGTTCTCAAATACAGTAGCAGAAAAGGTCAGAGCCAAAAGGCTGGCCTTCAGGAAATATAAAGGAACGCAGCAGAATGAAGATAGGGAGGCATACCAAACTTCCCTAAGGGAAGCAGGGAAGGCAGTAAGGCAGGCAAAGGCCCAAACCAAGGAAACACTAGCACAAACAGTAAAAGAAGGTGACAAGACTTTCTATAGATACATTAGTGAAAGGAGAAAGTCCAGAGGGAGTATTGCTAAGATCAAAGGGGGATAAGGGGGAGTGTGAGGAGGAGGACCATGTAAAAGCATCTATCCTAAATAGATACTTCTGCTCAGTATTGACTGAGGAGAAGGTAGGACAGGGCCCACAGCTCAGCACCAGGGACACTTGGGGGAGGGAGGTGTGCACTAGTCCATCACAAAAGAAAGGGTCCTACAAGAGCTCGATAAGCTCAGGGTGGACAAGGCAATGAGACTTGATGGAATACATACCAGGATACTAAGGGAGCTAAGGGTGGAACTAGCAGAGCCATTATCAGAACTGTTTAGTGAGTCTCTGAGCACAGGAGAGGTCCCAGAAGACTGGAGAAGGGCTCATGTGATCCTGCTCCACAAGAGTGGTAGCAGGGAGGAGGCAGGGCATACAGAACAGTGGGAGCAGCTGATGTCGCCTACCTTGACTTCAGCAAAGCTTTCAATACTATTCTACATAGAAGACTGATTAATAAGCTGGGTTGGCTCGGGGTGGGTCAGAAGTTGGTCAACTGGGTGGCAAACTGGTCGACGGGCAGTAAACAGTGAGCAATAGTAAATGGTATACAGTCAGAAGAGATGCAAGTTACAAGTGGGGTACCTCAGGGATCAGTCCTGGGGCCAGTCCTCTTCAGTATCTTCATCAGTGACATTGCAGATGGACTGGAGGGTACGGTTTGTCTGCAACAGAGCAGATGATCCAGATGGGGTTGGCAGAATGAGAAGAGATCTGGATAAACTGGCAAAATGGTCGGAAGAGTGGCAACTGGGGTTTAATGCAAAGAAGTGGAAGATCATGCACACAGGGAAGAGAAACCCTGAAGCCACCAATAGGTTGGGAGGGAGTTGCTGGCAGTCACAAGGAAGAAAGAGACTTGGGCATCATCAATCATCATCATCATCATCACCACAGATGACCTGAAATCATCCAAGCAGACCACTAAAGCAGTAGGTAAGGCTAGGGGGATGTTGGGGTGTATTAGTAGGGGTATCACCAGTCGTAAGAGGGAGGTAATAATCCCTCTTTACAAGACACTGGTTAGGCCCCATCTGGAGTACTGCATGCAGTACTGGAGGCCACACCTTCACAAGAACAATAACCAAATTGAGGCAGTCCAGAGAAGGGCAACCAAAATGGTGCAGGGACTGCATCAGAAAACATAAGGAGAGATTAACGGAACTCAATATGTATACCCTTGAGCAAAGGAGGGAGAGAGTTGATATCAATTGAAACATTCAAACACTTTAAGGGCATTAACAAGGTGAAAGAGTCCAACATGTTTCAGTATAAGAAAAATAGCAGGACAAGAGGACACAGCATGAGATTAGAGGGAGGCTGATTAAGGGGTAATGTGAGGAAGTTCTTTTTCACAGAAAGGGTGTGGATGCATGGAATGGCCTACCTCATGAAGTGGTGGGTATGAATACAGTGCAGGGCTTCAAACAGGCATGGGACAGGCATAAGGGAGCAATACAGATATGTATGAATAGATAGGCCACTGACAGAGCAAATGCCGATGGCACATTCATAAGGTAGAAAAATAAATGGGCAGACAGGATGGGCCTTGTGGTCCTTATCTGCCCTCAACTTCTATGTTTCTAAGGAGAAGGATAGGGAGAGATACTAGGAGAAACAAAGGGAGGCAGGGAAAGTAGTTAACTGTGCAAAGGTGCAAATTGAGGAGAATACTGCCAAGTCAGTAAAAAAGGGGGATAAAACATTATTTAGGTATATAAGCAAAAAGGGGAAGACCAAAGAAGAGATAGTAAGGCTAAAAGGGGAAAAAGGGGTTTGTGTGGAAGAGGACAACAAAAATCAGACACACTTAATACTTTTGTTCAGTGTTTATAGAGGAAGGGGTAGGTGACGAGCCACAGATAAGGGACAAGGGCATTAAAGGAAAGGATGTGGACACTAGTCCTTTACAGAGGAGAGAGTCCTCAAGGAACTAGCACAACTAAAAATAGCATGAAGCAGCTATGTCAGAAGGTGCCACATGTGAAGGTGAAGGGACTTCAGCCTTGGATGGACCAGCGTGCCTCTCTCCTGAGTCAGGAGATCATGCCAGAGGGGCATGGAAACCGGAGGTCCCACTGCAAGCTGCTGGAGAAATGGAAACCGTATCTGGGGAAGCCAAAACAGGCCGATCAAAATCATGAGAGCCACTCTGTTTGAAGCTTGAGCAGCACCCTCTGCAGAACTGAAAAGGGAGGGAAGGCGTACAAAACCTCCCTGTCCAGCAAAGAGACTGCGCGTCTCGCCAGAAAGCACCATGCCCGGGAGCAAGCGAGCAAACCCTAGGTAGTTCTGCCTTGTATGGGGAGGCGAACAGATCCAGGTCTGGATGACCCCATAGGTCGAAAATGTCTTCGACCACTGCTTGCTTTAGCTCCCATTCGTGGGCTCCTACTCTGGTGCAGTGGAGACTGTCCACTAGGACATTTTTGCATGTCCAGAACGTGAACAGCCGAGAGGTGTATTCGATGCAGAACTGCCCAATTCGAAACCAGCAATGCCTCCCTACAGAGGGGATACGAGAGAGTGCTCCCTTGCTTGTTTAGGTATCAGACTACACACAAATTGTCCGACTGGACAAAAAGTGGGCCCTGGTACAGCATGTGCTAGAAGGCTTGAAGAGCATACAGCACTATCATCATCTCCAACACATTTATGTGTTAGGAGAGTTCCGACAGACCACAGCCCTGGAGTCCCGAGGGGTCTCAAGATGAGTCCCCCAACCTAAACCTGAGGCATCTGTAATCAGTGTCCAGATGGGGAGTTGACTGGAAAGGGAACCCCCGGTCAGGTTGCTGAGATACTGCCACCACAGGAGATCCTGTTGCATTGAGTTGTAGACCATAAACATGTGGTCCATTTCATCTGACCTCTGATCCCACTGCAAAATACGCACGTGGAGCCTGGCCAAAGGGACAGTGGGGATGGCCGCTGCCATAAGGCCAAGAAGCCGGAGAACACACCTGACCAAAACCCACCTGCTGGACGCTAGCAGACAAGCCCGCTTCTGCAAGGTTTCAGCCCTGTCCTGAGGAAGGAAAGCCATACCCTGGGCCGTATCCAGCACTGCTCAGATAAACTGGAGACGCTGAGAGGGGACAAGATGGGACTTGGGGTAGATGACCGTAATCCCCACTTGTGCAAAAAGGGCCCCGGTAGCTGAGAGGGAAAGTTCCAGATGTTCCCTCAACGGGGCTGACAGAAGCCAGTCATTGGGGTAGGGGAACACATAGCGGCCCTCGCATCTCAGGGCCGCTACCACTACTACAAGGCACTTGGTAAAAACCTAGGGTGCCAAGGACAGGACAAAGGGGAAGGCCCTGAACTGATAATGTTCCCCCTGAAAGGAGAATCTGAGGTAGCGGCAGTGGGCCAGAAAAAAACGGGATATGCAGGTAGGCATCCTGCAGGTCCAGGGCACAGAGCCACTGTCCCTTGTGCAGGAGGGGCGGCAGAACTAGGAGAGTCAGCATACAAAACCATTTGTACTCTATGTACAGGTTTAGAGTGTTGAGGTCCAGAACTGGGACGCAAATCTCACGTCTTCTTTGGAACCAGGAAAAAGTGGGAGTAGAACCCCTTTCCTACCTGGCTTACCGGGACGGGATCTATGGCTTCCTTACATAGAACAGCCTCGTTTCTTCCCTTATGAGGGGGATGTGTGCCTTTGGATAGTGACATACCCCCGGGCGCTTGTTTGGGAGTCTCTGTAGAAGTTTCAATGTGTGGCCTTGATTCACCAGCTGAAGGACCCACAAATCTGTGGTGACTGCCTCCCTCCCCAGCAGATGACTGGCAAATCTTCTATCCACCAGCTCCCTGACGGAAGAGGAAGACCGGGGGGCAGGTCGCAAGTCAGGAGGCAGAGGGAGAGTTGGAGAGAGCCACTTCTGAGGCTCTCTGAGCTTTGGCCGAAGGGGTGGCAGCAGCTGAGTGGGCCCCACGTTTGGTTTGACATCTGGCTGTCTGATATTTTGTCTGCCGCTTGGTCCGGTGACAAAATGGTTGCTTGGCCTTAAATCTGGGGTGGTACATTGTATGAACTGATCGTATGGCCTTGCCCTTTACCCTGAAGGCTGGTGATCATGTCCTGGGCGTTCCCTCCCCCCCAAAAAAAAGAGACAGAACCCTGGAAGGGGGCATCCTGGATGGCTGCCTGGACATCCAGTGCCAAGCCTGACACCATTAACCAGGAATACCTTCTAAGGCAAGCAGACGTGGCGGTGCCCCAGGCTGAGAAGTCCACCGCATCATATGTCGCCCTTAAAGAGTGATGACAGGCAACCTTAGTGGACCTGATGGTGTCAGCCAGGACGATCTTGTACTTGGAGGCTGGCATGGCCTCAATGACAGGCTCCAACTGACGAAAGAGAGACTTCTGGCATACCAGCATGTGCGCCACATAACTGAGGGCACGCATAGCCAATGTGGAGGAAAAATAGAATTTCCTCCCAAACTAATCCAGCTGCCTCAACGTCTTATCTGGAGGTGAGGTGCTGATGTGCTTTGGTTTTGTGGACCTGTCATGAGCCGCCATAACAACCAAGGAGTCTGCCCTTGGGTAGACGCTGAGATGGCCCTTACCCTCTGGAATTCTGTGCCTTCTTGGCCACTGCTGGGATAAAGGAAGGCAGCATCCAAATGGTAGCGGCCAAGTCTTCATGAGGCTCTAACCAAGGAGCCGTCAGGACAGGTGCAGCATCCTGAATATCCAGGTGTTTGGCTAGTCTATGATGCTTTGGGTCTAGTCTTGGGTGTCAGTTTTCCATTCGTAGACCTCTGCAATTTTTCAAGAGGTCTGCAAATGAGGGGTCCTTCTGAAGCGATTTGGGGGACTCCTTGGGATTGGGCTCTTCTGGAGGGGGGAGTCTCATAGCCCGAAATCGAAGAGGACCACCCAGATTCGGAGTCTGAATCTGAGGACTCTGGAGACCTGACGTCGGGGCCAGAGGCCTCTTGAGGTCTAAGAGGGATACTGTCCTTCGTCAGCCCAAAAGGCCCTTTCATCAGGCCTGATGAAGACTGGCACGGTTCCAGCAGAGGCAGACCTGGGGGTTCGATCTGGGTGAACCGTGATAACCGCCCCCGCAGGGTGCCGGCTGTCCAGCTCCGAGATGAGCTGCGATTTGGTTTCTACCCACCAGGACTGCAAGATGGCCTGGAAATCTGCCTGAGGCTGAGGAGGCGGCGGAGGGAGCTGGTAGATGGGTTGAAACCTCAGAACGAACCCTGACATCAGGTATCCTTGTGTATGATACCCCTTCGTCAAGTAACCCCACAGGGAGTAAGTCGGCGCATACCCCGGCATCGTAAAGCCTGATGTAGGGTAGTCCATCAGAGGGTAACCGGGCATATAATGTGGCGCCTGGTAACTGGGTGGTGGGTAGATGATGTAGGATACAAGGGACCCTGAGGGGGCCTGAAACTCATCCCAGAAGGACCGGGAACTACAGTGTCAAGCACGGGACAGGCATGGGTAAGCCCAGCGCTGGCTCCGACAGCCCCACCAGAAGAACCGGAGGGGAGGGGTCCAGAAGGTTGCCCAGAGTGTCTAACGTGAGGTCCGGAGGCGACCCGACATTAAGGTCACCTGATGGACGACCCCGTGTCCCCTGGCTCCCACTGATCCGGGGAAGGTGGAGGAAGCTCCACAAAATGAGAGAAAGGGGTATCCCCGTGGGGAGACCCAACCTGGGAAGGCTGCGTTAGGACCAGTAGCTGGCTCTCATCCAGCTGGATGTCATCAGGGCCCAACACCAGGACCTGATGTGAGTATTTCAGTCAGGCGGTCCTTGGAGGATCCGATGACTGGCTTATCGACCATGGTCATGCTGGCACCGGAGTCCCCGGTGTCCGACTTACTGGCCCGGGTGCTCGTCTGAGTGTCCAATGAGCAATTTATCGGCCCCGCCTGGCTGCTTAGATCCCCCTGGAGCAAATGGGTTAATGAGTGGTGGAGGCCTCAGCTAAGGCACCCGTGGCCACCGTGAGCAATGGCGGCGGGGGAACCAAGGACTGCTCCTGGGAAGGAGGGGCAGAGTCGGTGGCAGCAGTGGTCTTCCAGGAGGAAGAGGGCCGCTGGTGAGAGGTAGACCTATCCTGGTCCTGGTGCTTCTACTTATCCCTCCTCTTGTGTTTGTGGGAGTCAGTAGGAGTTGATGAAGTGCTCCTCAGCTTCTGAAGCTCTTTCCATGGTGGCCATCTTCTTAATTAGCAAGTGGGCCTAGATGGCCTGCTGGCGGCGCTACCGTATGGCCTAGCTGAAGCTCAGGTAGGCCTCATAATCCTCAATCTTGTGCTCCGGGCCTAGGCAAAAGAGGCACCAGGAGTGAGCGTCCTTATGCATCAGTTGCATACCGCAGGAATCACACTTGTTTTTATGCGACTTTATGGAAGACAGAGAAGAGATACACAAAGATTAGGTTTTTGTAAAGAAAAGAATAAACACATACTCATCCATGAAATGGCAGTCGAACTGAAGCAAGGAATCAGTGAAGTCCGACATGCACAGGTCGACAGCCGGAAAGAACTAGAAGGCAGGCATGGGGGACCACCCACTATATAGTTTCACGCTGACGTCGGATGGGCGGTCCCCTGCCAGACACTGCTAGCTAAAGTTTCTGTGTCATCCAGACACCAGGGGGCGCAGTCCTCAAGGTTATTACACCCCATATGCTCCTCTCCACCTCACCCCCATCCAGACATTACCTCCCCGCCCCGCTCCCTTGGGCATCTGATCACTCAAGCCTTCTCTGCCTGTGCTGCCCTACCCACCCCTGTGCTACGAAACCCCCTTCTTCCTATCGCCTCCGCCGTCGAACTCTCCTTCTGCCACCCTCTGGCCAGAGCAGTTCTCTTCTGCTCCTGACGGGAACATACATCCCAACCCAGGCCCTGCCCCTCCCACCCACCTACTTGGCCCACTGGTCTCCAAATAGCCTCCATGAACATATGCAGCCTGCTGAAAAAATTTGACGCCCTCCAGTGCTGGGCCATGGCTCATCAACCAGACATCATAGCCCTGGTTGAAACCTGGCTGTCCAAATCCACCCCTGACTCATTTGTCTCCCTCCCAGGCTATACCTTATACCGGGAGGACCGAGTAGGCAAACGAGGGGGAGGCTGTGCAATCTACACTAGGGACACAATATTTGGAAACGCGCTCCCCACCCCTGCCCTTGTAAATGGGGCCCAGGCTCTTACCCTCAAAGTCACCCCGGACCCCTCTAGGGGCCCTCTCTATCTCACCACTGCCTATGTTCCCCCAAAGAACCAGCACCCGGCCCTGGTATCTTTAACTGACTATCTGGCCTCCCTCCACCATAAGGCAGAACAAATCCTAGTTGGGGACCTTAACGTAAATTGGCTCAGCACCTCCTCTTCACGATCCGAGACTCATTTCGCCAAGACCTGATGCAACTCGTCACCCAGCCCACTAGAATAAACCCAAAGAGAGGAACCAGCACCCTTCTGGATGTAATTATCACCAACCGACCCCAAAAAATCCAAAACATCCAGGTCCTACCAGATTCCCTAAGTGACCACTTCCTTATCCTATTTCATTGGGCAGTCCCCAATCCCAAACCCAAAGCCCAGACCACCCTCCATAGGCGCCTCCGCCCTGGTGGGCTGCAAAAACCTAAACAATTCCTCACCCAGATAAACTGGTCCCCCATTCATCATGCATCCGACATTGACACTGCCCTCGCCTTCTTCTCACACACCTTCAACATGGCCTGTGATCTCTTTGCACCCTTCACCAAAATCCGATCCAAAAAGCAGAATGCACCCTGGGTTAGCCCTGCCCTTCTACAATTGCTAAGAAAATCGGGATAACCTCTAGCACCTTGCCACTGAAACGGGTCGGCTGTCTGATAGGCAAGCTTACAATGCAGCCCGGAATAAGTGCTCTTGGGCCATCCAGAAAGCCAAGGCCGACCATTACCAGGCCACCCTTACCTCCTCATGGGGTTCTGCCCGGACTTTCTGGGATAATATTAAACAGCTAAATGGAAAATCACGCTCCCCTACCCCATCCCAGCTCACTAGTGATGGCACTACCTCCACCAAACCTGCCATCATAGCTAACTGGCTCAACACCGCTTTCACTGACCTTAGCTCAGTCCTCCCTAGTAATTTCTTTGACTCTGCCCCCAACCAACCTCCCCCTGTCATCCACCACCCCAGCTTCCACCTGCGCAAGGTTTCTGCCTGGGAAGCCAGACCCATCTAATCAAAGCTTTGAATAGCAACAGTCCGCAGTGACTCACTGGACCCCAGTATCCTCAGGCTGGTGCTAGATGAAGTCCTTGCCCCACTCACCAGCCTAATTAACCGATCGCTCTGCCTGGGACAATTTCCACTGCTTGGAAAACAGCCATAATCACGCCATTCATAAAAGGCGACAGGTCGATGCCAACAACTACCGGCCAATCTCCATCTCCCCCAAAGCCCTGGAAAAGTGGTGGCCATTCAAATCACTGAATATCTGGCTAAGCATAACATCTTATGCCCAGAGCAACATGGCTTCCGTAAGGGTCACAGTACCAGCACTGCGCTAATTGAATTCTCCAACTTCCTACACTCCTCCTTGGATACCAGCTCCTAGCTGGTGCAGTGTTCATCGACCTCTCAAAGGCTTTCACACCGTCTCCCACCTCTTCTGCTGAATGCTCTCTGCCACACTGGTCTCTTGGCTGGCCCCTAGCATAGTGCAGGCTATCTAGCCTTCGATCACAGTGTGTTAGAATCAATGGGATACTCTGATACCCGTCCCATACACTCTGGGGTCCCCCAAGGCTCCATCCTGGGCCCCCTTCTCTTCTCACTCTATCTGAACACCCTGCCCAGTGCATGCCCTGGCAAAATTCTTCTGTATGCAGATGATGCTGTCATTTTTGCCACCCACCGCAATCCCGTCTCCCTTCAGGACACCCTACAGCAGTCTTTCAATGATGCCGAAGCCTGGTTTAAGGAGCGCAGACTCGTCATTAATCTTAAAAATACAAAGCTATGCTCTTTTCCCACCCCCAAAACAAAGCTAGCAACCACCCACTCCATATCCTTCCTAGTACCAAACAGCCACTGGAACAAGTCTGCTCCTACAAATACCTTGGGGTTACCTTCGACTCAGCCCTCACATTCCATGACCATATTGATGCCCTAACATCCGCCACTAACACACGGCTTGGCATCCTCTTCCGCCATAGAACCTGCCTTCCCCCAAATGCGCTCCAGCTCGCTGTTACGTCTTCCGTATTGTCCCTTGTAGACTATGGCCTACCAGTCTATGGTGCTGCCGACACGACTGCACTCAAAAAAATTCACTTAACCCTGAATAAAGCCTGCAGACTGATTACTGGTGCCCCCAGGCTCACACACACCTGTCAGCTGTATGACGAGGCTAAACTCCTTACCCTGGATGAACGGCTCCGATATCAAACCTGCCTCCTCACAAAAAAAACCCTACTCGGGCTCTCCCCTCCTGGGGTGACGGCATCCATCCACCGGATCCCACCCACTATTGCAACACGGTAATCCAACAAGACCACTCTAATGGTCCCCAGATCAAGAACCAGCCGTGGCCAGAGGTCCTTCTGCTACAGAGCCCCATCCTGGTTTAACTCTCTCTCCCTGCCCCCATCACCAATGCCACCACCATCTCCAAGTTAAAAACCACCCTTCGAAACCAACTCATCAATACTCGTAGCTGCTCCTGTCTCTGAAGGCAGCCTCCACCTCGACTTCTCATGACAACGCCCACTGGGCGGCTCTCCACCTAGCCACCACCTCTTCCCATTTACCCATTACCTATGTCTAACCAGCCAGTGCCTGCTGTTTATGGTATGCCAATTAGATTGCTCAATTTTGATACCGACTTGTGTAACACCTGTCTCAATTACTTGTACCCTGTAACCTAAATGTATTTTGTCTGACCTCAGTGTGACTGAGCACTCTGATGAACGCCTATTTTTAGCAAACCTGTGCTATGTAACCTAAAACTCTATGTATGTCTTTAATGTGACGAGGTACCTTTGGAAACAAGCCTCTGGCTCAAAGGTTGTAAACTGATTTTACAAACAAACAAATAAATAAATAAATAAATAAATAAATAAATAAAATTGTTACCTACTGCAAGAGCCTTCTCAAAGTAAGATCTACTGCTTCCTCTCATTAAATTCTCTCAGACGGTCAAGTTGTATCAGACCCCCAAGCCACTGCCACAGGATTTAACCGCTTCTTCACTGACTTAGAAAGATTTAAGGCCCCACTACGCACTCACCCTGACATCTTTCAATCTTCCCTGCATCAGCAACCACCTGACAACTCTGAATCCTCCCTGCTTCAACAGCCACCTGACTGGGCATCTTCACCAAAATTTCACCTCAGATCAGTAACCAGGCTGGAAGTCCTCAAGCAGATAAACAGGCTCAAATGTAAAGGCTCCCCAGGTAGTGACACTCAAACTGAGGTTTTTGGAAACTGCTGCACCAATCATTGCCACCCCTATCAACTACCTAATTAATAAATCCTTCATGGCTGGCACAATCCCTGAAAAATGGAAAGTGACTCTCGTGGTGCCCTAAAAGTTGGACTACTTTACCGACTCTTTCCCTACCTGTCTAGGGAGGCTCGCCATACCATCGCAAACAGTGCCCTCCTCCCCCTCTTATTCTATGGTGCCCCGGTACTACAATTGGCTCAAGAATTCATCCTCACCAGACTCAAGTCACTATATCACAGGATTGGGCGATTCACATCCAGTGCCCACTCCAGAACCCACCACTGCACAGCACTAGCAACCCTGGGATGGCCCTCCTTTGAAACCAGACTGCGCTATCCCCTGAGCTGCCTTACCTTTAAGTTATTGCTACCTGTGACAGGGTTGAATAAGGCCCTGCCCCATTTGTTATGCAGAAAGAGTTTAAATGCAAGGGTCTGTTCTATCCTCTCCTTTTCTGTGAGACCTAGGAACTGATCACTCTGTGCTAAGGTATGCAAGCAGGGGAAGGGAAGGCCTCACCTAATAATACACCTGGGGATGAATTACCTGGCTGATGCAACGGCAGGGGAGGTTAAGAGGAGGTTTGAGGAACTGGGACCTCTGTGTGAGGAAGCGGGCAGATCTGTCACCTTCACGGAGGTGCTTCCCATTCCTATGGCAAGAAAAGGGAGAATTCAAGAGTTTAATGAATGGCTGGGGGCCCGGTGTCAGGAAAAGGGGTATGGGCTGGAAGGAGGGTGGGGGGTTGGGGACCTGGAATAACAGAAGTCTGTATGCAAAAGATAGACTGCACCTAACTGAGGAAGGAAAAAATGTACTGAAGGTAAGGATAGGGAAGCACATTTAGGAGCATTTAAACTAGGAGAGGGGGGGTAGCAGGAGGGATAGTGGTGTTAAGAGGCCTAGTAATGTGAAACCAAATGGGCTTATCCCTCCCCCCATGATAGCAAGGTAAGGAGGAAGGCAACTACTAAGGGAGCAGACATAAGGGGAAAGAGGTGGGGGGAGGGTAGAGACAAGGGTTGGAGGGTGGTAACACTAAATGCTAGGAGTCTGGGGAATAAAGGGGCAGAACTACACGCTCTCTTGAAGGAGAGGGGCATGGACTTGGTGGCTATAACTGAGACAAGGGCCACCCAAATCCATGACTGGGACATGACTGTTCCGGGGTACAGATTACACTGTAAGGATAGGGGGGAGAGAGGGGTGGCGCTGTACGTAAAGGAGGGATTAAAATATGTAAGGGAGGAGGGAGACGAGAAGAGATACAGAAGCACTGTGGGTGCAAGTACAGGATCCCAAAAATACATCACTATGACTGGGAGTGGTGTACAGGCCACCCTCCCAAACTGAAGGAATGGACAGGGTACTGGCAGAACAGATCAGGAGGAACTGCGGGAAAGGGGGGAGTGGTGATAGTAGGGAACTTCAACCTGCCGGGGGTGGAGTGGGACACACCTACCACAAAGGGCAGGAGGGAGCAGGTAATGCTGAATGCCTTCCAAGAAAGCTTTCTAGTACAGTTGGTCAAGGAACCAACTAGGGAAAGGAACACCCCTGACCTCGTACTGACGAACGGGGAGTGTGTGAGGGGTGTGAGGGATGTGAGGGTGGAGGAACACTGTGGGGGGGGGGGGAACCACTGGACAGTATGGTTCCAGTTACAGATGGCTAAAGAGAGGATGGCATCTGGCACAAGGGTGCTGGATTTCAGGAATGCCAACTTTAAGATGATGAGGGAAGTGGTACAGGGGTTCTTGTGCAAAATTCAACTGGGTATGGACACACAATAAAGGTGGGAACTGATAAGACAGGGGATAGTTGAGGGAACAGAAACTTGCAGCAGGACCCAGACTAAGAAGGCTAGGGGGAAGAAACCCAGCTGGATAAGTAAAAGGGTGCTAGACAGGGTGAGGAAGAAAAAGGCAGCTTACAGGAGACAAAGAAAATCGGGGAGGGAGGGAAGATAGGAAGGAATACCTGAAAGAAGCAAAGGAAGTGACTTGGGGGGGGTACGGGCAGCAAGGGAACTCAGGCTGGTGCAGGGCATTAAAAAAGGGGAGAAAGACTTTTTTTAGGTACATCAGGGAGAAAAGAAGCTGTAAGGACTAAATTGTAGGAATTAAGAAGGAGGGAGGATGGGTGGAGGAAGGGGATGAAACAGCAAAAGTGCTCAACGACTACTTCTGTCAGACTTTACGAAGAAAGGCAAGGGCCCATAGTAGGAGAGAGGATAGAAAACAGATTCTGGGGGGGGGGGGACGGATGGAGAAATCACAGTGTGGACGGTGCTGGAGGGGTTAAGGGCATTAAGGGAAGACAAGGTTCAGAGACCAGATGGAGTACATCCAAGAGTGCTGAAGGAGCTGGCAGAGGTCGTGGCAGGACCCTTGGCAGACTTCCTTAATTCATCTCTAGACACAGGATGCATACCACAGGACTGGAGACTGGCTCACATGGTTCCCCTCCACTAGAGTGGACCCAAGGATGAACCGAGGAACTATAGGCCAGCAAGTCTAACATCCATAGTGGGGAAGCTAATGGAGACCATCCTAAAGGATAGACTAGTAGCATTACTGGAGGTGAACAGGGTGCAGGATGGGAGGCAGCATGGCTTCATCAAGGGCAGTTCATGCCAGACCAACCTGGTGGAATACTATGACTGGGTGACTAGGCAAATTGACAGGAGCCATGTGGTGGATGTCCTGTACCTAGACTTCAGTAAGACCTTTGATTCAGTACCACATGGGAGTCTTGGAATCAAGCTATAGGGCACAGGGGCGGGAGCAAAACTGGTGGGGTGGGTGGAGCACTGGCTAAAAGATAGGTAGTAGAGGGTGGTGGTAGGTGGGGAATACTCATCCCCTAAGCCTGTGACAAGTGGTGTTCCACAAGGTTCAGTGTTGGTCCCAGTGCTGTTTGGCACATTTATTCCAGACATCTCAGAGGGCATCAGCAGCAAAATCGGCCTATTTGCGGATGACACCAAGATGGGAGCGGTGGTGGACGACCAGGAGGGGTGGCGAGGGCTACAGAAGGATCTGGCAAGGCTGGAGGCATGGTCTGACAGGTGGCAGCTGGGGTTCAACGCAAAAAAAAAAGGCAAGGTGCTGCACTTCAAAACAAAAAATCCAAGGAGAAGCTACTGTCTGTGGGGAGTGCAGCTGGAGGTAACAGAAGAGGAGAAGGATCTGGGGGTGCTCATCACAGGAGCAATGAACAATTCAGCACAATGTAAAAAGGCAGCAGTAATGGCCAACAAAATGCTGGGGTGCACTGCAAGGAGAATTACCTTGAGAAGAAGGGAGGTTATTCTACCACTATACAGATCATTGGTTAGACCCCACCTGGAATACTGCATGCAGTACTGGCGCCCGTACCTACAAAAGGACATTAGTATGCTGTATGGGGTGCAGCATAGGGCAACAAAGATGATTGAGGGCCTGGGGGAATTGCCATATGAGGTCAGACTAAGAGAGTTAAACATGTACACAAAGGAGGAGATGAGGGACAGGGGGAATGTGACTGAGACCTTCAAATCCATCAATTAATCAAGTCTTTATTTAACCAGGCGTTCATCGTTGAGCAGAAGCTCATTTGCAAGATGGACCTGGGTGGAGCATGAACAATTGTATATACAGGTCAACACAAGTATTTACAAGGCAATACAGATAATACTCTTTACAGAGAGGAAGAAAAAGAAGTTCATATGTACATAGAATTATACAAATATTGTACAGATTACACTATATTTACATACATAGAAGTGTCTATAGGAAGATAAAGCAGGTTATCTAAGGTTGCAGGAGGAAGTAACGGAAGAAAAAAAAATTTAAATATACACCAGGTAGAGGTGAAGGTAGGGGGGAAGGGAGGGAGGTAGGGGGAGAAAGGCTAGGAGGGAACGGTGCACAGAAAGGAGTTGGTAAAACGGGATGAAGAGAAGGTGGTTGGAGAAAAGGAGTATGTGTGAGCCCTGGGATTGAATGCTATAAAGTATGGGGCATGGTAGGATGTCACAACCCAGGGTAGTGAGCTCCTATCCGAGGTTGGGAAAGGAAGAATAAGGGGATGGACGGGCCTAGTGTTGATAAGACAGGGGGATAAAAGAGAGAGAGAACAATTAGGCTGGTGAGGAGCAAGCTGGGGGGTCAGTACTAAAAATTGGGTCTAGGCGTGGCTATATACCAGTGCAGACCCCGGTACTGGGTCTGACTGGGTGAAGCAGTTACATACTTCTCTGATTGTATGGAAATAAAAGCGTCTTGAAGGCATTTATACCGTTCAGTGCTTAATTTGAGGGTTTTGTAGATGCGTCCATAAGGTAGGTAGCAGCTTATGGCTGCCCTGCCAAAGCGTGGATTTTGCTTTTGGTACTTTAAGTGTAATAGCTGAGTAACTTCTTAACGCGTATTTCCCAATTATACTCAGGGGAAGACAGCAGGAGATATAGTAAGGCAGCTTATCAGAGATGGCTCTATAGGTCCAGAGAGCGGCGTTTCTGTGGCGCCTGAACTTTAGTGATGTCCACCCCACTGCCGCAAATAGGGTGCAGTGATGCATGTCAAATACATGAAAGGGATAATCAAAACAGACACAGAGGGTCTATTCAGGAGGAGGGTGGGGAGAGACACAAATTACGGGCATCACATGAGATTGGTGGAGGGTAGATTCAGGAGGGAGGTGAGGAGGCATTTCTTAATGGACAGGGTAGTGGCAAAGTGGAACGCACCACTAGCTGAAGTGGTGGCACGTAGCACAGTGGAATGCTTCAAGAAGGGTGGGACAGGGCAAGGGAGGTAAGAGTGAGGGTGGTGGTGAAGCTGCTGAATAGGGGAGCTAGCTGCATTCACAAGCAGCCTAGATAGACCATGATGGCCTTTTGCTGCTGGCAATTTTCGTATGTTCGTATCATTCTGACGGTCTTGGGATTCTCCGCCTCTCGCTAGCTCTCTGCCTTCACTTGCGGTTTCTGTCTTCCTTCCCCTTACATATCTGCTTGTATTAAAATATATGTGAATCATTTTGTGGAACTGTAACTGATACAGAGATCCCTTTGTTTAAAAATGTATATAGTTATACTGTTAAAATAACTGTAAAGCTATTTGGAACTCAAGGGGTTAACCTTAGAATGCTGGATGCAAAATCTCTGCAGAGCTGGCTACAAGAGTTCAGTTCTGGGTCATTATGTTCTTTTTGCTATACCTGCAAGAACACTGTAAACTTACAAGAACACTGTGTGAGAAGCATGCTGTTTTCTTAACGAGTTTCCCAGGCACAGACTTATAAAAAGAGCAGCAATGTTTGTGCAAGGGAGATACAGAGAGAGATTGATTTAAAATTGAGAAGAAACACTCAGAAGGAAGTACTGCCTTTGTAAATAGTTATAATGAACACATGTTTATTTTGTTGTGATTGAGAAAAATAAAACGCTATTTGAGAATTTTGAAACTGCTCCTGGTTCTCCTATGCTTCCTGACTTGTGCCTCGATGACACAACCCCTCTTCTCCACCCAGTCTCTCTGGCATAGTCCAACACAAGCAGTTTGCCTGACCTCTAAGATCTGTAGCCCTCCCGATGTTGGATGTCCCCAAAGTTCGGTATGAAACTGGAAGGAGATCCTTCTCTTTCGCTGCCCCGTACCTGTGGAACTCCCTGCTCCCCGAGGTCCTGGCCTGCCTTACCTTAGCACAGTTTAAAAAGAGGTTGAAATACCTCTACTGGTCTACGACTCCTTGTAACTTTTTTTTTTTAATTCTAGTTTTGGCGTCCTTTAGATCCTCCTTCAACTAAGCTGGCACTGTGCATCTCTGCCTGCTCAAATCTCTACAGATGAAGGACTTCATATCATCTACCTTCAGTAGCACTTGTTACATTATTTGGTTGTAAATAATTCAAATATCACTTCCCTTGAAGCCAACTGTGTGTAAATATTTATAACCATTACTTGTAACTAAGTTTATGTATATGATGTTTCTGTATCTTTGTATAATCTGTCACCTACCTAATAAATAAATAAATAAATAAATACTATAAAAAAGGCAAACAAGCAAAATGAAACTCAACAGAAAGTTACCTGTTGTAGTACCGGCCTCCCATCATAAACTGATTGTTTGAGGTTGGGCATATTTTAAACCGCTGTATGTTCTCATTGGTCCGAAAGTAAAGGGAATAATCACCAGGAGTGTTATCAGAAGGTCTCACAAGAAAACTGCACACCTGACCAACTGGAAAACAGCAAGACAAGGAACAAGTCAGCACTTTCTCTCTCTCAAAGCATTTACAGTAAGTACCTTAATGTAGTGCTCACACTTTTCTGGAAAAAAAAAAAATAATGGGGGAAACTGAATTAGTCATGTTAGTGGTAGGGGAGATAACTGAGCATTTTTCAGTGTTTGTGCTATATCTATTGTTTTGTGCCAATTCACAGCAGAAAAAAACTTACAGTTTTCTCCTCCCTTCCACATACGCCATTCACTTTATTCATACCAAAAACACTTGTACTGCAATATCATGCCAAAAATACTTTGCACAAAGTACTGGTCCCCAAAAACTGTGGCAAGCTTTTTTGGAGGAAAACAGAGGAAGGGACAGATTATAAACTTCAAACTAAACTGGCCATTTTTGAACACCAAACATCAGTAACTCTAGCATAGGTCAAGCAAAACAAGCTAAAATGCTGTCAAGTACACCATGTATATAGCATGCTGTATGTATAGAATATAATGTATTGAGGACTTTCTTGAACATACCAGGCAACTATATTTCAGTATTGTATTTACTTTTTTTACATTCTATTAGTTCCCTCTTTACCCACTCTCCACTCAAAGACTATTCCGAGGTAATAACATCCACAAAAATCAGAATTGTTAGTCGTCAAAATACTCAAGATTATTCTGCACACATTAACAAAACAGTTACTGGCCTGAGGCATGAACAAACCCTTCACCTAGCAACCAGACAACAGCAGCCAAATATGGTTGGCGGCAACATATGCCCAGCTGACAAGACAAAGTTGCTACCTATCTTGTTTTTAACAATACAGACCTGGTTTATGCGGGTGTGTCCTAGGCAAAACCAAAGTGACATCCCAAAATTTACTAATTGTGAAGGAACAAACAGTGATGGCATCCAGGGCAAGCCTGCCCTGTCTGCAGATGACACAAGGCTGGGAGGGCAGGTGGACAGCCAGGAAGGGGATAGGAACCTATGAAAGAACCTCGAAAAATTGGAAAGATGCTCTAATCTGTAGCAGCCGAAATTCAAAGCAAAAAAGTGCAATGTTATGCATCTGGGAAAAGTGAACCCTAGGACGAAAATACTGGCTAAATGGGGTCAGGCTGAGTACCTCCCAGGAATAGAGAGGGACCCTGGGTGTCATCACTGCTGACACTATGAAACAGATAGGCCAATGCAATAAAGCACACAGCAAGGTGAACAGAATGCTAGGATGTACAGTATAGGCAGAGGATCAATAGCAGGAATAGAAAAGTGACTGTCCCCCTCTACAGATCTCTGGTAAGACCGCACTTGGAGTACTG
Organism: Neoceratodus forsteri; assembly: GCA_016271365.2. NCBI lineage: Eukaryota > Metazoa > Chordata > Ceratodontiformes > Ceratodontidae > Neoceratodus > Neoceratodus forsteri. The sequence continues at coordinate 352,081,333 of CM057454.1, read as the reverse complement.
TATTCAGTTTTGGAGACCATACCTGAGGAAGGACAAGGACAGACTGGAGTCAGTGGAGAGAACAGATGATCCAGGGTCTACAGAGACTAGCCTATGAAGATCGGCTAGCATCATTAATATGTACTCGCTGGAAACAAGAAGGGAAAAAGGAGACATAATTGAGACATTTAAGTTCCTGAAAGGCATAAACAAGGTGCAGGACACCCAGGAACTGTTCCACAGGATCACCGGCTCATCAACTAGGGGACATGAATGGAAACTGGGGAGGGGGTTCAGGAGAGATCTAAGGAAACACTTCTTCACAGAAAGAGTGGTGGAGCCATGAAATAGTCGGCCAGCAGAGGTGGTGGGAGCATGGGACTGTGATGAGTTTCAAGCATAGGTGGGACAGATACAGAGCTCAATTAAGGGGTATTACAACAGGTACAAATGAAAAAACCTGGGAGCGGGGTAGCTCTCAGGATCTTTAATAGGTCCTGGGTTCCTCATGGGGAGACTCGATGGACACACAGTCTCCTTTTGTTTTCTATGCATCTTTTCTACGTAAACCTTCAAAAATATGGGACCAAGAGGGAGCATAGAGAGGGGTGGGGTAAAGGACCCGAGGCAGCAGACTGGGATAGACAGCGGAAGAGACAGGATAAAGGAGGCAGGCCTGAAAGAGGGTCTGGGGCAGAAATGAGGGGTAAGGGACCAGGGAAGGGGGAAGCAGGAGACATAGAGGAGGAAGGATTGTGAGTTGCAATAACTGTGGGGTGGCAGTATTTATGGACACACTGTGGGGAATGGGGGGGCTGCCCAGTCTGTCTAAGGCTGAGACAGCTGGAGAACGAAATCTTAAGACTAAGCGAGGAAGTGGCATGGTTGATGAGGAGGCAAGTCAAATCAGAAAGGGAAGGGAATGGGGGAGGCACAATGGTCAACCAGGAGAACATAAAGGTTAGGGAGGACAGGGTGAGGTTAGGACAGGGGAGCACAGCCGGTGGCACAAGTATGGGAAAAAAGGGTGGAAAAAGATTAGGAACAGAAATACAGGTGGTAGGTAACAGCAGGCTCAAATGGGGATGGACTTCCGACAAGGTGTTTAAAAGGAGGGAAGGGGGATGGGGAGACAATGTCCATTGGAACACTGGAATGGTCTGCTGGGGGAGGGGAAAATAGGAGCAGCAAATGAAGAGAGAGAGAGAAGGGCTGAGTACAGGGAAAGCGCTGGGGAAGAAAGAGAAAAACAGCCACAAAAGGTGGAACAAATGCAGGAGGATGAAGGAGAGCAGGGGAATGGAAGAGGGGAGTAGGGAGGTTCCTGATATTAGGGACTTGATACTAAGAGGGGTCAGGTGGGGCAGCAGAGGGGGGAGACACACAGCAGAATCTGGGTGGAAGCAATGCCAGGAATGAAGGTGGAAAGGGTAGGGCAATCAGTGCTAAGGTATGCAAGCAGGGGAAAGGACAGACTTCACCTAATAATACACCTGGGGATGAATGAGCTGGCTGAAGGGACAGAAGAGGAAGTGGAGGGGAGGTCTGAGGATCTGGGACCTCTTTGCGAAGGAGCAGGAAAATCAATCACCTTCTCAAAGGTACTTCCTGTTCCCAGGGCTAGTATATCAAGAAAAAAGAGAATACCAGAGTTCAATGAATGGCTGGGTACCTGGTGTCAGGAAAAGGGGTACGGGCTAGTAGGAGGGGACCTGGGAAAATAGCAGTATTTATACAAAGGACAGATTGCATCTAAATGATAAAGGAAAAAAGGGTACTTAAGCAAAGGATAGAGGAGCACATAGAGGGGCATTTAAACTAGGTGTGTATGGGGGGGGGTAGCAAGATGGACAGAGGATTACAGAGGCCTAAAGTTGTGAAACCACATAGGCTTGCCCCCCATAACAGTAAGGTAACACAATAAAGAAATACTAAGGGATCAGACATAAGGGGATTGGGGATGCTGGGAGTCAGGAACAAGGGCTGGAGGGTGGTAAGACTAAATGCAAGGAGTGTGGGGAATAAGACGGTGGAACTACAGGCCCTCATGGTGGAGGGGTGTGGACTTGCACATAACCAAATATGGGTCACCCCAACCATTACTGACATGACGGGGGGTACATAAAGGAAGGATTAAAGTGTATGGGAAGAGGGTGAGGTGGGATGCTGAGGCTCTGTGGGTACAACCCACAGGATCCCCAAAAGTTCCCTGTGGGGTGGGGTAGGCCACCAACCAAGGGGGAGGACAGAGTACTGGGAGGAGCAGATCAGGAGGACCTGTGAAGGGGGGGTGATGGTAGAGATTTCAACCTGCCCGGGGTAGAGTGGGAAACACCTACCACAATATGAAGAAGGGAGCGGGTAATGCTGGAAGCATTCCAAGATAACTTTCTGATACACTTGGTCAGCAAACCAACTAGGGAAGGGAACACCCTGGATGGACCATGTGCAGACAAACAGGGAATGGGTGAGGGACGTGAGGGTGGAGTGACCACAGGACAGTCTAGTTCCAGTTACAGGTGGCTAAAGAGAAGGGGGTATCTGGCACAAGAGTACTGGACTTCAAGATTGCCAACTTTAGGAGGATGGAGGCGGTGCCTGGGTTTCTGGACAGAATTCAGCCAAATATGTACACACACTAAAGGCGGGACCTGATAAAACAGGGGTTAGTTGAGGCAACAAATACCTGCTGCAGGGCCCAGACTAAAATGGGGGGGAAGAAACTCAGCTGGATAAGAACAGGAATGTAAGACAGGATGAGGAAGAAAACGGCAGGATATAAAAGATTCAGAAAATTGGGGAGAGAGGGGGATAGGGAGGTGTATCTGAAACAAGTGACCCGGGAGGTAAGGGCAGCCAAGGTATTAAGGGAACGCAGGCTGGCACAAGGCATTAAAAAAGGGGAGAAGGACTTCTTTAGGTACATCAACGAGAAAAATTGCAAGGAAAAACTGTAAGAATTAAGAAGGAAGGGGGATGGACAGAAGAGGGGGGTGAAAAGGCAGAAGTGCCTAACGACTACTTTTGTTCAGTCTTTATGAAGGAGAAGGGGGGATAGTACACATAGTAGGAGGAAGAATAGACAAAGATGGGGGGCGGTGACAGACGGAGAAATCACCATATTAAAGGTAGACAAGTCACCGGACCGATGGGATGCACCCAAGGGTACTGAAGGAGCTTGAAGAGGTCCTGGCTGGCCCCTTAGCAGACTTATTCAATACATCTCTAGACTCCAGGTGTGTACTGCAGGATTGGAGACTGGCTCATGTGGTTCCCCTCCACAAGGGTGAATCCAAGGATTGCCTATAAATTCTATAAATTGCCTATACATTGTATAGCAGTTTATATTCACACCCTTTATATTTAGTAAACCAAGCATATCCCCATATGTTCACTTCCTCTTATTTTCACTGGTAGGACACTAGTGCTGCTATATCAAGTGATCTACCTAATATTCACTGTCTTTTTATAATTTTCACTGTAATATGGAACCAGGGAATACAGAGAAAATAAAACGACAGTGAATACTTCCTCTTATACAGTATTTAAGTATTGTTTTTCTTTTCTGTTTTGCTAATTAGAAGATTTTTTTGCCTGACTGTACGAGGTGCGATGAGTTGAACAGCACCCTACCTAGAGACTGACCACAGAGTTCTATTAAGGAACTAGAATGCTGACTAGGAGGAAAATGAAAAGTGAAGAAACCATCTAGGGAATGCCATGCTCTTGGTTCAGGGGACATTCGATTTATTTTCCTTTTTAAACATGTTTGAACAAAGGTCATTTGTGTAATCATATTACTGGTGAAGGATGAGGAGGAGGGAAAGCGCCATCAGAAAACTTATTCTTTAATAGACTAGCGGCACGATGCACTGTAGGTGGCTTCACTTGGGAGTCTGTTAACAGCATGGAATGTTAGCACTCTAGTTCTTTAAAGAGAATCATTCCTGCTATTTTTTTAAATTACAAACAAATGAGAGGATGCTCCCTTACCGTCATAGGAGCTCCTCTGTGGTAAAAGCAGCCTTTTTTGTTACAGCCCTGAAGGAAGGAAGAAAAAATTTCTTACCATAGAAATCATGTTTCTTCCAGGGTATTCTTATATATTCATAACTTTATGCAGTCTGCCCTTTAAGTAGAACTGCCCAGAGAGAATGCTATGCAAATGATATAACCTATCATTGGCTCACACCACTATTCAAACTGCTGCCCTTATCAGCTGCCACGTTCCATTAACGTATCAGATTTCTACAGAGCCTACAAGGAACGTAACGTACCTATGATATCAATACTACAATAACAAACACTTAACTATATGTAAAGATTAACAAACATCCCAATGACAGAATCACCTGAACAAGGGGAAAGACTGTACCCAACAGGGTTTAAGACAGAGTATGCCAGTCTTTGGGCCTCCATGTATGGATGAAAAGGTAGGAGTGCAGAGGCCACTGGTTCTGGAAGGGGAGGCAAGGTGGGAGAGTTATGAATATAGAAGAATACCCTGGAAGAAACAAGATTACTATAGTAATTTTTTCTTCTCACCCCAGGTATTGTTCTAGATTCCTAACTTTATGCAGACTACGAAGCAGTACCTTTGCCAAGAACCTGTTTGGGGAAATAGGCTCTGCAAGACTGCTGTGTCAAACCTGGCATCACTTCTGGACTGGGTGTCCAGGCTATAGTGCTTTGTAAAAATATGTACTGTCCTCCAGGTAGCTGCTTCACTGATTTCAACCAGGGGAACATCCCTGGAAGCTGCTAAGGAGGTAGCTATACCCCTGATGGAATGGGAGCTCCTTTCCTGCTTTTGAGTAACAAAACTGAACACACTGGACTATCCAGCATGAAATGAACCTCTCTGATGCTGGATTCCCTTAACCAACATCCCCATAAGTGAGGAAATACAGGTTACTCACCTGTAACAGGAGTTCTAGGAATGGTATATGTTGTTCATCCACACTGTCTGGCAGGTTCCTTGCCGCTTTAAATCTTGCCGGAAGGTCTTCAAGCTGGCTCCTCCCACCCGCCCGGGTGGTAAAACTCTCGGCTCCGCCCCATGACACCAGACCTAGCCCGCTGGAAGCCAGGTTGTGCGTCGAAGCAGAGAGGTCGGGTGGGTCGTGTGGATGAACAACATACACCATTCCTAGAACTCCTGCTACAGGTGAGTAACTTGTATTTCTAGGGACATGGATATGTTGTTCATCCGCACTGTCTAGGCAGACTCTAGCAGTTCTCCGGAGGAGGGAGGCAAGGCACACCCCTACTTAGGGAATAGAGACTGGAGAACCGAGGCCCCAAAACCAGCATCCGGCGTGACTCAAGGTCGATGTGGTAGTGGGTGATGAAGGTAAGTGCTGACTTCAGGTAGCAGCCCTGCAGATTTCCTGGATAGGGATGTCCTGAAAGCAGCTCACCGATGCAGCGGTATGGCGGGTAGAATGAGCTCTTATCCCTCTGGGAGGCTCCATGCCTGCCAACCTATAGCAGAGATCTATGCAGGAGGTGACCCACCTGCCTATTGTCCGCTTGGTTGCAGGTCTGCCAGGTACGGCTTCAGTGTAGGTGACAAACAGCTGGCGAACCTCTCCCCGAACTTCCGCCATCTGCTCCTTGTAATAAGCGAGCCCTCTCCTACGGTCCAAAGTATGGAGCCTATATTCGGCCTCCGAGGTGTGACTGGGGTAGAACATCGGCAGAGTCAACACCTGGTTAAGGTGAAACTCCAACACCACCTTCGGAAGGAATTTCGGGTGGGGGTGCAGGACAACCTTGTTCCTGTGGAAGACCAGATAAGGAGACTCTATGGAAAGCACCTGGAGCTCTCCCATCCTTCTGGCTGACGTTACAGCCACCAAGAAGGTGGTCTTCCACGATTGGTGGGAGATATCGTACCTGTGCATTGGTTCGAATGGCTTGCCCATGAGCTTGGCCAATACCAGCAGTAGATCCTATGGAGGTGGAGGTTCTCGCACCGGAGGGGATATGTGATCCAAGGCCTTTGAAAAAAGCGCCCGACCACCTTCTCCTGCACCACCGACTGCTTCCCGGCCCGCGCCCGGCAAGCAGAGATGGCTGCCAGGCTCACCTTAAGGGTCGTCGACCTAAGCTCTAGCTGAGACAGGGACCACAGGTAGTCCAGAATGCTTGCCAAGTAACAGGAGGAAGGGTCCAGGCCCTTTCCCTGTCACCAAATGGAGAATCTCTCCCATTTGAAGGCATAGCATTTTCTGGTCGACTCCTTATGGGACGCCTCAACAACGTCGAGGACCTCGTCGGAAAGACCCAAGGCCTGGAACTCTAGCTGCTCAGAAACCAGGCCGTCAGGTGCAGGGATTGAAAGTCCAGATGGAATACCTTCCCCTGATTGACGGAGATCAGGTCCGGGAGGGCTAGAAGCCGCCTCGGGAGCCTGGAGCGGAGACTGAGGAGATCTGGATACCAGAACTGACGGGGCCAGTCTGGGGCTACCAGAATCACCTGCGCCTTGTCCCTCCTCGCCTTGAGAAGCACCTTGTGGATCAAGGGAAATGGGGGAAAGGCGCAGAAGAGGCCCAGGGTCCACGGCCTCGAGAAGGCATCCCCCTGCAGCGAGCCCTGCTGAGGGGGCAGGCATGGAATAGTCTCAGCTTCGCATTCTCCTGGAGGCAACAGGTCCGCCTGAGGCATGCCCCAGTGGGAGAAGAGATCTTGTACTACCTCTGGCAGGAGAGACCACTTGTGAGACACAGCCCCTATCCGGCTTAAGGCATTGGCCAGAGTACTGGAGACTCCTGCCACGTGAATGGCGAGGAGATCCGCCTCCAGGTTGCGCATATGCAGAGAGCTTCCTTGCATAAAGGCATGGAGCGCGTCCCGCCCTGGTGGTTTAGGTAGTACATAGTCGTGGTATTGTCCGTCTGGACCTGAACCACTTGACCCCGTAGAAATGGAGCGAAGGCGGTGAGGGCAAGATGAACCGCTCAGAGCTCCAGCAGGTTGATGTGGCATCGGGACTCCCGAGGGGACCAGAGGCCGTGCGCTCTGTGCTCCCCCAGATGGGCACCCCAACCCATCAGAGAGGCGTCAGTCGATAAGGAGACCGTCAGCTCGGGGCGGATGAACGGGATGCCCTCCTGCAGATGAGCAGGAACGGTCCACCACTGGAGAGCGTTCCGCATCTCCTGGGTCACTGTCACCAGCTGATCCAAGGGATCGCAGCATTGTGACCACTGGCTGGCCAGTCCCCATTGAAGGGGACGCATGAACTAGCGTGCCCAACGGACCACGCTGATGCAGGCTGCCATGAGGCCCAGGAGGCGCAGGAAGTCCTGGGCAGGGCGCAATTGCCCAAACAAAAATGACTGGGCAAAGGAGGAAAGTACCTCGGCCCTGTCCGCCGTGAGCTATGCTCTGGTTCGAAGAGAGTCGAGCTCTGCCCCGATGAAGTGAATCACCTGCTTCGGCACAAGTTCTCACTTGGCCTCGCTGATGAGGAGGCCAATCTGAGAGCAAACCTGAGGGCCAGATCTCTGGACTGCTCCACCTCCTCTCTGGAAGGGGCTGCAATCAGCCAGTCGTCCAGGTAGGGGTACACCCAGACCCTTCGGCACCGCAGGAATGCTGTCACCACTGCCATGCATTTGGTGAAGACCCTGGGAGCTAGAGCGAGGCCGAAGGGCATGGCCCGGAACTCGTAATTGGATCCCTCCGCTCTGAAGCGGAGGAATCTCTGATGAGACGGACGGATCGGGACGTGAAAGAACGCATCCTGGAGGTCCAGGGAACAGAACCACATGCCTCATTCCAAGGATAGTATTATCTGAGCCAGAGGAACCATCCTGAAGGTCCAAGACCTTAGGAACCTGTTCAGGTCGAGAATGGGGTGCCAGCCCCCTGTCCGTTTTGGGACCAGGAAATACCTGGACACAAATCCCGGGTCTGGAGGAGGATCTGCCACCTTCCTGATCACCTCTTTTTCGAGGAGCAGGGCAATATCGGCTCGGTGGGCCGACAGCAAGGCTGCAGACCCCGTGGCTCCCCGGGGCGACAGCTCGAAAGGGTAGGGTCTGCTCAAACTCCAGAGGCAGGCCCTTTCCTACCACCTCCAATACCCAACGGTCCGTGATGATAGCGGACCAGGCGGAAAGGAAGTGGCGGAGCCGTCACCCCACGGGGGGAACCCAGGGAGCAGTGACGAGGCTGGGGGCAACAACTCTCAGCCCGTCACTGGGCAGGCTTGGAGGAGGGACTGGCCGAGGGACCTCCTGGGCCTTTACCTCCCTGCTTCCAGTTCGAAGAAGCCGCGGACTTGGGTTTGGGGTGCCAAGCACGAGCCTGCTGGCCCTGGTGCTAGTGTTGTTGGGCCGGACATGCCGCAGGCGCAGAAGAATGAAAGGACTTGTGCTGCTGACGGCGGCCTTTGTCCTTCTGGGCGGAGGTGACCGAGTCCAGAGTGGCACTGGACTTTTCGATCCGCTGGAAGTGTCCCTCTACTCTGGGGCCGAAGAGGTGGGGTCCCAGGAAGGGATCCCGCTAATTTGTGCCTGTATCCCGCCGTGAAGGTGGATAACCCTCAGCCACGCCCCGCACGCATGGGCCACCGTGGCCGCAACCGATCTGGCACAGGAGTCACCTATGTCCAGAGCAGTCTGAAGTTGCTGCTTGCCACCGCCTCTACCCTGGTCCCAGACCTGGTCTGCCGGAGATGAGGATCACCTCATCCAGGGAGCCCATGAGGGCGTGGGAGAAGTGTGCCATCAGCATGGCCGAGCTGGCCTGGTGGAGGCCGAGGGAGGACGCAGCGAGACCTTGCGCCCGGCGTAGTCCAGCTTTTTGGACTCCTTGTCAGGGGGCTTGTCCATGTCCCTAGCGTTCCCGGACCTCCGGAAAATGCTGGTGGTGACTAACCCCTCGGCAGAGGGGTGCTCTGAGAAACCGGGCAAAGAGCCGGTAGGGACCGCATACTTCCTGGCCATCCTGGACGAGGGCGCAGGACAGGAAGCAGGCCGCTGCCAAAGCTCCAAGGATGGGCTGACAATGGCTTCAGCCATGGGGAAGGCCTCCGTGGGAGAATCCCCTCGGTCCAGTATCTCCGTCAGGGGATACTTGGCCCGTTTGGAGATGGACTCGAGCTGCATCCCGGTGGACTCCGAGATGAGCCGAAGCAGACCCATAAAGGATGATGGGCTTTTGTCCAGAGACTGGCCCCCGGAGGACTCCAGGTCGACCTGCCTGGAGAACAGGGAGGAGTCGTCGGACTCCAAGGAGTCCGCGAAGAGCTGCCTAGGGCCTGAGCCACCCTCCACCTGCCAAGGACAGTCGGGAGTGAGGGTGACTGAAAACCTGTGGGGCAGGCCGTGACCCGACCGAGAATCTTTGGTCAGTGCCCCCGACTTCGGTTGTGGAGGCGGAGGTTCCACCACAATCGGTGGGGCAGCAAGTTTCGGCCGAACAACCGGCCCAGATATGGGCATCTCGACAGCGAGAGGTCTAACTGCTGCCACATCAGCTCCTTATAGCGCCGACGCAATCTGCGCCAAAGCCTCTCCTCTTCCGAGGAGGAAGACGAGGAGGAGCAGCATGGCCACTTACTTCGGTGCCGAGACCGCCAGTTTCGACGGGATCGGCTTGACAGAGATGAAGTCCGAGACCGAGACCCTCGGTGCAACTGAGAGCGGGCCTGGGAAGGGGCAGGGGACACCTGCTCCTCCCTCGGCTCGGACACTTTAACCGGGGACTGCCGCCCCGAGGGCGCAGGCAGATCCTCAGCCTCCACCGGGGGGGACCGGCGAAGAAGGGTTGTTGGCTTCACCAGTCGACAACCTGTCCGACAGGTCGAGAAATATCTCGACTGTGTTGACGGGTGTCTCAGCAGGCTGGCCTGACGGAGATGCCATGAAGCCAGCGGCCTTAGCCGCAACCTCAACCAAAGTCGACGGTCAGCTGTCCAGGGAAGGAGACCTCTCCCGCTCCTACGAACGCCGACGGTGGGACTTAACCTTCGAATCCCTCTTCTTGGACCAAGAGGAATGTGCCGATGGCCCCTCTCCCTTCGTGGAAAGGGACTGGCAAAACTCCTTGAACGAAGCACAATAAGAGGTACCCAAAGAGAGCAGGATAAATGCCGCAACCGAGGAGGAGGAGGATGCGGTCTGGGCCGCCTCCTCCTCGAGGGCGATCATCTGCTCGAGCTGCTCAGCCAAGCCGGCTGCAGCGGACACCACCCAACAGGCCTCTTTTGATTTCACTGGCGGGTAACGCTTCTCGGGGCGCCCGAGCTTCAATCGGGCAGCGCGATCCTCCAGGACATTGGCCGAAAAGGAGCGGCACAACTCTCAGGCCTGCGGGTCGTGATCTAGGCCGAGGCAGTAGACGCACGTGGAGTGCGGATCTGTCCTGGACATCTTCTGCCTGCAAGGGCACTGCCAAAAGCCGGGAATCGATTTGTCCATTGCAGCCGCGAGGGATAAGACCGATCGAAGTCTGAAAAACTTTAAAACGAGTTTCGGACGAACCGAAGAGTTAGGATCCAGTCTAAAACGCAGAGCGCTAAGGAGGGAACCTGAGCTTCCAAGCGGTAAGGAAGATCTGGCATTATAGGGCGGAGCCAAGAGTTTTACCACCCGGGTGGGTGGGAGGAGCCAGCTTGAAGACCTTCCGGCAAGATTTAAAAACGGCAAGGAACCTGCCAGACAGTGTGGATGAACAACATATCCATGTCCCTAGAAATTAAAATTACATACCTACCATAATTCCTGGTCTTTCTGTGTATTTTCACCATTCATCACTGTTGGGTAGTGAGCTGGAGGATCAGGACCCCAGAGAAGCTCTTTTTTTTTTTTGCACAATGGGAGGAGTTGATGTTGGAACGGCACCACCCTCGAGACCAACGTATTACGTGAGGCTCGTGGGTTGGCCAGTAACCACCGTCGACCCCTGCTCATCCCTAGTTCTGCACGCCAGAGAGAGACAGAGAAAGTAAGGAGGGTTGGAAGGTGGGCAAGGGAGCCCGAACGACAGCAAAAGGAAAGGATGTAAAACTAAAAGAAGGAATAAGCCGAAGAGAGGACAGGAAAGGAGGATGCCTAAGGAATTGGGACAGGAGGGCCTCAATCTCTGGGCAAGAAGGGAGGGGTGGAAGAGGGAGGGATAGGAGAAGAGAGAAAGGAAGGCGGGAAGGAGGAAGAGGAGACACTGCTCCCGAGGCACTGCCCTGGAAGAGTTATGCCCCAGGTCGAACCAGATAGGCCAGAGGATGGATTCAAGGCTTTGGAGCAAAAGGATGGCACCCATTTAGAGGAGCAGAAGAATCCAGAGCGCTAAGGATGGGTTGGTGTCTCCCCTTCCTGCAAGAAGGAGCAGAAGAACCACCTTAAACGTCCCTGGAGAACAACCCCAAGGGACTGAGATTTAGTTATTGGGGGGAGCCACCTTCACAGGAAGAACTGGAGAGGTAAAACGATATATTCTCCTTGAATCAGGAATGGAAAAGAAACCATAATGGAGACACCATATGGTTGGAGGAAAGGAAAACTGAGGGAATCACTAGAGCCCCCTCCTCCTATCAGACTCTCTCAAGAGGCACTAGAGGAAGCAGGAATTTCCAGGACTCACCTGGGCTGAGAGGGGGCTCTGTAGACTCCCACCAACAGAGACCCTTCTTGTCTGCCCACCCAGAGGAAAAACCCCAACCCTAACAGGGGAAGGGGTAGGAGGTGCTGGAAATGTACCAAGGTTCAAGTGGGAGACAGCCAGGGACGAAGAGAATCACCTAGAGACTGAGGTCTGAGAGGGAAGGTGGATGGGATTCAGTGATGAATGGTGAAGATACACAGAAAGATCAGGAATTACGGTAGGTATGTAATTTTCATATCTTGTCTGTGTCAATCATCACCATTCATCACTGTTGGGTGATTACCGAGCCCCCCGAAGGGGGCCCAGAACCTCCCTAAGGAACAAAGCCCCTCAGCCTCCAGTGGGGGAGATACCAGAGGAGGCAACCCTAGCAGGCCTGGCTAGGCCTGAGGCTGGTCCGAGTGAGGGGAGGTTCTCCTAGCAGGAGAAGGAAGGCACCCTTGAAGCTCTCGCCTCACCCTACGGGAGAAAACATAGGTTCCCGGAAAGAGAGGGCAGCCACTCTACACCGGGCCAAGGGTGACAACTAGGAGAGACTAAGCCACGCCATCCGTCTGATGCCTACCTGGAAGCCACCTCACTGGCATCGTAAGATACCCTTGCTTGGTGCCTCGCTAGCTCCAGGCCTCGTGCGGAGAGGGCAACGGCCTGTTTGGTTTCCTCTAAATCAGAGCAAAGAAGCTAGGATCTGACCTAGCAGAGACCACAAATGCCTGTTGTAGGCAGTATGGTGGGCCTGATGAGCAGAAATACAAAAAAGGAGGCGGTTTGATGAGAAAGCTCTCTTCCCCCAAAAATCAAACTTAGCTGAGTCAGATTCTGGGAGTCGATCATGCCTTGGACTTCTATGCCCAGGAGAGTCATGCCCAACGGGGAGAGGTGAGGCAGGGCTCCTGGAGACCCAAGGTACAACACCTCTGGCGGAGGTCTCAGGGCTGGTGCTTATGTTGAGGGACATCGTCAGGCCCAGTACAACACCTCCCGAAAGGGATTAGGCCAGGCAGGAACCATCAGGTTGGCCACATTAAACTTGCCTAAAAAGGCGCATGCCGACTGGTCAGGATTGCGTTCGCCAAGGGTGGAAATATGGAGTTCGTCGAGAAACCCCGTCAGGAAGCGCTGATAGCCGGAAAGATCATCCGCTGGGGGAAGGTGGACCGAAGAGTCTTCTCCCTCAGAGGAGGAAGAAGAGGGAGCCAACGAGCCTGGAAAGTCAGGTTCCGGATGCACAGGGGAGTGGTGAAACACCTCCTGGTCCATGGATTGGAAGTAAGGGGGAAACAGTGCAGCCGTGGACCTGAACTGCTCCCAGGTGAGGGGCCCCGTAGGACTGGAATGACCAGGGAGAGAGGGAGGGGTTGGCAGAGGCAAGGGGGCCAGGCACCTATGAAGAAGGGCACTGCCTCTGCCCAGGCTAGGAGAACCGCCAGGAGACCACAAAGGAGGAGGAGGAGGAGGAGGAGGAGATCCAGTGGTTCCAGCAGACGAAGACCGCTCAACCGAGCTGGAGCGACCAAACCTGAGCCCGACAAGAGAATTCCCCCCGCGAGGCAACTGGGGTCGCAAGAGCCCAGAAGGGTGGCCCCAACCTCCGTAGATGAGGTCCTTACAGAGGAGGTGTCAGGGGAGAAGATCCAACCAGCGCTGCAACTCCTCTCTGAACCCCTGTGGGTTCCCAGGATAGGGCGCTGCCCTGAATCTAACCCCCTCAACCCTTCGGACTCAGAGAGAGCCCTCTTCCTTGTCATCAGCTGAGGCAACTGACACCCCCCAGCTGACTCCTCAGAGACAGTCGGAGGTGGAGTGCCCTCCCCTACCTGAGGCACTCCAGCCGTCCCAGAAGTGGGGCTAGCAAGAATTACCACCGGAGGGGGTACGAGGCGTAGAGGGTACCAAGGTGGCAGATGGATCACCAACTCCAAGCTGGTAACGCTCTCTGGGGCACCAGAGGACTGGTCAGTGCCACCAACCCTGGAATCAGCCAAAGCCATCCGCTCCGTGGAAGGGGGCTGAACTGGAGCTGCTGCACTAGAGGAAGAAGAATCAGTGGATTCGTCCTCCCCAGAGGAGGTCCGAACCCAGACCACTCCCCGATCCCTCTCAGCCATGGCACTGCGAACTGGCCTCACGCTGCCCCCATCCCCGGCACCATGAACAGTGCTGGAGTCCAGCCCTGTGCTACCTGCGGCACCGCCCCGATCCCTGGCACCAGAATCAGGGGAGGTGTGGACGGCACCAGTCCAGGCCCGGAGGCCTTAGACTGTGACGCCAGGGGAGCCCTCACCTCTGAGGAGGTCACTGCGTGCACTATGCCTCCTGCCTGACCCCAATGGGGGCCAAGCGGTCCTCCTGCACTGTGGGAGGGGTTCCACTGCGGCAAGGCTAGACCTGGTGGAAACGCCCTCCTCTGCAGACCGTACAGGTCCAGGAGGAGATCCGGAGGAAGGGTCAAGAACCCTGCTTTTGGTGACCCGGGTAAGCACCTATCCCCAAAAGTCCGAGGCGCACGTCCGACCTTCGACGCGTGCAACTCCAACACACAACGATCCATGGAGAAACAGGCATTGCATCTATCCATGTCGTGGCTCAGTCCCAAGCAGGTAAGGCAACGGTCATGCTGATCTGTGATGCAGTACAGTCGGCCGAAGGGACACTGACGCATCGGAGGCCAACCCGCCCTAGAAGATTTTTTTCTTGTCCCCCTGAACCAGACATGACCAGACAGGGAAAAAAAATCAGCACTTGGCGTAGACAGAAAAATAAAAAGGAAATATCTTACCAGCTTCACACCAAGGAATGGAGCAGCAGAACTAGGGATTTTCATCAATGGACTAGGCCGCAGGAACAATGGTGCTCACACGCAAGGTCATGCTCACTTGATGGTGGGAAAACCAGAACTGGGGCTGAGGAGGGGTCGATGACAGTTACTGGCCAATCCGCGAGCGCCATGTAATATGTCTGCCTTATGGGCGGCGCTGTCCAGACGTCGACTCCTCCCATTGCAAAAAAAAAAAAAAAGCTCCCGAGGGGGCCTAATCCTCCGTCTCACTACCAAACAGTGATGAATGGTGAAAAGTGACACAGACAAGATCAACTGTTGTCTGTCCTGTCTGTGATCCTTAGTATAAGTAATGTAATAGCTCAATGCCCTTTTTACATCCAGGCTATGTAACCTGTATTCATTTGAGCTAGTATGATCGGTGAAAAAGACTAGTAGAGTAACTGATTCAAATGAAAGTCAGAAACCACTTTAGAGAGGAATTTTCAGTTTGTTCTCAGCACTACCTTATCCCTATGGAAGGAAAGGTAGTCCTTCTCGATACACAGAGCTTGAAGTTTACTAATCCTTCTGGCTGAAGTGATGGCTACCAAGAATACCACTTTCCAAGTGACATAGTTTTAAGTGTGCTGAAGCCATGGGCTCAAATGGGGGCTGCATGTGCCGAGCTATGCAAACATTCAGGTCTCAAGCCGGTACTGGTTCCTTATTAGGTGGGTGCAGATGGCACAGACCTTTGAAAACCTCTTGAAAATAGGGTCTGATGCCAAAGTTTCCTGGCAGAAATGTAGGCAGATACTGAAGCCAGGTGAACTTTCAGGGAAGTGTGTTGCAGTCCCTGGGAGTGCAAGTGAGTAATCCAGCATAGTTGGAATACTCACCTGTGTTTGGTACCACCCCTCTGGAAGAACACCAAATGGAGAACCGTTTCCATTTTGAAGTGTAGGTTTTCTTTATGGAAGGCTTCCTGTATCCTCTCGAGATATTCAGAACACTTTCTGAAAGTTACAGATCTGTGTATTCTAAGTCCTTAAGAGCCATGCCTTGAGCCTGAGGGATCGGAGGTTCGGGTACAGGATCCTGCCCTGATTGGAGGTTAGCAGGCTGTGCCTCCTGAGGAGGTGTACTGGTTTGGCCAGACATGGACAGCAGTAGAGAGTACCATGGCTGCCTGGCCCAGTCCGGTGCTATCAGGATCATGGACGCAGGTTGTGATCTGAGCTTGATCAGAGTCCTGAAAATGAGAAGGAATGCAGGGAAGGCATACAGCTTCCTCCTTGACAAATCAAATGCCGAAGCATCCACGGGAATTGTACTCTTTGCTGGAGGCCTGCAGCAATACTTAGGCGGATGATGGTTCTCGTAGGATGCGAAGAGATCTATTTCTGGTGTCCCCACCGTCAGAACACTGCTTCTAGCACCTGTCTGTTGAGGGCGCATTCGTGATGGGCCTGACTGACTCTGCTCAGGGCATATGCTAGGGTGTTGCCCTTTCTTGGCAGATGGATGGCCTGTAATGAGGCTTTTAGTGAGTAGGCCAGACACCAGACTCTCATTGCTTCTCTACAAAGATGGTCTGACCTTGTCTCCCTTGCTTGTTTATGTAGTACATTGTTGTGGTGTTTTTTCTGATCTGCACCACTTTCCCCTACACCAAGAGTGCAAATTCCTGCAGGGCCAAGAACACTGCCCTCAACTCCAGCAGATCTATGTGCTGGAGAGACTCTGCGCTGGGCCAGGTATTGTGTGTGGTGTGCTCCCCTAGATGCACACCCCATCCCAACAGAGATGCATCTGTTGTGAGGATTGCTGAATGGGCTTCCTGTTGGAAGGGGACGACTCCTCTCAGACTACCTGGTTCCTTCCACCACTGAAGTGCTTGGAGCAATGTCCCTGTCTCTGGAATCAATTTTAAAAGATTGTCCTTCCTCTGGCAACACTGTACCCCGAGATGAAACAGTCTCTCTCTCTCTTCTGGAACCTGGCTCCCAATACTGTGCCCGTTGCTGCAGCCATGTGTACCAGAAGCTGCAGAAAATACAGGTTACTCACCTGTAACAGGAGTTCTAGGAATGGTATATGTTGTTCATCCACACTCATTGGCAGTATCCTTGCCGCTTTAAATCTTGCCGGAAGGTCTTCAAGCTTGCTCCTCCCACCCACCCGGGTGGTATAACTCTCGGCGCCGCCCCATGACGCCAGATCTGGCCCGCTGGAAGCTCAGTTGTGCTGTGCGTCAGCCGGGAGTGTTTAGAATGTGGGATGAATAACATATACCATTCCTAGAACTCCTGTTACAGGTGAGTAACCTGTATTTCTAGGGACATGGATATGTTGTTCATCCACACTCATTGGCAGACTCCTAGCAGTTCTCCGGGAGGAGGGAGGCAAGACGCACACCCCCATATACTTACTTGGGAAAGAGAGACTGGAGAACTGAGGCCCCAAAACCAGCATCCCGGCGTGACTCAAGGTCGATGTGGTAATGGGTAATGAAGGTGTTTGCTGACTTCCAGGTAGCAGCCCTGCAGATTTCCTGGATAGGGACGTCCCTGGAAGCAGCCACCGTTGCAGCAGTATGGCGGGTAGAATGAGCTCTTATCCCTCTGGGAGGCTCCATGCCCGCCAACTTATAGCAGAGATCTATGCAGGAGGTTACCCACCTGCTTATCGTCCGCTTGGCTGCAGGTCTGCCAGATGCGGCCAGCGTAGGTGACAAACAGCTGGCGAACCTCTCCCTCGAATTTCAGCCGCAGCTTCTTTATAATAAGCGAGCGCCTCTAGGGTCCAGAGTATGGAGCCTATATTCGCCTCCGAGGTGTGATTGGGGTAGAACACCGGCAGAGTCAACACCTGGTTAAGGTGAAACTCCACACCACCTTCGGAAGGAATTTCGGTGGGGCAGGACAACCTTGTCCCTGTGGAAGACCAGGTAAGGAGACCTATGGAAAGCGCCTGGAGCTCTCCCATCCTTCTGGCTGACGGATAGCCACCAAGAAGGCGGTCTTCCACGACAGGTGAGAGAGAGCACACCTGTGCATAGGTTCAATGGCTTGCCCATGAGCTTTGCCAGTACCAGCAGTAGATCCCACGGAGGTGGGGTTCCGACTGAGGGGAAATGTGATCAAGGCCTTTGAAAAAGCGCCAGACCACCTTCTCCTGCGCACTCGACTGCTTCCTCGCCCGCTCCGTAAGCGAGAGATGGCTGCCAGGTGCACCCTTAGGGTCGCCGACCTAAGCCCTTGACTAGAAAGGGACCATAAATAGTCCAAGATGCTTGCCAAGGAACAGGAGGAAGGGTCCAAGCCCTGTTCTGACACCAAATGGAAAACCTTTTCCATTTGAAGGCATAGCATTTTCTGGTCGACTCTTACGGACGCCTCAACTACATTGAGGACCTCGTCGGAAAGACCCAAGGCCTGGAACTCTAGCTCAGGAACCAGGCCGTCAGGTGCAGGGATTGAAGGTCCGGATGGAACACCTTCCCTGATTGATGGAGAGCAGGTCCGGCGAGCTGGAAGCTGCCGGAGTCCTGGAGCTGAGACTGAGGAGATCTGGGTACCAGAACTGGCGAGGCCAGTCTGGGGCTATCAGATCACCTGCGCCTTGTCCCTCCTCGCCTTGAGAAGCACCTTGTGGATCAAGGGAAATGGGGAAAGGCGTAAAGAGGCCCGGGTCCATTGCCTCGAAGGCATCCCCTGCAGCGAGCCCTGCTGAGGGGGCGGCATGGAACAGACTCAGCTCTGCTGCTCTCCATGGAGGCAAACAGGTCCACCTGAGGTGTGCCCCAAAGGGAGAACAGATGCTGTACTACCTCGGCAGAGAGACCACTCGGGATGCAGCCCCTATCCGGCTCAGGGCATCGGCCAGGGTGTTGGAGGCTCCTGCCACGTGAATGGCTAGGAGATCCGCCTCCAGGCTGCGGACGAGTGACCAAATGCGGAGAGCTTCTTTGCATAGAAGCATGGAGCGCGTCCCGCCCTGGCGGTTTAGATAGTACATGGTCGTGGTATTGTCCGTCTGGACCGGACCACTTGACCCCGGAGGAACGGAGCAAAGGCGGTGAGAGCTAGGCGGACCGCCTGAGCTCCAGCAGGTTGATGTGGCATCGGGACTCCTGGGACCAGAGGCCATGAGCCCGTGTTCCCCAGATGGGCACCCCAACCCATCAGAGAGGCATCGGTCGACAGAGAGACCGTCGGCTCGGGCGGACTGAACGGGATGCCCTCCTGCAAATGATCTGGAACGGTCCACCACTGGAGAGCTGCTCCACATCCCCTGTGTCACCGGCTACATGCTGGTCCAAGGGATCGCAGGCCAGACCACTGGCTGGCCAGTCCCCACTGAAGGGACGATGTTCCAGCGGGCCCAACGGACCACGCTGGTACAGGCCGCCATGAGACCCAGGAGGCGAGGAAGTCCCGGCAGGGCGCATTGCCCAACCAGAAATGATCGGGCAAAGGAGGAAAGAACCTCGCCCTGTCCGTCGGGAGTCCAGGCCTGGTCAAGAGAGTCGAGCTGCGCCGATGAATAGAATCACCTGCTTCGCTCGAGTTCCACTTGGTCTCGCTGATAAGGAGGCCCAGTTGAGAGCAGACCTGGAGGGCCAGATCTCTGACCACTCCGCCTCCTTCCTGAGGGAGCTGCTATCAGCCAGTCGTCCAGGTAAGGGTACACCGACCCTCGGCAGCCGTGAGGAATGCTGTCACCACTGCCATGCATTTGGTGAAGACCCTGGGAGCTGGAGACAAGTCAAGGGCATGGTTTGAACTCAAGAGAGATCCTTCCGCCGGAAGCGAAGGAATTCTGGTGAGACGGACGATAGGGACGTGAAAACGCTGCCCTGCAAGTCCAGAGAGCAGAACCACACGCTGCTCCAAGGATGGTATTATCTGAGCCAGAGTGACCATCCTGAAGGTTCGAGACCTTAGGAACTTGTTTAGGTCGTAGGTCGAGAATGGGGCGCCAGCCCCCGTCCGCTTCGAACCAGGAAGTACCTGGACACAAACCCTGGGTCTGAAGGAGGGTCCACCACCTCTTACCACCTCCTTCTGGAGGAGGAGAGTGTGTCGGCCCGACGAGCCGCCAGTGAGGCTGGGATCCCGAAGCTCCCGAGGGGCGACGCGCTCTGAAGGGTGGTGCCTGCTCGAATCTCCAGAGGCAGGCCTCTTCCCACCACCTCTAAGACCCACCTGTCCGTGGTAACAGCGGACCAGGTGGAACTGAAGTGTCGGAGCCGCCTCACCGGGGACCCAGGGTCAGGTGACGGGATGGGGCGACACCCTCAGCCCGGCCACTGGGCAGGCTTGGAGGAGGGACCGCCGAGGACCTCCTGGGCCCTTTCCTCCCTGCCTCCTGTTAGAGGAAGCCGGCGGCTTGGGTTTGGGATGCCAAGGTCGAGCCTGCTGGCCCTGACGCTGCTGGGCAGGGCCGGGGCACAGAAGGACGAAGGGCTTAGGCTGTGGTTTGCGGCCTTTGTCCTTCTGAGCCGAAGAGACCGAGTCCAAGGTGGCATTGACTTCTCGATCCTCTGCAGGTGACCTTCCACCCCAGGGCCAAGAGGTCAGTCCTCAAAGGGGAACATCCGCCAACTTGTGCTGGGTATCCGGCAAAGGTGGATATCCTCAGCCAAGCTCCGCCGACGATAGCCACTCGCGGCCGCCACCGATCTGGCACATGAGTCCCCTATATCCAAAGCAGTCTGGAGCTGCTGTTTGGCCACTGCCCTGCCCTGGTCCCGCACCTGCTTAACCGTAGTCTGCAGATCGGCGGGAAGATGAGGGATGACCTCATCCAGGGAGCCCAACAGGGCATGAGAAAAATGTGCCATGAGGACGGCCGAACTGGCCTGACGAAGGCCGAGAGAGGACGCAGCGTAGACTTTTCGCCCGACGTAGTCCAATTTCTTGGACTCCTTGTCAGGAGGTTTGTCCACATCCCTGGCGTTGCCGGCGCGCCGGAAAACGCTGTCGGTAACCAACCCCTCAGCAGAGGGGTGTTCAAAACCGACAAGGAACCGGTAGGGGACCGATACTTCCTGGCCATCCTGGCCAAGGCGCAGGGCAGGAAGCAGGGCGCCGCCAAAGTTCCAGTGCCGGACCCACTATGGCCTCGCCACCGGAAAGGCCTCCTCGGAGAATCCTCGGTCCAGAATCTCCGTGAGGGGATACCTGGCCCGCTTGGAACGGGATCGAGCTCCATCCCAGACTCGAGATGAGCCGAGCAGTCCTAGGAAGGACGACGGCTATCGCCCATTGACTGACCTCCTGAAGACTCCAAGTCCAGTCGCTTGGAGAAGAAGGAGGAATCATCTTCGGACTCGGAAGAGTCCTCAAGAGCTGCCTCTGGCCTGAGCCACCCTTCACCTGCCGAGGTCGGTCGGGAGTGAGGGTAACTGACAGCCGATGGGGTAAACCCTAGCGACCGAGAACTTGGTCGGAGCCCCAATTGGTGGCTGTGGAGGCGGAGGTTCCACCGGAATCGTGGAGCAGCTGGTTTTGGCCAACAACCGCCTGTATAGGCCTCGGACAAGTCGAGGGGTTGTGTCATTGCCCGTGACAGTTACTTAATGGCCGGGAAGGCGCCGGAGTCGGCTTATTCCCGCCAGGAGGAGTTGTTGCAACATAAGGTCTCGGCATCACGACGTACTTACGCCAAGCCTCCTCATCCGGTGAGGAGGAGGACGAGGACGGCGGCGACGCCGCCATCAGCGGTAAGCCGTAGACCGAGACCGCTTATGACGGTGGGAACGGCTGGACCGCCGAAGAGGTCCGAGACCGAGACCGAGAGTCCCGGAATTTCCGGGTCGGTGCGGGAGGTGTCGGCCGGAACCGCACTCCTTCGCTCGAAGGTCCATCCGAGGGCTCGAACCGAGGCACAGACGAGCCCACGGGATCTCAACTCTCCCGGGGAACCGGGAGAGGGAATCTCGGCTGCTAAAGGCGACAGCCCGTCTAATGGGTCGAGAAAAATCTCGACTTCATCAGTGGAGTCTCGGTCAACTGACCTGGCGGGGACACCGTGAGGCCAGTGGTCAAGCCGAGCGGTCGATCGACCGACGGACGACGGCCCGGGAGAGGGACCTTTCCGCCCCCAAGAGCGCCGACGGAGGACCCCACCTTGTCCTCTTTTGGACCGAGAATAAGGTCCAGCAGACGAGGCCCTTCTCCTTAGTGGAGAGGACAGACAAAGCTCTTAAAAGAAGCCGGTAGGAAGAACCCAGAGAGAGCGGATAAATGCCGGCCGAGGAAGATACGGCCTTCGCGCTTCCTCTCTTCGAGGATCACCATCCGCCGAGCTGATCCGGCCGAGTCACGCCGCCGGACACCGCCAACCGGGCCTCCTTGACTTCACCGGAGGAAACGCTTCGGACGGCCCAGTTGCATCGGGCAGCACGGTCTTCGAGGACGAGGCTGAGAAAGATGAGCACAGGTCGCAAGCTCGCGGGTCGTGCTCAAGGCCTAAGCAGTAGACACACGGGAGTGTGGATCCGTCCGAGACATCTTCTCTGCCCGCATGGGCATCTCCGAACCGGAGTCGATTGGTCCATCGCGAGCCGCGAGGGATCAAGACTGAAGTCTTTGCAAATTTTTATTTTTAAATCCGCAAACGGAGAAATAGGAACCAGTCGCAAACGCAGAGCGTTAAGGAGGGAACCTGAGCTTCCAAGCGGTAAGGAAGATCTGGCGTCATGGGGCGGAGCCGAGAGTTATACCACCCGGGTGGGTGGGAGGAGCAAGCTTGAAGACCTTCCGGCAAGATTTAAAGCGGCAAGGATACTGCCAATGAGTGTGGATGAACAACATATCCATGTCCCTAGAACTGCTGGCTTTGGTTGGTTTAAGCTGAATGAAGCAGCTGTCTGCTGGATGCTCTGACCTGAGGAAGAAAGACCCTTCCCTCTAGAGTGTTCAGTTCTGTTCCTATAAAGTGCAGCACCTGCACTGGAGTGAGGACAGATTTCTCCAGGTTTACCAGAAACCCTAAAGACTCTAAGAGGTCTAGGGTTACCTGCAAATGGTCCTGCACCTGCTGAGGTGCGTTTCCCACCACCAGCCAGTCATCAAGGTAGGGAAAGACAAACACCTAACCTTAGTAGGTGTGCCACCACCACTGCCAGACACTCTGTGAACACCCTTGGAGCTGAGGTAAGGCCAAAGGGTAGAGCTGAAAACTGACAGTGTCCTGAAGGGGTCTGAATCTGAGGTACTTTCTGTGGGACTCCCTTATAGTGATGTGGAAGTAAGCGTCCTTTAGGTCCAGGAATGCCAGCCAATCTCCTTTTTGGAGAACTGTCAGGATCCTTGCCAGTGTGATCACTTTGAATTTGGCTTTACTAAATGCCTATTTAGAAGTCTGAGATCCAGGATACGCCAACAGTTCCCATTTTTCTGTTTGGTGATGAAATATCTTGAATAGAACCCTTTTACTTTTGCCGAGGGGAACCGGTCCACTGCTTTCAGAAGGAGGCTTTGCACCTCCTTCTCCAGGAGTTTTCTTTCCAGAAGGGAGGCAGGTTTGAACACTCTGGTTCTTAAAGGTGGGAAGGATTTGAAGCTCAGGGACAGACCCTGGCTTACTACCTCCAGGACCCACTTGTCTGTGGTGATGGATCTCCAAGCCTGGAAGTAGTGAGCAAACCTTCCCCCTACTGGCACTGGGGAGGCATCCTTTGCTATTGAGTCAGGGGTCCTGCTTTGCCTGGGCTGTCTGGGAGCCCCTCCTGGACCCTCTTCTACCTCTGCCCCGAAGTACCCAGTCTGCAGAGGGTACTGCTGATATTGGGGAATAGCTTGGGCCTACTAAAAAGGCCTGCTATATGATTCCCTACCTCTGCCACCCCTTTCATAAGGCCTGTAAGAGGAGGAAGGCTTCTCCTTGGCAGAATTACTTTTGTCAGTGGCTTTGCACTCATCCACCTTTTCATATAGCCCTCTGTGTGTTCCCCATACAGTGAGTTATTTTCCACTGGGAAATCCATAGCCTTATTCTGTGTATCCTGTGTGAGGTTTGTGGCCCTGAGCCTTGCAAACTTCCTAAGGCACTCTCGCCTTGTCACAGGCTGCCTGCTGTATCACACCCTGGTGATCAGGGTGTGTGTAGAGGAATTCAATCCCCTGTCCATCTGATATTTCTTGTACGCCTCTTTATCAAGATGGCAGACAGAGTTAGGGGTTTGAAGGATCTGTAAAAGATCTTTCTTAAAGAATTTGTTGATGGGAAGCAGTAACTTTTTGGTGGAAGTTAACACCACCAACTCTACATACTCTTCCTCCTCCTCCTCATCTTATATCACCTCAGTAGTTGTAAGGCCTAAAGCCTCAACCATTTTCTTCACAAAGGAAAAATGTGAGGAAAAATCCTCAGGCCTAGGAGAAGACCCAAACTCTTGCTCTGGAGAGACTTCAGGCTCGATTGGTTCACCTTCCTCTTCCTCTAAATAGTCAAATTCTTCATATTCCATCCACTCCTGGGATGGAACAGTGGATGAAGTAGATGTAACCAGGGCTTGAACTGGTGCCTGTAGAGCTGGAGAGGGCATAAGCCCTTGCAAGGCTTGGACAATTTTAAAGGCCTGAGCAATTTCCTCAGCAGATGGCAGGCTAATAGGAAAAGTTGAAGCCCCACTTGGTCTATTAGCCTGGGGTTCGACATGATTTTTCTTAAATTTCTTGGCAGGAACCAGGCTATCAGCCAGTTCACCGCTCCTTTTTCCAGTTAAGGATTCACCCTTATCAAGGGTGCTTTGTTTATCTTGAGTGGTTTCACCCACATGCTTAGAGGGTGTGGACTGGTCAGAGCCTGAAGCACTCTTATTTAGTTTCCTCTGAAGCTTTTCAAGGCATTTATCTATGTTTTTTTGAGGAAAGGACTTGCAGATTTCACAGTCTGCTGAGTTCATGGCCCAAACAGATCAAACACAAATCATGTTTGTCTGCCTTAGCAAACACATCACCATATTTAAGGCAGTTCTTAAACCCCAAGGGCCCAGTCTACTTTTTAGGTTTTTCTGTCATTTTAAAATGGCAAAGAAACCGGAAACTGTGAAGCAGATTATGCCCCCGTTGTGGTTGGTTCAGGAACCGATGAAGGTTCTGATAGGTACCAGGGCAAAAAACAAATGGGTTAGCGGCTCAAAAAAGTAATACATTTAGAAAATTCAAGGGTTAAAATAAAGTGTACTGAACCGGAATAAAATGAAAAACTCCAGCCTAAACAGAATTAATCTAACTAAAAACTCAGTTCCTCAGTGGTTATCCCAAACTGTGAGGAACCAAGAAAACTAACTAAACTACGGTTAAATAAAACTACAAACAGAAATAAAAGCAGCAGTAAGAACATTTTAAATACTTATATGCAGTGAACGAAAAACATTTGAGGAATGATCGAGAGGGAGAGTCTCCAAGGCATCTTGACTTGTCAGGTGGAAAGAGAAATCGGATACGTTAATGGAACGTGGCAGCTGATAAGAGCAACAGTTTGAATACTGGCACAAGTCAAGCCTTAGGAAAAGTGGTGGCCACCCAACTCATGGATTACCTTGCAAAATATAACATCCTTTGTCCAGAACAGCATGGCTTCCGCGCTGGTCACAGTACAGGCACAGCTTTAATGGAGTTCTCCAACCTTGGACATGCCTCCCTGGACCATGGCTCACTAGTTGGGGCAGTGTACACTGACCTCTCTAAGACCTTTGGCACCGTCTCCCACCCACTCCTACTAAATGCCCTCAACCATACAGGTTTCTCCGCTGGCCCCTCTCCTGGTGTGCGGGCTACCCATCAGCCCGCTCCTAGCGTGTCAAAATCAATGGGGTGCTCTCAGAAACTTGTCCCATCTGCTCAGGGGTTCCCCAGGGCTTTATCCTGAGCCCACTACTCTTTAGCCTGTACCTAAATGCCCTACCTAGCACCTGTTCTGGCAATATTCTGCTATATGCCGACGATGCCGTGATTTATGCAGCTCACAAAAATCTCACCTCCCTCCAAGACTCCCTCCAGCACTCTTTCAATGATGCTGAAAATTGGTTTAAGAAGAGCAGACTAGTAATTAACCTCAAGAAAACTAAGGCAATGCTCTTTGCCCACCCCCAGAACAAAGCCAGCAAAAGTCCTCTCCAAATCTTCCTAAGCACTTGTCAACCACTCGAACAAGTTTACTCGTACAAATACCTTGGAATCACATTTGACTAGGCCCTCACCTTTCATGCCTACATTACTGCCTTTGCTTCCGACGCAAATGTGCGCCTTGGCATCCTCTACCGGCACAAGGACTGCTTCCCTACTAATGCCCTCAGGCTCGCCATCACGTCCGCAGTAATGTCCCTAATTGATTACGGCCTCCCAGCATATGGTGCTGCTGACTCCACTTTCCTCAACAAGATTAGACTCACGTTAAATAAGGCTTGTAGGCTATTGACCAGTGCCCCCAGACTCACCCACACCTGTCAATTCTATGACATATCCAAACTCCTAAACCTCGACGAACGTATCCGCTACCAAACTGGCCTGCTAACCAAGAAGATACTACTTGGCTTCCGTGGTGTCTGCCTCCATCCAATTTCCACACCCCAGAGCCTCCACCCGAACTTCGGACAAGGTCACTCTACTAGTGCCAGAAATAGGACCTCCGGCTCAGAGGTCATTCAACTACAAAGCCCCTACCTGGTTCAACTCACTCCCCAGCCATTTCCAATACCGCCAAAATTGCCCCTTCAAAGCTGCCTTACGAGACCTGCTGTTCAACACCCACTGCTGCATCTGTCACTAAAGATACTCTGCTGTTTCCTCTGGCACTACTGACATGGCCCATTGGGCTGAACACCCCCACCCCCACCCCAACCCCCGCCCTCTCTCTCTGCCAGTACCTGCTGGTACTACTTGAAATGTTTATTTATCTACATGTGTTCAAGCAATTGTATGTAATAATATGTATATCTGTTCATGCAACCTATGTAATACTGTACTATGTTGACTCTGTACGTCTGTATTCTGTAAACATGTAAAAATCTGTTACTCTGTCTTGACTGTACTCTGTAAACTATGTTAACCATGTGTGTCCTCTCTGCGATGAGGTACCTTTGTAAACGAGCCGCTGGTTCAAAGGCTGTAAATCCGATTATACAATAAATAAATAAAATAAATGACAGATTCTGTCATTTGCATAGTATTCTCTCTGGGCAGTTCTACTTAAAGGGCAGACTGCATAGAGTTAGGAATACAGAAGAATACCTGGGGTGAGAATCATAATTTGCCCCCAATGGGCTAGTGGCATGATCCCTTTCCACTTCCCTGTTGCTGGCCACTCCCCATTTTATGACTTATGTACAGGGAGAGTGGGGCACACTCAATTCAAGTCTATGGAGCGTGATTTGAAAATACATGTTACTCACCTGTAACAGGAGTTCTAGGAATGGTATATGTTGTTCATCCACACTGTCTGGCAGGTTCCTTGCCGCTTTAAATCTTGCCGGAAGGTCTTCAAGCTGGCTCCTCCCACCCACCCGGGTGGTAAAACTCTCGGCTCTGCCCCATGACACCAGATCTAGCCCGCTGGAAGCCAGGTTGTTCGTTGAAGCCGCAGAGGTCGGGTGGGTCGTGTGGGTGAACAACATACACCATTCCTAGAACTCCTGTTACAAGTGAGTAACCTGTATTTCTAGGGACATGGATATGTTGTTCATCCACACTGTCTGGCAGACTCCTAGCAGTTCTCCGGGAGGAGGGAGGCAAGGCGCACACCCCCTACTTGGGAAATAAAGACTGGAGAACCGAGGCCCCAAAACCAGCATCCCGGCGTGACTCAAGGTCGATGTGGTAGTGGGTGATGAAGGTGTGTACTGACTTCCAGGTAGCAACCCTGCAGATTTCCTGAATAGGGACATCCCTGGAAGCAGCCACCGATGCAGCGGTATGGCGGGTAGAATGAGCTCTTATCCCTCTGGAAGGCTCCATGACCGCCAACCTATGGCAGAGATCTATGCAGGAGGTGACCCATCTGCCTATCGTCCGCTTGGCTGCAGGTCTGCCAGGTGCAGCTTCAGCGTAGGTGACAAACAGCTGGCGAACCTCTCCCCGAACTTCAGCTGTCCACTCCTTATAATAAGCGAGTGCTCTTCTAGGGTCCAAAGTATGGAGCCTATATTCGGCCTCCGAGGTGTGACTGGGGTAGAACACCGGCAGAGTCAACACCTGGTTAAGGTGAAACTCCGACACCAGCTTCGAAAGGAATTTCGGGTGGGGGTGCAGGACAACCTTGTCCCTGGTGAAGACCAGATAAGGAGACTCGATGGAAAGCGCCTGGAGCTCTCCCATCCTTCTGGCTGACGTGATGCCACCAAGAGGCGGTCTTCCACAACAGGTGAGAGATGTCACACCTGTGCACTGGTTCATATGGCTTGCCCATGAGCTTAGCCAATACCAGCAGTAGATCCCACGGAGGTGTAGGTTCTTGCACCGGAGGGGATATGTGATCAAGGCCTTTGGAAAAGCATCCAACCACCTTCTCCTGCGCCACTGACTGCTTCCCGGCCCGCGCCCGGTAAGCAGAGATGGCTGCCAGGTGCACCTTAAGGGTCGTCGACCGAAGCCCTAGCCGAGAAATGGACCACAGGTAATCCAGAATGCTTGCCAAGGAACAGGAGGAAGGGTCCAGGCCCTTGCCCTGACACCAAATGGAGAATCTCTTCCATTTGAAGGCATAGCATTTTCTGGTCGACTCCTTACGGGACGCCGCAACGACGTTGAGGACCTCGTCGGAAAGACTCGAGGCCTGAAACCCTAGCCGCTCAGGAACCAGGCCGCCAGGTGCAGGGATTGAAGGTCCGGATGGAATACCTTCCCTGATTGACTGAGATCAGGTCCGGGCGGCTGGAAGCCGCCTTGGGAGCCTGGAGCTGAGACTGAGGAGATCTGGATACCAGAACTGGTGGG
The DNA here is from genome assembly GCA_016271365.2 of Neoceratodus forsteri. Taxonomy (NCBI): domain Eukaryota; kingdom Metazoa; phylum Chordata; order Ceratodontiformes; family Ceratodontidae; genus Neoceratodus; species Neoceratodus forsteri. Next base: position 352,053,025 of record CM057454.1, on the reverse strand, counting down.
GCCAGTCTGGGGCTACCAGAATCACCTGCGCCTTGTCCCTCCTCACCTTGAGAAGCACCTTGTGGATCAAGGGAAATGGGGGAAAGGCGTAGAAGACGCCCGGGGTTCATGGCCTCGAGAAGGCATCCCCCTGCAGCGAGCCCTGCTGAGGGGGGCGGGCATGAAACAGTCTCAGCTCCGCATTCTCCCTGGAGGCAAACAGGTCTGCCTGAGGCGTTCCCCAGTGGGAGAAGGGATCTTGTACTGCCTCCGACAGGAGAGACCACTCGTGAGACGCAGCCCCCATCCAGCTTAGGGCATCGGCCAGGGTGTTGGAGGCTCCTGCCACGTGAATGGCGAGGAGATCCGCCTCCAGACTGCGTACGAGTGACCAAATGTGGAGAGCTTCCCTGCACAGAGGCATGGAGCGCATCCCGCCCTGGCGGTTTAGGTAGTACTTGGTCGTGGTATTGTCCGTCTGGACCTGAACCACTTGACCCCGTAGAAACACAGCGAAGGTGGTGACGGCTAGACGGACCGCTCGAAGCTCCAGCAGGTTGATATGGCATCAGGACTCCCGAGGGGACCAGAGGCCGTGCGCTCTGTGCTCCCCCAGATGGGCACCCCAACCCATCAGAGAGGCATCGGTCGATAGAGAGACCGTCGGCTCGGGGCGGACAAATGGGATGCCCTCCTGCAGATGTGCTGGAACGGTCCACCACTGGAGAGCGTTCCACATCCCATGGGTCACTGTCACCAGCGGATCGAGGTTCTGCGACCATTGGCTGGCCAGTCCCCCATTGAAGGGGACGCATGTACCAGTGGGCCCAATGGACCACGCTGGTGCAGGCCGCCATGAGGCCCAGGAGGTGCAGGAAGTCCCGGGCAGGGCACGAGTGCCCAACCTGAAATGATTGGGCAAAGGAGGAAAGAACCTCGGCCCTGTCCGCCGGGAGCCACGCTCTGACTCAAAGAGAGTCGAGCTCCCCCGATGAAAAGTATCATCTTTGCGGCACGAGTTCCGATTTGGCCTCATTGATGAGGAGGCCAATTTGAGAGCAAACCTGGAGGGCCAGATCTCTGGACCGCTCCACCTCCTCTCTGGAGGGGGCTGCAATCAGCCAGTCGTGCAGGTAGGGGTTCATCCGGACCCTTCGGCGCCGCAGGAATGCTGTCACCAACGCCATGCATTTGGTGAAGACCCTGGGAGCTAGGGAAAGGCCGAAGGGCATGGCCCGGAAATCGAAAAGGGATCCCTTCGCTCTGAAGCGGAGGAATCTTTGATGGGACAGACGGATTGGGACGTGAAAGAACGCGTCCTGAAGGTCCAGGGAACAGAACCACATGCCTCGTTCCAAGGATGGGATTATCTGAGCCAGAGTGACCATCCTGAAGGTCTGAGACCTTAGGAACCTGTTCAGGTCGGCAGGTCGAGAACGGGTCCGCTTTGGAACCAGGAAATACCTGGACACAAACCCCGGTCTGGAGGAGGATCCGCCACCTTCCTGATCACCTCTTTTTCGAGGAGCAGGGCAATATCGGCTCGGCGGGCCGACAGCGAGGCTGTGGACCCCGTGGCCCCCCAAGCGGCGATGGCTCGGAAGGGTGGGGCCTGCTCAAACTACAGAGGCAGGCCCTTTCCTACCACTTCCAACACCCAGCAGTCCGTGGTGATAGCAGATCAGATGGAAAGGAAGTGGCGGAGCTGTCCCCCCATGGGGGGAACCGGGGGGGGGTGATGAGGCTGGGGGCGACACCCCTCAACCCGTCACTGGGCAGGCTTGGAGCAGGGACCGGCTGAGGGACCTCCTGGGCCTTTACCTCTCTGCTTCCTATTGGAGGAAGCCGCAGGCTTGGGTTTGGGATGCCAAGCATGAGCCTGCTGGCTCTGGTGCTGGTGCTGTTGGGCCGGACGTGCCGCAGGCACACAAGGGTGAAAGGACTTGTGCTGTTGCTGTCGGCGGCCTTTGTCCTTCTGGGCGGAGGTGACTGAGTCCAGAGTGGCACTGGACTTCTCGATCTGCTGGAGGTGACCTTCCACTCCAGGGCCGAAGAGGTCAGTCCCCAAGAAGGGGACATCCGCCAATTTGTGGGTATCCGCCATGAAGGTGGATATCCTCAGCCATGCTCTGTGGCGCATGGCCACCGTTGCCACAACCAATCTGGCACAGGAGTCTCCTATGTCCAGAGCCGTTTGGAGCTGCTGCTTAGCCACTGCCCTACCCTGGTCCCGCACCTGCCAAACCGTGGTCTGTAGGTCGGCCGTGAGATGAGAGATCACCTCATCCAGGGAGCCCATGAGGGCATGGGAGAAGTGTGCCATCAGCACGGCCAAGCTGGCCTGGAGGAGGCCAAGGGAGGAGGCAGCGTACACCTTCCGCCCGGCATAGTCCAGCTTTTTGGACTCCTTGTCGGGGGGCTTGTCCACGTCCCTAGCGTTCCTGGAACGCCGGAAAACGCTGTCAGTGACCAACCCCTCGGCAGAGGGGTGTTCAAAACCCAGGTAAAGACGTCAGGGACCGTGATACTTTCTGCCATCCTGGTCGAAGGCACAGGGCAGGAAGCAGGCCGCTGCCAAAGCTCCAAGGCTGGGCACACAATGGCCTCAGCCACTGGAAAGGCCTCCGTGGGGGAATCCCCTCGGTCCAGTTATCTCCGTCAGGGGATACTTGGCCCGTTTGGATACGGGCTCGAGCTGCATCCTGATGGACTCCAAGATGAGCCAAAGCATCCCATGAAGGACGATGGGCTTTCGTCCAACGACTGGCCCCCGGAGGACTCCAGGTCAACCGGCCTGGAGAACAGGGAGGAGTCATCGTCGGACTCAGAGGAGTCTGCGAAGAGCTGCCTGGGGCCACAGCCACCCTCCACCTGCCGAGGACGGTCGGGAGTGAGGGTGACCGACAACCTGTGGGGCAGGCCTTGACTCGACCAGGAGTCCTTGGTCGGTGCCCCCGATTTCGGTTGTGGAGGCGGAGGTTCAACCACAATCAGTGGGGCAGCAGGTTTCGGCTGAACACCCGGCCCAGGCTTGGGCATCTCGACTACGGCGAGGGGTTGTTTCGGCCACTCGGGTGACAGCCACTTGATGGCCAGGGAAGGTGACGGCGTCGACTTGTTCCTGGACAGAAGTAACTGCTGCCACATCAGGTCCTCGTAGCGTTGACGCAATTTGCGCCGAAGCCTCTCCTCTTCCGAGGAGGAAGACGAGGACGAACGGCGGCGCCGCTTACCTCGGCACCGAGACCGCTGATGTCGGCAGGCTGGACCGAGAAGAAGTCCGAGACCGAGATCCTCGGTGTTTCCGAGGACGGGTGTGGGAAGGAGCAGGGGACATCCACTCTTCCCTCGGCTTGGAAGCCTTAACCGGGGGCGCAGGCAGATCCTCTGTCTCCACCAGGGGAACCAGTGAAGAAGACTCACCAGTCGACAGCCGGTCCGACGGGTTGAGAAAAATCTCGACTGCGTCGACGGGAGTCTCGGACGGCTGGCCTGACAGGGACGCCGTGAAGCCAGCAGCCTTAGTCGCAACCTCGACCAACGTCGACGGTCGGCTGTCCAAGGAAGGGGACCTTTCCCGCTCTCACGAACGCCAACGATGGGACTTACCCTTTGAGTCCTTCTTTCTGGACTGAGGGGAATGTCCCGATGCCCCCTCTCCCTTAGTGGAAAGGGATTGGCAAAGCTCCGTGAACGAAGCTGAATACGAGGTACCCAGAGAGAGTGGGATAAATGCCGTGACCGAGGAAGAGGATGATGCGGCCTGGGCCGCCTCCTCCTCGAGGGCGATAATCTGCTCAAGTTGCTCAGCCGAGCCAGCTGCCACAGTAACTGCCCAACGGGCCTCCTTCGACTTAACCGGTGGGTAGCGCCTCGGGTGCCAAGGCAGTAACTGGGTAGCGTCTTCCAGGGACGCTGACCGAAAAAGAACGGCAAGTCTCGCAGGCCTGCGGGTCGTGTTCTAGGCCGAGGCAGTAGACGCACGTGGAGTGCAGGTCCGCCCTGGACATCTTCTGCCCTCAAGGGCACCGCTGAAATCCGGGAGTCGATTTGTCCATCGCAGCCATGAGGGAGAAAGATGACCGAAGTCTTGAAAACTTTAAAATGAGTTTCGGGTGAACTGAAGAAATAGGATCCAGTCTATCACGCAGAGCGTTAAGGAAGGAACCTGAGCTTCCAAGCGGTAAGGAAGATCTGGCGTCATGGGGTGGAGCCGAGAGTTTTACCACCCGGGTGGGTGGGAGGAGCCAGCTTGAAGACCTTCCGGCAAGATTTAAAGCGGCAAGGAACCTGCCAGACAGTGTGGATGAACAACATATCCATGTCCCTAGAAACACAGTTTTCAGCTGTTTAAGTAGCCATTTGGTAAAATCAGAGCCATGGTTCAACTAACAACAATCTTGTTGATTAAACCCTGGCTCCAGTTTTACGAAATGGCCACTTAAATATTCAAAAATGTGTTTTCAAATTATGCTCCACTGACTTGACTGCATCACACCCCAACACTCCCTTATACCTTCATCATAAAACGTCAGAGGGCGGGGGAATGGCCAGCAACAGGGAAGTGAAAAGGGACTGCACTGCTAGCCCTCGGGGGCAATTTACAATCCCTTCCGTTCCTTCAGGGGAATAACCAAAAGGACTGCTTTAACCACTGAGGAGCTCCCATGGAGGTAAGGGAGCTTTCTCTATTTGTGTGCAGCACCAAGAAAGGTACTCTTTAATGGAACTCTGTAAGGTTGACATATCCAGTTCTGATCCTCTCTACACATCATCAGCATTGTCACTTCACTGACTGTGACATCACTAGTAAATTGATATCTTCTACTGCCTCCTTATCTATATGCTACAAATTCTTATTTTACTCAGTTGTACTACAGGTATGTATGTCTATACCTTAATACTGCTCTGCAGCACAACTTTGCCCCAGCCATGTTATTACAGCACCTGTACATATTGTGACTTATCTGTTTGGAAACACACGGTTGTTTATTTGTACTGTCGTTCACCGGGTCATACCTGTAAAAGGTGCCTTTGGCGCCAGTGTATCTTACCCGGTCATCAAAATAAAAACAAATAAATGAATAAGAAGAAATCTCCAGCTGCTTAACTGGTAACTTGTGACATATGTTACCAATCAGGCAGCATACAACTGGTGAGGTAACATCCTGATGATGTCGAGAGAGGAACAGAACTAGATAGGTCATCTTCCAGGTAAAGCACTGCTTTTCACATTACACCAAATACTGTGCAACAAATAAACCAGGCAGCGTGGGCAGTATTGTGCTATGCCGGCCACCCAGGAGGATAGTGAGGCCCAACACAGCAGGCAGAGGGCCTTATAGCCCCTGGAAGGACGGGTATAGCACGTACCGCCCACACTGGTGGGTATTACTGCACGTAGAAAACAGGATTTGACCTTATTCGGGGGGGGGTATTTAAAAAATTAGTTTTAATAGTAAATTTAAAGTAACAAAAATATTTTACAAAGTAGTCCATCTACTGCTGGCACTCACAGTAGAGGGTGCTGTTTTGAGCAGTGCTACTTGTGTTTTATTATGTGCACTTTTTTCAGAAGCTATTTTTTTTCTATGCAGAACCTCTCTTCTGTTTTCTTCTATATAGTAAAATAATACCCCCCTCCTACCTATTTAAATTGGCTGCTGTTTGCAGAGCAGGAGAAGAGCAAGTACAATGCTGTATTTGTTGGTTGAGCAGGACAAAAGTGAGCGCAATACTGCAGTGCTGGATCTGGTGCGAGACTACAAGTAACATAGAAACATAGAAGTTGACGGCAGATAAGGACCGCAAGGCCCATCCAGTCTGCCCATTTCTTTTTCTACCTTATAAATGTGCCATCGGCCTTTGCTCTGTCAGTGACCTATCTATTCATAGTCATTTGTATTGCTCCCTTATGCCTATCCCATGCCTGTTTGAAGCCCTGCACTGTATTCATAGCCACCACTTCTTGTGGTAAGCCATTCCATGCATCCACCACCCTTTCTGTGAAAAAGAATTTCCTCACATTCCCCCTTAATCGGCCTCCCTCTAATCTCATGCTGTGTCCTCTTGTCCTGCTATTTTTCTTATATTTAAACATGTTAGACTCTTTCACCTTGTTAATGCCCTTAAGGTGTTTGAATGTCTCGATCATATCACCTCTCTCCCTCCTTTGCTCAAGGGTATACATATTGAGCTCCGTTAATCTGTCCTCGTATGTCTTCTGATGCAGTCCCTGCACCATTTTGGTTGCCCTTCTCTGGACTGCCTCAATTTGGTTAATGTCCTTGTGAAGGTGTGGCCTCCAATACTGCAGTACTCCAGATGGGGCCTAACCAATGTCTTGTACAGAGGGATTATTACCTCCTCTACGACTTGTGATACCTCTACTAATACACCCTAACACCCCCTAGCTCACTCTACTGCTTTAGAGGTCTGCTTGGATGATTTTAGGTCATCAGTGATGATGATGCCCAAGTCTTTTCTTCCTTTGTGACTGCTAGCAACTCCTCCCAGCCTATAAGTGGCTTCAGGGTTTCTCTTCCCTATGTGCATGATTTTGCACTTCTTTGCATTAAATCCCAGTTGCCACTCTTCTGACCATTCTGCTAGTTTATCCAGATCTCTTCTCATTCTGCCCACCCCATCTGGCTCATCTACTCTGTTGCAGATCTTGGTGTCATCTGCAAACAGACAAGCCTTACCCTCTAGTCCATCTGCAAGGTCACTAATGAAGATGTTGAATAGGACTGGCCCCAGGACTGATCCTGAGGTACCCCACTTGTGACTTGCATCTCTTCTGACTGTATACCATTTACCACCACTCTCTGTTTTCTGCCAGTCAACCAGTTTGCCACCAGTTGACCAACTTCTGCCACCAGAGCCTACCCAGCTTATTTATCAATCTTCTATGTGGAACAGTGTCAAAGCTTTGCTGAAGTCAAGGTGGCGACATCAACTCTCCCCCTTGGTCCACCACTCTGGTTACCCAGTCAAAGAAATCTTGAGATTAGTTTGACAGGACCTTCCTTTTGTAAACCCATGCTGTCTTGGATCCTGTGCCCCTATGGATTCCAGGTGTTGCATTATCCTTTCCTTAAGGAGTGCCTCCATAATCTTGCCCACTACTGAGGTAAGACTGACCGGTCTGTAGTTCCCCCTCCTCCTCCTACCACTCTTGTGGAGCGGGATCACATGAGCCCTTCTCCAGTCTTCTGGGACCTCTCCTGTGCTCAGAGACTCACTAAACAATTCTGCTAATGGCTCTGCTAGTTCCTCCTTTAGCTCCTAAGTACCCTGGGATGTATGCCATCAGGTCCCATTGCCTTATCCACTCTGGAGCTTAGCAAGCTCTTGTAGGACCCTTTCTTTGTGAAGGAGTAGTGCTCACCTCCCTCCCCTGTGTCCATGATGCTGGGCTGTGGGCCCTGCCCTACCTTCTCTTCAGTAAATACTGAGCAAAAGTATCGATTTAGGATAGATGCCTTTACAGGGTCCTCCTCCTCACATGCTCCCTTTTTCTCCATTAAACAGCATACCCCTCTGGACTTTCTCCTTTCACTAATGTATCTATAGAAAGTCTTGTCACCTTCTTTTACTGTGATGCTAGTGTTTCCTCAGTTTGGGACTTTGCCTGCCTTGCCTTACCTGCTTCCCTTAGGGCAGTTTGGTATGCCTCCTATCTTCATCCGCTGTGTTCCCTTATATTTCCTGGAAGGCCAGCCTTTTGGCTCTGACCTTTTCTGCTACTGTATTTGAGAACCAAAGTGGTTTCCTTCTTCTTGCACTTCCTTTTCTGTCTAACACAATGGGATGTTGCTTCAAGTATTGCATCCTTAATGCTTGCCCACTTTGCCTGTACCCCTCACCTGTGTTTCTTTTTGCCAGGGCTAGCTTAACTCTGTTGGCCATCTTATCAAAGTCAGCTCCTCTGAAGTCCCATATTTTTGCCTTGGAATGGGATGATTTAGATGTAGTAGCCAAATTGAACCATACCATGTGATGGTCACTGGCCCCCAGGTGACCTTCTACCTGGAGATCTGTGATCCGTTCTTTGTTAGTCAGCCCTGTCTCTTGTGGGTTGCTGTACCAGTTGTTTGAGGCCCTCCCCCTGCAGGGAATCCACTATGAGTCTAGTTCTGGCAGATGTTCCTGCTGGTATTGACCAATCTGTATCTGGCATGTTGAAGTCTCCCATTATCAGAACCTCCCCTTTAGCTGTCATGTTTTGTATATCTTCTAACAGTAATGTGTCTATGTCCTCCCTCTGGTCTGGGGGCCTGTAGACAACCCCAGTTCTTATGGCTGTCCCATTTCCTGTTTCCAGGGTGACCCACAGTTCTTCTGGCTCCTTTTGTGTATTCTGAATTTCTGTAGCTTTGATATTTTCATTAACATACAGGGCCACTCCTCCCTCCCTTTTTGCACATCGGTCTCTTCTGAACAATATATAGCCAGGTACTGAAGTCTCCCAAGTGTGGTTGCTGGTACACCACGTCTCACTAATTGCTACTATGTCCAGTTTAGCCTCTGACATTATTGCCTGCAGGTCTGGGATCTTATTTGTTGATTTTATTTTGCACAGATGAAGACGAGCCGCCAGCTTGCGGGTGAAGAGGGAAGATTAAGGCGGACAGAGGATTTGGAATATACGAGCTGCTGGCGTCTGGCACAGAGAATGCTCAGGTGGTTGCAAAAGGATGGGGAAGTAAACAGTAGGCACACGTGAAGGACAGTTACGTACTTATTGTAAAAGCTGATCTTCGGGAGAATCTCTTCCATCAGGCCATACCTATGGAACTACAGCCACCAGGCACTAGGACCAGATGGAAACTTTTTGCAAGCAGTCTACTAAGGGCCGCCCACGACAACATCCTACTCATATAAATGTGGGTGGCCCCTTCCCTTCTCAGTTTCCCACCAGAGATTATGCTCAGAGGACCTTCCACTAGGGAACCCAGAGAGAGCTTATGATTCCTTCTACCAAGTGAGGCTGGAAACAGCAGGTAGACTGTCCCCACCCCCCACCTCGCATCAGAGCTCTGGGACGCTGCCAGCAGACACAAAGGCTACCCTCCCCACTTGAACAGCTCACCTGCCTCACCCCCACCTCGGATCGGAGCTCCGGGACACCACCGGCAGACACATAAAGGCTATCCTCCCCACTAAAGCAGCTCACCTGCCCCCCTACCCAACCACCTCAGATCGGAGCTCTGGGGTGCCGCCGGCAGACACACAAAGGCTACCCTCCCCACTCGTGCAGCTCCCCTGCCCCACCTCGGATCGGAGCTCCAGGACGCTGCCGGCAGACACATAAGGGCTATCCTCCCCACTCGAGCAGCTCACCTGCACCACTCACACCTCGGATCGGAGCTTCAGGACGCCGCCAGCAGACACATAAAGGCTACCCTCCTAACTGGAGTAGCTCACCTGTGCCACCCCAACCTCGGATCGGAGCTCCGGGATGCCACCGGCAGGCACATAAAGGCTACCCTTCCCACTCGAGCAGCTCACCTGCGCCACCCCAAACTTGGATCGGAGTGATGGGACGCTGCTGGCAGATACAGAAAGGTACAGAGACTGCAGGAGTGAAGCAGAGAGTGCCGAGCTGGGTTTTTTTTTTTTTTTTTTTTTTTTTAATATTTTTCAAATTTGGCACCTTTTTCGCCCCGATACGGGACAGTCAGCTGGAAACCAGGATCGGCCTCTGGAACACTTGAACTTGAAGTGGCTAAGCTGAGCAGCAGCTTTTCAAAATTTAACTTGCAGCAGTGCCCTTGTTTAATTCTGTACTGCTATTTGGACTTATTGGAGCAGACAGGGAGGGCTGAGCTAGCATGACTCCACACGGCTCTACTGCCACTGTTTATTTCATTTTTTTAGCTTATGCTTCATTTAGAACCTGTTTGCATTTAATGCCAATTTCTGTACTGGTACTTCATTTAGAGCCTGTTTGTATTTAGAGCTTATTTCTCTGTGCTGATGCCTGGTGTTTAACAAGATTACTTGGGAGGGACTAAGGGACTGACAACCTGGGAAATTAAGAATTAACAGGGGGATGGCTAGAAGACAGTTTCTCACTCTGAATACTTGGTTGGTGTTCCCACAGTCAGTCCTGCAATACAGGCCCCTCACAAATACAAAATTAACTTACTTAATATTTCAGACCTAGAAGCCTGCCTAAGCGAGTGCTCCCGCCCCCACCAGTCTGAGCTAATTAATTCTGTCTTTTCGGCCGCCCGACTGCTCATAATTCTGTTCTTTCCCCACTCTCTTACATTTCTAGGCTACCCTCCCCACTCGAGCAGTTCACCTGCCCCACTCCCACCTCGGATCGGAGCTCTGGGAGACGCATAAAGGTACGGAGACTGCAGCAGTGAAGCTGCGAGTGCCGAGCTGGGTTTTGTTTTAAATTTGGCACCTTTTTTGCCCCAATACGGGGCAGTCAGCTGGAAACTAGGATCAGCCTCAGTAACACTTGAACTTGAAGTGGCTAAGCTGAGCAGCCGCTTTTCTAAATTTAATTTGCAGCAGTGCCCTCGATTTTTAATCAAATTAATTTTGCACTGCTACCCGACTTGTTGGTGCAGGCAGGGAGGGCTGAGCTAGCACGACTCCACATGGCTCTTCTCGCAGGTGCTGCGCGGCTGCTCCCCACCCTCCCCCCACCATGCCCACCCTCTTCCGGCTGTAGACTTATGGTGGTTGGTCGGTCATGTGACTACCTCCCCAATTTCCCATCTGAAGCTTATACCAAGAAATCTATAGAGGGTGTCTGTTAGGAACTCACATAGAAGCACCTTGTTTAGCTAGCTGACACTTTTCTTGGACACCATAGGGAAGCTGAGGAGCAGTAAAAATCAGATCAGGAGATCACATTACAGCACAAGCGGGTAGTCTGACTGTGGTACCTCAGAAATAAAAGAACCATGGTGTGAAAAAATTTAAAGCAAATAACACCATGCTGCCCAATAGCTACCACGCTGTTTGCCTTATTACTCATACAATATGTGATGTGACCAGCTGCCTTCTGGTTAAAGAATGCTCCTCATATAACAATTAGTCCCTCAATGGCCATTTTGGATCCCCTCTGGGGACCCAGACGCTGTTTCTAAAGTACCCCATCACCATATTAGCATGCCTTGGAGGAAAGGCAACTCGTACGCTAGGTGTACTATTAATTGCCCCACCATTCGCAGCATCGGTCATGCCAGGTGGAGACCACATCTACTTATTACTCCATGGTCTACTGCTCCTAAGGTGTGGGTGATGTGGCGACAAACCCTGGCCCCATACACTCTTTCTCACAATGGTCCTTTGAGCACGGCATCAGAATAGCACATAGTAATGCTGGAAGCATTATACCAAAGATTCAGGAACTGGAAGCCTGGGTGTTACGCCACGAACCGGACATTCTTGGTGTAACCAAAACTTGGCTGAAACATATATCCCCGAGACTGTCCGCCAGGGTACTGTGAACTCCTGGCATGTTGACTGCTGTCAAGGTCAGACCGTGCTGAATCGCCCAATACCATACTCTCATTGCTTCTCTGAAGAGAGGGTATGATCGGGTACCTCCCCGTTTGTTCAGATACCAGACAGTGGCCATGTTGTCTGCCTGGATGAGAAGTGTTCCTGGCTGAAGTAACAACTGGAAAGCCTGGAGAGCACAGAGCACTGCTCTTGTTTCCAGGATGTTGATGTGAAGATTCTCTTCCATGGGAGACCAAGAAACAGTACAGTTACGTAAGAACTTACCGTAACAGTAGATCTTGAGAGAGGCTCTTGCAGTAGTGATTAGCATATAGGACTGGCCGCGGCAGGTGCAGGTCCCTGCCGTGCCCGGTCGTCCTCCCATATGTAATGCAAAGCCCTCTTGAAGTAAGATGTACAGTTACATAAGAACTTACCGTAACAGTAGATCTTCGGGAGAGGCTCTTGCAGTAGGTAATTACATATAGGACTGACATTGGCAGACGGCAGGACCCCACGGAAAAATTTCTAGCTAGTAGTCCCTGGCGAGAGACCGCCCCCACGTCAGGTGACCGGCGTCAGGAGACGTCGGTATAAAGGGGCGGTCCCTGACGCCCACCTTCCTGTTCCTTCCCACCACAGGCCAGAAAGGCCGGAAGAGAGAGGAGCGGATATTTCCATCACTGGAAAAGGAGCTAAAAAAGCCTAGGGGGATGGAGGGCGGGAAGGTATTACCTACTGCAAGAGCCTCTCTCGAAGATCTACAGTTATAGTAAGTTCTTATGTAACTGTACTATCTTACTTCGAGAGGGCTCTTGCAGTAGGTAATTACATATAGGACTGAATCCCAAGCAGTCTGGAACAGAGAGAGGCACTGAGAGGAGGAAAAACTACTACAAGAAGCAGTTCTAGCTGTGCAAGCCTGAAGATAAGAGGCCTTGCAGAACAGCCAGCCCGAAGCCTGCTCTACGGTGAAAGGCAACATCCAAACTGTAGTGTTTAGTGAAGGTACGAACGGAAGTCCAGGTGGCGGCAGCGCAGATGTCTGCCACCACATTCTGCAGACACATTTTGAAACAAGCCGCTGAGGCAGCAACTCCTCTGGTGGAGTGGCCTCTTACCTGACCCGGGAGGGTCTTGTTATATTTGTCATAACAGAAAGTGATGCAATGAGCCAACCACTTAGATAGGCATTGCTTAGAAACAGCACTGCCTTCCCTTTTATGAGCAAAATAGATGAACAATTGATCAGTATTTCTGAGATCCTTCATCCTGTTGGTGTAGCATTTCAGAATCTGGTGAACATCCACAGTATGGAATAAGTACTCCCCTTGATGAGAGTACTGCGTGAAAAAGGCAGGTAACTCTATGGACTGATTTAGAGTAGACTCTGCTACTACTTTAGGGAGAAACTTAGGATTCGTGCGAAGAGCAACACGTTCCTTGTGAAAAATTAAGTATGGAATTTTACACGAGGGCCTGGAGCTCGGAAATTCTCCAAGCGGAAGTAATGGCCACCAGGAGGAGAGTCTTCCATGAGAGGAACTTCAAATCCGCAGAAGCTGCCGGTTCGAAGGGAGGCAGAGTAAGTTTCTCAAGAACAAAGTTCAAGTCCCAAGGGGGAGCAGGAGTATGGATAGGGGGGTCTCAGATGGAGGACCCCTCTGAGAAAGGTCTTAGAGACCTCCAATTGAGCGAAAGTTTTGTCTGCAAAAGGGACATGATCGGCCGAGATGGCTGCCATGTGTACCTTCAGAGAAGAATGACTAAGACCCAGGTCAAACAGATGATGTAGATACTCCAGCAGAAGCCCCGCTGAGCAGGAGAAAGGTTCAGCATTCTTGGAAGTGGCCCAGATAGTGAATCTTTTCCACTTCATGGCGTAAGTGGATCTAGTGGAGGGTTTTCTGGCCTCCACCAAAATCTCCGCCACTTGGGGAGACACCCCAAAGCGGGACTGAGCTAAGTCTGCAGAAGCCATGCGTGCAACTGAAGGGATTTGAGGCCTGGATGGACCAGGGTCCCCTGATCCTGGGTCAGTAAACCCCGAGATAGAGGAAGAGGAAGAGGATGATCCTCTGAGTATTGTTGTAGAAGAGAGAACCAAACTTGCCTGGGCCAGAAAGGAGCAATCAGAATCATTCGTGCTCCTTCTGAAGCTAGTTTCTGCAAGACTCATGGGATAAGTGGAATTGGGGGGAAAGGCATAGACAACTCTGTCCTTCCAGTCTAGAGACAGAGCGTCTCTCCAGAAAGCGCCTCGCTCCGGAATGAGCGAGCAGAAGACGGAAAGCTTTGCGTTTAGAGGGGATGCGAACAGGTCGACCTGTGGTGTTCCCCAAAGTCAAAAGATATTGTCTAGGACCCCCTGGTCCAGTTTCCACTCGTGAGTCAGAGCAGAAGAGCGCCTTAGCTTGTCTACCAGGGTATTGCAGACTCCCGGAATGTGAATTGCCGTGAAGTGAAGGTCGTGTTGTGTTGCCCAATCCCAAACCCTCATTGCCTCCCTGCAAAGAGGGTAGGACCGAGTCCCTCCCTGTTTGTTGATGTACCAAACCACGCACATGTTGTCCATATGGACGGCTAGGTGGCCGGAAAGGATGTATTGGTGAAGGGCTTGGGAGAGTGTACAACACTGCCCGGAGCTCGAGCACACTGATGTGGAGAGCTTGTTCGAGCTTGGACCAGGAGCCCTGGGTCCGATGAGGGCCTAGATGGGCTCCCCAACCTTCGCCCGAGGCATCTGTGGTTAGAGTCTGGGAGGGGGGAGGATGAAAGAAAGGAACTCCCCAAAACAGGTTCTCTCGAACCATCCACCACTGCAAGTCTCGAAGCATCGGCGAGGAAACCAGAACTGGGTGATCTAGGTCGTCCACTAACTGATCCCATTGGGAGCGTAGAGTCCACTGAGAGACTCTCATGTGGAGTCGAGCGCGAGGAACTGTCGGGATAGCAGCCACCATGAGCCCAAGAAGGCGGAGGACAAACCTTGCAGAGACCCGCCTGCGGCCGGACAGCAGACTTATTTGAGTCTGGAGGGTGGACGTCCTGTCCGGCGGCAGGAAGGCCCTGCCCATGGTCGTATCGAGAATCGCCCCAATAAACTGTAGTCTCTGGGATGGGATCAGGTGAGACTTGGAGTGGTTGATGGTAATACCCAGGCAGGCAAAAACCTGCTGGGTAAGGGAGAGGCAGCGCAGGAGCTCCTCCCTGGACGAGGTCGCCAGGAGCCAATCGTCCAGGTACGGGAAAACCTGCACCCCCCTGGTACGTAGGTGGGCCGCCACCACTGCCAGGCATTTGGTAAATACTCGGGGTGCTGAGGATAGGCCAAACGGAAGTGCCTTGAATTGGTAGTGGTCCCCCTGGAACGCAAAATGAAGGTATTTGCAGTGAGACAGGCGAATGGAGATGTGCAGGTAAGCATCCTGCATATCCAGGGCACACAGCCACTGACCCGGCCGGAGGAAGGGCAGAAGGCTCTGCAAAGAGACCATCATGAACCTTTTGTACTCCACAAAAAGATTCAGGGAACTGAGATCCAGAATTGGTCTGAGATCCCCTGTCTTCTTTGGGACCAGGAAGAAATGGGAATAGTAACCTG
Source organism: Neoceratodus forsteri (assembly GCA_016271365.2). Taxonomy (NCBI): domain Eukaryota; kingdom Metazoa; phylum Chordata; order Ceratodontiformes; family Ceratodontidae; genus Neoceratodus; species Neoceratodus forsteri. The sequence continues at coordinate 352,037,970 of CM057454.1, read as the reverse complement.
TCCCTTGCAAATGAAGGGGGACTGGTTCTACTGCATGTTTCAGCAGTAGAGCTGAAATTTCCTCCTGGACCACGAGAAGATGTTCCCATGAATATGACGACTTCAGAGGGGGGTGGCGAGGTGGTTTCTGAAAAAAACTCTATCGAGTGTCCTTCTGCGATGAGCTGGAGCACTCAAGAATCGGTTGTTATCCTCTCCCAGCCCGGAAGGTGGAGGGAAAACCTCCCTCCTGCTGGTTCCTCCAGGGAGTACGGAGGCTGTGGGAGAGGGAAGGAGTCAGGTGGTGTGGTGCAGCGCCGCAGCTGAAGCACCAGCTGCTTTTGGGCGGGGGGCTTAGCAGCTGTAGGGGCCCAGTGTTTTGTGGCCCGCCTTCCCTGGGGTTTCGCCTTGGGCCAATTCCGTCAGCGAAAGGGACGGCGCCGCTGCTGATGGGGGTGGTATATGGAATCGACAGACTTCAGTGCCATCCCCTTCTCCTGCAAATCGGTGATGATGTCCTAGACATCACCACCGAAGAGCACCGACCCCCGGAAGGGCGCTTCCTGGATAGCAGTTTGCACTTCCGGGACCAACCCTGACACATGAGCCAAGCATGACGACGAGCCCACGGTGCAAAAAGCTGAGTTCTATCCAGCAGTGTCCACTGCATCGTGAGCAAATGCACGGGGCATGTGTCGATGGGCCGAACATGCAGAGCGGACAAGATCAGCCAACTCCTGCTGGACTTGGGAGTCTGGCGGGGAGTCCAATTTGGCTTCCACGTGAGTCAGATTGGCCTTCTGGTAGGCCCCCATAGGCCGACATAATTCAGGGCCCTAATCCCCAGTGTGGAGGAAGCAAAGATCTTCTTCCCATACTGGTCCAGAAGGTGGGAATCTTTGTCAGGTGGCGATGAGCTGAGGTGTTTTGGGTTGGCTAACCGGCCCTGAGCGGCGCTAATCACAACCGAGTTGGCACAAGGGTGAGAATCTAGGAAATCAACGCCCTCGGGAGCCTGATATAGCCTATTCGACTTCCTTGAAAGTGGGGCTAAAGCCGACTGCTGTTTCCATATGGTGGTGACGAGGTCGGCATGAGGCTCTATCCAGAGTGGCACCAAGGTAGGAGCTGTCACGGGCAGATCCAGATGTTCAGCAAGTTTCAAACACTGAGGATCTGGTTCCAAGGAGTGCCACTGCTGAACCTCCTGGATTTTCCTTAGCAACTCCGTAAAAGAAGGATCTTCCGGAGGAGACTTCGGAGGAGTCCTTGGCCTGGGCTTCGACGGAGAGCGTGGCTCGTCATTCCTTTCAGAGCAACCGTCGGAGGAATCAGAAGAGTCCGAGGGTGAAGAGGAGGAGGAAGAGGAAAAAGACTCCCTTTCCCGACCAAGGGGAGGAACGGACACCTTGGGAAGCCCCCGAGGAAGCGTGTCCTGCCCCTCTCTGGACCCAGACGGAAGAGCCCTGGGGTCCGGAGGTGGTGAGGGAGTGTGCCGCCTCGAACGTATGGGAACCTGAGATGGCACCATCGTCGGTAGGCGGCTCTTGACCTCCCTGGTGAGCTGAGCCTTGGCCTCAGCCCACCAGGAGGCCAGAGTCTCCTGCAAGTCCACCGGCGGCTGTGGGGGCGGTGGAGGATATGGATACGGGTTGTACCCGTATGGAGAGTATCCAATACCCGGATGCGGAAAGCCCAGCGTCGGGTATTGTGGCGTCGGGTACTGCAGCATCAGAAAGACCGGCGTCTGGTACTACGGCGCCGGATATTGTGGTTCTGGGTACGCCGGCGTCGATCAGGACGGAGGGTACCTGGGAGCCGGGGGAGCTGCCGAAGCAGACGGCCCAGCCGGCGGCCTCACAGGCAGATCCATGTTGGAGGGCCCGGTGGTGAGGGAACATCCAGAAGTGGGATGTCAGCGAGAGTTGGTAGAACCGGCGTCGGGGCCAGCGTCCAGGGAGCAGACGTTGGATCCGGCACACCTACGGGGGGACGGTCTGATGGAGGAAGGTCCCAGCGATGGAGGGGAAAAACTCTCGGGTCGGGTTGGGGACTTGGTCCTCGGATGGCAGCAAAGGCTGCGGAGAACCGTGAACAACGGACGAGGGGGTCTGTCGTTCCGGCGACGATCGAAAGGCCGGACGAACAGACGTGCGGTTTACGGGCGAAGCTTGGCGGGCGCCAGAGGGGGCGGCGTCCGCTTATGGAAGCTTCTTACTGGAGGCAGACCAAGGAGAAGGATCAGCCTGGTCCGGTGGAAGAGAGGCGCCGCCAAGGGTCGCGGCATCTTACCAGCCTCTCCGCTGACGCTGGAGGCCGACGCCTGACTCACTGAGTCGCCACACGCCAGTAGGCTGAGAGCCTATGGTCGAACCGGGCGGAGGCCTCCAATTGCCCGGAGGCGCCTGGAAGGCCCAAGGCGAGCCAGACGGGCGGGCCGACACCCTCAGAAACTCCTCAAGCAGTTGCCGAGAGCGGTCCCTGAGGGACGTTACCTGTGTCCCGTGGCTCCCGAGGGAGACGTGGTAGAGGAGCCCTTGTCCCGGTGCCTCTCCTTATCCTTCTTCTTCTGATGGCCTTCAGGGGAAGTGGACGCCTGCCTCAGTTTTTTGAGCTCCTTCTCCATCGAACTCATCTTTTTCTTCAAAATATGGGCTTCCAGGAATTACTGCCACCTTTTCCGGGTAGCCGAGCTGAAGCTGAGGCAGTGCTGGCACTTCTCGACCGGGTGATCGAGGCCTAGGCAGAACAGGCACAGGGCGCTGCACGAATCGCACTTATTTTTGTACTCGGAGGATGTAGGGGACGATATACACAGACGATGGTACCTGACATTAATCGTTAAAAACAAATTACTTCGGTAAAACTGACGACGATTGGGCTGACGAAGCATGAACTTTTCCGCGAGGCGCTGCACGAGCCAACGACGGGAAAGAACTGGAAGGTGGGCGTCAGGGACCACCCCTTTATACCGATGTCTCCTGACGCCGGTCACCTGACATGGGGGCGGTCCTCGCCAGGGACTGCTAGCTAGAAATGTTTCCGTGTGGTCCTGCCGCCTGCCGACGTCAGTCCTATATGCAATTATCTACCGCAAGAGCCCTCTCAAAGTAAGATCTTGCATTCTGTGATCCCACAAATGAGCACCCGAACCTGTATTGGAAGCATCTAAAGTGAGGGTTTGGGAAGGAGCCTGGAAGTGGAAGGGAGCCCCAATCAACAAGTTGATGAGATCCTGCCACCAGAGGAGATCTTTCTGTAGGCTGTTGGAGATCATGACCAACTGGTTCATGTCGTCCAACCCTTAGTCCCACTGGACTCGAAGAGACCACTGGGTAACCCTCATGTGCAGCCTGATCAGGGGGACAGTTGGAATGGCAGCTGCCATAAGACCCAAAAGGTGAAGCATTGAGCGAGTCAGGGTCCACCAAGACTTGGCCACCAAGGTGGCCTGTGAGACCAGGGTCTCTGCTCGGCCTAATGGTAGTGGTAGTGAAGGCCTTGCTCTGGACTGTATCCAACATCGTTCCAATGAATTGGAGGTGCTGGGAGGGTATTAACTGGGATTTGGGTAGGTTGACTGAAATTCCCAGGTGGGAAAACAGATCCAGAGTGAAGGAGACGGACTCCTTCAGGTTGCCCGGAGATCGGGCTGAAAATAACCAGTCGTCCAGGTATGGGAACACGTATATGCCCCTGTGGCAGAGAAACGCCGCTACCACCGCTAGGCACTTGGCGAAAACCCGGGGTGATGAGAACAAGCCAAAGGGAAGTGCCTTGAATTGGAAATGGTTCTCCAGAAAGGAGAACCAGAGGAAGCAGTGGTGGGCCAGGAGAATAGGGATATGAAGGTAAGCATCCTGCATATCCAGGAAGCACAGCAAGGTGTTTGATAGGAGCAGGGGCAGGAGTTCCTGGAGAGTCAGCATGCGGAACCTCTTGTATTGTATGAAGAGGTTAAGCATGCTGAGATCCAGGATAGGTCTTAGATCCCCTGTCTTTTTTGGAACTAGAAAGTGGAAGTAGAATCCCCTTCCTATTTTTTCTGAAGGGTCGGGCTCTATGGCAGATTTCTGTAGCAGAGCCTAGATTTCTTGATGGACGATGGGGATCTGCCCCAACGGGCTGACAGACCTTCCCAGAGGATATGCTGGAGATATCTCCAGGAACTCAATTGAGTGACCTCTTTCTATGAGCTGAAGGACCCATATGTCTGCAGAGACTGCCTTCCACCCTTACAGGTGGAGGCCGAACATCCCTCCTACCAGTTCCTCTGAGGGGAATGGAGGGAGCGGGATGAAGGGAAATGAGTCAAGACGCAGAGGAGAGGGGGGCTTTGGCTCCTGAGGCCGCTTTAGCAAACTTGGCCTGAGGTGTTTGGGCTCCAGAGCCAGTGGCATGATGTTTGTTCTGACATTTGCCCTGGTTCTTGTTCCATCTTCTTTGGCAATGAAAAGGCTGCTTCTTTTGGCCCATCCAGTACATGGACCGTACGTCTCTCAGGGACCTACCGCTCTCTTGCAGCCCTGTGATAACGTCCTTTGCGTCGCCGCCAGAAGAACAGGATCCCCGGAATGCGAATCTAACAGGGACGACTGAACGTCCTGTGCCAAACCTGCTAGGTGTAGCCAGGCTAGGCGCCTAAGGCAGATTCCAGAGGCCGCAGCCCGAGCCACAGAGCCCACTGAATCGTAAGTGGCCTGGAGTGCGTGACGGCAGGAAGATTTATTCATCCGTACTCTATCCAGTAAATTAGCCCTGCGTTGCTCATCAGGGATGTCCTGGAGGTCCTTCTCTAGCTCAGAGACAGAGGACTTCTGGAACGCCACGATGCGTGAGACGTAGTTTAGGGACCTGACTGCGCAAGTGGTGGAGGCATAAATCTTCCTGCCATACTGATTCAGTTGCTTTGAGTCCTTGTCTGGAAGAGAAGAACTCAAATGCTTTGGTTGGGCCGAACAATCATGCGCAGCAGTTTTGACCACAGAATCAGCTTTTGTCTGGGAGGTAAGGTGAGAGATCCCTTCCACGGGGAAGTAGGTTCTTTCAGCTTTCCTGAAAACAGCTGGAACTGATAAAGGCTGTTGCCATATAGTGGATGCTAGATCCTCATGTGGGCCCATCCAAGGGGGAATGGGAAGAGGGTCCACATTGGTCAGATCCAAATGCTCAGTGAACCTCTTTCACTGAGGGTCTAACTCCTTAGACAGCCAGCTGCATGCCCTCTGAATGGTTCTCAACAGCTCCCCAAAGGAAGGATCCTCCGGGGGCGATTCAGGGGACTCTTGGTTGGGGTTCGACCAGCGAACGTGGTTCTGAATGGTCGATATCTGATTCTTTATCAGATTTAGAAGAGTCTGGCCTGCTCGGCAGGGAGGGATCCACACCAGTATCACCCACAGGGAGAGAACCAGAAGTGCGACCAGAGGGAACTGGACTAGGGGCTGGTGCCCTAGGAAGATGGGTATCCCTAGAGGCTGGGACTGTGAGTTCAGTAAGAAGTTGTGTCCTGGCATCCTGCCACCATGCTGGGATGGCCTCGTGGTCAGGTGGCGGTGGTGGAGCAGGAGGTGATGGAGGCTGGTACCCTGGATACCCAGGAAAAGTTGGGTAACTGGAAGGGTGATGCCAGTATGGGTACTGGTATCCCGTAAAACCCAAAGGGTATCCTGGCATTGGGTATCCGGACAGCGGATAGCCTGGCGTTGGGTATCCCTGTATAGGGTAGCCCGATGTCGGCAGGTAGCCCAGTGCATGTGGGTAACCCGGCATCTACGTCACAAGGCCTGGTGTCGGATGAGAAAGAGCTGGGGGTGGGCCACCCGGCGGTGGAAAATGGGATTCAGGCCCCGGAAAACCACCAGAGGGGCCAGCAGGTGGAGCTGAAGGCCAGGATGGGGGAGGCACAGAAGGGCCACTGGGCAGCGACAATGGATCAGGGCCACTGGGCAGCAGCAATGGATCAGGCATCGGGCCAGAGGGTCCCGCAGGAGATGGGTCCATGCCTTGAAGATCCAAGTCCGGTGACGGCACCCTGGGAAGAAAGGGTTCCAGCAGTGGGACAGAACCTGGCAAAGGGGGACGCTCCGGGACTGACCATAATGACAAGTCCTCTAATGTGCCCGACGGAAGGGAAAAGTCGGGAATGGGTGGCGAATCCATGGGGGTAGATACTGGCAGGGATGATGGTTCCCCCATGAGCACACTCGTACCGGGGTCGGGGTCCTCGAGGGAGCCTGACGGGAGAGCAGATGTGGCTGTGCGGTCGATGAACGATCAGTCAGCTGACTTATCAGTCGCAACCGGGCTGGCTGCAGTGGAAAGGCCACAGTCAGCCTTATCAGTTGAGGCCGGGTGCCCAACAGCTTATCGGCGCTGCTACGAGAGGGAGAATGAACAGAGACCTCCAAAGAGGCGACCCCCGGCTGCCCGCTCACCTCGGCAGGAGGGAGAGGATGCGTTCGGCCCATCGGAGCAGACGAAGGCCCAGCAGGAGTGGTACTCACGGTTTTTGAGGATGATCCACCCTGATCGTCGACTAAAGTGTGGCTAGTTTGCCCCTGTGGTGACAGGCTTCTCTCCCGGCGCTTCCCCTTGTCCTTTTTCCAGGGTCCAGCAACGATGACCTCTCCCATCGAAGCTAGCCACTGAAACAGAAGGTGGGCCCCGAGAGTCTGCTTGCGTCGGGTCCGGGTGGCCTGGCTGAACCAATGGCAAACTGCACACTCAGCTGAGTTGTGCTTAGGCCCCAGACAGAGGAGGCAGCGGGAATGGTCATCTCCATGCAGAATGTGGGCACCACACTTGGAGCACTTTTTCTTAGGATGAGACGACATACACCGCAGTGAGATTTCGAAAATTACTGAAGCAGAAAAAAATGACAAAAAAGGTCGAATAATAGCGAGCGACTGATCACTGTTCTAACACGTCTGTTGGACGAACTGGCATGACGGCAGGAAAGAACTGGAGGGCGGGCGCAGGACCGCCACCTTTTATAGCCAGGCTGACACTGCATCACCTGATGACCGGGGGGTTGGCAGTCCCCGCTGACAACTGCTAGCTACAAGTTTGCTGTGCGGACCTGATGCCAGGGGGTGCAGTCCTATATGTGAAGACCTACTGCAGGAACCCTCTTGAAGTAAGATCATCTAGCCTCCAGGACACCTTTTCAGGAGGGAGGGAACTAAGGTGTTTAGGCACCTTAGAGCCATCATGGGCAGCATTTTATTACTACTGAACCAGCCTCAGATTGGCCTGCAAAAGGTCTTACGGGGGCCTGATCTGATACATTTTATCTGCCTTCCTAGGTATGGCAGGCATCGATTTGGTCTGTGCCCAGCAGCCAGGCTGACATCCTCCAAGGCAGGTAGCAGAAGAGGAATAATGATGGGTGGGGAATCAGGCATTTCCAGGAACTCCACCAAATTTCTCTTGGTGATGTCCTGCTCTTCTGATTCAAACACCATGGCAGTCTACAGTTACTGCATCATGGAGATGAATTATGGGTCTCCAGGAAGGGACCTAGGTGTATACACTATAGAGTTGTCCTCACTCCCTGTAGAGATGGTGGAGCTGGGTCTCTCATAAAAGCTCTCCACGTACTCTTCCTCTTGCTCGATAAGGTCAGGGTTATACTCCTGATCCTCACTGAAGGGATCAGTAGGCCTCAAAGAGGGAGCAGAAGAGGCCGTCAATGCCTGAGAAGGCAACTAACACGTCAACCTGATGGGGGTCATCGCTGGGACTTGACAAAGGTGCCTCATCGATGCAACTTCTATTACGGGGGGGGGGGTAGCAGGCACTGCAACATGTCCGTAAAGGACAAAAGCACCACCTGAATGCCGGCACTTGCTTGAACTGCAGGCACGCCAGATGATGTCAATGGGAGAGACACTGTCCCTGACAGCAACACACAAGCTGTATTAGGCCTGGTGGTGCTCACAGCCTGTCCTGACCTGGAAGGTTCAACAGTCTGGGCGGCTGGCAGTACTGCCACCGGGGCGGTTGATGGCACAGAAGCAATCACGCTGGGGTGAAGCAGCAACCGAAAGCATACCAAGAAAGTTTTCTCCTTGCTTCATTCCTGCTCCCGGTGTTTGTGCTTGCGTTGTCCAGACATTTTCTCCCAGAACTTCGACGAGTGAGAGCCTGAAAAGCAGACTGGTGACACAGTGGAGCTCTTTCTCCATCCTGGCTACCTGCTGTTTTAGTAGGTGGGTCTCCATGGCATGCTTTCTGAGTCACCGGGTAGCGGTGTTAAATTTAAGGCAAATTTTAGGTTACGGGCTGTACTGAGGCAGCACACACAGATGTCGTGCAAGTAGACTAAATAAATATTTTTACCACATTCACAGTATCTGAAGAGCTTAGCTGGCTCTTTAGACGCCATACACTACGATGGGAACCACTTCTGATAAGTGATTGTTAACTAGGAAGAGAAATTACTGTAATAGCAGTCTACTACAGCAGCAGCATCTCCATACAGGTCCAGCGAGTATGGTCAATGGCAGGAAAAGAACTGAGGAGCGATGGGGCTGCCCACATTTATATGGGAGTGCTGACATAGAATGTCGTGGGTGGCCCCTAGCAGACTGCTTGCAAAAAAGTTTCTGTGTGGTCCTACTGCCTGGCAGCTATAGTCCCATAGGTGTGGTCTGATGAAAGATCTCCTCGAAGATTAGATCTTTTCACTGCATTCGCAATATCTGAAGAGCTAAGACGGCTCTTTGGCTGACATACACAACGTTAGGTATCACTTATGAAAAGTGATAATGAGCTAGGGAGAGAAATAACTGCAAGAGCGGTCGACTATAGCATCGGCACCTCTGTATAGTATCCAGTGAGTAAGGTCTTCGGATGGGAAAGAACTGAGGAGGGATGGGGCCACCTACCTTTGTATGGGAGTAGTACGTCATCATGAGCGGCCCCTAGCGGATTGCTTGCAGAAAGTTTCTGTGTGGACTTAGTGCCTGGTGGCTATAGTTGCATAAGTGTAGCCTGATGAGATATATCCTCTAGGCAGAACTTTATTTACTTAATTCTGAGTGACAAAAGTGAGACCGGAGTGGGGTTGTTGCCATCAGCTGGTTAGGCGCTTGACAAAAAATGGTGGTCTGTAATTTTTAAAATTCTAAGTGCCCAATTATTTTTTTGGTACTAAGTCCAGTTGGCAGAGGGATTTGTTTTAGCTGGGCACTGTAGTCTCACAAATGGTCACCTAGAGAAGTCTCTTGCACAGTCAGAGTTGGAATTCTTTTCCCATTTCTAATAGTTAAATACCCGTCTAATGAGCACACAGACACAGAAAAACATGACTGAAATCAAAACTAATAAGGAACTACTTTTAAAATTTATTAACACTTTCAAGCTGCTAATTTTTGGCACTACTAGCTCCTTAAATTGACAATTCAACTGCATTTTACATAGTGTCTTTTATGCAGCTGCTTTTAAGCTTTTACAGAATATTTGTGAGCTCATTTGGCACCTCACAGTCCTGCTTAAAGCCTAGTCAGCCTTGACTCCTTAAGAGCCCCACACCAAAGCGTGGAGGTGGTCCCAATTTGCATTGTGTGCAAAAACTACAGTTATGTAAGAACTTACCGTAACCGTAGAGCTTCGAGAGAGGCTCGTTCAGTAGGTACTAACATGTAGGACTAAGCCACCAGGCGCTAGGACCACAAGGAAAACTTTTAGATAGCAGTGTCTGGTGGGGGACCACCCCCGGTATCACGTGACCAACATCAGCGTGCCGCTATATAGGGAGCGGTCCCCACCCCTGCCCTCCAGTTCTCCCGACGGAGACCTAGAAAGGTGCGACAGGAGTTAGGAGTGGGCTCCTGAAGCTAAGAAGCTATGACAGGAGAAAAAGAAGAAACCCAGGGGAAAGGTGGGAGGGAAAGCAGCACCTACTGCAAAAACCTCTCTTGAAGATTTACTGTTATGGTAAGTTCTTAAGTAATTGTACTATCTTACTTCGAGTGGGCTCTTGCAGTAGGTACTAACATGTAGGACTGAGTCCCAAGCAGTCAAATTCAGACAAGTCTCCCTTCGCTGCTCCCTTCTTATGGAACGCCCTCTCATTAAGTCTAATCGACCAGCCTACTCTCCCAGGGTTTAAAATCAGGCCTCAAAGTGTACCTCCTGGAACTTAGCCTCTGTGGGTGTAATCGCTAGCCCCTGCCTGGGTCTATTCCCTTGCTACCATCTGCTGAACCACGCCTTCCCACCTCACGAACATCGTATGGAAAAATGCTAAACGCACTTTGTACCTGTCTTAATACCTGCTTAGCCTTGTGATATCTGCTGTCTCTATGCCAAACGTTTGATACCTACTCCCCAAAATGTATTAACTAATCTACTGTACCCCATTATCTAAGTATGTATTCACTGTAACTAAATACCTTTTTTTTTTTTCTTTCAAAATCACTGCATTTTATATCTATGTATGTATTCATTGTAACTAATCCCAGGTTGCCCCTGAGAAAGGGATCTCTGGTCTCAGTGGGTTTACCCAGTTACCAAAATCTAAATAAATACAAATAAATAAAGTCTGGGAAATGGGAGGCAGGAACAGGTCTGCAGTAAACAGGGATCTTAAGATAAGAGACCCTGAAGAACAGCTAGGCCAAAGCCTGCTCTGCACCTAGAAGCAATGTCCAAACTGTAGTGTTTAGTGAAAGTGTGGACAGAACTCCAAGTGGCAGCCGCACAAATATCTGCGGCAGAGACATTCCTGAAACAAGCAGTAGAAGCACCCATGCCACTGGTTGAATGACCCTTGACCTCACCCAGAAAGGGTTTGTTATACCTCTGATAACAAAAGGTGTTGCAGTTTGCCAACCACTTTGACAAACACTGTTTTGAAACAGCAGCACCCTCTCTTTTTGGTGCAAAGGAAAACTGGTCAGTTTTACAGACTGGCTTCATCCTGTTTGTGCAGTAACGAAGAATTCTATGCACATCTAGTGTGTGCAGGATTGCTTCACCCCGATTGGTATGCTCAGGGTAACAATGGCAGCTCATGAGTCTGGTTTAAGTGTGCTCTGGAACCACCTTAGGCAAGAACTTAGGATTTGTACGCAGAACCATCCGGTCTCTGTGAAAAATCAAATAAGGCTCTTTGCACATCAGGGCCTGAAGCTCAGAAATCCTTCGTGCAGAAGTGATATCTAGACTACGGAGTTCAGTACTGGTGTCCACACCTCAAAAAGGACATTAACCTGCTGGAGAAGGTCCAGAGGAGGGCTACTAAGATGACAGTGGGTCAGCAGGGTAAGGCATATGAAGAAAGGTTGAGGGCACTGAACATGTACTCCCTGGAAGACAGGAGAGGTGGGGGGGACATGACTGAGACCTTCAAGTACTTGAAAGGGATAAATAAGGTTGATAAGGAGAGTCTCTTTAAGCTGGGTAGCAACTATAACACTAGGGGGCACAGCCTTAAACTGGAGGGTGGGAGGTTTAGGAGGGAGGGAGGTCAGGAAGCACTTCTTCACAGAGAGTGGTGGACACTTGGAATGCACTATCAGAAGAGGTAATCTCACTGAAGACAGTGGGCAGCTTTAAGAGAGGCTGGGATAGGCATGGGGGAAAGTAAGGATCATAGGTAGGGAGGATGGGAGGAGTGGGGAGGGAGGGCAGGGACATTAGCTCAAGCTGTAGACCCTGCAATTCGAGCAGACTTGATAGCCCAAATGGCCTTCTTCTGCTGGCTTATTCATATGTTCGTATGTAACAGCAACGAAGAAGAGCGCTATCCACGAAAGGTAGCGCATGTCACAACTCGCTGCTAGTTCAAATTTCTCCAAAATGAAGTTCAGATCCCACAGAGGGGCAGGGCTCCTTACTGGGGGTTTCAAATGAAGGATCCCCTTCAAGAAAGTCCTGGAGACTTCCAATTGAGCCAAATTGTTGCCGCCTGCAGGGATGTGGTAGGTGGAAATGGCAGATAAGTGAACCTTTAAGGTCGAATAACTAAGCCCAACGTCTGAGAGGCACAGACGGTAATCCAGGACCTTTTGGACAGGACACGTGAAAGGTTCCAACCCTTTCAAAGTGGCCCATATGGAAAATCTTTTCCACTTCATGGCGTAAGTGGCTCTGGTGGACGGCTTTCTGGCCTCCACTAGAATCTGGGCTACCCTCAGGGAAACCCCGAAGTGAGTGGCAGCTATGTCAGTAGGTGCCACGCATGCAGGTGCAGGGATCCGAGGCCTGGATGGATCAGGGTCCTCTGTTCCCGTGTCAATAGGTCTTGACAAACTGGTAGTGGAATTGGAGGATCCACCGACAGTTGCTAAAGTAGAGAGAACCAAACTTGTCTGGGCCAGAAGGGAGCAATCAGAATCATTCGTGCTCCTTCTGCCCATAGCTTCAATAGAACTCTCTACATCAGAGGAAGTGGAGGGAAGGTGTACATGAATCTCCCCTTCCAGCATAGAGACAGCGCATCTTGCCAGAAAACACCACGCCCTGGAATGAGCGAGTAGAAAGCTGGTAGTTTTGCGTTGGATGGGGATGCGAACAGATCTAGGTCTGGTCTTCCCCACCTCTCTAGGACATTGTCTACCACTGACTGTCTCAGTTCCTACTCGTGGGCTTTGGCTTGAGTGTGACTGAGCGCATCTGCCAGGATGTTTTGAACTCTTGGAACATGTACAGCTGTCAGATGAAGGTTGTGGCTGACTGCCCAATACCACACCCTCACTGCTTCGCAACAGAGGTGGTACGAGCATGTGCCACCTTGCTTGTTTGTGTACCAGACAACGCACATGTTGTCTATCTGGACCATGAGCTGTCCCGGCTGAATTAAACGTTGGAAAGCTTGAAACGCATTCAGAACTGCCCGCATTTCCAGCACGTTGATGTGGAGAGGGAGTTTGCTGTCGGACCACAGGCACAGAGTTTTGTGAGCACCCAGGTGGGCTCCCCAAACTGACCCAGAGGCATCTGACATCAGGGTCTGTGATGGAAGGTCCGTGTGGAGCTGAACACCCTTGAGTGTGGTTGTCTGTTTTCTGCCACCATAACAGGTACTGAGCCATCGGGTCCGAAACCAGGAACTCGTGATTTAGATCGTCGGATCTCTGGTCCCACTGGACCCTTAAGAGTCCACTGTGTGACTCTCATGTGAAGTCTGGTTAGGGGGACTGTAGGGATGGCTGCAGCCATGAAACCGAGAAGGTGAAGAATCGATCTTGCTGATGTCCTTCTCTGTGAGGCCACCATGTGTGCCTGTCTTTGCAGGGTTTCCATCCTGTCAGATGGCAGGAAGGCCCTGCCCTGGCCTGTATCAAAAACTACCCAATAAACTGGAGCTGTTGGGTAGAAGAAAGGTGGAATTTGGGATAGTTTATTGTTAAACTCAACTGTTGGAAAAGGTCCAGAGTTATGGTCAGGGACTTGACCAAACTGTCCCTCGATGGTGCTGACAGAAGCCAATCGTCGAGGTACAGGAACACCTGTACTCCCTATCTGCGCAGTGCCACTGCTACTACCGCTAAGTATTTTGTGAACACTCTCGCTGCCGATGAAAGGCCGAAGGGAAGAGCTTTGATTGGCAAATGCTCTCCCAGAAAACTGAATTTGAGAAACCTGCGGTGTGGCGGAAAAATTGATGTGTAGGTAGGCATCCTGCATATCCAGCGCACAGAGCCAATGGCCCTTCTATTAGAGAAAAGCTTGGTAGAGACAGCATCCTGAACCTCTTGTATTCCACAAAAAGATTTAGTGAGCTCAGATCCAGAATGGGGCTGAGATCAGTTGTCTTCTTGGGCACCAGGAAGAAGTGCGAGTAGAACCCTTTTCTCCCTTCTGATTTCTGGGAACTGGCTCTATTGCTGCCTTTGCTAGCAGGTAGCTCATTCCCTCTTCACCAAAGAGATGTAGCTTTGGAGGGTAGAAGGAGTGACCCGGAGGATTTATGGGAGGTCTTTCTATGAACTATATTGAGTGGCCTTGAGCCACCAGCTGGAGTACCCACGAGTCTGTGGTTATTCCCCCCCCCCCCAATCCCAGTAGGTGTCTGGGGAACCTTCCACCTATCGGTTAATCTGTAACTCGCTCCAGAGGAGAGAGGGAGTCCACTGAGTCAGGAGGCAGCGTAGAAGGTGGAGGCTGTGGCTCCCGAGGCCCTATGGGACTTGGTTGGGGGGGGGGGTGCCTGCCGAGGTGGCTCATTTATTCCGATGTTAGTTCTGAGACTTATTTTGCTGGCGACGTTGCTACCACCAAAATGACTGTTGCTTCGGTTTCTGAGGGGGTTTATACATGATCTGGACAGAGTGCAAGGCCTTGCCTTTGTCCTTTAAGTCAGTAATATCTTTGACATCCTCTCTGAATAAGATCGGGACCCTAAAGGGAACGTCTTGGATGGCTGTCTGTCCTCTGGCGCAAGACCTGAAATCCTCAGCCATGTGTGCCTCCGAAAGCTGATGGCAGTGGCTGCTCCCCAAGCAGAGGCATCCACTGCATCATAGGTGGCCCTCAGGGTGTGTCTGCTAGCCAACCTGGCCGACCTGACCAAGCCTGTCATCTCTTCCTTTAACTGGGAGTCCTGGAGAGAGTTAATCTTAGACTCCAGTTGGCCCTGAATAGATTTTTGGTAGACCCCTATGTGACTTATGTAGTTCAGGGCTCTGATGGCTGAAGAGGAGTAGGCCTTCTTCCCATACTGGTCAATGGCCTTAGATTCCTTATCCGGTGGTGAAGTGCTAAGGTGCTTTGGTTTGGCTGACCTGTCATGGGCAGCACTATTTGTGACACGTGGACAGCCAGTTCTGAGTACACTATGATTTTTTGGAATAGAAAAATGTGTTATGGACTGTCTCATGAGATATGCTGAGACAGCATGTGAGACACACACACCCAGGTTTTAGATACAAGGTGTTACCTGGAAGGCCAGAAGCTAATTACAGACTAGAACAGGCCTTAATCAAGGATCTCCTGTTTTTCTAAGTTAAATATAGCTTTAACTGCTAAGAGGGAAATCAATATCCATTTTATGACGCTTAGAGGAAGAAACCAGGTTTGGCACACTGGTGTGAAATCATAAATGCTTTGATGTCTGTGTGAGAGGCGATACTGCTCACAGATGAAAGGAAATTTACAGACTTGATTGGGGAAGTCACATGGGGAAAGGAGTTTCTGCTGATGTAGCCTTAATTAACTTTCTTTCTAAAATGATAAAACCTCCTGAGTGTATGATTTTTAATAAACAGAGGAGGAGTTAGGTGACCTCACACAAAGGGGCTGGCAAAGATAGTTTTTAAACAGTATTCTGTTTTCCTTCAGACATTTTTATCTACACTCTGACAAAGAAATATCTTTGCGCACTTTAAGCATGTATTCAGGTAGAGAGAGACAAAATCTAAGTACTGTAGTAGGAACTGCACTGTTAAAGCCTTGTTCTTTTAAAAGCTTGTTTGGTTCTTGTGATATATGGTTCTGTATTTTATGTTTTACATACTTTTATCTATTTTAGTAAAACTATTTTTAGAGCCTACTTGGTCTGTCTTTGAATTTCATTTCCTTAACAAGTGAAGTATTATGGTTAAAGCAGACACTGTGCATGAGCTTGAATGGCGATACCAAACTGGAAAAAGGTAAGAGTAACCTGAGGTCTTTTATTAGAGTTTTTAAAGGTTCATTTCTGTATACCTGGTTAGATGCCCGTGGGCAAAGATATCTGGCCCCCGGAAGACAGAATTATCTGAGCCTGTGCATTGGGTATGCTAGCAAGAGGTTCACAGTTTGAATCCCTCCAAGACTTGAGAACAAAGGTTGATTCAAACCCACAAAACAGACAGGAGAGTTACCCTGTTTCTGTTAACTGTTCACAAGACTGCGCTTGGAGGTTGGCACTTTGGGAACAGAGGGCTGACCTGCTGAGCGGGTTTATGACGCTGATGACCATTGAGTCAGCTTCAGGGTGGACCCTCACGTGGTCTTTGCCCTCTGGGGTATGATATAGTCGGTCTGTCCTTCTAGCCACAAGTGCCAGAGAGGCCAGCTATTTCTAAATTGTAGAAGCCAAATCCTCATGCTACCCTATCCAGGGCAGGATGAGGGTGTGTCAGGTCTGCCAATTCTAAGTGTTCAGCCAGTCTGTCTCTGCAGATCCAGAGCTTCCATATGCCAGTGATACGCTGCCTGAATTTTTCCGAGGAGTTCCGTAAAGGAGGGGTCCTCTGGTGAAGACTTATGTGACTCCTTGGGTTTTTGGATCATCCAGTGTTGGGGACTCATAGTCAGAGCCGGAATGAACTAAGTCACTATCAGAATCAGACGAATGGCTTTCATCATGTGAACTGAGCCCTGATAAGTCAATGTCTACAGGCCTGGAGAAGTCTATAGGCTGTACGAGCTCAGTAGTTCGTGGGTGAGGTGGCTGCTCTACTGACCTTCCCGGCATCTAATGCTGAGGGGCTGATGGCGGGATGGGTTTAGGTGATGGAGCCCTATGGGTTGGCATCGGAGTACTATGGGTTGGCATCGGGGCCGAAGAGGGCTGTCGTTTCTCCAGCTCTGACATGAGCTGTGACTTTGCCTCATTCCACCAACACTGCAGCATTGCCTGAAGGACTACCTGAGGCTGAGGCAGAGGGTTACCATCCCCCGGGTATCCTGCACAGCAGAGGTAGCTGAATCCCGGCGAAGGATAACCCAGCATCAGGAACCCTGGCGAGAGGTATCCCGGTGTTGGATATTGTGGTGCCGGGTACCCCGGCGTGGTGTATTGTGACGTCAGGAAGCAAGACGTCTGGTAACCTGGGGGCCCAACGTCGGCCCTGGAATCAGGGCCGAAGGCTCTGGAAGAGGCCCTGATGGGGGGAGCAGAAGGTCCTGATGTAGGGTCTGGAGGTGGGGGCAAAAACCCCATTGGTCCCCAACAGTGTTAGCGTCGGGTCGGCTGGCGGTCCCTGGGGAGCCGATAGACCAAGAGGAACTGGCGTGGCCTTCCTCAGGTCCGGAAGTACCTCAGGCTTTGGTGGCTCCGGTGTTGGGGGGGTACAATCTCCGACAGTGGGCCTTCTCCCTCCTCCAGATCCCCAGGTATTGGGGAAAACCGTAGGGACCACTTCTGATGGCATATGGACTGATTCTGATGGCGGAGGGGGAGAGTTCGGAGGAAACTCCTGTGTCAGCTGCGGCTCAGACGTCAGCTGATCTGGTCCTTCGACGTCTGGCCTGTTGTCTGGGCCTGACGGAGGGACCGGTGCTGTTCAGCCATCAGAGGAGCTGATGGGCACCTTAGCAGGTTCCGTGCAAGCGTCGGAGGAGCCGGCACTTGACTTATCAGTTCCACTAAGCCACTTCATTTGTTTTTATTTATTTATTTTTTTTTAATCTATTTCACTCCGGTCACGGCTCATGGGACCTTCTCTCGGGCATCCGGTCCTTTATCCTGCCCGCCTGTGGATCTCTCAGTCTTTGCCTCCTCCCTCCCCTCCTGCAGCCAGCACCCCCTGGTTTCACCGGCCCGGGGAGGTTAGCCCTTGGCTCTTTGGGCTCTCTTGTAAGTCAGACTCTGGCTGCAGGTGGGCCCGGAGGAACTGGAGGGCCAGCTGAGGAGAACCTGGTGGAGGGCAGGGGGGACAGGTGCTGTCACCTGTCCCACAAGTCGGTCTTTTTCCTTGTTCTGCGCTAGTTCCCCCTCCCCTGCGTGGGCACAAACCAATGCTCTGGCACATGGCAACTCTGCTGGTGCCGGCCACACTGATCTCATGCTGCCCCGCTTGCTGAGACGTCCCCTGGTCTCCACCAGGGATTGCCAGCATGCCGAACCGACCCAACCCGTTCTCCTGAGAGCATCACTAGGGCACTCCATCCTCAACCCGCCCCTGCTGACCCACCAGCACCCAAGCTTGCTCCCTAACTCAGGTCGCCGGCATAGCCCAAGGTGTGGCGTCCAGTGCCTCAACCCTCAGCACCACTGGGCCGGCCACTGGCCACTTAATCTTGAGCGACTTAGAGAAAGTGGGTGCCTCCTTTCCCCCAGAGACTCCAGTCAGGCCCGAACCTGGCGGGGGCTGACGGCTGCACCGTAGCCACAGAGACAGCCATGGATGAAGTCTTCTTCCCCAGGAGGGAATTATCTCCTTGGCCGTGACACCAGGAGGGTGTTGTGGTCTTGTAGGGGACACTATCCAGTCCCGGTGTCTCTCCTTGTCCTCCTTCTTCTTACGATGGCCCTCTAGTGAGGAAGAAGAGCTTCTGAGTTTCTTCAGCTCCTTCTCCAGGAAAGTTATTTTTAATTTTAAAAGGTGGGCTTCCAGAGACTATTGCTGACGTTTCTGTGTGACTTGGTTAAAACCCTGGCAAATCTCACACTCCTCAGCCTTGTGGTCTGGGCCCAGACATAAAAGGCAGAGGGAATGGGCGTTCTTTGTGGGGGAGCTGAATCCCGCAGGAGACGCACTTATTTTTATGCAATTCAGACGTCAGAGACAACATGCATGAATACTTTAACTATACACTCTTTTTCTGCGAGCAAAGAAATGTTAAATTTGTAGAAAACTGAAATTTAAGCGAGATACACTCATCAAAAATGGCATAGACAGAAGCAACTTTCTCCGTGAGGTCAGACATGCACAGGTCGACAGTGGGAAAGAATTGGAGGGCAGGTGTGGGGACCGCTCCCTATACAGTGGCATGCTAACGTCAGTCATGTGACACTGGGGGTGGTCCCCCGCCAGACACTACTGCAACAGCCCTCTCGAAGTAAGATCATTTTTACCCTTACTGTTTACTGCAGTTTAGCAGATTTATCAAACTGAATTTGTTGACTTATAAGCTGACATTTTCTGTAACTACAAAGCCCAAAATCTCCTGCATCTGATATCAGAGGAGGGCTGCAACTGACAGAGATTCAAGAGCCTGCAGTGAATGTTTGAGATTTTATAAGCTCTGATCTTTTGTTTGCTGATCTTGTTGTCCTTCCTGGGCTAAGTACAGTCTCAGAGGACTGTACTTGACTCCAGGAGAACAGCAGGACCAGCAAACATCTGATCGGAGCTTATAAAAGCTCCAACATGCACTGCCATACCTCTCAAGTGTCCCTCATTACAAGGGACATTCTTCATTTTGCTCCTTAAAATTGCACTGTCCCTCATCTATCTCTCACGGAAAAGGTGCTGCCCACACAGAAAATGTGCTGTAAACTGAGACTTTAAAGCAGAAACTCAATATTCTAAAATACTAAATCTAAAATTAAATTTTTACAAGTAAACACTATGGGTTTCACAGTGTTCTGAGCTTGTATCTCCATGTTTAAGAATGTGTCCCTCACTGTCCCTAATTTTGAGTGTCCAAAAATGTCCATGTCCCTCATTTCAGTGACAAAAAGTTGAGAGGTATGTGCACTGCAGACTATTAACTCTCCTAATGCTGCTGCCTTCCTTTGATGTCAGCTGCAGGGGATTCTGGGCTTTGTAGTCACAAAAATGTCAGTTTGCAACTCAACAAATTTAGTCTGCTAAAATCTACTATACTGCAAGTAAGAAACACTTTTTTTTTTTGCACATAAAGTGCTAACTGGGACTAGCCCAACACTTGAGTGTGGGGCTCTTACTACTAACTGTACCCTTCTACAATGATGCCTTGCATTACAGAAGAGTGTGTGTAATTTTGTTTTTCTTTAAAGGTGACTTGTAACCTTTAACACCGCTGGATGACCACTTGTTCTCGTTTAAATGTCTATGCAACATCCTCATATTTTTGACCATTTGGGGAAATTAATAATCTATTTTTTTGCCTCTAACTACCTGGAATCCATTTCTCCTCAGCCACTGCGGCTTTTTTTTTTCTCCTCTTTTCCCCAACTCTATTTCCCTCCCACCAACACTGGCTGGGGCCCCTTTAGTTAACCTACCTGTTCCCCTCCTACCCGAAATCCTCCCAGCTATACCCAGTCCTCGGCACACCAGCGACATGCTTTGTGGAGCAATCCCTCTGGAATACACCCCCCAGATTGGGGCCCCCTTATGCTCCTCGGCACTTTCTTCTGGTGCTTCCACGGGCGGAGACGATGCAGAGACCAGGTCCACAGTGGACAGGATCTGGTGCTGGATGTGAGGGCAGGCGACGTGTACCCCCCAGCCAACAGGTGTTTTCCCTGTTCTTAGACAGCTCCCCCTAGGAGCCTAGGTTTGCAATGACGTCCAGTGCGGCTGGGCGCGCTACCGCACCCAGTCCGCGGACGTCTGTCAAGGCTCCTGCCCTCACTTCAGCATGATCCCCGGACTGTAGCGCTCCCAGCCTCTGCTGGGAGCCGCTCACGCCAGGGAATCATTCACCCACCCTCCACAGGAGAGGAGAGCAGTCCACCAGACGCTCAATCCTCTCTTTCCCCGCCAACCGAGCTCGCTCCCAAACCTGGGTCGCCAGCATGGTGCAAGGTGTGGCATCCAGCACTTCAACCCTCAGTACCACCGGGCCGGCATTTATAATGCCTTCTGTAACATCAGTAACAACATTCCAGGACGTTCAGATGAACAGCACAGAATGACATAACTGATGTCATGAAGTATCTTAGAAATACAGAAAGAAAGAAAGAAAGCTGGAGTGTGAAACTCTGTGTAGATCTGAGGGCACCATAAACTTACACTATTTATCAAAAACTGATCAATGCATATCAGAATACATAACCAGCATAAAGAGGAAAATGGGAGAGCAATTAACTATGTAAAAATAATATCCTATCATCAACACTTGGTTTGACAGCTAATGTGCTTTTAGCATAATCCTTGCTTTAGTACTCTTGCACGGAGGCTCTTGTCCTGTTGAATAAGGAGGCAGTATATTGCAGTGGGTTGAGGCTCTGAGCTGCAGATCTGGAGACCTGGGTTTGAATCCCACAGCCGCCTAGGTGCATACTGTGTGATCCTGAGCAAGTTGCAACTTCCTTGTGCTCCCAGGTCGCATCTGGCAACAAGCTTTGGCTTAGTGTGCTACTCCTAGTTAAACAATGTTCCCTTTCCCTCCTGGTTAACAAATAAAATCAGGCCCCGTGTAAGCCTGACAGTCTGTGGAATGAAACTTACTTGTTTGTCTAATAAAAGGCAGTAAACTGTCTACTTTTTATAAAATAATGATGTAATTGGTTGCACTTTTCTAATATGTCCCGTCATCATGATGGTGTCATTGCAGGGGAATCAGGCAGTTAATGCAACCCTATACCGTTGAAGTTCCAGCTGATAATCATGGTTGCAAGTATACAACAAACTAGCAAAGATGCTCACAGACATTTGCTGTAGTGCTGCATTACCTTTTAACCAATGGGGAACCACGTTTTACATTCCTTAGAGACATCACAGAGGCCAAGTGCTGCATTCAGTCCAAAGCAGTAAACTCACAACAGAAGCAGTTAAACCTTCAGACTGAGATCTACCTACGCATTTTTCACTAAAAAAATAGTACTAACATCTTAATCTGGTTCAATTTCAGTTGTTTACCATCTGTATCCCCCCCCCCCCCCGAAAAGGGACTTGTAGTCTCAGTGGGCCTAGTGGGTCAATAAAAATAAATTTTAGAAGGTAAATCTTTTAAAATGCTGTGGTATACATCCCTTGCATAACAGCTGCAATGGAGTAACTGAATTATAAAAGGTTTTCTCGCACATTTTTGGGTGGTCCTCTCTCCTTCTTCTTTGGAAAATGTGCTGAAAAACTCCCGAAACCCAGCTGGCTGAAAGCAGTCACAAGGCTTAAGTTTATCAGGTAACACAGCCCTCGCTGTTGCTGCATAAGGACTATTTTACACATAAAACTTGTAGTTTATATGTTTTAAGATACATCTGTATTTATTTATTTTAAATTTTGTTTCTCAAAGAGCCCACTTCTTATCTATATTTATTTTAAATTTTGTTTCTCAAAAGGCAATAAGACCCCTTCAGGGTGTGGGGTGTTAGGGGATAACTGCACCTCCAGGGGCTGTAAGGCCCTCCTGCCTATGGCATCAGGTCTTAATATACCCTGGGTGTGTAGGTATCTCACAACACCGTTAGTTCTTAGTGCTTATGTAGGGGGTGGGATGCTTTCGGGGGATTTATCCTGTGGTTGTGATTTATTAGCATAATGACCTTTTGACCCCACAGGTCACTATTACTCCAGTGGAGACAGGTACTCAGTGGCATCCCTCAGGGCTCAGTTCTGAGGCCACCACTGTTTAATGGGATTGATAAGGCAAAAGAATTTTGCACATGCAAGACAGACCCGAGACCACCACTTCCAGCACCCACTTGTCTGACACGAGGGCTGACCACTATTGAAGGAATCGGAGGACTGACTCCTGACCAAAAGCTGCGACAGGGACTGTCAGGGAGGGGGATGGCACCCCAAAACCCATCATTTGCTACCCATGGATGTGGCTCCAATGGCTGGTCGCTGGATCTGCCATCGTCCCCCCACTTTTTTTGCCCTGGCCATCCAAGCTGCATTTCGGACAGCAGTGCTGAAACTGCCTCTTCTGCAGCTGTTGGACTGGTAGCCACAGCCACAAAAAAAAAAAGTCTCCTTTGCCTTGGGAGGCTGGGCAGCCTGCTGGGATGAATTTACAGAGTCCAGAGATAGACACTGGACTTCTCAATGTGTGCGAGATGGTCTTCCGTCCCATGACCTAAAAGGTCAGTGCTCAAAAATGTCATGTCCACTAAATTATGCTGGGCCTATGGGGTAAAGGTAGAGACATGCAGCCAGGCCCTATACTTCACAGACACTGCAATAGCCATGGCATGGGTGCATGAGTCATCCACGTCCAAAGCAGTCTACAACTGATGTTTAGCGGGCACACAGCCCAAATCACAAATGGCCCTGACCTCTGCCTGGCTCAAAGCAAGGAGAAGGCCAGTTATGAGGTCAAAGAGGAAATGACTGCAGCACAGCATCAGCACAGCGTAGCTAGACTGCTGAAAGTCCAAGGTAGCCTCTGGGTAGAACTTCTTAGCCATGAAGTCCTGCTTCTTAGACACTGTCTGGTGACTTGTTCACATCAACCTTCTTCCTGAAGGCAGAGTTGAAGAAGAGACCCTTAGTCGAGGGGTGCTGCGAAAAAATGGAGAGGTTCCCAACAGGGACTGCATATATGTGGACTGGGTGGGTAGGTGATGACAACAGGAAGTAGTATGCTGCCGGAGACCAAGTGCCAGCCCTATGGTGGAGTAGTATTGTTCCAGGATAGAAATATGGAAACACAGATGCTGCTGGCAGAATCGGCAGAAAACGATTCTCGGGCTCACGTAGTGTGCCCTAAAATCCCTTCTTACTGTGCTACCGCAGACCCTACTCAATCTCTGCCCCCCCCCCCAAAAGGCCTGTTACTAAGGTCCCCTTGTGTCTAACCCATGCATGCTTCAATTCCGTCACCGTTTTAGCTCTCACCATTTCTGCTGGAAGGCTATTCCAGACATCCACCACCCGTTCCATGAAGAAGTACTTCTTCACATCCCCTCTGAGCCTCCCTCAAGCCTCATATCATGCCCCCTTGTCCTTGAGCATCTTTTTCTATGCAAAATACCACCCTCCGGTAGCTTATCAATACCTTTGAGGGACTTGAATGTTTCTATGTCTCCCCTCTTTTCCTCCTTTCGTCTAGAGAGTACATATTTAATTCCTTGAGTCTTTCCTCATAGGGTTTCTGATGTGGGCCATGCCCCATTTTGGTTGCCCTCCTCTATATCGTTTCTACCCAGGGTGGCGGGTGAACAAATGAGCAGACGCGAAAGACTGTTAGGTTTACTCTGCTGGCATTTTAGTATGTTAGTATATCTTTCCGGAGATGGGGCCTTCAGTACAGGACACAGTACTCCAGGTGGGGCCTCGCCAATGATCTATACAGGGGTAATACTACCTCCCCTCCTTCTGCTGGTGATACCCCTCCCTATGCATCCCATCATTCTACTAGCCTTTCCCACTGCCATATCACACTGCTTTGCTACCTTCAGGTCACCAGATATGATGACCCCAAGTGCCTTTCGTGTTTTGGGTTGTCATCACCTCCCCCCACTGATACACTGCCCTTAGGTTTTTGTGCCATATGTGCATAATTTTGCACTTTTTGGCCCTGAAGCCAAGTTGCCAAACCTTTGACCAGTTTTCCAGCTTTTTCAGATCATCCCTCACCGCCCCCCCCCGTGTGTCCACTCTGTTGCAGAATTTTGTGTCATCCACGAACATGCATACCTTCCCTTCCAGACCCTCTGCAATATCGCTAATACACACTGAAGAGAACTGGTCCCAGTACTGACTCCTGTAGCACCCCGCTGGTTACTTTACCTTCTTCCGAGTGAACCCCATTTACCACCACCCTCTGACTCCTGTCACTTAGCCAATTATGTACCCATTTTACTACCTTTGGACCCACTCCCAGGCTTCCCAGCTTGTTTACCAGCCTCCTGCGTGGAACGGTCAAAGGTCTTACTGAAATCCAGCCAGGTCACATCCACTGCTCCTTCCTGATCGACTTCTCAGGTCACCCAGTCAAAGAACTCAGAGAAATCTGCCGGCGGAAAAGGACCCCTTGGCCCATTGAGTTTGACCAAACAGCCCCCCCCCCATCTAGTTCATCTTACACCCTCCGTTCCATGCCCTTTTACTTTTATTCAGCCCCATGTAAAGTGAAACTCACCAGGATGAAGCCCAACTTTGCAGAATTCTGCAGCAGAGTTACTGCAGCAAACAATGCAATTTCAATGGGAGTTAAAACGCTGCTGACACCTCAAAGAAAACTTTGAAAAAAATGATACTTGGGTATAATTCAGCTTACATTCTGTATATATTCTGTAGATTTTTCCTCCCAACTTTTTATTACTGAGGAAATTTGCATGAATACATGATCTTTACCCCCACAGAGTTCATCTGCCTCTATAGCTTACTCCCTACTGCAAGTCATCATAATCCTCTGTGGTGACATCACAGTCTGCTGCCAAGTAACTGAGTTGTTACAAGCAGCGCATTATGATCTCGGGTAGGGAGAAAGCAGCAGGAATAGATAACTTTTCAGGAACAAATATCCTGTTTTCATGTAAATAACCTCAGTGAAAAATAAAAGGCGGGAGAAATACAGAACTAATGTGAAATACAAGCTGGACAGTGTCTAAATATTATATTTTGTTAAAGCTCTCCTGAAGTCATCAGCTGCTCTTTAATCCCTTTTTTCATGCGGAAACCTGTGACACTGCACTTCATCCTGGTGGGCTTCACTGTAGTTGTCTCAAGCCCTTATGAATTTGCTCACCAAATCTACCCCCACAACCCACTCTGGAAGCCTACTCCATGGACCCACCACCCTCTCTGTGAAGAACTGCCCCCTTACATCTCCTCTAAATGTACCTCCCTCCAGCTTGAATGTGTTTGATTTGTTTTCACTCATCCTGAACATGCTACCTTCCCTCACTCTGTTTATTTCCTTCAGATATCTGAAGGTTTCTACCATATCCACCCTTTCCCGCCTCATCTCCAGTGTGTATAAATTTACTTCCTTCAGCTGTTCCTTGATCAGGTTTGTCTGGCAAGATCTGCCCCCCCCCCCGGTGAACCCACGCAGACTCAGATCCTGCAATCCACTGGTTTTGAGGTATTTCCATAACTCTGCCCACCACCAAAGTGAGGCTTACAGATCTGTAGCTTCCTGCCTCCTCCCTATTCCAACTTTTAATAAAATAATAACTATTTATATAGCGCAATTCATAGATATCAAAGCACTTTACAATAAAAACAATATAAAACTATAGGTGGAATTTCAGTACAGTTTTGAAGTTCTCCACAGTCAGGCACTCCTGAACCTGACTAGGTAGAGAATTCCACAGGGTGGGTGCCACATAGGCAAATGCACGAGCCCCAGATGTCTTCAACCGCACCCTGGAAATCTCTAGCAATCATTCCTCGGCAGAGCAGACGGAAGGGGCAGTAGGGGGTGCAGAAGCTCTTGCAGGTAGGTCGGTCCCAGTCCATGTATGGCTTTACAGGTCAGTAAGCCGACCTTAAATGTGATCCTCCACCGAACTGGCAGCCAATGCAGCTCGCGCAGCACAAGTGTAATATGGCTAGATCGTGGAAGCCCAGTCAGTAATCTGGCTGCCGCATTCTGTACTAGCTGCAAGCGGCGGATATCCACCCCCAGAAGCCCTAGGTAAAGGGAGTTACAGTAGTCCAAGTGGGAGGTCACAAAGGCATGGGCCAGTGTTGGAAGATCGTTGGGTGGAACCAGGTGCTTAATCTGGGCGATAGTCCTCAGATGGTAAAATGAGGTCGTCTTGACAACAGACGACATCCAAGACTTCAGGGTCAGCCCCTCATCGAAAATAACGCCCAGACTCCGCACCTGTTCAGAGGCCATCTGCAGGCAGCCACCCAGTACAAGACCAGTTGCCTACTCCACCGAAGACCCCTCTACTCGATGACCCAGGTCCACAACCAATACCTTAGTCTCGTCGGAATTCAGCTTCAGCCAGCTGGCAGTCATCCAGTCTTGGATCTCGGACAGGCAGCAGTTAAATGCAGAGACCGCTGTATCCTGTCCAGGCACAAAAGACATGTACTGCTGAGTATCATCCGCATAGAAGTGAAAACTCAGCCCATACTGCCTTACAATGTCCCCCAGTGGCAACATATACACTGCGAACAACATGGGAGAAAGCACAGAGCCGTGTGGGACCCCATAGGGCAGGGAGAAAGCATCAGAGGAATAAATCCCCAATGCAACTCTCTGCAACCTGCCTGTGAGGAAAGATTTAAACCATTGGAGGATCGTCCCCGCCAGTCCACAGATTACCTGCATGCACTCCAGCAAAATCCCATGGTCCGATCAAGGAGGACCAAGATGGACAGGCTCCTCTGATCTCTCGCTATAAGGAGGTCATTGAGCACCCAGACAAGAGCAGTCTTGGAACTATGCCTCTTCCTAAATCCTGACTGGAAGGGATCGTAGATGTCATGGATGGTAAGATAATCCTCCAGCTGCAGCATGACCACCTTCTCAATAACCTTCCCCAAGAAGGGGAGGTTAGAGACCGACCTGTAGTTCGTGAGACAGTCCGGGTCGACAGAAGGTTTCTTGAGGAGTGGTGTCACCACCGCTTCCTTCAGGGAGTCGGGAAACTCCCCAGCCTCTAACCAACACCGGACTATCTTAGCTAGGACTGGGTCGATGACCTCAACATATTCCACAAGGAGACACGTTGGGCCCAGGTAAAAACCACAGCAGGTCGGCCGCATATTCTGGATGACCATGATGACATCAGAGATCACCACCTTACCAAATGCCAACCAACCAGTCAAAGTGTTGCGGCCTCCTGCCGATCACCGCCACCCCCACTGGAACGCACTGTGCGGATCTCTGATCTGATGTCAGCAACCTTATCTGCAAAGGAGCGAGCAAACTCGTCACACTTCTCCTGTGACAAAGCCCTGCAAAGCTGCAGACAGGATGGACTGCACAGCCTGTCCGCAGTTCTGAAGAGCTGAGCTGGTCAATTCTGTGCAGCAGTAATCGCTCCTGACAGGAACTCTGCCTTCTTACGGGAGATCACTGATTGATAGTCTGCATAATGTGACATCAACCTAAGCTTGTCAGCATCAAGGCTAGATTTCCGTCAGCACCACTCCAACCTTCGCCCAACCCTCCTCATCTCCCTTAAGGCCCTGTCAAACCATGGGGTGAGGGAGCAATGGCGAACGCGAACTGGAGCTATGGAATCCAGAGTCCTCACCATGGCCTTGCTACAGGCCTGCAGTAGGCTCTCTGGATCCATGCTAGCATTTGGAAATCCTGATAGACTCAACACCGCCATCAGACCCTCTGGGGTCACATCCCTTAAAGGGTGGTACCAGACCATCTCCACAGGGGCAGGCCTAAAGGGGGTGCCCGGACATTGAACCTGATAGTGCAATGGTCAGACCATCCAACGGGCTCCACCAGCAGGTCGGTGCTCTCCATACCCAGTAGGAAGATCAGATTCAATGAGTGACCCGAAATATGGGTCGCAAAGGCAACTGCCTGTGTGAAGCCCAACGAATACATCGGTTGGAGGAAGTCTTGGCCAAAATGTGAGAGTTCATCGATCCAGGCGTTGAAGTGAGACCACATCCACTCTCCTCCAGTCCACTGGGATGCCCCCGAAAGGGCAGTCAGAGGTGCAGTCAGCTCCTCAAGTTCCCTCTGGCCCCATTGCCTTATTACCTATTTTCAGTTGCTCTAGTTCCCTGAGGACTCTCATCTTCCGTAAATGGGCAAGTGTCCACCTCCCTTCCTTTAATGCCCTTTTCACCTATCTGTGGCCTGTCATCTACCCCTTCTTTCGTAAATACTGAGCAAAAGTACTTTAGTATGTCAGCTTTCTTCTGGTCCTCTTCCACACAGTCCCCTCCTTCCCCTTTTAGTCTTACTGCCCCAGCCTTGTTCTTCCTCTTTTTGCTTATATATCTAAAGTATGTTTTATACCTTTTTTTTTTTTTTTTATTGACTTAGCAATGTTCTCCTCCATTTCTGCCTTAGTGCTCCTAACTGCTTTTCCTGCTTCCCTTTGTTCCTCCTGATAATCCTCCCTATCCTCATCCTTGGATGTCCATGAATGGGTACATATCTCTCCTCTGGATCAGTTTCAGGGAAACATTCAGGGTCCAGAACATTTGGTGACTTACTCTGAGAAGACTGATAACTGTACGAATCAGGAGGAAGCCATCAGACTCCTCCTCCAAATTGGAGTCCCCCTCGTAAACCTGCTGAGGCCACTTTTAGTGGCTGTGGATCTGGGGTGGCCACTACCAACTGACATCCAAGCAACCCTGGCCCATGCTAGAATCCTTTGTGGGTTCTGTTTCCTGCAGTTCTGTAGGTGGGGGCTCCACCACAACTGGTCAAATGGGAGGGACCGCCTGTGGCAAAACCTCCAGCTGAGGCCCAGGGAGCACTTTCACCCAAAAGGGAACCTAGGGGGCAGGAATCATAGGCCTAAAATGCCTTGGGCCAGCACGTGCTCACTGCTGCAACAGGAGGTCTTTGTAGTTAATCTGAATTCAATGCCAACGATGGTCTTCCAAAGTTGAAGAACTGGACAGATGTCTAGGCTGGTGTCAACCAGGTCTAGATCGAAAGCAGGACTGTGAATGGTGTCTACACCATACCCGTTGATCCCCTCAAGGTCGATGGAGATCCCCGGTGGCACTGGGTATACAATATGCTTAGGCAGCATCATTACAATGGGTCTTGTAGGAAGTACCTGTGGAACGAACACTGGCTGTGGCTGTGCTGGGGGCAGCTCGACTGGGGTCACCAACTAAACTTCTAATCCACCCAGAAAGTGGCCATGAAAAACTGAGGTCTTCGAGATTGACAATACCTCATTAACCTCAACATCCGACTCCTGGCTGACTGGTCAGAGAAAAATCTTGACCGGCTCAACTGGAGAAGATGTCGATTATTCCAGTAGGGACTCCATGGTAGCATCAACCAAGGTTGGACAGTTGGGGGGAAATCGAGAGATAGTGAAGAGCAGGAAAGCTCCTTACCCCACAACAGACAGTGGCACTTCTTATGCTTAGTTTTGGTAAGGGGCTCTCTCTGAAGAGCAATATACATTTTCCAGAATTCCAGGCAATCCCCAAATAGATCTCCCATGCTCAGTCCCATAAAGATTACAGCCAAGGCAGACGAGGAGCGCTCCCCCCCCCCAGGCTTGTCCACTAAACTGGTGACTGAAAGACCCATCAACATTCCTGAGGCCTACCCTGGAGGAAGCAAGCCTTCTGTTCTGCCAACTACGAAGGATGCATGGCCTGGCAACATAGGCACCCACCAATGTCATGGCTAGCCTCCAGGCAACTGAGGCACATGTTGTGCAGATACGTGGCATACATCTTCTGCCGACACCAAATACGCCACTTAAATACCTGCTTTTGGGGAATCGTCCTCAACTAGTCAATGAAGCGGGACCCGTAAGACAAGAGACAGAGGCCAAGTCAATGGCTTTATTAATATGCTAAAAAAAATTGCCACAGTTTTAGCATTTGAAAACAGGACTTTCTCACACACTGCAGCAGCTGCAAAGGAAGAAACCTGTCCTTTCCAGAGGGAAAGAAGATCTGATGTCAGATGGGGTGGAGCCAGAAGACAGCAACACAGCTGGCAGGAAGAGTCAAACTTGAAGACTATGGGTGCAAAGGCAGAAGGAGACAGATTACAGTCCACCAAGACTGACAGATATAAGTGTAGTACTGTGATTTCCCCGACATAAAAGGATGTCTGATGACTGAGCAGATCTCAGCTAACTAACATAGTATGCATAATGAACTGAATCCCAGTTGGCAGAATTTTATTATTGTGGTGTCATACTAACACTCTCCATCATAAAAAACAAGCTGTACCATGATGTCACATGCTGTCAGTTTTAACTGGTGTCAGTGTCACTGTACACCGTGCAGAATGTCTGATTTCTTCAAGCCCTCTTCACTTTGCAGTCATGTCTTAGCCTTGCATTTTAAGAAGAATTTTTTTGGGTATCATATTTTATTGACACCCTTTCTATGTTATTACTATGATCACAAAAGTACTAAGTTGTACCATGTCACATTCACATATTTTTGCAATTTTGTGCAACATTCAGAATATTCGACTGTCTTAAAGCCAAGAGAATAACTCTACTGCTATTACATAATGTTGATCAAAATCTGTGGTCTCACCGTCTACTCTGCTTAAACAGCTGATATAGTGCTGTTGTACTTTCAGTTATTTTCCGATTCCGCTGCTATAATGTGATAATACTGACCTAAAACTATTTGTAGTCTCACTGTCTACTCTGCTTTGAGAGCTGATACAGTGCTACTATAGTTTTTACTCAAATCTGGTCTCCTGGCTCTCTCTGCTGAACTCCATTCACATACCAGTGTGACTAAAATTCTGTCAAAAAATAAATACAATTATTTTCTCAATAAATCAGATACAGATCATACAAATGTACAGTGCCTGTAATGCTTCTGCTTGTTCAATACTCAAAAGGTAGGTTTTGTTAAAAAATAAATAAATAAATAAATGGAAAAACTGAATTTGCTATTTTTTAAAATGGAGCTGGCTATTTTTGAAAATGAAAAATCACTGGCCCTAGAGCAGTGGCACTCATGGACCAAAAGCCACTTCCAATCTTAAATTACCGTGTTACTAGGTACTATGTTAACCTATCCCAAAGGTAGAGTATAAGGAAGAAATAACACAACAGGCTGTGGGTTGTGCTCTAATAATCCATTCTAAGGGTGGGTTGGAGCCACCTGGCTATGCAGAGTGACTTAAACCACCAATAGAGTGGGTTACTGGAGCTTAACCCACAAACTTACGCGCGTGTTACGTGAGGTTATCCAACATGAGGTCATTAAATGACATAGAATATATGACTGATCACTGCCCCCATACACAAGACAAGGCCTTAAAACTTTATTAATACTATCACTATGACCCCAGTAAGCTGTCACATCTACAGCACAACATCCCAGCACCAGCAAACACAAAAAAAGGTCTGGAGAAGCCATAAAAAACAAACTTTCAAAACTGGTATTGTCTCTGGTCCATCGATTATAAAGAACAAATGAAAAATCTCATCAAGTTCAGCCTGTAATTCCATCTTGCGGTTCTACTAGCTATACAAACCACTCGGCCTTTGACAAAGTAGTTTATCATGGTACCTGAATGCCTTGATAGAATTACAGCCTTAATGCATGTGGTGTTCCTTTTATTATGCATTTCATGTGTCTGTGTGTGAATATGTAGTGCAAGAAAGCTATCAAAAAGCTCCCATGAGTCCACGGTGCAGCGGTGGCCTTCTGTTTGTGACTCTGGCCGGGTTCAGGAGCAGGCCGGGGGATCGGGGCGCCCGGGAGGAGGCTAAGCATCCCAGGGATTGCTCGCCTTTTCCAGGGAGGGAGGGGTTGCAGCTCAGCACTTGGCTGATCACAGGCGAAGCCTGGGGTATAACAGCGATCCAGCCTTCGTTTCTGGGGAATAAGTGTGGGGGACGTCAGCGGGGACGCTTGGAAACCAGGGTGCACACACACCAAAGAAAAAGGGAAAATGGCTCTCCAGGCACGGGTAGACAGAGCGCCCGGTGCAGACCGACAAAGACACAGAAGTTCAGGATGTCACGGGCCCCACTCGTCCTTGCCTGTAGGGCAGATCCACAGCTACATGGGGGAGTCAGCGGGCTCCAGGTAGGTGAAGGAAGCAGGGGCTGACACCACAGGCATCTCCTGAAGGTGCAGTGCTTGGGGACCAGAGGGAGAAAAATATCAAGTCAAAAAAAAAAAAAGGAAAAAGCTCCCTGGTACAGGGGTTCTTGTATATATTTGCTTCTAGAGCCTTTAATTTCACCATTTTCACTCATTCAGAAAATAGCATGAAAATCCTCCAAAGCTGTCCACATACATATTGCTCACTGGGCATCTTTTTATGTCAAACTGAGCATAATTCAAAGACTCAGATCAAATGCATTCAGAGCGTCCACTATTAAATAGCTGGTAAATAATTTTACTCGATCTCTGCCATGATACTCACATCAGTCAAATTCAGTTTCACAATAAAAACACTCTATGCTAATGGACAGCCCAGCAAAGGAATCACTACATGCCACTAGCGTGATATATGTGACAAGGGCACGACAGCAGGGTTTAATGCAAAAGTGCAAAGTAACGGTATTAAATAGCTGGCATAGCATAGCAAAATGCTATGCAAAACAGGAGGTAATGCTATCCTTTTCCAAAAATGTGTAGCAGTAGACTGCTAACCATTTTTTCAGTAAGTCTGTGGCACAGTACATAAAATTATTAAAGTTATATATATTTTTTTTATTTTGCTAACCATTCTGTGTGAAGTGCTATGCATTTTTTTTTTTTTTTTTTTTTACAGCTGATTAGCACTTTCACAAGTAAAACTGCTAATCAATTTTTTTCAGTTTATTTAATACACTGAGTAATGCACTTAGGCCAAAGAAACAAGAAGGAGGAGTACAAGATGGGTGGAGTGATACTGACAATGACCAAGCAGGAAAGAGACCTGGGAGCAGTCACACTGGATGACCGAAAGGTGGCCAGGCAGTGTGACAAGGCAGGCAGGAGGGACAGTGGGATGCTGGGGTGCAGAGTAAGGTGCATCACCAGGAGAAAAAGGGAGGTGGTGTTGGCCCTATATAGATCACTAGTAAGACCCCACCTTGAGCAATGTGTCCAGTTCTGGAGACTGAATCTCAGGAAGGACATAGACAGAGGTGAGACAGTCCAGAGGAGGGCAACCAAAATGGTGCAGGGTCTACATCAAAAGCCCGATGAGGAGAAACTAAAGGAGCTAAATCGCACCTGGGGAGGGGGATACGATGGTACCTTTAAATACCTCACAGGGGTTATTAATAAGACACAGGAGAGGAGTATTTTTCAGAAAAAAAGGTGCTCTAGAACAAGGGGACATTATATGAAGCTGGAGGCGGGTAGCGTCAGGAGAGATGTGAGGAAGTATTTCTTCACAGAAAGAGAGGTGGATTCCCGAAATGGCCTGCCAGCTGAAGTAGTAGGGGTGAAAACAGTGCTGGGGTTCAAAAATGCCTGGCATAGGCACAAAGGAATCATTGGCGTGGGGGGGGGGGGCAGACAGCACCATGGAACAAGTGGGTCTGCAGAAAAAACAAGGGTAGGGAACAACAAAAAATTTATTAATTGTTTCTATGCTTGTATCATTCTCAGCTGAAGAATTTAAAATACTTGAGGTTGACTGAGAAAATGTAAAGACTGCAACAAGCATCTGTCTGTATAACAGTCTATGCAAGTACAATATCATAAATTTTACTACGTATCCCAAGATAAAATCCACACAGTTAACTCCAAATATTTTTATATGGTATTTACTTTTCAGCATCTGTATAATACAGCATGTTCTACATGTACACTTTTAGTTAAGAATCTATACCGATGTTTTACGTAGATGCAATATATAATCCACAATGAAATGGGTGACATACCTGTCATTAGTAAGCTGTAGGCCTCTTGTTTGGAGATCTTCCCATGGAACCAGCTATAAAAGGAAGAAAACAGCCAGTTACGAAGGGTAAATAACTGCATGGACAGTAGTGGCAGATCCAGCAGTAGAATTCTATGAGTCAGCCCTGACTCAATGCCGTATGCTTAGTCATCTCTATCCAATTAAGTTCTATCCAATGACATCAACGCCTTTGAAAATTATTTACAGTCTCCAGAAAGGTCATAAAGCTTCATTCAAAAATGTAAGCAATTCCCACTATACCAAACAAAACGGCAGAGTGTAGCATTTAATCTTGCATTGTTCTGAAGCACGTTTAGCTGATGAAACAGAATAGAACAGTGCAATCATTACTACCAATGGTGTAAGTAGCTTGCACATATATGTTTGTCTATGATACAGTGACCAGAAAGAAACGTGAATATATCTGAAGGCAGGATACAAGCAAGTCTTTGCTTTCTGCTGCTTCAATTCCATACGTGATCCTAGGAAATTAGTTATTTTTTCTTCAAGGTAATCATTTTGTACAGGAAGATAACACATTTCATCGCCACCTGTACAAGTTTTAGCCTGAATCTAAAAAAAAAAAAAAAAAGAAAGGAAAAAAAGATGTTTCTGGCTGTTTTGCCTTACATCTAAACAGACATTTCTGAGGTTTATTTTTGTCTCAAAAAGTTCAAGAGGACCTATATTACACAAATTAACTGATAATTTGCTATAATTATGAAACAGTCATCACTCTCCTCTCTCTAGGTCAATCAATCAGATTAGTGTAGTTGCTCCTTGCTGTGACTCATTAGCCAAGTTTATTTATTTGAAAGTTTGTGACTGGGAGAGGCATCGTTTCCAGGTGTGACCTGGGGGCAAAGGAAGGGGAATATTTGTACAGATGTAAACTGACTTACAGAACCCGATTAAGCTGTTGGTGGTAATTTAGTGAATGGGGGATAACTGGCCAGGACACTGGGAAAATTTCCCTACTCTCCTGTAGGGGGAACCACTGGTTGTCGACAACGATGGCCAGTCCTGGCGAGTCTCCAAGCTGGATGGAGGTGCGGGAGGCAGGGGAGCAGGTCTCCTCCCTTGCCGCTGACAAACTAGAGAGCAAAGATTTGTTTTTTGATGCTGTGAGCAGCAGTATGGCGCAGGAAACAGAGTTACAAATGGAAACCATGGAAGATAAGCTTACCCAGTCTACGGCGGTCCTGCCACAACGAGAAGGACCTGCAAACACTGCTAATGGAGGAGGAACCACGCTTCCTGCAGAGGAAAAGTGAGCTGTGTGAGGTGATGGTAAGACAACAGCAGACTTTGGGTGTCAGAGGGAGTGCTAGCCTTACAAATGAGTTAGTCCGGTATTCCGAAAGTGATGCAGCAACTTTGCACAGGACTGCTGAAATCAGAACCCCAACGACTGCTCCTCATGACGGGGCAGTGTTGTTTACCATAGATACAGCAGTACCTGTAGTAACAACGCCGGGCAATAATGATTTACTGCGTACTGAAAGTGCAGAAAAACCGAATGAATTACTGATGCAAACAAAACCAAAAATGACTTCACCGCCGCTTGCTGACATTATTAAACCTGGGGAGGAATTACCCACAGCAGGGGAACTGGATCCATCAACGAATCTACCTGCCAACGGAATGGATACTCTAGCAGAGGGTACAGTTACTCCAGACAATCAGCAGAGCTCCACTTATGCAGCCCAGCAGCAGACACAGTCTGCACAGCCAATGCAAATGCCAAGGTACACTACCACAACTTTATTCCTCTACTACCAGATACTGGGGAAAAAAAAGACAATTTACTTTCTCAGGGCAAAAGCCCAGGGTTGCACCTCCAGCAATGGCAACAACAGGCAAAGCAATGCTGGCCTAAGGAGTGCTTCCACAGTTAATGACCATATGACATTTCTAGATAAGGAATGGTCAGCCGAAAAGGCCCTTCGTGCAGCCGGCTGAGCACAGGTACAGGACTCAGGGTAATGGATCTCGGGGTTCTCCCTGATAAAAATCAGTAAAATCATGCCAGACAAGGACTCGCAGCCCAAATGGGGCAATGCTAGCAGTAGCAATCTGAAAGATTCACAACCTGCTCCCCGCAGGTCCTGTCCTCAGGTTGCCAGCACTGTAAATATGGAGAAGAGGTCTATAGCAGTTTCCGATACAGAAATAGAGGAAGTCAAGTCAGGGATGTCAATCGCCCTTGAACATACTGACGAACTGCAAATTACTCAGAATCCAGTACTCAGCTTTCCAGTCCCTTGTGTTGACAGGAAACCTTGCAAACCCCTTCCTTCTACAGCTGCTAATTCCAGTTCAGCCACAGAACAGCCACCTCAGGGAACGGCTAGGGCTCATCTAACCACACAGGGTCCAGACCTCTCCAGGTCAAAGGAAGCCCCTCCTCTGAACATCACAGAAGTACTCCAAGAGATCGGCATCACTGCCTTATGGCTCCTTTTTCAGGACCCCAGTTTATCCAGCAAGACACCATAATGCAGTTCGACTGCATTATAGAGGTGGGATGGAATTTCTTAGAGATCATGTGTATCTGGCAAAAACTTTATAGAAAGAATCAATAGGATATCATGCCACCAAAATCTACACTCCAATTCACGCCTCTGGAGAGGCAATGTTTGACGTCAGCTTTAAATTAGCAAGCGGATTAGAAAACTTCTGGTTCAAGTAAAATACACTGAAAAACACACCTCTTTGGGTTCCTTTGAGGCTGTCCCATTATCTAAGCCAGCAGCTAAGACTATTACAGTGCTTTTCCGAAATGAGGGAGTCAGTGTGCCTGATTTAATATACTGGTTAAAACAAAGGTGCAATGCTTTGGGGGCTCCAGAGGCCATTCTGGACACTGAACAAACCTGTACTGGGGGCTGGCATATACGCGTGGTGTTGAACTCCACAGAGACTGGTCTAGCACACCTCCCCAACTGTTTTTTTTTTGGGGGGGAGGCAGAGGGGTTCTTTTCTATGTGGGCCAGCCAAAGGCCTGCTACAGGTGTGGCTCAACATCGTATCTGAGTAGTTTATGTGATAAACTCCGTTGCACCTTGTGTAATGAACTAGGTCACGAGTGGCCACTATATGAATGAATCACTGTGCAACTTACGCGATTCTAAGGGACACGCTTACAGTAACTGCCCCTGGGCAGCCCATAGGCAGACAGATCAAAATGACAGTGAAAAGCAACATGTGATCACAGTCATAGCGCAACGCTCAAACGTTTCCAAGGGCCGCCAACCTCCCAGGGCCCCCACCCTACGGTATCCCCCCCCCCAGAACATACTGTCATGGAAAACCCCTCTTCAGAACCAGCCAGCATGGTGGTTTCCCATGCACTGCAGCCCCTCAGTACTGCTGGAGAAGAGCACGGCTGATCCCCCAGCTCCTCTCCCTCCTGGAATATCACCAGTTCCTGCTTTTGAGCCTGCTTGCAGGTGCCCCAAGCAACAGCTGAAGTCAGATGACTCAACTCCACCGCTATCACGAAAGAGCAGAGTATGGCCCCTCCCCGCGGACTCAGTGAAAAGATGGATGATTACTCAAAGTCGGCATGAGCAACCCCACCCCAAGATATCTAAAACAGAAGCTCCTCTTCAAAATAAATCTGAGGCCCTTGCAGAGTTTTCTGCCTTGTCAGTGAATTAGTCTGATACCTCATCACTCGGGCTCAGCTCTGACTGATGCACCCTCAGACTCAGAGGACCCTTCTCTGATGGTGACTGACACACCTGTGCCACCTTCAGGCATTACGGAAATCAGAAAGAAAAAAATCAGATGAGGTCAAACATAAAATCGAAAGCTCCACCCTGAAGGGTATAGGAAGCACTCAACCACCCACACACTCTGTATGGCATCTCCTTTATCATTTAGTACGATTAATGTAAACAGCATTAAGAGTGCCGGAAAGCAGGCTGCTGCTTTTTTGCATCTCATTTCTACCCGCTCCCAGGTTTTATTCCTGCAAGATACCAGGTTACATTCCCTTCAGGCGAGAAAATCAGTTTTCTCTTATGTATGAGGACTATATAACATGGTGGATTGATACGAAACACGATATGATACATCTTCTAAAATCCAGAATTCGCACATCCCAGAATGAGACTTACATCTGGTACCTCCAGAATAGGAAACAGCTGCAAAAATTAATGTCCCTTTCCCATCAAACTGGGCTCAGTCACTTATACTTCTTAGATTAAAATTATCAAAAATGAAATGGTGTCTTTCCATAAGAAACAGACCGACAACATAAAGAACCAACAGAGATTAGGAACACAGGGTAAACCTTAGGGACACAGTAAAAAAAAAAAAATAAAAAATAAAAAAAAGCTATGCACTGCTTGTTAGATCACCAAGGTTCCCCGGTAACAATCAGATCATGGCACCGGTCACCTCATATACTGCAACCCTTTTTCAAAAACAAAACAATTCATCTTCAGGGCTACCTCAATTTTTTTCCACTTTCCCTGTACCACAATGTCCAGAAGACAGTCAATGTCCTCACAAAAGACATTCGGGCAACTGAAGTCCTAAATGCATCGTCTGCTTTACCAAAGGACAAGGTCCCTGGTATTGATGGGCTAACAGGAGAGCTTTATAAATTAATGGGACATGATAGAGCTGCAGAATTAGCGCAAGTATATATGGAAATTTTGACCTCTCAAAATATGCCTTTGGAAATGTCAGAAGGTCTTTCGATTTACTTACATAAAAAAAATAACAGATTGGTGCAGGGACTGCATCAGAAGACATATGAGAACAGATTAACGGAGCTCAATATGTATACCCTAGAGCAAAGGAGGGAGAGAGAGGTGATGTGATCGAAACATTCTAACACCTTAAGGGCATTAACAAGGTGAAAGAGTCTAACATGTTTCAATATAAGAAAAACAGTAGGACAAGAGGACACAGCATCAGATTAGAGGGAAGCCGATTAAGGGGTAATGTGAGGAAGTTCTTTCTCACAGAAAGGGTAGTGGAACATGGAACGGCCTACCCCAGGAAGTGGTGGATATAAATACAGTGCAGGGCTTCAAACAGGCATGGGATAGGCATAAGGGAGCAATACAGAGGAGTATGAATAGATAGGCCTCTGACAGAGCAAAGGCCGATGGCATATTCATAAGGTAGAAAAAGAAATGGGCAGACTGGATGAGCCTTGCGGTCCTTATATGCAATCAATTTCTATGTTTCTATGTTCTATGATTGTTACAAAAATTGGAGGCTGATAAGCCTCCTCAATACAGACTTTAAAATTCTTACAAAAATACTTCACTCCAGATTTCTACCAATAGCTCAAACATTTCTCTCTAATGCACAGACTTGTTCCATTCTGGAACAAAGCATTATAGATCACTTAATTCTCTTGAGAGAAGTATCTGAAAGAGGAAATAAAGATTTGAAACAGGGCTATGTTCTCTCGCTAGATCAGTCTCAGGCACATATATCTCTGGTGCACATTATGAGCTTATGGGATTCCTGAGACCGTTATCAGCTGGCTGTGGTGCCTGTATCGCACGGCAACAGTCCGCTCGTTACTGAATGAATGGAAAGGGACACATATCAGTTCAAAAGGGTCAGGCAATGGTGCCCATTGAGCCCCCTTCCTTTACATTTTTAGCACTGATCCTCCATTAAGAGCGCTGAACCATTCACAGAGGATACACTTTTTAGAGAGCGAAGAAGGCTTGCTGCTGCCACTTAAAGCAACAGCTTACGCTGACAACCTCTGCATCTTGACCAAGGATGTCTCCTCAGCACAAGAGGCACTGCAAATTTGGGATACATCTGTCACAGAAGTGCTAGAAACATAATATACTGTGACAGTCATGTATCTGCCAGTATTGTGAATGTTCCTTTCTTGTTGCCATATATTCTATTGTACATAGTGTGCTCTTTCCTTTCTTGTTACTGCATATTCTATTGTACTGCGTCCCACTGACTCGCCGACCCCACCCCCACGCATCTGGAATCTAGCAGTTGCCTGCTCAGTATGCCTTCCTGGTAAAACGTTTAAATAAATAAACACAAATGGAACATTTTCGGGAGCCTCTCTGAATCTGGCGAAAAGTAAATAATTTAAATTAGGCACTCTGCCACCAGCTGCTTAATAAATCAATGGAATAATTACCCAAGATCAACTTCCTATATTAGGAATTAAATTTGGGGTTTCAACATGGATGTACAAAATTGGGAACAAAAGCTGAATCAAGGCAAGGCCTTAGCTGCCACCTGGAATAAATGGCAGATGGAGGTGGTTTTAATTAAAACCTTCTTGATTCAGTTATTTTACATTTATGTCCTCCTCCTCCCAAATCCTTAGAAACGCCTTTAGTGTTTCTTTTTTTCAAGCTGTGTGGGGCACTAGGCTCAACCCCATTAAACAGAATATTTTGTACCTCCCAGTATAGATGGGGGGGGGGGACTCAACATGATTAATCCAATTTTTTTTTTTTTTTTTTTTTTTTTTATTGGGAAGAGTTTGAATACTTTATGGCACATACTGTAATTCCATCATATGTACAGGAATGCTTCTACAAATTTAAGATTTGGCAAATTACTAGGGACGGGCGGATGTCCAACCCGATAAATCGAACTGGTCGGATTTTCGACTTTTCTGATCTGATCCAACCAGATACTGCTTTAGAAGTGGGTCGGACCATTAGTTCTTATGTTAGTGCTTCTTGTAGGCAGTCACTCCTCCTCCTCCTGCACTGCACTGCATGTCTGAAACACCGCTGGCAGTGCTTTGCCGGTCCTGGTGTCCTCTATGTTGTTCAGGAACAAAAGAGGAGTTGTATAATAAAAGCAATGAGGTGCACAGGGTTGAAATGTATATAAGCACACCCATAGCTACTGCACATCACTGTGCCCCGTCCGCTCCTGTTGGGGCATACAAATTAATAAGTTAAACCACTCCATGAAAACAGGATCCGATCAGATAGTAGCCACAGGGTATCCGGATCCGATATCCGGCGAAAATTAGATATCCGCCCATCCCTACAAATTACTAGTAGCCACACTCTCACAACTACTCAGAAAGAACTATACGCAAATGTTATAGGTAAGAACTTTACGGAACCCTGTACATTCCCAGCATGCCCTCCCTCTCTTTTAAACCATTTGTGATCTTATGAAATGTACGAGGATCCCCCACCAGGATGTGGAAAGTGCACTGGCTTACTTGTCATGGAAAACTGAATGTTAAAAGTACTCAAAAGCATAAATATCTTGATGAAAGAAACTGTAGCAGGACAACTTGTCACCTGGAACGGGAAACCATAAATCATCTATATTTAATGTGCTCCTATGTATTAGGTTTTTAGCAAGCATTAGAAGGTTTTTGGTCAGAACCCTTATTTTCCACAGTAACATATGATATGCTCCTCTATGGTCATTACCCGAAGTCATGAAGGAAATGGGACAAGTCCACCTTGCATGAGATTTTTAGTTTTATAAAATGGTTTATTTGGAACTCAAGGTGTTTATTCACCCTCCAGCAAAAGCAAGTACAGCACAACAAACTTATTGTAAAGATCACGAGAGCACTGCATGATATTCATTCTGCAAAATCCACCAGAGTAACTCAAACCTGTTTTTTTTTTTTTA
The DNA here is from genome assembly GCA_016271365.2 of Neoceratodus forsteri. NCBI lineage: Eukaryota > Metazoa > Chordata > Ceratodontiformes > Ceratodontidae > Neoceratodus > Neoceratodus forsteri. The sequence continues at coordinate 351,996,366 of CM057454.1, read as the reverse complement.
CTTTCTATTTTTCTGCGCCTCTACTGTCTCCTAACTTCCACTCCTTCAGGCCTCCAAGGTACTCTGCTTCCAGACCTTACCAACTTTCCAGGGTCTGCACCTAGAGTGCCATACTGCGCTAACCATAGGGCCCCTAATGGCCCCAGTGCCCCAGGTGGCAAGGTGAAAATCCCCCTTACCTTCCTCTCTCCCGAGAGGAACGAGCTGTTCAGCGGGGTCTGCTCTTTTCAGTCGGCGAGTGGCAAAGAGGGTTCCAGCGGTCGTCATCTAGAGTATTGATGTTTTTCTCCAGGTTACACCCCTGGCTGGCGTGCAATGAGAAACAAGAGTCGGATCCAGGCCCGAGACGTGCATCCGCCTCCCAGTCCTCTGCCAAGCCAACCCCAATGCTGTAGCGCCGCCTCTCTGCCGCACCGTCATCCCCAGAGTTCCTCAGTGGGCGGCAGTATTGTGGCAGGGAAATCTTCCCATCCCATCCCACCCCGGAGAAGGAGAGCAAGCTATTTGGTGTGCGATCCTTCTCTCTCCCGACCGACCCCTGGAGTCCAAGTCCATTCCCGAACCCAGGTCGTCGGCATGGTGCGAGGTGTGGCATCCAGCGCCTCAAACCTCAGCGCCACCGGGCTAGCACAAACCTGTTTAAATACTATGTGGGGGAACATATTATGGGTCACAGACTCTGACGCTCAAATCACTTGAGGTTGTTGTAAAATTTTAAGGTGTTCATTATTTTCATTTATAACATGGGTTGACAGCTGACAGAAATGTGAAAGCCCACTGGTATACAGCCCCAGTGTAGCCATTAAGCAGCTCAGTTAATGCATGGTTACGTGGAGCGTTTCAGGGAAAAGTGCCATTGGCACTCATTCCCTGCTTCAGAATCGAAAAGCAGAGTGCCAGCCATTGAAAAGATTGAGGAAGCGAGAGACGGGCAGTGCTATTTCGTTCTGAAGAGGTACAGAGTCTGATATGGTTTTCTGTGAAAAGTACAGTATCTTAACCCATGTTATAATATAGCATTATCGTAACAGTGCTAGATGCATAATATACTGTGATAGTCACCCCACCCAGACGTGTTCCCTCATGTGTCAACCAGCCATCCAGCCCGCAGATCTCTGCTGCCCAAGCATAGAAACATAGACTTTGACGGCAGATAAGGACCGCTAGACCCATCTAGTCTGCCCATTTCCCTACCTACAGGATAGGCCGCAGATCCTAGTTAACCAACAGCCTATACCTTCCTGCCCCCCCCAAGAATTGCCTTATGTCTGTCCCATGCATTCTTGAATTCTCCCACAGTTTTAGACCCCACAACTTCCTCAGGAAGGCTGTTCCATGCATCTACTACCCTCTGTAGAAATAATACTTCCTCACATTGCCCCTGAACCACCCTCCTTCTATCTTTAAATTGTGTCCCTTGTTCTTGCAAGTCTCTTTTTCTGAAAGATGCTACCCTCTGGACCTTTGTTGATTCCCTTGAGGTACTTGAAAGTTTCTATCATGTCCCCCTCTCCCTTCTTTCCTCAAGGGTATACATATTAAGCTCCTTTAGTCTCTTCATACGCTTCTCTTGCAGACCCTGCACCATTTCAGTTGCCCTCCTCTGGACCGCCTCTATCCTGTCTATGTCCTTGCGGAGATGGGGTCTCAGAACTGGACACAGTATTCCAGATGGGGTCTCACCAACTGTCTGTACAGAGGGATAACAACTTCCTGTTTTCTGCTGCTGATGCCTCTCCCTATACATCCCAGTATACCCCCAGCCCTCCCTACTGCCTTCTCACATTGCTTGCTAACCTTAAGGTCATCTGATATGATTACCCCCAGGTCCCTTCCCTGTTTTGTTGTTGTTACCACCTCCCCACCCATTGTGTATTCTTCCCCTGGGTTCTTGTTTCCCAGGTGCATTATTTTGCACTTTTTTGCACTGAATCCTAGCTGCCATATGTCTGACCATTCCTCCAACCTTGCCAAGTCCCTTTTCATCCTTTCCACACCTCCTTGTGTATCAACCCTGTTGCAGATCTTTGTGTCATCTGCAAAAAGGCATACTTTTCCTTCCAGTCCCTCTGCAATGTCACTGATGAAGACATTAAAAAGGACTGGACCCAATACTGAACCCTGTGGTACCCCACTAGTAACCGCACTTTCTTCAGAGTGGACCCATTTACAATTACCTTTTGTGTCCTGTTGTCCAGCCAATGTTTTTCCAGGCTACCACCCTGGGACCCACTCCCAGGCTGGTTAATTTGACTAATAATCTTTTGTGTGGGACTGTGTCAAATGCCTTGCTAAAGTTCTAGGTAGGCCATGTCACAGCCCCTCTCTGGTCTACTACTTTGGTCACCCAGTCAAAGAAATCTATTAGATTCGTCTGACATGACCTTCCCGCTGTGAACCCATGCTGCCCTGGATCCTGTGCTCCACTGACCTCTAGGTACTCAACTATTCTTTCCTTCAGAAGTGACTATCACTTTCCCTGCCACAGAGGTCAGACTGACAGGTCTGTAGTTTCCTGCCTCTGTCTTGGTCCCACTTTTGTGAAGGGGAATTACATCTGCCTTCCTCCAGTCCTCGGGTACCACACCATCCTCCCATGATTTATTAAAAAGAGTAACCAGTGGTTTCACTAGTTCCTTCCTTAATTCTTTTAGAATTCTGGGGTGAATTCCATCAGGACCCATTGCTTTGTCCACCTTCAGTTTTAGGAGTTCTTGTAGAACCCTTTCTTCTGTGAAAGGACTGGGATCGGCCCCCCTATCAAGAGTGCTTCTGTTAATTGGATTAGGCACTTCCCCCTCCTCTTTTGTGAATACTGAGCAGAAATATTCGTTCAGTATTCTGCTTTTTCACTGTCCCCCTCTGCCCACCCACCGTTCATTCTATTCAGCCTCACTATCCCTCCCTTTGTCTTTCTACGCTCGCTGATGTACCTATAAAAGGTTTTATCCCCCTTCTTAACTGAGTTGGCTATCTTTTCCTCAGTTTGGGCCTTTGCTATTCTGACTTCCCTCCCTGCTTCTTTCTGCCTTAACTGGTACAGCTCTCTGTCCTGCTCCTTCTGTGTTTCCGTATACTTCTGGAATGCTATCTTTTTCTTCCTGACTTTCACAGCCACCTCTCTTGAGAACCATAGTGGCTTTTTCTTTGTTTTGATTTGTTTATTTGCTTCACACAAAGGCTTGTTGCCTCTGTGATGGCAGTTTTGATAATTCCCATTGTTGCTCCACACCTCCTAGCCTGTTTGCTAGTGCTTTCTGAGGCACTCCCATCTTGCCAAAGTCAGCCCTCCTAAAAGTCCAGTACCCTCACTTTTGTATGGCTTGACTCTGTAGCTGAGTTTAACGTGAACCGCACTGTTTGATGGTCACTTGTTCCCAGATGGCAACCCACTTCTAGATCTGAGATCCTCTCACTGCCCCCGTTTGAGAGTACGAGGTCTAAGATTGCTCCCTCACGAGTGGGTTCTGAAACTAGCTGTCTAATGCCTGCCACCTGTAGGGCATCAAGAATGGCCCTGCTCTTGGATGTGGCTGCAGCAAATGTGCTCCAGTTAACATCTGGCATATTCAGGTCTCCCATCAACAGTATCTCCCTTCTCTGCCATTCTAAGAATGCCTTCCATCATATCCTTGTCCATTCCTTCCCCTGACATGGGGTCTGTACACAACCCCTGTGCGGATTGTGGTGCCCTTTCCAGTCTCCAAGGTGACCCACAGTGCCCCTCTCCTCCCTGTTTACTCTTTTGTTCAGTTGCTTTTATCCCTTCCTTTACATAGAGAGCTACTCCCCCCCCTCTCCCCTGCCTGTCTCTCCTGTAGGTTATGTACCCTGGTATGTTAACATCCCAGTCATGGTTCTCTGTGTACCATGTTTCAAGCGACTGCCACGATATCCAGGAATCCTCTTCCATTAAGGCCACCAGCTCAGGAGCTTGTTGCCCAGACTACAGGCATTGGTACTTATTACCCTCCATTTCCTGATGGCCTTACCCCTTTGCCCCATCCCTGTCCTTCTTGCCTTTGTCACTTTCTCCATTTACCCTGCCCTTCTCCCTATCGACACCTCCGTGTTGGTGTTTGCCACACTTACTACCGTGATTGTTTGGGGCTAGGATTTTCCTGCTCCTTTCCAGTGCCTCCCCCCTTGGCTAGTTTAAAAGCTTGCCAATGAAGCATTTAAACCTATCACCTAGGATCCTGGTTCCCCTCCCGGACAGATGCAGCCCATCATGCCAGTATAGGCTTGCATCACTCCAGGTGGACCCCCAGTCCCCAATGAAGCCAAATCCCTGAGCTCCACACCAGTTTTTCAACCACTGATTGAATCCATGATGCACGAAATACCCTAGCCTCCTCATATGCCATAGATGGTAGCACCTCCGAGAAGGTTACCGTATGTGCTACTTGACTAAGTCCCCTCCCAATTCCACAAACTCTTCCTGCACTTCTCTGATCCTTTCTTAGCCAGGTCATTTGTCCCTAGGTGGACAATGACATCCAGCCCTCCCTGTGCAGCTGCTCCGGCAATCCTGAGGATTGGCCTCCCTGTCCCTCCAAGCCATGGCGCCAGGCAGGCACCTTACCTCCCTCTCCCTTCCTTGCCCAGTTCTACCTTCCTAACAATGGAGTCCCACCAGGAATTGTTTCCTTCCCTGCAGGGTCCCCTGCCACCCTCCTGTGGGTCTCCTTTGTGGAGGTTCCCACATCCTCCTTGTCCACTGTGGGTGCCTCCATAGAGGAACCACACTTTGCCAGAATGGCATAGGAATTGTGAGAGGTACAACTGGAGGATGTGCCTCTGTTCCACCACCATCACCCTCCCTGAGCCCACTGTGGTCCAACCGCCTCTTCTTGGCAACCTCTGAGGCAACGGCAGTGGCACTGGTGGTCCCTGGATGGAAGAGGAGGTCCCACAAATCCTGGCCAACTCAGCCTGGAGATGAGCAACCTCTCCTCAGCCCAGAGAGGTGCCTGCAGATGGGACAACACCGCATCCTCCAGAACATCTCCCGAAGACTGCTGCTCCACAGCCACTGCACTGCACCACTCCAATCATGTCTCATTTCTGGCCCCTTAACTGTTTGCAATCCTCACTTTCCTCTGTTTTTTTTTTCTCTCTCTCTCCTTACTTTCTGCCTGTGTGCCCTTTAAGCTCCCTGATTGTCCTGTTCTGAGACAAGAATATCCTATATTTCTCAGTAGACCACTTACTTGTTCAGAGGCAGACCTCCAGCAGCTAGAGGGGGCCGGAGAGCTACTCTTGCCCTTCTAGGATGGTGGGTCCTTGGTGGTTCTGTGATCACTCACTTCCTGCCCCTAAACAGGAAGTTCCTGTTGTCAGTCAAATCCTGTGCCTATAAAAATAGAACTAGCTTTGGGTGGAGGGGGAGGGAAGGAGGGAAATATAGTCCCAGCAGAGAAGTTCAGTCACACAGCAGTCCTTTCTCCTGGTGTCTTCTGCCAAGCCACACAGTACAGTGCCCCCATCAGCCCCTAGAATCACAAATCTCCGAGCATCCTGTTGAGAGGCAAGTTGCTAGGACAGTGACAGTGCAGGAGACAGCGACATGGGAAGCAGCAGGTAGCTGGAGCGAGACGGGGATTGAGAGAGAGAGAGAGAGAGAGAGAGAGAGAGAGAAGAAAGTGAAAAACACACAGTGGCTCTGGTCAGCGCATGGGTTTCCCAGCCAAATCTGTGTGTGTGTGTCTCCCAGTAGAATGAGCAGTACAAGATTGCAGGTCGGGTTCTGGGAGAACATGTCCGCTGCGAGAGATGACAGCGGCATACGGCGGCGACTTACGGCTTTCAGCTACCCATTCCTGTGTGTTACTGTGCAGGTGGAGCCATGGATTATGGAGGCTCACATCTCTGCTGTCTGTTTCTGTGGCTGTCAGCATTTGGGTCAGTGTCCTGCAGTCTGTAATGGAGGTATGTCGGTGCGACCGGGTCTTGTGTGCCTTCAGTGACTTCTGAGAGAACGGGTGTCTCGGTGCATTCGAGGAAGAGAGGGAGTGAGAGAGAGAGAGAGAGAGAGAGAGAAAGCATTTGTGGTATGTCTCATTCCCGACCTTCTGCTGTACCCCGGGGCTGTATCACTGAAGGAGATTGGGACAAGGAGGTAATGGTACTTTTTTTTGGGGGGGGGTGGCAACTGGGAGTGGGATATGTCAGATGTGTGCTGTTTGTCCGATGTATTGGGCAACAGAAGGAGTCACAGCTGCCACTAAAGTGCACATCAGGGACCACGAAAGAGAGACACTGTAGTGTTCAGTGCACTTTGTCATGATTCTCTCTCTGTCAAGAGCACACAGAGGTCGGACACCATGTAATATGTTGATATCCCGATGTGAGGGCCTGTGTTCTGCAGTGGTATGTGTGCGGCCACCACCTTCTGATCTTCTGGCTTCAGAGGCAAGTGTGCTACCTGCTGAGCCACTGACCACTGAGGTTTGATACTTGATTTATTCTAGATGTGTATCTAGAACCGCTTGGATAAAATAATTTCCAGCGGAGTAAAGTTAGTAACATTTTCTAAGCATCAGTCAAGCTGGCAACAAATAAGGCACACTTTTGAATTACACTTATTTCTAAATATACAACTGTGCCCAAACCACAGATTAATGGAAAATACTAGAAGGGTGATACCATCAATAAAGTGAAACACAGCCTCTAACCACATCAAAGAAAGCCAATGATCTCCTTAGTTCAATAATGCTCCAACGGAGAACATCAATTCATTTAAGTCCATCTCCTAAGAGCAGCTTAACATCCTGACCCTTCATGAACCACATACATGTTTAGACTTTGTCAAATCAGTCTATTGTATAAGCTCCAAAGCTTAGCTGCTACATCAATCTTTTAAAATGAATATAAATAAAACTCCTCTAATGCTACCCAGGGCATTGTGTTGTGTACAAAGGCTGCAGATGGTTTAAGTATAATCAGATTTCTGGAAGGGAAAAAAAGTTGCATTGGGAGTTTTTTTTTTTAGACTTTTCCAGGAGGGAGGAAAAATTCTGATTGAATATGGCTTTATACTGTAATATGTGTAACAAATCATCAGATTCATAAGCTGCATTCATACCATCGAGCCTACCATTTAAAGGAATCTCGTCATTAAGTAAAATTAATCAATCCCTAGCAAAACAAGATGACATGGGTGTATTATTTTCAAAATTCAGTGTTTGCCTCTGAAATTCTATCTAAAAAGGCTGTGAATCATTTCTGTGGGTGTACACATACTAAACATATTCAACTATACACAACACCATGACACTGCGATCAATATACACAATGCTTGTTACAATTATACTAAATGAATAAACTTAAAAAAAGCAGATGTCAGCCTTGCAGCAGGCAGTTAATGTGAAGTAGCTTGTTGCCCAGCACCTAAATACAGCTACATTTAAATGTTTCGGTATAGTAATTATTTAGATATTTTACCTATTGAACAGCTATGAACGTACTTCCTGAACAAGCCTCTGCCACGAGCACCTGCCACAGCCCCAACTACAAACAACATTTTAATGACGCAATGTACGGAAGGGGCTACAATGTTACACATTAGGTTACAATGTGGTCAGGATGGCAGTGGCCTTTATAGAATATCTGTGTACTTTACAAGCAATTGGGTTATTATTACATGGGTATACCCCACTTAACAGGTACAACTGCCTGCAAGGTACACAGTGTATAAAGACCCCCACCGCTAAAAACCACACTGAAACCCCATGTATAATACTGCAGCCCCTTTCTTACTTCTCATCATCAAACACAATTTTGTGGAAGGGGCTGCAACAAGTGCTTGGCAGCTAAACCTTGTTGAGGAAGTACAACTGTAGCTTTAGTAAGGAAAATATCTAAATAATTATTATGCAAAAAAAATTTAAAGTAGCTGGATTTAGGTCTTGCTGCCTGCCTGCCAAGGACTGTATGGTGTCAGCTGCTCTTTTTAAACAGCACCCGAGGCCTCTTTAAAACTTAAGAAAACATCATTTGAAAACATTTCAGCTTACAATTCACATTAGCACTGCATTCTGTTGCCCTATTATTTACATGAAAACAGGATATTTGTTCCTTGGGATTTCATCAACTCATATTACTTATACCCCATGTGGTATAGTACAGTTACGTAAGAACTTACCGTAACAGTAGATCTTCGAGAGGAGCTCTTGCAGCAGGTGATACCACTAGGAATGAAGCTGGCAGGTGTCAGCTCCCCACGGAAAACTTGTAGCTAGCAGTATGAGGCAGGGGACCGCCCCCAACATCGGTTCCACCCGACGTCAAACGTGGTATAAAGGGGCAGTCCCCTGGCGCCACCCCAGTTCTCCCGCCGGAGACCAGGCTATAGGAAAAAAGAGATCCGGGCAGGAAATCCCCACTCTGGCTGGAACTCGTGACCCCTGGTAAAAAGGATACCGGGGATGGAGGTTGAGAAAGCCACCTTCTGCAAGAGCTCCTCTCGAAGATCTACTGTTATGGTAAGTTCTTACGTAACTGTACAATCTGTCTTCGAGGGTGGAGCTCATGCAGCAGGTAATACCATTAGGACTGAGTCCCAAGCAGTACAAAGGACAGGCCCAGGTCTGAAAGGGCGGTAGGCAGGTAACCCGAAGCTTAGGTAGAACAAGGTCTCTTCAAGAGAGGAGGCCCTGAAGGACTGCCAGTCCAAAACCAACTCTCCTCCTGGAAGCTATATCCAGTCTATAGTGTCTGATAAACATATGGACTGAAGTCCATGTCGCGGCAGCACATGTATCCACTGAGGAAACATTCTTGAACACCGCGAAGGAAGAAGCCACTGCTCTGGTGGAGTGGCCCCTAATAGCATCCGGGCGGGCCCTCCCGTGGTGCTGATAAAAAGATATGCAATCCACTAGCTAACGGGCTAGTGACTGCTTGGACACAGGAGCCCCTAACATGCGCTTACCATAGGAGATTAACAACTGGTCCGTCGACCTAGAGGAGTGAGTCCTGTGGAGGCAGAACCTAAGAATACGGTGGACATCCAAGGTGTGCAAGAGTGCTTCACCTTGGTTAGAAGCTTGGGGGTAATACACTGGAAGGTTGATGTCCTGATTGAGGGTCAGGGCAGACACCACCTTTGGCATGAACTTGGGATTGTTTCGCAAGTTCACTCTAACCTTGTGAAAAACTATGTAAGGTTCTTTGCACGTCAGAGCCTGGAGCTCTGAAACCCTTCAGTTACGTAAGAACTTACCGTAACAGTAGATCTTCGAGAACAGCTATTGTAGCAGGTTACACCATTAGGACTGAAGGCTGCAGGTGCCAGGACCCCACGGAAATTTTCTAGCTAGCAGTATCCAGCGAGGACCACCCCTGACGTCGGCACCGCCCCAGACATCCGGCATCATACAAAAGGAGGCGATCCCCCAGAATCCCCAGTTCTCCCGCCAGAGACTCCCAGCCGCTAGATGACATCAGAAGTGGAGACTGAGGATCCGCCTTCAAGAAGGTATTCAGAGCGGTGTAACAAACACATAATCCTAGGTAAGGAGTAAAGGACCAACTCTTCCTCCAGAGGGGATGATGGGAGGGAAACTACCTGCTGCAAGAGCTGTTCCCGAAGATCTACTCTTACGGTAAGTTCTTACGTAACTGTACTATCTTACTTCGAGAAACAGCTCTTGCAGCAGGTTACACCATTAGGACTGATTCCCAAGCAAGACTGGAAATCCCTCGCAGGTGGGAGGAGGCTAGGTAGAGATCGCGAGTTGGACCGAAGCCTAGGATAGTAGTCCCTGAAGGACTGCTAGACCAAAACCAGCTCTTCGCCATGATGCAACGTCCACGCTATAATGCCTGATAAAGGTGTGCACGGTGCTCCAAGTAGCTGCTGCACAGATGGCTGAAGTAGACACGTTCTTCATAGTCACAGAGGAGGCAGCCACCCCCTTTGTGGAATGTCCCTTAACCAAGCCCGGTAGGGGTTTGTTACGCTTCTGGTAACAGAACGTGATACAATGGAAGAGAAAAGAGCCTGTGTTTGACTGAGGGTGATTGCTAGCTGCCCCTCCGACTGAGCAGAGAGGAGCCAATCATCCAGGTAAGGGTAGACAAAGAGGCCTCTCCTGTGGAGGGCCGTGGCTACCACTGCCAGGTACTTCATAAAAACCCTGGGAGCCGACAAAAGGCTAAAAAGGAGGACCCTGAACTGGAAGTGCTCTTCTCAGAGACGGAAGCACAAGAACCTCCTGTGCTGTTTCCGGATTTTGATATGCATGTAAGCGTCCTGTATGTCGAGAGAGCATAGCCAGTCCCCTGACTGAACCAGAGGAAAGAGGCCTGCCAATGTTAGCATGCGGAACCTCTGATACTTGACTGCGAGGTTGAGCACGCGGAGGTCCAAGATAGGACGAAGGTCTCCCATCTTTTTCGGAACCAGGAAAAAGTGGGAGTAGAAGCTCTTGCCTATCTGGGCCAGTGGAGCCCTTTGAATAGCTCTCTTCTCCAGGAGCAGTGAGACCTCTGCCTGAAGGAAGCTGAGGTGGTCCGGTGGACAGCGGGATACAGGGGGTGGTGGGCTGTCCGGAGGTATAGAGATGAACTCTATGGCATACCCTGATCGAATGGTTTCCAGCACCCACCAATCTGCTGTGATGCTGGACCACTGAAGCGGGTATAGCGCAAATTACCCTCCTACCTGCTTGTTCTGCCTGTCCCTAATGGGAGGAGGGCTGGGGGGAAGAGTCTGGGGGGGTCAGGGAGAAGGAATGGGAAGGGTCGGGGCCCTGGTTGCTTCGGGCCCTGGGAACCTTGGGAGGGGGGTGACCCCATCTACGAAACCCCTTCCCTTGTTGCTGCTTGCCAGACTGGTTTTGGCATTGGTGAAAAGGACGCTGGCAGTTACCCTGCGGCTGGGATTTGCACATACGATGTACATCCACTACCGCCTTGCCTGATTCTTGAAGGCCCTTGACCATTTGCTCCACCTCTGGACTGAAAAGCACCGGACCCTGAAACGGGGAGTCCAGGATAGAGTCCTGAAGGTCTTGCTGGAAGCCTGTCAGTCTGAGCTAGGACTGTCTCCTCATACAAGTGCCTGATGCTGCAGCCCTAGAAGCCATGTCCACCGCATCATAGGAGCATCCGAGTACATGCTTATCAACGTCTAGACCTAACTGGGCACAAGCCAGAATCTCCTGCTTGGAGTATGAGTCTGGGAGGGTCGCTGTCCACTCCATGGTTTTCCTCCACAAGGACTGCTGGTAGGAGATCATGTGGGCCAAGAAGTTAAGGGATCTAATAGATCCAGTAGCGGCAGCGAAGACTTTCCTTCCCCAGCCATCCAATTTTTTTGAGACGGGGTCAGGAGGTTGCGAGCGGAGGTGCTTGGGCCGGGTCTCTCTCCCGAGGGCAGCCGCGAGGACCAGGGAATTCACCTTGGGTTGCTCAGCCAGGAATGGCTCTGACCTGGGAGGCTTATACAACCTATCCGCCTTCCTCGGAACTGCAGGGACAGAGGCAGAAGTTCTCCAGGTAAGGCGAGTGACGTCCTGGAAGGGCTCAATAAATGGAGGAATGACCAGCGACTTAGGCTCCTTCTCCCCTAGGAACTTAGCTAACCGCTGGTGCTCCGGGTCGAGAGCCTCCGTATCCCACTGATCAATAGTCTGGCTATGCCTCATTATATGTAGGAGCAGAGGGTCGTTCCGGGGGTGGGGGGCGCATGGCGAGTCCCAGGGCTCTGGGGATGGTGGCAGAAAACCATCTCCTGAGTAATCAGAGTCCAAACCAACATCATCAGAGGAAGAGGACGTTCGTGGAGATGATGGAGACGGGAAGGAGACCTCTTTCTGCTCTTCCTCTTAGGGGGTGGAGGGGGGTGATCTCCCGACTGATCTTTGTCTGGTATGGGAGGAGGACCCATGGGTGGTGGTGGTGTGGGGACCTTGTCTGGCGGCCTGTAAAGGAGGTCCGCTTTGACCGTATTCCACCAAGAGGTGAATAAATTCCCAATATCCACCACCGGGATCACAGACGGGGCCAGCGCCGGGTTAGATGGCCCACGCCTGACCGTCAGGGGCGGGCATCTGGGGATGGGGCACCCCATCTGGAGTGCCTGGTGTCGGGTCTGGAAGACCGGCATCTGAAGAGCAGTACCCGACAGCCGGCGTCTGGGGGGACGTCAGCTGGTGTCTGGCCCTTTGGGGGAGGTGCAGATGGCTGATCGTCGTCCGGCGACGGTCCCGTATCTGGTGTCAGGGAACGAGTCATCGGGGTAGGCGACCGACTCTTAGGTCTGGCGTCAGGAGTAGGATGTACCTTCACCGGTGGTGGGGGAGTCCAAGCCCGGGTGTCCCCTTGCCTACTAGAGCTTTCCTACGAGCATTTTCTCTTTTCAGAGGAACTAGGCCTGCCCAGGGCCCTGGGCAGGCCTTCCTGGGCCGACCCTCTAGATTTGTGAGGTCGGTGAGCCAGGGAGAAGGATCGATGTCCCTTTGAGGCCGAGTGGTATTTAGCAAGAGAGTCTGCGCCACACACACACATATATACACACAGTAGCTGCACCAAACAACACAAGGAACAACAGAATCAGCACAAGGTAAGAAAAGACATATTTAGATATCTAGGAGCTGCAGCTAAGTCAAATAAATTTAAAATGTGACTAAAAGAGCTTATTTTCTTTACATACAGATACAGGGCTCACATAATAAAGCTAAAGAAAGAACTGAAGGTGACTTTTAACACTATACTCAAAGTATCTACACATACCAGCCAGGTAAAGTGAGATAGTAACATACAATTGAAGATTAATAAGACTGAAAAAATAAAATATTGAAGGGTACTGAAAGGACTGATTCTCTTTTTAGGGACTGACAATAAAATAAAAAAATAAAGAAATAAGGAGTTGGAAACAACGTTCAGCACAAAAGAGTAAAAAGTGTTAAAACCAGTTATACAGGTAAAGACACATTGTAGAAGTGTTTAAACAGTTACCAAGAAATTTGATTGTATTAAAACTTTAAATGTTTTAAAAACAGAACCTAAAATTCAAGGAAGACAAAGAACAAAGGAAACTGAACATGCTGAGCTGAACGATAAAGCTGCAAAAGGTAAAATGTAGCCAATTAAGATATTTTAAAATGGTACACTGTTATAACAGAAAAGGTAGCAATAAGGGAAAGTTGTCTGATTACTGTATTGAAAATAACCTGCTAAATAAGGTTGCTGAAGGCATTTTCACATATTGTTTATATTATTATAGTTAAGACACAAGTTTGGTGCAATTCCTTGCCATGAAGAATCAGAAGAACAGGCAAAGGCAGAAGTAAAAAGCGTCTGGACAGTGTGGAAACAAAGCACAAATACAGGGCAGGGCTTGACAAATTTTAAAATGAAGTACTTGTCCACGGACAAGTGGCTTGTCAAAAAGTAGTTGTCCCAGAGCTTCAGTTGGTAGTCCAGGTATAAAATGGTGCATTTTTAGTGGAAAGTATAAAAATACTGTGAAAACCGAAATTAATTTACTGTGGAAAATAAAGTAGTTTGGTTTGGCTTCTTTGCATTTTGTTTTAACTTCTATGCAGTTATGAAAATACTGAAATCTTGTACTCAATGAAAATGTTATCTTATCGTTGTGTGTGTTGTCATTTTTTTAACTTAAGCTGCTGTGCTTAGTGCTTGCACCTTACAGCTCTAAAAGAGGACCTGGGCAGGACAGAGCAGATGGGAGTAGGAGGGAACAGAAGCCAACTACTAGTACTCCGAGACAGCCTGCAGTTGTTCACACCTCCAAGTTTCTATACACTCCCTCTCTCTCTCTCTTGGCAGGTTAGTCTCTACACACACACACACACACACACACACACACACACACACACACACACCCACCCCCACACACCACCTCTACTAGAGAAGAGTTTTTTTTTCTGTAACTGTGCAGCACAAAAATGTTTTTCCCCTTTAGTTCTAGTAAGTCTGCAGTTGTTCCCCAAGTTCCTGTACCCTGTTAGGGCAGGTTAAGGTCTCACAGCCACACACATACCTCCACCAAAGGGTTTATTTTTTCCATAGCACAAAAAATGTTTTTCCCCCCTTTAGTTTATTTTTAGGAAGTCCGCAGTTGTTCCCCAAGTTCCTCTACCCTCTCAGGGCAGGGTAAGGTCTCAGCCACCCACACCTCCACAAAAAGGCTGCTTATTTATATTTCTATAGCACAAAAACTGGTTTTCCCAGTTTTTAGTTTATTTCTAATAAGTCCTCAACTATCCCAAGTTCCTGTCTGACAGCAAACCTTTTTAGGACGGCACACGACACCTCTCTCCACAACACAGCCCATACATAGTCGGTTCCTCCCAATGCTCCAATTTAATTTTCTTTAGAATATTTTTTTTATAGCTTTTTCTTACATTTTTTTTTTTTTTTACTTTTTTTAATCAATTGAATTACTTTTTCTGATTTTCTCAGTGGTCAGGTGGGTCACTGGTTGGGGAGGGGAGGGGAGCAGGGTCCACTTTTCGGTAATGTCTCTAGTCTGTAATAGTTAGCAAAGTCTCTCTTGCTTACTCCTTTGCAGCAGTAGTATTTACATATAATATACCTGTCCCAAGGCAAGTCGTCCGGTCATTAGTTATTGTTAGACAGTGCAGGTACTGTCAGTCAGTTTTTTCCCAAATTTGTCCGATTGCCCAGAAAGCACTGGTTTAGCTTTCTAGTTTTGGAAAATATGGATATTCAGCCCTTGATGTACTACAGCTGGAATCCTCCACTCTGCTGCCCCTAGTCTTCTTCAGACAGTTACCTCGAGGCTCCCGCCTTTTCCCGCTTCTTCACCCCTCACCCTCCCGCCTGTCTCCCTCCTTCAAATTCAAGTGCTGCCCCCCACCCAGGCAAGGCTTACGTAGCCGATGAGCAAATTGCAACAGTAATCATTTTAAATGCAGTGGTCTCCCGTCCTGCACTCAACAAGACAGCTGCAATGGGACAACTGAAGAGATGTCCCTTCACTGTGAAAGCCAAACAGTGAATAAAGGGACTGAGCGCGAGACGTCTCCATCCCATCCTATGCCCGGGAAATCACCGCCGTGGCCAGTGGGCTTCCCCTACCTTGGAGCTTGCTTCCGCATCGACCATGCAGGTCTGCCACTCGAGGACTGCCTCCTCCTCCGATCCCTCACAGATGCCGCTCGCTCCCATGAAATAGGTGATCGCTCTCTTACCCATGCCACAACCGCGATCCCGTGAGCGTCGCTCAGTCAGCAGGTCAGATGACCACGGGGACTCGGGAGCACTAGGGAGACGGGACAGGGATAGCTGCATGAACTACCTGGAGTGAAGAGCAGCCTACTGGTGGAGGACTGTACTGCAGTCTGATAATGAAAAACAGTGCTAGCCCAGGGAAAACTGGCACAGAGTAAGCTGCCAGCAAACTGCTTGTCCTTGACGTTTTCCTGATAGCCAGGGACGTCGGGCTATGGGATTTGTCAAGCCCTGCTACAGGGTACATATTCTTTATTACTGTATGTTATTTTTGTAAAGTTTTAGTTATAAGAGTGAATAGAGTACAGAGTATGTACTATAACTATCATGGGAAAGAAGCACAGTGGTAATGAAGTGTAATAGAAAACCTTAATAGAAGAATAATGAAAAGAAATGGAATTCAAAAATGTAAGATTTATAAACAATATTTATCTATTATCCCTACAGAATATATGAAAAGCCCTTTGAAAAAAGCACAAGAATGCGAAACGTCAGGGCAATTAACAAAAATAAATGAAGAATGTTGAGAAATTTTACAACAGCCTGAGTGGAGTATTTTTTGCCCCCCCCCCAATTTTGAACATCAAGAGGTATGAGTGGCCTTGGAAGAACGGGAAGACTCAGAAAGAGCAGGAACCGAGCCTGACCTCTGTGAGGAAGACGACGGTGGCGCCGGTTTGGTGGGCCAACGATAGTGGGATTCGGATCTGGCCTTACCCTTCTGCTCATGATGCTTTTCATCCGAGGTCTTAGATCTGGAGGGGAACTCTCTGGCGGGAGAGGAGGAGCTGGATCCGGAACCTCTCTGCATCGCTGCTTCTCTAATAAGAAGGTTTTGAGAGCGCGAGCTCTCCTGGCGCGCATCTTTTGATTGAACCATTGGCAGGGTCTGCAGAAATCTGGCTAGCAGTCTAGGTCTAGATAGATGAGGCAGGCCACGTGGCCTTCTTTAGCCGGGATCTGCTTCCCGCAGGCGCACTAAGACTTGCATTGCAGTGGAGAGGGCGACGACATAAACGAGGCGTTAGATTAGTTTAAATAAAAAAAGAGAAATGAAAGCGACTTCTCTTGGCATTCGATGCTGTTGACTGCAAGTGAGGCATCCATGGAGCCAAACTATGCAGGTCAATGGCGGGAAAAGAACTGTGGTGGCGCCAGGGGACCACCCCCTTTATACCACATCTGACGTCGGGCAGAGCCGACATCGGGGGCGGTCTCCTGCCTTGTACTGCTAGCTACAAGTTTTCCGTGGAGTCCTGATGCCTGCCGGCTTCAGTCCTAATGGTATTATCTGCTGCAAGAGATCCACCTTCAAAGAAAGATCATAATACTCTGCCTGTGACATCACAGATATCCACATGGGAACAGACTGATGTCACAACAGAGGATTAGGAATTTAAGTTGGGGGAAGCTGCAGGCACAGATGAATTCAAAGGATAGAGATTCTACATACACCATAGGGAGGAGAAATCTACTGAAAATACATAAAGTATAGGCTGTAGTGTCTCGAAATATTATGTTTTCCAAAGTTCTCAGCAGCATCAGCATCTTGTAAAAATAATTGTTTGGAAAATGCTCAAAATCCAATTCTATGTATGACACTGACGATTCCCCCAAGTTAAGGAAGCAAAAATGCACAGCAGAATGTGGGTTGTTCTGGAATAAAATACAGCCACAGGTGCTGAAGTCGCAAAGAGAAGTGGCTTTAAGTGCCTGTAATAATGGTTTACTAAAGCACAAGTCACAAACTCTTGTAACTGCACTTATAACCAGAACTTGGAAAATTGTAGAGATGCAGATAAAAGGTAATAAAAAATACCAGACAGTGTTTTTGTCTGCTATTTGTACTAGGAAGAGGGAAAAAGGAATGCTTTGATTTAAGTTCGTAACGACCCCAAACTACCACCTAGCTACCAAAAACCCTTCATGTTTGCTGTATATATATTGTATAAACTATTATGCTGATGTCCTTCCTTCAGCCATTACAAGACAGAGGTTTAGCACCAGATGCCAGAGCCAACAACTGAACTTTACTGTCAGTCGGCAGCTTAGCAAGGTTAGGAAAAAAAAAAGACGTGCACTTGACCATTACAAACAGATTATGCTATGGAGCCGGCCAGATACTCTATCTCGAGATACTGCACGACATAAGGGATTAACTGCCACTGAAACAACCCTGTTTACTGCAGTACTGAACTGCACCATGGCCTGCTCCACTGTATATAGCAAACAGGGAGGAAATCTGGCAGCTGGGTGGTGGTGGATGTAAACTGTGCCAAACAGTGTTTGCTTTTTTGGTTTTGTTTTTTACATACTTTATTCATAGAGATTAAACAGATATGTTTAATTCATTTAAAGAAATACATTCTGAAATACATTACATTTAGTAATTTGTTAACCAGATGTAGAAAAAAAAAATACCCACCACAGTAAATACAGATTACTCACCTGTAACAGGAGTTCTAGGAATGGTATATGTTGTTCATCCACACTGTCTGGCAGGTGTCCTTGCCGCTTTAAATCTTGCCGGAAGGTCTTCAAGCTGGCTCCTCCCACCCACCCGGATGGTAAAACTCTCGGCTCCGCCCCATAACGCCAGATCTGGCCTGCTGGAAGCTCAGGTTGTGCGTCAAGCCGGGAGGTCGTAGGGTCGGTGGATGAACAACATATACCATTCCTAGAACTCCTGTTACAGGTGAGTAACCTGTATTTCTAGGGACATGGATATGTTGTTCATCCACACTGTCTGGCAGACTCCTAGCAGTTCTCCGGGAGGAGGAGGCACACAACCCCTACTTAGGGAATGGAGACTGAGAACTGAGGCCCCAAACCAGCATCCCGGCGTGACTCAAGGTCGATGTGGTATGGGTGATGAAGGTGTGTGCTGACTTCCAGGTAGCAGCCCTGCAGATTTCCTGGATAGGGACGTCCCTGGAAGCAGCCACCGATGCAGCAGTATGGTGGGTAGAATGAGCTCTTATCTCTCTGGGAGACTCCATGCCCGCCAACTTATAGCAGAGATCTATGCAGGAGGTGACCCACCTGCCTATCGTCCGCTTGGATACAGGTCTGCCAGGTGCAGCTTCAGTGTAGGTGACAAACAGCTGGCGAACCTCTCCCCAAATGTCAGCCGTGCGCTCCTTATAGTAAGCGAGCGCCCTTCTAGGGTCCAGAGTATGGAGCCTATATTTGGCCTCCGCGGTGTGATTGGGGTAGAACACCGGCAGAGTCAACACCTGGTTAAGGTGAAACTCCGACACCACCTTCGGAAGGAATTTCGGGTGGGGGCGCAGGACAACCTTGTCCCTGTGGAAGACCAGGTAAGGAGACTCGATGCAGAGCGCCTGGAGCTCTCCCATCCTTCTGGCTGACGGATAGCCACCAAGAAGGCGGTCTTCACGACAGGTGAGAGAGTTCACCTGTGCATTGGTTCGAATGGCTTGCCCATGAGCTTTGCCAGTACCAGCAGTAGATCCCACGGAGGTGGAGGTTCTCGCACCGGAGGGGAAATGTGATCAAGGACTTTGAAAAAGCACCAGACCACCTTCTCCTGCGCCACAGACTGCTTCCCGGCCCGCGCCCGGTAAGCAGAGATGGCTGCCAGGTGCACCTTAAGGGTCGTCGACCTAAGCCCTTGCTGAGAAAGGGACCAAAGGTAGTCCAATATGCTCGCCAGGAAGAAGGGTCAAGGCCCTTTGCTCTGGCACCAAATGGAAAATCTCTTCCATTTGAAGGCGTAGCATTTTCTGGTCGACTTTCACGGGACGCCCCCTGGCACATTGAGAACCTCGTCGGAAAGACCCAAGGCCTGGAACTCTAGCCGCCGGAACCAGGCCGCCAGGTGCAGGGATTGAAGGTCCGGATGGAACACCTTCCCTGATTGACTGAGCAGGTCCAGGCGAGCTGGAAGCTGCCTCGGGAGCCTGGAGCTGAGGCTGAGGAGATCTGGTTCCAGTACTGGCGGGCCAGTCTGGGGCTATAGATCACCTGCGCCTTGTCCTCCTTGCTTTGAGAAGCACCTTGCGCATCAAGGGAACGGGAAGGCGCAGAAGAGGCCCGGGTCCACGGACTGAAGGCATCCCCTGCAGCGAGCCCTGCTGAGGGCGGGCATGGAACAGCCTCAGCCTGCATTCTCCTGAGGCAAACAGGTCCACCTGAGGTGTGCCCAATGGGAGAATAGATCTTACCACCTCCTGCAGGAGAGACCATCATGGGACGAGCCCCTATCCGGCTTAGGGCATCGGCCAGGGTGTTGGGAGGCCCTGCCACATGAATGGC
Source organism: Neoceratodus forsteri (assembly GCA_016271365.2). Lineage (NCBI taxonomy): Eukaryota > Metazoa > Chordata > Ceratodontiformes > Ceratodontidae > Neoceratodus > Neoceratodus forsteri. Next base: position 351,976,860 of record CM057454.1, on the reverse strand, counting down.
TAGGAGATCCGCCTCCAGGCTGCCTACAGTGACCAGATGCGGAGGCTTCCTTGCATAGAAGCATAGAGCGCGTCCCGCCCTGGGCGGTTTAGACAGTATATGGTCGGTATTGTCCGCCTGGACCCGACCACCTAACCCCGAAGAAACAGAGCAAAGGCAGTGAGAGCTAGGCGGACCACTCGGAGCTCCAGCAGGTTGATGTGGCATCGGGACTCCCGAGGGGACCAGAGGCCGTGCGCTCGGTGTTCCCCCAGAGAGGCATCGGTCGATAGAGAGACCATCGGCTCGGGGCGGACAAACGGGATGCCCTCCTGCAGATGAACTGGAATGGTCCACCACTGGAGAGCGTCCCACATCCCCTGGGTCACCGTCACTAGCTGGTCCAATAGATCGCAGCGTTGGGACCACTGGCTGGACAGACCCCACTGAAGGGGGCGCATGTTCCAGCGGGCCCAACGAACCACAGTGGTACAGGCTGCCATGAGACCCAGGAGGCGCAGGAAGTCCCGGGCAGGGCGCGACTGCCCAACCAGAAATGATTGGGCAAAGGAGGAAAGAACCTCGGCCCTGTCTGCCGGGAGCCGTGCTCTGGCTCGAAGAGAGTCGAGCTCTGCCCCGATGAAAAGAATCACCTGCTTCGGCTCGAGTTCCGACTTGGCCTCGTTGATGAGGAGGCCAACCTGAGAGCAAACCTGGAGGGCCAGATCTCTGGACCGCTCCACCTCCTGTCTGGAGGGGGCTGCTATCAACCAATCGTCCAGGTAAGGGTAAACCCGGACCCCTCGGCGCCGCAGGAATGCTGTCGCCACTGCCATGCATTTGGTGAAGACCCTGGGAGCTGGAGATAAGCCGAAGGGCCTGGCTTGGAACTCGAAGGGATCCCTCTCCAAAAGCGAAGGAACCCTCTGATGTGATGACGGATAGGACGTGAAGGAACGCCACCCTGCAGGTCCAGAGAGCAGAACCACACGCCTGTTCCAAGGATGGTATTATCTGAGCCAGAGTGACCATCCTGAAGGTTCGAGATCTTAGGAACTTGTTTAGGTCGTAGGTCGAGAATGGGGGCCAGCCCCCATCCGCTTGAGAACCAGGAAGTACCTGGACACAACCTCGGTCTGAGGAGGGTCCCACCTCTGATCACCTACTCGAGGAGGAGAGCGATGTCGGCTCGGTGAGCCGACAGCGAGGCTTCGGACCCCGAGGTGCGACGGCTCTGAAGGGTGGGTCCTGCTCGAACTCCAGAGGCAGGCCCTTTCCCACCACCTCCAACACCCACCGGTCTGTGGTGATAACGGACCAGGCGGAAAGAAAGTGGCAAAGCCGCCCCCAGGGGGCACCTGGGGTGAGGAGACAGGGTTGGAGCGACACCCCTCAACCCGTCACTGGGCAGGCTTGGAGGAAGGACCGGCCGAGGGACCTCCAGAGCCTTTACCTCCCTGCTTCCTGGAGGAGGAAGCCGAGGGCTTGGGTTTGGGATGCCAAGCTCGAGCCTGCTGGCCCTGACGTTGCTGGGCCGGACGTGCCGAGGGCGCAGAGGGACAAAAGGGCTTAGGCTGTGGTCTGCGGCCTTTGTCCTTCTGTGCGGATGAGACAGAGTCCAAGGTAGCATTGGACTTCTCGATCCTCTGCAGGTGACCTTCCACCCCAGGGCCGAAGAGGTCGGTCCCCAGGAAGGGGACATCCGCCAACCTGTGCTGGGTATCCAAAGTGAAGGTGGATATCCTCAGCCATGTCCGACGGCGCATAGCCACTGCGGCCGCTACTGACCTGGCACATGAGTCTCCAACGTCCAGAGCAGTCTGAAGCTGCTGTTTGGCCACTGCACTGCCCTGCCCTGGTCCCGCACCTGCAGGTCCGCCGGAAGATGAGGAACTACTTCGTCCAGGGAGCCCAACAGGGCATGAGAGAAATGTGCCATGAGTACGGCCGAACTGGCCTGACGAAGGCCGAGGGAAGACGCAGCGTAGACTTTGCGCCCGGCATAGTCCAATTTCTTGGGACTCTTTGTCGGGAGGTTTGTCCTATCCAGCGTCTCCGGCGCTACCGAAAACGCTGTTGGTAACTAGCCCCTCGGCTGAGGAGTGTTCCGAAAAACTGGACATGGAACCGGTAGGGACCGCATACTTCCTGGCCATCCTGGCCGAGGGTGCAGAACAGGAAGCAGGGCGCTGCCAGAGCTCCAAGGCCGGGCCCACTATGGCCTCGGCCACTGGAAAGGCCTCCGAGAGGGGATCCCTCGGTCCAGTATCTCGTGAGGGATACCTGGCCCGCTTAGACACAGTAGTTCGAAGCCATCCCGTGGACTCCAGATGAGCCAAAGCAATCCCAGATAGGACAAAGGCTATCGCCCACCGACTGACCTCCAGAGGACTCCAAGTCTACTCACCTGGAGAAAAGGGAGGAATCGCCGACTCGAAGAGTCCGCAAAGAGCTGCCTCTGGCCTGAGTCACCCTCCACCTGCCGAGGTCGATCGGGAGTGAGGGTAACAGACAGCCTATGGGGCAGTCCCTGAGCCGACCGAGAATTCTTGGTCGGAGCCCCAAATAACGGCTGTGGAGGCGGAGGTTCCACCGAATCAGTGGAGCAGCTGGTTTTGGCCGAACAACCGGCCTGGGAACAGGCTCCACGGGTAAGTCGAGGGGTTGTTTCTGCCGCTCCGGTGACAGCCACTTAATGGCCGGGGAAGGCGACGGCGTCGGCTTGTTCCCGGTCAGAAGGAGCTGTTGCCACATGAGGTCCTCGTATCGTTGACGTAACTTACGTCGAAACCTCCCCTCGTCCGAGGAGGAGGACGAGCGGCGGCGCCACTTACCGTGGTGCCGGACCGAGACCACCTATGACAGCGGGATCGGCTGGACCACGAAGAAGTCCGAGACCGAGAACCTCGGCTTTCCGAGGGCGGTGCGGAGGGACGGGAACCGGCTCTCCCTCGGCTCGGAGGGCTCACCCGAGGGCTCCGGAACCGGAGGCACTGGCAAGCCCACGGGATCCTCAACTCCCACCGGGGGAACCGGGGAAGAGAGGATTCTCGGCTTCGACTGGTGACAACCCGTCCAACGGGTCGAGAAAAATCTCAACTGCGTCGACGGGAGTCTCGGTCAACTGACCTGATGGGGACACTGTGAGACCAGTGGCCGAAGCCGAACGATCGACCGAAGTCGATGGCCAACAACTTGGGGAGAGGGACCTTTCCCGCTCCCAAGAGCGTCGACGGAGGGACTTACCCTTGTCTTTCCTTTTGGACCGAGAAGAAGGTCCAGCAGACGTTGGTCCCTCTCCCTTAGTGGAGAGGGACAGACAAAGCTCCTTAAAGGAAGCTTTGTAAGAGGAACCCAGGGAGAGCGGGATAAATACCGTGGCCGAGGAAGATGCGGCCCGCGTCGCCTCCTCTTCGAGGGTGATCATCTGCTCTAGCTGATCTGCCGAGCCCACCACCGCGGAAACCGCCGACCGGGCCTCTTTTGACTTCACTGGAGGAAAACGTTTCTCGGGACGCCCCAGTTGTAAACGGGCAGCACGGTCTTCGAGGACGTAGGCTGAGAAGGAAGAGCACAGGTCGAAGCCTGCGGGTCGTGCTCAAGGCCCTAAACAGCAGACACACGTGGAGTGCGGATCCGTCCGAGACATCTTCTGCATGCGAGGCATCTTCGAAAACCGAGTCGATTTGTCCATCGCAGGCCGAGGAAAGAAGACCAAGTCTAGAAATGCAAAACTTTAAATTCGCAAAACCAAGAATTAGGAACTAGTCTTATACGCAGAGCGTTAGGAGGGAACCTGAGCTTCCAAGCGGTAAGGAAGATCTGGAGTCATGGGGCGGAGCCAAGAATTTTACCACCCGGGTGGGTGGGAGCAGCCAGCTTGAAGACCTTCTGGCAAGATTTAAAGCGGCAAGGATACCTGCCAGACAGTGTGGATGAACAACATATCCATGTCCCTAGAATGTTGTTTCTTCCAGGGGATCCCTCGGTATGATTACTGACTGCAAATCAGCCTGCTGCTGGTTTGAGCTGCCCTACAGAGTAGAATTTTTATGCAAATTAGAGAATCTTGGGGGGGCGCTCTGGAGCCCGAGCAGGATGGCAGCAATTCGCAACAGCTCCTCGACTGAACTTTAAAATCATTAAAAATCCTCTATAATTACCAGAAATTGATTTTAGCAAATAGCACTGTCTGAAACAGGATCCCTCTAAACGTAAAAATGGGCAATCCTCGCAAGGACAGAGGTGGAGGCACAACCGCTAAAGCAGCCAGCTCTTCTCAGCTTCCAAGACAGGCTAACGAGGTACAGGCCGCGCTACAACAGGAGTCGGAAGAAACAATAGCGTCGATCGGCCTTAAACTGAATAGGCTGATTACATCAGTAGCGGATTTAAATGGCAAAATAGACTCCTTTGGTATGAGAGTTGCAATTATTGAAAAAACAGTAGAGGAATTGCAAACTGAAGCTCGGGAAGTTAAGAAGCAGACAGAATCAGCGTAGGCGGCAACAACACTGCTCGTGAGGGAAAACATGCACCTGAAGGCCAGACTTGAGACCTTGGAGAATCAGGCCCGCTCTGCACATGTTAGAGTATTAGGCTTGCCGGAGGGCATTGAGGGGGACCACCCGGTGATGTTTTTGAAAGAATGGTTGGTGGAAAAACTGGTCCCAGAGGGGCAAGAAACCTCTTTTGTCTTACAAAAAGCGTACAGAATTACCCCCCCGAGGTTACCGTGAAGACATGGAAACACCTCGTACATTGCTAATTGTAACAGATGGTATAGGCACCAGGGATAAGATCCTCCATTATGCCCGTCAGGCAGGCCCCATCCTGCAGGATGATCGAACTGTCTATTTATTCCCAGATATCAGTTACGCCACCCTCATTAAACGGAAAAGATTTGATGGAGTTAGAAAAAGGCTTAAGCAAGCGAATATTTCCCACTCGATGGTATTTCCAGCTGGATCAAGAATAATTCACAGTGGGAAAGTGTGGGTTTTCTCGGACCCTACTGAGGCCGGCAAGTGGGCCATACGTTTTGCTGAACCCAGCCAGAATCGACGACGAGACTGTGGAGAGGAGAGTAGTGAGGCAGAAGACCTTGAAGACGACTGAGGAAAATACAGATAGGCCAGAAAACGAGTTTATTCTCCAAAAGACATTTTAAATTTTAGAATGACTGTTTGAATAAATAATTTTTCTAATGGCCCATTTTGTTGCAGCCATAGATTGTTTTCTAGGCATACTAGACTTCAGATTGCCTGTATAATATTTTTATCTGATTAGGCAATTTATTTAATCTGTACAATGCCTATTTCAGTATTACTGAGCTGTTATAATTACTTAATACAGTACATTTAATAATCGTAGGTGATAATGTTCCTCCACCTGTTTTGAGGGGCGGATTTAGTTAATAGATCAGTTGAGGCTGGGGTAATTGCTGCCTATGTTTTATTTTAGCAGGACTTGTAGGTATATAGTGTGACACTAAATAGCCCCAGTACAGGGACACTTTATTGGATGGACTTTAAAATCCTAACCTTTAGCCTTCGAAATAGTCACACTGCTCATGGGCTTATAAAGGCAGCTTTAACATGCTAGTATACTTGCTAGTAAAATGTTTAGATTACCCCTCTACGTGGTATCAAAATATTTGGGAATCACTAATCCTATGATTAATGTAGGAGGCTTTTCCCTCTCTCCGATATGTACCAATGTAACTGGTATGTCCTAAATATGGTAATATTGTCTGTATGATGATATATGATAAAATTAAAAAATAAAGTATAAAAAAAAAAATTAGAGAATCTTGGAATAAAATTCAAATTTCTGCTGTGTGGTCATGCTCCATTATGCCCTCTAACATCAGATGTATTTCTAGCCAGGGGAGCAGTGACCACTGAACTAGCCAAGACTATACAAAAATAGAAAGCCGAAAATGTTTCGAATCCCTGCAAGGTCATAACATGGCAAACCAAAAATTAGCAACTAAAATCACAAAAAAATCAACTGTAGGCCATGCGCAAAAATGCTCGAAAGGAAGGAAGGAAAAGAGAAAAAGAAAGGAGAAAATGGACTCTTGGAGAACCCTTTCTAGATTCTGGAAGAGGAGGTAGGGTGGGATTGTTAAGCATTTGGGATCCCTTGGAAGAAACAACGTTACTATGCCAAGTCATTGTTTCTTCAAATCATAGGAATCCCTCACTGCGCTTAACTACTGCAGACTACAAAGCACTACCTTGGGAGGTTGGGTACAGAACCTATTTAGGGAAAAGGTTCTGCAAGACAGCAGTGTCAAATCTGGCATCCCTTCTAGACTCTACGTCTGGATAAAAGTGCTTCGTGAAGCTGTGTACTGTTTCCAGGTAGCTTAGCTGCTTTACAAATTTCCAGCAAAGGAATATCCCTTGCAGCTACCACAGAAGCAGAAATGCCACACAAATGTACCCAGAGGCCTTATGGTGGTAGCTTTCCAGCTTTGCTGTAACAGAACTGAATGCAAGAGACTAACAAGCAACTGTTCTCTTGGAGGTTGGTCTATCTTTGCCAACTTCACCATATGTCATAAACAACTGTGAATCAAAGGACCTGGCTTCCTTAGTGCAGCCCAAGTAATAACTGAATGCTCTCTTGACATCCAGACTGTGAAGTCTCTGCTCCCCAGAGCTGGATTTTGCTGTAAAGAACACTGGAAAGGTAACAGACTGGTTCAGATGAAATTCAGACACCACTTTAGGAAGGAATTTCCTGTTTGTCCTTAGGACTACCTTGTCCCTGTGGAAGATTATGTAATTTGGGTCTGTGCAGAGAGCTTGCAGCTCACAAACCTTTCTGGCAGAAGTCATGCTCACCAAGAAAATTGTTTTACAGGTGTCATACTTTAAGATACATAGACTGAGCTGCACACTTGAGCAGACTCGATAGACCACGAAGGTCTTTTTCTGCTGGCAATTTTCATATGTTCGTAAGTCAACAGCAGCCATAGAATCGAAGGGATGCTCCATGAGCTTGGTAATGCACAGGTTCAAATCCCATGTAGGGACTGTGTCCCTGACAGGGGGATGCAAGAGTAGGAGCCTCTTCAAGAACTTTTTAAAAATGTGGTGTGAAGCCAGGGTTTTCTCTTTACCTGCTGAAATATAAGCTGACACTACTGCCAGATGCACCTTATAGGTTGAGAGCCTGAGGCTCAGGGACTACAGGTGGAACAAGTAGTCCAAGATTGTGGGCAGATCCTCCTGCAAGGGACTGAACTGCTTAGAACACCATAGGGAAAACCTTTTCCACTTGGAAGCATAGCTGTTCCTTGTTGCTGGTTTCATGGAAATTTTAAGGACTTCCAAAACCACCTCAGAAAGGTTAAAACTGGAAAACTCTAGCTCTTCAAGAACCACACCTTGAAGTGCAGAGTTCTGAGGTCTGGGAAGGTTATTCTGCCATGAGACAGTCAGCAGATTGTGTCTCAGAGGGAGGAGGGGGAGGGATGCTTAATGGAGATGGCCAGGAGTAGGGAGTACCAAACCTGCCTGGCCCAGTTTGGGGCTATCAGGATCATGGATGCAGACTGGCTCCTCTGCTTCAAGAGCACACTCAGCAAGAGTGGAATGGGGGTAAGCATACAGGAACCACCCTGTCCCATCCAAAGGGGCCCAGCCCACTGCAAGTGGCCTGCAACAAAACAGGGGAAGTTGATTATTCTCCCAGGATGCAAACAGGTCTATTTCTGGTATACCCCACCTCCTGAACACTGTGGCCAGAACCTGCTTTGTTCACAATCTATTCATGATGTCCCTGACTGATCCTGCTCAGGGAGTCTGCCAAGACACTGTCTTTCCCTGGCAGGTGAACTGCTGATAGTAACACCTCTAGAGAGTAGGCCAGACTCCAGATCTTCATTGCTTCTGTACAGAGCTTTGAGGATCTTGTACCTCTTGGCTTGCTGATGTAGGACATGGTGGTGGTGTTGTCCGTACTGACCTGGACTGACTCCAGACGTGGGAGGCAAAAGCCAATAGGGCCAGGTATACTGCTCTGAGCTCAAATGGATTTATATGATCCTGGGACTCCTGGGAGGACCATACCCCACTTACTGTTGGGTCATCCAGATGGGCACCCCAGTTCAGAAGGAGGCACCTGTTAGTACTATTGTGGGTGACTGTTGTAGGAAGAGCACACCCTTCCTGAGGTTGCCCTCTTCTTTCCACCAGTCCAATGCCCTTAAGAGAAACTTTGTTACAGGTATCAGCCTTGCGAGAGGGTCTCGCCTTCAGGACCACTGGGCCCTCAAGTGGTACTGGAAGTCTCTCATTTGGAACCTGGCCCAGGCCACTACTGCTGTGGACAAGGCCAAATGGCCTGATAGCCAGATGAAGTCTCTTGCAGGCCTGGGAGGTCAAGACTGAAAGACTTCACCAGGCTTAGCAGGTTTCCCGCTCTCTCGTAGGAAGAAGGCACTCCCTTGTAGGGCATCCAACTGTGTTCCTATGAATTCCAGAACTTTTACTGGTTCTGACTGGGACTTCTGATTGTTTATGATGAAGCCCAGACTCTCAGGGGCATGATGAGTAAGAAGGAGCAAGGCCTTGGCCTCCTAGTGCGATTCCCCTGCAACTAGCCAGTTGTCGAGATAAGGGAAAAAAAAGTACAGTTACATAAGAACTTACAGTAAAAGCAGATCTTCGAGAGGAGCTCTTGCAGCAGGTAACACCTTTAGGACTGAAGCCATCAGGTGCCAGGACCCCATGGAAACTTTCTGGCTAGCAATACCTGTGGGGGAACCGCCCACTAAGTCAGCCCACCCCCGTCACGTATGGTACAAAAGGGGCGGTCCCCCCACCCAACCCCAGTTCTACCGCCAGAGACCGGCTAGTGATGAAAGTATAAAGGCGAACTAAGGAACAAAAGTATCTGAGATGGAGATGAAATCACCAGGAGGAAGGAGGGTGGGGAAAATAACACCTGCTGGAAGAGCTCCTCTCAAGGATCTACTGTTACAGTAAGTTCTTACGTAACTGTACTATCTTACTTCGAGATTCGCTCTTGCAGCAGGTAACACCTTTAAGACAGAGCACCAAGCAGTAAAGGAGAAATCCTTAGCAGAAGGATGGAGGAAGGAGCTCCTCATAGAAAATTAAGACAGAAGGCCCTGAAAGACTGCGAGTTCAAAGCCAGCTCTGCATCATGAAGCAATGTCCACATTGCAATGTCTTACAAAGGTGTGAACAGAACTCCAACTGGCAGCCGTACAAATGTCTGCAACAGAAACATTTCTCAGTAAGGCGAAGGAAGCCGCCATACCCCTGGTAGAGTGACCCTTTACCGAGCCCGGTAAAGGGCTGTCGGCAGATGTGGACTGTATTGTCCATTAAGTCTGCCCTTGGCTTCCTACCCCCCTATTTAGCTACCTGCTTGTGTATCCCATAGTGTCTGTCCCATGCCTGCTTGAATTCCCCCACTGTCTTGGCTCCTACCACCCCCTCCGGCAGGCTATTCCATGGTTCCACAACGCGTGCTGTGAAGAAGAATTTCCTCATATTGCTTCTGAACTTTCCTCCCTTAAGTCGAAGGTTGTGCCCTCTAGTCCTGCTGTAGTCCTTCACCTGAAAGAGATTCTGCACCTGCACCCTGTTGTTGCCTTTAAGGTATTTGAATGTTTCTATCATGTCCCCACGATTCCTGCATTGTTCTAGGGAGAATAATTTGAGGTCATCCAGTTTATACTCCCTAGAACAACGCGAAAGACACAAATAACTGATCAGACTGACATACAGAATGGGTACGTTCCACATAGTAATGGAGTACCCTGTGAACATCCAGGGTATGTAAAAGAGCCTCCCCTCGGTTTGAATACTCTGGGTAATAGTTCGGCAAGTGGATATCTTGATTAAAGATAAACTCTGAGACCACCTTTGGCAAGAAAGTACAGTTACGCAAGAACTTACTGTAACAGTAGATCTTCGAGAACAGCTCTTGCAGCAGGTTACACCATTAGGACTGAAACCGGCAGGTGTCAGGACCCCACGGAAATCTTCTAGCTAGCAGTCTTCAGTGGGGACCGCCTCAGACGTCGGTCCCGCCCCAGACGTCAGGCGTAGTACATAAGGAGGCGGTCCCGCCAGAATCCCCAGTTCTCCTGCCGGAGACTCCCGGTCGCTGGATGACATCAGAAAGGGAGACAGAGGACCCGCCATCAGATGGCCAAGACTAAAACGATCTTGCTCAGCGTAGGCTGGAACTTACCTCCTCCAAGGGGGAATGGTGGGCGGGAAGGTACCTGCTGCAAGAGCTGTTCTCGAAGATCTACTGTTACGGTAAGTTCTTACGTAACTGTACAGTCTTCTTCGAGGTACAGCTCTTGCAGCAGGTTACACCATTAGGACTGATTCCCAAGCAATGGCGCCTTGAAAAGCCATCGGGACGAGGCAATACTGATACGCCAACATGTCCTGAGCCTAGGACAAGAGGCCCTGCAGGACAGCAAGCCCAAAACCCGCTCTTCGCTGTGAGGCGATATCCAGGCTGTAATGCCTGATAAAAGTGTGCACTGAGCTCCAGGTGGCTGCAGCACATATGGCTGACGTGGATACGTTTTTCAGTGCTGCGAAAGAGTTAGCCACTCCCCTTGTCGAATGGCCCTTAACCACCCCTGGTAAGGGTTTCTGTCTATTGCTGTAGCAAAGGGAAATGCACTGGATGAGCCATCGAGAAAGGGTCTGTTTCGAGACTGAATCTCCCAACATCCTCTCAGCGAAAGAGACAAACAGCTGTTCCGTTTTGCGGTGCTGTTTGGTCCTGGTCAAGTAGTATCGAAGGCACCGGTGAACATCCAGGGTGTGAAGCAGTGCTTCTCCTTGATTAGCGTACATTTTAGGGAAGTACACTGGTAAATCAATGTCCTGGTTAAGCGTGAGGGCTGAGACCACCTTAGGCAGGAACTTAGGATTCATCCTCAGGGACACCCTGTCCTGGTGAAAAATTAAATAAGGCTCCTTACACATTAGAGCATGTAGTTCAGTGATTCTTCTCGCAAGTAACAGCAACCAAAAATAGTGTTTTCCACGACAGAAAATGCAGCTCGCAATCTGCGGCAGGTTCAAAAGGTGGCAGCGTAAGCTGCTCCAGGACGAAAGGTAGGTCCCAAGGAGGGACAGGATCCCTAATGGTGGCCTAAGGTGGAGACACCCTTAAGAAGGCCTGACGATCCAACTGTGTTATCATGCAGTTGGCTCACCGGGCATGGTAGGCTGAGATTGCACAAAGGTGCACCTTGATCGAGGAGGAAGCCAACCCCGATTGAAAAAGGGAGAGCAGGTATTCCAGAACTAATTTCTCCGGACAGTCTAAAGGGGAGAAGCTGCGTGCTTGAGACCACAGGCAAAACCTACGCCATTTCATGGCGTATGTAGCGTATGTCGCCGGTTTTCTGGCGGCAGAAAGTACTTCCGCCACCTCTTGCGAGACCCCATGATGCAAAATGGCTATGTCTGTAGGAGCCAAGCATGCAGGTTCAGTGAATGTAAGTCCAGGTGGACTAGTGAACCCTCCTCCTGAGACAGTAGACGGGAGCTGATTGGCAAAGGAAGCGGAGGTTCCTGGGACAGGTGACTCAGAAGCGGGAACCAAATCTGTCTGGGCCAAAAAGGAGCTATCAAAATCAGCACGCGTGCTCCCTGCGAAGTTTGAGAAGGACTCTCTGGATCAACGGGAAGGGAGGAAAGGCATAGAGGAATCTGCCCGCCCAGGAGAGGGACAACGCGTCTCGCCAGAAAACACCAGGCCCTGGATCTAGTGAGCAAAAACTGGGCAGCTTTGCATTGGATGGGGATGCGAACAAATCCAATTCTGGAGTGCCCCATCTGTGAAACAGATCCTCTTCCACCTCCTGTAGAAGTTCCCACTCGTGGACCCTGGCCTGGGAACGACTCAGGCTGTCTGCGACGGTGTTGTCCACTCTGGGAACGTGAACTGCAATGAGGTTTGCACTGTGTCATACTACCCATTCCCACACTCTCATGGCCTCCCTGCAGAGGGGGTAGGAGTGTGTGCCTCCTTGTTTGTTGAGGTAATACATCACCACTGTATTGTCTGTTTGTAACAGAAGAGTACTCGGTGGAATGTCCGACTGGAAGGCTTGCAGGGCATAAAGGACCACTCTCATCTCTAATATGTTGATATGGAGATGAGCCTCCTGAGTAGTCCATGTTCCCTGAGACTTCACCCCGTTCAAGTGTGCTCCCCACCCCAGCCCTGAGGCGTCTGTGGAGAGTGTTATCACCGGGGACGGCACTGAGAATGGAACCCCCACAGAGAGGGTTCCTGGATCTAGCCACCATTGCCAGTCCCGAACCATGGCCTTCGTGATTCTGACTGGCTGCTGCAGATGGTCTTGTCTTTGGTCCCACTGCACTCTGAGCATCCACTGAGTTATCCGATGTGGAGCCTTGCCATCGGACTGTTGGAATGGCCGCAGCCATGTGTCCGAGCAAGCGTAGGACCAATCTGGCTGGGACAGTCGCCTTCGCTGATAGATCCCTTTATGAGAGACCGGATGCGCTCCGCCTGTTCTTCAGGAAAAGCTTCCTTGTGGTGGTGTCCAGAACTGCCCTATGAATTGCAGTTTCTGGGACGGTACCAGGAGAGACTTCTCGTAGTTGATTAGGATGCCCAGAGACTGAAAAAGGATCTGGGTGTGCTGGATAGCTATCAACAGCGCCTCTTCGGAGGAGGCCATGAGAAGCCAATCGTCGAGGTACGGGAACACATAGTGGCCCTGTCTCCTCAGAGCTGCTGCTACGACTGCCATGCACTTGGTAAAGACCCTGGGGGCAGATGATAGCCCGAAAGAAAGCACTCGGAACTGATAGTGGTGGCCGAGGAACTCGAAGCGCAGGAACCTCCTCTGCGCTTGAGCAATGGGGATGTGCAGGTAAGCGTCCTGCATGTCCAGGGACACCAGGAATGCGTCTCTTCTTCAGCATGGGATTAGGCCCGAAGGGTCACCATGCGAAGCGCTTGTAGGCGACCGACATATTGAGGTCGCTTAGGTCCAAGATTGGATGGAGGTCCCGGTTTTCTTTGGAACCAGGAAGAAGTGGGAATAATATCCTGCTCCTCTCTGGTTCACTGGGACGTGCTCCAAAGCTTCTTTCTGCAGTAGCATGAGCACTTCTTGCCTGATGAGCAGGGTGTGCTGACCCGAGTAACGGGAGAGCAAAGGAGGCCTTCTGGGTGGCTTGTCTGAGAATTCTATCAAGTGGCCTTTTTTGACCAATTGTAGCACCCACTGTCGGTGGTGATCGACTGCCACCCCGGCAGGTGGTCTGCGATGCAACCCCGACCTTTAATCTCTGCTGATCCTGAGAGATGGGGGCCGGAAGGAGTCATGCTGGCGGGCGGAGGGTCCTGCAGGTTGGGCCGACTTGGTAGGACGCTGGCCTCTACCTGAGGACGACTTTGCCCTGGGCTTTCCGGTAAAGGAGCCCCTCTGTTGCAGGCCAGAACGAGGCTGTTGTCTCTGAGTCTGGCTGCGAAGCGACTCTGGTTTCTATGAAAGGAACTGAGTCTAGATCTGTACATGGCCTGGACAGATCTAACGCCTCCTGAAGCCTTTCGCAGTTTGGTGATGACCTTCTCAGACGATCACCAAACAAGACTTCGCCGAGAAAGGGGCGTCCAGAATGTTCTTCTGGACGTCCGGGGTAAATCCGGAGACACGGAGCTATGAGTGTCTCCGGAGGCATATGCCTGAGGCTGCCGCTCTGGCCGAGGAGTCCGCGGAATCGTACGCGGCTCGGAGCACCTGGGTCCCCACGTCTGAACCCATGCGGAGGAGCTGGAGAAGTTCCTCCTTTTGCCCACCGTCTGGCAATTTTTCTACCAGGTCTTGTCCCTGTTCCCACAGAGCATTCTGAAATTGAACCATGTGGGTAAGGTAGTTCAGGGACCTGATGGCGCAGGTCGCAGCTGCGTAAGTGCGCCTACCCATCGCGCCCAGTTGCTTGGACTCCGGGTCCGGTGGCTGTGTGCTCAGATGTTGCGGTCTCTGGGACCGGTCATGAGAGGCTGTGATGACCAGGGAGTCGGCCAGAGGATGATTAGCCAAGTACTGGTCCTCCCTTGGGGCCTTGTACAGGCAGTCAGCCTTCTTCGGCATCGCCGTGAGCGAATGTGGCACTTCCACACTGCCTTGGTGACTTCACAAAGGTGTCCACCAAGGTGGTACCACCACAGGCTTAGGATCTTTCCGAAGATAACGAGCTAGGCGTGAGCCTTCGGGTCGAGGTTTCTCTCAAGGCCCCACCCCATGTTCTCTTGGATATGTCTCATGATCTCAGAGAATGAGGGTCATCCAAAAAGACCTAGGAAGTTCACGGGGTCCGGAGAGGGGACGCTGATGGGAGAAGGAGATCTGGAGCCATCCGAGATGTCCGATCTTGAGTCCTCCAGACGGTGAGTAGCGCGCCTTCTGGATCTCTTGGGGCTGGGTGAACCAGAAGAAGATCTGGACGGAGGCCTTCTCTTGTCTGTAGGTCTGCCCCTAGGAGATCCGGCTGGCTCCTGGGAAGGTACTCGGCCTGCTGACCCATTTGGTGAAGGAGGGGGCGCTGGGGCCGGTGGTGCCGCAGGTGCGGGAGAAGGGTGCGTGGTGACCACATCCTTTTTGATGGTGTCCCACCAGAAAGTGAATAACTCCTTCACTTCCGAGATGTTAAGGCCCGACGACAGGCCGGGTGCCGGTGGCCTGTTGTCGGTCCTGGCCGCTCCCCTGGGGTCTCCGGGTTCTGGGAGGGTTCTCGGGAGCTCGACAGGTCCGGGTCGCCGCCTGGTCCTCGAGCTGAGTGGATTCCTCCTCCGTCAACGCCTCCTGGCCAACGTCAGCACGCGGCGGTGGGGTTCTTCTCGCTGCTGTGTCGGATGTCGGTCCCCCAGCCGGAGTCCGGGTAGGAGAGTGCCTGACCGGCGACGGGTGTCGGACTGTCATCGGTTCCCGGGATCTATGGTGTTTGGCCGACGTCGGGGGAGCCGACGTCGGGTCCGACGTCCTCTTCAGGGAGGTCAGCTCCTTAGTCTTTCGTTGAGGGGGAGGCGGCAGGGAAACTGACCGGACGTCTGGGGTCAAGTGACGCTTGTGGTGATCCCCTGACTTAGACGAGGCCTTGGAGAAAGAAGGCCTAGAGGTCTTAGCAGGCCGCAGGAGGAAGAACCGCTGGCAGACTTGACCACGACCGTGGGAGGCTGAGAGCGGGCCAGAGACGGAGAGTGGTCGGACCTGGAGCTGGAGCTGCGGGAGTCCGAGGCCCTAGAAGGGGATCTAGGTCTCACCTTCTCCCTGTGCTTCTCATGGTGTCCTGCGGATTTTTCCAAGATTCCCCTTAGAGGAAGGTTCCATGGCTTTGAGCTTCTAAAAGGTAAGCTCAGAGCCTTCTGTCGGTGGATCCGGTCCGCTGTTGAAGCCCTGATACAAAGGAACAAGTCTGGGTGTCGTGGTCTGGGCCCAGGCACCGGACGCAGGCTGAATGTGGGTCTTTGAATGGAATCTGTTTCCCACAGGCGCACTTGGAAGAATGGCCCTCCACGGAGGTTGGCGAGGACACCAGACAGAGGAATAAATCTGAAGGAAGAGATTCTTGAAGAAATTCTCGGTGAAGAAACGGTTGAACGAATTTCCTGATCGTCGCACGCTAGATACTGACCGAAGGGTCAAGACATGCAAGTCGACGGCGGGAAAGAACTGGGGATTCTGGCGGGACCGCCTCCTTATGTACTACGCCTGATGTCGGGGGCCGGACCGACGGCGGAGGCGGTCCCCACTGAAGACTGCTAGCTAGAAGATTTCCGTGGGGTCCTGACGCCTGCCGGCTTCAGTCCTAATGGTGTAACCTGCTTCAAGAGATGTACCTCGAAGAAGATCTTAGGATTAGTGCGCAAGAACACCTTGTCCTTGTGGAAAACCAAATAGGACTCCTTACACATCAGGGCCTGAAGCTTGGAAATCCTTCGAGCAGAAGTTATTGCAACTAAAAATAACGCTTTCCACGACAGAAAGTGCAGCTTGCAACTCATGGCAGGTTCAAAGGGAGGAAAGGTTAGTTCCTCTAAAACAAAAAAGATCCCAAGGAGGGACAGAGTCCTGAATGGGAGGCTTCTAATGAAGCATGTCCCACATAAAGGTGCGAGGAAGGTCCAGCTGGGCAACAGACTTGCTCTCAATAGGTATATGATACATAGAAATGGCAGATAGGTGTACCTTAACAGAGAAGTAGCCAAGTCCTGCATCTGAAACAGAGAAAAGGCACACCAGAACCCAGGTCACAGGGCAAGTGAAGTAATCCAAGCTCCATGCAGAGGTCCAAAAGCTTCCATTTCATAGCGTAAGTCGCCCTAGTGGAGCACTTCCTGTCTGCCATTAGGACGTTTGCTACTCCTGGAGAAACTCCAAATCTGAAGACGACTAGGTCTGCAGGAGCCATGCATGAAGATGCACAGATCTGTGAGCCGGATGGACCAGGGAGCCCTGCCCCTGGGAGAGAAAGTATGACCTGAGGGGCAGAGGCACCAGAGGTTCCACTGTGAGCTGCTGCAAAAGTGGGAACCAGATCTGACGAGGCCAGAATGGAGCCACCAGTATCATTTCTGCCTCCTCTGACTGCAATCTGATGAGTACTCATTGCAGAAGGGGAAAAGGAGGGAAGGTGTAAAGAAACCTCCCCATCCAGGAGAGGGACAACGCGTCTTGCCAAAAAGCACTAGGTCCTGGATCGAGTGAGCAAAAACTGGCCAGTTTTGCACTGAATGGGGAGGCAAATGGATCTATTTCTGGATGACCCCATCTAGCGAATAGATCTTCTACCACTGCGGGAAGCAGCTCCCACTCATGAGCTCTGGACCAAGTCCGACTCAGACTATCGGACAGAGAGTTGTGATTGCCTGGGACGTGGACTGACGACAGTTTTAGTTGGTGTTCCACCGCCCAAGTCCACACTCTCACGGCCTCTCTGCAAAGAGGATAAAAGTGTGTCCCTCCCTTGTTTATTGATATGAAATACCACTGACGTTGTCAGTCTGTATCAGCAGGAAATCAGCCAGGAGGACTGTCTGGAAGGCTAGGAGGGTGTAAGACTGCCCTCATCTCCAGAATGTTGATGTGGAGATGGAGCTCTTTTTTTTTTATTTAGTCTTTTCATTTAATTTATAAATGCAACAATTTTACAGGCAGCAATACATCACTTATTAATACCAGTTGATAATCACAATACATTACATGTATACTTGCAGCAGTCACATTAGGGGAAAATAAATTAACATCTTATTACTTCAGTATCCAGAGAATCATAATTACTCATTTTAAGTTCAGTCTGAGATCCATTCAAATCAAATCAGGCATAGCACGGTGAGCCCTCCCCTATCCCTCCCAGATTTTATTCCCATTAAAATTCAAGGAGCATCACAGATCGTATCCAGAGTATATTTTCAGTGCAAACGAAGAGCAAAATTACATGTTCAGTACATAGCTTAAAGGTACAAAATCATAACCCCTCGCACTCCATGCACCCCTCCTTTCCATCCGCCTCCCCTTAATCCCTTGTCATATATCACAGCCCTATACCCCTGTTATACAAACCCCCCAGTGCCGCCCTCCTGTCCTCTTCATAAGGCCCACAGTTTATCCGTTCCACAGTACAGGCCCCCACCATCGCCCCTCCTCCCCACCAGCCAGGCACACCACTTCCCGCTCCCCTTCCCCTCACCCCGTAATACCACTACACCTGAATTTAATGTATAGTCTGATTAGAATGTATCCTTAGACTGTGTGTATACTGAATATTCTATGTAGTATCCTAGAGTGTGTGTATATTGAATATTTTTTATGTATCTATGTAAATTGAACCTTGACCTTACCAGGTCCATCCTGCAAATGAGCTGTGCTCAACAATGTTCGCCTGGATAAATAAAGATTTGATTGATAATTATTTAGTTGGTATGATATCCACTTTTGCCATTGTACATCACATTTTTGGACTTTGTCATCTTGGCCGGGAGTCGCTCAAGGGCATACATCTTCCAGGACAAAACAATCCAGGCTTTTTTAGTGGGTATTTTATTTGTAAACCACAGTCTAGTCATAATTTTGTTGGCTGCTGTTATAAATTTTAAAATTTGTTTCAGCAAGTTTTTGTCAATTTGCAGACTTTTTGGTTTACTAAAAGTCAATATAAATGTGAGAGTGAATAAATCAGTGGTGTCATAAATTGCACTCAGTTCCTCGAGGATCTCCTTCCAAAACCTGGATAGCTTAGGACATTACCACAGGACATGGCTCCGATCTGCTCCATCATCCCCACATTCTCTCCAACACTGTTCCTCCCCCTAATTCTCCCATACTAGCCAGTAAGGCTAATGTGCGGAAGAAACGAGAATGGAGTTTCCACACGTATTCACACTGGTATGGTGAGAAAAAGATTTTTATAGTTGGTAAAGCAGAGTCATTCCAGTCCTGCTCACCGACTGATACCTGTAGTTCTTGTTCCCATCTAAACCTGATTGAGTTGGTCGAGTCTCCCTGTCTTTCATTTAAGGCCTTATATAGCTTACTAATCAGGTGATCCAAGGTCATTCCTCTGATATGAGCTTGTAACAGTTGTATTATTTGGGTAGGGTTTTCACTTAGGGCCACGAATGACCATTCGTATGGCTAAAGGTATGATTTAAGATGTAAATAAATTAAATATTTATGGGGCAAGTGATATTTCTTCTGAAGGGAGACAAAGGGAAGGAGACCTGTTCTGCCCACTAACTGGAAAATGAATAAAATGCCATATTTCTACCATTGAACTACATAGGGGCCTGAGGGACCTGCTGTCAAATCTGCATTATACTTCAGTGTTCCCAAGAACAATTTTTCAGGCAATGTAAAATAATCATTACTGACCTTAAGCCATATTTTTAAGGGTTCCCTGGTGAACTTCAGATAATTCATTATCCCTTGGCACTTATGGGGCGTCCCAAAAAGGAGCTCCTGACTGTTGTATAGGTCTTCCCAGGTTACTTCTAATTGTTTCCAGTGTGCATCATACTGTTTATTTAGCCAGTGTAGGACTACCCTTAACTGTGCTGCCATCGCATAGTTTTTGAGGTCGGGGAGGTTAAGGCCACCTCTCTCTCTCTCTCTCTCCCTGGCTAGTTGTAGAACAGAATATCTAATTTTGAGACTCTTTCCGCTCCAAATAAAGTGGGGTATCATTCTGTCCCCACGCCTGGAAATATGTTTTAGCTGGGATGAAGGGCAGTGTCTGAAGAAAGAACAATATGTGGGGGAAACACATTCTGCTTAATTGTACCTATCCTACTCAAAAAGCTTAGGGGGAGACGTGACCGAGATAGATGATCTGTCAATTTTAGGGTTAAAGGTTCGAGATTTGAGAGCTCTGAATGAATGGGGTTTCTTGTGAGCTTTATTCCCAAGTATCTCATCTCTTGTCTGTGCCACTTAAAGGGGAAGTCTTTTTTGAAGTGGGAGGGAGGGAGGTAGTTGTACGTCAATACCTCGGTTTTTGATTTGTTAATTTTATATCCTGCTAGCTTACCAAATGTTTGTAGCTGTTTCCATACCTCTGGGATAGATTGTTCAGGCTCAGTAAGAGCCAGTAGAATATCGTCCGCAAACAGTGATATCTTGTGTGGGTGACCTCCCAATGGAAGGCCCTCTAAGTCCTGAGAAGATCGATGGCAACAGGCAGGGGTTTGAGATATAGAGCAAACAACATTGGGGACACTGGGCATCCCTGGCGGGTGCCCCTAGAGAGTTGGAATGTATCTGAAAGTGCCCCATCCACTTTAACATTTGCTTTAGGGGAGGCATAAATATTTTGTAATTGTTTTATAAGTTGTTCCAGGAATCCAAAGTGCTCCAGAGTCTGCCATAAAAAAGACCAGCTGACCCGGTTGAATGCCTTTTCAGCATCTAACCCCAGTAGCACTAAAGGGATTTGTCTTTCTATGGCATAATCTACTAAGAAATGTGCACACCTATGGCATCGTGGGCCTGTCTGCCCTTAATAACGCCCACTTGATCAGGGTCAATAATAGCTGGTAGTAAATGGTCTATTCTAGAGGCCATGGCTGACATGAACATTTTGTAATCATAATCTAGCATTAAAATGAGGGGGAGTGTTTAACATCTTTATGGGGTTTAAGTATGGCTGATATGGTGGCATATTGCCATGTGGGTGGGGGGGAAGGGGGTTCTACCTCCTGGACCGCATGTAAGGCCAGGAGTAATATGGGTAGTAGCAGCTTTTTGAATTTGTTATAAAATTCGGAGGGATACCCATCTGGACCTGGCACCTTCAGGGTATGAGCTTTTCTCAGAATTTGGAGTAGTTCTCCCTCTTTAATTGACGCCAGCATGGCTTCAGCCTGCAGTGGGCTGATTGGTGGTATTGGTAAACTGTCAATATGATTTGATGTTATCTAGGGGAATTTCCTCTTTAGTGTACAACTCGTGGTAAAACCACTGTAGAATAAGTCTAATTTCCTGGGGTCTTTTTTGCTAATCTCCCTGTTTTAGGATCTACCATGCTGATTATGTTCGCTCTGGTTCTCTGTTCTCTCAATTTTCTTGCTAAATTTCTGGAGGCCTTAGGTCCCCCCTCATGATGTCTTAACTTTAGATAAAATAGTTTTTGTTGTACCACTTGGTCTACTACTTTTTGTACCTTTTGTTTTACAATTCTTAACTGTTGTCGTATTGCGGGGTCCTTTTGATCTGGCCAATGCTGTAAATGTAATAGCTCCTCCTGCAGGTCTTTATGTGTTTTTACCCCTCTGCCATTTTTTAATTACAGAAAATCGTATAATCTCTCCTCTTAATACTACTTTTAAAGTATCCTACAGAATTGTGGGGGCAACTGCATGTTGCGTTGTTTTCTTGTTTAATTCTAGGTACAGCCTCCTGGACCAATTCAAGGAACTTTGGGTCCCTAAGATGGGCAAGGTTCAGGCGCCAATTGGTTTGCTGATATTGCGCCCCCAAGTCCACCCTGAGCTATAAGGGAGCATGATCCGATAAGAAGGTGATCCCATGCCATATATCACAAATGGAGTCTAAATGCTCGATTGTGGTTATAAAGTAGTCCAGTCGAGCCCCACTTCCCACGTCCGGGGCCCAGTGGGTATATTCTTTTGTCTTAGGAAAAAAATGTCTCCAGTTGCCCACCAAGCCCAGACAAGTGATGGTTTGTTTTGTGTATTTTTGGACAGCGTTAGATCTATGGGCCAGAGGGGTATCAGCATCCAAAGAGGGGTTTAAAGTGATATTCAAGTCTCCTCCCAGCAGCAATTGTCCCTCCATGTGGGACGTAAAATTTGTGAAGAATTTTACTGCTAAGGGCTTCCCTGACCCAGGAGGGAAATAGACAGATGCCAGGGTAACGGATCTTGAGTACAGCTTGTCCGTCACTATAGCACAGCGGCGCTCCGGATCACTAATCTCACTTTGTTTTTCAAAGGGAACCTCCTGGGAGAGTAGAATCATCACCCCTCTCCTTTTCCCATCCCTACAGAACGATTCAGTTACTACAGAATACCCATACCTCTGAAATCTTTTATGTTCGTCCGAAGACATGCAAGTTTCCTGCAGCATAAGCCCCGGTCTCTCTTTTCTGAATAACTGAAATAATCGAGAGTGCTTTATCGGATTACCAATCCCATTCACATTTAAAGATAAAATCTAAGTTGACTTAGCCATATCTACTTCTGATCAGTCCTTGTATGCATATTTCCTGCTTGATAAAAGTACAATATATCAACTTCCCACCATTTTTATGCCTTTTCACCCCATGCTCAATAATATTGTATTATTAATTGCTTTCTGTACTGTCACTGATATAAGCAAATTATAATGTCTGCTTGTTGTTCTATTTAACACACCATAACACTGTCCGAGTGCTTAAAACTATACAAGGATCTAAAAAAGTTGGCACTAGGCCTACAACATCTAAACATGTGCAGGCCTGTTGCATTTTAACATTATACATGACGCTCAGTACTTTTAGGCCTGCTAAAATAAATGCCAACAGGGCATCAACTTTTTTGTACCAGCAAATTGTACCTGCTGTAACAGGTCTCTGAACCTGGCAGAAAATTTAAGCGGCTCCCAAGGTAGGGAGAGGACATATACCTCTCCTTTGAAGGGGCAGATATAAGCACACTGAGGGGGAGTGTCAAGGCAACGCCAAGGGCCCCCAGCACCACTATTTCCCTGGTACATAGTGGTGCAGCAGACCATAATGGAAATAAAAATGAGGAACAGAAACCCCCATGAAATGGTTCCTGTGTGCCTCATCTCTAGTAAGGCCTTATGGATACATTGACCATTTAGGAATGGATTTCTGACCCTATAATGGTCAAGTGGGCATGTAGCACTGCAAAAAATGCATTAAGTCATGCCACCTTTCCTGGGCTATAGTATACTTAAACAACAACTATGGAAGGACTATCAGCAAGCTATTGGGGGGGGAGAGAAAATCCAAGGGAAATTCAGAAACATCCTTCAGATTCACTAACCTTTTTCCCATCCATAAGCTTGGGAATATAAACAGGATTTCCACTGCCCAATGTCCCCACCCCAAACAGGCTTCCTCGAGCTGCACTGTGTAGTCCGTATATGCAGAGTCACCTCCGCATCAAGTTATCAGTTAAGTCTCTGCAGAACCTCTCTCGCTACTCACTCCAGTGCAGATCGCTGAAATCTTTGTAAAAGTTTTTTCACATCCTCTAGGGTTGCTTGACTCTGCCTCTTTCTGGAACCCAGATCCCTAGCAGTGTCCCAAACAGCATCGCGAAGGCCTTGCTGAGTTTTCCTGAGTGAGGAGTCTTCCTGGGTGGATTGAACCAGGCCCCTCAGTTGAAGAGTTTTTGTTGCTTCATCAGGTGTCTCAAAGGTTTGGGGGTCTTCTGGAAACATGATGACTAGTCAAGCAGGGTATGGAGTATCAAATTTTAGTTGTTGTTGCTTTAAAAGATGGAGTATTGGAGCACAGGCCCTGCGCTTGGCTGAAATAGATGGGGAGTAATCGTTGTCAAAATAAATGCACTTTCCTTTATACTTAGTATCCCCCATTCTCCAGGCTCTGGTAAGGATAGTTTGTTTAATAGTATAGTTTAAAAACTTCATTATGATAGAGCGAGGTCATCTGTCTGACTGAGTTGATTTCGGCGATAGAGCCCGATTGACTCACTCTATGTCAAATTTAAAAGCTGGGTCTAATTGCAGAGAGTCGTGGAGGAGCTCCTCCAAAAATTTTAAAATATCTCTCCCTTCTTCGTTCTCCAGAATCCCACATATTCTCAAATTATTCCTCCGCAATCTGTTTTCCAAATTCTCACATTTCTCTTTTAAAGCATGCTGTTCATCTAGCAAGTGCACTACCATGCGTTCCAGCCTGTCAGTCGGATCATCTAATTCAGTATGTTGTGCTTCAACCTCAGTAACACGAGATGAAAGTTTACTGATTTCTGTAGTTAATTCTGACCAGAAACTATGAACCTTAGTCCTGAATTCCTGCAACTCTGCTAGAATGGTAGCATTGCTGGGTTGTTGAGAGGAGGCCCCATCTGGAGCCACCATGTCTGGTTGAATCTCTGCAGAGCTTGATGAGGAGTGAGAGAATCTTGCCGAATCCTTGCTTCTGGGGGTGCATGCAGTCTTTTTTTTGTCTCTCATTCAATGCTGCAGCTCTCCCTGATATTCTTTTTTGATTATTTTTGCGTTTTATTTGTGAGACAGTCTGTTTTTAGCCCAGGATCAGCAGAGCTAGGTTTTACCCTTGCATCCCGGTCAGTGACATCACTGAAGTCTGGAGATGGAGCTCTTGCTGAGCCCAGGATCCTTGAGTCTGGCAAGTGCCCAGATGAGCTCCCTGACCCTGGCCTGAAGCGTCCGTGATCAGGATCCGAGTGGGAGATTCTGCTCTGAAAAGAACCCCTCTTGAAAGGTTGGATGTATCCAGCCACCATGTCAGTGACTGCTTGACTGGGCTGGATACCAGGATCGGATGGTCCAGGTCGTCTGATCTCTGATCCCACTGGACCCAGAGGTACCACTAGATTACCCTAACGTACAGGCGGGTCAAAGGAATCATGGCAATGGTCGCTGTCATATGTCCCAATATCTGAGGACTGCAGTGGCTGACACTTGGCAAGCCAAAAGCAGCTGCCGCGCATAGGACTGAAGATACTCTGCTCTGTCCTGGGGAAGAAAGGCCTTGTCTTTGCCCATGTCCAGGATTGCTCCTATGTACTGAAGCTGCTGACTTTGCCAGAGGGAGGATTTGGGGAGGTTCAATGTTATCACCAGGTCCTGAAATAGTGTTAACATGCCTCGAAGGGTTCCCATTAGCCGATCCCAAGAGGGAGCGGTGAGAAGCCAGTCGTCGAGGTAGGGGAAGCGATAGTGTCCCTGCCTCCTGAGACTCACTGCTACGACGGCCAAGCACTTGGTGAATACCTTTGGTGCCAACGACAGACCGAAGGGCAAGGCCCTGAACTGGTAGTGACAGCCCTGAAAAACCAAAGTGCAGGAACCTTCTGTGAGGCTGAAAAAAATCAGAATGTGGAGGTATGCGTCCTGCATATCCAGGGAGCATAACCAGTCCCCTTGGTGAATTAAGGGAAGGAGGCCCAAGAGGTCACCATCCTGAACTTTCTGTATTCTGTGTACTGGTTCTGGTGGCTTAACTCCAAGATGGGGCGGAGATCTCTGTTTTCTTTGGTACGAGGAAAAAGTGGGAGTAAAATCACGTTCCTCTTTGCTCTGGGGGCACTGTTTTGATGGCCTTCTTCCAAAGTAATGCCTGGATTTCCTCCGCTATAAGGGTATTGTGGGCCTGAGAGTACTTAAACTGAACAGGAGGGCTGTCTGGCAGGATCTCTGGACCCCGGCACCTCAAATACAACTTGTGGCAGTCCACTTTAGCCAGGAGGTTAAAACAGTTTTTAAAATTTTTGAAGCCTGTAGGTCCTATTTTCTTTTTGGTTCTGTCAAGCATGCCAATCATGGCAAACCCAAATTCGGTTTGGTTCCAAAAAGCAGAAAAAAAAATCTAGTTTGAGGCTTAGAAAGAAATTTAGATGAAAAACACCAATTGCAACTCGGGTCCCAGGAAAAGGAACGGTATCCGTTTTTCACCCTCTAAATGTCTGCTTGTCAGCATGCCGTAGCTGTGGCTCAGCGGATAGAGTCGCAGGCTGAGGATGCCAGCAGTGCCTACAGCCGCCCTCTGGTCTCACTGGCCGTTTTAAATTTTTTTTTTTGCAACTCTCTTGCCGTACGGCTCTCCCACTCCCTTGCCTTCCCTCCTGCACATACTGTATAACAGCCCCCCTTGCCCAAGCGGTTCCCCCCAACTTACCCCTGTCCTCTTTCTTGGCCCCCACCTAACTTGTGTCCCATTGACTTCCTATACAAAACTCTGCCCACCCACCTGAATCACGCCCATTCCCCCACAGGCATCCCCCCCTTGGAAATGTTTATATTATTTGGGGGGGGGGGGTGCAGGAGGCAAAGCCCCCCACAGAAAAGCAGTTTCCACAGATATGTTGTCCGCGCTATTTGCTGTAAGCACGATTTGCTGCCGTGCAATTCCATCCACACGATTATGACTATAATCCAAAAGGAACTGGGATGATAACCAACCACAAAGCAGCAAGAAAAGCAGTTATCAAATAAAAAGGAGCTTTAATTTTTTTTTTGGTTGCTTTTAAAGCAGTTCCCAAAGGGGAACCGCCAATCAAATAGCAATTAAAGTTTAGACAAAAAAAAGAGGACAAAGCCTAACACAGAGATTCTAACAAATAAAACAAAACTGTTGTAAAAGTAAATAAAATAGTAAAAGATAACCACAATCTGATGTACAGAAATGGAAAGCTCTTCGGGGTGACTTATTCCTCAGGCGGAGAAGTAAATCTGACGTTAGAGGGCACAGTGGAGCACGACCACATAGCACAGATTAAATTTCATTCCAAGATTCCCTAATTTGCATAAAATTCTACTCTGTGGGGCAGCTCAAAAAGCAGCAGGCTGATTTGCAGTAGTTAAGTACAGTGAGCGATTCCTGGAGTTTGAAAATAATGCTTTTTGGAGGACTTTAAAAGAAAATATGTAAAGTTCAATACTAGAGCTCTCAATTTTTAAAATCCACATAAACAGCAGAACAGCTCCATTCTTTCTCATCTATTTCAATACATTACTTCTCGGTCCTACTATAAACCAAGATATTGTAAGAGACTATACTAAAAAAAAAAAAAAAACACACCATATTTCAGATCACTTTGACCAACAGCTCAAAAAAGCAGAAAAAATGAGTCATAAAGAAGGGGGAAATCAAAAACAACCACAGATCAAGCGGATAACCCAGTAATCACAGGATGATAATCAGTTATATCAGCTTTGTCTTCCTCAAAGTCTGATCCCATTTCAACAGGAAGCTGAATATTTGCCTCAAAGAAAGCTATTGCACAATCAGGGTCCTCAAAAAACAAATCTTTGCCCTGAAATGTTACTTTCAGTCTAGCAGGCCAAACTATGGTTTGTGCTCGATTTAATAACCATTTGCAACTAATCAGGATGCAAGATTTTTGAAACCCATTTTTATTCAAAACATAAATAAATATTAGCCAATAGGGTTTAAAGCGTCCACTTAATCCTTACAGCTGAAGATGAGGAACACAGTAGGCTTCCATAACTGGATGCACAGTATCTGCCCTCTAAATAGTGAGCAACATCCCAGGTTATTGTATGCAGTCCATGCATGCAAAAACATACATTTCACACATTGATCGGGATGGGCAGAACATCTTAAACAAACATCTCTGGGAGACACGGAGACAGAAGACTGTTTCTTCATTAGGCAAATGTGCATGAAATGGTCCATCAACAGTGAAGCTGTCACCCACAGATGGATTTTAAATAAACTTCACCTACTTAACTTCCTTAAAGTTTCTTTCGAGGGTTCTCTTATAGGAAAGTCAAGTTTAGCCATGGTGCTGCAACAGGAAAAGATACATTCATTTCTTCCATCTATGGATTCCAAATTAAAAACATGTCACTTCCATTCAGGCTTGACAGGATCTCAACCAAGGCTCCCTTTTTGCCAGACTGCTGCTATAAAGGGCCTGCAGTCTTCACTTTGACACACAAGTAATTCAACACATTTCTAACATTCTGCAGAATATTAGGGAGCAGATTAGTGATCAGACAGATTTGCAGCATGGAAAGGAGGGTAATTTGTATCTTATGTGAAGACACATGGAGAAATTAGAAGGGAATTAGTTTGCACTGCATACTCAAGATTCTTTTACTAACTTAAATACTCACACTTTGCCTTCATGTGGATCTTCTTCCCGCCCCTAAAATGAAGCACACAGAAATATATCAGAGGGTGCACAAAATACAACATGTACACCATATGTTTCATACACCCAAAGCTCCCAGAGTGAACAAGATAGTTAATTACAAAATAACTGCAGCAAAAATGATACAGCTCCTTATATGGGATGTCTGGCTGCTTTTCTGTTTTTTTTTCCCCCAACCTACATGCTACTGGTAGGTGGAATCAACTCTTACAGTAGTAGTGGTAGATGTGTATAGTGCTTGAGGCTCTACAATCTTGAATACAGCACTGTGCAAGATATTCTGACACTATTTAGAGGGTGTAAGGGAAATGCTGAACTGAAACCATTACTATTTCCTAGAAGTGGACTGTTTTGACTCCACCTCTGTCAACTTCTGTTCACGCACAAACTCATCAGCTACAAGTGCCCTTCTGATGCCACCCACATTCCCCCAGAACCCTTTACACTGGTATTCTGGAGGAACACCCACAGGCTGCAGTTGTGTGGTCACCCATGCCGTGAATACCACTACTTGAACCACCCGGAGGAACTGCTGCAGTAGTGGGGCAAACAGTCCCCATTCTCTGCAGTGCACCCTAGACTCATATGCCTTGTGTGAGAGTATGATTTGGGACATGAAGCCTGGTATTTCACTTAAGAACACCATGTGCTAACCCCAGTTCCACCAGGCTCAACAGAATGTTATCGCTTCCGTTTTTTTGTTTAAACTCATATTGAAGTCTGCAAAGTATGATAAATAACTTGCTCCAAAACGCTGCTTCTGTACATACAGAGCTAAGAAATCACAGTTTGCCAAGCAAACAGTTTTTACAGCTGTGGGCATGCGCAGTTCCGATGGCGCTATCATGTTTGAATGGCAACATGCCATTCACCATAAATACGCATGCGCAAGTGCCACGCATGTGCAGTTGTGACATCACCATCTTTCAGACGGCACTCCTCCCGCTCCCTCCCACTGCTCCTGTCCTCCCCGCTCCCTACCAGTACCGGCAGCAAAAAACACCCTCCCACTTCTGCTGTTCTCGCCGCTCCCTTTGTTCCCCGTCCCTGCACCAACATCAGGGTGCCCAATCCCCGTGTCGTCATTATGTACCCACCCAACTCATGTGGCACACTAGAAGCCCACCCCACTGTGCCCAAATGTATGTGGTCCCCGCGCCATCGGGGTGCCCAATACCCGTAATGGCATTATGTGCCCCTCCCAACTCATGTGGCACACTGGGAGCCCACCCCAGTGTGCCAAACTGTATGTTTTTTTTTCTTTTTCCTGTCAACATCGGGTGCCCAACTCGTCGCCATTATGTACCCTCCAACTCATGTGGCACACTGAAGCCCACCCCACTGTGCCCAAATGTATGTGGTCCCTGCAAGCATCGGGTGCCCAACTCAGACAGCATTATGTGCCCCTCCCAACTCACGTGGCACACTGGGAGCCCACCCCAGTGTGCCAAAATGTATGTTTTTTTTTCTTTTTTCCTGTGCCAACTTCAGGGTGCCCAATCACCATGTTGGCATCATGTATCCCCCCAACTCATGTGGCATACTGGAAGCCCACTCCAGTGTGCCCAAGTATATGCATTTTTTCCCCTGTAAATAAAGAAAACCATCGCCTGACGCGTTCCCACAAAACAAAACAAACAAAAACAAAACTGTCTCTGTCTTCGCCCCAGTCCCCCTCCCCACCCTCCCACTGAGCACCCACCTCCCTCACCCATACTTACCTCCGGAGGTCAGCAGGTCATCTTCTCTGGACCGGGACATGTCTGCACTCTTCAAAGCCAAACCGCAAACTAAAGAATCAAAGGTAAGCATGCTATACTGGCAGTCAATGGGGTTTTCAACTTATATTGATAAATCAACCATTTTTTGGAATGTTGGCCCCACATTCTCAACATGGGGTTCTTGGGACCCCACCTCATGAACAATGTCACTGTCCTTTCATTACTCAGTCCCGAAAGGTGATTTTACAGTCGCTGCGCGGAATCATCTTTTGGGACCGATTAATGAAATGACAGTGACACTTGTTCATGAGGTGGGGTCCCAAAAAGCCCATGTTGCAAATTTGGTAAAAAAAATGACTTGTTACAAACGTGTGTTGTACAGTTTCTATGCACGTTCCTAACCGCCAGTTTTTAATATTTTCACACCAGATTTTCAACACTGCCATTTCTACACGCCTCCTTATTAACAGTACAGCTGTCATTTTTCACATCCTGCCTGAAACGTCTTTTCAGACCTGTGGCGCAGAATGGCGTGGTCGCTCCGCGAAATCACCTTTTAGGACAAGCGAACAAAATGACACTGGCACTCTTCATGAGGTGAGGTCCCAAAAAATGCCATGTTGAAAATTTGGTGCAACACCTCCAAAAAATGGCCAAGTTATGTGCCCCTCCCAACTCATGTGGCACACTGGGAGCCCACCCCAGTGTGCCAAAATGTATGTTTTTTTTTTTCCAGTGCCAACATTGGGGTGCTCAAGCCCAATGACTTGCTCAGGGTCACACAGTCTACAAGTGGAAGCTGTGGGATTCAAACCCAGGTCTGGTCTGCTGGATGTCACCAGATTTGCAGCTCACAGCCTTAAACCACTGCGCTAAACTGCCTCCCTAAATTAAGGGTGTTTAATATTTTCTACACACGTGTACCTTTGGTCATTTAACAGCTCATCACAGTCGTATTGGCTCTGCCTATATCTTGTTGTCCTTATGCCTCAGAAGTATAGTCCCCTGCATTCCAAGGTACCCATACTGGCAATAGTGCTCACATCTTAAAAACCATATACAGTTGTCCTTTTCTCCAAAAATTTAGGCTCCATAAGCATTTTTCTGATGACCTCCTGAAGGCATTTTTTTTGCTGTTAAAATATTGTGTTCTAATAGTAAAGTTTCAAATAAAAAAAAAAACAGCACTGGAACATTCCTGAAATCTGAAGAACCTGGTTAATTACAGTTGACAAAGAATTATAAACTGCTATATTAGAGTAGAATAGTGTACACCTGCCATGGTTACCCTTGATACTTCTCAATTACATTTTAATATACAAGGTTTTTTGTTTTTTTTTGTTAGTTTAACCAGGACTAGCACACTAAGCTGAAAGCTTTCTTACAGGTGCGACCTGGGAGTACAGGGAAGTTAAGTGACTTGCTCAGGGTCACACAGTCTGCAAGTGGAAGCTGCGGGATTCAAACCCAGGTCTGGTCTGCTGGATGTCACCAGATTTGCAGCTCACAGCCTTAAACCACTGCGCTACACTGCCTCCCTAAATTAACTGACAAAGATGGCAACCTTCTACTAAACAATTAAGTACATCAAATACCTGAAGTTTAGCAATTTTATTTGTAAAAACATTAAAGTCATGAAAGATTTTTAAAGTAAAACACAATGAAAAAGTGCAGACAACTAGGGGTCGAGTTTAATAATTTACTGAATGTCCCAGAATTGTGCCAGATGTCAGACCAGCAGCCCCTTCATATCACCTCTCTAACAAGGCTGGTTTTAACCAATGGAGACAGTTTCAGATTTCAGGGTGTGTGAACACCTGGGGTCCAGTGACCATCGCACAGTGTAGTTCAATATCAGTACTGAAAAGGGTCATGCCACACAAAAGTAAGGGATCTGGCTTCAGGAGGGCAGACTTCACAAGGATGGGGGTGTCTCAGGAAGCCCTGGGTGGGGGAGACGAGAACTATGGGCCCACCTAAAGAAGCTCATAGTGGAGGCGACAAACCTTGTATTCTACAAACAGACAAAGGCAAGGGTGAAAAAAACACTACGGTCCTCACAGGAAGTGACAGGGAAAATAAGGCAAAAAGCTGGTATTTAGGAAATATAAGGGACACAGAGGAATAGGACAGGCAGTGTATCTAAAAGAGCTAAAGGAGGCGGGAAAGTGGTCAGGAGTGCCAAGGTGAAGACAGAGGAGAAAATAGCAAATGAAGTTAAGAAAGGAACAAGATCTTCTATAGGTACTGCATGAAGGAGAAAGACTGGGGGATTGTAAGACTAATGGGGGAGTGAAGTGAAGGAGACCAGATAAAGCACCAATCCTGAACAAATATTTCTGTTCAGTTTTCACAGAGTAAGGGGAGCAACCACAGATAAAAATCAGGTTTAGGAGGGAGGTGAACAAGTAAGCAATGACCCACGATAGGGTGTGCGTTTACAGCATTTAATGCACGTCTGGGGTGCGTTGCGAGGTACGAGGCCACAGGTAGAGTGTCCTCACAGCATCCCAGGCATGCATTAAATGCCTATAAATGCACACCATGGAGTGGGTTATTGCACTTATAACATGGGTAATTAGAAACATATGAAAAGTGCCACAGAAATCTGTTTTCTTGATCTATAAAGACAGAAAAACTGTGTCCTGCCATCTGACAAAGTAATACCTCTGAAGAAAACAGCACTGCACAGTTACTGTGCAGAAAGAACTATAACACATACTGCCCTGATGTGCTGTGTCACATCTGCTATATGTGCTAATGTGTATTTCAGTGTCACTGACCTGTTCGTGATGGTACCGATTGCAGCTGTCGGCAACCCAGAGAGAAAGACACAGCAATGACTGTGTCTATTTCGCCTCTCGCTCTGCTGCGTGTTACTACTACCCCTCTGCACACCACAGACAGACCGATGAATGTATCTACCTCGCGTTGCTGTGCTGCCTCTTAATACGCATTACACGCTAATGATGTATGGCTCGAACAGGACTAACATCAAGTTGTGTGCCTTTGACGGGAGAGATATTCCTCTGAAAGTACTGCTCACCGGGGGGCATGGCTTGGGAGGGGAGAGTGGGAGACATGCCTGCCTAACACATGGTCACTGACAACTGGGAATGACTGACCTGTGCACATTTGGGTTTCCCATCCTGACACACAGTAGTAAAACCGTGTCCCGCTTCCTCTCTGCAGCACTGCGCGCTGATGGTGTGCTGCTCGAACGACACCAAGATAAACTGTTCTGCCACTTGCGCCAACCCAGATACGTGGCAATGCACTGCCCAGCAGAAGACATGGCTGGGGGGGACAGATGCAACGCTAACACAGGGTGCCTGTATAACCATTGCTGCTGCTGCGTGCCTCAGGTCCTATGCCACTGCCAGGAGAGACATACCTGTGACACTACTGCTCACCGAAGGGCATGGCTGGGGGGGCAGAATGGGGGACATGCCTGCCTAACACATGGTTGCTGATAACAGGAATGACTGACCTGTCCACATTCAGGTTTCATAGATACATAGACAGTGTCGGCAGATAAGGGCCTATGGCCCACCCAGTCTGCCCATTTGAGCTTGTAAGTTCCGATTATGTTTTCCTAGAAGTCTGTTGCCCCTTACCCCCGACCTCCAGAATTCCTTTATGTCTATCCCATGCATTCTTAAATCCCGTGATTGTTTCAGCCCCCACCACTTCCTCTGGCAGGGTGTTCCACTTGTCCACCACCCGTTCTGTGAAGAAATTCTTCCTCACGCTTCCTCTGAATCGCCCTCCCTCCAACTTCATCCCATGCCCTCTAGTCCTGGAACATCTTTTCGCTTAAAAATAGTGTATTCCTGCACCCTGTTCCTCCCGTAAGATACTTGCATGTCTCTATATCCCCTCTCTCCCTCCTCCAGGGAGTACATATTCAGTTCCTTCAACCTGTCATCATAGGACTTGTGATGCAATCCATGCACCATCTTTGTTGCCCTCCTCTGAAACTTCTCTACCCTGTCTATGTCCTTACGTAGGTAAGGTCTCCAGAACTGTACACTGTACTCCAGGTGGGGCCTCACTAGTGTCTAGTATAATGGAATTATGACCTCCCTTCCTGCTGGTGATGCCCTGCCTATGCATCCCAGCAACCTATTTGCTTTACCTGCTGCCTTGTCACACTGTTTCCCTACCTTGAGGTCATCAGAGATGATAACCCCAAGATCCCTTTCCTGCTTGGTGCATGCTATATCCTCACCCCCCAACTAATATATTGTGCCAGGGTTTTTGTGCCCCATATGCATTATCTTGCACTTCTTTGCACTGAATTTCAACTGCCAAACCCCTGACCATTCTTCAAGTTTCTGCAGGTCCCTTCTCATTCTGTCTACACCCTCTGGTTTGTCTACTCTGTTACAGAGCTTTGTGTCAGCAGCGAACAGTGAAATTCTGCCTTCCAGGTCCTGCGCAATGTCACTGATGAAGATGTTGAATAGGATCGGTCCCAGCACTGATCCCTGTGAGACTCCACTGGTCACTCTTCCTTTGTGGAGTGACAGCCATTTACCACCACCCTCTGTGTCCTGCCGCCCAGCCAGTTACCTACCCACCACACTACTGTCCTGCCCACACCCATAATCCCCAGTTTGGTAATAGTCTTCATGGCACAGTGTCAAAGGCCTTGCTGAAGTCCAGATAGGCCAAGTCCACTGCCCTCCCCTGATCCACCTCCTAGTCACCCAGTCAAAAAATTCAATGAGGTTGGTCTGACATGACCTCCCCCTGGTGAAACCATGCTGCCTTGGGTCCTGTAGTCCATTGACAACCAGATGTTCCACCAGTCTCTCCTTCAGTAGTGCTTCCATGATCTTCCCCACTACAGAGGTGAGGCCGACTGGTCTGTAGTTTCCCGCTGCCTCTTTGTTCCCACTTTTGTATAAGGGGACTACATCTGCTATCCTCCAGTCTTTGGGTACCTCCCCTGTTTCCAGTGATCGGCTAAACTGGATAGCCAGAGGTTCGGACACCACCTCTCTTAGTTCTTTAAGGACCCTGGGGTGCACCCCATCTGGCCCCATTGCTTTATCAACTCTTATTACTTCCAGTTCCTTAAGGACCCTTTCTCGTGTAAAGGGACTTGTGTCCATTTCTGCACCATTCTCACCCCTTGTACTCCCTTCAGACCCATTACCCTCCTCTTCCTCAGTAAAGACTGAGCAGAAATACCTGTTCAATATGTCAGCTTTACTGTTGTCATCCTCCAAGCGGCCCCCATCCTCCCCTTCAGTCTCACTATCCCTCCCTTTGCCTTTCTTTTTTCACTTATGTACCTGTAAAAGGTTTTGTCCCCTCTACCCACTGATTTTGCAATGTGTTCTTCTGTCTGAGCTTTGGCTTCCTTACTGACCTCCTGCCTCCCTTTGCTTCTCGTGGTACTTCTCCCTATCCCCTTCTGCCTGTGTCTTTTGTATTGCCTGAATGCAATCTTTTGGCTTTCACTTTTTGCTACCTCTTTGGAAAACCATAATGGTCTCCTCTTCCTTCCTCTTGCTAACCTGCTTAATGCATAATTCTGTTGCTCTTTGTAATCCCCATTTTAAATACTGCCCACTGTTCCTCAACCCGATTCCTGTCCCATTCCTTAATGCCTCTTTCAAGTATCTCCCCATTTTCCCAAAGTCTGCCCCTAAAATCCAGGATACGTGTTTTGTGTGGTTTGGTTCTGCTC
Source organism: Neoceratodus forsteri (assembly GCA_016271365.2). Classification (NCBI taxonomy): domain Eukaryota; kingdom Metazoa; phylum Chordata; order Ceratodontiformes; family Ceratodontidae; genus Neoceratodus; species Neoceratodus forsteri. Next base: position 351,942,045 of record CM057454.1, on the reverse strand, counting down.
TTTCTGTGATTTCAAACCACAATGACTGGTGGTCACTGTTCCCCAGGTGCTCCCCCACTGTTACCCCCATCACGCTGTCCCTGTTTGTGAGCATAAGGTCCAGTATTGCCTTCTGCTGAGTTGGTTCCATGACCAGTTGCTTGAGGAAGGCACCCTGAAGGAAGTCCAGGATAAATCTGCTCCTAGTTGATGCTGCTGCTGGGATGCTCCAGTCCACGTCCTGGAATATTGAAGTCTCCAACCAGTACTACCTCACCTTTGTCTGCCATCCTTTGGATGGCTAGCATCAGCTCCCATCTGTTTCTTCCTCCTGGGCTGGTGGCCTATAGACCACACCTGTGCGATGGCTGGCCCCATTTTCCGCTCCAGTTTAACCCACAGTATCTCTCCCCCATTTGTTCCTCCTGCATCTCTGTGGCCCTTATGTCATTTTTCACATACAGTGCCACCTCCTCCCTTCCTGCCTGCCCTGTCTCTTCTGAATATGTTGTAGCCAGGTATGGCCATCTCCCAGTCATGGTTATCATTACACCAGGTTTTAGTGATGGCCAATGTCCAGGTCTGACTGCACCATGACAGCCTCCAGATCTTCCATCTTGTTGCTAAGGCTCCTGGCATTTGCACACATGGCTTTCCATGATTTGACCTCCCTAGACTGTTTCGCTGTTCTACTCCAGCCCCTTCCTTGGTTGTCCTTTATCCCTGGTTCTCCTTGCTGTCTGCCCTGCTGAAGTTTGCCCCTTTTCTGCCTATCCACCTCTTGGGTGCTAATCTCCATCTTTTGCACACTGCTTTGTAGAGATAGCCACTCCTCTGGTTCACTGGTTCCACTGCTAGCTGTGGGGGGTGAGCAAGTAGGTACCTCCTTGCTGGCCTGCCACCCTTGCTAGTTTAAATGCTTGTCAATGTAGCATTTAAACTTATCATTGAGTGCTTGATTCTCCAGGATGGATGCAGGCCGCCAGGCTTGAATAAACTCCATCCTCCAGGTGGGTCCCAGTCACCAATGAATCCAAACCCTTCCTCACAGCACCAGTTCTTCAACCATGAGTTAAAGTTCCTGGTGCATGCACCCCTATGCTCTCCCTTGCCTCTCGCATGTAGTACTTCTGAGAAAGTGACAGAAGTAGCTACTTGCTTGAGACCCCTTCCCAATTTCCTAAACTCTTCCTGAACTTCCTTTGGTTCCCCATTTGCCAGGTCATTAGTACCTAGGTGGATAAAGACATCCAGCTCACCCTCCTGTCTTGCCTTCCCAGTGATCCCCAGGATCTTCCTTCCATCCTTCCATGCCGTGGCACCTGGTAGGCACCTCACCTCCCTGTCCTCCCCCTCCTGTGTTCCTAGCTGGATCCCTCTTATGATGGAGTCCCCCACCAGGATTCACTTCCTCCTCCTCTGGGGTCCACTGCTTTCCCCGCTGAGGTCACCTCCTTGGCTAACCTCCACATCCTTTCCTTCCACTTCTCTGGGTAGCTCTATCTGGTTGTCCCCATTTGCCAGTGTGGCATATGAGTTCTTGAGTGGAATAGGATCTGGGATGTGCCTCTGCCTGACCACTCTAACCCTCCCTGAGCCCGCTGTCATCCAAGTGCTTCTCGTCCTCGGCATCCTTTGAGGCAGTTGCATTGGACTGGGTGGTCTCTGAATAGTGGTGATGGTACTCCTGACCCAGTTTACTTCTGCTCTGAGTCTGGCTACCTCATCCCGCAGTCCAGAGAGATGCATGCAGATAGGGCAGCACCTCAGTGTCCAGAAGGTCTGCCTGAATATGGCTGCCCCACAGCCACTGCATTGCACCACTCCCCACATTATGCTGCAATTTTACTGCTATTCCACTACTTGTCTGCTACTGAAGCTCTCCTAGTTCCCTTTTTATTAATTTACTGTCCTAAAAATCCTGCCACTGATCCTCAGATACTTTTCTTTTAAAAAAAAGAAAATAAACCAAGAAATAAACAAATGAATCAAAACACTTGTGCTGAGGGTGGGTTTCTTCACCCTTATGCCCCTCCTACTCCACACCCCTTACTATACCCTGTGTTTAGCTCCTGTCAATCAGATTTAACAGGGCATATAATTAAGAGTTGGGGGAAGGGGGGGTGAAAATTTGCAACAATTAAAGACGGCAAAGAAATACACCACCACTACGTTTTAAATTTTCAACAGCCCAAAAACAATTCTAAGTAAAGACAACAAAGAAAGTACAGTGTCACTAAAAGCCCACAATCTAAGTTTAAAAGAAAAATAGCAATTACCAGTTACTGTAAAGCACTGAATTGAAAATGTTTCCTTCCCCTTCTGGCTTCTTCTGAGAAAATAAAACTCACTTGCTACCTCAACTCTGACTAAGACCCACCTCCAGTTATCAGGTAGCTGAGGTCAGAGGCCAGACAATTAACACCCCTCACCCAAACTACAGGGCAAGTCAGACAAGCCAAGACTAAATTTGCAGCAATTAAAGACAGGAAAGAAATACACCACCACTACGTTTTAAATTTTCAACAGCCCAAAAACAATTCTAAGTAAAGACAACAAAGAAAGTACAGTGTCACTAAAAGCCCATAATCTAAGTTTAAAAGAAAAATAGCAATTACCAGTTACTGTAAAGCACTGAATTGAATAGGTTTCCTTCCCCTTCTGGCTTCTTCTTCTTTCCCTTCCCGACACACAGCCAATGCTGAATGTATCAGCCGTGCACTGCTCTCCTGCTTGTCAGTAGTATGGCAGTGTCCCAATTTCGTTCTCTGCGATACTGCACGCTGATGGTGTGCCGCTTGAACATCACAAAGATGAACTGTTCTGCCACTTGCGCCACACAGATACGTGGCAGGCTTTTGGGGGGGGTGCCAGATGCGTTTCTCACACAGGGTTCCTCTATAACCATTGCTGGTGCTGCATGCCTTATTGGGGAGGTTGTGGATGACCAAGAATACAGCTGTCTGTGGCGGGGACCCCCATCATCTCAGTTCTGTGCTGTCTGACTCTGCACAGGACATGGCGAGGGGGAATGAGTGGAATGAGTCTGTCACATACGCTAGGCAGATAATGGAATTCTCCTGTTGGCTGCTGAATTTGGGATGCAGTGGCTCTGGAACAGTACTGTCTTCATCTGTGCAGGGAGAACCAAGGGGTGTGTAGGGGAAGGCAGACACGGCCCACCATGGAGCACAGAGCAGCCAGATGCTGGCAACAGACTGGCAGGATGACACTGATCGCTTGGTGCAGGGAGGTCCTCGGGGTGGGTGTTTGCGGAGACACTACAACACTTGTCATGAAATACCTGCAGAGGAGTACTATAGGACAGTGTGCCCAGGAGGATGTCGCTGTGTGTTGTGCCTTGGGGATGTGTACCTTTTTTTGGGGGATGGAACATACTGTGCCTGGAAAGACGCTGATGTGCCTTGGGGATGTCTGCTTCTTTTGGGGTGGGGGGGCATGCTCACAATACTGTGCCTGGGACATGGATGGCAGTAGAGAAAGACGGACAAACTGTGGCTGACCTTCGTAAACGAGCGCACATCATCGGGGAGCAGGTGAGCCACATGAATCTGCTTTTCTGTTTCACTGTTCAACACAGGGAAGGGAAGGCAGACCCGAGCCACTAAATGGAACAGTGCGGACACATGCTGGCAAACCTCAGGTATCATTACACTGTTCGCACGGTGGTCCGTGGGGAGGGGAGACAGTACAAGAAGTGTCATACTATGTATGCAGGGGAGTATCATGACACAATTTGCCCAGGAGCATGTTGCTGTGTGTTCTGCCATGGGGGATGGCAAGGAAATGAACTGAGAAAATATAGGACTTCTGCAAGACTGTGGTACTCCTCTGTCTCGCTTAGACATGTTTCAATATGGCTGCCATTCACAGTTAAATTCCCCCGATAATGAGTGCCACTCTGCCCCAGGATACTGCTCTAGGGAGCATCACCCTAACTGTGCATGCAGACATTTAACACACGGTCAGGTGATGCTCCTTTACCAATGCTATCGCTCCCTCATCTGCACCTATGTTATAATAGCTTGTTTACACAGGAGAGAGTCCAAAAAACTCACAAAACTGAAAGTAGACAAGGCGATGGGACCAGGCGGAATACACCCTAGAATATCAACCGTTAAGACTGCAGATAGTATTAGAACATACAGGAATTCTGGACAGATATACTACTAGGAACCATACTAGGAGGTGTAGGAGATAGGAGGCTTTGAGGCCCAGGATTGCTCCTGTAGTTAATAATAATTAAATGTAACCTTATAAAGAATACATTTATCCAAACTGTACTTAAAAGTAGCTTTGGTTTTACTGATAATTATTTCCAATGGAAGCACATTCCAAGGATTAATATTCTTGACTGTATGATAGTATTTTCGAGGCATTAAATTAAAGCCCCTACCCTGCAGTTGTAGAGGGTGTCCCCTAGTGTTAGACATCATTTTTGAAGTCTAAACCCATTGCAGTTATTAGGAATGGATCTTGAATTATGTCAAACATGAGTAGAAGGTCTGCAGCCCACCAGGGTTAAAGGAATTAAGGGAGGTACTAGCTGCACCACTGGTATCTCTGTTCAACAAGTCACTGGATATAGGAGTGATTCCAGAGGACTGGAGAATGGCCAATGTAGTCCCTCTCCACAAATGGAGGAGCAGGGAGGAGGCTGGAATCTATAGACCTGTCAACCTGACCTCTGTGGTGGGGAAAATAATGGACTCGCTGCTAAAAGAAATGATAGAGGAGCACCTTGAATACAGCAGAGCACAAAATCTGAGGCATCACGGATTCACGTCAGAAAAGTCATGTCAAACAAAAATCTGACAGATTTCTTTGACTGGGTGACCAGGGAGGTGGATCAGGGAGAGCAGTGGACGTGGCCGGCCCACCTTCACTTCAGAAAGGCATTTGACACCGTTCCATATAAGAGGCTTGTGAACAAGCTGGCCAGCCTTGGACTGGGTCACAAGGTGGTTGGAAATTGGTTGAGGGATAGAACGCAGAGGGTGGTGGTAAACTGAGCTAAATCCGAGGTAGGGAGGATGACCAGCGGGGTGCCACAGGGATTGATTCTTGGGTCAGTACTGTTTAATATCTTCATCAGTGACATTGCGGAGGAGCTGGAGGTGAAGGTATACCTCTTTGCAGAGGACACTAAGATCTTCACTAGAGTAGACAGTCCAAGAGGTGTGGAGAAAATGAGGAGAGACCTAGCTAAACTGGAGGAATGGTCCGGAGTGTGGCAGCTAAGATTCAATGCAAAAAAGTGCAAAATCATGCACTTGGTACACAGGAACCCAGGGGAAGATTACATGATGGGTGGAGAGTTATTAGCAGCCACAAAAGAGGAAAGAGATCTAGAGGTGTTTATATCAGATTACCTAAAGGCGGCCAAACAATGTGCCAAGGCAGTGAGGAGAACCAGTGGGACGCTGGGGTGCACAGGGTGGTTCATCACCAGCAGAAGAAAACAGGTGGTGATGCCACTGTACAGGTCATTGGTGAGACCTAATTTGGAGTACTGCGCCCAGTTCTGGAGGCCGCATCTCCAAAAAGGACATAGCCAAGGTAGAGGCAGTTCAAAGAAGGGTAACAAAAATGGTGCAGGGCCTACACCAAAGATCACACAAGGAGAGACTGGAGGAACTCAATATGTATACACTGAAGGAGAGGAAAGAGAGGGGGGTGACATGAGAGAGACCTTCAAGTACCTAAAGGGAATAAATCAGATACAGGAGAGCAGTGTCTTTCAGAAGAAAAGATGCTCTAGAACAAGTGGGCATGACATGAGACTGGAAGGGGGTAGACTAAGTGGCAAAGTGAGAAAGTACTTCTTCACGGAAATGGTTGTGGAGGCATGGAACAGCCTCCCCGTGGAGGTGGTGGGGGCAAAGATGGTGGAGGAATTCAAAACTGCTTGGGATAAACATAGGGGAACCCTAGCAGTTCAAAAAAAGAAGTGAAGCCAGAGATAAAGTAGGATCTGCAGCATTTCTAGTAGGTAGGGAAAAAGGGAAGACTGGATGAGCCTCTCGGTCCTTGTCTGCCGTCAAATTCTATGTCTGTCAGAGAATGCAGCTAGTGGGTACAAGCACCAATTAAATATCCCATAACTGACAAAGTGCAATTTCACTGGTGAATTCAAATGGCATAGTTCTGGGATATTCAATAAATTATTGCACTTGATCCCTGGTGTGTGTACTGTTTGTACGTTGCCATTTACCAGCAGCACCTTTGGGGGTTAGCAGTGTACACTCCTCCCACTGCCCCATGAAAAGTTTTCAAAATTGCTAGAAAAATTATTTCTAACAGACATTCATAAGCAATTATTATCTTTGCACTACTTTAAGATTGATATATTTGCACTTTTGTGTAATGTTTAAGCAAAATGAAAAGACAAATGTGGTTAACTTCACAAAGTGGCAAAGTCGCCGAAAGGTCTTCAAGCTGGCTCCTGCCACCCACTCTGGTGGTATAATCCTCGGCACCACCCCATGACATCAGATCTTAGCCCGTTGGAAGCAAGGAGTGTGCATCGCAGCTGGGGAGGTCGGGTGGGTCCATGTGGATGAACAACATATACCCTCCTAGAACTACTGTTACAGGTAAGTAACCTCTTTTTCTAGGGACGTGGATATATTGTTCATCTACACTTCTTGGCAGACTCCTAGCAGTTCTCTGGGAGGAGGGAGGCAAGGTGCACCCCCCACTGAAATACTTACTTGGGGAACAGAGACTAGAGAACTGAGGCCCCAAAACCAGCATCTCCACATGACTCAAGGTCGATGTGGTAATGGGTGATGAAGGTATTTGCTTACTTCCAGGTAGCACCCAGACAGTTTTACTGTATGGGGATATCCCTTGAAGCAGCCACCGATGCAGTGGTATGGCGGCTGGAATGAGCTCTTATCCCTCTGGGAGGCTCCTTGTCCGCTAACTCATAGCATAGACTAATGCAAGATGTAATCCATCTTGCAATCGTCTGCTTTGCTGCAGGTCTGCCAGAAGCGGCTTCAGCATAGGTGAAAAATAGCTAGCGAACCTCTCATTGAATTTCCGCCATCCTCTCCTTATAATAGGAGAGAGCTCATCTCAGGTCCAAAGTGTGGAGCCTGTACTCGGCCTCCGAAGTGTAATTGGGGTAGTACAGTCAACATCTGGTTAAGGTGAAACTCTGATACCACCTTCGAAAGGAATTTCGGGTGGGGGCGCAGGACAACCTTGTCCCTGTGGAAGACCAGATAACGGGAGTCCACCAAGAGCGCCTGGAGCTCCCCTGTCCTTCTGGCAGACCCGACAGCCACCAGGAAGGCCATTCACGACAAGTGTGACAACTTACTCTTGTGCACTGGTTCAAATGGCTTGCCCATGAGCTGTGCCAAGACCAGCAGTAGATCCCACAGAGGTGGAGGTTCACGCACCGGAGGGGATATGTGATCCAGGCCTTTGAAAAAGTGCCTGACCACCATCTCCTGTGCCAACGTCTGCTGACTGGCCCGCACCCAGTAAGCAGAGATGACTGCCAGGTGCACCCTAAGAGTCACTGACCGAAGACCCCCTTTAGAGAGTGACCAAAGATAGTCTAGAATGTAGGCCACTGGGCAGGGGAGAGAGGGTCCAGATCCTTGCCCAGACACCAAATGGAAAACCTTTTCCACTTGAAGGCATAACATTTCCTGGTTGACTCCTTACTGGATGCTTCCACTATCATGAGTACATCCTCGGAGAGACCCAAAGCCTGGAACTCCAGCCACTCAGGTACTAGGCTGTCAGGTGCAAGGACTGAAGGTCCGTGTGGAGAACCTTCCCCTGACTGACTGAGATCAGGTCCGGGCGTACTGGAAGACACCTTGGGAGCCTGTTGCTGAGACTAAGGAGATCTGGATACCAGAGTTGCCGGGGCCAGTCTGGGGCTACCAGAATCACCTATGCCTTGTCCCTCTTCACCTTGAGGAGCACCCTGTGGATCAAGGGAAATGGAGGGAAGGTGTAGAAGAGGCCTGGGCCCCACGGCCTCGAGAAGGCATCCCCCTGCAGCAAGCCCTGCTGAGGGAGGCAGGCATGAAACAGCCTCAGCTTGGTGTTTTCCCTAGAGGCAAACATCCACCATCAGTTTGCCCAAGTGGGAGAATAGACTGTAAACTACCTCTGGATGGAGAGACCACTTGTGGGATGTCTCGCCTATGCGGCTGAGAGCATCCGCCAGTTGATTTGAGGCTCCTGTCACATGGATGGCTAGGAGATCCACCTCCAGTCGACTCATGAGTGTCCAGATGTGGACCGCTTCCCTGCACAGTAGCCAGGAGTGCGTGCCGCCCTGCTTGTTGAGATAGTACATGGTCATAGTGTCATCCGTCCGGAATTGAAACCACTCGAACCCGGAGCTGAGAAGCGAACGCTGACAGCGCCAGTCTGATCACTCTGACCTCCAACAGGTTAATGTGGTAACGGGACTCCTCAGTGGTCCAGAACCCGTGGGCCCTGTTGTCCCCCATGTGGGCTCCCCAGCCCATGAGAGAGGCATCGGTCATGAGAACGACCGTTGGCTCGGGGCAAACAAACAGTCTAGGACGGTCCACCACTGGACAGCGTCCCACATCTTCTGGGTCAAAGTGCTCAGTTGGTCAAAATGACAGTTGCTGAGTCCACTGGGCGCCCAGCTCCCATTGAAGGGGGCACATATGCAACTGGGCCCAACGGACCACAAAGGTGCAGGCTGCCATGTAACCCAGAAGGCACAGAAAGTCCTGGGCAGGGCGCAATTGCCCAACCAGAAATGATCGGGCAAAGGAGGAGAGGATCTCAGCCCTGTCCACCGGGAGCCGGGCACTGGCTTGGTAAGACTCGAGCTCTGCCCCAGTGAAACACATCACCTGAGAAGGCCTGAGTTCTGACTTAGCCTTGTTGATCAGGAGGCCGAGCTGGGAGCAGGTATAGAGGGCCAGGTCCCTGGACCTCTCCACCTCCTGTTAAGTGGAATCTGCTAAGAACTAATCATCGAGGTAGGGGTATATTCGGAACCCCTCAATGCCCGAGATGGGCTGCCACCACTGCAGTGCATCTGGTGAAGACCCGTGGGGCCAATGACAGGCCGAATGGCATGGCTCAAAACTCGTATAGGGTTCCCTCTGCCCTGAAGTGGAGGAACCACTGGTGGGACAGATGGATTGGGACGTGAAAAAATGCATCCTGGAGATCCAGTGTGCAGAACCACATGTTTTGCTCCAGGGATGGTATGATCTGGAACAGAGTTACCATCCGGAAGGTGCGTGGCCTGAGATGCTGATTCAGGTTGTGCAGATCTAAAATGGGGCGCAAGCCCCCCTTCCGCTTCAGAACCAGGAAGTACCTGGATATGAACACTGGGTCTGGTGGAGGATCTGCCACTCGAGCTACTGCATCCTTGAGGAAGAGGAAATGAGCAATGTCGTCTCAAAGAGTTGACTGGGTGTGGGCGGAAACTCTCTCCTCCCGTGGGTCGTGGGCCCAGCTTGGAGGGTACTGCTTGAATTCCAGAGGCAGACCCTGGCCGACCACTTCTACGACCCACCTGTCCGTGGTAACAGGTGGAAGGGAAGTGGCGGAGCCAGCCCCCCACGGGAAGACCCAGAGCTGGTGTGACAGGAATAGGGGTGGCAACCCCTATCCCATCACTGGGCAGGCTTGAAGGAACAGGGTCCAGGGCCTGAACTCCGACCCCCTTTACGGGCCTGGGAAAGTCTGGGCTTGGGGCGGGGGTGCCAAGACTGAGCCTGCTGCTGACCTCCCTGAAAGGAGGGCTGCTGCTGCTGGGCCACAGATGAAGAATGCCAAAAAGGCTTCTTCTGCTGCTTCTTGGGACCAGAGGAACTCTGAGCAGAAGTGGTATCCAAAGTGGCATTGGACTGTTCAATGTGCTGAAGGTGACCGGCCACACCTGGGCCGGAGAGATCGGTGCCCAGGAAAGGCACATAAGCCATTCTGAGCTGAGTATCCACCGGGAAGGAGGAGAGCCTCAGCCAAGCCCTGCGGCCGGAGGCAAATGCGGCTGCCAACTAACGGACACATGAGTCCCCAATGTCTAGGGCAGTCTGGAGCTGCTGCTTAGCAACGGCACGGACTTTGTCTCAGACCTGCTTGACCAAGGTCTGCAAGTCTGCAGGGAGGCGTGGGAGGACTTCATCCAAGGACCCCAAAAGGGCATGGGAAAAGTGTGCCTTGATGACAGCTGAGCTTGCCTAACGGAGGGTTAAGGAAGAGGCCACACAGACCAATTTCTTGGACTCCTTCTCCGAAGGTCTGTTGGTATCAGCACAACTGCCTGTACGTCTGAACACAGAGGTGGTCACAAGCCTCTTGGCCGAAGGGTGCTCTGTGAACCCTGCTAGGGACCACATACTTGTGGGCCATCCGGGCAGTCGGAGCTGGACAGGAGGCAAGGTGCTGCCAAAGTTCAAGGGCCGGGCCAACGATGGCTTCAGCCACAGGAAAGGCTTCCATCGGGGTATCCACTCTTTTGAGGATATCTGTGACAGGGTACTCCGCCTTTTTCTGGATAAGTTCCAGGGGCATCCCTGTGGACTCAGATTATGTGGAGAATGCCCTGAAAAGAAGAAGGGCCTTCCTCCGTCGCTAAATCACCAGCCGACTTGTCATCCCATGGATGAGAATGGAGACCAATGTCATCCAAATCCGAAATATCCAATACAGCAGTCGATCACTTCAGATCACTCCTCGACCGCTTCTTTGGGTGGTCGGAGGGAGAGGACTGAAAGATGTCGGGGAGCCCGTGTCGAGCTGAGCTTCCTTAGAAGGAGCCCCTCCCGTGGGCTGCTTAGGTGGCGGTTCCATCAGAATCTGTGGAGAGACCGGTTTAGGCCAAACCGGAAGAGGTTTTGCCGGCTCCGTGGATGGGGGAACCGATTTTGTTTTCTAGGGAGTCGACTCCAGCCTAGGAGGCGAAAGCCAAGTAATGGCCGGGTTAGGAGCCAGGGACGGCTTATGCCAGGACAAAATCAGCTGCTGCAACATGAAGTCCTCGTAGAGTTGAAGGAGCTGCCGCCGAAGCCTCCCCTCATCCAAGGAGGACAAGGACGACCGATGGTGTCACCTTTTTGGCACACTTGTTCGCCTTCCTTGGCCTGTCAGTCAAGGGGGTCCAGGACCTCGATCGAGATCAGGCAGGCCGACTCGGTCACTCAGGAGACGATGGTAAAACCGGAGACTTCCGGGGGTCAGGGATCATTTCCTCGGCAGGTTTCCCAGCAGGCTGGGTTTCCTTGTCAGGGAAGGAAAGGACTGGAGTCCGATTGAGGGAGTCGTCGACAATGGGTCGAGAACAATCTCGACTTTGTTGATCGAAACTTCGGTCAACTGGCCCAACGGCAAAGCCAAGAAGCCAGCGGCCGAAGAGACAATTTCAACACAGGTCGAAATGGCCGGCTCCTGGGACTGAGATCTCTCCCGATCCAGAGAGCATCTGTCGAGAATAAGACGGTCATGGGTCCCTCTCCCACTTACGGGACCGAGAGGAGTGTGTGCCCCCAGGACTCTCACCCTTAGTCAGGAGAGAGTGGCACAACTCTCAGAAAGAACCTGAGAAAGTGGAGCCCAAGTTGAGTGGAATGAAGAAGCCCCAAGAAGAAGATTCCGCAGAGCGAGCCACTTCCTCCTCGAAGGCCTGCATGTGCTCCAACTGCTCAATGGATCCCATAGCCACGGAAACTGCCCACCGGGCCTCCTTAGGTTTCACCGGCGGGTTCAGTTTTTCGGGCCTGCCCAATTTAAGCTGTGCGAGACGGTCGTTGAGGATGTTAGGCTGAAAAGTGAGGCAGAATTCGCAGGTCATGGTGTCGTGGCCGACACCAAGCCAGGAGACTCACACGGTGTGCAGGTCCGTACTGGACATCTTCTGGCCGCACGGGCACCGGTGAAATCTGGGAAAGACTTGTCTTCCATAATCAAGAAGCAACAGTCACAATCGCTAACTAGTAAGTCTAATTTTTGGAATGACCCAAGGTTGAGAAGCCAGGGCCTACAGAATGCGAGAGCACAATGGAGGCAACCTGAATCTTC